>OY728156.1:73369163-76194493 GCA_963277665.1 Viscum album
TTATAAACACCCAAATAAAACATTCATGCTAAAACCTAGAGTAATTTCATAGTAAGATCCTCAAATAACCCAATAGACCATCATTCCCCACCCATGAGTACAAAAAATGCACAATACAACTCACTCTCAGATTCCTCCACGATTCAATAATGCAACATCAAATAAAATAATCACAGAATTCATTAAATCTAGGTCCCCAATCTATTATTTAACAAGGTACTATATAATATAATTTTTACCCAAACATCAAGATCCAAGTTTCATCATTATTACACTCAAATAAGTCACACTATATCCACAAAAATTGAAATGTGGGTCATAAATCCCTGACAGATTCAATTATCACCACCATAAGAGTATTTTTATCATTTTTATTCTAATTAAGAAAAAAATATCTATATTCTCAATATTTCATACATCATCATATGAAATAAAATAATATGACCACCTTAGTCATACCTATGTTCCAACATAAAACAGAGGCCATTTCACATTCCTATATCATAAAGAACTGCATCACTAATGTTGAATAAAATTTTCCCCCAATATGGGTCACACCCTTCAATGGATAATGGTTTACTTACATTAATATTTCATCCGTTACTCCACTCTTCAAGAAATATTTCTTCAATGTTACATCATCATTTGTGTGTCAATCCTACTAATCCACACAAATTTTATAACAAAAAAAACGTTTCAAGGACTATGCATATATTGACCATTACATGGTATTATTATCAACATAAAATTATTCTTATCACCAAAGAGGAATACCTAATAGTTTCATATATTAATAATGTTTCCATGGATATTTTTATCTCACCAAAACCATTGTTTCATAACCCAGACAAGATCTCTAATTGATTCAAAAATAGTAAAGGGAACCATAATTAACAAAAATTAATTTTCCCTCACATGTTAAGGGTTTTTCTGAAAAGAAATAACAAACATCACTCTCATATTCCATGGATGAGTGATCCTGAAAAAAACATTTTTTATGTTCATTACCACAAACATTATTTTTATATTATTAAACCAATAGGTTTACTCCCTCATTCTACTAGATAACACTAATTGAATTAGGCCTCAATGAGTCACAGAAAATCCATGAGGATAAATCATCTGAACACATATTATTATTACATAATTTTAGATGAAGAATCAATATGTCTCACAATATAACATTATTGATAACAATAATGGTTTAGTTTCATTTAATAATAGATACATAACTAACTTATTTATATACAATCTCCACCATTTCCCATAATAATTCTTCTATTATGTTTCCTTTCTAATCATATCATGCATAATATTCATCTTCATTAACTGTGAAATAGAACAATAAAAATGGATGATCTTAGTTTCTTAGCTTGGGTAAACATGGGATATAACATTAAGGGATAATAAATTCTAAAAATATTAGCACATGTATATAAGAAAAATATATTCTATAAAAAACTAAATATCTTATAATGATTCTTGGTATTTTTCATTATGAAAACATAATAATAAAGTCATTAGAGTGTGGAACAACTATGAATAATGATCCATGAGATAATAGTGCAGGAATAAAAATACCTCAATAGTGTGTGGATTAAAAATAATCATAGAGATTATATTTCAATGATAACCCCCAATATATTCATTACATAATATTCTCTTTTTAATAACCCATTTACATTAACGGGTTTGGTTTAGCATTCTATAAACACTCTAGGGATTTGGATAACCTCCCATGATCCCTTTTGAACCATGAATTATAAATAACTTCCCAAAACATTTAAGGGCAATAACAGACCCAACTATCATATAATGTTAAAAAATACACATGTAATCCATAATAACACAATTGAATTCATAATTCCTTTATAATATAGTTAATCTATGAAATTGAAATGAATTTCAAAAAAAATTCCTGAAAAAATTTCATAATCACTTTAAATAAAGAAGGAACGGTGTATCATTTGAGAATATCCCATGTGATTTATAATTATCACCAAAGGATGTTGACATATTATGAAAACCACTTTTATAAAATCATTATAAATAATTTTTCCGAACAAGAAGAAATTACATTTTCCTTTGGTATAATTAAAAAAATAAAACATTCAAGAAAATATGGAATGATATTTACTCTAAATAATTATGGAAACTGGGAAAATAAACATTAGAAATAATAATTTCCATGATAGTTAAAAAATATAGTCATGTGATAAATGTTTAAAAATTACACTATGCTCACTCTATTATATGAAAAATCAAACATAACCCTGGTGAAAAAAGGTTATGATTACTACTCACAATATTCAAAATAAATTAAATTGATTTAAAAATAAAAAATTGTTATTATATTATTAAATATAAATAAATTATTTAAACAATATAAATAATATTGATATGTATGATAAAGACTCTAAACTAAAAATGGGAAACAATATCAATTTTTTTATAAATTTTATATTGAGTTTACTTTTGAACCATTAAGGAAAAAATAATACCAAAACATGTATACCCAAAAAATATATATATGATAAAAAATGAAAGGGGTTTAATTTTGTTCTACCATAAAATTTCCTCAACGTAAATTTTAAAATGGATAATCTCAATTTAAAGAGAGATTGAAACATGAACTCTTTCTAATGGATTCTACTTTCATGAACACCCTCAGAAATCATATGTAATAAATTTAAAATTTATTACACATCCATATTATAAACATATTAATAAATATATTAGTATATATATCTCAATTATATTATTATATTACCCATTTATAAATATAACTTTTTTACAGTTTTATTTGTATGTAAATTAGTCCATTTTCCATGCATGTTTTGGCTCAATGGTGTTGTTTCTTTCATCTTTATTGTGATTAATACCACATAATCCTGATATAAATATCATATTTATTCATTATATGTAATGTTAAAAAAATAAATGTTTGGAGGTGATGAATAATTTAATACATTTTTTTGTGGAGGCGGTAGTTCATGCGAACACATAGGAGAATCTTTTATTTTTCAATGGATAGATTATAAGTATGGTAAAAAAATAAACTATCTTCTATCATATTAATTTTTTCATATAAATAATATTTAATAATTAAATTAATCTATATATATATCCTTGATATGTGATAATGGAAAATTATATACCTAGATTCATGGCGGCTGTAGTCATTCATGAGAAATGTTTTCCTTTTCCATTATATAGAAGGGTGGTTTATAATGATGGTTCCATAAGCATAATAGCATTTTTGTATATTAAATCTATATAATACAATATATTAAGGTGGTTATATAATATTTATAGGATTTATAAGAAGAATGAACATTGAATGAACATAGCTAAGTCAATTTCATCTTACTTGGGTATACTTCATTGGATTCCTCAATAAAATATTATGGCATTATATTTTGGTCAGACCAGAAACATTAGGATGTGGGTAGGATGATTCTGATGTTACATGGATATATTTTATATGATCTGTGATTTTAAATGAGTGACATGAAATACGGATAGAATGATTTATTTTATATGTTAGATAAGAAGAACCATTATTATTATTAAGGACTCATAAATATATTAAATTCCATTATCAAAGTAAAGTGTAATAAAACATTCAAATTTTCAATGATTTGATAAGATTGGGTATAAATTCACTAATAAAATCAAATATAGGAATGGTTTAGTGATATTATCATGATTATCTCTTTCTTTAACCTTTATCCACAGCTAAACATAATCATTGTACAAACTACTAAAAAATAATCCATTAACAGTGCTAGAAATAACTTTTATCAGCACTAGAAAAGTGCTGAGATCATGACCGATGTTAAAAGCCCGTGATTTTTATCCACACTGAAAAAGCATTGATAAAATGGTCATTTATAAATTATTTTAAAATAAATGATAATGTTATCATTTATCTGTGCCATAGCGCCTCTAATGGAGACCATTACCAGAACTTATAGAAGGGCTGATAAAGAATACCTTTATCATTGCTTATAGAAGTGTGGATAAAGTAGGCATTTTCACCACTTTTAGAAGTGCTGATAAATGTATCCTTTATCAGTACTTATAAAAGCATTGAATTTTTTTCATTATCAACACATGTAAAATCACTCATAAAGGTATATACTGTATTATGTTGTTACAAAAAACCACATCACTATAAACACACAAAAAAACATAACATATGTCATAAAAACCAGTCATGTTATAGTCTAGTTGAATTCCCTAAGATGTTTGGGTCATGAAATGTCTCTTAAGACTATAGAACATGTAATATCTAAGCTTACAGGCCTTGTAAGGGTTCCCCCTCATCCATTGAAATGGGGTTATAAAAAAATGAATTAATTCATTCCATTCAATATATAGACAATTTGTAACACCCCAAGCTTCTACGGTACGCTTCTCTTTGAATAATGCGATAGCGTGTGTTGTACGCAACACCGAGTTCTAACAGCAATCAAACTAGACGTTATGAATAGTAATTCCTACTTTTTAAAATTATATATATTTTATATTTTAAAATGGACTTCATTTTTGGATTCAGAATATCTAATTTAGCCTAAGGTGATATTTTGGTACTTTTCGGATAACTTTCATATTTTGACGAATAGTGAAAATTACTAAATTTTAATTAAAAACAACTTTTTTAATAAAAATAATTAATGGTGATAAATTATGAATTTTAGTAGTTTTAAAGTATATTTAGAATATATTTTTACCATTTAATATAATGTTGGTCATTGGACATAATTTTACAATTAAACCGAACATAAACAAGTGTCAATCTTTTGATAGTTATTATCTCTTAAAAACACGCTTTTTTGTTTTGACAGCGGGAATTAATTTTAAATTAATTTCTGCCACTTATGTGTTTCGAATTTAGGAAAATGGATTCCATATTTGGAATCAGGATGTTCAAATTGTGTAAATAGGTAACATTTATTTTTAGACATTTTGAATAATTACTGCGGTAAATATTTTATTTACCATGGTTAAGGGTAAATCCGGTAAATAAGGGTTAAAAAAAGTAATATTATAATAATACTAAATTACCCTAAAACGTGTCTTAACCCTATTGGATGATACATGGTCGACCATGGGCATCTTTGGGTCGATTTTGGGACCCCATGGATCCACTTGTAAGTGATAATGACACTTTATTTTAATTAAGTTAAAATGAATACAAAAATGACACAAGCATATATCTTTTAGAAAAACAATTGTTACATAGGGTTATATATGTTGGATTTTAGATTATAAATATTCATTAGAAAGATAAAACGATTTCCTACATAATGATATTTTATTTATAATTTTTAGACATTAAATAATGTATTTTATTTATGACACAATGATGATGTAGTAATTACTATAATAGTGAAAAATTAAAATAATTGATATTATAAATACCCAAATAAATATAATATGAAACTTTTAATGAATTAAACTAATTTTCTAGGATAATATGATATATTATTATCGATTTAATTGACTTTTTTCGAAGTAATCAATCTGTTATGAGTTTCACAAAAATCAACTATTGAATAGTATCAAAATTGACATAAACGGGTTCTTAAAACAAATATTATATTATTAATTAATATAAAATTCTTAAAAATCTAAGGTTCGGCCAAGAGACTTATATCATGATAGGTTCCTCATTAATGGACCACTTGGGGGTCTCTTGGATGTATATAGTAAGTTTATTAACCATATTATATAAAAATACAAAGAGACATTGTAAAAGTGAAAATAATTAACTTAGAGTTAATACTTAAAGATAAGGTTAATATAAGTACCCAAACCTGTATAAATTCTATTGGTTGAGTGGTTTTAGACCTATCCCCACCTTAACCTTTGAAGAATCAACTTTGGAGCCATTAGAAACCGAATATGAATTTATTTTAAATTAATATTTCTAGCTTTTCCAAAGGTTCCCCTCAACCCTCTTATAAAAGGGCACTCCTCCTTCCCATTTTTTCACACCTTCAAAGCCTTTTGGTTCGGCCAAACTCTGCCCCAATACTCTCCCAACATCTTTCACTACAACTTAGAGGCCTTAGTTTTATCGGAAATCCAACCTAAGGAGCCCTTTTTATCAAATCAAAAGGAAGAACCCGAAGAAGAGGTAATGTTTTCACCACCCCTTTTCAAGTTCCTTTCTTATTCCACTTCTTCTTCCTTTGTTCTTACCATTATTAAATAATAACTCCAGTATCTCACATATACTGTGATGTTATTATAAATATGGTACAACCATATTCAGTATTCTATCCACCCTTTGAATAACATGTCACCATACGTGCGTACGTACGGCTTACCGTCTCCACGTCGTGGTGTAATTGTTATTCAATATAATATTATTTGGATGGGTATAATAATGATGCTTAACTCATGTAAATAATAAATATAACATGTTAATGATTCTGTATATATGATATACCATCCATTTATATATTATTTTAATATCAAAAGAATGATATTGTCGCTCGTGCGTACGTACGGACTTCCGTCTCCACGAACGCGATGAGATTCATTCTCCATCGTATCCATTCAAGTATAATTATCATTTGATGATTTAAAAAATGATGTCTAAGGACTTGATATCATTCTGGATATGAATAATATAAAACATATCCTTTACAAACATGTCTTATGTAACAAAACATATAAAAGAAAACAAGTAAGTTAACACCCGAAACAACGATAATACTAAGATAGTATTATCAAATCAATATTAAAAGATCATATATGATATCATATTAATGTATATGATTATTTTATAATTTAATAAAAATTATTTCACCATTATACAGGAGGTTAACCTACCCCAACCAAGGAAAAGTACAAGGTAAGGGTTATTTCACAATCTCTTCATTATCCGAGGTTGTTTATATGTAATAATCTACTGGGATCTCTTTATCATCCACATCCATGTTTCTTAAAAATGTATTTCAAAACATTTTTACTATATACTAGAATATGTGTTAAAGTAATTTATACCCTTTTTGACTTTTATAAGTGGTTTATAAAGGAATCTCTCCGTCGTTTTCAAAACAACGTCCTTTTTAAACTTTTCAACAGAATTAAGGTAAGAATGTTTTTTTAACTTATACGGCGGGTGCGGCTATTTTCCGCTGTTATAAAATCTTCAAAGCTTCCCTTAAAATCTTATAAGAATATTTTCAAAGAAAATGTCTTAATATATATGGATCTTAAATGATTTCAAAATAAAAGGAGATATTTCTTTAAAAATAATTTTGATTTCATCTATGTCAACATCCTTTGATGGATTTTAAGATTATTTGAAGTTGATTTATTATGATACAAAACTTCTATATTGTATTGAAGGTTTTGTGATATGTTTGACAGTGTATGTGCTATTTTTATACTATTCATAGTTTATGGTGAAATTATTGACATTTCGTATGCTAGTTTTAATACGAATGTTTATGTTATGTTTAAACCTTTTCATATGGGAATGGATTGGACTTAGTAAGTGACGGGTGGAGCCCGCTATAGCTCCTCGCTGCATCGGTAGGTCTCATGAGACAAACTAGTGTCTTGGAACAAGGCCTTGACAAAATCTTATTTGTAGTCTTGGCACAAGGCCTTGGCTATGTGGTTATGATAGTCTGGCATTATGCATTCCAACATTATGAAAGTGGTTAGTGATTTTTCATGTGATTATTCGATTAGTAGAATATCCATGTGAATGAGTAAATGGAATTATTTCATTTTATTTATCCCATACAATGTTGAAGGTTCAAGTTTGAAATGCTTTTGTTTTAGTTATACATTGCCTTAAATGTTTATTCTTATTTAAGAATGTTTCCGCTATATTGTTATCCTTACTGAGCATTTGAGCTCACCCCTTTTCTATGTTTTATTTTTTCCAGGAAGTGAAGAAGTAAATTATGAATGACCTGCAGGGATATTATGTGGGGATATGAGTGTGGATTATGGAGACAATATGTTTTTGTAGTAGTTTTTTATTTTATGATGTAATGTAAGACTTATGAATATATCTAGTGTTTCCAAGACTACTAAACCAATCGGTCTTTCGAGATTTGATCTTTCTTGTGATCATGCCAATGTTATATAATAATGCACCGACTCTGGGTAACTAGGGTCGGGGCGTTACAGTTGGTATCAGAGGAGATTTAGTACAAACCTTGGAAGCTAGATTTAGATAAACTCTGATTAGAGCACGTAGACCTAAGATGAACTTTGAGGATTAGTATAGAAGAACTTCCTAGAATTTTGGTATTGTAGAGATTTTGTGAGTTTTCCGAGCAATAAATCCCTGTCTGGATACGAGCAGGTAGAGGCGGCTCTGGCACAGATGTACCTAGGGGTAAAACCCGAAAACACCGCTTTGAGCTAGACTCGAACGGGAACTGGTGCACGACAACGGGCCTTGTTGCACTCTTGGTTACGACACTCCCGAGGGATATGCTTAGGATAACTCTAATTTTTCTTTACAAATCATTTTGAAAGGATTATGAGTATATACTTCTTCAAGGAAAACATTCTTATGATTATGGATTATATCCATAAATAGTTCAATTTATGTTAAGTGTTTTATAAGTATGGGATTATGTATTTTGATTCATAAACTGATCTAGTTTATGCCATTGTTTAGAAATGGCGCCTAGTGGAAGAAATGGAAACCGTATCAATGCACGCACTCCATATAGGGATTGCCATCCTGTTCAAGATAATTATAGTGGAGCTGGTGATGCAACTGGAGCTGATCAGCTAATCACTATACTGGGACAACTTACTCAGGTTATGAATAATAACCTTACCCGTATGGAGCACCCTGATCCGCAGCGTGGAGGATCAATGTTAGATCGATTCATGAGGCAACAACCACCAATGTTCAATGGGAATACAAGTCCCTTAGTAGCCGAGCAGTGGATAAATTCCCTAGAGAAAATATTTCAGGCTTTGGGGAGCAGTGAAAGGGAACAAGTTATCATGGCAGTTTACCACCTCACTGGAGATGCTGATCAATGGTGGTACATGATTCAAAACATGAAGGAAGATGATGAAGTATCAAATTTGGAATGGAGGGAGTTCAAAGATCTGATTTTAGAAAAATACTTTCCTCGCGACCATCGAGCAGATATGGAAAGGCAATTTCTGAGTCTGAGACAAAAGGAGGATGAGAATGTCACAAAGTATGAGGCTAACTTTACAAGGTTAGCGAGGTATGCTGGAGATTATATTCGCAACCCAAGAAGTAAGATTGATCGTTTCTTTGATGGGTTAAAACCATTTCTCCGTCGAGCATTAGTCTCACAATCCTTTTCATCGTACGAAGACATTGTCTCATGTGCTATCAAGACCGAAAAGGAATTCTCTAAGTCTTATGACTTTAAAGTAAAGCAAGAAAAGAAGAGACCTGCTGATCAATATGGGAATGGAAATAAGGGGAAGAAGGGAAAGGTTGATTATCCATCTTGTAGTAAATGTGGGAAGAAACACCCCGGTGCTTTCTTGAAGGGAATGGGAGTCTGTTACAAGTGTGGTGAAAAAAACCACCAAGCTCGTGATTGCAAAGGGAAGAAGGAATCCAGCAACGTTCAGTGCTACAATTGCAGGGAGATGGGGCATTATGCGAATGAATTTCCTAAGCGTCAGGAGAACTTACCTCAGAAAAGGCCAAGGGATCAAGGCCAAGCTTATGCTATCACTACTGCTGAGGTAGAAGCTCCGAAAGACGTGGTGGCAGGTAATTTAATGGTTTCCTCAAGTTTAGAAAATGCATTATTTGATTCTGGATCATCGCATTGTTTCATATCTTCCCAGTTTGATAAGAAAATTAGATATTTCCAATTTTATTTAACAAGGGAGTTGTCAGTTAAAACTCCTAAGGGAAGTATCATTGCAACAATGTTTTGTGAATCAGTCCCCATTAGAGCACATAAATGTTCGTTATCTGTTGATCTCATCGTCATACCTATGATTGAGTTTGACATAATCCTTGGTATGGACTGGCTTTCGGACAATGATGCAAAGATTTATTGTAAGAAGAAAGAGGTTACGATTCTTGATGATAATGATAAGGAACACCTTATCTTTAGAGCAGAATCGTCACCACCTAATTCTTATTTAGATTCACCCCTAGTAGCTCAAATTAATTCAATTATTGGGGAGGAAGAGAATGAAATAACTGTCGGTGAGGAAAGGAATGTTCAAATAGTGGATGTACCTATTGTGAAAGAATTTGTAGATGTATTTCCGGAAGATTTACCTGGACATCCTCCAGAACGAGAAGTTGAGTTTTCCATTGATTTGATTCCTGGATCGAGGCCTATATCGAAGACCCCTTATAGAATGGCCACTGTAGAATTAGTTTAACTAAAGAAACAACTAGAGGAATTGAGTAATAAAGGATTTATTCGCCCTAGTGTTTCTCCATGGGGAGCCCTTATTGTTTTTGTTAAAAAGAAAGATGGATCTATGAGGTTATGTATCAACTATAGGGAGATCAATGCTATAACGATAAAGAACAAGTATCCCCTACCTCACATTGATGATTTATTTGACCAACTGCATGGAGCTCAATACTTTTTAAATATTGACCTTCGATCTGGATACCATCAGTTGTGTGTGAAGAAGGAAGACATTCTGAAGACAGCATTTCGAACCAGGTACGGGCATTACGAGTTTACTGTAATGCCGTTTGGATTGACTAATGCACCCTCTGTATTCATGGATCTGATGAATAGAGTTTTCAAGGAGTATCTCGATGAATTTGTGGTGATATTTATTGATGATATCTTGGTATACTCCAAAACCTACGAAGATCATGAAAATCACTTGCGCATTATCTTGAAGACTCTGAGGAGGCATGAATTATATGGGAATTTTATCAAGTGTGAATTATGGCTTCATGAGATTTATTTTATTGGCCATATTGTCTCTAAAGATGGAATCTCTGTTGATCCTTCTAAGACCAAGGCAATCCAAGAATGGCCAGCACCTATGAGTATAACTGAGGTACGCAGTTTTATTGGTTTGGCAGGTTATTATCGACGTTTCGTCCAGAATTTTGCCCGATTGGATAACCCATTAACGAAGCTCACACGTAAAGGGGTTAAATTTGTTTGGACAAAAGAGTGTGAAGAATGTTTTGAAGAACTGAAAAAAAAAGATTAGTCAATGCTCCTATATTGACTCTACCATCAGGGAATGATGGGTTCGTTATTTATAGTGATGCATCGAAGAAAGGACTTGGTTGTGTCCTTATGCAGAATGATAGAGTTATTGCCTATGCATCACGATAGTTGAAGATTCATGAACAAAACTATCATACTCATGATCTCGAGTTATCAGCTGTGATCTTTGCTTTGAAGATATGGAGGCACTACCTCTATGGTGAAAAATGTGAGATTTATACTGATCACAAGAGTTTGAAGTATACTTTCTCACAAAAAGAACTCAACATGAGGCAAAGGAGATGGCTTGAATTACTCACGGATTATGATTGCACGATACACTACCACACGGGGAAAGAAAACAAGGTGGCAGATGCTTTGAGTATAAAAGTCCATGGAGTTTTGAACAATATGAGAATTGAAAGGGATCCAATTTTCATGGATCTAGTGAATATGGACATGAGAATAACCAGGGAAGGCGAAACATCATTTCTTTTTCAAATGGTTGCCAAACCATCTTTAATAGAAAGGATTAAGAGTACTCAGACAGATGATGAAGAATTTCAAAAGAAGATTAAAGCTGTGAATGATGGGGGATTGAGAGACTTTGTGTATGAAGATGGAACTTTGAAATTCGGGAAGAGACTTTGTGTTCCCGATTTACCTGATCTAAAAAGGGAATTGCTGGATGATGCTCATAGTTCCAATTTCTCTATACACCCTGGGAGCACAAAAATGTATAGAGATTTGAAGGAACATTTTTGGTGGGACAACATGAAGAGGAAGATTTCTGATTTTGTGTCAAGATGTACGGTTTTTCAACAAGTGAAAGCTGGAAGGCAACATCCTGGAGGAGTCACGCAACCTCTTCCCATACCGGAGTGGAAATTGGACAATATTACGATGGACTTTGTCATGGGGCTACCAAAGACTCCTAGAAGGAATGATGCAATATGGGTTATTGTTGATCGTCTTACCAAGTCAGCACATTTTCTTGCTATAAGAGAAGATCTACCCCTGGAATGTCTAGCAAGACTATATATTAATGAAGTTGTGAGACTTCATGGAGTACCCTTATCAATTGTTTCTGATCGTGATCCCCATTTTACTTCAAGATTTTGGAAAAGTCTTCAGAAATCCCTGGATACTGAACTTAATTTGAGCACTGCTTACCACCCTCAGACAGATGGACAATCAGAACGGACTATTCAGACCTTAGAAGACATGTTGAGATCTTTCTCACTTGACTTTCAGGGTATGTGGGATCAATATTTACCACTGGTAGAATTTTCCTATAACAATAGCTTCCATTCGAGTATTCATATGGCACCATATGAAGCGTTATACGGTAAGAGATGTCGTACACCAACCTGTTGGGATGACGTTGGTGAAATAAAACTTGTAGGCCCAGAACTGGTGGAAGAAACGGTGGAAAAGGTGAAAGTAATCCAAAATCACATCAAAGCAGCTCAAAGTAGGCAGAAGAGCTATGCCGATAATCGAAGGAAGGATTTGGAATTTCAAGTCGGTGATCATTTTTTCCTGAAGGTATCTCCGTGGAAGGGAGTCATACGTTTTGGTAAGAAAGGTAAATTGAGTCCCAGGTACATCGGACCTTTCGAAATTCTAGAACGAATTGGGGTTGTAGCTTACCGATTGGCAATGCCGCCAAGTCTCTCCAAAGTTCACGATGTGTTCCACGTATCTCTGTTGAGGAAATACATGCCTGATCCAACGCATGTACTCACCTATGATGAATTAGAACTGGAACCCGATCTTTCCTATTGTGAAGAGCCCGTCAGGATTCTTGATACGAGAGAACAAGTACTGAGAAACCGGACGACGCGTCTGGTAAAAGTTTTGTGGAGAAACCATAAGATGGAAGAGGCAACATGGGAACCCGAGGAACTTATGATGAAGAACCACCCGAGTATTTTCATGCGATAGTATTCTAGAAATTTTGAGGAAGAATTTATTTGAAGGAGGGGAGAATTTAACACCCCAAGCTTCTACGGTACGCTTCTCTTTGAATAATGCGATAGCGTGTGTGTTACGCAACAGTGAGTTCTAACAACCAATCAAACTAGCAGCTATGAATAGTAATGCCTAATTTTTAAAATTATATATATTTTATATTTCAAAATGGACTTCATTTTTGGATTCAGAATATCTAATTTAGCCTAAGGTGAAATTTTGGAACTTTTCGGATAACTTTCATATTTTGATGAATAGTGAAAATTAATAAATTTTAATTAAAAACAACTTTTTAAATAAAAATAATTAATGGTGATAAATTATGAATTTTAGTAGTTTTAAAGTATATTTAGAATATATTTTTACCATTTAATATAATGTTGGTCATTGGACATAATTTTACAATTAAACCGAACATAAACAAGTGTCAATCTTTTGATAGTTATTATCTATTAAAAACACGCTTTTTGTTTTGACAGCGGGAATTAATTTTAAATTAATTTCTACCACTTCTGTGTTTCGAATTTAGGAAAATGGATTTCATATTTGGAATCAGGATGTTCAAATTGTGTAAATAGTTAACTTTTATTTTTAGACATTTTGAATAATTACTGCGGTAAATATTTTATTTACCATGGTTAAGGGTAAATCCGGTAAATAAGGGTTAAAAAAATAATATTATAATAATACTAAATTACCCTAAAACGTGTCTTAACCCTATTTGTTGATACCTGGTCGACCATGGGCATCTTTGGGTCGATTTTGGGACCCCATGGATCCACTTGTAAGTGATAATTACACTTTATTTTAATTAAGTTAAAATGAATACAAAAATGACACAAGCATATATCTTTTAGAAAAACAATTGTTACATAGGGTTATATATGTTGGATTTTAGATTATAAATATTCATTATAAAGATAAAAATACTTCCTACATAATGATATTTTATTTATAATTTTTAGACATTAAATAAGTTATTTTATTTATGACACAATAATGATGCAGTAATTACTATAATAGTGAAATATTAAAATAATTGATATTATAAATATCCAAATAAATATAATATGAAACATTTAATGAATTAAACTAATTTTCTAGGATAATATGATATATTAGGATTGATTTAATTGACTTTTTTCGAAGTAATAAATCTGTTATGAGTTTCACAAAAATCAACTATTGAATAGTATCAAAATTGACATAAAAGAGTTCTTAAAACAAATATTATATTATTAATTGATATTAAATTCCTAAAAATATAAGGTTCGGCCAG
Organism: Viscum album; assembly: GCA_963277665.1. Taxonomy (NCBI): domain Eukaryota; kingdom Viridiplantae; phylum Streptophyta; class Magnoliopsida; order Santalales; family Viscaceae; genus Viscum; species Viscum album. Next base: position 73,383,603 of record OY728156.1, read on the forward strand.
GAGACTTATATCATTATAGGTTCCTCATTAATGGACCACTTGGGGGTCGCTTGGATGTATATAGTATGTTTATTAACCATATTATATAAAAATACGAAGAGACATTGTAAAAGTGAAACTAATTAACTTAGAGTTAATACTTAAAGATAAGGTTAATATAAGTACCCAAATCTGTCTAAATTCTATTGGTTGAGTGGTTTTCGACCTATCCACACCTTAACCTTTGAATAATCAACTTTGGAGCCATTAGAAACCGAATATAAATTTATTATAAATTAATATTTCTAGCTTTTCCAAAGGTGCCCCTCACATCTCTTATAAAAGGGCACTCCTCCTTCCCATTTTTTCACACCTTCAAAGCTTTTTGGTTCGGCCAAACTCAGCCCAAATACTCTACCAACATCCCTCACTACAACCTAGAGGCCTTATTTTGATCAGAAAGCCAACCTAAGGAGCCCTTTTGATCAAATCAAAAGGAAGAACCCAAAGAAGAGGTAATGTTTTCACCACCCCTTTTCAAGTTCCTTTCTTCTTCCACTTCTTCTTCCTTTGTTCTTACCATTCTAAAATAATAACTCCAGTATCTCACATATACTATGATGTTATTATAAATATGGTACAACCATATTCAGTATTCTATCCACCCTTTGAATAACATGTCACCATACGTGCGTACGTACGGCTTACCGTCTCCACGTCGTGGTGTAATTGTTATTCAATATAATATTATTTGGATGGGTATAATAATGATGTATAACTCATGTAAATAATAAATATAACATGTTAATGATTCTGTATATATGATATACCATCCATTTATATATTATTTTAATATCAAAAGAATGATATTGTCGCTCGTGCGTACGTACGGACTACCGTCTCCACGAACGCGATGAGATTCATTGTCCATCGTATCCATTCACGTATAATTATCATTTGATGATTTAAAAAATGATGTTTAAGGACTTGATATCATTCTGGATATGAATAATATAAAACCTATCCTTTACAAACATGTCTTACGTAACAAAACATATAAAAGAAAACAAGTAAGTTAACACCCGAAACAACGATAATACTAAGATATTATTATCAAATCAATATTAAAAGATCATATATGATATCATATTAATGTATATGATTCTTGTATAATTTAATAACAATTATTTCACCATTATACAGGAGTTTAACCTACCCCAACCGAGGAAAAGTACAAGGTAAGGGTTATTTCACAATCTCTTCATTATCCGAGGTTGTTTATATGTAATAATCTACTGGGATCTCTTTATCATCCACATCCATGTTTCTTAAAAATGTATTTCAAAACATTTTTACTATTTACTAGAATATGAGTTAAAGTCATTTATACCCTTTTTGAATTTTATATGTGGTTTATAAAGGAATCTCTCTATTGTTTTCAAAACAAGGTCCTTTTTAACCTTTTCGACAGAATTAAGGTAAGAATGTTTTTTTAACTTATACGGCGGGTGTGGCTATTTTCCGCCGTTATAAAATCTTCAAAGCTTCTCTTAAAAGATTATAAGAATATTTTCAAAGAAAATGTTTTATTTTATATGGATCTTAAATGATTTCAAAATAAAAGGTGATATTTTTTTAAAAATAATTTTGATTTCATCTATGTCAACATCCTTTGATGGATTTTAAGATTATTTGAAGTTGATTTATTATGATACAAAACTTCTATATTGTATTGAAGGTTTTGTGATATGTTTGACTGCGGATGTGCTATTTTTATACCATTCATAGTTTATGGTGAATTTGTTGACATTTCGTATGCTAGTTTTAATACGAATGTTTATGTTATGTTTAAACCTTTTCATATGGGAATGCATTGGACTTAGTAAGTGATGGGTGGAGCCCGCTATAACTCCTCGATGCATCGGTAGGTCTCATGAGACAAACTAGTGTCTTGGAACAAGGCCTTGACAAAATCTTATTTGTAGTCTTGGCACAAGGCCTTGGCTATGTGGTTATGATAGTCTGGCGTTATGCATTCCAACATTATGAAAGTGGTTAGTGATTTTGCATGTGATTATTCGATTTGTAGAATATCCATGTGAATGAGTAAATGGAATTATTTCATTTTATTTATGCCATACAATGTTGAAAGTACAAGTTTGAAAGGATTTTGTTTTAGTTATACATTGCCTTAAATGTTTATTCTTATTTAAGAAAGTTTCCGCTATATTGTTATCCTTACTGAGCATTTGAGCTCACCCCTTTTCTATGTTTTATTTTTTCCAGGAAGTGAAGAAGTAAATTATGAATGACCTGCAGGGATATTATGTGGGGATATGAGTGTGGATTATGGAGACAATATGTTTTTGTAGTAGTTCTTCATTTTATGATGTAATGTAAGACTTATGAATATATCTAGTGTTTCCAAGACTACTAAACCAATCGGTCTTTCAAGATTTGATCTTTCTTGTGATCATGAAAATGTTATGTAATAATGCACCGACTCTGGGTAACTAGGGTCGGGGCGTTACACAATTCACACATTGGTGTATACAATTAAATAAATACAAATTATTACATGCATTCAAAAAAATCCTAACAGTCAATGTTACCACAATTTACATTGATTTTCTTAGCAAAATGACAACACTGCATGACTAGTTTTGATCAAACCATATCGTCTCAAAGAAATAAATAAACCACCTATATAAGAAAACAATTTTTATGAGTAACACTAAAATAAAATAAATTAAACGTAAATACTAAATTATAAATTATATATATGGACAATGATTTTACAATGAAAATATCAATATTACCTCTACAATTAATTACAGTAAACACGATTTCTCTTCATGAAAAGGAATTGAACATGGATAGAAATTTTCTTAAATAAATAAACTCTATATGTAATAATGATAATTAAATATAAGTTCTATTGAATAATTTTTCATTAAAATAGAGAATTTATATTGTAACATTATCTTTTCATCTATCCAAAAGGTTTCCGTCATTATAGTTTGTTCTTATGAGGGATTCGTTACATCGTGATGTGAATAAGACATTGACTACATGAGTAGTCAAGCATTTAATTTAGTTTATATTAATTTAGTATGGAATATATAATATTATAAAAAAACATAATATATTAAAAAAAAATTACCTTCTCATTAAACTATTTCTATTATTTGAAATGTTTCAAAGATGTGGTTCCTCTTTAGATAATCCATATCCCCTCTTTATAGACCACTATAATTTAAATTAAATTTCTTACATTGGGACTGACATGAAATTATTGTGATTCCCTATTGAAAAGGATATCCTCGATTTAATTTTAATCGAACTTGAAATTCATTTTAGTATCCAGCTGGAAAATAGACCAATTCTTGTTTATTGGATTAGAGACATAAAATAACCATACTTCTTATGATGAAATTATGAGTGGCTTGTATTTTTACCCATCTACACTAAACTCCACCTTCAGAAAGCCCATTTCATCAACATTCACTCCTTTGATATTTTTAACCCATTTGCAAAGGAAAATCAACAATTGAAATACTATATAATCTAACTTTCATATCTATTAAATAATTAAAAAATATGAATTTTTTCTATAAATCGTATATTTATCCTTAGAACAACATATGTGAATCGCTTCCACCATAAACATAACAACATTGTTTTTCATCATAATTAATTCATCATGTTCTTTTGTATTGAAAATTTACCCATTTATAAAAACCAAAGGTAAGATATTACATTTACATTTTTTCCTCTGGATAGACATTATTGTCATTCCACAATTGAATTCCAAACTTCAAATAACTCCTTACAAATATGATCGTGAAACAAGACTATAAACAGTTGATTATTTGTATTTGATATCCATATTTCATCCCTTGATAGATTCAAATATCTATGAATTTCTTTCTGGGACTAATTTTTTGGATCAAAATCTTCACTATTATGTAATATGTAGAGATGGTCATTCTTCTGCTCTATCAATGTAATTAAAGCATCATATCTTCTACAATTCCCTTCAACCATAGGGTGTTCTCTGGGGAGAGACTTTGGGAGACTGATGATTTCAATATCCAATTGGTAATCAGTATAGAATTTATTATATTCATAATAAATATATAGTTTTTCAATACATCCTTCTGTCTAACTTCAATTCTTGAAATACCCTTTCTAAATTCTCATATTCTATTCAATTTGGTACATCCATGTGTAATGGACATGACCACATAGATGATCCTATCTGACTATGTGATCCATTAGGTGGGCCATTATATCAATGAATTATGGTGGGTAGAACATTTCTATTTCACATTATATGATTTAAATCACTTTATTCAAGAATAAAATGTTTTCTAGGTCTACATCATTACAACATATGGATTTGAAAAGGAAGAAGAGTCTTGTTATTTTATTCCATACATTTTTTGGGAGAATGCAGTTGAATGAAACATGCATTAAATATTGCAACAAAACATGACAATCATGTAACTTTAGTCCGTGTATCTTCAAATTAGTCTTTGAAACGAAATTCTTGATATTTGATGAATACCCTTGTAGAACTTTTAAACTCATAAGAAAAAGTAAAATTTTCAACTTTCATTATCTAGATAGAGTGTAAGTTGCTGGATAATGAAATTTCCACTTTTAACCCTTCATTGGTGCCAACTATTCCCTAATACTCATTTAAATCATGTCCAAACTATACTTTATTTTAGAGTTCATTTTTACAGTAACATTTAACAACATGCCAATAACACAATCAAATAATTTTCTTCCTATATTCATGACATAATTAAAATGATGGAAATAAAAACAATTCCAAAAAGGGGATTCAAAAAAATTGATCTCTTCTCCCAACATGATTTTGTAAGGTTTCTCCAATATGGTATACCAAACACTGTGTAAATATTTTTTTTCTTTTTTGAATAGATGACTGCTCGTTTCTAGAGATAGTGTTGTACCTTGTTTGATATCACCATAAAATATTCTCATCTATGATCAGTATTTATTTAATAATGGTAAAAAAAATATATTGCCAAAAAACATTTCCATTGAGGAATGTATCAACTGAAATGAGTATGTGCATTTTTAGCAAATGGGACACCCCAACATGCCTATAATTATATAGCCTCATAAATTTACATAAACAAGTATATAATTTATCATTATATAAAACAAGGCACTTAGTGTGAATTCCTCACATATGTGATCATCAAACAATATAACACCTATATCCCACATCAATTTCATATCTTTGATCAATGGAACGAAATAGATACCAATATCATTACTGGGTTCCTTTGGTAAAAAGATAACCAGAGAGAACATAATTTATTTGTGCTTTATACACAATCTTGTTAGAATGATATAATTTTCCAACATAATGGGAAATGTTCTATGAGTACTACTTTGTACACCAAAAGGATTTACTCCATCTACAGATAAATCAAGATGAAATTTTCTCATCTCATCTCCAAATTCAGAAAACTCGTAATTAATTTTCATCTACTAAGGATAATATGTTGGATGATGTATGTTCCATATTTAATTCTTGTATCAGCATTCCATGTTAATTTTATTGTGGTTTCTTAACATCTATATAGTCTTATAAACAGTGAAATAATAGGAACGTATTGTACAGATTTTGAAGGTCCTAATTCAATTTTATTGTATCGATAAGCGCCGCACATAGTGAATTTAATGAGTTACTCGTGGTCCTTATAAATAAATATGAAATCATTTTAGCAAGAATGTATGTTTTATAGATCATTCACATTTAATTTAACATTCATTGAGCATCATATGTTCAACATTGTGGTTAGTTTTTTGGTGGTACATTTCTTTCGGAAGATCATTTAGTTCTGTAATGTTGGTGTCCCTACATCTGTTTCCATCATTCAAGTCATATATCTTCAATATAGCTTAGAATGTACTGTATTGAGTACAACCAGTAAACAATGGAATTTATGAATATCTATTTAACTCCTCCAACATCTTTTTACAATCATGAAGATTATCTTCAATTGATATTGTAGTTTCTTTCATGTGATCTTCATTATCTTTTATAAAGGTGTGCATATCAAATGATTTTTAACCATACTATCATCCAAATTGATGTCCAAATTTAGTTTTTTCCCGTGTTTATTCTAGGATTTATAGATTTAATCAATTTTACGACAAATAAAATGTTCTTCCAACTCATCTAGAATAATTTTTCTTGAAAAAGAATAATGTAAACATATAAAAATTATTTCATACTGGTTTTCTGGAGGCTCTCCTTAAAACATGATGAAATCAACTCCATATTCATATTTTATTTTCAAATGATTAACTTGAATTCATTTACACATCATATAGCTCATATTGACTTCATAAAATTCTAATTTATTACAATATATAAATAAATACATATAAGATATTCATTATAAAAAATTAATCTTATAGGGAAAATAAGAGAAATGTGGATCATTTTTATTAGAATATCTGAGTGACTAGATATTCAAAATCGAATAATTAGGGATGTTTTAATTTAAAAAAAATATAGAGAGATAAAGGTTGATAATAAATGATATTATCACGAATTTTTTTATGTCTAAACATGAAGATAGATAATGTAATGACCCTAACAAAAATAACTCAAACACCACAAGTTCAGATCATCTTATGACCTGTATCACACCAAAAAGTACCTAAAGGAGTATTTAAACATTATGTGTAAATACCATAAAGGGGTTCCCCCCAATAGAAACAATTAGTATTAGATGTTGAAAAATATTCTAGCGTGACCCTTGGGGTTAATGAACATGAGACCCAAAATCATCATCACCTCATATAGGCATATATGTTAGATAAAGAACTATGGAACTAAATGATTTAATTCATATATGAACACATATACATGTAACACCATTATACAAAAAAACATACATATAGTTTATAAGAAATATAAAACAGAGAAAACCCTAATATTAAAAAAACATGAACTAATGGAACCATAATGATTCAAAAAGTGAAGGATTTAATGTATAAAACCTTATCTTCATAATTGGGGATGGCCGCTTTGAATATAATCTATAATAAAATAAAGTTCCAAGGTGAATTACAAGAGGAACCAGATCATATGTTACATATAACCAATATAGTAACATACATCACTCTACTTATTGGGTACCTAAAAAATACCATCTAAAGTTATATGTCCACTGGGGTGACCATGAAAGTTTTCAATTTATATACAATCCTTAGGGAAGCACCAATGTTCCTCAAATCAGAAGTTAATAAAAAATAATATCCAAAAAAATTCTACACCTTTATATACATATATGAAAATAATTATTTAATAATAATATATGAAACATTGTTGTAAGACAATAATGAATAAATCCAAGGTTCAATGACAAATATAAAGAATGGATCTTGTATAGGTTGTCAATATAAACAATGGAACAAAAATCATTCCTTTATTAATGGATCACAAACAAATTGTAACCAAGTGATCATAAACAATATATCGTAAACAAATCATAGAGAATAAATCCAAATAAAAACCAAAATCACCCATATAAAATTAGAAGGCCTACCTCTCTATGTTAAATAAAATTGGATACCCTCTTCAGATTTTGAATGAGACGTTCAGAGGATGTTTATTTTAGTGATTTGTCCATCGATTCACTGAGGGGGAATGCCAGCAGTGGGTGGCTTATTTAGAATGATTCTATATTGTGGTGGGTTCAAAAATTCTTAGGGTTTTTAAAATAGATCATCATTTTTTCAGTGATTATTTAGCTCTAATATATAATTATTTTATCAATACTTTGTTTAGCGCTAATAAATCCTTATCTATATATGCATGAAAAAATCACAGATAATGATTCATTTATGAGTGTTTATTTCTGAAGCACTTTTAAAGGATTTAAAATTATTATTATAAAAAATAAATTTTAAGAATTTATAATTAATTAATAGATATATATGAATTTAATAAATATATTCCTTTTTAAATATATTAATTATTATTTTATAAATATTTATTTATAATTATAGAAATATTTTTAAAATATTTTATTTAAATCATTATATATATTTATAAAATTATATATATATATATATATTGAATAAATATATATAAATATAAATATAGGTAATATATTCATTATTTTAGAAAATTTTATAGATTTAATAATATTTTCAATATACATAGTCATTTATTTATAATTATATAAATAGTTTTAAAAAAATAATTATTGATATATAATTATTAATATATAATTGTATAAATATAAAGAATGTACATTTACAAATATATTTATTTACAAAAACATTTATTAATAAATATATTTTGTTAATAATATTTTTTTAACATTATTAATGATTATCTAATTTGGAGTGCATGTATATAAGCTAAAATTAGTGAAATTGAATAAATCAAGAATCTAGGTACACTTCAAAAATATTGAAAAAATGGATATGTTCTGTGTGTTTTCATATTGTATATAAAAATATATTATTGATGTTAATTAGAAATTAATATAACACATATTTCATTTATATTAAATTAAAAAAAACTAACAATCTATTATATGGTGAGTTTTATAAAATTAGTCAATATTTTTAATTCATATTAATTTTTAATTATATACCATTATATACTAAATATATGACAATTTAATATAAAGCGCATAAATATTTTTTAATATAAATATTATATTTATATACATTAATATATATATCTTTATATTAAATATGTACAATTTAATAACATTAATTATCATAATTATCTAATTAATAAACCGTTTAACATTTAATAATGTATAATAAATCATTTATTTTTTATCAATAATTATTTAATTTATAAAAATTGTAATATTTTTTTATAATTTTTTTTATTTATTTCATTATCTCATTTTATCATTGCTAAAATTTTATTGATGAATGAAATATTTATCAAAGATAAGCATAAAGTGCACATAATTGATAACTTTATTGGTGCTAAAAAATACTCGTAGATAAAGGACACCCTTTATCAGTGCTAAAATTAAAATGCTAATAAATGTTTCCATTATTAATGCTAAAATAAAAGTGCTAATAAATGATTAAATTGATCATTAGTTTCTTTAGAGCGGATAAATATTCCATTTTTATCATTTTCTTTTTATGCTGATAAATGGCAGTGATGTTAAAGGAAAGTATTGTTGTATTACTGTTACTATATTTTTAAATGGGTAACATATTTTTTTTTAAAAATAATGAAATTTCTCCCTAAAACGATATTTGTTCATGAATAAATTTAAATATCAAAACAGTTAATAATTTTGAAATTTTGTAATCCAATATTAATTCTAATATCCATGCATGGATAACATAAAACTTAGTTTTAGATATGAAAATGTGTATTTATGTATAAATATAATTTTTTATCATTGTTTTGATGATAATAATCATTAGATGAATTATAGTTTTTCTTAATTCAATTTTTTTTTCACATTTCATGAAAATCATTAATTAATAGTGATTATATGCATTTATAATGTAGAAAATACATTACGCCCATGAAAATAATTTTCAACAAATTCACTATTTTTACATTAAAAAGATTTTATAATTATTTATATACAATTGATAATAAATAAATGAAAGATATTTAATTTTCATACATATATAATATATACCATACAATTTTTTTAATACAAAACATATTGTAAATCATCTTTAAAATGAAAAAAATGGAAATAAATTTTTTTTGTGTATATTCAATATATTCATTTAGCCAATAATTATTAGACATGTATTTCATATCATTATATAACCATTACATGGATTTCACTAAATTATATTTTTATTTTTGAAATATATAATGAGGATATCATTTTTTACCATTATTAAATTTGAATAATAAGATTCAGTATCGCATTTTATAACAGTCTCTTCAGAATCAATTATATTTTCTAATGTGAATTTGATTCTTTATATTTTATAATGTCATTTATATATCAATTTAATTTTACTATCATGAAATTTATTCTATTTTCCATAGTAAAAAATCATTACTTACATACATTTAGTGTTATGTGTATAACAATATATCAAACCAATCGAATTTATTTTAAAGGAAAATATATTCTAAAGTCACATGGTGTTACACTCTACCTGAAATTTTAGAATTTCAGCCTAAATGTTTCGTTACTCCGAGGATAATAAATGAACATACTTTTACCTCATTATGTCCTTAGTTTCCCATTTATTATACCAAAACATATTATTTATTCATAAAACACTGAATACAAAAGTGGTATCATTTCATGAAAATGTATGTCTTTGATGAAGAATCTCCCCTTGTAATTATTTAAAGGGTACATTTTATTCTTCTAGTACCACTTATAAGTTCATTACATGTAATGGATCTGATGTGTACTTCCTAAAAATATATACATTGAACATATCATGAACATGAGATAAGTTTCATAGAAGAACCAAATGATACACAACAACCATTAAATGATATTGAATTTTTTAACGTACCATATATATTGGGTTAAACAATCCATTATTTCCATATATTATAACCATAATCCAATGATATGATTATAGTAAGACCATACAACCAACTTTAATCACTATATCTATAAGGCCCCAGCCTTAATCCTTACTTAATCTTGAGTTATTACAATATTACACATTAAGGATATTTTTAGGTTTAGAGTTTTAGATAATTAGATCATAAAACTTGCATTACATTCCACATTCAAACAAAGTGGTAACATAAAAAATTGTATTCATTTTTCCCATCAACGGGAACATATTTAAAAATAAAGCATGGATTCTTTCTTGACACTTCCTTGACACTATCATCATATCATGTACCTTTCCCTTGACCTGTGAAAAAATTTCCAAAAAAAACATGGGATGAGCATAAAAATCTCAGTAAGGGTTATAAAAATATGGAAAGGAAACATGAGTTCATATATACATAAGAATGAAATCATACATTACCCATAAAACATATGCACTTTAACATACCTCATCAAATCATGAATAAATCATCGAAATCATAAGATGTAAAAGGTAACTTGAGGTATTCATAACATTCTTACATAGGGAGTAACCCTCTTGGTTACTTTTGGAATACCCACCACAGTATATTCCCTAAATATCTTCAGAGAATCCTTAACATTTCACTCCTTCGCGTTACCCAATGCATTGGAGAGCTATATCGGGGTCACCCGCCCATTGTTTATCGCGGAACCACCCATCTTCATAATAAAGCCCAAGAACCATAACATAATCATATCACATAAAAACATGCATAAAGGAAACATAACATTTCCACTTTTCAATCACAAGATATCAATACAAAACATTGATATAAAAAATTTATGAAAACCATTTTCCATACCATAATAAAGTAAAACATGGGATTTATTTTTCATTAAAAAAAGGTATGGCTTATAGAGGAAGGCGAAACTCAAATAATGGTGACGGCGGTGGAGAATTCGTTGTCACCGCATACGTACGACAAAAACATTCTCTTTTTTCATTTAGTAAAACTCTTCGTATAAAAATATTCCTTTTCGATAAACATAAAAGTCAAAGGTGTTTATACACCGTATAAAAGTAGGTTGTGTATAAAATAAAATAATCCTCAATGCAAGGAGATTGAGACGAAGTCCCATACAAAGACAGTATCCTTGGATTACATTATTATGTGTGACAAACGAATACACCAAATATAAGTGGATATTAAGTGCAAAAAAATTAGAGGACATTCAGACATATTCATAGAATGACATATTCATGGTGTACAAGTTTATCCCAAAGATTCAAAATTGGGTTAAGAAGTTCCTTTTCCAAAATTCGACAGCCTAACGGCGTCTCATAAAAATTCAGAAAAAGAGTTGATGAGAGATAAAAAGGGTACCTCATCACTTGGACAAAAAATTTACATCAATAAGGATATAGAAGAAAATATCCCAACATAATAGTATGTGAGTTAAAATACAAAACAAGGGAAGTCTTTTAAAAGAGGAGGGTGAAAGGTTCCCTTACCGACTTGGGTAACTTTCGAAACATACACCCCATTGAAGAATGGTCATAATATGAATATGTAAATACACATAAATGAAATTATATTACACATAGTATAATAATGGGTATACATACACCACTCAAAGGAAATGGTGGAAAATGTATCATAAATATCATGGGACTGAATGTGAGATGAAAAATCCCTTACGAAGACTCGGCAGCCTAACGACGCCACTTAAAACTTCCAAAAATGGATTGATGAGATCAAATAGGGTCTCTAATAATATTACATTAAAATGTACAGAAATAGGAATATAAAAAAACATCCCCAATTATAACAAAGAGGAGCTCAAAAGAAGTGGCATAAAGGAGAGTACTTAAAAAGAAAGAGAGAGGTTAGATCTCTTACGAAAATTCAGCAGCCTAACAGCACCACTCAAAACTTCCAAAATGGATTGATGAGAGAAAATAGGGTCTCTAATCATATGAAAGTAAAATTTACAGTATAATTAATATAAAATGACATCCCAATCATAACAAAGATGATCTCAAAAGGAATGACATAAAAGAGTGTACTTAATAAGAAAGAGAGGAGTAGGATCCCTTACCTCGGGTCCGACTTGACTCGATCGTTCATTAATATCCTGAATAATAAAATTGAATTAATTTATACTTCCTTAAGAACCTCTTTAAAGTTCATTATTTCTTTTATATCACTTATTACCATGTCATGAACACTATGTTATTATTTACGTTAATAACGGCCGTTTTAACGATCATTGGTACTTGAGTTAAAAATACACTTTATAATTACAAGTTGTTCATGTGGTAAAATATCCATTATATACACAATTGTATTCATGATGTAGATATAATATATATCATATATATCAAGTATATTCACGCATTTATAATATTACATAACATTTAGAGTTAAGAAATGAAATGAAACATTCATAGAGACGGTAAGCCGTACGTACGCATGAATGCTACTTCCGTTTCTATTTCATATTTAATGGAATTAAAACATAATTATACATAATAGTATTTTAATTCTAGTATGGTATCATATATAATATCATTAAATATATCCTTTATACATACCACATATGGTATTAACAAATCAAATCACTTTGAGGGGGCGGTAGTCCGTACTTCCTAAAATGAAGATATTGCGAATACCCATAATGGAAGCCATAAAGGTATTCCATAAATGAAAAATACAGAAGCTTAAGGAAAAAATAAACATATTATATATCTTATATAAATTTAATGACATCATAATGTCTACCATGAAAGGTGTTAAGAGAAGATTGAACAATCATCGTTTCGTGAGGTAGTAATTCGCCATCCACAGAAACAGTATGTTCATTAACCATTAAAAGAATGTGTGTGTAAGTTTAGCTCAGATCCTTAACACAAAAAAATCCTAGTATATTTAAGATACTGTTGTTGTTACAAAATAAAGGAATAAAAAGATTTTATTGGGGTGGAGGAGCAAAATAAAATAAAAGGACTCAAGTGAAGACATTACCTTAAAATCGGGTTACTCCCTATGGTTTGAGCTCATAGGCTTCCTTGGGAAGACTTATGACCATACTGAGGAATATAAGAGTTATAAGGAGATGTGGAGAGAAAACATGGGTAGGTGTTGGACGAGCCAAAGGCTTTGGAAGTGTGGATAAGGTGATAGAGGTGGGGGCCTTTTATAAGAGGAGAGGAGGGGCACTCATGGAAAGTAAAGAAATGTTACTTTATTTTAGAATGAGGTTCGGATTTTTATGGTCCCAAATTGATGTGTTTCGAGGATAAGTTGATAAGGTTTCTAAATCCACCCATAAAATAGGTTTTGGAAATTTTTAGGTATTATATTTTACTTTATCTTCCCATTTTATTTAAATCGTTAAATAATGAGGTCATCGCTGCATCATCATGATGTCATAAATAATTTAATTTATTTATTGTTTAAAAATTATAAAAAAAATATCATGATGTAGGAAATATTTTTATAATACTAATGATTATTTATAGTAAAAAATATGACTTTTATAACCCCATTTAAAAATTGTTTTAGTGACACATCTTATGCTTGTGACATTTTTATTTTAACTTTAAATAAAAAGTTATTTATGTCATTTTCCAACCAAAGTGGCTCCATGGGGTCCCTCTGTTAACCCATGGATTTTCATGGTCGGCCATGACACATACAATGAGTTTAAGACATGTTTCTAGGTCATTTCACATTATTAAAACATTATTTTTACCTTAAATTACACTATTTACCTCTAATCGCGATTAAGAACATAAAAGTTACTATTCACCAAAAAAATTATTTTAATCTCATTGAACCACATTTTACATCCTAATGAAAACCATGTATGTATGATTTTTGAAATTCAAAACATAGAGGTGGCAATGTTTCATTTAAACGAAAAATTAGTTTCTTTAACTACCTCTCAGTGGTTTCACTATTCATCATAAATTGATGTTCTTCAGAAAAATACCAAAACTTCACCCTAAGCTATATTTGATATTCTGAATTTAAAAATGAATTATATTTTATAAAATTCAAAACATATAAGTTACATTAATTAATTTAATAATAAATTCCCACTATCAGAGCAAATAGCGTGTTTTTATGAAACAATAAGTATCAAAAGATCGACAGTAGTTTAAGTCTGATTTCAATGTGAAATTAATTTCAATGACCACAATTGGATTAAATGGTAAAAATATATTCTAATTTAACTTTAAAACCAATTCAAAATATAATCTAATCATATAAATAAATAAGATTAAAAAGTGGTTTTGAATTAAAATACAACATTTTTCACTATTCATTAAAAAAATGATCTTTATCAGAAAAATACAAAAAATTTACACAAAGTAAATTTTGATGTCCCGATTCTAAAGAAGAATTTTATTTTTGTCAAATATAACACATAATATTGTCAAAATGTGGATTTAAAAGAGGTTCCCCATCAAAAGGTGGTTAATCGACCTTTTAATGAATATTAGAATGTTTAAACTTAAAATTGGATTCATTTGCCTTTTTTTCCTCTAACATTTATTGTAAAGAGTAAATTATTTGACAAACATATATAATCATTTTGTAGATAGTTCTATTAATTCCCACCATTACAACGACTAGAATTTAACTACCATCTAAAATAATATTATTTTATTATTAGAGTGCAACGTAAGATTCCCAAGAAACTTATTGTTTCGTATTGGGTACGCCATAAAGCATTGCGTTTCCTTTAAAGTAATATTCATATTTTCTTCACAAATATGGATAAATATAAAAATGTCATATTATTTATTTACCTTGGGTGTTACATCCTTCCCCCATTTTGGGAATTACGTCCTTGTAATTTTAAAATTGGGCTCAGAAACATCCTTAAAGTCCCACATCAGAACAAGTGTCCGTAAAAAAATCACTTTAAAATAAAGAATGAGAAGTACAGAGGTCACCCGAGTTAACCCATTCTAGGATTCGATGTAGGAAAACATGGACATGGAGGAGAAAACATAGGGTCATGTTCTGATGGAGAGTGATAGAAAACATGTTTAGGAGAAAGTTAACCACAAGAAAATCACAAACTTGTGATGGGTTAAACGGTATTTGATTCCCCAGTAGGAAAAGTTAATAGAAACCATTTTTGTTTTATTTATTGAGGACTTTATTCATAAGGAAACATAATTACTTATCATGTTGACTTTCAACTTTTATTATATTTCTAACACAAACTCATATTTTCTCCAAAAGATGAGCATTTTGGAAGACTTGATCACTATAATCAACTTCTGGAAAATCACCTAATCCACAAAAGAGAACTATATACTTATCATGTCTTTAGACGTTAACCAAAACCAAAACAAAAATTCTTAGTACAAGATCAGATAACCCAGGAAAGGATAACCCTTTATAAAAAGAAAATCTATTCTTAATCTCCAAAATTTGTCCAACTAAACCCAAAGTTCAACGAGGACCACTTGATAAACAATTTTTCCATAAAATTCTTCAAAGTAAACCAATCTAAGATTTAAACCCAAATATTTTAAGGATTTAGTCACATAGTCTTCCAAGGTACAAATTAACTTTTATCTCCAAATAACATCAGTTGCTCTTAAATTATCATGTTGAAAAGTAAATAACCTAATCACATATCCTAGATTATAGGTTAATCATTTCCATAGATAACCCAAAATAAACTTACTCTTGATTCCTAAAATCATCTATCTAAAAATAATTAGTCAAACTAACCAGGGACTTCACGTAGTCCAGTGGTAGGCGATAAATACCAGTCGCACTTTGGTTGTGGGTTCGATTCCCGTAGCTTTGTCCGACGCGACGGGTTGTCACACGGTCTGTGTGTTTTCCTTTTTCCAAAATTATATAACTCTTAAAACATTCCCCAAAATGAGATAAAATCTTCGAAAATGATCATAACATATTTTTACCTCATGTTTATCTCCTGCCTTTCATTTTCCATCATAACATATAATAACCCATAATTACCTCAAAAGTAAGGATCATATAAACATTAATGGTTACTTTTATAATTATTACCTGAACTTCCACATCGATTGGTCATCTAGTACATTATGCATCACAGATCATACCAAGGTTCAACTGGTTGATCATGAGTCCTTGATAGTTAGTTTAGAACAGCCACGAGTTTCTTCATTGAATCCCCCATTTTATCTAGTATCTTAATCAGAGAACCACCACAGTTTCCGTCAAACCTGTTGTCTCTTTGGATCCTGCTAGATCCATCCATTCACTAAAAACAGAAATGTCAGTGTGAGTATATCAATGAAACCATAATGTACTAATGAGGAAGGTAAACACTAATATATACTTACTCATTCACTTTATCTAAAACTAGGACTCTTTCTGAAATCCTGACCATTATGGTAATGTCACTTGTTCCTAGAGAATACACTAACCTCTAAAGTAATCTAAACCGACCTTTGATACCAACTATAAGGCCACAGCCTTAATCCTTAGTTAATCTCGAGTTATTACAAGATTACACATTGATGATCTTTTCAGGTTTAAAGTTTTCGAGAATTAGATCATAAAACTTTCATTACATTTCACATTTAAACAAAGTGGTAACATACAAAATTGTATTCATTTTTTCCCATCAATGGAAACATATTTAAAAATAAATCATGGATTCTTTCTTGACACTTCCTTGACACTTTCATCATATCAGGTACCCTTCCCTTGACCTGTGAAAAAAATTTCAAAATCAAACATGGGATGAGCATAAAAAGCTCAGTAAGGGATATAAAAATATGGAAAGGAAACATGAGTTCATATATACATAAGAATGAAATCATACATTACCCATAAAACAAAGGAACTTTAACATACCTCATCAAATCATGAATAAATCATATAAATCATAATACATAAAAGGTAACTTGAGGCATTCATAACATTCTTACGTAGGTAGTAACCCTCTTGGTTACGTTTGGAATACCCACCACAATATATTCCCTAAATCTCTTCGAAGAAACCTTAATGTTTCACTCCTTCGCATTACCCAATGAATTGGAGAGCTATATCGGGCTCACCTTCCCATTTTTTATCATGGAACCACCCATCTTCATAATAATGCACAAGAACCATAACATAATCGTATCACATAAAAACATGCATAAAGGAAACATAACATTTCCACTTTTCAATCACAAGATATCAATACAACAAATTGATATAAAAACATTATGAAAACCATTTTCAATACCATAATAAAGTAAAACATGGTATTTATTTTTCATTAAAAAAGGAATGGCTTGTAGAGGAAGGCGAAACTCAAATAATGGTGACGGCGGCGGAGAAGTCGTTGTCGCCGCATATGTACGACAAAAAAATTCCCTTTTTTCGTTTAGTAAAACTCTTCATATAAAAATATTCATTTTCGATAAACGTAAATGTAAAAGGGGTTTATACACCGCATAAAAGTAGGTTGTGTATAAATAAAATATGCCTTAATGAAAGGAGATTGAGACGATGTCCCATACAAAGACGGTATCCTTGGATTACATAATTATGTGTGACAAAAATAATACACCAAATATTAGTGGATATTAAGTGAAAAACAATAAGAGGACATTCACACATATTCATAGAATGACATATTCAAGGTTTACTAGTTTATCCCAATGAATCAAAATTGGGTTAAGAAGTTCCCTTGCAAAAATTCGACAGCCTAACGGCATCACATAAAAATTCAGAAAAAGAGTTGATGAGAGATAAAAAGGGTACCTCATCACTTGGACATAAAATTTACATCAATAAGGATATAGAAGAACATATCCCAACATAATAGTATGTGAATTAAAAGACATAACAAATGAAGTCTTTTAAAAGATGTGGGTGAAAGGTTCCCTTACCGACTTGGGTAACTTTCCAAACATACAACCCATTGAAGAAGGGTCATACAATGAATATGTAAATACCCATAAATGAAATTATATTACACAAAGAGTATAATAATGGGAATTACATACACCACTCAAAGGAAATGGTGGAAAATGTAGCATAAATCTCACGGGACAAAAAGTGAGATGAAAAATCCCTTACAAAGACTCGACAGCCTAACGACGCCACTAAAAACTTCCAAAAATGGATTGATGAGATCAAATAGGGCCTCTAATAATATTACAATTAAATTTACAGCAAGAGGAATATAAAATAACACCCCCCATCATAAAAAAGAGGATCTCAAATGATGTGACATAAAGGAGAGTACTTAAAAAGAACGAGAAAGGTTAGATCTCTTACGAAAATTCGGCAGCCTAACGACGCCACTCAAAACTTCCAAAATGGATTGATGAGAGAAAAGAGGGTGTCTCATCATATGAAAATAAAAATTACAGTAGGATTAATATAAAAGAACATCCCAATCATAAGAAAGATGAGCTTAAAAGGAATGACATAAAAGATTGTACTTAATAAGAAAGAGAGGAGTAGGATCCCTTACCTCGGTTCCGACTTGACTCGATCGTTCTTTAATCTCCTGAATAATAAACATGAGTTAATTTATACTTCCTTAAGAACCTTTTTTATGTTAATTATTCCTTTTATATCACTTATTACCATGTCATGAACACTATGTTATTATTTAAGTTAATAACGGTCATTTTAACGATCATTGGTACTTGAGTTAAAAATACTCTTTATAATTACAAGTTTTTCATGTGGTAAAATATCCATTATATCCAGAATTGTATTCATGATTAATATATCATATTTTTCATATATATACAGTATATTCATGCATTTATAGTATTACATAACATTTAGTGTTAAGAAATGAAATGCACCGTTCATGGAGACGGTAAGCCGTACGTACACATGGACACTACTCCCATTTCTATTTCATATTTAATGGAATTAAAACATAATTATACATAATATTATTTTAATTACAGTATGGTATCATATATAATATCATTAAATATATCCTTTATTCGTACCAAATATGGTAGTAATGAATCAAATCACTTTGAGGGGGCGGTAGTCCGCACTTCCTAAAATGAAGATATCGCGAATACCCATAATGGAAGCCATAAAGATATTCCATAAATGAAAAATAAATAAGCTTAAGGAAAAAATAGAAATATTATATATCATATATAAATGTAGTGATATCATAATGGCCACCATGAAAGGTGTTAAGAGAAGATTGAACAATTATCGTTTCGTGAGGCAGTAATTCTCCATCCACAGAAACAGTATGTTCATTAACCATTAGACAAAGGTTTGTGTAAGTGTAGCTCGAATCCTTAACAAAAAAACATCCTAGTATATTGAATATACTAGTGTTGTTACAAAATAAAGGAATAAAAATATTTTACGGGGGTGGAGAAGCAAAATAAAACAAAAGGACTCAAGTGAATACATTACCTTAAAATCGGGTAACTCCCTTTGGTTTGAGCTCAAAGGCTTCCTTGGGAGGACTTCTGACCAAAGTGAGGAATCTAAGAGTTAGATAGGAATGTGTAGAGACAAAATTGGCAGGGTTTGGCGAAGCCAAAGGATTTGTATGTGTGGGTAAGGAGGTAGAGGTGGGGGCCTTTTATAAGAGGAGAGGAGGGGCACTCTTGGAATGTGAAAAATGTTTCTTTATTTTAGAATGAGTTTCGGATTTTAATTGTCCCACATTGCTGTGTTTCGAGGTTAAGGTGATAAGGGTTCTAAATCCACCCATCCAATAGGTTTTGGACATGTTTAGGTATTAGATATTACATTATCTTCCCATTTTATTTAAATCGTTAAATAAGGAGGTCATTGCTGCATCATCATGATGTCATAAATAATTTAATTTATTTAATGTTTAAAAATTATATAAAAAATATCAGGATGTAGGAAATATTTTTATCTTTATAGTGAGTATTTATAGTCAAAAATATTACTTGTATAACCACATTTAAAAATTGTTTTATTGAGACATCTCATGCTTGTGACATTTTTATTTTAACTTTAAATAATAAGTTATTTAAGTCATTTTCCAACAAAAGTGGCTCCATGGGGTCCCCAAGTTGACCCATGGATTATCGTGGTCCTCTAGGACACATAAAATGAGGGTAGGACATGTGTCTAGGTAATTTCACCTTATTAAAACATTATTTTTACCTTAAATTACACTTATTACCTCTAATCCCGATTAAGAACATAAGAGTTACAATTCACCAAAAAATTATTTTAATCCCATTGAACCACATTTTACTTCCTAATGACAGCCATGTATGTTGGATTTTTGAAATTCAAAACACATAGGTGGCAATTTTTCAATTAAACGAAAAATCAGTTTCTTTAACAGCCACTTAGGGGTTTCACTATTCATCAAAAATTGAAGTTCTTCAGAAAAATACCAAAACATCACCCTAAGCTATATTTGATATTACGAATTCAAAAATGTTGTATATTTTAAAAAATTCAAATCATATAAGTTTCATTAATTAATTTAATAATTAATTCCCGTTGTCAGAGCAAATAGCGTGTTTTTATGAAATAATAAGTATCAAAATATTGACAGTAGTTTAAGTCCGATTTCAAAGTGAAATTAATTCCAATGACCACAATTGGATTAAATGGTAAAAATATATTCTAATTGAAATTTAAAACCAATTCAAAATATAATCTAATCATACAAATAAATTAGATTAAAAAGTGGTTTTGAATAAAAATACAACATTTTTCACTATTCATTAAAAATGAACTTTATCGGAAAAATACCAAAAATTTACACAAAGTAAATTTTGATGTCCCGATTCTAAAGAAGAATTTTATATTTCCAAATATAACACAAAAATTTGTCAAAAAGTGGATTTAAAAGAGGTTCGCCATCAAAAGGTGGTTAATTGACCTTTTAATGAATATTAGAATGTTTAGGCTTAAAATTGGATTTATTCGCATTTTTAATCCTCTAACATTTTTTGTAAAAAGTAAAAAATATTTGACAAACATATATAATCATTTTGTAGTTAGTTATGTTAATTTCCACCATTACAATGGCTAGGCGTTAACTACCATTTAAAATAATCTTATTTTATTATTAGAGTGCAATGTAAGATTCCCAAGAAACTCGTTGTTGCGTATTGGGTACGCCATCAAGCATAGAGTCCCCTTTAAAGTAATATTAATATTCTTTTCAAAAATATGGATAAATATAAAAATGTTATATTGTTTATTTACTTGGGGTGTTATAATATCTCACTAATTATTATTAAAATAACATTTCTATCAACTTTTAGCTACACTATTATCCAATTGAATATCTTTAAACGTCTTTATCATTTCCTTAACTATATAATGTCTAAATATCATAACTTTTAATATTTAATCCAACCATATTGGAGTTAGAAACATATTTCAATATAGTTATACCTTTGTATATAGTTGAATTCTAGTGTGACAGATTCTATAGTAAAAAAAATTATAAGAGAATGTTCTTTATCCCAACAAACATTGAAATGTGTAAGGAATGACCTCAAAAAAATCTTGGGTTCAAATGATCCTTATAGACTATTCATAAATCTATAGATGATTTGAAAATCAAAATTTCAACTCTATATTCAATTCTTGATGAATGTTAATTTTTATCATTCTAAACCAATAATCTACATAAATTAAAATTGAAATTGTTACTCCATGTAGACTTAATTTTTCACTAATATAAATATTGTCATGTTGACTAGGAAAAAAGACATCTATAATAGTAATAAAATTAATTTAATATGTATGGTGGTTGAATATAATAAAAATATCATTCCAGCAATTATATTCCATAGCGAGTCTTAATATGAAATCCATCATGACCTTTTCCCATTTCAATACAATCATGGGTAATTATTATATTTCCCCCCTTAGACATATTCCATTCATTCTTAAATTTCTGACATACTCGACATCATTAAACAAATTATTTAATTTTATTCTTCATATGGCCCCACATGAAATTCTCATTGAGATACTCATCTAGTTCCCTTCCACTATGTATTACTATAGAACGTGTACCCTATTCTATTAATCCACATGCTACGAGATCGTCTTTTTCATTAAAAAAATCTTTTATATATCATTTGTGACTCCAATTCCCCCCAATAAAACCCATAAAGTCCCATAAGGTGGATCTCAAAGGGAAATAAATTATTTTAAAAACATAAAAAATAATTATTATGTGGAGAAATGGCTAAAAAACATAAGATTAACAAACCACAATGTGAAATATCTAAAGATTCAAACTCAACTCTACACTCCACCAACACCACAATAAAGAGTCACATTCAATGTAATAGAAATAATTAATTACAAATTTTTTAAAATAATTATCCGAAAATTTTAAAAATGATAATTATTACATAAAATACCATTGAGGTGCATCTTATCTTTGAATCCATAACTAATCTCTTATGAAAGGTCTAACACACGACCTTAATATCATCCCAAAAAAATCCTAACAAGAAATTCATAATTTCATATATATTTTGATAATGTGATTTATAAACCACTAAAAATTATAGTAATCATCAAATATTTCAAAAATAGAAAGAAACAAAATATTTTAAACATAAAAAGATTTCCTATCACAATTCAATATAGAAGACACATCAAAATGATATGATTCTATATCATTATGATGGAATTGTTAATGAAATCCTATACTGAGGAAAATAAAATGAACCGAAATATATGATTTTGAAGTAAATAGAATGTAGATGAATAATAGCACCTAAAAGGTGGAATATGACACACAAAATCCATTAAAAATATTAGGGGAATGAGGGAGAAAATAAGTTGAATGGGTAAGATGACTCGTGCATGTGTGGGGGAGTGAAAAGTGGACCTACTATTTAATTTTTTAAGGTAAAAAATTGGGATTTGATCAAAATTTTAAAAATATGGAATCTCACATGGTTCAGCTTATGGTTTTCAAAATCATACACCAACCATGTGACTGACACTATTTAATAATAACTCTGTCCATGGTCTAGGTGTATGGTTTACCAAACTCTGATCCAACCATGTAAAAAATCATTGGATCTCATCTACAACATCAACATGATAACTGCATAGATCATCTAAAACTATACAAATGTTGTGAAATGTGATATTAATTGAGTCTCTCTGCGTATGATTTTAATATAAATTTATATTGTTTCCCAAATAAACTTTCTAACCATGCATCTCAACCATGAGCTATAGAAGAAGAAATAAAAATACACTGATCATCAAGGTTCCACATGGTATTTTACAAATCCATTTTCCTTAGTGAATATCCCTCTTAAAACATTATCTTTCACTTTAAACTCCTAATATTTGACTAAACACTAAATCCACCCATGGGGATAATAACCAAACATGAATACACTTTAGAAATGACTCAAAATTTTATAAGTACAATATAAATCTAAATTCACTGAATGATCCTTCAATGGGGAAAAATAATAAAATTTATACTATATTTTATGGTCTATAACGATGTTGTTTTAATAATATATCACAAATAATAGTTCTCTCCTCCATGTAGACTTCGTGGTTATAAAACAGAAAATTAGAGACAACATTATCTATCTATTACCTAAAAAGAAACCACGTTTTACCCCTGAATGAAATTCTGATTTCATGGTGCAATTGCAACCACAAGAAATATATAAATTCAAATTATTCAAATAATCACAAGTTTGATCATTGGACAACTTAGATCACATCTTGAATGATGTTATGGATGAAATTTCCACCCCATTGTGTCCTATGATGCACAAAACCACCATTCAGTCCATCCTTAGCTAACGTCTACCAAATCAATACACCTTTGTCAAAAAATCACCATTTATTTGATTTACACCTAGATCACTCAATCTAAAACATGATCTAGATGTTTCCATATATAATAATCCAATTACATATCCAAATTTTCATTCTTATTTTCAATGAGGAACCAGATATATTTATACTCACCCATGAATTGGAATTTCAATTCCTCCTTGATTGAGATAACACCCCACACAATAAAAGTATATTCATTATCCCCATACAACATAAACAACGAAATCCATGATCAATGAATTATCCACTACCCAATGTAATGAATTTATAACACCAACAACCTAGTACCTGAGCACTACCACCCAATAAAAACCACCACATGTTCTTGAATCAATAAGAATTTCATTCCATTTATCCATTGAACCATCCATCACAAGGATCTTATTTTCTAACAGGTAATGGTGTTCACCCCCCCATAGGTAATCTCAAAAACAATTTCATCAAGAAATAACCTCAAACGTTCCTTCAATGTTGTAGTTCTCAGGTTCCTTAAAGACCAAAACAAATCTCAACAATCCCACACAAATTCCATTCCAATTATCAATGGACAACCCAATATTGCAAATCACCAACACAAACATTCCATCCTGAATCAAGGATCTATAATAAAAATCCACCCTGATCACTAATCCATTTTTTAATGTGGAATGATTCTCATAGAATCTTTTAGACGTTCTCCCAGACAAACGCACAGTCTCTCCGAAGTAGAACTATCACGCTCTCCCGTGAAACCTGATCTTAATACAAAACCTGTGGAAACATGAGTAATCATATCAGACCTAGTCTAACATAGATAACATAGTAACTATGCTCCTCACACACGTTATTTCAATCTTTTTGGTCCACTATTATTGATCCTATTCAAATTCAAGCCATTAAACTCAGGCCATGATAAACTACATGACCATCGACCACTCAGACATTATATAAACTAGTATCTTTTATACACGCAGTCTCCACACCATAATAAACACACACAAAATATGGGTTGGGTATCAAACAAGACCTATACTCTCAACACAATCATAATTACATGCTCACTCCCAGTTTTATATGCTTCAATCTCAAGGAATCCACATTCCTATCCACAAACTATAAAGAAACTCATGAAAAATTAAAACATTTCTCACAAATCGCTTACACTTATTGATCCATTATCAAAGAAGAAAATTATTGAATGAAACCATAGGGATATCAAAAAATCCCTAAATTAATGGATTTTATTTATAAAACAATATAACATGTATCCATAAGATCCATGATACTTATAATTACTATAAAATATATAGACACCTATATTTATGCTGAGTAAAATATAACCACAAAGCTATATTATAAGACACCATATAATTTATTTTTAACACATTAAAAATATAAACATACCTTCATAGTGGATAAACTTATAAATAAAAACATCTCATGTAAATCCTATATTTGTAAAATAATCTGTGTACATAGTCCTCTTACATATAGGAAAAAAATTCAAAACCATACATCAGTAAACATAAAGCATCTAGACTAGAACAAATCAACAACCCAAATCATAAAAAAAACCCAAAAAATTCCTAACACCATTTTAATCATGACATATAATAGAAATTTATTATTATATTCACGTCTACGGTCCACCAAATGTTTGGAAACATTCCTCAAACACCTTCATTTTTACACCTAAATTGTAAGAAAAAACAAATTCCATGATTTTATTTTGTAATGAACTGAACCTTGTCAAGATAATATGTCACCAGATTTGGTTCACTATAAGTCCTTAGGAACTCCTCCCCATATTCCAAGGGTTGTAAATAAGTGGAAATTTTCTAAAATGATGTCATTTGGAGAATATAACATTGTTTCAGAGTAAAATAATAGTTTACAAATAACAAAAAATATACATATATATAAACATTATATTATGAATAATATGATAAACAAGGACCAAAGCTATAATAAATGGAATAAGTATATAGACTCATAGAAATTATAGTGAATAAAAGTTTCTCACCAAATGGGGAAATGACGTATACATTAAAATAAATAAGGTAATATGAAATACCAAAGGATCCATAGCCATCCCCAATCTGTACATAAATTTTAGTGAACAGTAACTATCATAATTCTTTATCTTCATCATTAATGTCTGTGAAAATATATCAATTGATCATAAAATAATTTTCCTCCCCCTCATATGTTGAGACATGATGTAAAATTTAAGGTATACGTATTCTTTTCACACCCTCCAAAGTTCCCACATAGGGATTGAAAAATAAATCCTTAGTTGGCCACACACAAGGGTGATACCGAATGTCTTTTTTCCTGAATGTTTATGCAAACATGATATGCTCATCCTTCCTTAAAAACACATACAAGAATGAAATAAATAAATATCGGAATAAAATAATCTATACCATTCATTAGAAACTAAATCCTCTCAAGTATGACTAAACCTACTCTAGAAAAATATGGGATTAAAGGGCACATTCTTAATCATGCCATACAACACTAGGATTGTTCATTAGACCAAAAAGGAGATTTGAGAAATCAGACACACTGATATGCCCAGATGTGATATGCTATGATATCTATAAATTTTTCCAATTTGACATCATTCAACATTAATAGATCATCAATAGTTCAATAACATGATTCTGACTACTGATAGTAACTACCGTAAATATGGGAGAACCTACCAATGTCTTAGTAGTATAAGAATATACTTGGGATCAAGATTCATACCATGAGAGTGAATCTGCTCAGGTAACATAAACCATCATTGGTGATAAATAGTTTCTATAGGATTTAATTATGGAGTGTTAGTCATCCAAAACCAAAAACCCCATATCCCCTTTGTTACTCAAAACTAGGGGTTCACTCAGTAATATCATTTGATGTCTTGATAAGACCTATCTAATAGATTCATTCATCAATTAGGGGAGATATTTAGAAAAACATAGGGAAAATTAAAATTCAAAAATATCATAAGATTCTTCATATTTTTAATAACGTGTTAAGAAACTTTATTAATTAACTATAATAGAAGTCATTGATACATTGATAGAGTAGCTCCCACAAAACTATTATTATCAGATCCATTATTTCTCTCACTGACCCTCTCATGGGTAAAAATCATGGGGAATGCATGGTCCCTGAAAAACAATAATAATATGAAACTAAATATTGGACCCTCTATTTCATATTAAAGAACCGAACCATTCCCATAATAGGGACAAACCTCAAGTTCATAAAAATGGCTCAAATTTAGTCATCAATAAAAATCACACACAAAAGAGCATCCACTATGGTCCCTTAACCCATCTTCATATCTCATCTCAAATCTGCGTAGCCATAGGTGACTTCCAATGTTGCTATCCCAACACTGATAGACTAATTATACTAAACCTCCTCAAATAAATCTACCAGACAGATAAACTCATGCCTCAAGTGACCAATGCACATATCTAATATTGATTGAACATAGACATCCAATATACCACTTTTTCCATTATTTATAGAAACATATAGTGAATTCCATATCAAACACATGGGGTTCACAATACAAATAATCTATCATGTGAATGAACCTCTCTAGTGTTCAAATCCATAAACACCCACCTAGATGAATATAAATCTAATACCTTGATCAATGATTCCCATCCAACCTGAAATAGCTCAAATAATTACAAAATGGATTGTAAATTCATGTGTTACTCATAATTACATCACCAATGGAAGGAAACACTTATAATATATTATAAAAAATTATACTCACATAACCCATGTGGGTATAATTCCCAAAATTCACCCCCTTGGTTTTGATTATACACAATTAAAGAATATGTTTCTTTTTTCCTATCCAGGTTGATGATAAGAAATAGTGTACCATGAAGTTCTCATGAAATTTAACCCATGTGTACTAATGGATTCGTCATCCTTTCATTCCTGTTCCTGGAATTCACTATCTATTTTAGTATGATTTTTTAGGGATAAACGTATTTAAAAATACATTTTTAATCCATTACTATATCATTGATAAAATTTCATCATCATTCATAGTTTTCTTTATATGATTCTAATATTGACCAGATTCTCCATCTAAATGGTACAAAATACAAAACAACATTCTAATGGTTCAATAACAAGAGAATATAAAATGCCTTTTCTTTTACATTAATCTATCACTTATTACTATTTGGATTAGAGATCCCACTAATAGAAGGTGGATATTAATGTGATAAAATATTTACAAAAATAACTATCACATCATTGTAGATGCTTAATCAATATAATAGAAAATAATATATTCTCTATAACCATAATGGGTTTTTTCATTTAAATACTAGTTATATAATAAAAATATTTCATTAAAACTTGTAACATATCCCATTAAATTATTTTCACAATATACACTTCTTAGATATGTTTTTACTTATAACCTTTCTTTAAAACATATGGAAATGGAAACATAATAATGTGTGACCGTGGATGACCAGTAATGG
Source organism: Viscum album (assembly GCA_963277665.1). Taxonomy (NCBI): domain Eukaryota; kingdom Viridiplantae; phylum Streptophyta; class Magnoliopsida; order Santalales; family Viscaceae; genus Viscum; species Viscum album. The sequence continues at coordinate 73,412,469 of OY728156.1, forward strand.
TAAACATGGAAGATATAAATCGATGAGGAAATGGGAGAATAAGATGTGTATAATGGTGTAAGAACATGCTCATTTTTTACAAATACATACCCAATAAGTCATAGACCAAAATTAATTATTCATTGAATAAATATTGGTCATAACAAAAAACACAAGTCAAAATAGTTTGGAATCATCAATTATCAGTAATAATACATGGGATCATAGAATAAGACATAGGTTTCCATTAAACATGTAAGAATATATCAAAATTTTCTTATTTAAGGATTAGTACCAAGACTACCATAGTTGATATATTCCTTCAGTAGATCATGATTAAACCCCATCCTATAAACATTAGTGAAATTACCCATAGTTGAATGGGTTCACAACATATTACCTCATAAAATTTCCTGATTTACATAATGAATTATATGTATATATAATTCATTGTCCACCATTAATAAAATATAAACAATACATATGTGTTCTATAATATCATATTAAAATTTAAAATTTCATCATAACATAACTTGAGGAAAAAAATCAGGTTTCATAAATAATTTAACATTACGTAATTATAATCCATATAGAAAAAGAACCCAGATAGTATCATTATAGAATAGAACTAGTGAATCATAATATCCCATAATGAATATGGTCATATATTGAAAATAATTTTCTAAAATAATTTAAAATATTCTTAAAACCAAGGAAAAAAATCCTTTTCATTTTGTATTTTTTTTAAATATCAATTTCCCCAAAAAAACAGTATTATATTTTCATTGGGAAATTATAGAAACATGTGAAGGAAGCGTATAACAAATTAATTCTCAAGATGTTGAAAAAATTAATTCTTTTAGTTATCTTGGAAGAAAATTAATATTTTTAAACATTTTTAAAAAGTCAAATATAACCAATAAAAATGGTAATAGAGATTATATTTTTTAAAAATAAAAATAAAAATAAATATAGTTGGAAATTACATTGATAAAAAATTATTGTATGAAAAATAAAATTCTTAAAACTTTTTATGTAATTCAAAAATTAGACAAAAATATTTCTTTCTAAAAATGATAAATAAAGAATTTTTCTCTTACAAACATTTTTTTTATATTTTTTAGAAACAAAGATGTATAAGTGTAAGGGATGCTTTGAAATATATAAATAACCATATAATAATGAAATATAGTAATTTTCTGGTGAGATATAACATATGACATCCCCAATGGAGATTTAAACATGTAAAATCTAAATTAAAAGTTATATTGCTACCTAAACCCTTTCCTAAAGTCCCCTCTTCCTTTATAGATGATCTAATCTCATGTATAATAAATTATGATTTTTATATGTCTATTTCAAAATAATATTCATGATTATATTAAAAATAATATTTATTCAGAAATTTAAATCACTCATTTGTTAGTAATTTTCCCCAAAAAAAGAACATTCTCAATGTCAAATGTTTCAATTTTCATTCATGTTTCAGTTTCAAGATTTTTTTTCATGACAAATTTACATTGATTCATCATCTATAGAATCATAATAAGTTCATAAATATAATATTTTTTAATTATTTAAATAATTCTAAAAATCCATTTTAAGTGGCGGTGAAAATGAATTACATCACTTCCTCAAGGCAGAAGTACGAACATACACATGGGGGATGCGTTTATTTAATAAATAAATGTGAATAAATGAATGTAAATAAAAATATAAATTTAATTAATCATAATAAAAAAATTAATATCACACGTATTAATTATATTCATACTCATAAATATCAATTTGAGGAACTTATGAAAAATAAAACACGTTTCTTCCAAGAGACGGTAGTCTGTACGTACGCATAACAGATGCTTCAATTTTCCATTGGAAGGATGAGAAATAGATCATGGTTTTTTCATATACATAATAAAATAATGATATATTTATGGTATAAACTTAAATATATTACTATAGATATAATATATTTGAAGTATTCTGAATAATAAATAAACATAAAAGAACTCAATTGAGAGGATCACCTCTATATTTGGAATATTCTTTTGGCTTACACACTAGTCCTTCTTAAACTAGTTTTTTGGTGAGATATGTACATAAATTAAAAAAATAGTAATTCTTTGAATAGTCTTCTTGTGGGATTTTTTTATTTATATTTAACAATGTGTTATAATTAGTTATAATTTTATTTTTTCAATTATAATTAAGGGGATTGGAAACCTTATAAATATTCAGAAGGCTAAAATAAAATAATTTTATTATAATTGGAAAGTGGATTCATAAAAAAATTTAATGTATAAGTCAATTTATCATCTATAACAACTCTTACAATCAAATTTAAACACATTTTTGATATAATTGAAGGCTTATCTCTCAGTTTAACCCAATTTTTATCCCATTTCAACAAACACTTAGGTGATTAACTTTTACTGTTAGTACTATTCATTATAAAAAAATGCAATCCCTATATAAAAATTTATATGATTATTAAAAATATCTAATCTATTTTATCTTATTCCATTTATTATTGAGAAAAAATTAATTTAAATTTAATTATGCAAAATGCATTAAAAAAATTATTTATCAACAACCTTATTAAGAAAAAATGAATAAATATCTATTCATTCCATTCATTGTAAAACCCATTAACATATTTTTAATTTATTTTTTTAAATATACTATAAAAACATATTTTAAATCATTCATAAATTTTCATCAATTAAATTTATTAAGATAAAAACATATTCCATTTATAACTTTTTTGAAGAAATATCTCTTTTTACAAATAAGATATATAATCTTTATTTGTAAAAATTTGATAACAAATGAATGATTGGTCACATATTATTATATTTTATTTAAAAAATAATTTTTTCTTATTTAAATATGAAAAATCAAATAAATTATCATTTAAATAAAATATATGTGTTCAAAAACTATTTTTTTAATAAATAAATTTCCAATAATCTAATAATTACTAGAGTAAAATTTCTTTTTTAATTATCAAAAATTTTATGGATGTTATTAAATTATTTTATTAATTTAATATTATTAACAAATTTTATTTATACCATTCCTCATTTGTATTTCATTTAAAAAATTCATGATTCATCCAAGAATTTCCCAGTAGTTTCTATAGAATCAATTCCATATCCTTAATTTTCATTTAACATATTTACATAATCATTTATTTTTTCATTTTTATTTAACTATTATTGACATATTTCATTATAAATTATCGCAGTAAGTCATTATTTAAATTAACTTTTTTATGTGCAACAAAATCAACCGAACATGATGAATTTATTTAATAGAAATATATTATATGTTCTAAAAGTGTTATAGAAGAATAAAAATAAAAGGCTCAATGGTGATCTTTTCCATTCATTTTTAATTTTATGTTAAATATATTTCTCATTATTTTTCATAGATTGTGATAGGTGGGTTAGTATAGACACTTAATTATTCATTCCAAATCATATTAGATATTTTTTATTATGTGAATGGTTTTGTAATTTGTCCTCAAATTCTTTGTTCACATGATTATTCGTTGTTCCCATCATTATCAAAAATAAAAATTGTCATTTTGTGTATCAATATATGATAGTTACATTAAGAAATCATCTAAAAAAGAAAATAATTTGTCATATTTTAAAAATTATGACACATTATTTTAGACCATGCCATTATAGGTTCACCCTATATCCATTTCACCATATATTATTTTCTGTTTAACTATATTATGAATTGTAACATAATCACAAAATATAATTAAAAACTACTTCAATAACTACTATGTAAAGCCATGTATAACATATATAAAAAATATATCATTTAAATGAATATTAAATTATTTTCTAGAAAATTCATTATTGGAAAATTTAGATGTATAGTGACTTAAGAGATAATATAAAAAACAACATATTTAAATACAATCTTCATCATTTCTGACATATATTTTTCTCTCGTGGTACACTTATAACCTTATCAAAATATATTTCTTTATAACTATTAGTAATAGAATTTTAAAACATTATAACATCAGATTCATAGTAATTTAAAACATGGGAGATAATATTTATATATCATATGTAATAAAAAGATAATAATAATCCCGGACAATGAAAATAATACCAAATTATATAAATCTAAAATCATGAGTCATCTAATAATACATCAGCATAACAAAATTCATGAATCATATATGTGATGAATATCAAGTAATCATGATCCCTGAGAATATAAAATAGGAATACTAATATTTCATTAGAGTTTGGAATAAACATAAGCATGCAAATCATAATTCAAGTATTTAAAAAATGAAAGTCAATATATATTAGGCTTGGGATAATAACATTTGTACCTTCCTAGGATTTGGTTAATTGCATGAAAAAACAGTTTTTTCATCGGATAACCACCTATGGTTCCTTTGAGATCATGAGATATAATGAATTACCTTATGCATTAGATGAATATAATGGACCCACCCAACACATAAATGTAAATCAAATATATATATTCCTTATGAACATAAAATAATTCATCATTCCCTCATAAATTTATCAACTCAATGAAATAAAACATGTTTCTTGAATATTTCCACAAAAAATTATCATAATACATCAAAATAAATATGGTGGGTAGTATCATTAGATCATATCCCTAGTGAAGAATAAATATCAATAAATTATGATATCAGGGATGAAAAAATATTATAAATGCATTTGAAATAGGCACAAAAAACAAGAAGAAATTCCCTTTTGTTTTTCAGTTTTTATAATGATATATGAATTATCGAAAAAATACGGAGATTGTTTTATTTTATAATCCATGAAATTTTTTAATTTAATCTTCATAAAAAACTGATCATCACTATGGATAAATAATGCCCACTATAAATGTTAAATAATCATTATTTTCACACCATTGTGAAGAAAGTCAAAATAAATCATTCTGAAAACATTTAAAATATTATGTTTAGACATAAATTTAAAATAATGTTAACCAAACTATATATCTACCTTAAAATGATTTTTATAGTATATTATAATATAAATGATATAATAAAATGAATATTTATATGAAAGAGAAATTTTCCGAACCAAATAATATAACTAAATATTTCCATATAAAATTTATTTTCCGTTGAGTTTTGAAGAAAATTGAATAAAAATAACATGATGATTTATAAAAGCCAAAAATAACCATATGAGAAGAAAATATCTGGGGTTTAAGTGAGATATAGTATAAAATTATAGTAATGTAATGTTAAACATTAACTATCCTAATTAAATGATAGGTTGCATCATATTCCCTTACCTTGGGCTTCTTCATATTTGATTAGGCTCAAAGATGAAATATAGAATATTTAAATTTATTATATATCCCTATTATAATTATATTTATTTTTATCTTACATTATACCATTCACTTATGTTTTATTATTATTTTGTTATTTATAATTTTTTGGGAGTTGTTATTTCTTTGTTAACTCTATCATTTTAAAAACATGTTTTTGTTCAATTGATTTTTTATGTTCACGTATTTAATAGTCACAAAATATTAATCTTTTTTATATATAATATTTATTTATTATACAAATAGTTATAACCATCCATGTTAAATGGTGATGAAAAATTAAACATATCACTTCATGGAGGTGATAGTCTGTACCTAAACATGAGATAAATTTTAGTTTTTTAATTGATTGAAATAAAGGAATGTAAAAATAATTTACCTTCTAGAATACTATTTTTTTCATATAAATTAAATTTATTCACTAAATACATCTATATGATGATCCCTAATATTCGGTGATGAAAAATGAAATACATTTCTTGATGGATATGGTACTTTGCACATATGACGGGATAACATTTTCTATATCCACTATGTGGAATGATGGTAGATAATTATAATTATATAAATATAAAAATATTTTTTTAATAAGTGATACCGATTACATTATATTATGGGGTTATAAAATATTTTAATGATGTATAAGAAGAAATAAACATGAATGAACATAGTTTAATCTATTACATATTCCTTATGTATCTACATTTGGATCTATCCATAATCCTTCTTAAGAAGTTATTTTGGTGAAAACAGAACCTCAAGGATTTTGGTAGGATATTAGTGAAGTTATTTGGGCAATTAATTTTCAATATATGTTCCTCTATGATTGTGAATAAGTGAGGAGATGATGTCACCTTTTAAAAGTGAGAGAAGTGAAACCCTTGTAAACAATAAGAACATTTGAATATAATAAACATCATTTTATAAGGAAACTAGAATCAAATAAAAAAAGTATCAAATAATTCATAATTTATTGTCCAAATATACTCATCCAATAAAATTCATATATGTTTAAATAAAATGGGTGGCCTTATATCTTAGTATGTTCATTTTATTAACTTAACCTTCCCCAAATAGATTATATTTTGTCCAAAGTAACTTATTTTTATAACCACAAATTTAATTGGACATATAATCATATTTTTACTTGTGGAATAAAATTATAAGAACATTTTATTCATTTCATTTTCAAAATATTATAGAAATTAATTCTAATATCGATGAAGAAAACAAGAAAACCCAGTTTTTATATTAAAAAAATATGTCATTAAGTATAAAGAATATTTTATTATCATCCATTGCCTAGTGAAAAACATTTTATTAATGTTAATTTGTTTTATATAATTTATAATCGTTAAATTTTATTTAAAAAAAATTAGTTATGATTCATGTAATATATTAAGGTAAAAATATATTACACACACAAAAATAGTTTTCAACAAAGTATTTCCTTTTACCTTAAAATTATTTTAACTTTTATCATAGAAAAATTATAGGCAACTCATGAATTAAAAATAATTTTTCTACATATTCGAATAAATTATTACCTAATTTTAATACCCAAAATAAGAAAAAATATATTTTAAGTAAAAACCTACTGAAATAAAACAATGATTTAAAATTAAACATATTTTGTAAGATAAGAAGGGTTAGACTATTTTTTAAATTCATAAATTAATATTTTCAATGATTTAAATATATTGTTTTATAATTTTCAAAATAAATTTTCATATTATCCTTCAATAAAAGTGTTAAATTTATCAAAAATGTATAATTCGGAATAACAATACAAAAATGTCTCTTTAGAATAAATTGAATTTTATTAAGTGAATTAAACCATTTTTATTTTAAAAAATATTTTATTTATTTAGTTGATTTTATTATTTTATGATTTATTTCACTTTGAATAATATTTAAGTATTATTCAATTATGTTTGGTGATGTGTTCATAACACACTATAATATACATTGATTTAAATTCAATGTAAAATATATCCTAAAATAATATTGAATTACATTATAAACTTTATAATAAATTTTCCCCTAAAATTATATTACACTAATGAAAATAGATGAGGATATATCTGCTGCGTTACAACCTTAGGTTCCCATGTAACTTCTTAAAATTTATGATTTCACTATAAAAATTAATAATTTGGTTGTTTTCTTCTGAAAAAAATTATATCTTTCATCAAAAATATGAACTGGTTATCTCATATATGATAGATCCTAATCTAGTTGTACGACTAATATGTTCAGTATACGTGACCTATCAGGTATGTAAAGCCTAAAAATAAAAAAATTGAAAACATCATGAACATGTTGGAGTTATTGACTTCTTACCATAGAGACCTAAATAAGAATCCATCCAAAGGATAAAGTGAAATAAATTATTGTAAAAAAATGAACAAGAAGATGATATTAATCCCAATTGCATTTAAAATCCATAGAATAATATCTCAGTATTTTTTCTTCAGTTTTAATAGTCCTAATCTATTGACACTCTGTATAAGAATGATATGAGGATCTAATAATCAATTTTGAATTAAATAGTTGCAGAAAACATCTTCTAACAATCAAGGTAAACCTCAGAACATGATTATATTTTCTAATAATGTTACTACATGAATCCTTTACAAATCGAAAATATATATATAGGAAAAATTGGATAATAAAATACATATTCTTCTATAAAAATGGAATCCATTTACTTCGAACGAATATTTTCTATAACCCAAATAGTTATATGGACATAAATGTAAATGGGATACTTATGATGGAATCTACGGTAATATTTTCCAATTTTTAATAGGTATATATATGTTTTTCATCCTCATTATTGAATTATTTCATTCAACATTAACTATTTAATATTACCGATACTCAACGACATCCCACATCATGTTATGCAGCCAAAACATTTATTTGAGACCTATATATATCATTGTGAATCAAGAATATATTACGAATATTGAGAAGTGTGATTCATAAAATATCTCCTTATCAAATTATAGCATTAATATGACACATATTTAGTTCATATATATTATCATCCCTTCATAATCATGATTAAACACAAAAATAATACCTAAAATCTTTTAATGATCCAAATCAACATTCTGTGCCTCTTTAATATTCAAATTGATGTATGTATGGGTAATAATTTGAGAAATATAGTATTTTTACACTTTCTTCCTGTTTTAATGGTACATCCTCTAAAAATAATTAAGTGTTAAATCTATTTCAATCCACATCACAAAAAACGTAACACGATCCTTTGGGATCTCAACAGTAGCCTCCTTGTTCAGTTTCCTCAGGCAGTTGTGTAATGGGTGTTCATAATCATTACTCAAGTCTAACATTTTACATTGCAACATAGTCATATAATTGTATTTTAATATATAAAAAATGATTTTATGATTATTATATATATCCAACATTCACTATATTTATAATTCCTCCATATTTTCAATGAAATTAATTACTAAATCCATTTAAAAAATTAGAGTAAAATACTTTTGATCTTGAAAATTAAATTGGAATAGGGAACATGATAGAATAATTAAATTTTTTAAAAATCATCATAATATCTTATTATATGTATCATATTACTTAAAAACCCCTTATATACTACATGTTAGTTAGATTGTAGGTTCACTAACCAATCCTTCCTTCGTCTCTTTAAAATATTCATCAAATTAATACATCCAAAGGAACATTACTGCCATATAAGTGAACTTGGTTAGTATATTTTATATCAATGATAAAAACCTAAAAACCATAGATAGTATCCAACCATTCCAAAAAATATATATCTAAATCATTGTGGTTAATTTGATACATTTTTCAATAACCCCTATCTTTTAAGGATCTATAAATACACACTCACTTATGATTATATAACAGAATAATGAGACTTTTTTATCCAGACTCCACACTTGAAGAAATTAAAATATAGTTTATATTTCCTAAAGGCCTTCAACAAAATCCTCACATTATCTTTATGATCTTCCTTTATAATTCAAAATAAAAAATATAATCTATATATACTAACAAAAAATATTAAAGTGGCCTTTAAAGACTCTAATCATTAGTTCTATAACGATAAAAGTTGAATTAGTAAGTCATAATGGAATCACTATAAATTGATATTTTCTATAACTCAAATGATATGTCATCATGTGTATATCTTACTATTTAACCCTGGGTAATGATATCTATATCAAAAGTCTATCATTGATAAGTTTTGAGACTAAATAACTGAAAAAATTTCATTGATACTAGGTAGAATATATATTTTTTCATAATGATATGGTTATGTCAATAAAATTAATGTCAGAGATGCATTGAACCTTCGTTCTTCATAGAAAAAATAACCAGTGCATCCTACGTTGAATCACAGGGGTGTATAAATACATTATCCAACTTATTTTTTACTAAATTTATTAATCCAAATAAATCAATTAGTTTTATTCTATAATGAGTAACTAAACTAAAAATATCACTCGGTTTAGTCTCTCTTAAAAATTCTACTTCATGATTAAGGAGAAGACATCGAAACTATACAAGGAATACATCAATGTATTCCCAAAAAATAGGTGAATCTTCAATATTGAGTTTCTCCCTAAGTGATTTTTCTATATACCATTCATGGGTACTTTTTATAACCCATATAATTTTTGAAATTTCTTTTGGAAGTCCGTATTCACTATTTGATCAATTGATGATTTAATGATGATTTTAGATGTTAAATGAAACTTCACTTATTTTCATATTTAAATGGAATATATGTAGTGGGAGCTAATAAATTCCCAAAATTAAATAAAATCTGAATGTGGGGAGAATAATATATTTTACATAATTATCCTTTCTAGAAAAATATATTAGAGTGATGGTATATACCAGATATGAAATCATCAAACCATTTTTATTTTTTATAGATAGCTTAATATATAATCACTATATTGTTGATGAGATACCCTTAAAAAGTTCACCCCAATTAAATGAGATACTATAACTTGAATCACACATGAAATTTCATTTTATAGAGTAGATGATATGTGTAAAATTCCCCCTTTTTTTCTTAGGACCTACTTTATTTGTTATGATTTTATAGTATTTACCTATATATATTTTCCATGGAGGATGTTAAAATCATTTTTAATCATTAACACTTGTATTCATGCATTGGTTGGTTTAGGGTCTATAATCGATGAAATTTAATAATTGGTGTATGGGTGGTTCATTTAGAATATATTTATTTTCACTCATATATCTCTATAATTCATGTGGTTGATGATATTCGTTTCGACAATTGAAGAATATACCTATCCCAATAAGAAAATTTATCACATTCTTCCTTCTAAATTTATGGAATAAGGGAAGATTAATTTTCATTCCCCTATGGTTTAAATTATTTGAATATCTTAAAAATACATTTTTCTATACTTTCCCCATAAAAAAAGGTATTAGTGAGAGTATCAACTCTTTATTTCTACATTGAGAGCACATCAATTGATTTATTTATAGCTAAAAATTTCACATATAGCCTATAATGAACAGCCCTAGGTTAACACGATATATCTAGCGATCTAGTTTTACATAAAGACCCATGAATTACATCAGAAATTTTATAGGCTTTTAACTAGTAGTGGGGGTCCAATTGTATAATGTGGAGAGACTCTGTCATCATATTATAGTGAAATTAAAATGAGAAAAGTAAAAAAATTAATAAATATCGATAAAAATAATAGTATGAAAAATATATTCGAAAATATATTCTATTATAAATGGAAAGATTCATATACAATCATAGTAATTCTATTTCCCATAATTTTTATTCCTAATTTTCCAACAACATATTCAAATATAATTAAAATGGTAAAATAAAATACACATGGATCTACAACTATAACAATGATATAACTCAATCCTAGTTACCAATAACATTAAAACTACTCTAAATAATCCCTTAGATTCTGCCAGGTGATCTACCTATATCATGGAAAGGAATTCCCCCACTCGATCCACTAAAGCACTTTCTCAACCAGAAAAAATACATAATTTCTACACATTCAAAAATGTACCTATGTAGTGGGTTAAAAATAAATAACTATTTGGAAACATCCATATGATAATACCTAACAATTTTTTATAAAAACAAGAGGCACATTTGTTATACCTAGCCTAGAAAAAAAATAAAAACATGAACGAAATCAATAAAAGGAATAATAAATATTCAAATTGTATTCCTCTTGTTCTATTTCCAACCAAAATATATTGAACACACTCTAACTAATTTTGGTATCCAAGAGAATGTGACTCACCAATCTATATTACATAAATCGTGTCCTCTAAAACCAAGAAAAATCACCAAGACATTAAGCACAAAAAAATAATTGATTTAAGACCATATAATATCTCTAGTAGAATCCAAAATGGAAAAAATAAATCTTATATGTTCTATAATACTCTAATTGAAATATATAATCTAGATACATGAACTATGGTCGATATGGTAGAACCTCCCAATGTCGTAGTAGTCAGGAATAACTAGTCTGGATGAAAATAAATCTCAAGATTGTGAAGTTACACTTGGAACAAAATCTATATTGAGAGAATGAAATCATTCATAGGATAGTATCTCTGACAACTCAGCATCAATTAACACTAACACTATAAAATGTTCATTATTCTAAACTCATGGATTTACTCATCCAGATTACTCATTGTCCCCATATAATCTGTCTTAAACCACAAACTAGATAATATAAGAGAACATATGATCAAAATGATGGCCAAATCAAAATATTGTAATATCCCAAAGGTATCCTCCCATATTTATTAAATAATAAGGAATATTCCTCACGAATAAATTTTATTATCCATAGAAACATTAATCAACCAGGTCCCACATTCATTATTATGATCATATCCATTATATATCACATTGACCCTCTTAGGGTCCCAAAACATGAGGCACCCATGAACCCCTGAATTACAGGAAAATTAATATTACCTAAATTTTCTCCTCTCATTCAACCTAAATAAATAATCCTTGTCCATCAAGGGAACAATCCTGAAGGATCTAGAAATTTTCCCAAATAGATCCTTGGTAAATATTAGGCCCACAATAGCATCTACCGGGGTCCCTCAGACTATTCTCTTCTCTCATATATATAGAAATAAGTAATTCTCAACACTCAATAGTGTCACCCAAACCCCAAATCCATTATCAATCTAAACCCTAAGAGACATATATATAACCCCAATCCACTCAAACCTTATGTCACCAGTACCAACAACCAAAACCAATTCAAAAAATATATCCTAGATAAAAATAATTCATACCTTTTAGAATCTATCTTAAACATTATAAATAAATGAAATTTGAGAAACATATTAAATCATAAATTAAACTCATGATCACCCATAGGGGTCTCATCTCACACCACTCACCTATAGGGATCTAAATCTTAATCTTGATGTAAAACTATCATCTTACCTCAACCATTTCAATGAATCCCACCATAACCCCTAAGTTCAATTCCCCTTCATCTTCACATTATATATAGAATAAAACACTCATAATATACTATGTACAAGTCCTCTCATGGATCAAGGGTTATTATAATACCCTAAACATCTCCCATGTTTATTCCATTGTGAAATATTAAATAACATATTGGTTTTTTTCATAAAAAATTGGCGAGATTGTAGATTTTTTGAATAAATATTACACTAAAAATGTATAAGAATTTCAATATCTATAATGAAAACTAAATTAAAAAAATATGTGGGATCTTGATAAAAAAATTTCATATTAGAAAATTATAAATGATTATTAATTAGACAAATGATACAACTGAAAAAGGTAGTGTAATGTTATAGTGAAAAATATAAAGCTTTAATAAAAACATCACACTTTTCCAACACCACATGTATATTTATCACGATACTTGATAAAAATAAATTATTATAACTATTTATAAATTATTTATTGAAAATTAAAATCATACATATTCACATAAATCCTCATTAAGGTTCATCAACACTCTAAAAATGTGAACAAACACCTATAAAAGATTCATGAAACCACTCGGACAAAATTTATAGAAAATTGACCTACAAGAAACTCCATATTATGATTAATGTTTTATCAACTTCTCTAGAATACAAATAAAAATTCCCTAAAACAATGTCTTATGGAATGACTTCCACATTAAATTATATCATCTGTCTAGAACACATAAAATCACCATAATGAATGGACGATTCCACCATTCTTGGTTGGAATCATCAATGAAACCCTAGACTGGCAGAAACAAAATTATATAACTAAGGTGATGAATTAGGGAGATTGATGATGAAAAATATCACCTCAAAACACTGATGATCCCACCCAATGACAACAATAAATCATTGAGGGTTAGTGGATATAAATGAATGGGTTTTAATGGAGGAATATGTGTGTGAGGGGAAGAGAAAAGGTGGCGTACCATTTTATTTTTTATTTTTGAAAATGGGGATTTCCATAATTTTCCACAAAAATTGACAACATACATAATTTGGTGGTATTTTTTTCTAAAAGGTACACCTACATTAAGGCTCACTCTACTGAGGAAAACCAATATTCGTCATTTCACAACAATATATTCCAAACCATGTGCCAATACTATATAATATAAATGGATCCCCTCTAAAGAACCGACACTGCCACTATATAGTTCATATGATCTATGTTTATGTTATATTCTTTGATTCTGAAGGAATCCCGACCCACATAGGTCTCTCTTAAACTAACAAGGTTTTCTTCAAATAATTTTCTAACAATGTACATCTACAATGTTCTATAAAAGATAATTAAAACCCCCATGAGAATAAATAAGTCACATAGTTTATCCCAAACCATAACCCCAATCTATGTGTTAGGGTGATTAACCCTCATAAAACTTCAACATACACTTGATGTTATTGAGATTCTTATAAACACCTATGCCATGTATTATGATATTAATCACACCATAATACATGTAAAAATGTATAACAACTATTGAATTTCTAACCTGAATGTAATTTAAATAAATTAATCTTAAATGATCCAAATAATCATATTTCCCTTGAATTTCAATGTCTGTATTGATGAAGGTCCTTAAAATCAATCCATTATCCAGATTATCACCCTTAAAAGTCCACGTGGTTATTATAATTAGAATCTAATCCTAAAGAAGATATCAAATAATTTTAAATGAACTTTTTTATACCCATAAATTATAAACAAACATCAGATGAATAATCTATCTAGTGGACCAAGATACAATGGTATTCCTCTAACAGGTACTCTTTTGATCTATGAACCACATTGACCACATCTAAAATGATGGTCCAGAACTTTTTTCCATCTCAATGTATCGTAGTCTATATTAAACCCCCCAAATCAATCCATATTCTGTTAACTACTACCAAAATTATAATATGTAGCTTCAAAAACACCATTGATCTAATTCACACAATGTTCACTCTATCTCTAACCCTCTCCCAATTTTGAAAATTTTAATCTATCCATTTCCGCATCTAAATTTTCAATAATGTATATGTTGAGGAACTATATATATTTGTATCATCCTATGCACAAAAATTTAGATTCTACTATATTTAAGAAGTTTCTTCGCATTATAAGAGTATCCTTATTTTTTCCTATAATCGAAACATGAACCCCAAAGACCACTCTCAAAACTATGTCAAATGTAATAATTGTATAGATCCAATACGATCACACCTAAGTGATAAAAAAACTAGCACCCATTCCCATATCACTAGGAATAACATTCCCTATTACCAATAATCCTTATTTAATGAGGACCACATTTGAGAAAAACTAATGGTATAATCCCCAAAATCTATATTCCCTCACACTATGCCAAAGGTGATGAAATAAATAGGTCCACCCTTGAAACACTACCCGGGTTCCTCAAAGACCTGAATGACTCTAAAAAGACTCACATATAGTCCCTTTATTTGATACATCAACTAAGAGGAATCATTAATATACGTCACACACATTTCCTCACACAACAAAACATATTGTAAAAAAACACACCAACCCTTAATATTGTCCTCAGGGAAGTGTGTATCTCTATCTATATATATATATATTGTTATCACATGAACCAACCTACATATCCTCCCCCAAAATAAACCATCACACACTATTTCCCAACCTGATCCCAAAATTGAACTCATGGTTACATGAATTAAATTTTATTGGACCTAGGATAATACACCAGAACTACATACCATACTCTCTATATGTTTCTATTCTATAATGTTGTAGAACACTTGGATCTCCTATTCAAAGTCAATGAATATTATTCATGCCATGATAAATAACACACAACCATGGAATCATCCAAACCATATATTTCTTCCAACACACTCACTGAACAACAAGATGTACATCATGAATAAATAAGGACATGAATCAAAATAAACATTTCCTCATAGATAAACCTCAATACAACAAGTAATCATGAATATCCACTACATAAGAATAATGAATCAACATTCTTTTCCAAAAACATCAGGGTTACCTTTTCCCAGTTCAAACATCTCTTATACATCTCATGCCTTCAACAAGCCATCATTGGGGGATCCAAAGCTCACAATAACCCACAAGTGTCTCTATACATCACTCAGTAGAGGAACTATTATTCCATCACTAGGTAATATCACACCATAAGATATATTGTAACTATCATATGAATAATATATATAAATAATGTTTATTTGAGTAGATTTATTCAAATAATATACATTGAAAATAACTATATACATTTTTATTGAAACATTAAATTGTTGATCTTCCATCATTAGTGAAACCACACATGGATGGAAGCATGTCATGCAACCACATTACACCATGAATGATTCATGTATTTAGGATCCTTTTTCTAAATATATTATATAAATCAATAAATCAATAATCACAAAGCATCAAGACTGATGCAAATCAATATACAAACAATAATAGTAAAAAAAGAACGAAAAATCCATCACTATGGTAACCACGACTACCCACCAAATAGGTTTTTATGATGAACTAGTATGAGATCCATCAAAAGATTCAAATAATTCCCAATCTACCATTCTATTATCTCCACAAATAATATTAAAAAAATGTATTTAAAACCATTTTCTAGTGGACCCACCTTGTTTATCTTCAAACACCACATGATTTAGTTCACCAAATAGACTCAAGAATGCCTCCCCAAATTCTAAAGGATTTTGAATAGTATTTATGGATTAAACTAATATCATTCAGAGTCTATACCATTGTGTTAGAGTAAAATAACAGTGGGAAAAATAATCAAACACATTTACATTTCATAAAACTAATTGCAATATCAATCTCAAAAAACAATTGTATCTTATAATAAATCAAATACAACATACAGACTCGTAATCATTATAGTATACAATATTTGATCACCCGTTCATCATACTATATAAATAGACAGAACAATTTTTGGATTCTAAAATAAATAAATATCTACTTCCATCCCTAATTCATAACAAAATACTAGTAACTAATAACTATTGCACTAAACATTCTTGATCCTCAAACTATGTTTGTTAATCCTAGTTGATCAGAAAACATTGGGACTATTACTTATCCACAATATCCTAAAATTTACTTGAATGAACTCTCTGTTTGTACACACACAATAAAGATCCTCTAATGGTGTGAGAAATAACTACTTATTAGGACACCCCTATTTGTGGTACCTAACATTTTCTAACATAATTTTCATTCATTCATGATATGCCAATCAAATATGGACAATAATAACTTATAAAAATAAATGAATGAAATAAATAATAAAATATTTTAACCAATAGTTTATAACACCACATAAACTTGTCTAAATCTTCTCCAATCCATGACGGGATCCTAGATCACAAGACTCACCATGCCATATAAAATTATCCACATCTCTCAAACCAAAAAGGTTTGCTGAATCATCAAATACATAGGAAGGAATGAATGTAAATCCATATGATATCCTAAAATCGTTCTATTAATATACCATGATTCCCTACTAGATATTTGGTACATTAATTGAATGACATGAATTGGTTAATGAAATATAGGTCAGTGTAAATGAACCTGAAAATGATCTGATAATACTAGAAAAATATTTGAGCTCAAAATACATCCCATGAGAATATTGTTACTCTGAAAACAAAATCCATCCATGGAGTACAATATCATCCCTAACTACTATCCTTATATCTAGTGTATAAATATAAAATGGGGGGTTT
The DNA here is from genome assembly GCA_963277665.1 of Viscum album. Lineage (NCBI taxonomy): Eukaryota > Viridiplantae > Streptophyta > Magnoliopsida > Santalales > Viscaceae > Viscum > Viscum album. The sequence continues at coordinate 73,430,130 of OY728156.1, forward strand.
ATTCATCCAGATAACCCATTATCTCTTAGGAATAATCTTACACAACTAGCTAGGTAGTGATAGAAAAAACGAGATTAATATCAAGAAAAAAATCAATATATGGAAATATCCTAGAGGTATCCTCTTATATCTAACACCTTTGTAAGAAAAATATCAAAAATATCTATAATATTTCATAGAAACATGTTTCATCCAACACCTGCACCTATAATAATTAAAATAAACTCATTATGAATCCCATTGAACCTCTCATGGTCACAAAAAATATTGCCTAAATAGTCCCTTGAAACACAGTAGATACATGAAACCTTATAAAGGATCCTCTCTTTTAAATAAAAATGTTTCCTATAATATCATATGAATAATTATCTTGAAGGTAAAAGGAGACACAACTGATCCTTGAGAAATATTGTGCCCATAGGGGTATTTATTGGGGTCCCTTAGACCCACCTCATATCATAAAAAAATGATACACAATCATTCATGATACCCGAGGGTTTCATCTTAGATTAAAATTTCCTATTAGACTGAACAATAAGTAATTGGTTCACATATCCGAGACACTCAAATCCATAGAGACCATTATGAATGTTTGAAATTAATATAAAAAAACACAACCATGATAACATAAAATATTAAAATCTAGGAACTGTCTAAAAAATACCAAATCGTACACATTTATACTACTTAATTATTATTCTGTTATGAACATGGATCACCCTAAGGGTCTTAACCCAATACTCTCACCTAGAGGTTTCATAATAAATACCCTCAAGGGAAACATCATGTCCAACCTCAACCATGTCAAATTATCACATAATAGATTAAACCCCTTAACGTCATCATCATCACATCCTACAAGGAAGAAACACTCTAAAGGGATGATACACAATTCCATTGATAGATTTAGGGTGATCAGAATAAAAAAATCCTCCCATTTTTTATTACACACAACATAATGACACGATACTAATGTTCTTAACCAATAAGGTATGAAATCCTATATTCCAATTTTAAAATCCTATAAGAATCATACTAGACCACCCATTCTCCTAATGAAAACCCAAAAAGTCCATTAATGGGTATCCAAATAGGAAATTATTGATTACAAATACAAATATATGATTATTAAATGGGGAAAAATATCACAGAAAGACTATACTACCTAAATGAAAAAACTCTATAGTTAAAATAATTAATCCATACTATGCTAATACCATAGGCAGCTACCTCATTTCCCATAATATAAATAATAAATTATAAAAATTTATAATTATTTGCTCAAAATTAACCAGATAGGTAAAATATATTAAAACCTCATTGAGTCAATTCTTCTATCTATTCTATGACTAACTGTCAGTGTAATGTCCACAATAAAACCCCAATATCATTTTAGAAAAATATAAAAGAAGAGAAACATTATTATATATAAATTTAAATTTATTTAATTAAAATCATTATAAAATTATTTCATGAATCATAAATTCACCTAAATAGAGAGTGAAGGTATTGGTTCCCCATCGATGGACATCATCTTTCCAATACATGAAAAAGTCCCAACCCAATAAGATGATTCCTCCATTATTAAATGTTATTTTCAATTAAACCATATCCCAAATGAAACAAAATTAATGAAAAATCAAGGAGAAGATGGAAGAATAAAGGAGGAATATAATATCACATAAAAATCATATATCACAGACAACAGCCACCCAAAATCATGGATGGTTTTTTGATAAATGGATCGGATGGGGTGATGAATGTTTGGGAATGGGAAAAGGATTATTTGATAATAATTTAAAAGGGAATTAAAAGGTTATTTCTCTTTTTTTTTAAAATATGATTCTCTCATGTTTTAGATACAAGTTATTCAATATTTATATTATACGAGTGAGTCAAAAAATTTAAGCAATCCAACTAACATAGTTTAGACAGATGATTTACCAAACAATGAAACATACATAAAAAACATCACTAAATCATCTATATATAAACATCATGGTCATTACATTGATTATCTATAATTTTTCTCAAGTCATTCACCTTGATCATAGAGGTAGCTCATCCATAATAATTTAATTTTAAACTCACAAGGTTTCCCTAAATAGTGAGATAACTATGAAACTCCACCATGAACTATAAAAAAAGAAATAAAATCACCCTAAGGATTAGGGTGCTATGTAGTTATTCATATATCATTCTCACCAAACCATTGACTAGGAAGATACCGTCCAAAAACCATAATTACACTTAATTCTCCATTGATTACTTTGAATACTTGATCCACATACTAGGATACAAACCACACCATAAGACACATAAAAAGGTTATTCAACTCTCTAAATTCCATACTAAATCCTAATTTCTTGAATAACTACTCAACCTGGAAATAATTAATTATTAATAGAAATTTAGTTACTCATAGAGATAAAGGTCGTTACTTAACCTATTCCTTTTAGAAAATTTTATTTAAGACGCTATATAATGGACCAATTTTTATATTATGTTCAATTGATAAAAAAAATCCTACATTGAAAGCCCTGTGAAATTTACCTCATATATACAAAATAATTCAACATTATTTTGTTTATGTACCAATAATTATGTCTCTATATTTTTTTGAAGAGTACAAAGAAAACACTAATTGAATAATACCTTCATAAACTATTTATATTTCAATGAGAAATTTTATTTCTATTTATCCATATTATTATTTATTTCAACCACTGAAAAACATCATCTTTCTAATGATACACTGATCGAATAGTCTTCTCATGGTCAGAGCACTATAAAATATAAAATATTATTTCAATTACACTAATCTATTACACAAAACTTAATATAAGAGTGAACCTTATAATGGATGGTGGATTTTGAGATGGCCTGACCATTTCATACATAATATTACATCATTCGACATGAATATACAATATATCTCACAATAATATCATCCCAGGTACTATAATTATTTAGTATGTTTAGATACTACATTTTTAATAAAATTAGTTAATGAATGATCTTCAACATCTACCAAGATTTTATTCTCACATAGTACCCTTATTGGACATATCCTATATAATATTTTTCTTCATAAACTGTGAATATGAAAACATAATAAATTGTGAGATAAAATGATCAGTAAGATAAAAAAATTTATATATTAATGATGTTCATTAGTGAGTGTATGATTGGTATATGTTTTGATAACATGGTTACAAGTAAATATATTTATCTATTATATAAAAATAGGTATATAAAATCATTTCCTTATTCAAAGATAACTTCCCTGATTATTAATGTAAATATATTCCTATGGGGTATTGGAATCAATCTCCATTCCCATTAGAAGAGTGGATATAATACTATATTTAACTATATGAACACTACGTTTCATTTCATATTATCTCATGTGATAACAACAATCACCCAATTCATATATAGTTCATATAATTTTGGTCACCCCCATCATATAATGAAAAATATAGACATGTATAGCCCATGTTCATAATAGAATTCACATTTCCATCATTTCATAACACATAGAAAAAAATGGGGTTCATAATGATTTAATAATGATTTCATCAAATTTTATTGCAGTACTAGACATGGATGGTGTCACTTGATCATATCCTTATTAAAAATATTAATTAATGGATGTTCAAATAGAAGAAATCTATTTTATAAAATCATTTTATATATTTATAGAAAAATAAAATAAAACAATCTTTTATTTTGGAATGTTTGTTAAAAAAATATTTTGAAAATTTGGAGTAATATTGTTATTGTAAAACCATGGTAACATGAAAACTAATCTTAAAATTTAATGGAATTTACTACGGTATAATTTTATTATATGTAACTGATAATAAAAATTAATTTCTCACTTTTATAAAATGTAAAATATAATCCCTATAGAAAATGTTGTTCATATTAAAATTAAAAATATTGAAAAAATTTAGATATAGATTAAAATAGATTTAATGTAACATTTGAATATAATATAGAATATAAATGATACATTATAATGAAAGTGGACACAGTAGGAAAATATATCTGGAAATTTTTTTTCAATAAGGTCATTATTTTGGTATTTTTGAGTACAAAAGTGTGGAGAAATGGAAAAAACACTTGACAAACATATAAATAACTATTATAGAACAAAATAGATGATGTTTAAGAGATATAGAGCAAGAAATTACCCTAATATATATTTAACCTTGTATAGTCCCAATTTGAAATGAAATTTCAACATAAACCCTTACCTCAAGTCTTAAATTTATTCATACATACCCTAACCAAAAATATAATCAATTGAAATTTATTAAATATATATATATATATATCATAACCTATTAAAAAAAATTTATCGGATATTATTTATTCAAAAATTAATGTCAACCACTTATAAATATCTATTAAAAGATAATTTCATTATGATTAACTATTTTATTTTTTTACATGTTTTTGTTTAGATAAAATAGTTCATGCGACTTGTTTACGGATTAATCATCTCTATAATAATTGTAAAATAATAAATATCATCCTTATTCATTACATAAAATTTTTTGAAAATCCTTTTAAGGTAGGGTTGAGAAAAGAATTTTATATCTTCACGGAGGTGGTAGTGTGCACATACACACATGTGATAATATAGTTTTTCAATTAATTGACCTAATGGAAGGTAAATAATAATATTTATTCATAAAATAATAATTATACATTAAATATTATATATTTTCGTTATATCTAACAATATAACCATCTATGTAAGTTAGTTGTCAGAAATGAAACATGTCTCTTCATTGAGACGGTGGTTTTTTGTACGTATGAGCGACATTTGAATTTTCAATTGGATAGATGAGATATAAATTCTATTTTATATATAAAAATTAAAACATCATCATATTTTCATTATAATACATTATTTATATTATGATTTATTTAATATATTTTGATGAGGTTGAAGAAGAAATAAATATGAATGAACTCAGTTAATATGGTTAACATTTCATTGAGTATATTCCATTAGATTACCCATTAATCCTTATTATAGATGTCTATTAGTGACTAAATGGCCCCTTGGAAAATGGGAGTAAAGTTTTTAATTGATTTGATTTTTTATTTTTTGAGTTATATTGATTTATATTTGTGAGTATGTGAGAATAAGTGGTTCCCTTTTACTAGTGAGTGTAGTGGATCCTATGAAAATGTTCAACAATTAAAAATAATAAAATATAAATTTTTAAGAGAATAGAACGAAATGTAAATTGTTTCTAAGATAAGTTATATTAGGCTTTATAATATAGTGACCCATTTCATTTACACATATTTTTAAATTAATTTTATACATAAATATCAAATATGTACATCCCCAATGATTGTGAGGCCGCATTTCTTTGGAAGACTAAGTTAATAATACACTATTGTGAGGCTAAAAAAATATTTTTTATCTATAATTACATCCTAAATCATTTTTATCTCATAAAAATAATATGGATAACATAGATGATACATTGAAAAATTAATGATCTTAACAGCCTAATAAGGGAATAAACATTATAAGAAAACATAACAGGTTATTCAAATGTATAACATTATATCATTGAAGAGAAAAAACAAGATTAATGAAATGAAATCAAAATGTAAATAACTAGGTAACATAATATCATTTAAAAATATTAAATGAGTGCAAAACATAAAAATGATACAAACTTGAGTCAAATCTAATTTCTTAGACAAAGTCACATGGTACACAATGTCCCATAAGAGATTATCGTTAATACCTTATCCCATATATGACGCATCATGAGAAAAACTATTTCCCCCAATTAATTGGAGTGATATCTATGTTAACACCTCATAACATGATTATTATTATGTGTTCCAAAAAATAAAATCAATCATAATCCATAAATATAGAATTACTCATTGAAAGAAATGGGGTCCATAATATTGTCTCATATTAAAACCAAAGGAAATTTCATAATGAAAGAATTTGATAGATGAAGATAAGGAATATATTACCCCTAAAATTTAAGGTATAATATGATATTTATATACCTGAAGGAAATATATACAAAATTTATAATTAATAAATAACATTAATGGTCTTCTTCATTTATGAAAATGTCATTAAAATAATAAAAGGAATATTTTTTTGAAAAAAATACCATTTTCTATATGAATTTATTTCACCAAAATTTAAAAATTTACAAAATTTTATTGAAAATATTATATTTAATAATAACCATCTAAAACATTAATGTAATATCAAAATAAGTGAGTGTCCATGATGGGAGGTAAATCAGTTCTTGTCTTATAAAAACCAGTTGTTTCAAACTATTGTATAAAAGTAAAAAATTCCATCTTTGAGTAAATGAAAAAAATATTAATTTCAAACTATTTTTAAAAATTTAGAAATGGATAAAAATATATTTAATAATTCATTTTTATAATGTGAATTTTTTTTTATTTTTTCTAAACATGGATAGAGTAGAAAAAGGATTTTTTATCAAAGAGAGAAATGACGTTATTTTTTCATTAAATTAATTTCTCAATAATTTTTATTACCAATGAAATGAAAAAATAATATTACTTAAAAATTTATTGAATAAATAGTGGATAATATAAATAAATTTTTTTATTAGAAAATGATCAAATAATTTTCAATAATGTAAGATATAACCCAAATAATCAATTTTTAATTAACATTTAAACATAAGCCCCGATCTCTTTTGTAAGTATTCAATAAAAAAAATTATGAATCAAGTAAATATATTATAACATAAAATGTCCTGATGTATTACTGATAAATTATATATTATGTAATGGGTAATTATATATATCAATTAAAATAAATTAGGTTCATAAAAGAAATTTTGTCTCAAAGAAATATGTTTTGAGATGAAACCCTTGCCTCAAGAAAAAACATGACTAGAATTTCCATTATCTCATATATAATAAACTCATATAAATAAATTAATTTATGAAAGTCATTGTCAGGTCAAGTGTCCTATACTTAATCATTTTATATCATTTATTTTAATGGAATGATTAATTACCTTATCAGTTTTGTCCACATCATTTATTTACGGTTTTTAGTTCATAAATTCAAAATTGATTTGCTTTGTTGATTTTGGTTTAAAGGGACATTGATCCATAATATATATAATTATAATAATGGATTTTGAATAATTCAAATAATTTATTAAAACTATAAAATCAGACTTCTAATATCATTAAGAAAAATGAACTATGTAACAATCATAGAGATTATAGGTCATACATATGCATGAGTAACATTTAAATTTTTCAATTATCCCAATGGAATTACTTTAAGTTTTACTTTATCTCTAATAAAATTAAAATAATATCATAACTATAATTTTATTTTATTAAATAAACTCATATTTACCATACATGTGATGGAATAAAAAAATGAATCCCACCACTTCGTGAGATGGTAGTCCACCATACACATAAATGATTTTATTATTTTTCTATGGATGGTAACAAAATAATGTATATGGTAAGGTTATTTTATATAATGATTAATATTTATTTGTTATAATATATTAAAATTAAATACATAATATTAAATAATAATTATAAGAGTTTATGGAAATTTAATTACATCATTTGGCAAGACAGTAGTCCACTGTATCCATGTATGATGGTTTCATTTTTCATTTGATAAATGTGGAAATTAATGAAATTTATGACATCACCATAATAAAAAATCATTTTTTCAGAGATAATTTTTGTATTCTATTATAATTTTTATGAATTAATTGAATGTGTAATAAAAATAATAAAAAATAAAGATATTGGTGAAGATGATTACCTTTACCTAGATGAACCTCTTTTCGATCTCTTATTAAGGACCCTAACGATTTTATTTTGGGAATACCAAATTATTTATAATGTGGAAGAGGATTTTGGTGGTATTTTTTTATGGTTCTTTTAAAATAATATTGTTCATATTTATATATATTTTAGGGGCACAAGTGCACTTTTAAATCTCGGTAGAAGTTGAATTCTTTTAAATTCCCAATACTATTAAATAATGGGAATAAACATTCAATAAAGTGGTATTAATGATTAAATAATAAATTATTTTATTATATTGTTAGATTTATCACACCTCTATAACAAAAAATTAATAGTGTTCAAATATTTGTTATGATTTACCTCCAAGATTACTCCCCATACTATTATAATTTTTTAACCGTAAAAAATATATTTCTTTACTATTTTCTATAATTAATAAATACCAAAAACTATGTTCAAATAATTTTATAATATTATTTATTCTATTTAAAAATATATAATTAACATTATAAAATTTAATTGAAATAGGTTATATAAATTAATTTAAAATTCATCATATAAACATGTCGAAAAAATGATTTTCAAGAATAAGATTATCTTACATTAACTGTATAAAAATTAATTATAATTTAATGAATTTAAATTAATATTTCTAGATATATAATATATAAATATTATATAAATAATTAACCAATAGGGGTTATTTTAATAAGTTAATATGAAAATAAATTATGCTATTTAATGTAGTTTTTAGAAGAAAATGTACTTTTATGTATATTAGTGAACTTATATTTAAACAGAGGAGAGAGAGTAAATTTATCAAAAGTGAATAATTTTTTTCATGATCCTTTCATAAAGTTAAGGGATCATTTTACCATCTAAAAAACAATATAATAATCAAAATAATTTTGAAATTAAAATTTCATTATTTAATAAATATTCATGACAATATCATTTATTTATCAAATAACAACTATTTAAGATGATTTTTTTATGTTTGAACACAAAAATTTATCTTTAATTGAAATCATTATTTAAAAATAAAGAATCCGGATATTGGTATTTTTTTATACATTAATAAAATCCTAAAATTCGCAGTATAATTTAATATAATTACTCTAATGAATAAACCATCATAATAATCTCTAAACCCAAATTTCTAGTTTAATCATTGCATAACTAATGAATCATATTCCGAAAACAGCCCCACATTTAATGGTTTAATTATCTTCTTACCAAATAATATTTCATGTTAAATAACATGGAATTACACATGGTTATATATACCCAAATATAATGAAATATTTCTGAAAATATCATCAATTAACTTAGAATCCAATAAATTAAATAATATTAGATCCTAAAATGAGTTCCCCAAAAATTCAAATAATAATTATTCATCAAATAATTTAAAAAACAAATTTCATCCCAACTAGTAAATCACATAGTTATTTTTTATGAACTACACTCTTGTCACTATTCATTTGTGGGTTCAAGAACCAAGGCCTTTCCAGATTTAATGAGTTGTCTCCTGACTTGTGGGTGGTATTTCTGTACATATCATTATTTTCATCAAAATCAATGAATTTTAATTGACTATAATTATTATAATATAATGAACATATAAAATATTATCATCTAGAAAATTATATTTTTTTCATAAAATATAAACATAGAATTAAATTGACATTTTAGGTAATTATTAAAATTTACAATCATCATGAAAATACATAAAAACAATAGTATAACTATCCTTATAAGTTTCATGGTATTATTGATAAAAACACTTAGATAACATTATTCTTAAATTTCCAACCCTATGCACTTAAATGAATCTAATTAAACTATTATCCTAACATACGACATAATGAGTTAATCCTTATATTTGGTAATTTCCTTAGATAATGACCATGTTCACTATATGTATGATGTTGAAATATTGGTGGTGTATTAGTATGAACATTATTTCCCTACGTCTTGTTGACTAAATACACCAATTTACATAATAAATTATATTATTGGTTACCTTATTTCACACATATAAATCATCTTATAGTTCCATTAACTTATTTACTATGGTGAATCTTCCAATATTTTTAACATGTTGAAAACATAATCTTAATTTATTTGTTATCCTTGTCACATTATGTTTACTGAGACATCATCCTTCTCATATGTGATGTTTTTGTAAATTTGACAATGATATAGTTGTTAATCATAATTTAAGATAGCACATTTGGACTGAAAAGTATACTTCTACCTACCATTCCAATTATTTTTGGTATATCATTAGGATAATAATTTTTTTACCACCATGTTGGTTGTTGGAATTATTTATCTTATTTATCTACATTACCAAAAAATTTAAAAAACATGAGAATGAATTAACATACCGAAGGAGCACTTCTAGGAATATAAGTAATAACATATAAAAGATAATTATAACATGAAATATGAGTCTTAGGGTTAATTTATGGTTATCAATAGTAGTGTTTACTATTAGGAATTTATACTATCAACTTTTTCAAGTCTATGATAATGGTTTTTAGAGAGTTTATGAATTTCAGAAGGTGATCATCTGTGAGTGTCAAACTAGGGGTACAATATGAATTATTATTATAGACTATATAAGAATATATTCTAGATCAATTCAACCATTTTGAATTTATTACCTCTAGGTATAAATATTCTCGAGATACATCCACTTATAATAACCAGACAATGATGTAATTTCTTCGAAACCAACTGCTCTATAGTTCACCATTGTTTAATTATATTTTATTATTTTAAGAGTTTTACTTATACTTATACCTTGATTTCCCCTTAATTTATTATAATCTTAGTTTCTAAAGGTTAAATGAACCATTGATCTGATACCAAATATCCCAACTCAACCCTTTTTATATATTATTAGTTTGAATTCATGCATCAATATTTGACATTTATAACCCCCAAAGACAATGATGACTATATGGATTACAAGGTTCATAATACATAACAGTTATTCTAAAATAAATATTATTTATTTTATTCTCCATAATGTGATCCTAAAATATTGAAATCTCTTAAAACTATATGGATTATCCTAGGGAATACATAGATAACAACGTGTCAGGTAAAAATCCATGTAACTGATTAAACGTGATAAGAAAAAAAATATTATGTGACTAAAATTTATAACAAGATATAAAAAATGATAAGGTGAATGATTAATCACATGGGAGAATAATTTAAATAACACTATATAATAAGATCCTACTATCATAGGAAATGTGGAAAAAACATATAACATTAAATAAAATTCAGTTAAGGCTCACTGACTAGACAATATCTCATGGTGTAAAAAGTCTCAAAACAGATTGTGATTACTACCTAATCTCACACATGACTCCTCACAAGACTAATTCATTACTAATTTTATTAGAGAGATTTCTAGGTGATTCCAACTTTTCAAGGTGTATATTATTTATTTCAAGAATTTAAATCAATCATAAGATATTAAAAAATATTTTGCAAAAAATATAAATGGGTTTTAAAATCATGTCTCGTATCATAACAAATAGAATTTTCATAAAGATAAAATTTGAGAGTTGAAAATAATACTTGTACTACCAAATAAAAGTATGAAATAACAAGATAGGTATATATGTGATATTCATATATACATTATTTAGAATAAAACCACAACATCAATGGTTTTCATCATAGAAGATAATTTATTTAAAATCTTATATGGAATAGTTTTTGAGGAAAATACCCTTATAAATTTGAATTCAATACTTCAACATTTGTAGAAATTTCCAAAATATTATAAAACAAAATTTATTAAAAATTAACACTAAAAATTCTAAATTGTTCTTCAATAAATTGAGTTTTCATTAGGGTGATTAATTCCATATATCTCATACAAAAACATTCCTTTAACACTGTGGTAGAAAGGATAAAAAGTCCCTCAATAAAAAATGGAAAAATATACATCCCACACCATTTTTTTAAATGTAATACATGGGTAAATTTTTTTTTAATAAATAATTTTGATAATATTAATAATATTTTTAATATATTTATAGAATATTTGGATATTTATGAAAGATGATTTTCAACTGAAGATGGAAATGAAGTCATCAATTTTTAAATTTGTTTCCTAAATATTTTTAAGTAAAACATAGATAGAAATAGTTATACTACCCAAAATTTAATGAATAAAAATAGGATAATATAATTAATAGATTTTATTAATTAGCCGTCAAATTATTTCTTATAATGGAATTTCAATAAAAAACAACCCCGATTAATAAGATATTGAAAAAAATTACTACAATGGTAACTCTTGAATCATAAATCCATTGAATGACGTAAATGAATTTTAGTTTATAATCTCATGAGTTACGAATTATTTATGTTATAAAATGTAAAGTTGTAGAATATAACCCATTTAAAATAGATTAGATTCATAAAATAACATATATTCTAAAGAAAGTTATTGTGAGGAAAAATCCTTATATTGACTCTAAAAAAATGTGTATGTACACTATCTCCTATATAAAAAACTTATATAGATTATTTTTTCCTTAGTAACCTATTATAGTTTTATTAACATATAACTAAACAATTACCTCGTTTATTTTAATTACATGTTCATTTTCATAATCAAACATGCCACATCATGTATAATCTGAATGTTCAGTTAAAAAATTCAAAATGGACTTGTTTATTTGCCCTTAGAAAAAATGTTCATTATACCATAAACTCTATAACATTACAAATTAAATAATAATAAGTAATATATAGAAATCATAATTTTTAAACAAATAATGTAATATTATTCTGTGAAATGAACAATGATATAATCATTGAGATTATAGGTCATACATATGATTGTGTAACATTATCATTTTAAAATGATCATGTTGGAAATGAAGAAATATTTATTTTTTATTTAAATAATTATCATAATATCAATAATTTCATATTATTTCATTAAATAAAATTACATATATACTAGATATTATTAAGTAATAAAAATGAATCACATCGATTATTGAGGTGGGAGTTTACTATAGAAGAAAACAATTACATCACTTTTAATGGATTGTAAGGATAAAAGGTAACTGATATGTAAATTTACATGAATTACTATTATGTTATTATCTTCATATAAAATCATAAAATCTATCATCTTTAACAACTCTGAGAGGTGATTATGTAAAATGAATTACATTGGTTCACAATGCAATAGTCTATCATACACACGAACAGTGGTTTCATTTCCTATTTGGTGGAAAAGGAGAGTGAGGAATATTATGTAATTGACATAATATAATGTCTATATATAGGATATAAAAGTTTTTTTATATTTCACTTTTTATCCCTATTTTATGGTGACAAAATAAGATGTATAAAATAATGACATATATTAATATGCTTACCTATATTTAGAATAACCTCTTTCTAATCTATTAATAAGAACCATATGGTTTGAATTTTTATAATAAAATCAAATATTAAATTTTTTTTATGTATTATTTTAGATATATTTTAAACATTTATGATAAATATAGTATGAATGAGAGGTGTGAATAAGTTAAGATATTTGATTACATTTTATAATTGGTGAGGAGTAAAATCATTGTCAAATCCGAAAACTATTCAATATTTTGGTGTCACTATCATGGAATGTTAAAAAAACATTTACAAATAGAGTATTAGAGGAGATATATGGTTTATACACAAGTATACAAGTCAAATTAAATATGTAATCTTGTTAACCATTATGATTAACCACATTCACCATTTTAATTTTTACTAACCATGGTAACTATTTTTTCTAATATTTGAGATTGATTAAGAAAAATAAAATAAGTTTATGTAACACACCATTAGTATTTTTTTTGGGGAATACCTTTAGCATGTCTTTTATTTCATCCTTGGGATTGAGATTAAAGTATAAACAGATTGTTTTACTATATGCATAGAGATTACACCCATTGTAAAGGTATTTTAGTCCAGGTATTGGTTGTTGGGGAAATACATGAATACAGTAAAGAGCATGGGGTATTTCACACTATGTAATGTGTTCAAACTATGTAACTTGTAAATTAGGTTTTAATAAAATAGTAATGAATTCTCAACATTTCCAACTTTTTTGGAATTCATGTTATCTAATTGGATTAGATGATGTGTTAGTCTCATGCCATTTTGGTTTTATGTGTTGATTAGATGATTTAATTTTCATTCCACCTCCATACTTCCAACTCCCAACACAAATCTCACCATAGTTGATTTTATAAATCCCATATCCTATATTATCATTTTTTCAATGATCGTTCATCAGGGTTATTATGATGTTCTTCTCGAGTAAGCTTTCTAATTTGATATATGTTACTTTTATTGAAGCAATCACATTGGTTGCATAAATGGTTTGGATTCATGATTGGATAGTGTTTTGTATTGATAGTTTTCAGTTTATAATCATTTAATATCTTTCAATGGTCGATCACTTGGTTTCTTGTCACTATTGTCGAAGGCGGATATGTTTACACCCTCTGGAAGATGGTTTTTCCATAAATGGGTTAATTATATGAATTTTTATCATTATTATAAATTTACTTTGGGTTATTATTTTATATTAAGTTATATTTATGTGAAAATTGTCTCTTGGAATTGAATTCTTTTAATGGGATTTCAATTTGAAAATGGAGTTTCTTGATTTTGAAATGGGGTTTCAAACAGCAAAGTTCTAGGTCATGTCTTTGAAAATGATTTATAAAATTTTGACAATGGATTGAAAATGTTTTTTGAAAAATGGAATGTTCAGATCCTTAGGTGAATTGGTTACATACATAAGAAACCTTAGTGTATGTTTCTCCACAAGGAGGTATCCTTTGTGATATTGATGACCCCTGACAAGAATCGATATTTTTTTGTTCCATCATTATTGTTATTTTGAATAATTAGTGTCTATTACAAATTTTTCCATAGTCTAGGGGGAAATATGTTGTGATTTTTCATTAATGGTTATTTTTTCATGATTTTCTTATCATGGATTGTTACTCACCCATTTTGATTGGAATTTGTATCACATGGTATAACATGATGGTATTTAATAGAGATATGTTTATTTTCTTACCTTATGAAGAATGTTTATGATTTTATACTTATGAATTTTAATTTTCATATTTTTGGTAGGATAATTTGAATTGATATTATGAAAATAATTCTGAAAAAATGTAAAAATGATATGGGTTAAATAAAATGCTTTGAAAAAATATTTTCTTTTAAAAGAATGAAATTATTCCTTATTGATATTAGATTTTGTACTGAATCTATGGTGGTATCCGTCTTGGTTTTGTTCTCACACCATTCTATTTCCATTTTCTGATTGTATATGTTTTACTTTAGGATCTTGGTGAAGTGTAAGGAATGATTTAGCACGTTGGAATCTATTGTCATTGCTACCATTTGTTGGGGTTGTTTTGGAGGTGATAGCTGGTCACTCTAAGACTTGAATTACATTATTATTTATCATGTTTTGTCTTTTAATTATTTTATTTGGTTTAATAATTATTTTCATCTTGTAATCTATTTTCATATTTTTTTTATTGTATTCAAAACTAGTTTCGATTATATTTTTTCACCAGAAAATGTGGTTTTTGACTTGAGTGTATGGTTTTGTTGACTAGATATTGTTTATTACAAATTTGTATTAGAAGAGAAATCTTCATGAAGTGTGATAAAACTGCCTATGTTTGTTTATTTGTATTGGGTATACAATATTTTGGGTTGTCAAAATTCATTTATAAAGAGTAGAAAAGTGTCCTGGCCAGTTACTGACTCTCCATTTTTGCACATGGATGAAATGGTGTTAAAGAAAAATGCCTTATGGAGAATAATATAAGAGAAGTGAAGAAATACATGGATTAAAACTTCAATTAAGTCCCATATATTAGGTCCCAAGAAATATAATTAATGTGTAGGGTTACAACGCATGATCTCGTTTGAAAATCTTCGTATCACCTTGTGCGACGGTCGTACACATCAGTCTATGCAACAAACCAACACAACAACAATGTGAAAGACCTATATGATCTAAACTCTTATATCAAGGAAATAATTATTCCTATAAATTGGATTAGGGGGATAATTATTTTCATGGGTGGAAACTCATCAATACATCTTATTTTTCTTGGTAACACCTTGAGATTTTGAGAATTTTTCCAAAATAATTTAACTCTTAAATATTATTTATTTCAGCTGATTCTTGAAATTGTTCATTATATATATATATATATATTAAAAAAATAATTAAAAATTTCCTTTCACATGAATTACAAACTAGTCCCTTTATATAGGCAATACCAACTTGGCATGTGCTATAATGATTACAGTCTTGGCATTCAATTCACACAAAAGTGAGTTTCTATGCAATATATATTTTTATTATTTTTCTTTATTTAAATACGATAAAAATAACCAAGAATCTAAAAATATTAATATTAATTTTAATATATAATTTTAAAATATTTTTTATAATTGATTTATATAAATAAAACTCATTGATAAAAAAGATATGATTTTTCATAAAGTCATATTTATGTTTAAAAACATCATTTTCAATAATTAATTGCTTATAATAATTAAATTAATTTTTACACACATTTATAAGTTGTATAAGGAATAATAAACTTTTTTTTAAAATTTAGAACATTGAAATTATACAAGGTTGATTTTTTGGGATTTTTTGAGAAAAAATGGTTTTCAATGAATAGTGAAAAATAATATTTTTAAATTATAAACTACATTATTTATTCTACTTTGATACTGAATGTAATATGTTTACAATCTTTTGAAAATTTTTCTACTTTAAAACCCTATTATATCGTCTTGTCTATGGGATTAGAACTAATATTAATTTTTCTTTTTATGTGAAGTGAATTTTAAAAAATCAAATATAAACCATTTTATTCATTGTAATATTTATATATTATTGAGACAATGTATATTTTTTGACCAAAATGAGTAGTAAAAGTGGTTAACATTAATCATTACATTTAAGGCCAAATTAAACATAATTATGGATTAAACCTTAATAATTAAGGGCCTAAATAAACATGAAACATGAAAAACACCCATTTTATGTCCGCATTTCGTCCATAAATCTTCCATTCCTGATTTTTTTGGTTTGGTAAGACATTTTTTTCATAAGAACCTATTCACACCTAATTTTTTTCTAAAAATTCATTGTGATTATTTTTCTTCCCTATAAAAGGCCACCACATCTTCCCATTCCTCGCAACTATCAAACCATTAAGTATGTCCATGATCATCCCATGTAGCCCCCCATAAATCCACCCTTAAACGATGGCTCCTCTCTTTGTTTAGAAAACGTCTCAATGAATCCTTTTTCCACAAACAAAATGGAGTTATCTGATTAAATGGTAACATCATATTTCAATATCCTTTACTTTATTTTCCTTTTCACCACCTCCACTTTAATTATTCAATTATTATGTGAAAAAATAGTATCATAAATATTCTAATAATTTTTTATAAAATGTTTCTGACCTACAATTACACACACCTCTATTTAATAAATGTTTAAACACTATTTATATGTATGGAGTACAACAACCTCTCTACACAATGTGGTTCATTTCTCATTCACCACTAATCGTGGTGGCCATTATGATAGACACTATATATAAATATGTAATAAATTATATTTATTATTTATTTAATCTTATTTATTCTTTTTATTCCAAATGGCTATTTATTATTCAGTTTTACTTAATACGACAATCTTGTTTGAGGATGTGTGGACTAGTGACCCCTCAAAGTGTTGTAATTTTTTCACACACCACAGAAAATGTATTAAAGAAGAGTTTAACTAAATTATGTGAAATATATAAATATTAATAATTATACTTTAATAAATATATATATATATATACATTAAAAAATTAAAAACATATTTCATTTAGATACTTTCTTTCAAAACGACAATAAAAACCGATTATAGTCTTCATGCGTACATACAGCTTACCGTTTCCATGAATGGTTTATTCCATTTCATAACTCTTTATGAATAAATTATTATAAAAAATATATACATTATATAAAATTAAATTTATATATCTATACACATTATGTAATCATGATATAAGTATGAGGTCCGACGATTTATCAAATTAAGACATATGCGAATAACAAAGCAAATATTACCCGAAGTGAGAAGTTAACATAAAACATTTAATGAGATGGTAATACAAGGTAATAATAAATCCATTTCTAGAGTTATGTATAATGATAAGAATGTTCAAAATATTTATGATAATCTTATATTTGTTATATATGAAGCTAGTACGAGTACGGATAGAGTCAAGACAAACAGATTGGGAATTTCATTTCACTTTTAATTTCTTTGAGATTCAAGCTATGTTTTCCACTGTATCTGTTAGTATGGTGTATGTACTACCTGTGATTTTATTATAGATATCTTTTAATTAAATTTATGTGTATAATAATTAAAATTTGATGATCTTTATTTCATGGGGTTTGTGCTTTATTAGTAAAAAATGTTAAAAATGATTTCATTTCAAATTATCTTCTTTGAGCCTATGGTTTATTATATACCTAAACACTTTTTCAGGGTTCATATACATAAATTTTACATTACATATCATGAATCTCAATATTTTATTGATATTATATTCTTAATTTAATTACATTTTCTTAAATATATATCAGGATACCAAGATACCATGTTATAAGTGTATATTGAGACTATCTCATTGCTTTATGAGATTGTTTCTATTTATTCTTCCTTTGATTAAATTGTATAATACATTACTCAAGAATATTACCAATTTTACTTATCATCTATTATTTCATGATAAACTAATTTATGGGTAAAATTTTATACTCTTTGGTACATATGATAGTTATGAATGTGTTTTTTTAATCTCGAATTTTCCCTATCTTTGGTCATAAATCTATGTTTTCTGAAAATATTTTCCTAGAATATTATATAATTACCCTATAATATATAAAATAATATAATACCGATTTTTAATTTATAAAAATCTTCAAGTGAATATTATTTTAACCTCCCAAATAAGGCACTTTTCTATCATTTTTACTGGGAAAAAGGAGTATTTTTTAACCTCATACGACATGTACATATTTACCCCCATTATTTATTAAAATGTGACATTACATATTAAAAAGTTTAATCATTAAGAAAAATGATTTTTTAAAAGTATTTTTCAGGAAAAAATATTTTAAAAATGATTTAAATATTCTTTTATAAGTCTTAAAGTAAAATATTTTTCTGAACATTTTTTAGATTTATTTAAATGTTTTTAATGAATTTTGATTGAAATGAATTTTCAAATTTTGTATAGCTTTATTTAATGGCATTCAAGTTAATTTAAAATATATATTTTTTAAAATGTATTTGAAGATTTCATTATATAATTTCATTATGTATTTAATTAAATGATTTTCAAATAGTTTTCAAGATCTATTTAATGTTTTTAAAATTATTTTCAATGAAATAATATTCAAATCATTTTAAAACATAAAATAAGGGGTTTCAAAGTTGTTTAAAAGAAAAAAAAATTTAATTTTTTTTTCATTTTATAAGAATTCAGGGATAATGGTTTTCACAATGATTTTATATTTTCCTTATATGTTTTTAAATCTATTTTCTATGAAAATAATTTTCATATCGTTTTATGAATTAAAAATACTTTTACAAACAAGAAAATATATATTTAACATGATTTTTTTAAATATATTTAAATATTATTAACCATCTAAGATGAAATATGTATATGTTACTCATTTGTTTATAGGAAATTATTTAATGGTCTAATTTATATGCTTCTATAAATGTGTTTAGCTTAAGTTCATGGTCTTTATGAAATTCATTTCGTCTTAATGGGTAATACGTGTATGAAACACAAATTGATTTCATGGGTTATTATCTGTTGAAACCCACTTCATTTCATGAGTTATTCTTGTGATGAAATGTTTTAGAAACCTATAACTTTCCACAGGTTATGATATTTTTACACCGTTATGATACCCATTTCATTTAATGGTTACAGATATGATTATTTATGATCTTATGGCACATTTATATAGGATTTAATTATGTGATGTGTGGGACATGTATCTCTCTAAAATGGATTGGGTAATGATTTATATCTCATGAAATAGATAGGGATGGAATGAGGGTTTACTCTGTTCATTAATACAAGGCCATAACAAGGGTTAACTTAGTTCAGTAATATAAGGATGCATTGTGGGTTTACTCGGCTCAGTAATATAGGGTTGGAGAGATGTTTTACATGGTTTAGTAATACATGGATCAAATGTGGGTATACATAGTTCAGTAACATAGGGATAGAATGAGGTTTTACTCAGTTTAGTAAAACATGGCTAGAACAAGGGTTTACATGGTTTAGTTATAATAGACTAGAAAGAGGTTTTATATGGTTCTATAATATTTCACATGAATGAAGGTTTACTCAATTTAGTAATACTAGGCTAGAATGAGTTTTCACTCATTTCAATAATGCTTGGTGAAAATGAGGGTTCACCTAGTTCAGTAACAGACTTTATCCACTCTGTTCCTCTTCGTAGTGATACCTTGGATACTATGGAAAAAATATAATATTCTTATTTGTTTGCCACAATTTCTGGTCTTAATCCTATGTTATGATTTAATGTCATCTGTTCTTTATTTACATATGATTCATTTCATATAAACTTCCATGCTTTATTCCATGATTTATCATTATGATCATTAATATGAAGGGTATTATATTCTATTTTCATGAACACATTCCCATACACTTAGGATAATGTTTATTCATATATGTCACCATTTTTTACCATTACTGAGCATTTGCGGTCCCCAATTTATTATGCTTCTTTTCGCTAGGATATAAATATTGGTTTTTAGGTAGTAGTAATAAAGGAGAAGATTTGTAAGGGAGATGTTGAAGATATATCACTAGGATTGATGATATTCTTCCAATGATTCCAATGAAAATAAACTATTATTGTCACCTTTCATGTATTTTTGTTATGTAAATAATATTCATCTAAAAATATGAAATATCTATGTATGTTATGACTGGGTCATTATACTATACTATATATATTCCATCAACAAGGCCCACATAATAATTTTAAGTAACAATCCCAAACCCAAATAAGATGGAATTATGGGGGGTACTAGAACAAAAGTCTTCCTAGGGTCTAATTTACATAACACCTACGCAAGGAATCCTCTGACTTCGGGTGGATGAACACTATTGCAGTGTCCCTTCCCTTACTAAGGAAATGCATGAACAAATTATGGGAACACCAGTGGAGACCCCTGATGCATTGAGAAATGACAAGACAATGTTTTTTTCCCTGGTGGTTCATCTCTCAAAGTGCCTTTAGCTAATGCAAGCATACCTGAGGTAAGAACACATTGCCACAAAGACATACCCTATGAGAGGACCCCTTATAGTGCACAACATTTACAAAAAATTATTAGATTTTCAGGCCCGTTTCCAAGACATCAATGATAGGGTATATATCTATTTGAATAACTTTTCATAGATGGAACAAATTTAAACCTCCACCAAAGCCTCTAAACATGAAAAACTTGTAAATAAGAACATTAGAATGTGTCCAAACTTTGGTATGAATTCCTTCCTTTATATGTGTCTTAAAATTATCATACCAAATGTGTAGGTCCTTCAGGGTCTATGTGAGTATGAATTCCCTTAATCCTTAGTGCCACGATCATGGGGGAAGTGTTTGGGAACTCTATGTTTTGGATACTAGGGTTTGGACCCTATCCTTCCCTAGTTTTATCTAAGGCTTGCAACCTTCTGATCTAGGAGGGGAGGGTCGGGATCATACATGCCTTTCCATTTAACATGGAATGAGATACTCCTATGTTCATCCAAAATTAATTTTATTGCATCCCTCATAGAATATTCCGCTAGCCTTTCTTACATGACCTAACATAATTCATTCCATACCCATATGAAATTAAATAGTGAAATGATGGGAGGGGAATGGAATATCATAGACACTTTTTTTTCTTCTTCCCCCACCCTCATCCACAATTAGTATAAGGAAATTGTGGTTTTTTTTATATAAGATGATGATGACCACAACATCCATGTGATCCCCAACCACAAGGGAATCCCTCCTGGATTAAGCCCTAAATATTTCATTAGACAGTGGAACTCATTATCCTTTCCACCTACACATGTAATAACCAGATAGATCATTAGATGTGATTATCCCCATTAACCAAATAATAGAGGATAAAATCATATTGAAATCCAATTTTGTTTCTATTTAGATTCAAAAACTCATTCGTCAATAGACAAAAAAAATTTGTGGCTTCACTAAAAAAAATCCCTTCTCTTCTTTCTCACACTGAGCATGAATCACAAGGTCTTCGTCATTGGAAGAGATCATAGAATTTATATGATTCCAAAACATTGGGACTCATTCCATATATAAGACCCAATAAATAAAAGGAATTTTAAATTCCCAAATTTACCCATGATATATGGTTCAAGAATTATGTAGTAGTATATCTTTTGTTATCAAATCCTTTGAGACCAAAAAAGAAACCTAATGAAACATACATTATTAGAGTGGAGATATGCTATGAAGTGGACTAAATGGTTTCAAATTCAATTAATTACTAAATATTTTTAAATATATATTTTAATTTAATTTAATATAATGATTTGATCCTAGTTTATTACAATAAGTGGATTGATTGAATTTATTTTAATGGTTTCAATGTCATAAATTCGAGAGTGTTTTTTTCAAAGAAATATAAAATTCTCAAAAAAGAATAATTTTTTTAACTATACAATGGACAATAACCTATACACATTCAATATCATATAAAAAAGTACTCCAATATATAGGATCGGTCTACCACTCATGATGTGTTTCCATAAAATTAGAAATATCAAAGTAGATGTTATAAAATTTAAAGAATAAATCAACAAAATAATTGATTACAAATTATTAAAATGTGAAATTTAATCCAATACATCAAATTTATACTCCCTTGGATTGAACCATACTAGTTTTAGTTCTCCATGGTTTCAATTCTATCAATAATAGTTTCTAGTAAACTCATGATTGTGGAAATGAAGAAGAAGAAAAGTGAAATAATGATCACTCCAACATTGTGTAAATAATATCAAAAAAGGATGTGATTATTTTTAATCAATAAAGAAAAGTATCAATCTGATATAAAATAGAATATAATAATATTAGTGGAATATATTTTATAAATAAAAAAATTGATTCGATGACATACATGATAGAAAAATGAAGATTTAATTATTAAATGTAAGTGTAACCATAAAATTAAAGGAATAAAAACCCACCCACCCAATTCCATAAAACTGACATTAAACAGTCTTTTTTGGTTCCTATGGGGGATCCACCATCAAATACATGCATCAATTTTAATTAGTATTGTAAAATGTGGATGAAAATTCATTGGAAATTTTAATTTTTAATGTTAACCAAAATATTCGAACTATAATCATCTCCCTTATTTAGTGACAATATGTCATTGAAGAAGAAAAAATATATGATATTCAAAGAATAAAATATCTTCTTCCAGGTTTCCTCTAATTTCATTCGAGAATTCATTCAACTTTAATCATCCATTATACTTTTATGATCGAAATGGTGAGCTGGTTTTATGGGCCTTGAAATATGGCCCATAATTTTATCATCAAATTCTTCTATTTAGATCATATTAAATACTTCAATATTAGATATATCTTTATATTAATGAAATTATAACCATTATATTATCTATATAATGATAAAAAGTTATATCACTTTGTATTGAAATTTGGTATCATCTTATAGGTTATGGGCTTAATTCCTATTTTTCATTGATTACATATTTCGGCATCAATGGAAAAATATTACCATATTATCTTTTGATCAATCCATTGATCCAAAAATAAAAAATATTCCACACAATGTAGTTGATAATATACAAAAATACAAAATTAAAAGAATTAAAATAATAAATTCCTCAATTTAATGATTAGTTGGAACAAATTAAACCACTTTAAACATGAAGTGCACAATAATGTGAAATGAGTTTCCAAAAAATAAATTGAATTAAAATTAGTGTTTAGAACATTAAAACACAAGATTATTAAAATATAAAATATTAACATTATCATATTTAAGTGCCTCATAATACCCCCCCAATTTTATTGTATCTAGTTCCAAATAAAAAGTATCTTAAAAATATAAAATTGAATTCCATATCTTAAAACTATTTTAACATATAATGATCATAGAAAGACATTATAAAAATCCTAATAAGACCAATATAAATCATTTAACACAAGATAGTATCACTAGAATATTCCATGACCAAACACGTTCAATTTTTTAAATTCATCGCCAAATTTCTTCCAATTTAAATTGATCATGATGATGTGGTGTTCATCACAATAGATATGGGGACCATTTTTTTATTCAAAGGGATAAAATGAAAGATCGTCATATGAATCATATTAAATCTTAAGGCATGTATCGAATTTTCACTTTCTTTTGTCACATTTTTTGGTTGATTTTTTAACCACAATAATGATGAAAATGCTAACTTTGGTCAAGAAAACTATAGAGTATGTAACAACCCATGATTTCATGAGACAACTTTTTTTAATTTATTTGATGTCTTATTTTGTTTTCTATAACATTATTAGTTTTTTATATAAAAAACATCTTATTATCTTTCATCATATGAAACAATTTTCTTTCCTTATGTCATATTAAATTTCATGTACTTTTTCCATAATTAATTTCATGCTAGACCATGTATAAATGAACTACTATATATTATTTTGATAATATATAACCTAAGAGTTAAAATTGTTCAAATAAACTATATTAATTAAAATAGGAAAATTTTATTTATACATGAATTAATAAATTATATTGTGAAAAATATTTTATAAATTAAAAGAAAACAATTTATAATAAAAAAGAAAAGTTTTTTTTCTAAAAAACTCATTAAATGAAAATAGGCGAGTTTATAAAATTATGAGATCAATAATTATAGATTTTATTAATTAAATACCGATTTAATACATTCTATTTTATGTTTAAAATTAATTTTATTGTTTTTATAGTTATTATATAGGAAAAAATTCAAATTTACGGATAAAATGAGTTATTTTTCGAAAAATACAATTTTACCACCATTTGATGGAAAGCCCAGTTTAGATCATGTTTTTACACTTTTATAAGTTATTTTGACATAATAAAATTCTTATTTGAAATAAAGACATAAAATTTTACTTTTTTTTAATTTTTGGTATTTTTCTTATAAATATCTTTTTTTAATGAATAATGAAAAATACAACATTTTAATTTAAAACAGTTTTTCAAATAATTTATTTATACAGAGAGGTTATCATTTCATTTGGTTTTAATGTATAATTATATTATGTCTTTATCATTTAATGCTTTTTTTCATTCGATGTAATTTCACTTTGATATTAGATATAAATTCGCATCAATTGTTTGATGGATTTTGTTTAAAAAATCATTTTCTCTCTTTTACAATAGGATTTAATTTTAAATTATTTTCGTAAAATTATATATTTCAAATTTTGATAAATAGATTCTGTATTTGAAATCTTTGGGTGAAACTTATGTTAAAATTTTACTTATATTGTTTTGGGATATTATGAATTGTAACTAGGTTAATTTTTATTTACCACAATTAGAGGAAATCTAGGTAAATTAGGGTAACAAACAATATGATAAAGATAATAAAAGTACCCTAACATCAGAAAAAATCATACCAGATGAATTAAAGGAGAAAAATATTACATATGTGACGTAATTGATTAATTTAATGTATTTTCTTCTAAGAGAGTGATGTAATAATACTTAAAACAATAGAATATGAAAACGCAACACTCTCTTATCTCTTATAAGTATGATAATTTTAATGTACATATAAAATAGATAAAACATCGAACATAAATAGTCTCTAAAAATATAATTAAATTATCTAAATCAAATGAATTTGTTTATAATTTTTAGATATAAAATAATTACCATAAATATAGACATAACAGTGACACATTAATTATTTTATTTACGGAAATATCAAAGAAATGATATTATAAATAGTAACATAAATATTATATGAAATAATTTATGTAATTCATGATTTATATGGTAATATAACATGATATAAGATTTTTAAATTATTTTTTTAGCTTTATATATCGGTTGCTATTTTATTTAAATTTTATCAGATGAATAGTGTAAAAATTTACAATATTAATATTTAAATAAAATTATATTATAGTTATTTATTAAAAAAAACATAAAATCATTTAAAATTAAAAAGTTTTTTTGATAAGATCAAAATTTTAATTATTTCTCCAATTAAGTGGAATTTACCCCACATATTCATACTTAATAGCCTCTTAAAGATTAGTTTTTTTAACTCAATTAAAATTAAAAGAGAGTAATTAAGGGTAAACTGAAAAGGTAAGGTTTTAAAATTATAAATACATGTATAAAACTTATTGGATTTAATTATTTAGAACAATAATATTCTTATAATAAAAATATATCTCTTTTGAGCTATTATAATTCTGAAATCCGTTTATATAAAAATAATATTTCATGTCTTTCTTAACGTTTCCCTCCACCCTCTTATAAATGGACACTATATCTACCCACATACTCACACCTGTAAAGCCCCTTGTATCATACAAAATTTTCCAAAATAATCTCCCATCATAACTCCCTTACTCTTAGAGGCTACTTTTTTGGTAGAAATTTATTCAAATGAGACTTTTTGCACAAATAAAAAGTAGATACCGGAAAAATGGGTAATTATTTTATAACCTCTTTCAAAATTATTTTCTTATTCTACATCCAATTCATATTTTGTTTCTATAGTAAATTAATAAATAAAATATCTTATACACGTTGTAATGTTATCAGAATTATAAGACAACATTATTCATCCTTTTATCCAATCTAAGAATAACAATATCATCATGTGTGCGTAGGTACGACTTACTGTCTCCACGTGGTGGTGTAATATATTATTCAACAATACGTAACATGGACTGGTATAATGATGAGTATAATGGATATAAAAAAATAATATTACTTGATAATTATTATTTATAAGTAATATACAATCCAATTCTATTCTATTTAAGCATTAAGTGAATTATATCGTCACTCGCTCGTTCAAACGACCTACCATATCCATGATGTGATGTGATTCATTCTACACAATAATCCCAAATCCAAGATTATATTAATGAATTCAATGAAAAATTATGATATATATATTACACTAATATCATTATTTATTTGATATAAATATAACAAAATAAAAGGAACATGAACTTATTCGATAAAACTTGCATAAGAACATAAAGCAGTTAATATCTTAATAACGAGTAACAATGAAATGTTAATACTAGATGGATGATAATATGAACATATATGATATCATAAAAATTAAGATGTGTCTAGAATATGTAAATAAAAATATTTAAATTATTATAAAAGAGTTTTTGATACGTATAATGAATATTGGATGTAAGGTAATGGATAATTTCACAATCTAATTATTATCATAGATTTTTTATATGTAAGTATTTACTAGGGTATATTTATCATCCACGTCCATGATTGTTTAATATATAATATTACTTCTTTTGTTATAATATAGGTTATAATAAATTTTACCAATTGGTGAATTTTCATTAAATTTTATGGAATGAATCTTTCATTCATTTCAATATGTGGTACTTATTGAATTTTCCAGCGAGAATATGAGAATAATTTTTTTTAACTTAAATATAATGAAATGATTTGGAACTCCTCATTATGACATATTTACATGAAGAATACAAAAAATTATTTTCAATATTATTATTAAATAAATTATTTTCTTTAAATATTTCATGGAATTTTTAGGAAAGAAAACTTTTTTGAAGAAGAAATGATATTTTCCCAATGAATTAATTTCAATTGTTTTATAAAAATTATTTTACTTATAAGACAACATATGGTTATATTTATCTCCCTATTATTGTGTTTATTTGACTATGTTAATGATGAAATTTTTTTTGGTATCCATTTATTTTAAATGTATTATGTTGTAATGATGCTTAAGAAACCAGTTTTTTTGGGTTATGCATTGGTGAATGGTTTATGTTTTTGCAGCACATGTAATAATGATTTCAATATAAAATGGATTGTACCTATATCAACCTAAAATTAATTGGGTAAATATTAATAACTCATGAGATAAACATTACTTAAATTTAAATTAATTTTGGTTAAATAATACACGGCTAAAGTGGAAAATAAATCTGGTTCACTAATACAAGGCTGGAAGAGGAGTGAACTCAATTCAGTAATGGACTTTGTCCAGTATGATGTTCTTTGAAATAGGACTTGGATAGTATGGAAATTATTTTCTATGGTTATTTGTTTTCCAAAATACCATGTTTTATTCCAATGATATTTTATCATGTCCACTGTTCCTTTAAGAATTATTCCTTACGTACAACAAAGATTTATTTTATTACATAAGATTTTGATCCTCAGAATATGTGTTCATGTTTTTACATTCTTATGTATATTTTTTTTGATGTTCTATAGATTTACCATTATTAAGCATTTTACCTCAGCATTTTTATGTTTTTTCCCATTGGATATAAATAATGGTTTTTTATAGGAAAACTAAAGGGGTAGATCCTTATAAGAGATGTTGATGATATTTCACCAAGTTAAATAATTTGTTATGAGCTTCTAAAGATACTAAAAATATATAATTTTGGGCATCAATTTGTAAAATGTCATAAGTATTCCAAAAAAATAAATATAATGTTCATTGACATCAATCTTTTGTCATTAGAGTTTGTATCCAAGCAAAGGATTATTAAGCCTTTCGAAACTAGGAAGCAAAAACTTTAGTGAGTTCCCTTGAGATATTTTTATGGACACATCTAGGAACATACCAAAGGATAATTCTAACTAGAGGTTACAATACTAGAATTATGATAACGAACATGAATAATCATATACTAATCCTTTGATAATAGCGATTGAACGTACTCCCCCTTGATTAGGTTGTTTTCCTAATATGATTTTTTTCTATAAAACTATTTTATTTGTTTTTTAAACAATGGTCAGAACTTGAAGGAACCGTATTAAAGTTCAAGGCAATGGGAAATGCGATGATTGACCACTTAAATGAAAAAATGTTATAGGAGATGGAATGTAATATAATATCACTATGATTACACATGTTATGAATCATTATGGACTTCCAAATTAGCAGAGAAGGGACTAACATTCTGTTGAGTTCTACATGAGGAAACGTCCACCTTTTTTTAGTGGTCTTCTGATCCACTTTCTACTGAGCAATGAACCATTAGCATTGAAATGATATTTTTCATCCTTTTTTGTTCAGAACATGAAAAATACATTTTTTTGTTTATCAATTAAAAGGAGAAGAGGACCAGTGGTGGAATATAATCCAGAATATGAGGCAAAAAGTGGAAAGTGAGTCGATCGAATTTGATGAGTTCGATAACATATTATTAAATAATAAATTCTCACATATTCATTGAAAAATGATGGAAAACTAGTTTATTGATCTTATGAAAAGGGTTGATGAATATATTGGTACAAGGAAGGAAAATTTTACAAGACCTACAATGTATCCTTCTGGATTTATTATCCAACCTGAATGTAAAGTTGGTAGATTATTTATTGTCTTAAAACAAAGTATATGAAAGGAATTATCTATAAGAGACATTAATTTATATCAATATATGGTGATTTTTTCTATCAAGGTATAAATTAATATTTGTTTCACATATCAATCTCATGGTTTTGAAATGAAAGGAATGATGTATTTCAAAGGAAAATGTCAATAAATTGTTGAAAAAAGATGATGGTTTCCTTATGCTCCATTTGTGGAATGAATCGTGGTGTAGATTGTCATAAAGGGACTATAAAATTTTTTATGTGTGGAAAGAAGGTCATAGGGAAGTTGAGTATCTATGTGAAGGGATAGAGGTTTCTAATTGTGTAAATATTGAAAAGATGCGAGGAATAAACCACCCACACTTCGATGCATCAATTGTAAGAAAGGGAGAATTATTTTCACCAATTCCTTAATACGATGATTATGGATGATGAGAAATGTAAAAAACCTATTGAGGACAATAAAAACTCAAATCACATGTGATTACTATTGGAAATGTTGACTAAAAATGAAGTGGTAGAACGATGAAGTGTATATGCACTGGGATTCTAGAATAATGTTGTAAAAACTATTTTATCATATTTTTGAATATTGAAATATATATGTATTGGTCCATTTTGATCTTACATTACTGTATGGTACCAGTAACTATGAAAAGTGGTTTAAATATTTTTTTAATAATTCATGGTATGTGCATAATGATGGGATTAAGGGATAATTATATGTATGATAATATTATTGACCTCAGGAATAATATAAAGACAATGTGATTTGGTTTTTTGAGTATATAGAATTTTTGGGATTTTTTTATGATCAAAGTATTAATTTTTTACAACGTTTTTTTCACTAAGGTGATATTGTACATCAAGTTATTTCTATGTTTTAAATTATGCAAGATTTACGTATTCACATGTATTGAAGGAGACAAGAAAGAACTGCATAATGAGATATTGGAGATAAATTATAATCCAATTTTTTTATCTTCTTTAAAAATAATTATATTTTCAATTATTAGAAGGATTGAAAGGATGTCCATTTAAGTATAGTATATGTTATACTCTGATTGTAGTTTGTAATATTAATGTATTATATCACTATAGGTGGTCTTTTTCATATGTGATAACTTGTGCTAATATATTTTTAAAGATAGATGGAATGTCCTATCATTCTATTTATGAATATTAAAATCTTCTAACACATCATGAATAGAAAATTCAACTTCATTCCATTGAATAAAAGATGATGTAGAAATTTTTCAAGGGCCATCCAATGGTGAAATTTTAAGGAAATCATGTATATATTTATTCTCATTCAAATTTTTTCAAATTTAGAAAAATAATCAAGAATCCAAAAATGATATCCTAGTACCTACTTATCCTATGGATAAAATTTTCCCTAAATCATCATTTATTTTTACCTTTCTTGTTGTTAACATTATCTAATCCTACTTTTATATCAATATGCATCAGAACAAGATGGTTAGATTTTTTTCCATAGACATGATTTCACTTCCCACCTATGTTCACTTTTGTGTAAACCTAGTGATGAGTTACATTGGGTAATTAATATGTTTCTGACCTTAGACATATAAAATAAAATTTTAGTATTTCTTTTTATGATGAGTTCGTGTATGAAGGAAACACTCAAGTATAAAAACTTTAATAACCCCAAAAATATTTGAGTGAAAAAATAATTTTAAGTTGGTATAATGTAACACCCCTCATTTTTAAGTGATAGATTATTTTTAATTTCTTTTATTTCTTTTTCTTATATGATACACCGATATCAGTGTTTTCAATAAAAATCACAGTATTTTTTGTGGTATATGCAACACAATGCATGGATTTTGTTACACAAAATTTATAGTTCATTTTTAATAATTCATTTCATGCAAGACTGATTAAAAGTGAACACCTGAATATTATTATGTTACCTTAAAATATATATATTAAAATGGTAATGATGAATAGTTTTTATTAATTTCGGAAATAGTAATTTATATATTAATTTAATAAATTATTTTATGAAGAATTATTTATAAATGATAATAAAACCCATTTTAATTAAAAGTAACTGATTTTTTTCTGATGCACTATTTAGAATAAAATAATTGTGGTTATAAAATAATAAAACTACTATTTATTGATTTTATTAGTGAAATATATATTTCTTATATGCAATTTAATGATTAAAATCCATCTAATATGTTTAATAGACACAATATTAGAACAAATTCAATTTTATTGATAAAATGTGCATTTTTCTAAAAATGTAGTTTAATATACTTTTTATGGAAACCCCGTTATAAATTTAGTTATTAAATTATAAGAAGATGTTTTTAAAAAAATAAATTTTTTCTTTGAAATATTTTCATTAACGTTTAGTATAGTTAGTTTTATTTTTTTTTATTATATTGATTTTTTTATTATTGAAAAATACTAGAGTTTAATTTAAAAAGTCTTTTTCATCTGAATTATTTGTATTTTAAGGATGTCATTTTAATTATTTTTAAATTATAATAAGATTATGTTTTTATCATTTAATCCATTTTTGGAAATTCAATGTAATTTCACATTTAAATTAGATATAAAATCACATAAATCTTTTGATGTTATTCACTTAACAATCATTTTTTCTCGCTTTTACAATAGGATTTAACTTTAAATTAATTACTACAACTTATATATTTTTTATAATTAATAAAGGATTCCATATATGTAATTATTAGGTCAAAATAATTTAAATAGAATACTTTTATTTTTTTCGATATTTTGAATAGTTACTATGATAATTTATATTTACCATAATTGAAGGTAAATAAGGAAATTTAGGTTTAGAAACACTGTAATAAATATAATAAAATTACGCTAACACCTTCCAAAATCCTATTGGATGAATGAATGTAGATAAATATCACATAATGGTTGGAAGGGGTTCATTTACTAGACTTTGTTCCATGAAAGTGGTGTAATTATAATTAAAACAAAAAAAATTACAACAATCTACTCTATTATCTCTAATAAAAAAAATAATGTTAATGTAGTGATAAACAATATAAAACATTGAACATTAATAGTTTCTATAAATCTTCTAAAATTATATACATCATTTTAATTTATTTATTATAATTATATATTAAATAATTCTCATAAATATTGACAGAACAGTGATACAATAATTATTATATTAAGAGAAATATGAAATATATTATATTAGAAATAGTAAAATAAATATTATTTGAAATATTTTATGTCATTGAATATTTTTATAGGATATTATGACATGTTATTAAAATTTTAAAATCCTTTTTTCTAAGTTATATCTATTTTTGAATTTTATATAAATTCAATGAGTTGAATAGTATAAAAATTGACACAATTTATATTTTATAAATATAATATATTATTTAATTATTTAAAAATAATTAATATTTTCTAAAATTAAAAACTGGTTTTGATAAGCTCAAAAAGTTAATATATTTTCCAATTGTGGAAAATCTAACCCATATAAGAGAACATAATAGCCTTTTAATGATTAAATGTTTTTTACCACTATTAAAATTAAAAGAAAATAATTAATGGATAACTGAAAATATAAGGTTTAAAATTAAATAAATAAATTTCTAAAAATTATTTTATGAAATTATTTATAAAAATAATCATCATATCATCGAAATAAATTACTTTAGAGATATTATAATTTGAAATTCAATTCATAGAAAGATAATATTACAAGATATTCGTAAAGTGACCCTCATCTCTCTTATAAATGGCCACCACATATATCAACTTACTCACAGGTCTCAAGATTCTTAAAACATCCATATTATGCTCAAATAATCTCCCAACATACCAGCCATCCTTATAGAGGCTACACTTTGGGCATAAATACAACCTAGGGTGCCCTTTTTGTAAAAATCAAAAAAGATACTCGAAAAAGAGGTATTTATTTTTTCACCTCTTTAAAAATTCTTTTCATCTTATACTTCCTCATATATGGTTTTTTCTATAATACAGTAATAACTACAGTATTTTATACATCTTGAGATTTTAATATAATTATATTACAATCGTATACCTCATTTTATCCAATCTACTAATATCAATATCATCATGTGTGCGTACATACGACATGTCGTCTCCACGTCAGGGTGTAATTTGTTATCAACAATACATAATTTGGATGGGAATAATTATGAGTATAATGGATTTAAATAATGAATATAACATTATAATCATTCTGTATAATTAATATACCATCCAATTTGATACCATTTAACCATTATGTGAATGATATCATCGATTGTGCGTACGTATGTACGACTATCTCCACGATGTGATGCAGTTCATTCTACATGATAATCATTAAACCACAATTATATACATGAATTTAATTAATAAATTTTATATGTATTATACTGATGTCATTATATAAATGATGTATCTATAACCTTAGAAGTGTAACATGAAATAATCCATCAAAGGATGCTTAATAACATAATGCTCTTAATATCCGAATAATGGGTGACAATGAAATGTTACTAACAAACAGATGATAATATGATCATATATGATATCATAAAAATTATTTTGATTCAGGAATAAGTAAACTAAAATATTTAAGTCATTATATAGGATTTTTGGATACATACAAAGGATATTAAACCTGAGGTAAGGGATAATTTCATAATCTCATTATTATTTGAGATTCTTTATACGTAAGTATTTACCTGGGGTATTTATCATTCTAAACAATGTTTCCTAAATATATTATTATTATTTATATTATTATACTTATTTTAAATTAAATTTTACCCTTTGGTGAATTTTTATTAAATGTTATTGAAGGAATCATTGTTTAGTTTTTCATATGAGGTACTTATTGACATTTCTGGTAAGAGTATGAAAATAATGTTTACTAAAATTAATTGAATGAATATATTTTTAGGTATTCATAACACCTTATTGATATTAAGATTCTATTAGATTATTTAATGTTTATTTATAACTATGTTATTTTCTATTAAAATTTCATGTCTCTTTGAGAAAAGAAATTATCTTTTAATGAAATTCAGATATTTTCCTAAAGAATTATGTTCATGTGTTTAATAAAAAATATTTTCCATATAATATGAAATAAGTTTATGTTTCTATAAATATTATTACATTTATTTGATTGTTTTAATAATATTTTATTATTAAATACATTTATTTATTTGGATTATGATGGAATGATGTTTAAGAAAACCATTTTTATGCGTTATGCTATGATGAATGGTTTATGTTTTTGTGGAACATGTAAGAATGATCTCATTATCAGGAGGGTGGGACCTATATCTACCTCCAATGAATTGGGTAAATATTTATATCTCATGAGATTGATATGGTTTAAATGTAATGTAAATCATTTTCAATAATACATGTCTGAAACGGAATGTAAATCTGGTTCAGTAATACAAAGCTGGATATTGCAGTGAACTTGGTTCAATAATTGAGTTTTCCTACTCTGATATTCTTGGAAATGAGAATTCTATAATATGGAAATGATTTTGTAGATTTTTTTTGTTTTCCAAAATTACTTTTTTATTCCAATGATATTTTATCATGGTTAGTGATCCATTATAAATTATGCCTTTCATACTGTCACGATATATTTTATGACTCAAGATGTTGATATTAAAAATATATGTCCATGTTTTCACATTATTATGATTATGGTTTGTTTGAGGTTATGCATGTTTACCCTTAATGCGCATTTCAGCTCACCCATTTTATTTTTTCTTTCCCCAATGATATAACGAGTGGATTTAGTTAAGAAAACTAAAGGTTCATAACATTGACGCAGATGTTGAAGATCATTCTCCAAAATATAATAAGGTGTTCTTAGTTTTCAATGTCACTAAACTAATGTTGTTTTGGAATCTATTGGTGTAATGTATTATTTATTCCACAAAAAAATGTAATTCCACATACATCAATATTGGGTTGTTACAGAGTCACAATCCCCATGTGTTGAACATCACATTTTTTTTCATTCCATGCTCAAAAATATATAAGTAAGGCCTAACCATGAAGATGAAAACTATGGATTATTGAACCCCTTGTTTAGAATTCCATGTATTTGGATAATTTATTTATCTATATAGTCTAATTTTATATTTTTTATTTGATACAAAAATAATGTTAACAGTTTATCAAAACCCTATTCTATGATGAATGAAACATAAGAACAGAAACATACACCCAAAATCCAATGGACGTGCATCGAGACATTTTCATTAAATGTATGAAAATATTATTAGTGAAAATCACATAATATAACCACACTTTCCAAATACTATGCTCACGAACATAAACATGAATGAAAATCATAATTATTAAATTAGAAATCATTTTTCATTATTTTTTCATGATTCACAATGTACAATAATGTA
This sequence comes from Viscum album, assembly GCA_963277665.1. NCBI lineage: Eukaryota > Viridiplantae > Streptophyta > Magnoliopsida > Santalales > Viscaceae > Viscum > Viscum album. The sequence continues at coordinate 73,466,240 of OY728156.1, forward strand.
TTCAATGATAACTAATTGATTTTATTACATAAAATCATAAATTTTTACCCCTACATTGAATGAAACTGCTCGTAGTGTTTAATGAGAAAAGAGGAGAGAATTCAAATATGTGAAGAAAGAGGGGGAGGCTGTGGTTGGGAATGAGTTAATGGAATAAAATCACTTGGTTTGAATTTGGTGACCCATAAGTAAGAAATTTATCACTTTCAAAGCATGTCACATATAGACGCCTCGGGGATTGTTGAAGGTAGGTTTGAATTCTGGAAGTCGTGTGATTCATTTGGAAATAATAAAATACATTATCTAATAAATATCTCTCAAAATAGAAATTATAAAATATTTTAAACCCCAATGGGATTCCCTTGATAGAAATCACAATAAAAATAAAAAAAATAAAAAAATCAACAAAGATGTTGGGTTTCTTCCCGGGAAGTGATTAATTAAAAGTTATTATCTTTATTAGGACCACCAACATAACCAATACAAACATTTAAAATTTCGTGTATTAAATTTTCCATCACATCAAATATATTAAGATTTCATCAATGTTTAGAATCTATTTCAGGTACAATCATATGTGCTCTAATGATTGGGAAAATCTTAGGAATATACAAAATTGTTGAACCATTCAATTTTTTTGTATAAAATAATACTCCAAAGATTAATCTCACATTTTTGTTTTCAATAGAATAATGGATTATAAAATAAAGGTTATATTTATACGTTATGAATTGATACTTGAGCAAGGATTTAAAGACTATAATTTTGTGTTAATTTGGAAAATTAATTTAATATAGAGGTTGGGACTTTGAATCAAACATAGTTTCAATTTAAAATTTTACAAAAATAATTAACACCTTTTTAATATAAGATTCAACCAAAAAAATCAATTGATCATTTTCATGAATTTTTATGGACCAAATTTTTTTTCATTATCCCAATTTTTTAGTGATTGGTATTATTTCTAAAATTAACAATGGAGATATATTCATGAAGATCAATAAATAATTTCCCACACACTTCTTTAGAATCAAAAAAAAACTTCTTCACATTTAAACACTCATTTAAAATACTATCAAGTTACTTGGATTGATTTTGAACATTCCTTAACCAATTCATTTCATTATTAGGATCTTGTTTCTCATATTATAATGTTATTGTTCTTTTATTTTCCTAAAATTTAAATGACATTAATTTTTTGGGAATCACTATATTAATTTTTACATTATATTACACACTCATAGAAATATTAACATCATGTAATTGTTCATAAGAATATTGTGTGTAACAAGATTCCTTCAAAAATGATGAGGAAGTGAAAACATGAGTGGGACTGGGTTCTATAACCATTTCATTACTTTATAGTTATACTATAATTAATGAATCAATAGAAGTATTTCCTTCCATTTGTTGACATAGTTTTTCAATTAATGGTAGTGGATAAATATGTAAATGGGGTTGATCTAAATTTTCTACTACTGGATGATAATAATACCATTGGAATTAAACATGAGTATTTTCATGTTGGCTTTGTTGGGATTGAAACTCGTTATAGGTTGGAATGTGTTTTGGACCCTAGAAGATAAAAAATTATTGTTGATTCATTTATAGATTTTACAACCAGTTGAAACTAGGATGGTCATTATTCATCACACATTTTATGGTGTGGTCAAATAAGGGATACATTTTCCATGTTTGGATTTGTTGAGAATAGATATTCATAGGACTGAAATTGAGGGGTGGGAATAGAATGGTTAGGCTGATAATAGATTATTTGAGTTGATAAGAGGACTATAGTGTTTGTGATGACATAATAAGGTACCTATAAATGATTTAATAACATGGTGGTTCCTATGATTACCCATGAAATATGGTTAATGTTTTCATTTATAGTAAAACAAGGGTTATAAAATCCTTAGTGACCTAAGAAGGAACCTAACAAAACATACATTATATGGGGGTGATTTGGCTATGATGTGGCCAAAATGGGTAATGATTTAGTAGATCGTTATAGGGTGTTAAATAATTATGTGAATTACATTTAATATAATGAGTTTATCATTTTTTATTATAAGTGTTGGATTGTATGAATTTCATTTATTTTTTTCAATGTCTTAAATTCTATAATGGTTCATTTAAGGAAATAAAAAATACAAAATAACTCATGAGTTTTTGGTTTTTAATATTCCATTGATAATAATCTATACACGTAGAGGATTATATTAAATATAATTTCAAGCTAGAGAATCATTCTAGCTATAAAAATGTGTATCATTAAAATTATTATGATCAGAGAAGAAATAAATAATTGAATAAAAATATCAAAATATATTATTGACAATTGTTAAATTGATAAATTACATAAAATACGTCCACATTATACTCACATAGATCAACCCATTAATGTTGTAGTCCTCCATTGATTCTATTCTATGAATGTAAGTGATAAATAGTCTCATGAGGGTGGAATGAACAACAATAAAAATGAAATAACGATCAATACACTATTGTATGAGGAATATTAAAAACGATTATGTGAATAGATTTAGTAATTGAGGAAAAATATCAACATGATATTTATAATAATATAATAAGTCAGTATTATGAACATATATTAATAAATGAATGTTATTTTACATATTACATGATAAAAAATAAAAGATGCGATTACAAAATGAAACTGTAACATTACAATTGAATGAATAAAATATATCCTCAATTCATACACCACTACACACTAATCAAGAATTTTCTGGGTCCTAGTTTCGATCATACATCAATAAATTCCTTCCCATTTAATTATGATTGTAAAATTTGGGTGAGAAATCAATGGAGATTGTAATATTCCATGTCGATCATAAAATTCACCCAAGATGCATTCCCCTTTTTGGTGTGATAATATGACATTGAATATAGAGGAATATTGGAAGTTATGAGAAGATAAATATATTCAACATGTTTTTCCATTAATAGATGTAAAACATTCATTATTTTTTTGATATAACGTTCATATTTTATTCTTAAAATGGTGGGTTGATTATATGGGCCCTGAAATCTGGTGGATAAATTAATCCCAAAATTATGCTACATTGACCTCATTAAAATCATCTTACATATCTATAGATATAGTTTAATGAAATGATCCCCACAAGTTTATCAATATAGATTTAATATTTCATCTTTATTGGGATTTAAATGTGGGTCCCACTCTTATTTCATCAGCATAAGGCCCATTATGCCTTGATCATAAATTTCAAATTCTATGCAAAAAATAATTTACATCTTCCCTTTTTATTTACTCATTTATCCTAAAACAAATTAGAATAAAATTGATCAATAATATCCCAAAAAATAAATGAAAATAATAAGAACAATAAATTCCACAATCTGATGATTTATTGGGCCAAAATTGAATCACTTTATATACGTATTTCTCAATGATGTGAGATGAGGTTCAAAAAAATAAAATTCACTAAAACTAGTTTTTATGATCATTGAAAAACATTAATTTAAAAATATAAACAATCAATGTTATCCTCTTTTAGTGGCTAATTTTTAATCATTCACATGAATAAGACCATAAATTCAATAATCATCTATGACTTGTACTAATTATATTCCACCAACATGTCATTGTACTCATCCCAAGGGAATCTTTAATAAGAGTATGATTCAATAAAATTACACAAAAAATCATAGAATCCCTTTTAGAAATAATATCTAATTAAATTTTCTCAAAAGGACAAACTCCCATATCTAACAAAAATTTATGTGGCCTCTATATTCATGAGAGGGGGCCTTCATATGCATGGGTCCTCACAACCAAACTACGTGGTATTTTATTCCCATCCAAATGGTATATTTTGGAAGCCTCAATAATTCCCAAACCAAAATCCTAAAATCAATCCTATTCTCTCTGAGCCACATTCCTAGAAGGGTCTTATCCAATCTGGGATTCTATATCCTTTACAGGTTTTCTAGGCCACATCAGCATTAGTCTCACACTAAACGTTTAATAGGCCCTTTTCAGTAACTCTTCCATTATACATGACACTAAACTTCCTAGGATGGTCATTATCAAATGAATTTAAGAGGAATGATGTGCCTCATTATGTGTAATCAATCTGTGTGGGTTATTATTCCTTTTATAAGGATACACAAGAATCCTATTCATGGGTATGATCCTAACATCAAAACAGCTATCTTCTTCCCAGGTGCAGATATATTGTAGAGCACCCCATTGTGTGGGTAAAAACTAGAAATTCCATAATAAAAAAATGAATCTATTATCATAAAATAATATGATACCATTGATGGAGGACCACAGATACATACATATATCCCTATTTATTACGAACCTCTATTACATACATATGATTCCATGTTTCAAACAAGATAATAATATATTATTAATTTAAGGGTGACGAACATCATATATGAGAATTAATGAATGATTCGTGAACATATCCTAAATATATAAGAGTGTGTAAAAGTATTAAATAATTACCCCAAAATGTTGTGATGATCCTGGATTCGAATCATCACAACCAATGTGATTTCCTATCGATTATTGGATAAACATCCCAATGAGTTCCAACCTTTCGAAAGAAGGTCCCTCATGATATTGAAATGATGTGTTTTTTCGATTCCATAAATAAAACCCATTATAGGCCATCTGAAAGGGACATGTATATGTATTTAATGGTACATTTATTCCACCAATAACAAATACAATTTATTCCAACCCCATATGTAATTTTCAAAGAAGAATGAAAATTGGTGGTCCTTATGTAAAATCATTAACCGGAATGATATTCTTACACACATGACAGGCCCATTAAATTTTCAATATAGAGGAGGAAAAACAATACAGTCCATCATGCATTTGTTTTTTCAAATGATATGCCTCTTCAATTGGTTTTTAATAATTTAGTTTGTCATCGATATTTTAAACACATCCAATAGGACCTCCCTTCAACCAAATTGTTGTCTCACCAACTAATATCAATGTATTTCATGGATACAGTTCATTTTGGGTCTTTATCTATTCAAATTACACCATCACCAACCCAATGAAATAGTTATTGGGTATCGAAAGCACTGGTCTATATGTATCACTATAATAGAATAATACTGAACAAGGTGGATTCCCAAAAATACCTAAATCTTGAAAGGCCCCACTAATTATATAACTAGAGATGATCGGTGGTCCAAAATAAAAATGTTCCAACCAAAGTCTTCAACCATTTATAGAGATTATCCATGGAATGCTATAAAATTTATATCCATTATCATATTGACTTAAGTGAAGATGCCATAGATGGTCTCATCTAGAAAACATATATGCCTTTCCAGTGGACACTTGAAATCAGTTTCCATCATCAACATCATGCAATAGTGAAACCTCAATATGATTAGGAACCATCCTCATCGGTCTATCCCAATTCATCAAGACCCGAGTACACCAGATATCCCATTTGGGAAGAGACCATGTAATACGTATTAGGGACATACCGTTGTAACCTCCAAACAATCACATTAATAAATGATAGTGTAAATCTATAAGTGTTCACATATACCCGCCCACACTAAATCTGATATCTAATAGACTCACATGGAAGTACCCAAGAATGTATATTGTTAAAATATGTTGGCACATAGTAAGATGGAAAATACACCTAACTACACCAAAAAAATACTAACAACTGATTCATCTGGAAGAGTCTAATGAATCATGTCAGCTATATTTTGCTACAAATCATATGAACGTACCTAAATATTCCCTCACTTTTCAATCCTTGCAGTAACATAGTCTATCTAGAGTTAGAGAAGATGGTCAATACATCTCTATGATGAGTTGTGGAAAAACCAAAATCAATTCCCTAATACATGAGTACTATTGGTATCCACTAATAGGAAATAGTCTAAATGAGATTGTACATAACAATCTTCTAGATGTGAAATGGGTATATATCCTCATTCTAGTTACTGAAGTCACTAATAATATCCTCACAATGGGGAACTAGAAGATTAAATTTATTACCCACGTCCTACAGACCTACCAAGACATCATAAAGACGACAATATTATTGACAAATGTTAAGAAACAAAGCCTTGTCCCCAATGATGTGGTGGCTCACTAACATGTCACCCTGGAGTAGAAACATACCCCTACTAATATCAGGTATGGTCATGGGAAAACTGCACCATGATATATAGACAAATGAATCATAAACATAAACCCCGTGTAATAATATGTAACCATCCAATTCTCGTGGTTACTTTGAGGAAGGAAGAAACCCATACCAAAATTTTAGATGCATGTTAACAAATTTTGGTAGCTATATGGGATCAAGTCGTGCATTCGTTTAAACTTAAAACCCACATCCCTAGCAAGTGGTTTGAGTCTCTCTTAATAATAATTCCAAAAATAATCCTCAGAAAAGATTACTAGAAAATGAATAGTTTATCTATGATCCCAATTTATTTAATAATAATGTTCTTGATTTTCTTGGATGCTTATCTATAGAAGATCACGATCATTCTCTATTGATACCAAATTAGAGTATTAATAGTAGTAATTCTAATGATCCTCCTCATAAACATCATCGTGAAGGATTTCTTCATGACCTTAATCTAATTGTTCTTGAGAAGTTATATCCAGAAGAGTGTTACTATATCTCTTGGTTTTGATATAATATTAAAGAGAATTATTCTATTCCCCTTTCATTACTCCACCACAATTTTTCTCCCATACGATGGAATTCACTTTGAATATTCTCTCCGCATTATTGTTTCATTTCATGAGTGGGGTCTTCTGCATGGGGATTTAATAATGTAAAAGCCCTCATATCATGGGGAAGATGGGAAAATAGGGTCAGTCATGTATGATTCGTTCTCATTGAAATCATAAATACTACCTCATCTAGAATATATTCCAAGGTGAAGTTCACTCTCTAAACCACCATTTCATTTTATGTCTTCCAATGTAATAGCGGAATCCAGTACCAATCTCACATATTATAAATTTTTTTTAAGAAGACAACCACTCTAATCAAACAAGGTAGAGGAGAAACTGAAAAAGAAAATTAAGATAAAATGCTAAACATTAGTAAATATCATGATAAAGATGTAATAATAGACATGTTGTGAAATTTATCAACCACTCAATACAACATTCCATAAGTCTCGTCAACATATTATGATAACGACATCCTCCCTATTTAATGGAAAAATCATTGTCACATGAGATAAAATGTTTTAAAATACTCTGAGTGTCAATGTAACATTAAGTTAATATATGGGATAAAATGAAAAATCGACATGGAAGATCTCATACATGTGAAAAATCCAATGTTAATGAAACAAGGGGGATACCATCAACACACATGCCTCAAACATTTAAAAATATTATGACAGATGATAACAGATGAACTATATTGTAATAATATCATAAGATCAAGTGAACATAGTGCATTACATTTAACTGTTCTCCCTAACCAAAAAAATCACTCTGAAGGTGGTACCATGAAATATCATTGCTTCCGGAAGGATTTATAAAATGAACTATGTTCACAAAAGACAACACACTAAAATAAACATGTTCTAACTGACTCTCACTAATGTCGGGAAATAAGATATAAGGATATTGAGATACTTCTATGTTGAGAATCTGAAAATATCATGCAAGTCTCCTGCATAAGAAAAATTAGTATTTAGAAACCATAAATGTAGATAATAGAGAAAGGATCATCGAAAGTCAGAGTATTAAGTGAATAATAGATAATGAACCCATCCCATGTTTTCAATAAACACCATAGAATCATAAGGAAAACTATGGAATTATCATTAATGACAAATCAGGATCAACCCCATTCTATAGGGATGTGGGATTTTTAACACAACAATCAGGGTCGAAAAACCAGACCCTCACAGTTGTGAAAGTAGAATGAGAACAACCCCATCCTCAAAGGTGGGGGTTTTTTCATCAAAATAACATCTTCATCAATAGAGCTCAGTCTTCTCCCAATTATGGGGAACACTGAAAAAAAATCATGTTGTATTTTCCGATAACATGATCTGATATCCTCATTAGGAATGCACATGACTGAACTCTCTTGTGATTCGCTTTGGCATACCATCTGCCAAAAAAATCCCATGGAATCAGTAAAGTAAGGAAAATATAATTTGGGATTATAAAAATATAGTCTAAAAAATATTCTGATTAAATTCCTATAAGTCATTATGCATTTGTGAATGTCATTAACACTACCCCTACATACTAGACAAAACAAAAGGAAAGATCATTTGAAGAATTGGTTGATAAAGTTTTGATTCTAAATAAAGTGAACACTAAAACGATTGAAAGATGTTTTTGTACATGGAAGTCAAGACGAACCCTAAATTTTGGAATTTCTTAAATCACTCTACCATTAAATCGTTAAAATGAAACAAACATGGAAAAGTGAAAGGTCACAATTCTTCCTTACCTATCTCATTGATAGGTCGACCCCCTTTCAATCATGGAATTTTTTTCTCAATAAGGGGAATAGGTTAATAAAATATGGAGTCTCAATATAGAACTATTCAAAGTCATCCCTCTACTAGGATATGTTCTTCAAGAAGATCATCGAATATCACATCCAATTACTATACCTTGAAAAAGAGGGTTAACCATAGTGTCATAAATGGATCTACAATATGTGATCAACTATAACACCTCATAATTTCATGGTACTTTTCCATTTTAATAACATAATATCTTATGTTGTACACAACTTCGAGTTCAAAAACACCACAGCCAATCAAACTAGCCGTTCTGAATAGTAATAACCATTTTTTAAAATTTTATAAATTTTATAAATCAAAATTTACTTCATTTTTGTATTCACAATATTGAAATTATCTTAGGGTGAACTTTTGGTATTTTTCTGAAAACATTCATGTTTTGATGAATAGTGAAAAACACTAAGTTATTATTTATAATCAAATTTTTATTAAAATAATTATTTGTTTTATTTAAATTTATTTTAGGTATAAATAGATACATAATACCTATATAAGTTCAATTTAATTCATTAGAGTCATTTTATTTTATATTTATATATATACAAATTTTATTGAACTTTTTACCGTCTTTTCCCACCTCATAAGAGCATTTTCAAATTTTTCATATAACAAAATTTTACCACTTTTGTGAGTTAAATTTCAAAAATTAGAGAGACACTATTAATATCAGCAAGAAAAATTAGGTTCAATAAGATGAAAATAATTTTGGGTGAATAGTATATTTTGACTTTTATTTACGTTAGTTTAAATTAAATAGGGTAATTAAGGGTAAAAATGATATCATAATTACCATAACACAAGTAAAAAGTCAATATGATAAGTAAATTAGACCCAAATAATGATAGGAATAAAATAGGATCCAATTTTTTCCACATGGATTAGATTAGGACATTTATTATTATTTTATTTAACGAAGAGTTAAAAGAGTAAAATTAAATGTTTAATAAATAAACAATTTTTAATTTAAGGTTGCACACAATATAAATTAGACTATAATTATACATTATAAATATAAAAATATTTCTTAAATATTGGTGTTTTAATTATAATTCTTAGACATTATTTAATTTAATTTATTTAAGACACAATGATGATGAATTTATTACCTTATTAATGAATGATTAAAATAATTGATATTATAAATAACCAAATAAATGTAATTTGAGAATTTTTATGAATTAAAATAATTATATAGGTTAATATGACATATTATGGTGGGTAAAATAAATTTTATTCCAAGTGATAATGTTTTTATGGATTTCAAAAAAAATACTAAATTGTGTCAAAATTTATATAATTCAATTTTTTAAAAATATATTATATTATTAATTGATATTATATTCCTAAAAATATAAGTTTAGTCCAAAGTACATAGATATGTTTATATATATATATTAATAATTAACAACTTTAGGTTCACTTCAGTGTTTATAGTATGTTTATTAACCGTATAAAATATAAATACAAAGAGACATCGTAAATGTCAAACTATTTAACTAATAGATAAATCTAAAAGACAAGGTTAATATGAAGACCTAATCCTATATAAAATCTATTAGTTGAGAGTTTTAGACCCATCCACTCCTTATCTTCTAAATAAAGTATTTTTTGAGCTATTAAATACTGAATATGATTTTATTATAAAATAATATTTCAAGCTTTTCCTTAACTGGCCCTCACCTCTCTTATAAAAGGGCACCTCCCCTTCTCTAAATTTCACACCTACAAAGACTTTTGGCTCAGCCAAAACCTACCCAAATATACTACCAACATTACTCATATCATCCTAGAGGCATTCCTTTTGTCAGAAATCAATCATAAAGATCCATTTTGATCAAATCAAAAGGATGATCCTAATGGACAGTTAAATATTTCATCACCTCGTTCATGTTCTTTTGTTCTTCCACTTATTCTTTATTTGTTGATTCAATTATAAAATAATAAATCCAGTATATTATATAATTTTTTATGTTATTATAAAATGGTATGACCATATTCATTATTCTATCCATCATATGAATGAAAAAGTCACCATACGTTCTTACGTACCGCTTATCGTCTCCACGTCTTGGTGCAGTTTGTTATTAAAACACTTCATTATTTTGATAGGTATAATAATGAATTTCACTGACATAAATAATAAATATAACATGTTAAAGATTCTGTATATATGATATACCATCCAATTACAAATGATTTCACTATCAATATAATCATATTATCGCTCGTGTGTATGTATAGATTACCGTCTCCACGAATGCGATGAGATTCATTCCCCCTCATAATCATTCAAGAATAATTTTCATACAATGATTAAAAATAATTTTTATGAACATAGTATAATTTGGTATATGAATAAAATTCATCCAATCCATAACAAAATTGGCTTATGTAACCAATCATATAAAGGAAAATGAATCAATTAACACCCGATACGATATTATTTCTGAAATATTCTTAACAAAGAAATGTTAGAGGATCATATATGATACCAAATTTTTGTATATAGTTATTTTAAAAATTAATCACAACGTTTTTACAATTATTTATGAGTTTATCATACCATAGTGTTATGAGAAGTAAACGGTAAGGGTTTATTCCACAATCTCTTTATTATATGAGGTTGTTTTTACGTAAGTATCTACTAGGACATCTTTATCATCTACATCCATGTTTTATAAAAATGTATTTTAAAACATTTTTACTATTTACTAGACAATGGTTTATGTCATTTATACCCTTATTTTACAGTATATGTTTTGAAAGAAATATTTTTGTGGTTTTCAAAACATGGTACTTTATGACCTTTTCGACAAAATTAATGTAATAATGTTTTTTAACTTATATGGAGGGTGTGGCTATTTTACAACGTTATATCATTGTCAAAGTTTCCAATACAAGATTATATGAATATTTTAAAATAAATGTTTTTTTATAATTATATGACTTTTAAATGATTTCAAAATAGAAATATATATTTCTCTAAAGAATGTTTTTATTTCATCTATGTCAACATCCTTTGAGAGATTTTATGTTTGTTTGATGTTGATTTATTATGATACAAAGCTTCTGTATTTTATTGAATTTTTTTATATGTTTGACTATGGATGTGTTATTTTTATACCATTAATGGTTTAGAAACAATGTATTGACATTTTGTATAAGAGTTTTAATATGAATGTTTATGTTATGTTTAAAACATTTCATATGATGAATGCATTGGACTTTGTTTGTGATAGGTGGATCCTGCTAAAGGTCCTCGATGCATCGGTAGGTCTCATGAGAAAAACTACTATCTTGGAAAAAGGCCCTGACAAAATCTTATTTTTAGTTTTTCTAAAAGGCCTTGGATATGTGGTTATGAAGTCTAGAACTATGCATTCCACCATTATGAATATGGATATTGATTTTTGACGTGATTATTCGGGTATTATAATAATTATGTGATTATGTAAATGGAATTATTTGATTTTATCTTTTCATTATTATGCTGAATTTTATGTTTAAAAGGATTTTGTTTTAGTTTTATAAATTTCCTTAAATGTTTATACATATTTATAATTATTTCTACTATATTTTCATCCTTACTAAGCTTATGAGCTCACCCCTTTCTATGTTTTATTTTTCCCTGGTTTTGAAGAATTATATTATTACTGACCTGCATTCATAGTCTAAGGGATGAATATGGTCAATGGAGACAATTCCATTTTTGTTTTTCATTTTATAATATAATATAAAACTTATGAATGTATCTAGTACTTCCAAGGCTTCTTAAATTTATTGGTCATTCAGTACATGATTCTTGGTATCATGACAATGTTAAGTAATAATAGACCAACTCTAAGTAACTCGGGTCGAGGCATTACAATTGGTATTGGAGGATGTTTAGAAAAATCCATGGAAACTATATTAAGAAAATTTATGATTAGGGCACATTACCCTATGATAGAAATTGAGAATTTGTATAGAAGAACTTCAGAGAATTTTGGAACTATAGGGATTTTTTGAGTTTTCCCAGAAATACATCCCTATCTGGATACGAGAAGATTGAGGTGGCTCTGGCACAGATATACTTAGAGGTATAACTCGAAAACACCAATTTGAGCTAGACTCGAATGAGAACTGGTGCACGACAACATGCCTTGTTGCACACCTAGTTATGACACTCCTGGGGGAAATTTTTCGGATAATTCTCATTTTCATTACAAACCATTATGAATGGTTTAAGGATATATACTTCCTTAATGAAAGAATGTTTAGGATTATGGATTATATCCATAAACTGTTCAATTTAAGTTAAGTGTTTTACATGTTTGAAATTATGTATTGCGATTCACAGACAAATCTAGTGTATTCCATGGTTTAGAAATGGATACCGGTGGAAGAAATGGAAACCATATCTTTGAACATAATCCATGTAGGTATTTTTGTCATACTCAAGATAATTATAGTGGAGCTGGTGATGCAACTGGTGCTGACCAGCTTATCATTATACTGGGACAATGCACTCAGGTTATGAATAATAACCTTACCCGTATAGAGAATCTTGATCCACAATGTGGAAGATCAATGTTAGACAGCTTCATGAGGAAAAAACCACCGAAATTCAATGGGAGTACATATACATTATTAACTGAGCAATGGATAAATTTCATAGAAAACCTTTTTCATTCTTTAGGGGGTATAAAAATAGAAATATTTATCATGGAAGTTTATCACCTCATAAGAGATGCAGATCAATGGTGTTCATTAATCCAAAACACAAAATAAGATGATGAAGTATAGAACATGCAATGGAGGGTGTTTAAAAATATATTCTAAGAAAAATATGTTCCTCGTTATCATCGAGCAGATATGGAAAGACAATTTCTGGATCTGAGGATAAAGGAAGTTGGAAATTTCCCAATGTATGAGGTTAACTTTACAAGGATAGCAAGTCATGCTAGAGATTATATACATAACCCAAGGAGTTATATTGATTGATTCATTGATGGTTCAAATCTATATATCTAGTGAGAATTAGTTTCACAATCCTTCTTATCATACGAAGATATTGTCTCATACGCAATAAAGACAGAAAAAAATTATTTATGTCTTAATATGTTAAAGAAAAGAAAGAGGAAAAGAAATATGTTGAACACTCTAGAAATTGAAATTAGGGGAAGAAGGGAAAAGTTTATTATCCATCCTGAGGTAAATGTGGGAAGAAGCACCCTGGTACATTCCTGATGGGAATGGGAGTCTATTACAATTATGGTGAAAAAGGCCACCAAGATAGTGATTTCAAGGGGCAGAAAGAGGTTTTCAATGTTGAATGATACAATTGTAGAGAAAATGACCATTTTGAAAATGAATGTTATAAGCCCCAAGGGAACATACCTCAAAAAAGGCCAAGGTAGAATGGAAAATCTTACGTGATCACCACTGTTGAGGTTGAACCTCCGAAAGACTTGGTGGAAGGTTGTTTAATGGGTTTTTCAAGTTCATCCAATTCTTTATTTTATTATGGATCATCAAATTGTTTCATTTATTCCCAGTTTGTTAAGAAAATTGGATATTTTCAATTTGACCTAGCAAGGGAGTTTTCAGTCAAAACTTTTAAGGGAAGCATCATCGCAATAATAATTGTGAATTAGTTCCCATTAAGGCATATAAATGTTCATTATCTACTGATCTCATCATCATACACATGATTGAATTTGTTTTAGTCCTTAGTATGGACTGGATTTTGGACCAGAATGAAAAACTTTATTGTAAGAAGAAGGAGGATACAATTCTCAATGATGATAAGGAGTACCTTATCTTTAGAGAAAAAATGCCATGATCTAATTCTTATCTTGATCCACCTCATGTAGCTCAACTAAATTCAATTATTGGGGAAGAAGAAAATGAAATACCTATGGATGGTGAAAGGAATGCTCAAACAGAGGATGTACCTATTGTGAAAGACTATGTGGATGTGTTTGAAGATGATTTACATGGACATCCACTAGAATGAGAAATTGGGGTTTCCATTGATTTAATTCCATGTTCAAGGCCCATATCGAAGACCCCTTATAGAATGGAAACTATAGAATTAGTGGAACTAAAGAAACAACTAGATGAATTGAGTAACAAGGGATTTACTCGCACTTGTGTTTCTCCATGGGGAGACCCTATCCTTTTTTATAAGAATGACAGATCTATGAGGTTGTGCGTTGAATATAAGGAGTTCAATGTTATAACAATAAATAACAAGTTCCACTACCTCGCATTGATGATTTATTCGACCAACATCACGGAGCTCAATATTTTTCAAAGATTTTCCTTCGATCTGGATATCATCAGTTGTCTGTGAAGAAGGAAGACATTCCAAAAACAGTATTTTGAATCAGGTACAGGCATTATGAGTTTACAATAATTCCTTTTGGATAGACTAATTTTCCCTCTGTCTTCATAGATCTAATGAATAAGGTTTTCAAGAAATATCTTGATGACTTTGTAGTAGTATTTATTGAAAATATGTTTTTATACTCTAAAAGCTACGAAATCATGAAAATAAATTGCGCATTATTCTAAAGACTTATAGATGAAATGAATTATATATGAAATTTATCATGTGTGAATTATATATTCAGGAGATTTCTATTCTTGTTCATATTGTCTCTATGGATGAAATCTCTATTGATCCTTAAAAGGAAAAGGTAATCCAGTAATGGCCAACACCGACCTATATAACTAAGATATATACTTTTATTGGTTTAGCATGTTATTATCAGTGAGTTGTCCAAAAAATTTCCTGATTGGCTAACCCATTAAATAAGCACACTCGTAAAGGTGTTAAATTTGTTTGGAAAAAAGAGTGTGAAGAATGTTTTGAATAACTTAAGAAAAGTTTAGTTAATACTATTATCTTGACTCTACCATCACAGAATGACGGGTTTTTTATTTATAGTGATATTTCAATGAAAGGGCTTGGTTGTGTCCTTATGTAAAATTATTTCTTTATTGCCTATGCCTTCTGGCTTCTCAAAAATCATGAAAAAAACTATTCCACTCATGATCTTGAGTTAGCGTCAGTAATCTTTTTTCTAAAAATATGGAGACACATTCACTATGGTAAAAAATGCCATATTTATTCTGCTCACAAGAGTTTGGAGTATATTTTCACATAGAAATAACTAAACATGAGTCAAAGACGATGGATTTAACTACTCAAATATTATTATTTCACTATACACTACAACCCGGGGAAGGAAAATAAGGTGGAAGATGGTTTGAGTAAAAAGGATCCTAGAGTTTTGAATAAGATGAGAGTTAAAAAGGGTCCTACTTTAATGGATCTAGTAAATATGGATATGGGAATAACCATGGAAGGTGAAACATCAATGTTTTTTCTAATGGTTTCCAAAAAAAATTACTATACAGAATAAAATGTTCTCAAACTGATGATGAGGAATTTCAAAAGATGATTAAAGCTATGAATGATGGTAGATTGAGTGACTTCATATATGAAGATTGAATTTTTAAATTTGGGAAGATACATTGTGTTCTTTATATACCTGACGTAAAGAGGGAATTGTAGGATGATTCTCATAAATAAAAATTATCTATACACCCTGGTATAACTATGTTATTTAATGATTTGAAATAACATTTTGGTTAGGACAACATGAAGAGGGAAATTACTCATTTTTTGTCAAGATGTATGGTTTTTCAACAAGTTAAAGCTGGAAGGAAATAGCCTAGAAGATTCATAAAACCTCTTCCCATACCTGAGTGGAAATGAAATAATATTATAATGGGATTTTTCATGGGGCTACCAAAGACTCCTAGAAATAATGATGCAATATGGGTAATTATTGATCGTCTTAACAAGTGAGAAATTTTTTTTCTATAAGATAAGATATAACACTTGAACCTATGGAAAGACTATATATTAATGATGTTTTATGACTTCATGGAGAACCTCTATCTATTTTTTATGATCATGATTCTCATTTTACATCAATATTATGGAAAAGTATTCAGAAATCCATGAATATTGAACTTCATCTGAGCACTGCCTACCACCCTTAAACCGATGGTCAATCAAAACTAACTAATCAAACCATATAATACATGTTGATATCATGCTCACTTGAATTTCAAGGTATGTGGGAAAAAAATTTACCTATGGTAGAATTTTCCTATAACAATAACTTTCATTCAAGTATTTAGATGGAACCATATAAAGCATTATATTAGAAGAGATGTATCACACAAACTTTTTGGGATGATGTTGGTGAAATATAACTCATAGGAAATGAACATGTTGAGGAAACAATAGAAAATATAATGGTTATCCAATCCAAAATCAATGTAGCTCAATGTTGGCAGAATAGCTATGTCGAAAAACAAAGGAATGAATTGGAATTTCAGGAAGGATATCATGTTTTCTTGAATTTATCTCCATACGAAGAGAGTTATACTATTTGGTAAGTAGGGTAAAATAAGTCCCAGGTACATCAGACCTTTTGAAATTCTTGAATGAATAGGGGTTGTACCTTACCATTTGTCAATGCCTCCATGTCTCTCCAAAGTTCATTATGTGTTCCACATATCACTGTTGAGAATATGCTTGCCTTACCCAACGCATGTACACACTTATGGGGAAATTGACTACTAACCAATCTTTCTTATTGTGAAGAGCCTTCCAAAATTATTGATATCAGAGAACAAGTGATGAAAACCCGTATGACTCCTCTGGTAAAAGATCTATGGAGAAACCATAAGATGGAGGAGGCAATGAGAGAACCTGAAGAACTTATAATGAAGAACCACCCAAATCATTCTATGGAGTAATATTCTAGAAATTTTGATGATGAGATTATTTTAAGGAGGGGAGAATGTAACATCCCAAGAATCATAGTATGTTTCACTTTGAATAATATAATATATTGTGTTGTATGCAACTTCGAGTTCAAACACATCACAATCAATTAAACTAGCCATTATGAATATTAATTCCCACTTTTTGAAATTTTATAAATTTTATCATTCAATATGGAATTCATTTTTGGATTCAGAATATTGAAATTAGCTTTAGGTGAATTTATGGTATTTTTCTAAAAACATTCAATTTTTGATTACTAAGGAAAAACACTAATTTATTATTTAAAAATAAATTTTTATTTAAATAATTATATAATTTATTTAAATATATTTTAGGTAAAAATAGATACATAATAGCTATATAAGTTCAATGTAATTTATTAGAGTTATTTTATAATAAATTTTGATATATAAAAATATTATTGATCCTTTTATCATCTTTTACCCACCTCATTGGAACATTGGAAAATTTGTATAAAAAATAAATTTACCTCTTTTGTGAGTTGAATTTCAAAAATCCATAAGACATGATTAATATCATTAAGTAGAATTTGTTTCAATAAGATTAAAATAATTTTTTTGTGAATAGTAACCTTTAACTTTTATTTATCACAGTTAAAAGTAAATAGGTTAATTAAGAGTTAAGATGAGATCATAATTACCCTAACACGTGTACTAATTCTATTGGATAAATATAAATTAACCAAAAAAACTTTAGGAATAAAATATGATCCTCTTTGATCCACATAGATTAGATTATGAAATTTATTATAATTTTATTTAAAGAAGAGTTAAAAGAGTTAAATTCAAAGTTTGAAAACAAAACCATTTTTAATATAGGGTTAAAAACAATATAAATTCGACTATAAATATTCATTATAAATATAAAAATATTTCCTACATAATGGTATTTTATTTATTATTTTTAGATGTTAAATAATTTAATTTATTTTTGACACAATGATGATGCAGTAATTACCTTATTTAAGAATGATTAAAATAATTGATATTATAAATATCCAAATAAAAGTAATTTGATACTTTTTATGAAATAAAATAATATTTTATGTTAATATGACATTTTATGGTTGGTTAAATAAATTTTATTTGAAGTGATAAAATTTTTATGGATTTCAAAAAAAATACTAAATCGTGTCAAAAATGATATAATTAAGTCTTAAAAAATACTATATTATTAGTTGATATAATATTCATAAAAATATATGGTTCAGACAAAGGAATTATATAAGGTTATATATATTAATAATGAACTCCTTGGGGGTCTCTTGTAATTTATAGTATGTTTATTAACCATATAATATAAAAATACAAAGAGACATGCTAAAAGTCAAACTATTTGAAAAAGAGTGGAATCTAAAAGTTAAGGTTAATATTATAACCTAAACATTTCTAAAACCTATTGGTTGAGTGTTTTTCGACCCATCCCCATCATATCTTCTAAATAAATCATTTTTGTGTGATTATAAATTGAAAATTAATATATTTTAAAATAATAATTCAAGTTTTTCCTAAAGTGACACTCACCTCTCTTATAAAATAGCACTTCACCTTCTTTTAATCTCACACCTCCAATGCATTTTGGTTGTTCCATCCCCTGGAATAATTTCCTCCCAAACTTCCTCACATCATCCTAGAGGCCTTCTTTCTATCATAAAGCTTACCTAAGGAGCCCTTTTGATCAAATCATAAGGAAGAACCCGAAGAAGAGGTAAGTATTTCATCAAATCTTTCAAGTTCTTTTCTTCATCCACATCCCCTTTATTTTTTGTTTCCATTATAAAATAATAACTCCAGTATTTTCTATATAATATGATGTTATTATAAATGTTAGAACAATATTCATTATTCTATCCGTCATATGAATGACAAAGTCACCATACATGTGTACGTATGGCTTACCATCTCCACGCCGTGGTGTAGTTTGATATTCAAACACTTAATTATTTTGATGGGTATAATGATGAATATAAATCATGTAAATAGTAAATATAACATTTTAATGGTTCTGTATATATGACATACCATCAAATTAAATACAATTTCACCATCAATACAATGATATTTCCACTCATGTGTACGTACGGATTACTGTCTCCACGAATGTGATGAGATTCATTCCCTATTGTAATCATTCAAAAATAATTATAATTTTATGATTAGAAATAATTTTTATGAACATAATATAATTCTTGATGGATTACATAACCAAGAATATAATGAAAAATGAATTATTTAACACCCAAAATGTTGACACTAATGAAATATTATTAACAATGCCAGATTAGAGGATCATATATGATATAAAATTTATATATATAGTTCATGTATAAATTAATAACAATATTTTAACTATTATACAAGAGGGTAACTTACCCTTTAACAAGGAAAAGTACATGTTAAGAGTTTATTTCACAATTTCTTTATTATCTGAGGTTGTTTTTACATAAGTATCAACAAATAACTCTTTATCATCCACATCTGTGTTTTCTTAAAAATATAGTTTCAAGCATTTTTACTATTTACAAGAATATGGGTTATGGTCATTTATAATCTTATTTGACATTATATTATTTGAAATAAATCTTTTCGTAGTTTTCCAAACAAGGTACTTTATGACCTTTTTGAAAAAATTAAGGTAAGAATGTTTTTCAACTTATACGGTGGGTGAGGATATTTTCCGCCATTATATAATCGTTAAATCTTCCCATACAAGATTATAATAATATTTTCAAAATAAATTTTTTCATTTATAAGTATATGAGTTTTAAATTATTTCAAAATAGAAATAAATATTTATCTAAAAAAAGTTTTGATTTCATCTATGTCAACATCCTTTAATGGATTTTAAGCTTGTTTGAAGTTGATTTATTATGAAACAAAACATCCATATTATATTGAAGGATTTGTGATATGATTGATTGAGGATGTGTAATTTTTACACCATTCAATGTTTATGGGTAAAGCATTGACCTTTTGTTGGCTTGTTTTAATACGAATTATTGTGTTATGTTTAAACCTTTTCATATGTGAAATTAATTGGACTTAGTAAGTGATGGGTAGAGCGCACTATATCTCCTAGTTACATCGTCCGATCTCATGAGACAAACTAGTGTCTTGGCAGAAGTCCATTAAAAATCTTATTTGTATTCATGGCACAATGCCTTGACTATGTGGTTATGAAGTCTGGCATTATGCATTCCATAATTATGAATATGGCTATTGATATTTTCATGTGATTATTTGATTTATAGAATATCTATGTTATTAATAAAATGGAATTATTTGATTTTATATTTTCCATATTATGATGAAGTTTAAGTTTAAAAGACTTTTGTTTTATTCTTATTCATTTAATTAAATGTATATGCTTATTTTTTAATGTTTCTGCTATATTGTTATCCTTATTGAGCATCTGAGCTCACCCCTTTCTATGTTTTGTTTTTCCCCATATGTGAAGAAGTATATTATGACTGACCTGTATGGATATTATAACGGATGAATATGGTAAATGGAGAAAATTTTGTTGTTGTTTTTCATTTTATAATGTAATGTAAAATTTAAAAATGTATCTGTTACATCCAAGGCTACTAAACCGACCAGCCTTTTGAGACATTATTATTTGTATCATGCAAATTATATGTAATAATTCACTGACTTTGGGTAACTGGGGTTGGGGAATTAGAGTTGGTATCATAGGATTTTTAGTATAAACCATAAAAAATATATTTAGAAAAACCTTGATTAGAGAACATTACCCTAAGAATGACATTAATGATTAGTATAGAATAACTTCTGAGAATTTGGTTATTGTAGGGATTTAGTGAGTTTTCCAAACAATACATCCTTGTCTGGATACATGTAGGTAGAGGAGGATCTGGAACAAATGTACCGAGGGGTAATACTCAAAAACA
This sequence comes from Viscum album, assembly GCA_963277665.1. NCBI lineage: Eukaryota > Viridiplantae > Streptophyta > Magnoliopsida > Santalales > Viscaceae > Viscum > Viscum album. The sequence continues at coordinate 73,487,593 of OY728156.1, forward strand.
CCTCTTTGAGCTAGACTCGAATGGGAACTGGTGAATGACAAGGGTTTTTAATGCACTCTTGGTTACGAAACTCCCGAGGGATATGCTTAGTATAATTATCAATTTCATTAGAAACCATTATGAAGGGTTTATGAGTTTATACTTCACCAACAAAAATATTTTTATGATTATGGATTAAATCCTTAAACATTTCAATTTATGTAAATTGTATTACATGTTTGTAATTATGTATTGTGATTCATAAACTAATTTAGTGTATGCCATTTTCTAGAAATGGTTCCTAGTGGAAGGAATGGAAACTGTATCAATGCACTGAATCCATGTAGGGATTTAAATCCTACTCAAGATAATTCTAGTGGAGCTAGTGATGCAACTAGTACAGATCATATTATCACCATACATGGATAAATCACTCAGGATATGAATAATAACCCTACCCGTATGGAGCACCTTGGTCCATGATAGGGAGGATCAATGTTAGAACAGTTGATTAGGAAAAAACCACCAACATTCAATGGGAGTAAAAAAACTTTTGTAGCTGAGCAACGGAAAAATTCCATAGAAAAAATATTTCATTCTTTGGGGAGTAGTGAAAGGGAAAAATATGTCATTGCATTTTATCGCCTCATGAGAGATGCATATCATTGGTGTTCATTTATACAAAACAAAAAGGATGATGAAGAATTATCGAACATGGAATTAAGGCAGTTTAAAAAAAATGATAGAAAAATACATTCCTCATGACCATCGAGCGGATATGGAAAGATTATTTCTGAGTCTGAGGAAAAAAGAGGATGATAATATAAAAAAGTACGATGCTAACTATACAACGTTAGAAAGGAATGTTTCATATTATATATGTAACCCAAGTAGTAATATTGATCAATTCATTGATGGGTTGAAACCATTTCTCTAGTGAGAAACAGTCTCAAAATCCATCTTTGCATACGAAGATATTGTCTCATACGCTGTCATGAAAGAAATAGAATTCTATAAGTCTTACAAATTTATAGAAAAGAATGAGAAAAAAAGATTTTCTGAACACTCTGTAAATGAAAATAAGGGTATTAATGAAAAATTTGAATATCCATCCTACAGTAAATAAGTGAAGAAACACCCCGGTACATTCCTGAAGGTAATGGGAGTCTGTTTCAAGTGTGGAAAAAAAGGCCCCCAAGATCATCATTTCAAGGGGAAGAAAGAGTCTGTCAATGTTGAATGCTACAATTTTAGGGAAAAGGGTCTTTATTCAAATGAATGTCTTAAGCTCTAGTGGAACTTACCTCAGAAAGTCCTAGGGAGTAAGGCCAAGTTTATGCAATCACTACTGCTAAGGATGAAGCTCCGAAAGACGTGGAGGCACCTAATTTAATGGTTTCCTCAGGTTTATCTAATTCTTTATTTGATTCATGATCATCACATTGTTTCTTATATTCCCAGTTTGCAAAGAAAATTAGATATTTTAAATTTGACTTAATAATGGAGTCATCAATTCTAACTCCTAAGGGAAGTAACATCGCAACATAGTTTTGTGAATCAGTTCCCATTAGGGTATACAGATATTATTTATCTTCTTATATCATCATCATACCCTGGATTGAATATGATATAATCATTGTAATGGATTTGTTTTTGGACCATGATGTGAAAATTTTTTGTAAGAAGAATGAGGTTAGAATTCTCGATGACGATAAAAAGTACCATGACATTAGAGAAGAAATGTCACCACCTAATTCTTATCTAGATCCACCCCCACTAGCTCAACTAAATTAAATTATTGGTGGGAGGAAGAGAATGATATAACTATGGGTGATAAAAGTAATGTTCAAATAGAGGATGTTCCTATTGTGCAAGAATACGTTGATGTGTTTCAAGAGGATTTACCTAGTCATCCTCCAGAAAGAGAAATTGAGTTTTCCATTGATTTAAATCCTAGTTCAAAGACCATATCGAAGACCCCTTATATAATGGTTACTTTGGAATTTTTATAACTAAAGAAACAACTACAAGAATTGAGAAATGAGGGATTTATTCGCCCTAGTGTTTCTCCAGAGGGATCCCCTGTCCTTTAAAAAAATAATGACGTGTATATGAGGTTGTGAATTGACTATAGGGAAATCAATGTTATAAAAACTATGAACAAGTTCCCCATACCTTGCATTGATGATTTATTTCACCAAATTCCAGGAGATCAACATTCTTCAAAGATTGACCTTCGATCTAGACATCATTAGTTGTGTGTGAAGAAGGAAGATATTCCAAAAACAGCATTTCGAACTAGGTACGGGCATTAGGATTTTACAATAATGCCTTTTGTATTGACTAATGCACCCTCTTTATTAATGGATCTAATGAATATAGTTTTCAAGGAATATCTTGTTGAATTTTTAGTGGTATTTATTGATGATATATTAGTATACTCAAAAATCATCTAAGATCATGAAACAAACTTGTGTATTATTCTAAAGACTCTTAGATGAAATGAATTATATGGGATGTTTAGCAAGTGTGAATTATGGATTTGGGAGATTTCTTTTCTTGGCCATATTGTCTCTAAAGATGTAATTTATTTTTATACTTCAATGTCCAAGGCAATCCAAGAATGGCCAGGAACGATGAGTATAACTGAGGTACGTAGTTTTATTGGTTTAACAGGTTATTATCGCCATTTTGCCCAGACTTTTTCCTGATTGGGTAACCCATTATCCAAGCTCACTCATAAAGGGGTTAGATTTTTTTGTTACAAAAGAGTGTGAATAATTTTTTGAAGATATGAAGAGAATATTAGTTAATTATTTTATCTTGAATATTCCATCGGGGAATGATGGGTTTGTTATTGATAGTGATTCTTCAATGAAAGGACATGGTTGTGTCATTATGCAGAAGGATAGAGATATTACATATGCATCATGGTATCTAAAAAATTAGGATAAAAACAATCAAACTCATGATCTTGAGTTAGAACCTGTAATCTTTGCTATAAAAATATGGAGACACTATCTATATGGTAAAAAATGTGAGATTTTTACTGATCACCAGAGTTTGAAGTATATTTTATCACAGAATGATCTCAACATGAGGAAAAGACGATGGCATGAACTACTCACGGATTATGATTTCACTCTACACTACCACACAGAGAAGGAAAATAAGGAGACAGATTCATTGAGTAGAAAGTATCATAGAGTTTTGATCAATATGAGAGTGGAAAAGGATATTGTTTTCATGGATCTAGTGAAAATAGATATGGGAATAACCGTGGAAGGTGAAACATCAGGGCTTTTCAAAATGGTTGTGAAACCATATTTACTAGAAAGGATAAAAAGTTCTCATGCTAATGATGAGGAATTTCCAAAAACGATTAAATCTTTGAATGATGGGAGATTGAGTGACTTTATATATAATTATAGAATGTTGAAATTTGGGAAGATACTTTTTGTTCTCAATATACCTGATCTAAAAAGGGGAATGGTGGATGATGCTCATAGATCCAATTTCTCTCTACACCCTAGTATCACTAATATGTATAGAGATTTGATAGAACATTTTTGGTGGGACAACAAGAAGAGGGAGATTGCTGATTTTGTGTCAAGATATTTGGTTTGTCAACAAGTGAAAGATGGAAGGAAACTTCATGGAGGATTCATGCTTCCTCTTCCCATACCTGAGTGGAAATGGGATAATATTACGATGGAATCTGTTAGAGGGCTACCAAAGACTCATAGAAGGAATGATGCAATATGGATTATTGTTGATTGTCTTACCAATTCAGTACATTTTCATTCAATAAGATAAGACTTACCACTTTAATGTATGGAAATACTATATATTAATGATGTTTTAAGATTTTATGGAGTACACATATCGATTATTTCTAATTGTGATCCCCGTTTTACATCAGGATTCCTAAAAAGTCTTCAGAAACCCTAGATAATGAACATCATTTCAGCACTACCTACCACCCTCAAACAGATGGACAATCAGAATGGACTATTCAAACCATATATGATATACGGAGATCCAAATCTGTTGACTTTCAAGGTATGTGGAATAAATATTTACCTATGGTAGAGTTTTTCAATAATAATAGCTTCCATTCAACTACTCAGATGGCCCCATATGAAGAGTTATATGGAATGAGATGTTGTACACCATCATGGTGGGATGATGTTGGTGAATGAAATCTCATTGGCCTATAAAATGTTGAGGAAACATTGGAAATTTTAAGGTTATCCAAACCCATATCAAAGCATCTCAAAGTAGGTAGAAGAGCTATGTCGATAACCAAAATATGGATTTGGAATTTCTTGTAGGAGATCATGTTTTCTTGAAGGTATCTCCATGAAATGGAGTTATATGATTTGGTAAGAAGGGTAAACTAAGTCCCAGGTACATTAGTCCTTTCGAAATTCTAGAATAAATTTGTGTTGTAGCTTACCGTTTGGAAATGCCGCCAAGTCTCTCTAAGGTTCATGAAGTGTTCCATGTATCACTATTGAAAAAATACATACCTGACCCAACACATGTACTCACCTATTAGGAAATTGAACTAGAACATGATCATTCATATTGTGAAGTTCCTGTCAAAATTCCTGATACCAGAGAACAAGTGTTCAGAAATTAGATGACTTTTCTGGTAAAAGATCTATGGAGAAACCATAAGATAGAAGAGGCAACGTGGGAACTCGAGGAACATGTGATGAAGAACCACCAAAATTTTTTATGCAGTAATATTCTAGATATATTGAAGATGAAATTATTTTATTTAGGAGATAATGTAACTCCCTATGCTTTCATGGTACTTTTTCCTTTGAATAACGCAATAGCTTGTATTGTACGCATCGTCAAGTTCAAAAACACCACAACCAATCAAACTAGACATTATGAATAGTAATACCCACATTTTAAAATTTTATAAATTTTATCATTCAAAATGGATTACATTTTTTGATTCGGAAAAAATGAAATTAGCTTGTGGTGAATTTTTGGTATTTTTCTAAAAACTATTAATTTTTGATGAAAAGTGAAAAACACTGAGTTATTGTTTAAAACCGATTTTTTATTTAAATAATTATTTATTTTATTTAAATTTATTTTATGTAAAAATAGATAGATAATACCTATATACGTTAGATTTAATTTATTAGAGTCATTTTATAATACGTTTAGATATATAAAAAAGCTATTGACTTTTTTTACAGTCTTTTACCCACCTCCTAGGAACATTTGCAAATTTTCATAAAACATAATTTTACCGTTCTATGAGTTGAATTTTAAAAATCCAAATTACATGGATAATATCAATAACTAAAATGTGGTTAAATAAGATAAAACTAATATTTGGTGAATTGTAACTTTTGACTTTTATTTACCATAGTTAAAAGTAAATAGGGTAATTAAGGGTAAAAATGATATCATAATTACCCTAGAAAATGTGATAATTCAATTGGATAAGTATAATTAATAGAAAACCAACCTTATGAAAAAAAATATGATCCTATTTGGTCCACTTGTCTTAGGTTAGGAGATTTACTATTATTTTATTTAATAATGTGTTAAAAGAGTTAAATTTAATGTTTAATAACAAAATAATTTTTAATATAGGGTTAAAACCAATATAAATTAGACTATAAATATTCATTATAAAGATTAAATTATTTCCTACATGATGATATTTTATTTATAATTTTTAGAGATTCAATAATTTAATTTATTTATGAAACAATGATGATGTTGTAATTACCTTATTAATGAACAATTAAAATAATTGTTATTTTAAATATTTAAATAAATTTAATTTGAGACACTTCATGAAATAAAATAATTTTTTAAGTTTATATGACATGTTAGGGTAGGTTAAATAAATTTTATTCGATGTGATAATGTTTTTATGGCATTAAAAAAATTGAATACTAAATAGTGTCAAAATTGACATAATTGTGTTTTTAAAACAAATACTATATTATTAATTGATATAATATTATTAAAAAACTAATGTCCGGCCAGAGGACATAGATATGGTTATATATATTCATAATGAACCACTTGGGGTTATCTTGGAAGTCAATAGTAAGTTTATTAACCATATAATATAAAAATACAATTAGACATGTTAAATGTCAAACTATTTAACTAAGAGTAAAATATAAAAGATATGGTTCATATGGAGACTGAAACCTATCTAAACCCTATTGGTTGAGAGGTTTTCGACCAATCCTTACCTTATCCAAAAAATAAATCATTTTTGGGCCCTTATTAATCTAAAATTATTTTATTATTAAATGATAATTCAAGATTTTCCTATAGTGACCCTCGCCTATCTTATAAAAGGGAACTTCCCCTTATCATAATTTCACACATCCAAAGACTTTTGGCTCATCCAAAACTGGCCAAATATCCTCTAAAAATTCCTAAAATCATTTTAGAGGTCTTTATTTGGTCATAAATCCACCTTACAGAGACATTTTGATCAAATCAAAAGGAAGAACCAGAAGAAGTGGTTAATATTTCATCACCTCTTTCAAATTATTTTCTTCTTCCACTTCCCATTTCTTTATTGTTTCCATTATAAAATTATAAAAATAGTATCTTATATATACTATGAATTTATTATAAAATTTTTCGACAATATTCATTATTCTATCTAGCATATGATTAAAAAAGTCACCATACGTGCGTACGTACGGCTTACTATCTCCACATCATGGTGTAGTTTGTTATTCAATCACGTCATTAATTGGATGGGTATAATAATGAATATAACAGATTTATATAATAAATATAACATATAAATTATTATTTATATATTATATACCATCCAATTATATACGATTCCACCACCAATATAATGATATTGTCACATGTACGTACCTACGGATTACCATCTCCACGAACACGATGAGATTAATACCCCATCTTAATCATTAAAGAATACTTTTTTTATGATTGAAAATAATTTTTATGAACAAAATATCATTCTATATATGAATCATATACATCCTATTCATAAAAAATATGGCATACATAACCATGCGTATAAAAGAAAATGAATCAGTTAACACATGAAACGATGATACTTTTGAAATATTATTAACAAAGAAATATTAGAGGATCATATATGATATCATATTTATGTATATAGTTCTTGTATAATTTAATAACTACGTTTTAACTATTATACAATATGTTAACATACCCTCACCCAAGGAAGCTTACTATATAGGGGTTAATTTCACTATCTTTTTATTATCCTGGGTTGTTTTTACGTAAGTATCTACAGGGACCTCATTATCATCAACATACATGTTTTAAAAAAAAATATTTTAAACATTTTTACAATTTACTAGAAAATGGTTTAAAATCATTTATACCTTTATTTTAACTAATATGTTTTGAAATGAATCTTTCCTTTGTTTACCAAACAAGGTACTTTGTGACATTTTGACAAAATTAAGGTAAGGTTATTTTTTAACTTATACGACAGGTGTGGCTAATTTCTGTAGTTATATCATCGTCGAAGATTCCCACAGAATCTTATAGAAATATTTTCAAAATAAATTTTTTCATTTATAATTATATGATTTTTAAATTATTTCAAAATAGAACAATATATTTCTCTAAAAAAATTTATGATTTCATCTATGTCAAAATCTTTTGATGAATTTTAAGATTGTTTAATGTTGATTTATTAGGATACAAAACATCCATATTTAATTGAAGGGTTTTTATATCTTTTTCTATGGATGTGTTATTTTTAAACCAATCATGGTTTATGGATAAATTATTGAAATTTATTTTTCTAGTTTCAATACAAATGTTTATGTTATGTTCAAACATTCTCGTATGAAAAATGCATTGAACATAGTAAGTGATGGTTGGAGCTTGCTATATCTCCTCGATGCATCGGTAGGTCTCATGAGACAAACTAGTGTCTGGGCACAAGGACTTGAAAAAATATTATTTGTTGTCTTTGTACAAGGCCTTGATGTTGTTGTTATGAAGTCTTTCATTATGCATTCCATCATTATGAAAGTGGCTATTGATATTGAATGTGATTATTCGACTAGTAGAATATCAAGGTGATTAATTAAAAGGAATTATTTGATTTTATCTTTTTAATATTATGTTATTGTTTATGTTTAAAAGTATTTTTTAGTCTTATACATTACCTTTAATGTTTATGATTATTTATGAAAGTTTCTACTATATTTTTATCCTTATTGAGAATCTGATCTCACCCCTTTCTATGTTTTATTTTTTTCAGGATGTGAAGAAGTATATTATAACTGACCTGCAAGGATATTCTAAGGGATGATTATGGTCAATGGAAAAAATGTTGTTGTTTTTTTTCATTTTATAATGTAATGTAAAACAAATGACTGTATCTAGTACATCCAAGGATACTAAATTGATCTGTCTTTCAGGACATGATTCTTTATATCATGCCAATGTTATGTAATAATGCACCGATATTGGGTAACTAAGGTCAGGGCCTTTCATCAATATGTAGTATCGACCATCTAAAAATATAGATCCCATAACAATATATTAGGGATTTATTACATTTGGTGAACTACCAAAAAGGTCCTGGTATATATTTACATACCATCCTATAATGGATACCCGTAGTATATAGAAGTTGAGCCGCCACGGATGACCCTACTGGCTGCTGAACTAGTTCACGGTTTGGCTCAGCCAGACATTCCCCAGGCGATCAATAATACTATTGAGTCACTAACATCTCAATTTTAATCCCATATATAATGACATGCACCGATAAAATTAGAAAAAAGACTTCCCCCAAAGAGGTATATCCAACTCCCCCCCCCAATCTTCTATAACCCTTTATTTTCATTTTTTATTTTCTTGGGATACCCTGATCAGCATTTGATGAATTTAATCTCTCACTATGATCCCATGATAGGGACCCTTGAATAACATGTTGTAGTAAAACACATATGTTTTATGAAATCACTGTAGGGCTTAGCCATTGTATGATATAGAAGGTTTTCATCTCGGTAATTTATGTTGTGGGAAGACCTTTATAAGCAGTATCACATTACTTCAACTCGATTCTACAAAAGAAAAAATTCCTAGACCTCTCAAATTAAAAAAAGTGGAAGAATGAAAGGTCATATAATTTCATTTCTTGGTGGAAAGGATTGATATATTCCTTAAACAATTTAATTCCTTAGGATGGCTTGTTTCCCATTAGTACAAAAAAACTTCACAATGATTTTTTCAGGAAACTAAGCCACATGAAATAATTAGAAGTGATTTTTTACCGTTCCAATATCACTCAAATAGTGTAAGACTCTTTCATATATACCAATGTTAATTTCTATGTAATTCCATTTGGAAAATGAAACAGAATAAGGAAAGTAGAGGTTTCTACTCTTACACTAATGCCGACCCCAATACCTGCTCTTTCTCCAAATTCCACACCATATCATGAAGTGTTTCCTCTTTAGAATTGGAAAAACATCCCTACTCATTAGGATGATAACAGGGAGAACAGGGTGGGGGACAATTTTAGGAGATAAAGGAAATGATATATTCTTTTCTAAGTGACCAATTCCTTAAATAATTTATCTAGGCATCAGAGTACAACACAATCATGATTCCAAATCCAAATACACCCAAGGAATATGGCAATGACGATCTCAAAACTTATTACCCGTTCCAACAATTATTTGGTCACAATATTGATAAATGAATAATTCTTATGTCATCCTATTGAAGATGGTGGATTCATGGAATGTAAAGATGGGTATTCTACGTGCTTATCTATCATATACCTATACCACCGATTTGGGGGTGGATAATGAATGGATGGTAGTTAAAAAAAATTGTACATAGTTCTTATTTAATTATATGGTCCTGAATATTGTCATCTAGACTCATGATATCTTATGAGAACAGTTGAAAAATTCAATTCGGGCCTCGACCATCTCCATTATGACACATCCGACCACTTTGGTGTCACAATCATCAGAAGTCCAGTGTTAAGAAAAAGACATTTCCATAATAGAATGTTGATAAAGCAGGAAGATGAGCCAATTCTAAGGTCAATGTTGTCTTTAGATTTAACAGACTTCATTCTTATAATCCTAGAAGAACAAGAATATCCACACAAAATTATAAAATAATATCGAATCCTCTTATTGAAAAATCTATCAATCGTGGAGTTGATCATTGAGATCATTAAATTTATTCACATAATGGACTACTTATTGGATGATGAGTTCGATAATGAACCCAAATTAACTATATTAAATTGGGTAATTGGGGGAGAATCTTTCAGTGATGAATATACAGTGGAAGACATGATCATTTTTGGAGTTAGTAGTTTATTCATGTCCCAGATTGAAAATTTTACTCCACTGAAATGCATGGGAGAGCTCTGATGTGAGCTCAGAGGGAGAAAGAGTGTTTCCCCACACATGTTAGGGTTGTCATTGAAAATATCATCAAGAAATATATTCTAGAGGGCACACCAACAGACAATCAATCTCTCCATGTTAGAAGACCTAGTCGACCTGAACCATTGATATTAAAAGAATATTCAATTCCTATTCCATGGAATGATCCTTCCAAATCGAGTACTTCAATTCCTAACACACCTTCATACGACTATCGTAGTGCTTGGAAGTGTAGACCAAGAGGATAAAATAATACTACAATGAAACTAATATCCCTAATATTAGATAAGTTTCTAATACTGGATGCCTTGAGACTATCAAAAGACCTATAGGAAGATTTCATAGAATCCTCTTCAATCACTTATGAATTAGATTTCTAATTTGTTGTTTCCAATGTATATATTACCAAGAATAATCCTACAAAATTCCAGATGGTCGTCTATTTCTTAGACTTGGTTGTATAAGCCATCAAACAGGTACATGTTTGACCCTTTTATACATATGGAGGGATACATGACATTGATATCCGATGAACCGTTATTGAAAATGGAAAATAATCTTCCTCATTCGAGTATATAAAATTTTTCAACTAGGATTCAATAAATCTCACTTTTACCCATCCACCATAATGTTATAGGGTATTGAAAATGAATGATTAAAATCCTCTTAATGAAATCAAACTCAGAACATAGTTTAGGGTTCTCATGTGTTACTCAAAAATCATGGTTTTCTGGAATTATAATACCTTCGATATTATGGATGGAAGACCAAGGATACATTAGAATAAAAATATTCTCCCATCATATAACCAATTTCCCAAATATTGTATTAGTTGACAAATTGGAAAATTTCATGGTGACAAATCTCCATTGAAATCTTGTTAATAAAAAAAAATCATGTTGGATTCTAATAGAGGGAAGGGAAATGGTCCATCACTAAAGTTGTCACTCAGATCAATGAATTGAATGTCCTAGAGATGATTTCAACTAATACATTCCCATAATTCAGTGCATAGTATGTGATTCCTATCAATAAAATCGAATAGGTAGGTTTAAATTCAATACCATATTCTGTGAATCCTGTGATTTTAGTCCTAAAAACTATGTCAGTCGGTGGTGGATAATTTCTCAAATCAACAAGAAATAATGAAATAATGGATGGAAATATATTAATATGAACCCTTGAAAATCGTGAAATCCTTGTTTCATCTCCTAGGATGGAAGAATTCGTCATGTCTATGGGAGGAAATGAGGATGAGGATGATCATTATCTCATATCCATTTTAGAGGATCATAAAGGCCTTGTTCCATCAATCATGATTAAAATAGTATCTTTTTCTTTCAAATATCCAAATGATAACTCCTCTTCTCACTATGAATAATATGCTTTATCACCAAATTCTTAGTAAAAAATCGAAGCGGTAAACAATAAGGAAGTTGAAGAAGAGGATGACCTCATGAATTCCACTCCAGTATATGAGGGAGGATTATCCACCATTTTTGATGAACTCAGTTAAATAAATCTTGGTATCGAGGAGATCCATGACTGAATTTGATCATTGAGGCCTTAACATCTTACGTACAAGAGGTATGTACTTCCTTTAAGAATCAACACAAAGAAATTTTCTCCAGGAATTATATAGAGACTCGATGCCTCATTATTATGGCGCATACCCATCACAATAGATTTCTGAAAGACCATCAAGGGTAAAAACTAGAAACTAGAAGAACACACCAAACACACATAGAAAAAATTGAGGATGAAGCTGATAAAATCATCAATGTTGACTACATCTGAGAGGTACAATATTAGAAATGACTAGCCAAAATTGACCCTGAGATAAAGATGAATGTGAAAATAAGAGTGTTCATCGAATTTATAGATCTCAACACACATTGTACGAAATATTAATTCATATTTCTAATAACATAAATCCTAATTGATGCAACTATTTTTTATCAATTCGTCTCTATCATGGATGGTTATTCAGGGTACACAAAAATTCAAATGGGCGCAGATGATGGATAATCCTCCACCTTTGGGGACCACCCAAATGTTTTCTTCTAACAAGTAATTACCTTTGTCTTGAAGAAAATTGGTGCCACATACCAACATTCCATGAGCCACATCTTAAAATCTAACATTGAGAAGTAATTTTAATTAAATGTTGATGATCTATTGGGTATGCACACAAATAATTCTGACCATCATGATGATCTTCAATCCATATTCCATCACATGTAAAATAAAAAACAAAATTTAAATTCCTTAAAATGTGGTTAAGTGGTAACCTCATGAATTAATATAAACTTCATCGAATTTGATTGAATCATCAATGTTGAAATATAGGAAAAAACAATGTCCTTAGAAATTCACGTCATCAAAACCATAAAGAGTTGAGGGGACATCAAGGAATCATGTCCAATGTCTGAAAATTCAAATCTAAATTTATATGACTTTTTACATTCACCAACATGACAATGATTGGGGTAAACATTCAATGGACCAGTGATAGTTAATAAACATTTGACTAATTGAAGAAATTACTCTTGATCCCATGTGTATTAAATCTACCTATTGAGGGTAATCCACTCACCCTATATGTGTCTACTATTGAGTGATCACTATAAGGAATCTTAATGTAATATAATGATGTTCATAATAAGAACAACCTTTATTATAATAGTAGAACCATGATTAATGTTGATATTCATTATTCTGATATCGAAAATACCTTCTTGGAATTAATATTATCATTTTAGAAACTAAGTCATTAAATAAAGCACTATGAGGTCTAAGTGGAATCTCTTAATAGATCTCAAAAATATGTCATCATTATTTCTATGTTAATAGTACATCTGGAATGGTGGAAAATTATATTGTAGCATTTTGATAAATAACTTCTTCCATTGAAAGAAGTTAAAGGATATGTGTTAGAGAGTTTATTTATAAAGAAACTATCTATAGAAACAATGTCATTAAATATCAAATTTACAGACGAGGATATATTTTATAATCAATATGGTCCCCAAATATGGGAAATGTATTTTGAATTTATGTCTAGAATTTGAAAAAGGAGGATAATGGTACACCATAATATCAACAAAACTTTGTTAGGTATCATTTTTATTTCTCTCAAAAATGTAGATATTTTTTAATGCTTCCCATTTTAAAAAGGTTGTACAAATGTTGAGGCTAGATTCTAGACCCTTCTTGTATGCCGGGAAATGGTACTCCAAATACCAGTATACCACCTAGTGTTTAAAGGAGATCCATAGTTAGTAATAAAAACTATCAATAAAAATAATTCTATCAGAACAGAAGAACTAATCCAACTGCATAAATATGTATGGGTGTTGATGGTAGTGTTCCAATTAGAGACAATATTATCTCACATCATGTTATCATATAATTCCTAGGAATATGTATTGGTGAATGCAGATATGAATTTGGTAGATAGAAACAAAAAATTAATGGTTATATATATTTCACATTTCTGAATGGTATCACCTTTTATTCTGATCATAGTGGAAGAGATTAATGTAGTCAGTTCTACCCCTCAGCCATATGGTCCTACCACTGAGTAGATGATTCCAAACATGGAAACCCAAAAACATAGAGTAAATCCACTATGTTGAGTTGGTAAAAAATATAATAGTTTGTAACTAGCTTCACAATTTATGATGGCATAAATTACAAAATTTATTCTATAAATATGGACTTTATGCAGCCCTTCGTTGATGTATTGATAGAGAAGAAAATGATGATATTATAAAAAAAGGAACACTAGAGATGGATGTTACCACTAGTAATAGATCCTGATTTCCCATCAAAGAAGAAGTATTGTGTACTAATAGACCACTTCAACACATGATTACTCAGAATTCACCATAAAGTGCCATTCCTATCCAGATCATTCCAGCTTCATATATCTACCCTTAGAGTTTATACATAGAACAAAATATTCATTGTCATTTTCTATATGTGGAATGGATGTTGTGGGGACACACCCTATATCCATGGACATGTAGTTCAACTACACTGTAACTACTACCAATTTCTTCTCTAAATGCATGAAGAAACCCCCATGAATGATTTTAGAGAAAAAAAATCATTATCATCTTTGTGAGGGATAATATAATTACAAAATTTGGGGTCCCTCATACAATAAGGATAGTCAAATCTACTAGTTTCTATTCTACTAAGGTTGAAAGGCTATATCCTGAATACAATATCAAATTAATCTATTCATCCTTCCATTGTGATATGGATAATGGTCCGATTGAGGTCTTAAAAATACCTTATCAAACTTACTATAGAATATAGTGGAAAAATATAAAAAATATTGGTAAGAAAATATCTTTCATTCCTTATGGGAATACATGAGTAGAACCCATACTACCACATGGGCAACCCTGTATTCACTATTATATGAAATAGATGTAGTCCTTCCCATTGGGGTTCAATTATCAACACTATTTATTTCCATATGTGATTTTCTATCCACATATGAGAAACCCTTGAAACTACATGATGAATTGTAGTGGCATGATGAGTAATGAATCCACACCATGCATAACTTGGTGGTATATAAATATCAGATGGTGCAATATTTTAACAATAATATTTTCCTTAATTCATTCCTAAAATGATTATTGGTATTGGTTCTTAAGACTCATATGATACTAGGAAATAAGCCTCCAATGATTGAACCATACTAGAAGGGACCAAACCCATACATGAATGACAATCTATAAAATATTATTACATGATTTCAATGTTGGTATAAATCATCACAACCCAAACCAATTCAATGTTCTAGAAGAAATATTTCATGTAATCTCATGATAATTATCCTAGTAGGAAGATGATGTAATTAAAGATAATATTAAGTACAATCTATAAGACTCTACACTTTGTACCATTTATTCCTAACTATTATATGTTAAAATTCATTATATAGGTCATAGTATAAACAAATAAAAATATGGAACATTTCAATCCATTTATGAGCGTATCATAATTTTTGATGTTGGTCCTCCACCATGCTTTTATTCAAGAACTATGTGTGGAATGTAAAGACCCGTAAATTTCAAGGAATTTTTTTCTTCTTAATTTTCTTTGGAATTTACAAGAGCGCAATCTCTGACGGAACCTAATTCTGAGGCCCGGTGTTCCCGGAATCATTTTTCGATGTTTGGCTCGGGTACGTTTAGTGAACGGACGAGCGAGTTTTTCTAACTTTTGAACTGGTGCCCGGAATCGAATTCTGAGGGCACCGATGAAATCGCAGCGCCGATATTCTCCTAGAAACTCCTCTTCCAGAGTTGCGTTTTCTCGGGTGTGGTTTTTAATTTTCGGGCTTAATGTTAAGAAATAAAATAATTTTACGACAACTTTATTTTATTTCACTTAAGCCACTTGGAAGCCACTTGAAGCCACTTAAAAGTTGCTTAAACTGAGTTGAACCAGATAGGATGCTATCTAGAAATATCCTACCCCCTTGGTAGGATATTTGTGAGGTGGGGCCCGCACGAGCCCCACCGTTTCTTTCCGCTAAGTAACGCACCCGCGAAAACCCGTCATTATGAAAGTCAACTGACGCGTTTTCTTAAATTCTTAACAGACCATTTTATTGGGCGGTTTATTTCGTAAATTAAATGAGCTGTTTCTTTCGTTGAATTAATTCATCAAATTTATGGTTCGTTTCTTACCCGTTTCCGTTTGTTGGCATAATAATAAAATAAGACCAACCTCTCTTTTTTTAGATGATTACTCGTTGAGACAAAATCCTTGTATCTTTTTTCTCCTTCGCGAAGAACGCGAAAAACGCGAAGAACGCCGTCATCCGCGGAAATCGACGACGCCCAAATCCGAGACGTTCTTCCCCGCCCCGATCTCTGATCACCAACTGTTTGAGGTGAGTGATTTCGGGTTTCTTCTAAAAGTTCTTTTTGGTTTAAAACGAAACAAAGATTTAATTATTTATAATTAAAATCTGTTGTTTCTTGGTCCGTCGAGTTCGTCGACGCAGCGCCGGATTCTGCGACGACGCGATGCCTTTCCGCGACGACGCGACGATCTCCACCTTCTGCGACGAGCAATTCCGCAAAGAATGATCACGCGCGACTACTACGAGGTAGGGATTTTATCTTTGGAGTTACCCCATTTTATTATTCCCGTAAATGTTTCTTTAAAAATTTGAAGAACCGGATTTGCGAACAATTTTAATTTTATTAAAATTGTTGTTTCCTGTGTGGAATAAAAATTCTCCCGTTGTTTACATCTAACGCGGAGGGTGCGGGCCAAACTAACACGGCCCGACAACCCTCCGCCGTTCTTCGTTCTTGTCCGGATTTGACGGGCGACGATGGAGTGTGCCGCAACAGAGGTATGATGATTCCGCAGTGAAGAACGAGTCCCGGGAGGAGCAACGGCGCAGAAGGGAAGAAAAAGTGGGCCACCGGAGTGACTCCGGCGACCCGCGGAAGCCGGCGGCGGCGCTCGCGGGACGTGGATGAAGCCGCGCCCGGCGCTAGGGAGACACCCCGTGGGTGTCACGCGGGGGCGGCAGTTCCCCCCGCGTCACTCGGGACGCGGCTTCAGCCGCGTCCGGTTGTCTAGCTGACACCCCTCGGGTGTCGCGGGGGTGTCACGCGGGGCGGCGGCTCCCCCCGCGTCAACCACTCGGCCGCTCGGTCAACCCGAGCTGGACCGGCCCTGGCCGAGCCAGACCGGTCCGACCGGGTCGGACTGGGTCAGACCGGGTTCGGCCGACCCAGGGGGGGTCGAGCCGGGTCGGCCCGGGCCCGGACCCCCTGTCTTCGGACGATTTTCGTTCAAACGCCCGTAACATGGGCTACGAGCCTCCAAACAACTCGTCGTCAGTGGAAACACGATCCTTGGATCGAGACGGTAGTTTGGGTATATCACACTCAAGGTTTCGGAATACTTTGAGTTCAGCCGGGTTGGTTCGTACACGAAACCAACCGGGCCCTCGGAGCAGAAACACTCATATCTTGAGCCACGGATGTCCGATTGACGTGCCGTCAACTTTGTTGAATTCCTCTAAGTGAGAAGGATCTTTTGGAACACTCCGCCCGAGGTTTGGACGCAGGTGGAGTACGGTCGGGTTGGTTTTGCCTTAAAAACCAACCGGGCCCCTGGGACGAAAAAGCCGATAACTCTCAGACCGGGCGTCCGATTGACGCGCCGTCTGCGACGTTGAGTTCCTGTTGATGATACGGAACTTTCGGATGCATCAAATTTGAAAATTGTGTCAGATGATGTATCATCCTCTTGGCTCGTGGAGCGGATCCTCCCGAACGAGCTTGTTGTGTGCGGGAACCCTAGTGCTGGCTGCGACTGCTTCTCCGACAGCGATGACTGTGCAGAGATCCTCAGTGGACTCCGACGACGACCGTGCAGAGATAATCAGTGGACTACGGCGACGACTGTTCATAGATCCTCAGTGGACTGCGGCGACTACAACACTCAGTGATCCTACGTGGATCAGTGCTACAGGTCCTGTGTGGGCCCGGTCCTGTGTGGGCCCGATCCTGTGTGGGTCCGATCCTGTGTGGGTCAGCGCTCAGCGGTTTTGTGTGAGCCAGCGCCTATAGGTCCTGTGTGGGCCCGATCCTGTCTGGGTCATTGCGGGGGTTAGTTACCTATCGATCCTTCGTGGGTCCGACAACTTAGACGGATCAGTGATCATCTTTATCGTCATCTGAAGAAGTATACATGTGTGAGCTGAATCTTGTGTTACTCTCCTTTGTGGATTGTGTTGAGCTATCCTGCGTGGATTTACTGTTTACTCTCCTTTGTGGATTGTGTTGAGCTATCCTGTGTGGATTTACTCTTTACTCTCCTTTTTGGATTTTGTTGTGCTATCCTGTGTGGGTATACGTTTTGCTTTCCTGTGTGGATTGGGTTGTGCTTGGGCTCAGACGTTGGAGCCGAACGGGAATTGATGACTTAGGTATATGTATGGGCATATACCTAAGCCGTGTCAGATGTTACTTCATGATTGTATCTTTCCGTTGTGGATTATCCTTTGTGGATTTCGGGAGACCTTAGGGGGTCTCGGGGTCCCTACTGAGTAGCTTATACTCACCCCTGCACGGGCTTCGCCCGCACTACGTTGTGTTGGTTGCGGACGACGGACAACGCTGATCGAGGTGGAGGCGTGCGGAGCAGGACAGTACCTGGAGGTGGACCACTGGGCGAGACGTACTCGGAGCGGTCAGGTGGACCCGAGAAGCAGTGGAGGCTATCTGTACCCACCCTTCAGGTGGGACTTCCAGAGCACAGCTCGACGCTGCGGATTTTCCTTTCAGTTGCTATTTTCCCCTTTCAGTTGTACTTTACAGTTGGGCTTGTATTTCCTGCCCCTTTTACTTTCAGCACAGCTTGTACCGTTTTTACATAGTGTTTACTTTTCCGCTTTCTTACTCTGTGGTGCTTGTTTCCTTTTCAAAGGCAATGCCTTCCCTTTTTGTTGGGATTTACGCCTTGGTGGTAGTCGCCAGCCCCTGGCCTATGGAAGACGAGTTTGGGGTAGTCACGGCAGGGGCCCCGAGGACGGGTCGTGACAAATGTGTATCAGAGGTGGTCGGTTCTACCGTAGAATCTGATCTTTGTTTTATGTGAAGCAATAATGATTAGTGTATTGAGTGTGGTTATCAGTCCAGGGAGTCCAGTGTTGGTGCGGCGGCCGACGTATCCATACACCAGGACCCTGACTTCTGATTTCTGACTTAATGCACGAAAACATTGATTGCATGTGTGTTTCAAGTTTTCTTTGTGATTACTTGTGTCATATCACCAGGTATACTGTTCTGACCATGGCGCACTTGTTTCCTTTTCAGGATGGCCCGATGACAGCAGCCAGCTAGGGGTCCGAGAGTAGAGCGCGACGACAGCCCGCCAAGCGACGAGGCCTCGGTATAGGGCCCGTTGACCGCAGAGGCACCGGCGGTACCTTTACCTGCCGAGCCCCCGATGCTTCCAGCACTGGCAGCTGACGATGCACGATCCCTCGGAGCTCTGCACGAGTTCCAGCGCCAGCGACCACCCAGGTTCCGTGGGGAGATGGACCCCAGGCAGCCGAGGACTAGCTGGAGGTGGTCGTCCTAGTTTTCAGGCTAGTGGGGACACCAGCAGACCTCATGGTGATCCTCGCGGCGAGCCTACTGCACGCAGTAGCAGGGCGATGGTGGAGCATGATGCTCCAGGTACACGATGAGGCCTCCCTCATCTGGACGGACTCCAAGAGCCTCTTCCGCTCAGAGTTCGTCCCGGCCACCCTCCGTGCGGTGCGCATTCAGGAGCTACTTCAGCTGCGGCAGGGCATCTTGACGGTCGCCCAGTACGTGGCGAGGTTCACCGACCTTTCTCGCTACTCGACAGACATGGTACAGGACCCCTTCTTCCTAGCCCGGACCTTCGAGCAGGGTTTGAGACACGAGATCAGGGCATCGCTGATCTCCCTCAGCATCCCGACCCAAGAAGGAGTGCTGGAGCGAGCCCTTCTGATCGAGAGATTTCTGGCTGAGTCTACAGCAAGACCTACCGCAGGGCGGCAGGTGGTGGAGTCTTCGGCAGTAGGTAGCCGACAGATGACTCAGGGTTCCAGGCAGACCGGTCCTTCTGGCAGACGACCTCGGGACACTGGCTCAGCAGTGCAGGGCACACTGCGCGGATCCAGCCTTCCGAGAGGCAGGCAGTGCTACTCGTGCGGCGGGCAGGGCCACATGGCTCGTGACTGCCTGACCCGTCGTACCGAGGATCAGTAGACGGTGGAGGGGCCAGCCAGGCAGAGGCATAGGGTCGACCGTGGTGGTCCGCAGGGAGGAGGCATACGTGGCAGAGGAGCTGGCCGAGGAGCAGGTGGTGGGCGACGCTTTGAGGCTCTGACACCATCACCACCAGGAAGCCCGCCCCGACCACAGGGAGCTGGCGGGCAGAGATAGGCTCAACTCCAGGCAGCAGAGGCCTACGCCCACGGTGCGCCAGAGATGATTCGAGGTACGATCTTTGTCTATTCCACCCTTTCTACAGTTATTATAGACACAGGAGCGAATCACTCTTTAATAGCCACTTCCCTTGTTCGGAGCTCGGAGATTCTGACAGAGTCGTTGGCTCGATCCTTACGGCTAGAGACTCCTACGGGAGGAAACTCGATGATTACGCACTGGTGCCGACAGTGTGAGCTTACTCTAGGAGGCGAGAGCTTCGGCAGGGATCTTCTTGTAGCAGCGTTGAGGCCTTACGACGTCATCTTGGGCATGGATTGGTTATCTACAGTCCATGCTCAGATTAACTGCATTAGGCGCAAGGTGCGGTGTGTACGCACCGACGGGAGAAGGTTCACCTTCACCGGCGAGAAGGGAGCCTTCGCAGAATAGGATGGACTCACACAAAGGAGAGGACAGCCCATCACTCATCAGTTGTCTAGCCTCATCATTGGAGCAGTTGATGTGCGGAGTCCTAGTTTTTCTGCCGTGGTGGATCAGTATGCGGACGTCTTCCCCTACGACGTTCCAGGGCTACCTCCTCGCAGAGAGGTAGACATAAATATTGATCTGTACCCCGGGACAGCCCCGATATCCACTCCAGCATATCGGATGGCCCCCGCTGAGCTTCGAGAGCTACGGGTACAGTTGGAGGACTTGCAAGGCAAGGGGTTCATCCGACCCAGTGTTTCACCCTGGGCTTCCCTGATTTTGTTCGCCAAGAAGGCGGACGGGAGCTTGCGACTATGTGTAGACTATCGTCGACTGAACCAGGTGACTATGAGGAACAAGTATCCGCTACCCAGTATTGATGATCTCTTCGTCCAGCTCAAGGGAGCACGGTGGTTCTCGAAGATAGACCTCAGGTCAGGCTATCATCAGCTCAGAGTTCGAGACGAGGACGTGCAGAAGACGGACTTCAGGTGCCGGTATGGCCACTATGAGTTCTTGGTTATGCCTTTCGGCATAACCAATGCTCTAGCAGTGTTCATGAGCCTCATGAAAAGGATCTTCCAACCATACCTCGATCGATTTGTCATGGTCTTCAACGATGACATTTTGGTGTACTCGACGATGGAGGAGGAGCACGCCTACCACCTGCGGGTTGTACTAGACACACTCCGAGAGCACCAGATTTATGGAAAGCTCTCGAAGTGCCCTTTCAGGTTATGTGAGGTCCACTTCCTGGGGCACGTCATTTCTGAGGCGGGAGTTTCAGTGGATCCCACGATGATCGAGGCATTGCTAGCTTGGGAGCCACCCAAGAGCGTGACGGAGGTGCGGAGTTTCTTGGGTCTAGCCGGATACTATCGGAGATTTGTGCCTGACTTCTCCAGAGTTGCGGCCCCACTCTCAGCATTGAAAAAGAAGGGGAAACACTTTGTGTGGTCAGACAAATGTCAGCAGAGCTTCCATAAGCTGAGGCAGAGGTTGACCAGCGCACCTATCTTGAGGTTTCCTGAGGAGGGAGCTGGATACGTAGTCTACTGCGATGCATCAGGGACCGGACTTGGGTGTGTCCTGATGCAGGAGCGGGCTGTGATTGCCTATGGATCACGTCAGTTGATGTCGCATGAGCAGAACTACGCTACCCATGACCTGAAGTTAGTAGCAGTGGTCTTCGCTCTGATGACATGGTGGCACTATCTGATTGGCGAGCGCTTTACAGTCTTTTCTGACCACCAGAGTCTCAGGTACATCTTCTCTCAGATGGACCTGAACCTGAGACAGAGGCGATGGATCGAGTTCCTCCAGGACTATGACTTTGAGATAGTCTATACTCCTGGGAAGGGGAATGTGGTAGTCGATGCCCTCAGTAGGAGGACGGGCATCCATCTACTTGAGGAGGCGACAGAGCAGCTAGCCGCCTTGCAGATATCCTTCGTGGATAGAGACGGAGCAACCTTCCTTCAGTCTCTCACAGTCACTCCTCCACATCTAAAGCGGGTCAGAGGGGCTCAGTGTGGGGATGCTGACTGTGAGACACGGCGTGCACAGATATCCTCCGGACAGGCACCTGATGGTTTCTCCCTTGGAGCAGTGCAAGACGTTTTTTAAGAGGACGTACCTTGGTACCAGTCACTTTACGAGAGGAGGTGTTGAGAGAGTTTCACACTTCTCCTCTGGCGGTACATCCTGGAGTGGTGAAGATGTACCAGGACCTCAGACGATAGCACTGGTGGCCGGGCATGAAGAAGGTTGCGGCAGAGTTCTTTTCATGGTGCCTCACCTGCCAGCAGGTGAAGGCAGAGCACTAGGTACCAGCAGGCTCGGTACAGCCCTTGGAGGTCCCAGAGTGGAAGTCGGACGGGATATATATGGACTTCGTGACTGGACATCCACACACTTCCAGGGGTCACGACTCCATTTGGGTGATTGTTGACCAACTCACCAAGTAGGCACACTTCTTACCCATCCGAGAGCAGGGCTCAGTGGAGAGCTTGGGGCGTCTCTACGTTCAGGAGATTGTACGGCTTCACGGTGTGCCATCGACTATCTTCTCCGATCGGGACGCTAGTTTTACTTCCCGGCTTTAAAAGGGTTTGCAGGAGGCGTTCGGGATGCGACTACGTCTGAGAACCACCTTTCACCCTCAGACGGATGGTCAGACGGAGAGGACCATTCAGACTCTCGAGGACATGCTCTGCGCATGTGTCCTCGACTTTGGTCGCAGCTGGGAGGACCACCTACCCTTGGTGTAGTTTGCGTACAACAACGGCTACCAGTCCACCATCGGGATGGCACCATACGAGGCGTTTTACGGCAGGCCTTGTAGATCTCCTTTGTGATGGACAGACCCTGGGGAGTCAACACTTGTGGGACCAGAGATGGTCCAGGCCATGACAGAGAAGGACCAGGTCATCCAGGAGCGGATGAGGATAGCACAGAGCCGGCAGAAGTCATATACTGAGAGGAGGCGGAGGCTACTAGAGTTCGAGGATGGCGACCACGTCTTCCTACGGGTCTCACCTCGACGTGGTTTGCGGAGATTTGGCCGAGGCGGCAAGTTGTCTCCACGCTTCATCGGGCCTTTCCAAGTCCTCAGAAGGATTGGCGAGGTGGCTTATCGCCTGGCTCTGCCACCTCAGTTGCACCGGGTGCACGACGTCTTCCACGTATCTCAGCTGAGGAGATACGTGCACGACCCAACGCACATCATTGACTATGGGGAGCTAGACGTGGATGATGGGGCGTCTTTTGCGGAGGTCCTGGTAGAGATAGAGGATCGACAGGAGCGGGTCCTACGTGGGCTATCGATTTCTCTTGTGCGCATCAGATGGAATCACAGGAACCTCCAGGAGAGCACATGGGAGCGGGAGGCTCAGATGCGTGCTCAGTACCCACATTTGTTTCCTTAGTTTATGATGTATCTTTACGGGGACGTAAAGCCCTGAGGTGGGAGTAATGTAAAGACCCGTAAATTTCAAGGAATTTTTTTTTCTTAATTTTCATTGGAATTTTACAAGAGCACAGTCTCTGACGGCACCTGATTCCGAGGCCCGGTGTGCCCGGAATCATTTTCCGAAGTTTGGCTCGGGTACGTTCAGTGAACGGATGAGCGGGATTTTCTAACTTCTGAACCGGTGCCCGGAATCGAATTCTGAGGGAACCGATGAAATCGCAGCGCCAGTATTCACCTAGAAACACCTCTTCCAGAGTTGCGTTTGCTCGGGTGTGGTTTTTAATTTTTGGGCTTAAAGTTAAGAAATAATATAATTTTACGAAAACTTTATTTTATTTCACTTAAGCCACTTGGAAGCCACTTGAAGCCACTTAAAAGCGGCTTAAACTGGGTTGAACCGGATAGGATGCTATCCAGAAATATCCTACCCCCTTGGTAGGATATTTGTGAGGTGGGGCCCGCACGAGCCCCGCCGTTTCTTTCCGCTAAGTAACGCACCCGCGAAAACCCGTCATTATGAAAGTCAACTGACGCGTTTTATTAAATTCTTAACAGACCGTTTAATTGGGCGGTTTATTTCGTAAATTAAATGAGCTGTTTTTTTCGTTGAATTAATTCAACGAATTGATGGGTCGTTTCTTACCCGTTTCTGTTTGTTGGCATAATAATAAAATAAGACCAACCTCTCTTTTTTTTGGAGGATTACTCGTTGAGACAAAATCCTTGTATCTTCTTTCTCCTTCGCGAAGAACGCGAAGAACGCGAAGAACGCCGTCATCCATAGAAATCGACGGCGCCCAAATCTGAGACGTTCTTCCCCGCCCCGATCTCCGATCACCAACCGTTTGAGGTGAGTGATTTCGGGTTTCTTCTAAAAGTTCTTTTTGGTTTAAAACGAAACATAGATTTAATTATTTATAATTAAAATCTGTTGTTTCTTGGTCTGTCGAGTTTGTTGACGTAGCGCCAGATTCGGCGACGACGCGAAGCCCTTCCGCGACGACGTGACGATCTCCACCTTCCGCGATGAGCAATTCCGCGAAGAACTCTTACGCGCGACGACTATGAGGTAGGGATTTTATCTTTGGAGTTACCCCCTTTTATTATTCCCGTAAATGTTTCTTTAAAAAGTTAAAGAACCAGATTTGCGAACAATTTTAATTTTATTAAAATTGTTGTTTCCTGTGTGGAATAAAAATTCTCCCGTTGTTTACATCTAACGCGGAGGGTTCGGGCCAAACTAACACTGCCCGACGACCCTCCGTCGTTCTTCGTTCTTGTGCGGATTTGACGGGCGACGACGAAGCATTCCTCAATGGAGGTTTGATGATTCCGCAGTGAAGAATGAGTCCCGGGAGGAGGAACGGCGTAGACGGGAAGAAAAACGGGCCACCAGAGCGACTCCGGCGACCCGCGGAAGCCGGCGACGGCGCCCGGCGCGCCGCCGAACGAGATCACCGCGGCACCGGCCGCGGCGGCGGCACTCGCGGGACGAGGCTGAAGCCGCGTCCGGCGCCAGGGAGACACCCCGCGGGTGTCCCGCGGGTGTCGCGCAGGGGTGGCGGCTCCCCCCGCGTCACTCGGGACGCGGCTTCAGCCGCGTCCGGTTGTATGGCCGACACCCCGCGGGTGCCGCGGGGGTGTCACGCGGGGCGACGGCTCCCCCCGCATCGGCCACTCGGCCGCTCGGCCAAGCCGAGCGGGACCGGCTCTGGCCGAGCCCGACCAGCCCGACCGGGTCGGACCGGGTCAGACCGGGTCGGGCCGGGTCGGCCCGGGCCCGGACCCCCCGTCTTGGGACGATTTTCGTTCAAACGCCCGTAACTTGGGCTACGTGCCTCCAAACGACTCGCCGTCAGCGGCAACACGATCCTTGGATCGAGACGGTAGTTTTGGTATATCGCAATCAAGGTTTCAGAATACTTTGTGTTCGGCCGGGTTGGTTCGTACACGAAACCAACCGGGCCTTCGGAGCGGAAACACTCATATCTTGAGCCACGGACGTCCAATTGACATGCGGTCAGCTTTGTTGAATTCCTCTAAGTGAGAAGGATATTTTGGAACACTCCTCCTGAGGTTTCGACACATGTGGAGTATGGTCGGGTTGGTTTTTCCTTAAAAACCAACCACGCCCCTGGGACGAAAAAGCCAATAACTCTCAGACCGGGCATCCGATTGACGCACCGTCTGCGACGTTGAGTTCCTATTGACGATACAGAACTTTCGGATACATTAACTTCGGACTTTGTGTCAGTTGATGTATCTGCCTCTTGGTCGTGGAGCGGATCCTCCCGATCGAGCTTGCCGTGTACGGGAACCCCAGAGCTGGCTGTGACTGCTTCTCCGACAATGACGACTATGTAGAGATCCTTAGTGGACTCCGACGACGACCGTGAAGAGATCCTCAGTGGACTACGACGAATACTATGCAGATATCCTCAGTGGACTGCGACGACTACAACACTCAGCAATCCAACGTGGATCAGTGCTACAGGTCCTGTGTGGGCCCGGTCCTATGTGGGCCCGATCCTGTGTGGGTCTGATCCTGTGTGGGTAAGCGCTCAGCGGTTCTGTGTGAGCCAGCGCCTACAGGTCCTGTGTGGGCCCGATCCTGTGTGGGTCATTGCGGGGGTTAGTTATCTATCGATCCTTCGTGGGTCCGACGACTTAGACGGATCAGTGATCATCTTTATCGTCATCCGAAGAAGTATACATGTGTGAGCTGAATCTTGTGTTACTCTCCTCTGTGGATTGTGTTGATCTATCCTGTGTGGATTTACTGTTTACTCTCCTTTTTGAATTGTGTTGAGCTATCTTGTGTGGATTTACTGTTTACTCTCCTTTGTGGATTGTTTTGTTCTATCTTGTGTGGGTGTACGTTTTGCTTTCCTGTGTGGACTGGGTTGTGCTCGGGCTCGGACGTTGGAGCCGAACGGGAATTGATGACTTAGGTATATGTATGGGCATATACCTAAGCCGTGTCAGATGTTACTTCGTGATTGTATCTTTCCTTTGTGGATTATCCTTTGTGGATTTCGGGAGACCTTTGGGGGTCTCGGGGTCCCTATTGAGTAGCTTATACTCACCCCTGCACGGGCTTCGCCCGCACTACGTTGTGTTGGTTGTAGACGACGGACAGCGCTGATTGTGTTGGAGGCATGCGGAGTAGGACGGTACCTGAAGGTGGACCACTGGGCGGGACGTACTCGGAGCAGTCAGGTGGACCCGAGAAGTAGTGGAGGCTATCTGTACCCACCTTTCAGGTGGGACTTCCAGAGGACGGCTCGACGCTGCGGCTTTTCCTTTCAGTTTCTGTTTTCCCCTTTCAGTTGTACTTTACAGTTGGGCTTGTATTTCAGGACCCTTTTACATTCATCACATCTTGTACCGTTTTTACTTAGTGTTTACTTTTTCTCTTTCTTACT
Source organism: Viscum album (assembly GCA_963277665.1). Classification (NCBI taxonomy): domain Eukaryota; kingdom Viridiplantae; phylum Streptophyta; class Magnoliopsida; order Santalales; family Viscaceae; genus Viscum; species Viscum album. The sequence continues at coordinate 73,514,858 of OY728156.1, forward strand.
CTGTGGTGATTGTTTACTTTTCAAAGGCAATGCCTTCCCTTTTTGTTGAGATTTACACCTTGGTGCTAGTCGCCAGCCCCTGGCCTATGGAAGGCGGGCTTGGGGTAGTCACGGCACGGGCCCCGAGGACGGGTCGTGACATGGAATGATTTTCATTCTAATAAGATACAAAGGGATTCTCAAACCTCCCATTATATGTCCATCTATGAAAAATTCCCCTTTCATAAATACATGAATTCAATAAGTATGGGGAATCCCTTTCAATAACTATGAGTGGAATGAATCTTATCTTTATGTATGTTCTTAATGAAATGGGCCCATCCATCATTCTAGTAAATATCGAATACCTACTTTAAAAAACATCAACACAAGATCGTTGTGGGGAACAATTAAATCACGAACTATGTGCGTGTTGATTCTTATCTTAATGGGATATGTAATTATTCTTTGTTCTTATAACCAATTAAATTCTATAATTCCATTCCTTATTAGGTGACCAATGGCCTTATGAGAATTTATTAAACTACATGTTTATCTTCCTCTTCACAGGATGATAAACTACAAGATCTTTTCATGAATATATATGCCTTGATTATCATATTACTAAGATATATAGTGTTTCTTGAATAACTAATCCTATGTCTAGTTGTGTCACACAAAATTATCCACTCTCTATGTACAAGTCAAAAAAACACAAATATCCTTTCATGAAATACGTGAAACAGTATTCCTATCATCATAGGATATGTATTGATGCCCAGATTTTCATTCTAGATCCCGACCACAATATTTTCCCTCAATCATGTTGGGAAATAATTTTCCCCATTGAACTACATTAAACTACATGAGATTCAGGAACTAAAAATGGAATAATTATCATCATAATTTAATTTTTATTGACCACTAGATATTACACCCTGGACCATCCACCACAAATTCTAAATCCCCCTATCATTATTTCATTTGAATTGACTTAGTGTGGTGGAAGAAATTTTTTCCACTCTTTATTTCTCACACAATGAATAGAACTTGTGGGCATAAGATTTTTTTGTAAACTAGTTCCCTTATTAAGTACAACATATCAATTTATATTGGGGTTACCATGGTCTTGGATACCATACATTAAAATTCACATCAAATTTACTTGTCACATGGAAATAAAATTCACAATTTCCTCAGGAAAAATGTAGAGATTGACTGTTATCCTATTAAGATATATAGCGACTTATAGATATTAAATAATGGACCAGGATGCAACATAATATTGGAAATTCTCCCATTATCCTATGAGTGAGTTAGAACTACATAAGGGGATTCAATTAGGTTTATCAACCAATGAGTGATCCCATCTTAAAAACTATAAATCTGGTTTTCTCTAAACTAGAAATAAATCATTATGTAGAGTCATTTTAAGTACTATGTGTTGCTTGATTCCATCCCCAACAAGATAAATATTGTTTCTCATGACCTATACCATTGCCTAACCATAAATATTTCACTGTATTTTAGATCAATTCACATTCTTCCATACCAAAAGATATTGAACTGCCCAAAACATTACTATCTGCATAGAATTAAACTGCAAGGTTCCTCAAGATCTACATGCCACATGATTCTCATTTCAGTGAGATACATAGTGACACATAAGCTTCATTTCCTAGAATTTACCATGGGGTAAAAAATACCCCATTTTTCAAATAATACTCGATCTAAATAAGAGTTCTTTATTTGAGTCCCTTCATTTGGGGGTCCACCAAAGAAACAAATAAGTCCCCCTACAACATATGAGTCTCATCTATAAAAGGGAATCAAAACATTATCACCAATATCAATAAAAAAATTCTACCTTTTTTCTCATACAAATATCTTCCATAGTTAAAACTCATAATCCAGGACACTTTTGGATACTCCTAACCATTTTATAGAATCTAGTGATAGAATTTCGGATACCTAAAATCTTTTTTTCCTAACAATGCAGTAACACACCCTTGTTGGATATTCATAATTTCACCCCAAAATGGTTTAATCAGCCCTAGAATTCCACTATTTGAATTTTAGTGAATCTCCCCATTTTTAATTGTATATAGTATCCCAAAAAAAGGTTTTTTCAACTGATGATATCTTTTTACTTGAGAGAAGACTCTTCTTTCATTATTAGTATTAATAACATTATGTTGGAACCCATGGTTCGAATCAGTCCATGGTCATCAATCATATATTCATCATATATCCTTTTTGCATATGTGAGAGATCCCACAATCAGGTTTTTTAAATTCCTCCCTCATGTCTGTAGTATAATAGAATGAACTTGTTCTATTAGGCCACTTATCCCCTAAAATTTCTATAATGTTGTGGTGCTATTCATATGACCTAAAAATACAAGAACAATATTTCCCAAGTTTGGGCCGTACTTATGTAAGAAAACATTGGCCCCGATTATAGGGAAATTTTGAAAATTAATTATCCTTTAGTTTTCATGTACATTAATTATTTAAACTAAACTATATATTTATGGAAATATGAATCTTAATTAACATAATTTCTCAATCATCTTTAGAATATCACAATTCTTAAGAACTCATTTTATTGACGATATTGTAACAAGCCCAAGCTATATTTTCATAGGTCACCCATAAATTTTCAGGGCCAATCACCCAAAGGATTCCACTATTTAATAATGTAGTAACACACCTATGTTGGATTTTTATAATTTACCCCACAAAATGGGTTTTCTAACCAATGACAACTTTATCCACTATAGATACCACCTATATCACCAAAAATTATTTTTCTCATTCCACTTTTCAAATCCAAATACTATCTTATTATATATTACAAGATTATCCTACTCATACCAAAAAATGATGGTTAGTTATTATAAATATTACTATTAGAGGATTTAATTTTTAACCTTTAAATCGAATATAACGACCGTAAATTATATCCCCCAGATGTCCTTTTTGTATAAAATAGTACTAAATATAATTATTTATGCAGTGTATGGAATTAAACTGTATAGAATAAAATCATATTCACATGAATATTGAATGAAAAAAAGTCATCTTTGCATGATGTTAAAATTTATAGTAGATTTATTAGACTAATGACATTTCTTTTCACAATACATCAACCCTAGTTAGAACGGGGCCTCCCCCTAACATCGGGAATTTAAAAAATTTACCCAACATCACTCAAGACAGAATCATGCAACAGTGGTTTCCCATTCATGTAAAATGAAAAAATAGATGTTCCATTAATTCTTTGACATATTCACTTCAAAACACCACCCATAATTGCCTGGGGGAATCTAATTATCCTAAAACACACTATACCCATCATTAAGATAATATCAGATTTCTTGGAAACTACATTACCCGACTATGTAGTAACACACTCTAGTTTTCTATGCAATATTCACCCACCAAATTTCTTTTTCTATTAGCCAAGACATTCTACTATTTTACTATGTAGATATTCACCCTTGTTGGATTGACATTAATTCATCAAAAAATAGGGTTTTCAAGTAATAATAAATTCACCCCAAGGAGAGAACATCTATTTTTCATAATATCATGTTTTAAATTTAATAACCACAAAATAATGGGTAAAAATTACCCATTGGGTATTTGAAGAATGTTTTAACAAAATTTTTCGAGAAACCTTCTTTCGGTCATCATCTAGAAACTTATGGTAAAAAATGATCAACATAAAATACCAGCCTCACTAGTTTGACAAGCACACATTTAAATTAACAAAAAAAGAGACATAATGATTTTCAAATTGAAAACCTTCAAAGTGAAATCTATGAAATAGGTGAGTCTCAGCTTGTGAGACCAAAACTCTCTATGGTTTAGAAATAATCATGTTATAAAAATAAAATTGGTACAACACATGTAAGGATGAAAACCAAAAAAGAGAGGACAAATGAAAATCCATGTCCATCATTCAATTTCAACATAATATTGGATTAAGGATAAATTTAGAGTGAACATAAATAAGATGAAAATATAATTGTTTTTCTTAAATAACCATATAAATAGTTAGATTACAATAACTATGCTCCATGACTTATGAAAAAAATAAAGTGTCTCCTCATCCCTGACACTTGATATATTTAGCTGATAGAGAGATTCTTTTCAATGAAAATTTTCATAAATGAAATGTGTTTATCAATAGTGTAAAACTAGGACGAAAAAAATTATTAGAAGAAATTTTTTTATAATTAATGAGACAAAAATATTTGTGGAGCATCCACAGTATGGATTCTCTCCATCAAACATTACAAGAGACCTTCAATATATCTCATCATTTCTTAAACAGACTCCAGATCTCCATTGGTATCTTATCTAATAATATCCAACTGAATAGCATGGATCTCTTATTCATGGAGAATTTCCTCTACCATAATTTTAATTGTGGTAGACCCTTCAGTTTGAGATCCTTCTAGTTAATGGTGAGGTTGTATGAACTCCCCCTGAGTGTCATCTATTTCTTATGGAAGGGGTGAAATTTTAATTGTAATATCATCAGTATGCTGTATAAATTATTCAATCTAAATTACAAGGTTATCATTTTCTAGGGATAATGATAAACAGAGGTCATTATTGTTCACAAGAAGCTTCACATTTTTTTGGTTATTTTGAAGCATATTTTCTCGCTCCCATTTGATAATGATCTCCTTCATAGGGGCCTGAAAAATTTATTAATAAAATCTTCCTTGTCCCAACATTATCTATTGGAATGGATGTCGATAGACTCATGAATGATGTTCTTCAAAAGGTTTCTCATAGATCATTTAATGATTTCATTACAATAAGCACGATGTGTGATGCCATGGGGATTGTTAATCTTTAAATCTAATTCAGTTTAACATTGAGAGGGAGTTATGTATTCTGGGATCAGTGCACTCAATGGGGAACCCTACTCTACTCCCTCCGGGACAGTAATAACATTTCATTATAGTAATGGATTTATTTCCACTGAGGATCCACCCTCAAGACTAGCTATAAGGGGTGAATACACATGAAATATATAATACTCATTATTCTACTAAGAAGATATCCAATGTAAGAGGTCAGGTATGATCAATGTTGTTGGTCACACTCACATAGTGATTGGTCAGTGGAATGGGTGGACTCATCTATGACCACCCTGGCCATAGCTATTGGAGCTAGAGTCTATTAATAATGTCCACTCACTTAATTTTACCTAGATCTTTCTAGGATAATATACTAAATATTCCCTTGAATTGGTGCACCCTCAACAATTAGAGTATGATGGATATCTACACCTTGTTTTTTTATCAATTTTGTAGAATTCGCTTCTTATGAAGTAACACTAATCAACTTTTCATGACAAAAACATCAAGGATAAAAATTGGTTTCAGAAAAATTAAAAAATCACATCAATTTAATTCCCTATTAAATTCATAAAACCATTTTAAATATGTAGGGAGATGTATATATTCTCATATTTCATAAAATTTATGATTATGATTTATCATGGGATTTATTAATGTCCCAATCCCTATTATTGTTTCACCAAGGGTGATAACAAAAAAAATTTCTCAAGACCCAATATAGAACCCTTTTCCAATGACATGAGACCCCAAACAACTTCCTTAGAGATAGTCATAGAGACCACATTAGATATCATACTGTCCTCAGGTACATGAGATGTATATGAAACATCATAAGGAATAAATGTAGGGATTCATAATATAAAACTATATGATGTAAATTTAGAATTACCATAATCTTCCTCCCAATCTATAGTGGTAGTAGGATTGATAGGAGCATGTGATATACCCTTATCCCTCAAAACATTCTATGTCAAGGGAGTAAACTAACCATTAAGAATATATGCTCGGTCTGGTGCATCCTTCTTAGTTCTTGGATTATCATTTACAAGATCCTTGAGAGAGGGGAGGGAAGAATATTCTGTTACCATATACATGGTTAAAATTTTAATCAGTATAAATCCTAAATAAATAATACTATAAATATTTCCCATCACTGGAGAGGCACTTGGACAAATAAATTATCCTATAATTTTATTTCATTTTAGATGGAGGAAAGATAACACTGACCTCCAAAAAAATAAGTATTTGAGGTGTAAATATATTTTCTCCTACCATCTCAGCCTCCATTGTCATGTAGAACGAGAATAGATCTCCCAGTTCTGGGGATGATTCGTCAATTTTGAGTGGGTTTCCATTTTGGGAAATATTTCTACAATGAAATCTCTACTCAATTTTTAGAGGGGTGACTTTTAGAGGAGTATTCCTAAATTTTGAGTGGGTCTCGAGCATTTTTAATTTTTGGAATACACACCCCTAAATGAAAAAAGATGAGCTATATAGTGATAAAATCATAATATTAAGTGAACAAAAAGTATAAAACATTATTGTTCTCTCTAACAAAAAAATCCATCTGAAGGAGGTACCATGAAATTTCAAAGAATCAGTTTGGCTTTATCTAAAGAACATTTTTCAAAAAATATTACACATTGAAATAAACCTGAGCTAACATAATCTCACTGATGTCGATCTAGAAGAGATAAGGATATTGAGATAGTTCTATATGGAGAATCTAAAAATATCATGCAAGTCTCATGCATAAGGGAAATCAGTCTTTTGAAACAAAAAATGTTCAAAATAGAGAAAAGAACTTCGGAAGTCAGTTCTTTAGGTGCATATAAAATTATAAACCCATACCATGATTCAAAAAAACTTAGTATAATTGGAAGGGAAACATTGGAATTAGTATCCATAACATTTCAAGATCAACCCCATTCTATAGGGATGGGGGATTTATTAACACAACATTCACGGTCAATGAACCGGACCATAAGAGTTGTGAAAGTATAAAGAAAATAACCCCAACCCTCGTAGGATAGGGATTTTTCATCAAAACATCATATTCCTCAATGGATGTCATTCTTCTCTATATTATGGGGAACATTAAAAAATAAGTCATCTTGGTTTTTTCCATAACATTATCAGATATCCCCATCAAGAATTCGCATGACTGAACCCTCTTAATATTCCATTTGGCATACCATCTTCCAAAAGAATCCCATAGAATAAGTGAAGTAAGGAAAAAACATTGTGGAATTGAAAAATCTTTTCTCGAAAATAATATTACTAAATTACTGTAATTATTTATAAATTAGTGAATGTAATTAACACTACCCCTACATACCCAATAGAACAGAAGAAAAATTCAATAGAGTAAATGGTTGATAAAGTTTTTATTCTTAATAAAGTGCACAATAAAACGATTGAAGGATGATTGTGTACTCAGAACTCAATACAAAACCTAAATCTTGGAATTTCCTAAATCACTCTACCGTTACCTCCTTGAAATGAATAAAATAAGAAAAAGTGAAAGATCACATTTTTTCCTCAGTTATCTCTTTGAGAGGATGATCCACTTTCATTCATGGATTATTTTTCTCAATAAGATGGAGGGATGAATGAATAAAGAAGACTCAAAATAGAACTAATTCAAGGATTCCCTATAATGGGATATGTTCTCCAAGAAGATAATCATCTATCACTTCCAATTAATGTACATCCACCAAGAGGGTTCACCATAGATACTGAAGTGGATCAACAAAATCTACTCAACGTGTCATATCGACCAAAAAAACATATGGATCACATAACAATAGTTTATGTATTCCATAAATTTTGTGCACAACCAGAATAGGGACAAGTACATCGTTACATGCCATCCCCTGAAGCCTACCCACAGTAGAAACCTGGAGTGCCACCACAGATGTCCCTACTATCATATTCACCTGTTCACGATTCATCTCATACATTAATTCTTTATTAGGTCATGAATACTATTGAGAAACTAAAATTTCGATTTTAATCATTGAAATAATGACATGCAATGATAAAATTGGAAAAGAAGACTTACCCCAAATGGATAGATAAATCTCTTCCACCACAAATCTTTTGGAACCCTATAATTCTAGTTTTTTATTTATTGGGAGACCCTGAGCAGCATTTGATGCATTTCATCTCTCACTATGATCACATGATGGGGACCCTTGAATAACATGATGTTGTGAAACTCATCTTCATTATGAAATCACAGTTGGTTTTAGCATTTGTATCTTATTGAAGGTTTCTAGATTGTTAAATTACATTGATGGAAGACCTTCGTATGTACTATCACTTTATTTCAAATCAATGCAACATAAGACTAAATTTATCGAACTCTAAAACTGAAAAAAGAGTAAGAATAAAAAGGCCTATAATTTCATTTATTGGTTAAGAGGATTGGAATATTCGTTAATCCTACTTATTCTTTAGGATAAAATGTTTCCCATCAGTATAGAGAACCTTCATGATGAGTTTTTCATGTAACTCAGCCATATGAAATAGGTATAAGTCTTTTGGACCATTCCAATATCACTCAAATATTTTTAGACTCTCTCTCATACACCAATGATAATTTCTGAGTAATTACATTAGCTCACGGAAGAGAATAGGGAAAGTAGAGGTTTAAACTCTTACAGTAATGTAGACCCTTCTACCCGCTCTTGCTAAAAATCTCACACCATATCATGATGTTTATTCTCATGATAATTGGAAACAACTCCCAGCTCATTAAGATGATAAGAGGAAGCATATGGGAGAACAGTTTTTGGAGATGAAGGGAAAAGGTATATTCTAATCTAGGTGACCAAGTCCTTGGATAGTTTATCAATGCATCCGAGTATAACATGATCATGATCCCAAATTAAAATACACTCATCCAAGATGGTTACTATCATCCCCAAAATTATTACACCTTCCCTCAATTATTAGGTAAAAACATCCAGCAACGATTAATTCTAATGTCATCCAATTGAAGATGGTGGATTCTAAGAATGTAAAGTTGGGTAGTCCACCTGCTCAAGTATCATATATCTCTACCACCAATTCAGAGGTAGATAATGAATGGATGGTAGTTAACATCAATAGTACAATGTTTTTCTTTAATTGGATGGTAATGATTATTTTCAACTAGACCCATGATATCATATGATAACAGCTGAAACATTCAATTGTTCCCTCAGCCATCTTCATTATGACATAGATGACCACTTTAGTGTCACAATACTCATAAGGCCAGTGTTCCAAAAAAATGACATGTAAAGAATAGAATTTAGAAAATTCAAGAAGATGAGTCGATTGTAAGGCCAATGTTGTCTTTATATTTAACATACTTCATTCCTATAATTCTAGAAGAACAATAATACACCCACTAAATTATACAATAATAGTTAATCCTCTAGTATAAATATCTATCAAATGTGGAGTTGATCTTCGAGAAAATTAATTTAAATCACATAATGGATTAATTTTATGATTATGAGTGCGATTATGAACCTGAATTAACTATATTAAATTGGGTAATTGGGGGAGAGGCATTGAATGAAGAAAATATAGGGGAAGACATGATCCTTTTAGGAGTTAGTACTTTATTCGTGTCCCAGATCGAACCTTTTACTCCACTAAAACACATGGGAGATCCTTGAAGTGAGATCAGGGGGAGAAAGAGTGTTTCCCCACAGAAGCTAGGGTGTGCATTAACATGAACATATTGATATACATTCTAGAGGGTACTCCATAACACAATCAATCTCAACATGTTAGAAGACCAAGTCGACCTAACCCACTAATAGTAAAAGCATCTCCAATTCCAATTCCAATGGATGATCCATCCAAATAGAGTACTTATATTCCTAAAATAGCAATAAATGATTATCCAAGGGAATAAAAGTTAATACTAGGAGACCAAAATTATACTACATTGAACCAAATAGCCCTACTAATGGATAATTTTCCATTATTGGATGCCTTCAGCAAACCAAAATACCTCTAGGAAGAACTAAAATGCGGCCTTTTCATGCCCTTAGGAATTTTATGTATATGTTGTTGCTTCTGATGTATATTGTACAAATAATAATCCTACAAAATTCCAAATGGTGATCCCGTTCACAAACATGGATGTATATGACATCATACATGAACATGATTGACCATTTTATATATATAGAGGGATAAATGACATTAATATCTAATAAAACTTCATTGAAAATGGTTTAATAATAAATATCATTTGTGTATATACACTTTTTCAACTATGATTCAAAAAATATCACTTTTCCACTCCAATATAATGTTATAGGGTTCTGTAAATGAATGAAAAAAATCCTCTTTGATAAATTCAACATGGAACATAGTTTAGGGATCTCATCTCTATCTCAAAATACATGTTTTTTTTGGGAAGATAATACATTCAATGTTATGAAAAGAAGACCACGACTACATTAGCATGCCGATATTCTCCCTTCAAACAAGAAAAGTCTCAAATATTGTACCAATTGAAAAATTGGGAAATTTCAGGGTGACAAATCCCCATTGAAATCCTGTTAATTAAAAAAATGTTCGATTCTACTAGAGGGAATGGAAATAGTCCTTGAAAAATGTTGTCACTTGAATCAATGAACTGAATGTTCTAGAGATGATTTCGACTAATCCATTAAAATAACATAGTGTGAATTATGTGATTACTAATTATAAAATAAAATATGTAGGACAAAATTCAATAATATATTTAGTTAATCATGTGATTTCATCCATAAAAACTATTTCTGTCTGTGGTTGATAAATTTTCATCTCTATAAGAAATAATGAAATCCTGGATTGAAATATATTCATTTCAACCCTTGAACATAAATAAATCCATATTATATCAGTTAGGATGGAAGACTTTTTCATGTCTATGGGAGAAAATGAATGTACTCATTCACATTCAATCGTATACCTTTTGGAGGATCATAAAGGCCTCATGCCATCAATAAAGCATGAAATAGTCTCTTTTTCTTTCTAATATCCAAATTGGAACTCCTAACCTAACTATGAGAAACATGCTTCATCCCAAAATTCCCAGTAAAAAGTTGAAGCAGTAAAAAATAAGGAAGTTAAAGGGGAGGAAGACCTCATGGATTCTACTCTATTATGTGAGGGAGGTGTATCCACCACTTTTGATGAATTCGGTGATATTAATCTTGGTATGGAAGGAGATCAGTGACCCACTTTGATCAGTGAGGCCTTAGCATCTGAAGTACAAGAGGTATTTACTTATTTCCAGAATCAACACAAGGAAATGTTCTCCAAAAATTATATAGATACTCAATTCCTAATTCCTAATGTGTTTACCAATAACATTAGATTTCTAGAAGACCCTCAAGGGTACAAACTAGAACTAGACAGACACACCAAACTCACATAGAGAAAATTAGGGATCGAGTAGATAAGATCATCCGGTTGACTTCATCTGAGAGGAATAGTATCAGAAATGGCCAGCTAAAACTGACCCTAAAAAGTAGATGAATGTGAAAATCTGAGTGTTCATCAAATTTAGAGAACTCAAACCACACTATATGAAAGATGGATTCTTAGTTTTACTCAAAAAACTCCTGATGGATGCAACTGTTAGATATCAATCTGTATCCATCATGGATAGATATTAATGGAACTCATAAAGTCAAATAGACCTAGATGATGAATAATCCCCCACCATAAAAAACCCCACATATATATTCTTCTAAAAATTATTCCATTTTTCTTGAAGAAACATGGTGCCACATACCAAATTTCCATGAAACACATATTTAAATCTATCCTATAGATGTTTTTCGAACGATATGTAGATGATCTAGAGGTTAAGTAAACCAACAATTCTGACCATCATGAGGATCTTGAATCCATCTTCCACTAGATGTAAAATCATAACGTAATGTTAAACACCTTAAATTGTGATTTTATGGTAACCTCGAGAATTATTCTCGACTTTTTGTAATTTGAATGAATCATCAATGTGGACCCTGAGAAAAAAACTATCCTTATAATTTCACCTCATCAAAACCATAAATAGGTGAGGGACATCAAGGAAACATGTCCTAAATATGAAAATTCAAATCCATACTTATATGAAAGTTTTTTCCCTTAAACATAATGATGAAGAAGGGAGTCAAATATCAATGGACCAATAACAGTTAATATAGATTTTACTACCTCATGTAATTCCTCTTGTTTTCACAAGTATTAATTCTACCTATTGATGAAAATTTTCTCATTATATATGTGGCTACCATTGAGTGATCACTATGTGTATTCCTTTAGTAATAGAATGATACTAGGACTGAGAAAAAAAATTATTATGTTATTCAAACCATGGTTGATGATGAGATCCATTATACCGATATTGAGAAGAGGTTCTGGGAATCAATATTTACATTTCAGAAACTAAGGAATTACATAAATCACTAGGAGGTCTAATTGGTCTCTCATAATAGATCTCACAAATATATCCTCATTCTTAATATGTTATAAACACATCGGGCATGGTGGGAAATTATCATGTTGTAATTTGATAAATAATTTGTTCCTTTGAAAGAAGGTAAAGGATACTCCTTAGATGATTTATTTATAGAGAAACTATATATAAATGAAATGTCATTAAATATCAAATTTACAGATGAGGATATATTCTCTAATCAAGATGGTCCTCAAATATGAGAAATGTATTTTGATTTTATATCTAGAATTCCAACAATGAAAAGAATGGTATACCATTAGATCAACAATGTTGGGTTAGGTATCAATAATATTTCTCTAGAAAATATAGGCATTCCTTACTGTATCCTATTATAAGAATGTTATACAAATGTTATGGAAGTATTATAGACCCTTCCTCTATGACAAGAAATTGTACTCCAAATACCATGGTACCACCAATTGTTTAAAGTAGATCCATATTTAGTAATAAAACTTATCAATGAGAATAATGCCATCAGAAAAGAAGAGAAAATCCCCCTGAATTACTATGTCTGGGGGTTGGTCATACAGTTCCACTCAAAGAAAATATCGACACACATCATGTGATTATATAATTCCTAGGAATATGTATTGGTGAATGAAGCTATGAATTTGGGAGATCCAAAAACAGTTAAATGGCCATAAATATTTCACATTCTTGAATTGTATCACATTATGTTCAGCTCATAGTGTATGAGTTTAATGAATTCATTCCTACCCCTCAACTATATGGTCCTACAACTAGGTGGATGATTCAAATTATGGAATACCATCATGATAGAGTACACCTACTAGATTGAGTGGGTAAAGAGAAAATTTAACAGTGTGTAGCCAAATTTACACTTTATGATGGCAGAAATCACCAAAATATACCCTATAATTGATGCCTTTATGGATCCCTTCTCAGATGTATTGATCGAAAAGAGGCAGTTTCTATTAGAAACAAAACGGAACACCAGAGATGGTGGTTACCACTTGTCAAAGATCAAGATTTACCATCAAATAAGAAGGATTGTGTTCTAATAGACCACTGTGAAAAATGATTACACTGAATGCACCATTAAGTTTCATTCCTATCAAGATAATTCTATCTTCATACATCTACACTTATAGTTTATACATAGATCCAAATATTCCTGGCCATTTTCTACATGTGGAATGGATGTTTTAGTGACACACCCTCTAGCCAAGGACATTTAATTCAAATACATTGTATCTACTACCAATTTCATCTCTAAATGGTTGAGGAAATCGCCCTCAATGATTTCAGAGAAGAAAACCGTTGTCATCTTTGTGAGGGACAATACAATTATAATTTTTTGGGGTCCCCCATAAAATAAAGACTGTCAACGCCACTATTTTCTATTGAAAACCTATATCTTGAATACAATATTAAATTAAACTATTCATCCTTCCGTCATGAAATGGATAATTGGATGATTGATGCCTTAAAAATTACCATATCAAACACACACTAGAATTTGGTGTAAAAAGATAAAAATTATTGGTATGAAAATCTCTTCCGTGCCTTATAGGAATACATGACTAGAAACCATACCGCCGCATTGGATACCCTGTATTCACTGTTATACGAAATATAAGTATTCCTTCCCATTGAGGATCAATTATCAACACTATGTATTGATATTGGTTACTGTCTATCCACATATGAGACACCCTAGAAACAACATGATGAATTGTAGTGGCTTGATGAGTAATGAATTCACACCATGCATAACAAGGAGGTATATCCAGATTAGATGGTGTCAGATTTTAACTATACAAATTTCCTTAATTCATTCCTAAAAATTGAATTGGTATTGGTTGTTAAGACTCTAATGATACCTAGAAATAACCCTCCAATGTTTGAACCATTCTAGGATGGACCCTAACCCATACGTGATTCCCAATTTATCAAATATTAATACTTTATCTCAATAGATGGATAGATAATTACATCCCAAACCAATTCAAGGTTCAAGAAGAAATATTTCATGTAATATTATGATAATCATCCGAGTAGGAAGACGATATACTTAAAAATAATATTAAGTACAATATATAAGACTCTACCCTGTGTAGCATGTATTCCTGACAATAATATGTCAAAATTTATTATTTATGTCATAGTTTTACAAAATAAAACATTGCAACATTACATTCCATTTATTTGTGTGTCATAATTTTTTATGTTGGTACTTTACAAGGCTTTTCTTCAAGAACTATGTGTGGCATGAATCTTAATATAATGAGATATATAGTGTCTCTCAAACCTCCCCTTCTAGGTCCATCTGAAATAACCCCCCTTTTATACACACATGAATTCAGTAATTATGGGGAATCCCTTTCAATAACTCTTTATGGCATGAATCCTATCCTGATTCGTATACATAATGCCATGGGTATATCCATAATTCTAAAAAATATTAATTCCCCACATTTATAATATCAAAACAAGATCTATTTTGGGAACAATTACTTCTAGGAATATGTGTGTTTTTATTCTCATATTAAATGGATATGTAGTTATTTCTTAGGTCGTATCCCCTATTCAAGTAAAAAATTCCAGCTCTTATTGGGTGACGTACGTCCTTATCAGAATTCATTAAACAACATGTCCAACATCCTCATCGCATGATCATAATCTACAAGATATTTTCATGAATATTATTTTCTTGATTACTGTACCACTAAGATATATTGTGTTTCATGAATAACAAATCCCATATCTTGTTCTGTTGAATAAAATTATCCACTCCTTAGGTATAAGTCAAACCATCATAGACATACTTTCACGAAATACGTGAAACATTATTCCTATCATCATAGGATATGTAGTGATTCCAAGATATCCATTATTGTTCCCAACCTCAATATTTACCCTCATTCACGTGGGGAAATAATTTTCCTCATTTCCTTACATTAATATACATGGGATTCAAGAAGTACATATGGAATAATTCTCAACTAAATTGGATTTCTAGCGATAACTAGATCTTACACCGTGTACCATCCACCACAAATTCTAAATTCCCCAATCATTAATACACTTGAATTTACATAGTGTGGTGGGAGAAACGTTTTCCAATACTTCTTTCTCACACAATGAATAGATCATGTAGAAATAATATTTTTTGTTAAATAGTTCCTTGTATAAGTACACCATATCAATTTATATTGGCATTATCATGTTCTTGGATACCATACATTAAAATTCACAACAATGTTATTTGTTACAAGGAAACAAATCATTATTTCCTCAGGAACAATGTATAGGTTCATTTTTATTCTAGTGAGATACATAGTGACATATGGCTCTTCAATAATGGACCTGGATGCAACATATATGTGTAATTTCCCCATTATTCTATGGGTGAGTAAGAACTACAAAAGGGTATTCAATTAGATGTATCACCTCGTGAGTAAGACCATATTAAAAAACAAAAACCCCATTTCCCCCACAAAATAATTAAATCGTTATGGAGATTCATTTTTCGTACTATGTGTTGCCTGATTATAGACTTCACAGGATAAATAGAGTCTCTCAAGACCTATACCATAGTCTAACCCCAATTTTCCATTGCCCTTTAGATCAATTCACCTTTGTCCTTACCAAAAAAAGTTAAACTGAATGATGAAATTACTATCAGAATAACATTAAACTGCAAGGTTCCTCAAGAACTACTTGTGTCCTGATTCTCATTTTGGTGAGATACATAGTGATGATTGAGACTCATGTCCTAGAATCACCCATGGGGTATAAAAAAATTCTCCTTTTTTTTGTAAAAGCCTCGATTTGAATATGAGTTCTTTAGTCGAGTCCCCTCATTTGGGGGTCCACCAAAGAAAAAATGATGTCCCCCTCCAACATATGATTCTCATCCTTAAATAAAAATCAATACATTATGGCCAATATAAGTGAAAATATTACCTTTTTTCTCATACAAATCTCTTCCACAAGTAATACTCATAATCTGAGACACTCTTTGGATCCTCCTAACCATTCTATAAAATATAGTTATAGAATGTATGATACCTAAGGACTTCTTTTCCAAACAATGCAGTAACACACCCCTGTTGGATTTTAATAATTTCAACCAAAAAATGGTATTATCAGCTTTTAGATTTAACTATTTGATATAGAAATAAAACTCCCCAATTTTGTTTGATAAATTATCCCAAAAATGGGTTTTTAAACCAATGATATATTTTTCTTTGAGAGAAGCCTCTTCTTTGATCATAAGTCTTAAAGAAATTATGTTGGAACACATGGTTCGAATTAGTCCATGGTTATCCATCATATATTCATCCTATATCCTTTCTGATGATATGAGAGCTCACAAAATCAGGTTTTTAATATCCTCCCTCATGTCTTAATTATATCAAAATGAACTTGTACTGGTAGACCAAATATAACCTATCATTTCCATAATGTCATGGTCTTAATCATAAGACATGAAAATAGAAGAAAAATATATCCCATGATTGGGTCATACCTTTGTAGGAAACCTTTGGCCCCAATTATGGCGTAATTTTAAAATTTAATCATCCTTTCACTTTCATGTATATTAATTCTTCAAACTAAACTCTATATCATTATAAATATGAATATTCATAAACATAATTTTTTCATCCTCAGTAGAATGTAAAAATTATTAAGAACTCATTTTCTTGACTATGTTATAGCATACCCTTGATTGGTTTTCATAAGTCATGCATAAATTTGTAGGGATATCAGCCAAAGGCTTCCTCAATTTAATTATGTAGTAACATATCCAAGTCGGATTTTCATAATGTATCCCACACAGTGGGTTTTACAGCATGCGACAACTTCATCCTTTAGAGATTCCTCCTCTATCACCATAAACCATTTTTCACATACAGCTTTTAAAATCGAGAGATTCCTATATTAAAAATTATAACATTATCCTCCCCATTCCAGAAAATTATTGTTAATTCATAAAATATTAATATTAAAGGAGATAATTATTATACTTTAAATAAAATATAAAGACATTACATTATATACCCCCAATGTATTTTCTGTATGAAATTAAATTAAATAGAATTATTTCTAAAGTGTATGACCTTAAACTCTATAGAATAACATCACAGTCAGAAGAAGTTAAAATGAATGAAATTTCCACTTCGTAAGATGTTAAACTGCATAATCGATTTCTTGTTCGCATGGAATTACTTTGAAAAAAACTTCATCCCTTGTTAGAAATCCCCCCCCCCAACATCATGCATTTATCAAATGTACCCACCTTCACTCCAGCCAATATCATACAAGAGTGCTTTCCTATTCATGTTAAATGAAAAAACAGATGCTCCATTATTTCATAGATATATTCCCATCAAAACACAACACATCATGTCCTTGGGAAATACAATTATCTATAAAAATCATTCACCCATCATTAATAAAATGTCATAATTCCTTGAATCTACTTTAAAAGAATGTGTGGTGCCACGCTCTAGTTTTCTCTACAAAATTCTCCCCCCAAATTTCAGTTCCTTTTAGCCAGATGATCCCACTATTTAACTATGTAGTAATTCACCCTTGTTTGATTCACATATATTTACCCCCAAAATCGGTTTTTTAAACAAATGGTAAATTCATCCAAAGGAAAGTACTTCCCTTTTTCATAATATCATGTTTTAAATATAAGAACCAAATAATAATGGATTAAAATTATCCATTGTGAATTTGAAAAAAATATCATTATTTTTCAACAAACCTTGTTTGGGTCATCATCACAAAACTCATGGTAAAAAATGTTCAACCTAACACACCCGCCCCACTAGTCTGAATTTCACAAGATTGAAATACCCACAAAAAGAGACATAATAATCTCCAAATTACTAACCTTCAAATTGATATACAGGAAAAATTTGACTCTCAGCTCGTGATACCAACACTCTTTGTCGTTTATAAGAAATGAATATATTAAAATAAATCGGTAAAAAACTTGCAAGATGAAAACCAAAAAATAGCGAAATAAAAAAAATCCATTTTCATCTTTCAATTTCTTTATTATAATGGAATCAATAAAAACTTTATGGTGATGAGAAATAAGATGAAAGTATTATTGTTTGGATTATATTAAATTATACACAGTTAGATTACAATAACTATACTCCATGCCTTAAGAAAAAAATAATTTGTCTCCTCGTCCATGACACTATTTTTATGATTAACTGACACTTAGATGTCTTTCAAGAAAATTTTCATCAATGATATGAATTGATCAATGATAGAAAACTGGTATGAAGGAAAGTAGTTTTTGAAGAAAAAATATTTTAATTTGTGAAACAAAAAAAATTGGTGGAGAATCCACTCTATGGATTCTCTCCATCACACATTACAGGAGACCTTCAATATAACTCTTCATTTCTTAAAAATACACCAGTTCATCATTATTTTCTTATCTAAACACATCCAACTAAATATCTTGGATCTTCTCTTCCTGGAAATGTTCTTCCACCATAGTCATAATTGTAGTTGACCCTTCAGTTTGGTATCCTTATAGTGAATTGTGATGTTGTATGAACTCCCCCTAAGTGGAATTTAGTTCTTATAGATGGGGTGATAATTTTATGGTAATAAAATTAACACGTTTTATTAATTATTCCATATACCTTGGATGGTTATCCTTTTCTAGGGATAATGATTCTCAGAGGTCATCATTGTTCACAAGAAGATTCACTTTTTTAGGTTCTTTTGTTTCTTGTTTCCTCGCTCCCATTAGAGAATGATCTCTTTCATAGGTGAATGAATAAAATAGTAATAAAATTATCATTTTTCCAAAATTATATATTGGAACAAATGTTGATATATTCTTGAATTAAGTTCTTCAAAAGTTTTTTCATTGATCATTTTCATGATGTCCTTACAATAAGCATGGTGTGTGATGTAATGGGGATTTCACATCATCAAATCTGATTCAGTGTCACATTGAGTGGGATTTATGTATTCTGGGATAAGTTCACTCAATGGGGAACCCTAATCTACTCCCTCTAGGATTGTAATAACATTTACTTCTAGTATGAGATTTATTTCCACTATGGATTCACCCTCAGATCAAGCTATAGAAGGTGACTATACATGACATAGATAATACTCATTATTAGACTTAAGAATATAACAATGGGAAGAGAAAGGGGACGATCAATGTTGTTGGGGACACTCAGTTATAGATTGGTTAGTGGATTGGATGGACTCATCTCTGACCACCCTGACTATAGATACATGATCTAGAGCCTCTTAATAAGGGATGCTCTCTGAATTTTACCTATATCATTCTGGAATAATATCCTAAAGATCACCTTGAATTGGTGGACCCTCAATAATGGGATCATAATGGATATCATCACCTCATTTGTTCATCAATATGGTAGAATTCTCCACTAATAACGTTACACTATTCGACATGGTATTATGAAAACATCAAGGATAAATATTTGTTTCACAATAATTAAATACTGACATCTGTTTAATTCCCTATTAAATTCCAAAAACTATTCTAAATAGGTGATGAGATTAATATACTCTCATATTTAATAATATTTATGGTCATGATTTATCATATCATTTATTAATGTCCCACGAAACAGTGTAGTTTCTTTAATGGGGATGACTAAAAAATTTGTCTCAGGATCCAATATTCCCCTTTTTTCTAATGATATGAGACCCCAAACAGCTTCCTCGATGGTAGTCATAGAGTCTAAATTAGATATCATAGTTTTCTCAGGTACATGATATTAATATGAAACATTTTAAGGAATAAAAGTTGATAGTCATAATATGAATCAATATGATGTCACTTTGAAATTACCAAAATCCACCTCTCTATTTAATGTGGTAGGATTAGTGACAGGAGCATGTGATGTACTATCATCCCTCCAATATTTTTCTGTAAAGGGAGTAATTTTCCATTAGGAATCGATAATTGGTCTAGAGAAACCTCCTATGTTATGGGAGGCATGTTTACAAGACCCTTGATATAGGGGAGGGAAGAATATTCTGCCACCATAGACATGGTTAAATTTTTAATCTACATAAATCATATATTACTAATATTGTGGAGACTTACCATCACTAGAGAGGCACTAGGAAAAAGACATTATAATCTAATTTTATATCATTTTAGATAGGGGAATGAAAACACAGACCTCATAAAAAATATGTATTAGACGTATAAATATAGTTTCTCTTACCATATCAGCCTCCATTGTCTTCTAGACTGGTGATAACTCTCCTGGTTTGGGGGATGATTCCATAATATTGAGTGGGGTTCGATTCAATCCATATTTTTACAATGAAATATCAACTCATTTACCTCTAGAAAACTAAAAACTAATATACTTTTGCCCCCATAAATAGAACTATGATTGATAAAAAATAATTGATGACAAAAATTGGAGGCCAGATTGTATGAACATACATCCTTAGGATCCAAATATTCAATCCATTCCTTAGAAGAGGGGTGGTCAAACCATTCAATGGCACAATAACACGATATTTCATCCACTCATCTCGTGGTATGGATATGAATGTTAGTTGTGTTTATATGAATATCTAATTCTTGAATATATATCCCTACATCAGTGGAATAATCCTCAAAGAGAATATTTGGTGGGGTTCGAGCATCTGAAATTTCAGGAAAACATATCTTAACATGAAGAAGCGACAATACGATTTCTGCATTATAGGGAATGCCATTAAAAAATTGTACTACCTCTAGTCATATGAATTATGAGGAATTATTTTTCTAATACCAAAATAATTCAACAATGGTTGGTTTTGTGGGATTTTTGACGCAATGTGTCCCATTTGAATGATAAGAAAATGGAGTCTGAGTCTCTTCTAGATGGTGACGATTGGACCATCTAGGCTCAACATCAATTGGAATAGACCTTTTTACCCAAAACTGTGGAATGAAAAATGCATAAGGCTATTTGTGTTAACTCATGATAATATTATCAACACCCTTTAATGGGGGAAAAGAACCCTCTGGGGGAGATAAAACCCCTTCTAGAGGGGGAGGATCCTTTCAAACATTCATTCCATATATGAATGTTATTGTTGTCTTGATTTGAAGTAAATTTACTAATAAAAATCTATCCGGACATGATAAAATCTAGGATATTAAATACCATGAATTTGATCCAATGTACATCCCCATTGGAGGTAGTTTAATTACCGATCGAGTGAGCTTTATCCCTTTAAGAATCCAATACTATCAGGATACCATTGGGTTATTTAAGGATCTTGCATGAAATTGGTTATATGTTGTTATTTATTTAGAAACATGAATTGGAAGAAAAATATATGTGGTGCGTAGTCCTCACATGTAACCTCCCCATCAATATGGGTCACCAGCACCCCATTCATAGGTTAAATCATAAACGATCATTAATCTACACTATCCTTTTTATCATCAGTAAATATCCCAATAAATGGTTCTCTATATGGGATAAAAATGAACTCCTTGAATAGATTTAGCATCATCAAGGTTTCATTGGTATTTAAGAAGAATTGATTAAAACTAGAAACGAATGGTAAAAATAGTTGAAACTGATTGCTTGTAATCTCAACACCACTCCACACAGTGTACGATCTAAAGTGGTTTGTGATCCATCCTCAAAATACAAGGGAATGACCTAGAATTCTTTATGAGGACTTTCCTACAAGAATATGCAACTTGAATTGGTGAATCCTCACCTGTATAGGGATTTCCAACCCTATGTTCTTCTTATATCCCAGCATAGCTATAATAATGAATGTTCCTAGCCTCACACCACCATTGGAGTCATAGACAGGTATCAGGTATACTCATAGCCAATAAGGAGCCGACCGTATTACATTCATAATCTTTAATTTATCCAAGAAAACACATCCTTTTACATTGAGGATATTTTCATGTTTAGAGATATAGTTAAATGGGACATAACACATTCATGACATTACACATTTTTACAAAGTTGATACCATAAAAACAGTTTCCATTTTTTTAAAAATATTAAACATTATAAAATAAATCATGATACCTTGAAAATTTATCAAAATTTAACATGGATTACTTCTTTTTCTAACACATCCATTTACCTGTGAAAATCATTTAAAACATGGGAAGAACCCAAAAACATAGTAAGGGATTAAATAGAAGGAATGAGCACATTAGTCCATGAATACTCGTAATGTATGAAATCATTTTCAAAAGACATTATTATCACCCATATATACATAATTTTGGTAACATAATATTTAAAAAATATCTACACAAAACATGAGAACATAAATATAATAATAAAGGTATCATGGGTCATTACTTACATAATATGGTAAACCTCTTGGTTACCTTATAATTTGAAACCCTCACACCTACCTTACAATTTGTATAACCATCGCAGTTACACTTGGAGTAAAAATATGGCCGACCTCCAACTAAAACATACCCAATGAATTGGAGAGAAATATAGGTCCCAAACTTCATAATAAATATTTCCAAATATCCAAAACATAATCATTCAACGTGAATATTAGCATTAAAACATTTCTTTTGAATTTTCTAAAACAGAATTTTAAAAGAGGATTTTAAATGAAAAGTCCCTTAAAAATATCATATAATTGAAGTGAGACATAATAGAGTGGATGAAATATGTATATACTCAATATATATACATAATTAAACATTTTATAATCATAATTAATCACATAATCATTTTAAATACCACTTAAATAATGAAGAATAAGGTTATCCCAATGGATGGAAATTGGGTTAAGAATTCCCTTACCTCATTCTTGTCAAACATAAAATTTGTTTAAAAATCCTATATAATTGTAAAAATAGTTTTATTAGTATTTTAAAGAAACATTTTCAAGTTTATAAAATCTTATATGATCATTTCAAAACATCATTTCACCCTTTAATTATTAGTATTTTTCCCCTTGCACTATTTTTGGGTGAGTTCTTGACATGATTTCCAAGGTTGGTTCATGATGGATGTTAATGTCAATTGGAAGTGAAACTCCAAAATTGGAATGGATTAGAATTTAAATATATCCAGTAAAATAAATTTTAACATTTATCATTTGGGATTCTTACTGTAGGATATTCATAAGTTAAAACAGTAATGATGTTCAGTTAGATCACTTTAGTGGTTCTTTGATAATAACGACCTCATTTTGTTGAATAAATTAAAACCATTTGTAAATTAGAATTAAAGAACCATTAATAAGACATAATACATATATTATAGCCTGGTTCAACCATAAAAAAGTTTTTATGACCCGAATTGAAATATTAATTGAAAAATGAAATCACATTTTCCACGATGTCTGTAATTCCACACATCATGGACAATGTTTTTTATTCGTTGAATAAGTAGGAGAGCAGTAGAAGAATGATGATAAAATAAAAAATATAACTGATTATGGAGAATTAATTCCTCTTGTATAAGATTAGGTAAATAAAAAATAAGAATTAATCTTGAAATAAAATGAAACATGTGAAATTTCTCACAAAAATTCGGCAGCCTAATGATGTATCATAAAATTTCATAAAGATAGTTTGATGAGAGAAGTGGGATATATCATAAATCATACATAATATATATAGTTATATGTGATATAATCTAATATATCCCAACATAATCAAAATGGAAGGGTAGAGAATAACATAAAATGAATGAAAAGAAAGAAAATAAAAGAGGATATTTACCTCTTGATCTCTTCTCCTTGAGATCCTACTTAAGAACTTTGGTTTTGGTCTTTTGGTGAGACCTGCTACTCTAGGACATGGTGAATATCCTTGATAGATTTATTGGTCTGCACAAAGGGATGGTTCAAGGCATGAGAGGTGTGGGAAGAAGAGGGGAGTGAGGGTGGTATTTATTATGGAAGAGAAGGGATATTTTTCATTATTCTAATCATTATTATAATATTTTTCCCATGATTATGAATAGTCAATGTTAATGCGACCTAAAATAATAATAATGGAATGTGATTTCGAACCAAGTGGCCTTGCACCACTTATGATGTTATAAATAGTGTATTTTACTGATAAATTGATTATATGTTCTTTTATCATATTTTACTATTCATCAAAAAATGACAAATTTTTGAAAAATCTCAAAAATTTACCCTAACCATTTTTGGATGTTTATAATTCAAAAATTATGTCCATTTTTCTAAAATAATTCTTTAAACATAATAAATTAAAATTTTAAATTAAATCATACTGAATTAAAAAGTTAACAATTCTAATGCTATAACTACTTCAATATCAGGATATAAAATTAACCAAGATGTTATTATCATAAAACCTTAAGAAAATAAAATAATAATAAAATTTACTATTAATTATGGACATATTACTATTCACATTACTATTCATAAGGGTATGTTACTATTCACAAAATAACATGTTGTTTTCATCAGACTCCAAATAACTTTTTGAACACAAATGTAGATGAACGATTCTTGAAATTAAAAACATAGAAGTAGAAAAGTTTTGTTTAAATGATAGTTATAAATATAAATTTAAAACAAAGATAAATGCATTTCTATTTATTTCTTGAAACCCTTGGGGTGTTACTTTATCCCCACCTTCTGAAAATTATGTCCTCTCAATTTTATTTACTTATTAAACTACTGAGGGTAATTTTACCTCATAGAATTTTTAGACTCCCATGTTGATTCTTCAGCCATGTGGTTTCTCCAGAAAAACATTACCTGATGTATTACCTTATTCCGTAATACATGTTCCCTTCGATCATGAATCTGAAATGGTTTCTCTTCATTAGAATGGGTCTCTTCCCGCTGAACTTTTTCAAGGCTCATGAAATGTGATGAATCTGGAACATACATTATCGTCATCAAAACATGAAAAACATGTATACCTGAGACAAACTCAGAGGAAAATCTATGAAGTATTCCACTGTTCTATCATTCTCGAAGATTTCAAAAGGACCGATGAATCGTTGATTTTTCTTCCATTTCTTACTAAAACACATCACACTTTACTAAGGATATATTTTATAGAAACCATAGTCACCTTCCTCGAAAGAGAAGTCTTTCCATCTGTTATCTGCATATATTTTCATCCTACTCTGAGCTATCCTCATGTGCTGCTGGATCGTCCTCACTTTCTTGGCCACTTATTCTACTAATTCTGGCCTCATCAACTTCCTTTCACTAACCTCATCCTAAAATGTTGATGTCAGACAATTATTCCCATACAAATCCTCAAAAGGTGTCATCTGAATACTAGAATGAAAATTTTTATTATAATAAAACTCACTTAAATAAATATATTGATCCCAACATCCCTGATAGCCCCTTGAACATGCTCAAAGCGTATCCTTCAATGTTTGAATCATTCATTCTGATTTCCCATCTAATTGAGGATGAAAATCTATATTGAAATTTAACATTCTGGCCAACGACTTCTGATATCCCTTCCAAAAGTTATAAGTGAACCTTGGATCTCAGTCAGATACAAAGGAAAGTGAAAATCTATGTAACCTGGAAATCTCTTTGAGGTACATTCGAGACAGTTGATCCAAATACATTGTATCCCGCATAGAAAGAAAATGTGCAGATTTTGTCAGCTGAACAACAATAACTCAAATTGCATTATCTCTTCAAGATGTCTTAGGTAGTCCCACCATAATGTCTATGGATACATCTTCCTATTTTCTCTCTGGCACTGGAAAAGGTTGAAGCAACCTCTTCGGAAACTACTGCTCGACATTAACCTGTAGACATGTCAAAAAATTCATGGTAAAATGATCAGTATCTATTTTTATTCCATCCCACCAATAATACTCTCAAAGGTCTCTATACATCTTAGTTCTACCATGATGAACCGAAAATGGAGAACTATGAGCTTCACACAACAAATCATTCTTCAATTGAGAATCACTAGGCACAAACAACCAATTTTGAAAATCGTAAAACACAATCGTTTTCAAGGATAAGTTCTGGGAACATACCCATTTTAACCAATTCTACTTTTTTCTGTAGCACACAGTCTTCCTTATGCACTCACATAATTCTTTATAATAATGAAATCTACACTGAAAAATGAAACACAATAGAGGTATTTCATGCACCAAAAACATCTGTGCCAAAATTCATCAAATCATTAATCAAGGGATCATGTTCCAAACGTATCATGGTTAATGCTGCATGATGTTTCCAAATAAAGGTATCTGCCACTTTGTTTGCTTTTCTTGGATGGTAAATGATCGTGAAATCATAATCCATTATCATTTAAATCCATCTTCTCTTATTTGTGTTTAATTCCTTTTGAGTGAATACATACTTCTGATTTTTATGGTTAGTATATATTTGTCACTAGAATTCATATAAATGATTCCTCCAAATTATCAGAGAAAAAACTACAGCTACCAATTCCAAATCATGTGTGGGATAATTTATCTCATGAGGTTTATGTTGAATCAAACCATAGGCAATTACCTAATCATTCTACATAAAAACACAACCAAGTCCCTTTAAAAAATAATCATTGTAGATGAAAAATCTCCAATCTATGATGGTAAGGCCAAAACTAGATCATTAACGAATCTCATCTTTAGTTCTTGAAAAAATGCACCTCATTATACTATCCAAACAAATTAAACCCCTTTCTCTGTTAACTTAGTTATCAGGATAGATAACCGTGCAATGTTCCTAACAAACCATCAGTAATAACCTACTAACCCAAGAAAACTATGAATCTCTGTATCATTTATGGGTCATGGACATTCATCAACCACCTTTATTTTGGAATGATGAACTATTATTCCATACTTATTTACATTTTTCCCCGAAAAGAAATCTGTTGCAACATAAAATCACACATGCTGAATTTTCCATATAGATTCATTTCAATAATGTTTTCTAAAATGACCCTTAGATGTTTTGCATGCTCCTAATTGACTTTAGAAAATACAAGAAGGTCATCAATAAATACAACCACTAACATATAAATGAACTCATGAAATACTCTACTCATAACATTCATGAACACAGTAGGTTGATTATTTAACCCAAAGGGAATACCAAAAAATTCATAATGCCCATATTTAGTATGAATGGTTTTTTTTGGTATGTCATCCTCTTTCATCTTTAGATGATGGTATCCAGATCTCAAGTCAGTCATGGAAAGAGACTGAGATCCCTGAAGCTGAAAAACAAGTCATCGTTATGAGGCAAATGAAACTTTTTTTAACAATGATGTTATTCAATGCTCTATAATCAATGAAAATCTCATAGAACCATCTTTCTTTTTAAAAAATAAAATAGGAGCTTTTGGTGGTGAAGTGCTAGGAAGAACGAAGCAATTATTAAGAAAATAATGTAACTGATTTTTCAATTCAAAAAGATCTATTTGAGTCATAAGATAATGGTGTTTTGAAAATGTCATAGCATCACATACTAAGTCAATTGTAAATTCAACATCTCGATCAGGTATGACACTGGGAAACTCATCATGAAAAACATCAAGGTACTTCATTACCACTAGAACATCATTAATCCAAATAGATCCTTTATTATAAAAAATATGAGCAAGATAACGTTCATTACCATCTTCCAATAGTTTCTCATCTTCTTGATATGTTATCAGATGTATGGGTTCGTTCCTGTATAAAAACAGAAACTCTTTCTAAAAAAAAACTTCTTTATCTCTACAGTAAACCATTTCATGAAAAATATAAAGCCAATCCATTCCCAGAATTACATCAAAATCGACTAAGGGTAATACAACAAGGCTTGCAGGTAATGTCTTTCCATAGATCACATTAGAAAAATTTCTATAATTCCTCTTTTCTATAATATTTCCCCATGGTGTTTTAACAACACATTCGGGTATAATTTATTGAGTTGATATTTCCAATTTACAAGAAAATTTCTCATAGATGAAGGAATGGGTAGACCCCATATAAAAAACATTAGAAAAATATAAGTGCACAGAAAAAGTAATTGATACAACTTCATTGGACGGCATGACATCTACTGACATAGTCAGAAAGGATCTCACTATACCTTTATTCTTGTAGTCTGGATTCTTTTCATCATTCAGATTTCTCTTTAAAAAGCCTTTTCATAGTGATCCATCTCACCACATTTAAAACACTTTATAGTTTTCGAATTATGATCAGTCTTTGGATTGTTTTCATTACTATCTCGGGCCATATGTACAAACATACCACATTTAAAACACTTATGAGTTTTACTAAGACATTACCCAGGGTGATTTTTGCCACACATTTCACAAATTGGAAACTAGATTTTCTTACCATCAGCATTATTTGGTTGATTATTACCCATCAATTTCCATCTAGACAACTTCGTCTCATTATTTCCAAAATTCACATGATCATTTGCTAACTCCATCTCTACCGTCATAGCATATCAGACAAGTTTCTCATAACTTTTGAATTCACAGGAGGCCAACCCCCTTCGATACCATTGCTTCAGTCCTGAGTTAAAGTGGTTGAATTTTCTATCAAGATACAGATTATGATATTGAGCATACCTCACCAGTAGTGTGAAGAATACTTCATATAGAGCCACTAAATCCTCCTCTTTTATTATCAATTCAAGGAATTTATTCTCTATACTAGGTTCCACCAACTTAGGAAAATGTCTTGTAATTAAAATGCTTTTAAATTCATCCCACTCTAAGGCATCAAAAACATCTATACCCCTGATATTCCTTACCATTGACCACCACTGATCTGATTCCCGTTCAAAACAATAAATTCAACGATTTACCTTTTGAATATTTGAACATCCCATAACATCGAATTTTTTTTCAAGGTCTTTGATCCAACCTTCAGCTACTACTGGGTCAGAATATCCATTGAAATTAGGAGGGCGTTGCCAAATTAAATGCTCTAATACTGTCATGTTCCATTGTGGAAACTCTATTTTTTCTCTTGCATGGAAGCCATCACCATTTATTCCCTGCATTAGCTGAGCCATTACTATCACAAACTTCTGAGTTCCAATCTCTACCATTCCAGGCTGTAGATCCGGAAATATGTCATTCTGTCGGTGCCTCTTATCTTTAGCTTCCCTGTTCCTACTGCGGACAACCATTCTAAAAAAACATATCTTAGATGAAACATTATGGTAATATTTAAATGATAAAACATTTCAAATTAATCTTAGAGTATAAATCATTTATGGTATTCTTTTATTATCATCCTAAACCCTAAAATTATATAAACCTTACTCTCACACTAACTATATGGACCCATCCTTATTACATTATTAAGAATTAATTTAGTTAAGAAAACACTTCCTTTTAAATTGAGGATCTTATAAATATTAGATCTTTATAGAATTGGGAAATAACACATTCATGACATTACTCATTGTTACATAGTGGATACCATAAAAAAATTTCAATTTTTTTTCAAAATAAGAAAATTAAAACATAAAAAATGATTCCATGACAATTATTAAACATTTAACGTGGATCACACGATTGTATTACTCATCCATTAACCCGTTAAAATCAATTAAAACTTGGGCTGAGCACAAAAAATCTGTATGTGATGAAAAAGAAAGAATGAGAACATTAGTCCATGAACACTCGTAACTTATGAAAGCATTTTCAAAAGACATGATTGTCACCCATATATAATTACTTTGTGTAACATGAGATTTAGGAAAGATACACACAAAAAATGAGAACTTATATATAATCATAAAGGTGTATTGGGGAATTACTTACATAGTCTTGTAACCTTCTCAGCTACCATATAATTTGTAACCTTCACAGCTACCTTACTATTTGTGAAACCATCACAGTTACACTTGGAGTAACCTTGTGGCTGACCTCAAACATACACACACCCAATGCATTTCAAGGAAATATAGGTCCCACAATTCATCATAAACAATTTCCAAGATCCAAAACATAATAAAACCACATTAATATTAGCATAAATACATTACTTATGAATTTTGTAAAACAGAATTTTAAAAAAGGATTTTGAAAAAAAAGTCCCTTACAAATATCATATAATTGAAGTGAGACATAATATAGTGGATTAAATATGTATATACTCTGTAAATTTACATACTTAAACATAGTATGATCATAATTCTTCACACAACTAATTTAAATACCACATAAATAATGAAGAATAAGGTTAACCCAAAGGATGAAAATATGGTTAAGAATTCCCTTACCTCATGTTATTCTTTCCTAAAACTTGTTTAAACATCATATATAATCTTTAAAAGAGTGTTATTAGTATTTTAAAGAAACATTTTCATGTTTATAACATCTTATATTATCATTTCGTAACATCATTTTACCCATTAATTGTTAGTATTTTTCTCCTTGCACTGTTTTTTGGTGAGTTCATTACATGATTTCCATGATTGGTTCATGATGGATGTTATTGTTGATTGGAAGTGAAACTCCAGAATTGTAATGGAGTAGTATTTACATATATCCAGAAGCCTAACGACGTCTCATAAAATTTCATAAAAATAGTTTGTTGAGAGAAAGGGGATATCTCATAAATAATACATAATATAGATAGTTAGGGGGATATAGAATTAAATAGTCCAACATAAGCCAAAGGGAAAGGTAGAGAATAACATAAAAAGAAATAAAATAAAGAAAATAAAAGAGGATGTTTACCTCTTGATCACTTATCCTAGAGATTCTACCTAAGAGCTTTGGTTTTTGTCTTTTGGTGAGACCAGCTACTCTAGGACGTGGGGAATAGCCTAGAGAGGAGTATTGGTCTTAACAAAGGCAAGGCTCAAAGCATTAGAGGTGTGGGAAGAAGTGGGGATTGAGGTTGGTATTTATAGTGGAAGAGAGGGGATATTTTTCATTATTATAATCATTATTATAATATTTTTGTCCATGATTATGAATAGTCAAAGTTAATGTGGCCTCAAATAATGATATTGACATGTGAGTTCAAACCATGTGGCCTTGCATCACTTATGATGTAATAAATACTGTATTTTACTGATAATTTCATTAGATGGTATTTTATAGTATTTCACTATTTATCAAAAAATCAAGAATTTCAGAAAAATCCCAAAAATTTACCTTAACCATTTTTCGATGTGTATAATTAAAAATTAAGTCCATTTTTTGAAAATAATTTTCTATATATTATAAATTAAATTTTAAAATAAAATCATTCTTAAATCAAAAATTAAAAATTCTAATTCTATAACTACTTCTATATTACGATGAAAAATTAACCAATATGTTAAAATCTTAAATCCTTAAAAAATAAAATAATAATAAAATTTACTTTTCAATAGGGTCATAATACTATTCATAAGGGTATGTTACTATTCATAAAATAACATGTTGGTTTTATCAAACATTAAATAACTTACTGAAAAAAATTGTATAATATAGTTTCTTGAAATTCAAAACAAGGAAGGGAAAACATTATGCTTAAAGGATAGTCATAAATATCTATTTAAAACAAAGATCAGTGAATTTCTATTTATTTCTAGAAAAACATGGGGTGTTACATAGCCACATGTCCAAAAGTTGGGAAATATGTGTCTTTTATATGTAATATGGATATGGGTTTGTACCCACATTTATTGTACTCCCCCTTTTACAATATGGGCCAGAATTTACTTTGGAGATATCTTCTTTACCATCTTCGGAAACTGAGTAGGACGTTTGCAAGTGGGGACACCCCGTATCATCTCTAGGAATGAACTCATCCATGCTTTAGGATGAATATCCCCCCTTGAGAGGGGTACATTAATCTTGATTTCCACATCTATCGTCAATTGATCATGTGAATGAATTGGAATCATTTCAATATCATCTCACAACACTCTTGGTAGGATTACGTCATCATTTATATCTCTATGGATCGGAGCCCTATTGATCTTGTGGACATCCCCCCATGAATGAAATAGAAAGAGTTATTTATTTGGGTTAAATAATCATAGAATCTCAATGATGAATTATTTGTTCTTGTATTTTATGTATGGGCCACCCAGATAGCTTTATAGATTCCCATTACTTTCAACTCAGCTACAAAGTCAGTAATAGTCTGGTGCACTTCGTACACATGAATATACTCGGTCCTAACACCCCCTCCCACGAAGAGAGCATAAGGTTACCTACAAACCTTCAATTAGTCCATTCTACAACCAAAACATATTGAAAGGTAATAATGAGACATTCATTCAATAATATGCGTCATAAAATCTAATGTTCATTGGTTGTGATGCATGACATATGTCAGGGATAACATCCCAACATTAATATATTCACCCATACTAGAATCTTTTTAAGTTGTTAAGTTCATATATTTTTGAAACCAAGAACGTGAAGTGGAGTTATTAGACTCTAGAATTAAGACCACCATAAGATTTGTGGGACCAAAATGAGATTGATAAATACTATTAGGGTACACGAGATGGTAGTTCGTTAGATGCCCTACCATATTTAGTAGAGGGGTATCATGTACGTCATTGTAATGTGGCCCTACATCTTGTACAAAATCGTCAATTTGGTTCCTATCATTTTCATTTTAATCACAAGTCATCTAAGAGGCCATTGAACCTACACCGAATTGCCTATGAATTCATTTTAAAAATATTTTCATTTATAAATAGTTTAAAAATTTTTGAAATTCAAAAAAATGCATGCAATCACGTTGGGTACCTGTGAAAATGAACTCATGTAGGTCCCTCCCTAAAGAGACCATGTGACGGTCAGTTTCCTAAATATACATACATCTCTAGTAGGTGAATACCCTGTTTTCATGAATGGTTCATCAGAAAATCTTACACAGATATGCTATATGAAACACAAGTGTGGGCAAACTAGGGGTACCAAAGTCTGTGGACTTGCCATTAAAACTGGTGGCCCTATTTATAGAGATAGGATCCCATGTACATGGCCTTCATCCAAGCCCCTATTATGTGACTAATGAATTAGTAAAACATGTGCATGTGACCAGCATGGATGACCTCATTGATCGAAGGACCCATTTAATTCCTTTACCTTTTCACCAAACACACTACTTTCTATTAGACCTAATAATTATTCGAGGGGGGGGGGGTATTTTTGGACACTCAATTTTGACACATGAATGAAAATGTGTAAAAAAATACCTTGAGGAGAATTATTAAAGATAAGGGAAGAATTTCATGATCACAACTTCAATGAAGACCCTCTACATAGGTCCTACATAATAGTGTGGGCACGTAGGGTACCTATGTATGAGCCTACATGACATACCTACACATCAACCAGTTTGATGGACCAATACCTTAGACTTTATGATGGACCATCACATCAGCATGCACAATATACCAATGTTATATAACCCCTTCCCGCAGGTTCCCATATTTTGTAATAAATAAGACCCTAGGGATCTTCATTTCCATGGATAGAAATCATAAAGAACTCCAAATGATCTGATCAATATAGTCCTTCACCCAGTCCCCTAGAAAACGTACATGATTTCTTCCAATACCAAAAGAAGTGGGAATGGGGGGTTTTAGAACAAATATACTCCAAGGGTATAAAATATACAATGCCTATGTATGGAACTATTTCCGCTATGGTTGATGAATAGTAGCATGAAGTCCTCTTCCCAAACCATGGACATGCATGAGACACATCTGGTAACAGCAATAGAGACCCTTGAAGACTTTAATAAAGCATTTACATAGTGTTATTTCCTAGTTGTTCCATCTCCCAATGTACCTTAATCACACACAGGCATACCTTCGTGAATCACTCCCATGTTGCAAAGGTAGGCCCTATGTGAGACCACATTTTCTTACCCACCCTTACCCCTTGTGAGATAATTTTTCGTAACACTTCCAATACCTAGTCTCTTCATATGGCTCTCTTGTCTATAGGGGATCGAATAAAAACCTCCATAAAAGCCTCTGGCCTTTGAAACCAATGGAATGAGGCACACTATCACCTCTCTCATTTGAGTATTCATTTCATCGGTTAGAGGTGTCTCACACTTATCCTATATTATGGTTATTGTCCTCATGGTGAATGATAGTATGAATTACCTCAGTCCTGATGTCCTCGACCCTGGGTAGGTGTTAGGGAATTCCTATTCAGGGATACTAGGGTATGGACTTTGTCCATGCCTAGTGGTCTTTATGATCTGGGGCCTCCGATTCCATGCAAGGATGTTGAGGACCACATATTATTTTACCTTTATCATATAATTAGATCATCCTATCCTCCCCCATAACATTTTTTAGTTAATACCTTATATATTAATTGCCTAGAATTTAATTCAGGACCACATTGAATTCATTCCATCCTCCTCTACAATGTCATGGAGCAACGATGAGTGGGAAGGAGCACATAATAACCTCATCTTCTTCATATCATCTCCCCATCCTCATAAAAATTGGGATAAGGATAGTATGGTTTACTATATCTTCTAATTAATCTTGTTCCTCACACTAATAATGGATTACATGTTCATAGAGGTTGGTGATGATCGTGAAATTTGTGTGATCCTAAACCACAAGGGAATCCCATTTTGAGTAAGCCACTTAATCCATGTTTAATAGGAAACACTCAACCTATTATTCAACTGCATGGGTCATTTCCTAATAGATCATCATATGTGATTATCCATGTTATTAAAATAAAATATAAGAATAGAAAATTCAATGCTATTTCTATTTTCTTTTGGGAACCAATAGTAATCCATCAGTGGAAAATATGATTTTGTGGTGTGTCTTGATCTACCAATTCCTCTTGTTTCTTACAAAAAACGTGATAGTTGTTGGCTTAGAGGTTTGAAGTGATCATGGAATCTATGTGATCCCAAAACATTGGGCATCATTCCATGTATAAGCCCTAACTATTCAAGGGAATAATATTTAAGAATATTCACTGAAATAAAATTAGCATCTGGGAATCCTACTATGTATAATCCCTATTCATGTCACCATACTCATCCTAAGAGAATAATCCATAGGAGTAAGCCCTAATCAAATCTCTCGAACCATTAGGTTGTCCTTCTTCCGAATAATCCCCAGCTTAATCTTCATAAATTTCTATTCTACAAACTGATACAAACATTCTTAGGGCCTCAATATGCATGGTTGGGGTCCTCCATATTCATGGGGAATCACAATTGAACTATGTGGTCATTAATTCCCATCCAAATAGGATATGTAGGAATCCTCCAAGAGGTCCAAACCCAACATCGAAAACCAACCCAATTTTCATTAGGCCACATTTTCATTAGGATATATTCCTATATGGGAGCCCATATCACTTCTAGGTTCCCTAGAATGGTTCGATCAAAGTCCCACACCAATCATTGATGAGGCACCACTCACATAGATTTCCTTACTACATAACGTTAAACTACATTGTTGGGTCCTTGTCACATGACCTTAAATAGTATGATCATTCAAATTAAGTGGAACAGAAGTATGTGGGTTATAAATGTTTTCACAAGGATATATATGAAGCCCATTCATGGGTCTGGTCCTAACATCAAAACAAATCCCATATTCTTAGTTGAATATGTATTCTAGAACACCCCATTGGGTGGATGAAAAATATAATCTTCATAATAACAAAACAATTAATATTTAACAAATTCATAAGAGGATGATATTGATGGATAAACTAGGATACATATAGATAAAATAATTAATTATATACATCAGATAAAAAGAGATTATTAAAATTTCAATACAAGATAATAATTGATTGTTAATTTAAGGAAGACAAAGGTCATACTTGTGAATTAATAATATATTTAGGATCATATCCTTAATCTATAATAGATTCCTGATGTTTGAAAAATTTCCTCTAAAATGATGCTATGAGAAACACCTCCCATTAAATTTACCAACTGGAGTTTTTATTATGGTTTTACAAACATCCCAATGAGTAGTTGTGTTTGTAAAGTAGGTAACTCATGGATATAAAAACATTAGTTTTCTCTAATTCCTAGAATAAACATTTTAAGAAACTATGTAGAAGGGATGTGTATATATGTTTGATGAAATGGTTGTTCCATGAACACCACAAAATTCTATTCCAACCCCAAAAGGCATTTTCAGGGAAAAACACCATCTCCCCTCTATGACTAATCCTGAGTTACCATAGGTGGTTATATAACGTTAAATTTTAGAGAAATGGGGTTTAAGGTGAATTGAAGGAAATGTATTGGGAATTTATTTAAATTGACCAATTCCTTAAAAATGAAATTCATTCATTTATATAATTAATTATTAATTTAAATTATTATTTTTTAAACAACTGGTATGAGTCAGTAAGTGGTTCAAGGTTTTAGAATGTGTAAATAATCATATTTTTTTGTCATATATTATTTATAAAATTTTTATCAGAAGAGAAAGTCCAAATATTAGAGGGGAAGGTTTGAGGAAATATCAACAATAAAATCCTTCTGTGGACTGTTATTTGGTTGAAGCTATAATACACAATATTTAGACTTTTGGTTATGTGGGGTTCAGGATCCTAGGATATGTGGTGGATAATTTATCTATGTTTACCATGAAGCATCAACCAATCCTCCATGTTGATAAATGACCATATGAATCTAAGTATTAGATTAAACAGATTGGGTGGATCTTCAATTTCATAATCTATCTTGAATAATCTATCATGGGTATTCAATGTATAAGCTTGGTGGTCTTGGAAGGATATGGTAGGATAAAATTGTACACACTATGTTGTATGATGATCTGATTAAAACATCCTTCAATAAAATATTTAATCATCTTTTTACCCTTAAAAGTTATTTGATGGGAAGATGTGGGAATTATAATCATTGGATTAAGTAGAGTATACCATTCTATATTATTACACCCATTTTGCATAGATGTTTCATCTATACCGAGAGCTTTTCAGTAATGAGTACCTAAAGGCATAGAGGTTAGAGTGGGGTTAAGGTCTAATATTATGTCAATGTTTATTTTCATTTGAATTATGAACATTTTGTAGGTTATTGATAAAGAAACATTGGAAAATGAATATATATATAGAAAGATATTTCATAGTGGAGCTTATGGTGGTTCAATTGATATCCAAGGAGTATCTTTTGTCTAGAAAAGAAAATGAATGATTAGTAAATTTTATTCATTATTAGATTTCTAGGATTCAACTGGGAAGAAGTAGGTTTTCTGAAACCACTGTGGAAGTTCAAGTAATAATAATCATAACATGGTGGAGGCTCCCAAAACTTTTCATCTTTGTGGACAATATGAAAATCAATCCTATTTTTGTAATAAGATATTCCATGGAAACAAGGTGGGATTCACATTACACTAGTGTTATTATGTTTTTTAGATTTTTTCATGGGTAGTGGGTCATATACATAGGCTAAGAGAGATGTTAATTTGGATAAAAGAGCTTAGGAAGGAGCATACACTAGAAACCTTTGTGTTCTAGACAATGAACAAGTAGATTCTAAAAAAGTGTTGGCTACAGTTAGAGGTAGAATACATATTTCATCTTCTATTGTGAAATATTTTTTTGATATATGGGATACCCACTGTTTTTTCTAATAAATGTTAGTTGTTATGTTTGGTTATCATTTAGATATTATTACAATATTTTTATCTTCAACACATTTGGGAATGACTTCCAAACATGGTTTCCATTCTCCCACATATCGGTTGATGATAGCTAGATTTGAGGTGGAGTGAGACTACGTGGTGCTCAATCATAGAAAATTATAATAGATTACCATTATAGATTGTTTTATTTTTGGTAAGGATTAGATAAACAATTATCATTGTTGTGTTCAGTTCTTATTTTTTGATGTGATTGCCCATGTGTTTTAGGGTGAGTTGGACACTAGCTCTGGAAGGGTATGGAAAGTTGTGCCTTATGCCATGGTAATCTTCGGTCAGCTGTTAGAGATGTCTCTTGATTTATATAACATATTTCTGGATTGTATACTGTAGGACCTTGGGACACCCATAGACGAGAGGGGTGAATCAGGGTGTCCAATTTTCTTTTAATCTAATGTATCTTGTTCCCAAATGGTTAGGGATATCCCATACATCCCTAATTCCAATATTCTTCAATAGTTGGGGATTAAATGGGTTCCGGAGTAGTCACTATGTCCTAGTCTCACTGCCTTTACAAATGGGTAGGGATATCCCATACATCACTTAGGTCACTCCGGTTGACTCACCATGGCTCACTGCCTTTGGTGAAGTCTCTATCAGTTTATATAAATGATGGTCTCTTCAATAGAATCGCATTGATGTCTTTTCCTCTACTGAGCACGAGACTATGCATATATCGAAGACCAAAATATATGCACTTGATCACACTTAACCACTTAACCAGATAATCAGAAACGTGAAAATAGGTTATATCGAAGATTTTGAAAAAGTCCTACACTTTGCACGAAATATCTGACTTTTGGGTGAAATATTTGATTTTTGCATGCAAACAAATTCATGAAACTTCCACTTTTATGCATAG
Organism: Viscum album; assembly: GCA_963277665.1. NCBI lineage: Eukaryota > Viridiplantae > Streptophyta > Magnoliopsida > Santalales > Viscaceae > Viscum > Viscum album. The sequence continues at coordinate 73,553,741 of OY728156.1, forward strand.
CATTACTCACAACACCTTTTTCGTGCAACTCAAACTTTTTCGCTCACCTCTGACTTTTTCGCATAGCTCGGACTTTTTCATACAACTCCTATTACGCAAACCTTTTATACGAATCATACCTTAGATCTTTTCTATGTATTCAACTATACAAAATGTGGGGGATCATCAGTTATTTATAGGCTTCGCTGAACCCTATGAAAAAAACCCATATTCTAGTGAAAAACATCTCAGTCTTCGCGTAATACATTTAACGCAAAAACTGTTTTTCACGTACAACTACATGATTTTAGTGTAACCGATTCCTTTTCCATTTTTCCGAAGTTATGATTCTGAAACACCTCTTGTGTGAAGAAAATACTCTCCACTATCTCAAGCACCACACTTTTTTTCGCGCACTACACTATTTTCGTGCCCCACTATGTTTTTCAAGCACACTACAATTTTTTGCGCACGTTGTGGTTTTTCGAACCCACTGCTATTTTACGTACACGTCTACATTATTTCACGCACCACCTCCTTTTTGTGCACACCTCCACTTGCAAACAACCTATGCCTTCATTTTTCGATTTTCAGGCCCAAAATTTGGAAAACACTAGGAAACTGTGCCTCCTTCAATACAGTTGTCTGCTTGAACTGTATGATCGCTTTACTGGAACACAGTTTTATCCTCCACAGAGGATTGACAACAAACACAAACCATATGCAAATTCATGAGAATAACAACCATGGTTGGAACATATACTTCATATTGTTTTGAGTGTGTTCTATGATAAATTTATATATTATGTTTCTAGTTTATATCCATAGAGAGAGAGTTTGTATTTACTACTAAACAGAACCCCAGTATGATGCCCATTTATATTCCATCTTATCAAATACAACCTATTGAGGTGGAGGAACTCAAGGTCTCTCTCATGGACCTAAATGATAATGGATTTATTCCACATAGAATTACATCGTGGAATTTTCTTATCCCCTTGGTAAGAAGGAATACTATATCCTAATACATTATGTTGATCATGAAATGCTTATTTTCATAAATTTTATGAAAAAATATCATTTACCAAGGATTGATGATATCGATGACCATCATAGAGAGAAATATTGGTTATCAAATATTGACCATTGATATGGGTACCACCAGTTTAGAGTATGAGATGGGGATGTACATAAGGAATCATTTATGAGTTGACATGGGATTTTTTAGTTTTTGGTTTTTCCATACATTATAACTAACCTTCCTGTGGTGTTTTTGACCTACATGAAACTAATATTTCATCAGTTATTGGAATATTTTTTGGTTGTATTCATTGATGATATTATGTTTTAATACATGATATATGAGAATCCTATGGAGACATTGGATATCATTCTTTGATGTTTTTGGAAAGAAAAATTGTTTACAGATGTTTTTTTTTCTCACAAGTGAAATTTTTAGTGAATGTGATATCTGGGAGGGGTATCTCTATTTATCATGAAACAATGAAGTTTATTATAAATAGATAAAATACATAATATTTTTTTCATATAAAGATTCTTGGTTTTGGATGTTTACTATTAGAAATTTTTTCATTATTTTTCCATGAACAAAAATCCAATGATTGTATTAACCGATAATAGTGTAATGTTTTAATGGAATGGAAAACTTAAAAGATCATTTGAGGTGTTGTGGGTGAGATTGACTTCAGCAGAAATTTTTATTCTTCCCAACTAATGAATGTGTTTTGATGTTTTATATAGTGCCACTCGTATAGGATTGAGAGGTATCTTGATGTAGGGGAAATAGGTTGTGACTAATGGCTTTTCCAGTTACTCCCTCACAAAAATAACCCACCAAAATATGACTTATAGTTTGAAGAATTCATACATACACTCAAAATGTGGTGAAACTACCTCTTTAAGGATTGGTTTAGAATTTATTCTGATCATAAGATCTTGAAATATAATTTTTACTTAGAGGTATTTTATGTTGTATTAGATACACCGGGTAGAGTGTTTTCATAGTTTTGGTTTTTAAATTACATGTACTCTTTGAATATGGAACATGGTTTTAATTTAATCTACTACTAGAGAAGTGATAAAATTAATGATGAAATTAGTTTATGAATTTTCTCTGATGTTTTTGTTTTTTGAGATTATCTTGGGAGTAGAAGAGGTTGGTGGACATGTGTTCTTGGTTTCAATGAAAGATGAATCATCTTTTTATAATTGAGGTCATCTCAAAAAGGTGAAAATAATTGAGATCCAATTCTTGGTTAAAATCCATTATTATTATGATACTTCAAGTGAGTGTTCATGGTATCAAAGTAATACTTTATTCTCATATGGTAGGTAGGATGTTCTATTTTTCATGTGTTCAACATTGATGGAATGTGGGAACTAGTCTTATTTTTATATAAAACATGATTCTAACAAGATGTATTATGAATTTAGTCACTGGTATTGGTTTCTATGTATTAGAATGTAAAATATTTTTTTTTCAGTCTCTTTATAGATAATAATGTAGGAACACTAGAAAAATGATAGTTTGTATCATTCATTACCCATTCCAGTATGGAATTGGTATGATATTTACATGAATATAAATATTGATTTTCCAATAAAATATATAGAGAATGATGAAATATAGGTGATCATTAATCAACACCTGAAATCATCACATTTTCTCCATATCAAGGAAATGATGAAGGTGGAATATTTTTGGGGCGTTTATGTCTATAAGATATTGAGACATCACGGTGTTCCCACTATGGTTTTTATGATCGGGACCTAAGGATCTTGTATATGTTTAGGAATGTTTTGTAGGATGTGATGGGTTTCCAAATTAAATTTAAAATATATTATGATCTGTAGATAGATGGATAGACAAAGAGGGAGATCCAAGATCTTGAGAATATTCTTTGTGGATGTATAATTGATTTTGGAGGATCGTGGGAAAATTATTTTCCAATGTTATAATTTTACATTAATAATTGTAATCATAATTTGATAAAGATGGATAACTTTATGGATTTATTTGGAAGAAAATTTGTATCCACCTAATATAGGGTAGAATTGAGATAGTAGTCCTTGTATGTACTGAGTATTGTTCAAGTGATGATAGAGATATCGTAGTTGATCATGATGATATTGATCGTGGAAAAAATTCAAAAAAAATATTGACCACACCATCACCATTGACTAATGGAGTTTGAGGTTGGTAGTATGTTTTTTCATATAGATTCACATCACATGGGACATAATTAGTTGGTTAAAATGGAATGTTGAGACTAAGGTTTGTGACCCATTGGGGATTATTGGATGATTGAGGAAGGTGTCATGTCGGTTGGACATTTCATCTCATTTGGCACATATACATGATGTGTTTCATATTTCCTAATGGATGAGTTATATATTAGATATTTTCCATTTTATTGGATTTGAGGATATTGAAATTGAGACTGGAACCATTATGGTTGATCATCTAGTTCAGAATAAATATTTCTCAAAAAATGTGTTGCAATGCTACACGGATTCATCTAGTCTGGATACTATAACAGCGTGGACAGGATATCCATGAGATGTTGGATATGTAATTATTTAAGAGGTAGAAGAGGAAATCTCTTTTTATAGATCTTGGATCTTGAGAATGTTTTTTATCTTGAAAATATTTATTGATGTGTGATTTTAACACCCCATTTTTCTTCTCAGGTTCTCCCTTTTGCGATTTTTTATTATCGTCCTTGGTTTTTATTTTACAGATAAAATTGTGTTGTTTTTTTATTTTTCAGTAAATTTAAAACCATTTGAAGGGATTACAAGTCATTTAATTTTTTCTTACAATATACCATGAATATAGTTCAGGGAAATCGATGTTTGTAAAGCATGAAAAGTTTTCATGCTATGTAATGACTATGATTAGGTTTTTATAAAATTGAGATGCTTTTTTAGAAGTTTTTGTCTTCATGGAATTCATACCAAGTAATGTGATTAAAAAAAAGTATCTATTGAAACTTTTAGTTTTTAGGAACTAATAGAAATTTTTAATTTTTATTACACCTGCATCTCTCCCTCTCTTGACCCATATCTCACACTAAGAAAAATTGGATAGCTCTATTACTTCTGAATCATTTGTTCATAAATCTGTCATTAGGTTTTTTGTGGTTCACCTCTTAGGGTATGCATTTCTTTTAGTATATTATTCATTTTTTTCTTGAATACAGATTTAGATTTTTTTATCTTTAATATTCATGATCATATAATTTTTCTATTGATCCATTTTTGTTTATTATTGTGCCTTGTTTTTAGATGGATAATCCCTTGGTTTACAATCAATATTATCAAATGGAGACATATTTAAACTGTGATATGGTGGGTGTTTCAATATAACGGGATAATTATTTTAATTGATTATCATTATTGTAAATTCTTATTGGGTTATTATTTGATTTAATGTGATATGTGGTTTCAAATGTTTTCTTAGAAATTCAAATGTTTTTAATAGGATTATTTTCTTTGAAAACAATTTATCTTGAATTAGAAATTAGTTTTAAAACACAAATGTGAAACTGATTGGATATTTTTTAAAATTTTGATAATGGTTTGGAAAATTATTATATATCCGGCACATTAGAGAACATTTGGTTTATTGGGAAATAGACATTAGTAGCCATAGTGAGTTGGGAACCACAAAGAGGTATCTTTTGGGATATCAACAGATTGTGGAAGGACACCATATTTATTTAATTCAATGTTCTGACTATTTCCACTATTTAATATCCAGTAGATGATTTCCCATAGTCTAGGGACTAATAAAATATGTTTTTTCAATTATATTTATGTATTGCAGGAATATTTTTATCATGGGTTGTTGATCATGGATTTTATACGAGGTTATATCACATGGGATCACATGATGATATTTCATAATTATTTTTTAAATTTATCACCTTTTGAAGAATGTATAATATTTTATTTTTTATCTCTTATACCTTTCATATTATTGTTAGATAATATTAATTTCTCTTATGATAACCAAAGGGAAATAAATTTACAAATGCTTGGGATTTAAGACAATTATTATTTAAACTATTTTTTTAATCTTGAACAATTTAATTCTTAATATTAGGCCTTATATTGGCAGTATCATGCTAGGCCTTTTTGTCACAACATAATATTATATTTGGCTGGTTGTATATGTTAAATTGTAGAAGCTAGGTAAATGGACGAGAATCTTGTATCATGTTATCTTCTCTTATTGTCACTACCTTCGTTTTGGGTTGGCTTGGTGGTGATAGTTTGTCACACAAACACAACACATAAATTTTTCTTTAGCTTTTTTTGGATTTGATTTTACGATATATGGTTTAATACCATTTTCTTCTTCTTTTACTCTAGTTGTACGCCTTATTTTTTTTATATTCAATATTTGTTTCTGTTATCATTGTTTCACCTCACCATGTGATGGTCGACTCAGGTGTATGGTTTGGAAAATATTGTTTTCTTTCTTATAGTTTACTATATTAAATAACATTAATTATGATAACACCAAATATTTAATCCATTTTATCAAATGAAATTCTCATAATAGTGAAAATATAATTTTAAATTAAACCTTAAAATGTGTCGAAAAAATATTTTTCATGATACATATTTTTCTAGCATTAGATGATCATAAATTAACAATCTGATAAGTAATACTAACTAAATGTAATTAAATTTAAATTGATATATATATTATACATTTAATTAAAATTATTACTCATTAGGTTTCGTTTTAATTTGTTAAAATAGAGAATCATTTTCCCTTTAAAACTGATTTCAGATAAATTTTATTTAATCCTAAAAACAAACTCATACTAAAATCTAATATAAAGATGATTTAAATTTAAATAATTATAATAAATATAAAAAATAATAATTATGTTACTTTTAAAAAATTTACATGAATAATGAGACTTCTAAATTTATTAATATATTATACTAAATGATGGTTTTACAAAAATAGCTATTTATCTTTATTCAGTGATAATTCATGGTTTTTAGAAAAATCCCAAAATTATAGCATTTTTTAATAATGATATTCTTATTTAATAAATTATTTCAATTTTATTTGATAAAATTTCAAATATTTCCATAATATAATTATAATATTTTTCCACAAAAGCAACAAAAATCAATTTTTAAGAAAACATAATTTTAAAGCGTAAAAAGTGTTTATAAAAAAATGAGTTCTTATTTACTGGGTATTTATCAATTGATTTATATCCATTAAGACTATTATATATATATATATATCATAATGTAGTTAATACTATTCATACTTTATTATTTAACAGTTATGTTATAATATTTATGTTTAGAAAATAATAATTTAATAGTATATTTGGGTTTATTTTAATATAATGTTCTGTCATATATACACTTCCAATGATAGTATTTATTAAAAACTCATATCACTATGGAAATAAAATTATCCAATAATATTTAAAATAACTTATATATATTTGATTGTGGGTCTCTTTGTTTATCCCCTCCGTTATCCTTTTTAACCCTTACGATGTTGATTATCCTTTACCATGGTAATTATTCAGTATAACCCAAAAAAATACCTTAATTTTTTTTGAATAATATTATTAAAAATATGAATAAAATATTATAAATTTAATCTTATAAATTCTGTACAAATTTGTTTTATAATAATAATGAAAAATTCAATGAATGCTATTTTCAGAAAATTTCACTTTAATACATAAAAATAAATTTATTCTCAATGATAGTCATCTAGAAACCATTATATTTAAATTATTTCATTTTATTGAATATAATATTTGAACATTTTGTGAATATAATTCATCAATAGTGATAAATTTAATTTATTAAGAAAAAAATAAATCATGCTCATAAAAATAGTTTTCATAAAATGTCTCTTTTTAGCTTGAATTTATTTTATCTTCATTTTCTAGTAATTTGAAAAAACCATTGAATGGTCACCCATTGGTTTACATATATAAAAAAATAATATTGTTTTATTTAATAACATTACATTTTAAAATGAATTGAATAGGTAGAGTGCCTCTTGATTATTAAATATAACAAAATTCATATTTCCATTTAATATTTCATAATATTTTATATAGGATAAATGGTGTTTCATTAGGTGACTTTGAAAATTTTTAAAAATTAATTATTTTGTCAATTTTATATAGCTATATATTTATGCATTTCATTTAATATGTTTTTAATACGGTTATATTCACTAAATGTTTGTTTTGTGTTGGTTAAAAGGTAGTAAAATAATCAAATTTATTACATATTAATATATTATCAATTATAAGTCTATTATAGACATTCCCATAGAAAACTATTAACGGCGTGGTGTTGATTGCTTTGGTTGTCTAAAATTTTAACATGTTATGAATTATATTTCTTACATATATATATATATAGTTTTGGGGGCATAGACTCGTGTTTTTATCCCATCTCCCTATCCATTTAGTTTCTCTTGATAATGGTCATTACATTTGTCATCACATTCATCATTCAAAAGAATCCTCCTAGTTCTATCCATTGAATAAAACAAAAACAATCATTCTTCTTATTAATCAGCATTATAAATGTTATATAATCATATGATAATGAATATCATTATTATCATTTTATAATGTATGACACATTATTTTAACCCTCCCCATTCTTTCCTTACTCTATATAATGTTCACCATAGCTTGTATTAGGTTCTGCTACAATATTTTTCATAACTCAAACCCAATGAATAACAGAACCCTTATTTGTTACCAACTGAGTTGAGACATGCATAAAATACATAAATATATTATCATTTTAGATGAATATTCATTAAATATTACAATAATACATTTCTTAAAATAATAAAGATATATTATCTTTGGTGACCATATAAATAACCGACATATTTATGATTAATATCTAGCATTTCCCATAAACATTACTCTTATATGGTTCCCTTCTAGACATATCACACATAATCTACTTAATCATAACCTAGAGAAATGGAAACATAAGAATGGTTGAGCTCATATGAATAATAAGGGTAGACATGAGAGATAAAATTAGATGATTATAAGTAAGTATAATATGAGAATAAAGGAATGTGAACAAAATGATCATATAGAATGAATAAAAATCTAAAATCATGATTCATGTCACACAACATAAAAATAATAATAAATGAGTCATAAGATGGTAGAAAATAAATTAATAAAATACATGATATCACAATATATATATACAAATATTTCGAAAGAGTGTGCATAATTATAATCATAGAAATACTATATCAAGTCCATCCACCCATACATTCATTATATATTAGGATTCGATCAACCACTTTTGTAAGTTTTTTGACTTCAGTTGACTGCAGGTTAACCTCATGGTCTTGTCCTAACAACCTATGCACCCTTTGGCCTCATGATATATAATGGGTTTTCGAATAATATGGACAAATATTACAAAACCACCACTTTTATAAGGATAAATCAAACATAGGTGTCAGATAAGAACCTAAGAGAATTCATCCTTCATTTATAGAATAATTAAAACATGGAATAGAAAAAGTGTTCACCAATTTTTTCATAATTATTTTCATAATATATCCATAGAAATAATTATTCCTAATGGGTAATGGTCATAATGGATGAAACAATAATTAAAGATGTCAATGTTAAAAATCATTCTTTTCCCACCATTGTAAATAAATAAAAAATAAACCATACTAACAAAATGAAAAATATTACTTTTCAATATTTTGTAAATAAAGTAAAATATATTACAGCATTTCATTAAAAAAAGTATATCAAAGATAATAACATTTTAGAACAATATAAGGAAAACGGTTATGGAAGAGAATGACTCCCAACCAAAAAATAGAAATAATTTCATCATATGATTTAAAATTTATTTTCCTTTGATTATTGAAGTAAATTGGAATTAATAATAAAAATACAAGTAAAACCCAACTATAAATAAGGTTCAATAATATATATGGTGTTAAAGATAGATATATTATATAATTCTATCAATGGTAATTTAATTTTTTGATTATTGGTTAAAAGTAATTTTAAAAAATAAACCCTTAGATTTTTCTTTCGATTAGTTAATAATTATCTAGAATATTTTAATATTAATTCTAATTTTATATAAATATATTTTGTAAATATATTTATATTAATACTACTAGATACCAACATTTTATAAATTTTTACTCCACATTTATTAATAATTCATTATTAAAGTCAACATTTATCACTTAGCTATTCCATTTTATATTCTTTTTCAATTTAATTGGTTTGATACATGTACTCTTTTTATTTTCCAATAATATTAATAAATTCAAAAATAGAATATTTATTATGTAATCTTTTAGAACCATCCATTTTATGGAGTGATGAAAAATGAAATGCATTGCTTCGTGGAAGGGATACTCCACAAATACACATGTGTGATGTTTTCATTAATCAATAGATTGATAGAAATAATTATAGAAAAACTATTATCTGAAAAAATCATAATTAATTCATATATATTATATTTATTCACTAATTACATCTATGTTACCTTCAACGAGAGGTAGTGATGAAAAATGAAATACATCGCTACAAAGTGGTGGTAGTACTCACATATTCATGAGCAATTTTTTAAATTTCCATTAGATGGAAAAGAGGTTTATATTGATATTTAAATAAATATTGTAAAAATATTTAAAATTATTGATATTTATTCGTTTATTTCATGTATTTTATTAAACATTTAGAGGAGGTGTAAAAAGAAATCAACATGAACGAACATAATTGTGTCGATTAACTATTCATTGGGTATCAACTTTTGGATCTATCCTTAAGCCTTCATAGTTATGTTTTTAATGTGGAAAAAATCCTTGGTTTTGGGGAGGATAGTTGTAAAGTATTTTTGGTAGATTATTATCAAGATAATGAGATAATTGTTTGGTAATGTGTGATTATAATAGATGTCATTTTATAAGTGACACGAGGGCACTCTTAAAATTATTAAGAACATTTATATATAATAAATATAATTATCAAAGAAAAGTGTCACCATATATATAAATTAAGTATAAGATATTTCCAAAATAACCTTATACAAAAAAATTAGAAATTATTTAATCATTTTGTGGATTTATCCATTTTTTTATATTTTTATCGAATTTAACCATAGCCAAAGTGACTATATTTTTTCCAAGATATATTAATTTTACAAAAAAGTAAAATTTACCTTATAAATATATATATATACATGAGTATTACATATATAGAAACTATTTTATCAAATTCAATTTCTAATGTTGAAAGAAATTAATTCTAATATGCACACATATAATGTGTAAAACCCAATTTTTTTTAAAAAAGGGATCTATAAGTATAAAAATGATTATATTATCATTCCATTATTTGATAATACCATTATATGAATATTATATTATTAAATTTAATATATTATTAATTTATTGAACCAAACTCATTCATCAATTGTGATTAATTTAATTTCTTCTTGTAAAAATACATTATGCACATAAAAAAGTGTTTTTAGAAAAATATCTCTTTTTTAACTTCAAATGATTTTAGATTTATTTATAACCAATTAAAAATAAATGTATAAAATAACAATATTTTTTACCTGAATAATCATTAATATTTCATATTTTCAATAACCAATATGATATAAATTTATTTAAAATGAAACTTAATATAAATAAAATATTGTTTGTAAGAAAAACATTTTTCTTCATCAAATAATTTTTTCACTTTTATTTAATATCATTACTTATCAATTGAATATATTTCATTAAGTGTTTTTATAATTTTTTTAATAAATTTTATTGTTATCATTCTAAAAAAATATTAAATTTAACAAAAAATCACAATTCAACATATAATTAACAAACAATCTCTTCAAAATAAATTTTATTTTCATTAGTAAATTTGAAATTTTTTTTATTAAAAAGTAATTAAATTATCAATTTCATTTTACTATCTATTAATTTCATCCATTTTTTTAGTAACAAGAAAATATTCACTTTATCTCAATGATTACTTCATCAAAATATGTCAACAAAAAGAATACATTTTAATCAAAATTATTTTTTTAAATAACGAGGTGTAATAATACAACCAAGGTCGTACACCTAAAGAATAGTCATACCTCTCTCTTTATGTCAACATCTTCCAACCAAAACTGTCAAGGGTAATTCATTTCTAATATAATTTTGGAATCACATGTATGCTAAGATATACCACATTATCACCTTCAAATTGGACATCTCTCTAAAATTACAATGCATATACCCATACTCAATCCATCATTGATCTATCTATCTTTGATCACTATTCGCATGGCTTGTAATATAATTAGTCATTCCACAAAAAAATAACCTTAATAACAAAATAAAAATATGTTAATTTCATCATTGAAAAAAAAAATTAATTCTACATGACATTCCTATATACATTCAAGGGTATCGACACCCTAAAGAAAAGAAGTTATTTTATTGAACAATATCTCGGAAATACTATCCCAATATTGAACCCTCTATGTTACATCACTAAGGCAAAATAGTATTATGAAAACTTTCCAATGATCATTATACAAATCTTTTCATGAACCATCCTGATATACCCCTAAACAAGGAATCCATGATGGCCTATGAAATGACATGAACTGTGTTATTAAACCCATTGGGATGGACCAAGAATCAATGCGTCAAACATTTCTCCTCGGGGAATGATGTCAACTAATAAAAAAGTAAAAAAACATATATTTTCACACATAATAATAGAATGACATTAAAGTACTTCTTATTGGAACATAATAATGTTGAATCATTAAAATAAATGATGAATCAGAAACATCATAAGAAGTTGACATCCCAAATTAGCAAAACAACACCCCGAACCTAAGAATAAAATTATATATAAAAATATAAATGATATAGTAATATATAAGAGGTTATAATATTTAAAAAATTACTGATATTAATATTAAATAAAATAAATTGGACTACTAGAATCCATCACCTTGTTCAATTGAACCAAATCTACGAGCTTCTTCCAACCGACCCAACCCAATAAACTTTGGTCACTCACCACGGTGAAGAAAGAACTATTAATCCAATATTGTGATGATCTTTAGAAATTATTACCAGTAATTTTTCTCCCTAAACCCCATTAATAACCATTATAAAAATTATTTTATGCTAGTTTGAAAAAATATTTTCAAAATACACTTCAAATTTAATTTCAAAGGAAATATCAAGTCACATCATTTTGGTATACAATTAATTACACTAAATGAAATAAATTTTCACAATGTTATATTAATTATTCAGAATACATTTTTCAAACCTGGAAAATTTTATGTTATATTAAAATAGTTTTGTAAAATAATTTAAAATCAGATTTATATAATTTAAATCGAATAGATTATTAATAAAATATTAAAAATCACAAAAATATTAAGCTAGAAAAACTCAAGAATAATGGTAACATAGGATCTCTCAGGATGATCTAGGAGAAATATAACATAATAAATATTGTTAAATATATAGACCAGATTATAAAACCCATTAGTTAAACCCAGTATATCCCTACATGGCCAAACCCAAGGGGAAACTCCCATAAGTAGAATAAAAAAAATTCATGCAAACTCCCTAGAGAATGATCATACATTAGTAAAGTAATTTTTATTAGGCCACCATCCAAGATTCCAATGGTTCCCATTACAAATAAATTGAGTTAATAAATATACTTGTTAGTTGATAATATAATCATATCAATAAATAAAAAATCTCACACTCATATCCGAACTAAATTAAATGAAACAACAAATATATCCATCATTTAAATCAATTAATATTAACATTCCCCTCAAATTGTGACATCATTATATAACTATAATAGAATTTCAAATTAAATTATTTACAATGGTTAATGTTTCAAGAGAAATAGATAAGATTATTTAGAAAAGTTCTAAATGGGCCATCAAATATATTTAGAGAAATAAAATCATAAATTTTACATTAAAAACTAAAACTCAAACCATAATAAAATTATAAACATTTCAAGTATAGAAAACCTCATTCTTAAGGATCCATCCAAGAAAATATCAATGAAAAAACATTTAATATAAATTTACTAATAAAAAATCATCTTCTTAAAAATATTAGTTCCTTTAAAATCACCAAATGAGAAATAAATCAAATATCATGTGTTCATGGGATTTAAAATTTAGTTCTATATATTAAAAAAAGTATAGATTTATTTTTAAATCAATGAAAGTATATGAGTACTACCTTAATTTTTCATAACTATCTAATTGAATAGAATATAATTTTTTAAAAATATAAATTATCCAATAAGATCCATCAAGAAATTATGATTTTTTTAGAGGCCTAATCATGAAGTTGATTGCTTTGATCAATCACATTCATATGTTATATGTTTTAAATACTTCATTTGGACAAGAAAAGTCAAATTAGAAGAATATGATTACTAAAACAATATGAAACCACCAAAAAATTGAACCAAACAAAACCCTTGGACCCCATGACCACTCTGGGAAAAGGGAAGAGGGAAAATAGTAAGCATAGTGAAGATAATGAGAATGATATAATATTTACATATGAAATCCCCATCACACCTCATTAGAATGAAAATAAGAATCATATATGTGTAAAATAAAAGGGGGTCTTGCTAGAGGTGTATAGGTTGTGTGGTGGATGATATGAAATATTATTGTTAAAATAGGAGATGATAAATAACCAATTCACTATTTCTATTGACATGGAAAATTAAATAGATTAAAAAATTATGCTCTAGTCATGCAGGACATACATGGTAAATCTAAGAACATATCATGGTTAGCTCACATATTTTGTCAAAAAGGTTCATGGAAAAGTGAAACACCTCGGTTAAGACTATTGACTCATATACATGGTTTTCATATAGTTTCTACATACCATGCATCATCTATTCACACAGCACATAAACACCAAAAACCATAAATTTTAATGGATATTTATCCATAAAACCAAGTAAAAGAAATGTTATAAAAAATAGATAAAATAACCCAGAAAATAGATATTAGTGTCTAATAATTTTCCCTATCACATATAATTTTTCTACTAGAAGAGAGTATTGAATGAAAAGGGTGACCCCTGAAGAAAAATGGTCTAATAGCCTTAATTAAAATATTATTATTGAAACTAAATAACCTATAGATCCACTAATATACTGACAAATATTTATACATTTAATCATTAATACAGAAGTACATAATAGAAAAACTATTAAATTCTATTGTTTCAGAAAACCAAAAAATACTTTATATGAGTTTAATGAAATGCTCAAAACGAAATAAAAGATACCAAATCAATAAAGGACTAAATCTATAAAATATATTTTCATAAAAAGAATAGGATAAGAATTACCAATGAAACCCAATCACAAACCCCAATGGGGAATCATTTCAATAATATACAATTATCAAGAATAGACATTCTAGATTTGGGAGAGTGCTTGGGGAAAATAAAACAATGGGCCTCTGACCAACATCACAGATTCCCTATTAGATATAGTAGAAAAGAAAGTGTCATAGAGAAATAGAATCTCACAAAAGTTTACTAATGGTGGTATTCCTACAATATTAGAACTATATTGATGAATTTATTTTCAAAAAGCATCTTACCCCTCAAAACTAGCAAGATCAAGTCTGTATAGAGGCAGTAGACCTAATATTAAAATAATGGTATACATGTAACAAAACTTAAATATAGATTTTCTATAATATATTTCATCTTCAAAAATTATAAACATTCTACTAAGGTTGAGAGGTCAAAATAACATATCCAAAAATAAGAACAACCAAGACTAGGTGAAAAATATATTACATCATGTTATTAGATATAAAGAAAATATAACATGCCTAAAGAATTGAAATAAATTCTACCAATGCGGTGAGGGAATAAAAAGAAACATCATGGGCCCCCAATATTTGAACATTGGATCTTGGTGAAACTATTTGAAAAATCAAGACATCATATAAGAAACGTCCCATGATAAAGAAACTATAACGACCCATACTTTACATACATTGTTATTACTTTAGAGATGAAGCATAATTGTTACAACATATAACAAAACCATGAAAGGACCGTATAGGTATAGTGTCTTTAGAAACTAGAAAACATAAAAAACTAGTTCATAAAATCAACTACATTGTCTCCCGTTTATTTCATCATGTGTAGAGTCTCTTTTGGAATATCCTAATTAATATCCTTCTTCCTGACCTGGGGAAAAGAAAACATACAAAAGGTTGATCTCAAATTCTCAGTAAGGGTAAACAAAAGAAATATTAGTCATATCATATTCATAAGAACATAACATTTTGAAAATAATAACATGTAAAAGAGATCATATTATCATGTCATGGGATAAATCATAGTAATGAAAAGTAATCCCAAATAATCATAACATAAAACATGAAACATTGTGGAATACACATATAATCATTAAAAATCATTTCATATTAGTCAAGGCTCATTTTCAAGACCACCATAGAGGAAAAAGTCCATTACTGAACCGAGTTCACTCCTTGTTCCATTCCAATATCACTAAACCGGTTTAACTAGCCGTTACAGCCATGTCTATCTCATGAGATATAAATCATTACGCAATGAATAGGAAGGAGATATAGGTCCCACCCATCTCATAATGAAACCATTCTTATATGTTCCACAAAATCATAAATCATACATCATATAATAACCCATGTAATAAAAATATGTTTCTTAAAAATAACGCCATCATATCAAAATCCATATTAGATAAAAGGACATAATAAAATTAATTCCATCATAAAATAATAAAATAAATTTAAAAACATGGATAGAAACAGAACCCTATATTGTCTTAGATGGAAAACAATTTTGATAAAAACACTGGAACTTCATTCGTGAGGAAAATATCCCTTCTATTTCAAAAATATTTTTCCTTTCTTAAGATGTCATAAAATCTTAAACTAAAATAAGTTGATTAAAAATAAACGTGAAAACTTGTAAAGGAAGCTACATGAAAATATTGTTTTATAAAATCATAAAATTCCATTCATGCCATATATGTTAAAAAACATTCTTCTCGTACTTTGGCTAGAAAAGTAAAAAAGTACCTCGTACGATAAACGAAAAAATATTCCATTCATATATTTTACTAAAAACTCACAGAAGGGTAAAACTGGATTTAAAAAATTGTATTAGGATAGAAATAATATTACATATTGATGAAACATGGATTTGGATAAAAAAAATACACCCCAGTATATACCAAAGTATAAACAATCTCGGATTCAAATGGGATTTTGAGATTTTCCCTTACCTTAGGTTAGATATGCTTTGTACATGTCCGAAACTCCTGTATATTGATTTAAATAATTTCATTGACTTATTCTAGAATCATACTCATTGTTAAGATATCATATATGTCCATATTCTTACCCTCTTTATTAGTAATATTTCATTGCTACTTGTTATTCAGGTGTTTATTTCTTTATGTTCTTATTTGTGTTTTGTCAAATAAATTCTTATTATTCTTTTTAGGTTATAGATACCTCATTTCCAGAATGGTATTAGTGTAGTATATATCATATTTATTCCTTCAATTCATATATTTAATCATAATTCAATGAAGATCATGTAAAACGAGTCGCATCACATCGTGGAGACGGTAGGCCGTACGTATGCACGAGCGATGATATCATTACCATGATCGTGGAATTGTATTGAAGTGTATGTATACTATTTCAGAATCAATATAACTTTTCAATAATCATATATAGTTATTATTTACACAATTATACCCATCCAAGTAAGGTGGTGGTGGAAAACATATTACACAACAGCGTGGAGACGGTATTCCGTACGTACGCACGCGCGGTGATTTCATTTGCCGTAGGATGGATAGAAGGTGAAATAGTTTTGTTTCATATTTATAATAACATATCAGTATATGAGTGGTACTGATTTTTTTACTTCATAATGAAACAACTAAAAAAGAAGAAGTGAACGATGAAATAAATTTGAAAGAATTGGTAACCGATATTACCTCTTCTTCGACACGCCTCTTTGAAATCTCCTCTTAGGGAATTATGATTGGTCTTTGAAGTAGACTAGGGCCTCTATGATGTATCTAGGGAAGTGAATAAGATAAATTTTTATTGGTTGGAAGAGATTGAAGGCTGAAAGTGGTGTGAGGAAGAGAGGGAGTAGGTGCCCTTTTATAAGGGAGGAGAGGGGCACCTTTGGAAAGGGTGAAAATATTATTTTATTATAAACTTATCTTCGGTTTAAAAATGTAAAAAAATCATTAAAGATGAATATAAGCTGACTCATGGTCAAAATAAAATCATCTAATCTGAATTGTACTTGTTTTGGAAAATATTTTAATCATTATAATCTTATTAATTTAAATAATTTATTAATGAGGTAAATACTTCATCATTATTTTGTCACCAATAATTTAATTTATTTGGTGTCTAAAATTTATAAAACAAATATCATAATATAGAAAATCTTTTTAGATTTCCAATGAATATTTATAGTAAAAAATATAATTTATATAACCCCTTATAAAAATTAATTACTAAAAGAGTTTTGTTAATGTCAATTTTGTCTTCACATTAAATTAATTAATCCAAATTGTCATTATCACTACCAAGTGGCACAATGGGGTCCCAAAATAGACCCAAGGATTCCCATGGTCGGTCCATACTCATAAAATTATGTTAGGATAAGTTTCAAGGTAATTTTGAATTATTATAATATTCTTTTGACCTTGAATTACCCTATTTATCATTAACCCCAGTAAATAAAAATTATCGTAGTGACTATTAATAATATCAAAAAAATTAAAAGTAACATATTATCATAATTTGGACCCACTGATTCCAAATATGGAATAAATTTTTAAAAATTCAAAACACAGAAGTTTCAGTAATTAATTTAAAATTAATCCCGTTGTTATGCAAACAGGTTTTATAAGTTATAACATTGCCAAAGATTGAAATGTTTTTACCTATGAATTCAATGTAAAATTAATGCTAATGAATTAAATTATATTAAATGGTAAAAATATATTCTATTTATACTTTAAAACCATTCGATATTATAATTTAACAATATAAATTATTTCGATGAAAAAAGTTTTTTCTAATTAAAATATAGTGTGATTTTACTATTCATAAAAATATGAAAGTTACCAGAATAATATGAAAGATTTATCCAAAGTAAATTTTTATATCCTGATTACAAAGAAAAATTTATTTTGTCAAATTAAATTTTTAAACATATCAAAAACTAGATTTAAAATGGATGCGCCATCAAAAGGCAGTAAAACTGCATTTTTTTTAAAATACTTCGTTTATCCGAAAAACTGATTTAGTTTTCATACCTCATTCTAGAAAATGTGTAAGATGAATTATAATTTTACAAAATTAAAAATTCAGTTAATACTATTTATATCTACTAGTTTATATTATTATTATAATATATCGTTGTTTAATGAAACTCGGTATTGCATACTACACACGCTATCAAGGAAGGTCACAATTGTGTGTAACACATGCCAAGCTAGTGGTGTGTGCAGTAAAAGATTCCTTTCCCTATGATATAGGAAAATAAAAAAAATTCTCATAAAATCTCCGGGTGTTACATTAAACCCCCCTTAAAAAGAATTTCACCCTCGAAATTCATCACCTCGTAACAAACAAATGAGGATACCTCTCCCTCATCATATCCTCAAGTTCTAATGTAGCTTATTTTAATTGGTGGTTCCTCCATAAAACATTAACCAAGAGAGTGGTCTTGTTCTGTAGGACATTTTCACTACGATCCAGAATCTCTATCAGCTGTTTTCATAAGAAAGATCATGCTCAAACGGTTCAACTTCTGAACTTAGTACATGTGAAGGATCAGGTATATACTTTATCAGGAGAGATACATGGAACACATTGTGAACTTGATAGAGATTCGGTGGAAGCATCAATCGGTAAGCTACCTTCCCAACATGATCCAGTATTTCAAATGTACCAATATACCTAGGGCTCAGCTTTCCCTTCTTTGAAAATCTCATTACTCTCTTCCAAGGAGATATTAATAAGAACACTTTATCACCCACTTCAAACACTAGGTATTTTCTTCGGTTGTCGGCATAACTTTTTTGTCGACTCTATGTTGCTCTTATGTGTTGTTGAATAGATCAGACATTTTCTGCAATCTCATCAACATGATCAGGTCCTAATAGCTTTATTTCCCCAACTTCATCCCTGCAAGTTGGAGTCCTTCATTTCTTTCCATTGAGAGCTTCATAAGGAGCCATCTGAATATTGGAGTGAATTCAATTATTATAGGAAAATTCCACAAAAGGTAGGTGTTGATCCCAACAACCATTGAAATCAATAGAGTAAGCTCTTAACATGTCATCTACAGTTTTAATTGTCCTATCATACTGACCATATGTTTGATGATGATAAGGAGTGATGAAACTCAACTCTGTATTTATAGTATGTTGAAGACTTCCCCAGAACCTCGAGGAAAACCTCAGATCCCGATTAGATATAATGGAAAGTGTTACTCCATGTAATCTTTCCACAACCTTTACATATATCCTGGAAAGCTGATCCAGAGGGAAATCTTCTCTAATAGCAATGAAGTGTGCCGACTTCACAAGACAATGAACTATAAACCAGCTAACATTATTGATTATGGATGTTTTAGGATGTCCAATGAAAAAGTCCATAGTGATGTTTTCCCATTTCCATTATAGTATGGGTAATGGTTGTAACACCCCTTTAGACTTCTGTCTCTCAGCTTTAACTTTTTGACAAACCAAGCATTGAGAGACATATTCAGCCACATCTCTTTTCATGCCATCCCACCATAAGTACTCTTTCAAGTCCATGTACATCATCGTGCTTCCAGGATGAATAGAGAATGAAGAACTATGAGCTTCATCCAGCAACTCCTTCTTTAATTCGGGGATTGGAGGAACACAAACCTGATTACGAAACCTTATTATCCCATCACAATCAAGGTTGAATTCAGTTACATTTATCACCTTCTTTTTAAATCTAAATCTTCTTTTTGTGCCTCTTTAATCTTTACATGTATAGATGGTTGATCATTCATTTGAGAAAGATAAGATTTTTCCCCTTCCATTATAATTCATAGATCCATCCTTTGTATATCCATAAATATTGGGTCTTTTGTGATCCTCATCATGGATAAGCTAGCATGGTTTTGTCAACTTAATGCATCTGCCACCTTGTTTTCTTTCCCATGGTGATAATGAATTGAGCAGTCAAAATCCTTATTCTGCTCCAACCATCTTCTTTGGAGTATATTCATCTCCTTTTGTGTGAAAATATACTTTAAACTTTTTTGATTACTATAACTATCACACCTTTAACCATAATGATAATGTCTCCAAATCTTTAATTCAAATATTACCACAGATAATTCCAAATCATGAGTTGGGTAATTTGGCTCATAAATTTTCAACTGTCGTGAGGCATAATCTATCACCATATTGTTTTGCATGAGAACACACCCCAATCGCTTCTTGTATGCATCACTGAAGATTACAAACCTTCCTCCACTACAAGGCAGTGTGAGTACAGGTGCACTGGGTAACCTTCTTTTCAACTCCTTGAAATTTTCTTCAAACTCCTCCGTCCACACAAACATAACTCTTTTTTGAGTAAACCTGGTGAGTGGATTAGATGATCATGAAAAATCATTCACAAAACGTCGTTAATATCCATACAAACCAAGAAAATTTCAGATCTTATTTATTGTTGTTGGTCTCGACCATCATTCAATAACCTCTATTTTTGCTGGATCCACAGATATCCCCTCTTTTGAGATTATGTGACCCAAAAGTGCAACTTTTTGAAGCCAAAATTCACACTTGGTAAATTTGGAATAATGCTTCTCCTTTCTTAGGGACATCAATACAATTCTAAAGTGATATTCATGTTCTTACTTGATCTTCAAATAGATAAGAATATCGTCTATAAAGACTACCACAAACTGATCAAGATAGTCTCTAAAGACTCTATTCATTATATCCATATAGATAGCATGGGCATTAGTAATACTGAATGGCATCACTATAAATTCATAGTGTCCATACCTTGTAAGGAACGACATCTTTGGTATATCCACCCTTTTGACCCTTAATTGATGATACCCTGAATGAAGATCAACCTTGTAAAAGTATTGATCTCCGCGTAGTTGGTCAAATAAGTCATCAATGTGTGGGAGAGGATATTTGTTCTTGATAGTGATCTTGTTATGTTCTCGATAATCAATACAGAGTCTAATTGATCAATCTTTCTTCTTAACAAATAGAACAGCTACTCCCCAAGGTGACACACTAGGGCATATGAATCCTTTATCAAGATTCTCTTGGAGTTGATTCTTCAATTCCTGCAACTCAATTGGGGCCATTCTATATGGTGTCTTTGAAATGGGCATAGCACCCGGTATGAGTTCTATTGAAAAATCAACTTCATGATTTGGTGGAAGACCTGGAAATACCTCTGGAAAGACATCATCAAACTCCCGTACAATGGGTGTATTATTAATCGTGATATTCTCTCCAACCATAGGAGATAAATAACCTTCATATATTGGAATCAAGACCCATAAGATGGAATAAATTTCCTATGGAAGGTTATATTCATCCTTACATCGATAGACGATCATAGATTGATCTGGATTATTAAATGTGATTTCCCTTCTTTGGAAATTGATATGAGCTCCATATAAAGAAAGAAAATCCATTCCATGAATCACATAAAATTCCACTATAGGAAGGATCACAAGATTTTTAGGAAGAACTTTCCCACAAACATCAATCTGAGAAGAATTATAATGTTTTGGTGCGACCATTGGGCCATTAGGAGTTGTCACAGCTAACTCACCATCTAATTGTTGAGGTAATTCAGTGATACCCTTACAAAATTCTTCTTCAATAAAAGAGTGGGTGGATCCATAATCAAATATAACATTTGATGCTTTAGAGTGGATAGTATGTGTAACTTTCATCACTTTGTTATCGTACTCCACATCGCTGATAGTAATTGCAAGTGACTTTTCTTTGTCTTTGGACTTAAGAGTTTGTTGACGTTGATCATCATCAACAACCCTTGGATTTGGGCATTCATTGGAATAATGCCCCATCTCCTTTCACTTGAAACATTGAAGTGTAGGAGGTGCATTATATGTATCCCTTTCTTTGTTTTCATCATTAGACATATTCTTCCCATTATTTCAACATTCAACTGCCTGATGACCATCTTTTCCACACTTAAAACATTTTCTTATCCATTTAATAAAATTACCTCTATGTTTCTTTCCACAATTTTAGCATAAAGGAAAACTCATCTTCCTTTCAGTGTGGTCTTTAGATTTTCCTTTAAATTCCATTTTCCACTTCTTATCAAACCCAAATGACTGAGGGGTTACTCTAATCTCCAACTCAACCTTGAGAGCAAATCGAACAATTTCCTCGTAGCTATTGAAGTCCTTTATGGCTAACTCCTTTCAAAGACATGGTTTAAGCCACTAAAGAATCGATCGATTTTAATCTCAGGTTAGATAATAATCCCAGAAGTGTACCTTGCAAGCCTTGTAAAATTTTCTTCATAGATACCAACAGATTCATCATCTTTTTTCTTTAGTTCAAGAAACTCCTTCTCCATATTTGTTGAAAGAATACAAGGGAGGTACTTATTGAAAAATAAGTTCTTGAACTCATCCCATTCCATGGACTCAATTTCATCTATTTTCATTGTATTCTTGATAAGATTAAACCATTGATCAGCATCACCTTCCAAACGATACACTACTAAGATGACGTTTTCATGTTCAAAACAATGTAGAACTGAAAATATCTTTTCAGTGGTACTAATCCATTGTTCAGCCACTAATTGATCAGAAGACCCGCTGAATGAATGTGGATGCTCCCTCATGAAGGATTCAATAGAATTTTTCTCCTTCCATTTCTCGTTTGGAAGTCTTGCATGGTTCATAGTCTAAAAAAGTTGTGTAATCATGGCTACATGATTTTTTATTCTAGCTCCCATATCATTTGGTTGCTCAGGGGGACAATTATTGCATTGCCCATCGCATTCAGCATTAACACGGGTCCTTCGGTTTCCAGCCATTGACTAAAACCAATAAGCATAGTGTGAGAAACACTAATCATAATAGGAAAACAACATAATCAAGAATAAAATTTCACACATAAGGTCTTATCATAGGTTACTCATGGAAATTTCTAAAACACTAATATTTTTTCTATGCTTAGATTTATCCTTATGGTTCTTACTAGGTCTTTCACATCCTAGTTTCCAAAGGTTAACTATACCTTTCCTCTGATACCAACTATAACGACCCATACTTTACATAAATTGTTATTACATTAGATTTGAATCATACTTATTACAACATATAACAAAACCATAAATGGACTGTATATGTATAGTGTCTTTAGAAACCGGGAAACATAAACAACTACTTCATAAAATCAACTAAATTGTCTCCCATTTTTTTCATCATATATAGAGTCCCTTTTCTGAATATCCTACATAATATCTTTTTTCATGACCTGGGGAAAAGAATACGTACAAAAGTTTGAGCTCAAATTCTCAATAAGGGTAAACAAAATAAATATCAGTCATATCATATTCATAAGAACATAACATTTTGAAAATATTAACCTGTAAAATAGATAATATTATCATGTCATGGGATAAATCATAGTAATGATAAGTAATACAAAATAATCATAACTTAAAACATGAAACTTTGTGGAATACACACATAATCATATAAAATCATTTCATATTAGTCAAGGCTCTTTCCAATACCATCATAGAGGAAAATATCTATTACTGAACTGAGATAAATCCTCGTTCCAGTCATGTATCACTAAAATGGTTTAACTTTTCATTCCAGCCATGTATATCTCATGAGATATAAATCATTACAAAATGCATTGGAGGGATATATACGTCCCACCCATCTCATAATCAAACCATTTTTATGTGTGCCGAAAAATCATAAATCATACATCATTGCATAACCCATGTAATAAAAATGGGATTCTTAAACATCATTCCATCATTTCATAATCCATATAAGATAAAAGGACATCATAAAATCAATTCCATCATAACATAATCAAATCTATGTAAAAATAGGAACTAAAATAGTACCCTATATTATCTTAGACAGAAAACAATTTTGATAAAACACTTGAACTTAATTCTTGTGGAAAATATCCTTTCTTTTTCAAAAACATTATTCCTTTCTTAACATGTCATAAAATCATAAACCAAAAAATGTTGATTAAAAATAAACATGAAAACTTGTAAAGGAAGCTTTATGGAAAATTTTTTTATGAAATCATAAATATCCATTAATGCTATATCAGTTAAAAAACATTCTTCTCGTTCTTTGACCGGAAAAGTCAAAAAGTACCTCGTACGAAAAAAGACAAAAGATTCCTTTCATATAATTTAATAAAAACTCACCAAAGCGTATAATTGGATGTAAATAATTGTATTGGGATAAGAATAATATTATATATTGAGGAAACATGGATCTGGATGATAAAATACACCCCTGTAAATACAAAAAGTACAAACAATCTCGGATAAAAATGAGACTGTGAGATTTTCCCTTACCTTAGGTCTGATATGCTTTGTACATGTCTGAAACTACAGTATAATGATTTTAATAATTTCATTGACTTATTCCAGAATCATAATTATTGTTATGATATCATATGTGTCCATATTCATAGCTTCTTATTAATAATAATTCATTGTTACTTCTTATTCGGGTGTTTATTGCATTATGTTCTTATGCGTGTTTTGTCGAATAAATTCTTATTCTTCTTTTTAGGTAATAGATACCACATTTCCAGAATGTTATTAGTGTAATATATATCATATTTATTCATTCAATTCATTTATATTATCATTATTCAATGAAGATCATGTTGAATGAGTCACATCACATTGTGGAGACGGTAGGTCGTACATACGCACGAGCGATGATATCGTTCCCATGACCGTGGAATTGTCTTGATGTGTATGAATACTATTTCAGTTTCAATATCACTTTACAATAATCATATATAGTTATTATTTACACCATTATACCCATCCAAGTAAGGTGGTGGTGGAAAACAGATTACACCACTACGTGGAGACGGTATTCCGTACATACGCACATGCAGTGATTTCATTTTCCGTAGGATAGATAGAAGGTGAAATAGGATTGTTTCATATTTATAATAACATATCTCTATATGAGTGATACTGATGTTATTACTTCATAATGGAACAACTAAATAAGAAGAAGTAGAATAAGAAATAATTTTGAATGAATTGGTAACAGATATTACCACTTCTTTGACACGCCTCTTTGAAATATCCTCTTAGGGAACTAAGATTGGTATTTGAAGTAGACCAAGACCTCTATGATGTTTCTAGGTAAGTGAAGAAGATAAATTGTCAGGGGTTAGCCGAGCATGAAGGCTCAAAGTGGTGTGAGAAGGAGAGGGAGGAGGTGCCCTTTTATAAGGGAGGAGAGGGTCACCTTTGGAAAGTGTGAAAATGTTATTTTATTATAAACATATCATCAGTTTCAAAAGGACCAAAAATCATTAAATATGAAGAAAAGATGAATCATGGTTGAAATAAAATCATAAAATCATAATTGGACATGTTTTGGAAAATATTTTATTCATTATAATCTTATTTATTTAAATCATTTATTAATGAGGTAAATACTTCATCATTATTGTGTCAAAAAAAATTAATTATTTTGGTGTCTAAAAATTATTAAAAAAATAAACATGTAGGAAATGTTTTTATAATTTCAATGAATATTTATAGTCGAAAATATAATTTATATTACCCATTATAAAAATTTATTACTAAAAGATTTTTGTTAATGTCAATTTTGTCGTTACATTAAATTAATTAATCCGAATTTTCATTATCACTACAAAGGGGCTCAATGGGGTCCCAAAATCGACCCAAGGATGCCCATGGTCGACCACCAATCATCCAATAAGGTTAGGACAGGTTTCAAGGTAATTTTGAATTATTCTAATATTCTTTTAACCTTGAATTACCCTATTTACCTTTAACCACAGTAAATAAAAATTAAAGTAGTTACTATTCATAATATAAAAAAAATGAAAGCAACCTATTAAAATAATTTGGACCCAATGATTCCAAATATGGAATCCATTTTTCAAATTTCAAAACACAGAATTTACAGTAATTAATTTATAATTAATACCGCTGTTAAGAAAATGGGTTTTAAAAGCTAAAACATTGTCAAAGATTGAAATGTTTTTTCCTATGAATTCAATGTAAAAATAATGCTACTGACATAAATTATATTAAATGGTAAAAATAAATTCTATTTATACTTTAATAACATTAAATATTATAATTTAACCATATAAATTATTGCGATGAAAAAAGTTGTTTTTAATTAAAATATAGCGTGTTTTTATTATTCATAAAAATATGATAGTTACCAGAATAATATGAAAAATAAATCCAAAGTAAATTTTTATATACTGAATACAAAGTAGAATTATATTTTGTAACATTGAACTTATAAAGATGTCAAAAACTGGATTTAAAATGGGTGCTCCATCAAAAGGAGGTAAAACTGCATTTTTTTTAAAATACTTCTTTTATCCGAAAAACTGATTTTGTTTTCATACCTAGTTCTAGAAAATGTGTAAGATGAATTATAATGTTATAAAATTCAAAATTTAGTTAATAATATTTATAATGGATAGTTTATTATATTATAATTATATATCGTTGTTTAGTGAAACTCCGTATTGCGTACTACACACGCTATCGAGGAAGGTCGCGATTGCGTGTAAGGTGAGCCAAGCCAGTGTTGTACGCAGTGAAAGATTACTTTGCGTATAAAATAGGAAATAAAAAAATATTTCTCATAAAATCTCTAGGTGTTACAGAAAACACCCATCACAGTCACCCAAATATAAATCCATAATTTCTTATATATAACCACTCATGGTGAATCCTTTTTATGATGATAATATCATTGTAAGAATAAATATACAACTTATCACCTATGAATGAATAAATATAAGTTTATCAAAATTATATAATGAAAATTTATGCAAAATTTAATAGATTCACACCACATGAGAACAACATTAGAAACTCAATCTTCTGTAGATTTACAAAGAACAAGTCTCAATAATATGTTGTCATTATCACTTCAAAATTGAATTAACCCTAGAAAAATAAATGATAAACTTACAAAAAAATTTCATATATTATGAGAAAACCCACTCCTAATTTATAATGTATATTTTTTTTATATTTTATAATAGATTTATATACAATGAATATTAAATTTTATAGGAACACTAAAATAATGAAATAATGATGTCTATAATAGCGAGGAAATTTGAAAAGACATAAGTGGAAATGAATAAAAAACACACTAATGTAAATTCCATAGGCCGGAATTATCCCATGTTGGACACTCCTTCAAAATAAAAATAAAAAAAGAGAGATGAATTTGGAATATATTTTAAATTATAAAGGGAAGTGTAAGAAAATTTGTTATTGAAGTGATAAATCCAGAATTGTGATTATAGTGTTTCATATTTAAGTTGTGTAGTGTACTAAATCCAATAAGATATGATTGTTACATGTTCATTAACTTTTCATTGAAGAGTGACCATTATATGAATATAGGAAAAGTAATATTACAATTAGGTATATAAAACTGACCATTGAATATGTAAAATAATATTTTCAAATAATATAATGATTTTATATCATAATATAATTAGAAAAAAGTGTAGAATATGATAATGTAAATGTTCGTCATAAAAAAATATTAATAATATTTTTAATCAACATATATGGGATTTATGTTTATAAAAATATGTTTATAGGATAAATTTGTTTTCTTAAATAACATTTTATTATAACAAAATTATTTTATATAAAATTAATATTCATCTATATATGATAATATTTATTTATGAAACCAAAATTAAATTTTTACAGTGTTAGAAATTTGATAATTTCATTATAAGTGTTTTTGTCTATAATAATTTTTAATTTTATTCCAATATTACAATTTTCATATATAAAAAATTATTTTGATAAATTGGATATAATTTTTTTATTTAGCACATAAAAATTAGCATCGTGTGATTTTTTTTAAATTTTTAGAAAATGATGATTTTTTAAGAAATAGTAATATATTAAATAATATAGTATTTTAAATTGTATGTTAAATACATGACTTTTTTATAAGTGGTGGCATAATGTAATGAACTGTTATCTTAGTCCAGAAAGATGAAAAACTATATTTAGTCACAAGAATCGTCATAGTTGGTATTTTCATGATAAAAATTAAGGAATATTATATTAAAAAGAAACCCTCTCATCCCCTTATATATACTAATCCTATTCTCATCACACTATATGTTCATAAACATGAATAATATATTCCCAGATTAATTCCCATCAAAATATCCCATGTCACTGAAGTTATGGTCTTATAAAAAGAAAAAATAATGAATCATTTGGTTGTATCCTAAGAGTGAACATTCAAATGAAGAGGTGACATTCTCAACCAAAAAAATTATATAATTTTCTTCTTCATCCTCATATAGATTTCCCATATCCATATAAAAATAATTATAATAGTATGATTATTATATATATGTTTTATTATGTTAATTGAATATTTGATATCTAATCATTTCTATCCTTATTAGAAAAATGAAAGTGTCTCTGGTATTATTATCGGTACATCACCACCATGAAAAACATATTTCAGTTTCCATCACCATGTTATATGAAAAGTTTGGGAAAAATTCATTTAATAACTATTTTATTTATCACACTATTTAAAATATAGAATATTATTGGAGAATTAAATTAATTATATTTAGAACAAATGATTTTAGTAATCTTAACTATAAATAAAAAATTCAATCAAGAAACATATTGGATATTTTGACCTATTTTGGACCATCTATTAAGTTGTAATACTCTTAAGTTAATGTAATAAAAAATAACTCTATAATAATGGATATTATAAAAATATTATACAGAATCATGAACTATAATAATCCCATTGATGTGAATTTGGATAAGTTTATCATACAACTCCAAATGTTTGATGGAAGCAAAAAATACATAATAAATAATTACCATATAATAAATAATAGAATTTTTCAAAATTAATTTACATTATTTGTTTGATTAAATTTATTTATTTCTTTATTTAGATTATTTACCTGTCTAAACACAGTCACTAGATGATCTAGTGACCCAACATTATGGATCTTATGAACCACCATCATTACTTTTGTTTTACACTTTCTATTTGTTTTCATCCATTTCAATTTACCTTATTATATTTTAATTATTATATATTATGTATATATATTCCTTACATATATAAAATGTATAAATAACCTTTCATGATTTGGTATATTACATATTCTTTATGTTTAATTCATAATTCCTTTATTGAGGATAACCTAATTAAAGTGAACTAGACTAATTCATATTTATTTTAAAGTATAAAATTATTAAAAAAAATTAACATTATTTTGTCTAAAAATATTATTCATATAAAACCATTTTGTTTCATTTTTTACTTTAATTGAAAATATTCTCCAAAATCCTTCATTAAATAACCATTAAAAATTTTCATATAACCCTACTTAATAGGTTTATTCCCAAACATACATCTCTAATATTTTCATGCATTCATTTCACTTGAACATAATTATAATAACATTTGATTACATATTAAGTTATTATAAAGAAATATTTAATCCATTATTTCTTGGTTTTCTCTATGATATTTTATTTACTTAACATATAATACAAGATTATATGACCCATTTCTATTTCATGTGCTATAATTATTCTTATTACTATTGTGTGATTTCTATATGTAAATCGTGTATTCATGTATATGATATGAATATGATACATAAAATCCCAATTATATATCCCCCAATGCATTGGGTAATGTTTTCATCTCATGAGATACCATGTATGGTGTGTGGGTGGCTAAAAAGGCACACTATGTAATGTTGCCTTTGTGGAAATCCTTGACTTATCATAATGATGTAATTTTTTATATGATTTCCACATATCCTATGATTTCAAGATCTTAGGATATAATTTTATCAAGAAATGATTCTATGTTATTATATACGATTATCCCTATCTACATGATATTATTATATACTTCTTTTACCATTTGTATTACATACTATAATGATTTACATTGATTATTACCTTATAAGGATTTATAAATATCCCCTTCTATTATATATTTTCCTAGGGTATTATATACAATATTATAAGTTTAAAAGATTATAAGATTATATTTTGGTGATAAAATAAATATTACATAACATATATTACTGTTTATGTATCTCATAACTAGTCTCCCACATACACTAGACCTCTATATGACCAAGTTCATTTGGTTATTTTTTCATTTAAGTATCATTAAATAATATATATATATAAGTTCCTTGGATTAATATATTGGAAATCATAGTAAGGTATATTTATTTTTAGTGAAATATAATGGGAATTTTTTTAATAATCCTTGGGAAATGAATATGTTTAGGAAAACATTGTAAATTTTTGGTAATGTAAATACTGTTTTGTCTCAAGGAAATGAATTATCTTCCAAGATACTATAATTGAATATAGGATCTAACACATATTCACCTAGTGTAAAAAACACTTTAAAAAAGGATGATTTTTAATTGAATAGTTCTATACCTAGTGCACAGAATGTGGGAATAACTACACGTCTAGTTTGACACTCGTGGGTGATATTCTTTAGTTGATTCATGTGTTCATTACAAACCATTATGAAGTATTTGATTAAATTTTTAGGATAGGAAAACTAATAATAATTATAATAAGGATAAAATATATTAAAATCTATAATTTCATAATATAGGTTATAGATGATATTTATGATTTATTACATCCATGTTCATAGATTCCCTCCTATATGCTTTTTAATTGCAGTATTATTATACCAAAAATTATTATGGATTTAGTAAATTTTTACTACCATAATCAGAAAGAGAAAGAAAAAGGAGTATTTATATTTTTAATAGTTATATTCATTCTATGATATCTTGAAATGTTATTATAACTATTCAAACCACTCTTAAAGACATATAAAATAATTTATTAGTAAAAAAATTGAAAATGTTTACATCTCAAGCACATTACACCTCCCTAGTAACCAAATCTAGTCTAAAAATCCCAAAATAATTTTTCGTAATCCCTTTAGTGGGATTTAACAATATATGAGGAATAGATTGGTTAACCATATATAGATAGGACATCAACTACTGGGAGAATAAAATCTTCTTTTGAATCCAAAAATCATCCTCTGATTCTATACAGGTGTAGAAAGAGGATGAACCTCATTTTTAATATTCTTCTCAATAATGAAAATTATTTCTTTATGAGTAAATATCCATAAAAATGAATAATAAAAAAGATATTACTACACATGAATACATCCCTATTAGGGTAGAGTTTGTTCTTTTACTCCATGGGATGTAGTATGGGCTTCCACATATTCGATAAGTTCATTCTTCAATGGAACTTATGATCTGATAACTTTTGGTATCCAATAATCCCCAAATAATTTCAACCATTTAACATAAATAACTAACGATGAATCGACAAGATAATATCACTAAGGTATTTATATTCCCAGGTTCTATAATATCTGGTGTTTTTATCCTATTCACATAAAAGAATGTTGATTCAATGTGTCTCCAAATTAATTTCCATGAACTCAACAAGATCACAATAAATAACAATTATCCCCTACTATTGATTGGTGAATTATTCAATTATTAATTTTTATCTCATTATATTTATAATGTTTAAATTCAATTTGGATATCATAAATTAAATGTGAAGAAGATGGTATTCCCATGACTACCTTTTGAAGATGGTATGGAACTATGAGTTCATTTAAATGTAATTTAGACTAACTATTTCTCTAACAAAATTCATTGAAATAATGAATATAGTCTTTATAGACTACCAAGACAAATTTTTTGTATCAATTAATGATGATGTTCTAATATGATAAAAAAATTAGTGTAACTTGAGGATTATTTGAATATTGTACTAAATACGTTCGAAACTAATATATTGTATTAAAAGTATAGTAAATATGAGTTTTGGATGGAGAAAGTAACATTGTTAGTGCATGTTATCAATCGTTAGTGGATATATATGGATATATAAAAGAAAAAAGTGGTGCTGGATTATCCCAGAACAAAATATATAATTGAGATACATTTTTTATATGGAAATGTTGGGTGTTATTAGTGATTTGTGAGAATCTTATAATTATTTATAATCTAACTAACCAAGATAACATAAAATAGAGTAATGTTTTTTTTGTATTTAGGTATTCAAAGATAGATTAAATTATAAAATAAGGGTCTTATAATTACACATATACTGACATAACTTATAATTGAGTAATGATTTTTTATCAATAGAGACACTTCAAATTTGGGATTATCTTGTATACTCATTCAAATCGATCAGTCGATAGAATATGACTATTACATGTTTAAGATCCATGATAATAACTATATAATGAATGGTATAATGTATACCATAATAGTATTAATATTTAAAATGTAAACACATAATCCCTATAAATATAAGTGATTCATATATATGAATCAAAAGTTTATCATGATTATATTCACACAGAAGGATCTCCAATTGATCCAATAATGGAGGTTAGATATGATAATAGATTATGGCTTCTCAATCCATTATCACCATTGTATGGTGATTAAATATGTCAATGATATATGTAAAAAGTATCTTGAAACTTTATATATGATGAGGATTTAGTGGGATACAAACATTCTATGAATTAAAAGGATATAAATAAGAATGATAAAGGAATAAATCGAATCCAACCTTTCTCAAATGATTTCTCAAGCATCCATTCTGGATAATATTTATAAATACTAATGTGATTATTTGGATAAATAAATGAAATAGGATTAAATAAGAAAATGGGATATTTATATTTCAACATTGATGAAGAGTGAGTTTTTAGATTCGTGGAGTGACCTTGAATATCATTAGAACCATAGATAAATAATGATCTCTTAAACGATACACATTATTCAATATTCTATATTCACCCACAAAGGAAAAAGTGTATAATTATTTCTAAGAGAATTTTTTGTGGGAAAAAATATATTGGAGGATTGTGTAATATTCATCATACTTCTTGGTATATCATATATTGATGATATAAAAAAAATACCAAGGTGAGTATGCTATAAAGTCCCATTAATTCATTAAAATGAGACATCATCACCATAGATTTTTTTCCAATGGTATTTTTTTAGAAAACTATTGGGAGGAATGTCATATGGGTTCTTGTGTACTGTCATAAAATGAATAAGAACTTCACATCCATTTTATAGGACTTATTAGTATAAAATATTTCAACCACATACATCAAATAATAGGTTGGGGGTTCGTGGAACACTATTATCTATTGTATCTAATTGATATATGAGATTAACTTCATGGATGTAGAATATTCTTCAACCATTATTGGACACACTGTTAAACTTTATCATGAAATATCACCCCAATATGGATTAATAATCATTAAGTAATATCTAGAAACTTTAGTATATGTTGAGATATATATCTATATGAACATTATTTTAGGATTGGTTTAATAACTTACATTGTTCCATTTCTTATACAATAATAGCTTTTACTCGAGAATTAAGATGGCTTGATAGGAAACCCACAAATATAATATATATGAAACTCAAACATGTTGGGATGAAGTTAGAAAATAAAAGATATTGGAACCCAAAAGTCCATGTAAATGATTGAGTATTTAAATACCATTGAGTAACAAATTAATAAAGTCTAGATACAAAAGAACAGTTATATTCATAACTATTAATGAGACCTAAATTTTTTGTTTTACGATAAACTGTCCACTTATATATATCCATTGAAGTGACTCATGCAGATTTCTATGAAATAAAATCTATTTCCTAGGTACATGGTCCAATTTTAAATCTTGATCTCATTGGAGATATGATAAATTTACTAGAATACACCCCAAACATATCTGAAGAACATTATTTGTTCCAAATATCTCACTTGAGAAAATACATACTTGATCCCTCACATGCACTAAATCCCTATGAGTGAAATTTTTATAATTATATTTCTTAAGAGGAGTAGACATTGAAGATCTTGGATTATAGGGATAGAGTTAGACAAAACAATATTACCCACCATTTCAAAATACTCTTGAATAACCATAAGTCTAAAGAAGAAACATGGGAACTATAATAAGTGATAAGAATAATCTCCCTCAAATTTTTCAACTCAGTTTGTGAATTGGAATTTTTGTGGAGAAAATCATTATAGGGGGGTTTTATAACCCAAAATTATATACTATTATTAGTAAAAGGGCTTAGGATTCATAATAAATAAGTTATTATGTTTTATTAATGATTCACATGAATATATCATTATATTTAATATGAACACAAAAAATCATGTAACAGTGTTCATTATAATAGTTAGGAATAATGTCGAGATGTAAATGAAAGAGAATAACAAAAACACTAATGTAAATTATAAACATCCAGATAATCTAATGAAGATCACATCAACCAAAATGAATTTAAAAATAAATGGGTGGAGTATTAAAATGATATAAATTATCAAGGTATGTGTAAGAACCATTATAATTGATGTAATGAATGATAATGTAAGATTACATTTGTACGTATATAGGGTGTAAATGTCAATTAATTTTTTTGGAAATGACTATTAAATTATTTTTACCTGACCATAGAAAGTTGGTTATTATATGACTATTGGAATAATAATATAACCATTATTGTAATGACATGTTTTCAGTGATATTGATCTTTCCTTTCATGAGAAACAATAAATCAACAATCATCGTTTTATTCAATATTGTTATTAAAACCTAAATTGTCATATTTTATAAATATAAATATCTTTAATTATTTTTTTCCCAAATTATCATAGAAATGTTATCATGGGTTAAAATATGGGATTTTTATAAAAAATGATTTGTCATTGAATAGTGAAAATATATAGATTTTCGTAACACTAAAATTTATTTCCATTTATAAAAGCACTATAATATTTTGAATTTGATCCAAAATAAATAAAGACCTGATTTAGTTGTATATATTATAATTATTTATATAATAATCAAGATTATAAATCATCTTAATATAAAATATTTTTAGACTTAAAACATAGTTGTTTTTTTAGAAAACCATTATTTGTCATGCTTTGTGAGATTATTATAAAAGATATTATTAAAAATTATTGAGATTGAATTAATTAAAATGGATTATTTATTTTTATTGTAAATAATGAATAATATTTAATATAATTGATTTAATATTTTGTCATAATGAATTGTAAAGATAGTAAAAAATTTATCAATAGGTAAAAGGGTAAATGAAGATAACCTAGGTTCAAACTATGTGGTAGGACCACCTTTTTTCATAACTTTTATAACATTATGAAATTTATAACAATAAAATAATACAATCATGTATTATAAGATTATGTGCTAGGTTTTCATGAAAATGACCAATATAATAATTTACAAAAAGAAAAATACAAAGGGTCGCTCTATTGTTCTTAAATTTCTCTCATATATTTTTATACGAATAAAAATAAGATAAGAATAAATATTAAATGTTATTTTGAGAATAATGAAATTATTTTCAAGATGATAACTTATTTATAATTTTCTGTGATTATATAATTACTTGAAATGCTTACACAACGCCGACATAATATTAATTTACTTAATATAAAAATATTTTAAATTATTTTAATAATATTAAAAGTAATATAGTAAGGAAAAATTGTGGTCTAACCTGAATATTATGGATGTATATAACATATTAGGGTTGTTTTAATTGTTTAAATTATAATTCCATATCAATAATTATGAAATTATAGTCGAAGTTAATGAATAGTCCCAAAAAAGACATTATTGTTATTTTAAAAAAAAAATAATTTATCAAATAATTTAAAATTTAGAAAAATATAATATTCAACCAAATTAATATGATATATTTGAGAAAAGAATTAATTTTCCATTATGTTTTAAATTATCTTTTATGGTAACATATTTACCATCAAATATTAGAAAATTTTCATTTAATGGTAATTGTCAAAAGGGTCACCGAGTGGTTAAATCTAACAGATAATATTTAACATATCTTACACAGTTGATTTAACACCATTGGTTGGTTTTATTTTTATATTACCTTTTAAAATAAAAATTTGTTTCATTTTGGTAAGTTTTTGCTATAAAACATAATAATATAATGATACTTTTAAAACGTACAAGTATTCTACTCCCATAAATTTTAAAAGAGAACATCCTCCCCTCAATTATTCACATCACTAGGTCCATATTTTCTGAAACAAATCTACCAAGAAATATCCCAAATATCATTTTACAAGTTTTATATCTGTAATTATTCCCAAAATATTAACCCTATTATCCTTAAGATGATATCCAAATGAGGTTTTTTTAAGAGAAGGTAACTGTTTTTACAACTCTTTAAAAACAATTATTCTAATTCCTCTAAAAATATATTTTTCATTATAATAAACAAATATACTATCATAAATAGATTTATGAAATATTAATATTAAGGTAAAACCATTTTAAATCAGTTTTCCATCCTTTGGAAAATGGAAACCATCACTCGTGTGTATGTACAACCTATCATTTCCATGTAAAGTGTTATTATTTTTTCATCACCAGTTTATATGGATTCTTATAAATATATAACTAATAAATATAATTGATATCAAGGAAATAATAATTATTCTGTAATTTTAATATACTGAATACCTTCTTACACTTCCACTCATTATATTAATTGGTAATGTCACTCATTCGTACATGGGAAATACAACATCTTTGAAGAGATGTGATCCATTATTCATTTATGAATTTTAAAAATAATCTAAAATATGTATATAGTTATTATATATTTTTTTAATATCATTATTAATATATTTTAGATTATGAAAGGCTGAGAATGATTCAAGGACTCAAAATAATTATCTAAAACTTACATAGAAAATGAACAAGTTAAAACTCAGAAAAGTTGTGTTAGTAAATAATTATTATTAAATGTGTTTTATATTGTTAATATAAGTAAATTTCAAATAAAATTGGTATTTCCCTCAAGAAATATTATGATGAACGTTTTTATGTTTTTTATATATTTCAACATTCATTAGTTGATATAATGATTCATTTGAGTTATGATATTTTAATACTCTCTTCTATATTAATCTAGATTGCTTAATAATATGTTATATTTATTATTTTTTGAAAATATTACCATTACATTTGATAGTTTTTCAATATGAATTTTTATGAAGATTGTGTAATGACATATTTCTCACATATTTCATATTATGAATGTATTCCACTTAATTCATGATGGGTGGGTCCAATTATAGCCACTAAATGAATTTGTGGGTCTAATTAGATAAACTAGTTTCAGAATTAGGTATACACATTTTCCAATTTTGAAATGTTTTCTCACCACAAAGCATTGAAAATAACATTATGATTTATAGAGTTATGAATTGTATAACTATGAAACTAGTTATTATTATCCATGTGATAATTTATGTTTTTATCTTATCCATATATTTAGTCACCATTTATGGCATTAGTTAT
Organism: Viscum album; assembly: GCA_963277665.1. Classification (NCBI taxonomy): domain Eukaryota; kingdom Viridiplantae; phylum Streptophyta; class Magnoliopsida; order Santalales; family Viscaceae; genus Viscum; species Viscum album. The sequence goes on from OY728156.1 coordinate 73,591,710, forward strand.
ATGTAATATTTGATTTATTTATTTTCTCTGCAATATTATCCATGTTTTATTTATTATGTAATATATCATGTTGTATCATTTTGTTGAATTTGTATCTAGTCTCACCCTTTATTATGTTCACTTATTCCCCTCTATATGAATAAGTGATATATCAATTAATTCTTGAATTTACATGAAAAAATAATAAAATTATCATATGAACAATTATATTTGATTTCCTGTTTTCATTTTTAATGTGAAAATATAGTATGTGTCTTGTCTCAAAATAATTCTAAATTATTTGATTCATTAGGATTCAATAAATAGTACATTGTTTTAATGTAGTAAAATAACCAATAAATATTGGCTACTTGAGTTGTGATTTTACATTTAGTATTAGAGTAAGTACTGTAGGAAACTTGTGAACTATATCAATGAAATCAGAGGTTAGTGAACATAACCCTATGAATGACGCTGTTGATATGGCTAATTATAGAATAATTACACAATATTCTTTTTAAGGTGGATATTATGTGGTTTTTCTAGAAATAAATCCAGGTATGGATAATACATGTTGATGTGTTTTTTTATAGATTCATCTCGTGGTAATATCCATGAAATGGTTGGATTATTACATCTTGAAAATCATTCTAGTCCATGGTGAGTGTTCCAAAACATCCCACCAAGATGGAAGAACCTAGGGGATATACTTGGTTTAATTAACAACCAATCATAAATTATTTAAAAATATTTTTAATCATAACAATAATAATATGTTTATGATTATAATATTGGATATGAATAATTTTTTTTGTCATATAATTTATTTTTCCAGTTCTAAAATTATATATTCGCATTCATAATGCTGTGATATATTAAAGGGTATCCATTGTTTAAAATGGTGAATAATGAAAATATTGGAGACTATATCAATCCGCATAATCTATGTGGGTATTTAACTAGAGGTCAAGATAGTGGTGTTAGAACTAGAGTTGAAAATAATCCAACTATGTTGTGGAAGATAACTCAGGTTATGACCTATATCCTTTCTCATATACTAATAAAAACTAATCTATAGTGTAGGGAAATAATTTTCAACAATTTCATTCATCAATAAACACCATCACTCAATATTACAAGTAAATAATTTGTAGATAATAAAGGGATATGTTCCTTAGTGAGGATATTTAATTATATGGTATGTAAAAAAGAGAGATGATTGATTTGGGGTGGTCATAAAATCAAAACACTAGGGTTGTTAATGAGATATAAATTATAGTATTAAATTATTTTAAATGAGATATTATTAAAAAACTATATTACTTGTTAGAAACATGAAGACATGGATAGAAAATTCCAATGATTAATAAAAAAACAAAAAATATGTCTATATACAAATATATCTTTATAAAGATTAAAAATAATGATGGAAATTATGTATGTAATCTAAATAGTGATATTAACTATTTCATTAGTGGGGTAATGATAATCCATTAAAGGGAACTAGTCACACAAATATTTCACATTATACAAGTATATTGTATCGCGTTCTCTTAATAATGAGAAATAATTATCCTTGTATTATGACATAATAGGATAGCCAGATAACGGATGGGTGGTTGTGTAATATATAAAATTAAATAAGGAAAAGTAATAGAGCAGAAAGGATGAATATATAAATTGTTTTAAATATGAAAAAAAATCATTGATCATTCTTCAAGTTAATGATATTTTTATTCAATTATAGAGAGATGGGTTATTAGTGTTTTGGTTTCAATGAAAATTAAAAATGCTACCATTTTATTATGCTTAAACTATACTAAGATGGGGCACTATGTGAATAAATGTCCCTGACATCAATGGAATTTTCATCATAAAACCAAATGGGATAAATTCCAAGATAATGTGATCACTACAGATGTGGTTTCATTTCCAAAATCCGTGATGAAGGATACATTAATTATAGCATAAAATTTAATAATTCATTATCTAATTATTATTCTTTTAACACTTTTATTGAATCAAAATTTTCTATGAAAATTATATATTTACCTAGAAACTTAATGATGTCGTTTACAAACAAGAATCCTAGTGGAAATATCACCACAACAAGGATTTTTCATTCAGTTCCCAATATGGTATACAAATTTTCTCTATTAATAGAATTTATTATTATAGATAAGGTTTTATTTTATATAATACATGGTATAGATTGGATTTAAAAATATAATAAAAAATATTATTTCTAAGATATGTAAATTATTATTTGTGATAAAAGAACATAGTTATTTATCCTTATAAGGTATAGTTCATTATCTAGGTCACATATAGATCCTCTTGATATAGATCATCTAAATAATCTTGATGGGGAAGAAAATAAAATAACTATTTATGAAAATTATAATCTTAAAAACGGGGATGTATCAATTTCAAAATAATATGTCATGTTATTTCATAAGGAATCCCCATGACAAACATAAGAATGTGTGGTTGAATTTCTATTGAATTAATTCCATATGAAATATCAATATCAAAGACTCCCTATAGAATGATCCCTGTTTAATTGGTAGAATTGATGAAGCAACTATAGGGGTTATGTGAAAAGGGATTCACACACCCTAGTTTTTCACCATGGGGAGCCCCAGTTATTTTCATTACGATAAAGATAAATCATGGAGTTTTAGTATTGGTAATAGGGAAATAAATGATATTACTGTGAATAAAAAGTATCACCTTCCTCACATTAGTGACGTGTTCGATTAAATATATAGATATCGTTGTTTTTCAAATATTAACCTATGTTTTGGGTTTTATTAATTGTGAGTAAAAAATAAATATATTTGGAAGAATTCATTTTATATGATATATAGGAATTGTGAATTTATAGTATTTCCATTCGTACTGACTAATGTACCCTATGTTATTATTGATCTAATTAGTAGAGTGTTCAAGGATTATCTTGATAAAATATGTGGTATTTATGGATGAAATCTTAGAAAATCCTAAAAACAATGTAGAAAAAGATAATCACGTATAGATCACTATTGAGACTCATAAAGGAAAATTGATATATGGTAATTTTGTAAAATGAGGTAACATGATTTAAAATTTTTCTTATATTGGTTATATTGTCTCTAATGGTTGAATCAATTTTCTTTATATGAATATAATGATATTACAAGAGTCACCTACACAAATTAAAATAACTATGGTATATAGTTTAGTTTTTTAGTTGGATACTATTATTTATTTGTTAAAAATTTTAAAATACTAGCTTACACGTAAAATAAGATTACACATAATGGGTTATGTGTGTATGGATAAAGGAATTGTAAAAATCATCTGAATAATTGAGGAGGAGATTGGTAATTGCTCCAATTTTCACTTTACTATTAGGAAATGATGGATCTACCATATATATAGTTACTCATCCAATAATGTAATTTGATGACTCCTTAATTATAATGATATTGTAATTCAATATGCATCAATGAAGATAAATAGTCATGTACTAAACTTTCTAGCTTATGACCTTAGTTGGATACCATACTTATTTCCCTATAGATAAGGGAATATTTTCTCTATAGTGAAAATGTGGGATATATATATAAATCACAAGAGTTTGAAATAAATGTTTTTCAAAAAAAAATATCAATATAAGACAAAGGGGGTGGCTTGAAGTAATCAAGGATTATGCTTTTTCATTAAACTACCACCTCAAAAAGGAATATAAGTAAAAGTAATTGGTATGTTTAAAAGATCATATAATCTAGACCAAAATGTTGATTTATAGGGATATTTTTTCAATGTATTTGGTAATTATGGATATGGGAACCATTAATAAGGGGAAACATCACTCCTCTTTAAAATAATTGTAAAACTGTCTTTATTTAAAATTATAATAGTTTATCAAATTATTGATAATAATTTGAAAAGTAAAATTATTGTTGTGAATGGTGGGATGTTTCAAAATAACAATTATGATGAATTTGTTTCATATATTTGAATGTAGGTTGTGTTTGAAATCTATAAATGAGGTAAAAATTGATATATTAGATGATTATAATAGCTAATATTTCTTTACAAACTTTGTATCACCAAGATTTATATGGGCTAAATGAAATATGTTTATAGGATAATTTGATGTTGGAAATTGGTTATTATGTATTAATATTATTGGTTTTTCAATTTCTTAAGGTTGATATATAACACCCTATAAGAGTTTTCAAACCTATAACTATTCTTATATAGAAATTGGATGACATTACATTAGACCTTATCATTGGATCACCAAATAATCCAAGAATAAATAATATCAAATTGGTTATCCTTAATCATCTTACCAAATATATACATTTTATAACCTTAATATAAAACCTTCCTTTTCAGTTTTTTTAAGAAATATATATTAATAATGTTTTCGGACATAATGAATCACATCTATCGGTTTATTCGGATCATGACCTATTATTTTTATTCATATATTGAAAATTCATTCATAATTTTATTGATAAAAATATTTATTTGAGAACCACCATCATACCTAGATTGATTTAATGTTAAGAATGATTACTCAAACAATAGAATAAATGTTATGGTCCACCTCATGGGACTTTCTTGGCCTTTGGGATAAGTATTTACCACGGGTGGACTATTTTTATAATAGTAGTTTCCATTCAACTATTCAAATAGTTCCATATGAAGCATTATATAAAAATATATGTCATACTACTAGTTGGGGGTAGGATGTTGATTTAAGGAAGATTATATTCCTAGATCCTATGTAAGAGACAATGGTGATGATAATTATTATTAATACTCGTATTAAATTAGATAAATGTAAGGTAGAGATATTTGTTGATAATTCATTAGAAGATTTGAGGCTTCCTGTGGGATGTAAAATTTTCATGAATGTATCTTCATGGGAGGGAATAATAATGTCACATAATAACAGAAAACTATTCCATAGGTACATCACAACTTTTTGAAATTCTAGAAAGAAATAGAGTTGCAGCTTCCTATTTTAAAGATCCTCCTAGAGTCTCTAAAGTACATTATGTATCCTATATATTTTTATTGAAAAAGTACATGATATATCCAATGAACTTGGTCACCATTGAAGAAGCATAATCGGTAAATGATTTATCTTATTTTGAAGAGAATATCTATATATTGAACACTTTTGAATTAGTGTTGAGAATTCAAATGACTCAGATAGTGAAGGTACTTTTAAAAAATTACAAGATGAAAGGTTTAATGTGGGAACCAAAATAAATTATGAATAATAACTATCCAAATATTTTAACTAAGTGAAATTCATGGAATTTTTAGGGTTATAGTTTTAATGGGGGGAATAATGTAATGGTGGAACCTGAATTATAGTAATCCTTTCTTTTTAAAGAATACATTAAAAAATAAAAAATGTTTTATTCAAGAATGTGATTAAAACAAAAATCATAAAATTTTAAGAACATAATTTTCATTAATCAATTTTACTTTTAAAATCATTATATAAAAATTAGCTTTGATATTTTTTTTTTTGGATTTTTCTAAAAATGAAAATTTTCTCAGTGAATAGTGAAAAATATATAATTTTGTATATTTTTCATTTCTTATCTCCAAAAAATCTCTTTAATATTTATAAATTGACCCTAAATTTATATTAATCCCTTTTAGTTTCATAAATTATTACTAATTACATATTAATATTCATTATATTTGATTTTATTATAAATGTACTATTAAACCTAAAAAGGCATTCTTCAGAAAAATGTTTTTCTTCGTTCTTTGAGGGATTGTTATAAATTTAATTATTATCAATTATAGAGTCTTATGTTGACAAAATTGATATAATATTTTGATTATTAATAATTAATGTTATTTAATAATTCAAAACTAATTATTTTATGTAATGAATGTTAAAAATTGTAATCATTTATCACCGTGATAAATGAGTCAATCAGGTTAACCTAGGATAAAATTATGTGATAAGACAAAAATTTTCATGTTAACAATTTTTTTATTAATATATTTCTTCCATAATAACATCCGTAAAAATATTTAGTTATTCATAAAATATATTTACAAGAAATCGATTTATATAATATTTTAAGAGAATAAAACAAAAAATTTCTCTCCCTTATATTTAAATTATCCTTATATGATCATATAGGGATAACAATTATCTATGAATTAATATTAAATTTCATTTTTAGAAGAATGAATATATTTTCATCATGTTAGTTTATTTTAATATTTTATTTACTATACAATTACTATAAAAAATAACCAACATTGATGCATTATATATTCACTTCATTGAAATACAAAATTAATGAATTTAATTATTTTAAAACTAAAACAATTTCATATAATGTTTATTTACACTGAATTTTATGTATGAATAAAATATATACATTAAGTGTTAATTTTTTATATTATAATTAAGTAACTTCTTGACGACTTTAAATTCAATGAAATCAAATTGGTCAAAAAATGGAATTTATGATTTTTTAAAATAAATTATATTTTTATTCAATTATCTATAAATCATAAAGACATAATTTTATGAAAAAAATTTTATGTTATATATAATATAAAAAATGGTACATTTATGTATTAAAATAACTTTTATGCAATCATTCTTGATCGGTAATGTTTAAAACACATTAATTTTTCTGTAATTTTCAAAATGGTTAACTAGGGATTAAATAGAAGATATAATTATTAAAATGTCCTAAAACATGATTAAACCTCATTGGTTTCTTATATTTTCCTTACCCTTATAATATTTTAATATGAGTAGTTTTAGATAATTTTTTCTATTAATTTAGCATAATAATATATTAATGATTTGAAAAATTATAGTTATGCAACTCATCTCAATTATAAAATGATACCTCCTCCCCACACATATTCACACATCATGACCAATATTGATCAACCAACCCCAAATAATATATATATTTTATATCCTTATCAACATTAAATTGGTTCTGGTATTCCCAAAATATAAATCCTATAGATCTTAAGAATCAATCCAGTGGAACATTCTCTAAGTGAAGGTAATTGTTTTTAAAAACCCTTATAAATTTATTTCTTCTTATAATTCCTCAAAATATTTATAAAAATAATAACATAGTAAATAAATTTTAAAAAACATAGCGATATGTTGTTATTATCATGGAATAACCTGTTTCCCTTCATTTTCCATTATACTAATAGTGAATAACATCACTCTTTCATACATACGACCAATCGTCTCCACATAATGATATAATTCATTTTTCATTTCCAATTTACATGGTTGTTTATAAATATTATAATAATAAATATTTATTATATTTATTAAATAAATATTATTATTTAAATATAATATATCAATTACCTTCCTACCCTTCCCACCTTTAAAAAATGAAAATGTTGCTTGTGCATATATGTGTATAACGACCTCCACGAGGCGATGTGATCAATTTTTCATGACTTCTAATGTAGGATTATTCAAATTATTTATATAATGAATATATATTTATTATATTATTTTTTAAAATCATGGATTTTATGGAACCATAGTTGAGATGAAAGGACAAAAACTACTGAATGGAAGCATACATGAGAACTGAAATAGACAACACTTGGAAATGACAGTTTTAGAAAATAATTAATAATAATCAGGTATTAAAATGATAATATTAGTGAGATGAAAATAATAAGTATACATACATCGATAAATATTCTAGTTTTATTTTTAAATTTCTTTCATCTATCTCATCATTCTTTAGTAAATATTTTATTTTATTGTAGACGTACTCTTTTGATATTATCTCCCATATTATTATGGATTGCTAATTATAATGATATATTAATATATTGAGGAATATATTAACATTTAATATGATAATTTTTTAATAAAAACTTCTATATTTATGATGTATTTAATTTTATTCACCCCTTTCATTTAATGAAATCATCAAAATTAGTAGGTGAAAATTGAAACTCATGGTATTTTATCGACGCATCAGTAGGTCAAATGAGACAAATTAGTTTAGGTACATGGAATAAGACTCACCTGTTCACATATTTTTTCTTGGAAAATGTACATTTTGGTAATGTTTGGAAGTTATATATTAGGCATTCTATTAATATGAAACTATTTATTATTTTCCATGTGGTCATTTATGTTGTCACATTGTCCAAGGATTTAGTCCTCTTTTTATGGTATTAGATATACAGAATATTTTATTTATTGATTATATATACCATATTATTAATGTTTTATTAATGTTTTATTATATTTTATTGTAAATTTTCCCTTACTAATTATTTGAGCTAACCCTTTTTTTCCTTTTCCTATGATACGAAGAAGGGATCTATGAATAAAGTCAGAGATTTACTGTTAAAATTAGAAACTTTTAATATGAGTTATTATATTATATTTAATGTTTTCATATATAATGTGAGAATCATGTATGTATCTAATATCTCAATAATAATAATCTATTTTATCCTTCAAGGGTTTATCTCTTGTAGTTTGGGCCAACTTAGTAAAATAACCACTATCTAATGGTTATGGGAGATGGGGTGTTATAGTTATGAATAGTTAACAGATCAATGGAATAATAAATAAATATTTATTTAAAAAATATAATTTTCTTTATCAAGATATTATCAAATAAATGTGTTATGTAAGATAATATTAAGGTTTTATAAAATTAAATCATAATTGTAATTTTTGAAAAAAAATTATGATTTATCTTAATTAAAATATTTAATATTATAAAATTAATACTTTTAAATAAAATATAAATTTAATAGAAATAATTCATGAAAAAATATAAATATATATTAATATGATAATATTATTTTATGAAACCATATGAAATTTTTATATGTGTTAGAAACATGATCTTTTCATAAATTTGTTTAATAATTAATAATTTTAGTTAATCATGATATTTACCAATTTTTAATTTTTTTTATAAATTGGATTTCTAAATTTTAATCATAATATCATAATTATATTAAGGTCATATTTTGGAATTTTCTTTTAAATTTTTGATTTTTGATTGAATAGTAATATGTGACACAATATGTTATTTTACATTATAAGGTATATACATGGTTAATTTCACAAGGCATTGTATATGTAACCATTATATTAGCCTAATATACAACAATTACTATATAGTCACATTAATAATCACTATTGGTGGTTTTGATGAAAAATAATAAAAATAATTAATATTATATTTAAAAAAACCCCTCACATTCCCTTATAAATAGAACCCTCCACCACACCTCCTGTTACAACATTCAGTGTTCATTACCCTGATAAATCACATCCCAAATCTCTCCCCAATCATATTTCCCATTTCTAATAATTTATAGTCTTACCAAAATTTAAAACTAATGAACCTTATGCTTTATCTAAAGGGTGAACATCTAAAAGAAGGGGTAACATTCTCTACCCAAAACATTAAATACTTTTATTATTTTTTATCCAATATAGCTCTTCCAACCATCCAAAAATAATGGATTAATTAGGATAAATATTATTTAATATTATTATGCAAAATGAAAATCCAATATCAAACCTTATATCACATTATTATAAAATCAATGATTTGTTCATATTGTAATTTGTCCACTGCCTCCATGAACAACACATGTCATTTCCCATCCTCACATTTCATGGATTGTTTATTAAAATGCTCTTAATAAATAATTTTATTTCTTATTTAACTAATTTAATATTAAAAATATTATTTTGGAACTAAATTAATGATTTTATGAATTAATGATCACGTATATTTTAACCATAAAAAATTCAATTGAGAAACATTTTAAATTTTACAACTATTTTAGATTATTTATTAAACTTTAGGACTATTATGGTAATGGGACGATAAAAACTAAATAAATATATAATGTTGTAGAGTTTGGAACTCTCCAATATCAACTTATACCATTATAAACAGACCAAATCAATTTTTAGTATATTACATGTTCTTCAAGATCCCTTCACAATTCTTACATTTAAGTACAATCAATAAATGGGAAATATTATAATTCTTATTTCTATTTTTGTATCACTAACATAATTGATTTTAAAATGTTATCATTTAAAAAAACATTATTTTATCAAAAACCATTTTGAATCATTTCCGGTTTTAGGGAAAATATTATGCTCTTACCCTATTTAATGACTCATTACACATTTTCATAAACCCAAAAATAATATGTTCATTTGAAAAATTACAGCCCATATATTTTTATATATTAATTTAAAATGATCCTAATTTTCATAAAATATAAGTAATTATTAATTTATGGCTAATAATTCTGTAATCCATTCTTTTATAGGAATCATTACAATATTCTATTTGGTTAGTCTCTAAGACTATATTATATAAGCAATTTATTATTCCTGATTTTTTCTTATGAACATTATTAATTTTTTTCTTATATGGAACACATATTAACTTAAATATTATAAATAGTATTGTTGGTTTTAAATTTATATATTTCATAAATACATTCAGAAATGTTTCAATATTAGGAGTTACCATGTATGGAGAACAAGAAGTTTTCAGGACACACTATGTAATGTTGTCTTGGTGATGAGTCTTTCCATTTGGTTATGATGTCATATTTTGTGACATTTTCATATTTCATTTGACTTCATGATCTTATGATATGGTAATTGTATTCCATTGTTCTGTGTAATTATATATGATTCTCAACATTTAAGCTGTTATTATATATTTCATGACTCCTATTTATTAAATGTCATCATTCTAAATCGTCATTATCTCCTTATGGGATTTATATCTCACCCTTTTACGTATTTATATCCATAGGGAATATTATATAGTTTTAGGGGTTTAGAGGGCTCATTATAGAGATTAAATAATTATGATTTTTCTTATATTCATGTTCATGTATTTCATAGTTGTTCTCTGAAAGACAATAGATTTATAAATTTACTAGTATCTATTATTTGGATTTTTATATTAATAATCATGTCAAAAAATGAATAATATATTTGTATTGATTTAAAGGATTCATTTAATAGATTACCTTGAGGGAAATATATTCACTCATCTCATTAGGACCCTTCTTGGAGGAAAAATAAAAACTACGTAAAATGTAATCCCAAATATGTCACGACCCGTCCTCGGGGCCCGTGTTGTGACTACCCCAAGCCCGCATTCCATAGGCCAGGGGCTGGCGACTAGCACCAAAGGTGTAAATATCGATAAAAGGGAAGGAATTTCCTTAAATAAGTAAACAAACACAATAGAGTACACAACATAAGTAAACACTATGTAATACAGAATACAAAAGTAAGTGTTATAAAGTAAATGGGTCAGTATACAAACCCAAATGTAATGTATAGTACAACTGAAAAGCTATTACAACTGAAGTAAAGTAAAATATCCACTACTGAGTCATCCTCCAGGAATCCCACTTGAAAGGTGGGTACAGATGGTCTCCTCAGCACCTCAGGTCCGTCCATCAACTGCGTGTATGTCTTGTCAGGTGGTCTACCTCCAGTTACCGTCCAAATCCACAAGTCTCTACCTAAATCATTTTTTTTCATCGTCTGCATCCAACACGACGTAGTGCGGGCATAGCCCGTGTAGGGATGAGTATAACGATACTCATTGGGGACCCTGTGACACTCAAGGTCTCACAATATCCACTAAGGATAAGAAAGAAGTAAGATAAAAAACATGGTGCATCAACCAATCCTACTTACGTATATGCCCAAACATATACCTAAGTCTTTAATCTAGTTCGGTTCCAACTCTCAAGCTCAAGAACAACCCAGTCCACACAGGAAAGAAGTCAATCACTTTGATGATAACGATTGAAAGTCAAGACTCAGCTCACACAGGTATACATCTTTCGTATAACGATAGAGATGATCAGATGTAGTCACTAATTCATATAAGCTATCAGACCCATGAAGGATACTAGACCAGCTATATTGTCGGACCCACGTAGGATACTAGATCATCTACACTATCAGACCCAATTATGATACAAGTACGTAAGCCAAATTATCGTCCCCACGTTGGATACAAGTAGTGTATTCTTCGCTGTCAAACCCACGAAGTATTCTAGTACTGTATTCATTGCTGCAAAACCCATAAAGGATCCCAGTATAGTTATTGTCACTGCCGAACCCATGGAGAATTCAAGTATAGTTGTCATCACTGCCGAACCCACAGTGGATTCCAGTACAGTCTCGTTGCAGTCGCATACAGCTCTAGGGTTCTCGCACACAACAAGCTTGATTCCGGGAGGGTCTGCTCCTCAATCCAATGGGTCGATACATCAGTTGTCACGAAGCCATAGTTTATGTATCCCAAAGTTCTGCCTCGTCAAAAGAAACCCAACGTGACTGATGACACGTCAATTGGACGTCTGGTCTGAGAGTTATTGACTTTTCCGTTCCAGGGGGCGATTTGAATTACTCTCATTCCAAATCCGATCTTTTTCCCAAGTCGTCCAGAACTCACATAGAGTATCAAAAAAATACCGCTTCATCCCAAGGGTCCCAGTTCCACAAATGGAGCATCGATCAGACATACCGTCGTGATGTTATTCACACTTAACCGTAATGCGCGTGGCCCGTTAAGCCTAGTGGCTGACGGGTCAGGTCGACCCGGTTTTGGCGGGTCCAACCTGACTGGTGTCGGACCAGCATGGTGAAGCATGCAGCATATCCTAGAGGGGTGTTCCCAGGACCGATGGGGCGCAGCCTGGGCCGACACGGTGCGGCACAGCCCGGTCTGGCTGGTCGCGGCTCGGCCCGGGAGGCCGAACGATGTAGGGGGGCCGACATCCCGAACCGGTGGCACTGAGTGGTGCCACCGTTCTTCCCGACCAGCTTCTCCAACGCAAGCGGCTCGTGCAGTCCGCACTCCTCCTGCAATGTACCTGCAGGTGTCATGCCTTCTCCATCCCGGTCGACCGACGAGCCGACCGGTTCGCCCACCGAAGCGGCCCGCGGAGTGTGGGCCGCGGCCCTCCACAACATGGCGCCCCTTGTAGCATTGCGGTATCTTCGGTCCGTCCAGCTTCAGCTGCCATTTTTTCGTTAGCCGAGTGCCCCACGATTGCAGGTTGCTGTCTTTCCATCTTCGTGCGGAACCCAGTGTCGCGGTCCTCTTTAATCACCGCCACCTCTTCCATCACCTTCTCCATCGAAATAAAACGAGGATCAACGAGGGTCGTCGGGTGGTGTTCGTTTGGCCCAAGCCCTCCGTGTCAGGTGGTATCAAAAGGCCGAAGATAAAAAATGGTTTTAACAAGGGACTAAGAACAAATTTATTCAATTAAAATTGAAACAAACCCCCTACCTTGATTAAGGTTCGTTCTTTGATGAGCCGCGGAAGATGAGTGTCGCAGTGGTCTGGTGTCACAGATAACAGTGTCGTTCCGTCAACGTTGGAGGAAAAGGGAGGTAGGTAGCATTCTGGTGGCGTCACCTCTTTCCTTGCCCTAGTTGAAGTAATGGAGGATGTTTATCGTGTCCCTCAGGTTCTTCGTCGATGTTGTTCATCGTTGAAGAACAATGTTCTTTGTCGAATGAAGAACACTATTTATCTCTTGAGCTCTCCCAAAATTCACCCAACACAACGACTTCCAAAATAAAATACTAGCTAAGGCTATTATTTTATTCACACATGTAATTAAAAATTCAAAAAAAATTATTTATAAATTTAAGAGATCAATAAATTAATTAAAAAGTTATTCAAAATTTAATGAGAGAGAGCATGGGAGGTGAAGAGATCACATTCATTAAGGGGGAGTTGTCAAATTAATTAAAGGGGGTGTTAATGGGGAGTTTAGAGGAGGTGATAAGTTAGGGCTTGTGTGGGCCCCACCTCACAAATATCCTCTCATTAGTGGTTATGTGGGGGTCGGGCCCACCAATAACTTCCACTTGTATGATATAACTACCCATGATAAATAAAATTGTTCACAACAATTTTATTTATCTTTTTTATTAAACCCCAAAAGTTAACTTCTCCTCCCGAGAAAACGCAACTGTGGTAAAGGTCCCCTTAAGCGAATACCAGAGAATCATGTTCATTGGTTCCCTCGGATTTCAATTCCATGCACTGATTAAAAAGATAGAAAAACCCGCACAAATGTTTACTGAATGTACCCGAACAAAACTTCAGAAATTGATTTCGGGCACACCGGGCCTCAGAATCAAGTGCCGTCAGAAACTGCAGACTTTTAAAATTCCAAATTAATTAAGAAAAAAATTTCTATGAAATTTTTGGGTCTTTACATTACTACCGGTTTAGGGATTTACGTCGTTGTAAAGCTATAAAACACATTAGGGAAACACTTGGGGATATTGAGCTCGCATCTGAGCCTCCCGCTCCCAAGTTCTCTCCTAGAGGTTCTCGTGCTGCCAGCGTATGCGCACCTGAGGAATCGACCATCCACGCAGGACCCACTCCTGTCGATCCTTGATCTTCACCGGGACCTCCGTGAATGTAGCCCCGTCATCGATGGCCATCTCCCTATGATCGATGATGTGGGACAGGTCGTGCAAGTATCTCTTTAGCTGAGATACGTGGAAGACGTCATGAACCCGGTTCAACTGAGGTGGATGGGCTAGGATGTAAGCCACCTCGCTTACTCTTCTGAGGACTTGGAAGGGAACTATAAAACAAAGATATAAATTACCCCCCTAGAAAAATCTCCATAGACCTCGTCAAGGTGAGAACCGTTTAAAGACGTGGTCGCCATCCTCGAACTCCAGTGGTATCTATCTCCTATCAGCATAGGACTTATGTCTGCTCTATGTTGTCTTCATCTGCTTCTGGATGATCTTCACCTTCTCCATCATAGCGTGAACCATCTCTGGTCCTACAAGTGCTGACTCCCCGGGGACAGTCTAGAACAGAGGTGATCTGCAAGGTCATCCGTACAGTGCCTCATAAGGTGCTATCCCGATGGTGGAGTGGTAGCTATTATTGTACGCAAACTCTTACAAGGGTAGATGATCATCCCAACTGTGACCACAGTCGAGGACTCATGCATGGAGAATTTCCTCAAGAGTCTGAATTTTCCTCTCAGTCTGTCCATTCATCTGAGGATGAAAGGTGGTGCAAAAGAAAAGCTACATCCCAAAAGCCTTCTGTAATCCCTTCCATAGCCAGGAGTGAATCGAGCATCTCGATCAGAAATGATAGATGATGGAACACCACTAAGTCGTATGATCTCTTGAATGTAGAGGCATCTGAAGCTCTCTTCTGAGCCCTGCTCTCTGATCATTAAGAAGTGGGACAACTTGGTGAGTCAGTCTATGATCACCCAAATAAAGTCATTCCCTCTGGATATACATGGAAGCCCCGTTGAGAAATCCATGGATGTCCCCTCCCACATCCACTCTGGGACATCTAAAGGTTGTTCCAAGAATTCTAGTAAGTGGTGCTCCGCCTTCTCTTTCTAAAAAGAGAGGAATCATGAAACGAACACTACTACAACCTTCTTCATACCCTTCCACCAATGCTATCATCAAAGGTCTTAATACATCTTCACCACGGTTGAATGTACCGCTAGAGGGGAAGTGTGAAACTCCCTCAGCACTTCCTCCTATAGTGAAACAGGTACCTTGGTGCATCCCCTGAAGAGGATGATGTGCTCCCCTCCTTTGGAAAATTCATCAGGTGCCTTCCCTGAGGATATCTGAGCACGTCGCGTCTCACAGTCAACATCCCCATATTATGCTTCCCTGACTCGCTGATGAAGTGGAGGAGTGATTATGAGAGTTTGAAAAAACGATTCTCCATATATATCCACAAAGGATATATGTAACGCGGCTAGCTTCTCTGCCGACTCTCCTAGTAGCTAAATGCCCGATCTCCTACTGAGAGCATCAGCTACAACGTTCCCCTTCCCAGGAATATAGACTATCTCAAACTCATAGTCCTGGAGGAAGTCGAGCCATAAACATTGTCTCAGGTTCATGTCCTTCTACGAGAAGACACACCTGAGACTTTTGATATTAGAGTAAACCATAAACCATTCGCTCAACGAACTATGGGTGTGACTAGCCATTTGAAAAGAACATGACAATACCCTTTTTCAGTTACATCATACAAGAGCTTCTAATATTTCTCCTTTTCTGAAAAAATAAATCTAGTCTCATCCCCTGATTGAACCATGATCTTTTCCAAATACAGTCAATCCTGACATGAATGGTATTATTTAATTCCATGGACAACCTCATAAGGCCTCGAATCTACTACCAAGCGATCTAACCATTACTCTTTCCTCCAAGGGTCGAGTCACACTTTCGGCTGTAGTGTGTGGTCACTAGGTCTCCTCCAGTAGGAAACTAAAATGTGAGTGTCAAGTCAATGGTTTCAACCAGATCCTCTCAGTATCAACTATACAAAAAGGACAGGGATGAAAACATCACAAGGAAAAGTGTATTTTATTTCTGCAGCTCAATGTACAAGACATAAAGCATCCGCAAACAATGACAACAACAAAGCTAGTCCTGATACTTTCCACTTGCGGTTCGATCATCTCTTCTTCCATGTCCACCCACTCCTGGTAGACCACCACAGTCTAACCTCTACCTCTACCTGGAAGGTTAATCTACTGCTTTCTTCTCACATGCAGGACGGGTGGGGCAGTCTCGAGCCATGTGACCCCGCCCGCCTCATGCATAGCACTACTTTCTCCTCGTATAGGTGGATCTATTTCGTGTTCCACTCACAACCAAAAATGTATCATGAGGTTGTCCACCTATTGGCCTAGTCCGTGTGGACTACTATGTCAACTGTCTACTTTCGGCTACATAAGACTCCACTATGTTTCATCCTCCGGAGGTTCTCACCGCAGGTGACTGCTCAGTGAGAAAACTCTCCACTATATGGGCTCTCTATAGCACCCCCTCCTGCGTCGTGATGTTGAGGGAGATCATCGAATCTCTGATCTCATTTATGAGTCCCTTCTCAAAGGTATTGGCCTTGAGGAATGGGTCTCATACCATATTTGTGGATTATCAAGAGAGGTCAGTGAACCTCACTGAGTACTTATCTACTATCATGCTGCCCTACCACAGATGAAGTTACTCCTAAATCCCCACCGCACGAAGGGTGTCTGGTACAAACTCCGCACGAAAGAGGCTCTCGATGTTTGTACTGAGTAGAGATTCCTCGTCATGAACCTGGAGCATCAGGCTCCACCATCTGTCTTCCACTTCATGTAGGAGATCTGCAACAAGGATCACCATGAGGTCGGCTGGTGTCCCTACCAAAATGAAAACCCTAATGATAGCCTCCCGCCAATCCTTAGCTGCATGGGGGTCTGTCTCTCCCTAGAACTCTAAAGGCCTCTATCGCTGGAACACATGCAACTCACTCAGGAAGCGTGCACTCTCTACTGCTAGAGCTAGTGGTATCGGTGGCCCAACAGGTAGTGGTACCACTGGTGCCACCGCTGTGACAGGGCCCTGCATCGAGGCCTCGCCGCTCGGTGGGCTACCATCTCATACATAACTCGGAACCCTAGCTGGATGCCTTCATGGGCCATCTTGAAATGGAATAGGTGAAAAACTGTTTAAACAGTATACCTGGTGAGCTGACACAATTTAATCACAGAGAAAACATTTTCAAAGGAAACATAATGAAATCAGTGTTTTTGTGCACTGAGTCGAAAATCAAAGGTCAGGGTCCTGGTGAATAGATACGTCGGACGCCACACCAACACTAGACTCGCTGGACTAAAAATCACAACCAATACTCTTAAGACTATTGCTTCACAATAAGATAGATCAGAGTCTTGAGTTTTGTGGTAGAACCCACTCCTATGATACTAATTTTTCACGACCCATCCTCGGGGCCCGTGTCGTGACTACCCCAAGCCTGCCTTACATAGGCCAGGGGCATGCGACTATCACCAAAGGCATAAATCCCAATAAAAGGGAAGGAATATCCCTTATATATGTAAAAAACACAACAGAGTGTGCAACGAAAGTAAACACTAAGTAATACTGAATACAAAAGTAAGTGCTGGAAAGTAAATGGGCCAGTATACAGACCCAACTGTAAAGTACAGTCAAGCTGAAAAGATAATACAACTACAGTAATATAAAACCACAACTACTGAGTAGTCCTCTTGGAATCCCACCCGATTGGTGGGTACAAATCGTCTTCTCAACACCTCGAGTCTATTTTTCTAATCCGCGTACGTCTCATCACGTGGTCCACCTCTAGGTACCGTCCAGCTCCACAAGTTTCTACATCAATCCGGGATGTCTGTTGTCTTCATCCAACACAATGTAGTGCGGGCATAGCTCGTGTAGGGGTGAGTATAACGATACGTAGTGGGGACCTCGAGACCTGTAAGGTCTCACAATATCCACTAAGTATAAACATGAAGAATGATACAAACCACAGTGTATCAACCAACCCTACTTAGGTATATGCCCATACATATACCTAAGTATTCAATCCAGTTCGCCTCAAACTCTCAATCTCAAGCACAACCCAGTCCACATAGGAAAGAAGTTGATCACATCAATGATAATGATTAAAAGTTAAGACTCATCTCACATAGGTATACATACTTTGTATAGCAATAGAGATGACCAGATGTAGTCACTGATTCATATAAGCCGTCGGACCCACATAGGATACTAGACCAGCTACTCTGTCGTACCCACATAGGATACTAGTATAGAAGTCAAACTTTCGGACCCACTTAGGATAAAAGTACAGTAGTCACCACTGTCGAACCCACAGAGGATTCCAGTACATTAGTCATCGCTGCCGAACCCACAGAGGATTCCAGTATAGTTTTCATTACTGCCAAAGCCACGGAGGATTCTAGTATAGTTGTCTTCACTGCCGAACCCATGGAAGATTCCAGTACAGTCTTCTTACAGTTGAAGCAAGCTCTAGGGTTCCCGCACACAACACACTCGATCCTGGGAGGGTCCTCTCTTTGAGCAAAAGGGTCGATACATCAACTGTCATAAATCTAGAGTTGATGTATCCCAATATTCCGTCTCGTCAAAAGGAAACCAACGCGACAGACGACACATCAATCAGACGCCCGGTCTGAGAGTTTTTTGATTTTCCGTTCTTGGGGCCCGGTCAAAATTACAAACATTCCAAACACATCCATCTTCCAAATTCATCCAGAACTCACTTAGAGTATCGCAAAAGGACCGTTTCTTCATAAGGTTCCCAATTCCGTAGACGGCTTGTCGATCGGACGTACGGTCGTGAAGTTATTCATACATATGTGTAATGGGCCTAGTCCGGTTAGCCCACTAGCTAACGGGTCGGGTCGACCCGGTTTTGGTGGGTCTGACCAAGCTGGTGTCGGACCGGCCCGGTGAAGCACGCGGCTCATCCTTCAAGCCAAAAAGCCTGTCAATTCGACCACTGAAGAGGCCTGCGGTGTGCGGGTCGCGGTCCTCCGCAGCGCGGTGCCCCTTGTGGTGTCGTGGTCTCTTTGGTACGGCCGAGTTTAGCTGGCCGGTTCTTCGTCGGCCTAGCGGCCCGTGGATGCAGGTCACAGTCTTTCCCTCTTCGTGCAGCACCCAGTGTCACCATCCTCTTCGGTCTCTACCACCACTTTTGTCACTGTCTCCATTGAAATAAAAAGAGGATCAACGGTGGGTCATCGGGCGGTGTTCGTTCGACCCGCGCTCTCCATGTTAGGCGGTATCAAAAGGCTGAATATAAAAAATGATTTCAATGAGGGACGAAAAAATTTCATTCAATTAATATTGAAACAAACTCCCTACCTTTATTAAGGTGTGTTCGTCGACGAGCCACAGAAGACGAGTGTCACTGTGGTCAGGCGTCGCGGATGGCGGTGTTGTTCCGTCAACATTGGAGGAACAGGGAGGTAGGTTGCATTCTTGTTGTGTCGCCTCCTTCTTTTCGCCGGTTGAAGTAGGGGATGAAGGTGATCGTGCCACTCACGTTCTTCATCGGAGTTGTTCATCATAGATGAATGGTGTTCTTCATCGAAATAAGAACACTATTCTTCTCTTGATCTCTCGCCAAATTCTCCCAACACAACGAGTGCCAAACTAAAATAATAGATAAGGATATTATTTTATTCGCAAATGTAATTCAAAATTCAATCATATTAATTAATTAATTGAAGAGTTCAATTCATTTATTAAAATGTGTTGGAAAAAATTAATTATGGAGAGAGTGGTAGGTGAAGATATCACAATCATTAAGGGGGAGTTTTCAAATTAATTAAAGGGGTCGTTAAGGGGGACTTGATGGGAATGGATAAGTTAGGGATCATGTGGGCCCCACCTCACAAATATCATATCATTAGAGGTTATGTGGGTGTGGGCCCCACCAATTACTTCCCCATGTAGGATTTAACTACCCAAGATAAATAAAATTGTTCAAAACCATTTTATTTAACTTTTTTATTAAACCCCAAAAATTAATTTCTCCACCCGGGAAAACGAAACTATGGTATTGGTCCCCTTAAACGAATACCGGTGATGCGAGTTCATCGGTTCCCTTGGATTTAAATTCCGAGCACAGTTTCAAAAGATAGAAAAACACGCACCTATGTTTACTGAACATACTAGAATAAAACTTCAGAAATTTATTTCAGGGACACTGTGCCTCGAAATCAGGTGCCGTCAGAAATCGCAGACTCGTAAAATTCCAAAATATTTAATAAAAAAATTTCTATGAAATTTCCGGGGCTTTAATAAATAGCTATAATATATCATTTGAATTATAAATTAAAAAATATAACATGAAACAATATAAAAAAAGTCTGATACACATCCAAATGTGTAGTTTATGTTCCTAGGTGTGATTTTTTTGGTCTATAATAAAGATGTCATGAATTAAGTCATGTAGAGAGTGTAACACCACAATAAAAGTGTAACATAAAAGAATAAATGTTAGTTTTAATGTCAAAAAGGAGAACCTTATTTATGATCTCATCTAATAATAATTCTATAGTTAAGTGTTCTTGTCATGGAGTAGAGTCAGAAATGGTGACCACCTTGGAATTTCCCATACTGTGTTTTAGTGAGGACAATGAACACTAAAAAACATGTGTTTCTATGTGGGGATAATAATTAGTTTGATTGGTGACCACAGTGTATAATAGTGTATTTTTCCAGTAATGTAACCTAAAAAATATAATAGAACTCTATGTTCAAATTTTTTGTATCCTGAATTTTAAAAAAACTCCATGTTTGATAATTTATTCAAAATTCAACAATAAGCATAAATAAATCATGAAATATTATTATCTAAATGTTATATTTATAAACAAGTTATTAAAATAGTGTTTATGAATATTATTAATTTAATTGTTAAATATATATAATGGGCCTACTCACTATAAATTTATTTATATATTATGAGTATATAAGAACTCATTTTTTTAAAAATTTATTTTATTCTAAAAAATATGTGTTTCTAAAATATGTTTTTATTTATTTTAATGAGAAATTATTATAAATAATTTATAGATGTCTTGAAAATTTATTATTATAAAAAATATATCATTTTTGAAGACGTCATATCAAATTTATCTTACATTGAAAATTTGATATTTTTCTGAGATGTTATATTTTTTTCGTGAATAATGAAAATATCATTTTTTTTAAATTGTCATTTCATTTCATTAAATAAATAAATTTAATAATATAATATAATATTAAAATTAAATAAATAATATTTAATTTTGCATTATCAAATTAAATATATATTATTCATCAATATACATTATTTTGGTATTTGTTCATTTGTAGGATTATAAGGCCTTTCTAAAATTATTTATCGTTGTGTTTTTATTTTATATCTTAAATTAATTTCCATCACTTATAGAAATAGTATCATAAAATCTTACTAATTATTTGGAATCATTATGTCTAAATTTTCTTAAAATTTCACTTTTATTTTGACTTAATTTTAATAGTTATCATGCTTAATAAATATCACCATAGTAACGATAAAATAGGTTAATCAGGGTTATAAATTTTAATGGAGGACTCAAAATCAAGAAAAATTAAAATAAATATTTCTATTTGATGGTATAAATTTTACTATTTCTATCCAATATAATAATATATGTAATTTTGGTGTCATTTTTCTTTGATTATGACATGTATATCATTTTAAGAAATCAAAATTCTTAAATGTCACTCACTTGAAAAAAATATCCCTAAAATAATTTCTTATTCATAAAAAGAGGATATTTTAGATTATAAATTTATATTTTTATGATAAATTATTTATTTATTATCGTAATTTTTTTTCAATTTTTTGTGTTTAAATAATTAACATAAATGCATATCCAATAGAGAATTAATGTGTTTTCAAATAGTAGAAAATATATTATAAAAGATTAAAATAAAAAATTTTGGTTGAGTTATAGATTTCAAAAAATATTATAAATAAATATAACATTTTATGTATCTTTACAAGGTTTATAATATAAATCCACTACTATATTTATGTTAATAAATTCACTCTAAATTTATAGTCCTAAAAATAACATTAATAATATTATATGACAAATATTATTTTATTAAAAATTTTGAAGTCATTAAAAAAATTGGTTAATTAGGATTATTAATGGTATTAAATTTTTTCAATATTCTATTTATGATCTAATATTAAACATATATAAAAATGTATATCCCCTTAATACTAAAATATCATTCAACAATTATGGTTAACATTAGTTAACCAAGGTGCTAAACTAAATGATAAGTTTAAAAATAATACTTAATCCAATATAAATTTGATTAGATGGTAATACTAAGTCAATATAAACCTTAAATTATAATTAATGTCATTTTGGAAACATTTTAAATGATTTATAAACATATTATATTATAATATTTCATGTATTTCTAAAAATGGAATTAATGATATTTTAATGTATTCACCACTTTATTCAATGATTTAAAATTAATAAAATATAATATTTGGCCAGGTGATTGATATATGGTTTTAAATATAAAAAACTTTCCCATTTATGACACTTTTACTATTATAAAACCTTTCTTGACCCAGGAGAACTAGTAATCAATAATATAATTATAATTGTGAAATTTGTTAACGATGTGTAAAAAAATATATAGGCAATAAAAATCATATAAAAGATTCAAAATATTATAATGTGATATTATTTTAACAAATATCCCTAATATATTTAAATTACTAAAATTTATATGCATTTTTGAGAATATATTAATTTATAAAAATTTAAGACATTAAAGAATTCCAAGAATGAATCTCCCCTTTTTTATAAATGGGTACTCCGTCTAATCTTATCTACACACATCAAATGCCATTTAACCATATAATTCCAAAATAAATACCTTGATAAAATCACACTCCAAATTAAATATGACATATTTTAGGTATCATACCATCCTTATAGTGAATACGTTTTTAATAAATAAATGTTCTTTTAGGAACATGTATAGGCTTTAACACAATTTTTTAGTTTTATTTATTCTTCTACCACATTAAAATCATCTTCACACATGATGAAACAAAAAACTAGTATATTACATATACTAAGATTTTATTATGATAATGCAATAAACTATATTAATATCCACTCACGTCAAATGGATAATGAAACCATCATTCACGTGTACGACAAAATACCTCTTGACGAAGTGATGAAATTCATTTTCTATCACATCCAATTATATATAGTTTTAATAATGGTTATAATATACATATATATATATATGATGTTAATTATTTCCAAAAATATTTTATATCAATAATTTTCAAACAATTTTTTCTATTGAAAAATGATTACATTGTACATTCATAAGTGTGGTTGCCACCTCTTCAAAAAAAAATGTGATTCATTTTTCATCTCCACATCACAGGGATGCTATATATAACTATATTTAATTAAATTATATAATATTTATAATATATTAATAATAATTCATGAATTAAAATATAATACTTATATTCCATCCATATAAGGCCATGACCTTAAACATTAAATAATCTTAATATAATATTGTTATTTGACTTTAATTCACATTGAGTGTCTTTTCACGTTTAGAGTTTTAGAGAGTTATTTAATAACTCATACATAAAAAATTAAATATTAAAAAGTAGACACTTCTACTCACTAATAATTTTTTTTATAAAACAATAACTTTTAAATAGAAATATGGCTTCATTTTATGTTTAAACAACATTACTTTTCCATGATCCCATCCATGACTCAATTCTTCATAAAGTACTAAGAAAAAAATTTCAAAACATGGAATTAGTATAAAAATTTCAGTAAGGGATACAAAAAGAATGAAAAATGTTATAAATCATAAAACATATAACTATTCCATACATTATTATAATGTAATTCTTTTTACCTTTAAGAAGCAGTAATTGCAGATCACTAAATATAAGTTCATTACATGCCCTTATTGATATCATAAATTTTCCTTAAAACCCATAGAATGAAGTATATAACATATAAAGGTAATAAGGAACATAATAATACATAAAATGGATAATCATACGGTTGACAAGAACATATTTCACTAAATGGAATAACCATACAACAGACTTCTATAACCAACGCAATAGAGGTTATAATGTTACCACTCGTCCGGGGTTTATCATGGAACCACCCATCATTGGGTTTTCATATAACAAAACCTCTTTGGATTATCACATAAGCACCTGTAAAATGTGAAAGTACCATTATATAATCATAACATACAAAATATTACAATTATTAGTATTTCTCTAATAAAATTTCATTTGAAATAACAAGAAATCATTTTAATATATTAAAATAGTCATCTCACTATGGAAACCAGTTTCAATACCAAAACACCCAACAAGAGAGTAAGTTTTTTCTTTTATCCTTTTAAAACTTTTATGTCTTATAGAGTAATACAAATATCAAATAATGGTTATGAAGGTAAAAAAGTCATTTTCATCGCATATGTTAAAAATATTCATTTTCATTATTTGTGAAATGATTCATATAAATCAATTCGCTTTTAGAAACCACTGAATGAAATTATATTTCAAAGTTATGATTACACCCCATTTAAAATAAAGAGTTGTATATTATCAAAATACAACTGAATGAACAGAGATTGAGAAAAAGTCGGTTACCTAAAGACTGATTCATCATGTATGTTACTTTTTCTTCTTGAATAATGAAAAGAGGATAATTTATTCTTACTTGAGAACCATTTTCAAGATTATTACTTCCTTTCAATCACTTATAAAAATTTTATAAAAATTACATAAATATTTATTTTCAAATCAAAAGTTTTGTCAAAATTTGGTACTTGAGTCAAAAATGATCATGGTTATAATGACACTAGTTAATGTGGTCATAAGTCTATCATATCAAGAATATTATTAATGAAATTATTAATATTTTTATACATTAATTATAATTTTAAATAAAACAATTATGTATGGTTATGAAATCGGAATAATAATCATAGAGAAGGTATGTCAAATGTACGCATGAGTAATGTTTTCCATTTTCAGTTATCATTATAGAAATATGGTATCTATTATTTTATATTCAGATAATTATAATAAAATGATTAATATCATATTAATACTCCAAATATACTAAAAAAAATATTATATAATTTATTAAAAAATAAATAAAAATGAGTCGCATTTCTTCGTGGAGGTGATAGTTCACACATACACACGAATGATATTATCGTTTTTATGTGAACATAATTATGAACGTAATTGATGTATTGTATTTTATAAAAATTAATATTTCATTAATATCACATATTAACCATAATTACATTATTATAAAATTCATGAGATATGGTTATGGAAAGATAATTAGATCAGTTCATATAGATGATAGTTCACACGTGCGAATGAATGATTTTTTTCATTCTAATTTAATAGATGTGGAGATGGGTTTTTTTATGATTATAAAAAAATTCATTATATTAAGGATACTGGATTTATTATACCATCATAGTTATATAATTTTTTTATTTAGTGGAAGAAGAAATAAGATATAAATACTTAAAGTAAATGATACCTCTTCTTCAGTTGATCACCCTTGAAGAACACCATTACACCTCTAAAATTGTATAATTCCTAAAATAAGTCCTTAAAATTGTTGGAATATATTCATGGAAGGGTTTTTGGATGAACCCATCTAAACCAAATTTTTTCGAAACAATGAGTATTGGAGAAGAGTGGGTGCCTTTTGATATGAGCGAGGAAGGTAACCCTTAGAATTTTTAAAAGTATTGAGTTAATATAAATCCAATTTCAATTCTGAATAGTCCAAAAACATATTTATTTGTA
Organism: Viscum album; assembly: GCA_963277665.1. Taxonomy (NCBI): domain Eukaryota; kingdom Viridiplantae; phylum Streptophyta; class Magnoliopsida; order Santalales; family Viscaceae; genus Viscum; species Viscum album. Next base: position 73,618,037 of record OY728156.1, read on the forward strand.
AAATAATATTATCATAGTTCCATATACTCTAATAAAATTAATTTTATACATGTACTAATTTATTTTATACATTATATTTTGGGTTTACCCCTATTTATTCTATACTATTTTTTATTGTTTTAGAGACATTTTAAAGATTAAGAGGATATATATTTTACTATTATGGGGTATATAGCTCATAAATGGATGTTTAATTATCTTTTAGATATTATAAATGTAAATTTTAAATTTAAAATATTTTTATAATTTTCTTAATTATTTAATAAAATATTTTTTTCATAAAACATCAATTCTAACACTATTCCCATTATTGAATTTAAATAAAATAAAATTGATATTTAACATTGAAAAAAACCATTTAATAGTCTTAAAACATGTCATATTCATCTAGAATTTTTTTTATTACATACATTATCCTTAATAATTTCTTTATATTTATAATATCATTTATTTTATTGTTTGATTAATAAGACAATCAATGCATCATCATTATGTAAAAATTTTACATAATTATATAATGTCTAAAAATTATAAATAAAATACCATGATATTTTTAATCTATTTATCATTACACTTTCAATTTATAGTCTAATATATCCTTCATATAACATCATATTAAAAAAATTTAGTAATAAGAGTCATGTTGATGATATTTTTTTCTTTACATTAAATTAAATGTTATAAATGTCATTATCACACCCAAGTGGTATAAAAAGACCAAAATATCTTCTATAGGGTTTTATTGGTAATCCCTAACTCATAAAATAATATTATAAAAATTTTATTATAGTTATATATTATTATAATATTATTTTTACCCATATTTACGAAATTTACCCTTTAATTGTGGTAAATAAAATACTCAAATTTTTATTAATGAAAAATCCATTTGATCCAATTAAACATTATTTTCATACTGATTTCAAACATTTATATTAATATTTATAAATTATATTCATTAATGTGGAAGACGTAAATTTTAAAATTAATCAGGATGTCCGATTGAGAAAATGGGGTTTTAAAAAGAAAAAACCATCAATAGATTGACATATGATTATATCAAATTTCTATATAAAATTTCATAAAATGAAAAAAATTGGATTAAATTACAAAAATAATAAAATAAATATACATTAAAACTAATTAAATTGATAATATTTCAATACAAATAAATTATATTAAGAGGTACTTTTGAGTTAAAATTATGTATTTTTTACTTTTCATTAACATATGAATTTTATAAGAATAATACCAATATTTAAATAAAAGTAAATTTTGAAGTCCCTCTTCCAAATAAGAAGATTTTTTTTTCAGAAATAAGATTTATATGTGAAAAAAAAATATATTTAAAAATTATTTTCCATCAAAAGGAAGTAAAACCACCGTTTAAAAATATTAGAGTATTTTATGCTTAAAGATGGATGTATTTTTTTAAGACTCTAAAATTTATTTGATGAATGTAAACACATTTGAAGAACATGAGTAAACATAATATTGTTAGATATGTTCATTCATACCAATAAAATGTCTATGCATTAACTACTATTTAAAATAATAATATTAAAAATGTATTATTTTTTTGGCATAACGTAGTCTTCTGTACAACGTAATATCTTGGAGAACCCCATTATTTAATGTTAGGTTTTCTATTGAAAATAAAATTCCCTTAATATAAAATTTATCTTATTTATAACTATTAATTTATATGAAAATATTTTTTTTCAATAATTACCTATGATGTAACATCCTTTCCCCTTTAGGAAATTGGGTCCCCACAATTTTAATCCCTTTTCAAATAAGTGGGGTATTTCTCTATTATAGAATTTTAAAATTCCCATGATTCCACTTCAACAATATTGCTTAACCTCAAAACATTAACCTTAAAAAAACTTTATTCCAAAATACATGCTCTCTACGATCATGAATCTGGGCTGATTGTTTCTCATAAGAAATATTCTTTTCAAAATGATGTATTTTTGGACTCCAAACATAAGGTGGATCTGGAATATACTTTCTTAACATTGAAACATGAAAATAAATTTTTACCTAGGATAAACTCAGAGGTAAATCCACTTTCTAGGAAACTAATCCAAATTTCACTATGATTTAATAGGGTCCAATGACCCTCATAATCATATTACAATTCTTACCAAAACAAATCAAACTTTTCAAAATTTAAACTTTTAGAAAGACATGATCCCCTAACTCAAAAGAAATATCCTTCCTCAGGATTGCCATATAACTTTTCTGCCTACTCAGATCTGTTCTCATATGCTTCTAAATCAGGTGAACATTTCTTCCATATCTTCAACCAATTATAGTCCAATTAAATATTGTAGAGACCCGAAGCCTAACGTACATGAACATTACATTACTTTTGCGGAATACTTAATACATAACAAAAATACACACACAAGGATCGTAATAGTTTAGTGTCTTTGGAAACTCGGAACGTAATCTTCTATTCCTGGTGAAAGATCTTCAAAATCTCCCACAAAGATCTTCCTTTTTTTTTACCTAAAACCTTTCTTTATATCCTGGGGAAAAGAAAACATAAAAGGGTGAGCTCAAATGCTCAGTAAGGGTAAACAAAAGAAATATCAATCACATAATTTTCATAAGAACATAACATTTTTGGAAATATTGACCTGCAAAAGAGAGGATAATTTCATAACATGGGATAAATCATAGTAGTGAAAATGAAACCCTTACTTAAAACATTACTCCTTGTGTCATACACACATAATCATAGAGAATCATTTCTTGTTAGTCAAGACTCATTGCCAAGACTATCTTAGTGGACAAAGTCCCTTTCTGAATCGAGTAATCCTCGTTTCAGTCCTGTTTCACTGAACCGGTATAACCTACCATTCCAGTCATGTCTATCTCATGAGATATGAAATCTTTACCCAATGCATTGGAGGGAGATATAGGTCCCACCCATCTCTTAATGAATCCTTTCTTATGTGTGCCACAAAATCATAAATCATACATCATTGCATAACCCATGTAATAAAAATGGGATTCTTAAACAACATGACATCATAAAACCATTCATATAAGATAAAGGAATTCATAAACATAATTTCATCACAACATAGTCAAATCAATGTAAAAATATGGATAGAAACAGAACCCTTTATTATCTTAGATGAAAAATAATTTTGATAAAACACTTGAATTGAATTCTTGAGGAAAATATCCTTTCTTCTTCAAAATCAAATTTCTTTTCACAAAACATCATGCAATTTTAAAAGAAAGAGATTTTATTGAAAATAGTCATGAAATATTTTAGAGGAAGCTTCATGAAAATAAGGCTTTATAAAACAGTAGAAATCCATTCGTGCCGTATAAGTTAAAAAAAACATTCTTCGTACTTTTGTCGGAAAAGTCAAAAAGTACCTCGTACGAAAAATGAAAAAAGATTCCTTTCATAACCTTTACTAAAAACTCATAGAAGGGTAAAATTGGATTTAAACAATTGTAGTTGGATGGAAATAATATTACATATTTAGGGAACATGGATGTGGATGATAAAATACACCCTAGTAAATACTTACGAATAAACAATCTCGGATAAAAATGAGATTGTGATATTTCCCTTACCTTAGGTCCGACTTGCTTTGTAAGTGTCCGAACCTCCTCTATAATGATTTAAATCATGTTATTGACTTATTACAGAATCATATTCATTGTTATGATATCATATATGGTTCACTTATGACATTATATTACCCGTTCTTTTGTAAATTCCATGTTAAAGAAGCGTTTTGGGTAAAATCGTTTCATTTATCGTAGGTGTTTTGACTTGTTGTTCTTGACATCATTATTACTTATATCATGATTTACTTACTTCCAGAATATAAAATATGATTTATATATCATATATATTCAGTATATATATATATATATAATAGGTAGATAAATAAAATGAAAAACACCGTTCATGGAGACGGTAGTCCGTACGTACGCATGAACGCTGTTTTCCTTTCCTTATTGTCTTGAAATGGAAGTAAGTAGATGACATACATATGTATACATATACATAAATCCAGTAGCTTTATAATGTCATATATTTCATTATTATTTCTTATATATACATTATAATCATTCTTAAATGGTTAACATGGAGAATGAATCTCATCGCGTCGTGGAGACGGTATTCCGTACGTACGCACGAGCGATGATATCATTTCTATAAATATTGAATTGAATTGTAGTGTATTATACAATATATCAGAATCAATATGATGTTTTGATAACTATGTATAGTTATTATTTACACCATTATACCCATCCATGTAAGGTGGTGGTGGAAAATAGATTACACCACGGCGTGGAGACGGTATTCCGTACGTACGCACGCGCGGTGATTTCTTTTTCCGTAGGATGGATAGATGGTGAAATAGGTTTGTTTCATACTTATAATAACATATCAGTATATGAGTGATACTGATGTTATTACTTCATAATGAAACAACCTAAGAAGAAGAAGTGGAAGAAGAAATAAAGATGAAAGAATTGGTAACGGTAATTACCTCTTCTTTGAAGTGCCTCTTTGAGACCTCCTCTTAGGGCACTAAAATTGGTCTTGGAGGAAGACCAGAACCTCTAGCATGTTGCTAGGGAAGTGGAGAGGAGAAATTGGCAGGGGTTGGCCGAGATTGAGTGCTCAAATTGGTGTGAGGAGGAGGGGGAGGAGGTGTCCTTTTATAGGGGAGGAGAGGGGCACCTTAGGAATATCTCAAAATATTATTTTATATTAAAGTCAAAATCGGTTTATAATGGTTCCAAAGGGTCTTATTTCAAAGCTAAAGTGGGGATGGGTCGAAATCCTATCAACCAATAGAATTTAGACAAGTTTAGGATATTATTTTAACCTTATCAATTAGATTTAACTCTAAGTTAAATAATTTAACTTTTACCATGTCTTTTTGTTTTCTTTCACTATATGGTTAATACACTTACTATAACATGCCAAACGAACCCCAAATTGTTTATTATTAATATATATATCCTTATCTAAGTCATTTGGCCGAACCTTAGATTTTTAGGAATACAATAACAATTAATAATATAATATTTGATTTAAAAACTATTTTGTGTCAATTTTGACACTATTTGATATATGATTTTTGTGAAAGTCATAACAGAATTAAATGTTCGAACCAAGTTGATTAAATCAACATTAATATATCATAGTAACCTAGAAAATTAGTGTAATTCATAAAAAATCTCAAATTACATTTATTTTGGTGTTTATAACATCAATTATGTCAATATTTCATTAATAAGATAATTACTGCATCATCGTTGTGTCATAAATAAATTAAATTATTTTATGTCTAAAAATTACAAATAAAATACCATCATGTAGGAAATATTTTTAGCTTTCTAATTAATATTTACAATCGAATTTATCTTATGTATAACCCCATATTAAAAATGGTTTACTTATTAAACTTTGATTTTAACTATTTTAACCTTTCTTTAAATAAATTAATAATAAATGTCCTAATCTAATCCAAGTGGGCCTAGATGGTCATATTTTATTCCTAAGTTTGTTTTTGGTCGAATTACACTTGTCCAATAGAATTAGAACATGTGTTAGGGTAATATTGATATCATATTTACCCTTAGTTACCCTATTTACTATTAACCGCGGTAAAAAAAATAAAAAGTTACTATTCACCAAAAAATTATTTTCATCTCATTGAACCACATTTTAGTCCTTGATATTAACCGTGTCTCTCGGATTTTCGAAATTCAATTCACAGAAGCGGCAAAATTAAGTTTTATGAAAAATTCAGTTTTTTTTAACTACCACTTAGTAGTTTCACTATTCATCAAAAATTGATGTTTTTCAGAACAATGCCAAAATTTCATCCTAAGCTATATTTCATATTCCAAATTCAAAAATGAAATCTATTTTACCAAATTCATAACATAGAAGTTGCATTAATTAATTTTATAATTAAATCCTGCTGTTAAAATAAATAGCGTGTTTTTAGGAAACAATATATATCAAAAGATTGACACTTGATTATGTCTGGTTTAAATGTGAAATTACAACCAATGACCAACATTGTATTAAATTGTAAAAATATATTCTAAATATACTTTAAAACCACTCAAATTAATAATTTATCACTATTAATTATTTCGATTAAAAAAGTTGTTTTTAATTATAATTTAGTAATTTTCACTATTCATCAGAATATGAAAGTTATCCGAAAAGTACCAAAATTTCACCTTAGGCTAAATTCGATACTCCGAATCCAAGAATGAAGTTCATTTTGAAAAATAAGATTTACAGAATTTTAAAAAGTGGTTATTACTATTCATAACAGCTAGTTTTAATAATATTTTAATAGCACATCGCTGTTTAGTGAAACTCGGTATTGCGTATTACACACGCTATCGAGGAAGGTCGCGATAGCGTGTAATGCAAGGCAAGACAAGGATGCGTGTTGTGCAAGCTCCTTTTGGTGTAGCGTACAACACAAGACATTAATAAAATTAAAAAGAATATTTTTTTTTATAAAATCTTGGGCTGTTACATTCTACCCCCCTTAAAATGAATTTCGCCCTCGAAATTCGTCGGGGTTATAAATGGTTTACTATTCGAAAGTTTCTTTAATAGAAACCCACATCGTAAAAAGGAATATCAAAACCAATCTTTAAAAACAAAATTATGAAACGTAACGGTTACCCAAATAAACTAATCATTGGGTTTCCACATAGGTGAAAATATGGATATGGAAGAGAAATCTAACCATCATGTTCTGATGGAGAGTGGTAGAGAACATGGCTATGGAAAAGCCAGTAATCACAAATCCATAGATTTGTGATGATATGAGGTACCATATGATTCATCAGGTATAAGATCACTAGGACAACATTTTTGGTTTTCAAGATCATTTCCCCTAAAGTTGAAAATTTGAATTAGAATAAATACTTACTTTATTTTGGTACAATCTCACTGTTGTTCTTGCCTTGAACAATTTCCACTTCATCTCTTAAATAAATGAAGTTGAATTTGTTATTCGTGAAGTGTTAGCAGATCATGTGATAGAATGACGGGTCATTCCATCTGTCTCAAACAAAAGGTAAGCAAAAGTTATTAAATATACATAAGTCATTCTATAGTGAGATTAATCATATATAGTTCTTAAAATGGACTTATACATCATATATCATACTGCTTAATATAATAAAACTAGTTTCTACTAAACAGGGACTTCCTGTAGGCCAGTGGTAGGCGATAAAGGCCAGTCGTACTTTGGTTGTGGGTTCGATTCCTACAGCCTTGTCCGAAGCGATGGGCTGTCGCCCGTCCTGCAGGTTGTCCCTTTTTCTAAAACTACGTTACTATAACATCCCATCAATAATATCGAAAATCTTCTATCCTTAAACAATACTAACTTATGTCCAACATAATCCAGTCTAATCTTTAGGCTTATAATACTGCAGTCCACTCTCATAATATAGTGACAACGATTACCAGAGATTTAATACTGTCGTTGATCCCCACATATCATAAGATATGTCTTGTTGGTCACATTCCAAACATTCAAAGTCCTTAATCGTGTATTATATTGAATACCTTAGTGAAAACATGAGTGCAGTTAAAAGTTAACACTTTCCACATACCAAAATCCTCAAAATTCTATATACTCAAACCATGATATCACTTAGTCCTTATGTCAATCATGAGCTCATGAATACTATTAAACATTTCATTTTCTCGTCTTCATTATGCGCATATCATCTTATTTCCAAAAAAAATATCTCAATCACTTTGAATACCACATCAATAAATATTGCAATACTCAATGATACAACATTATTTTGGAATCCCATTACATAAACACTTAATCATTCCACCACATCATTTTCATATTAAACATTGCCAATAGTGATCGCATGTGATTTCCCTTTGTCCTTTGCCTTCAGTGGTTGCTCATGTTGATCATCACTAACCCTTGGATTAGGGCAATTATTAGCATAATGCCCCATTTCCTTGCACTTGAAGCATTGAAGTGTTGGCGGTGCGTTCTCTGCAGTGTTTGCTTTATTCACATCATTAGAAACCCTTTTTCCATTACTTCGACACTCAGCTGCTCGATGACCTTCTTTTCCACACTTAAAACATTTTCTAGTCCCTTTTAGACAATCTCCACCATGCTTCTTTCCACACTTTGTGCATAAGGAAACATTCATCTTCTTTTCACCATTATTCTGAGATTTCTCCTTGATCTCCATCTTTCGTTTCTTATCAAAACCATGAGATGGATATGTAACACCAACTTCCATTTCTACCTTGATAGCACAACGCACAATTTCTTCATAGCTACTGAAGTCTCTTATAGCTAATGCCCTTCGAAGACTTGGTTTTAAGCCACAGAAAAATCGATCAACTTTACTTTCAGGTTGGATGATAATTCCAGAAGCATACCTTGAAAGTCTTGTAAAATTTGCTTCATAGGTACCAACAGATTCATCGTCCCTTTGCTTCAGTTCAAGAAATTCATTCTCCATCTTTGTTCGAAGATTACGAGGGAAGTACTTACTGAAAAACAAGTTCTTGAACTCGTCCCATTCCATGGACTCAATTTCATCTCTTGGCCTCGTATTCTTGATAAGATTCCACCATTGATCAGCTTCACCTTCCAAACGATATACTGCTAAGATGACTTTATCATGTTCAGAACATTGAAGAACTGAAAATATCTTTTCAGTAGTACTGATCCGTTGTTCAGCCACAAGTGGATCAGAAGACCCACTGGAAGAAGGTGGACGTTGCCTCATGAAGGACTCAATAGAATATTGTTCCCTTCTCTGCTCATTTGGAAGTCCAGAATGATTCATAGCTTTTGTAAGTATAGCAATAAGATTTTGCACTCCATCTCCCATAACATTTGTTTGTTCAGGAGGGCAATCATTGAATTGTCCATTGCATTGATCAACACGGTTCCTTCGGGTTCCAGCCATCGTCAAAAACCCAAAAATAATAGTGTGAGAGGCAAAAATCATGCTAGGGAAAACAACATAATAAAGGGGGAGTACCTTCAATATCCAACATCTTAGGTTTAATTCTATGATCGTTAGCGTAATTCTATTACTATAACCTATACGTATACTTATCCCTAGGGACATCCCTAGACATACCTTAGAAATATCTCTAGGGATCTCACTAACGTTTTCACATCCTAGTTTCCAAAGGTTGACTAAACCTTTCCTCTGATACCAACTGTAGAGACCCGAAGCCTAACGTACATGAACATTACATTACTTTTGCGGAATACTTAATACATAACAAAAATACACACACAAGGATCGTAATAGTTTAGTGTCTTTGGAAACTCGGAACGTAATCTTCTAATCCTGGTGAAAGATCTTCAAAATCTCCCACAAAGATCTTCCTTTTTTTTTACCTAAAACCTTTCTTTATATCCTGGGGAAAAGAAAACATAAAAGGGTGAGCTCAAATGCTCAGTAAGGGTAAACAAAAGAAATATCAATCACATAATTTTCATAAGAACATAACATTTTTGGAAATCTTGACCTGCAAAAGAGAGCATAATTTCATAACATGGGATAAATCATAGTAGTGAAAATGAAACCCTTACTTAAAACATTACTCCTTGTGGCATACACACATAATCATAGAGAATCATTTCTTGTTAGTCAAGACTCATTGCCAAGACTATCTTAGTGGACAAAGTCCCTTTCTGAATCGAGTAATCCTCGTTTCAGTCCTGTTTCACTGAACCGGTATAACCTACCATTCCAGCCATGTCTATCTCATGAGATATGAAATCTTTACCCAATGCATTGGAGGGAGATATAGGTCCCACCCATCTCTTAATGAATCCTTTCTTATGTGTGCCACAAAATCATAAATCATACATCATTGCATAACCCATGTAATAAAAATGGGATTCTTAAACAACATGACATCATAAAACCATTCATATAAGATAAAGGAATTCATAAACATAATTTCATCACAACATAGTCAAATCAATGTAAAAATATGGATAGAAACAGAACCCTTTATTATCTTAGATGAAAAATAATTTTGATAAAACACTTGAATTGAATTCTTGAGGAAAATATCCTTTCTTCTTCAAAATCAAATTTCTTTTCACAAAACATCATGCTATTTTAAAAGAAAGAGATTTTATTGAAAATAGTCATGAAATCTTTTAGAGGAAGCTTCATGAAAATAAGGCTTTATAAAACAGTAGAAATCCGTTCGTGCCGTATAAGTTAAAAAAAACATTCTTCGTACTTTTTTCGGAAAAGTCAAAAAGTACCTCGTACGAAAAACGAAAAAAGATTCCTTTCATATCCTTTACTAAAAACTCATAGAAGGGTAAAATTGGATTTAAACAATTGTAGGTGGATGGAAATAATATTACATATTGAGGGAACATGGATGTGGATGATAAAATACACCCTAGTAAATACTTACGAATAAACAATCTCGGATAAAAATGAGATTGTGATATTTCCCTTACCTTAGGTCCGACTTGCTTTGTAAGTGTCCGAACCTCCTCTATAATGATTTAAATCATGTTATTGACTTATTACAGAATCATATTCATTGTTATGATATCATATATGGTTCACTTATGACATTATATTACCCGTTCTTTTGTAAATTCCATGTTAAAGAAGCGTTTTGGGTAAAATCGTTTCATTTATCGTAGGTGTTTTGACTTGTTGTTCTTGACATCATTATTACTTATATCATGATTTACTTACTTCCAGAATATAAAATATGATTTATATATCATATATATTCAGTATATATATATATATATATAATAGGTAGATAAATAAAATGAAAAACACCGTTCATGGAGACGGTAGTCTGTACGTACGCATGAACGCTGTTTTCCTTTCCTTATTGTCTTGAAATGGAAGTAAGTAGATGACATACATATGTATACATATACATAAATCCAGTAGCTTTATAATGTCATATATTTCATTATTATTTCTTATATATACATTATAATCATTCTTAAATGGTTAACATGGAGAATGAATCTCATCGCGTCGTGGAGACGGTATTCCGTACGTACGCACGAGCGATGATATCATTTCTATAAATATTGAATTGAATTGGAGTGTATTATACAATATATCAGAATCAATATGATGTTTTAATAACTATGTATAGTTATTCTTTACACCATTATACCCATCCATGTAAGGTGGTGGTGGAAAATAGATTACACCACGGCGTGGAGACGGTATTCCGTACGTACGCACGCGCGGTGATTTCTTTTTCCGTAGGATGGATAGATGGTGAAATAGGTTTGTTTCATACTTATAATAACATATCAGTATATGAGTGATACTGATGTTATTACTTCATAATGAAACAACCTAAGAAGAAGAAGTGGAAGAAGAAATAAAGATGAAAGAATTGGTAACGGTAATTACCTCTTCTTTGAAGTGCCTCTTTGAGACCTCCTCTTAGGGCACTAAAATTGGACTTGGAGGAAGACCAGAACCTCTAGGATGTTGCTAGGGAAGTGGGGAGGAGAAATTGGCAGGGGTTGTCCGAGCTTGAGTGCTCAAATTGGTGTGAGGAGGAGGGGGAGGAGGTGTCCTTTTATAGGGGAGGAGAGGGGCACCTTAGGAATATCTCAAAATATTATTTTATATTAAAGTCAAAATCGGTTTATAATGGTTCCAAAGGGTCTTATTTCGAAGCTAAAGTGGGGAGGGGTCGAAATCCTATCAACCAATAGAATTTAGACAAGTTTAGGATATTATTTTAACCTTATCAATTAGATTTAACTCTAAGTTAAATAATTTAACTTTTACCATGTCTTTTTGTTTTCTTTCACTATATGGTTAATACACTTACTATAACATGCAAAACGAACCCCAAATTGTTTATTATTAATATATATATCCTTATCTAAGTCATTTGGCCGAACCTTAGATTTTTAGGAATACAATAACAATTAATAATATAATATTTGATTTAAAAACTATTTTGTGTCAATTTTGACACTATTTGATATATGATTTTTGTGAAAGTCATAACAGAATTAAATGTTCGAACCAAGTTGATTAAATCAACATTAATATATCATAGTAACCTAGAAAATTAGTGTAATTCATAGAAAATCTCAAATTACATTTATTTTGGTGTTTATAACATCAATTATGTCAATATTTCATTAATAAGATAATTACTGCATCATCGTTGTGTCATAAATAAATTAAATTATTTTATGTCTAAAAATTACAAATAAAATACCATCATGTAGGAAATCTTTTTAGATTTCTAATGAATATTTACAATCGAATTTATCTTATGTATAACCCCATATTAAAAATGGTTTACTTATTAAACTTTGATTTTAACTATTTTAACCTTTCTTTAAATAAATTAATAATAAATGTCCTAATCTAATCCAAGTGGGCCTAAATGGTCATATTTTATTTCTAAGTTTGTTTTTGGTCGAATTACACTTGTCCAATAGAATTAGAACATGTGTTAGGGTAATATTGATATCATATTTACCCTTAGTTACCCTATTTACTATTAACCGCGGTAAAAAAAATAAAAAGTTACTATTCACCAAAAAATTATTTTCATCTCATTGAACCACATTTTAGTCCTTGATATTAACTGTGTCTCTCGGATTTTCGAAATTCCATTCACAGAAGCGGCAAAATTAATTTTTATGAAAAATTCAGTTTTTTTTAACTACCACTTAGTAGTTTCACTATTCATCAAAAATTGATGTTTTTCAGAACAATGCCAAAATTTCATCCTAAGCTATATTTCATATTCCAAATTCAAAAATGAAATCTATTTTACCAAATTCATAACATAGAAGTTGCATTAATTAATTTTATAATTAAATCCTGCTGTTAAAATAAATAGCGTGTTTTTAGGAAACAATATATATCAAAAGATTGACACTTGATTTTGTCTGGTTTAAATGTGAAATTACAACCAATGACCAACATTGTATTAAATTGTAAAAATATATTCTAAATATACTTTAAAACCACTCAAATTAATAATTTATCACTATTAATTATTTCGATTAAAAAAGTTGTTTTTAATTATAATTTAGTAATTTTCACTATTCATCAGAATATGAAAGTTATCCGAAAAGTACCAAAATTTCACCTTAGGCTAAATTCGATACTCCGAATCCAAGAATGAAGTTCATTTTGAAAAATAAGATTTACAGAATTTTAAAAAGTGGTTATTACTATTCATAACAGCTAGTTTTAATAATATTTTAATAGCACATCGTTGTTTAGTGAAACTCGGTATTGCGTATTACACACGCTATCGAGGAAGGTCGCGATAGCGTGTAATGCAAGGCAAGACAAGGATGCGTGTTGTGCAAGCTCCTTTTGGTGTAGCGTACAACACAAGACATTAATAAAATTAAAAAGAATATTTTTTTTTTATAAAATCTTGGGCTGTTACAAATATCATCCACATACTTCATCCAAAAAATATATTGAGTTCGACACAACTTTCCATATAATGCCTAAAATATTGACACATGGTTACTGGAATGAATTTTTTTTTATAATAAAACTCAACAAAGGAAATATATTGATCCAAAATTCGCTAGTAATCCATTAAAAAATCATGTAGTATATCCTCTAAGGATTGAATTGTTTGTTCTGTATTCCTATCTGATAAAGGATAATAAGCTGTACTGAAATTTAACTTAGTTCCAAATGTATTTTGAAGGACATTGAAAAAGTTAGAAGTGAACATAAGATCAGTATCATATACAATGGATATAAGAACTCTATGTAAACATAATATGTCATTAAGACAAAATCAAGATTTTTGATCTACAGAAAGAGTTTCTGAATAGGAAAAAAATGAAAAGATTTAGTCAATCGATCAACAACAAGCCAGATCACATTGTTATGTAGATAGGTATTTGGGAAACCCACAGTGAATTACATGTATATTTTTTCCCATTTCCAAATCACCACTTGAAAATGATAAATCATCCACTAAGATAACTGTCTCTCTGCTTTAATCTCTTTACAAGTCAACCTCTTCATATTAAAATTAGCAATATCTCTTTTCATTCTATTCCTCAGAAAAACTCTTGATGATCTCTATAAATAATAGTAATACGTGGATGAACTGAAAACATATAACTATGAGACTCACATAATGACTCTATATTAATATGTGAATCATAAATAAAACATAATCTCATCCCAACCCTCAAAAAACAGCCTTTACCAAATTAAAGTCAAACAAAATACCCCTTTGAACCAATTCTACCTTTTTCTATAACTCACTATCTTTCTTCTACGCTATTTTTATTATATCTTATAGAGATGACTTCACAAACACCTAAAACAAAATAGCAAAATTTCATACACCAAATACCTCCCGGAAAAAATTCATCAAATCAGTAACCAATGATCTCTTTCAAAACATAGCATTTTTAATATTGCATTAATCTTCCAAAGCAATGAATCGACTACATTATTTTCTTTTCTTATATTGCAATGATTCAAGAAATCATAATCCTTATTAATTTTTGAACATCTCCTATATCGCCTGATAAATTATTTATATGTTAATATATACTTAAAACTTTTGTGATCATTATATATTTCACACTTTATTCCATAGAAATGATGCCTCCAAATTTTTAATGAAAAAAAAATATCAGCAAATTCTAAATAATGTTTAAGGTAATGAAATAGATGATCTTTAAAATAACGTGAAGAAAAATAAATGAATTATCATTATACATTATGAAATAAAATAATTACTTTAAATAAAGCATAATATTAGATAATAAATTCACCATTCCTAAAAGGCAAGTTCAAAACATAATCATTAACAACTATTCATTTGAATTCCATAAAAAATCATTACATTTTTTATCTCCATGAACATAACTCCCTTACATGTTATCTTAGTTAGTTATCTAGATAACTGAGAAATTTTTTCAATAATCCTTGAGACATAACCTGATAATCCAAGAAAACTATGAAACTTTGTGATATTGGAAGGTATTTTCCACTCTTCAAACAAATTTCATTTAGAAGGATTCACATTTATTCCATCTTTAGAGACAAAATTTCTAAGGAATGAAATTTTTTGCAACCAAAATTCACTCTTAAAAAACATTCAATGTACTTTCATTTCTTTTAACATTTGAAAAATAATCCTTACATGACTATCATTTTTATTATGGATTTTAGAATATAACCAAATATCATCTATAACCACAGCCATAAACTAATCCAAATACTGATTAAATACTCCATTCATGAGATTCATAAATAATGTACGGGATTAGAGAACCTAAAGGATAAAATTAAAATTTATAATTCCGATATCTCATTTGGAATACTGTCTTTGGAATTTCATTCTTTTTAATATTTAACTAATGGTAAAAAGATCTCAAATCATTCTTCCCAAAATAACGAGATCAATTGAGATGATCAAAAAAATCATAGATATGAGGAAAATGCCACTTTTTCTTAATATTGATGTTATTCAAGGATCCTTAATCAATGAAAAGTCTCATAGAAACATATTTCTTTTTCAAAAATAAAATAGAAGCCCAACATGGTGAAGTTCTAAGTCGAATGAAACCTTTATCAAGGAAACCATGAAACAATTTTTCTAACTACACCAGTTCTATTAGAGCCATTATATAAGGGGTTGAGAGATAATATTAGTATCAGGAACTAAATAAATAGTAAATTCAACTTCTTGATCATGAACAATACTCAGAAATTCATCAAGAAAAACATTTATATATTCATTCAGTACTATAATGTAACTAATCAAAATTTTTTCTTTCCATTAAATAATATGAGATAGATATATTTAACTACCATATTTAATTAATAACTTACAATCTTGGTGTGTTATCAAAGGTAATAAATAATTGAATTAAATATTCTTAACGTTATAATCTAATTTAGAATGATAAATGGAAATCCAGTCCATACCCAAAATGATATCAAATTCTGGTATGAGAAATTCAAATATATTTGTAGGAAATATCATCCCACTAATGATAATAGAAATATTACCATAAATCCTAGTTTCATTAAAACGTCCACATAGGGTTTTACCAAATGTTATACATTACATTCATGCATTAATATTTACAATTTACCTATAAAGCTCATAGAAATGAAAGAATGTGATGATTTGGAGTAAAATAGAGTATTGTAATAAATTTAAAAATCCTATAATATACCTATCACCTCGAAAAATTATGTTTCCACATCATTACTAGTAGTAGAAAAAGATTTATCAATACACTTATGCTTTTGATCGTGTATGATTCACCATAAGTAGTCATATTTGGACAGACATTGGAATAATACCCTAACTCATTGCAACTGAAACATATTACCACATGGTTGTCATTATATGTCTGATCATATTCCTTATAGTTACATGTAATATTACTAATATTACAAAATCATAAGAACATCCTAAACATTTAGATACATTCTATAAGATTCTTTTTAACACACTTTTAACAAGTTGTAAATTTAGTTTTCCTTCCTATGGAATTATTTTATGAATTATTTTCCATTTTTTTAAAACTATATCACATATTTTGATCGCTCCCATTGAACACATTATTATCATAAGACTCTATTTATACCTTATCAGCTCATCGTACATGTTTTTCATAGCTCTTCAACTCATGAGTAGTTAATTCCCTCAGATATTTTCATTTCAATCTTGATTAAATTTGATTTATCTAAATAAAAATATCACGGATAAAATGTGGGATGTAACATGACTAATATGTGAAAATTTCATCATATTAGGCCAAAAAAATTAATTCTTTATCAAAAATTACATTACATTATATTCCATCCTATGTCGAACATCCTTAAGTATATATTTTCCAAGGGAAGATGTTATTAAATTCAACCCAATCTATGGAATCAATATCTTCACTTCCCCTAATATTTTTAATCATTTACCACCAATGATTTGATTTACCTTCAAAATGACGAACAGAAAGAAAAACATTTTGATTTTCTGAACACCCCATTACATGAAAAATATTTTCATATTCTTTAATAAACCATTAAGTTTTCATTGGGTTAGATGATAATCTAAATGATGAGGTACATTTCCTCATTAAATTATGCACTACCAACAAATTCTTATATGGTTGATCTGGTTGATATCATGCATGAACAGCATGATCATTTACTTCCCGAGTCAGCTGATCCATCACTACAACAAACTATTCAGTTCTAATTCCAGCAATCTCCATAAGAAGATTTAGAAGGTTGTTTTCTTATATATACATTCCTTGAATAGTTTCCCTATTTGTGTAACACCCCAAGCTTCCATGGTATGCTTCATTTTGAATAATACCATAGCGTGTGTTGTATGCATCTTCGAGTTCTAACACACACCTAAACAATAAAACTAGCCGTTATGAATAGTAATACCCAATTTTTCAATTTTTATAAATTTTATCATTCAAAATGGACTTAATTTTTGGATTCATAATATTGAAATTATCTTAGGGTAAAATTTTGGTTCTTTTCGGGTAACTTTCATATTTTGATGAATAGTGAAAAGTACCAAATTTTAATTAAAAAAACTTTTTAAATCGAAATAATTAATAGTGATAATTTCTTAATTTTAGTGGTTTAAAATTATATTTAGAATATATTTTTACCATTTAATACAATATTTTCCATTGGACATAATTTCACAATTAAATCAGACATAAAGAAGTTTCAATCTTTTGATAGTTATTATATTTTAAAAATACGCTTTTTGTTTTGACATCGGGAATTAATTTTAAATTAATTTCTGCCACTTCCGTGTTTTGAATTTTGAAAAATGGATTCCATATTTTGAATCAGGATTTAAAAATTGTGTAAATAGGTAACTTTTATTTTTAGACATTTTGAATAATTACTTCGGTAAATATTTTATTTACCATGGTTAAGGGGTAAATCCGGTAAATAAGGGTTAAAAAGAATATTATAATAATAATAAATTACCCTAAAACGTGTCCTAACCTTATTGGTGGATACATTTACGACCCTAGCCATCTTTGGGTCGATTTTGGGACCCCATGGAGCCACTTGTAGGTGATAGGGATACTTTATATTAATTAAGTTAGAGTGAATACAAAAATGACATAAGATTGTATCTTTTTGCAAAACAATTTTACATAAGATTATATATGTTATATTTTAGATTATAAATATTAATTATAAATATGTACCGATTTCCTACATAATGGTATTTTATACATAATTTTTAGACATTGAAAAAGTAAAAATATATATGACACAATAATGATGCATTATTTTCCTTATTAATGAAAGAATCAAATAATTGATATTATAAATGTTAAAATAAATATAATTTGAATGTTTTTATGACAAAATATAATTTTAATGGTTAATATGACATTTTATGATTTCTTAAATGAATTGTTTTGAATTAATAATGTTTTTAAGACTTTAAGAAGTTCATTTATTGAGTAGTGTCAAATTTGAAAAAATGTGTTTTAAAAAAAAATATTATATTATTAATTTATATTCTATTCCTAAAAATATAAGGCTTGGTCAAGAGACTTATATAATGATAGGTGTATCATTAATGTACCACCTGGGGGTCTCTTTGAGGTATATAGTATGTTTATTAACTATATAATATAAAAATTAAAAAGTGACATGGTAAGTGTCAAACTATTTAACTAAGAGTTAAAACTAAAAGATAAGGTTAATATAATGACCCAAACCTATCTAAACTCTATTGGTTGACTGGTTTTAGAACCATACCCACCTTAACCTTTAAATAATACACTTTTGAGCCATTATAAACCGAATATGAATTTATTATAAAATAATATTTCTAGATTTTCCTAAAGATCCCCTCCTCCACCTTATAGAAGGACACCACTTATAACCAATTCATCACACCTCTCAAGCCTTTTGTATCGTACAAATTCTGCCCATTTAAGCTCCCTACATCCCTATCCACCTCTTATAAGTATTGACATAGGCAGAAGGCACTTCAAGTGTCCTTTTTTGGTTCAAACCAAAGGGAGTTACATAAATTGAAGGTAACGATTTCTCTTAGCTTCTTTTCATTTATTTTACATCTCCAACCCCTAAACTCTTCTTATTATTTTCTTTTGTAACAAAACAAGTATCCTAAATATACTAGGATATTTTTATTATAAGTATTATAACTACAATAACACACACATCCATCTAATGGGTGAAGAACATAGTGTTTCTGTGGATGGAAACAAAACACCTCACGTAGCGATGATTGCTCAATTATCGCCTACCACCTCTCATAGTGGCCATTATGATAGCACTATAATTAAATATGATATTTATGATATTTATTTTATATATTATGTTATGAAATTCCATTTTATATCATTCCATTATTCGTTTCATGTTTTATATATATACGATAATTTCATTTGAGGAAGTGCGGACTACCGCCCCCTCAAAGTGATATAAATCATTCATACCATACATGGAACCTATAAAGGATGGTGTTAATGAACTTATGTTACACATATAAGATATTATATTATAAAGGGAATAATTATATACCTATGTATCATTTGGTTTTGATTCCTTTTAAAATGAAAAATGAAATGGAAGTAGCGTTCGTGCATACGTATGGATTACCGTCTCCACGAACATGATGAGATTCATTCCCCATCATATCCATTCAAGAATAATTCTAATTTGATGATTAAATGTAATGTTTAATCACTTTATATCATTCTGGATACGAGTAAGATACAACCTATCCATAACAAAAATGACTAATGTAACAATACATATAAAAGAAAACGAGTAAGTTAACACCCGAAACGACGACAATACTAAAGTATTATTAACAAAGCATTATTATAAGATCATATATGATATAATAATTAAGTATATGATTATTTAATAATTTAATAACAATGTTTAAACTATTATACAGGAGGTTAACATACCATAGACTAAGGAAAAGTTCATGGTAAGGGGTTTTTCATCTCATTCCTTATTCCCATGAGGTTCATACCATATTACCACTATTACCTTTTTCTGGTGTATGTAATGCTCATAATTGTATTCTTTGTGTAATACACTTTAATTTATGTTTATTTACATATTCATTGTATGACACCTCTTTTATAGGGTGTATGATTCATATGATACCAAATTGGTAAGGGTTAATTTAACAATCTCTTTATTATCTGAGGTTGTTTTTACATAAGTATGTACTGGGAAATATTTATTATACATTAACATGCTTCATAAAAGTGTTTTAAAAGGGATTCCTTTTAAGGTAATTTTTACTAAAACATAATTTTAAATGTTAAAAATATTTATTCTTCTAAATCATTCTCATTAATGTTCATGTTTTCAAAATGTTTTTTAAGGATTTATTTATATGGACATGAATGTTTTTAAAAAGATAATTCCTTTCAAAAGTTTCAAAGTGGTATGGGAAAATTTGATTACAAATTTTCTTCAAATGACTTCATTACAAAATTGTGTGACTTTTAATTTTTTTCATGAAAAAGAGATATTTCTCTCAAAAATATGAAAATCCAGTGAAAATGTATAAGTATTTTACGCAAGCTTAAAAATATTTTCAGAAAACCCGACTCTCGAGTGTGGTAGATAGGAAGGGATTGGGAGTGGACCCATTATGGTCTGTAATTAGTCGAGCAGTCTCAGAATTAGTTATTTTGTTTTTAGAAGCTTGCATAATTTTTTCAGAAAAAACACTAGAGTATATTTGAGAAATTTTAAACATAAGTATCTTCTAAATAAAATTGCATCGTAGGTCTCATGAGACAAACTAGTGTCTTGGAACGAGGCCTTGACACAAGTCTTATTTGTAGTATTGGCACAATGCCTTGACTATGTGGTGATGATAGTCTGGAATTATGAATTCCGTCATTATGAAAGCGGTTATTGATATTTCATGTGATTATTCGACTAGTAGAATATCCATGTGAATAAGTAAATGGCATTATTTTATTTTATCTATTCCATATTATGCAGAACTTGAAGATTAAAAGGATTTTTTTAGTTATAAATTGCCTTAAATCTTTAAATTTATTTATGAAAGTTTTCGCTATATTGTTATCCTTACTAAGCATCTGAGATCACCCATTTCAATGTTTTATTTTTTCCTATGATGTGAAGAAGTAATTTATGAATGACATGCAAGGAATGTTTGTGGGGATATTAGTGTGGACTATGGAGACTATGTTGTTGTAGTTTTCATTTTTATGATGGGATTTAAACTTTATGAATATATCTAGTGTTTCCAAGACTGCAAAACTGATCGGTCTTTTAGGACTTGATTCCTTGTAATCATGCCAATGTTATGTAATAATGCACCGACTCTGGGTAACTGGGGTCGGGGCGTTACAATTTCCACTATAGAAAACCATTCTAAAAAACATTTCCTACATGATGAAACATGGTAATCATCAAATTATATATATTATTAATTTGACCATAATGAAAAATGTTAGTTATGTATATTATATTTACAATATCTTAACCATTAATGTTATATAAATTGTCCTCTCATACCAGTTATAAGGCCATGACCTTAAACATAACATAATATTGACATAAATAAATAATTTCACATTAATTCACATCGAGAATCTTATCATGTTTAGTACTTTAAATAATTAGGTTACAACTCATAGAAAAAATCATAAATATTACAAATTATACACTTATAATCACCACCCATTTTTCATAAAACAAAAACCCTTAAAATGAAACATGGTTTAATTTCATGTTTAATGAGAATAACTTTTCTCGGATCCCATCCTTAACTCAATTATTCATTATTCCCTATAAAAAATATTTCAAGACATGTGATTAGAATAAAAAGAACCTTAAGGGATTCAACTAGAAGAATAACTATTGGTATTGTGAAAACATTTAAACTATGAATATTTTATCATAATGTAATACACCTAACCATTATGATTTATAAATTACACCTCACTAAATATAAGCTCATTACTACCTATTATTTTACTTATAATATTACCTTAAAATAGATAAAAAAACAATTAATAACATATAATGGAAACATGGGACATAATCATACATAAATGGAATTACCATATAGTTAACTTCCACACATTTCACTAAATGGAATAGCTATACAAAAAACATAATAACAAATTCATTTGAGGTTATAACATAACCACTCTTCCTTGATTTATTATGGAACCACCCATCTTTGTTTAATCCTGTAATCACCCATCATTGGTTTATCATGTAACCACCAATCACATGTCCATGTACCATTATATAATCATAACACCCAAAAGATTTTGACTATCAACATTTCACTCCTAGAATTTCATTTTCAATCATAAGAAATCATTTAATGATATGAAAATATTCAATCCACTATCAAAACCAATTTCAATACCAAAACTCCCAAAAAGGTAATAATGTGTTTCTTTTTGTTTGTAAAAATAATTCGGCATACAGAGGAAGCAAAATATCAAATAATGGTTATATTAGAAGAGACATTGTGGTCGCTGAATATGCTAAAAACATCATTTTGTAATTTACTGAAAAAATTCATATATTTTTTTTTCTGAAAAAAATTTAATTGAATTAAAAATCAGATGGTTGATTATATACCATATAAAAGGAGGTGTATAATATCAAAATATTCCTCAATGAAATGAGATTAAGATGAAGTCCCTTACCTTAAGATTTATTTGATGTATATGTTCCTTATTCAGCTTAAATAATAAACAATGGTTAATTTCTACTTGCTTGAGAACCTTTTTAATGTTTATTATTTCCTTTATACAACATATTACCATGTTATAAAAATTACATAATTTTTTTGTTCATATTGGATGTTTTTTTTGATATTTGGTACATATGTCAAAAATAAACATGGATTGATGTCACTAGTCCAGGTGGTCATAAATAAACCATTTCCAGAATAATATTCATGAAATTATTATAATTATTATACATAAATTATACTTTTAAATCAAACCCTAAATTATGGTTATAAAAAAAATAACTTTATAATCATGGAGACGGTAAGGTGTATGTAATCATTAGTAATGTTTCCTACTTTTAGTTGATTATAATGGAAAAAGGTATGTATTATTTAATATTTATATAATTATTATAACATGATTAATATCATATTAATCATTGAAATATACTAATTTATATCCTAATTTGGATATTAAAAAATGAGTCACATGGCTTTTTGGAGGTGATAGATCACACATACGCACAAAATACGTTATATTATTTATATGCATGAAATTATGAACACAATTTATGTATTATAACCTAAAATAATTGATATTTCATTAATATAACCTATGAATGATAATTCCTATATTATAACCATTCGTGAGAGATGGTAATGTAAATCGAATTAGATCAGTTCTTGGAGGTGATAGTTCACACGTATGTATAGACGATTAATTGCATTCCCATTTAATAAATTTGAAGAAAAATTTATTTGATGAAAATAAAATAATAAAATATTTATATATTTTATATATTTGTGTTATAGTTTCATCATGGTTAGAGGAAATTTTAATGAAGTGGAAAATGAAATAAAATAGAAACACATAAATAAAACGATACATATTCATCGGTTGATTGTATTTGAAAAACACCTTAACACCTATATGAAAAGTTTTATGACTAAAATAAGACCCCAATAATTTGGGAGGGGATTTTAGGAAGTGTTTTTGGTGGATATTGCCCATTGTAAATGGTTTTGGAATAGTGAGTATTAGAGAAAAGTGGGTTCCCTTTTAAAAGAGAGGGGAATGGTACTCTTGGAAATATTCAAGGTAATAAATTAATATAAATCCAATTTATTTTCTAAATACACCAAAACAAATTTACTTACATAAAAAGAAAATATTATCTCTAAATAATCTCATAAAATAATCTTTAAATTTTATTTATTTATTTTTAACCTTATCTTTTTAATTTACCCTTAATTATTCTCTTTTAATTTTAATTGTGGTATCAAATATTTAAATATTAATAGGCTATAAATTTTACATTTATTGTGTAAATTTATAATAAATGGATGATAAATGAAAATTTATACCTTTTAATAATAACTTTTAAATTTAATATATTTTTTATTATTTATAAATAATGAAATAAAATATTAGTGTTATAAAATGTTAATCTTTTCATTTTTGAAAGTATTTTATTTTTTAAATATATATAATAAAAAATAAAGAGATAAATTATAAACGAAAGAATAAATATTATTCTAACATATAATATTATAATATAATTGTTTCGGATTACATAAATTATGTTGAATAATAATTATTTTAATATAGTATATCTCATTTATTTAATACCTTCGTTAATATGGAAAACATTTCATTGTCATTATTTTATAATTAAATTTAGTTTTTTTAAGGTATAAAAATTAAAAATAACATAACAAGATTTAGGTAATATTTTTTTCTTTATAATTAATATTTTTAGTAACATATATCACTTATATAACCCCATATTACTTTTTTTCGTAATAAGAATCATGTTTATTAATTTTTTCTTTTTCTTTAAATTAAATGTTATAAATGTCATTATCACACCCGAGTGGCTTTGAAAGGCCAAAAACACATCCAAATGATTTTATTAGTATTAAATAACTTGTAGAATAAGATTATTACCGGTGTTAAAATAGTTTTATTTTATTATAATATCATTTTTACCGTATTTACCAAATTAATCTTTTAACCACGGTAAATAAAATTCTAAAGTTACTGTTCCGCAAAATTATTTTGATCCTATTAAAAAAATAATCATAACACATAAAACATTTATGTTATATATTTAAAATTATATTCATAGAAGTGGTAAAATTAAATTTAAAAATTAATCTCATTGTCAGAATGATAAAATGAGTTTTATAAAAGTAAAAACCCTCAAAAGATTGATACGTGTTTATATCAAATTTAACTATGAAATTACTTCCTGTGTACAAAAATTAATTAAATAATAAACAAATAATATAAATATACATTAAAATTAATTCAAATAATAATCTAACAACACATATAAAGTAGATTAAAATTCTGTTTTGAATTAAAATGTAGTATATTTCACTATTCATTAAAATATGAATTTTATCAGAGAAATAGAAAATTTTCATATAATGTAAATTATGATGTCCTGAATAAAAATAATAGGATTGTTTTATCACATAAAAATTATAAAATTGATAAAAATTATTTAAAATTGGTTTACTATTAAAGGGCTGTAAAACTACCTTTTAAAAATAATAGACTATTTTATGCTTAAAATTGGATATATCCACATTTTAAGCAGTGAAATTTTTTTTGATGACTGTAAAAAAATTAATTTTTTTTAAACATAAAATAATATGTTATGTTCATTCCCATCAATCCAATTTCTAGGAATTAACTACCATTTAAAATAATAATAATAATAATGTATTATTTTTCGGTATAACTTAGTCTTTTGTTCAATTAACGATTTCAGAGAATCACATAGTTTTGTGTAGGTAAACTGTCGTAAAATGAATAGCATTTAATGTAAAATTAATATCTAATTCATCAATATTAATAGATAGGAAAATTTATTATTCAATAATTAAATGGGATGTTACATTCTTCTCCCCTTTTGGAAATTTAATCCCCACAATTTTATTCACTTAACAAATAAGTGTGGGGTGTTTCTCTTTCTTATCATTTTCGGATTCCCATGTTTCCTCTTCAACTATATATGTTTACCAAAAAACCATAAACTAAAAAGTAACCGTATTCCACAACAGTTTCTCCCTACGGTCAATAATCTAGTCTGGTTGTTCCTCATAGGAAAGATTATTATCCAACTAAACTACACCTAGATTTAAAAATTAAATGGATTTGCAATATACATTATTAACATTGAATCATGGAAAACATTATGTACCTCAGAAAAAATAAGATATTAATCCACTTTGTACGCAACTGATCCAACATTATTTGTGATTTCACAGGTTCCAATGAACCTAGGACTCAAATTCCCATTATTTACAAAAAGAATATAACCTTTCTATGGTGAAATTCTTAAAATGTCATGATATCCTACCTCGAAAGAAAGATCCTTCATCGAGTTATCTCCAAAAAAATTATTCCTTCTCTAAGATGTATTTTTATGGTTCTAAATAAACTACATGTTTTTCAATATATTCTACCAATTCTGGTCCCATTAATTATATTTCACCTACATCATCCCAAAATGATGGATTTTTACACCACATTCCATATAATTCCTTGTATATCGTCATCTTTATAGTAGAATTAAAACTGTTATTATAAGAAAAGTCTATGAAAGAAATATTATGATCCCAACATCCCTTGTAATCCATTGAACAAGCACATAATATATCCTACAAGGTTTGAATTGTTCATTCTAACTGCCATCTAATTGAGTATGAAAAGAAAAATGAAATTAAAGTCCATTCCCAATGACTTTTGAAATCCATTACAAAATATATAAGTGAACATGGGATCATGATCAGATATAATGGAGAGTAAAACTCCATAAAACCGAACTATCTCATTAAGGTACAACCAAGAATATTAATCTATAGATAGTGTGTCTTGAATAAGAATAAAATTGTCAGATTTAGTCAATTGATCAACAATTAAACATATCACGTTGTTACCTTGAGATATCTTTGGTAATCCAAAATAAATTCAAAGGATATATTTTCCCATTTCATCTCTGGTACTAGAAAAGGCTGAAGCATCCCCTTCATTAACTATCACTATTCTTGAAAATGTTTATAAATAAAACACATCACAACAAAATAAGCAATATCTCATTTCATTCAATCCCACTAGTAATATCATTTATGATCATTGTACATATTAGTACATCCAGGATGAACTGAAAATAAGGAACTATGATCTCGACATGACAACACTTTTTTCAACTTTAAATGATAAGGCACACATAATCTCTTCCCAAACATCAAAACATGGTCTTTATCAATATTAAATTTAGGTATGATACCCTACTAGACCAATTCTCTTGTTCTTTGTTATTTCTATCTGATAGAGATGATTTCACGGACTCCTAAAATAAAATAGATAAAATTTCTACACCAAAAATATCCAAGAAAAAATCCAACAAATCATTAACCAAAGGATCTCATTGCAAATAGTAGCATGGTTAATCTAACATAAGTCTTTCAACAAAAATCATCACCCAATTTATTTGTTTTTCCTATATGGGAACTAATCACACAATCATAATCCTTGATTAATTCATCCATCTATGTTGTCTCTTGTTAAATTGTTTCGATGTGAATATATATTTCAAAATTTTTTGATCAACTTATATTTCACAGTTTAATATATACAAATGATGCCTCTAAGTTTTTAATGAAAAAACAGTAGAAGCTAATTCCATATGAGGTGTAGGGTAATTTAACTCATGAGATATAAACTGACATGAAGAATATGACATTACCTAATAATTCTTCATTTAGACACAACATAGTCTTTTCAATGAAGCATCACATTAGATAACATATTCACCATTCCTCTAAGGCAAGGAATAATTGAATCATTTACCAATTTTATTTTTAGTTCCTTAAAAAAATCATCACATTATTTTTTTATATAAACATAACTACATTACATGTTAAATTAGTATTATAGAATGATAAAGGATAAATGTTTTCAAAAAACCTCATTTAATAACCCACTACTCCATGAAATTTAAAAATCTCAATGATATTGGCAGGTCATTGCCACTCTTAAACAACTTTTTTTATAAGGGTCTATAGTTATGCAATATTTAGAATCAATATGACCAAAGAATGAAATTTTTTACTACAAAAATTCACTCTTACTAAATATTCCACATAGTTTCTTTTCATTTAAATTTTATAAATCTATTCTTAAGTGACTTTCATGTTCCAAATTCTTTAAGAATATACCAATGTACCATCTATAAACAAAACCCAAAACTAAAGAAATACTCTATTCATGAGATTCATAAATACAGTAGGGGCATTAGATAACCCAAAGAGAATAACTAAAAACTCATAAATCTCATATCTCCTCTAGGACACTATCTTTGAATGTCATCATCCATAACCTTCAATTGATGGTACACATATATCAAATAAATCATCTAAAAACACTAAAGTCCATCGATATGATCAAACAATTCATCAATATGAGGAAAGGATAATTTTTCATAATAGTGATGTTATTCAAGGATATATAATAAATAAAAAGTCTCCTAGAACAGTCTTTATTTTTCAAAAATAAAATAGGTTCACCCCATAATGAAGTTATATTTTGAATGATACATTTATCAACAAATTCTTGCAATAGTTTTTTCAATTAAACCATTTTTACATGATTTATTGGAGAAATTGTATAGAAATAGCTCTAGCATTATGAAATAAACTAATTGAAAATTCAACCTCATAATCAGTAATAATACCGAGAAATTCCTCAGGAAAAACATTTGTAAATTCATTCACTATAGTAATGTTCCTAATCCAAATTTTTTACTTCCTTTCAACAACATAATATAGATAAAATTCACATCCAATTTTAATCAATATATGAAATTCTTGGTGTGATATCAAAGGTATGAATTTATTGAATAAAAAATTCATTTATTTTCAATTTATTTTAGCATGTTCAATTAAATTACAATCCATGCCAAAAACAATATGAAATTTAAATATGGGATGTTCAACATGATTTTTAGGACAAACCGTCCCACTATAGATAACATAAAGATTCCCATAAATCTTGGTTTCATTAATACTTCCTCTAGGGGTTTTTACCAAAAGATCTATATTACATTCTTGGAGTAATATTTCCAACTTACTCGCAAAGATCATAGAAACGAATACATATGAAGATAGAGAGTCAAATAGAGTATTTTCACACTTCTAAAAAACCTATAACATTCCTATCACCACATCAATTTATGGTCCCACATCAACCGTAGTAGAGGAAAAATAATTATCAACACCCTAATGCTTCTAATCTTCCTGGTTTCCACCCAGGATAATGAACATAAACACACATTTCCATAATACCCTAACTCATTTCAATTGAAAAAACTTACTAATGGGTTTTCATTTATATCTTGGCTATCTTCTTTACAATTATGATTAACATGACCAATATTACAACATTAGAATCCATTCCCATACTTTAAGAAACATTTTCCAGGATTATTTTTAGCACACTTCTAAAAAGTTTGAAATTTATTTTTCTTAACATCATACTTCCAAGATAAATTCATTCCCATTTCCTTAAAATTGGATTTCTTATTTATATTTATCTAAAATAACACATGATTATCAACAAACTACATGTTCTGTAAGGAAACATGGTA
Organism: Viscum album; assembly: GCA_963277665.1. Lineage (NCBI taxonomy): Eukaryota > Viridiplantae > Streptophyta > Magnoliopsida > Santalales > Viscaceae > Viscum > Viscum album. Next base: position 73,647,497 of record OY728156.1, read on the forward strand.
ATATTTAAATGATATATTATTTCAATTTTACCATAAAAAATTTACCCTATGGATATTACATTAACAATATCAAAACCCCTAGAGTAATCTATACTGGCCTCCGAAAACAACCATAAGGTCCCAGCCTTAAACATTACATAATATGAAGATATTTCAATAATTTGAATTTAATTCACATTGAGTATATTTAATGGTTTATATATTTAGGGAATATCTTCTTAACTCATACATGACAACATAAATAGGATAACATAGACACTTATACTTACAATTAATTTTTTTGTAAAACAAAACCGTTTAAAAAGAAACCATGTTTAGTTTCATGTTTAAACATTATAATAGTTCTTTAATCCCAACTGTGACTCTATTCTTCTTTATGGAATATGAAAAACATTTCAAAACATGGTACAACCATAAAATGATCAGTAAGGGATACACAAAAAAATTTGTGAAAACATGTAAATAATGAATACATTATCCAAACATAATAATTTCCATATTTCTGAAGTAGTAATTACAATTCACATAATATAATCTCATTAAATACCATTTTTATTAACATAATATTACCTTAAATCCCAAATAAAGAAACATATAACATATAATGGTAACATGGGACAAAACATACCTAAATAAAATAACTATAAGCTCGGCTACCAATCATATCTGTAAATGGAATAGTGATACAAATGACTTCCATACCCAATGCATTAGAGGTTATACCATGAATACCCATCCATGGATTATAAGGGAACCACGTGTCTTTGGTTTATCATATATCCATTCATCATTGGTTTATTATGTAACAACCTGCCAAATATATAAGTACCATTATATAATCATAACACTCAAAAGACTATGATTATCAACATTTCACTCATAAAATTTCATTTTAAATCACAAAAAATAATTTCATGATATTGATATATTCAATAGATATTAAAAACAATTTTGAATTCCAAAACATCCAAATATGTATTAAGGGGGTTTTTTCCTTTTAAAAATATTTATGCTTACCGTGGATGCCAAATAACAAATAATGGTTACAATGACTGAGAATTTGTTGTCGCCGCATACGATAAAAGAATTCATTTTGTCATTTATTGAAGCAATTTATGTAAAAAAATTCCCTTTGGAATTCCTTTGAATGAATTTAAAAAGTAAATTTGATTATACACCATATAAAAGAATATGGTGTATATTTTGAATATAATCCTCAATGAAATGAGATTGAAACAAAATTCCCTACATTAATATTGATTGGTTGTGTATGTTATTTACATTCTTGGATATTAAAATATGGTTAATATATAATTTATTTAGATACATTGTTATATTTTTTATTTCTATTATATAACTTATAACCATGTTATGGAAATTACATAATTATTTATGTTCATATCAGACATTTTGTCGATATTTGGTACTTAAGTCGAAAATGAACATGGTTTGACGTCACTAGTCCATGTGGTCATAGTACATCATCTACAAAATAATATTTGTGTCATTATTAACATTTTTATACATAAATTATAATTTTAAATATACCCATGAATTTTGGTCATGAAAAATGAAAAACGGTATAATCATTGAGAGGGTAAGTTGTACGTACACGTTAGTCACATTGTCCATTTTTCATTGATCTTTATAGAAATAAGGTAAATATTATTTTATATTTTCAAGATGATCATAAAATAAATAATATCATTTTAATAATTTAAATATAATTATATATATATATCATATGAGTGATATCTAAAAAATAAAAATGAGTCACATCACTTTATGGATGTCATAGTTCACTCGTATACACGAACGATGTTATCATTTTAATGTGGAATGGAAGTATGAACGTAATTGATGTGTGATATATTATAATAATTAATATTTAATTACTATCACATATAAAATTAATTATATTATTTTAAATATAATTGAGATATGGTTATGGAAAATGAATTAGATCAGTTCGTGGAGGTGGTAGTTCGCACAAACACACAGATGATTATTTCTATTCTCAATTGATGGAAGTATAAATATATTTCAGTGATGATATTAAAATAATAACAAATATTTATTATGAGGTTAATGTATTTGTTATGTCATCTTGGTTTTAGGGGGTTTTAACAATGTGGAAGAAGAAATAACATATAATTTCTTAAAAAAACGATACCTCTTCTTCGGTTGATAACCTTTTAAAAACAATTTAACACCACTAATATGTTACTTATGCCTAAAAAAAGACCTTATAATTTTTTATGGGATTCTAATAAGGGTTTTTGGTAGATTGGAATAAAATAGGTTTTAGAAATTTGAGTATAAGGGAAGAAGGGGTTACATTTTATAGGAGAGGGGAGCAGAACCTTTAGAATTATTAAAAGTATTAAATTAATAGATATCCGATTTCGATTCCAAATATTCTAAAACTAATTTATTTATAATATAAAATGAGTCAAGATCCAAATACATTAATACAATAATTTTTAGACATGTAATGATTTATTTTAAACTATATCTTTTTGGTTTGACACTAATTATTATTTTAAATTTAAATTCTGAAAATAATTTTATTAATATTAAGAAACTAAAAAGTTTACTTTTATTGGATAAATTTTTCATAAATAGAATATATATGATCTTTTAGAAATTATTATAGTCAATTTTATAAATTTAAATATTTTCTGATTTTTAAATAATTTAGTATAATATTTTTGTTATAAAATATCAATTATGTCTATTTTGGAATTATTCACATTATTGAATATAAATAAAAAAAGAGAGATAACTTAATACAAACCATTTTATAGTATTGCAATATGTCATATTCCCCAATAAAATTCATATATTAAATAAATTATGTCATATAAAATTTATTTTAATATTTATATATATTCATTATATGATTATATCATTAATATGCCAATCACTACATAATCATGTGTTATAATTAAATTTAACCATAAAATGTATAAAAATTATAAATAAAATAACATTATCTAGTTAATTATATTATATTTATAATTTTAATTTATAGTCAAATAAATAACTTATATGACCCCATATTATAATTTATTTACTAATAACATTTATGTTTATGATATTTTTCACTTCACTTTAATTTAAAAGTAATAATTGTCATTATCACACCAATGTGGCTTAAAAATGAAAACATTTTGTCCTAAGGGATTTTATGGTCGGTCATAACTCATAAAATAATATTAGGAAAAAATATAGTGTAGTTTTCTATTATAGTAATATTATATTTATCCTTATTTACATGATTTACCCTTTAATTGTGGTAAATAAAATAATAATGATAAAATTCAACTAAAATGATTTTTATCCCAAATGAACAATAGTTTTCATACATATTACAACAATTTATATTATTTTTTTATTAGTAAATTCACTTCTGTTGAAAACATAAATTTAAAAATTAATCCTGTTGTCAGAATGAGAAAATAGGTTTTTAAAAAGTGAAAACCATCAAAAGATTGACATGCATTTAAATCAAATTTCAACAGGAAATTACATAAAATTACCAAAAGTGTATTAAATGATAAAAAATAATCTAAATATAAAGTAAATACCATTAATATTATTATCTATCAATACAAATAAATTATATGAAATGGTGATTTTGTAGTTAAATGCTCTATTTTTTACTATTCATTAAAATATGAATTTTAACTGAAAAAGACCAAAATTTTGACCAAAGTAAATTTTGGTGTCCTAATAAAAATAATAAGTTTATCATGTAAAATTTAACATTTCAAAGTGAAAAAAATAATATTTAAAAATGGTTATCCATCAAAAGTTAGGAAAACTACCTTTTAAAAATTTGAGAGTATTTTATGCTTAAAACTGTATTTACTCTCATTATAAGAATTTAATATTTATTTTATTAACATTAAAACATCTAAAAACACATGTAAAAAAATATATTATTTTCTATTCATTCTTACAAATAAAACAAAAATGTGTTTACTATAATTTAAAATAAAAATATTAACAATGTGTTAATTTTTGGTATAACTCAATCATCTGTGCAGTGTATGATTTCAGATAAACTCATTTTTGCGTGTTTGGTATTATATTGGGAAAAGAATCTCATTTAACATAAAATTAATATCTTATTCATGAATATTTATATATATGAAGGTGTATTGTTCTATTATTACATGGGATGTTACATTCCATCATTTTCATTGAAAAAAGGAAAAGTTTCTCATGTATACATATTTCATAAAATATTCATGATTCTAATGTACAACATTTTTCATAACCATATTTACTCATTGGTTTTAAAAGTATAATATATGTATAAGAATTAAAATTATATCATGATTATTATTTTTAAGATGATATGTAACACTAGATCATCATTTTTACTAAGTGAACCATATTTTTATATAGTACTATAATACAATGTTCATTTTATTATTTTACAACAACAAAATTGTTATTTGATAGGATGAATTTCTATTTCGAACATACATTGTCAAAATAATCCATGAATAATCTTTTGAAAATTTACATTCAAAGTAAAATTTATGAATTATTTAAAAAGAATTATTTAAAAATTACTCATTTTATTTATAGAAACCAATCATAATATTTATACATAGCCTTTTATATATTATCAATTAGATAGAAATAATTATAAGAACATTTTTAGGTAAATGATGTATTTTTCATTATGATAGTTTTAAGTGCATAATGTCTTTCCATTTTAATTAATATAAATAATATTAAATGATAATTTATTTAGATGAAATATAAATATTATATATCTAACTATCTAAATTTAAATCCATTTCAATATGGTTACTTTTCAGATATTTAAGGTAATATCATATTATTCTTCAAAAATTAATTTCGTGAAAAATAATTGCCCGACATGTTTTGCGGGGTTATTTTTAAATAATATTCTTCCAATTATGAGAATTAAATTTGATAAAATGGAATTCATATTTTCAATTATAATAATTAATAGTATTTCATTTGATCAAATAATTTTTTGGTCAAAATGAATAGTAAAAAAGAGTAATAATTAATTACTATATTTATGGTTAAAATAGGTTTTTCTTAGAGTTAACACAAAAATATTGTGTTTAAAAATACCTAAATAGTTACTAATGTTGAGAAAATTATTGTTTTCAAAAATATATAATAATGTTATTTAAAAGGGGAGATTATTGAAAATAATACTTTATCTCATTATGATAATTTTGATTCTCACAAATACCCTTAGTTGTTTTCTAATGATTTTTATTTAGTATTTTTCAGGAATTTATTAATTTATTTTACTCGTGAAATAACAAGAATTTATTACTTGTGCGGAATATGCATTAAGGGCGTCCTATAATCACTGTACATACCTTACATGAATAAATGTAGCGTGGAATCTGCTTTAGCATGTTCTGGAATCACTGTTCTACCCAACATGGATAAAAGTTTCATTAGGATGAAAGGAGTGTATACTTTTTGAGATAAGTGAAAAGAATGGTTAAACAACCATACTTTTTCAGCAAAGTATGGAAGAAGAACCTTACGTTAGGAAGGAACCTTACGTTTTGGTTATCAACAATGTATGTAAGGAGAACCGTACGTAAGTACTAAACATTACGTTTGTTTCTCAAAAGTATGGTTCATCAACCTTACTTTTGTAAACAACCATAAGTTATTGGAAAAGTATTGATCAAGTAAAAGTATGGATCTTTTGCCGTACGTTTGTGAGTTGAAGAAAAAGTATGGATGATTAACCCACCGTTTAAGATTAACCTTACGTTTGAAAAATGTAACATGAACCCTATGTATATGATTCAACCTTACATTGTTAACCTTACATTTGAAGACTATGTAATAAACCCTACACTTGAAGACTATGTCATCAACCCTACGTTTGGAGGCTACATCATCAACCTTACGTTTGGCATCGAAAATTTTGAAAGACGATATTTTTATGCAATGGTCAGCAAGTTGTTTATTGGGAAGATTTCAAGACGGATTTAAAGTTGTTTTTAGAATACAAATTTGACCGATTCAAAGTCGTTTTATTATTGGATTTAAGATTGAATTAAAAGAAGATTTTTATACTGAGTCTAGGGAAGTTACGACTTCTTTGTAAATTCAAATTTTTAAATATCGCGAATAAAAAGGTGACTTTTATGGATCTAAATGTGCATGTGATATGCTAAGCTTTATTATATATATGTTCTTTCTGAAACAACAGTTACAAGAGTGTATGGTAATCAACCTATTATCAAAAAGGTGGAAAATAGAGACTGTGAAAAGCACCCAGTTCTACTGATTCAATAGGAGCATCAAATCCCTGTTTATTTAAGAAGAATGAACTCAATAGAAGATTCACCTGTTCTACATCGAATATCTATTGTGGATCTACAGCTGCTGATGTTGTGAACTATATCTCTATATCTATTGCAACCGGATCAACTCAGAACTTCTTCGACTTGAAAATAAATATTTCTAGAGACTACAATCCATCTGTTGTCAATTGCATTCTGTTTCAATTGTGAAGATCAACTGGAAAACTTCTTTCTGTAATTATTTTTATTCTTGAGTAACCAGTTTCTCGTTTTAAGCTGTGTGGGATCGTGTTTGAACCATAAGGCTTTGTTAGCCTGAGGATTGTAAAGGTGTCAACTGCCTGTACTCAATTGTGAACCAGTGTGTGGAAAAGAGGACCAGATAGTGAAAATCACCAAGCTCGTGGAGTTGAGCGTTGCTGGAGTGGAATAGGGGCCTTCTGTTCCCCGAACCATTATACATCTTTGTGTCGCTACTATTATTTATTTCCGTTGCACGATCAAATATCATAAAGTATAGAGGACAGAACTCATTCAATCAACGAATTAATGAAAAATTGAAAAAGACACAATTCACCACCCTCTTGTGAATAATCTTTAGATTCAGATCCAACAATTGGTATCATAGGTGGAGCTTCTGATAGAGCCTTATAAAGAAAGAATCATTTAAAGATTATAAAACAGAGCATCATGCCTGATACAAGAGATGGGATGTCAATGGTCAGAGCACCATATTTAAATGGAGACAATTATGGCTACTGGAAATCAGGCATGATAATATATCTGAAAAACCATGGATATAAAGTCTATTCAAAGATTTTGACTCCATATGAAATTCCTGAAAATCGTGAGCCATGGAATGATGCGACAGAGGAAGAGTACGATATGAATTCAAAGGCTATGAATGCAATCATCTGAGGTCTAAGACCAGATGAATTTTATAGAGTATCTCAGTGCCCCACATTATATGAGATGTGGAAAACAATAGCCATGGCATATTAGGGAACAGATAATGTGAGACAAATGAGATATGTAATTTCCAAATTGAAAATTGATACTTTCATAATTTTTGAAGGTGAAAACATTACCAAAATGAATGGGAGATTAACATAAATTGTCGATAATATAACATCTCTAGAAGAACCTATTAAGAAGTTTGATCAAGTATTAAAAGAACTGAGTGTACTTCCTACTAGATGGAATGGTATCTCTGCTGCAATTAGAAAATCAAAACCTATCAAAGATCTGACCATGAGAGAGCTGATTAGTACACTGATGATGTATGAAGTTGAAATGAAAGATTAGGAAAATGAACATATGGTATACATAAAAAGAGAAGATACTTCCGTGAAGGTAAGTTTACAACAAAAGAATAGAAAGATGAAGAACAGAGAAGTCAAAGCTAGATCAGAAAGTTCTGACTCATTTAACTCAGATGAAGAACTGGCTCACCTAGCCAGAAAATTTAGATGATTCTACATTAAGAAAAGAGTCTTCAAAATATCCTTTAAGGGAGATAATGAGGAAGTAAGATGTTATGAATGCAAGAAGATGGGGGCATATCAGACCAGATTTCCCACAATTGAAAGATGCAAAGAAGAAGAAATTCTTCAAAAGAAATGACTTTGAGCAAAAAGACAAGAAAGCTATGAAATACACTTGGAGTGTATCTGAAGACTCCAGTAGCTCTCCTAAATCAATCTCAGAAAAAAAAGAAGTCAATCTAAATGTAAACATGTGTTTCGTTGCAGAAATTGATGAGGTACACTAATATTACTCCTCTGACTCAAACAATAAAACAAATTCTGAATCAAGATACACAAATGAAAAACTTGCAGCCTACTGCAATATGCTTGAAGAAAGATATGAATCACTATTTAAGAAACATAAGTTACTAAAAAATAAACATAATGTCATTTCAGATGAAAGAGATACAATGTTGAAACAAAATAAGGAATTAATTAATAAATACAATTCCATTAACACTAACTATATTAATTTTGAATCAAGAATAAAAACACTACAGGATAAATTAGAATCTTACAAACAGGCCACATTGGTTTTTACAAAAGGAGATAATTCATTAAATTATATTCTTTGAAAACAGTCATTAAAAATGAGAGACTTGGGATTGGCAGTAAAGGAGAAAAACCTAATCTATATAAAAATTATTTTTTTCCTAACTCTAAAAAGGATAATTGTAACTTTTGTGGGACAAAGGGACATATAGCTAAAAATTGTTTCTTAAGACAACCTCAAATTTGTGGTATTAAAAAAGCCTATGTTTCATGACTTATTTGATTCAGCTGATTTTAAAATAACAAAGAAAATCTGGATACCGAGATCATTTCTAGCTAACACCCCGGGACCCAACAAAATATGGGCACCAAAGCAATTTGTTTGAATGTCGTTGCAGGTAGTAGGCCAGTAGAGTGTAAAAGATATATGGTACATGGATAGTGGCTTCTCAAGACATATGAGTGGAAACTCATTGAATTTTTCTTCACTCACTCAAAAGGAAGGAGGACTTGTCACATCTGGTGACAATGCCAAAGGAAAAAATCATTGGCATGGGAACTATTGGAGATCAAAAAATAGTCTCAATCAATAAAGTACATTATGTACAAGGATTAAAACACAACCTGATAAGTATATCTAAACTCTATGATGATAGATATACTGTTGATTTTACTAACAATTGCTGTAATTTTTCTAAAGATAAACTGTTCAAATTTAAAGCACCAAGAACTGATAATATCTATACTTTCGATTTAAATTCCTTGTGTAAATATCAAGTAAACTGCTAGACTGATAAAGTAAGTGAATCCTGGATCTGGCATAGGAGACTTGTACATTGCAATATATATGTTTTAAACAAGTTATCTAAGAAACATTTAGTTTCTGATTTACCTAGTCTCAAATTTTAATGTGATAGATTTTGTGATGCATGTCAACTTGGAATGTAACACAAATCATCCATCAAATCTGTTAATAAAGTTTCTATATCTAATCCTCTAGAACATATTTATATGTATTTTTTGGACCCTCAAGAGTAGCAATCATAGCTGGTAAATTATATGTATATGTTTTAGTTGAAGACTATTCCAGATTTACATGGATTTTCTTTTTGAAATTTAAAAATGAAGCGTTTTCCTTATTTGAAAGTTTTGGTAAAGCAGTTAAAAATGAAAATGGTTTTAAAATTATTTCATTAAGAATTGATTATGGTGTAGAATCTAAAAACCAGGAATTTAATTCCTTATGCTCAAATATGGGTAGTAAACACACCTTTTCTACACCCAGAACACCTGAACAGAATGGAATTGTATAAAGTAGAAATGGAATAATTCCTGAAATTTCTAGAACTATGTTAAATGAATATAGCATACCTATATATTTTTGGGCAGAAGCTATGAATACAGTTTTCTATATAATTCATAGAGTTTTAATTAGACCTATTTTGAAAAAGACACCCTATGAACTATAGAATAACAGAAAACCTAAAGTAAATTACTTTTATGTTTTTGGATGCAAGGTTTACATCTTAAACACCAAGGATAATCTCGGTAATTTCGATCCAAAATCTGATGAAGGTATTTTCTTAGGACATTATGCTACCTCCAAAGCTTATTGAGTTTATAATAAGAAGTCAAGTATTGTTGAAGAATTAGTTCATGTGAAATTTGATGAATTTGATCACATTGAGAAAAGGACAGATCAAATGGATGAACTTGACTCTAATGATAACATGATAATTGAGATATTAAAGAATTATTTTGAAAATGATATAAATGAAATTCATTCCAGTTCAGAAGAACATGATACTGAAGATACTTTAAATGTTTTCCCTAGATAGTCTAGAACCCTAAAGAATCATCCTTTAGAAACTATGATAGGTGACCTAGATACAGGAAGTCAAACTATAAGAAACTTAGGAAACATAGTGGAATTCTCTGCCTTCCTATCTCAAAAAGAACCCAAGACTATTGAATAGGCATTAGATGATGAAATTTGGGTAATAGCAATGAAAGATGAATTAAACCAGTTTAAAAGAAATGATGTTTGGTAATTAGTGGAAAGACCTAAGAATTATCCTGTAATAGTAACCAAATGGGACTTCAGAAATAAACAATATGACTAAGGCACAATAACTAGAAATAAACCAAGATTAGTAGCTAAAGGATATAATTAAGAAGAATGAATAGATTATGATGAGAGTTTTTCACCTATAGCTAGGTTAGAAGCCATTAGAATCCTTTTAGCATATTCATCTTATATTAATTTTAAATTATTTCAAATGGATGTTAAATCTGCCTTTTTAAATGGTTATTTAATAGAGGAAGATTATGTTGAGCAACCTCCTGGTTTTGAAAACTCTCAAAAACCTGATTCTGTTTTTAAACGTACTAATGATCTTTGTGGCCTTAAACAAGCACCTAGAGCTTGTTATGAAAAATTAAGTTCATTTCTTTTGAAAAATGACATTAATGTTGGATTGGTAGATCCAACACTCTTTATGAAAACTGTGAAAAATAATGTTTTATTGGTTCAAATTTATGTTGATCATGTAATCTTTGGATCAAATAATAAATATCTTTATCATAAATTTTCAAAATTAATGCTAGAAGAATTTGAAATGAGTATTATGGGAGAATTAAGTTTCTTTTTGGGTCTTCAAATATTTCAAAAAAAATTTGGAAATTTTTTGAATCAATGAAAATACATTACTAATTTACTTATGAAATTTGGACTTGAAAACAGCAAGATATTTACAACTCCTATGTGTACTAATATAAAACTTGATTTGGATGAAACTAGAAAATCAATTGACAACAAGATATATAGAGGTATGATTAGTAGTTTGTTATATCTTACTACTAGTAGAACAGATATAATGTATTCAATATGTATTTGTTCTAGATTTCAATAAAATCCTAAAGAATCTCATCTAACTACTGTTAAAAGAATTTTTAGATATTTAAAAGGAACTGTTTTTCAATCTCTTCATTATCCTAAAACTTCTGATTTTAATTTGATTTTATATTCAGATGCTGAATTTGGAAGTTGTAGATTAGATAGAAAATGTACATCAGGAACATGTCAGTTTTTGGGAATGTCATTGGTGTCATGGTCTAGTAAGAAATAACATTTAGTTGCCTTGTCAACAGCCGAGGCAGAATATGTTTTTTTCTGGCAGTTGTTGTGCACAGGTTTTGTGGATGAAAAACACTCTTATGGACTTTGGATTGAATTTTAATAATACACCTATTTTATGTGATAATACAAGTGCAATTAATATTTCAAAAAATCCTATTAGTCATACTAGAACTAAGCACATTGATATAAGGAATCACTTTTTAAGAGATCATGTTATTAAAAAGAATATATTTTTAGAATTTATAAATACAGATATTCAATTAGCAGATATTTTTACTAAACCATTTCCCACTACAAGGTATGATTTTATTAAGGGGGAGATAGGTTTATTTAATTTTAAATAATTTTTATTTTTACTTACTTTTATTTATTTTTGTAAATTTTATTTTGTTTTTTTAATACTGTTTAAGAATTTTTTATTTCTCCATATGAAAATTTTATTTAAATATTGTTAATGGTTAGTGATTACATGGGAATCAAGGTTGTCAAATCCTTTTCGACTTCTAAACCATTTCACTTCTATCAAAACCCTTTCGAAATCCGAAAATTGCACTTCTGCTCCTAAACCCTAATCTTTGAACCCCTGAAACCCTAACCTTCAAACCTTCATAGATTCTCGCAGAGATGGTAAGGAATAAAAGAGCCAGTGTAGCCGATCCATGAAATACCAAGAGACAGCGCTCCGAGGGAAGAAAAATCGTACAGGGCAAGGTAATCGATCTTGACTGGTTATTTCAAACAAATCTGTTTTTGAAGCAATCACTGTCGTTTCAGAATCTTGAACTGATATTCAACAGTGAAAATACGGAATTTCTGTATGATGTAGAACATAGATACTTATTCAAATTCGTACAGTTTAGTCTAGGAGATACTGAGGACAGTATGATGGCTATGATATAGGATAGGGATTTGTCTATCTCATCAGTAGAGATTGGTCAGATTCTCAACTTCCCTCATGAGGGAGTTTTCCATTTAGATTTGAAAAATATTGGAGATTCTGTGCATAAATCTGAGGGCATCATGTCTTTTCTTTTTGGTACTAAGTGTAAAGACCCGCAAATTTCAAGGAAATTTTTTTTCTTAATTTTCTTTGGAATTTTACAAGAGCGCAGCTTCAGACGGCACCTGATTCTGAGGCCCGGTGTGCCCGGAATCAATTTCTGAAGTTTGGCTCGGGTACGTTCAGTGAACGGACGAGCGGGTTTTTCTATCTTTTGAACCGGTGCCCGGAATCAAATTCTGAGGGCACCGATGAAATCGCAGCGCCGGTATTTGCTTAGAAACGCTTCTTCCGGAGTTGCGTTTGCTCAACCGTGGTTTTTAAATTTTGCGGCTTTAAGTCAGAAATAAAATAAAGTTTGTGCGACAACTTTATTTTATTTCACTTAAGCTGCTTGGAAGCCACTTGAAGCCACTTAAAGGCGGCTCGAACTGAGTTGAACTGGATAGGATGCTATCCAGAAATATCCTACCCTCTTGGTAAGATATTTGTGAGGCAGGGCCCGCACGAGCCCCGCCGTTTCTTTCGCTAAGTAACGCACCCGCGAAAACCCGTCAAAGAAACTGAAAAGTCAACCGACGCGTTTTCTTTAATTATTAACAGACCATTTAATTGGGTGGTTTATTTCGTGAATTAAATGGGCTGTTTCATTCATTCAATTAATTCAACGAATTAAATGGGTCGTTACTTATGCGTTTTACGTTTGTTGGCAAAATAATAAAATAGACAAACTTGTCTATTTTGGAGGATTGCTATCGTTGTGCAATTCCTCTGAGCCTCCACCCTCTCCGCGAAGAACGCGAAGAACGCGAAGAACGCGAAGAACGTCGGCGACCGGAATTCGACGACGCACACCAAGATCTGCGACGTCAACGAGCCCTACCCGCGACGTTCTTCGGCGACGCCTCTTCTTCCGCGGCCGATCCTCGTTCGGCAACAAAGGTGAGAATCGAATCTTTTATTTCTCCCTTTTTAATTTCAATAACAACGGATTTAATTAATTAAATCCGTTTGTTCTTGATCCAGAGATTGGCGACGCGACGCCGGATACCGCGACGACGCGACGATCCCCCTTCTTCCGCGACGAGCAATCCCGCGACGACCTCTCGTCCGACGTCGACGACAAAGTAAGGGTTGTTGGAATTCTTTTTAAATCCCGTGTTTATTCTTTTGAAATAAAGAACCCGATCACAAAACAATTTTAATTTATTTAAAATTGTTGATTGGTTTCTTTCTTGTTTCTCCCGTTGATTTTGACTAACGCGGAGGGTGCGGGCCTAACGAACAAGACCCGGCAACCCTCCGCCGATCTTCCCTTTTTGTGCGGATTTGGCGAACGACGATGAACCGTGCGGCAAGGGAAATCCGTTGTTTCCGCAGTGAAGATCGTCCCCCGGGAGGAACAATGGCGCAGACAGGAAAAAAATCGGGCCACCGAAGCATCTCCGGCGGCCCGCGGAAGGCGGCGGCAGCGCGGGTCGCCGGCGCGGCGGCGCCGGCGACCGGAGGCGGCGGCGCCGCCGTGGAGGAAGTCCGCCGCGGCTGAAGCCGCGGCGGCCCGGCCGCGTTCGCGTGGCAGGCGCCCCCCCCCCCCCCCCCCCGCGGGGCCGCGTTTCGCTTGAGCCGCGGGTCAAGCCCGCGGCGCCCTCCTTCGGCCGCTCGGCCGAAGCCGAGCCGGCCGGTCCGGGCGGCCGGGCCGCGCCCAGGCCGGACCGGACCCGGCCTAGCCGGGTCGGGCCGGGTCGGGCCGACCCGGTTCGGCCGACCCCAGGGGGGGTTCGGGCCGGGTCGCCCCGGGCCCAGAACCCCCGTTTCGGGCCCTCTTCGGTCTTTCGCCCATATCTTGGGCCTGGGACCTCTGATTGACGAACCGTCAGCGGCTACGCGATCCTTGGATCGAGACGGTCGTTTCGGTATATTATACTCAAGGTTTCGGAAGACTTTGGGTTCGGCCGGGTTGGTTCGCACACGAAACCAACCGGGCCCTCGGAGCGGAAACGCTCATAACTTGAGCTACGGACGTCCGATCAACGTACCGTCAGCTGTGGTAGTTTCCTCTAAGTGAGACGGAACTTTTGGCATACTCCGCCCGAGGATCGGATACAGGCGGAGTACGGTCGGGTTGGTTTTTCCCTAAAAACCAACCGGGCCCCTGGGACGAAAATGCCAATAACTCTCAGACCGGGCGTCCGATTGACGCGCCGTCTGTTGCGTTGAGATCCTGTTGTCGATACGGAACTTTTGGAAACATCAACTTCGGACTACGTGTCAGTTGATGTATCAGCCTCTCGGCTCGTGGAGCGGACCCTCCTAAACGAGCTCGCTATGTGCGGGAACCCTAGCGCTGGCTGTGACTTCGACGACAGAGCAGAGATCCTCCGTGGACTGCGACGACGGCAGAGCAGAGATCCTCCGTGGACTGCGACGACGGCAGAGCAGAGATCCTTCGTGGACTGCGGCGACGACAGAGCAGAGATCCTCAGTGGACTGCGTCGACTACTGCACTCAGCGATCCTCTGTGGATCAGTGCTACAGGTTCTGTGTGAGCCCGATCCTATGTGGGTCCTTACTACCGGTTCTGTGTGAGCCACTGCCTACAGGTTCTGTGTGAGCCCGATCCTGTGTGGGTCTTTTGCGGGGGTTAGTACCTATCGATCCTTCGTGGGTCCGACGACTTAGATGGATCAGTGATCATCTTTGACGTCATCTGAAAAAGTATACCTGGTTGAGCTGAATCTTATGTTACTCTCCTTTGTGGATTGTGTTGAACTAACCTATGTGGATTTACTGTTTACTCTCCTTGTGGATTTGAGTCTTGCTTTCCTTTGTGGATTGAGTTGTTCTTGAGCTCATGAGCAGAGCTAGAAATGGGGACTTAGGTATATGTATGGGCATATACCTAAGTCGAGTCATATGTTACTTCGTGATTGCATCTTTCTTTTGTGCTATATCCTTTGTGGATTTCGGGAGACCTTCGGGGGTCTCGGGGTCCTTACTGAGTTGCTTGTACTCACCCCTGCACGGGCTATGCCCACACCTTGTTGTGTTGGTTGCAGACGACGGACATCGCTGATCACGGTTGGGGCGTGGAGCAGGACGGTACCTGGAGGTGGACCACTGGGCGGGACGTGCTCGGAGCGGACGTGGGACCCGAGGAGCCTGGAGGCTATCTGTACCTACCCTTCAGGTGGGATTGCCAGTGGACGACACGAGGCCGCCGTCTTTTCTTCAGTTGCTGTACTTTACTTTTCAGTTGTACTTTACAGTTGGGCTTGTATTTCCGGCCCCCTTTACTTTTCTGCACTTTACTTTCCGCTTGCTGACTCTGTGTGGTTGTTACTTAAAGGCAATGCCTTCCCTGTTTACTGGGATTTTACGCCTTGGTGCTAGTCGCCAGCCCCTGGCCTATGGAAGGCGGGCTTGGGGTAGTCACGGCACAGGCCCCGAGGACGGGTCGTGAAAAATTGGTATCAGAGGTGGTCGGTTCTACCGCAGACTCTGATCGTCCTTTCGTTCTATATGAAGCAATAGTGTTTAGTGTATTGAGTGTGGTTATCAGTTCAGGGAGCCCAGTGTTGGTGCGGCGGCCGACGTATCCATACACCAGGACCCTGACTCCTGATTTCCGACTTAATGCATGAAAACATTGATTGCGTGTGTGTTTCAAGTTTTCTTTGTGATTACTTGTGTCAGCTCACCGGGTATACTGATCTGCTTTATGAAAGTCTCAAGTTTTCCTTGTGATTACTTGTGCCAGCTCACCAGGTATACTGTTCTGACTGTGGTGCTCTTGTTCTCCTTTTCAGGATGGCCCCGCGATGACAGCCAGCTAGGGTTCCGAGTGTAGGGCGCGACGACAGCCCACCGAGCGACGAGGCCTCGGTGCAGGGCCCTTTGCCAGCAGTGGCACCGGCGGTAGCTTTACCCGCCGAGCCACCGATGCTGCCAGTACCAGACGCTGACGATGCACGTCGCCTCAGGGCACTGCATGAGTTTCAGAGCCAGCGACCGCCCAGGTTTCGCGGTGAGGCGGACCCCCAGGCCGCCGAGGACTGGCTAGAGGCGGTGGTACGGACCTTTAGGCTAGTGAGGACACCAGCGGATCTCATGGTAATTCTCGCAGCGAGCCTCCTGCAGGCGGCGGCAGGACGATGGTGGAGCCTGATGCTCCAGGTTCACGATGAGGCATCCTTGCTCTGGACGGACTTCGAGAGCCTCTTCCGCTCTGAGTTCGCCCTGGCCACCCTCCGAGCGGTGCGCATCCAGGAGCTTCTCCAGCTGCGCCAGGGCAGCATGACGGTCGCTCAGTACGCGGCGAGGTTCACTGACCTATCTCGCTACTCGACCGACATGGTACGGGACCCCTTCTTCCAGGCCCGGACCTTCGAGCAGGGCTTGCGACAGGAGATTCGGGCGTCGCTGATCTCCCTCAGCATTCCGACCCAGGCGGGAGTGTTGGAGCGAGCCCTCCTGATCGAGAGCTTCCTGGCAGAGCCTTCTTCAGCGGCGAGACCTAGCGCAGGGCGGCAGGTAGCTGAGTCTTCGGCAGCAGGTAGCCGACGGATGACTCTCGGGTCCAGGTAGACCAGACCCCCACGCAGACGGCCTCAGGACACCGGCTCAGCAGTGCGAGGCACACAGCAGAGTGCCAGCCTTCCGAGAGGCAGGCTGTGCTACTCCTGCGGCGGGCAGGGTCACATGGCTCGTGACTGCCCGACTCGCCGATCAGAGGAGCTGCAGACGGTGGAGGGGCCACCCTGGCAGAGGTAGAGGGTCGACCGTGGCGGTCCGCAGGGAGGAGGCGGACGAGGCAGAGGAGCTGGCCGAGCAGCGGGTGGTGGGCGACGCTTCCAGGCTCTACCCCCACCACCACCAGGAGGGCCACCTCGACCACAGGGAGCTGGCGGGCAGGGACAGGCCCAGCTCCAGGCAGTGGAGGCCTACGACCCCGACGTGCCAGAGATGATTCGAGGTACGATCTGTGTCTATTCCACCCTTGCTGCAGTTCTTATAGACACAGGAGCGAGTCACTCTTTCATAGCCTCTGCCCTTGTTCGGAGCTCGGAGATTCCGACTGAGCCGTTGGCTCGATCCTTACGGCTAGAGACTCCTACGGGAGAAGACTCGACGATTACGCACTGGTGCCGGCAGTGTGAGCTTACTCTAGGAGGCGAGAGCTTCGGCTGGGATCTCCTTGTAGCGGCGTCGAGGCCTTACGACGTCATCTTGGGCATGGATTGGCTATCCACGGTTCATGCCCAGATCGACTGTTTTAGGCGCAAGGTGCGATGTGTTCGCACCGACGGGAGCAGGTTTACCTTCACCGGCGAGAAGGGAACCTTTGCAGCACAGGATGGACTTCCGCGGAGGAGAGTGCAGCCCATCTCTCATCAGTTGGCTAGCCTCATCCTAGGAGCAGTGGACGTGCGGAGTCCAGCTTTTCCTGCAGTGGTGGACCAGTACGTGGACGTCTTTCCCGACGACGTTCCAGGGCTACCTCCTCGTAGAGAGGTAGACTTTTACATCGACTTGTACCCCGGGACAACCCCGATATCTACTCCAGCATATCGGATGGCCCCCGCCGAGCTTCGGGAGCTGCGGGTACAGTTGGAGGACTTGCAGAGCAAGGGGTTTATCCGACCCAGTGTTTCACCCTGGGCTTCCCCGATTTTGTTCGCCAAGAAGGCGGACGGGAGCTTGCGACTATGTGTCGACTATCGTCGCCTGAACCGGGTGACAGTGAGGAACAAGTATCCGCTGCCACGGATTGATGACCTCTTCGATCAGCTCAAGGGAGCGCGGTGGTTCTCGAAGATAGACCTCCGGTCAGGCTATCATCAGCTCAGAGTTCGAGACGAGGACGTGCAGAAGACGGCCTTCAGGTGTCGGTATGGCCATTATGAGTTCTTGGTTATGCCGTTCGGCGTAACCAATGCTCCAGCAGTGTTCATGAGCCTCATGAACAGGATCTTCCAGCCATACCTCGACCGATTTGTCGTGGTCTTCATTGACGACATTTTGGTATACTCGACGACTGAGGATGAGCATGCCTACCACCTGCGAGTTGTGCTAGACACACTCCGAGAGCACCAGCTTTATGGCAAGCTCTCAAAGTGCCAGTTCTGGTTACGTGAGGTCCATTTCTTGGGGCACGTCATTTCTGAGGCGGGAGTTGCAGTGGATCCCACGAAGATCGAGGCAGTGCTAGCTTGGGAGCCACCCAGGAGCGTGACAGAGGTGCGGAGCTTCTTGGGCCTAGCGGGATACTATCGGAGATTCGTGCCAGACTTCTCCAGAGTTGCGGCACCACTCTCAGCGTTGACGAAGAAGGGGAAACCCTTTGTGTGGTCAGACAGATGTCAGCAGAGCTTCCAGGAGCTGAGGCAGAGATTGACCAGCGCACCTATCTTGAGGTTGCCTGAGGAGGGAGTTGGGTATGTAGTTTACTGCGATGCATCAGGGACTGGACTCGGGTGCGTCCTGATGCAGGAGCGGGCCGTGATCGCCTACGGATCACGTCAGTTGAGGCCGCATGAGCAGAACTACGCCACTCATGACCTGGAGTTGGCAGCAGTGGTCTTCGCTCTGAAGACTTGGCGACACTATCTGATGGGAGAGCGCTTCACAGTCTTTTCTGACCACCAGAGTCTCAGGTATATCTTCTCTCAGAAGGACCTGAACCTGAGACAGCGGAGATGGCTTTAGTTCCTCCAGGACTATGACTTTGAGATAGTCTATACTCCTGGGAAGGGGAACGTGGTAGCCGATGCCCTCAGCAGGAGGACGGGCATTCAGCTACTTGAGGAGGCGACGGAGCAGCTAGCCTCCTTGCAGATATCCTTCGTGGATAGAGACGGAGCAGCCTTTCTTCAGTCTCTCACAGTCTCTCCTCCACTTCTACAGCGGGTCAGAGAGGCTCAGCGTGGGGACGCTGACTGTGAGACCCGGCGTGCACTGATATCCTCAGGTCAGGCGCCTGATGGTTTCTCCCTTGGAGCAGAGCACGACATCCTTTTCAGAGGACGTACCTTCGTACCAGTCGCTTTACGAGAGGAGGTGCTGAGAGAGTTACACACTTCTCCCTTGGCGGTACATCCCGGAGTGGTGAAGATGTACCAGGATCTCAGACGACAACACTGGTGGCCGGGCATGAAGAAAGCTGTGGCAGAGTTCGTTTCACGATGCCTCACCTGCCAGCAGGTGAAGGCAGAGCATCAGGTACCAGCAGGCTTGGTACAGCCCTTGGAGGTCCCGGAGTGGAAGTGGGACGGCATATCTATGGACTTTGTGACTGGACTTCCACGCACTTCCAGAGGTCACGACTCCATTTGGGTTATTGTCGACCGACTCACCAAGTCGGCACACTTCTTACCCATCAGAGAGCAGGGCTCAGTGGAGAGCTTGGGACGTCTTTACGTCCAGGAGATCGTACGGCTTCACGGTGTGCCATCTTCTATCGTCTCCGATCGAGATGCTCGTTTCACTTCCCGGCTTTGGAAGGGGTTGCAGGAGGCGTTCGGGACGCGGCTCCATCTGAGCACAGCCTTCCACCCTCAGACGGATGGTCAGATGGAGAGGACCATACAGACACTCGAGGACATGCTCCGTGCATGTGTTCTCGACTTTGGTCGCAGCTGGGAGGACCACCTACCCTTGGTGGAGTTCGCGTACAACAACAGCTACCACTCCACCATCGGGATGGCACCATACGAGGCGTTGTACGGCAGACCCTGCAGATCACCGTTGTGCTGGACAGACCCTGGGGAGTCAGCACTCGTGGGACCAGAGATGGTCCGAGCCACGACAGAGAAGGTCCAGATCATCCAGGAGAGGATGAGGACAGCTCAGAGCCGACAGAAGTCATATGCTGACAGGAGGCGGAGGCCACTAGAGTTCGAGGATGGCGACCACGTATTTTTGCGTGTCTCACCTCGACGTGGTTTACGGAGATTTGGCCGAGGCGGCAAGTTGTCTCCACGCTTCATCGGGCCTTTCCAGGTCCTCAGCAGGATAGGAGAGGTGGCTTATCGCCTGGCTCTACCACCTCAGTTGCACCGGGTGCACGACGTCTTCCACGTGTCTCAGCTGAGGAGATACGTGCACGACCCGACACACATCATCGACTTTGGGGAGCTGGACGTGGACGATGGGGCGACTTTTGCGGAGGTCCCAGTGGAGATCGAGGATCGACAAGAGCGGGTCCTACGTGGGCGGTCGATTCCTCTTGTGCGCGTCAGATGGCAGCACGGGAACCTCCAGGAGAGCACTTGGGAGCGGGAGGCTCAGATGCGTGCTCAATACCCCCATTTGTTCCCCTAGTTTTTGATGTATCTTTACGGGGACGTAAAGCCCTGAGGTGAGAGTAATGTAAAGACCCGCAAATTTCAAGGAAATTTTTTTTCTTAATTTTCTTTGGAATTTTACAAGAGCGCAGCTTCAGACGACACCTGATTCCGAGGCCCGGTGTGCCCGGAATCAATTTCCGAAGTTTGGCTCGGGTACGTTCAGTGAACGGACGAGCGGGTTTTTCTATCTTTTGAACCGGTGCCCGGAATCAAATTCTGAGGGCACCGATGAAATCGCTGCGCCGGTATTTTCTTAGAAACGCTTCTTCCGGAGTTGCGTTTTCTCAACCGTGGTTTTTAAATTTTGCGGCTTTAAGTCAGAAATAAAATAAAGTTTGTGCGACAACTTTATTTTATTTCACTTAAGCTGCTTGGAAGCCACTTGAAGCCACTTAAAGGCGGATCGAACTGAGTTGAACTGGATAGGATGCTATCCAGAAATATCCTACCCTCTTGGTAAGATATTTGTGAAGCAGGGCCCGCACGAGCCCCGCCGTTTCTTTCGCTAAGTAACGCACCCGCGAAAACCCGTCAAAGAAACTGAAAAGTCAACCGACGCGTTTTCTTTAATTCTTAACAGACCATTTAATTGGGCGGTTTATTTCGTGAATTAAATGGGCTGTTTCATTCGTTGAATTAATTCAACGAATTAAATGGGTCGTTACTTATGCGTTTTACGTTTGTTGGCAAAATAATAAAATAGACAAACTTGTCTATTTTGGAGGATTGCTATCGTTGTGCAATTCCTCTGAGCCTCCACCCTCTCCGCGAAGAACGCGAAGAACGCGAAGAACGCGAAGAACGCCGGCGACCGGAATTCGACGACGCACACCGAGATCTGCGACGTCAACGAGCCCTACCCACGACGTTCTTCGGCGACGCCTCTTCTTCCGCGGCCGATCCTCGTTCGGCAACAAAGGTGAGAATCGAATCTTTTATTTCTCCCTTTTTAATTTCAATAACAACGAATTTAATTAATTAAATCCGTTTGTTCTTGATCCGGAGATTGGCGACGCGACGCCGGATACCGCGACGACGCGACGATCCCCCTTCTTCCGCGACGAGCAATCCAGCGACGACCTCTCGTCCGACGTCGACGACAAAGTAAGGGTTGTTGGAATTCTTTTTAAATCCCGTGTTTATTCTTTTGAAATAAAGAACCCGATCACGAAACAATTTTAATTTATTTAAAATTGTTGATTGGTTTCTTTCTTGTTTCTCCCGTTGATTTTGACTAACGCGGAGGGTGCGGGCCTAACGAACAAGACCCGGCAACCCTCCGCCGATCTTCCCTTTTTGTGCGGATTTGGCGGACGACGACGAACCGTGCGGCAAGGTAAATCCGTTGTTTCCGAAGTGAAGATCGTCCCCCGGGAGGAACAATGGCGCAGACGGGAAAGGAATCGGGCCACCGAAGCATCTCCGGCGGCGCCGGCGCGCCGCCGTGGAGGAAGTCCGCCGCGGCTGAAGCCGCGGCGGCGGCCGGTTCCGCGGCCGCGCGGAACCGGGAATGGACGCGGCGGCCCGGCCGCGTCCGCGTGGTAGGCGCCCCCCCCCCCCCCCCCCGCGGGGCCGCGTTTCGCTTGAGCCGCGGGTCAAGCCCGCGGCGCCCTCCTTCGGCCACTCGGCCGAAGCCGAGCCGGCCAGTCCGGTCGGCCGGGCCGCGCCCAGGCCGGACTGGACCCGGTTCGGGCCGACCCGGGTCGGCCGACCCCAGGGGGGGTTCGGGCCGGGTCGCCCCGGGCCCAGAACCCCCGTTTCGGGCCCTCTTCGGTCTTTCGCCCATATCTTGGGCCTGGGACCTCTGATTGACGAGCCGTCAGCGGCTACATGATCCTTGGCTCGAGACGGTCGTTTCGGTATATTATACTCAAGGTTTCGGAAGACTTTGGGTTCGGCCGGGTTGGTTCGCACACGAAACCAACCGGGCCCTCGGAGCGGAAACGCTCATAACTTGAGCTACGGACGTCCGATCGACGTACCGTCAGCTGTGGTAGTTTCCTCTAAGTGAGACAGAACTTTTGGCATACTCCGCCCAAGGATCGGATACAGGCGGAGTACGGTCGGGTTGGTTTTTCCCTAAAAACCAACCGGGCCCCTGGGACGAAAATGCCAATAACTCTCAGACCGGGCGTCCGATTGACGCGCCGTCTGTTGCGTTGAGATCCTGTTGTCGATACGGAACTTTTGGATACATCAACTTCGGACTACGTGTCAGTTGATGTATCAGCCTCTCGGCTCGTGGAGCGGACCCTCCTAAACGAGCTCGCTATGTGCGGGAACCCTAGCGCTGGCTGTGACTTCGACGACAGAGCAGAGATCCTCCGTGGACTGCGACGACGGCAGAGCAGAGATCCTCCGTGGACTGCGACGACGGCAGAGCAGAGATCCTTCGTGGACTGCGGCGACGACAGAGCAGAGATCCTCAGTGGACTGCGTCGACTACTGCACTCAGCGATCCTCTGTGGATCAGTGCTACAGGTTCTGTGTGAGCCCGATCCTATGTGGGTCCTTACTACCGGTTCTGTGTGAGCCACTGCCTACAGGTTCTGTGTGAGCCCGATCCTGTGTGGGTCTTTTGCGGGGGTTAGTACCTATCGATCCTTCGTGGGTCCGACGACTTAGATGGATCAGTGATCATCTTTGACGTCATCTGAAAAAGTATACCTGGTTGAGCTGAATCTTATGTTACTCTCCTTTGTGGATTGTGTTGAACTATCCTATGTGGATTTACTGTTTACTCTCCTTGTGGATTTGAGTCTTGCTTTCCTTTGTGGATTGAGTTGTTCTTGAGCTCGTGAGCAGAGCTAGAAATGGGGACTTAGGTATATGTATGGGCATATACCTAAGTCGAGTCAGATGTTACTTCGTGATTGCATCTTTCTTTTGTGCTATATCCTTTGTGGATTTCGGGAGACCTTCGGGGGTCTCGGGGTCCTTACTGAGTAGCTTGTACTCACCCCTGCACGGGCTATGCCCGCACCTTGTTGTGTTGGTTGCAGACGACGGACAACGCTGATCACGGTTGGGGCGTGGAGCAGGACGGTACCTGGAGGTGGACCACTGGGCGGGACGTGCTCGGAGCGGACGTGGGACCCAAGGAGCCTGGAGGCTATCTGTACCCACCCTTCAGGTGGGATTGCCAGTGGACGACACGAGGCCGCCGTCTTTTCTTCAGTTGCTGTACTTTACTTTTCAGTTGTACTTTACAGTTGGGCTTGTATTTCCGGCCCCCTTTACTTTTCTGCACTTTACTTTCCGCTTGCTGACTCTGTGTGGTTGTTACTTAAAGGCAATGGCTTCCCTGTTTACTGGGATTTTACGCCTTGGTGCTAGTCGCCAGCCCCTGGCCTATGGAAGGCGGGCTTGGGGTAGTCATGGCACGGGCCCCGAGGACGGGTCGTGACACTAAGTCTATAAAGAAAATGTTTATCAAGGATTTGGAGCCTAATCAGAAAGTTTTGGTCAAATTTATTCAGACTAGAATAGCTCCAAGAATGGCAGAAATGGAAAATATTTTGTACCCTGATATGTATATAATGTATCTTATGTTAAGTGATATCAAGTTGATCTTCCAAAGGTACATGATAAGGTATCTCAATTATTTCTATCAAAGCTATGCCTGGATGAACTTATATACTTTCGATCGATTTATTTCTAAACTGTTTCTCAAGAAAGACATGGTGAGATTAGTGGATGCCCGAGTAAACTGTCATCACAGTAATGTGTTTAATCCTAGAAATTTAAGGAAGAATGGATATTTCTGGAGAACCATTAAAGGAAAACTTTTTCCAGTAAAAGCTGAGGAAGACTCAGAGAGTTCTCAGGCTTAACCTGCTAAGTCCAAGGAGGGACAGGCTGAATCAAGAGTCAGTAATGTTTCAGGAAGGATCCGATTTGAAGTGGAAGATGTTGAAGAATAAAGAAGTCAGGGGGGACTTCAATCACGAAAAACTAGAGCTGTAATTGAGGAAATTACTTCCCCTGCATTGGAAAAAACAATAGAGGCTTTATTTTATTATTCTATTGTAAGAGAATCAATTATTGATAATACCATGGAAGTTGTTAGTGATAGGACAACACTAGTAGAGGGATCATGAGCTCAAGATGAAGCTCAAATGGAGAATCAAGAATAGATTGTATCTGATGTTGAATTTACACTTCAACAGAACCAAGATAAGGAGGTAGTGCCTAGTGGGGAAGTGGACAGACCTCGTGAAACTCCTGAAAATGTTGTTCTCGAAAATCCAGTGGAAATCCAAGATTCTGATTTTTGTGGTGAGCATGCTTCTGAAGCTCACAAAGAAGTACTTCAAGAGGATTTTTTATGGAAGAGTCTGTGGACTCTAAGGAAAAATCTGTGGAAAAACATACTCAGGACAAAGAAAAAGAGAAATCTGATGCTGAATAATTAACTTTGGTACTGCTACATCATCCAGAGCCTGAGAATGTGAATCAAGCATAGGGTGCCTCTGATTCAAGGTAGGAAGAAGTTGATGAACTGTACAAAAATGTGTCTCAGTTGGAATCTGAGAATTTCACTCTTAACCTTTGAACAATTGAGATTTCAAAAGCTAAAAAAGAGTACAGTCTCAAGGAAAGTAGTTGAAATGTTTAAAGAGGATATGCTGATTGCAGTTGCTCAATTGAAATCTGAAATGGTTATGAAGTCATATTTCTCATATATGAAGTTGTTTATGGAGAACAAATTTGCATCAGTTACAAATAATGCTGCTAGTGGATCAGGTACTTCACCTGATTTAACTAGAAGGTTTCAAGCTATCACATTAGCGATGAGAAACATGAATGATATTTTACAAGATATTCAATGTAATAGTGCTCCTTTATCAGTGTTTCTGGAAAATTAGATGTTGTTAGTGGATTAACAAACATCTAGTGAGCCATCGATCAGAATCCTGTTAAATTAGATATCAGAGAAGCTGTTAGTGTTTTTCAAAAAAGAGGAAAGGATGCATGAGTTTTTCAGAGTCAATTTAATCTAGGATATTCATATGACTTAAGAGAACAGATATCTCATTATCAAACTTGGAGATGGGATGATGAAGAGACTCTGGGATCAGTTTACAGAATTTAAGTCTGCAATCCAGAGGAGATAGAACCTATTGCCTATCTTACCTAAACTTTGATTCCTATGTATATCATTGTCATGTATATAGCACTGTTTTTGAATGAAAATTTATTTCATTATTTATTTGTTTCATTCTTTATTTTTTTATTACTGTTTTAAGTTCACATATGCCAGTATATTGAATAAATTTACTATTAAACAGTTCATTATAGCATTTACTAACAGTTCAGTGAAATATTAAAAGTGTTAAAATCAATATTTTTTTTATTCTTTTTGATATAACAATATGGGGGAGAATTTGGATACATACGACATCCTATTTGTTAGGGGGAGAATTAAAAGATAATTTCTTTGTAGAGAAGTTTAAAATGGATAAATTTAAGGAACAATGAAATTTTTAAATTTTTTTTTTCAAAACATTATGTAACTAATTTTGAAAGATAATTTCGTTTAAATAATTTTATTATCTTATGGGTTTTGTGATCATAAAAAGGGGGGAGATTGTTGTGAAAAGTATTGTTTTCAACAATATATAATAATGTTATTTAAATAGGGAGATTATTGAAAATAATACTCTGTCTCTTTATGATAATTTTGATGCCTTCAAATACACTTAGTTATTTTCTAATGATTTTTATTTAGTATTTTCCAGAAATTTAATAATTTTTTTTACTCTTGAAATAACGAGAATTTATTACATGTGTGGAATCTGCATTAAGCGGGTCCTGGAATCACTGTCCATACCTTACGTGGATAAATGTAGCGCTGAATCTGCTTTAGCGCATTCTGGAATCAATGTTCATACCATACATAGATAAACGTAGCATAAGGATGAAAATCTTGTATACTTTTAATGATAAGAGAAAAGTATGGTTAACCAACCATACGTTTTCAGCAATGTATGGAAGAAGAACTTTACATTAGGAAGGAACCTTACGTTTTGGTTATCAACAATGTATAGAAGGAGAACTGTACGTAAGTACTAATCATTACGTTTGTTTCTCAAAAGAATGTTTCATCAACCTTACTTTTGTATACAACCATACGTTCTTGGAAAAGTATGGATCATGTAAAAGTATGTATCTTTTTCCGTACATTTGAGAGTTGAAGAAAAATTATGGATGATTAACCCTACGTTTAAGATCAACCTTATATTTGAAGAAAGTAACATGAACCATATGTTTATGATTCAACCTTACATTGTCAACCTTACGTTTGAAGACTATTTCATCAACCCTACGTTTTAAGACTATGTTATCAAACCTATATTTGGAGGCCATGTCATCAACCTTACGTTTGGCATCAGAAATTTTGAAAGATGGTATTTTTATGCAACAGTCAGCAAGTTGATTATTGGGTGGATTTCAAGCCAGATTTAAAGTCATTTTTAAAATACGACTTTGACCGATTAAAAGCTGTTTTATTATTGGATTTAAGATCGAATTAAAAGGATCTTTTTATGGCAAGTCTTAAGGGAAGTTTTGAATTCTCTGTAAATTCAAATTTTTGAATATAGTGAATAAAAAGGCAAATTTTATGGATCTAATTGTGAAGAAGATATGTTCAAGTTAATTATATTTATGTTCTCTCTAAAACACCAGGTATAATCATGTATAGTAATCAATCTATTATCAAAAAGGTCGAAAATAAAGACTACAAAAAGCACCCAGTTCAGCTGATTCAATAGGAGCATCAAAGCTCTGATTGTTTAAGAAGAAAGAACTCGATAGAAGATTCACCTTTTCTACATCGAATATCTACTATGGATTTACTAATGCTGATGTTGTGAAATATATCTCTATAACTATTGAAACCAGATCAACTAAGAATAGCTTTGACTTGAAAATAAATATTTCTAGAGACTACGATCCATCTGCTATAAATTGAATTCTGTTGCAATTGTGATGATCAACAGAAAACTTCTTTCTGAAATTATTTTTATTCATGAGTAACCAGCTTCTCATTCTATGTTGTGTAAGTTCATGTTTGAACCAGAAGTCTTTGTTATCCTGAAGATTGTAAAGGTTTCAACTTCCTATACTCAGTTGTGAACCGGTCTGTGGAAAAGAGGACTAGATAGTAAAACTCACCAAGCTCTGGAGTTGAGCATTGGTGGAGTGGACTAGGGGCCTTCTGTTTCCCGAACAACTATACGTCTTTGTGTCCCTACTTTTCTTAATTTCCACTGCACGATCAAATCTGATAAGGTATAGAGGACAGAACTCGTTCAATCAAAGAGTTACTAAAAAATTTATAAAGACACAATTCACCCCCCCTCTTGTGTATAGTCTGTAGATTCAGATCCGATAACTAAAACCCCTTTGTCTTTTTGGATTTGAACCTTACTAATCAAACCATCAAATACTATCCATTTTAGAGTTTCTTTTCGATGAATGTGAATTTAAATACTTTTAAAATCTAGAAAAATGAAATTTTTTCCACTCACCTAAATTATTGAAGGGAAACTCTTTCCTATACTAATTTATACCTCCTAATAAATTTATGTAACAACCCATGTACTTATAATATAATTTGTTTTCATTCTATAATTTAATAGTTTAATTAATTATAAATATATAAAGAAATATCTAGTATTTATAGAAATTAAAAAATATATACTAATTATATATTAACCTCACCTATGAAAATATAATAAAATTTATGTATATTATAGGTGATAATATGATATATTTATATCATGGAATAAGTTAATAAATATTTTGAAGATGATAAATTAAGTGTGGTTATTTTTGGGAAACATATATGTTTATTTAAAAAAAAATTTATTAAATTTTTTTATTAAATTAAAAAATATCATCATCAAATTGATTCATAAAGTAATATTATTTGTCTAATAATTATATGAAAGTATTATGAGACCATAATTAATTTTCAATGTGTCATAAAATATATTATATTTTTAAAATTGGTACATTTTGTATATATGATTACTTTAAATAAAAATTAAATTTCAAATATTTATAAAATTACTATCAAAAAATGGAGTCCGTTTTTTTACTTATACACATTGAATAATGGACAGGGTGAATTTTCGGTACTTTTTTAAAATAATTGAATTTTAAATGAAAAGTAAAAAATCATAATTTTCCGTATATAAATTTATTATAAGATGAATAGAATATTACATAAGAAATTTGTCATGACATAACCATAGTTTATAGCTCCACTTCTTTACCATAATATATTTAGTGATAATTATCTAACTATTCATATTCATGATCCAAAAAAATTAATTAATGGTTAAAATAATGAGAAAACACCTCTCTCATACCCTATAAATACCACCCTTAAATGCCACTTCTCATCATGTCTTCATATACTTGATGCTTGAAAACATTCTGCCCAATACTCATAAAAAGATTCTCCCCGTGTCTTGGATCCTTTTTCTCCAAAAAAAATAAAAAATTTAATTTCCCTAAGGTTGTTCTGAAGGAGAATAATTCAAGAGGTAAAATCCTCTTTCATTTTCATAAATTTTCATTTCAATTTAATTTATGTAGTTATTCACGCCTCACCTCACCTAATCCAAGTGGTTTGATAACTCAAATATCATAAATATAATAAAATTATATTTTTTTAATAGAATATTTATCATCAAACCTCTCATTTCCCCACTATTTTTCTAGAAAATGAAATCATTGTCTATGACATATCGATTCAACACCTTAATAGACATGAAATTATCATTTTCCTTTAAAACTTTCACGGGAAGTCATTAAAATTAGTATGGATAAATAAATTGTAATAATGATATTATAACAAGTTTAATTTTTCGGAATGAAGTTATATACAAAATATTAAATAAAACAAAGCTACATTTTAATGGCCTGCAGACCCCCACAGAAATATACCAAAACTATATCATTAATGGTTTATATAATAAATCATCCTCATCATAGAAAAAAATATTGTGTAATTTAATTTTAAGGAAATATATTAATGCTATTTTATTCTTCTTTTAGTGTTTTTTCATATTTTATATGAAAGTCCATAATGAACCAATACGCGAATATATGAAATAAACACTCCTAAAACTATAAAAATAACATAATATTTTTATTTAATGGGTGGAATTATGTTATAAATTTATTATATAGAGTATTATTACAAGTTTAATTATGATGGTTACATAAATAGATAGTTGTGATGGATACACTTTATGGTAGTTGTGGGGCTTACAAATCATAAGGTAGCCATGAGGGTTACAATGCTATGAAATTATAGAATGAAAATTATTCCAAGTTTCTATTCCAAAAAGAATGGAAAATGTATTCCCTTATTTGAGATAAAATTTGGAATATTTGAAAGTAATGTATGAAGAAAACATAACTCCATTGGAAAGGTACACACCAAATATTACTCGGGACCATAAAATAAAAATAAGTCAATCTTAGCCAATATTTAATCCATTATTCCAAATGGAATTGGATTCTTGTGAATTAGAAAGTTATGAGGAGATTTTTTTATGTCTTGAGAGGGTAGAAATTGAGTGTATGATGATCATGTGTACATTTAAAATAATAATAAGGAATGGTTCGTATGAAAATCAATGGGTAAGAATCAATCAAAAAATCTAAAGGTTAAAAATACTTGTTTCTAATTTGTGGAATGTTTGGTAAAAAGTGTCATGTGGAATGTATTAAAAAATATGGGAAGTGTATCTAATGTGTTAATTTTATACACATTACCTGATATTTCAATGAAAATGATCATATATTGACTTCTGATAAGAAATATACAGTGTTTTTTAATTGTGGTGAGATAGAGTATTTTTAACAACCCACCCAAAGATGTTTTTGAATGATGAGATGCAATCAGAAAATAACCATAAAGGTGTAGTTAAATCTGTGAGAAAACATTAGCATATGTGGATCCATTCGAAGATGTAGTATTAGGTATTTTTTTCCATTTCCTCATATTATTCTTATGTATTATTTTTTATGGTGTCTATACATTACTTTATTTTTTGATAAATTTTATAGTAAATTTTCAATTTCACCTCAATAAATGAATGAAAACTTATGTTAAAAACCAAAGCGGTAAATATTAAGTCAAAAAGGAATTAACATAATATTCATAATGATTTCTATTGAAAAACATTACAAGTACACTTTATTCGTTTTCCCTTAATATATTTTGATACTATTTTGGGCATGGATTGAATTTTTTTACCATGTTATGATTGATTGTACAACTAAAGATGATTTCTATGAAATAGTTTTATTTAATATACTCAAATTAACCAATACCATATATAACATATTATAATGATGAGAAACTATTAAATATCAAAATTAATTTTATCTTTCACATATTATGACAAATAATGGAATTCTTAATATTAATAATTCTATAGAGGTAAATGAGTATCTAGATGTTTTTCTAGAATATTTTTCTACTTTTATGCCTAATAGGGAAGTTGAATTTACTATTTACATAGATCTTGATACTAATACAATTTTAATACCTTTTTATTAAATGGATCATGTAGAAGATATAGAATTGAAACATAGTTACAAGAGTTGCTTGATAGAGACATCATTCATCCTAGAACTTCACCATTGGATGCCCCTATTTTTTTTATTAAAAATAAACATAGATCCATTATATTGTGAATTTTTTATAGATATTTTCATAACATTACTATTTATAATATGTATTCATTTCCTCATATCGGTGGATTTTTTTATCAGCATCAAGGATAGGAGAATTTTTCCAATATTGGACTGATATTCTGGAACCATCAAGGGATATTGAAAGATGATTAAATTAAAAAATTAGTGTTTTAAACTAGATATGGGAATTATGAGTTTTTTGTTATGCC
The DNA here is from genome assembly GCA_963277665.1 of Viscum album. Taxonomy (NCBI): domain Eukaryota; kingdom Viridiplantae; phylum Streptophyta; class Magnoliopsida; order Santalales; family Viscaceae; genus Viscum; species Viscum album. The sequence goes on from OY728156.1 coordinate 73,679,262, forward strand.
CATTGTTTTGACAAATAAACCTTCTGTATTTATGGATCTCAATAATAGAATCTCCCATGAATAGTTGGATAAGTTTAATAATGTTTTCATTGATCATATTTTGGTTAATTGAAAAATAAATTTGGATCTATAAAATTATTTAAGGATTGTTCTAAAAATAGTTAATAAAAATAGATCTTAGGGTAAATTTGGTAAATGTTATTTTTGGTTGAATCGTATTTCATTTTAATGGAATATTTCAAATTACAAATAGCATAATAGTTGATCCGACCCTAACTAATGTTGTTTTTCAATGTCCAATAACAAAATTTTTTACTGAGATTATTAGTTTTATTTGAAGAACAAGCTATTAATGATGGTATGATAAAATAATTTCACATAATGTTAAATAATTGAAAACAAAAGTGGGTTAAATTATTTAACAACAAAATGTGTTTTTTGTTTTCTGAAATTGAAAATAACATTGTTGAATGCCCCATTTTGGAATTTTCCTTCCATAAAATGGATATTTGTTCATCTAAATGGATGATTCCTTGAAGGATATTGGTAGTATTCTTATGCAAAATGAACTGGTTATTGCTTATGCTTCAGAACAACTAATCCTCTTGAGATAAATTATCCCACACATGATCTGGAAATATAAGATATGATTTTCAGTTTAATAATTATGATACAACATTTATATGGAACCGAATGAGAAATATATACAGACCATAAATGTGTGAATAATATATTAACATATAAGGAATTGAAAATGAGGTAGATAATTTTTCTTGCACTGATAAAGGATTTTGATTTAAAAATAAATTAATGTATAGAAAATTGAAAAAATAGATGATTCCACGAGTCAAAAACGTCATACATAATTAACCATGTTATTTTTATAACATGACAAATTGATAAATTATTTGATGAATATTCGTTTATACGTTTTTCATGTAAAAAAATGGGTCTATTTCGTTTTAGTTTTCTGTAATGTCATATTTGTTATACAACATTTTGAAACCACAAAAGAAAGAACGTAAAATTCTGAAAAATGTATAATGGGATAAAAATGGTAATTTTCTATAATTTTACATTGATAGAGATTACATTTTGATATTTGGAAGAGATTATGTGTGCCTTCTAATAAAAATTTTATGAAAGATTTATTAAGTTAATCCCATAGTTTGTCATTTTTTATTGATCCCGGAAGCACTATGATTTACATAAATCTTTGGGTGTTTTACTGGTGGGATGGAAGTAAAGAGTTATTTCTAATTTTACGAGGAAATTATTGACTTTGTAATAGGTCAAAGGAAAGGGAAAACTACCAAAGGGGATGATTCAATATTTTACAATTCAACAATGTAAATGGAAAAATATATTTTGTGAATTTGTTTTAGTACTAATAAATATACCTCAAATTAACAATGAGAATTGGGTTATTATTGATCAACTGAATAAATATACACATTATATTCATATTCTAGATACTATGCCTTTGGATATGTTGTATCGCTTGATAGAAAAAGAGATAGCAAGGGTATATGTATTTAATATCAACATTATATCAGACCACGATCTCAGGTTTACTTATAACTATTAGAAAGGCCTTTAGAAGTTATAAGGAACATAATTAAAATTTCTGCATAGCATGTCATACCGAATATGATGGACTTATAGAGAGAATAAATTTGATCATGTAAGACATGATATGTGTTTATTTTATATATTAATTGGGAATTTGGGATCAACATGATTCTTTATTTGTGATTTATTATTGTAAATGATTTTATTCTAGCATAAAAACAGAACCATTTGTGGAATTATTTTGAAATCAGTGTCAAGCTCCATTATTTTGGCATGATATTGGGAAAAGGAAGATAATGGGATTGAAATTAGTATAGGAGGTGGATGAGAAGGTAAATATGATTTGACAACATATGGGGAATGCTCAAAATAGACAGAAAATTTATGTGGATAACTAGAGGAGGGAACTATCTCTAGAGGTATTTCTGTATGTTTTTAATTAGAAATGTGTGATTTTAAATTATTGGAAGTTGAGTCTATGGTTCATTGGACAATATGAAATCCTAGAGAAAGACAAATTAGTTTCCTAACAAGTGGCTTTCTATATGAGTTTATCTCTTGTACAAAATGTTTTTCATGTTTCGATGTTAAGAAATTATATTCCATATTCGTCTCATGTTTTGATCCCATTTGTAGCATAACTGGAATAGAACCTTTATTATTAAGAGAAACCTGTTCAAATTCATGCTCTTAGAGAGAAATTATTGCAGGATAAGGTAATTCAAAAGGCTAAGGTTTTGTAAAAAAACCAAACGATTTTAAAAGAATCATGTGAATCAGAATGCTAGAATAGAATGATTTCATCACTTGTTTAGTAAGAATTTATAATTTTCAAAGATACAAATTCTAGAAGGTGGGGAGAATGTATCAACTTAGGTACTTATAAAATAATTTGTTTCCATTCTATAATTAAATAGATAAATTCATTAAAAATTTAGAATGCAATAAGTTATATGTAAAAAAATTAAGGACTATATGCTAATTGAATCGCACCCTCACCTATGAGAGTATAAACCAAAATTCTATATCCTCTATGTGTAAATATGAAAATTTTATATCATGGATTATGTAAATAAATGTTCTGAAAATGAAAGATTAAGTGTTGTTATTTTTAGAAAACATAAATTTTTATTTACAAATATATAATTAATTAAAAGAAATCATTCCATAAGAAAATGTAATTTTAAATTAATATTTGTGGTCTTATATTTTTAATATACTTTTTTAGGCATTAATTAAATTTTCAATGTGTCATAAAATCAGATATAATTTTTAAATAAAATTTTTTCGAATAAATAATTATTTCAAATAAAAATTAAATTTATCATGATTATAATATTATTGTAATAAAATGTACACATTTAAAAATTATTAGATTTAATTTTTTGTATTTTTTTAAAATAGCAGAATTTTTTGTGAATCGTAAAATACATTTTTTACGGTATATATGAAAAATAAGTTAAATACACTTTTTTTTATTTATTTATTATGTAATCACCATAAACTATAATTTACCATATTTATTTTAATATATTTGGGGACAATTATATAAATATTTATATTATTTAACCAACAATAATAATCTAATGAATAAAATAATGATAAAACACTCATTTCCTACCTTATAAATACCACCCCTCACCCACTCTTTTCATCCCACCTACAAATCCTTGAATCTTATCCAAATACTTCTTAATACTCTTTCCAATCCTCTCCCCCATTTCCACGATCATATGTTCTCAGAAAAAGACGAAATACAATATCTTTAAATAGGTTTTCATAGAGAATAATTTAAGAGTTTAAAATCCTATTTCATTTTATTTTATTTTCATATCAATTTATTTTTCCTTTATTATTCCTTATTTACGTCCCCTCATCAAAGTGGAGTGTTAAAAAAAATTCTTACATATATTATAATGTTATTATCTTAATTCAATTTCATTCATCAAACCTATCAACTTCACCTTTTATTATAGAAAATGAAATCAAAGTGTGTGACATGTTGTTTCACCACCTTCATGGACGCTGAACTTTCATTTTCCTTTAACTCGTTCAAGGATATTTATATATCAATTATTATGACTAAGAAATATTTCAATATGTATATATTAACTTGTTTAATGTTCTATAACTAATTAATTCACATAACATTAAATAAAATTAAACTAGTATGTGATGGTCAGAAAACCCCGACAGAAATAAACCAAACAATTTTCATTAATGTTTTATCTAGTTAATCATCCTAATATCAGAAAGAAAAATGATATATGGTATCATATAAAATTATTAAAACATATTACCACCATTTCATTCAACTTTTGGAGTTTTTCTTTTAATTTGACAACAAACTCCGTAATGAACCAACCATGGAAATGATGAAATAAATGCATATGAAACAATGAATGTAGCAAAATATTATTTATAAATAGATATAAAGAGGTTATAAAATGAACATAAATGATATGATAAATATTAATAAAATTATTTAATAAATTAATAATACTCATTGAGCCATTATACAAGAGGTTTGAACACGTTTTAAGGAAGTTAAACCAGAGGATAGGGTATTACCTTTAAAAATAACTTTTAAATGTCTATTTTTATAAATTTAAAAAGGAATAATTTTATGGAGAAATTATTCATGTTTTATAAATATTTTGGGGTTATTGGGAATTTTTTATGATTAATTATGGAAACTATATCTCAATAAAATGCATTGGGTATGTTTTTGTGGGATGTTGAGAGTAACGACTCTTCAAATCGTAACAATAATGGTTACATCATAAGATAGATATGGGGGTTACATACTAAGGTATTCATGATGGTTAAAAATAATAAGGTATCCATGAGGGTTAAATTAATATTTAAATATGATTATAAAATTAATATACATGTTACTTAAATATTTTTTATGTTCTCTATGTTGTATAGAAACCTCATGTTTTCACAAATTAATTATATGTTACATTTAAGAGTAAAATTTTGTCCTTCATGTAGTTGTAATTATTCATGGACTAATCGGTTTTATACTTATTTATGTCCCTTACTGATATTTTTGTGATCATATAATGTTTTTTAAAAAACACAGTGTTTAAGGATTGGTATGAAATAATAAGTCAAGATGAATTTTGTGAAGAATATTCATGAAATATTTCATGATTCATTAGATTATTTTGTATTATGAAAGAAATTGAAACTGTATTAGTAGTAAAAAAATTGTATAATTTTAGGTTTTATGCATGAATTATGGCCTAATTCTATAAAACTATAAACTTATAATATCATTAATAATTTAATAATTTTATTATATTGGTATTAACTATATTATATAATGAATAAGTATTTGTCCTTCTAATTTAGATCTAAAAAACCTAAAAAATATCTTTCTAACATAATTATACATATTTCATATCTTATTTTATTCCCAAAATATCAATCCTATGGTATTGAATAAGACTAATAAAGCTGGTTTTTCTAAAAGAAAGCAATCACCTTCATCATACTCTTTATTTTTAATTTTTATTTTACCACCAAAAATTATGAATTAATATTTTAAATGTAAAAAAACCAGTATGTAACATATAATGATATTTTATTATGTTTATTGAATAATATTTTTCCATTTAATTATTTATCTACTTGAAAACAAAATATTCTCTTGTGTGTACAGAGGACTCCCACAACATGAATCGACGTTATTTTTCCATCACTAACTCACATGAATAGACATAATAATGGATCCAATTAATATATATTATAATTATTAGATAATATTAGTTAATTAAAGTTCATATATCATCCATATCATTTGCATTTCTCCCATTATGGAAACTATAATGTCGCTCATGTCTACATGACATATTATCTTTACAAATACATGTGATTAATTTCCCATGTTTAAATTTCATTAATGATTCTAACCATTTAAATAAGGAATAAAAATTATATTTCAAACACTTTTTTTATATTATGAAACTATATCCAATGTGTATGAAATGAAACTTATATAATAAGACATGCATTCCAAAATGAAGTAGTTAATAATAGAAACAGTGGTAACAATGAAATAATTTTAACAAATAAGTAATAAGATGATAAAATTAGATCTTATAAGATATAATAAATATTAATATAGTTCTGTTATAAATTATTAAATTTTTTAAAGCCATTATAGATGAGGTTAAAGAATTTTAATCTTAAGGGAAACATGAGGTAAGATATTTTGTCTCAATTTACTCTACATTGATACATATATGTTATTATGTACCTATTCACTTTTATGTGGTGTATATTATACATATTTTGTATTTAAGACATTAATAACTAATTATTATTATTTATGTTTGTTTAAATTCATTTTTATACATTCATGTGCGTTTGGATTCAAATCTTCCAAAAAGGTATTGATTTATTTGTCCATCTCATTTTTTGGGATTATCATAATTCTCATTGTAAAATATTATAATATATCTTTTCTAAATTCAAATAATTTCTATTAGTCTTTAGATATTTAGGGTGTTCCAATAATTTCTTCTATATTTTTCTCTCTTTTAATCTTGTGAAAGGACGCATGTGTTTCTACACAGTAATTTTTAGTATAAATTTTAATTTTTTCACTCAAATATTCATAAGGGGTAAAATAGCCATTTCCCATAGTATGTGATCTCCAATGTGTTTTATGATCACTGTATTACTAGAAAAATAGGGGCTTATCCGAAGTAAATATGTTTGGTAAAATTCAGTGTTGTTTGGTTTTTAGAAGAATAATTTATTTTTTATTTTTAATTAATTAAATATTAATTTATTCGTGAAGGTTCCATCTGTTTATTTTTTAACGATGCGTTCGATTTAGGTTTTCTCTCCATTATTCTGTTCAAAATTAGAATTTTTTCTTAAGATAAGGAGAATCTTAAGTTAGGAATCATGGCTAGTCTGAGCCCCTTTTCTTTTTTTTCTTTTCTTTTCATTTTCTTCCTTTTCATTTTCTCCTTTTTTTCTTCTTTTCCTCTTTTATTCGTGAGTAAAACCCTTTGGGCTATCGTTAACTACGTAATGATAGATAATGGTTTATGGAGATTTATAAAGAGATATTAAGAGAGGGAGGTACCACCGTAGAGATTTGAATGCACATGATCATCCTACAGCAGCCATAGAGCACATAAATGGGTGAATATTCAGTGGATTCAACCCAATGGTAAGCCATTTTTTATGTTTCTCCATAACTCAACATATTTTTTTATTTTCATTTTTTAATACTTGTATATGATTTTATTGCCCCTTGTGGCCCGATCTACTACTTTTGTGGTGAAAATAGGGGTTTAGGGGCAATTCAGAAGTTTTTTGTTCATGTAAATCCATATGCATGACATTGTGTTTAGGTAACACATGTCATGTGTTCTTATTATTTATGGGAGATGAATTTTCCAAAGATTTTGTAATGTACATGGGATTACATGGTATTTATTGGTAATCAACTGTGTAGAAATGTTCCTGGACAGGCTACTCGTGTTATGTTACATTCTCATGTTCGCACATGACCTGACCCTATATAGTTTGAATAACATGTAGAAGTACACTAATAGGAAAAATACATGACCTTATTGCTTGGGAGACTTGAGAAGTTACACCGTGTATGGGACACACCATGTACCCATCTTAAAAAATGTTTACTATGGAATTTTCATGACATGTATTGGCAGATGTCCATGCACATGTGGGATTTTAAGGAACACAACGTGTACAGACTTTACACACCATGTAATCTTGTTTTGGTACCCTTTCATTGTATTTTCCTAGTTTATTCCATGGAGTCCTATTTCAACATTTTTTTATTCAATTATGATTATTCTTCTATGTAGATCTTGATCGTGGAACTCGTGGTGTATTTTGAGATCACTAAAATGGGTGTCCTGGGGATCCTATCCAAATAGAGATGTTCTTCCATCGGTAATTGAATTCAATTATTTCATAAAAGTGAGACAAATTTAGAAAATATGGCCTATGATCAATCTTCCAGGAAGATTTCATTGTAGCTTCCTCCATGAAGATATATCCCTTGTACGAAGTTACCTTCTAGCCTAAGAGTTTGTGAGATCAATTTTTCTGAGGATCCCTTTTAGGATTCCTCCATCTACAATTCAACCTAGAGGATCCCTCATATGATCCCTCTATTTTCTTATTGTTTTCAAAAATTCCATGATGGATGTCTTATCTTAAATTCTAACTAAAGGAGTCCTATATTGGATCCCCTAACTGTAAATAATTTAGAGGATCTCATATTAGATGCCTCTGCCTTACTCAGTTGTTGAGGATCCCATGACGGATTCCTCATCTACCTTTATAGTTGAAGATCCCACGTAGGATTCTTCCATTACCATTCCAGTTAAGGATCACATGTAAGATGTATTTTATTGTGTTAAGACCCTTAGAATTCCAAAGTAGGATGACTCTCAGGGTTTTTAATTGAGGGACCTAGTGGTTGGTAGTTGTTTTACTGACCCAGAGTTCATAAATTTTGTCTGCATAGAAATGGTAGTAGGTGTCACCATGAAACCCATGAGAAATTTTTAAGCCCATGTGGATATGGTATTGGTGATTGTTTTATATCTTCAAACTCCCTTAGTCTTTGCTTATAATTTCACATATCTATTTTTGATGAATTGATGATAGCTATATGTGATTTCTGGTTTGCAGATGTTGAGCCTGATGTGAGGCATCCTTATTTCTCATTGGGGTGGTTAGATGTTCATCCTAGTATCCATATTATTCAATGGGATGCCAAGAAATGATTTCTTATAACATGGATTCTGAGTCAAGTTATTTCTAATTATTTTTTAAACATATTTACTAACAGGGGTCTAGCTATTGAGCCTGCATGTTTTGATTATTATATAAATGGGATTTATAGAGGTTTTTCAAAGTATAAAACTATCTATTGTTTGCATTTTTATTATATAACGTCTTGAAATATTTAATAATTATACTCATCGATGATTCTTCTCTCCCAAGTGATAATGATGATTTTTCTCTCATTGATATGATTATATTTGTGGTATCTTTTTCTCTCTCAAGTGATAAGGTTTATTCTTATATGCAATGTAATAATATGACGAGGATGATTAAACTCTCCTTAATATGATTATACTCGTGGATAATTACTTTATCCCAAGTGATATGTATTATTATGCACTCCCTGATCAGTTACATGATTTCGGTGTTGGGAATATCATCTCACATTATTTGATTACTAGAATGATTACACTCTTTCGGATGATAGGGATTACTTTGTTCTCTCATGTTATAGATTCCAGGGACTGGAATGGCATCTCACATGTTAGTTCTCTTTACAGATCTCCAGGGGGTTAGAACTATAGAGTTTATCCATATTATGAATGTCATGACTAGATATAGACTATGACTTAGGGATCACACATTAGACTATATTTACATGGACTGATAAACAGGGAAAATGGAATAGTGACCATTTATAGGATGTTTGTATCCACTTACATGGAATGCTTTCTTACAGTGTTTGTAGTTGAGTACAACTAAACCCATGTGTTGGATGAGAATTCTCTTGTTGTGATGTATATTTCTCAGATATATTTATGGTGTTAGATGAAGAAGTTATATTTTGATGGTGATTTTAGAACCATAGATAGACTTAATGATACACGAAATGATCGGTATGACAGATAGATCAATTCCACTGCATAAAATGTCCAAGAAATTAGGATTATGGATCTAAGGATCAAATGCTGATTAGTTTTATGTTATCTCATTCACAATAATCATAAATTAGAATTTTAATGTATATATTTATTGGTATTGGACAATATGTGTATACATATATAGATACAGAAATACATGGTGGCACATTCCCAGTTTTCTGAGATCATGGACCTAGGGCTCACCAATGGCTTCACATTATTGGAGTTACTTATCTTATAAGTCATATCTCAACTAGGACAATCATTTTTTAATACACATTTAGCAGTTTATAATATAGGTTTTCCATCAGGGTGACATACTATGATTTTTTCTATCCTCTACCAATTTACCTCGGTGTTTTTTGAATGCGTACTGTCTACTTTTCAGGTTGAGGTTGATTTTCATGGTGGATAGGGCTGAGTCCCATGGATTTATGATCAATAGGAGCTACTCATGTGGGCTTATCTAATCATGAAGTTTCAATTCGATAGTGTCTCGATATTAGAAATGTGTTGTGGCTTGGAGATAGTAGTAAATCCTTTCACTTTTATTTTAATTATATTTTTTAATCCTTCATCTATATTATCATACTAGTGAGTGAAAAGTGTTCTATACATTACATAATTGTTTGGTATTTTGTAGAATCTTCATTAATTATTACATCATATTTCATTTCCAGATTATTTAATGATACCACAATATATTTATTTACTTACTTTTATGAAACTTAGTTATTTCATATAATTACCCACACTGATATGATGGTATAGTCTTCCCACTATCACACCCTAGCCCATTATTACATGTCTTTATCCTATAGGATACGTGGAGGCGCACCTGAGGTCTTGTAACCAATAAACTCAATGCACTATTTATGTGGAATTCATGTGACGAAGTTAAAAAGTTTTATCAGAGATGTTACTTTCATGGTTTTTACTTTTAAGGATATGGTATATTTTATTTTTAGAATTGTGTCTAAACATATGATGGATATCAAAATTCTATTTCATGAACACTTATTCATGTAATAATTCTTGGATTCTATGGTATGTGACTTTTGTACAAATCTTCAATATTATATTTTTATTTGATTTTATCCTATAGAAATGAACATTTTGTGTGAATGTTATGGTTAATTGTTAATATATCACTCTTATCACCTAAAAGGAGGCTAATCATAGAATTCAACTCATTGATAGAAAAGGAAAGAGGCATCTCATGCATCATATTTGGAAGATTGAATTCACATCATATTGGCTTATTAGTGTTCATTTTTACCGATGAATGAAATCAATTTAATTTGGCATAGATTATTGTATATATTTTAATTCTAATGGAAATTTATGTTTATCTCTGTTAAGGCATTTTATTTACTTTGATAACATAGTCCTCATGTATGGGAGGTGCAACAAACTAGGTAGGTTAATTTGGCATGTGATGCCCTTCTATTTTACCCCTTACATGATGTTGTTTTTATTGTCGTGGTTATCTAGTCATATCATAGTGTATGATGTTGATAGGTTTTAGGACGTTTCATGAAAACATGATCTCTCATGAGTATTACCATAAGCATATTCTCTGTGAGTATAAATTATATTTCCTTTCTTTGTTCATATTATAAACTACAAGGAGTAGTTCCTTATGAGGATGCTCGGTGAGGATCATGCCCATATAGTCTATGTTTATAGTTTTTAACCTAATAATTTTTTGTGATCTCTGCATTCATTAAGGAGGGTTTAATCATTTAGTCAAGGTGTTTACACATTGTGACCCAGTTGTGAGACTTGTCCTATTGAGCTAGGTGGGATACCTAGAGGACCTTAGGTTAACTTCGTCCCTTGTTTTTTGACATTTGTTTTATTTGAGGGAAACACGTATGAGAAATTAACATGTGTTTTAAAATTCATTTTTTGTAGTAATCTTAGTTAGTTACATTTTTAGATTGATTTGTGGTAGGTGATATAGATTTTTGTTATAGGTATATTGATTCCATCATCTTCTGACAAATACATTTGGTTCTTTAGTGTCTAGAATGGATTTAAGTGGTAGGAGTATCTGGGTGCCTGACCTAGTCGATTAGTGTTTTCACTATTTTCGATGTAGTTAGAGCATTATTAGATGATTGTGGCTAGAATGATACTGGATGATGGGTAGTCTAGGAATAAGTCAAGTCTTAGTTGGGGTTCCTAAATTGAATTAGAGTTCCGAGTGAGCTTTTTTGATTAATTAAACTAACTTTTCAGGTAGCATGGTCAGCTTATCCTTATAATGGATGATTTTTTGGAATTGAGAAGGGTGATAAAGGTATAAACTGGTTGAAAATGATTCTATTAAATGATAAATTAGTGTGTGGATGTATGTGAGCTAAGGACCAATGGTTTCAACACATGTTGTAGGTTTGGTTTCCTAAAAGGCGTAGTTAAATAATGAATGCCCCTCTATGGTAGAGGTGACATTGAGAAAAATATGGGTGTTAAATGGTTGACCTATGGTTGAATCCTGATCAGGTTTTGATAGAATGTTTAGTGTGGATCGAAGATATTTATATATTCAATTCATTAAGATCATAGTGTAATTGTGGTTAGAGACTCTCATGATATATCATGAAATCATCTTAAGTATACTGAGAGAGGATTGGGCCTACACTGAGCTTGTTTTCAATCCTAATGTTCTTCCTTGGTTGAGGAAGCAATCCTATTGATGTTCTGCTTGAAGAGTGGTGTGAGGTATTCCATATGGTGGTGAGTGAACCATTGGATATTTTTGGGTGGTGAAGCTTGTTTTACATTTATATTAAGAAATTTTCATGATTTTTTGATATCGATGTTTGGTTTCGTGATGAAAATAAGGGTATTTATACGGAAGGGAGTACTAGATGGCTCATAGTTAAATGTCTCCCAAATAGGAGGAATTTATAGAATCTGTGATACTTGTCATGGGATATAAAAATAGATTTCTTTGTAGATACATAGGTTGAAATAAGGGATACTATTCTTACAACCAGACATCATTCGGACAAGAATGGTTATTGTGGGGTGATTTTAAGGACTCGTGTTCTTCTAGACATAAATTTTGAGTATAAATTTTAAATTTTTCTTTCTGATTCTTGCAGGTGGTAAAATAGACTTCTCCCATTTAAATAAGATCTTAGATAATTCTTTTGACCACTCTATTTGTCTAAAAATATAATTTTTATAGTATAATATAATTTTTTTGTGATTCCAAGTCATTCAAATTTTAGTGGAATAATTAACATTTAATGTTGAATATATCAAATATTATTTTATTTATGAAGGTTCACTCGGTCGTATCATTTTAATGGAGCATCATATTGAGATTCCATCTACATTGTCTAGTCTGGATTGGGGAGTTTTTCTAATGTGAGGTATAAACTCAAATTGGGAACAAGGGCCAGCCTAAACCCCATTTATTTTTATATTTATTTTCTTTACATCATTTCCTCTTGGAACCTTCCATATTCCCCCGATGCCATATATTTTTATTTTGAAAAAGATATGAATATAGATAGAGAGAGAAAGCAGAGATGGAGAGAGATAGGTATCACTATGAATCTTGGGATGTGCCAGATCATTATGCGACAACTGTGGATAGTTGAAATGGGAAAATAATTTGAAAATTCTGCCCAAAGGTAAGATATTTTTTGTGTTTCTATATAAATCATTGCATTTTTTGTTTTTAATTTATTAATCAAATTATATTATTTCATATCTCCCCCTTGTGGCCTAATCTACTACTTTTTGGGTAAAATTGGGGTTTTATGGTGATTTAATGGTTTTCTATTTGGGAAAACCCATCTACATGGGTTCTGGTTTGAAGAACACACATCGTTAGTGATTACAGTATGGAGAAGATGTTTTAAAATTACACACCATGTACTAGGGTGTACGTTCCTTGTACTAGTACTCAACCATATAGAAGATTACCAAGTCAGGCTCCCCATATAGGGTTATATATCCACTCAATTAAACGATCTAAAACCATGTGGGTCACAAATTATGTAGAAGCAAAATACCACTCCAAAAATATTGCTCTACCATTTGAGCGGTAGGTTGTGGTACCTTCTATAGGTTACACACCATGTATACATCTTAAATGCTGTGTAATTGGGTATTTAAAGACCAATAACAAGTATAAGTACACGCCCAATGTGGGATAGGTGTGTATATGTCATGTTTTATCTTTACATGTTGTGTACTACTCCTTTGGTACCCATAAAGATAATTTTATTATTTAATGCCTCAGATTAAGAATTCGAAATGAGATTATTTTAAAATGTGTAGTTTTCTATGTAGATCACGATGGTGAAACCCATGAGGTTTTTTGGTGATTCTATCTGAACATAGAGTTTCATCTTATGGTAATTGAATTTAGTGGTCTCATGAGAGTGTGCCCCCATAATCTATGATGGGTTATGAACCATACTCCCTAACTTATTCCATTGTATCCATATCATTGGTGTTGAGTCCGTTGTGAGATGTTCCCTTTTATCCTAAGAAGCTATGATTTCAGTTTTGTAGAGGATCCTTTTTAGGATTCCTCTATTTATGTTTTTACCTAGAGGATCTCTCATAGGATTCATGAGTATTCTTATTGTTAACAAGTATTCCCATATGTATGCCTTTTATTTCATTATGACATAAGTAATCCCTTATAGGATCCCATGCCTATAGACCTTTTATAGGATCTCGTGTAGGATGCCTCTTCCTTTTCTTAGTTTTTAAGATCTTGTGTAGGATTCCTCCTTTACCATTATAGTTGAAGATCCCATGTAAGATTAATCTATTGATTTTGCAAATAAGGATCCCAATTAGGACTACATAACATGTGTTTATACATCCAGAATAATATGTAGGATGACTCTAAGTGGTTTTACGTGAGGTACCTATTGGTTTCCCATAGTTCAACCAACCCTGAGTTAGTACATAAGGTTTTGGTAGATATGGTAGTGGGTGTTCACTTAGAACCCTTGATGAACCTATAAACCCTTGGGGATATGGTATTAGTGTTTGTTTTAATCCTTTAGACACCCCCCCACATAGTTTATACATTGACGTTCTTATTGCAGATGCAGTGATGATATCCAAAGGTGATTACTTGTTGGTGGATATTTAACAAGATGCATTTTGTATTTTATTCCCCTTAATATTATGGAATGTTATTTTTGGGATCCATTATTTTCATTAGGATGTACCAAGGCACTTTCTAAGGATCTCACTTCAATTCATGTTATTTATTGTATTTTTTTAGCCCAAGGTACTACCATAGATCTTCTGGTAGAGCATATATGTTTTGATTATAATAATATTTGGATTTATAGATGTGATTCCAAGTACCTAAATGGATGTCGAGACCATGATTATTACAAACGTGCATAGTGGACCAAGTAATTATACTCATACTCAATTAAACTATCTCAAGTGATGTCGATGATGACACATTCCTTGATCTGATTGTGCATGTCGATGATTCCACTCACAAATGTGATGCAGATGATTCCCTTCTCTTCTGTTGGAATATTGTTTGGATGATTATTCTCTATTAGATTTAATTATAATTTTGGATGATTGCATTACCATGAGTGATAGATATTATAATACTCTTTCTGATTAGTTACTTGACAACGTTGTTAGGAACAATATCTCACATTGTTGGATATTAGGAATAATTATTCTCTTCCACATGATAGAGATAATTCTACTCTACCATATTAGAGACTCTAGTTGTGGGTATTGTGTCTTATCAGAGTTTTTTCTTTATGGATCACCTAGGGTTCCAACCCTTATAATTTATTAGAGTTCTTAATGTCATGGTTTCCTATATATTGTGACCTAGGTATTATACATTGGACATGATTTACATGGAATGAGAATATTCAAAACTAGCTTAGAGAACATTTAAAAAATGTTAATCTATAGTTTCATAGAATGACTCCACACAGTGATTGGAGGTGATTACTAGTGAACCATGATGTGGGACGAGTATACCCCTATAGTGAGGTAGATTTATCAAATATATTTCCAACATTGACTGAAGCTGATATATGTCGATTTGAAATACAAAACCATATATTGAAGTAATGATACATGACTCGTGTTGTATAACATTCAGATCAATGCCCTTTCACAAGATGTCTAGAGTGTCTGGATTCTAGAACCAAAGATAATCTGTTGAATGGTTTTATTTTATTTAATTCACATTACTCTTGAATATTCATATTTATGTATATAGGTATAGGTATTGGACTATACATTTATATGTATATAGATATGTGAATACTAGGATTAAAATTCAACATTAATATGGATTTAAGGACATGAGGTTCGAATATGGTTTCACGATGTTGGATTTTCATATCTTTTCAGTTATGTATTTCTAAGATGAGAACTTATTTTTTCTATACACTTTAAGAAAAAAAAACAATTATTGGATTAACATCAGGTTGTCCTACTAAGATTATTTTTCAACCCATTATGTCAAACACAGTGTAAATTTAAACTGTATATATGTATTTCATATTTAGAAATCTTTTTATGCTGGATAATGCTAAGGACCAGGGTTGTATGATCGAGTGGAGCTACTCTTGTGGGTTCTTCAGATCATGATGGAGCAGTTCAAAAGAGTTTAGAGACCATGTATGTGGTATGTCATTAAAGTAGTAGTAGTGACATGCAACTCTACTTCAATTCCATTTTTACATAGATATATATATATGGTCGACCTAGTGGGTGACCAATGTTGTATGTGTGACATATCATTTCTATTTTTTGTAGTATCATCATTGATTATTACTACATGTTGAATTATTAGTTTTTTTAATTCTTACACACTAATTTTATTTACTTTTTGAATGATACATAGCAATTTTTGTTGTTTTCTCACTCTGATATCAGGGCATAGACTCACCAATATCACAGACTAGTCCATCTCTAGTCGCCAGGACCCTCTAGAATTTTGGGAGGCGCACATGAGGCTTTATAACCAACTAGATTTGAGCACTATTTTACTAGTATTTATGTAGATACGTTGCAACGTGAATCATGAAAATAAATTATCAAAAAAAACTTATTATATTTCTCATTTCATCAAATAAAGTTTCCTTCCATATCAATATTTTTCAAAATTATTTCATAAAAGTCACTTTTATTAATAAAATAATTTAATAAGGAAAAGTTTTGTTTTAATTTATTTTTTAAAATGTTTTAATTTAATATTTAAAATGACTTCTTACAATTAAACATTTTATTTTCAATTAAAATTTTCAAAAGAAATATTTTTAATAGATATAGTGTTAAAAACATCTTAAACACTTTAACATTTTAATGATATTTATTTTCATCTATACATTTTAAATGGTTTTTTCAAATAAATATATTTAATTGTTTATTATCTAAATATTTTACATCTATTTTCATTAATTTTTTAATGTGCCTGAATTTTTTAAAAAACCGAAATTATCGAAGAACCAATGGTAATATTTGTCTATTTTTAATATTGTGGTTGTTAAATTTCACTTGCAAAATTCAATTTCATGTGATCATTGAACATTTTATTTCATTAAAATATAAAATTTCATAATTTCAAGGATATGATTACTACATACACCATATACCATTTTTACATGTGGTTTTTTACTATGAATGTTATCTAATTTACCATAGAATACCCTAATAAATCCATATTGCATACTAAATATAGATTGTTTTAGGTATGGAAATTTTTTTATGAATGGAACTAATCATTAAATGTATAGAATTTAATTAGACTTGTAGTGATGGGTGGGGACCAGTTTTTAGTGACTCGTTCTACATGATCTTCATTGCATAATGATTATATAAATGAATTGAATGAATAAATATGATAGATATTACACTAATACAATTCTGTAAATGAGGTGTCTATAACCTAAAAAGAGGAATAAGAAATTATTCGACAAAAAACACAAGTAGAAATGAAATATTACTAATAAGAAGCTAAGAATATGACCATATATGATATCATAAAAATTATTATGATTCTGGAATAAGTCAATGACATTATTTAAATCATTATACAGGTGGTTCAGACACTTACGAAGAAAATCAGACCTAAGGTAAGGGAAAATCTCGCAATCTCATTTTTATCCGAGATTTTTTATACATCAGAATTTACTAGGGAATATTTATCATTCACATCCATGATTCCTCAATATTTAATATTATTTCCATCCACCTACAATTATTCAAATCCAATTTTACCCTTCGATTAGTTTTTAGTGAAATATATGAAAGGAATATTTTTTCTTTTTTCGTACGAGGTACTTTTTGACTTTTCCAGCCAAAGTATGGGAAGAATGTTTTTTTAACTTATACGGCATGAATGGATTTTTAGAACATTATTTCCATGAATCTTCCATTACAATTTTTCAAGTTTATATTTAATCAACTTTTTTTAGTTCAAAATTATATGACATGTTAAGAAAGGAAAATGTTTTTGATGTAGAAACGAAATTTTCATCAAAAATGGAGTTCAAGTGTTTTATCAAAATTATTTTCCGTCAATGATAATATTGGGTTCTGTTTATATCCCTATTTTAAAATTGATTTGATTATGTTTTGATGGAATTATTTTTACGATATCCTTTTATGGATTATTTTATGATGATGTGATGTTTAAGAATCCCAATTTTATTACATGGGTTATGCTATGATGTATGGTTTATGATTTTGTGGGACACAAAAGAATGGTATCATTATGAGATTAGTGGGACCTATATCTCCCTCCAATGCATTGGGTAAAGATTTATATCTCATGAGATAGACATGGGTGGAATGGCAGGTTAAACTGGTTCAGTGAAACAGGACTGAAACGAGGAGTGAACTCGGTTCAGAAATAGACTTTGTCCGCTAAGATAGTCTTGGAAATGAGTCTTGACTACTAAGAAATGATTTTCTATGATTCTGTGTGTATGCCACAAAGCTTCATGTTTTATGTTATGATTATTTGAATTACATTTCACTTCTATGATTTATCCCATGTTTTGATCTCTTTTGCAAGATAAGATTTTCAAAATTTTATGCTCTTATGAATATGATATGTTTGATATTTCTTTTGTTTACCCTTAATAAGCATTTGAGCTCACCCTTTTGTATGTTTTCTTTTCCCCAGGTTAGTAAGAAGGATATTAAGTAAGATATTCCAAAAACGGACTCTAGATATGATGAAATAAATGGGAGACAACGTAGACGATTTATGAACCAGTTGTTTATGTATCCCAGTTTCTATAAATACTATACCTATACGGTCCTTTCATGGTTTTTTTATATGTTGTAAAAATTATGCTTCAATTTTAAAGTAATAACCATGTATGTATAGTATGGGTCGCTATAGTTTCTATCAGAGGAAAGGTATAGTCAACCTTTGGAAACTAGGATGTGAAAGCCTTAGTAGGAATCCTAAGGATATGTCTAAAAATAGAACACAATATTAGTCTTTTAGAAATGGCCATGAACAACCTATGATAAGAACTTAAGTGTGAAATTTTATTTTTGATTATGTGGTTTTCCTATTATAATTAGTGTTTCTCACACTATTCTTCTTGGTTTTATTCAATGGTTGGAACCCGAAGGAACTGTGTTAATGCGGAATACGATGGGCAATGCAATGATTGTCCCGCTTTGAAACCAAACGTTATGGGAACTGGAACGCAGAATCTTGTAGCCATGATCACACAACTTTCTCAAGCTATGAATCATGTAAGGACTTCCAAACGAGCAATGGAAGGAGCAACATTTTGTTGAATCCTTCATGAGGCAGCCGCCACCTTCATTCAGCGGGTCTTTTGATCCATTAGTGGCTGAACAATGGATCAATACCACTGAAAAGATATTTTCACTTCTTCAATGTTCTGAACATGATAAAGTCATATTAGCAGTATATCGTTTGGAAGGTGATGCTGATCAATGTTTGGATCTTATTAAGAATACGAGGGAAATAGATGAAATCGAGTCCACGAAATGGAACGAGTTCAAGAACATATTTTTCAATAAGTATTTCCCTCGTATTCTTCAAACAAAGATAGATAAAAAGTTTATTGAACTGAAGAAAAAGTATGATGAATCCGTTGGTACCTACGTAGTAAATTTTACAAGACTTACAGGGTATGCTTCCAGAATTATTATCCAACCTGAGAGTAAGATCGATCGATTATTTGGTGGCATAAAACCAAGACTTTGAAGGGAGTTAGTCATAAGGGACTTCAATAGCTATGAAAAAATTGTTCGATGTTCTCTCAAGGTTAAGATGGAGATTGGTGTAATAAATCAGTCACATGGGTTTGATAAGAAGAGGAAAATGGAATTCAAAGGAAAATCTAAAGACAACACTTAAAATAAGATGAGTTTTCCCTTATGCTCAATGTGTGGAAAGAAACATGGATTCAATTGTCTTAAGGGGACAAGAAAATGTTATATGTGTGGAAAATAAGGTCATCAGGCAATTGAATATCGAAATCATGGGAAGAAGATGTATAATGATGCAAACAAAGGAAGGGATACACAGAATGAACCTACTACACTTAAATGTTTCAAGTGCAAGGAGATGGGGAATTATGCCAATAAATGCCCAAATCCATGGTTAAATGATGATGATGGATTTCAATAAACACTTATGGCCAAAGGAATATGAAAGTCAGATGAAATTACTATCGGCAATGCGGAGTACGACAACGAAGTGGTGAGAGGTACACTTACCATCCACTCTAAAGTAGAAAATTTTTTATTTGATTTTGGATCCACCCACTCTTTTATTTGTGAAGAATTTTCTAAGAGTATCGTCGTATTACCTCAACAATTACATGTTGAGTTGGCTGTGACAACTCCTAATGGCACAACAGTCGCATCAAAAGTTTAAAATTCTTCTCCGATTGAAGTTTGTGGGAAAGTGCTTCCTGCAAATCTTGTGATCTTTCCTATAGTGTAATTTGATCTGATTCTTGGCATGGATTGTCTTTCTTTATATGGAACTCATATCAATTTCCAAATAAGGGAGGTCACATTTCATATTCCAAATCAATATATGATAGTCTATCGATGAATGGATGAACATAACCTTCCAGTGGAAATTTCTTCCATCTAATGGGTCTTGATTCCACTAAATGAAGGTTATTTATCTCAAATGGATGGAGAGAAACTCATGATTAATAATATGCCCATTGTACAGGAATTTGATGATGTCTATCCGGAGGAATTTCCATGTCTTCCACCAAATAGTGATGTTGAGTTTTTAATATAACTTGTACCGGGTGCTTTACCTATTTCAAAGACACCTTATAGAATGGACCTAATTGAATTTCAGGAATTGAAGAAGCAACTCCAAGATAATCTTGACAAAGGATTCATATGCCCTAGTGCGTCACCTTGGGGAGCACCTCTTCTGTTTGTTAATAAGATAGATGGATCAATGAGACTCTGCATTTATTATCGAGAACATAACAAGATCACTATCAAGAACAAATATCCTCTCTCACACATTGATGACCTATTTGACCAACTAGGCGGAGATCAATACCATTCCATGATTGATCTTCATTCATGGTATCATCAATTAAGGGTAAAAAGGGAGGATATACCAAATACGGCTGTCCGTACAAGGTATGGACACTATGAATTTATTGTAATGCCATTTGGTCTTACTAATTCCCCTTCTATCTTCATGGATCTGATGAATAGATCCATTAGAGACTATCATGATCAGTTTGTGGTAGTCTTTATAAATGATATTCTTGTCTATTCAAAGAGCAAGGAAGAACATGAAGATCACATGATAATTGTATTAAATACCCTAAGAAAGGAGAAGCTTTATGCCAAATTTACCAAGTGTCAATTTTGGCTTCAAAAAGTTGCATTTTTGGGTCACATAATCTCAAAGGAGGGGATATCTATGGATCCATCAAAAACAGAGGTTATCAAAAGATGGTCGAGACCAACAACAGTAACTAAGATCCGAATTTTTCTTTGTTTGGATGGATATTACCGACGTTTTGTGTAAGATTTTTCAAGGTTATCTAACCCACTCACCAAGCTTACTCGGAAAGGAGTTATGTTTGTTTGGACGGAGGAATGTGAAGAGAATTTCAAAGAGCTAAAAATATGGTTATCGAGCTCACATGTGATCACACTACCTTGCCGTGGAGAAAGTTTTCTGATCTACAGTGATGCATCCAAGAAGGGACCGGGGTGTGTTCTCATGCAAAATGATATGGTGATAGCTTATGCCTCACGACAGTTGAAAATCCATGAGCAATATTACCCACCTCATGATTTGGAGTTACCTGCAGTAATCCTTGCATTAAAGACTTGGAGTCATTACCTTTATGGTGAAAGGTGTGATATTTATAATGATCATAAAAGTATAAAGTATATTTTCACACAAAAGGAGATGAATATGCGTCAAAGAAGATGGTTGGAGCTGATTATGAATTATGACTGCTCAATTCATTACCACCCTGGAAAAGCAAACAAGGTAGAAGATGCATTAATTCAACAAGACCATGCTATCTTATCCATTATAGGGATAAAAAAAGATCCAATATTTATGGATTTAAAAAGGATGGATCTTGGAATTATAATATAAAGGAAAAAATCTTATCTTTCTCAAATGAATGTTCAACCATCTATACAAGTGAATATTAAAGAGGCACAGAAAGAATATGTAGAGTTACAAAAGAAGGTGAGAAATGTTCCTGAATTCAACCTTGATTATGATGGGTTAATAAGGTTCATGAATCAGGTCTGTATTCCTCCCATACAAGAATTAAAGAAGGAGCTCTTGGATGAGGCTTATAGTTCTTCACTTTCTATTCATCTGTGAAGTACAATGAAGTGTAGGGACCTGAAAGAGTACTTCTGGTAGGATGGAATGAAAAGAGATGTTGCTGAATATGTCTCTCGATGCTTGGATTGTCAGCAAGTTAAAGCTGAGAGATAAAAGTCTAAGGGGATGTTACAACCATTACCAATACCAGAATGGAAATGCGAAAACATCACTATGGACTTTTTCACTGGACTTCCTAAAACATCCAAAGGAAATAATGGTATCTGGGTTATAGCTGATCGTCTTACAAAGTCGACACACTTCATTTCTATTAGAGAAGATTTTTCTTATGATCAGCTTTCCAGGATATATGTAATGGAAGTGGTAAGATTGCATGGAGTACCAGTTTCCATTATATCTGATCAGGATCTAAGGTTTACCTCAAAATTCTGGCGAAGTCTTCAGCATGCTCTAGATACAGAGTTGAGTTTCAACACTTCATACCATCCTCAGACAGACGGTTAGTCTGAGGGGACAATTCAAACTCTAGAAGACATGTTGAGAGCTTGATCTATGGATTTTGAAGGTGGTTGGGATCAACACCTATCTTTGGTGGAATTTTCATATAATATTAGCTTTCACTCCAGTATTCAGATTGCTCCTTATGAAGCCCTCTATGGAAAGAAATGCAGAACTCCAACTTGCGGGAATGAAGTTTTGGAAAGAAATATATAAGGACCTGATCATGTTAATGAGATGGCAAAAAAGGTCAGATCTATTCAAAAACACATAAGAGCAGCTCAAAGTCGGCAAAAAAGCTAAGTCGATAACTGAAGAAAATACCTAGAGTTTGAAATGGGTGATAATGTGTTCTTACAAATATCTCCCTGGAAGAGGGTCATGAGATTTGGAAAGAAGGGAATGTTGAGCACTAGATATATCAGTCCTTTTGAAATTTTGGATCGTGTTGGGAAAATAGCATACCTATTGGCGCTTCCACCAAATCTATCTCAAGTTCATGATGTGTTCCATGTATCTCTACTGAGAAAATACATACATGATCCTTCACATGTACTCAGTTCAAAAGTTGTACTGCTGGAGCCAGATCTTTCTTATGAAGAAAAGTCGATAAAGATTCTGGATCTTAGAAAAAATTTCCTACGGAACAATACAACTCACTTGGTGAATGTTTTATGGAGGAACCTCCAATTAGAAGAAGCTATGTGGGAACTTGAGGATATGATGAGGGAGAAGTATCCTCATCTTTTTGTAATGAAGTGACGAATTTCAAGGGAGAAATTCATTTTAAGGGGGGAAGAATGTAACACCCTGATATTTTTTGAGAAATATTTTTTTTATGTCTTATTTTATACGCAACTTCAAAAGAATCTTTCACAACACACAATACTGACTTGGTTTTCATTACACGCAATCACGACCTTCCTCGATAGCGTGTGTAGTACGCAATACTGGGTTTCACTGAACAACGATATATTATTATGGAAAATTAGTTATGAATAGTATTGAATACATTTTTAATTTTATAACATTATTATTCATCTTTCACATTTTCTAAAACTTGGTAAGTGAACAAAATAAATTTTTCGGGTAAAATAAGTATTTTTCAAAAAATGTAGTTCTGCCGCCTTTTGATGGCGCACCCACATTAAATCTAGTATTTGAAATGTTTATAAGTTCATTTTGACAAAATAAAATTCTTCTTTGGAATCAGGATGTAAAAGTTTACTTTCGATAAATTTTTGATATTTTTCTGATAACATTCATATTTTGATGAATAGAAAAAATACGCTAATTTTTAATTAAAAACAACTTTTTTCATTGAGATAAATTATATGGTTAAATTATAATATCGAATGGTTTTAAAGTATAAATAGAATATATTTTTACCATTTAATATTATATATGTCATTAGCATTAATTTCACATTGAATTCATAGGTAAAAAAATTTCAATCTTTGGCAATGTTTTAACTTCTAAAACCCATTTTCTTAACAACGAGATTAATTTTAAATTAATTACTTCAACATATGTGTTTTGAATTTTGAAAAATGTATTCCACATTTGGAATAAGTGGGTCCAAATTATGTTAATAGTCTACTTTTTATTTTTGGGCAATATGAATAGTAACTATGGTAAATTATATTTACCATAGTTAAAGGTGAATCGGGTAATTAAGGGTAAATATAAGATTATAAAACCACCCTAACACCTGGAAAAATCCTATTGGATGACTAAAAGTCGACCCAGATCACCTAAGGGTTGGATTAGATTCATTCAATGGACTTTTTTCCATAAAAATAATTTAATTATAATTCCAACCAAAGAAAGTGACAACATGTCACTTTCTTAAATCTTATAAGTATAATAATTTTAATTTAGTGATAACCATAATGAAACTCGAACATGAATAGTATCCAAAAAGATAACAAAATTATCTACATAATATGAATTTATTTATAATTTTGAGATATTAAATGGTTTTCATTAATTGTGACACAACAGTGATTTTGAAATAATTTTATTAATTTAAATATTAAATAAATGGTTTTAAAAATATTAAAATAAATATTATATGAACTATTTAATGTGCTACACTAATTTTCTATATACATATGAAATTTTATGAATCTATTAAACCCTTTATTTTGAACATATCATCTATATATATTTTATTTAAATTCAAATAATTGAATAGTGTCAAAATAGAAACTATTATTATTTTATAAAAATAACATATTATAAAAATGTTTAAAAATCACAAAAATATTTAAAAATTATAAATTAAAATTTATATGTTCTAAAATGTCATAAAGTGTCAAATTATAGAAAATTCACAACACATATGTAATTATTTATAATAATTTAAAATTTAGAATATTATTACTATAAATAAAATTAAATTGATAAATATGGATAAATCAAGTTGCTAATGTTTAAAATAAATTCCTAACATGACTAAATTTTATTGGTTGATGTTATTACATCCCTATATCATCTAAGATTCAGATATGAGTCATTTTGGAAAATTTTATGTGGGGTTCAGATTTAATAGAAACTAATATTTCATATATTTCCAAAGGTGCCCCTCTCCTCCCTTATAAAAGGGCACCTCCACCCTCCCCTCCTCACACCAATTTGAGCCTTCAAGCTCGGAAAAAACCTTCCCATTTCACTTCCCCACTTCTCTAGAAACATCCTAGAGGTCCTGGTCTTCTTCAAAGACCAGTTTTAGGGCCCTAAGAGGAGGTCTCAACAAGGCGCTTCAAAGAAGAGGTAATGTCTGTTACCGATTCTTTAAACATTATTTCTTATTCTACTTCTTCTTATTTAGTTGTTTCATTATGAATTAATAACATCAGTATAACTCATATACTGATATGTTATTATATGTATGAAACAACCATATTTCACCATCTATCCATCCTACGAAAAACGAAATCACTGCGCGTGCGTACGTACGGAATACCGTCTCCACGTCATGGTGTAATCTATTTTCCACCACCACCTTACATGGATGGGTATAATGGTGTAAATAATGACTATATATTATTATTGTAAAGTGATATTGATTTTGAAATAGTATACATTCACTCCAATACAATTCCACAATCATGGTAATGATATCACTGCTTGTGCGTACGTACGGAATATCGTCTCCACGATGTGATGCGACTCGTTCTACATGATCTTCATTGCATAATGATTATAAAAATGAATTGAATGAATAGATATAATATATATTACAATAATACCATTCTTAAAAAGAGGTTTATATAACCTAAAAATAGGAATATAAATTTATTCGACAAAACACACAAGTAGCAATGAAATATTACTAATAAGATGTTAATAATATGACCATATATGATATCATAAAAACAAGTATGATTATGGAATAAGTCAATGACATTATTTAAATAATTATACCAGAGATTCGGACACTTATGAAACAAATCGGACCTAAGGTAATGGAAAATCTTGCAATCTCATTTTTTTCCAAGATTGTTTATACTTATGAATTTACTGGGGAATATTGATCATCCACATACACGTTTACTCAATATTTAATATTATTTCCATCCACATACAATTTTTTAAATCCAATTTTCCCCTCGGTGAGTTTTTAGTAAAAGATATGAATGGAATATTTTTGTGTTTTTCATACGAGGTACTATTTGACTTTTCTGGCCAAAGTACGGGAAGAATTTTATTTTTAACTTATACGGCATAAATAGATTTTTAGAACATTATTTCCCTGAAGCTTCCTTTATAACTTTTAAAGTTTATTTTTAATCAACTTCTTTTAGTTCAAAATTATATATCATGTTATGAAAGAAATTTTTTTTGAAGTAGAAAGGAAATTTTCTTCAAGAATGGAGTTCAAGTGTTTTATAAAAATTATTTTCCATCTAAGATAATATAGGGTTCTTTTTATATCCCTATTTTTACATTGATTTGATTATGTTATGATGGAATTATTTTTACGATATCCTTTAATGGATTATGTTATGATGATGTGATGTTTAAGAATCACATTTTTATTACATGGGTTATTCTATGATGTATGGTTTATGATTTTGTGGCACACATAAGAATTGTATCATTATGAGATTGGTGGGACCTATATATCCCTCCAATGAATTGGGTAAAAATTTATTTCTCATGAGATAGACATGGCTAGAATTGCAGGTTAAACCGGTTCAGTGAAACAGGACTGAAACGAGGAGTGAACTCGGTTCAGAAATGGACTTTGTCCGCTAAGATATTCATGGCAATGAGTCTTGAATATTAATAAATTATTTTCTATTATTATGTTTGAATGTCAAAAAGCGTCATGTTTTAAGTTATGATTATTGGAATTACATTTCACTTCTATGATTTATCCCATGTTATGATATATTTTGCAGGATAAGATTTTCAAAATGTTATGTTCTTATGAATATGATATATTGGATATTTATTTTTTTTACCTTTACTGAGCATTTGAGCTCACCCTTTTGTATGTTTTATTTTCCCCAGGCCGGGAAGAAGGATATTAAGTAGGATATACAAAAAAGGGACTCTAGATATGATGAAATAAATGGGAGACATCGTAGATGATTTATGAACCAGTTCTTTATGTATCCCAGTTTCTAAAGACACCATACCTATATTGTCCTTTCATGGTTTTGTTTTATGTTGTAATAATTATGATTAAATTTTGAAGTAATAACAACGTATGTAAATTATGGGTCGTTATATGGAGTAGCATGATGTTCAATGAAATTATACAACACTATTTTACCATTTCAATTTATATAATCCCCCATCATTTAGTGGAACTACTAATCTAGTAGTACCTAAGAAATAGATTAGGTCCCTTGAAAGTATATTTATAGTCATGAAATCTAATAAAATGTAAAAGTATATACCTTAATTATATTTTCTCAAATGAATTTCATATCAATGGTTGTCATTTATCTAGAATACTAGTTAGTGATAATAAATAAAACACATAGAATATAGAGATTATATATTTTCATTCATTGGTAAATATTTCGGCCATGAGTATTGAATTGAAATGAAATAAATACCCCTCATCTTATAGAAAAATGAATAAGAATGTGTTATAGAGACTGATAATACCTTTACAAGACAAGATATGTATGATACATATTACTTATTCAATAAATAATGTGATATTTACTATTTCATTTAAGGTGGAAATCCGAGTCTCTAAAGGAATATAGTTTCCTAGTAAAATTCGTCATATGATGAAAATGATTTAACGAACCTAAAAATAGAGAAGGAATTTTATTGAGCTCATATATTCAAGGGAAATAAGGACATGAAGAGTTCTATTAAATATAGTGAAAAATTTAATGAGTCAAATAAGGATTATAAAATGATGCAATTTACATCATATGGAATTGTTGGAATGAAATATTCTAGAAAAGTTTTTATGGGTATGAGTGTTTGTTAGAAATATAGAGAAAATAGTCATTTAGATAATGAATTTAATTGAAATATAGGGAAATAAATTTTCCTATGATAATACTATAATGATATGGGGTATTATTAAATCCAATTCCCCATGTTTGATGTGAAATTACGGCAGGAGAGGCTACAATTAGAAGGTCAATCCTATATGATCACTACAATAGAGGTTGAAGTTCCAAAATATTTAGTGGCAGGTAATTTAATCATAACATTATATTCATTTAATTCGTTGTTTGATTTTATATAATATCACTCATTTAAATATTCTATGTTTCTTAGGAAAATAATATATTTCCATTGCTCTTTAAGAAGGGATTTCTTATGAAAAATTCCTATTCAAAATCTCACTAAAATATGGCGGCATCAAGAAATTTCTATTATGAAATATATATATTCCCTTTTTGAAGGTATTTTTATAATTTATAAGGTTTAATTTTATATAATTATTTTGTATATACTTGAAATCAAAATATGATGTAAAAAGTTATTGAAAAGAGAATGAAATCACGATTTTTGGTGAAGATGTGGAATTTCATATCATTTTCGGGGAGATATCCTCATCTAGTTCATATCTATATCCAAACCATGTAGTTCTTCTAAATTAGATTCTTCGGGAAGATAAAAAAAATAACATATGTATGGAAGAGCTAATCATCAAATTAAGGATCTACCTATTGTATAAGAATACATTGATATTTTTTTAGAGGAACGACTTAGACATAAACTAGAACATTATGTTGAGTTTTCCATTGATTTAATCATGGATTAAGGACTTATATAAAATAATCCATGTTGAATGGTTTATCATATCATTGAGTCCATCAAATTATAAGTTTACTTTTATTATTATTTATACTATATAACATGAACCACAGGTTGGCTCTTGATGGAGACATAAATCATTAATTACAAAATATGTGTTTGATTATTAAAATTATTGGGGAATTGTATTTTTTAAAACATTTAGGTTTGTTATTTAAGAATTTTGTATAAAAATGAATGAGATAAAACAAATTAGAAATTAGAAAAATTGATCAGCACTGGGAAATTTGATGATCCCCATCCTTTTATGATAAATGAAAATGGGTATATATATTTTAATCCTTGGTTTGTAACACCTATAGACATAATGTAACACTATGTATACAATGATACCTTATAATGTTCGGTACGAAATAACAAAATATTTACTAGATACCGCTCATGATTTGGTGATTCCTATTTGACCTCATAGCTAAAACTCATTAAGGCATCACACAAAGTTATCAATGTGCTATACATGTTTTTTTTTATTTCAATGTGTTACCATGAAATTATTTTTCATTTCTAGGATACTTTTTTGAGTTTAATTGACCAATATGAAATGATCAAACAAGAAAATTTAATGGGGAAAATGATATGGTGAACAGTCTGTGAAAAATCACCTGAATTAGTACCCCCAAAAATGATTATACGAGTTGAGTATGATTTATTAGTACATAAGTAAACAAAATAAGAATATAATATGAATAAAAAAACAAATTAGGAATTAAAAGGATCATTCGATTATTAGAAACAAGAAGATTTATATTTAAATCATGTTCATTCTTGGTTGATCATGAGGAATTTAGAACTTCATGGGAGAAGCGAAAGACAGAGTTGATGATGTATCACTTCCCATAGTGCCTAGAACATATTGGTTTAAGATGAAGACTCCATTGGTACTCAAAAATAGAATAACCATTCCACCTAGTAGAAATAAAAATGGATGTTCCCAATGTGTTATTTTATGATAAAAATCGGATGTGGTTTTGGATACACTGATTTCATGAAACCACTTGGCCCTTGGTTTTATCTAGTATAGAATTTTATCTCACTTTTCCCAAAACAAAAAAAATTGGATAGACACCTATATATATATATATATGCAAATTTTAGAATCTAGATAATATATTTATTTTGAGAAATAATTCCAAAATGACAAATGAAAAATTTTGACTCTATAAAGATTCATTTTACTGGACACATTAGTCTCTTTGGGCCTCTTAATGGATGAATTGAGCTTGATTTCCTTTATAAAAGTTTTATCCCATAGAGTTAGGGAATGGCTAATAAAAGTTTTGCCCATTTGGAAGCACTTATTTCATAGAACAGGAAAAGGTGGACATGTGTTCATGGGATTCCATGTAATTTGGCCCATTTTTCTTCTG
The DNA here is from genome assembly GCA_963277665.1 of Viscum album. NCBI lineage: Eukaryota > Viridiplantae > Streptophyta > Magnoliopsida > Santalales > Viscaceae > Viscum > Viscum album. The sequence continues at coordinate 73,709,543 of OY728156.1, forward strand.
TAACATCTTCGACTCTCCAAATCTCCTCCTCCTACAATTAAATCGTAAAAACAAGTTACATTTTCCTTTTTATAATTAAAAAATATTTAATTACACATGAAGTGAAATTTGATATTATAAATGTAATTTTCAATACAAAAAATGTCTAAAATAGTTATGTAAGGGTTGAATGAATAGTAAATCACTATATGATTAGACCCCCACACCTAAACATTTTCTCTCCTGTGAAAAGTCAAATTTATAAAATTAATGCACAGAGATAATCTTAACTTCATGAATATTTAACATTTAATGATAATTTAATCCATGATAGAAATTTAATAAAATAAAAAATCACACCAATGATTTATTCTCAATTATCATGGAAAAACATTTTTCATAAATTGTATCAGAATGAAATTCAAATAGATGCATGATAACAATATGAGAATGGAATTAAAAAATCAATCATTCCACTAACAGACCATATGTGTTTGTAAAAACCATTAAATTTTATCATTTCCACTTAATATCGAGTAAGTATAGTTTATTTTTTCATTTTTATACTAAAATGATTTTGTCTCTCGGATGTGTCGTATATCTATTATAGTCATATTTAAAGAACCACTAACACTAGAATTCACAGAAGTTAGACATTATGATATCAAACTAAATATCCACATATGTTGTACATTTAATCACACCACTCATTTATTATTATTATTATTATTCAAAATTTTTACTTGGAACAAATATCACACTCCCCAATCAACCCTTTTTTGATCTCCTCATGGCAGTAATTGTAATAGTTATAACATGATCAAAGGTTGAGTGACTGTAGGTTTTAACCTACCTAATACACAACCAATATTTTTGTGTTGTTTTTTATTTTTCTTCATAGATTTTAGGGTGTTCAACTGTCATATAATAGGTACACAACCATATGTTAATATTGTACATTAATGAAATAGATTAGATAAATAATGATCATATGAAAAAATTATTTAATAAATCTGACAACTATTTACCTAAATTATATTTACCTTCTAATAAGTAATAAATATTCAGACATCATGGTTTGGTGGAGAGTATATGAGGATATATTAAGTGACCAAATTTTCCCATATGATACTAACACAAAGCATAGAATTCTTATCAAGTGTTTCACAGAGATACAACCATTTATATCATATAAAAGAAATATATTTACTAAAAATCACACCCCAGGGTTAAATTCATTAGAAAAAAAAAGATTCATCATTGTATGAAAAATTAAATTTTAAAATACATGAAATAAAGAAATTAATAATGAATTTTAAATAACATTCATGATTATGTGGGGGTCATTTTCTTTGATATTGTAATAAAAAAATTAACATTCCAGCACAAATGTGGTGAGGAGGGGGGATAGGGGGAAGGTAACAATACTATTTAGTAAGACAAAAATAAAAACAAAAGATATATGATAAAAATTAAATCCTATTCCAAGAATATTCCCATCCCCAAAACATTGAGTGCACAGTCTCCTCACAGTAATAAAAAAAATGTTGGAAGAAAGTATAAAACATGGTGGTATTCGCCGATATGTTTCATTTTAAAGTTAGATTTCCTCCACTTAATGATTTGGAAAATCCATATAAAAGTATTTATTTATCATCCCATTGACTAACATATTCCATCCACTATACCCAAGAAAAACATTTATTATACCAAAAAAGTAATCATTAGTAACAACATATGGACAAAGCCATTAGAAAAAAATCTTACATGGGTGGAGGTTTAGCCTGTAATTATATATAAATACATTCTCACTGATATGAAACTTCAACAGATGAATCATCTAACCATGTATAGACTTTTTATTATTTTTATAGATTAAGTCATTTTCATTTGTGTCACACAAAATTTCTTCCAACTCATGAATATGAAACATCGTATGCTAACCTGCATTGGATTGATTCATATTAAATTATTAAACAACTTATCATATATGCTTCCCTAGCTCTAATGGGAGGTGAAAATCCCTTCTAAACACAAGCCTCTATGGTGAAATTTTTATTAGGGTTTAAATGTATTCATGGTACACCCAATGGTTATCATCCATGCACAAATCCCAATCATTCCTATTGGGTTGTAATATTTTTCCAAGACTCGGTTAACTTACATGCTTGAGATTTCTGGTTGTTCTTTAGTTTGGGGATGATATACCATGGGAAATTTTTGAACACCCACGTACTTAATAATAAATTATTTTATGTTGTGATTGAAAAAATTTGAACCCTGGTCACTAGGGATGAATCTCATTAAATCAAACCTGCTAAAAATCTTGAACCGCACAAAATCAACATCCATTCGAGAGTCATAAGTCTTGGTGGCCTATTCATCCACCAATTTAGAGACATTTTACGTATCCAATAAGACGTAAAAAATCCAAATTAATTTAGAATAGTCCCCCTGAATTCAATTCCCCATGTATAATTGATCCCAAAAAATATCATGGGTTGTTGTGGAATTTAATTCCGCTTGGAGATATTCTCTATGAATTGACATCGAGTACACTATTTAAAAAAAATGATGGTCATCTCTATATAATGTTATCCAATAATTTACTGATTCATGCACCGTTCGAATGGTACACTGAGATTCAATGTGGACCCCACAAGACAATGTGTAGTATAATCTCAAAATTGAGGTGAACCCATGGTCTTGGGAACATCTATGAAAAACATTGTCACTAAAAATTCTCCAAAAAAATTTTTGATCCCAAATGTACCAATGAGAATCATTTTTAATTTTATATGACTGTGAGGATGTGAATTTTTTTTTGACCCTAGATGCTTCTTGAAAATTCAAAATGTCCACATTCTAAGGGATAAGGTCCACAACCTGAAAAATTGTCTCATGGGGAATGAATTCATCAATGGCGATGGATGATCAACATAGTTTTCAAATGGTGGATAAATCCTTCTATTGTGTTCAACTATAAAATTTTAAACTCATGTCTTATCTTTAATCTGATGTTCAAACTCTTGGATGGGGTGCAACCACTGAATGAGGTGGGTCATAGATTTAGGTTTCTTTAGGATAAACGAAGGGTGTCATGATAAGAAAAGACAATTATTTTTCCCAATTAGACATGTATAGAATTTTTCTATGTAAAAACACAATTGGAATGAGTTATTTTTAACAGGTGGTTTAGTTATCCTTGGTTGGTTCATGTTTACATGAGTCATACATAATGAATTTATGATATATCAGAACCATTTGTGATGAAACTTCCGCAAATGGAAAGTTAGAGGTGTCACACATATGTTTAAAGGGGAGATCCCAATTTAGTGGTTGGATGATAGGAGGTGACATGAGACTCCTTTTATGTGAATTGAAGTGTTCTTCATAGATTTAATAAAGAAAATTAGGATCCTTTTTTAATAATCAAGACAAGTAATGTTTATTCTTAGTCAAGTATTTAATGAATCGATTGAAAAAATGTCATGACCGAAGAAAGGTCGCACCTCATGAACAAATTTTTAATATCGAAAGGTTTAAATTAATTAAAATTTTTATTTATCCACTTGAACTTAATCATTTGAAATAACATTCCCAAGATCTATCCGCCAGTCAACCATGAGTATACATTTCTCATAATTTAATACCATATCATTTTTAATACCGTGATGGATGGAATAACCTAAGTGTTCCACAAAAATCCTCAAAATAAGAGCTATAAACCATGATATCATCCATAAATAATTTTATAAAATTACCAATGTGAAAAAATACTCAACATAGATAACTGGAAATTATTATGAGAATTACATATACCATATGGTGTCCTTATGTATGAAAATGTGCGTAATGTATTGGTAAATGATGTCTTTTATTGATACTCTAGGGCTATATGGATTTGGAAATAACCTGAATATCCATTAAGAAATAAATATTTTTATATACCTTCTAGTATATCAAACATTTGGTCAATGGATGTTTAAAGAAAGTGGTCGTTTATCATGGATTGAATTATGTGGTGGTATTCAATATAGACTCGCAAACTATTTTGTACATATGTTAGAACTAGTTAATTCTTTTCAATTGAGACAACAATTATTCCAGTTTTTTAGGAACAATTTGAACTGTGCTAACCTATTAACTATCATATATAGGATTCAAGATCCCAACATCATGTAATTTAGTAAAATCAAATTTTACCACATCAAGAAGACTAGGAATCAACCATCATTGAGATTTTCTTATGGGTTTATCCTCATCCTCTAAATGTATATGGAGAATAAAAATATATGGTTTAATCCTAGGAATTTCTTCCAATGTTCATACTATTACCTTTTTACACTCCCTCAATAGGTATAGATGGTTTGATTCATTTTATGGAGTGATTTTACTAGAAATAATGACGAGTAATTAGTAAATACCCACAATATAGGCATATTTTAAATTTTATAGAATTTGTTTTAATTATGACACTATAGGTTTCATGACTGAGGGAGGGGATTTATAAAGAGTGAGGTCCATGAAACTGTCTATTTACTCATATTAAATCTATAAAAAAATTATAATAACTGGAATTGATATCTTTATATTCATCGATGGTCTTTGGTACCATATAATGAATATCTCTTCAATTAATGAACAAAATAAACACTTATATGAACCAATAAAATACTAAAAACATGAATCAAATATCTTTTCATCCAAGGGTGAAGGATTGGAAAATGTATTGGAGTATGGTTTGGGGAGAGAATTTTGTGTATGAGTATCATAGAGATAACTTCTTTCAAATAGACAACAAGAATGGAGTGATCGTCAACGGGGTGTTTCATGGAATCAAGTTTATTAAAACACATATTTTATGTACCAAACACTATGGATAGTGTACCATTGTAAATGTTGAGAATAGTATTATTTTACCAATGTCCTCTTATGTATTATATAAGAATTTACACAGGGTCAGGTATCTTCCATCTTCAAAATATTAAAGTTTGTGGGGAGGATTAGATTCCTCACTCATAAAAGGATGTCCTCGATCACTTTTGATGGGTGTTTTGTGCTCTAGTTGGATAGTGGAATGATGATGTCTTTTGGTTGATGCTCTCAAACCTGTAGATAATTGTACATAGTGTAAGGCATAACATTAATAAGATCACCCACAAATTGAATTGCATCGGATTATAATTTCCCCCTAGTGGTGAAAATTATTATGAAATTGTGTTTATACTTGAATTTTTTTGGCCTATATGGTTATATTAGGGATGATAAATTTTTTCCAAAGTTGACTCTCTCTATAACACCCCATTCTTCCATGGTACGCTTCTCTTTCAACAATGCAATAGCTTACATTGTATGCATGTCCGAGATTCTTACACACTGCGACCAATCAAAGTAGTCGTTATGAAAAGTAATACCCAATTTTTGAATTATATAAATTTTATATTTAAAAATGGAATTCATTTTTGGATTCATAATATCGAAATTAGCCTAAGTTGAATTTTTGGTATTTTTCTGAGAATATCCAATTTTCTATGAATAGTAAAAAATACTTAAAAACAATATTTTTAATCAAAATAATTTATAGTGATAAATTATAATATTGAGTGGTTTTAAAGTATAATTATAATTTAATTTAATTTTTTACCCAATGGCAGTCATTATAATTAATTTCACTTAGAAATTGTACATAAATAATTGTCAGTCTTTTGATAGATATTGTTTCTTAAAAACACGCTATTTGTTTGTATAGCAGGAATTGACTATATAATTTATTAATGAAACTTCTATGTTTTAAATTATGAAAAAAGGAAATCATTTTTGAATTTGTAATATCAAATATATCATAGGGTGAATTTTTTGTATTTTTCTGATAATGTTCATTTTTTAATGAATAGTAAAAAATGTTGATTTTTAATTCAGACTGCCTTTTCATCCAATTTATTTATATAGTCAGGTTTTCATTTTAATTGGTTTAAAAGTATAAATGAATTATTGTTTTATAACTTAATACAATTTTGTTCATGGGAAGTAATTTCCCTTTTCAATTGGATGTTAAAACAATTCAATCTTTTGATAGATTTTACTTCATAAAAACTCGTCTTTGGTTTTGACAAAAGAAATTATTTTTAAATAAATTACTGAAATTTATGTGCTTTTAATTTTGTAAAATAGATTCCATATTTGTAACCATAGGTTCCAAATTATGTAATTATGAATATTTTGTTTTTGGACATTATGAATAGTTACGACGACAATTATCATTAATTAGCATGATTAATTAGTAATCGGGTAGTTAAGGGTAATGAAATAATATCATAATAATAAAAACGATCCCCCAACATGTGTCCTAATGTTATTGGTTGTGTCATGGTCGACTATGGGATGCCTTATGCCAACTTAGGGACTCTATTGAATCACTTTTTTGTGATAATGACATTTTATCATTTTGTTTTTAGAGAAAGGAAAATATAACAAAAGTATGTAACACCTAAGTAAAAAAATTAATTTTCTCAAAATAAATGATATCTTAGACTATAAATAGTCATTTTAAAGATAAAAATATTTCCTAAATCATGGTATTTTTTTAATAATTCTTAGACATTAAATTATTAAATTTATATATGACACCATGATGATGCAATGATTACCTCATTAATGAACGATTTTAAAAAAGATAAGTTAAATTCTAAGACTAAAAATTTTCTAAAGCCTATTGGATGGTTGTATTTAGAACCCTTATCACCTTATCCTTGAAATATATATCATTGTGGGACCTTTAAAATCCTAAATGCATTCTATAATAAAGTAACATTTCAATCTTTACAAAAGAGCCCCTCCTCTCCTCTTATTAAAGGCCCCCACCTCTACCACTTTATTCACACCATAAAAGACATTTTTTCCGGCCAAAATCTGGACAAATACTATGTAAACATCCCTATATTACTCCTTGAATCCTAAATTTGGGCAGATGTCTTCTCAAGGAATCATTGGCTCAAACCAAAAAGAGTTACCCGATTTTAAGGTAATGACTTCTCTTATATTCTTTTTTCTTATTTTTCTTCTACAAACATTTAAACCCTTTTTATTTCATTATTTTGTAACAAAACAATTATATTAAATATAATAGGATGTTTTTATGAGAATAATTTGATTTTAACTTACACACACCTCTGTCTAATGGTTAAAGAACATATTGTTTCTGTGGGTGGCAAATTACTGCCTCACGAAACGATGATTGTTCAATCTTCTTTTAACACCTTTCATGGTGGCCATTAAGATGTAAAACTATTTTTATATGATATATATAATGTTTATGTTTTCCTTATTCTTCTTTATTTTTCATTTATGACATACCTTTATGGTTTCCATTATGGGTAAACAAGATAATTTCATTTTAGGAAGTGCGGACTACTGCCCCCTCAAAGTGATTTGGATCATTAATGCCATATGTGGGACATATAAACGAAGGAGTTAAATGATATATATATATATATAATATTGGAATTATAATATTACTTTATATAATTATGATTTCATTCCATTAAATATGAAATAGAAATGAAAGTAGCGTTAATGCGTACGTACGGATTACTGTCTCCATGAACGGTGCATTTCATTTCTTACCTCTAAATGTTATGTAATAATATAAATGCATGTATATACTCAATATATATGATATATATGATATCTATATCATGAATATAATTATAGAGATAATGGATATTTTACCACATGAACAACTTGTAATTATAAGATGTTTATTGCTGACTCAAGTACCAAAGATTGACAAAACGACCGTTATTAACTTAAATGACTACATAATGTTCATAACATGGTAATAAGTGATATAAACGGAATAATGAACATGAAAAAGGTTCTTAATCATGTAGATATTAACTCTAGTTTATTATTCAGGAGATTAATGAACAATCGACTCAAGTCGGACATGAGGTAAGGGATAATTCAACAACCTCTTCATTATTCAAGGTTGTTCGAATGTAATTTTCTACTGGGACCTCATTATCATCCACATCAATGTTTCTTAAAAATGTATTTCAAAACATCTTTACTATCTATTAGAAAATGTATTAATTTCATTTATACCATTATTTGACCTTATACATTTTTTAAAGAAATCTTTCTGTCATTTTCCAAACAAGGAACTTTTTGACATTTTAGTCAAAATAAATGTAAGAATGTTTTTTTAACTTATACGGTGGGTGTGGCTATTTTCCACTGTTATAAAATTGTTGAAGCTTCCATTAAAATCTTATAAGAATATTTTCAAAGTAAATGTTTTTTTACAATTATGTGACATTTAAATGGTTTCAAAAAAGATATTTTCCTCAAATAGTTTTGATTTCATCTCTGTCAACATCCTTTTATGGATTTTAATCTTATTTGAAGTTGGTTTATTATGATTCAAAAGATCCATATTGTATTGAATGTTTTATGATATGTTTGACTGTGGATGTGCTATTTTTATACCATTCATGGTTTATGAAGAAAGTATTGACATTTTGTATGATTGTTTTAATATGAATGTTTATGTTATGTTTAAACTTATTCATATGAGGAATGCATTGGACATAATAAGTAACGGATGGAGCCCGCTATAGCTCCTCGATGCATCGGTAGGTCTCATGAGAGAAACTAGTGTCTTGGCACGAGGCCTTGACAAAATCATATTTGTATTCTTGGCACGAGGCCTTGTCTATGTGGTTATGATAGTCTGGAATTATGCATTCCATCATTATGAAAGTGGTTATTGATATTGCATGTGATTATTTGACTAGTTGATCATCCATGTGAATAAGTAAATAGAAATATTTCATTTTATTTTTCCTATATTATGATGAATTTCATGTTTCAAAGTCTTTTGTTTTAGTTATACATTTTTTTTAAATGTTAATGTTTATTTATGAAAGTTACCGCTATATTGTTATCATTACTGAGCATCTGAGCTCACCCCTTTATATGTTTTATTTTTCCCCGGATGTGCAGAAATATTTAATGACTGACCTATAGGGATAGTCTGATGGGGATATGAGTGTGGACTATGGAGTCTATGTTATTGTATTTTTTCACTTCATTATATAATGTAAGACGGATGAATGTATCTAGTGTTTCCATGGGTACTAAACTAATTGGTCTTTCCAGACATGATCTTTGTGATCATGCCAATGTTACGTAATAATGAACCGACTCTAGGTAACTGGGTTAGGGTAGTTACTATTGGTATCATGTAAATTTTAGTACTAACCATGGAAGCTAGATTTAGATAAACTCTGATTAGAGCACATAGCCCTATGATAGACTTTGATGATTATTATAGAAGAACTTCATAGAATGTCAATATTGTAGAGATTTGGTGAGTTTTCCGAGCAATATATCCATGTCTGGATACGAGCAGGTTGAGGAGGCTCTTTCACAAATATACCTAGTGGTAAAACCCGAAAACACTTTTTTGAGCTAGACTTGAACGAGAACTGGTGCACGAAAACAGGCCTTTATACACTCTTGGTTACAACACTCCCAGGGGATATGCTTCGGATAATTCTCAATTTATTTACAAACCATTGTGAACGGTTAATGAGTATATACATATGTAGAGAAAACATTTTTATGATTATGGATTATATCCATAAAATGCTCAATTTATGTTAAATTTTTTACAAGTATGGAATTATGTATTTTGATTCATAAACTGATCTAGTTTATGCCATTATTTAGAAATGGAACCTAGTGGAAGGAATGGAAACTATATCAATGCACGCACTCCATGTAGATATTTACCTCCTACTCAAGATAATTATAGTGAAGATGGTGATGCAACTAGTGCTGATCAGCTAATCGCCATACTGGGAAAACTCACTCAGGTTATGAATAATAACCTTACCCATATAGAGCACCCTGATCAGCAACGTGGAGGATAAATGTTACATCAATTCATGAGGAAAAAACTACCATCATTTAATGGGGGTAAAAAACCATTAGTAGATGAGAAATGGATAAATTAACTTGAGAAAATGTTGCAGGCATTAAGGAGTAGTGAAAGGGAAAAAGATGTCATGGAAGTTTACCGCATCACTAGAGATGTTGATCAATGGTGTTCATTGATTCAAAATACAATGGAAGATGAAGAAGTACATAGTTTGTAATGGAGAGAGTTTAATGATACTTTCTTAGGAAAATACTTTCCTCATGACCATCGAGCGGATATGGAAAGACAATTTCTGAGTCTGAGGAAAAATGAGGACGAGAATGTTGCAAAGTATGAGTCTATCTTTAAAAGTTTATCAATGCATGTTGTTGATTATATATGTAAACCAAGATGTAAGATTGATCATTTCTTTTATGTGTTAAAACCATTTCTTCGTAGATCATTAGTATAACAATCTTTCTCAACGTACGAAGATATAGTCTCGTGTTCTATCAAGACAGAAAAGGAATTCTCTAAATCTTATGACAATAAAGTAAAGACAGATAAGAAGAGAATGGTGGAACAGGAGGCAGATAAAGGGGAAAACGGAAATAAGGATTTTCCATTATTCGATAATAATGGGAAGAATCACCAAGATACATGCCTAAAAGGAAATGGAGTTTTTTATATATGTGGAGAAAACGTTAATTAGGCTCATGATTGCACGGGAAAGAAACAGGTTGTCAATGTTGAATGATACAATTTTAGAGAAATTGTGCATTATGAAAATTAATTCCCTAAGCGCTAAGGAATCATAGCTTAGAAAAGGACAAGGGAGCAAGTCCAAGCTTATGTTGTTACTACAGATGAAGTTGAATAATTATTGTATCTGTGTTTTTGGACTCAAGAACTATATTATGGTTATAAGAATAATGATATATATATATAACGATTTTACTACAATACTTGTTGTTTTCATTAAGGTTTTAATATGATGAAGGTAATAATATTTTCAGTATGTGACAATAAGAGAAATATTACTTTGTTTGGGGAATCTGATTAATTAATTTAGGAATTTAGAGACCTTTTTAGAGAAATTTTGGACAAATGTATTTTGGATAACTATAAAGCATGGAATGGATTAAGTTTAATATTGGATATTATTGTTTAAGGTTAAAAAATTTCTGAATATTTTTTTTGGAATATTATAATACTATAGTTTTAGGAAAAGGAAAACCTTCTGGTCGGGGGATAACCCGTTTCGTCAGACAAAGCTGCAGAAATTGAACCCACAACCATAGTGCGACTTTCCTTTATTACCAACCACTATCCTAAAGGAAGTCCCTAGTTATTACAAAATAGATTTCCTAATATAAATGTATGTGTTAATATTTGAAACATTGTATGATTAGAAAAAATATAATATTTGTGTGTTCTATTATCTTTTTGAGTGAAACATGAGTTTGTGGTAGAAATTAGTTGAAGGTTGAAACTGTACTTGTCATATATATATATACCTCTCTTTTATTCTATTAATAAATTAATTATTAATCTTTAGGAAAGGGGTATTAAAAAAATGTGTTATCATAGTACCTTATGTTTTGTTGAACTGATGTTATTTTAAATCACCATAGATTGAAGGCTTCGAGGGCCTCAATTTTACACTTGTTTGTGATTGATGACCTCAATCACTCTCTACAAATATTTAAATTTTTCCTCTAATTATGTGTCTCTAATTTCCACCAATTCTCTCCTAATCGAGTTCATAATTTGGTGGTGACTTTTTCATTTCCCTTTCCCTCTTATTAAGTCAAAATTTTATTTACCTTATTTCCGATGTGGGTTTTCCAAAATCGTATTTTCTAATTTCAACATATTATTTTAAAAAAAATTTCAAATTGTGAGGATGCAATTTATTTAAGTAGGGGACAATGATACACCCCAAACTTTCATGGTATTCTTCTCTTTCAATAATGCAATAGCTTGCATTGTACAAAACTTCGAGATTCTAGCACACCGCGACCAATCAATGTAGTCGTTATGAATAGTAATACCCACTTTTTGAATTATATATATTTTATATTTCAAAATTGACTTCATTTTTGGATTTGGAATATTTAAATTAGCCTAAGTTGAATTTTTGGTATTTTTCTGAGAACATCCAATTTTCGATGAATAGTGAAAAATAATTAAAATCATCTTTTTTAATCAAAATAATTTATAGTGATAAAATATATTTTTTATTGATTTTAAAGTAAAATTATAATATCCTTTAACCATTCTATCCAATGGCAGTCATTATAATTAATTTCACTTTGAAATTGGACATAAAAGATTGTAAATCTTTTGATAGATATTGTTTCATAAAAACACTCTATTTATTTGTACAACGAGAATTAACTATATAATTTATTAATGAAACTTCTATGTTTTGAATTTGGTAAAATAGATATCATTTTTAAATTTTTAATATCAAATATACCATAGGGTGAATTTTTGGTATTATTCTGATAATGTTCATTTTTTACTGAATAGTGAAAAATGTTGTATTTTAATTCAAACTGCCTTTTCATCCAATTTATTTATATAGTTAGATTGTCATTTTAATTGGCTTTAAAGTATAATTATAAAATTTTTTATCACTTAATACAATTTTTTTCATTGGAAGTAATTTCACTTTTCAATTGGATGTAAAAACAAGTCAATCTTTTGATAGAATTTTCTTCTTATAAACTCGTCTTTGGTTTTGAAAACGGGAATTATTTTTAAATTAATTACTGAAAATTCTGTGTTTAGAATTTGGTAAAATAGACTCCATATTTGGAATCAGATGTTCCAAATTATTTAATTAATAATATTTTTTTGTACATTATGAATAGTAAAGACGACAATTATCTTTAATTATCATGATTAATTAGTAATCGGGTAGTTAAGGGTAATGAAATAATATCATAATAATATAAAATTACCCCAACATGTGTCCTAATGATATTTTTTGGGTCATATCCAACCACGGGATGCCTTGTACCAACTTATGGACCCCATGGAATCACTTTTATGTGATAGTGACATTTTGACATTTTATTTTTAATGAAAGGAAAATATAAAAAAAGTATGTAACACCTAAGTAAAAAAATTAATTTTCTCTAAATAAATGATATCTTAGACTATAAATGTTCATTGGATAGATATAAATATTTTTCCTTAAACTGTACTAAAGAGGCTTATATTTTTAGTTTCTTAAACTTTATATTAACAATTTTGTACATTAGTTGAACTTTATTTGTCATGATATATTCCACTTTTTCCATATTAATGTCCATGTGTGTTTGAAATCCATTCCATCATGGAAATCACTATGGCACTCCCATTATTTAGGTGTTATGACATGATTATGATACCCATTTCATTCGATGGGTAAAACATATTTTTATAATTGATTCATCATGTAGAACATATATGCATGAACATGGTTTTTTTGGGTGTAGCATGATATCACTTCATTTCATTGGTTAATGTTTAGTCTCATGATATATCATGTTGGGATATAGAATAAACATGCTTCCATTTTGGGTCTTTATCTTCTATGTGCAATGGTCTTGTTAATATAATTAGATCATGTTTGTGTCATGTTTTATGTTGTTTCCACAGTCCTATTCTGACTTTATTACATGATCCCATGTGATACACGTTATGCTTCTTTTTGTTCATCATGTTAAATTTTTTTAATGTCATCAATGTATACCTTATAACCCATGTGATATTCGTTATTCTTCTATTTATTACCTTACTATGATTTTTATCTTATCACTTTTGTTCATGTATTCCCCTAGTTATCTTATACATATGTAAAAGATCAATTTATTTTAGAATCTCATTATAGGTATTAAATAAAATATGTTTTTTTTATTTTGGTTTCATGCTTTCTAATCATGTACCTAATCATTAAAAGAGAGTATACATTCAATCCTTGGTTTAAATTCGATGATTAATTTCCAAAAAAAACATGAAATTAAATTAATTAATTTATAGGTCCATTATAATTCATATCAGAGCATGTCTTGGTTATTTTAATACATTATGACTATGAAACATTATAAATTACCATATATATAATTATATCATGTTGGATAATATAGATTGTATAATAAGGAATCACATGTTCGAATATACTTTTCATTTGAAACAATATCCTTCTATGTTAATAGTATAATTTTATATACTTGTTAGCTATGTATTGAGGCCCATAATTTTAATATAATCTTCTTAGTTAATGGATGGAAATTGGAGAACCCATTACCAGATTCAATGTGATAGGAAGTGTGATGAAAACTTTAAAGAATTTGAGAATCTATTGATAATGTGAGATGAAAACTTCATTAAGTTACTTGAAAATTTTTATCAAGTTATGAATAAAAACATGAATCATGTGGATCTCTTACCTTTTTATAGGAAATAAAAATATGTTTTTTAATCCTTAATGTGATAAATCCATCCCATGTTTAGTGTATCTTCTAATCCCCTCATCACAAAATAATAAATTGACTCCATTGAGAATATATATTGTGTCTTCCATTTCATATAAGAAGATAAATTTCTTCTGGAAGAATATCATTATTATTAGGAAGTTGGTCAGTGTTGTAAACTAACCAGGAAGATGAATTGGAATGGTTAAACTGATTCCCTTGATTAGGAATCAATCAATAATTTTTTATCAATAAAAGTTTTCCCCATAACTCTATTTTATGATAGTAAAAGAATTACTCATACTAAAGAAATAGGAAGATGAGTCTATCAAGGTGTATGAAGAGAAAATCACAGGACATTCAAGATATTCCTCTTGTTTTTTTAATGAACACTTAAATTAAGTATGATCTCTAATTTAGTAGGCTAAATCAATGTCTATGAAAATAATTGGTGATTCAAGACCTTGAATACTATAAGGAGACATTCTGTCCTTCCCTTAATATTGAAATGTAGATTAGAGACCCGCATTGGTTTCATGGGATGAGTGTTTAAACTTATAAAATGGAATTTAATATGGGAGTATCAATAGACAAATCCCATGACTGAAAGAAAAGACAACATCCCATTTTTCATTATTATGGTAACAAACATCCATGGAATTTCCTAATGGGAACTAGGAGATGCTTCAAATGTGGAAGAGGGTGGAATCTGGATAATAATTTTAGAAGTGATATGAAGAATCCAAAAAAGGGGAGAATGATTGAAGGATCATATCAAAACTCATACAGTAGTATTGTATTAAAACGAAAAGGTACATAGAAACTTTTTAGACCAATTCCCTTAGCCCATTATTATTGGATATAATAAAAAACACTTCCAAGGAAGAAAGGATAAGAGTTTTCTATCACTACTAATAAGGTGGAGCATGAATATGATGTAGTGATTGGTATACTTGTAATTAAATACTGAATAAAAAACATTGAATTTTATTTTGATTCTATGAATTCTTTCAAATATTTTGTGATCAAAAAAACTATTTAAAGATCACCTCAATGTTTGGAGGTTGAGTTATGTGTGAGAATAGAGAAAGGGGAAATTATTTCAGCCAATGTTTCTAACTATACCATGTTTACTTTTTTTCAACGTGACCTCCCATAAAATCTTATGTTACATCCTTTGGTGGAGTGTGATGATATATTGGTCATTAATTGGATATCATTATTCAAATCCAACATCAACTATCAAGAATGGTTGATCACTCTTCAAACCCCAAATCATCCTCCAATTATATACCACTATAAGGAGAAGGATTAATGTACTTTAGAATAATCATCTATTGTGAGGTAATTACTTATTTATGAGCCACTATATTTATCTCAAATAATTGAGAAAATAAAGATAACCATGATTGAATAAATTCCCTATTGTGAGGGACTGTAATGATGTGTTCCTCGAAAAATGGTATAGTCTTCCACCTAACCAATAGGTTGTGTTCTCAGTTCATCCTTTTCATGGATCTCTGAATATATCAAATAAACCTTATTGAATCATCATAATTGAGTTTGAATAACTTAATAAGAGTTACAAGAGAATCATGGAAAGGATTTTATGCCTCCATGTGTTTCACTATAGGGTGTACCATTCCTCTTCAATAATAATAAGGATAGATCAATGAGCCTTTGCATTTATTATCATGTGATCAACAAAACCCTTATAATGTAATATTATATCACAGAACAAATTGTTGTCTTGTTCAAGATGCTACATGGGTGAGTTATTTAACTATGAATAACCTTTCGTCAAGACATCACTAATTAAAGGTGAAGAAAAAAGATATTCCCATGAATGCAATTGGAATGATGTTTGGAGACTATGAGTTCATTGTATCCTGCTATTGACTCACTAATGATCTACAAATATTCCGTGATATAATGAATAATGGCTAAAGATATTACCTCAAAAAAATTTTGGTAGTCTTTATTAATGATTTTCTTGTATACTTTAATAGAATGGTGGAACATGATATTTATTTGAATACTATACTAAATAATTTGAAAAAGAATAAACTATATAAAAATTATAGTAGATTTGAGTTATGGATGGAGGAAGTATAATTCCAAGGGCATGATAATTCCAACAATTGGACATCTTGTGGACCCTTAGAAGACAAGTACAATCGAATTGTTGCTGAGTCCAACATCTGTAATAGAGATTCTTAGTTTTCATTTCTTAGCTAGGTATTGTTGATGTTATGTGATGCATTTATCATGATTTTATAAATATCTATCTATGAAAACATGGAATGAGTAAAATATTTATGGACACAATAATATGAGAAAATATTTAAGGGGCTCAGAACAAGTTTTATAAATACACCAATAATTATACTACCAATTAGTGGGAAACTCTTTGTGGTATATAATGATGCATCAAAAAAGGTATTAAACTTTTTTTCTGATCAAAAATTATAAAGTGATGGACTAATACTTATGGAAGGTGAAAATTCAAGATTAAATCTATCTCACGAATGGTCTGTAGTTAGCTGATGTGATCATCGCATTGAAAATATAGTGGCATTATCTTTATGGGGATAAGAGTGAGATATATACTGATCATAAGAGCCTCAAATATATATTCAAATAAAATAGATTAATATGTTTTATAGGATATGGTTAGAAGTCGTCAAATAGTATGGCTTATCAATAAAATACTATCTGGGTAGAGAAAATAATGTAGAAGATTATCTAAGTAGAAAATATCCAACAACAGTAACAATGTTGACAATTGAGAAGGATTAAATATTTGAAGACCATCAAATGGTTGACATGGGAACGACAATATAAGAAACTTCTTGAATCCTTTTTCAAATTATTTTTGAACCATAAATTGAGAATAAAATAATGGATTCTCAATGAAATGATGTGGAAAATCTCGAAAAAGTAAAATCCCTCAAAAATAAGAAATCCACTTAATTTTAAATTTATGTTGAAGGAGTCATAATGTTTTGTTCATTACTATGTGTACTATCCTATATAAAGATAAGTAATTTTATTATAAATGATTCACATAGCTCATCCTTCTCTATTCACCCAGGGATCATAAAGATATATTGAGATATTCAAGAGGAATATTATTGAAACAATATGAAGAAAAAGATCATTTAATACACATCAAATTGTCTTCTTTGTTGGCAAGGGAAGGAAGAAAGGAGAAAATTATGTGGGGATGATGAATCCATTACCCATACCAACAAGAAAATTTAAAAACATCACCATGTACTCAGTTAGTGAATTTCCAAATACATCTATATGAAATAATGGTATATGCGTCATTGTTGACCATCTTATGAAATCAACACACATTTTCTCAATTATGATGGACTTCTCACTCAACCTACATGCACATATATACATCAGAGAAGTGCTGAGGATCCATGTAGTACTATTATGGATTGTATCTGATCAATATATGATATTTTCCTCTAATTCCTAGAGAAGTACACAATAAGATCAAAACAATATGGTAAATATTATTACGACTTATCATGTTCAAACTGATGTCCAATTTGAGTGAAATATTAAGAAATTTAATGAAATTTTTAGTGTATGTTCTACAGACATTAATGGTGGATGGGACCATCATTTACCTATTGTTGAGTTCTCCAACAATAATGGTTTTCACTAAAGAAAAAAAATGTCTCAATATGATGCCGTTTATGGGAGAAGATATAGAACATCATCATTCTAGGATAAATTCAGTGAACGTAAGATTCTAGGAACTGAAATGGTCAAAGAAATGTTGGAAAAGGTGAAACGATTTAGCATCACATCTTGGAATCCAATATTCGATAGAAGATCTGTGTAGATAATAGTTGATGGGACATGGTGTTTATGGTTTGTGGCATGGTATTCCTCCACATATCCATGTAGAAAAGGATCCTGAGATTTCGGGAAAAGGGAATCTTATATCCTAAGTACCTCATCGCCTTCAATATTCGAGATCAAGTCAGAGTTGTGGCCTATCGACTATCACTTCCACATTCCATATCTCAAATACATGATTTATTCCATGTACCTCTATTAATAAATTAAATATAGATCCCTGACATGTAAATAATTTATGGTGGTACATTTGGAAAATGATATCTTTTACAATGATCAATCAGTAATTGTCTTAGAATATAAGGATATAGTTATACGCACAAAGATTAATCACCATGTAAATGAACTTTAGTGGAACCATAAGTATGTATAAGAAATATGGGATCTAGAGGAAGAAATGAAGGAGTAATAACCTCACCTATTTCCCCCTTAGTTTCCAAAATAAAATTTTGACGGAAAAATTTCATGTGGGATACTTTAACAACCCATAATTTTATAAATGAAAATTACCTTCATATAATTATGTTATATAATGAAAATCACATACACAAGAAATAGATAACACAATATAAGAATTATTAATAAATAAGGATTGAAAAAATTGGTATTTTTTTAAATTAAGGAACTACAACTAATAAAATAATGACACGACCATTGGAATTGTTATTTGACCATTAAAAACAATAAAACAAACAATATAATAGTAACTTCACCTATTAAAGTTAAATAAAATTTCTGTATCTTATAAATGAAAATATGATATATTTATATCATTAAATAAATAAATAAAAGTAGTTGGGGTTTGGCTTAGTGGTTGGCACACCATAATCCTATATGAAAAATGGGGGTTCAAAAACCTTTGGGCATAAGGTACTATAGCAGTACTGTAGTGGTACTGTAGCAGTAGAGGTACAGTTGAACTATGGGTACTGTAGCGGTGGCAGGCGACTGTAGTAGCTCAGGGTACTGTAGCAGCCGGGAAACTATTCACATAATGAGCCTTGGGCCAAAAATTTGGGCCTACATGCTATGTAATGGGCTACATGCACACTGGATTTAGGGAAATGTAATGGGTCTCCCACTACACAGTTAAAAATATGACTTTTCTTTGCATTAATAATAAAATGAATCTTCGGCCCCAAATATTAGAAAAATAAATAATTAAATTATTAAAAGATAATAAATTATGTACTGACATTTTAATGAAACATAATTTTTTTTGAAATTATTAATTAATATAATGATTTAAAAGAAGATTTATATTATAAAATAGATTTATAATTTAATTTTTTGTTTTCTTAATTTTATAATACAATTTAATGATACATTAATTTATTTTTCATGGTGTTATAAAATTAGTTGTAAATATAAAATTATTTATTTCATATAAATGATGATTTTAATTGAAAATTAAATTTCTCTAATTTAGAAAATTATTTTCATAAAATGGAGTCCATTTTTGAATTATACATCACAAAAATGGTTAGACTATATTTTTGGGACTTTTCCAAAATTGTTAATTTTTGTGAATAAGAAAATATGGTATTTTGTGGGATAAGATAAATATATGAATTATTTAGTCATTGTTGAGGTATAGAATATATGAGAACTATTATAAATAAATATACATCTTTATTTACTCTATTTAGTAATTGTAATCAAAAGTATTTATAGTATTGAGAAAAAATAATAAACTAATGAATAAAATAATAAAAAACACTCATCTGTTTCACTATAAATACCACCCCTCACCACCTCTTCTCTTCAAGAAATATATTTTTGAAATCATGACCAAATTCTGAAAAAATATCTTTCAAGACTCTCCCTCACATCCATGAGCCTTTCGTCTCAAAATAATATCATACAAAATTCACCTACTGAGGCCCTCAAGGTGAAGATGTTCAATATTTAAAATTATAATTTTTTTTCTTTTTATTTATATTCAATTTATTTTCATTTCTTATCATGTACTCACCTCCCAAAACCATGTGGAATACTAACACCAATATCATTAATATAATATAATTTTTTTTCATTTCATTTATATCACCCATTAATTCTCTTTTCTTCTCATTTTTTCTATAAATGAAAACATCATTTGTGAGGTGTCGATTTACCACCATAGTGGATGGTGATTTTTCATTTTTTTAATACCGCATTCAAGAATGGTCATAAAACAATTATAATGGATAAAAAATAATATAAAATTTATATTACAAATTATTTAGTTCCATTTATCTAGTATTTATGGATAATATTATATAATAAAACAAAACATGGTCATGATTATCAAAAAACACCAAAAATAATCTAAACAGTTATCATTAACGTACCAACCTCATATCGAGAAAAAAAATCATATATATGAACATTTAATATTTTTTATATTTATATATCTCATATAATTTTAGTTATGGACAAATATTCTGTAAAGACCTGGAAATTTAAAGGAAATTTTTTTCATAAATACTTTGGAATTTTACGATTCTGTGGTTTCTGACGGCACTTGATTCCGAGGCCCGGTGTGCCCAGAATCAATTTCTGACGTTTTGTTCAGGTACGTTCAGTCAATGTATGTTCGGGTTTTCTTATCTTTTGAACCGGTGCTTGGAATTGAAATCTGAGGACACCGATGAACTCACATTACCGGTATTTTCTTAAGGGGACCTTCACTGTAGTTTCATTTTATGTGGGTTTGTAGTTAATATTTGGGGATTTAGTATGAAAGAAATAAAATTAGTGGAACACAATTTTATTTATGGAATTTGGTTATTTCCTCCAAAGGAGAGTTATAGGTGGGGCCCAGATGAGCCCTAACCTTTCATCTCCTTATAACTCCCCTCAACTCCCTTTAACATCCCCTATAATTAATTTTCGTACAACCTCTTAAAACCTTTGGACTTCCACTTAAATGTGGAGCCTCGGCATCTCCCATCCATCAATGCTTCCAACTCATTAATTAATTCAATTTTTATTTTGAATTAATTTGAAAATGCATGGAAATGTTATATTATGGGAGGGCCTTATTATTATTTTTATTGGAAAATATTTGTGGGGGGGTTTAGAAAGGGAGAGTTCTTCCCCGAAGAATGCTCCTTGACATGAAGGATGTGAAGTGACTTCTATGACCTTCTTCTTCCTCCGCGTCATGGGAGGAGACACCGCAGTGGGGAACGTTGCCAACAACGACGGTTATTTCTCTGACTTTTATAGAGCAACATCGTTTTCCATGACTATGAGGAACAAGCCTTGATCGAGGTAGGGGGATTATGTTCAATTTTAATTGATTAATTTTTTTTTGTTCATCATTGAAAATTATGGTTTAACTTCGGCCAACTACTACCACCTAACGTGGAGGGAACAGGCCGAACGCACACGGCCCGACGACCCTCCGTAGTAACTTTTATTTGCAATGGAGATCATCTTGGGAAGCTGGCGATGATTGAAGGTGGTGGATGCACGCCAGCTGCATGTGGAAGAAACACGTCCCACAACCGCAGGCCGCTCGACTGAAGAAGAACCGGTCGGCTAAAGCCGGCCGGGCCGAAGGAATATCACAATGCCACAAGGGGTGCCGCGCTCCGCGGGCCGCTTCTGTGGCGAACCGGTTGGCTCGTCAGCTAGATGGGTGAAGGAGTCGCGGCACCTGAAGGTGACACACAACAAGATCGCGGCCCACCCGAGCAGGACGCTTTCACCAGGAAGGCCGACTGGCTTTGGTCGGGTGTTTTGGAGGGCGCCGCTGCTCAGCGGTGCCGGTTTGGGAAAGCGGGTCCCCCCCCCTCAGAATACTCGGCCAGCCGACCGAGCTGCGGGCAGCTGGGTCATGCCCTGCTGGGCTAGGACGCATCGTGATGGGTCGGGCAGCGCGATTCACCGGACCGGTCCGACCTTCTGCTAGGTCGGACCTGCTAGCCCACTAGGCTTAATGAGCCAGGGCTGTTGTTTACATAATGGTGAATATCTCAAAGACGGGCGCGTCTGATCGACACGCTGTCTGTGGCACTAGGACCCCAGTGATTTGGAGGACCTTTTACTATAATCTAAGGGAGCTTTGGACAAATTTTGAGAATGTCCGGGTTTAGAACTAGTTTATTTCCAACCGGGCCCCCGGTGCAAAAATGCAAATAAATCTCAGACCGGGCGTCTGATTGACGCGCCGTCTATCGCGTTGGGTTCCTTTAGACAAGACGGAACTTTAGGACACATCAAATCTGGACTTCGTGACAGTTGATGTATCAAACCCTTTTCTCGAGGAGCGACCCCTCCCAGAAATCGATTGTGTTGTGTGCGGAAACCCTAGAGCTGGCTGCGACTGCAACAGCTACCGTACTGGAATCTTCTGTGGGTTCGGCGATGACGACTACCGTACTGGAATCCTCCATGGGTACAGTGAAGACGACTACCATACTAGAATACTCTATCGGTTCGATGAAAATGATTACTATTCTTGTATCCTATGTGGGTCTGACATAGTAGCTGGTTTAGTATCCTATGTGGGTCCAACATCTTAGCTGGTCTAATATTCTACGTGGGTCTGACATCTTAGATTAATCAGTGACTGAATCTGATCATCATTATCTCTTTACGAAAGATGAATACCTGTGTGAGGTGAGTCTTGACATTCATCATTATCATCGATGTGGTGTAATTTCTTTCCTGTGGGGATTGCGTTTTTCTTGGGCTTGAGATTTGGAGCCGAACTGTGATTGATAACGTAGGTATATGTATGGGAATATACCAAAGTAGATTTGGTTGATACATTGTGATTGTATCTTTCTTCTGTGGATTATCTTTGTGGATTCTGGGAGACCTTTGGTGGTCTCGGGGTCCCTAATGAGTATATTATACTCACCCCTGGTTGGCCAATGCCTGCACTACGTTGTGTTGGATACAGAAGACAGAAAACACTGATCGAGGTGGAGGCTTGTAAAGCTGGACGGTACCCGGAGGTGGACTAATTGACGAGACTTACACGGAGCGGTCAACCGGACCTGAGGTGCTCAGGAGGCCATCTATACACACCCTTCTGGTGGGATTATTGAAGGATGACTCAGGGGTAGCTGTTTTAAATTACTGAAGTTGTATTATATTTTTAGTTGTATTGTACTTTACAGTTGGTTTTTTATACTAGCCCATTTAATTTTCAACACATACTTTTGTACTCATCTTTACATAGTGCTTTCGTCTATTGTGTACTCTGTTGTGATTGTTTACTTTATAAAGGCAATGCCTTCCCATTTTTATCTGGATTTACACCATTTGGGCTAGTCACTAGCCCCTGGCCTATGGAAGGTGGGTTTGGGGTAGTCACAGCATGGGCCATGAGGACGGGTCGTGACAAATTAGTATCAGAGGAGTCGGTTTTGCCGTATTACTCATGACTCTGATCATTCCATTCTGTAAAGAAATAGTGTTAAGAGTATTGGGTGTGTTTTTCAGTCTAGGGAGTCCAGTGTTGGTGCAGCGGCCGATGTATCCGTACACCAGGACTCTGACCCCTGATTTCTGATTCAGTGCACAAAAAACCTGATTGCATGTGTGTTTCAAAAAATTTCTTTGTGATTACTTTGAGTCAGCTCACCAGGTATACTATTTTGACCGTGACACACATGTTTCATTTCATGATGGCCCCACAAAGGCTTCCATCTAGGGTTCTGAGTCACATATGAGATGGCATCTCACCGAGTGACGAGGCCTCGGTGTAGGGCCCCATCACAACGGAGGCACCAGCAGTACCACTACTCACTGAGCCACCGATACTACGAGCCCCAGTAGAAAAGATTTCACACTGCCTGAGTGAGTTTAACGAGTTTCAATGATAGAGGCGTCCCAGGTTCCATGGAGAGGCGGACCCACAGGCAGCCGAGGATTGGCTGGAGGCTATTGTAAGGGTTTTCGTATTAGTAGGGACACCATCTGATCTTATGGTGATCTTTACTGCGAGTCTCTTGCATGCAACAGCAGGATGATGGAGGACGTTGATGCTCCAGGTGCAGGATGAGGCATCTCTACTACGGACAGACTTTGAGAGTCTCTTCTGCTCGTAGTTTGTTCTTGCGACCCTTTGTGCGGTGCAGATTCAGGTGTTACTTTATCTGCGGTAGGGCTGGATGAAAGTATCTCAGTACTCACCGAGGTTTACTGACCACTCGCACTACTCCATAGACATTGTACAAGACCCTTTATTCAGGTCCCGGACCATTGAGCAGGGATTGAGGAATGAGATCAGGGGTTCGATGATCTCCCTCATCATTCCGATGTTGGCAGGAGTGCTGGAGTGATCCCTTCTTGTGGAGAGTTTTCTCGCTAAGCCGACACTAGCAGTGAGACCCACCGTAGGGAGACACATAGCAGAGTCTTCTGGAGCCGGCAGTAGATAAATGTCATAGAGGTCCATGAAGACCAGGCCCTCAAGAGAGAGACCTCAGGATACTGGTTCGGTTGTGTGGGGAACACGGAACAGAGCCATCTATACAAGGACCAGGTTGTGCTATGCATGTGGCAGACATGGTAACATGGCTCAAGACTGTCCAACTCACCATGCAGACGAGCAGCGGAAAGTGGAGGGACCTACCAGGAAGAGGTAGATGTATGACTGTGGAGGTCCGTATGGAGTATGCGGACGAGGCAGAGGAGCTGGCCGAGCAGCGGGTGGTGGACGACGATTTGAGGATCTACCACCACCACCACCAGGAGGACCACTACGACCACAGGGAGCTGCCAGACAGGGGCAGGCTCAGCTTCAGGAATTAAAGGCCGATGACAATGGCGCACCTGAGATGAGTCAATGTACTATTGGTTTATAATCCACCCTTGCTGCAGTACTTATAAATAGAGGATCGATTCAATATTTTATTGATGATGCCCTTGTTCAGAGTTTGGAGATTCTGACGGAGTCGTTAGATTGATCCTTACGGTTAAAGACTCATATAGGAGAAAAATCAATGATTACGCACTGGTTCTAGTAGTGTGAGCTTACTCTAGGAGGTGAGAGCTTCGGTTGTGATCTTCTTGTAGTGGCATCGAGGCCTTATAATGTCATATTTGGTATGGAATGATTGTCTACAATCCATGCTCAGATCGAATGCATTAGGCACATGGTGTGGTGTTTCTGCACGGATGGGACATGGTTCACCTTCACTAGCATGAACGGAGCCTTTGTAGCGTAGGATGGACTTGCACAGAGGAGAGGGAAACTGATCACACCTCAGTTCGCTAGACTCACACTTGGAGCAGTTGATGTGTGGAGTCTGAGTTTTCCTGTTGTGGTGGATCAGTATGTGGGCATTTTTCCTGATGACTGTCTAGGACAACCTCCTCGTAGAGAGGTAGAATTCTACATAGACCTGTACCCCATGACATCACTGATATCTACTCCAGCATGTCGGATGTATCTCGTCGAGATTCGTGAGCTGTGGGTACAACTGCAGGACTTACAAGAAAAGGGAGTTATCTGACGCAGTGTTTCATCCCGGGCTTCTCCGATTTTGTTCGCCGAGAAGGCGGATGGGAGCTTGAAACTGTGTGTCAACTAAAATCACCTGAATCAGGTGACTATGAAGAACAAGTACCCACTCCCCAGGATTGACGACCACATTTATCAGCTCAAGGGACCACGATGGTTCTCGAAGATAGACCTTGGGGCAGGCTATCACCAGCTCAGAGTTCAAGATGAGTATGTGAATAAGACGACCTCCAGGTGTCGGTATGGCCACTACGAGTTCTTGGATAGGCCCTTCGGCATAAAAAACGCTCCAGCAGTGTTCCTGAGTCTCATGAAAAGGATCTTCCATCCTCACCTCGATTAATTTGTCATAGTTTTCATCGACTATATATTGATTTACTCGACCACTGAGGAGGAGCACGCCTACCACTTATGGGTTGTACTAGATACACTCTGAGAGCACCAGTTTTATGGTAAGCTCTCGAAGTGCTAGTTCTGGATACAATAGGTTGGTTTCATGGGACATGTCATCTTGGAGGCTTGAGTTGCAGTGGATCTAGAAAAGATCGACGCAGTAATTGCTTGGGGGCCACCCAGGGGCGTGACGGAGGTGCAGAGTTTCCTATGTCTAGCTGGGTATGATAGAGCTAATATTTCCAATATTTTAAATGTCTAATTAAATGATTTAAAACTCAAAAATTTAACAATTTGATCTTATTTGTAACAATTTTGGATTTAGAGTGTGTTTCGGGATAAAAATTTGAAATTGCATAGTTCTGGATTTTTAACAGATTTTTATCACAGGGGTATTTTGGTCATTTATCATAAAATATATTATCCAAATTTTGAGATTCTAATTTTTTTGGAATCCTTATTTTATTTTTATCATCTTTGTCTTCATGCCCTGGAAATGATTCATGCATCTTGATGCCCAAAAAAATCAATGAAGTTGACAAATGTTCCGGGCGGACTGCATGGACTCCACCATAGTAATGGAAGAAAATTTCAGCCTAAACACATCCAAATGATTATATTTCACCTGTATATGACATAGGACTCCCAAAATAGTCTCTAAAATTAATTTCAAGCCGTTTGGAATCCTTTATGTTGGCCGTTGAGTGATAGAAATTTGAAGGAAACTTCTAGGAAGCATCATCCAGAGAAATCGATGTTCAATAGAAAACTCATAACTCCTTCAATATGCGTCCGATTTTTCTTCAATTTGGAGGATGGATGGAAAACGCATTTATGAACAATATTTATGAAGAGGTAAATGAATGAATCGGCCAATTAATGGGTCTAAAAGTCGACAACTCTCTGATGATGAAATCTGCCTATAAAAGGAGAGGGGCTACTACCTCTCAAAATATTTCATTCATCACCTCACCATCCATCACAAAGGGGGCTGGATTGAGAGATAAAGAGGATAGGAGAATTACATGAAGTAATCATTCCATTAAGGGCTAACTCCAGGTGGTGGTGGGCAACAGAGATCCGAAGACATTTCCCCTTTTGAGTTTGTGCTTTCATTGTAAAATATTTTCTTTTAAACTATCCTAGACCTTGTTTGCATGAATGAAGGAGGTCATTTTTCTCTCGTTTTTTCAATTTCTTATAAATTATTCTAGATTTACTATATTATAATTAATTTAAATTGGTTTTACTCATGGTTTAAATTTCTTTGGCGAGGTCTCTCTTTTGAGCACGATGAGTTCATCCTGTTTTGGTTACTCGGAGGTTTTCGGGTAATTAGAACACATTCATTAGAAGATCGGCACCCATGTATGAGGTTTCAATATAGTATATAGATAGATTAGGTGTATAACTTGAGTTCTTAAGGTATAAATTTGATAATTTAATTAAAATATATTCGTAAACAATGATAAAAGGAGTGTCCAACGATCAACGTTTATCCACCGCTGCTACCTTTAACTTCTTCTTTCCAGCTCGATTTTATTTGGTATTTTAATTGATAATGTAGATTCAGTATTTAATTTTGATTTAATTTTCATAATAAAAATACACCATATATATTATATATGTTTGTTTTATTTTAGTTAAATTAAAAAGTGACAATTGAAAATACAGTGCGTATAAGCGGCCTCCTTGTGATCGACCCTAGGGTGTACCACTATGGTTCATTCATAGGATATTAAGAATTTAATTGAATAGGGTAAACCGACTTAAATCCCCCACATCAACTGGCACCATTTCCAGGGAGGTTTCTAGAGATGATTTTATTTTAGTTATTTTTCTTTCTCTTCCATGACCCGAACTTCTGAACCAAACTTGTTACCTTTAGATTCAGAAATTGATATAACTTTTCACAATAGGGTTAGAGGTAACAATCCACAAGTTGAAAGTTTTAAATCTTCTACCAATACACCTAGGAGGGACATAGTTGAAACTAAAATACAAATGGCTGAAAATTGAACTTTGAAAGAACTGGCTTCGTCCTATGATGAAAATCACGAGAATCTTGTAGAGTACCCTGATTCCCCTGTTGGATTTGAAATAAACTCCGGTTTCATCCACTAGCTTCCCAAATTCAATGGGTTTCCTGGTGAAGACCCACACAAACACCTCCAAAAATTTAGTTACCTTTGTGTCAACATGAAACCTCAGGGAGTTGATTCAGATCAAATGAAGCTTAGGTCGTTTCCTTTTTCTCTTGATGGAGTTACTAAGGAATATTTTTTCTACTCTCAATCAACC
Source organism: Viscum album (assembly GCA_963277665.1). Classification (NCBI taxonomy): domain Eukaryota; kingdom Viridiplantae; phylum Streptophyta; class Magnoliopsida; order Santalales; family Viscaceae; genus Viscum; species Viscum album. The sequence goes on from OY728156.1 coordinate 73,737,957, forward strand.
TTGATTAGAAATAGGAATGAATTAAAAAAGATTTTCCTTTAAAAACTTTTCCCTGATTCTAGAACTGCCTCCATTCGAAAGGAGATTTGTGGAATCAGGCAGACACACAGAGAAAAACTTCACGAATACTGGGAAAGCTTAAAAATCCTTGGTTTTAGTTGCCCCCATCATCAAATCAGTGACCAGCTTCTCATTCAATACTTTTATGAAGGATTGTGTCTCACTGATAGAAGTATGATCAACGTTGATGTAGGAGGAGCTTTAGTTGATAAGACACCAGCTGCTGCTAGGATTTTAATTGCAAACCTGGCCCAGAATGCCCAACAATTTGGAACCAGAGGCCTTCTTCATGTAAAAGCTGCACAAGAATTCCCTACTACTAGTCCAGAAAACAACACAATTGCAAGTCAACTATCTGATCTTACCACCATGGTAAGGTCAATAATGTTGTATAACACCCCACCAACCCAACCCAAATCTGAAGCGGCTTTCCAAATACATGTCCACTATGGGATTTTTTCTTCTAATAAACATTTTAGTGACCAATGCCCACAAATGAGAGAGTCTCCTGAGAACTGAAATGCAGTTTTTCCTGGAAGAAAATTTCATCCAAACTTGCAAAGACCATTTCAAAACAACCAAAATTTCAATCAAGTATGGAACAACAAATTAAATGACATATTTAATCAACCTGAACAACCCAGAGGATTCTTCCAAGGACAATAAAGTAATTCTCAACCAAGATATTTCAATGAGCAAGTCAATTCTCATTCTGGAAGTAATTTTCACCCTACCCCTCCCACTCAAAACTCTGATAGGAACCTTGAAGAAGTAATGAGTAAACAACAAGAGGAAATTAGGGAACTAAATGAATACACAAAACAACAAGATAAAAAAATTTATACCTTGATGACTCAAATGGGAAAACATTCCTCTAGTATTAATTGCATAACAAATCAAATGAGTGGTGGTTTACCCTCATAGCCACAAGTAAATCTGAGGAATAATGGGAAGGAAAATTTTAGTTCAATTGATCTTATGAGTGGAAAACAATTGAACAACCCTCAGATTGAGAACATCACGCCTTCTGCTGATACTGTTGATGAAAATCCTACCCTTGATAAAAATGTTGAAAAATATGATGTTGATAGAAACTCAAAGTCAAGAGAGGAAATCTTGTTTGAAAGAACAAAGAATGATTGGAAGAGGATTTCTGGTCTTTATTTTCCTCCAAAACATACTCAGAATACCCCCAAAAACATTCAAACTTCCACTGCCTTATCCAAGGTGTGAACCACCACCAAAGTCAAGTGCTGAAAAAGAATTGGATAAGGAGGTTTTGGAAACATTCAAGAAAGTCCAAGTCAATATTCCATTGCTCAATGCTGTGAAACAAATTCTGACGTATGCTATGTTTCTGAAAGACATGTGTACCAATAAGAGAATGTTCAAAGAGGGTGAAAAAATAACTTAGGAAGGAATGTTTCATCGATGATTCAACATTCACTTCCTTTCATGTGTACAGACCCTATGACATTTACCATTCCCTGTACCATTGGGAAATGTGAATTCAAAGATGTGATGCTTGATCTAGGGGCCTCCATCAATTTCATGCCACATTCTGTCTACTCATCTCTTCAGGTTGGAGACTTGAAACCCTCTGGAATTATCATTCAACTTGCAAACAGAAGTACCACCAAACCTGCTGGAGTTATAGAGGATGTTCTCGTTCAAGTGAGAGACTTGATTTTTACTGTTTACTTCTATGTTTTGGATATGGATGATGATCGGTTCATCACACATGCTCCCCTCATCCTAGGGAGTCCATTTCTAAAAATAGAAATAGAAATCATCAATGTTCACAAGGGAACACTTTCACTAGAATTTGGACGAGATGTTGTTCATTTGAACATTTTTTATTCAATGAAACACCCAGTTGAGGATCATTCAACTCCCCATGTAAACATGATTGATTGGTTTTAATCTGCCATGTTAACTGATTTTTTCTGCGATGAAATACCAACTGATGTGGAAAAAGATGGAAATTTGTATAATACTGAATCAAATCAAAATGAGGATGAAATTGGATATAGTGAAGAGACTTGGGATGTTGAGACTTGATATCTGAGTAATGATGAAGATGAATTTCTAGAAACCACTGAATCTGTTAGCAGTATTCCAGGAGAGGTTTCCAATTTTTCACATGAAACAAGTCTTGAGATCATAGAAAGAGATCATCATGATGAACATGTAGCTTCACTAAACAACCTATCTTCTAAAGTGTTCCCTGTTATCAATGAAACCAAACCACATGTTTTATAATTGAAACCCCTTCCGGATAACCTCAAGTATGCCTTCTTAGGTCATAACGAACAATTCCCTGTAATCATCTCAAAATATTTGTCAGAAGTGCAGGAAAACCAATTGTTGAATGTTCTCAAGTCCCACAAGGAAGCCATAGGATGGACTCTCTCTAATCAAACAAGAATCAACCCCTCGGTTTTCATGAACAAAATTTTACTAGAGGAGAATGCTAGACCGTTAAAGCAACTTCAAAGAAGATTGAACCCAACACTTTTGTATGTTGTGAAGAATGAAGTCACCACCTTGTTGGCTGCTGGAATTTTTTTCCCATATCTGATAGTCAATGGTTAAGTCCAGTCCATGTTGTTCATAAAAAAAGTGGATTTACAATCTCAAGGAATGAATTCGGTAATCATATCCCCATAAGGCTTCCAAATAAATGGAGAATGTGCATTGATTACAGGAAACACAATTTGGTTACAAAGAAAGACCACTTCTCGTAACCATTCCTTGATCAAGTCCTTGAATGAATAGCTAGAAAAACCCACTATTGTTTTCTAGATGGATTCTTTGGATATTTTCAGATTCACATTTTACCTGAGGATCAAGAGAAAACCACCTTCACATGCCCATTTGGAACTTTTTCTTACTGAAGGATGTCCTTCGGTTTATGTAATGCCCCGGGAACATTTCAAAGGTGTATGATAAGAATCTTCTCTGAATTTTTGGAAACATGCATTGATGTTTTTATGGATGAATTCACTGTGTATGGATCATCTTTTGAAATTTTATTGAAAATCTTGGAACGTGTCCTTAAAACATGAATTGAAAATAAACTTGTTCTAAATTACGAAAAATGTCATTTTATGGTTGCTAAAGGGATCGTTCTTGCACATGTTGTGTCCCGTGATGGAATTCAAGTTGATAAATCCAAAGATGAGGTCATTTCTTCATTACAATACCAAAAAACTATGAGATATGTGAGATCCTTCCTTGGGCATGCTGGATTTTACAGGAGATTCATTAAATATTTCAGTATGATTGGTCTTCCATTGTCCATATTAGTCCAAAAATATGTTCCATTTGTCTTTGATGAGAATTGCATAAATTTTATTCATGAGCTAAAAAAAAGATTTATAACCCCTCCCATTGTTTAACCTCATAAATGAGACATTCACTTTGAATTAATGACCAATGCATCTGACTTTTCTCTTGGGGATATTTGAGTCAAAGGACATAAAATAAATCTCATGTGATTGCATATGCCTCCCGAAATATTGATCAAGCCCAATCAAACTACACTACAACTGAGAAAGAACTGCTGCATGTTGTCTTTACTCTAGAAAAATTTAGAAGTTATCTGCTGGGCTCCAAGGTGATTGTTTTTACTGATCATTCTGCAATCAGATTCTTGATGAAGAAAAATGATGCAAAAACAAGACTTCTTAGATGGATTCTGCTTTTACTAGATTTTGATGTTGAAATTAAAGATAAGAAAGCATGTGCAAACCTTGTTGCTGATCATTTGATCAGGATACCATCTATTGGGAATAGAACATTTCAGTTGTGTTCCCCAATTAAGTAAACCTTTACAGATGAGGATTTATTTGATGCTCAAAGTGAAATACCATGGTTTTCAAATCTTGTAAACTATTTTGTTTCTAATGAACACCCCACTTTTTTTCCAAAAATCAAATTGATAAACTTGTGAGTGATTCAATGAAATAAATTTGGGATGATCCTTATTTATGGCACATTGGTAGTGATCAAATGATACGAAGATGAATTCCAAACTCTAAATTTCAATCCATCCTACATTTCTGCCACACATTAAACTATGGAGGATACCTTGGACCAAAGAGAACAGCAAGAGAAGTTCTTGATTCTGGATTAAATTGGCCACCATTTTTAGTTATTCTTTCAAATTCTACAAAACCTGTAAAAATTGACAATTGAAAGGAAACATTTCCAAGCCGAATGAGATGCCACAAAACCCACTTTTGTTTTTTGATGTTTTTTATGTATGGGGAATGGATTTCATGGGGCCATTTCCTAATTCATTTGGATATCTCTACATCTTATTGGTTGTTGATTATGTGTCATAGTGGGTAGAGGCTATCCCTACCTGAACTGATGATGCAAAGGTTGTGTCTAAATTTTTGAAAGGAAATTTGTTTACAAGGTTTGGATTTCCAAAGATTCTAATTACAGATCAAGGTACCCATTTTTGTAATAGGACATTGGAATCACTTTTGAAGAAATATGGTGTTAATAATAGGGTATCTATGCCCTATCATCCTCAAAAAAATGGAATGGCTGAGTTGTATAATAAGGAGATCAAACAAATCCTAGAAAAACAGTGAACCCAAATAGAAAGGATTGGAGTTTGAGACTTTATGATGATCTTTGGGCCCATATAACTACTTTCAAAACCCCCATTGGAATTTCACCATTTAGATTGGTCTATGGAAAACCTTGTCATATACCAGTTGAGTTAGAAAACAAATCCTTTTGGGCTGTAAAAACATGTAACATGAACCTATATTCAGCTGGGAAAGAATGAAAATATTGTTTACAGGAGTTTGAGGAGATCAGAAATAATGCATAAGAAATCTCTAGGTTATACAAAGAGAGAAGCAAAGACTTTCATGATGGGAGGATTCTCAACAAAAACTTAAAGGAGGGGGACAAAGTTCTGCTGTTTGATGCCAGATTGAAACTCTTCCTAGTTAAATTTCATTACAAATGGTCTGGCCCATTCATTGTTACTCATGTTTTTCCTTTTGATGAAATACAGATTAAGGATCCAGACAAAGAGACATCATTCACTGTCAATGGGCATCAGTTGAAGATATTTAGAGAACATTTTCAAGATCATCCATGGGAGGAGATTCAACTTCATGATTCACAATATAATTGATGTCTGCTTGTGTCTTTCCTTATCATTTATTTTTTCTTTGTCTTAAATTTCCTGAATTTAATGCTAAAAAACTACACAATGAGGACATTGCATAGAATAAGTTTGGGGGGACACAATGCTGGGTAGAGTATATTTTTACGAACTTTTTTTTGAAATTTTTTGTTCTCAAAATTTCTTTCCATTTTTTCTTTCTTCTTGTTTCTTTTTCAAAAAAAGGTTTTGTAATTTATTGATTTTCATTTGAAAATCATGCCAAGGAGTGAACCAACTGATCCTTTGAAACTGAACATAAATGAATGATGAAAATGACATTGTTTCAAGTTCAAAAATTTGGAAAATTCTTGAAATGACCACTGATTTTTAAATCTCATGGAACATATCAGTGGCATTGTTATTGAAATTCTCATTCATGTGAGGCCTATGTACCCATTTTTACATCTCCTTTACATTTACCTCTTTCTTGAGAGAACCAATTCGTGTTTTTTTAAACTAGAACATGATTTATTTCTCTCAAAACTTGAGGGGTGAGATACTTGTGATTAAAATGATTGAGGAATTTGTTTGAATATTAGAAACTCCTTTTTATGATTATCCTTTTTATTTCGGCCTTCTGTGAACATTTTATCCTTCTTGAGCCCTTAGTAGCCATGTATATCCTGTTAGTTTAGCCACATTACAAGCCAAATATCCCCTTACAACGTGCTCTGGAAGCATAAATGCATGATCTGGTTGAACTTATGTGTGTGTGGGGGGGGGGGAAGATGACTCATGATGTGATACCTCATTTGGTGTTTCTTTGGGATAATATTTAAACATTGAAGGCGTATTTGTGATGCTGGAATATATTTTTCAGAGATTTGTGCCTATATCGAGCTCTCAAATGCAATGGATATGTGCCTATCTGGAGCTCGCAATGGAGTTGTGCCTATCTGGAGCTCGCAATGGAGCTGTGCCTATTAGGAACTCGCAAGGGAAAAAAGTTGTGCCCAATCTGGAGCTTTCAAAAAAAAGTCATATTTACTACTGAAATATTGATGGAATGGGGTGGAAATTAGAAGATTAGAGCTGATTATTTTAGGAGAATATGGAGGAGACCACACATGAGTAAAAATTAGAATCATGTAATTTTTCTTCAAAAAGCGCCAAACCCTCCTTATTCAACCACAAAATTTTTCACATTTGAAACCTACCAACCCCAAGCCACAGAAAAACCCTATAAAGTCCGCATGATAATCACATGTTCTTGGTTCACATCGGGTGGAGATGTAGAAATTTATCAAGCCTACGATAATTGTTGCATGAGTTGGATGAGAAAATCCTTGTTGCAAATCTATATTGTGTGCTAAGAGAAAATGAATGTGAGGTAAGTGTGTTGTGTCCATGAGAAGAAAAAATTAGTGGATATGGATTGAATTATTTGAATTTAGAATTCGAAATATTTATCTTTAATGAGGCATGATATCTTTTTAATTCATTGTGGTAAATTGGTAAACTCTATTGGTATGTGTTTTATTTTTCTTGATACCGTGCTAACTTGTCAAGGAGTCCAAGAGCCAAGTGTGGGGGAATTGATAGAGCTAATGATTCCAATATTTTTATTGTATATTTAAATGATTTAAACCTCACAAATTTAACAATTTGATCTAATTTGTAACAATTTTGGATTTAGAGTGTGTTTTGGGAAAAAAGATTAAATTGCATAATTCGGGATTTTTAACATATTTTTATCACAGGGGTATTTTGGTCATTTATCATAAACTATATTTCCAAATTTTGTGATTCTAATTTTTTTGGAATCTATATTTTATTTTCATCATCTTTGTCTTCAGTCCCAGGAAATGATTCATGCATCTTGATGCCCAAAAAAATCAAGGAAGTTGACAAATGTTCCAGGCGGACTGCATGGACTCTACCATAGTAATGGAAGAAAATATCGGCCTAAACACCTCAAAATGATGATATTTTACCTGGATATGATATAGGACTCCCAAAATCATATCCAAAATTAATTTCAAGCCGTTTGGAGTCTTTTATGATGGCCGTTGAGTGATACAATTTTGAAGGAAACTTCCAGGAAGCTTCATCCAGAGAAAGCGATGTTCAATGGAAAAATCATAACTCCTTCAATACACATCCCATTAATCTGAAATTTTTAGGGTGGACGGAAAACTCATTTATGAACAATATTTATGAATATTTACACGCGTTAATCGTCCAATTAATGGTTCTCAAATGCGACAACTTGCTGATGATGAAATATGCCTATAAAAGGAGAGGGGCTCTTACCTCTCAAAATATTCCATTAATCACCTCACCATACCTAAAAAAGGGCATTGGATTGAGAGATAAAGTGTATAGGAGTATTCCAGGATGTAACCAAACCATGAAGGGATAACTCCAAGTGGTGGTGGGCAATGGAGATCCGACGACATTTCCCCTTTTGAGTTTGTGCTTTCATTGTAAAACATTTCCTTTTAAACTATCCTAGAACTAGTTTGCATGAATGAAGGAGGTCTTTTTTCTATCATGTTTTAAATTTATTATAAATTATTCTATATTTATTATATTATAATGAATTTATTGTGGTTTTACTCATGGTTTAAATTTCTTTGTAGAGGTCTCTCTTTTGAGAACGATGAATTCATCATGTTTTGGTTACTCAGAGGTTTTTGGGTAATTAGAACACTTTCATTAGAAGATCGGAACCCATGTATGAGGTTTCAATATGGTTTATATATAATTTAGGTGTATAGATTGAGGTCTTAAGGTATACATTGGATAATTTAATTAAAATATATTCGTAAACAATGATAAAGGGAGTGTCCAACGATCAACGTTTGTCTACCACACCTACTTTTAACTTGTTCTTTCCATCTCGATTTTCATTGGTATTTTAATTGATATTGTAGATTTAATATTTCATTTTTATTTCATTTTAACAATAAAAATCCCCCATATATATTATATATTTTATTTTTATATTATTTTAAAAAAAATGTGACAATTGAAAATACAGTGCCTATTAGTGGCCTCCTTGTGATCGACCCTAGGGTGTACCACTATGGTGCATTCATAGGATAATAATAATTTAATTGAATAGGGTAAAGAGACATAAATCCCCCACATCAGGGTACTATCGGAGATTAGTGCCAAACTTCTCCAGAATTACAGCACCGCTTTTAGACTTGAAAAAGATGGTGATACCCTTCGTGTGGTCAAGTAGATGCCAGCAGAGCTTTCAGAAGATGAGGCAAAGGTTGACCAGTGAGCCCATATTGAGGTTTCCAGAGGAGGGAGTTGGGTAGGTATTTTACTACAACGCATCATGGACCGGACTCGGGTGTGTATTGATATAGGAACGAGCAGTTATCATGTATGGTTCATGGCAGTCGAGACATCATGAGCAGAACTACAATACCCATGACTTAGATTTAGCAGCAGTGGTCTTTGCCTTGAAGATGAGGTGACAATATCTTATGGGCGAGCGCTTTACAGTTTACTATGAACACCAGAGTCTCAGATACATCTTTTCAAAGAAGGACATAATACTGGAACAACGATGATGGCTGGAGTTCCTTTATGACTATGACTTCGAGATTGTCTATACTCTTGGGAAGGGAAACGTAGTATTAGATGCTCTCAGCAGAAGATCGAGCATTCAGCTACCTGGAGAGGCGAAGGAGCAGTTAGCCATTTTGCAGATATCCTTTATGGATATTGGTGGAGCATAATTTCTTCATTATCTCACAGTCACTCCACCACTTCATTAATGAAGAAGTAAGGCTCATCATGGGGACGTTGACTGTAAGACGTGACGTGCTCAGATATCCTTAGGACAGGAACCTGTTGGATTTTCTAAAGGAGGGAGCACCTCATTATCTTCAGGGGACAGACCATGAAACCAGTTTCTCTACAGGATTAAGTGCTGAGGGGGTTTCACACTTCCCCTCTAGAGGTACATCCATGAGTGGTGAAGATGTACTAGGACCTCATACGGCAGAATTGGTGGCTGGGTATGAAGAAGTCTGTAGCATAGTTCGTTTCACAATGCCTCACTTGTTAGCATGTGAAGGCCGAGCACCAGGTACCAGTTGGCTTGGTACAACCCTTTGAGGTCACAGAGAGGAAGTGGGACGAGATATATATGGATTTCGTGACGGGGTGTCCACGTATATCCAGAGGACACAACTCTATCTGGGTAGTCGTAGACCGACTCACCAAGTCAGCCCACTTATTACTGATCAGAGAGTAGGGCTCAGTAGAGATCATGGGACACATCTACGTTCAGGAGATCGTACGTCTTCATGGTCTTCCATAGACTATCGTTTTTTATTGAGATGCTTGATTCACTTCTCGGCTATAGAAGGGGTTACATGAGGCTTTTGGGACGTAGATACGTCTGAGCACCGCCTTCCACTCTCAGATGGATGGTCAGACTGAGAGGGCCATTCAGACTCTCGAGGACATGATCCGTGCATGTGTCCTTGACTTTGGTTATAGCTGGGAATATCACATACTCTTGGTGGAGTTTGAGTACAATAACAACTACTACTCCACCATCGGGATGGCACCATACGAGGAACTATACGTCCGACCTTACATATCACCTCTGTGCTGGACTGGCCCTGGGGAGTTAGCACTTGTAGGATGAGAGATGGTTCAGGCTAGGAAGTAGAAGGAGCAGATCATATAGGAGCGGATGAAGACTACACAGAGCCGACAGATGTCTTATGCTGATAGGAGACAGAGACCGCTGGAGTTCAAGGATGGTGACCACAACTTCCTAAGTGTCTCACCTCGACAGTGTCTATAGAGATTTGGTCGGGTTGGAAAGTTATCTCTGTGTTTCATATGACCTTTCTAGGTCCTCAGCAGAGTAGGCGAGGTGGATTACCGCCTGACCCTTCCACCACAGTTGCACTGGGTGCATGACGTCTTCTAGGAATCTCAGCTGAGGAGATACGTGCACGACCAGACCCACATCATCGATCATGGGGATCAGGACATCAATGACGGGGTCACATTCATGGTGGTCCCGGTAGAGATCATGGATCTACCGGATCGGGTCCTACGTGGACTGTCGATTCCTCTGGTGTGCATTCGCTAGCAGTACAGGAACCTCCAAGAGAGAACTAGTGAGTAGGAGGCTCAGATGTGCGTACAGTACCCCCATTGGTTTCCCTAGTGTGTGTTATAGCTTTATAGGGATGTAAATCCCCATGGTGGGAGTAATGTAAAGACTCGGAAATTTTGAAAAAAAATTTCTTAAATTCTTTCGAATTTTATGAGTCTGTGGTTTCTGACGGCACTTGATTCTGCGGCCTGGGGTGCCAGGAATCAATTTATAAAGTTTTTTTTGGGTATGTTCAGTAAATGTATGTGCAGGTTTTCTATCTTTTGAACTGATGCTCAGAATTGAAATCTGAGGACATCGAAGAACTCGTAGCGCCAGTATTCGCTAAAGGGGACCTTTACCGTAGTTGTGTTTTATGTGGGTTGAGAGTTAATATTTGAGGAATTAGTATGAAATAAATAAAATTTGTTGAACACAATTTTATTAATGGAAGTTGGTTATTTCATCCCTAGGGGAGTTAGAGGTAGGGCCCACATGAGCCCTAACATTTCACCTCCCCATAACTCCCCTCAAATCCCTTTAACATCCCGTTTAATTATTTTTTGACAACCTCTTAAAACCTTTGGACTTGTATATATATGTGGAGGCTCACCAACTCCCATACATTAATGTTTCCAACTCATTAATTAAATCAATTTTCATTTTGAATTAATTTGAAAATGAATGGCAATGTTATATTATGGGAAGGACTTATTATTATTTTGGTTGGAAAATATTTGTGGGCGGATTTAGAAAGGGTTATTTCTTCCACGAAGAATGTGAAGAACGCTCCCCGACTTGAAGGACGTAATGTAACTTCTCGGACCTTATTCATCCTCTGTGTCAAGGGAGGAGACACTGCCAAGGGGAACATCGCCAACAACGACGGTTCTTTCTCTGATGATGATGGAGTAACATCGTTTTCCACGACTACTAAGAACAAGCCGTGATCGAGGTAGGGGGATTATGTTCAATTTTAATTGATTAAAATTGTTCATGATCATTGTTGAAAATTATGGCTTAACTTCTGCCAACTACTACCGCCTAATGCGGAGGGAGCAGACCGAACGCACACCGCTCGTCGGTCGGCTAGGTGAAGGAGCCGAGGCACCCGAAGGTGCCACGTAGCAAGACCACGGCCCTCCCGAGCAGGATTCTTGCACTGGGAAGGCCGCCCAATTGAGAGGGAGGAGCCACTCGATGCCCCCAGTTCGGGAAAGTGTCCCACCCCCTCGGACCGCTCGTCCCCTCCCGGCCGAGCCGCACCACGCCAGGCCAGGCCACGCCCTGTCGGGCCGGGCCGTGCATTTCGGGCTAGGCCGCACGATTCAATAGTCCAGTCCGAACCTCTGTCAGGTTGGACCCTCCAAAACCAGGTTGAATCAACCTGCCAGCCCACTACGTTTAACAGGTCGGTCCCGTTTTCACTTAAAGGTGAATATCTCGAAGACCCTGTGTCCGATCGATGCGCCATCTTCGGCACTGGGACCCTCATGACTTGGAGGTCCTTTTGTGATACTATTAGTGTGTTTTGGACAAAATTGGAAAATGTCCAAGTTTGGAATGAGCGTATTTTCAACCGGGCCCCCAGAGGTAAAATGCTAATAACCCTCATATTGGGCGTCCGATTGAGGAGCCATCTATCGCGTTGGGTTCCATTTGATGATGTGTAACATCAGAATACATCAACTCTAGACTTCGTGACAGTTGATGTATCGAACCCTTTGCTCGAGGAGCGGTCCCTCTCAGAATTCGAGAATACTGTGTGCGGGAACCCTAGAGCTGGCTGCGACTGCAAGGACTACCGTACTGGAATCCCTCATGGGTTTAGTGACACTAACTACCATACTATAATTCTCTGTGGGTTCGGTGATGATGAATACTATACTAGAATCCTTCGTGGGTTCGACGACGATGATTACTGTTCTTGTATCCTACGTGGGTCCGATAGCTTGACTTCTATTCTAGTATCCTATGTGGGCCGAACAAAGTAGCTGCTTTAGTATCCTACGTGGGTCCGACAGCTTAGCTGGACTATTATCCTACATGGGTCCGACAACTTAGATTATTCAGTGACTTCATCTAACCATCTTTATCACTTAACGAACGATTTATACCTGTGTCAGCTAAGTCATAACTTTCAATCATTATCATCGATGTGATTGACTTCCATTCCAGTGTGGACTGGGTTGTGCTTGGGCTCGAGAGTTGGAGTCGAACTATGATTGAGAACTTAGGTATATGTATGGTCATATACCTATGTATAGTTGGTTGATACTTAGTGAGTGTATCTTTCTTCTTTGGTTTATCCTTCGTGGATTCTGGGAGACCTTCGGGGGTCTCGAGGTCCCTACTGAGTATCGTATACTCTCCCCTGCATGGGCTATGCCCGCACTACATTGTGTTGGATGCAGACAACAGACAACATTGATCGAGGTGTAGGCTTGTAGAGATGGATGGTACCTGGAGGTGGACCACTTGATGAGACGTACATGGAGCGGACGACTGGACATGTGGTGTTGAGGAGGCCATCTGTACCCACCCTTCTGGTGGGATTTCCGGAGGATGACTCAGAGGTTCTTGTTTTACATTACTATAGGTGTACTATCTTTTCAGATGTACTGTACTTTACAGTTGGGTTTGTATACTAGCTCATTTACTTTTTAGCACATACTTTTGTACTCAGCTTTACTTAATGATTTCTTATGATGCGTACTCTGTTGTGATTGTTTACTTTATAAAGGCAATGCATTCCCTTTTTTATCAGGATTTACACCTTTTATGCTAATCTCCAGCCTCTGGCCTATGGAAGGCAGGATTGGTGTAGTCATGGCACGGTCCCCGAGGACGGGTCGTGACATATTCCCATTTTACATGATCTTTGAAAAATGTCTACAGGTGAACCAATCGTGAAAACGAAAGACACTAACACTCCCAAATGAAAAATTAAATATTATAACTCATCAAAAAGAATATAAATGAACATTGTAAATTATTTTTATAAATAAAATATGTTTTTAATAGGTTCTGAATTAAATAATAATGAATATAATTTCATTATCATTGATATTATGTAAATGTGTAGAACAATTTCAAGCATAACGTATCTTCATTTTTCCCTTTGGGTTAGGATTTCTCTCTCTTGGCCCCTATTTAATTCTTAAATCATCTTATTAACTCTACATGAATAATCTTTTTACGTTTCAAATATATTTACATATCTCAATAATTCTTTCATTTATGGGGAAAACATTTTTCATTAGGTTCGTTCTCAATTCCTCCGGTTAAGAAAGCCCGAATAAAGGTAACCTCCCCATTTCATTCCCATTTTCATGTACCATCCATAATCTATTTTAATCTACCATTATTTTTAAAAAATCCTTAAGTTTTTTCCTAAAATCCATATATGTTCATTTATCATTTTATGAAAAAAAATTATGCCTTTTATCAAATTAAACACTCTTTAAAATTTTCCTTTAATCCTTACTTGAGAGGATTATTTATAAGGTTTTATAAACTCTCATTTAATTTTTTTTACATTAGTTGATCATAATGTATCATAATCTATTCCTATTTTACATTATTAATAACCATGTATGTTTTTCAAATCTATTATTTCATTTAAATCAATATATTACTAATATTTTTTTGACTCATGAAATGGTTATGACGCCCATTTCATTACATGGGTAACCCATATTTTTATGATTGATTGTTCATGTGACAAACATATGAATGAACATGTTATGAAGGGTAAAACAAGATAGTGATCTAGTTAATAGGTTAATGATTAGTCTCATGAGATGTATTATTGGTACATGGAGTAAACTTGATTCATTTATGGGACTTTTCCTATCAGGTGTAATGGTCTGGGAAGCTTTCCAAAAACCATCCTTATGTAATGTTGTATGTTGTTTCCAAATTCCTATGATTAAATTATTAAATGATTACATGTACTAAATATTATGATTACTTATGTTTATTCACATTCCATTCAATTTTTATGTCATCGTGTTATCCCTTCGAACCCATATACTATGATTTGTTCATATATTTATTCCCTTATTATGAGTTTTATCTCATCCATTTTGTTCATGTATTTCCATGGTTCAACTAAGTTGATGTAAGAGCTTAAAGAAATTTATGAGCTCATTATGGATATTAATTAATAGATATTTTTATTTTTGTGTCATATGTTTTTAATTATGTGCCTCATCTTCCAAAGACACTAGACTTTATGATCCTTGGTTGGTAATTGCTCGTTAATTTGAATAAAATCAGGTAATAATATGTGTAAAAGGATAGGTCCATTACAGAACTACCCCATAAAAGTACCACTATCATCTACTTTACCCATATAAAATACACTAATGTTATAAGTGTTTAGGTATTAAAACTCTAGTAAAATGTATTTCAATATTTTCTTTTTTTAATAATTATTATCTTTATCCCTTTTTTTATTAATTTATTATTATAATGAGTTGCATAAAAAATTATTTTGTAATGATGAAATCAAAATTGTATTCTTGGGAAATATAAATTCAATAAAATATTTGTTTTTTATAAATTCAATAATTTTAGAAGGTGTTGTTATTTTATTTTAATTTTCTTATTAAATAATATAAATTTAGAAATATATAATTTTTTAATTTAATAAAGATCCATTTAATTTTTACAAGATCCATAAATCTTTTAACCTGATAAAAAATAATATTTTTTTGTAAATAAGGATATTTATTTATAAGTTTAAATACTTTAAATAATAAAATTATTTTTCAAAAATAATTTTTTAATTTGGGTGTTGGAATAAACTAATGGTTATTGTTTCATATTTTTCTGAGATGGCTGAATTATTGGGTAAAAATTTAATACTGTATAAATGAATTATATCTAGTATAACATATTAATAACCCACATATGATGTAATGAATACTATAATGGTAATACATGACACAAAAATATATTTCCACCATAAAATAATTTATTTTGAAGTTATATTATTTATTTTAAAAACTTGTAATGAATCCTCAAAAACCAATATTATACTTTATAGTATTAAATAAAATTCATAATTAGAATGAGTCACATCAAAATGAACAATGTCATTAATTAAAAGAGCTTTGTCATTAGACAATATAAAATTCTAAAACCAATCATATTAGGAAAAAACCATAATCAAAGACCATATCAAGATTTTTGGTTTTGATTATTTTATCACGTAGTGTCTAAAATCTATGTTTATAAATTAATAAAAAATTACCCCTATATTTTGATATAAATATCCACATTACCTCCCACTCATATTCACTCAAAACCCATTGAAAATGATGATACAATTCTTATCCTGCTATAAATCCCTCCTATAATGTTACAATTCTCTTAAGAAGCACACCCAATATTTTTGTATCAACCTCTCAAGTAATGGATTATCTACCTCTTCATTTTTATTCTAGTACTACTAATTTAATAAACCTATTCATATCTAGTCTTTCAAGTTGAATTATATTTTTACACGACTCTTAAATATTTTTATGTTGACCATGTAATCATATTCCACTAATCACACACATTAAACCCTTAAATGTATCGTTATGTCCACCTATTATGATGCTGAAATAATCTAATAATTTTCTATGATCAAATTTGGTGTTGTGAATTCATTCTTATTTCAACATAGTAGAATTCACCTAGATATAACTATCCTCAATTGACTGGTTAATCGAATTTATTAAATGTACATACCATTATAATAGGATTAAATGTGATAAAATATATTCTTATATTGAATAATTAGTATAGTACACAAATGAATCTACGTGATATGAATGTGACAGGTGGGTCCATAATTTATATCCCTTTGATGCATTGGATAATAATTTAACATCGTGATATACTATTTATGGTTAATAGTTAGTTATCCTATAGACACTATATTATTATTTTGGGATCATTGTTCCTAACATAAACTTTATATGTCATGTTTTTTGTTGTTTCCACATTCATATGATGAATCTATGTTATCTTCTTAAATCATTATTTTATTACAATATTTATAGTCCTCACCATATTACATAACCTTGATATTCATATGGAATTACATATATTACTTCTATTGTATTATTATTTGATAATCCCCTTACATGGCTTTATAGCCTTCATAACCCCATCCATATAAAGATTCCCCTCATGAGATAGAAATTAAAGAATAAAGTTAATGACCACTAGGTCCCATGTCCAAGAGGCCCTATGTTGGAAAACAACACCAAGAGAATACAAATATCATAAAATCGTAGGAATTACCCTTTTTATAGTAACCATGATTGAGAGATAATATATTTTGAACACTAAAACCACCACAAGACATATAAAAAAAGAATCCATAATCCATTCCACTTGAATTATATCCACTAAAAATTCATGAAAAATAGTAAAAATTCATGTTATGTACCAAAAGAACAATGTTATGAAGTGACACGGAAGTTGTCCCAATGTTCATGCTAGTAATGTCTGGTATGCTCATTGTATTCCTCTTAGAAACGTGAAATCGGTTTTATAACATACGATGAACTTATGTGTTTACTTAGTTGGAAAACTCAAGTCTCTTGTACGAAAGTGGAGAAGCATAATAATTCCACTACAATAAAACATAAGAAACCATCAACACTTACCAAGGTATACTAACCACTATAACCTCACCAAAGCCACACCCCCCAAATAATGAATGTCATGTAAAGTAATATAGAGCACATCGATGATAGGATACCCAAAACCACATTACCAATGATTAGTCTATCTCACCCCATAATGGAAAACATCATTCCTCTTCCACCTATTTTTAAAGCATCATGTCGCAACCTGCTCGAACACACCTGGACCTCACAGCTAGTCCCATAACCTTGGAAAATGAACGTGACTACATCTTGGCCACACACACCTGGGCCCCAGAACCATGTCCCTCCCTAGATACCTGGTCCACAAACCACGTCACACCCCAAAATAATATGGAAATATAGAAAAAATATCATCACAAAGACACCTAGGAAACCACAACTCATCTCAGCCTGATGACACCTGGGGAAACACAAATTGCGTGCACGCACCTAGGATTCACAAACTACTACCTGATCAAAAAAAATCTTAGGCTATCGTCACCTGGAAGAGGGGTCATGGAAGAGCAGGTTTCCATCCATCCATCCTCCCATTGAGATGTTTGGGAAAGAGACCCTCCCCCATGAAAATGGGGGTATCTCGCATATAGTTCTCAACAATGGTTGGGTGTGTATGTAAAACTCAAGGAAGATATAGGAATGTATATATAGTATCAAACACTCAATCCCACCATATGGGTTCTCAATCAAACAATCAACCACCCTAGATTCTACCAACTCTAGTGCTACATCTAAATACATTTAGTAACACAATAAAACTTCCCATTGTAGGTTGATAAAAAAATCCATCCACAACAAGCCATAACTCAAACTTAAGTCCCACCATCTCATTTAACCAAATATCATATCATATTAAGGAAACAATTTATTCATTCCATTACTCTCTGAGAAACATACAACAACATCATGAAATGATCTATAAGGCATAAACCATGAAGAGGAAAATGAACCATTGTAAAGAAACTAACATCATGTTTTCAATCTGTTTAACAGCCACACCAACCACTATTATAATCATTCTTTAATGTCATTCCACCTAATCTCTCCTATCAATATGTAACCTCCCATAAGACTGCCAAACCCAGCAACAAATTCCATCACAACCAATCCTGATGGCCCCGCTATTTATCATCAACACACCCATTACACCTAGTAATATTAATATGAAACATCCTGAAAACATGGGCCCACTTCTCAAACACTTCCATCCATTCCACAATCAGTCAATCTATCAACCTAAAATTTTATTTCATTACTAGTACCACCCCACCTTAATGTCTTTCACTAAAAACATGCACCACACAACCACACAAGTCACAAATTAGAATGAAATCACACAAAACACACAACCACACCAAGCATGGAAGAGAATATTCAGATATAGTAAACACTCATTCTTTAATTCAAATTTGATAATTCATTTGTTACCACAGAAAAAGTTCTATCATAGGCTATCAATTTATTTAATTGAATATAATTAGTTATTAATTGAATATATACAATAGTTAAACACATGATCAATAAAAATTTATCACTAGACATCATGAGTGGGAAAACAAAGACTAGTAATTACCATGATTTTCAATAGGCATATAGACCATATAGATCACAATATCAATAAACAATTAACCCGAAGAATGCATTACATTCCTTAATTCCTTTTTTATTGGTTTAAATATGATTCAATTATCTTTATTATATTTGGATTCAACTATCGTCTCATGGGAAAATTTTGTACACCCACCCTACATGATACAAAAATAAGAGGGATGAAGGGATTCATACCTTGTGAGGAAGATGATCAAAACCCCTCCTTACAACAATTTATTGTTCTGTAAGGATCTTTGGAAATGTGATCCAATGGTGAAATATATATGCACATCTACTTAGGAAGGAATGGTTTTGGTACATCTGATTATCAATAGAAATTAAAAATAAATAATGAATGAATGGTGTGAAACATTGAAGGACTATATCCAAGACTAAATGGATAAGAACCCCTTTTTATGTCCCAATAATAAGTGGATCTTGAACATGTGTTTTGATTAACCTTAATCCTCCTAAGTGTAATGAAATTAAGGGTATAATTTAAATCCTTTGACAAAATTTAAAAAACATGTACATATGGTTTAAAAACCAATTTACATCATATAAAATGTTAAAGGGGTAGATCTAGAAAAACTAGAAGAACCATAACATTCTGGAAATCTATTGGAAGTGATTCCCATTGGGTGAGTCACTGTCATGAGTCACCAGTGGGTGAGTCACCAAGGGAAGAATCAACCCTGGATGATTCACTGGTGTGACCAGCTTATGAAGAGATACTGATGGTGAGTCATTCTTCATCGATTCTATATTCGACAAGCCATTGTTCATCGATTCAGCATTTAGAGAGTCATCATTTGGCCGTTCACCATTCATTGATCTATTGTCGCAAATCACAATTGCAACCCACCATTAGTGAGTTACTATTGTGAGACACTGATGCGACTCACCATAAGGGAGTCCCCCGATGTGACTCACCATCCGTGAGTCATCGACACGACTCACCCCCAACAAGTCACTAATGTGACTCAACACCATTGAGTCACTGATGTCACTAACCATTGGGATGACCTACCATTTCCACCTACCTTTATTGAGTCACCATTGTGATTCATTGGTGTGAGTCTCCTTTCTAACATATTATTCCTGACTCATCATTGTGTCCTACTTGTGGATGACCCACAATTAGACGACCTACCATTAGTGAATCGCTATAGTGAATCACAATTGGAAAAACTACATTTTTGAAAAAAATATTCAAATAAGTCATTGTTTCCTCCTATAATATCTCATACACCATATTTTTTCTATGTAATGGACCGAGGAGGTAAAATCCATTAAATTATATTCCTCTCCAACTATTATAATCGTCGATAATTTAAAACCAACTTACAAGGAAAAGAGGAGTCCAAAAATCCACCCCATGAGATACATCTCAAGGATACTCCTATGCTTGAAACACTACGACTGACAAACAACACTGAAGTCCAATGATAACCCACCCAGTGTTTTTTGAAATCTGGATTTAAACTTGAATATCAATGAATACCTTCTCTAATATCTACTACCCCAACCAACCAGAAGACACACCACAAAAGAACCAAAATCCACGCCGTCCAAAAATATGATTAAGGGAATTCATTCTTCCATGTTAATATAATATTCAATTACGGTGGAAATGAATCATTAGTATAGGTTTAATCACACCTCAATTACTATCTCTTGGTTAGTAAACTACTCTTCTCCTTTCCAATGTCCGGACTTTATCACACATCACAATAGAAGGCAACAAATCTTCTCATAACAAACAATTTTCAATAATTACATTACAAAGGGAAAAACAATAGGGAAAAAACTCATAACAACTCTGGTACTAGGTACATATATGTGTCTCCCTTTTCCTTGTATTATCCTCCATTACACCATGACTTGAAAACACACAATCCATGGGAAGGTTTTTCCACACACCACCTTCTCCTGATGATCATGGATATCTACTAGACACTCCACGAACTTTGTTTCATCTATGATATTTAACTCTCCCTAGAAAATGACATGAGAGTCATCATAATGATATCTATAAAGACGAGAGACATGAAAGATTTCAGGGACCCTATGAACCAATGGTGGAAACACCAACTTGAACACCACATTGGCAACTTGCCTGGACGTCTCAAAGTGTCTAATGAACTTAAGAGAAAATGTACTCCCATTTCATAATATCCACTTCCTCTATCATAGGAATTCATTCAGGAACACATTGTCTAGGACTTCAAACACCATGGTCCTACTATTATGATCAGAATACGATTTCTTTTGATCATGTTCTGCTTTCATCCTCTAAAAATAGAGTTGTACCTTCTATATCGTGCTCTGCACTACTTCAGGACCAAGAACAGTTGTCTCTGCAACCTCTATCCAGAAAAAGGGTAACAACATATTCTCCCATACAATTCTTTAAAAAAACCTGAAAATAGATGAATGTAATCTATTACTGTATGAAAACTCTACCAAGGATAGGTTTCTAAACCATTATACTCCATATCCCTACATACTTGCAACATTTCTTCCAATTCATGGATACTCCATTCAATCTTCCAATATATTTGAGTGTGGAAGGTAGTGATAAAAAATAATTGGGTTCCAAAAGAAATATGCAATCCCTTCATACATGTGAGGTAAACAGTGTATCTTGATTAAAGGAAACGGATCTCGGAACAGCATGCAGCTGTTCCACCTTATCCACATACCTCTTGGCAATGGCATCCACCTTGCTTGACTCCTTGAATGATATGAAGTGGGATAATTTCATCAGCCAATCCTCCAATACCAAGACATCATCACATCCTAGTTGATTCCTAGGTAATCCTATGATTAAATCCATCGATATTTCATCCATATTCCACTTGGTTAAATATAAGGGAAACAAAAAACCTTCAGTTGTACAATTCTCAGCCTTCACCAGTTGGAAAACTAGGCACTTATTCACAAACTCCTCCACATCACATTTCATCTTAGGCCATAGAAACTACTCTCTCATGCCATGGTAAATCCTGGAAACTCTTTGGTGTAACACTAATAGTGATCTATGAAACTCGTGGATAACTCCCCCATGTATCTCCATTGGATCAAATAGCCTTACACAGAACAACATCTAATTCTTACAATCCTCCAACCATCCCATTGGAGATTTACCATGGTCAAGTAAATTGTGCATAACATCTTCTAATGAGTCCCCTACACTAACACTTCTCTACAAACAACATCATAAAATACAACACTATCATCTGAAACAAAACAGCCTCTTCTACCATCCATTCTTGTATATAGGTTCAAGGAAGACAACTCCTCCATAACCTTCCAAGCATCTGCATATTTTAGAACTACCTCCCTCTGTGATATTATACTCAAATAATCATCCAATAAATTCCCATTTTCCAAGCTATTATAGATATCTATGTCTTAGTCTTGGATTAACACTATCCACCACAACCTTTTAAATTCCATATCTCCCTTAGTAAAGATTTACCTCAAGCACTTGTGATCTTTAAAGACCATAAAACGCACCCCAATAAGGTAGTTCCCCCAAAATTCCAATGAATACAGGACCACTTCTAGATCCATATCATGTGTAGAATTATTAAAATAGTTTCTATATAATATCCTATACTAATAAAACTTCCATCCCCACTATTGCATCAGCACACATCCCAAACACTGATAGGAATCATAAAAAAATACCTAGAATGTCTCCCCTTCCACTAGAAATCATAACAGTGGCTAACATCTCCTTAAGATAGTTGAACATTTCCTAGAACTTCCCACTATACACAAAGGCCTAGTATTTATTGGTCAAAGACACCAATAGAGCTTCCACTCAAGATAAATCGAGTACGATTCTCTAATAATTTCCCGCCATACTAAGAAAACTATGAACCTCATCAACATTCGATGTTTCTTACCCAATAAACAAGTGCCCCAACCTTTTACGGGTCCACTACTACACCCTGCTATGACACCACATCTCCAGGGAAATTCTCCTCTCTTGTTAAGAACATGCACTTGGAAAAAATTCCATGGAACAGAAGAAGTTGATGGACCGTAAAGAATGTCATGAGATTCTTGGAATTCTCCTCTTATAACATCATTTAGATCAATATGCAGTCGATCAATATGATTAGTAACATGTCTAGAAACTCATTGAAGGTGGGGTTCATAATTTTAAAGAACATGGTTGGTGTGTTCATAATATAGAAAGGCATGAATAAAATATTGATGATCTCATACCTGCATCTGAAATCTACCATCACGATATATCCATCCTTAACCCTCAAATGGTGATATCAAGACTGCAGATATATCTTAGAGAACCAACTATCCCACCTCATTTGGTTGAAAAATATCACATATTCTCTAGATAGGGTAACGGTTCTTTGCCATTAACTGATTCAACCGCTTCTAGTCTATACACAACTTCAGACCACCATCATCATTTT
The DNA here is from genome assembly GCA_963277665.1 of Viscum album. NCBI lineage: Eukaryota > Viridiplantae > Streptophyta > Magnoliopsida > Santalales > Viscaceae > Viscum > Viscum album. The sequence goes on from OY728156.1 coordinate 73,761,003, forward strand.
TTGTAAAGAAGAGTGGATGACCCCATGGTGACTAATTGGTTTTTGATGAATCACTTCTTCATCAGACCATCTATATGAATTATCTACTCCCACATATTTGAAGGTGACATTAGATAAGGTGGAATCGAGACCACAGAAGAACTTTCCTATATGTCTATCCCAAACGCAACATCACATTTAGGGGGTAGAGTCACAAACTCCTCTGAAAAAACATAAAATAACTCTGGAAAAATTTTAGGGACTTAATTGTCTGCTACATCCAATGACAGCTTGGAAAACAAAGAAATAAGAGGCTCCACATGCCAAATCCCAACCTTATAGGTCTTCTTACTAATGAAGGCCACACACTTTCCATCCATGGATGATAACATGAATCTTTTCTAGAAGCATTTGATAATAGCATGAACAAAATACAACTAGTTGATGCTAAGGAATATATCATATGGATGAATCTGTATGTAGAAGAGATCCCTACAGGAATGATGCAACCCCATTACCAATATACATCCCTAGAATACATCCAACAAAATATTCTAAATTCCTACCAGCGTACTCATCCCCAAGGGAACCGGAAGCCTCTCTATTTATTTTCCTAGATCATGGGATAAAATGGGTTAAAAAAAGAAGTGTGAAGCTCCCAAAACAAATAAAGAACAAGAATGGGTACTAGACAAGATGATCGTACTTCAAATGATCTCCATCTATACTGGAACATATTCCTATATAGTTTAAAACTAAGAACACCTAGATCCTCTATCCATTAGCTAATTACCTCCTCTTAGACCTTGTTAGCATAAGGTCCCTAAATAACATGATGATGTCAGCCTATACCTACTCTGTCTCCCCTCACTGGAGTGTATGGCTATTATCCCTACTACTGGAACTGCCCTGCCGACATCTGCAGTAGAGGGAAGAACTAGACCTAACCACCTCCACTATACAGATCTTGAACACCCATTAGGAACATGCAATAAATATTCCCATGGACTTCATAGATAAGACACATCAGCACACACCCACATGATAGGCATGAGGACCAGAAGGTCAAAAAAGAAACTACTAAGGTTGCCTCACCATTGTTCCATACCATGATGGCCCTGGCACCTGAGACCTGCTGATGATGAATTTTACCTTAGTATAACTAGTCTGACTCCGCTCTATTGGTATAACTCATGATGAGTGAATCCAATCAACTAACTTTTCTTTCTTCTGTACCTCCATTTATTTCAGTAAGGTAAAAGAAGTAACCACGTACTAGAGAAAAAGAAGAAGTTCCTCTTTTATGATTATTTCATGATACTCCCAATAGAAAATATATCTGGTGAAAAAAAATATCCTTGAAGTTGATCCCCAACACATATACTGACATCGTCCACTACTAGTGGGAGAGTATATCCTTCCACAATATTTCAGCATCCTTCCTCTCCCTGAGGTAATGTGACCACTAGTGATGTAATGATCCTGATATCTAGCTCACCAAAATGGGAACCAAATACTACATTAAAGCCCCAATAAAGATGAATTTTATCACAAGATAATCATACAAAATTCTCTGTCTTTATTTCCAAAATGCATACCTCATACTTCCCCAGAGACTATCGCTGGAAATAATGTAATGTTTTCTACCATTGCTCATCTTAATCCACTAGATCAACCCTCCATAAAACAAATAATTTTCCTTGTTGAGCCTCCAGTTCCTATAATATATGTCGATGAAGAATGGGTGCCATAGCTGAAAGGTAGACATGGAATTATTAATGCCGAGTAATATGGATTTTTATTTAAGAATTATTTAACCCATTTTTTTAATTACTAGAAATTTCCAATTCAAATAAGAACTAAATTAAATGTGATGAATGTACTTTTCCCATGGTCTCTAGAGAGTAAATGGTGTAGCCTCACTTGTCTATTCAGTAGATTTTGATTCCTTGCATAGAAACACAGGAGGGCTTAATATCTTGTTTCCTCGAATTTATTCCCTGGCTTATGTCAGACACCATGGTCACCTGGAACTATTTCCCTACCAAACCATGTAATTATCATTGAACCTAACTCCAAAATCCATATTACATATAAACCATCAGCTTTAATACCATTCTGTAATGACCCCCTCCCTCCAATGATTCCCCTCCTAAGCTGGAAATGAAAGAAGATAGATAATGACCCCCGAGTCTCGCATCCAGTATTCCCTATGGTGGCGACCAATGCCAGGGTATAAAAATCTCACAAAATGGGAGGAGTTATAATTTTTATATTAATCATGAAGATGAGATAAGATTTAACAATATTAAAACAACCCTAATAAATATATATTAATGAATTCAAAATCAATTCCACAAATATATTATCAAAAAAAACATTTAGAAATATAACAAAACGTCATGGATAATACCAAAAGAACAATGCTAACCAACGAAATTGGCGATGTCCCAATGGTTGAGCTAGTAATTCCAAACATGGTCCCCAAGTTCTCTTAGAAAATAGAAATCAGTTTAATAATGTATGTTGAGAATATGAGTATACTGAGTTAGAATCCCCAAGGCTCTCATTCTCATGCGGATAAGAATAATAATTCTCCAGTGAGATAACAACAGAAAACAAAAACACATTACAAGGTATACAAGAAACCCTAACCTCTCTAAATGCACACTCATGGAATAACACAGGTCAACTAATGTAATATTGAACTCATCAATGATAAGGTACCTACACCACCTTCCCACTGATTAACTAATCTCACACCATAATAGAAATCTTCATGGTGCCGCCAACTCTTCCCAAAGAACCCCATCATAACCTTCCCATATGCACCTGAGCTTCACAGGTACTCCCACAACGTAGGAAAATGAATCTCATCACATTTCTCCCACATACACATGGTCCCCACAAGCACATACTTCCCACAAGAAACCTGGGCTACATACCATGTCATAAGATGAAAACACCTTGGAAAGAAAAAAAACATCGCATCACAAAGATACCTAGGAAATAAAAAATCATCTTATCCTGAAGACACATAGAAAAAAACAACTTTCCCGCACACACCTAGGACTTTTAAACAACATCCTTCCTAATGAATCTTGGGATATAAACACATCTAAATAAGAGCATGAAAGAGTAGGTGGCCTACTATCCATTCTCCCACCAAGATTGTTAGGAAAGACGCCCTCCCCAGTGATAATGGTGGTGTTCAGTGCATAGTGCACAGGGTGGTGTGTGTATAGAAAACACAATGTAAATTCAATTATGTATATATATTATCAAACACTAAATCCCAACCTATGGTTTCTCCATCAATCAATAAACCACCATACAATACTACCAACCCCAATACTACCTATAAATGAATTTTTTACCCCTATCAATAGACACATCAGATGTTGATAAATGAAATCCATCCACAATAACCAACAAATAAAACATACCCACAACCAAATCATTTAACAAATCATTATTCCCTTTTATCAAAACCATTTATTCCTTATATCCCTACCCCAGAGACTACCAACCACAACATGCAATGATCCAAACAACATAAACCATGGAGGGGAAAAATAACCACAATAAATAAAATCAATTCATTTTCCCACTCCATTTAAAACTCATACAAACCACTACCATCGTCATTCTTAAATTTCATTCTACCTACTCTATCACATCAACCTGAGACCTCCTAACACAAAACCAACCCCAGAAACACATCTCATAATAACCAAACCTGACATCCCCACTGTAAAAAATCACTACAATCATCACACCATGTAACATAAACATAACACAACCCGAACGTTTATCACATTTCTCAAACACTTCATATCCATTCAACTATTAGTCAATCTATCAAATTGAGATTCAATTAAAAAACACATATCACAGAAACATATAACCATGATATCCACCCCATCACCACACTAACACACAAGGGACAAGACATAACAAAACCACACACAACACACATCCACAGCAAACAAGGCAAGGTGTATTCACATTTAGTAAACACTCATTAATTAATTCCACTTTGAGAGTTTTAGTCTTATCACGGGACAAGTTTGATCCTGGGTCATCCATTTTTTACTGATTATAGTTTGTAAATCAATTGCATATATATATATATATACATATGTTTAACACATGATTGACAAGAATCAATCATAATTCATCCAGAGTGCACAAACAAAGACCATAAACAACCATGTTTTTTTGTAGGTATATAGATCGTATAGATAAAAATATCAATAAACAATGTTAAAATCATGAATAACTTTCCCACAACCCCTATTTATTGTTTTAAAAACAATACCAAAATATTTATTAAATTTGGATTCAACTTCATTCATAGGGGAACAATTATTACACACACCCTGCATTATACAAAAATAAGAGGGATGAAGGGATCCCTACCTCGACAGATAGAAGATTAGCAACTCCCCCTTGCACCAAACATGGGTCATAGATGGTTCTATGGAAACATGATCCAATTTTGGAACACAAATTCATAAATCATTATGTGATAAATGTTCTAGTATTCTCATGTACCATGAGAAAATAGATTGAATGAATAGAGGAAACATGTCTTTCTATGAAGGACTTGATCCAAGACACTTAGGATATCAAACTGTTTTGAACTCCCGATTAATTGTTAATCTTTACAATGATTTTTTGACAATCTCAAAATCTCCCAAGAATTATGAAATTAATAAATTAATTCATATCCTTCGAAATAGCTCTAAGTACCCTTAAATATCGTTTTAAACACAATTTAAATCAAAGAAAATGTTAAAGGGTAACGTCGTGAAAAACTAGTAGAACCCCAAAAATATTGACAAACTATTGGAAGTGAACCACCATTGGGTGATTCACCGCCATGGGTCACCAATGGGTGAGTCTCCAATGGATAAATTACCACTTGAAGAGTCACCAATGTAAACTACTAGTGATGATCCACAGATGGCAAGTTACTATTTTTTGTTTCACCATTCAGTGAGTCGCCAATCAGTGAGTCACAATTAGGAATGTCAACATTCAATGAGTTACCATTTGGATAGTCACTATTCAGTTAACTTTCATCGCAACTCACCATCATGAACCCTCATCAGTGAGTCACCATTGTGATTTTCTAATGTGACTCACCTTAAATGATTCACCGATGTAACTCACCATCACGGAGTCACTAACGCGGCTCATCATCAGAGAGTCACCAATGTGACTCACCATTGGGATGAACTACCATATCCACCTACAATCGGTGACTCATCACTGTGAGTCCCCAGTGCGAGTCTCCATTCTAACCCACTGGACCTAACTCAAAATTTTTCCCTACCAATGGATGACCATCCATCAAACAGGATACCATTAGAGACTCACTATCACGGCACACTACTGGAATGCTGTATTTTTTGAAAAATCTTAATGTGAGTCTGCATTGCCTCCTAAAACACCTTAGACACCATATTTTCACAATGTATTAGACCAAGTAGGTTTAGTTCATTTCAATAACTCACCCATTTCTTATGTACGACCATATGATTTACCATATTATTTTAGATTATAAGTGGAATTTAAATTTCATTTTATGGGTTTTGTACAATTATTTCATGTTATTTTGATATATATCTAATTAACCAAAGAAAATATACCAAATGTTAATTTTTTAATTTAGGAAGTTTATATTTATATAATTAATTATGAAATAAATTATAATAATGATATGGGATGACATAATACGTCATCATCCATCTTTACAAACTGTTTGGTAATATTCTTTTCTTTATAGTTTTCATGATTCTTTCCCAAGATGTGTGTGTCTCAATTATTTGGATTCTATGTTAATTTCTGTTTATTGTTTCAAGATTCATGCAAGAATGATTTTTATATTACATTTTTCCTTTCTGTTACCAAATTCATTGTAAATAACATTGATTTTTTCAAGTATTCCAATACTATTAGTTGTATATTTATTTTTCTTCATAGCCGATATGAGTGTTTCATCTTCCTAGGGTTTCACTCTATCACTATAGGCTCTACTTTGCATTGTCATGTTGAAATATTTAACTAGTTTTACATTTCCATATTATTTAAACTTTTATAGGAAAATATAAAAAAAATCATTATATCATTTTTTTGGAATTTCATGTTTGCCTGATTTTCTGGAAATTGAAGTTACTATTTATTAGCATGTAATTTTGTTTGTTCTTATTTATCCAAGGGGTCATACCTCATATAATTATTTTAAAAATCCTATACATGATTCTAGAAATAATATAACTTTTATTCATCAATATTTTATTTTTTTATGAATTAATTTAGCCACACATTGAGAATATTTGTTTAAAACATATATAACATTGATATGTGTATAGTTCCATTTCCTTTGAAGACCCAAGAAAATTATCATAATATGGGATCATGAAGTTTTTTTTCATGATATTGAGTTATCTCAACAAAATATTAGTCATTTATATTTTATATAAATTCATATATATTTTATAATTTTCCTAAAAATGGATTGAATTGATTCTAGTTTTTTAAAATTTATTAAATGCTTGAAGAATTTCATAAGAAGGATTCCTTTTTCATCCTCAAATGATACTAGTTTTTATCCATAGTATCTATTCATAATTTCATCATAATCCTAGAGAATATTTATCTTTTATTTTAGCATAATATGAATCTATTTAATCTAGTCAATTTTATTCTTTATTTGAGAACATTTGAAAACCATTTTTCCTCAAAACAATTGATTCATTCATAAAGTATATTCTCGGAATATTATATGTCATAAATTTCATTGATCCATTCATTCTAAAAACTGGATTATCTTTATCCAATATCCTTAAATTTTAATTTTAATTACCTTTTTGATAGTTTAGCTTTATACTGATTTGAATCATTTAATTCAAATCCATCTCCACTTTTATATTTTCATCATCACAGTGAGTAATCTACTATAGCATACTTTTAAAAATAGCATAAATATATAAGATAGTTTTTTGGGTCATTTATAATATATATATTTTATATAACCAATTGATATATCATTTGAATCATCATAGTTATAATAATTCACAATAATACATGGTACATTATATGGGAATTTTTTTAAGAATGTTTTTTAACCATACATAATGTAGTGATGACAAAATACATGATACCAAAATATTGCCTAATTATTTTAAAGTGTATTTCACCACCATAAAATCATATTACATTAATTAATTTATTGGGTATTCACAAGTTTATTCAAATACTCACTTAATATATCCTTTTGAAAAGAGAAATTAAATTCTTCACATAGTACATCAAATATGGAAATCTAATTGATTTGTAACCCCATTCGATACCAATTATTATGATCATTTCGGGATATGCCCACAACGAGAATGGGTGAATTAGTGTGGAGTGACTCATGACCTAATTTTGATTTTATACCATAATCACCTCTTCACTTGTTCGATGAACAAATATCTCAGTGACTATTTATCCATTATAGGATAAATAAATATATATTAAGAAAGAAACATAGGAGAACATCAAGATTTGTAAACAATTATTACGTCCTTTTAGCTAGATACATCCCATGTGCGTTGAGATTATTATCCCCATTAATTAATACCATATAATTATCAAAATAATCTCATGGAATTATATTACCTTGAACTGATAATCCTAGAAGCATCCTTTTAAAATATAAGAGGGGGATTTTTTTATCTTTATACAAGAGGATGTGCATGAACATAATTTAGAATTAAGATCATATGAGACAGATAGAGCCCCTCATAAAATATATTTTATTCATATTCCTGTCTTTTAGATGTTAGATGTATGGCCACAATATTCTTTAGACTTATATAGATGGATAGTGTATAACAGATCTCTCATAACTTTGTCTTATAAGGTGTTTATAAATATCACATATGAATTCCCTCTTAATAATTATTCTATATAGAATAGATATTTTATTATTTCTCTATCAGTATTATCCTTCTTCTTCTTATTATTCTTTATTATCGAAGATTTTTTACACCATCGGATCTCCAACCTCTTTCTCTAACATAGACAATTTGTACCATGCACATAGTTGGTTCATATCTCTCTCTTTATCTTTTATATTGGACTATATTGATGGGTATTCCCATTCCATAACATATCTTAACTTATTCTTAAATTTATAATATATTTACTTTCTTCACAAACTATAGTATCTTCAATATATTTAAATATTTTTTGAATTATATATATTGAGCGAGATTGAATAGTTTTATGATATTATAATCATTCTCAAATTCAAAATCCCTAAAACATCATCATTTAATTCCCTGTATTATTGAGTCAAAACATTCGTCACCTTTTTCATAAATTTATAGTTACATAATCTTCTTGTTTCTTTCTTATTATATTCTTATATAACAATATTATAAACATTTTTTAAATATATTCCTTTTATTTTAAATGATATTTTTATGTAAGTATAGTGACATAGCCTTTATTACATGTGACATGGAACTATATTTTTGTTTGGTCACAAATGTTGTGATGTGTCACTATCTTTTGAAATATGGAGATGTCTTCTCATTACTAATAGCTTATCAATTTAATGGTTCATCCATTTTAATACCAAATAGATCTATAAACAAGATTTTGATAAATGATCTTGATACACAACGAATGTATCACTTACATCATACAACACTTTTTTCTCCCCATATAAGAACATTAGAAACACAAAAAAAATCACCTAATACTTATAAAAAATAACCTTACATGAATTTCAAGTTAGATATATATATATTTTATATTAAGTGGCTCATAACATTTTATAACATAGAAATGTCAGGCCCTTTTCAAAATCTCTGATAAAATAAATCAACTATGTGATTCTCCATTTACAAATGTGTGAATTTTCACTATAAAGTAGTGTTTTACTCTTTGGATATCAGTTATCACATGTAGAGAATTCTATTTCATACCATTATTTCACGATGAATTTAAATTTTGTAACAAATAAGTATTCATATTTGTAGATTAATTTTATTATGAAATTTTATTTTCTTATATAGATCTAAATACATGAAGGAATTGATAATGGGAACGTAAAAAGTCCTATATTCCACTCAAACTCACATATATCATATTTTTAAAACATCCAATAATTCTCAACCACATAAATAATTATCATTAATAATAAATGATGTTTTACTTAAACCTTCAATACATATATTTTCCATGAAGGTAGGTTCAACAATCATTAGGCTCAAAAGATTCTACCTAAAATACTTATAGAAAAATATTTAAGGATAAAATCATTTCCTTTGTATTCTATCAAGTTATTGGAAATTTCAATGTAAAATGAAAACACTATAATAATATTCATTTCAAATAGAACCAGATTCTCGATATAAAACATCATCCTTCCACAAAATCAATTAAACATTTCCATGAAATAAACTATTCTTGATTCTTATAGTAACACCTCATTAAGATCACGGAAAATACTCTAGTGGGAACCTAATTGATTTATGTGAAAAGTTATATTTGTTTTCATAATAGTAATTGCATCATCTATCAATCCCTCCATTTTATAAATCCCCAATAAATTATTTTTTATTCAACACAATGAATCAACATGACTTAGAATCTTCATGATCCTTATAAACATTCACAAGTTTATAAATTTTCTTACATTTTACTCTCCTATATCACATATTGAAAATATAATTATTTATTTCATTATTAAGAAAAACATAAATTATAACCCAAATATGATTTGTAAATTTCTCAAGAAACACGTCAATATTCTTTTTTGATGATGAAAGACTAAATAATTGAATTGATTTAATTGGAAAATACACTTTTTAATAATACCACAATATAATTATGAAATCATATTAAATTCATTATAATATTATCTTATTACATGAATTTATGTTTTCATATTCATTCCCAGAAAAAAGATTATAACAATGTGTGGGTGGTAAGACTGACCAAAATAAGAACACGTTATAATAGTTGAATGAGTTAAGATTATGTTACTATATAGTGATAACATAAATTTTATAAAAGCTATTGGTTTTATCAAAATTAAAATCATAAATAAAATTTAATAAATCTTAAATGGGGAAGATATCTAATAATAATAAATATGAATACATATCTAACAAGAGAGAGTTTTAATTTATTTATAGAAGACCACATAGATATGAGAGGTTTAAGACTTTTTATTAGTATTAAATGTACATAAAATTTAGAGAGGATGACTAGGTATAAAAATATGTAAATGTGATGGTATAGATTTTAATATTTTTAGATGGATTTGAATGGGAGGTGGAGGGATCCATTTATAAGTGAGAGGAGTTTCATTTTGGTAATATTCATTTCATAATATAAAAAGGCTAGTCGTGTGCATGGAAAGTGGATCCAAATTATCCAAGTACAAATATAATATTATTTAGGGTAAAAAATCACCAATCCAAATATTCATGGATTTTGTTTCATGATATATTTTCCCTTATCCCAAAATTTAAACCCTTGTCAACCATTTTAATCTTTTTTTGTGATCAAATATTACCAATAATATATATTTTTATGAGTAAAAATAAAATTCATATTATTAAATTATTTTAAAATGATGGTTCAATATTTGACAACCAATTTACATGGATCAATTTCTAGAGGTTGTGAAAATAAATTTTTATAAGATTTATCGTATCATGATAACAAATATATTTTAAAAAATCGACATTTTGGAATTAAAATTTATTTCCAAAAAATCATCTATTGTACTTCTTAACATTATCATTATTGGTATATGATTGAACAATAAATTTATTTTCACACTAATATTAATCCAAATCTAATGGATCAGATGAAAATTTAATTAATGGAAGGGGACAAAAAAAGTGATTTATTATAAAAAAATATAACATATGCTTCAAACAGTCATGAATAGATTTATAAATTATAAATAATAGTTTTTAATGCATAAATTTACAACATATTTGTACTTTTTATCAATAAAAAGGTTCCATATATTTATTTCCATAATTATTATTTCATAATGATGTCATAAAAGTTTTGATATTTATAAAAAAGTTATTTTTCAATATTCACCTAAAATTATTCCATTTTAGAAAAATTAAAATAATTCACACTTTGATAATTTTGAAACTCTAAATCAAAAAATGAATTTAATTTTTTGATATTTAATTTTAATTATGGTGAAATATATCTTTGAATAAAAAAATATTTTATATGGAAAGAAAATTTATTTGAAATAAAATCTACTTATTTTTCAAATGAAAATATTATTCTTATGAAATAGTTATTTAAATTTATTTATAATATATATTAATAAGAATACATGGAACTAAATTAAATATCAATTTGTGATATATTGAAAAAGGTAAATAATTATGTATATGGATAAAATAAAATATAACATCGTGAAGATATATAAAATGTATTTTCTATCACAATGTAGAAATAATTATATTTTAATGAATAATTTCTATATAAATGACAATGTAATATGTTATTATACATGATATAAACATATATATGTGTTTAAATAATATTTATAAATTCATAATCATAAATAATAATAGATCTAAAAATTGATATCTTTTTAAAAACATGGGTTTTCATATTCTCTCCTCTTAAAGAAAATTCCTGATAGAAACATTAATTTTTTTAATGAAAATGACTGTACTCTAACATATGAATAATAAAATATGTATATTTTATTTAAAACAATAATTTATAGGTTATTGAAAAGAATATTATCATTTATAAAATAAAATTTTATAATCCATTTATGTATTATAAAAAACTCATAATAAGGAATGAGTTTCTAAAGGAATACCTTGATTATTGAGTGATTTTTCACACCTAAGACTCGATTTATTTATCTTAATTTTTCTCATGTTTGAAAAATAATATCTATATTTTTCACAGGAGTATATGTATACTTACTTTAATATTTCCCATTTTCATAATCACACGTACATCTTTTGGATGTGTATTTCGATCATTTTCCACTTATATATCATTTATCATGTTAATTTATGAATACACAAAATAATTTTTTCATCACTGAAAAAAAATTCATGGCTGACCATGAAATCCAATAAAAAATATTGTTTCTCATTGGGAGAAATATTTTTTATAACAATTTATTCTTTCAATTTCTTACCAATTACAAAAAAAAATTAATAAGATTATATAAAATAATACCCGATGAAATATGGATAAAAAAATATAAAAAACAATAAATTAATCCCCAAAACCAAAATATAAATAATAACACACCATATTTTTCATAATTAATTCCACAAATAACTAAACCATAAAAATCATAATGATATAAGTAACTAAATTCGAAACCCATAAATTTAAATAAATCAATCACATATTCTTCCAAAATAAACATTAAATTAATCACAAAATAACAGTAATAAATCAAAATTTAACTTTATAAATATATAATTATCCTGATCATAAATTATTTTAAATATCAAATTCATTTTACAAAATTATTCAAATCCCTATGACAAGAAACTATAAATCTATATATGGTTTCAAAAATAGACATGATATTTATTAATAAAATAACATTCAACAATTTTCTATAAAATATAATAATAGAAATCAACTTAATATATTTAAATTATTCATATAATGACACCCAAAAAAATCTTCAAAATTAACATTAATCGCCTAGTCAAAAAAAAACCTCCAAATCCCCACGGTTGTTTGTACTTCTTAATATATATTCCCAAAAATTGAATAACACTATACCCTAATACCCATTGTATTCATGAATATTAATTATATAATATCCATAAATATTATCTATTACTAATATATATATTCTTTTATAATCCCATTAAACACATGTGAAAATATCTATCATCTTAAAATTCAATCCCATCTGTCCATAGAATAATTTATATTCCATTCAATCAGAATCACCCATAGACTTATTAAATCATGATGGGAAAAAAAAGAATTAAATAATTCTTAGATCCTAAACTATAATTTTTTCTTCACCCAACTCTGAATCCAAGTGAGATGCCTCATATATACACTCCTAGATATAGTGTTAAAACATAATCTTTTCAAACTGGCTTTGATACCAACAAAAGAGTCCCAACCATAATAATCCAAAACGGAAATTTCAAAAATCCATTCACATATATACACATTTAGATTTATTATTATAGTTTTATATAACTGGGAAAAACATTTAAATAACAAAAAACCATAAACATCCCATCCAATGGTCATTTTCCCCCGAAGCAAAGGAGTCCAATTTCAAATTATTTCTTCCAAATTTCTCATCAAATTTACTAGAAATGATACCCATATGATAATATCATACATAATAAACTTCTTCATAATATGTAGAAATGTAATCATAATAATGGTTTGTTAAAATTCTTGATAAGGGGGTAGTTTATAATAGAAGCTTTAATTGAATAAACAAGGCTTGAATAACTTGGCATAAATAAATTATAATCAAATAATTCTACAAATATAGTAATATTAGAATGAAAAACACACATTTATAATATTGAAATATAAATAACAGATTTAATATTGAATAAATGAACAATCTCAAACATCTTAAACTTATTATTATGGCCTCATTCGAAGACATCGTTTGTAAAAGTGTAAGTAATATTTAAAATACCCCTGCTAGTTTGTATCATGATACCTACAAATGAATCAAGATGGTATATCATTCCCAACCACACCCATAACTTACTAAGTCCAATTCATTCATACTAATAACTGAATTAATTAACCCAACAATATATAATCAATATGAATTATTAATCAATAATCATATGTATTGAAATAACAAGTATACGTAATTCCAAAATTTCACTAGTAGATAAACAAAACAGATTTAATGGTAAGAACCCTTTAAACTATCATTGTGTAAAGTAATGGGTATATTGTTATATTAATAATAGAAAACACAATACATGAATAATGGAAATGACATAGTATAAATCTATTGAATTAATGAACACATTTTTTAAGGGAGAAAATAATTTCAATGTAGATAATAACCATTATGAACAAGAATAAAAAAATCATAAGATAATTTAGATGGAAATAAATTTAAAATAACTCCAAAATAGATAGATATATTAAATTTTGGGAGGAAAATGTGAGAAAAATAGTTTTAATGTAACGCCCCGACCCCAGTTACCCAGAGTCGGTGCATTAATTACATAACATTGGCATGATCACAAGAAAGATCAAATCTCGAAAGACCGATTGGTTTAGTAGCCTTGGAAACACTAGATATATTCATAAGTTTTACATTACATCATCAAAATAAAAAAAACTACTAAAACAACATATTGTCTCCATAGTCTACACTATTAACCCCTCATAATATCCCTGCAAGTCATTCATAATTTACTTCTTCACATCCTGGGAAAAATAAAACATAGAAAAGGGGTGATCTCAAATGCCCAGTAAGGATAACAATATAGCGAAAACTTTCATAAATAAGAATAAACATTTAAGGCAATGTATAACAAAAACAAAAGCCTTTTAAACTTTAACTTCAACATAGTATGGAATAAATAAAATGAAATAATGCCATTTACTTATTCACATGGATATTCTACTAATCGAATAATCACATGCAATATCAATAACCACTTTCATAATGTTGGAATGCATAATTCCAGACTATCATAACCACATAGCCAAGGCCTCGTGCCAAGACTACAAATAATATTTTTCCAAGGCCTTGTGCCAAGAAACTAGTTTGTCTCATGAGACCTACCGATGCATCGAGGAGCTATAGCGGGCTCCACCCGTCACATATTAAGTCCAATGCATTCCCATATGAAAAGGTTTAAAAATAACATAAAAATTCGTATTAAAACTAGCATACGAAATGTCAATAATTTCACCATAAACTATGAATGGTATAAAAATAGCACATCCACAGTCAAACATATCACAAAACCTTCAATACAATATAGAAGTTTTGTATAATAATAAATCAACTTCAAATAAGCGTAAAATCCGTCAAAGGATGTTGACATAGATGAAATCAAAACACTTTTTAGAGAAATATCTCTTTATATTTTTGAAATCATTTAAGTGCCATATAAAATAAAACATTTTCTTGAAAATATTCTTATAAGATTGTAAGGGAAGCTTTGACGATTTTATAACGGCGGAAAATAACCGCACCCGCCGTATAAGTTAAAAAACATTCTTATCTTAATTCTGTCGAAAAGGTTAAAAAGCACCTTGTTTGGAAAACGACGGAAAGATTCCCTTATAAACCTCTTATAAAAAGTCAAACAAGGTTATAAATGACTTTAACCAATATTATTTTAAATATTAAAAATATTTTGAAATACATTTTGAAGAAACATGGGCGTGGATTATAACGAGGTCCCAGTAAATAATTATGTATAAACAACCTCGGATAATGAAGAGATTGCGAAATAAACCCTTACCTTGTACTTTTCCTTTATTGGGGTAGGTTAACCTCCTGTATAATTGTGAAATAATTGTTATTAAATTATACAAAAATCATATACATTAATATGATATCATATATGATCTTTTAACATTTCTTTATTAATAATATCTTAGTATTATCGTCGTTTCGGGTGATAATCGATTCGTTCTTATTAAATGTTTGGTTATGTAAGACATGTTTGTAATGGATAGATTATATCTTATTCATAATCATAATGATATTAACATTATTTTTAACCCTAAAATGAGAATAATACTTGAATGGATACGATGGAGAATGAATCCCATCGCGTTCGTGGAGACGGTAGTCCGTACGTACGCACGAACGCTACTTCCATTTAATTTTTTTTAAAAGAATCGAATCGAAATGATACATAGGTATATTACTACTCCAGTATAATATAATATTTTATATATGTTACTTAAGTTCATTAACACCATCCTTTATACGTTCCATGTGGGGTATGAACGAGTCATATCATTTTAAGGGGGCGGTAGTCCGCACTTCCTCAAATGAAATTATCGTATGTATATACAACATGAAACGAATAATGATATGAAATAAAATGGAATTACAGAAGCTTATATATAAAATATATATCATTAATATCATATTTAATTACAGTGCCATCATAATGGCCACCATGAGAGGCGGTAAGATGTATTTGAACAATCATCGTTTCGTGAGGCGTTAGTTTGCCATCCATAGAAACATTATGTTCATCATCCATTAGATGGAGTTGTGTGTATGTGTAGTTTGAATCCTTCTTATAACAAAATCCTAGTATATTGTGGATACTGGTGTTGTTACAAAAGAAAGGAAATAAAAAGAGTTTGGGGTTGGAGAAGCAAAATAAATGAAAATAATTTAAGAGAAATCGTTACCTTTAATTTAGGTAACTCACTTTGGTTGGAACCAAAGGACTTCTTGAAATGATTTCTGCCTAAGGTGAAGCTTCAAGGAGGAGGAGAGGGATGTGGGGAGATTATTTGGGTAGGGTTTGGACGAGCCAAGTGGCTTGAGAGGTGTGAGGAATGAGTAGAAGTGGTCTCCTTTTATAAGGGAGAGGAGGGGCTCTTTAGGAAAGAGTGAAAGTATTACTTTATAATATAATTATATTCGGTTTATAATGGTCCAAAAATCATTGACGTTGAAGATAAGATGACTAATTTTCTAAATAACATCAACCAATAAGAATTGGACAGGTTTTAGATAATATTTTAATCATTATAATCTTATTTATTTAAATGATTTATTAATGAGGTAAACATTGCATCATTATTGTGTCATTAATAATTTAACTTATTTGATGTCTAAAAATTATGTATAAAATATCATTATGTAGTAAATCTTTTTAGCTTTCTAATTAATATTTATAATCGAAAATCCAACATGTATAACCCTATGTAAATATTTTTCTTCTAAAAGATGTAAGCTTATGCCATTTTTAATTTTATTTTAACTTTTTTAATATAATGTGTCCCTACCACATACAACTGGCTCTAAGGGGTCCCCAAATAGACCCAAGGATGCCCATGGTCGGGTATGTGTCCACCAATAAGGTTAGGACACGTTTTAGGGTAATTTTGTATTATTATAATATTATTTTTTAACCCTTATTTACCGGATTTACCCTTTAACCATGGTAAATAAAATATTTACCGAGTAATTATTCAAAATGTTTAAAAAAAAGTTACCTATTTACATAATTTGTAAATCCTGATTCCAAATATGTAATCCATTTTTCCAAATTCAAAACACAGAAGTGGCAGAAATTAATTTAAAATTAATTCCCGTTGTTAAAATAAAAAGCGTGTTTTTAAGAGATAATAACTATCAAAAGATTGACACTTGTTTATGTCTGATTTAATTGTGAAATTATGTCCAATGACAAACATTAAGTTAAATGGTAAAAATATATTCTAAATATACTTTAAAACCACTCAAATTCATAATTTATCAATATTAATTATTTTGATTAAAAAAGTTTTTTTTAATTAAAATTTAGTAATTTTCACTATTCATCAAAATATAAAAGTTATCCGAAAAGTACCAAAATTTCACCCTAGGATAATTTCAATATTCATAATCCAAAAATGAAGCCCATTTTTAAATATAAAATATATATGATTTCAAAATGTAGGTATTACTATTCACAACGGCTAGTTTAATTAGTTGTGGTGTGTGTTAGAACTCGAGGTTGCGTACAACACACGCTATCGCATTATTCGAAGGGAAACGTACCGTGGATGCTTGGTGTGTTACATTCTCCCCTCCATCAAATAATTTCGTCCTCGCAATTTCTAGGGTATTACTGCATAAAAAGACTCGGGTGGTTCTTCATCATAAGTTCCTCGGGTTCCCACGTTGCCTCTTCCATCTTATGATTTCTCCACAAAACTTTTACCAGACGCGTCGTCCGGTTTCTCAGTACTTGTTCTCTTGTATCAAGAATCCTGACAGGCTCTTCACAATAAGACAGATCGGGTTCCAGTTCTAATTCTTCATAGGTGAGTACATGCGTTGGGTCAGGCATGTATTTTCTCAACAGAGATACGTGGAACACATCGTAAAATTTGGAGAGACTTGGCGGCATTGCCAATCGGTAAGCTACAACCCCAATTCGTTCTAGAATTTCGAAAGGTCCGATGTACCTGGGACTCAATTTACCTTTCTTACCAAAATGTATGACTCCCTCCCACGGATATACCTTCAGGAAAACATGATCACCGACTTGAAATTCCAAATCCTTCCTTCGATTATCGGCATAGCTCTTCTTCCTACTTTGAGCTGCTTTGATGTGATTTTGGATTACTTTCACCTTTTCCACCGTTTCCTCCACCAGTTCTGGGCCTAAAAGTTTTCTTTCACCAACGTCATCCCAACAGGTTGGTGTACGACATCTCTTTCCGTATAACGCTTCATATGGTGCCATCTGAGTACTCGAATGGAAGCTATTGTTATAGGAAAATTCTACCAGAGGTAAATATTGATCCCACATACCCTGAAAGTCAAGTGAGCAAGATCTCAACATGTCTTCTAAGGTTTGAATAGTCCGTTCTGATTGTCCGTCTGTCTGAGGGTGGTATGCAGTGCTCAAATGAAGTTCAGTATCCAGGGATTTCTGAAGACTTTTCCAAAATCTTGAAGTAAAACGGGGATCACGATCAGAAACAATCGATATGGGTACTCTATGAAGTCTCACAACTTCATTAATATATAGTCTTGCTAGACGTTCCAGGGGTAGATATTCTCTTATAGCAAGAAAATGTGCTTTCTTGGTAAGACGATCAACACTAACCCATATTGCATCGTTCCTTCTAGGAGTCTTTGGTAGCCCCATGACAAAGTCCATCGTAATATTGTCCCATTTCCACTCCGGTATGGGAAGAGGTTGCATGACTCCTCCAGGCTGTTGCCTTCCAGCTTTCACTTGTTGACAAACCATACATCTTGACACAAAATCAGCAATCTCCCTCTTCATGTTGTCCCACCAAAAATGTTCCTTCAAATATCTATACATTTTGGTGCTCCCAGGCTTTATAGAGAAATTGGAACTATGAGCATCATCCAGCAATTCCCTTTTTGGATCAGGTATATTGGGAACACAAAGTCTCTTCCCGAATTTCAAAATTCCATCTTCATACACAAAGTCTCTCAATCTCCCATCATTCACAGCTTTAATCTTCTTTTGAAATTCATCATCATCGGTCTGAGAACTCTTAATCCTTTCTAGTAAAGATGGTTTGGCAACCATTTGAAAAAGAAATGATGTTTCGCCTTCCCTGGTTATTCCCATGTCCATCTTTACTAGATCCATGAAAATTGGATCCCTTTCAATTCTCATATTGTTCAAAACTCCATGGTCTTTTCTACTCAAAGCATCTGCCACCTTGTTTGCCTTCCCCGGGTGGTAGTGTATCGTACAATCATAATCCTTGAGTAATTCAAGCCATCTCCTTTGCCTCATGTTGAGTTCTTTTTGTGAGAAAATATACTTCAAACTCTTGTGATCAGTATAAATCTCACAGTTTTCACCATAGAGGTAGTGCCTCCATATCTTCAAAGCAAAGATCACAGCTGCTAACTCGAGATCATGAGTAGGATAGTTTTGTTCATGAATTTTCAACTGTCGTGATGCATAGGCAATAACTCTATCATTCTGCATAAGGACACAACCAAGTCCTTTCTTCGATGCATCACTATAAATAACGAACCCATCATTCTCAGATGGTAGAGTCAATATAGGATCATTGACTAATATTCTCTTCAGTTCTTCGAAACATTCTTCACACTCTTTTTTCCAAACAAATTTAACCCCTTTACGTGTGAGCTTCGTTAATGGGTTAGCCAATCGGGCAAAATTCTGGACGAAACGTCGATAATAACCTGCCAAACCAATAAAACTGCATACCTCAGTTATAATCATAGGTGCTGGCCATTCTTGGATTGCCTTGGTCTTAGAAGGATCAACAGAGATTCCATCTTTAGAGACAATATGGCCAAGAAAAGAAATCTCCTAAAGCCAGAATTCACACTTGCTAAACTTCCCATATAATTCATGCCTCCTCAAAGTCTTCAAGATAATGCGCAAGTGATTTTCATGATCTTCGTAGGTTTTCGATTATACCAAGATATCATCAATAAATACCACCACAAATTCATCGAGATACTCCTTGAAAAAACTATTCATCAGATCCAAGAATACATAGGGTGCATTAGTCAATCCAAACGGCATTACGGTAAACTCGTAATGCCCGTACCTGGTTCGAAATGCTGTCTTCGGAATGCCTTCCTTCTTCACACACAACTGATGGTATCCAGATCGAGGGTCAATCTTTGAAAAATATTGAGCTCTATGCAGTTGGTCAAATAAATCAACAATACGAGGTAGGGGATACTTGTTCTTTGTCGTTATAGCATTGATCTCCCTGTAGTCGATACATAACCTCATAGATCCATATTTCTTTTTAACAAAAAGAACAGGGGCTCCCCATTGAGAAACAGTAGGGCGAATAAATCCCTTATTACTCAATTCCTCTAGTTGTTTATTTAGTTCGACTAACTCTACAGTGGCCATTCTATAAGGGGTCTTCGATATAGGCCTTGATCCATGAATCAAATCAATGGAAAACTCAACTTCTCGTTCTGGAGGATGTCCAGGTAAATCTTTCGGAAATACATCTACAAATTCATTCACAACAGGTACATCCTCTTTTTGAACATTCCTTTCCTCACTGACAGTTATTTCATTTTCTTCCTCCCCAATAATTGAATTAAGTTGAGCTACTAGGGGTGGATCTAAATAAGAATTAGGTGGTGACGATTCTGCTCTAAAGATAAGGTGTTCCTTATCATTATCATCAATAATAGTAACCTCTTTCTTCTTACAATAAATCTTCACATCATAGTCCGAAAGCCAGTCCATACCGAGGATTATATCAAACTCAATCATAGGTATGACAATGAGATCAGAAGATAAAGAAAATTTATGTGCTCTAATGGGGATTGATTCACAAAACATTGTTGCAATTATACTTCCCTTAGGAGTTTTAACTGAAAACTCCCTTATTAAATCAAATTGGAAATATCTAATTTTCTTAGCAAACTGGGAAGATATGAAATAATGCGCCGATCCAGAGTCAAATAATGAATTTGCTAAACTTGAGGAAACCATTAAATTACCTGCCACCATGTCTTTTGGAGATTCTACCTCTATAGTAGTGATAGCATAAGCCTGGCCTTGATCCCTTGGCCTTTTCTGAGGTAAGTTCTCCTGACGCTTAGGACATGCATTTTCATAATGCCCCATCTCCCTGCAATTGTAGCACTGAACGTTGGTGGCTTCCTTCTTCCCTTTGCAATCACGAGTTTGGTGGCCTTTTTCACCACACTTGTAACAGACTCCCATTCCCTTCAAGCAAGAACCGAGGTGTTTCTTCCCGCATTTACCACAAGATGGATATTCAACCTTTCCCTTCTTCCCCTTATTTCCATTCCCAGATTGATCAGAAGTTCTCTTCTTCTCTTGTTTTTCTTTAAAGTCATAAGACTTAGAGAATTTCTTTTTGGTCTTGATAGCACATGAGACAATGTCTTCGTACGATGAAAAAGATTGTGAGACTAATGATCGACGGAGAAATGGTTTTAACCCATCAAAGAAACGATCAATATTACTTCTTGGGTTGTGAATATAATCTCCAGCATACCTCGCTAACCTTGTAATGTTAGCCTCATACTTTGTGACATTCTCATCCTCCTTCTGTCTCAGACTTAGAAATTGCCTTTCCATATC
This sequence comes from Viscum album, assembly GCA_963277665.1. NCBI lineage: Eukaryota > Viridiplantae > Streptophyta > Magnoliopsida > Santalales > Viscaceae > Viscum > Viscum album. Next base: position 73,782,815 of record OY728156.1, read on the forward strand.
TGCTCGATGGTTGCGAGGAAAGTATTTTTCTAAAAACAGATCTTTGAACTCCCTCCATTCCATATTTGATACCTCATCATCTTCCTTTGTATTTTGAATCAATGACCACCATTGATCAGCATCTCCAGTGAGGCGGTAAACTGCCATGATAACTTTTTCCCTTTCACTGCTCCCCAAAGCTTGAAATATTTTCTATAGGGAAAATATCCATTGCTCAGCTACTAAGGGATTTGTACTCCCATTGAACGTTGGTGGTTTTTTCCTCATGAATCGATCTAACATTGATCCTCCACGCTGCGGATCAGGGTGCTCCATAAGGGTAAGGTTATTATTCATAACCTGAGTAAGTTGTCCCAGTATGGTGATTAGCTGATCGGCACCAGTTGCATCACCAGACCCACTATAATTATCTTGAGCAGGAGGGAAATCCCTACATGGAGTGCGTGCATTGATACGGTTTCCATTTCTTCCACTAGGCGCCATTTCTAAACAATGGCATAAACTAGATCAGTTTATGAATCAAAATACATAATCCCATACTTATAAAACACTTAACATAAATTGAACTATTTATGGATATAATCCATAATCATAAAAATGTTTTATTTGAGGAAGTATATACTCACAATCCCTTCATAATTATTTGTAAATAAAATTAGAGTTATCCTAAGAATATCCCCCGAGAGTGTCGTAACCAAGAGTGCAGCAAGGCCCGTTGTCGTGCACCAGTTCCCATTCGAGTCTAGCTCAAAGCGGTATTTTCGGGTTTTACCCCTAGGTACATCTTTGCCAGAGCCGCCTCTACCTGCTCATATCCAGACAGGGATGTATTGCTCCGAAAACTCACAAAATATCTACAATACCAAAATTCTAGGAAGTTCTTCTATACTAATACTCAAAGTTCATCTTAGGTCTACGTGCTCTAATTAGAGTTTATCTAAATCTAGCTTCCAAGGTTTGTACTAAACTTCCTCTGATACCAACTGTAACGCCCCAACCCCAGTTACCCAGAGTCGGTGCATTAATTACATAACATTGGCATGATCACAAGAAAGATCAAATCTCAAAAGACCGATTGGTTTAGTAGCCTTGGAAACACTAGATATATTCATAAGTTTTACATTACATCATCAAAATAAAAAAAACTACTACAACAACATATTGTCTCCATAGTCCACACTATTAACCCCTCATAATATCCCTGCAAGTCATTCATAATTTACTTCTTCACATCCTGGAAAAAATAAAACATAGAAAAGGGGTGAGCTCAAATGCCCAGTAAGGATAACAATATAGCGGAAACTTTCATAAATAAGAATAAACATTTAAGGCAATGTATAACAAAAACAAAAGCCTTTTAAACTTTAACTTCAACATAGTATGGCATAAATAATATGAAATAATTCCATTTACATATTCACATGGATATTATACTAATCGAATAATCACATGCAATATCAATAACCACTTTCATAATGTTGGAATGCATAATGCCAGACTATCATAACCACATAGCCAAGGCCTCGTGCCAAGACAACAAATAAGATTTTGCCAAGGCCTTGTGCCAAGACACTAGATTGTCTCATGAGACCTACCGATGCATCGAGGAGCTATAGCGGGATCCACCCGTCACATATTAAGTCCAATGTATTCCCATATGAAGAGGTTTAAACATAACATAAACATTCGTATTAAAACTAGCATACGAAATGTCAATAATTTCACCATAAAATATGAATGGAATAAAAATAGCACATCCATAGTCAAACATATCACAAAACCTTCAATACAATATAGAAGTTTTGTATCATAATAAATCAACTTCAAATAAGAGTAAAATACGTCAAAGGATGTTGACATAGATGAAATCAACACACTTTTTAGAGAAATATCTCTTTCTATTTTTGAAATCATTTAAGAGCCATATAAAATAAAACATTTTCATTAAAATATTCTTATAAGCTTGTAAGGTAAACTTTGAAGATTTTATCACGGCGGAAAATAACTGCACCCGCCGTATAAGTTAAAAAACATTCTTATCTTAATTCTGTCGAAAAGGTTAAAAAGCACCTTGTTTGAAAAACGACGGAAAGTTTCCCTTATAAACCTCCTATAAAAAGTCAAACAAGGGTATAAATGACTTTAACCCATATTCTTTTAAATATTAAAAATGTTTTTAAATATATTTTTAAGAAACATGGGCGTGGATGATAATGAGGTCCCAGTAGATAATTATGTATAAACAACCTCGGATAATGAAGAGATTGTGAAATAAACCCTTACCTTGTACTTTTCCTTTGTTGGGGTAGGTTAACCTCCTGTATAATGGTGAAATAATTGTTATTAAATTATACAAGAATCATATAAATTAATATGATATCATATATGATCTTTTAACATTTCTTTATTAATAATATCTTAGTATTATCGTCGTTTTGGGTGATAATCGATTCGTTCTTCTTAAATGTTTGGTTACGTAAGACATGTTTGTAATGGATAGATTATATCTTATTCATAATCAGAATGATATTAACATTATTTTTAACCCTAAAATGAGAATAATACTTGAATGGATACGATGGAGAATGAATCTCATCGCGTTCGTGAAGACGGTTGTCTGTACGTACGCATGAACGCTGCTTCCATTTAATTTTTATTTTAAAAGAATTGAATCCAAATGATACATAGGTATATTACTACTCCAGTATAATATAATATTTTATATATGTTACTTAAGTTCATTAACACCATCCTTTATACGTTCCATGTGTGGTATGAATGAGTCATATCATTTTAAGGGGGCGGTAGTCCGCACTTCCTCAAATAAAATTATCGTATGTATATACAACATGAAACGAATAATGATATGAAATAAAATGGAATTACAGAAGCTTATATATAAAATATATATCATTAATATCATATTTAATTACAGTGCCATCATAATGGCCACCATGAGAGGTGGTAAGATGTATTTGAACAATCATCGTTTCGTGAGGCGTTAGTTTTCCATCCACAGAAACATTATGTTCATCATCCATTAGATGGAGTTGTGTGTATGTGTAGTTTAAATACTTCTTATTACAACATCCTAGTATATTGTGGATACTGGTGTTGTTACAAAATAAAGGAAATAAAAAGATTTTGGGGGTTGGAGAAGCAAAATAAATGAAAATAATTTAAGAGAAATCATTACCTTTAATTTAGGTAACTGACTTTGGTTGGAACCAAAAGACTTCTTGAAATGCTTTCTGCCTAAGGGGAAGCTTCAAGGAGGAGGAGGGAGATGTGGGGAGCTTATTTGGGCAGGGTTTGGACGAGACAAGTGGCTTGAGAGGTGTGAGGAATGAGTAGAAGTGGTCTCCTTTTATAAGGGAGAGGAGGGGCTCTTTAGGAAAGATTGAAAGTATTACTTTATAATATAATTATATTCGGTTTATAATGGTCCAAAAATCATTGAGGTCAAAGATAAGATGACTAAGTTTCTAAATAACATCAACCAATAAGAATTGGACAGGTTTTAGATAATATTTTAATCATTATAATATTATTTATTTAAATGATTTATTAATGAGGTAAACATTGCATCATTATTGTGTCATTAATAATTTAACTTATTTGATGTTTGAAAATTATAAATAAAATATCATTATGTAGGAAATATTTTTAGCTTTCTAATTAATATTTATAATCGAAAATACAACATGTATAACCCTATGTAAAAATTGTTCTTCTAAAAGATGTAAGCTTATGCCATTTTTATTGTTATTTTAACTTTTTTAATATAATGTGTCCCTACCACATACAAGTGGCTCTAACACCATGTTTGGTAAAATTTTAGTAAAAGAAAAGAAATGATTTGATAATTTATAAAAGAAAAGAAATGAAAAGAAATGATTGTGATTTCTCTCTTTGTGTTTGGATCAATAACTTAGTAAAAGAAAAGAAATGATTTGGATTTCTCTCTCTCATGTTTGGTGACAATTTTTAAAAGAAAAGAAAAGAAATTGTTTTGGTGCAAATAACACAAATAACCTTTGTTACAAAATAACACACACACTGGATTAAAGACAATAAAACTTATAATTTCAAAATTCTTAATTCAAAATAATTACTAATTTAATACATTTATTGATTCAAAATATTTATTAATTCAAAATTATATATAAATTATTTATATAAACAGTTAATTCAAGATAATCATAATTATTTATAATTAAAATTATATAAAATCAAAATTATTTATAAATTATTTATGAATATTTATATAGACAATTAATTATTAATTCAAAATTATTTATAAATTATGTATATAAATTATATATATAAATTATTAATTCAAGATAATCAAAATTATTCATAATCAAAATTATCTATAATAAAAATTATTTAAAAACTATTTATAATTATTTAAACACATAAACAAAATTATTTATAATTATTTGTTATTATTACTTAAAATTATGTTGAAGCTGTAAAAATAATTATTTATAAATCATGTTTAACAACATATTTATATACATATGAAAATATGGTTATTATTAATAATCACAAAGATACCATTTATCTAAATATTAATTCAGTAAAACATTAAAAAAAATAAAATTTACATAGGAGGATAATATAGTAAATTTAAAAAAAACCACATACCGGTTTCGTTTCCTTCCAAATCACCCCAATTTTGGGGTGATTTGAAACCTGCAGTGCGGGAGAAATCTGTTCCCCTCCGTTTCTCTTCTAATCATTTCTCTCGCTTCAATATATCGCAGTCAAACAGGTGAAATCGAAATCAGGGATTCATTTCCTTTCATTTCTCTCCAAATCTTCTCTGCCAAACGAGGGCTAAGGGGTCCCCAAATAGACCCAAGGATTCCCATGGTCGGGTATGTGTCCACCAATAAGGTTAGGACACATTTTAGTATAATTTTGTATTATTATAATATTATTTTTTAACTCTTATTTACCGGATTTACCCTTTAACCATGGTAAATAAAATATTTACCGCAGTAATTATTCAAAATGTGTAAAAATAAAAGTTACCTATTTACATAATTTGGACATCCTGATTCCAAATATTTAATCCATTTTTCCAAATTCAAAACACAGAAGTGGCAGAAATTAATTTAAAATTAATTCCCGTTGTTAAAATAAAAAGCGTTTTTTTAAGAGATAATAACTATCAAAAGATTGACACTTGTTTATGTCTGATTTAATTGTGAAATTATGTCCAATGACAAACATTAAATTAAATGGTAAAAATCTATTCTAAATATACTTTAAAACCACTCAAATTCATAATTTATCAATATTAATTATTTTGATTAAAAAAGTTGTTTTTAATTAAAATTTAGTAATTTTCACTATTCATCAAAATATAAAAGTTATCCGAAAAGTACCAAAATTTCACCCTAGGCTAATTTCAATATTCCTAATCAAAAAATGAAGTCCATTTTGAAATATAAAATATATATGATTTCAAAAAGTAGGTATTACTATTCACAACGGCTAGTTTAATTAGTTGTGGTGTGTGTTAGAACTCGAGGTTGCGTACAACACATGCTATCGCATTATTCGAAGGGAAACATACCGTGGAAGCTTGGGGTGTTACATTTAATATATCCTTTCTATCATGGTTAATGAATCATTTAAATCGCATTAATGATAAGGTTGACTCCACATGGAATAAATTATTTGGTTGAGTTGTTATCCAAATAGAGTTAAAATGTCAAGAGTTATTATACACCCTAGAAATAGATAGGGGAAAATATAATGATATCATAGGGTGGAAGTAATAAATCATAGTTTCATGATGTTCTATAATAATTTTTAGGACTCAATAAAAGTAATTTGTGTAAACAACAACCCTGTAGACTTAGGTAAAATATAAATAGAAGCTAAATAAAAAGTGAGAGATTAATTAAAATTTAAAAACCAAAGAATAATAAATTATTTAAGATATAAAAAAACAATAATTAATAATTTAAACCATATAAAAGCTAATAATTTCATAATTAAAAATATATCTCCTGAAATTAAGATTTAGAAAAATAACCTTGATTTATTTGGACTCCTTTAAATCAAAATAATTCAAAGGTAATAAATCAAATTTTAAAATTAAATACTTTGATTATATTTTAATTAATGATTTAGTATTTTTAGGGTTCAGAATATACACCATATAAAATAATATATGTATATAATCTAAAACACATCCCAATGAAGTGAAATTATGTTGAAAAATGTTATGTCTATTATAACAGTTAAATAAAAAACCACTAATCAAAAGAAATCTATTTGGATTTGTAAAGACAATAAATTACAAGAAAAATATAATATAATATATTCATGGGAGATTTGATCAGAATAAAATAATATAAAAGTAAACATGGTTGAAAAAATTATACATGTCTCAAGGAATTGAAATTGTGACCAAGAAACCGTACCTTGGATTCCATGTTAGCAATATGGGATTAAACATAATATATTATAAATTTTGTAATATTATTTATGTAAATAAAATATTATTCATTTTGTATTTATACCATATATTTATAAGTCCTTATTACACTTATAGTAAATCATTATTGTACGAATTAATATTTTGGAGTTATCCATTTTACGTGCCTAACATGATTTGGTTCAGTGGTTTGAGAACATTACTATTTTTCATGGGTTCATCACAGAATTTTTTTAATTAAATATTAATTAGTGTGTTTGATATGATTATAGATTCCTATTTCATTTCATTGATATTATGGTGGTGTTTCTCCTTTAACTATTAAAAAACATTTTTATTATTATTTATTTAAAAAATAATTTAATTTATATCTAAATATATTATTATATATCACAACATAATAAACAATAAAAATATAAATTTATTAATTATTACAAATTATTAGTATCCTTTATGTATTATTAGTAATCCATAAAATAATCAATATAAAAGTGTTTGTGTTGGTAATAAAATATACCAAAATAAGAACACATTATAATTATTGAATGAGTAAGAAGATGCAATTAAATGGTTATAATATTACTTTTAAAAAAATATTAATTTTGATATTTTTTTATTTAATATAATAATGAAATTCATAATATTTTATAATAATAAGATAAAGAATAATAATGTGAAGTAATATATCTCTTATGTTGATATCTTGAATCTCCTCTTAACGTACCTCATGAAAATGAGAGGTATATATATACTTCATAGGACCATAATGGGAGATGATTATTTTGTAAGGAAATTTGGAATATTAATGAGTGGGATTCTAATTTTTGGGTTGTTTTGAAGGGAAGTTTGTGGGTTCATTTTTTATGTAAGATAAGTGGTATTTTAGAAATAATCATTTCTTAATATAAAAAGGGATGTAATATTCATAATATGTTTATCCAAAATTTCTATATATATAATATTAATATAGGTTGTGTTGATAAATAATATGTCATGTCATTTAATGATATGTTTTTTTTCATGTTTGGTGTCTTTATCCCATAATGTGGCCCCTTGTTAACCATTTTAACATTTATTGTGTTGATTAACTTTTACTATAGTAAAATATTTTGATGACTAGAAATTAAATATTGGTTAATAATTAATTTGAATAATATACATTAAAATTTGAAACCATTTTATTAGATATAATTTCTAAAGGTGGAGAAAATTATTTTTTTTGAAATCCACTTATTGAAACACATATAGTTGTACAAAAAAAATGTCTTTTATGAATAAAAATGAATTTATATTAAAAGAATGTATATTATGTTTACCCTAATATTTATTGATTTATAATTAAACATTCCATATTTTTTTAATTTTAAATAAATCATAAATTGAATGGATAATTTTTATTTCTTAAATAAAGGAGAAGGACCAAAATGATTTTATTATTCAAGCAAAATAGAACTAAATTTACAATGTGTATAATATTTTTATAATTCAAAATATTAATTTTAGATTAACTATTCGTATCTTAAATTTTCTTTTTGGTTATGAAAATGGTTTCATATATTTTAATTTCATGTTTATATAATAATGATGTCATGTAAATTGTAGTATTTATAAAAAAAATATTTTTCTATATTCATCGTAAAATAAAAAAAAATAAAAATTTTAAAAAAATCACACTAAGATAATTTAAAATTGAAAATCCAAAAAACTAGTTTCATTTTGACGAATTAAAATTATAAAATATAGTAATTAATTATTTACATAAAACCATACTGTACAAGGAAAAATGATTAATTTAAAATGGATTATATTTCATTTTTAAATAAAAATCATATTCTAGTTAAAAAATAGTTCTAGGATCATAATAATATATATATATATATATATATTATTAAAATAAATTTACATTTTTAAAATATCCAAAAAATAATTAATTATTTTAATAGATAAAATTAAAAATCCATTTTTGATGGTACATAAATCATATATTCTATTACATATTAAACATAATAATATTAAATATATAAATGGTGTCTAATTGAATATATAATATCTTTTGAGAAGTGAAGGAAACATATATATGTGTTTAAATAATTTTTATAAATTAAAAATCTAGAACATTAATAATATGTAAATGTTATATCTCATTAACAGTATAAGGATTGTCATTAGTGTAAATCTCCACCCAAAAGAATAAGTTGTGGTATTATTATATTTTGGATAAATTAATTTTAATATTACAAATAAATTCTTGATTATCCTAGTTAGAAAAAATATTATCTCCTCCCCTCTCGTTTTGCTTTTATCTCCCTTGGACTCCTCTATTATCTCACATCACATTTGTCATTGGATCAAAAAACAATTACTGGCATTTATCTTCTTTATTCAAGGATAAAGTGACACATTGTATAATTTTTTGTTTCATCTATTTTTGGATCATTATCCTCTAAATATTTAAATTATGGTTTTATTATTTTTTAAAATCTCTCGATTTAATGAAAATGGAATCAATATATTGGAAAAGTTTTCTCTTTTGGTACAACGTATAATGTATGTAGTGTTCTCCAATTTTAATATGTGTATCACTCTTTAATGCTATCTTTCATTATAAAAGAGTGTAATACGGTCCGAGAAATACAATCGAGTGTATTAATATTTGTTTTAGAAAATATGTGATACATATTATGGTCTTAGTGGATATTTCATACACATTACCTTGAAATAAAATTAATATTACAAATTTTATTGGATTATAATCCGTTATTTGAATTGATAAATAATATCATATGAGGTTTTAATGGTAAGATGTGGTCATAGACACCTTCAGTGGTTCATGTGTAAATTTTTTATACTTTGATAATCTAGTGATAAATGTGGTGGGATAGGTCATTGGTTTTCCTTATAGGTTGATGCTAAAAAATAATATGTTAGAGTGTAAATAGATTGAGTTCACCAGATGGGTAATTTGTGAGTTGATTTAGGGAATAATTTTTGGGTTACACTTAATGCCTGGCATAATCCTCAAGATAATTAAACTATGTTAAAACTTATGATCAGAGTTCCCATTGAATACTACAATTTGGGGAGTATTTCCTAGTAAATATATTGATAATAATTCTGGACCATGTAACCATAATATATGTGTGTTGTTAGGTAGATGTAGAATGAATTGTTAAAATCCATGGTTGGTTGAGTACACCCATAATAGAAAAAATACCAATGGTATGGTATCATATTTATAGTTAGGTGACAGGTTTTCTTAATACTTTAGGTATATGAATGTTGAGTTATGAAATATGTGTGTTTTTACATAGAGATGATTGTTAATAATAGTATGTTATGTCTATGATATTTGGGATATGTGAATGTTGTATTATGATACATAATGTTTTGGATGTGATATATGTTATCATATCACTCTAATAATAGTATAATAAGATATATAATATTCAATGATTAATGAGATATTAGTCAATGGATAGAATGGAGGGATCATTGAGACCATGTTGTTGTTGTTTTCTCTCAGAAAACCGTCATTTTCCTGATGTGATGTGTCAATAAATATTATTTGGATGATATGGTTATATCAATCCCATTGTTAATAGGATGGTAAAATAATTTTGGATAGTTATATTAACTTACTATAATAATGATCACCTTAACACCATCCATGGGAAATTGATTTAAAATGAATATATGTATGCCAACTCAAAATTTGGAATGCATTTTCAGAGGCTGTACATGATTGTATAGAAAAAATATTCCAAGGAATTTGTTAAAGATAAATTCAATCCTTCCAATATTTATGAGATAGTATTTTTCCATAAAATTGGATAGAGACATGTTGACATAGAATTAGGTGAAGAGATTATTTGTATTGTCTACAAAACATAATTGGTTGTTCATAAACAATAAATTGAACTAAAATCTTGGAATGGTCATCCAAACTCACTTATATTTGTCTAGGAAAGTAGTATTGATTATCTTGGTGGATTATTAAGTACCTTATTGAGTGACCGTGGTTATACATGTTGATTATTAGTACATATATATCATGTTTTATATGCACTAACCTATTTAGTGAATTGTATTAAGGACCCTTTTGCAGTTTTATACTATGTTTTGAAATCACAACATTCATGTTCTCCATTCTAGAAATTAAAAAATATGATTCATGTTGCAGTTGAGGGGATTCCATTTAACAGTTATTTCATCAAGAAAATCTTATTAGTTATCAAAATTAGTTCTTGAGCATAAAAAAATAACATTCTATAAAATATTATATTATTATTTTGTTATTTTATATGTTTCATATATATGATCAAATTATTGAGTGATTCATATTTTTATAAATGACATGTATGTAGAGAAAATGTATACATTTTTTATAACATTCTATAATATTCACTCCTATATCCTATGATGAAATCCAATACATTACATTCCAGGCTTTCATGTCGATGATTTCAACCCTTGATTTTTATCTAACCCTTACAACATAAAAAGGAAAACATGGATGACTTGCATACTAGTGGAAAGATCAGTTTTAATGTTATACATATTTATGAGAAATTCCTATATATACAATTCACATGAAATTAAATCGTTATTTATCCTACTTAATAGAGATTTTATTTTTCACATTAACTCATCATCATCATCCATATAAAATTCCTTCTAGATAGAACTCATTCAACATCGTCCATTAAAATATGTGGAGATGGAATCATAAGAAGGATGAACTAAAATTTTCATTAAGGTTAAAAATAAGAAATATTAATTGAATTTCGTCAATGAGAATATGAATATCATAAGTGTATGATGACATAATCAAAGTGAATTTGAAAATAATAAAGGAACTAATACACATAAACACATAGATCATTAATTTTAAAGATGTATAAATGTTACCAGACATCATAATCAATAATCATGAGCCATGTGATATCATCTCAATCATGATAAAGATTATAATATCAAAACAATTAATTAAAGAAAACATGTATGTACTTGGTACATCATTTTACATTCACTCTTACAATAAATCATATAAATGGAATAACCGTACAGTTGACTTCCATAACCAATGAATTGGAAGGATATCACAAACCCACACATCATTGTTTTATCATGTAATCACCCATAATTGATTTATCCAAGAACCACCCATCATTGGATTACCATGGAACCACCCATCATTGGTTTATGTTGTAAATACCTGTCAATGGTTTATCATATAACAAACTAAAAAATTTCCAACTACCATTTCATATTCATAACATATAGAATATTTTCTTTCATTATAAACACATATGAACAACCATTATACCTCTCAATACATGGTTTAACTATGGAAAAGATACAGGTTCTATAATAAAATCATTGAAACTTGATTAACTCATGGAAAATAATTGGGTATGATAACATTTTTTTTGAAACCTAATTTACCCATGGAAATGAAATGTGTTTGATAAAAATCTCTTTGAAACATGATTAACTCATGTATGAGAAATGGGTTCGATAAAAATATTTTTTAAAAAATATTAACATAAGGAAAGTAAATGGTATCTATAATAATATCATTGAAATATGATTAGACTATGGAAAATAATTAGGATCTACAACGGTCTCTTTTAAAATTTATTAACACCTAAAAAGAAGTGGGTTATATATAAATATATTTGAAACACTATTAACACAATGAATGGAAAAGGATTCCATAAAAATCTATTGGAATTATGATTAAACCATTGGAAGGAAATGGGTTCCATTACAATATCTTTGAAACATGAATATCCGATGGAAAAGAAAAGGGATCAATAATAATCATATAAAAACATGATTAAAATTTTTATAAGAAATGGTTTCCATAATAATAAATTGAAACATTATTAACCCATGGAAAATAAATGGATTCTATGACAATAACATTAAAACATGATTACCCAGTGAAAAAAATGTATTCATTAAAAATATATTTGAAACATGATTAATACATAGAAAGGAAATGGGTTTCATAGAAATCTCTCTAAAATTTTTATAATTCATCCAAAAAATAATGAATATACTATCAATACAAAACATCCCCATTTGAGGATGACTAAAAAAATTATTTTTTGATGTTGATGAATGTAAATACCATTAAAACATCATTGAAAATATTATTGATGGAAATAATCATTATACATTCCAATGTGTCCTATACATATTTGATACATTTCAATCATGATCCCCAGGATAAAATTAAATTAAATTAAACTTATAAGATCGTGATAATGATGACATTCATGATATATCTTGTGAAAGGATAAATATATATACCCTATAAAATAAGATGGGTTTATAACATAACAAATGTTATAGAGAAGGAAAATGGTAAACAATTCCCATTATTGATTTGGTAACATTGAAACCATAAACATAATGAATGAGAGTTAAAAAAATGGATATATAAACTCTCATAAGATAATGTATAATAATCATAAAATACATTCATGGGCTTTATATATACCACACAATAAATATAGGTGGTGAATATGTAATAAGTCTCACAGACATAAAAATGAGACCATAACTATTATAACTGAATGAGTGTATTTTTAATCATGAGATCCATAAAATAATAACATCAATTGATACATTAAAAATCATTAAATAAATTAAATTCATGAATTAATATGTCATAGGGTTATATATACACCATATAAAATTAAATAGGTTTATAATAAAAAAGCCTTAATGGAATGTAAACTGAGAAGAAACCCCTAAAAACATTGGTAACATCTAAATTAGAAACCCAAAAAATTTATAATCTAGGGAAACTTTTAAATACAATGAAGAAAAAATATTTAATGATATAATATATCAAAATGGTAAGTATATGAACTACAAAAAAGAATTAAGTTGTGAGTATTACATTTATCTCATAGATATAAAATGTGAGATGAAAACTAATTTCCCTGAGTTGAATATTCCAAGATTTTCCACTGTATTCATATATATTAAATGTATTTTAACTATTAACATCTTTTAGAAACAGTTAAATTTTTTAATATTACTTTCATTTCACATATAAACATTTTATATACAATTAATTTATCAAAAAAAATTATGTTTTATGTTTTGACCATATTCGGCATATGTGTCCAAAACTGAATTTGATAATGTAATGGCATGTTACATTTTTATCATATATGTACTAACCATTGAATTTGTTTTCCATTATTTTTAGACAATTATTTTGGAACATGAATTGTTAGGATACCTAAAATGGTGAATTTAAGAAATTTTTTATAATTTTCATCACAGCCGAATAGTTTCTAATACTTTTTAGGTAGTTACATAACCTATAATGAGATTATACAATCTATATTAACTTCTAGATAGTTACTGTGAGATGAATTTCACAACATTTCAATTTTAAATTTCATGTAAGGGTCACATATCATGTAATGTGAAAATCCAATTTATAACATAAAATGCAATGAATTTTTCAGCATAAAAAAATAAAATGGTTTCACGATATGTAAAATATTTAAAACCATTTAATTACCCATGTTTATGATTTTTGGAATTTTTATGAGTGTTTGATGATTCATACACCTTTTCATATTTTCAATAATGGCTATATCTCTAACCTTTGTAATTCTTAGGTAACTCACTTCCCACTGAATTTGACAGTTCAATGATTGATTATTCGGGCTACGTGCTTTTTCTCTTCTAGTAAACCTTTCATTTTGTCCTCTCTCACATTTTTGGTTTTGGAAACATTTATGGTAGGGTTATGTAATTATATTGACATTTAAATCAATCATATTCAATATATTTTCGTACATTTTCTTCTAAAGTAAAATCTCATGGTTTTATATCCTTGTGGTCAAACACAATATGGTTTTCTACATCATTGAGGTAGGTGGATCTATTCATGTTTTATAATTTCATGAATTTCTTACTATTATTATTGACTCATTGATATTTTATATGTGATTTAATGTATTGAAATTTAAAATTAATTGGGTTCATGTTTGAAAATAATTTTTTTCATTGAAAATATAATTACAATGATTGGAAATAAAAAATGGATTTTAAAACCCAAAATCAATTTATCGTGGCATTTGTATCTTGTGAATTCTTGTTAATAAATATTATATCGATTTGTTAGTAATATACAATTTTTCTCTGTTTACCACACCCTACTTCTACCTTTAACACGGTCCAGTATATTTTTTTGGACAAATCTAAACAGAAATTCATTCAATTGTATTATGTATTCACTTTGAATTGTTGTTTCAGTTTTTGGATCCTTTTGTGGTGATGGTTGGTCTCATGGAAGCTAGTTTGTATAGACTTGTTGTGCTTTCATGTTTAGCATATTTGTTTTAGTTGTTTCTTAATATTGTTTCTCCTTTATACTGTGGTTGTATGGCTTCTTTTACATATATATGAGACTAGTTTTTATATGTTTGTTTTACCTCACCAAATAATGTGTTAACTTGGGTGACAACTCTAGTTCATTTAGGATGGTCTGTTACAATTTTGTATCAAAGGGGCTACATTGACTGATGTGTATTAGACCTACATGATTTGGTTCTGTTTCATAGGTTGACATGAGTAGGATCATTAAAATTAAGACTCTATGTGTTGAAAAGGGGCCTATCATATTTATATCCATGACTAAATCTATGTGTCAATGGGATTTTTTAATGATTTACTAAGTCTAAGAGCTATTATATTTGTTCATTATTGAAAATTGAATGCATAATTTAATTAAATTAACCTATCTTTAATGTTTTTAGACATGGTGTTTGTAATATTGTCTGAATAAAATAATATGGGAGTTTATTTGGATGGAAATATTCTTTTTTATTGTTTTTCCATAGTGTGGTATAATTATAAATATCATTATATTCTTGTTTTAAATAAATTTTTGGGTTTTTGTTATTAATGTTTTATGAATTTTTCATGACTGTTTTTCTATTCTATTGTGTTTAAACTGAAAACTGATCTTTGAAGAGCTACTCCATATACAATAGGGTAAGCCACAAATTAGGATCCATATATAGATAATCTGGTGGATCTTTTGATGCTGGAAGTGGTTATATTTACCATTCAGACTATGGGGTTAGTAGGAAATGTGAACCTGAGACAAGTAGTGCATCATGGCTCTAAATTAAACAAGAAGCATCCACCTATCATCGATGGTGACAATTGACCATAATATTTAGAGGTGTGTCTGTAATGGATATAGAGGATCTTGAAATTTTTTTAAGGATTCCTGAAAATTATGATAGTGTATTTCCACGTATATACACAATGGACTAGGAAGAAGAGTGTGGTACTTGATAGTTCAAGATAAAATGCATGAAGGCCTTACATGGGTTTATTTCAAGAAGATATTTCTTCAATTGCATTGTCTTTATATATTATTGGTATTAAAGACCTAGGAGTTTCTAATCTTAGATAAAGGGGACCACACCATCCTAGAGCACTCCACCCATTTTTTTGTGTTGGTACATCTAAAACAGGATATTGTCACCAATGATTACCTACATTCTTGGAAAATCAAAATTGGGTTGATGGATGTTTTTCAATTGATATTAGTTATTTTGTTCCTTCCAAATTTTTTTGAGGTTGTGAATAATGTATCTTTTTATAAGGAATACATATCAGGAATTATAATGTTTGGTGAAGAATTATTTTGTACAATAATTATTCAGGGTGTTTCTTCTAGTTAGAAACAGAAGCACAAGAGTGGTCAGTTTTCTACCATTCTAGTTTTAGGGGCTTCTATAGGTCTTACAAATGTAATTTTTATACAGTGTAGGAGGTGTGGTCATACTCAGTCTCATTGTATAGAGGATCATAGGAATTGAAATAATTGTGGGTGATCTCTCCATCTGAAACATTTTTGTAACAAGATATCCCAAGGAACTATGGTGGGATCCACTTTCACCAAGAGATAATTTGTTCATGTTGATGGTTCTATGGGTGGTGGGTCTAATTATCATTCCAAATGGGATGTTCAGTTGTCTATTCCTCGAAGGATTTATGTGGATGATTTTTCACTAGAGGAATCTAAAGCAGTGATAGCTTCTACTAGATTTATAAGGTTTATTTTTTGTTCTATGGTTCTAGATATATCTAATATATGTACTAATAATTCATTCATATCATCAAAATTGGTTGACATGTTAGGTTTTCATTCAGATATTATGCTAATCTTGTTGGATCATTCCATACCTTTGGGAATGTGGTCTGAGCATTGTTTCATGTATTCCACATTACAGGTAGTGATATGTGACTCTGAGGTTGTTTGATATTTCATTATTATTGATCATGACATCTTTGAGTTGATTATTAGTATGGAGTGGATTCTTAGTAGTAAGGCCTAGATATACATTTATCATCATCAGGTATGTTAAGTCAAAAGTTACTTTTTGACTTTTCCATTCCTTTTATTTTGGAAATCAAATACACAATTTTAATTAAACAATATCTAATTTTTCTATGACTATAGTATTTATTACAAATTTTTATAGAAAATATATACTTTTCCCATACAGATAATTGTTTTTAAGTATTCAAGAATTTACATTATGATTATTGAAATGAGAATGGATCTGATTATGATTGGATCCATCTTATCAAATCACTTTAAAGAATTTTTATCTTTTAATCTTAATATCAATAGTTTTAATCATAATTTTCATCATAACTTATACCTTGATATACATACTCATAAAGAAAGTCTTAATGAGACTCTTCATGTGAATCCATTAGATTGACCATCCATTATATTGAATTTTTTCATCCTGAATACGAATAATTTTTTTTATCATATTAAAACATTTTAATCTTTACATTTAAATACTATATTATTAAAATGATAGCATTCATTCTATTGTAATATTTTTAAACAAATTGGTGTTGAGATATAAGTTAAAATATGAATTTTGATGTTCAAAATGTCTATGTCCCATTAAATATCATGGTAAAAATATGATTTTTGGATATCAAGATAACTATTGGGATAAAATCATATAAATACTAAGTCATTTGATTGAAATAAGAAAAGTTGAATGAGACACTATGGGAGATACCTATTGATTTTATTGTTGTGTGTGAAAACACCAAATGCTACAAGTGTGAACAACCTTTTCTTTTCTACTTGAAATATTATAGAGATCTTATTATTTTGTATGTATTTGATTTCTGTGATTCTGATCGGGGGATTATTATATTAGGAAGACATAATATTATCATCACGATCAAAGGAATTGTGTGGTTATCAAGACAAACTCTGATCCATCATATTAAGGACTTAAAAGGATATAAAGATAGAGTACCTGACCACACTCTTCATAGAGGTCTTGCAAAGATAGTAAGATAGATACAATTATCGTAATGAGGGATTACTTTGGTGTGGGAAAGATAAACTTTGCTGAAAGTATAAATCAAAGGACCCTTATCATAGATTATTGGATACCCTTATCTATGAGTTAAAAGAATTATAATCAATTATATTACTTTATACATTATAATTTTTATATTCTACTTTAAATTAATAGGTCTTGATAATTTATATTAACCATTTTATTTTTATTTCATTTATCATAATATCCTCAATTTCAATTCTATTTTATTTCTAATTTGAATATGATTATATATGATTTAATATAGAATCTATAATTATTTTATAACACAGATTCATCGTAACCATTTTGATTATGATACCTTTTTTAAATAAATTGTTATATCAATTTATTTTGTAAATCTTATTAAAATTTACAAACATGTGGATTACATATCAAAATAAAAATGATTTTGATATTCTTTCCATAAGAACATAGGTCCATATCCGATTATACTTTTAAAACATTTGAATATTTTTTAATACGATTAGTTTATTTATATTTAACAGTTTATATTTTAGGATAAAAAAGAATTTTTTAACATACAATTCACACCAAAAATATTGTTTCCAACTACATATAAATTTCAATCCTACATGGTACATTTCATATCTACCGATTTTTTCATTTATATTTTAGAGGGTGAGTGGGAATCTGGAAGTGTAGGGTCTGTTGTTCGTTATGCGGGTATAATCTCACAACAATTGTTAGAAATGTTTCATGATGAAATTGGCCACTGTTTGGGTGGGCATAATAGATGTCATGTGTGCATACCGTGTAGTCATGTTAGATTATTTTTCAATCATAACACCACAGAGATAGGTTGATTTTAATATTGGCCTACTCCCTATAATGATGCCCTTTTATATTCCATTATATCAAAAATAACCTTCCATGTTGGTGTAAATTAAGGTCTCACCTGATAACCTTGAGGTGGAAGGATTTATTCATCCTAGCGTGTCACCAGGGCCATCCCTTGTACTATTTTCTATGAAGGTATATGGTAGCCTATGACTTTGAATTGACAATATAAAGTTGAATTTGGTGACTATTAAAAACAAACACTCTTTTACAAAACTAGTGATATCATTGATTAGTTGAGAGGGGATCATTGGTTTTTTATGATTCACCAATGGTTTGGATACCACAAGTTGAGAGTCTATGAAGAGGATCTACCTAATACAATGTTTTAGAGTCAGTATGGACAAATTTATTTTTCTGGTTATTGCATTCAGTCACACTAACTCTCTTGAATTTTTTAAGTATTTATTAAACAAAATCGTTTATTTGTTGTTGGACTCTATTATTATTCTGTTAAAACATGATATAATGATGTACTTCAATACATAGAAGTATCATAACTACCATTTTAATTCCATTCTTTTACCTTGAGGGAATATCATCTGTATGGTATGCTTTCTAAGTGTGTTTATTAGATCTGAGAAGGGATGTTTTTGGGAATGTGATATTTGATAAATGAATCATAGTATATAATAAAATGGTATATGAAGTTATGTATTTGGATATTACAAGAGAAGTGTTTGAGATTTGAAACATCATAGATTTGAATGTTTACAATATATTTCCAATTAAAGACTTCTCCCAGATAGCATCTTGGATGAAAACTTTAACCCAGAAGTGAGTAATGTTTTATTGGGAATAAAATTTCAGATATATTTTGAAAAGATATAGATAACATTGACTTTAAAACCAGTTTTTCTTATTCCAGAACAAGTGTTGGTATGGTATGTATTCTTTTGATGGTTCTAGTATATGTTTCACTTATGCTATGCTTTAGGGAAAACATGTAGTGTCTTATGGATATCTCCAATTAATCCCTGAATAGAAGAACCACATGAAACATGGACTTGAGTTATACTCTGTTATATATTCCATCAAAAGGTTTGGTCACTATCACTTTGGAGAATGGTTTAGGATATACTATGATCGCAAAATCCTAAAGTATATTTTTTACTTAAAGAGATTTCAACATATAGAAAATATGTTTGTTTGAGTATATTTAGGAATTTTATTTTTTTATCATATATACCCATGTGGAAGGAAATGTGGTAGTAGGTGCATTGAATAGAATATTTCTAATTTAAGTAGTTAAAGAATTAGTTGAGCAGTGGCCACTATTGAGATTTTTTTGATGTTATTGGTAGTGAAGGAGGTTGGTGGATAGGTGTTCATGGATTCAATGATGTTTTATTCATATTATTATGAGATATTTTAAATTGTAAATATAAAAAGAATAATGATCCAATGCATATGAGAAATCCTAAATGTGGGAAGACCTCATGTGAGTGGTCTCGGTCTCCCTGTGGTTCCTTTTTCTTCAGTTGTAGATTATTCATTCTATTTTTTAAGAGGTAGGAGTTATAAAAAGTGGACAACAGTCATCTTGGTCCATGTAACATGGGGTTATAATGTACCAATGTTTTTAGATGTCATTTTTTTGTCGGGGATAGTGTTTTCAATTGTATATTCTCTATCTTAGTGTCTTGCTTATCAACGAGTAAAAGTGGAAAACCATAGACCTATTTGTTTGATTCCTCCTTTACCTATTTCGGGATGGAAGTGGGATAATATATCCATGAATTTTGTCATTGTTTTACCATGGAATTATAGTTGGAAGGATTTAATTTGGGTTATTATTGATGGACTCTCTAAATCATCAAATTTCTTACCAATAATGGAAAGTATTAATGTGAAAAATCATGGGGAAGTATATTTCATAGATATTGTGAGAATTCATGTAGTTTCCTCTATAGTTTTTTTATAGGCACTCATGGTTCACATCCAATTTCTGGAATGGTTTACAGGATGAAATGGGGTCTGAGTTGAAATTGAAAATGGACTATCATCCACAGATGGAGAAAAATATAGATTGAGATATCCAGATTCTAGATTATTTTCAATGTGACTTACTACATGATTTTTATAGTTCTTTCAAAAAAAATTCATTCGGTTGATTTTTACAATAACAATATATATATGGACTTGATCAGGATGTGTCACATTTATGATTTTTATGTGTAGTCATATTGTTCAATCTTGTGCTGGGAATAGTTGGGATAACAATTCTTCGTTGGAATGAGTGTTGTTCCAGAGACGAAAGATGTAGTATAGTTTATCCTGGGTCATTTGATCATTACATTGAGTTGACCTAAATCTTATTCGGACCATTTTCATCGATCGTTGGAGTTTGAGGTTGTTGATCATAACTTTCTATGAGTTTCACCTAGATTGGGACATTTCCAGGTGGGTAGGAAGTGTAAGTTGACAATAAGGTTTATGGGCCCATTTTAGATCATTGAGGGAATGGGTATTGTAGAATATATGTTCCTTTTATCATCTGGATTGAAATTTATATATGATTTGTTTATAGTTTCTCAGTTGATAAGGTAAATAGAAGATACTAATGAGGTGACTATATTGGAGGATTTTGATATTGAGCCTGATACCGCTTTGGTTGATTAGAAAATTCATATTATAGACCACAAAGATATGGTATTTTATAGAAAAATAATCCCCCTAGTCAGGGTACTGTAGAATTTTAGAAAATAATTCCACAAGATGTAGGAGTGGGAGTCATTATGGAGGCAACAACAAACATCTCTTTTGGTGGATCTAGGATCTTGACCTCTTTCTGGGGGATATAAAACTGTTATAGCGAGGAGATTGTAACAACTCATTAACTTTCTATCAGGAGTGTTCTATTATTTTCTTTTTGATTCCTTTATCATTAGGTGAGTATTTCTTATGATAAACACACAGGATACTAATAATGGGTCATTAAGGAATTTGTTATAGGTTTTGGAATGATCTTATAGTTTTATTTGTATTCTATGAAGTTACATGACGGGTAATGAGATTAAATGATGTGTATTGGATTCTAGATAGATCCCATTAGTTTTATTTCACAATGGGGGAATTTTACATGTCATGTAAGGGTTATATTTTATGTAATGTAAAAATATAGTTTTTAATTAAAAAAAAGATTCCTTATTTGTAGTTACATAAAATAAAATGGTTTTATGACATTTTAAATATTTCATTCCATGTAATTCCATGTGTTGAAACATTAATGGTGTCTTATGGGTGTTTGAGTATGCATCCTCTTTTTTACCTTTATCCTTTATGATAGAGCTCTTACCCTATATGTTTTTGTAACAATAATTTCCCTCTAAATCACTCCATTCATCAATTGATCAGTAGGGAATGTAACTTCACCTCATGGGGTAGGCCTTTCCATCTAGATTATATATTGTTTTATGTTACGACACTAATTTTGGTAGGGATTGATAATCAAATTTTGTTTTCTATGATTACTTTTCAGTATTTTTCATTCCTTTTCATCCATGGGAGAATATTATGGTTTCTAATCCCCATGGGGAATGGCTATTACGTATTTTACATCCTTATGGTTTGTGATAATATTCTATATTTCTAATTTCTTTAATTTTTTATTTATTATTTATTCCAAGAGAGGTGAAATGTAATTTCATTTGTGGAAATTGAAAAGGGCATGGGAATGTGTTTGAAAATGGGGTTTTCTCAGAAAATGGAATTTCGTTGAATTAAAATGGAAATTGGGTTTTTAACCCTAATGTAGATATGATTGAATTTGAAATGGTTTTATGAAAACATGAGAAATCTTTTTATAATAGAAATAAAAAAAATTCATTGTAGGAACCTTGTGTGTGTTGGGAAAGGAACACAGGAATCTTTAGTGTTTTTGACACCACTGTGTGGTAACATATTGTATTTTAAGTGTATATTGAAGGCGAATATGTCATTTGGATCAACCTTATTTCTTATTAGGCTCTATATTTTATCATTTATATTGTCCCATATTTTTGATCCCAGCTAGTAGGTTCATTTTTGTTTTCTTTTTTTATTGAATGATGGATTATGCAATGGGTATTAGCTCACACATATATTTATATTTTGTATCCTTACCTAAATTTTTTTCTGATTTTCATAAATATGGCCTAAATTTTTTGAAAACACAAGGAATATTTCTGATATGTTTTTAAATTGGATTATTTATAAAATTCTTGTAAAACTATTATTTTAATATAAATCTTATCCATTATTTTTAATTGAAATTATATTGTGATTTTTGGTAGCATCCTATTGGGATCTATTGATCAAACCATAATTATCCACTTTATTAGTAAGTCAAGCTTTTATTGTAAGACATATGTAAATGGAGGGGAATTTTGTAACATGTTGGCTTCTCTTTACATTAATGTTTTAGTTTGTGGATGATTTTGATGTAACACTTTCTCAAATGGATAATAGTTTGTCTAGTATTATCATAAATTATGGTTAAGAATATTTGGATAATTTTAATCTCCCTTTTGATTCTACTTTTTAATCTCATAGTATGAATTATTTTCCTTTTATTTGAGATGGTTTTTTATTTGTTTTACCTCACCCAGTAACAGGTTGACTATTGTAACTAGTTTGGTTGACCAGAGTTTGTATGTTACATATTGGTTGACTATATTCAATGATGTCATTATTAAAACACATCCAAAAAATAATCATAAAATAATTAACATATTTATAAATCAGTTTTAATTTTAAAACAAATAACCATAAATGGTTACGAAAAATGAACCAATGTTACAATCATGAAGATGGTAGGTCATAAGTATGCATGAGTAACATTCCAATTTTTCAGTAATCATTAGGGATAGATGGTATGAAGATTTTGACATTTCAAAATTACCAATATATTATAAATAACATGTTATTTAATTTTATATACTTATATACGTATCATTTTTTTAATCTGGTGATGAAAAATATGAATCAGATCTCTTCTAAGATGTCGTGGTCCATGTGTCCACGAACAACATTATCACCTTTTCAGTGTGTGAAATGGAAAAGGGGAAATGATATGTTATATTCCATGATATATAAATATGTTATTATTATCGTATTTTTTCATATATTCTTATTAAAATAATTTTTAATACATTCTATGTTTTTCATGAAAAAATCACATCGCTTTGAGGAGGTGGCAGTCCACATGTCCACAACCGATGATATTATATTCCCAAAAATGGAAATCAAGAAGGTATTATTTATATAATAATTAAAAAAATAGAAATAAATCATAAATATCATATATATTACATAAAAACATTATTCACATCATAATTCCTTATAAGGATAAGTGGAAACTGTAAAACGAACGACATCATTTCGTGAGGCGGTAGTCTACTTTACACACGAATAATGATTTCAATGCCTGTTAAATGGAAGTGTATGAAGGTGTAATAAAAAAAATTAAAATAATTGAATATCATTATATTAATTATACTGAGTGTATTATTTAATCATGGGACATGAATTGTTTTAGGGGTGGTGAGAAAATAAAACAGAACTGCTTGTGGATGAATGTTACCACTTCTTCGGGTAACTCCTTTTGATTTTCAAAAAATGAGTCAATTTGTTTTCTTTATGAAATAATTAATCTATATGAGACGATATTAAAGATGTTGGGTGATTAATTTTTCTGTTTTTTATGATAAAAATGGATTTCATGGTTGAATAAATGCGGGGGGGGGGGGGTTTAGTTCGTTTTTATAGTGGAGGAGGAAAGGAATTATTATAAATATAAAAAGGTAAACATAATTAAGTGGTATATCTTACATCATATATATCCAATAAATTACAAAATTCTATAAGAGTGGTGATATTGTTGAAATATGGAATGGAAAGTGGTTTTGTAGATGTTTCTATGTTATTTGGCCTATTATTATTAATGGTTAACTACTAAGTAAACTCATTTTTACCTTAATCACTCCAACGAAATTTGATTACATTCATTATGTCTTTGGTAAAAAACTAATTTGAACATAGTATAAATTATAAATTATACTGATTCTAAATATTAAATTCATTTTTCCAAATTCAAATCACCTACATGGCATAAGTTAATTTAAAATTAATCTCACATGCGGAATGAGAAAGTGGAGTTTTTATGAGATAAGTTCAAATGTATGAAATGATTTTATATAAAAATTCAATTTTAAATTGATTATACTTATCTAAATTGTAATTATTTTGGTATTATTTAAATAATTATACATTAAAACTAATTCAAAATATAATATTACTATATATATTAGATGAAAAAAAGTTTTCATTTATACTTATTATTATTCAATATTCATCAAATTGTGAAACTTCTCTGAAAATACCTAAAATTAACCAAAACTAAATTTTGATAATATTATTTAAAAAATATTTTATAGTCTTTAAAATAAAAATTAGAGAATTTTCACAATTTAGTATTATAACACGTAAACCATTAAATGGTGACAAAATTGCCATTTAGAAAATCACTGAATTTTTATGCTTAAAATTGGATATATTATTATCATAATTCTAATAAGACATATTGGATAGGTTTATTTTTTGAATATATAACATATAAATTTCATTAATATCACTAGAAAATATTTATTAATTTAATTTATTAATCTATAACTCCTTTTGGGGCATAAAAATAATTTTTTTATAAAAACACATACTTTATATGTTATTGGTTTTCATTTTACATTCTAATTAATTTGTAATTCATGAATAAGTTATATAAACATGTGATTAATATATTTTTATAATCTAGTTAATCTCATTCATTCCCATTATTCCAATGGATATGTCAAAAGAATCATATTAATATTTTATTGTTTTCCCGTAAAACTCGGTATTGCCTTCAATATGCATTATCAAAGAGTCGATGTTGTGTGCAACACAAGATAAACATGGTGTATTTTATAATTAAATAAAAACTATTCATTTCATATAATTCATCAAATCATTGAATTAAAATCAATTTTAAAAAATATATTTCTTAAAAACTCGATATGTTACATCCTACCCCCCATAAAAATAATTTCTCCCAAAAAATTTATCATAGTTTTCAATGGAATTTTTATATTTCGTTATTCAATTGCACATCATAAAGACTCAATAAAGGTATAATTCATTAAAAGGATAAACAGTTATATACAATGATTACCTAAGGGTATGTGGAACTATTATTCCTCATAGGGGGGATATTTATGGGAAATTTATTTATGGATTTGGAATAGAACACTAATTCCCTTGGACTAATTAGGGACGATATAGTACATAGTCTAGAGAAAATCAATGAAAAAACCTCAAACTAGATTGCTGTGAAAAAAGTTCTTTTATATCATTATAAATGATTGTAATAAGATAAAATTTTACATCGAAATCTTTTTCCAAGTGTAAAATAATATCTTAACATCTAGAATAATAGATAAAAAAGAAAATATACTTACTTTTTGAGTATAATTTTATCCTTCAGTAAATTTCCACCAAAATTTCATCTTTTTCTAAAAAATAGGATTTTCAAGATGAATTTTTTTCACACCTGAATCACTAAAAAAAATTAAATACCAGATAACCATAATAGCGATAACAATCAATTCCTTCTTTTTTTAAACATCATCCAAATCCAAAAATCATTATCACATGATAAGATAATTGAAAAAATTAGTAAACCACCTAAAGAATCATTAATTTTCAAAATTACTAACTAAATATCTAGATAATCCATTTTATAAATATCTATCATTGATATTATTCATTCATTTGTTGATTATGTTTTATACCCAAGGATTATAAGGATTTGATCATATATTCTTCGAAGACAAATCAAGCATTTTTTCCTAAAATAAAATCCCATATGATTCTAGAAGTGAAATTTTTCTTAACATATAGAAATTTTCTACTGACCATGACATCACGTAGGTCAATAGTAAGTGAAAACCCATTATCATTCATCATTCTTAGGTTCAATCCCCACCGACTCATTGAATGTGCTGGTTTATCACCCAATATTCGAGTTTTATCCATTTTATTTAATACAAAAAGTTAATCCCCCAAAAACCCTTCTTGTTGATTCTATGGGTTACAAATTCCTCATCCCCAAAAAATATAAAAAACATCATTGATAACTCAAAATTTATACTACATAAAAACCTCAGTAGATATGTCATAAGACATTGAAAATATGATCAATATTAAAAATATAGTCCTATAATGTTATCCATAAATCATAATATAAACTCAAATAAAACCATCTAAATATACATACATATCTAAAATGACCTTTCATACCTAATAAAATATCCTAGAACATACCCTTGCCAATCGTATAAAGAAACCCATATCTTTATATTCTCAGCATGGATGACAATAATTGGGATCCACATTTGTCATATAAATATTAAAATATCAAATGCAAAACATGAATAACTTATATAAGGCATGACCTTTTGAGTATAGTTTTGTATATAATTGGGAAAAACTCTTATATAAATTATTCACATGCCATTAAATGAGAAGTTATCCCAATTAACCTGAAATTTCATTTTCACATTAATAAATCATCATCATCTATATGAAATACCTTTTAGATATAACTATTTTAATTTCATTCTTAATTTTTTTTGGAAATTTAAACATTAGTATGGTGAGATCAAATGCTCATTATGGGTAAATATAATCATTAAAAATTAAATGACATCAATGGTTACAAGAATATTATATTGGTATGATGGCATAATCAAAGTGGTGGAACGAATCATAAATAAACTCATACACATCAAACCATGGATAATAAAATATAGAAACCTAGGAAAGGGGATAGACATCAAAATCAATAATCATGAGCCATGTGATATAAGTCTTGGTCATGAGACCATTATAATATCATAAAAATCAATCATAGAAAACATGTACATACTTGTGACATTATTTTCATTTCACTCTTTCAAAAAGAATAACCATGCGGTTGACAAGTATACCTAATTTATTGGCGGTATATCATAAAACCACTAATTATTGGTTTATCACATAACCATATATCATTGGTTAATCATGGATCCACTCATTATTATTTTATCATATAACCGCCCATCATTGGTTTATCATGTTACCACCTGTTAATGATTAATCATGTAACCATTCATCACATGTCCAACAACCATTCCATAATTATGAAACATAAAATATTTTCGTTCATTATAATCTCAAAGAAAAAAATATTATCCTTTTTTAACATTATTAAATAATGTAAATTAAAAATATTCTACAATAATATCATTCAAACATGATTATCTCACGGAAATGAAAAGGGTTCCATAATAATCTATTTGAAACACGATTAACCTATGGAATAGAAATTTGTTTCCTAAAAATATCCTTCAAACATTATTAACCCATGGGAAAGAAATGGGTTCCATAAAAATATATTTGAAACGTGATTAAACTATGTAAAATAAATGGTTTTCATAAATATCACATTCAAACATGATTAAACCATGGAAAAGAAATTAGTTCCATAACAATATAATTGAAACATGATTAACCCACAGAAAAGAAATGGTTTCCATTGAAATATATTTCAAATATGAATTACCCATGTAAAATAAATCATCTTCATAAAAATATCTTTGAAACATGATTAACCAATGTAAATGAAGTGAGTACCATAATAATATCATTGAAACGTGAATAAATCCAAAAAAAAGAAGTTGGTTAAGAAAAAATATCATTAAAAAATGATTAACTCATGGAAAAGAAATGGGTTCCATAAAAAATATCACTAAAACATTATTAACCCCTGGAAAAAATGGGTTCCATAACAATATATTGAAAACATTACTAACTACTGAAAAATAAATGGGTTCAATAACAATCGCATTGAAACATTATAAAACCATTCAAATGATGTTGGTTCCATAAAAATCAATTTTAGAGAATATTAATCTATCTAGAAAAGTGTGAGGATTGTACCAATAAAAAATATCCCAAGTGGAGGATAATTAAAAACAAGAGTTTTTTATTTTACGAATGTAAACACCATTAAAATGTAATTAAAAACATTTTTATAAAAATAATCTTTAAACATTCCAAATTTCCCATACCACTTTGTAACTTTTGAATAATAATTCATATAAAAGAATAAAATTAAATTAAACATAAAATATCATGACAATAATTATTTCAACGATATGTCATTTCAAATGATAATTTTTTTCCCCTCATAAAATTATATATGTCTATAACATAAAGATATTTTCAAAGAATGACAATCGGGAAAACATCGATTACTTATTTGGTAACATTGAAACCATAAACCACGTGAAATAGTGATCATAAAATATATGTGTAAATACCCATAAATTGATTTATATGAATAATATGATAGAGTAATGGACAATATATACACCAAAACACAAAAATAACTATTTAATATGGAATAAGTCTCTCATTAATTAAAGTGAGACTAGAAATCCCCTTACAACATGAAAAACATTTGAATTATGGGTTCTATGAAAGAATAAAAACAATGGAAATTTTTAAATCATTAAATAAATTATATTAATGATATAAAATTTCACAGGGTATTATATACATTATATATAATTAAATAGGTTGATATTTATAAGTAAGTTTTAATGGAATTCCAATTGAGATGAAACCCCTTACAACATTTGAAACATCTAAACTTGAAACCCCAAAAGTAATAATAATAAAATGAAAAATTTAAATACCATGATGATAAAATAATTAATAATATTTTATATCATAATGGGTAGTGTATTAACAACATATAATAATTAAAGGGTGAATATGAAATGTATCTCATAGATGTAAAAAGTGAGATGAAAATTACTTACCCTAAGTCTAATTTTTCATTCATGTCCTCTATATTAGTGAAGAAAAATTTTATATAAATTATTTACATGATTAAATAATTTTAATTGATTATTAATAATTTTATATCCCTTATAATCATTTTTAAAGTGGTTACATAATTAATAATGTTTAATTCGAATATTTTGTCCATATTTGGCTTATGTGTCCAAAACTGTCATCAATAGGTAGGGTAAGGTTAATAAGGTCATTATTTAAACATAACTAGAATAATAATCATAAAATAATTATCATTTTTATAAATAAATTATAATTTTAAATCAAATAATTAATCATGTTTATGAAAAATGAATTATTGTTACAATCATGGAGATAGTAGTGTGTACGTTCGCATGAGTAACATTCCCATTTTTAAATTATAATAATGGAAAGAAGGTAAGTAGTTTTTATATTTATAGAATGAAAATTATATCATAAATAAAATTTTATTTAATTATCCATAGAAATATATATATATATCATTTTTTATGTGGTGATGAAAAAGGAAAAATCACATCTCTTTGAGGAGGTGGTAGTCTACACGTTCATGAATGACATTATCACTTTTTTAGTTTGTGAAATGGAAATAATGAAATGATATGTTATATTTATTGATATATAATTATTTCATGAGTATCAAAAAAAATTACTTTATATCATATATGTTTATTAAACCCATCCTTAATATATTCCTTGTAAATCATGAAGAAATCACAACACTTTGATGAGGCTGTAATCCATATATCAACAAAAGATGTTATAGTATTCTCAAAAAATAGAAATAATTAATTTATGAGTTATATAATAATTAATAAATATAAATACATCACAAATTTCATATATATCATATAAAAAATATTTCTATCATAATTCTTATCCATGAGATGTTGTAAAACAAATAATGAGGACATCATTTTGTTAGGTCGTAGTCCTCCATACAGATGAATAATGAATTTGTTACAGAAATTATGGAAGTGTTTGTAGGTGTAAGATGGACCAATAACCTAAAAACACAGAATTATATTTATTATATTGAGGTTATCATATAATCATGCTTTATGAATTATTGGAGTATTAGATAATGAAATAAAAAGAAAAATTCTCATTGAAAAATATTACCTCTTCTTTGGGTAACTCCATTTAGTTTGAACCAAATGACTTCTTTGGTTTTCATTCATCTAAATTTTTGGACTATATGATGATTGAAGAATTTTGGGTGCTTATTTGGGTAGTTTTTTGGATAATCTAATTGGATTTAGAGGAGCTAATAATTGGGGAGGGTGAGTTCCTTTTTATTGTGGAGGGGGAGTGGTGTTCTTATAAATATTAAATAGCAATCATTATTGGGTTGTCTCCATTAGGTCATGTGACTCCAATAATATCCCAAATTCATTACATGTGGGTATATTCTCTAAATAAATCCATAAAATGGGTTATGGAAAAGATTATTTTTTATTTCACCACTTTAGATTAAATATTAACTACTATATAAACTTGATTTTACCTTAATCATTGTAATTAATCTCAATTATCATCAGTAATAGTTTATGAAAAAATTCTTATCAACTTAATATAAATATAAAATTAATATTTTTTAAAATATAGAATGAATTTTTCTAAATTTAAATCATATAAGTGGTAAAAATTAATTAAAATTAATCATGTCGAAAGAATGAGAATATAGGGGTTTTAAGTAAAATGTTCAAAATATGGAAATGTTTGTATGTGAAATTTTAATGTAAAATTTATTAAAATTAACTCAATAGTATTTTTTGATGTATATTTTAACTAATAATACTTTTAAAAACCTAAAATATATTTCAACTATATAAATAATTTAGAAAAATTTAGTTCTCAATTAAAAGTCAATATTATTCACAATTCATCAAACTATGAAACTTCTTATAAAAATAATAAAAAATCACCCAAATTATATTTTTATATTACAATTCAAAATATTGATGTTTATTTTTTCACATAAAAATTACAAATGTTTCAAAATTTTGTTTTTAAAATATGTTCTTTATTAAATGATGGAAAAACTACCTTTTGAAAAAAAAATACAATGATTGCCCTTAAAATTGGATTTCTTATAATCATAAGCCTATCAAACACATTAAATGATTGTAAAAAAATAAATATATATTATATAAATTTAATTAATATATATCACTAATGGTCATTAATGTAAAAAAAAATAAAATTATTTTGAGGTTATAAAAAAATTTATTAACAAAAAAAATCAATTATATTTTATTGGCATTGATTTTTGTTTCTAATTAATTAATTACATATCAAAGAATTATATAAACATCTGAAATATATATTTTTAAAAATTAAGTCATTCTCATTTAAAACATACATTCCAACTACTATGTGATAAAAATCATATTAATATTATATTATTATTCTGTAAAACCTGGTCTTCCATGTAGCACATGTTATCAAAGATACTTGATATTGCGTGCAAATAAAAATTAAAATGGAATTTCCAATCATCTAATATAGTCAATGAATTTCATATAATAAAATACAAAAAAAAATTAAATTTATTTCCAATTATATAATTCATAAAATCTCAGGATTTTATAGTTATGTCATTGGGAATGATACAGCCTTGTTTGCCTTTAATTTTTGATTCCATAATGTACTATAATAGTATGTATTATAGTTATTTTACTATATTTATATATTGATGGTAATGATATTGATAATTCTATATATTTTTCTATGATATTATATAATTAATTTTAAAATGATCCCTCCTGATTTATTTATTTTTAAAATTTGTTACATTTTTTGATATTTTCTTGTTGATTTATTTCTAAATTTGAGAGTTTTTTGGTTTTAAATTTAATAATTATAATTATTTGTTTTTTATGGGTAGTTTAAAAAAAATACATTTTTTTATTATGTTTAAATCGAATAAAATAGGGATGTTACAAATTTTCATAATTTTAATTAAAAAACATGTTTTCGATTGTGTAATACATTCTAATGATTCTACAAAAACCCAAATTGTCAACTTCATGGTCGACCATGTAAAATAGTGGAGTCCTCCAAGTATAATAATATAGTTCACTATAAATACTATATAAAAAAATTTATCATTAAAATAAAAATATATCTGAAATCTATCAAAAATAATTTTAAATGATTGTTTTATGGTAATCACATAATAAGTAAAATACTATGTTTATAGGATAAATTTGACATATAATGGTGAAATTTTAAAATTTATTCAAAATAATCACTATTTATAAATGAAAAAAATTGTAAACATTAAATAAATAATGGAAGCATCAAAATTACCGGTTGATTTCAATTTGAAAAAGAAACATAAAATTTTATGATCAATAAGAATTATATATCTTCACTTAATATTAGGGTTAAAAATTGAATGTAACTTAGATAATCAAATTCATAAAAGATTATTATCAAAAATAATTTTCTATAACTTAAAAAAAGAAAATTATAATATGTGACTGAAATATATTGCAATCCTAGGATAGGATGCTGAAATGACGTTTAAGATGATTTTGATTTTTATAAAATATAAACCACGCTCCATGATATAGATGAAATATATAAACATGAAATAAAAATGACCAAGGGAAAAATTAATATATTATATAAAAAATAGAATATCGTATCCTCAAAAATGAGAGAGAATATTTTTCCATTATAGGTTTTTAATATAATCAATAAAATATTTTAACCCAAAATCTAGCTATCACAAAGGAAATAAAATAAAATAATCAAAATGACATTGGAAATTAATCTTAGGTATCAAATATTGAAAAGGATTGGGATCTGGAATATTCAATATTCTATATAGATTGATGAAAAATATATCAAGAGAATGTGACTAGTTAGAAAGGAATTCCAATAAGTTTTTTTATAAATAAAGATGAATGTATTTTAGAAAGGCTCATAATTAATATTCCCCTCAAAGCAGATCTAGATTAATATTTTCTATTTTTATATTATTTTATTTCATTTTATGTTAATATCCTATAATAATTATACTCTTGAAAATATATATCATATTCTCAAATTTTAATTCAATTTTAGAAGAACCAGTAAATTAATTCTGGAATTTAGATGTTGAAAATATTAAATTTTTTATGTTTTTATTCCATTTAGCTGAGAAATTATAGTTTTTGGAAGAGTATATTATTCTATTACACAAATATTCCACCCTTATTACATGACTACATTTATTCTTTCACTTTATAAACTATTAATTCCTCACTTAACATGGATTATTATTTCCATTATAGTGTAAATTGTGTCATGTTATGCGTGGAAAATGATCATACACATGTCTCTAGAGTGAAATTATAGGATAAAACATCAGGATAGATACCTGAATCAATCATTGTAATTTTTGAGAACTATAGTCCAATGTACCATTGATCACTCTATATAAAAAGTAGTCGAGTGAAACAAATAAATTCCCATATAAGGTTAAAAAAATTTACACCTAGTATCATCATGTATAGTTTCTTAAAAATAGAAATAGTAAAAGTTTTCTAGATAAATAATAATTAGTTTTCCCACTATGGTGAGTAAAATTACAATTATACATCATTGAACTATGATGGAATGATTCAAGGAAATAATTATTAGATACACATTATTCATTACTCACATTTTCATTTCATTATATGATTTCTTCTATTTTATTATTATAAAATAGAATCCATTTTCTAAATTTTATTTTTCTATATAAATTATAATTTACAAAAATATAATGAAAAAAAATTAATATTAATTTATGTATGTAGGCCTCTATGTGAGTTGAACTATGTATTTCAGCATACATAATTATTTATGATTTAAAATATTATATTAGAGAGACTCTATGATATTTCCTCTTATAAATTTTTTTCCATTACAAGGGAAAATAATTTATATAGTAAACTTTCTTTATATGCCATATTTATATATATTTTAATTGATAATTTTTTTCATTTATTCTTCTCTTTTCATTTTTCTTTTCAGTTTTTTTGTTTCATTCATTTTTTCCATTTTTTTATTCTTAATTATGTTCTTTTTATTTAATTTTTTATTCAAATAAAATATCTTATCATTTGTTATTGGTACACTACAAAGATATTTGATGCTTTTCTAGGTTATCTAGTACAGAAACTCCCCATGTTCTATCTCTCCTAGATACGGGTTTTTATAATATTCTATATTAAATATTTTGATAATTTCCATGATCATAAAATTTTTACATAAAGGATAAGTATTAACTAAGAATTGGGTAGGAGAATCAATCAACAGTTGGGTTTTTGTATTATGTTTTTATATTTTTATATTTTTTAATGATTAAAAATTTGAAAAAGCATATCATCAGTGTACCATACCAGATTTATATTTCTTTTCATTGATGATATATTGTATAACTATTTATCTTGAATTCAAGGGATTATTCATATGTTACAAGTTTTTTTATTCATTGAAATTTATATAAATTAACTAGATATTTTTATTTATTCTATGAGTGAAATGTAAAATTTTACTCCAATTCCATTGAGGTATTATAAAATAACATTGCATATTATTTATAACACCCTATTTTTATAAAGAAGAATGGTTTATGAATACTATAAGAATATTCGATGATTGTTTTTTAAAATAATCATATTCATGT
Source organism: Viscum album (assembly GCA_963277665.1). Classification (NCBI taxonomy): domain Eukaryota; kingdom Viridiplantae; phylum Streptophyta; class Magnoliopsida; order Santalales; family Viscaceae; genus Viscum; species Viscum album. Next base: position 73,818,099 of record OY728156.1, read on the forward strand.
CCATTAATATCATTAAATTCAATACTTAATTTTAATCCATTATAAATCCATTGCGACCCCCTATTCATTATACTATTCATTTTGCACTTATAAACCATAAATAACCTTTTCAGTTTGTCATATTACAAGACAATATTTTCTTTCTTTTTTATATATTTTTTCGTTAAACAAGAATATTTCATATATTTATAAGGGGTTAATATTAGATATGTGCATATATGTTTGGATTCTATTTTAGGATGGGTATATAAAATTGTGTGTAATCGAATATATTGAAAATTATGATGTTCTGAAGATAATAATTTTGTGGATGGAATATGGATTCCAAATATAAATCTCAATAATCATTAATACATGTATGGATAAAATATGAGATAATAAGGACTATGAAAGGTGAAATAATAATTTATTTAATATTTATATAATTTAAATTAAATGGTGATACTATGAGAAACCCTCATATAAGAAATGTAATATTTTTTATATTGGAAGCACAAGTCAAGACCTCAGTCATTTAAAAATTTAGGTTTTTTTATGTAAGGTACCCATAGATTATATTGTGTATCGAATGGTGGAAATGTGTAACTATAAAAGATAAGTAATAGATAAAATGTGTGATATTTCAGTTACAAAAAAAATTTTAACTCTAAGAGTTAAAATACCATATAAATGTACAAGATAGTGTATCAACTTGATGGAATTGGGACAAGAGCTTCCAATCATGATTCACTGAATCATATAATGGAATATGGGATTGATGGATCACCTAAATTACTATGTGATAATAAGAGTGTAAATGTGGCTCATTACATTGTGAAATATGGATTTTATCCAACTAATGTTAATGATATATAGAGTTATCTTCTCAGTAGGATTACATTCAATAAACTGCATGGACTGAAATATATAAACATGGCACTCACCCATAGATATTTCTTTTGGGGACTTCGGTATGAATAAATATTATCATTTTGAGATATATTATATGGATGAATTTTAACATTTCTTTAGATATGACTATAACACTGAGAAGTGTCTTCAAATAAAATAATTCTAAATATATGGATGTGAAGGATAGAAAAACTTATCTTTCAAATGATAAATCATGGTCATTGGATACTGGGTGTGCGTCACACATTTTTACTGATAAATAGATACTGAAAAATAAGATATAATTGATAATATGTGATGTATTTCTCTATGTTTCCAAAGTAAACGAATATTATATTTTAGTTTTTGTTACTTATGATCTTGGACTACAGATACTACTATAAATTAAAGATTCATCCACACTTATATTTCCATGGTTTAAAAAAACTACGGCTAAATCCTATGATTTCACCACAGTTATTAAAAAACAGTGGATTTAGGCACGGAAATTCAACCTCTATCACTGCATTCCACTCTCACTCACCGACTCTCCCATGAAACCCTTCTCTTTTTCCTCATAGACAATTCCTCGTGGACAATTCCTCATATATTTCATCCAATTTTTGCCCATACTTTGTCCTCTCCAACTTCAGTTCCTCCATCCCTCACTGCGGTTCCTTCCTTCACAAGGTAGGTTCTCCATTTTTGGTCTCTCCATTGGTGGTTCTCCATTCCCTCACTTGCATCTCTATTCAGGGTTCTTTATCCCTCTCAAGTTCCTCCCTTCTTCCATACCCTTCTCCAAGCATTCCTCTTCCATTCGGTTCATCAGCCGGAGCATTTCGCCCCTCCTCCATATCCTTTTTCCGGCGTTACTCCTCCATTTCATGTGTTATCCAACCATTTTACTTCATTCTTTTTAGTGGATCTCATTTTCATAATTCCTTAACATTTCAATATTGTTAACCTCTTTTTTGGATTCTTTCTATTTTTTGAAGGAGTTATTAGTATTAATTCTGATTTTCGAGTTTTCAAATACATGAGGAGTTCACCGAATGAGTTTTTGTTTATTTTCAACTATTTTTATGCTCCCGTTTTTGACTAGTATCCTGTCAACTATTAATAATAGGAGTATCATGGTTTATATTTCAATATAGTTCTCAAAATTAATCCGGTATTCTAATATTCATTGTTTAACCTTTTTTCTATTCTGTTATCTATTTACAATTCTAAAATTATTATGTTTCTATTTACGATTCTATAATTATTAATCTGTTTATAAGTGTTTTGTGCAATAGACTTTGTATTTCAGAAATTTACAGAATTTATTATTTTTATATGAACATGCATCACTTATGTGACCACAACCATTGAAAAAATCATATATTTCTTCATGATTTCCAAATCAGTTTGATGTATACAAATTCATTTCAAAATATAAATGTTACTTTTTCTCTAGCCTGACCACCTTGAAATTTTATTTCTTTGTCCTTCAAGTATTGATTGATTGTATTGACAATCAAACAAAACGTTCTCAAGCCTGTTACCCTACCATCATATTCCAATAAACATAAAATTTTATTCTTTATAACAGGTTGTTTAAAATTTCCAGATTTTAGAGCATGCTGTTATTGGGATTCTTTTTTCACTAGTTGGGTTCTTCTTATAGATCAAGCTTCCAAACACATTCCATTATCCACAATAAACATGGTGTAAAATTTATCTTCATTTTGATTCACCCATAATATTATTGTTTTTATTTTCAAACCTTTACTTTCTCTGAAAATATATTTAAAAAAGTCAATACATTAATGCTTGGATGACACTTTTTTAATTAGGTCTTCATGAGAATTACTATTAGATTACACAATGATCTTATTTCTATATAATGGAAGCCTTTCAAAACTATTTTCCCCATTAGAACAATTTGTGGTAGTAGATCCTTTAATTTTAAATTGTGAAAACTCAATTTGTGTCATTTCAATATTGGATTATTTTTTTTTCAATTCTACAAACATCGTATTTAGAGAATTATTCAGGTATTTAATTAATTACACATAATTTTAATAGTACATTCCCATTATTCCAACATATTCATCATGAGTTTTTTATATTCTCATTTAATAATGGGTCATAATACATGATTCTTTTGTCCTTGACATCAATTTGAGAATTCTTTTTGGAAATCACTTTTCCAAATTCATCGAATTTATTCTCAAATTCTTCATTGAAAAAATACTTTTCAAGGATTCTTTTGAGTTAATATTAATCAAATTTGGTGTATCTTTCTATATTATCATCATTCATATCTTCTTTGAAATAAACTTTTGTAGATATATTTATGCAAGTTAGAGCTCTTTCTCTTAAAAATTTCTCTAAATTATTTTCCTCACCTTCGAACCGAGTGATCTCTTCCAATGGAATTTAAAAAATTTAACAAATAAAAGAAATAATTTAATTGAGAAAACAATAGAGTATATCATTTTATTTTATAAAAGATATATCTTGTTAATCAAAAAATGAATAATCACGTCCAATTATTCTTGGATATTCTTTTGGATAGTTTGATAAATAATATTCCCTTAACTCATTTTCACATGGATCCCTTGAATCAATATAGGTTGTATAACTATCAAACACCTTGGTAGTTATTTCAACAACTATTTATTTACCATCTATGATGGTTTTAACTTCTTTAGTATCCTATAATATATAAACTCATCATTATTCTTCTTTTTTCAAGAGGTGTAACTTCTTCAATCTTTTTTTCTGTTGTTTTCTCTTGTTTAGATTAGTCTTCATAGTAGTATAATTCGAATCTAAGATAGATAAATCATTACTAAAATTGAACATCATTATGTATTAGGAATAAAACCTTCCAATATTTAAAATAGAAACAACTATAAATATAAGAATCCTATCAGAGAAGAATTTTTCACGAATACCAACTAAAGGTTGCTGGTTGGGATATAAACTAGATTGAGTGGGGGTTGAATTAATTTTTTTAACTTATAATAACCTATTTTACTTTTAATTTTTTATCCATTTTTGTTACCTCTATACCTATTATGTTATTGGTTCTTTTATTCTCTATTTCTTCCTCCATTATTTTTTATATCATAAAAAAAACTCATACACAAGTGGCATATTAATTTATAAGGTTCACCTCTCAAAATGATAAGTCTAATCCTTAGATTGATCTAGTAACACCTAATGTCACAAAACCAATTAGTAAATACCTTGGAGCTTAAAAATTCAGTCTCTTGATAGTATTGAGTGCGTATAATACCCACTCATTTGGTGTTTCCCACACTCAAGTACATTTCTTACATTACAATAAATATAGGGGTTACAAAAAGTTATTGTAACATAAATTTAGAATACATATTTATTGTTCATGTACTACTCATTTCTTCTTCTTCTTCCATTTTACAATAACAATTCACTTATTTTATTTTTATACATAACACTATATAAATAAATTGTATTTTTTATATTATCTAACTGATAATCTATAACTTCTACTTTATATTCCTTCTTATATAAACTAAAATACACATAACTCTTCATTTCTCCCAATATTTTATGTCTGTACTAGGGGAAAATATCTTTTCTTATTATATGATTCATGAACTACTCAATTTCTTCTTATTCTACCTCTTCCATCCCATTTATATACGTTTTTTTAACAAAAAGAGAACTAGGTATTCCTCTTATTTATAACTTTGACACATAGTGGTTCTTCAAAATTGATACTATGTTAGGTATTATCACTCTTTCAGATAGTTTCTATAATTTATTCCCTCTTGAATAATTCTAGAAAGATTACAATTTTATAAATTTAGATCTTCTTAAATATATATCATATATAGAATCACTGGTTTCTTCTCTTTTATCATTCACTAAACCACATGAATATTTTTGATTCAAATCTCCCTGAAATAATGGATCTATAATTTCCCACTCTATATCATTATAATGATTTGATTCTTGTCTAATCAGTCATTTACATAGTTCATATAAGTTATTCTATCTTGAATCATGGGTTTCAAACATTCACAAGTCTCTATTTTGAACTGCATGAATATATAAAAAATATAGAAGAACTAATTTATTTTTTTCAACATTCATTGAACCACATGTATACTGCAATGGTTTTTTGGAATTTTTTGTGGGTGTATGTATATGGTGTATTTGTATACTACATGTATGTACTAGGGGAGGGGTCTAGTAGGGGTGGGGGGAAACTATCAAGGGAAGGACTAACAGGGGGAGGGAAAACTAGCATGTACATGGGGATTGGTATAGGCATGATGGACTGGAAAGGGCAAGCGGGGCTGGCAGGGGCAGGGGGACTGGAAGGGGTAGGGGTTGGGGTTAATGGTGGAGGGATTTATATTCAATTAACATAAATGTTATATAATCAATATTAATTTCTATAATAACACAATCAATCCAAATTTCCATATTTTTATTTTTTATTCTCTATGTACCGTGAGTTGGGTATAGGCACATCTAAAAATGTAAAATAATACATCAGTTAGCTCCAAAATCAAAAGAAGGAATTTTTTTTGGTCGATGATGAATATAGAAATGAAATTGATGTAGCATTCAGAAAGAAAAATATAGAAGCTAGAAAAATTTGGCTACGGTAGTTTGAGGTTTGGAGTTGACTTTGATAGGTAATTTCTTGGGTTTTATGAATCTTAACTTATTATATTATATGTTTATGTAGTCTGGAGATTATCTTGATCAAAAGTAGATGTTTATCAAGTACAGTGACTTTGTGAACAATGATTTGATACTTTTTTTAATGGTGCACCTTCAACGGTCAATTCTATCAATGGTCGATTTCATGAATCCAAGAAATTGGATATTCTCTTCTGATCTTCGAAGAAAACTTTAATAATGTAGGTGATAGTTTACTAATTGTCTTGTTTATGTATCAGAATGCTCATCTTACCACCCCAGGGAGAACATCCTTGCTAGTACACCAGTGAAAATTATGCTCACCTTCAAGTTCCATTTTTCATTTTTAGATGATGATTTTCAGGTATTTACGCTGTTTTTTTTCATACAGTTATTGAAGAATTATTTTACCTACAACATGAATTCTATGAGAAGTGAAAATTAATATTGGAACAAATGGTGTCTAGTTTTTATATAATTCCCATATTTTACTGAAATATCATACTACTTCTGCTATGTAGAGAGTGCTCCTAGATAATCTTGAACATGATTTTTTGAAATTAGATTACATAAATCAGTTTATTCTTGGGGTATTGAATGTAGAGATTATTGTGTGAACAAGGAAGAGGGAACATAATGGGTAAATAAATAGTGAATCATATCTGTATTTCCTATATTTTCATATTTTCTTCCAGTTTAGTTTTGGGTATTGAGGTTCTGTTCATGTTTATTATTAAAAATATATGGGCTTCCAACATATTATATGTCTGTCACATGTGAATGATTTTATATGGTTGAAGGAGTGGGTGGATAATAAAATTTAAGGTTATAATGGGAATTTTTTTCCCTAATCAGGGAAGATGATATTATTCTATATAGTGAGATTTTCTATCTGATCTGGTGAACTATTTGATGGAACTTCACCTGAATCAGATGTTTTTGAGAGCTGCATAGAAGAAATTTTATATGGTGATGGTCGATATAGGGCAGAATCCAGCCAATATGGGAATAATGTTCACTTTTCTAATATCAATGCATCAAAGGTAAATATTATATTTAATTTTGTTGATTCCATGGTAGTTATGATGAATGAAAAAATCGTCTATTTTTAGTTATTGGTGTATTGTGATATTCCTTATTTTAGCATGTTTCCTCTTGTTAAAAATTAATATATCGACTTTATTCTGATACATGATGCACTTGATCATGAAAACTTTCGATCCTTGGGGTTTTTTAAAAAAAATTTCTTCAATCATTCCTATTAACAATACTTGTTTGTTTTTTATAACAAGATGTCTCAATGGGGGTCGGGAATTAGGGGGAATGTTAGGTGGGAGGTGGGTGAAAGGGGAGGGGTGCCTAGGGTGGGGAAATGTTAGGTGGATGGTAGGGGGAGGGGTGCAATGGGATGGGGAAGGGGTAGGAGGGACTGGTAGGGGAAGTGGGGACTGGCAGTGGGGAGGCGAGAAAGGGGAAATTCAAGGGGGGATGGGTAGGTGTAGGGGGCTGTCAAGTCAGATGGGGGTTCAAGGGGTGGCAGAACTAGCAGGGGGACTGGCAGAAGGAGGGGTTGCAAGGGGTGGGGGTGCAATGTGGTTGGGGCAGGGGTGGGGTGGGGACTGGAAAGGGCAGGGGATGGTAGGGTGTATGGGGGTGCAAGCGGTGGGGGGAACTAGTAAAGGTTGGGGGTTCAAGGGGAGGGGGTAAATTAGATGTGGGGTTGGGGAACTATAGGGAAGTGAAGTTATTTTTTAAACCATATAAATTGGGGGACTGGTAGGGGTTGGGGGTGGGGGACTGGCAAGGGATGTGGGGACTGGCATGGGAGGGGGACTGGTAGGGGAGGGGGACTGGAAGGGGTTGGGGGGACTCGCAGAGGGAGGGGTGCATGGTGGCAAGTGGGGGACTGCCAGGGGCTGGGCGAGACTGGTAGGGGATGGGGTGCAAGTGGTGGGGGAACTAGCATGGGTGGGAAGCAGGAGGAAGGGAAACTGGCAATGGGGGTGGGGAACAAGGGGGAAGAGAAGTTAATTTTTTATACCATATAAATGGGGGGGACTGGTAGGTGTAGGGGTGGGGACCGGTAGGGGGAGGGGGACCGGCAGGGGAGAGGGGCAGGGGGACTGGTAGCAGAAGGGGAAGGGGTGCACTATGGGAAAAAAGAATTTTTGCGACGGGATTTTTGCGACGGGAATAAGCCCCACCACAAATAACCAATTATTTGGGACGTGATTTCATGTCCCGACGTAGAAGGTTTGGCGTGGGTAGCATGCCAAACCACGTGAACCTTTTTTGTGACGGGGGGATCCCCCCGTCGCAAATACCCAACAGCGGTTAATAAATTTTTGCGACGGGATATCCTCCCATCGCAAAAGGTGTGTCAACAAGGACTATTTGCGACGGGTCCTGTCGCAAATAACTTTTTACTCTCTGACAGAAATTAATGCGGGCGTAGGTATTTGCGACGGGTCACGTCGCAAAAGATACTATTTGCGACGGGTAACCCATTGCAAATAGTCTCGTCGCAAGTAATCTAACCTATATATACCCTCATCTATTTTTCTTCTCATTCCCCTAAATTTCTAGATCTTGTTTCTCTCTGAACTCTGATTTTAGAAGGAAAATTTTTCTAAGTTGATTTTATTTCAGGAAGAAGTTGTGAAGCCATCTACATCAATAGAAAATCAAGGTTAAAGGTATTTATTCGTTATTTAATTTATTATTTATTTCAAATTTTTATGTTAATTTTTATTATTATTGATTAGTTGTAATTAAATAGAATTTAAATTGTTCTGTCATGACTTTTTAGTTGTACTAATAAATTGAAATTTTTAGTATTAATTTTTAATAATAATTAGTAATTAGTAATTATTAACGATGATTAGTAATGTATATAATTAATTTGTAGTAAGTAATAATAATTGGTAATAAATAATAATAAATACTAAAAATTAGTAATAAATATTAATAACTATTAATAAATAGTAATAAGTAGTAATAATGAGTATTAAATAGTAATAAATTATAATAATTAGTAATAAATTGTATTAATTATTAATAAATTCTAATAATTAGTAATAAATTGTAAGAAATATTAATAAATTGTAATAATTAGTAATAAATTGTAATAATTAGTAATAAATTGTAATAATAAGTACTTAATTGTAATAATTAGTAATAAATTGTTATAATTAGTAATAAATTGTAATAATTAGTATTAAATTGTAATAATCAGTAATAAATTGTATTAATTAGTTATAAATTGTAATAATAAGTAATAAATTGTAATAAATTGTATTAATTAGTAATAAATTTTATTAATTAGTAATAAATTGTAATAATTAGTAATAAATCTTAATAATTACTAATAATTAGAAATAAATTGTAATAATTATTAATAAAATGTGATTGTTAGTAATAATGGGTAATAATTAGTAATAAACTGTAATAATTAGTAATAAACTGTAATAATTACTAATAAATTGTAATAATTACTAATAAATTGTAATAATTATTAATATTTATTAATATTTATTAATAAATACTAATAATTTGTAATAATTTGTAATAATTAGTAATAATTACAGATTGTTAGTAATAAATATCGATTATTAGTAATAATTAGTAGTAATTGGTAATAATTAGTAATAATTAGTAATAATCAGTTATAATTAGTAATTTTTAGTAATAATTAGTGATAACTAGTAATAATTATTAATAAATTATAATAATTATTAATAAATTGTAATAATTATTAATAAATGGTATAATTAAGAATAATTTAAAATAATTAGGAATAAATATGAATAATTATCAATAATTAGAAATAAATAGGAATAATTAGTTATAAATAAGAATAGTTAGTTATAAATAGGAATAATTAGTAATAATTATGATTAACTAGTAATAATTTGTAATAATTTGTAATAATTAGTAAAAAATTGTAATAATTATTAATTAATTATAATAATTATTAATAAATTGTAATAACTAGGAATAATTAGAAAAATATATTAATAAATAGAAATAATAAAGAATAAATAGAAATAATTAGGAATAATTAGAATTAAAGAGCAATAATTAGTAATAAATAGGAATAATTAGTAATAAATAGGAATAATTAGTAATAATTATTATTAATTAGTAATAATTAGTAATAATTAGTTATAAATAGGAAGAATTAGTAATAATTAAGAATAATTAGGAATAATTAATAATAATTAGTAATAATTAGAAATATTGAGTAATAATTACTATTAATTAGTAATAAATAAGAATAAATAGGAATAAATAAAAGTAAATAGAAATAAATAGAAATAAATAGTAATAAATATTAATAGTTAGTAATAAATAGTGATAGTTAGTAATGAATAGTAAGTGTTAATATTAAATATTAATAGTTAGTAGTAAATAGGAATAGTTAGTAATAAATACGAATTGTTAGTAATAAATAGTATTCGTTTTTAATAAATAGTAATAGTTAGTAATAAATAGGATTAGTTAGTAAAAAATAGGAATAGTTAGAAATAAATAGGAATAGCTAGTAATAAATAGGAATATTTAGTAATAAATAGGAGGAATTTTTAATAAATAGGAATAATTGCTAATAAATAGTATTAATTAGTTAGGAATAGATTGAATGAAATTTTAATAAATTTTAATAAATTTAATGAACTTGGCACAATTTTTAGTGGATTGACGACCCTCATTTTGCTCGATGACTTTTCTCCTTTCAACTCTCACCGACTCAAAACACTATGAAAATTGGGTTCCTACATAGGCATATTCAATATTGTATGCATGAGATTGGATATGCATTCATAGGATCACATTTTTTATAATGTTTTCTTGAAGTTTCAGTTGAAAGAAGACGATGCATCGACGAAAAGGGGGAGCTTTTGTCCGACAACTCATTTACTGGAATCTCTCTCACACTGAAATCATAATGAAGAATCTGGTTGGAGGTACCCATATTAATTGTCTTGCATATGAAAATGAATATGCATACCTCTAACCAGATTTTTCATTGTGATTTTAGTGCGATAAAGATGCATGTAAATGACCTGTCGGACAAAAGAGTAGTCGTCAATCTGTTAGAAATTATCTTACCCTTAATTAATGGTACTTATTAAGAAGTAGTATTAATTAGTTATAATTTTTTTCAGATAGTGTTTTTGTAATTTCAAATTATTTAAAAATAGTGATGATTTTATATTTTCTAGAATAATATGGAACAAGGAAGCCAACATCAGCCATTATTAAATGATCGTGCTTAGATAAATCAGCCCAAAAATAAAAATGGTTCTGGTTTAATTCCTATATATATTTAGGGTGTTGAATGTTTCTTAGCATTTGCATCATCAAACATAGAATATGTTTAAGAAGGACCAATGAAGTGTCCTTGTAAATAAATTGCTCTGAGAACGTTTGACACATTTGACAAGGTTGGGGGACATAACTTGCAGTTTGGTTTTCATCTAGATTATGTTATTTGGTATCAAAACAGTGAACGCAGTTCCAGAGAAGATATTAATAACTTGATTCTGGATCTATCACTATTCTAAAAATTTAGTACATGATGTTGCAGGTCCATCACTTCGACAAACTGAAACTCACGATGATATCGATTTAACTACTGACTTGGAACCATTAGAATTTTATAAGTTGTTGAGGTCTGATGAGGATTCATTTTATCCTGGTTTCAAGATAAGAAAATTAGAAGTGGTTGCAAAATTTATGGCTATTAAATCAGATAATGCAATGTCAAACAGCTGGTTTGATTAGATATTTTCTCTGGTTAAAAAACTGTTACCTGGAGGAAATCTGATGCCTGTAAATTACTATGAGTGCAAGTGGCTGGTTCGTAATACGAGCCTTAGTTATCAGATGATTCATTCATGTGAAAATTATTTCATCTTATATTATGGTTAAAATGCGTTTTTGTATAGTTTTCCCACATGTGGAAAATCGAGGTATAAAGAAGCTCAACCTAGGAAGTCTGGATCGATTCCTGTAAAACAGTTGAGATATTTCCCCATTACACCCAGGCTTCAACGTTTATTTATGTCACATAACATAGTGTCATTGATTTCATGTCACAAAACCAATAATTCAGCCATTACAAACTTGACTCATCCATCTGATGATGATTCATGGAAACATTTTGATTGTCTGCATCTGTATTTTGATTTAGAAGCCCGAAAAGTTTGATTACGTCTATCTATTGATGGTTTCTATCCATTTGGTTCTTATGGTAGTATGTATTCATGATGGAATTTCTTTATAACTCTATACAATCTACCTCTATGGATGTTGATGAAGGATCCCTATATATTTTTGATCTTATTAATCCCAGTACATCCAAAAAATAATATTGATGTTTATTTCAAACCATTGATTGATGAGTAAACTTCATTCTGGAGTAATGGTGTTAGTACATATGATGTTTCTATTAAAAAAAATTGAAATTAAAAGCTGCATTTATGTGGACGATTAGTGACTTTCTGACATATGGCATGTTATCTGGCTAGAGTACATGTGGTACGAAATCATGTCCTTACTATATGAAAGTCAACAATGCTTTTATGCTCGTCAATGGGAAAAAACCTTTCTATTCTGACTGTCATCATAGAATTATTCCAACCAATCATCCTTTTCAAAGGAAAACAATCTCATTTCAAAAAAGGCAAAATTGAAAGGGTTGAACCTCGAAAAATGATCTCAAGTACAGAGTTAAAATCAGTTGTATTTTTATTACCTCCAATAAAATGTGGACCAACAGTAAACCAACAGAAATTTCATGGTTTTGGGAAATGATATAATTGGATAAAATGAAGCATTTTTTGGGATCTCCCATATTGGTCTAATTTGTTAGTCCACCACATGTTGGATGTCATGCATATTGAGAAGAAATGTTTTGATAATTTATTTCATACCATTTTGGATACACCAGGTAAGACCAAAGATAATATAAAAGCACTATTATATCCTTCTAAAATTTACAGGCGACCAGAACTTGAACTATTTGAAAATGTCAGATCACTTAGGATAATGAAACCAGAAGAAGCTTATACACTTTACAAAGAAATTCGCTTATTATTTTGTCAGTGGATTGTAGATTTGAGACTTCTAGATGGCTATGATTACAATTTGGGAAGACGTGTTTAAAATGATCATATTACAGGATTAAAAAGTCCTTATTTTCATGTTATAATGGAAAGACTTATGCTGATTTGATTCAGAGGTTTTTTTAATTCTATGATTTAGGAATCGATAATAGACATTTCATATTTTTTTCGATTCATTTGTGCAACAACAATATACTACGATGCGCTAAGAAAACTGGAAGAAGATGTTGTTGGAATTATATGTAAACTAGAAATAATCTTTCCTTCTGATTAATTTGAATCAATGGAACATATGATATTAAAATTTCCCCATTAAGATAAATGTGTATGTCTAGTAAAATTTCGATAGATGTACCCATTTGAGAGATTCATGTAGAAATTGATGGAAAAAAGTACATAACAAATAATCACTTGAAGGCTCAGTTGTTGAAGCTTAATTGCAAGAGGAAAATTCTTTTTTCTACTCTCAATATTTTGAATATGAATATCCCTTAAAACAAAACTTCATAGGACAGAACTAGAGAAATTTTAATGATGAAATGGAAAATCAATTATTAGTTTTTAATCAGCCAAGTCTTGGCTTCGGTGGAGTTCAAGAATGATGGCTTTCAGATGATGAACATAACAGAGCTCATACATATGTTCTGCTCAACTATGAAAAAATGGCATAATTTGTACTGGGACGGCTTGTATCACTTATTCTATAACTTCTATTATAGTATGAAAAATTATTTTATTTGTAGGTTATATGATAATCATATCAAGAAACAACTTCAAAAAATTACAGGAGCTGCTCTTGAAGAATGCAGACAAAAAAAATTCTCAATGGTTTCAAAAACTAGTAACATAAATTATTTACGGTTTAATATCAATTCAATTTAATATTTATTATATTGATAATTGTTTTATAAATTTTTAGGTGTCTCAACATGCTGATAAAATTGATAAGCGACTGTTTATATTTAGTAACCCACCATCCAAAATGGTTAAATCATATAATGCATATGTGTTGAATTGTTTTTAATTTCATAAACGTGCATATGGGATATCAAAAAAACAATGAATAGTGGAGTTTGTTTGAGAGGATCGCATCATAGAGAAACTGATGTTTCCTTTTAGGGCATTCTGGGTGAAATTATTGTGTTATGTTATCTTGGATATAATTATATAACGATGTTTAAATGTCGGTGGTTAGATACTGAGAGAGGCTTTTATGTTCATCTGACTCATAGAATCGTCAATATTAAATATAAAAGTTTTCTTTCATTAAATGAACCACTTTTACTGGCTCAACAGGAACATCAGATTTACTATGCAAATTAATGCGCTACTTTAAGTGACCTGAGTGATTGGTGGAGAATTATAAAAATGAAATCTAGGGAAAATCAATTTACTTAAACTGAATGTGGTTCTGCTGAAGTCGCAGGAACTGAAATTTTTTAATAGACTAATCAAAATCAATTTTTTCACAAATAAGTGTAAATATCAATGATGAAACCCCACAATTCAGGGTCTATAGCGATAAAGATGTTAATAATATGACAAATTAATTTGAAATTACAAGGGATGGTTAATGTGAAAATCATATGGATATTGACGATGCCGATTACAAATATGAAGACAATGACATCGTCATATATGAAGATTATGATAATGCAGAACATTGACATAGTTAAATTCATGTTATGATCATAACTAATATATATCTATAAATGATAGTTTTTTTCAAATCTCTCCTAAAAAATCATTTTGTGTTTCAGATGGATCATGATCTATTCCGCGAGTCGCAGGAATTTGATCTACCTTTGGAAGTGGGGGATGTGGGATTATCTGACCCATGGCCTACTGGTGGTTCAATATGTACGCAGAGGGGGCGCGGTCTTGCGCGAATGATGATTCCTGACCCTATCCCCGAAGAATGTCCATGTCTTGGCATCGATCCATGCAAACGGATGTATGATAACCTCTATATTTTAGTTATATTTTTCATTAATTTATTTATATAAATACTAATTGTTTTATTATTTATTCTTTTTTCAATGTTTTGTGCATGTATCTATTGGATAGAAGAGCGTTATCTTGCACAATTACTTCTCTTAGCCATGGAACACATGGGAACAAATTCCTGTTGATGTGCTGCACTCCATGTATAATCATTGGCTGGTACGTAAATAAATAATATTTATTTTTAAATTTATTTTATTAATAACTTGATATTATAATTTATTGGTAGGGTTTATGGTATCCTATCGATGATAGCATTCGTGACGCTATCCATGCAGTATGAGAGGTGGCTATGCATGATTTTTTGCGTTAGTTTTTGCACAATTTGAGAATGACGGCCATTAAGAAAGCAGGAGAGACAGTATTTGATGAGTAGTGTAGTGCCCACCAACCAGATTACAATTCATCTTAGGTTTGGGATGGATTATATTCACACTAGTTGGGTGGTGGATTTTAGAGGAGGTCTTCATTGGGTCAGCGGAACCATGGGAGACTGGAGGTGACACATCGAGCTGGAAGCCGTACATTCAGTACACATAGAGAGCATATGGTAATTATTATTTTTTAAATATTTTATATAACTTCAAAAATAAAGGGTTTATTTTATATTCATATAGGAAATCGAGCATCCCGATGTTACAAAGTACGATGTTTTTTTCGGAATATGTACAATTATCCATCCACTGGAGAGATTAGAGGTGATTGACAGTGTCGGGTTTGGTTAGTAATATTTTTTTTCAGTTTGACAATTAACATCATATAATATTTTGAAAATTTTAATTTCAAATTGGAATTGAAGAAGTCATATAAGGCTGCAACCTATCAGACACAGGCTGATGGTTAGGACGAGGTGACTGATCAGACTAGTGCACACCATTTCAACGTGGTTGCATGGATGCAGGTGAGTTATTTGTGGTTTTTAATCACCCTAAAGATTAAACCTAATTAAAAAACATCAGGTTCTCACACAACCCTAAATGTGGATTATTATAGAAATAAAATATTTCAATTTTCAACCATCCAAGAACAAAATAATGTTATAGTATTTCATAATTTTTGAATAATTCTTTGTTACTAAAGGTATGATAGGTGATGAATTAGTGTAACCTTCCTATCTCATTTTTTGGATATTCCCTTAGAAAGTATTTATTTATACTTTACCACATTCATTAAAAAATGTCATAAAGATACTATATGAAATATATGCTAAAAGGTATCTTAATTTTCCATTTAAAATGACACAGTTTTATAATGAAAATGTTCAATGTTTTGAATGTGATAAAATTGACCATAAGTCCTATAAATAATTATATTTTGGTTTTCCTATGGAAATTAAGTGGTATTGTTTATATTTTTTTAGTGATAAATTTTTTTATGGAATTATTTTCTTCATTACATGAAATTGAATCCATAAATATATGTCTTAGTGGGAGGAAATTTGAAATTTGAGAATTTTAAAATCGAAGAAAAAAGTATTTATATTATTGAAGTTGAGATTGTTCCATAATGATTTATAGAAGAAGAACCGACTTGGTTTATATGAAAACCAGGATGGTTTGTTATGATTCATCATATTCTTAAGAGATTGGATTTCTTATTGGGAATTATGATGATTTTTACAGGTTTCATGTGATTATAATATTATCATCGATAGTGAATGTGATCCCAAAAGAAAGGAAATATCTATCTCCACTAATAAAATATAAATAAGTATAAAAAATATGTATCATAAAATATAAAACCTCAAAAACATGAATATCAACATCTTTTATATTATACCTTAATGAATTACACTTTATATTGATCTTGGTGGCAAGAAGATACATATATCTTATCATTTTGGGGGAAATTGATCAGTGGATCTATAAACATTTTTTGATGACCCTTAAATGACTGAAGGTGTTTTAGTGCCTCTAGGTATTGATGAATGGCCTTTGGGAATGACTCGAGTTTTTTTTTCTTGAAAATAATTATACACTTTTGGAATGATTTAAAATTTTCCTAGTAGGAGTAGGATCAAATCCTTATATAGGGTCTTTGAGGTTTCAACATTAATGATAAAAAGTATATAAACCCTATCATTTTCCTGCCTATTAGAAAATATACATTTAACCCATAAATTAGGATCATAATTAATAACAAAAATAATTAAAATGAGTTGTAAATAAATAAAACTAAGCGGATTAGGATGCAGAAAAAACATATATTATATGTACAGTAACAGTAATGTTGATTGTAGAATATGACATAAAAGTCACCACCATGGTGTTGTGCTTACAACTTTAGTGAACATAAAACAATCTCCCACTTGGATTAAAATATCAATAAAACATAATCCTAAACATAATAACTTTTTATAAATGATATGATTTCTTTGAGCCCCCTTCCTTTAAAGTTACATTTTAAACAAAAAACTGTTCATATCAAATGGACTAACATTGGGATGTTGTAGGCCTCAATAGTATTGAGAATAGAATATAAAATATTTATTTCACATATGTAATAATTGTAACGACCCGGACCCAAGAAACTACCTGAATAGTGCCAAATGGGTCGCGTGTCACTAACTTAGGCGCACCTCCCCTGAACGCCAAAGGATGCCGACAAGCAGCGAGGGTCTGAATAGGTATACTAGGGAGGCTATAACCTCTCGGAGGAATAAAAATTGTACTGGTCCGATTATAATACTAAAAAGTGCAGCAAAAATAAATGACTCAGTAGACTTGAACCAGACCCGCATAGCAGAAGCATATCAAATATCAATAATCCAACGGAAGCAATATAGAAACAACATCAGCGGAAAGTAAACAGAACAACATGCAAGAAATCAACTACAACAACTTCTAAAAAACCAAGGATTGAATCCATATATAAGTCAATGGTGCCAATGGCTAACCAACTATTGCTATAATATAATATGGTAAGCATGCTGATACAAAAGGGAAAAATTAAACAAAGTAACTCCAGCAAGGAATGACCTCAAGGTTCATACCAGTCTCTATTCCAACAGCACTAAAGTCAATCTCCTGAGGTAGACCCTCTACCTGCACACAATTTCATAAAGTCTACACGCATCCTAAAGGGCCCGTGAAGGGTGTGAGGCAAGTCTTAGTTAGATACCACCCAAGGGTTCATAGATAATATATGTGTTTAGGCAGACATGCTAATATAAGAAAAACTGGAAACAATATAATCCCCAAAAGTTAACACGAACTTCACTGGTGCTCAGCAGCCACCAGGAAGTGTCACCTACTTCGGCCAGTGTCAGAATCTTTGGATGTAACCCTGAAACATGTGCCACCCGACACCATGTGTCTCAAGTAACGACGTCCCTAAGGCACGCCCATTAATCGTATCCCAGCTAGGAAGCACAACCTTCCCATGGCACAACATCCGGAGGAACAACAATACCTGTCCTCAAAAGATAACCAAAGGGACAACGATGTCTGGCCTCAAATAACGGAGAGCCCCTACCCCCAACCTGACTACCTCAAAGCTATCTCCTAAAGGCTCCTAACCTTCCACGTGGACTCCTATGGCAAGAACCCCCAAAACCAAATATACCTAACCACATCTACCGGGGGTCTCTACCCAGCGAGTGGTCGTACCACCTCATCTCGGAGTCTATATGTGTACACACTACTCAAAAGTACCATGTGAGCGGTAATCCACTCAATATATCCCCAAGACACATGATCTATGACACCTTGTGTCCCTGCGAACCTGTTGCTCAAGTCTGATTGCCTTGGCATCTAAGTAACTCGGGCCATGCCCATCCCGACAGTCCAACTACCTCAACTGACGTCCATGACGCCCAATCTCGTGGTAGCAAACACCAAAAGTAAACTGAGAAAAATCCCTAACATGTGATACTCATCAATCAACAATATATCTGGGCCAAGCCCAACACAACAAGAAGTTCAACGTAGGAAATATCACAGATTTCATATTCATACTTGAAAGTATCACTTTAAACAGGCTACTACTAAAGAGTCAAATTGTACTGACTTGTGCTACCCCATATCAGAACCTAAGGTCTTAAATTCCTTATACAAATTAATAACATGATTTAGCAAATAAAACTCAACAGTTTAATCCAATAGCGTCAAAAGAAGTCTAAACTAAGAAGTTTGAAAATTGGTCCAAATCATACGCATTTCGGCACACCCGGCCGAATTGCCTCAAATGAGCTATGTCCTCTAAACCGTCCTCGCTCAAGCACAACAAGGGTCAGGGAATACCCAGAGGCCTCCCAAAATGCCGATAAACTATTAATGATAAATGAACAAGGGTTTTGCATAATAACCAACGTTGCGCCCGAAGGTCGCAACCCACAGTAGTCTACGAGAACATGGAAGAAGGTATGCACCACCAACCTCTTACTCATATGATGAAACTACTTTAATATCAGCCTCTGAATCAGTCTGAATCGAGGTACATCTGCATTTCTGTTAAATACCAAAAATTCTATTCAGATGGAATCTACAGAGAAATAGGTGAGCAATTAAGGAAGAATAATGGTGTGCGGGGTTAGCCTCTCCAATGCGGTCCGACAGCCACCAACGGATCGAGGAACGGACAACGTATGATGATTTTGGGTGGGTTTCTATTTTTCTAAGGTTCTCAGATGAACCTTTCATCCAACGGGGAAGAAGAAGACATTTTCTGAAATAAGACACGACGACCTCTCAGATGATCAAATAAAAATAAAAGTACACGACATGTTTTCAATTTACACTCCTTGTAGATGAGTTTCCATACTCCGACATAAGCGGAGTCTAGAACATGGCTTGGACCGTGTACACGCTCAACACACTGCCAGGGACTCGGCCTCTATATGGAACAAAGTTACACGGTGTGTCAAGGAAGACTACATGCCCTGTATATAGAAATTTACACCATGGAACCACACAAAATGTACTTGGCATCGCACGGTTAAGGATACACGACATGTCTATAAATACACGCCTCATAGTAAAAAAATTCTACAAATTCATCACATGAGATGTTCTCGGTGAGTGCACGGCCAGTCACTCAGTTATCACATACACAACGTGTAGTCTAGAAACTTCCAGAACTGCCCATATTTTCAAGACTTCTCAAGAACCAGTCAAAAATTTCAAACAGGGGTGTGATTTGACCCGTTCTAAAAACCCAGGTTCTTACAAACTCCCTACATTAATGTATCTCGTCCCTGAGATACATTATGAAACCAGGAGATGGCACCGAACACGCCCATCCTGGTTAAACAACCCATAATACCCCGGTCTAAAGGTTCTAGCTAAAATTCCTAAAAGGGCTCCCCACCTTAGGAATTTCCTACTCGGTCTCAACCCGAACAAATCTCAAAGCAATCAAAATAAACAAAAAAGGCCCAGTGACCTGTTTCTCGGACCCATGGTCCTCCTGTGACGCATCGTCACCCCTGTACCTCCTCAGTGCTCACGTGTTTCTTCCGACACCCAACGTAACCCTCACTGCATTGTTGTTTTCCTTCATGAGGTCCAGCATCTAATAGATGCTCAAATCAAACCTGGTGTCATGCACCTCAAGTAAACTGCATCCTCGATGCCTTGACTCCCACGACACCACAAGTATCATGCATCCTTGATGCTCCTGATTCCACAAATCTCATATATATAAATAAAATATATAATTCATCTGATATGATCCCAATCCCACTAACTAGCATTTTCACAGTCCACAAGTATCATGTGAATCCCGAGCACTCAACCAGACATGCCAAAAAAGTCCATTCCAAAAGAAAGAAAGGAAAATCACAGCCACACCTCCAATGTACCTGCCACCGTCGTCATCTCACCAGCCTGGTCAATCCCTGGCAGCTCCACAGTGTGCACCTGGCCAGATGTACTGCTACCTAATGTCTGACCTCCCTGTGGTGCTGCTCCAGTCACTAGCCACTGACCCCTCAGATGGGTCCCACCGTCTTTGTCACATCCTCCGCGCATCACTGAACCTAAACTACCCTCTCCTGGTACCTGACTTGAACCAACACCTGACGCCACAGTCTGTCCTAGTCACTGCCTACCGGCTGTCTGAGAAGGGTGCCTACAAAACCTTTCCAGATGCCCGACCTATCCATAGGCCCGTCACTCCATCTGAGGCCTATCGCACTGAGCCCGAACATGTCCCAGCTGCCCATGTTGAAAGAAAACCACCGCTGAACTACTAATAGGTGGCCTAGCTGAGTCCTTGGCCTACCTGCCCTATTGGAACTCATCTCTACCTCACTTCACGGTGTCCGAACCATCACCTAAAGCGTCCGCTCTGCCAATCTGGGGCCTATCCCTCTTCTTTACCTATGCTATAAGTTCCTAGTTCACCGCCTCAATGAAAGAAAACATCCTTAAGATGTTTACCTGAACATCAATGGAATGTTGTAACCCATCCTCAAAGCGCCTCACCCTAGATGCGTCATCACTTACCATACCAGGTGTAAAGAGAAACAACAATGTGAAGGTAGCTGTGTAGTCCATAACAGACATATATCCCTGATTAAGACTCATGAAATATGAAGCTCTCTCTACCCTCAGCGTCTCCGGGTAAAAGTGCCCGAAGAACCTGTCCTCGAAGTCCGTCCATTCCAGTCACTCTTGCCTACGAGCCTAAACCTGCACATCCCACCAATGCTTCACCGGTCCTCTCAGCATATACGTGACCAGCTTGACCCTCCGCCCTGGAGGCATATCTAGTTGCTCAAAGATCATCTGCATACTCTCTATCTAGTTCTCAGCTGCCTGCGGACCACCCTCACCCTGAAAAAGCGGCGGGTGTTGCGACTGGAACTCTCGCGTCAAATATTCCATAGAAGGCTCTGCACCCTGTGTGCCTCTGTTAATCCCCTGCAAGACCCGTACCATGCTTGCTCGGAGCAGCTCATCATTCCACGGTCCGAACGCTGCAAAACCCAGCTGATGCCCTGCGTGCACTGGATTCTGAACCCGATCATGTCCCTAAGCCTATACCTGTGGCTCATTCTCTGCCTGTACCGGATTCTGAACCTGATCCTACGGTACCATATAATCTCCTACCTGATGCTCTATTGAGTCATGAAGGAGTATCCCATATAATACCATAAATGGTCAGACATCCCAAATATATATGACAATATATTCTACGCAGATAAGGAAATATGTAAAGAGGCAGTGTATAACAACTACCCTTACTCTCCCCTATCGCAACCCATGCCCTTGGCATCCCGACTTCATGACCTCATTACCCACCCTCAATAGATCCAAGTATCAATAGTACCTTGGGCCAAACCCATCCTAACAACCAACGTTGCCTCAAACCCGACGACTGAGTCACCCAATCCTGACAGTTACACTACCTCAGTCATAGTACCTGCCTTCTCTTATAAGAGCCAGACCCAAATATATTGTACATGCAATTCTACAAAATACAAATAATGGCATACACATTGAAATAAACAAGAAATTCTATCAGGAGTTTCACATATTCTCATTTCGGAGCACACATAACATGGAAATTGATTTTATTCACATGGTATTATCACTTCACAGAGAATACGTGTAGTTATGAAATTGAAATACCATAAAATGTGCCTATCAGAAGCCAAAAAAACAAGCCTTGTCGTACCGGCCAAGGTTTTCATATCATAATCAATAACATCAATCAAAAATTGATCCATCGAGGTGGAAATAATATAAAGTGTAATCTGAGCAAAAACAAATAGCAACTCCCACCCACGGGAACTCAATCCATCCCTCGTACATGGGGCTGCAGGCACCCAAGCACGAGTTCAAAATCTAGTTCCAACAACAAACTATCTCCAATCTACCATATCCCAAATAGTAAAACTAGCAGAAATAAAAAGAGAAGTCTCAAACTCGTTAGTAGCCAGAAAACACTGCTACTAAATCCCTATCAAGAATTCCTATGATACCACTTTGTAAAGACCCGGACCTGAGCAGCCACCCAAACAGTGTCAAACGGGTCAGGTGTCACAACCTTAGGAGCACCTCCCCTGAATTCCAAATGTTATGGACTAGCAGTGAGGGTCTAAATAGGTATATTGGGGAGGATATAACTTCTCATAGGAATAAAAATGGTACTGGTACGAGTATAATACTAAAAAGTGCAGCGGAAATAAATGACTCAGTAGACTCGAACCAGACCCGCATTGCGAAAGCATATCAAATATCAATAAACCAACAGAAGCAATATAGAAACAACATAAGTGTAATGTAAATAGAACAGCATGCTTGCAATCAACTGCAACAACTACTAAACAACCAAGGCATGAATCCATATATAAGTCAATGGTGCCAATGGCTAACCAACAATAGCTACAACATAATAAGGTAAGCATGTTGATACGAAAGGGAAAAACTAAACAAAGTAACTCCAGCAAGGCATGCCCTCATGGTCCATACCAATCTCCATGCCAACAGCACTAAAGTCCATATCTGGAGGCTGACCCTTTACCTGCCCCCAATTTCATAAAGTCTACACGCGTCCTGAAGGGCCCGTGTAGGGTGTGAGACAAGTCTCAGTAGGATACCACCCAAGGGTGCGTACCTAATATATTTTTTTAGGCAGACATGCTTATATATGAAAAACAGTAAACAGTACCATGCCCAAAAGTAAACACGAACTTCAGTGGTGCTCAGAGGCTACCAGGAAGTGTCACATGCTTCGGTCAGTGCTGGAATATTTGGATGTAACCCTGCACCACGTGCCACCCGACACCATGTGTCTCAAGTACCGACGTCCTGAAGGCACGCCCAACAATCGTAACCTAGATCATAAGCTCTACCTGCCCATGACACAACATCCAGAGGAACAACGATACCTGTCCTCAAATGATAACCGGAAGGACAGGGATGTCTTCCCTCATATCACGGTGAGCCTCTTCTCCCAAACTGACCGCCTCAAATCTATCTCTTGAATGATCCTCACCTTCCACGTGTCATCCTATGGAATGCACCCCCAAACCAAATATACCAAACTTCATCTATGAGGGGCCTCTACCCAGCGAGTGTCCATACCACCTCGTCTCAAAGTCTATATATGTGTACAGTACTCAAAAGTACCCAGTGAGCAGTAATCACATCAATATGTCTCCAATCCACAACACCTATGACACCTCGTGTTCTTGCGAACATGTCGCTCATGTCTGATAGCCTCGCCATCCAAGTAACCCAGGCCAAGCCCAACCCAACAGTCTGACTGCCTCAATCGACGTCCATGACGCCAAATCCCATGGTAGCAACCACCAAAAGTAAACCGAGAAAAATCCCCAACCTATGATCCCTATCACTTGACAATATATTTAGGACATTCCCAACACAACAAGCAGTTCAACACCTAAAATAGCATACATTTCATATTCATACTTGAAAGTATCACTTTGAACAGGAAATTACTAAACAGTCAAATTACACTAACTTGTGTTATCCCATATCATCACCTAAGGTCTTAAAGGCCTTAAACAAATTAATAACAGGATTTAACAAATAAAAATCAATAACTTTATCCAACAGAATCAAAAGTAGTTTAAACTAAGCAGTTTTAATATTGTTCCAAATCATACGCATTTCGGCACCCCCAGCCGAATTGCCCCAAACGAGCTATGACCTCTAACCCGACCACCTTTAAGCACAACAAGGGTCAGGGAATACCCAGAGGCATCCTAAAATGTAGATAAACTATTAAAGATAAATGAACAATGGATTCACTCAATACCCAATGTTGCACCTGAAGGTCACAACCCCCAATTGTCTACGAAAACACGAAAGAAGGTATGAACCACCCACCTTGTACTCGTACGAGGACACTCCTTTGATATCATCCTCTGAATCGGTCTGAATCACGGTAGATCTACATTTCCGTCAAAACCCAGAAATTCTATTCGGATGGTATCTGCGGAGAAACAGGTGAGGATTCAAGGATGAAGAAGGGTGTGCGGGGTTATCCTCTCCAATGTGGTCTCGTAGTCACCAACGGATCAAAAAACGGACAATGTATTACGATTCTTGGTGGGTTTCTGTTTATCGGAGGTCCTCAGAAGAACCGTTCGTCCAACGGGAAAGAAGAAGACATTTTTTGAAATAAGACGCGACAGCGTCTCGCATGATCAAATAAAAATAAAAGTACACGGTGTATATTTTTAAATTACATGACATGTAGATGGGTTTCTATACTATGACTTAAGCGGATTCCATCACATGGCTTGGACCGTGTACACGGTCAACACACGGCCATGGACTCATACTCTACACGGAACAAAGTTACACGGTGGGTCAAGGAAGACTACACGCCGTGTAGATGGAAATTTACACCTTGGCACCACACGACATGTACTTGTCCGCGCACGGTTAAGGATACACGGCGTGTCTATAAATACACGCCATGTAGTAAGAAACTTCTACACTGTCATCACACAGCATGTACTCGGTGAGCACACGGCCAGTCACTCGGTTAACACATACGTGGCGTATACTTAAAGTACATGGCGTGTAGTCTGGAAATTTCTAGAACTGCCTGGATTTTCTAGACTTCTCAGGAACCAGTGAAAAAGTTTAAAAAGTGGTGGGATTTGACCCATTCTAAAAACATGGGTTCTTATAATAATAGGGTGATCTCTAGTAAATAATCAGTGATACTCAAGCCACTAAGTGGTCTGGTGTGGTCTTCAACAATTATACTCATATATCTATATGAACATGAAGAAGCATTATTTTAATAATATACATTTATACCCATATAATCACTATATCTACGATAAAAAGTGACAAATTTACATTGAAAACGTTAATCTAGTCCATTCCATCTCATCTTATCTTGGTTCCCTTAAAAATATTGTCCATGTCAATGAATATATTACATTTTATCTATATAATAGATGAGTGAATCACATTTCTCTAATATAACTATTTGAACCCATCATATTTGATTTAGCTCAGAATGACAATACATTTAACAGTTCTAATTCAATCAGGGGATAAATGTTTTTATTGATAATATAAGCGGAAAATTCCTATCTTGGTTACACTCTAAACAGAATGTTGGTTAATAATATACCCAACCATCCATGATTTTATAAGTTGGTATATTAATTTTTTTTCAAAATATGGCACCAATATTCAATGGTTATTGTTTTAGGTATATCACAAACATAAGTTAAAAAGGATTAATAACAATCATATTCCCCCAATTATATCAATGTCCATGTGAAATTCAATGATA
The DNA here is from genome assembly GCA_963277665.1 of Viscum album. Lineage (NCBI taxonomy): Eukaryota > Viridiplantae > Streptophyta > Magnoliopsida > Santalales > Viscaceae > Viscum > Viscum album. Next base: position 73,844,021 of record OY728156.1, read on the forward strand.
TTTACTTTAACAACTATTTTAAGTAATAAATATTTATATATTACTAAAAAAGTATATATGTTATTTCTAATATACAACCTGTTAAACTGAGTATAGGAATATATTAATTCTAACATTTACATATAATCACAAACCATAATAATCTATGATGATCATCGATTTGGGACAACTTAGTGATTTACTTTAAATGGATATTATCATATGATAGTTTACATAATCTAAATTATAGAAGAAATGAATGATTGATAAATGAATATTTCCTTTTCTTACAATATCATTATATATATTCAAAACCATTACGATCAGTCTCTTATCAATTTAATATGAAAATATTCTTTATAAATATCATGGTGTTTTGTGGTAATTAAATTTCGAACTCATTAGATCTCCATGTAATTCATGTCCCATATTTCTATAACCACTATATAGAACTATCCAACTAAACTCTTTTAATGAGTATCATAAATGATGTATGAAATATTGAAATATTGTGAGGCTTTTAATCATATTCAAAATGTTTAACTCTTTAAACATAATAAATCTCATCAACTTCACATCATGAAATGTTATGAAGATTAATATTTTTGTCGATTTAAAACTATTTATATGCTAAATATCAACATCATATATAAAACCTATACAATCAAAAAATATTGATGAGGTCAATCTAACCATTTAAATTTTTATTATCCAATATATCCTAAACAGTAGTAGTATAATGTTACATTCAATTAATTATTTTAAAAACATTTAAACATTTACAATTCACTTTAAAATTATACCCTAAACTATTTATATATATCATTAGAATTTCAATTTTAAATAGGTGGTCATTATAGTGACTTTCAATTTATCACAATAATTAAATAACTATTTAATATCATTATTTAATTTCACATATCCTAACTCTTTAGAATATTATGTGAAGAATAACTTGAAATTAGATATGTATAATATTTTAAATGTTAATCATTAGTTACTTTAAGATCAAAAATAATGCCACTTGATATTTATATATTATATTACCTTACAAATAACCTAATAAGAATCAACACAATCAACATTTTTTATTAGTTAATAAATCATGTTTTTTAGTAGTTTTATTTAACGAGTAAAAATTTGATTTCATTCATATATGGTATTCTTTTTGTTTGGAGTAGTTTCATAAAAATAAGATTTTATTCATTAAAATACACCACTACTAGTTGGGAATCACATTGCATCATGTTTTAACAAATAGATATATAGTCACAAAATCCTAGATAAATCACTTTTCTCAATATTTTCTTCAATAAACATGTTATAGAATCCAATGAATCATAATTCATTATCTCATTTTGTTTGAAAATGTTTTTTAATGAAACACATGTATTACTATAAAATTGAAACGTGATAAATAAATAGATCATTTAGTAATATTTATTAGAGATTAAAATATTTGTTAAAATTCTAATAATATATATATAAAACCTTTTCATCATCACTTGAATTCAAACTACAATATCTATAATTTATTTTATTTGAAATGCATTATATTCTAAAAATTTAAATTATATATCCAGAATATCAATCCCATTAAAATCATAGAATCAATTCTTATAACATTAAAACCTAACATGGAAATTCCATGAAGTTTCTAAAAATTATTTTTGTTCTTCTGGATAATATCATCAAATAAAATTTTTACACCCACTTTCAAATAAATATTGGTTTCAATTTTTCCAACAAGCATATTAAGGAAACATTGTTGGACATTCCAACTAACTCTCATCTGCTGATTCACAATTTAATATATTTTCACAACCAACACAATATATGAATAGAAACATAAAATACTAGGATCGATTATTCTCAACACTTTGATAATATCATGTAAATTTGTTTAAATTAATATTCCATTTCAAACCATTTAAATATATGAAAAAACTAATGAAATTCCCTAACCATAATAAGTGGTAATAAATATTATAATATCTCTAATTTATTAGAATTGTAAATAATATTGAGTATATGAGAGGGATCAAAAGTTCCTTAGACCATTTAGATTATAATTCCTTTGAATACATCTTCTAAATAAGCATATATAATCAACTTTTTAAAAAATATGATACTTGGTTACTAATGAAGTTATTTCTCTAAAAAAATTAATTTACTATACAAAATAAATTTTATTATGTTAATAGTACGATTTTCTAAAATTAATATTTTCATTTTTAGTGATAGGTTACAACAATTTGATGATGATGAGACTATTATCTAAAACAGAATTTTTTATAACATGAATGTATTCTTTTGTATCCTTCCATAAAGGAAATTTAATTATAATTCTCTAACTAAAATTGATAACCCATTGGATCATATTCATTTATTAATACATGATAGGTACATCACTGAGGAAAAAATTTAATTTAGAATTTGTCCCATCATATTGTAATTTAGATAGAGAATAAACTCATTTATAATAGATTTGATTCATGGATAGTCATTTGGATATCCTTTTATCCTAATCCATCACTATGGATACACACAACTCTAATCCCCTGGTAGAATAATCATTTTGGTTTTATAGATAGTGAAACCCAATGAATGTTTCAGAAAATAATATGACACTTAATTAATCTTGTGGCTTCATTCTTCATCCCAAAATTAACCAATAAAAAAGAGAGTCACTTATTACATACTTTTCATACACAATATAATATCTGGTAACCTATTTTTATAATGAACCCACCTAGATGGATGATAAAGTTCATGAAAAGTTTCCCTTTAAAGGGAATCTCACGCTAATTATTTTAAGGGTGTTCACATTTCAGAGCTTCCCTAATTTAATATACATCATATTTATAATAAATTTATATCTATTTAATCTTATAAAATCGTAATATTCTTATAATTTATTCTTTTTTTATGCATACTTATAATTATTTAGTTTTTAATACCTATTACAATCAAACAATTATTTTTTTCGTGCCAAATTAATGTTTAAATCTTTAAAAAAACCACATGATTATATTAATCACCCAAAAATACAATAAAATTATATTCATACAAATTTGAATATATCATATGCATCTGGTAGATGAACTAATAATTTACAGTCTTATCAATACATTTTATTGATAATCATCACATATGTATGACCGGAGTAATACAAACCCCACTCACCATTCAAATGGAAATTTATAAGCCTCCAGGAAGTAAGGTGGTGTGACCCCATATCCCTCTCTTCATGGAGACTTTTTCAATGATATAATTAAATTTATGATATCTCAAACTCCTAAAATGTTGAAAATATGCCCTAAAATTAGATCCAATATATCAACATCAACTAAAAGCTGAGGTCAAGGTAGATTAAAACTAAATATTATGGGATCTTACCTATAAATAAATTACTATTTTGTCTCTTATAGGGATTTTTTAAAAAAAATAATGTGTACCTAATATTTAGAATATAAATAAATTTATAAATAAAAATAATGAATTTAATAACTTAAATTAAATTTTTTTCATAAATTGAAACATGATAAAAATTTATTGATATTTCATCAATTTAGAAACAATTATCATGATTTTATATTTAATATAAACCTTATGGTTATTCTGTAATTTAATATATATACAATTTTATACAAAATTTTTATATGAAAACTTTAATATTTTTTATTATAATTACTTTATTTGTATATGAAATTTCATGAATTAATTTTTATTTTATTTTAGTAATTTTACCCATTTACCTAATTTACAAATCATATAAAATATTTTTTTAAACAATTAATAATATTAATCATCAAAACATTTTTAATGTGGTACAAATAATATATTCAAATAATTCATTTTTTAATATAAAATATAAAAAAAAATTGGTAAAAACTCTGAATTATAAATATCGTCCACTTTATATTTAATTATTTTTATGCAATTTATAATTTTTTATGAATTATAAATATAATTAATAAATATGAAAAACATTCATTGATTAAAAATTTTGATATTATTTTACAAGATTTATTTATTTTTATAAAATTTTTATAATCCTTAATAATTTTACAAAAGATATTTTTAACATTGTCTCTTTAATAACTAATAATTATTAGACAAATGATTCAATGATATTTAATTCATTAACAACAAATATTTAATAGTTACTAAATCTATAATACACATTATATATTTCACAAAAAAATCTAAAATACATTTCATTATTCATAAATAATTTATAAACGTTCCAATTTAATCAATGATTGAACTAAATAAATATATCATTAACAAATATAAAAAACAATATAATTCATATAGGCTTTTAATATAAATTTTATAATATTTGATTATATTTTATAATAAAATTGTTAATTAATATTTTTATTTTCATTCCCAATTATGGAATTTTTCATATAATACCATATATAAAATGATAATAATTATATAAAATTTATAATCCAACTTCAATTATGTCAAAAATTTACACAATATATATTTCATATGAATAAAAATTATTTAAACAATGATCATATAAAACATAAAATCCTTATTTAACTTGATTAAATAATGTCCCTTATAAATCCTCATTATAATTCAAAGAATTAAAATTTAAAATTAGGGATATTTAATAATTTATATATATAAATTTAATAGTTCGACCTTATTTTAAAATATATAAACACTTTAGAATGTAGGCTTATAATTTATAAATTAACATATTAATTCTAGATCATAATCCCGACCATAAAATTAGGTAAAAGTTATTTTAAATTTTATCATTTAATATTTGATTGTATCATTATTAATAAATATTTCATAAAAATGGTTTTAATAATTATAAACAACTTTATAATTATTTTATTTATAAACACATATAATGTTAATGTGATTCCAAAATACCATCTATTATGATATATACAACATTTTTAGAAAAAATAATTTTATTTTGAATAATTTATTGTTTTCCATTTTCACTTCTGTGGAATCACGATTATGTATAATGGTAACCGTCCACTACCCTTTTGTGTACAGTTGGAAATTTGGTATATTTTTTATGTAATTACCACAACTATCTTTACCTGATGCTTCACATATATATAAATCTTGGACTTCCGTTATGTGAACTTTTCTTGTTATGTATAAATGTAATAAATGCACTACCATGTATTACTCTACCCCTTGGTTCTCTATCAATTAACATTTTTAGGACTAAAATAAATCCTATAATTTGAAACTGTTCATCATGTGAAGAGAATCATCATGAAGAAGCACCATGGGAAGTTCAATATCATGGTGATAATGCTGTTTTTTGAAATAACACATTAATCACATTCAATCCTTAAAGTAATTTTTTTGAATACCACATATTGTTTTATTCAACATCATATGATCTTTTGATGTGGTAGTGAAACCAAAAAATGGTAAAATATATAGTTAATAATAAAATATGAAAATATATATGAAAAAAGTGTCTAAAATGACATACATCAATCCCTCTAATATAAAAAACTTCCATATTTTTCCATGATATTGAATGATTAAAAAAGATCATGGTGAGTAGTATATTTATTACTCCTCCCTATGAATGGGGAACATTGGCCAGTAGATCCATAAGCATTTCGAGATAACTCATGAATGCTCGAAGGGATATTGATGCCTTCCTGAAATGACGAACGAGCCTTGAGAAGTAAGATATTTCTTTCTTGTAAGAAGCATACCACTTCTGGAATAAATGAATGGACACCCAATAAGATAAGGACAATATCCATATATAAGATACTTGATGAATCTCCATTAGACATATCAATATGTAATGCATTACACTGTATACTCTATTTGGTAAATATACATTCAACTCATTCAATGTCAATCAAATACATATAAATGTAATCATAAATGAGTTGTAACTAATGAAAACCTTGTGGAAGAAGGATATAGAAATATCACACATCATATTGATGAAAATGATGATGTCATATTTAGATTATAATATCATATTAACCACCACAATTCTATGGTGCCTATTTTATTACACTTATAATAGATTTATTGTGCATATATGGTAAACTGAAAACTGACTGAGATGGTATTAAGAGTTATGATTCTATTAATTTCATAAATTCCATCAAATTTGAGGTTTATTCCCTATAGACTAACCATGTTTATAACATCATGGATACACTAGAAAAAGTTGTAAATATATTTTTTATTTTTTTATTTTTTAAGAAAAATGACATGGATGATAGAGTGTCTACCTCTAAAGCTCACCTGGTGGAAAAGGGTTGCAAATAAATTCATGGAATTGAATATGAATGTAACACCAAACTTTTTTATGAACATTTTTTGAGTTAATTTATTTAATTTTATATATTGATTCCATGATAAAAAAAATTTATATTTAATTATATGATACTCCAAGTTAAACTTGTGCTATAAGTTTCCTCAATTTCGTATAGATTACAAGAAACACTAAGTTTCAATGAAAAAACACTTTGTTAATATAATTATTTAAAAAATATAGTTATAAACTAACTATTAAATATTGAAATATAAATACTAATAACTAGCTTTTAAATATTAATTATAAGTTTATTATATAAATTAATCGTATTAATAATGAAATTTATAATTTTGGTTAAAGTCTGTATATTTTTTGAAAATATAATTTTCTCAAAAGAATATATCTTTATGTCATTCTATAAAGAACAATAATATTGATTTTTGACACTTATAGATATTTATTTTCATAATATACACTTAAATTTTTAATTAATAATTTAAAAATTATATTACATAAGAATTTCAGGGGTTTTATAGAAATATTCCACTTTTGGACGAATTGGGAAAAATACTAAATTTTAATTCAAAGATGTTTTTATTATATTTTGTTTATATAGAAAAATTATATTTTTATATTTTATTAAGTTAGAAGTTAAAAAAATTATAATTACATTAATAATATATATTTCATTTCAATTAATTTCACATTGGATTTGGATATAATAATATTTCAAACTTTTGATGATTTTCGATTTAAAACCTCATTTCCGTGTACCGTTTATGAGACTAATTTAAAATAATCTTGACCACTACTATCTTTTGAATTTTTTAAAATTTTGATTCTATATTTTGGACAATATTAATTTATTATTAAATATAAGTTATAATTAATTTTTGCACGAAAATAATAGTAGAAGTAATTATTATTAATTACAGTTATTAAGGTAAAGAAATATTACTTAATGGTTTACCATTAAACATAAGTGGGAAATGACCTATAAACATATCAAAATACCATTAGATGGACGTGTTTTAACCATGGCACATGTTGGATAAAAAATAGACCATTATTATAGGAATGTTATGAAATTGAAACATCTGAATAGTGTTTGCCTTTTTGTATTTAAAAGAATGTCCCTCCCCTATAACTATAAAACGCAAGTCACCCCCGCACTTATTCACACCTATAAATCCATTTTTATTTGACATAACCCATCCAAATATCCTCCAATATTACATAACATCATCCTAGGTTCTTTATTTTTCATATAATTCTGACCATGGAAGTCCATTGTTGCAACCCAAATGAACTCACAAAAAGATGAGGTAACATCCTTCAATAAGAACATTTATTTATTTTCATTCTCCACACTGTAAAGTATAATTATTCCATTATTATATGATAATATATATATATATATATTTTTATTCTATGTTTAATACCAACACTCACGTACACATCCATCAAATGTGATACACATTCATAATACTTGATTAAGACGTACTACTGCCTCATGAATAGTTTTCATTCGTTCTTCCATTACAACCTATAATGTTTAGAAATAATTATGGAATTAATATTTTTATATTATATATATCAAATTTATGATTTTGATATTCTAATTTAATTATTATATAACACAACATTTAGATTTCAACTTTTTTGGAATATGATAACATCATGTATGGACGTATTGATTGTTGGATCCTCAAAGCAATATGATTCATTCCCACATTACATGGAATTTAGTAAGAAAGGATTTAATAAAACTATATGTTATATATTAAAAAATTATATTTTAATTAATATATATATACCATTTAATTTTCTTTCATTCAAAGTGATAATAAAATGGAAACCAATTTCATGTGTACGTATGACTTACCATTTTCATGAATGACGTGTGTCATTTTATATTTATATATTTTATGAATTTTAATAAATTCATATATAATGAATATATATTTTTATTATATAATGGATAAAATTATATAAGAAATTAAATCATGATCTAATTAAGAGGACCAAGAATAAATATTCAAAACATATGTGAATAATTAAACAGTAATTAGGAGAAATGTAATTATATCATGGAATTGGTAAAAAATTGGTAATAAAAGGTCTTATGAAAATAATATATGGTAATATATAAATAAATATGTTTCTATAAAGGATTTCTAATAAAATTATATTTAATATATAGGAGTCTTGAGTGAGTACGAAGATAGTCAAGATATAAGTTAAGGGGGGTTTTTAGTCTCACATTTATTTTTACGAGACTTATGTAATATTCACCACTCCTCTAGTTTATGTGGTGTATGAAATTAACATTTATGTATTATAGGATTATTATCATAAAATATATGAGTATTTAAATATCCATTTTACCCCTCTTTCTTTGGGTTTATAGTTCAAAAGTTAATATGTCGGTAAGGTAATTTGGTTTTAATTTTCCTTATTTGAGACACATGTTATGATTCGAACCTAAATTATTTTATGAGGTGTATATAATTCCATTGGAAATGATATATCATGAATGGTATTATTTTCATTATATTGTACTCTTCATTTGATGTTATTATTTCATGGGTATTATGATTCAAAGTTACCAATTTGGTATGGGTTTATTACTACAATCACATCTTTTATTAGGATTATTTAAGATTAGGCTTCTAGTGATGAAATATTATGATCCATCTCTTAATAAAACTCATGATTTTTTTCATCATATGGTTATTCATTATATATTCATTCAATGGTAAAACATTTTCACTCTTCGATAATTATGTAAATTATTAAATTGCTTCTAAGAAAATTTGCCTTTATTTCACTCTTTGGTCAAAAATTTATTTTCTTCCAAAACCATGTTTTCATAACATGTTTTAAAAAATATTTTAAAATAATATTTTAATATTATTTTCCAACTAACATTATTTCAATGTCAATCAAAGATTCCATTATAATTATGAAAATCTATTTTCAAAGAAAAATGTATTAAAAAATGTTTTTCTTATAAAATAGTTGTTCAAAAAATAAAGAATATTTTCATGAAAAATGAAATTTAAAGATATTTCAAAATTATTTTCCATATAAGATGACATTAATTGGTGTTACTAATTCCACTATGAGGATAAGATCCAATGGTACCATTAATATTCTTTCTCCAAATGGTTTTGTTTTGACAGCATGATGTATACAAGACCCTTCTCTATTTTAAGTGTTATATTCATATAAAAAATTCATATTAATATATGCTATTCTCTAATGAAAAGATTATAAATCCTATATATTTTACGCATTTTAAGAAAGGATGGTATATTTTTTCTACCCATTTCATTTTATTATTTATAATATGATGAGTTTTTATGATCTTTTTTCAAACATAATTTTGATTTCATTATGATTTTTGTGTGACCTATATCTCCCTACATCTCATTTGGTAATGATTTATTTCACACAAGATAGAAAAGGATGGAATAAAGATGTAAAATATATTCAGTAAAATACTATGTACACAATGATGGTATTGGGAGTGAACTGTGACTACTAATATGGTTTGGGGAGTGAACCCATTACACTATGATGGCCTTGAAAATAATCTTTATGTAATATAGATCTAATTTAGTATGTGTATATATCTTCCAAAATTCCATGTTTTATTCTTATTTTATTCTTTAATGGATTATTCTATTAATTCCTTTATGATTCAAATCATATTAACTATAAAAAATTATGTGATGACTCACATATATGGTCTTCAACATATAGGGTATGATCTTCTAATGTTATGTTTATGTTCTCATAACATTTTAGTCATGTTATACATATGAATCTCTATTTTTTACCCTTACAGTGTGTTTGAGTTCACCCGTTATTTTGTTTTATTTTTCTAGTTTATGAACATATGTAGTATATATGATGTTTGTAATATAAGTATTGGTTATAATGTATATAGTGGGATATGATGTTTCTCAATTATGAACTAGTATTTTTGTTTCTATGTTTCCAATGTCACTAATATAATACATCCTTTGGGTGTCTAATTGGTTACTGTTTTAATTATTCCAAAAAATGATGTAATTTATATATAGGTTAATAGGGGCGAACATTTTTGGTATCATATATAATTCATAGTTGTCCTTTGGAAGCTCGGATGAAAAAACATACTGAGATCCTTAAGAATATGTATCTAAGGATAAATCTAATAATGTGTAAAAATATACGAAAATTTCATAGAATTTTAGTAAATGATATAGTGAGTCATTTCAAAGAAATACATCCTATTATCGATTCTACAAGTGGATTTGGATATGTCACAAATTTATATAGAGGTAGTAATCCTAGAAACACTATATTGACCTAGACTCAATGAAGAACAACTCAACAAAAATGGGTCTTGTTTTACTGCTGGTTTGACACTCCTGGGTATATGATTTTGAAATTAAAAAAAAAAGCTTCATAACTACCATAAAGGATTTAAATAGAAATTTTCAATTAATTAACTATGATAAACCTAAGGTATCATATATTAATGGTGTCATAATTTAGACATTCTATAAGTGGTTCCATGGTTATGTGGCTTCCACGTATGATCATTATTTCTTCCACTATTTTTATTTGTTTTACTAAATGGCTAGAACTTGAAAGAACCACATGAATGATGAGTGAGTCGAACATTGGAATGATTTTCCTTACATGAATATATCTTATATGTGACATGGAATAAAAGATCTCATTATTATTCTCACCCAATATTATCATGATATGAATTATAAAGGACTCCCAAATGAGAAAAGAAGGCAAAAAACCCAGTTAATTCTATGATAAGGTAACATCCACCTTCCATAAGTGGGTCTTCTGATCCCCTTATTATAAATAACGTATGATTACTTCTGAAAATATAATTTCCTTCCACGAGTGATTGAGATATGAAAAGCTCGTCTTGGATATTTATCATTTAGAAGGTGAAGTAGAATAGTGGTGTAATCTAATCAAAATTATGATGCACCAAGATGAAATTGATCAATGGATTGGGATATGTTCACAAATGTATTCATCAATATGTACTCTTCTCACATTCTAGATATAAAAATGGAGAAATTGTTTCATAAGATAAAGTAAATTGATGATGAATGAATTAGGACCAATGAAGGCAATATTAAATTAATTTTGAGGTATGATTTTTGTATTATCATCTAACCTAAAAGTATGGTTGATTTGCTATTATGTGGTATACAACCAAGTATCTGAAATGATTTACCCATAAGAAACTTCTATAGATATGAATATATTATTCCCTTTTCTATCAAGGTGGAAATGGATGTTGGAATTACGTATCAATATCATGTTTTTTAAATGAAAAGATAGATGAATTTCATTTGATAATATAAAAACCATGGAATGAAGAAGATACGATTTCTTTAATTCTCAATTTTTTGGAATAATAATGGAGGAAATTATCTCAATGAATATAATAAATGTTTTATGTGTGGAAAAAATTCATCAAACATTCAATTGCCAAAATTATAGAAATAATCAATTTAACAATGATAATAGTGAGAATCTTGTGCCAAATGTTCCTCCCCAATTTTAGTGCTTAAATTGTATGGAGAATGGTCATTATGATAGATAGTACCTAAACATGAGGGTTAATGATAATGATCAACCTCAGCAGCCTATTAATCTAATAGACAGGGTTAAATCTCATGAAATTTCTATTTTGGATGGATGTGTGATAGGAAATGGTAAATGATACCCTTAAAATCCATTTTATAATGTATAATGCCTTATTTAATTGTTGATCTAACAATCATTAATATCAAAATAAATTGATAAGGGCTTTAAGATTCCACCCAAATGATTAGATGCACAATTATTAGTGAACACCTCTACTAGTATGATTATTCTTCACAAGTATATGATTCGACTATGGAAATAAATTGTGGGAATGTGCTTCCTGAAAATATTTTCATTCATCCTCTAGTTGAATTTAATTTCATTATTAGGTATGGATTTTATTTTTATACAGAAATACCATATCAAAAATTAATGAAGGGAAGTTAATATTGATATTAAAACAACTGATAATCATATATTAATGTAATGATAAGTATGAACATCCTATGGATATTACATTTCATGAATTTGTCTTGATTCCCATTTTGATGGTGTTTTTATATCAAATGTTAGTGTATGAAATTGACATCAGTGATATTCATATTTTTCATGAATTTTTTTAATGATATTATGGAATATTTTCTGAGTCTTCCACCAAAAGGTGAAGTTGAGTTCTCAGAAGAACCCATACTTAGTATCGAACCAATTTCAAAGACTCCTTTTATAATGGATTTGATTGAGCTGTAGGAATAGTATAATAATGTCAAATAAAATCATGATAATGGATTTATTCATATAATCGTGTCACCATGGGGTGAACAATTTATTTTTGTGAAAATAATGATAGATAATTGTGACTATGCTTTGATTATCAAGATATGAAAAAGATTAAGATCATAAAAAAGTGACATCATACTTGTGTTGATGAATTGTTTGATCAATTTAATGCAACTCAATACCTTTCAATTATTGACATTCATTCCAAATATTATCTGTCACACCCCAAGATTTCACGGTATGTTTCCCTTTATATAATGTAATAACTTGCATTGTACGCAACTTCGAGATTCTAACACACCGCGACCAATCAAACTAGCCGTTATGAAAAGTAATACCCACTTTTTGAAATTTTATAAATTTTATCTCTCAAAATAGACTTTATTTTCGGATTCGGAATATCAAAATTAGCTTTGGTTAATTTTTTGGTATTTTTATGAAAACTTTCCATTTTTGTTGAATAGTGAAAAACACTGAGTTATAATTTAAAACCAAATTTTTATTTAAATTTTTTATTTTTTTAAATTTATTTTAGGTTAAAATAGATACATAATACATATATGTTTAATGTAATTCAATGTAGTCATTTTTTAATAATATTAGATATATAAAACTTTATTGAACTTTTCACCGTCTTTTACCCACCTCCTATGAGCATTTGAAAATTTTCATAAAACATAATTTTACCGCTTTTGTGAGTTGAATTTAGAAAATATGATAGTCTTAGTTAATATCAAGGAGTGAAATTTTGTTCAATAAGATAAAATTAATTTCTGGTGAATAGTGACTTTTAACTTTTATTTACCACAGTTAAAAGTAAATAGGGTAATTAATAGTAAAAATGATATTATTATTACCCCAACACATGTCCTAATTCTATTGGATAAGTTTAATATGACCAAAAAACCATTAGGAATAAACAATGATATTCTTGGGTCCACTTGGATTAGATTATGACATTTATTATTATTTAATTCCAAGAAGAGTTAGAAGAGTTAAAATCAATGTTTAATAACAAAAACATTTTTAATATAGGGATAAACATAAGATAAATTTGACTATAAATATTAATTAGAAATATAAAAATATTTCATACATAATCATATTTTATAAAATTTTTTATACTTTAAATAATATAATTTATTTATGACATAATGATGATTTAGTAAGTACCTAATTAATGAAATATTAACATAATTGATATAATAAATATCCAAATAAATGTAATTTGATATTTTTTATGAATTAAAATAATTTTATATGTTAATATGACATATTATAGTTCGTTAAATTAATTTTTTCGTAGTAATAATGATGTTATTAATTTAGAAAAAACATAATATCAAATAGTGTCAAAATAGACATAAAAGAGTTTTTTAAATAAATATTCTATTATTAATTGATATTCTATTCATAAAAATCTATGGTTCATCCAAATCACTTATATAATGATAAGTGTATCATTAATGAACCACTTGGGTATCTCTTGGAAGTATATAGTATGAATATTAACCATATAATATAAAAATACAATGAGATATAGTAAATGTCAAACTATTTATATAAGAGTTAAATCTAAATGATAAGGTTAATATAGTGACCCAACCCAGTCTAAAACCTATTGTATTAGTTTATTTAGACCCATAAGTACCTTATACTTTAAATAATTAACTTTAGAGAATTTAGAAACCGAAAATTATTTTATTATAAAATAATATTTCTATCTTTTCATAGGTGCCCCTCACTCCTCTTATAAAAAGGATCACCCCATTATATCTAATTCACACAATCAAATCCATTTTTCTCAAACCGCCCCTACCCAAATACCCTCAAAACCTTCCTCCTTTTATCCTAGCGGCCTTTTTTTACTCATAAATCAAACTTATGGAGCCCTTTTGATCAAATCAAAATGAAGAACCTCAAGAAGAGGTAAATATTTCATCACCTCTTTCAAATTCCATTCTTCTTCCACTTCCGTTTTATTTGTTGTTTCCATTATAAAATAATAACTCTAGTATCTTCTATATACATTTATGTTATTATAAATATGGTACTAAAATATTAATTATTCTATCCATCCTTTGAATGACATGTCACCATACGTCCGTACATAAGGCTTACCGTCTCCACGTCATGGTGTAATTGTTATTCAATACATTAATATTTGGATGTGTATAATAATGATGTGTAATTGACGTAAAAAATAAATATAAAAAGATAATGATTCTTTATATATGATATATCATCCAATTATATATTATTTTAATATCAAAAGAATGATACTGTCACTTGTACGTACGTACGAATTATCGTATCCACGAACACGATGAGATTAATTTCCCAACGTAATCCATTGAAGATTAATTTTCATTAGATGATTATAAATAAAGTTTAAATACATAATATAATTCTGAATATTAATAAGATACATCCTATTAATAAAAAAAACCACTTACGAAACAAAGCATATAAAGGAAAACGAATCAGTTAGCACCCGAAACGGATAAAATACTAAAATATTATTAACAAAGAAATATTAAAAGATCATAAATGAAATCATATTAATGTATATTATTCTTGTATAATTTATTATCAATTATTTCACCATTACAAATAAGGTTATCCTACCATCGACCAAGGAAAAGTACAATGAAATGGGTTTCTTATCTCACTTTTAATTCTGTGAGAATTCTATTGTTCGCCACTTATTTATTGGATGTGGTGTATTTTGTACCACCATTTGATATATATTATTATGATTCTTTTTATATTCATGGTATTTTATGATTAATTAGGTGGTTATTACCATTTTATCATATGACTCGATTGATTATAATGATGTAAGGGGTTTTCATCTCACTTTTATTCCCGTGAGATTGATGATATATTTTCCACTATTACCTATTGTGTGGTGTATGTACTACCAATGATTGTACGGTTTGAATAATATAAATTAATTTGTGGGTATTTATATCATCACTGGATGATAATATTTCATTGGGTGAATGATTCTTATGGTACCAAATAGGTAATGGAATTTCAAATTTTAATTTCCACTCTTTCAGTTTTATGTAAACTTCATTGATTATTTTTCTCCTAATTTATGTGTGAAACCATTATTTATTTACATAAGTAGTAATTTACACTCCCCTTTGATTGGATATACTTTTGATACACATAATCACTCAATTGATAAATTCTCAAGTCATCAGTATGAACTTGATAAGAATAATTTTAACTTAATCTCCATTCATTAAGTAAAACATCCAATTCCTTGGTGTTGTTTTTAAAAGAATATGTGTGAATGTACAATTATTTATTTACTCTTAATATCCAAACATATTTAGTTTATTTATATTTTTTCACATAATTATTTCTTTGATTTATCCTTAACTTATGGATACAGTCTTTATAAGGTATTTCATCTCAACTAACATTCCATTGAGCCTTCTTTGTTGTTATGCTCCAACTCACATTTGTTTGGTGTATATATTGTACTTTGACATAGTATATCATGAATCCCTTTATTCTCATGATAATATAAATTTTTTATGAACTCAATTATTTTTATTCAAGTGTCTCTCATTTGGTTATGAACTCTAACTAAAACAACATTAAAAATGTTTTAAATATTTATTCTTTTAAATATTTCTCAATAATGTCCATAGATAAAAAATGTTTTTAAGGATTTCTTTATATGGAAATTAATGTTTTAAAATTAAAATTTCTTTTAAATTTTTCAAAGTCATATGGGAGACTTTGATTTTAAAATGTAATTTTCAACGGCTTCTTGACAAATAGTGTGAGTTTTAAATGTTTTCATGAAAAAGGGGGATATTTCTCTGAAATTGTTTTAATGATTATTTCCATCTATGTAAATATCCTTCATTATTTATTATTTAGGTTAATCTATTACAATACAATCTTCTATATTGTATTGAACGAGTTACTTTTTACTGTGGATGTGCAATTTCTAAACCATTCATGGTTTGTGGATAAAGTATTGACATTTCGTATGATCGTTTAAAATACTAATGTTTACGTTATGTTTAAATATTTCATATGAGGAATGCATTGGACTTAGTATGTGATGGGTGGAGTCCGCTACATAACCTCGATGCATCGGTATATCTCATGAGACAAACTAGTGTCTTGGCATAAGGCCTTGAAAAAATCTTATTTGTAGTCTTGGAACAAAGCCTTGACTATGTGGTTATGAAAGTCTGGAATTATGTATTCTATAGTTATGAAGGTGGCTATTGATATTTCATCTGATTATTTGACATGTAGAATATCCATGTGATTATGTAAATGGCATTATTTTGATTTATATTTTCCATATTATGGCTATGTTGATGTTGAAAAGTATTTTTTTAGTTCTATACATTGCCTTAAATTTTTATGATTATTTATGAAATTTTACACTATATTGTTATCCTTACTAAGCAACTGAGCTCACCAATTTTTAGGTTTTATTTTTCCCAGAATGTGAATAAGTATATCATAACTAACCTCCAGGGATAGACTATGGGATATTAGTGTGGTATATGGAAACAATTTTGTTGTAGTTTTCCATTTTAAGATGTAATGTTAACATAATGAATGTATCTATTACTTATAAAGATACTAAAATAATCGTTATTTTGAGACTTGATAATTTTATATCATTCCAATGATACATAATAATACACCAACTCTAGACTTCTAGGGTCGGGGCGTTACTGTTAGTATCAGAAGAAGTTTAGTACAAACCTGGGAAACTACATTTAGAAAAACTCTGATTAGAGCACATAGACCTAAGATATAGTTTATGGATTAGTATAGAAGAACTTCATATTATTTTGGTATTATAGAGATTTTGTGAGTTTTCTGAGGAATATATACCAGTTTGGATACGAGCAGGTAGCGGCCGCTCTGGAACTGAAGTACCTAGGGGTAAAACCCAAAAACAATGCTTTGATCTAGACTCAAACGGGAACTGGTACATGAAAACAGGCCTTGATACACTCTTGGTTACGACACTCCTGGGGGATATGATCAGGAAAATTTACATTTTCATTACAAACCTATTTGAAGGATTTTAATATAAAATTAGAATAAAATACTTAGGTTAATCCTAAGGTGTTTCAAATTGAAAATATGGTGTCATGATATTATGTAAATGATTTTATGACTACTGTTACTCAAATAATGATTTCTGGTTTTAGTCAATGGCTGGATTCCAAGGAAGCCATTGTAACATTGATCATGATGTATAAGGTGGGAACAGTAGTGGAAATGAGTAACAAAATGGAATGTTGGTAGGCATAAAAGATATTGTGTTCATTCAAAATCATTTTTCCAAAAATATTATCAAAAACATATATAATAACCAACTCCAAGACTCAAAAAAAAGATAATGCTAATGAATGACAAGATCTCCAACAGTGGAGACCATGGAGAAAAGAATCCTCAATTACCATCAGTAGGAAATTTGGAAGGAGACACCCATGAAAGTTTCTCAATAGAAAAAAAATGATTTATGTGTGGGAAGGAAGGAAATAATGTAAATAATTGCAGAGGAAAAATAAAGAGTACTGTGGACGAAAATAAAAATGGTCCTATAATCCATTTACATTCATTTGTTATAAATGTATGGGACCTAGCCATTACTCGAGTGAATTCCCTATTCGATAAGATATTTTCTTGGTCAAGGAAGAAGCTATGTGGAAATAAATGGATGGAGAAATGTTTAAAAGTATTACTTCTCCTTAGTGATAGGATTACTATGGAATAATTTTCTCTTTTATTTGTAACCCTACAGTTTGTCATGTGAAAATGATAATTGAGGAAGTATTATCTTCTCTCTTTTGAATAGAGTTATAAATAACCATTTGGTTTTATATGGTCATTAGGTTTGAGGCAATAACAAGTTATTATATTTTTGGATGAAAATGCAAGGTATGAGATAAAATTTTTGGTTAAATTATGTTATGGTTATTTTGAGGAATTTATCTCATTTTGGTAATGTTATAAAATATAGTTTTTGAATAAGGAAAACACTCAGACCATGTGACAACCCGTCGCATCAGAAAAAGCTCTAGGAATCGAACCCACAACTAGAGTGCGATTGTGATTTATCACCTACCACTGTACTACGTGATGTACCTGGTTAGTGTGACTAATTATTTTTAGTTAAATAATTTTATTGATCAATAATATGTTAATTTGGGATCTTATGTCTTATCAAATGAATACCCTTCATATATGAAAATGATTTGGTAATTATGTGATAAATTTAATTTTGGAAGACATTCACTCTGTTGGGAACACTATATGCTTATGGAAAATATAATACAATGATTTTTCATTTGAGGTGTAATGGTGGATTTTTATCTATGTTTTTATTGTGTATTTATAGCTATTTGGGTTATTTATGGAAATGATTAACCTATAATAGATAATATGTGATTAGTTTAATTATATTTATGTGTGTTACTTTAAGAGTGTTCGATGTAATTTGGAAATACAATTTAATGTGGAAGACTACATAAACAAATTCTTCTATGTTTTGGGATTCAATATTAGTTTGGATTATATTGATTGATTTTAAGGACTATTTTTTATTTAATAGTATTTATTTAACATTGGGGTACTGTTGGTTTAATTTTAGAAATTAAGATTAATGTTTCTTTCTTTAAAAGAATATTCTTTTGGGGGATCATCTAATCTTGTAATAACCATTTTGTTTTTGATTAATATCTAAAGACAAGGTAAATATATAGTTTATCCTTTTTGGATCATGTGATTCTCTAGAAAATGATTCTAGCTCTTCCGGTGTGACCAAGTCATCTAGAATACTCATCGTTTGAAAAAAAAGAGTTAGTAGAAGAAATTTTATAATGAATGAAACTCTATATAAAAAGTAAGTATATCACTTTATTTTCTTAGTCAATCTCATAAATAATTTCCTCATCTTTTTGAAATGTAACTTAAAACAAAAAAAATGTTTGTTTACGTTTTCTACTGAGAAACTAATGACTGTTTGTCCCATCACAGGTTTTTGGTTTTCTTGTTGTTAACATTATCCTGATAATGTTTTCTTTCAATCTCTATCATAAAATGACACTTAGTTTATCTTCTATATCCATATTTTCTTACATGAAATCCTATTATGGGTTATCTCGGGTAACCTTTGTACTCCACTTTCATTCTTTTATAGTGATAGTTTTATTGAATCTTTTTCCGATGTGGGACTTTCAATTATGTTCTGAATCCCAATTTTAAAAATTTTGAGGATGCAACTTCCAAAATGGGGGGAAGAATGTAACACCCCAAGCATTCCTGGTACATTCCCCTTTGAAAAATGTAGTATCTTTCATTTGACGCAACTTCGAGATTCTAACACACCGCAACCAATCAAACTACGTGTTATGAATAGTAATACCAACTTTTTAAAATTTAATAAATTTTATCTTTCAAAATGGACTTCAATTTTGGATTTGGAATATCGAAATTTTCTTATGGTGAATTTTTTGAATTTGGCTGAAAACTTTCAATTTTTGATGAATAGTGAAAAACAATGAGTTATAGTTTAAAACCTAATTTTTTTTAAAATAATTATTTATATTATTTAAATTTTATTTTGGTCAAAATAGATACATAATACCAACATATGTTTAATTAAATTCATTGGTGTAATTTTTTAATAAAATTAGATATATAAAATTTTGTTGAATTTTCACCGTCTTTTACCCACCTCCAAGGAGCATTTGAAAATTTACATAAAACATAAATCTACCACCTCTATGAGTTCAATTTTTAAAATAAAAGAGACACAGTTAATATTAAGGAGTAAAATTTGGTTCAATATGATAAAAGATATTTTTGGGTAATAGTAACTGTTAACTTTTATTTACTACGGTTAAATGTAAATCAGGTAATTAATGGTAAAAATAAAATTATTTATACCGTAACACATGTCTTAATTCTATTGGATAAGTATTATTCGACCAAAAACAACCATAGGAATAAAATATGAACCTCTTTGGTCTACTTGGATTGGATTACGACATTTATTATTATTTAATTCAATGAAAAGTTAAAAGACTTAAAATCAAAGATTAATAATTAAAACATTCTTAATATATGGTTACACATAATATAAATTCGACTATAAATATTCATTATAAAGATAAAAATATTTCCTAAATAATTTTATTTTATTTATATTTTTTATAATTTAAATTATTTAATTTATTTATGACACAATGATGATGGACTAATTACATAATTAATGAAATATTAAAATAATTGATATTATAAATATCTAAATAAATGTAATTTGAGACTTTTTATGAATTACAATAATTTTCTAGGTTAATATGACATATTATGGTTAGTTAAATGAATTCTTTCTGAAGTAATAATTCTGTTATAAATTTAGAAAAACCAAAATACCAAATAGTGTCAAAATTGACCTAAAAGAGTTTTTAAAGAAAATATTATATTATTAATTGATATTATATTTATAAATATCTAAGGATCCACCAAAATATTTATATAATTATACGTGTATCATTAATTAACCGCTTCACGTTCTCTTTAAATTATATAGTATGTTTATTAACCATATAATATAAAAATACAAAGAGACATGGTAATGTCAAACTATTTAAGTAAGAGTTAAATCTAAAAGATAAGGTTAATATAATGAATAAAACCTATCTAAAACCAATTGGTTTAGTGGTTTCAGACCCATCCCCACTATATCCTTTATATAAATCACATTTTAGGCATTAAAAATAGAAAATAAGTTTATTATAAAATAATATTTTTATCTTTTCCTAAGGTTCCCCTCACTCCTCTTATAAAATGGAACTACCCCTTATCTCTAATTCACAACATAAAATCCATTTGGATCAGAAAAACCCTAACCAAATACCCTCTCAACTATGCTCCATTCATTTTAGAGGCCTTCCTTTATTCCTAAATCCTATATAAGGATCCATTTTGATCAAATCAAAATAAAGAACCCGAAGAAGAAGTAAATATTTCATCACCTCTTTTAAGTTCCTTTATTCTTCAACTTCCTATTTCATTGTGGTTTTAATTTTAAAGTAATAACTCTAGTACATTCTATATAATTTTATGTTATAATAAATATGTTAAAACCATATTCATTATTCTATCCAAGCTTTGAATGACATGTCACCATACGTGCGGAGGTAAGGCTTACCGTCTCCACGTCGTTGTGTAATTGTTATTCAATACATTATTAGTTGGATGGGTATAATAATGATGTGTAATTGATGTAAATAATAAATATAACCATATAATTACTCTGTATATATGATTTAAAATCCAATTATATATTATTTTAATGTCAAAATATTGATATTGTCGCTCGTACGTACGTACGGATTGCCGTCTCCACGAACGCGATGAGATTAATTACCCATCGTAATCCATTCAAGACTAATATTCATTAGATGATTAAAAATAATGTTTAAAGACCTAATATCATTCTGAATATATATAAGATACATCCTATTCATAACAAAATCTACTTACGAAACAAATCATATAAAGAAAAATGAATCATTTAACTCATGGAACGACGATAATTCTAAAATATTATTAACAAATCAATATTAAAAGATAATATATGATATGATATTAATGTATATTATTTTCATATAATTTAATAAAAATTATTTCGCCAATATACTGGAGGTTAACCTACCATCGATGAATGAAAAGTACAATGTAAGGGGTTTGTTATCTCACTTTTAATTCTGTGAGATTTCCATTGTTTGCCACTTATTTATTAGATGTGGTTTATTTTGTACTGCCATTTGACATATATTTTCATGATTCTCTTTATATTAATGGTATTATGTGATTAATTTTGTGGTTATTAACTTTTTATCATACTACTCGATTGATTACAAGAAGTAAGGGGTTTACATCTGTCTTTTATTCCCGTGAGACTCATGCTATATTTTCCACTATTACCTTATGTGTGGTGTACTTACTACCCATGATTGTATGGTTTGCGAAATATAAATTAATTTATGGGTATTTGTATCATCATTGAATGATAATTATTTCATGGTGTGTATGTTTCATATGTTACCAAATCGATAAGGGAATTTCAATTTTCAATTTCCACTCATTCGGTTTTACAAAAACTTCATTGATTAATTTACTCCAAGATTATGTGGGAAATCACTATTTATTTACATATTTAGTAATTTAAACTCCCCTTTGTGTGGATATTCTTTTGATACACATAATCAATCCATTGTTAAATTGTCAAGTCATGGTTATGAACTTGATAAGAATAATTTTAACTCAATCTCAATTCATTGAGTTAAACATCCAATTCATTGGTGTTGTTTTTACATGAATATTTGTGGATGTCAAATGATTTATATAAAATATATATAAAATCATATTTAGTCTATTTATATTTTTCACACATAATTATGTCATTGATTTATCCTTAACCTAAGGATACAGTCATTATAAGGTAGTTCATCTCAACTTGCATTCTATTGAGTCTTCTTTGTTGTTATGCGCCAACTCTCTTTTTTTTGGTTTATATACTATAAATTAACATAATATATCATGAATCCCTTTATTATCATGATATTATAACGGTTTTATTACCTGAATTATTTTTATTCAAGTGTCCCTCATTCGGTTATGAAATCCAACTAAAATATCATTTTAAATGTTTTAATGATTTATTCTTTTAAATCATTCTCATTAATGTACATGGTTTAAAAATGATTTTAAAGATTTATGTATATGGAAATTAATGATTTAAAATTAAACATCCTTTTAAAAGTTTCAATGTGGTATTGGAAACTTTGATTCAAAAATCTATTTTTAAACAACTTCTAGACAAATAGTGCGCCTTTTAAATGTTTTCATGTAAAATGGGGATATTTCTCTCCATTAGTTTTGATAATTATTTTCATCTATGTCAATATCCATCATTATCCTCAATTTAGGTTAATCTGTTACAATACAATCTTCCATGTTGTATTGAATTAGTAATTTTTGACTATGGATGTGCTATTTTTATACAATTCATGGTTTGTGAATAAAGTATTGACATTTCGTATTCTAGTTTTAAATACGAATTTTTATGTTATGTTTCAAACATTTCAGATAAGGAATGCATTGGACATAGTAAGTGATGGGTGTAT
This sequence comes from Viscum album, assembly GCA_963277665.1. Taxonomy (NCBI): domain Eukaryota; kingdom Viridiplantae; phylum Streptophyta; class Magnoliopsida; order Santalales; family Viscaceae; genus Viscum; species Viscum album. Next base: position 73,867,874 of record OY728156.1, read on the forward strand.
CCCACTATAGCTCCTTGATGCATCGATAGGTCTCATGAGACAAACTAGTGTCTTGGCACAAGGCCTTGACATAATCTAATTTGTAGTCTTAGAAAAAGGCCTTGACTTTGTGGTTATGATTGTCTGGAATTATGAATTACATCTTTATGAAAGCGGATATTGATATTTCATGTGATTATTCGACTAGTAGAATATACATGTGAGTAAGTAAATGGAATTACTTTGATTTATATTTTACATATGCTGATTAATTTTATGTTAAAAAGGCCTATGTTTTAGTTCTAAACAATTCCTTAAATGTTTATGCTTATTTGTGAAGGTTTCTGCTATATTGTTATCCTTAATAAGCATTTGAGCTCACCCCTATTTATGTTTTTTTTCAGGATGCGAAGAAGTATATTACGATCGGCCTATATGGATAGACTGTGGGATCTCAGTGTGGTATATGGAAACAATGTTTTTGTAGTTTTCCATTTTCTAATGTAATCTAAACCATATGAATGTATCTAGTACTTCCAAGGCTGCTAAACTAATCGGTCTATCGAGACTTGATCTTTTTTTATGATGCCAATGATACATAATAATGCACCAACTCTGGGATTTTGGGGTCAGGGTGTTACATCATCAATTGAGGGTCTCGAAAGAGGATATACCCATGACATCGTGACGTAAAAGGCATGTACACTATAAATGAATAGTGATACATTTTGGTCTCACCAATTCCCCTTCTATATTTATAGATTTTAGGAATATACTCTATAGAGGATACATTTATAATTTTTTGGTTGTCTTTATAGATTTCATTATTATAAAATCAATGTGAATTTTAGATCATGAATAAAACATGAAAAGTTTACTGAATACCCTAAATAAGAAAAAACTATATTTAGAAATTCGAAATGTATTGATTTTAGAAGCAAACAGGTTCATTTTTTGGGTCATGTAATCTAAATAGTAAGTATAACCATAGATCCATCATATATGGAGGCTATTTAATTTTGGAATATACTAACCAAAGTGACTAGTATCAGTATCCAACATAGTTTAGTTGAATATTATCAATGGATTGTATAAAACTTCACACAAATATCTAATCCTCTAACCAAGTTAACTTAGAACGGTGTCACGTTCTACTACATAGATGAATGTGAGGAAAATTTAATGGTCCTGAAGAGAAGGTTAGTCAATACACATGTTCATAAAATACCTTTTAATATATAAAATTTTATATTCTATATTGACAAATACAAGAATAGATTGTGATATACTCTTATGAAAAATAACATAGTTATACCTTATTATTTGAAAAAATTGACGATTATTGAGAAACATTTTCCAAATTAGTATTTGGAATTAGCTGTTGTAAATTTTCCTTTAATGATATGGAAACATTTTCTTTTTAGATAAAACATTTATATATACTAATAATAAATGTTTGAAATATATATTCACATAGAAGGATTTGAACTTGCACGAGAGAAGGTGGTTAAAGATGATAAAGGATTGTGATTGAAAAAAAATTACCTCTATTAGAAATAGAACAAGGTGTACGATGATTTGAGTTGAAAGTATAATTTAATCTTATCAATGTTGAGGGTCACAAAAGAGACAATATTCATAGATATACAAAGGATAATTATTGAAATCTGGAAGCTAGTAAAAAAAATCTTATCATGATCAGTTGAATGTTTAACCATCAATCTATTTGAAGATTAAATTACCATAGATGGATGATTTATAGATGAAAAAGAAGGTTATAAATGTTCTTGATTTTAACATTGATTAGGATGTACTTATAAGTTTTTGGAACCTTGTATGTGATCCCATACCATATTTTAAAAATTTATTTTAAGAAACTAATATTTCTTCATTCTATATTCATATTAGAAGAATAAATATGAATACAGTTTTAATAAAAAAATATAGTGGGATGAAATGAAGAAATGTATTTTATAGTTTGTATATTGGTGATTGATCTTTAATCGGGTTATGGAAAAAAAGAAAAAACGTCTATGGGGATGTTAAATCTATTAACCATACAAGAATGGAAATGGGAAAACATCACAATGGGTTTTTTGGACTCCCCAAATCCACTAATTTGAATAATGTTATATGTGTGGTATTTTCCCTCCATACCAAATTAACACACTTAGAATTAATCAAAGAAGTCTTATATCATTTCATATTTCTAGTATATACATTAAATAAGTAGAAAGATAGCAGGATGTACCACATTACATTTCATGGGATTGGGAGCCATGTTCTCCCTCAATGTTTTAAATAACTCTTCAATAATTATTTGAAATATAATTGAGATCATCATTGGTTATCAAAATAAAAAGGATGGTCAATTGGAATGAAAAATTTAAACCCTATACTATATGTCCATGTGTTATTATATATATTTAAAATGTGTTTGGGATCAACACATTCCTTTATATGAGTTTTCATATAACAGTATATTTCACTAAAACATTCAAAATTTCTTCTTAAAAATACCCCCATTTAGTGAAATGTAGAGCTCTAACATAATGGATTAAACATAGAGAAAGAAACCTACTGCGACATAAGATTAACGACTAAATGGTTGAGAAGGTCATTACCATTTTGTATCATAACAAGGAATAAAAAAGTTAGAAGAAAATTTCTATGGATGACTTTTGATGTGATCTATAATTTGATGTCAGTGATAAGGTGTTTCTTGAATTATATCTATGTAAAAGGGTTTTGAGTTTCGATGATAATGGGAAACTAAGTCAAAGGTATATTGGTCTCCTATAGATTCATGATCTTATCAAGATTGTATATTATTGTTTTGAAAATCCACCAAACAACACTCTAGTCCACAATTCGATCCATGTATCTCCCCTGAGGAAGTAAATACCTTACCCTTCACATTTACTGAATCAAGAGGTCATATCGCTGGAGAAAGATCTTTCTTATGAGAAACAACCAAGTAGAACTATAGATCATGTAAAGAAAGATCTATAAAACCAGACCACTAACATAACCAATGTTTTTTTGAGGAACCACCCTTTATAGGAAGTCATTTGGGAACATATGTATATTATGAGTCTGAAGTATCCTCATTTTTTGTACCAGAATTCTGAATTTTAAGAGTGAAATTCATTTCATGGGGGTTGAATATAACACCTTAAGTTTTTTTAACCTTTTTTTAGTATAAATTAAATTTATATGATTGATTTTAATAAACTCTATAGAAAGTTAGCAATTTATTATATGTTACACTATGTTTATATTGTGTAATATGAAACACTGGCTTGGCGTGTATTATGCATAACACCAAGTTTCAATGGAAGTGAAACCTGTTATTATAAATATTTAGACAAGATAGTTATATCCAAGTTGATAAACATAGAAATACGAATAGTAATAACTAAATTTAAAATATTATTTATCATGGTTTTATATCTATTAGACATATTAATATTCAAATTTATAATTTTTGGTAATTTTATTTATATGTTTTGAAAATACCATTTTTTTTAAAGATTGATATTTTATGTCCATCTATGAACAAAATTTTTTTTTGTTCAAACCATTAAAATTGAATTTGATAAAATATAATTCATTTTTTTATTCATGATTTAGAAAATAACTTATGATTATTTTTTTGGGTTTTTTTGAAAAATTCCTTTATTTATGAATAGTAAAAATACATAATTTTAATTCAAAATTCCATTTAACATTAATTTTATTTATAGCGTTAAATTATATTTAATTTTTTTAAAGTATAATTATATCTGTTATACATAAATAAATACAATTTTTTTTATTTGAGTCAATTTTTAATGGAATTTTGATATGAAATCATTTAAATATTTTGAACATTTCCATTTAAAAACTCAGTGTTTCTTCCTGTTTACCGAACTAAAATAAATTAATTTCGGATACAGATATGTTTTAAACATGGAAAATGGATTTCATATCTCTAACTGAAATAATGTATAATTTAAAATAAGGTGAACTTATTTTATGACTAAAATTATTAATGAAAATAATTAAAATTAATTACATAAATGAATGTAAACCCAAGATTACATAATGGTTAAATATTAATCTTATGAGAGAAAATATCCTAGAAAATTTTCCAAACCCCATTATATGTAAAAAAATTTACCATGAAACCCTTTGGAGATAAAATGGACCGATATTTTAGGATCACTATGTAAGGGAGACCTCTCAATAGTGTTTCCCTTTTGTATTTACAGGAATGACACTCATCCACAATAAAAGGGAACTCACACCCTCTCTTATTCACACCAATAAATCCATTTATATCATCCAAAACCTGTCTAAGAATCCTCCAAAATTCACTGGTTTCATCCTATAATCTTCACTTTTTTATGAAATTCAACTTATGATTTCCTTTGGGGAAACCGAAAATAAGTTACTAAAAGAATAGTTAACATCCTTCAAAAGGAACATTTGATTCATGTAATTCTTATACAAAAATTTTATATTATCCCATGATTATAAATTAAACTTTTATTTCAAAAATAAACTTATATTTTTTTATGTTATGGTTTTGAACTTCACTCACACAAACATCCATCAAAGGGGATAAGTAATCATCACTCATGTGTACTACAGAGGACCACCTTGTGAGTTGATGTCATTATTTCTTCCATTACCACATATCAAGGATGGGAATAATGATTTAATTTTTATATATATATATATATTATATTTATAGTTAAATAATTATTCTTTAATTATTATATAACACATGCATTTGTGATTTTTTTGGGAATATGATAACATTAATTGTTGGTGTGTAGACCACCGCCTCCCAAAATTGTTGTGATTTGTTCACACTTTACATAGAATATATTAAGGATGGTTTTAATAAATAATATTTTTATATGAAATAATTATTATTATATATTTATAATATCTATTTATATATTTTTCATTTACTCTATTGTCATTCAATAAAATGCGAAAATGGAAACAACATTCATGTATACGTCGTACATACCATCTCCACAAATATTTTGTCTCATTTTATAATTGTACATTTTATATAATTTTTTTAAAGAAGTATATACTGAATATATATGATAGATATATGATATTTTATGTTATTTAGATATTTAAATCATAAAATAAGTAAGAAGACCAAGAATGACATGTCAAAACTTTGTGCGAAAAATAGAGTAGTTACAACATGAAACGTAACTTTAACATGGAATTGTTATGAAAAAAGTAATAAACGATCATAATAAAATTATATAATATATTATATAATTTTATAAGGTTTTATAATAGATTTATAATAAACATATATTTATTATAATAAATGTTTTAATCAAGGCTATAAGATTCAAAACATAATGTAAGGATATTTTTTGTCCCACTTTTATTTCTACGAGACAAATTCCATATTCACCACTTTTTATTTTTGTGTGGTGTATATACTTACCATTAATATATAAATTAACTACTATGATTAGTTTTATTATTATATAGATTTCCATTTTATGATCCATCATTCGTGTGGATAACGATTATAAAGTTACCAAATTAGTAAGGTAAATTTTTCTTAATTTTCCTTCATTAAGACACATGTTATGTTATGAAGGTACATTCTTTTACGAGGTGTATATACTGAAACATAACATGATATATCATGAATATAAAAATATTAATGATATTTTAAGCTTCATGTGATTTTATTATTTCATGGGGATTATGATTCACAGATATCTATGTGGTATGAGTATATTATTACATTCATATCATTTATTAAGATAAATTATGATTATCATTCCAATGATGAAATGTTTTTACTTATATCTCAATAACACTCTCGAATTTTTTTTAAACTAGATATTCATTATATAATCATGAAATGTTACCATTTATTCAATCTTTAGTAGTTATGATAATTATGAATTTTTTTTAATATAATATTACATCATTCCTCTCTTTGGTTGGAAATCTGTTTTCATTCAAAAAAATGTTTTCCACAAATATTTTAAATTTTTTTTCATATTTTATTTAATGATTATTTTGATTGAAAAATGATATCAATGTTTTTTAAATATTACATTATATGTTTTAAAAGATATTTTAAATTATTACCATTTTAAAAAATGTAATATTTATTAAAAAATTATTAATGGATAAATGATATTTTCATCAAATTATGTTTTCAATTGATATTTCAAAATTATTTTCAAAATAAGATAAAAAATTTTGGCGTTACTCAAAACTTTATTATGATATTTTCCATGGGAACAATTTATATTGTATTTATACATAGTTTATATTTTAATGGAAAGATTTTTATGAATCCCATTTCTATTCCAGAAGTTATACTCTAATGAAACATGCTTCATTTCATGAGTTGTGCTTCGATGAAATGATTGTGAAAACTATCCCTTTTATAAGGATTATGATTTGTTGAATTTTTTCTGACACCCATTTCATTTAATGGTTTATGATATGATGAATTTTTATGATCTTGTGGAATAAACATGTATGATTTAGTTATGAGATGGGTGGGACCTATATCTCTTTCCAATGTAGTGGGTAAATATTTATTTATAATGAGATAGAAATGGAAAGATTTAGTATTGAAATTATTTCATTAAAAAAATATTTCCACTAAGATAGTATTGAGAGTGATACTTCACTACTAAGATTGTTAGGGGAGTGAACCCATTCCAAAAATATGTCCTTATAGATATTCCTTGACTACTAGAAATATCATTTTATATGTCTATATGTCTACGATGATTCCATGTCTTCATACTATGTTATTAGTTCACTGATTATACTCTTGATTCCCTTCTAATTCATGTCATATGACCATCCAAATTTTTTAAGATGACCCATTTATATGATAATTTATATATATAGTATGATTTTTAAATGTTATTCTTATATTCTCATGCCCTTATTTTCGTGCCATACATATATATCTCCCTTGATTACCATTATTGAGAATCTAAGATCCCCCTTTCTTATGTTTCCTTTCCCTAGGTTATGATGATATGTAGTGTATATGATGTGTCTAATACGGTTTCATGTTATTGTGAACATAGTGGGAGATTATTTTTATCAATTATAGACCAGTTATTTTGTTCCCATATTTCCAAAGGAATTAAACTAATATTGTATTTGGTTTCTATTTGTGTAATATATTATGTATTCTGTAGAAATAATGTAATTTCAATGTATGTTCACCATAGTTTAGTATTATGAAGGATCACTTTCACTTAATTCAATGATATATTCAATTCATATATTTCATTCTATATTATATAATTATGTCTATGAGATATATAAAATGAATTTCAAAAACAATTCCTTAATGGTAATTTTTCAAAGGAATGTATATGATATAGTGTGATGTTTTAAAAGTTCCAAATCAGTATTTTATGGTTTTGTAGTTTAAAGAAAACATTTATTGGCTAAAAATAAATTATATGGGGGTTTGATGAAGCAATCAATGGTTTTGGTTTCCCCAAGAACTTGGATGATTCTTGTTTATACCAGAGTAATAATGGGAATGTTGTGAAAATTTTGGTATTTATTTAAATGACATAATCCTTATTAGAAGTGCTATTATATATTTATATTTTTTATATATGTGGTTGGAAAACTTCATCTCGATATAAGACAAGGGTGATGCATCCAATATGTTGGGCACAAATATCTATTAAGCTAAATTAAAGATATTGATTTTACAATATTCTTAGTAATATTCACGATACATATAAATAGTAATAGAGTATAAAAACATTCTTTACATGTCTATCATAGGACCTATCATGCATGTAATGTTATATGTTAAACCGGATAGTTTTTCTTCATAGAGTATAATAATTAGATAATAATATATTTATGGTCAAAATCATTGTATTTGTACTAATATTATTTTTAATTATTTGATAAAAGTTATGGATTTATTTTTTGATCTTTGGAGTAGAGCATGTGCTAAAGGGTTACATTGATGTTAGTCTCTAATCATAAAAAAATGATTGGATATATCAATATGGTTTCATTTTTTCCATAAATGGGGGGTACTAGTTAGAGTACTTCCGAAAATAATCCATATGAGGTGCCAATATGATATCATATTTTTCATATATATTTTCATTTATTAAAAAATTAAAATTTCTTAAATTATTACTAATAATTATACTAAAATTTTATAGGTTGTTTAAAATAAAACAATTATTTTTTATACAGTAAGATAATATAAAAATATAATAGTTTTAATGCTAGATATTTTTTTATTTTACACTATAAAGACAAAGAAGAATACCAAACTTTTTCATTATTATTTAGCTTTAGAAAACGAATTTGGAGGTCACTAAGACGCAACCCAAATACACCTATTTCATCCACCTGACTTTTACCATGACAACATCCTCATGTTTTACACTAACTTCTAGTCTATAACATGTCACCCATTATGTTCCATTATTTCTGTTATCCCCACCCCTAACTAGCCCATCAGACTCACCCCCCCCCCACTACTATAGCCACCCTCCACACCCCTAATATATTTTCACATGGTGCAACCCTCTCTGTCTTTGTATATATTCTCTTTATTCATATTTGAAAATTATATTTCATGAAAAAAATTAGACTGTCATAAATTATTTATTTGTGTATTTAAATGAATAATTTTTCTAATTTTTGAACAGATTTCCTTGTTTTATGTTTTATGGTAGGAAAATTTGTGGAGAAAGAAAATAGGTCATTTAAAGCATTTACATGTTGTGACTTCTTCAAGAGAACAATCATCGTGTGGACAAGATATGAATTTGACAACATACAAATTGTGTATTTAAATTACATGTAGTGAAATTCATATAGGAAAACATTCACCAAAATTTGTGATTCCTCATCGTAAAATATAATTAAAAAGATTTTATATTGTGTAACCCATTTATATATCATGATAATGATGAAGAAAAGAAAAATTAATGAGATCACAGTTGTGTTTTGATGGAATTTTCATATTTATTCACCCCTCAGATACTAATTTGGTGGTCTAGGACTAAATGGAGCTACGATATGCTCCAAGAACACTACCAAATAACTGAGTGGCATTCTAGAACCAAGATCAATGTTGTGTCACTTTATTGTATTATTTATTTATTAGATGGGTGGTACATATATCTCTTTCCAATATATTGGGTATTTTTAATGGTATATAAGCAAAAATTGTATTCATGTTACAAACCAAGACCAAAAACAAGAAGGTACATTGGTTATAGACCAATCATGAAAGTGAGAGGGTACATGTGTTATACCCCAATCCTAACAAAAACAGTGTATATGGGTAGTTATTCCATGCCTGAAGCTGGTACACAATGTGTATTTAAGACTAACAGGTTATAAATGTCTTGGTAGCAAGCATTTATTATATATTTTATGTGCCTATGTGCCTACCACAAATTTCATGTCTTATTCTAATGTTAAATATTCATGGGTTATTTTTTTCCCTTCTAATTGGTGTCTAATGAAATTCCAAAATGTATTCCCGGATTCATGTTTATGATCATTGATATATAGGGTTTTATATTCTTTTATTATGATCATGTTCGTATACCACTATCCTTGTGTTAAATCTTACATGTCTCCTTTTTATACGATTACTAAGTATATGAGAATACCCATTTTATGTTTCCATCCCTAGGTTATAAAGATATTTATTGATTGTGATTTTTAAAAGAAGGATTATAGTCACAAAGAAACTATTGGGAGATAATTTAGCTCACTTATGTACTAGTGTTTATGTTTTAATGTTTCCAAAGGAACAAAACAAACACAGTATTTGGGTGTTTTTTGTATATTCTATTATGTTTTCCACAAGAGTGATGCACCATATATTTAGTTTTCCATCATTTTATTATAGTCGGCATCAGAGTGAATCTTTAATCTACCTTTTGAAACTATGATAAGGAAGCATTATTGAGATGCCTAGGAATATTTCTCAACATATTCCTAGTGATGTCTTTAAGGATACGTATATGGATGAGAAAAGTATATGAAAATGTTTAGAAACATTGGTAAATGATAATGTGAGTTAATTCCTAGGAATACATCCATTTGTACAAAATGATAGTGGATGCGGATCTAGCACAATGGAACCTAGGGGTAACAACTCTGACAAGGTGTGTCAGGCCTAACTCAGTGTAACCTGGTACATGATAATAATCCTTATCTGACACCTAGTTTGATACTCCTGGGGGATATTCTTTGGAAATTCACAAACACTTCAAAAATCATCTTGTTGTATGTAAATTGATGTTGGATTTGAATAACCTAGAATAAAATTGTGGTGTCCCAGTTTAGTAAAGGGTACATAATATAGAGATCATATACATGGTTTTCAGGATTATGGGGTTCCTCACTATGGTAATTTTTTCGTAATCATTGTGATCTGGTTTTAGTAAAAGTATATATCTATAAGAAAAAAATTATCATTTAATTTGGTATAAAATTTTCTAATGAGAATTAAAATTTTATGATTACTAAAGTGAAGGATTTTTTGGTCATACCTAAATAGTATTCGTGGAACACGATCAACATCATGTTCCTTAACCCACTCCTAGATTCACCAAAGAAGAGAAGAAATGATTTCACTGAGATTTTGGTTAATAGAGACCATGGAAGAAATAATATATAGTTTCCTTTATTTCATGAATGTGGAAAAATCTCATAGGTGATTGACATAAGGGAATAAGAAGTGCATTAGATGTGGAAAAGAAGGACACAAAGCATATAACTGTAAAAGAAAAATGAACTATTCGTCTGAAGAAATATATGGGAATATTTCCTCCCTAATAAATCATCAATGGTTCAATGAATATATTTTGTAAAGAATGTTAATTATAAAAATAAATGACATATGTTGAGTGATCTTAAATAAAATCATTATTGTGGTATTTCGAAATGGTAATTTGTTATGATAATGATTCTACATATAAGATGTGAAAGGATAGTTGTATTAAGTAATAAAATGATGTTTATATATTATGTCTTTTGAATGAAGCAGAATAATTGAATTTCTTAAGTATTTTGAATCATTAATTTTGTTATATGAATGGTAAAATATACAAGGACTTTTCCGTTTATGTTTTCCACTATGAATATACAACATTATTTTGAATGATTTTGATGTACTAGAAACTGATTTAATGGAGTGGATAAATTTTTAATAAGGGAAGATAACCCTCAATAAATTCCTTATAATTATATAATGTTGTTTGTATAATGATATAATGGTTTGGAAGAAATAAATTAGACAATACTGATTACCTTGCAACTAATTAAGGACATGTTAACAAGCAGTTTATGTAGTCACTGATGAAGATTGAAACATTTTTTCGATTTAAGGAATATATAAAATATAACTTTAAATAAGGGAACATGTGTGTTTTTAATAACTATTTATGGTAATTATGGATATTAACTTGTTTGAAGAAAATACAAGATGAATTTATTCACATGTTTGGAATGTGACAACCCATATATACTTTGTGATATATAAGGGATCAATGTTAATATGATTTAGTTTCCTTATTTCAAAATTTTCGAATATTATTCTTTCATAAGGTTTATATGGTTAACCATTTTTGGAATGATTTAGTTAAACATCACATGATGCTGGTAAGGTAAATGATTTTATCTCACCATAAGAGCAATTATTCATATTGGATAACCAGTTATAATACCTTTGTGTTAATGGTAACTGGTGAAAAATGGGATGGAATATCATGGAATATCATGGATATATTAATAATTTAGATATGAAAATTTGACCCTAGTATCATGGAATAAGAGATGAAGTGGATATTTATCATGGAAGAACTAAGGGTAAGGTTATCCCAAAATCATTTATGTATATATTTTCAGAAAAAATTATTCAACATTAGGAAAAAGCATCTTGAAACAAAAAATGTTGTCCTAGTAAATTCATTATAGATGAATAAAATTCTTTAATATATTATCCCATAATTAAAGATTTTGGATTTTTATTTTATCTTAACCATTTTCTCTATCACTCTCCATCAAAACATGATTGTTTGATTTGTCTTCTAGGTCAATGTTTTCACCTCCAACCGATGTTTTCCTATTTGGGAAGCTATTTTTGAGTTCTTTTGGGGAACCGTTAAAGTTAAATGAATATTTATTTAAATGAATCCTTTATATAAACTTTTTTATGGGGGATTATATGAGTATATCTTTCAAGTATAAATCCATTGACAATACACACAAATCTTGATGGAGGATTTAATTATAATGGAAGTAGAATGTGACAACTCGATATTTATGGACCTTTTTTCTTCTCAAATGAATTAATTTTCATTTATTTTTTTCATTTCACAAATTAAAATAATCCATTCTCACAGAACTGACTTGGTATGCACTGCATGCAACACCGACTTGGTGTGCGTTACACGCAACACTGAGATTCTACAAAACATAATTTTAATGTCATATTTATTTAAACAAGATATTTATAATGTGGTTATTAAATAAGATATTGTAAATATTATTAAATATTTTATTTACAATATATATAAAATTAACTCATTGTTGAAAATTTAATATTTAATTCATATAAGAAAAAATTGAATATAAGAGAAATGTTTTCATAGAAAACTATTTTTATACACATAAAGATGGTTTTACCATAATTAATTAAATTATTTAGAGTTATAAAATTTTATTAATGAAATATATATATAATTTATTCCACAAAATATTTTTCGAATTCATCCAATAGATCTTATAATTATATGATTAGATTAAACCCAATATTTCGCATAAAAATCGATATTTTTATAAAGGCACTTTATTAACCATTAAATCGAAACCCCATATTAAATGTTTTTTTTCAAAACATGGGAAAAAATATATGTAAATATATAATTCATCCTCGATATTGTAACATAAAAATTATCTTATAATGAATGTTTGGTATTTTTTCTATGATGTTTCATTTCTTAATGAATATTGAGCAATACTACGTATTAATTCGAAACAAAATTTTCATCTAATATATTTATAGTGTTAAATTATATTTAAATGTGATTTCAATTCACATTATATAATATATTAATCCATTATTTCAATTTATGAAACTTTAACACATTTCACATTGAAATTGAATATTAAAATACATTAATTTTTGAACATTTTTACTTTAAAATTTCATTTTTGTCTCGTCTCAGGGATTACATTTAAATTAATTACTTCCACTTCTATGATTGTGATTTTTTAAAATGGATTGTTGTTTATAGATTATAATATTTAATAAAATTGAATAATTTCAACTTATTTTTTGACCAAAAAATTATTTAAAGTAATACAAGTAATTACAATGATTAAGGTGAAATTTAGCTTAATAATGTAATAAACATTAATCTTAAGGGACAAAATGACATAGAAACTTTTTAAAAGAACATTTTATTGACATATTTCAACACTATATTCCTATTTATATAATTGGGATCATTGTTGGATCCACCATAAGTTGTAAAAACGAAGGGGAATTCTCTTTTCCAAAATATAAAAGCGTGCCACTCATCCTCAACTATAAAATGGCATCCTCTCCTCCCACTTCCCCAAACCTATCAATACAAATTATATTGAAAAATATCAGAATATTTATATTAGAAACATCCCTCTATCATCCTACAATCACCCATTGGGGAGAAATTCATCTGGGGATGCTCTTTGGTGAAAACCAAAAGGAGCCACCCAAAGAAGATGTAAATCATTTCTCAAGATCTTTAGTTTTATTTACATTAAAAACCCCAAAAACTCTTTAAATTCAATGATTATTAAACAGAACTAGTATAATGAATATGTGGAAATGTTTCTATGAAATTGTTTATACCTACAATTAAACTCACATCCATTTGATGGGAAATAAACATATTTTTTATGTGTACGACAAACTACCGCCTCATGAAACGATGATTGTTTGTTTTTCATTAACCACCCTTAATTTTTAGGAATTATTATTGAAAAATATTTTATATATTATATATCATATTTATATTACTTAATTATTATTATATAATTATTTTATAACATATTACATTATACTTTCCATCTTGTGTAAATAAGATAATTTTGTATGGGGATGTGTGGACTTCAGCCTCTTCAAAGCAATGTGATTCATTCACACACTACGTGTAATATAATAAGGATAGATTTAGTGAAATTTTAGAATCTATATGATATAATAAGGACACTATAATGATATTATATATAATTATATACATATATTTTATTTACATTCTTTCTTTAAATATTACAATGAGAAATGGAAACATCATTCATGTGTATGTACAACATTTTGTCTAAATGAAGGGTGCATTCCATTTTGTATTTCTATATTATATATAAAATTATGAATAAATATATAATAAATTTAAATTATTCTTATATCTTGGTTTAAATTCTATAAATGATAATATAAGTATTAAGAATAATAATATAAGAGATCAAGACACATGCGAAAAACAAAGTGGATATTTCCTAAAGTGAACCCTTAACATGGAATTATTAACAAGAGGGTAATATAAATTCTTAATAAAAACATAAATCGTAGTATATTAAATAACATGGTTCATAAAATATTTAAAATAATCTAATATTTATTGTATATAATTTTTGTACAACTACGACGAGAGTCAAGACACAAGGTAAGGGAGTATCATCTCAATTTTTATATCTGTGAGATACATACCATGTTAAACACTCTTTTATTTTGTGTGGTGTATATAATTCCCATGAATGTATTATAGTATTATTATTATATGTATTAGTATTTAAATATTAATTCTATTATCTTTTTTTCATGGGGTTTATGTTCTTAAGGTTACCAAATCTGTAAGGTAGGTCTGTCTCAATTTTCCTTTACTGATACTCATGTTTTGTTATGCACCTAAACTCTTTTGTAAAGGTTTATATATAGATAAATTTTAAATGTTATACCATTAATATAATTCTTTTCCATGATATTTTATTCCCCATTTAGTTTAATTTTCTTACATAGGAAGTATGATTCAATGTTACACTGTTGTAAGAAGTTGTTTAACAATCTCATCGTTTATCAAGATTGTTTATGATTATGCATCCATTGAGGAAATATTATGATCAATATATAATGAATTACTATAATATTTCTTAACCAATGTTTATTCATGTTATATAAAATTAATTATAGCATTTTTTAACTATTTGACTCATAAAATGATCATGAACAAGTTTTTAATAAAGAATGACATTACCTCTCTCTTATGTCAGAAATCTATCATCCCTCAAAATAATGTTTTCTAACAGGTTTGAAAAATTTCAAATATTGTCATATGATATTTAAAACAAATTATTACCAATGTTTCTATTTTAAATAAAATATTTCTTTAATAAATTAATCATTTTTCATTTCCAGTGGATAATCTTTTCCAATAATTTTATAGTGTAAAAGGAATGTTTTGGAATGTATGAATTTACCTAACATCCACACTGACATTCACATGAATCTACCTTTACCAGATCAAAAATCTATTTTTTAAAAATATTTTTTTCTCTAATATTATCAAAATTCATTTTTTAAGGTGGTTATCAGTGAATAATTTTCTAAAAACGGTTTATGCTTAAATAGGTTTTTAAAATTAATTTCAAAACATAATTTATAATTATTAAAAAAGATTCTTTCAAAAGAAAAGAATTTCGATTAATTTATAAGCCAAATTTATAATTTTTAAAATTAATTTCAATGTAAATTTTTTCAAAAAGTTTTCAATCTAATATTATATGTTTTCAATGAAAACATTTTTTCAAAAAAAAATTAAACATTATTTATAAGTTTACAATGTATATTCAAAACAATCGGGTTTGATTCACATTCATGATTTATTTAAAAGTTTTTTAAGAAAAAAGTGTTCAAAATTTCCTAAAATATTCCGTTATATGTTTTTCAAGATTACATAAAAATAGTATCCAAGGGGATTTAATTTTTAAAAATAATATTTC
Organism: Viscum album; assembly: GCA_963277665.1. NCBI lineage: Eukaryota > Viridiplantae > Streptophyta > Magnoliopsida > Santalales > Viscaceae > Viscum > Viscum album. The sequence continues at coordinate 73,883,915 of OY728156.1, forward strand.
AAAGAAGAATGTATATTTTCCTAATAAAATGGATTTATAGGATATTTAGAAATTACTTTCCATATTAGATTACATCTATTGATGTTACTTATTCCTTTCAAGGAAATTAATTCATTGATTCCTTTTATATTCATTATATTAATGGTTTACACATTATTACATGATGTTTTTGAAATTTTTTCTTTTACATGGTTTATATGATTTTGAATTCAGCTTCTATTTCGTGGGTTATATGCTTATGGAACCTATTACTACTCAACGGTTTATACAAAGATAAATTTTTTAAAAAATCATTACTCTTCAGAGGGTTGTACTATGATTAATTCTTATGAAACCATCCTAATTTCAGGAGATATTCCAGGATGGAATGACTATGAAACCAAAATATTTTCCATACGTTACAATATGATTAAATGCTTATGATTCTTATTTCTTTTCACTGGTAATTATATGATGTTTGTTGCACAAATTTCATTTAATATGTTATGATAATATTGTTTATGATTTTTTTTGAATTGTTTATATTATTTCATTTTGATATGAGTGGGACCAATATTTCACTACAATAAAATTGGTAATGTTAATTTGTATGTGACATCAAATGATACACATGTTGTATCCCATGACTAAAAATAAAAAGTTACATGGATTTTAGCTGAAGCCTAAAAGTAATAGGTTATACATGTTGTTGCTAAATCACGTAATTGTGAGGGTACATGGGTTTTTATCTATATCCCTAAAGAGGTATGATATTATTATGTTATGATTACTTTATCATACCCCTATGCCTATGTTTATGCATTCATGTCTCCCTTTTGTACCATTACTAATCATATTAGATCAGCCCTTTTATGTTTCTATCTAAAAGAAATGATGATATGTATGATGTATGATGTGTCTAAGAAGGGTGTTAGTCATAAAGAACCATGTGGGAGATAATGTCACCCACAAATGCTTTTTTGTTTATGTTTCCATATTCCTAATGGAACTAAACTAACACTATCTTTGGACATCCATTATGTATTGTATTAAGTATTCAACAACTTTGATGTAATGTCTATGAATCTTAACATTAATTTTTTATACAATAATCATAATCTAGTGTCACCCCTACCCTTATTCATATCCCCATCACTAAATTGAGGATAAATTTACTCCTAATTGATCCTAACACAATATTTATGGTATGGTTTATTCCTACCTAATTATTGGTAAAAAAATTATAAATGTGTCTCTCCCTGGAAAAATATTATAAATAATTATGATTTTTTAATTTTATTTCAGAATTTATATTTTTTCAAAAAAAATTGGCGGGTTATTCATACAATTATTGAAATTTTTTGAAATTTATCTTTTGTGTGTTTAATTTGTTTTGTGTTATATAAAGTATTAGAATATTTGTTTTCTTATAAATTTTATTTGTTTAGTTTTATTTTTATCAAATAATTTTTTATGTTTTTCTTGTATTTTCAATTTTATTTTCGTAAAATATTATTTTTTAAAAGTTTATATTTATTTCAGAATTTTTATTATATTATAAAATATGAAATTATTGTTGGGTTCATATTTTTCAATTTTCAAATAGAGTTGTCTATTAAATAATTGTATGTGCTTAATGTAATATGATGTAATGGTGTAGATAATTTTTGTTTGGGTAAGGTGTTGATTTAAGAGTTCAAGAACTACTAATATTCCTATTTGGGTATTATATTTAAATTCTATAGGATTTTTTTAATGGTAAAAACCACAAAAACATATGTAAAGTAAAATTTCAATTAAATAAATGATTAATTTTAAAATAAATATTTTTAGTAACTATGAATTAATAATAATTAATTTTATTCAATGGTTCATCAATCCTATATCCTTATAAAAAATTATGTAATATATCACATTATAATTTTATAGTAATTTTTTCATTTTATCATAATAAAAATTTAAAATTTTTACTATGAATATGTTAATTGGTTTATTTTGGATGAATAAAAGAATATATTAGAGTTGTATTAGCTGTCTGAATAATATTTATGGAGAATATTTTGAGGGAATTTTGTAGTTTAATGATTTCACATGAGTATTAATAAGAAATTATATAAATGTTTCATGTAGAAAATTTTAAAATTATATCAATTCCCATGATATTATTTGATGGATAAACTATTCTTAAAAGTGGTTCTAAAAACATATAGGATTTGGGTTCTTCATGGCTGTGAATATGTTCTGTATCATTTTAAAGAAGTATTCAAATGAATATTTATATGAGGAAAAATTATCTAATAAATGGAATGATTATTGAAATTGTATGTGGGTTGGATTCTAAAGTGATTAAAATCGAGAATTCTAAGTCAATATATTGTAATATGTATTTTGGTATCGATTATGAATCATTGATTTTTTTTGAAATTCATGAGGATAGGGGGATTAAATACTATTATTGGTGTTAATAATTCATTAAATTTTCATTTATCATAATGTTTTTATACTAAAAATATTTGAATTAGAGACTATAAATGTCATTTTATATGTTATTGGTGTTATTGAAAAAATAATTCCCTACTGGAACTAGGATTTTAAGGTAATATTCATATGATTTAATGTCTATAGAGAACTTATTTTGCACTTATAAAATCATAGAAACATGTTTAATGACCTTGATTTTATTTTGAAATTAAAAATTCCATTTAGATGCAAGTATGGTCTGTGCAACTTATATGTGGAACGATAATGATGGAAATCAGAGTCATCAATGTGGGGTTTTAGAAACAAAAAAAAAATCCATAAAGATATTTCATTACATTACATTTAATTCAAGGTTGAAAAAACTACTTATATCATAAAAAATTTTAAAATCAATTATATGTAATGTTCAATGAAAAAAGGAATGTTATATGTTAACATATCCTAATGAATTTTTAGTGACGAAAGATTTTGACCAAATATATCCATAGTTTTAAAAAGATAGTCATAATTTATCAATAGGGTTATCAAAAAATTGTTTTTATATATTTAGATACTTGGTTGGTGTAGTAAATTCTATATGGCACATGCTTTTAGTAAACTAGAACCTTCCTCCCTGTCTATGATTGAATGAAAATTCTCTATTACTCTCTACTCTTATCGATAGACAAAGAGGTCTATGTAATAAGGTTTATGTTTACCTTAAACCATTTATTAATGAGTTAAGAATTTTTCTGGATGTAACATCTCCGATGGAGGTGCCACTAAACTGGTTCCTTGAGCCGGGTCATCACCTGAACATGAGCGCACCTTCCCAAACAAAAAAATTTTCCAACTAACACAAATTGTATTGAAGTCACATTGGGAAACTATGCCCACTTTACCAGAGTAAGAAACAACAAAAAATATTTATACGAGTAAAAACAATATATAATAATCAATTAAATTTTATAAATAACCATCTCCCAAAATTTGGTACAAACCGTAACCAATAGTAAATATGTTATGTTTTACTACAGTCCCAAGTTAAAAAAACAAAAACTAAACGAAAATAGAAAAATCCACAAAATTATCTTAAATCCACGTCTCAAGCTTCATCCATAGACCTCCCAAATAGAACTCAATTACTATGCTTTATTAATTTTCTTTTTTCTTGACCTGCAACCATGGAATGTGCACTGGTACCCAATGGTGGCTAGTTTAGGGTCTCTTTACAGCCTACTAAGCCACCACCAATAATTTTTACAAAATATCTAGTCTAAATATATAGTACATGCATGTGTGAAATAAAAAATAAGTAAATAAAAATCGCTTTGGGTTCACTATTTAATAATCATTACTTAACTATTACTAGCCATAGTACAAAATTCATAATGTAAATCATCGCCACTATGTAGATTTTCATAATCATGTAATACTTGGGGTAGGAATTTACATCATTCTCACCAAGGTTTCAGGAATTTATCATTATTAATAAAGGAATAATTTATGTCCTTGTCTCAATAGGTATAATACAACACATTATAATAATTTCCTCACCTCAAAGACTCAATATGGGTGGAATGATACCATTATGGGAATATAGTTATGTTCCCTTCCCTAACTCGTGCATCGTGGGGTCTGTTAGAGACTCAATCTAACTCAACCCATGAGAGTTAGAGCTCAGTCCTTTATCCCACTCTACAATCCATGTTCACATTATTATTCATCCATTCAACTCACATAAACCATATAACAACAAACACCAAAAATACATTTAACAAGAATTATCTACAACAATCAATAAAGAAAATTAATATTATTCTATTTCCCATAAAAAAATTCCCATTTACATTACTTATCCCATTAAGCTTAATTCTCGTTAGCTTGCTGATCTAACAATTAATATTCCACAATTCCGTTATTTCGATACATTTTACATAACATTTCCAATTTAACATATTCATAATTTTTTATGCACTGACTCTCTCAAGGATTTCTAATATAATACATAATCCACAAGTCACCATCTCAATTGACCCAGTTAACCAATTTATATTACATTACAAACAACGCCTTAAGTCATTACCAAATCAATACACACTTACAATTCCAATTTTTACATCCATTATACATAACAAAATGATCATAATGGGATTTATATGATCACATAGTTACCTGGAACATATTCTACCAATCCCTAGGTTCAGGAAAGTTGGTACATTCCATAGGGGGCCTAAATCTGTCAAAACATTCATGATGTGTCCCATGGGGATCTGTAGAGACCCGAAGCCTAACGTACATGAACATTACATTACTTTTGCGGAATACTTAATACATAACAAAAATACACACACAAGGATCATAATAGTTTAGTGTCTTTGGAAACTCGGAACGTAATCTTCTAATCCTGGTGAAAGATCTTCAAAATCTCCCACAAAGATCTTCCTTTTTTTTACCTAAAACCTTTCTTTATATCCTGGGGAAAAGAAAACATAAAAGGGTGAGCTCAAATGCTCAGTAAGGGTAAACAAAAGAAATATCAATCACATAATTTTCATAAGAACATAACATTTTTGGAAATCTTGACCTGCAAAAGAGAGCATAATTTCATAACATGGGATAAATCATAGTAGTGAAAATGAAACCCTTACTTAAAACATTACTCCTTGTGGCATACACACATAATCATAGAGAATCATTTCTTGTTAGTCAAGACTCATTGCCAAGACTATCTTAGTGGACAAAGTCCCTTTCTGAATCGAGTAATCCTCGTTTCAGTCCTGTTTCACTGAACCGGTATAACCTACCATTCCAGCCATGTCTATCTCATGAGATATGAAATCTTTACCCAATGCATTGGAGGGAGATATAGGTCCCACCCATCTCTTAATGAATCCTTTCTTATGTGTGCCACAAAATCATAAATCATACATCATTGCATAACCCATGTAATAAAAATGGGATTCTTAAACAACATGACATCATAAAACCATTCATATAAGATAAAGGAATTCATAAACATAATTTCATCACAACATAGTCAAATCAATGTAAAAATATGGATAGAAACAGAACCCTTTATTATCTTAGATGAAAAATAATTTTGATAAAACACTTGAATTGAATTCTTGAGGAAAATATCCTTTCTTCTTCAAAATCAAATTTCTTTTCACAAAACATCATGCAATTTTAAAAGAAAGAGATTTTATTGAAAATAGTCATGAAATCTTTTAGAGGAAGCTTCATGAAAATAAGGCTTTATAAAACAGTATAAATCCGTTCGTTCCGTATAAGTTAAAAAAAACATTCTTCGTACTTTTGTCGGAAAAGTCAAAAAGTACCTCGTACGAAAAACGAAAAAAGATTCCTTTCATATCCTTTACTAAAAACTCATAGAAGGGTAAAATTGGATTTAAACAATTGTAGGTGGATGGAAATAATATTACATATTGAGGGAACATGGATGTGGATGATAAAATACACCCTAGTAAATACTTACGAATAAACAATCTCGGATAAAAATGAGATTGTGATATTTCCCTTACCTTAGGTCCGACTTGCTTTGTAAGTGTCCGAACCTCCTGTATAATGATTTAAATCATGTTATTGACTTATTATAGAATCATATTCATTGTTATGATATCATATATGGTTCACTTATGACATTATATTACCCGTTCTTTTGTAAATTCCATGTTAAAGAAGCGTTTTGGGTAAAATCGTTTCATTTATCGTAGGTGTTTTGACTTGTTGTTCTTGACATCATTATTACTTATATCATGATTTAATTACTTCCAGAATATAAAATATGATTTATATATCATATATATTCAGTATATATATATATATATATATATATAATAGGTAGATAAATAAAATGAAAAACACTGTTCATGGAGACGGTAGTCCGTACGTACGCATGAACGCTGTTTTCCTTTCCTTATTGTCTTGAAATGGAAGTAAGTAGATGACATACATATGTATACATATACATAAATCCAGTAGCTTTATAATGTCATATATTTCATTATTATTTCTTATATATACATTATAATCATTCTTAAATGGTTAACATGGAGAATGAATCTCATCGCGTCGTGGAGACGGTATTCCGTACGTACGCACGAGCGATGATATCATTTCTATAAATATTGAATTGAATTGGAGTGTATTATACAATATATCAGAATCAATATGATGTTTTAATAACTATGTATAGTTATTCTTTACACCATTATACCCATCCATGTAAGGTGGTGGTGGAAAATAGATTACACCACGGCGTGGAGACGGTATTCCGTACGTACGCACGCGCGGTGATTTCTTTTTCCGTAGGATGGATAGATGGTGAAATAGGTCTGTTTCATACTTGTAATAACATATCAGTATATGAGTGATACTGATGTTATTACTTCATAATGAAAAAACCTAAGAAGAAGAAGTGGAAGAAGAAATAAAGATGAAAGAATTGGTAACGGTAATTACCTCTTCTTTGAAGTGCCTCTTTGAGACCTCCTCTTAGGGCACTAAAATTGGTCTTGGAGGAAGACCAGAACCTCTAGGTTGTTGCTAGGGAAGTGGAGAGGAGAAATTGGCAGGGGTTGGCCGAGCTTGAGTGCTCAAATTGGTGTGAGGAGGAGGGGGAGGAGGTGTCCTTTTATAGGGGAGGAGAGGGGCACCTTAGGAATATCTCAAAATATTATTTTATATTAAAGCCAAATCGGTTTATAATGGTTCCAAAGGTTATTATTTCGAAGCTAAAGTGGGGATGGGTCGAAATCCTATCAACCAATAGAATTTAGACAAGTTTATGATATTATTTTAACCTTATCAATTAGATTTAACTTTAAGTTAAATAATTTAACTTTTACCATGTCTTTTTGTTTTCTTTCACTATATGGTTAATACACTTACTATAACATGCCAAACGAACCCCAAATTGTTTATTATTAATATATATATCCTTATCTAAGTCATTTGGCCGAACCTTAGATTTTTAGGAATACAATAACAATTAATAATATAATATTTGATTTAAAAACTATTTTGTGTCAATTTTGACACTATTTGATATATGATTTTTGTGAAAGTCATAACAGAATTAAATGTTCGAACCCAGTTGATTAAATCAACATTAATATATCATAGTTACCTAGAAAATTAGTGTAATTCATAAAAAATCTCAAATTACATTTATTTTGGTGTTTATAACATCAATTATGTCAATATTTCATTAATAATATAATTACTCCATCATCGTTGTGTCATAAATAAATTAAATTATTTTATGTCTAAAAATTACAAATAAAATACCATCATGTAGGAAATCTTTTTAGCTTTCTAATGAATATTTACAATCGAATTTATCTTATGTATAACCCCATATTAAAAATGGTTTACTTATTAAACTTTGATTTTAACTATTTTAACCTTTCTTTAAATAAATTAATAATAAATGTCCTAATCTAATCCAAGTGGGCCTAAATGGTCATATTTTATTCCTAAGTTTGTTTTTGGTCGAATTACACTTGTCAAATAGAATTAGAACATGTGTTAGGGTAATATTGATATCATATTTACCCTTAGTTACCCTATTTACTATTAACCGCGGTAAAAAAAATAAAAAGTTACTATTCACCAAAAAATTATTTTCATCTCATTGAACCACATTTTAGTCCTTGATATTAACCGTGTCTCTCGGATTTTCGAAATTCCATTCACAGAAGTGGCAAAATTAAGTTTTATGAAAAATTCAGTTTTTTTTAACTACCACTTAGTAGTTTCAATATTCATCAAAAATTGATGTTTTTCAGAACAATGCCAAAATTTCATCCTAAGCTATATTTCATATTCCAAATTCAAAAATGAAATCTATTTTACCAAATTCATAACATAGAAGTTGCATTAATTAATTTTATAATTAAATCCTGCTGTTAAAATAAATAGCGTGTTTTTAGGAAACAATATATATCAAAAGATTGACACTTGATTATGTCTGGTTTAAATGTGAAATTACAACCAATGACCAACATTGTATTAAATTGTAAAAATATATTCTAAATATACTTTAAAACCACTCAAATTAATAATTTATCACTATTAATTATTTCGATTAAAAAAGTTGTTTTTAATTATAATTTAGTAATTTTCACTATTCATCAGAATATGATAGTTATCCGAAAAGTACCAAAATTTCACCTTAGGCTAAATTCGATACTCCGAATCCAAGAATGAAGTTCATTTTGAAAAATAAGATTTACAGAATTTTAAAAAGTGGTTATTACTATTCATAACAGCTAGTTTTAATGATATTTTAATAGCACATCGTTGTTTAGTGAAACTCGGTATTGCGTTTTACACACGCTATCGAGGAAGGTCGCGATAGCGTGTAATGCAAGGCAAGACAAGGATGCGTGTTGTGCAAGCTCATTTTGGTGTAGCGTACAACACAAGACATTAATAAAATTAAAAAGAATATTTTTTTTATATAAAATCTTGGGCTGTTACATTCTACCCCCCTTAAAATGAATTTCGCCCTCGAAATTCGTCGGGGTTATAAATGGTTTACTATTCGAAAGTTTCTTTAATAGAAACCCACATCGTAAAAAGGAATATCAAAACCAATCTTTAAAAACAAAAGTATGAAACGTAACGGTTACCCAAATAAACTAATCATTGGGTTTCCACATAGGTGAAAATATGGATATGGAAGAGAAATCTAACCATCATGTTCTGATGGAGAGTGGTAGAGAACATGGCTATGGAAAAGCCAATAATCACAAATCCATAGATTTGTGATGATATGAGGTACCATCTGATTCATCAGGTATAAGATCACTAGGAAAACATTTTTGGTTTTCAAGATCATTTCCCCTAAAGTTGAAAATTTGAATTAGAATAAATACTTACTTTATTTTGGTACAATCTCACTGTTGTTCGTGCCTTGAACAATTCCCAGTTCATCTCTTAAATAAATGAAGTTGAATTTGTTATTCGTGAAGTGTTAGCAGATCATGTGATAGAATGACGGGTCATTCCATCTATCTCAAACAAAAGGTAAGCAAAAGTTATTAAATATACATAAGTCATTCTATAGTGAGATTAATCATATATAGTTCTTAAAATGGACTTATACTTCATATATCATACTGCTTAATATAATAAAACTAGTTTCTACTAAACAGGGACTTCCTGTAGGCCAGTGGTAGGCGATAAAGGCCAGTCGCACTTTGGTTGTGGGTTCGATTCCTACAGCCTTGTCCGAAGCGATGGGCTGTCGCCCGTCCTGCAGGTTGTCCCTTTTTCTAAAACTACGTTACTATAACATCCCATCAATAATATCGAAAATCTTCTATCCTTAAACAATACTAACTTATGTCCAACATAATCCAGTCTAATCTTTAGGCTTATAATACTGCAGTCCACTCTCATAATATAGTGACAACGATTACCAGAGATTTAATACTGTCGTTGATCCCCACATATCATAAGATATGTCTTGTTGGTCACATTCCAAACATTCAAAGTCCTTAATCGTGTATTCTCTTGAATACCTTAGTGAAAACATGAGTGCAGTTAAAAGTTAACACTTTCCACATACCAAAATCCTCAAAATTCTATATACTCAAACCATGATATCACTTAGTCCTTATGTCAATCATGAGCTCATGAATACTATTAAACATTTCATTTTCTCGTCTTCATTATGCGCATATCATCTTATTTCCAAAAAAAATATCTCAATCACTTTGAATACCACATCAATAAATATTGCAATACTCAATGATACAACATTATTTTGGAATCCCATTACATAAACACTTAATCATTCCACCACATCATTTTCATATTAAACATTGCCAATAGTGATCGCATGTGATTTCCCTTTGTCCTTTGCCTTCAGTGGTTGCTCATGTTGATCATCACTAACCCTTGGATTAGGGCAATTATTAGCATAATGCCCCATTTCCTTGCACTTGAAGCATTGAAGTGTTGGCGGTGCGTTCTCTGCAGTGTTTGCTTTATTCACATCATTAGAAACCCTTTTTCCATTACTTCGACACTCAGCTGCTCGATGACCTTCTTTTCCACACTTAAAACATTTTCTAGTCCCTTTTAGACAATCTCCACCATGCTTCTTTCCACACTTTGTGCATAAGGAAACATTCATCTTCTTTTCACCATTATTCTGAGATTTCTCCTTGAACTCCATCTTTCGTTTCTTGTCAAAACCATGAGATGGATATGTAACACCAACTTCCATTTCTACCTTGATAGCACAACGCACAATTTCTTCATAGCTACTGAAGTCTCTTATAGCTAATGCCCTTCGAAGACTTGGTTTTAAGCCACAGAAAAATCGATCAACTTTACTTTCAGGTTGGATGATAATTACAGAAGCATACCTTGCAAGTCTTGTAAAATTTGCTTCATAGGTACCAACAGATTCATCGTCCCTTTGCTTCAGTTCAAGAAATTCTTTCTCCATCTTTGTTCGAAGAATACGAGGGAAGTACTTACTGAAAAACAAGTTCTTGAACTCGTCCCATTCCATGGACTCAATTTCATCTCTTGGCCTCGTATTCTTGATAAGATTCCACCATTGATCAGCTTCACCTTCCAAACGATATACTGCTAAGATGACTTTATCATGTTCAGAACATTGAAGAACTGAAAATATCTTTTCAGTAGTACTGATCCATTGTTCAGCCACAAGTGGATCAGAAGACCCACTGAAAGAAGGTGGACGTTGCCTCATGAAGGACTCAATAGAATATTGATCCCTTCTCTGCTCATTTGGAAGTCCAGAATGATTCATAGCTTGTGTAAGTATAGCAATAAGATTTTTCACTCCATCTCCCATAACATTTGTTTGTTCAGGAGGGCAATCATTGCATTGTCCATTGCATTGATCAACACGGTTCCTTCGGGTTCCAGCCATCGTCTAAAACCCAAAAAGAATAGTGTGAGAGGTAAAAATCATGCTAGGGAAAACAACATAATAAAGAGGGAGTACCTTCAATATCCAACATCTTAGGTTTAATTCTATGATCGTTAGCGTAATTCTATTACTATAACCTATACGTATACTTATCCCTAGGGACATCCCTAGACATACCTTAGAAATATCTCTAGGGATCTCACTAACGTTTTCGCATCCTAGTTTCCAAAGGTTGACTAAACCTTTCCTCTGATACCAACTGTAGAGACCCGAAGCCTAACGTACATGAACATTACATTACTTTTGCGGAATACTTAATACATAACAAAAATACACACACAAGGATCGTAATAGTTTAGTGTCTTTGGAAACTCGGAACGTAATCTTCTAATCCTGGTGAAAGATCTTCAAAATCTCCCACAAAGATCTTCCTTTTTTTTTACCTAAAACCTTTCTTTATATCCTGGGGAAAAGAAAACATAAAAGGGTGATCTCAAATGCTCAGTAAGGGTAAACAAAAGAAATATCAATCACATAATTTTCATAAGAACATAACATTTTTGGAAATCTTGACCTGCAAAAGAGAGCATAATTTCATAACATGGGATAAATCATCGTAGTGAAAATGAAACCCTTACTTAAAACATTACTCCTTGTGGCATACACACATAATCATAGAGAATCATTTCTTGTTAGTCAAGACTCATTTCCAAGACTATCTTAGTGGACAAAGTCCCTTTCTGAATCGAGTAATCCTCGTTTCAGTCCTGTTTCACTGAACCGGTATAACCTACCATTCCAGCCATGTCTATCTCATGAGATATGAAATCTTTACCCATTGCATTGGAGGGAGATATAGGTCCCACCCATCTCTTAATGAATCCTTTCTTATGTGTGCCACAAAATCATAAATCATACATCATTGCATAACCCATGTAATAAAAATTGGATTCTTAAACAACATGACATCATAAAACCATTCATATAAGATAAAGGAATTCATAAACATAATTTCATCACAACATAGTCAAATCAATGTAAAAATATGGATAGAAACAGAACCCTTTATTATCTTAGATGAAAAATAATTTTGATAAAACACTTGAATTGAATTCTTGAGGAAAATATCCTTTCTTCTTCAAAATCAAATTTCTTTTCACAAAACATCATGCAATTTTAAAAGAAAGAGATTTTATTGAAAATAGTCATGAAATCTTTTAGAGGAAGCTTCATGAAAATAAGGCTTTATAAAAAAGTAGAAATCCGTTTGTGCCGTATAAGTTAAAAAAAACATTCTTCGTACTTTTGTCGGAAAAGTCAAAAAGTACCTCGTACGAAAAACGAAAAAAGATTCCTTTCATATCCTTTACTAAAAACTCATAGAAGGGTAAAATTGGATTTAAACAATTGTAGGTGGATGGAAATAATATTACATATTGAGGGAACATGGATGTGGATGATAAAATACACCCTAGTAAATACTTACGAATAAACAATCTCGGATAAAAATGAGATTGTGATATTTCCCTTACCTTAGGTCCGACTTGCTTTGTAAGTGTCCGAACCTCCTGTATAATGATTTAAATCATGTTATTGACTTATTACAGAATCATATTCATTGTGATGATATCATATATGGTTCACTTATGACATTATATTACCCGTTCTTTTGTAAATTCCATGTTAAAGAAGCGTTTTGGGTAAAATCGTTTCATTTATCGTAGGTGTTTTGACTTGTTGTTCTTGACATCATTATTACTTATATCATGATTTACTTACTTCCAGAATATAAAATATGATTTATATATCATATATATTCAGTATATATATATATATATATATAAATAATAGGTAGATAAATAAAATGAAAAACACCGTTCATGGAGACGGTAGTCCGTACGTACGCATGAACGCTGTTTTCCTTTCCTTATTGTCTTGAAATGGAAGTAAGTAGATGAAATACATATGTATACATATACATAAATCCAGTAGCTTTATAATGTCATATATTTCATTATTATTTCTTATATATACATTATAATCATTCTTAAATGGTTAACATGGAGAATGAATCTCATCGCGTCGTGGAGACGGTATTCCGTACGTACGCACGAGCGATGATATCATTTCTATAAATATTGAATTGAATTGGAGTGTATTATACAATATATCAGAATCAATATGATGTTTTAATAACTATGTATAGTTATTATTTACACCATTATACCCATCCATGTAAGGTGGTGGTGGAAAATAGATTACACCACGGCGTGGAGACGGTATTCCGTACGTACGCACGCGCGGTGATTTCTTTTTCCGTAGGATGGATAGATGGTGAAATAGGTTTGTTTCATACATATAATAACATATCAGTATATGAGTGATACTGATGTTATTACTTCATAATGAAACAACCTAAGAAGAATAAGTGGAAGAAGAAATAAAGATGAAAGAATTGGTAACAGTAATTACCTCTTCTTTGAAGTGCCTCTTTGAGACCTCCTCTTAGGGCACTAAAATTGGTCTTGGAGGAAGACCAGAACCTCTAGGATGTTGCTAGGGAAGTGGAGAGGAGAAATTGGCAGGGGTTGGCCGAGCTTGAGTGCTCAAATTGGTGTGAGGAGGAGGGGGAGGAGGTGTCCTTTTATAGGGGAGGAGAGGGGCACCTTAGGAATATCTCAAAATATTATTTTATATTAAAGTCAAAATCGGTTTATAATGGTTCCAAAGGGTCTTATTTCGAAGCTAAAGTGGGGATGGGTCGAAATACTATCAACCAATAGAATTTAGACAAGTTTAGGATATTATTTTAACCTTATCAATTAGATTTAACTCTAAGTTAAATAATTTAACTTTTACCATGTCTTTTTGTTTTCTTTCACTATATGGTTAATACACTTACTATAACATGCCAAACGAACCCCAAATTGTTTATTATTAATATATATATCCTTATTTAAGTCATTTGGCCGAACCTTAGATTTTTAGGAATACAATAACAATTAATAATATAATATTTGATTTAAAAACGATTTTGTGTCAATTTTGACACTATTTGATATATGATTTTTGTGAAAGTCATAACAGAATTAAATGTTCAAACCAAGTTGATTAAATCAACATTAATATATCATAGTAACCTAGAAAATTAGTGTAATTCATAAAAAATCTCAAATTACATTTATTTTTGTGTTTATAACATCAATTATGTCAATATTTCATTAATAAGATAATTACTGCATCATCGTTGTGTCATAAATAAATTAAATTATTTTATGTCTAAAAATTACAAATAAAATACCATCATGTAGGAAATCTTTTTATCTTTCTAATGAATATTTACAATCGAATTTATCTTATGTATAACCCCATATTAAAAATGGTTTACTTATTAAACTTTGATTTTAACTATTTTAACCTTTCTTTAAATAAATTAATAATAAATGTCCTAATCTAATCCAAGTGGGCCTAAATGGTCATATTTTATTCCTAAGTTTGTTTTTGGTCGAATTACACTTGTCCAATAGAATTAGAACATGTGTTAGGGTAATATTGATATCATATTTACCCTTAGTTACCCTATTTACTATTAACCGCGGTAAAAAAAATAAAAAGTTACTATTCACCAAAAAATTATTTTCATCTCATTGAACCACATTTTAGTCCTTGATATTAACCGTGTCTCTCGGATTTTCGAAATTCCATTCACAGAAGCGGCAAAATTAAGTTTTATGAAAAATTCAGTTTTTTTTAACTACCACTTAGTAGTTTCACTATTCATCAAAAATTGATGTTTTTCAGAACAATGCCAAAATTTCATCCTAAGCTATATTTCATATTCCAAATTCAAAAATGAAATCTATTTTACCAAATTCATAACATAGAAGTTGCATTAATTAATTTTATAATTAAATCCTGCTGTTAAAATAAATAGCATGTTTTTAGGAAACAATATATATCAAAAGATTGACACTTGATTATGTCTGGTTTAAATGTGAAATTACAACCAATGACCAACATTGTATTAAATTGTAAAAATATATTCTAAATATACTTTAAAACCACTCAAATTAATAATTTATCACTATTAATTATTTCGATTAAAAAAGTTGTTTTTAATTATAATTTAGTAATTTTCACTATTCATCAGAATATGAAAGTTATCCGAAAAGTACCAAAATTTCACCTTAGGCTAAATTCGATACTCCGAATCCAAGAATGAAGTTCATTTTGAAAAATAAGATTTACATAATTTTAAAAAGTGGTTATTACTATTCATAACAGCTAGTTTTAATAATATTTTAATAGCACATCGTTGTTTAGTGAAACTCGGTATTGCGTATTACACACGCTATAGAGGAAGGTCGCGATAGCGTGTAATGCAAGGCAAGACAAGGATGCGTGTTGTGCAAGCTCCTTTTGGTGTAGCGTACAACACAAGACATTAATAAAATTAAAAAGAATATTTTTTTTTATAAAATCTTGGGCTGTTACATTCTACCCCCCTTAAAATGAATTTCGCCCTCGAAATTCATTGGGGTTATAAATGGTTTACTATTCGAATGTTTCTTTAATAGAAACCCACATCGTAAAAAGGAATATCAAAACCAATCTTTAAAACAAAAGTATGAAACGTAACGGTTACCCAAATAAACTAATCATTGGGTTTCCACATAGGTGAAAATATGGATATGGAAGAGAAATCTAACCATCATGTTCTGATGGAGAGTGGTAGAGAACATGGCTATGGAAAAGCCAGTAATCACAAATCCATATATTTGTGATGATATGAGGTACCATCTGATTCATCAGGTATAAGATCACTAGGACAACATTTTTGGTTTTCAAGATCATTTCCCCTAAAGTTGAAAATTTGAATTAGAATAAATACTTACTTTATTTTGGTACAATCTCACTGTTGTTCGTGCCTTGAACAATTCCCACTTCATCTCTTAAATAAATGAAGTTGAATTTGTTATTCGTGAAGTGTTAGCAGATCATGTGATAGAATGACGGGTCATTCCATCTGTCTCAAACAAAAGGTAAGCAAAAGTTATTAAATATACATAAGTCATTCTATAGTGAGATTAATCATATATAGTTCTTAAAATGGACTTATACTTCATATATCATACTGCTTAATATAATAAAACTAGTTTCTACTAAACAGGGACTTCCTGTAAGCCAGTGGTAGGCGATAAAGGCCAGTCGCACTTTGGTTGTGGGTTCGATTCCTACAGCCTTGTCCGAAGCGATGGGCTGTCGCCCGTCCTGCAGGTTGTCCCTTTTTCTAAAACTACGTTACTATAACATCCCATCAATAATATCGAAAATCTTCTATCCTTAAACAATACTAACTTATGTCCAACATAATCCAGTCTAATCTTTAGGCTTATAATACTGCAGTCCACTCTCATAATATAGTGACAACGATTACCAGAGATTTAATACTGTCGTTGATCCCCACATATCATAAGATATGTCTTGTTGGTCACATTCCAAACATTCAAAGTCCTTAATCGTGTATTCTCTTGAATACCTTAGTGAAAACATGAGTGCAGTTAAAAGTTAACACTTTCCACATACCAAAATCCTCAAAATTCTATATACTCAAACCATGATATCACTTAGTCCTTATGTCAATCATGAGCTCATGAATACTATTAAACATTTCATTTTCTCGTCTTCATTATGCGCATATCATCTTATTTCCAAAAAAAATATCTCAATCACTTTGAATACCACATCAATAAATATTGCAATACTCAATGATACAACATTATTTTGGAATCCCATTACATAAACACTTAATCATTCCACCACATCATTTTCATATTAAACATTGCCAATAGTGATCGCATGTGATTTCCCTTTGTCCTTTGCCTTCAGTGGTTGCTCATGTTGATCATCACTAACCCTTGGATTAGGGCAATTATTAGCATAATGCCCCATTTCCTTGCACTTGAAGCATTGAAGTGTTGGCGGTGTGTTCTCTGTAGTGTTTGCTTTATTCACATCATTAGAAACCCTTTTTCCATTACTTCGACACTCAGCTGCTCGATGACCTTCTTTTCCACACTTAAAACATTTTCTAGTCCCTTTTAGACAATCTCCACCATGCTTCTTTCCACACTTTTGCATAAGGAAACATTCATCTTCTTTTCACCATTATTCTGAGATTTCTCCTTGAACTCCATCTTTCGTTTCTTGTCAAAACCATGAGATGGATATGTAACACCAACTTCCATTTCTACCTTGATAGCACAACGCACAATTTCTTCATAGCTACTGAAGTCTCTTATAGCTAATGCCCTTCGAAGACTTGGTTTTAAGCCACAGAAAAATCGATCAACTTTACTTTCAGGTTGGATGATAATTCCAGAAGCATACCTTGCAAGTCTTGTAAAATTTGCTTCATAGGTACCAACAGATTCATCGTCCCTTTGCTTCAGTTCAAGAAATTCTTTCTCCATCTTTGTTTGAAGAATACGAGGGAAGTACTTACTGAAAAACAAGTTCTTGAACTCGTCCCATTCCATGGACTCAATTTCATCTCTTGGCCTCGTATTCTTGATAATATTCCACCATTGATTAGCTTCACCTTCCAAACGATATACTGCTAAGATGACTTTATCATGTTCAGAACATTGAAGAACTGAAAATATCTTTTCAGTAGTACTGATCCATTGTTCAGCCACAAGTGGATCAGAAGACCCACTGAAAGAAGGTGGACGTTGCCTCATGAAGGACTCAATAGAATATTGTTCCCTTCTCTGCTCATTTGGAAGTCCAGAATGATTCATAGCTTGTGTAAGTATAGCAATAAGATTTTGCACTCCATCTCCCATAACATTTGTTTGTTCAGGAGGGAAATCATTGCATTGTCCATTGCATTGATCAACACGGTTCCTTCGGGTTCCAGCCATCGTCTAAAACCCAAAAAGAATAGTGTGAGAGGCAAAAATCATGCTAGGGAAAACAACATAATAAAGGGGGAGTACCTTCAATATCCAACATCTTAGGTTTAATTCTATGATCGTTAGCGTAATTCTATTACTATAACCTATACGTATACTTATCCCTAGGGACATCCCTAGACATACCTTAGAAATATCTCTAGGGATCTCACTAACGTTTTCGCATCCTAGTTTCCAAAGGTTGACTAAACCTTTCCTCTGATACCAACTGTAGACACCCGAAGCCTAACGTACATGAACATTACATTACTTTTGCGGAATACTTAATACATAACAAAAATACACACACAAAGATCGTAATAGTTTAGTGTCTTTGGAAACTCGGAACGTAATCTTCTAATCCTGGTGAAAGATCTTCAAAATCTCCCACAAAGATCTTCCTTTTTTTTAACCTAAAACCTTTCTTTATATCCTGGGGAAAAGAAAACATAAAAGGGTGAGCTCAAATGCTCAGTAAGGGTAAACAAAAGAAATATCAATCACATAATTTTCATAAGAACATAACATTTTTGGAAATCTTGACCTGCAAAAGAGAGCATAATTTCATAACATGGGATAAATCATAGTAGTGAAAATGAAACCCTTACATAAAACATTACTCCTTGTGGAATACACACATAATCATAGAGAATCATTTCTTGTTAGTCAAGACTCATTGCCAAGACTATCTTAGTGGACAAAGTCCCTTTCTGAATCGAGTAAACCTCGTTTCAGTCCTGTTTCACTGAACCGGTATAACCTACCATTCCAGCCATGTATATCTCATGAGATATGAAATCTTTACCCAATGCATTGGAGGGAGATATAGGTCCCACCCATCTCTTAATGAATCCTTTCTTATGTGTGCCACAAAATCATAAATCATACATCATTGCATAACCCATGTAATAAAAATGGGATTCTTAAACAACATGACATCATAAAACCATTCATATAAGATAAAGGAATTCATAAACATAATTTCATCACAACATAGTCAAATCAATGTAAAAATATGGATAGAAACAGAACCCTTTATTATCTTAGATGAAAAATAATTTTGATAAAACACTTGAATTGAATTCTTGAGGAAAATATCCTTTCTTCTTCAAAATCAAATTTCTTTTCACAAAACATCATGCAATTTTAAAAGAAAGAGATTTTAGTGAAAATAGTCAAGAAATCTTTTAGAGGAAGCTTCATGAAAATAAGGCTTTATAAAATAGTAGAAATCCGTTCGTGCCGTATAAGTTAAAAAAAACATTCTTCGTACTTTTGTCGGAAAAGTCAAAAAGTACCTCGTACGAAAAACGAAAAAAGATTCCTTTCATATCCTTTACTAAAAACTCATAGAAGGGTAAAATTGGATTTAAACAATTGTAGGTGGATGGAAATAATATTACATATTGAGGGAACATGGATGTGGATGATAAAATACACCCTAGTAAATACTTACGAATAAACAATCTCAGATAAAAATGAGATTGTGATATTTCCCTTACCTTAGGTCCGACTTGCTTTGTAAGTGTCCGAACCTCCTGTATAATGATTTAAATCATGTTATTGACTTATTACAGAATCATATTCATTGTTATGATATCATATATGGTTCACTTATGACATTATATTACCCGTTCTTTTGTAAATTCCATGTTAAAGAAGCGTTTTGGGTAAAATCGTTTCATTTATCGTAGGTGTTTTGACTTGTTGTTCTTGACATCATTATTACTTATATCATGATTTACTTACTTCCAGAATATAAAATATGATTTATATATCATATATATTCAGTATATATATATATATATATAATATGTAGATAAATAAAATGAAAAACACCGTTCATGGAGACGGTAGTCCGTACGTACGCATGAACGCTGTTTTCCTTTCCTTATTGTCTTGAAATGGACGTAAGTAGATGACATACATATGTATACATATACATAAATCCAGTAGCTTTATAATGTCATATATTTCATTATTATTTCTTATATATACATTATAATCATTCTTAAATGGTTAACATGGAGAATGAATCTCATCGCGTCGTGGAGACGGTATTCCGTACGTACGCACGAGCGATGATATCATTTCTATAAATATTGAATTGAATTGGAGTGTATTATACAATATATCAGAATCAATATGATGTTTTAATAACTATTTATAGTTATTATTTACACCATTATACCCATCCATGTAAGGTGGTGGTGGAAAATAGATTACACCACGGCGTGGAGACAGTATTCCGTACGTACACACGCGCGGTGATTTCTTTTTCCGTAGGATGGATAGATGGTGAAATAGGTTTGTTTCATACTTATAATAACATATCAGTATATGAGTGATACTGATGTTATTACTTCATAATGAAACAACCTAAGAAGAAGAAGTGGAAGAAGAAATAAAGATGAAAGAATTGGTAACGGTAATTACCTCTTCTTTGAAGTGCCTCTTTGAGACCTCCTTTTAGGGCACTAAAATTGGTCTTGGAGGAAGACCAGAACCTCTAGGATGTTGCTAGGGAAGTGGAGAGGAGAAATTTTCAGGGGTTGGCCGAGCTTGAGTGCTCAAATTGGTGTGAGGAGGAGGGGGAGGAGGTGTCCTTTTATAGGGGAGGAGAGGGGCACCTTAGGAATATCTCAAAATATTATTTTATATTAAAGTCAAAATCGGTTTATAATGGTTCCAAAGGGTCTTATTTCGAAGCTAAAGTGGGGATGGGTCGAAATCCTATCAACCAATAGAATTTAGACAAGTTTAGGATATTATTTTAACCTTATCAATTAGATTTAACTCTAAGTTAAATAATTTAACTTTTACCATGTCTTTTTGTTTTCTTTCACTATATGGTTAATACACTTACTATAACATGCCAAACGAACCCCAAATTGTTTATTATTAATATATATATCCTTATCTAAGTCATTTGGCCGAACCTTAGATTTTTATGAATACAATAACAATTAATAATATAATATTTGATTTAAAAACGATTTTGTGTCAATTTTGACACTATTTGATATATGATTTTTGTGAAAGTCATAACAGAATTAAATGTTCGAACCAAGTTGATTAAATCAACATTAATATATCATAGTAACCTAGAAAATTAGTTTAATTCATAAAAAATCTCAAATTACATTTATTTTGGTGTTTATAACATCAATTATGTCAATATTTCATTAATAAGATAATTACTGCATCATCGTTGTGTCATAAATAAATTAAATTATTTTATGTCTAAAAATTACAAATAAAATACCATAATGTAGGAAATCTTTTTAGCTTTCTAATGAATATTTACAATCGAATTTATCTTATGTATAACCCCATATTAAAAATGGTTTACTTATTAAACTTTGATTTTAACTATTTTAACCTTTCTTTAAATAAATTAATAATAAATGTCCTAATCTAATCCAAGTGGGCCTAAATGGTCATATTTTATTCCTAAGTTTGTTTTTGGTCGAATTACACTTGTCCAATAGAATTAGAACATGTGTTAGGGTAATATTGATATCATATTTACCCTTAGTTACCCTATTTACTATTAACCGTGGTAAAAAAAAAAGTTACTATTCACCAAAAAATTATTTTCATCTCATTGAACCACATTTTAGTCCTTGATATTAACCGTGTCTCTCGGATTTTCGAAATTCCATTCAAAGAAGCGGCAAAATTAAGTTTTATGAAAAATTCAGTTTTTTTTAACTACCACTTAGTAGTTTCACTATTCATCAAAAATTGATGTTTTTCAGAACAATGCCAAAATTTCATCCTAAGCTATATTTCATATTCCAAATTCAAAAATGAAATCTATTTTACCAAATTCATAACATAGAAGTTGCATAAATTAATTTTATAATTAAATCCTGCTGTTAAAATAAATAGCGTGTTTTTAGGAAACAATATATATCAAAAGATTGACACTTGATTATGTCTGGTTTAAATGTGAAATTACAACCAATGACCAACATTGTATTAAATTGTAAAAATATATTCTAAATATAATTTAAAACCACTCAAATTAATAATTTATCACTATTAATTATTTCGATTAAAAAAGTTGTTTTTAATTATAATTTAGTAATTTTCACTATTCATCAGAATATGAAAGTTATCCGAAAAGTACCAAAATTTCACCTTAGGCTAAATTCGATACTCCGAATCCAAGAATGAAGTTAATTTTGAAAAATAAGATTTACAGAATTTTAAAAGGTGGTTATTACTATTCATAACAGCTAGTTTTAATAATATTTTAATAGCACATCGTTGTTTAGTGAAACTCGGTATTGCGTATTACACACGCTATCGAGGAAGGTCGCGATAGCGTGTAATGCAAGGCAAGACAAGGATGCGTGTTGTGCAAGCTCCTTTTGGTGTAGCGTACAACACAAGACATTAATAAAATTAAAAAGAATATTTTTTTTATAAAATCTTGGGCTGTTACAGGATCATGATGGCTTCTATTCTCCATTTAGATACTCATTTTACCAAATTTCACCATTGGAATCCAAGTCACTATAAGACGTTACCAGGAAAAAAACATGGCATGCACAAATCTATTGTGAAACTATGGGATATAAGTTGTTGAGCACATACCTGAAATTCTTTGATGAATGGACTCTTAATCTTATACATTGATCTTAATTCAACCACCTTTTTAATCTACAACATGTATCTCACTAAAAAAGGGGGTTAGATATTTAGATGGAGAAAAGAGAAAGTCGAAAACCTTAAACCCAAAAAAGATGCAAGAGAGGGATTAGATTTACCCAGAGATTTGATCTGCAAGAAAAGACACTCTAAATGGATTTGTATTGAAGGAGAATCGTCTCTTGTATGCTTGGGGCACTAGTTTTTTTCTTAGGGCTGCATGAGGTGAGATGGAGGACAATCCTACGTTAGAACATAAGAAAAAATGGTTGAAATTTAATAAATTTTCCCACCAATACAGGGTGGCATGGTTTTTAACAATGTTTTACAAACCATGTAAAAACCATGAAAGAGACACTGGCCATGGGTATTTTGGTCATAATGTTTCTTGGGGACCCTGAACAGTTTACAAGAAATGCTCTAACTATGAGATATGCCACTGCCCAAAATTTCTCCTACCTCACATGGATTACTTAAACGTGCTCTAATCATATGCCAACCATGTTACCAACATCGGTTGGCCTAGTTTGTACATTATTCTACGTCCTGAAGATATAGAATTCCTATTGGACCATCTTCACTCTTAAAAACATTTTATTAACCAAAATCATGGTATTTTTATGAAAATTTAAATAAGGACATAGCTTTACGATGTTCGGGATCTTACAAACACCAGATCTTATAATGTCTTATCCTTGTTCCTCTCTTCCAGAGCATTACTCAGTTTTCAAAAAAATATATATGCCACTAGGCCCACTTATTTGGTTTTCCATCCCATGAATCTTCATACATGTTCTCATGGTGCCACAGAACACGCACTAGGGGCACAACCTTATCCCAAATTACTTTCTTAATATGACCTATAATACAAACTGGATGATCCTCAAAGGTCACATCAGCCTAAATCTTCATATTATCGAAATTTATTGCATGAGAAGAATTAGCGTGATAATACCTAAGTTGCGAAATATGAAAATCATCATTTATTATGCTATTATTATGTTGAACTTCAGTTCAGTAATCAACATGTCTGATCCTCTCTATAATATAAAACAAACCCATTTACTTATGTTCTAATTTTCCCTACATATGGACTAAATATTTACCAAACCATGGACACACCTAAAGAAAAATGTCATCCCTAACCATAACCTCAAGAGTTCTATGATATCGATATATATATTACATATACATACTTGGAGTCATTTCCACGAATTTCTAAATCAATCATATCTTTTCTGATGTCTCATGCACGAGACTCAGTCCCAGCTGCATAGACTCCCCCACTTTTAACCATCACAGTGAAGAAGGAAATGGTCCCTGTAGATTTACTCAAAAGGATTCATCTAAATGATAGACTAAAAATTGTTTTTGTAGGAAAAATGAACATGTAATAAATTATTTTCACATAAACTAGTGAAATGTACAACACAAGCTCTTAACAATTCCACCAATACCTGAATTGTTCACTCTGACTTCCCATCCTTCTATGGGTGTTAGGACAAAGTCAATTATACCTCAGTATGGAGAGACTAATATAACTCCGTCTAGAAGCATTATATGAAATGTGGATCATGATATAAAACTATGGTTCATAACACACCTTTCAACCACACTATCTATGGAACATGTAATTATCCTAATTACTCAACTGTGTTAGTATACTAGATCTGTAAGAATTAGGACACCTTAGTCAATTGATCCAAAACTACCCAAAATAAATAATTCTTCCTAGAAATCCTAGGAAAACCTACTACTAAGTCCATTATTACATCATTACACTTATACTCAAAATGGATAATGACAATAATAAACCACATGGGAACTAATTCTCAGCCTTTACTAATTTATAGATAAGTCATCATGCCAAAAATTATGAAATTGACATCTTTATTGCTATCCACAAATATTACCTATGCAGATCACAATAAATCTTAGTTATGTTGAGATGCACTTCCCACTTTTATGAGTGAAACTCACTCATCAACACTTTCCATATACAAAATGGAACAACCACATGGACACAAAAACGTACAATCCCGTCATCACCAATAGACCAACTTGAAGTTGACTCCCCTCCATTTAAAATTTCCATCATAGACCAATAATATGAATCCTCTAGTTAACATTCCATGACCTAGATCAAAAGTATAGACTTTACTAGTATAGAATCGAGGATCAGTTGTTCATTACCATATAATACCTATTGGTTTATTTCATCAAACAAGGGAATTATTTTCCACTCATAATTAAATTCCATAAATACTTGATTCCGATTCATTCGGACTACATATTCCACAACACTATTCACTTTTCATATTTTGTAAACCAACTCAAAATTGATGGATTGTTGGTACTTGATGTTCCCTTGCTACCAATGATTCATATCCTATTGAGAGAAGATTTACTTAAGAATTTTTTGATCATTAAATATTGTTAATTTTTCTCTTAAAAATTAATGAATCCAAAACATTGATGAATAAACCATAACAGATATCTCAATATCTTGGGTAGGGTAATTTTATTCTGGAGGGGTCTATTATCTTGACCCATATGCTATGACCTGATCATATTTCATTAACACTACCTCATGTCCAACATCGGATGCCTCATACAATAAAGTGGACCTCTTACCTGGTTTGGGTAAGATTAGAATCGGTGTGGTAGTAAACCACATCAAAAAATCCAGAAAAGCATTCCCACATGACACTGTCCACTAACACATAACCCCCTTCTTGGTAAACCCTAAGAGTGCTGCTGGAAAATGGAAAAAATACATAATGAACCTTTGATAATAACCAGCTAAACCAGGAAAACTCGAAACAAAAAAACATTTTTGGGCTGCTCCCAAGTCACCACAACCTCCACTTTCTATGGATCTACTACCACATCAAACTAAAAAAAACATGCGTCCCAAGAAATTATCTTTATTAATCCAGAACTAAAATTTTTTAAGCTTGCAATGAACCATATTATCTCTTAATGTCTCATAATGATGTCAATATGTTTTGAATGATCATAAATAGTTCTTGAGTACACTAAGATGTCATCAAAAAAGAAAACCATTACCAGATCTAGATATAGCTGAAATATTTTATTCATTAAATCCATAAACACAAGTACTGCATTGTTAAACCTAAAAAACATCACCACAACCTCTTACAACTTGTACTTACTCTTGAATGAAGTACATTGTACTTCAGAAGTTTGCAACCATAATTGATGATATCCTAACCTCAAATCAATTTTATAGAACACTGAAGAACCCCTTATCTTTTCAAATATATAATCAATTATGGGAAGTAGGTACATATTCCTAACAGTTATCTGATTGAACTACTTATAATAAACACATAACCTCAGTGAACCATTTTCATTCTTGGGAAACTATATGGGGAATCCCCAAAGAAATGTACTAAGATGGATGAACCCTTTTTCTTCCAATTTTTCTAGTGAAAACATAGGTTCATGGAGTTCTACGGATTCTATTCGATATGGAATAATGGGAACGATTTCTTCCTACAAGAGATACTTTATCATAAACACAACATGCCTCTTAAGTGGTTGCCCCAAGAATCCCACATGAAAATAATCCTAGAAATGATTCATAATGGGAGGGAAGATTTTTTGTTCCCTTCCTCCTTCATCTAGAATAGGACAAGCCACTTGGGATGCGAGTTCTCCCATGTGCCGGAAAATTGGAATTGTATGACCTGATTGAGTATCCCACTCACCACGAAGGACATAAGTCCCTCTATTGAGAGACGTGAATGTTACCCAATGTCAAAAATAGTTGATATTGGCTTGATACATCACCATCCAGTCCATACCAAAATCTGGTCAAAACCTGACATCTCAAAGAAAAATAGGTTCTACAAATAAAATATTGTAACACCCTAAGAGTTTATGAGATATATTCTTTTTAATTTATTTGATTTCTTCTATTGTACGCTACACCATGATTAGATTGTGCTACATGTAACACCGTATTAGCTTATAGTATATGCAAACACAATTATGGGCATTTTTTTCATGCCATATCAACCTTCCTCGATAGCCTGTGTTGTACGTAATACAACGTTTTACTAAACGATATATTATTATAATATTATTATGAACTAGACGTTATGAATAGTAATAACCACTTTTTAAAATTTTATAAATTTTATCTATCAAAATGGACTTCATTTTTGGATTTAGAATACCAAAATTAGCTTAGGGTGAATTTTTGGTAATTTTCAGAAAACTTTCATTTTTTGATGAATAGTGAAAAAACTGGGTTACTATTTAAAAACCGACTTTTTATGTAAATAATAATTTATTTTATTTAAATTAATTTTAGGTCAAAATTGATAGATAATACCTATATAAGTTCAATGTAATTTATTTTAGTCATTTTATAATAATTTTAGATATATAAAAATTTTATTGAACTTTTCACTGTCTTTTACCCACCTTCTTGGAGAATTGGAAAATTTACATAAAACAAAATTTTACAGAATCTATGAGTGGAATTTCGAAAATCCAAGAGCCACGGTTAATATTAAGGAGTAAAATGTGTTTCAATAAGATAAAAATAATTTTTTTGTGAATAGTAACTTTTTACTTTTATTTACCACGATTAAAAGTAAATAGGGTAATTAAGGATAAAAATGATATTATTATTACCTTAAAACATGTCCTAATTCTATTGGATATGTTTAATTCCACTAAAAAAAACTTAGGAATAAAATATGACCATTTAGGTCCACATGGATTAGATTATGACATTTATTATTATTTTATTTAAAGAAGAGTTAAAAGAGTTAAAATCAATGTTTAATAACTAAAACATTTTTAATATAGGTTTATACATAAGATAAATTAGACTATAAATATTAATTTGAAGGATAAGAATATTTACTACATAATTGTATTTTATTTATAATTTTTTGACATTAAATAATTTAATTTATTTATAACACAATGATGATGCATTAATTTTCTTATTAATAAAATATTAACATAATTGATGTAATAAATACCCAAATAAATGTAATTTGAGACTTTTTATGAATTCCAATAGCTGTTTACGTTAATATGTAATTTTATTATTGATTCAATTATCTTTTTGGGAACTAATCATTCTGTTATGATTTTCACAAAAATCAATTACCAAATAGTGTCAAAATTGACATAAAATAGATTTTAAAGAAAATATTATATTATTAATTGTTATCCTATTCCAAAATATATAAGGTCTGGACAACTGACTTATATAAGGTTATATATTTTAATTATTAACCACTTGGGGATCTTTCGCCTTTTTATAGTAAGGTTATTAACCATATAGTGTAAGAAAACAGGAAGACACTATAAAAGTTAAATTATTTAACATTGAGTTAAATCTAAATGATAAGGTTAAGATGGTGACCTAAACTTGTCTAAAACCTATTTGTTGAAAGTATTTTTACCCATAACCACTTTATCTTAGAAATAAGTCACTTTTTAGCCATTATAATCTGAATATGACTTTATTATAAAATAAAATTTTAATTTTTTCCTAAAGTGCCCCACTCCTCCATTATAGAAGGGAACCTCCTCTCTCTTTTCTTTACACAATTTTGATCCTTAAAACTCGTCCAACCCCTGCCAATTTCCCTTATAAACATCCCTAGAATCAATATAAAGGTTCTGGTTTCCTAAAAAGCCCAAATCAAGTGCCTTAAGAGGAAGCTTAAAAGAGGTGTGTCGAAGAAGAGGTAATCTCTTCTACCGATTCTTTCAAGTTTCCATCTTCTTAAACATATTCTTCGTTAGTTGTTTCATTATAAAGTAATAAAATCAATACCATTAATATAATTAAATGTTATTATAAATATTAAACAAGCCCATTTCACCTTCTATCCATCCTATGGAAAATGACATCACCGCGCGTGCGTACATACAGAATACCGTCTCCACGTCGTGGTGTAATCTTTTTTTCCACCACCAACATACTTGGATGGGTATAATGGTATAAAGAATAACTATATATGGTTATTATAACATCATGATGATTCTGATATACAATATCATCCACTCCAATTCCATTCAATAAATATGGGAACGATATCATCGCTCGTGCGTAGGTATGGATTACCGTCTCTACGATGCAATGAGATTCATTCACCATGTTAACCAATAAAGAATGATTATAAAGTTTATATAACAAACAATAATGAAATATATGAAATTATTAAGATACTGAATTTTTTAATATATATATATATATATATATGTCATCTACATACTTTCATTCAAGTGATTAAGAAAAGGAATGCAGCGTTCATGTGTACGTACGACATACTGTCTCCATGAACAGTGTATTTCATTTCATTTATCTATCTATTATATATATATATATATATACTGAATATATATGATATATAAATCATGATTTAAATTCTTTAAGTAATTATATCATGATATAATTAATAATAATATCAAGAACAGCAAGTCCAAACACGTATGATAAATAAAACAATTTTACCCAAAACACTGCTTTAACATTGAATTTACAATCGAACGGGTAATGTAAAGTCATATGTGAACCATATATGATATAATAACAATGAATATGATTATTTAATAATTAAATAAAATTATTTAAATCATTATAAAGGTGGTTCGAATGTGTATGAAGCATATTAGACCATAGGTAAGGGATAATTATTCTAATCTCATTCTTATCAGAGATTGTTTATTCGTAAGTATTTATTGGGGTTATTGTTATCATCCATGTCCATGTTTTCTAAAAGTGATTTCATGTATGTTTAAATTACTTTTACCCGTTTTTAATTTTGACTACATGTTACAAAAGGAATCTTACTTTTTTACCACATGGGGAACTTTTTGACTTTTCCAACAAAAGTACGAGGAGAATATTTTTTTAACTTATACGGTATGAACATATTTTTATGGTTTCAGAACGACATATTTCAATGAATCTTCCTATACAAAATTTCATGACTATTTTCAACAAAATCATTTTCTTTTAAAATTTCATGGTATTTTGTGAAAAGAACATGATTTAAAGAAGAGAGGATATTTTCCTCAATAATTCATTTCAAGTGTTTTATCAAAACCATTTTCCATCTAAGATGACATTATTTCATATGTGTATTTTTCAATTATAACGTCTCTACGATTTACATTGTTTCAATTTTCTTATGATGAAATGATATCTATTTGTTTTATGTGGATTTTTCATGATGGGATGATGTTTATGAAACCCATTTTATTGTTTGGGTTATGATGAATGATTTATGTTTTTTTGTGTCAGAAGTAAGAATTATTTCATTATGAGATGGGTGGGACATGTATCTCCCTCCAATGAATTGGTAAAGATTTATATCTCATGATATAGACATTATTGGAATGGTAATTTAATCTGGTTCAGTGATACAGGACTAGAACGATGAGTGAACTCAATTCAGAAAAGGACTTTGTCCACTAAGATGGTCTTGGAAGCAATGCCTTGGCAACTATGGAAATCGTCTCATGTGATTAATGGTTTTCCACAATTACATGTTTTATTCCCATTATATTTTATCATGATTGATGTTTCTTTATGATATATGACTTACGTACTTCAATGATTTATGTCTTTGCTCAATATTTTGATGTTTAGATTTTATGTTCAAGTTTTTGCAATCAAATGTTTATGGATTGTTTTATGTTGTCTATGTTTACCATTACTGAGCATTTAAGCATACCATTTTTATGTTTTCTTTTCCTGTAGATATATAGAAAGGTTTTAGGTAAGAAAACAAAAGGGGAATATCATTATAAGATATGTTGAAGATCTTTCACCATGATTAGAAGATTATTTTTCCGTGTTTACAAAGACACTAAACTATTATGGTCCTTTGGTGTATTTTTTGTTATGTATTAAGTATTCATCAAAAGTAATGTAATGTCTATGAACATTAATTATGGGTCTCTATAGTTGGTATCAGAGGAAAGGTTTAGTTATCCTTTGTAAACTAGGAAGATAAAACTTTAGTGAGATCCCTAGAGATATTTCCAAGGTATTTCTAGGGATGTACTTGAGGTAAAGTATAAGTATAGGTTATAGTCCTATAATTATGGTAATGATATTAGAATTAAACCTAAGATGTTAGATATTGATGGTACTAACCCTTGATTATTATTTTTTCCTCTCACACTATTCTTTTTGGGTTTTAGAAAATGGCTGGAAACAGGAAGATTCACAATAATAGAGGATATAACGGACAATGGAATGATATTCTTCATGAGAAAACAAATGAAATTGGATTTGGAAGTCCAAACATCGTTATTATGCCTAATCAGAAATATCATAATATGACAAATAATCTCAACTTTTGTAAGTTTCCCAACTCAAATAATAAGAGAAAGATAGAGTTTCATGATGATCATAGAGCAAAGAAAGTTCAATTTCCCTCATGTAAATCATGTGGGAAGAGGCATAAGGGATAATGTTTTAAAGGAACTGGAAGATGCTTTGGGTGTGGAAAATAAGGACACAAAGCCAGTAATTTTAATGGAAGAGGTTCATTTAACACCATAGACAAGGATAATGGTATTTCTAAGACATTAAAAATAGTTAAATGTTTTAAATGTGTAATGTGCAGGCATTATGCAAACCAATTCCCTAAGGGAAAATCTAATGAAGAGAATCAGCATGGTAATATGGGTTGTATTTATGTGGATGATGATGAAGAGACAACAAATGATATATGAGATGAAAGAAATGATAATGCTTAGTCAGTGGTTTAAGAAGGTAGGGGAATGATTGTATGTTTATCAAGAATAATGTATAGTACTATGGAATAATGAAAAATCTAAGGATTGTAACACTGTTGTCTATCCTTGTGTTTTTGGAAGTATATGATTCATGGTACTGGTAACCATGAAAGGTTATTCAAATATTTTTTGAAGGTGATGATATGTGAATAATTAAAGGATAAGGAGATAATGAGATATTTGATTGTATTAACGAGCTCATGAATGATAGAAGGACAAACTTATATCCTTGTTTGATATTGAATTTTTGGGATTTTGGTATGTGGAAAAAGATACCTTTTGGAAGCATTAATGTTTTCACTAATGTTCTAGGGTAATTCATGTTGGAAGATAATACAAGAGTAAGGTATTCAAATGTTTTGAATGTGATCAACAATATATATCTTATTATATATGGGGGATAAATGATGGTATTCACATTCATGGTAGATGACCTTTCTAGTAATCGTTTTATTTATACTATGATATTGGACAGAAGTATTTTGGATAAACCTAAATATTTGAATAGATTAACTTAGACATAAAATAGTATTGTTTAAGGCTACAACTTTTTTTTATGTTATAAAAGTATAGGCTTAGAAAAAGGACAACCCGTAGGATGGGCGACAAACCGTCACATCGGACAAAGATGCGGGAATGGAACCCACAACCGAAGTGAGACATGCCTTTATTGCCTTCCACTGGCCTATAGTAATTCCCTGGTTAGTATAAACTAGTTTTATATTATTAAGTGGTATGATAGATGAAGTATAAGTCCATTTTATGAACCATATACGATTAATCTCACTATATATGTACTTATGTATATAACTTTTTCTAACCTTATGTTTGAGACAAATGGAATGACCAATAATTATATCTCATGGTCTATTAACACTTCAAGAATGTCAAATTCAACTTCAATTCTTTAAGTGACCAAGTAGAAATTAATCAAGGCACAAACAACAGTGAGATTGTACCAAAATCATGTAATCATTTCTTTTAATTCAAAAAAAAATCAACATTAGGTAAATGATCTTGAAAACAAAAAATGTTGTCCTAGTGCACTCATATCTGATTAATCAGATGGTACCTTAGATTTTGAAAAATTTATGGCTTTGTGATTGATGTATTTTTGATAGCCATGTTATCAACCACTCTTCATCCAAACCTAATGGTTAGATTTCTCTTTCGTATCTATATTTCACCTATGTTCTCCTATGTGGAAACCAAGTGATGAGTTTGGGTAACCGGTATGTTCCATACTTCAATATTTAGAATTATTTTTTAGTATTCCATTTTATGATATGTATTTCTATGAATGAAACATTCACGTAGTAAACGATTTATAACCCTAACGAATTTCGAGGGCGAAATTCATTTTAAGGGGGGTAAAATGTAACACCCAAATATTTTATGAGATATATTCCTTTTAATTTCATTGATTTCTTCTATTGTACGCTACATCAAGATTATCTTTCGCTATACACAACAATGTATTAGCTTACAGTATACGCAAACACTATTCTAGGCTTGTGTTGCATGCCAGAGCAACCTTCCTCAATAGCGTGTGTTGTACGCAATACTGAGTTTCAATAAATGATATATTATTATAATAATATTATGAACTAGCTATTATGAATAGTAATATCCACTTTTTTAAATTTCAAAAAAAAATTCTTTAAAAATGGACTTCATTTTTGTAATCGGAATACCGAAATTAGCCTAGGGTGATGTTTTGCTGTTTTTTGGAAAACTTTCAATTTTTGATGAATAGTGAAAGCACTAGGTTACTATTTAAAAATAGACGTTTTATTTAAATAATTATTTATTTTATTTAAATTTATATTAGGTCAAAATTGATACATAATACATATATATGTTCAATGTAATTCATTGGAGACATTTTATAATAATTTTAGATATATAAATTTTTTACGGAACTTTTCACCGTCTTTTACCCACCTCCTAGGAGAATTTGAAAATTTAAATAAAACGTAATTTTACCACTTTTGTGACTAGAATTTCAAAAATCTGAGAGACATGGTTAATATCAAGGAGTAAAATTTGGTTCAATAAGATAATAATAATTTTGTGGTGAATAGTAACTTTTTACTTTTATTTACGATGGTTAAAAGTAAATAGGGTAATTAAGGGTAAAATGATATTATTATTACCCTGACACATGTACTAATTCTATTGGATAAATTTAATTCTACAAAAAACAACCGTAGGAATAAAATATTACCATTTAGGTCCTCTTGGATTATATTAGGACACTTATTATTATTTTATTTAAAGAAGAGTTAAAATAATTAAAATCAATGTTTAATAACTAAAACATATTTAATATAGGGTTATTCAAATATAAATATGACTATATATATTAATTAGAAAGATAAAAATATTTACTACATAATGGTATTTTATTTATAATTTATAGATATTATATAATTTATTTTATTTATGACACAATGATGGTGCTGTAATTACCTTATTAATAAAATATTAACATAATTGATGTAATAAATACCGAAATAAATGTAATTTGAGACTTTTTATGAATTACAATAATTTATTACTTTAATTTGACATGTTAGTATTGATTAAATTAACTTATTTGGAAAAAATCATGTTGTTATGAGTTTCCCAAAAATCAATAACCAAATAGTGTCAAGATTTACGAAAAATAGTTCTTAAAACAAATATTATATTATTAATTGTTATTATATTCCTAAAAATATAAGGTTAGTACAAATTAATTAGATAAGTTTATATATATTAATAATTAATGAACCACTTGGGGTTATTTTGGCTTGTTATAGTATGTTTATTAACCATATAGTTTAAGAAAACCAGAAGACACGATAAAAGATAAATTATTTAACTTAGTGTTAAATATAAATGATAAGTATAAAATTGTAACCTAAACATGTCTAAAACCTATTGGTTGAAATTATTTCGACCCATACCCACATTATCTTTTAAATAAGTCACTTTGGATCCATTATAAACCGAATATGACTTTATTATAAAATAATATTTTAATTTTTTCCTAAATTGCCCCTCTCCTCCCTTATAAAAGGGCACCTCCTATATATTCACTTTACATGATTTTGAGCTTTAATGCTCTCCCAACCCATGAAAATTAACCTTATCAACTTTCGTAGAAACATTATAGTGGTTCTGGTCTCCTCAAAAGACCAACTCTAATGCCTTAAGAGGAAGCTTAAAAGAGGTAAGTCAAAGAAGAGGCAATCTCTTCTACCGATTCATTCAAGTTTATTTCTTCTTAAACTTATACTTCTTTAGTTGTTTCATTATAAAGTAATAACATCAGTATCACTAATATTCTGATATGTTATAATAAATATGAAACACCCCCATTTCACCTTCTATACATCCTACGGAAAACGAAATCACCGCGTGTGCGTACGTACGGAATACCGTCTCCACACCGTGGTGTAATAAGTTTTTCCACCACCACCTTACTTGGATGTGTATAATGGTGTAAAGAATAACTATATATGGTTATTATAACATCATACGGATTATGAGACACTATATCATCCACTTCAGTTCCATTAAATAATTATGGGAACGATATCATCGCTCGTGCATACGTACGGATTACCGTCTCCACGACGCGATGAGATTCATTCTCCATTTTAACCAATCAAGAATGATTATAAATTATATATAATGAATAATAATTAAATATATGACATAATTAAGCTACTGGATTTATGAATATATATATATATATATATGTCATCTACTTACATTCATTTAAGTCAATAAGGAAAGGAAAACAACATTCATGCGTGCGTACGACCTACCGTCTCCATGAACGGTGTATTTAATTTCATTCATCTATCTATTATATATATATACACTGAATATATATGATATATAAATCACGATTTACATTCTGGAAGTTAGTAAATTATGATATAAGTAAAAATAATATCAAGGACAACAAGTCCAAACACGTATAATAAATAAAACAATTTTACCCAAAACACTCCTTTAACCTGGAATTTACAAAAGAACTGGTAATATAAAGTCATAAGTGAACCATATATGATATCATAACATTGAATATGATTATTTAATAAGTAAATGACAATATTTAAATAATTATACATGAGGTTCGGATACGTACGAAGCATATCATACCTAAGGTAATGGATAAATTATTCCAAACTCATTCTTATCCATGATTGTTTATTCCTAAGTATTTACTGGGGTTATTGTTATCATCCATGTCCATGTCTTCTAAAAGTGTTTTTATGTATGTTTAATGTTATTTTTAACTTTTTTTTAATTTTACCACATTTTATGAATGGAATGTTACTTTTTTTACCACACGAGGAACTTTTTTACTTTTCCGACAAAAGTAAGAGGATAATGTTTTTTTAACTTATACGGAATGAACAGATTTTTAAGGTTTCATAACGAATTATTTCAATTAAGAATCCTCCACAAAATTGCATGACTATTTTCAAAAAAAAAAATTCTCTTAAATTCTCATGGTATTTTGTGAAATTAAAATGATTTTAAAGAAGAAAGGATA
The DNA here is from genome assembly GCA_963277665.1 of Viscum album. Lineage (NCBI taxonomy): Eukaryota > Viridiplantae > Streptophyta > Magnoliopsida > Santalales > Viscaceae > Viscum > Viscum album. Next base: position 73,920,273 of record OY728156.1, read on the forward strand.
TTTTTCTCAATAATTAATTTCAAGTGTTTTATCAAAACCATTTTCAATCTAAGATGACATTATTTCATATGTGTATGTTTCAAGTATAATGTCTCCATGATTTACGTGGATTCACTTTTCTTATGATGAAATGATATCCATTTGTTTTATATGGATTATTTTATGATGGGATGATGTTTATGAAACCCATTTTACTATTTGGGTTATGATGAATGATTTATGTATTTTATTGCGTCACAAGTAAGAATGATTTCATTATGAGATGGGTGGGACCTGTATCTCCCTCCAGTGCATTGGGTAAAGATTTATATCTCATTAGATAGAGATGGCTAGAATGGTATGTTAATCTGGTTCAGTGATACAGGATTGGAACGATGAGTGAACTCGATTCAGAAAGGGACTTTGTCCACAAAGATGGTCTTGGCAGCAATGCCTTGGCTACTATGGAAATAATATCATGTGCTTAATGGTTTTCCACAATTACATGTATTATACCCATGCTATTTTATCATGATTGATGTTCCTTTATGATATATTCCTTACATACTTTCAAGATTTATGTCTTTGCTCATGATTTTGAGGTTTAGATTTTATGTTAATGTTTTTTCATTCAAATATTTATGGATTGTTTTATGTTCTCTATGTTTACCATTACTGAGAAACTGAGTTCAACCTTTTTATGTTTTCTTTTCCCCATGATATAAAGAAATGTTTTTGGTAAGAAAAAAAGGGGAATATCTTTATTGGAGATGTTTAAGATCTTTCACCATGATTAGAAGATTATTTTTCCGAGTTTCCAAAGACACTAAACTATTACGGTCCTTTGGTGTCTGTTTTTTTTATGTATTAAGTATTCCGCAAAATTAATATAATGTCTATGTACGTCAAGTACGGGTCTCTACAAATATCCACCATCCTTTAATAAAAAATCTATACTCCATCTAATAACCTCAACGTGCACCCCCAATAGAGTAATAATTGACATTAACCCACATGTACATTAAACTAGTTGGATAAACACAACTATGAACTGTAAAAAACTAAATGAATGTTTAATATTGGTGTTAAATAAGGTTCTCAAAAGCATTTAATGTACAAGAATCATACTTTGAATAGTATATGGTTCAACCTCTCGACCTCCAGGTGTAGGCTAAACTATGTGAAAATGACCTACCCCTCTACCCTGGGTTCCAACCTAAGTACCTCACATTACATTGCCCTATTGGTATGGACGATCTCACTCTACAGTTCCACATCCACCTCCCCTATTGGTATAAACCATGGATCTCCAATGTCCCCCTAATATGGGGTGACCGACCCCCTTATTTTGCACGACATCTTTGTTGAACTCTCTGTGAGATGGTTATTTTAATAATCCCAAATCATTGTTTGAGCATGGTTAGTAGAAAACCATGAAACACCTCTATAAAAATGTGCAAGGGGAAATAGAGGTTAGTAGGTTGGTGCAAGGATAGCACATGGTTAGGCCAAACCATGTGGCCTCCTAGGAGAAACCATTCTTTTTGGATTATGTTGAACTCTCTGTGAGATGGTTATTTTAATAATCCCAAATCATTGTTGTTTGAATGACACTTTAGTCTTATTGTTCAAATTATTCTAAATGTGTTTATATTTGTTTAAACCATGCTCACACATGTTTTTCTATATTAAGTAATGTACTACTAGTGACCTGGAAGTATTCTGGACTGAACATACACTTTGTGAGAATTTCTTATCTTGACTCATCATTAGTTATATATGGTCGCACCAATGGTAAATGGTCACACTGATTTTGAAACATTGCACCGATGGTAAACGGCCGCACAGATGGTGAAAGGTCTCACCGAAGGTAAACGGTCGCATCGATGGAGAAACATTGCACGGATGGTGAAATGGTCGCACCGATGATGAACGGTCGCACCGATGGTGAACGGTCACACCGATGGTGAAATATCGCACCGATGCTAAACGGTCACACCGATGATGAATGGTCGCACCAATGATGAATGGTCCAACTGATGATGAATGGTCTCACCGATGATGAATGGTCGCACCGAGGATGAACGGTCGCACTGATGGATACCGATGATTAATGAGCCACCGATGCTGATGCTACCGAAACCGACGCAGATTCAAAGTGACTCACTGATCTCATGACTCACCAATAGTCATGAAAACTGTTTGAATTTCTATAAACTCTTATTTAATTCCAATGGTCATATTTGATGTTTTTAATGAAATTAATGATATTTGATGTTAGTTATTGGAATTTCAAGAGATCGTACCTCGTACCTATGGAAAGGTAATCATTCCCATTGTCAAAGCTCATGGAATAAAAGGAAGATCGATCTGCAGTAATAGTGTGTGCGTAAAAATGGCATATGGAGAGAATTCTTCCATGAATATACATATGACAAGGGAGAACACATGAAGAAGTTGAAGGGGGTATTTGAAAGATCTCAAAAAAACTCTCATGCATGAAATCCAGCACTATTGAAGAACTCACGAAGAACACTGGAGATCAAAGAACACAATCACTTTTGAAGGACATCAAGCTAAACCATGATACTCTGTTTTCAATAGTAAATCCATAGAAGGAATCAGAAGCATGTGTTTAAAATCCAACGAGTCTAGAGTTGTGCTGCCAATCATTAGAGATTTCAAATCATTCATATACTCCCTCTAAGTGACTTAATAATTACTGATTGAGAAGTGTGTGTACTTTGTATATCTTTTACACATATACTGTCTCCTGTGCTGAACTGGAGGATACTAAATCCTCATTCCAAACTCCATACATCATACTGTATCCCACTGAGAATAGTGGTAGAGGTCAAGTGTGACCTGGACAGCCTGTGCGTTGTTGACTTTGTTTTCCCACAAATAACTGTGGTAGTGGTCCTAGGACCAGGACAATATTGAACTATTGTTAACCCCGATCTAGGGTGTGGGTCAAATTTTTATATATAAATTTCAGAGGACTAAGTCTCTACTTGAGACCGAACCTCTTGGTCACATCAGCTGTGCATTTTATGTTATGTCATAAATATAATATATATATTTCATATTCCGCTTCAATTACTTTGAAATAAAAATCTATTTTAAAGTTACAATGATTGTTAAATTATAAAGTGTTTATACTTTTTGTAAACTAGTAAGTTATCTTCAAAATCTAATTTAATCATGTGATTAAATTGACTGAGATCTAATCAATATTTAAGAAGCTAATTGAACATTTACAATCTTTATAAATTCACTATATTTTAACTTTGTTTTTAATTGAGGGATTTTAAGAAAAATATTTTTAACAGAAATTTTTTATTGGAACTCAATTCACCCCCCTCTTGAGTATCCACTCTGACCAACATTTGGTATCATAGGTTTTTTTAATTAATACATGTGTTCAAAACTCTCTGATTTTCAACTATGATTTTAGTTGCATCTTTAAAGATCTTAAATTTATGTTAGTTCAAAATTTTATCTCTTTAAAGTTATTTTCTAAACTCTAGTACTCTAGTTATGGATAATAGATTAGAAAGTGCTGCTACCAACATGAAACCTTTCTTTATTGGTACAAATTATGCCCAGTGGAAACTGAAAATGAAAATTCATTTACAAAGTATGGGATTTGATATCTGGACTACTATAGAAACTGAATATAAGATTCTAGAAACTGTTAGAACTACTTTTGATGAAGCTACTAATAGATCTTACAATAATAATTGTAAAGCTATGAATTCTCTATATTGTTCTTTGGGCGATGAAGAGTTCAATAGAATATCTGCTTGTAAAACTGCCTATGAAATATGGGATACCTTGAGTGTTTCTCATAAAGGAACAACTAATGTTAAAGAAATGAGATTGAATACATATACTATTATATATTATAATTTTAAAATGACGAATGATGAACCTATATCTGACATGTATCTCAGGTTCAATGATATTATCAATACAATTATCTCTCTTGGAAGAGATGTCACTTCTAGGGAACAAATAATGAGGATATTAAGATGCCTACCAGATCGATGGAGAGGCACTTCAGTCTCAATTAGAGAATCATGTGACATAATCAAACTACAAATCAAGGAGCTTATTGGTAAGCTTATGATTTATGAAGAAGAACTCAAGGTGAATACGGAAGAAGATGATGAACATAAAAGGAAGCATGTATCTTATAAATCTACTACTTCAAGGAGAAAGGACAATGACAAAGTTCAAATAAAAAATGAATGTTCAAAAAGTGAAGATTCAGACTATGATAGTGATGTAGAGATGGCTCAAATATCCAAGAGATTCAGGATTTTCTATAGGAAGAATAGATTATTTAGAAAATCAAACTACAAAGGAAGGTATTCCAATAAGGGACATTGGAAAAAGGATTTGAGAAAACCTGACAAGAATGACGAAGTTGTCTTCTATGAATTCAAAAGGAAAGGTCACATTAAAGAAGACTGTCCAAAATTGATGTTTAAAAAGAAATATGACTATATGGACAAAATGTACATGAAAGCCATGAAAGCTAATTGCAGCACATCAGAAGACAGCACAAGTGAATCTGAAGTTTCTGATTCAGAAAAGAATCATGCCAACATGTGCTTCATGACCAATACCTCTGAGGTACCCGTTTCTCCTATACTGAATGATTATTATTCTAGAACTGACTATGAATCTGAAAACATATCTAGTGAGGAACTATTTGAATATTGTAACATGATAGAATAAACCTGTAATGAACTTAAGGACAAGTACAATGCCTTAAAAAATAGCATGCTCTCACTGCCAACATTAAATCTGCCTTTGATATAGAAAAGGAAAAGAATGCTCAACTAATAAAGTAAAATACTAAACTGAAAATGTCTAACGAGCAACTCATAATGGACTTAGAAAAATTCACAAATGGAAAGGATACTCAAACTCAAATTTTAGGAAATTTCACAAAAATATACTACTGGTTTGGGATACCAACCTGGAAAAAGACAGCTTAATAAAACTAAATTTATTCCTAAGTCTGGAAAAAATTCCGGTAGTTCTAGTTCTGGAAATTCATAAGCTTCAAATAGTTATCCCTATGGTTATAGAACAAATAAAGTTTATCTTTCAAAATATCTTGATTCTGTAATTTTTATGAAACCCATATAAAAATTTGGGTACCATAATCATTGATTTCTAACATGTCTGGACCCAAGAAGATTTGGTTACCAAATTCATTTTCCATCTAAATCTGTTTTGTAGGAATCATGGTTGAAGAGTTATCATAAGAAGGTATGTTACGTGGACAGTGGATGTTTGAGACACATGTCTTGAAATTATTATTTCTTTAAAAGCTTAATAAATATTGATGGAGGCCATGTCACCATCGGTGATAATTTTAAAGGAAAAATCATTGGCCTAGGCCAGATTGGGAACACTGATTCAGTTTTGATTTCTAAAGTTTTATTTGTTGATAACTTAAGTATAACCTGTTAAGTATTTCTCAATTGTGTGATGATGGTTATAATGTTAAATTTGAAAATGATTCCTGTGATGTTTTTAACTCTAAAAATGTTTTAGTGTTCTCTACATTGAGAAATGAAAATGTTTATGATGTTGATCTAAATTCATTAGTCAAAAAAATGTTACTTGCTTAAATGCTTTTCATAAAGAGTCTTGGATTTGGAACAGAGGATTGGGACACTGCAACATCCTTTCCCTTAGGAAACTGACTAGGAAGAACTTGGTTAGAGACCTACCCAAACATGAATTCCCAAATGACAAAGTTTGTAATCTCTGTCAAAAGAGAAAGCAACATAATGTTTCTTTTAAATCAAAGAAAGAAGTCTCAAATTCTCAACCTCTCGAGTTGGTTCACATGGACCTGTTTGGACCATCTAGAGTTTCTAGTTTAAATGGGAAGAACAATTTCTATGTCATAGTAGATGAGTTTTCTAGATATACTTGGGTATACTTCTTATCTTACAAAAGTAAATCTTGTTCTTACTTTATCAAATACTCTATGTCGGTAGAAAACCTTAGTGGACATAAGATTAAAACTCTGAGAAGTGATCATGGCCGTGAGTTTGAAAATCAAGAGTTTGAATCTTATTTCTCACACAATGGCTATAGTCAAAACTTTTATACTCCTAGGACACCTCAAAAGAATTGTGTAGTAGAAAGAAGGAATAGAACCCTTCAAGAAATAGATAGAACCATGCTTAATAAGTATGATCTGCCTGTTTACTTTAAGGCTGAAGCTGTGAATACAACTTGTTATATTATTAATTGAGACCTGATTAGACATGTTCTTAAGAAGACCCCATATGAACTCTGGAATAATAGATAACCCAAAGGTAGTTACTTTAGAGTCTTTAGATGCAAAGTTTTTATTCTTAATGCCAAGGATAATCTTGAAAAGTTTGCCTCTAAGAGTGATGAAGGAATTTTTCTTGGTTATTCTTTAACTAGCAAAGCCTATAGAGTCTTTAACAAACGAAACAAATGTGTTGAAGAATCTGTTCACGTCATGTTTGATGAAACTGATCTGCATGAGCCTAAAACATCTCTTGAGTTTCTTGAAGAGGATTTGACTATTCTGGACCTTAATGATAAAACTAAAGAACGTGCTGTAAAAATATCAAGTTCTGGACATATTCCGGAATCTGCTTCTGTTGAACCCGAACATGGAGATGAACCTGAAATTTCTAGTCCTACCTTTACTAGATCAACTAGGATTCTAAAGAATCATCCTTTAGATGTTGTTGATGGTAATCTTCATAGAGGGACATAGACTAGAGCTTCTCTATGAAACCAGGTTGAACATCAAGCCTTTATTTCACAGCTGGTTCCTAAAATGTCAATGATTCTATCAATGATGAATTTTGGGTAATGGCTATGCAAGAAGAGTAAAATCAATTTGAACGAAACAAATTATGTAAATTAGTTGACATACCTAAGGACACTTTAACAATAGGCACTAAATGGGTTTTTAGAAACAAATTTCATGAGTCTGGAAACATAGTTAGAAATAATGCTAGATTAGTTGCGCAAGGATATAGTCAAGAAGAAGGTATAGACTATGAGGAAACCTTTACACCTGTAGCTAGATTAGAAGCAATTAGAATTCTACTTTCCTATTCTATTCATCTGAATTTCAAGTTATATCAAATGGACTATAAAAGTTCTTTTATAAATGGTTTTATTGTCAATTATGTGTTTGTTGAACAACCACATGTATTTACAAATCCTCATTATCCAAATCGAGTTTTTAAACATTATATAGATTTATATGGCTTAAAACAGGCTCCAAGAGCTTGGTATTATAGACATAGTAATTTTCTTATTTTAAAAAGTTTTTCTAAAGGGATTGGTGATCCAACTCTTTTAATTGAAATAATTTCTAAATATGTTTTAGTAGAACAAATATATGTTGATGATATTATTTTTGGATCTTCTAAACACTCCTTATGTACTGATTTTTCAAAGAGTATGCAAAATGAATTTGAAATGATTTTAATGGGAGAACTCAAATATTTTCTTGGATTTAAAGATTTCCAAAATGAAAATGGTATTATTTTGAATCAATGTAAATATACAACGGATCTTTTCAAATTGTTTGGGTTGGATAATATTAAGGAAAGTGATACTCCTATGAGTACAGTCTGTAAATTGGATGTAGATGAAACTGGGAAACTAGTGGATCAAACAAATTACAGAGGTATGATTGGAAACTTATTTTACCTTACTGCTAGTCAACCAGATATTATGTTCAGTGTGTGTATGTGTACAAGATTTCAAGATAATCCAAAATAATTTCATTTACTTGCAGTTAAACAAGTTTTTAAGTATCTTAAACACACTGTAAACATAGGTTTGTTTTACCAAAAAGGACAATCCTTTTAATTAATGAGTTATTCAGGTGGTGACTTTTCTGGTTGCAAGATGGATAGAAAAAACACATCTGGAACATGTAATTTATTGGGAAAATCCTTATTATCTTGGTGTAGTAAAAAAGAAAAATTATGCAGCTTTTTCTACTGCTGAAGCAGAGTATATAGCTGCTGGTAGTTGATGTGCACAAATTCTGTGGATGAAACACACTTTTTTGGTCTATGGATATGATTTTAACCATGTTTCAAAAAACTGTTACAATACTTGTGAAATTAACATTTCAAAGAACCCTGTGTATCACTCTAGAACCAAACACATTGATGTCAGACATCACTTTTTGAGAGATCACTTCCAAAAAGGTGATATTACTCTTGAGTTTATAGGTATTGAACATCAATTAGCTGAAATTTTCACCAATACCTTAAATTTTGAAAGGATAGACTCGATTAAACAATAATTGGGTATTATAGATCTGTGAAATTGATATGTCAAACCGATCTTCCAAACTGATCTATCAAACCAATCTATGAAACTGATCTGTGAATCCGATCTATGAAACCGATCTTTGAAACAGATATGTGAAACTGATCTGTGAAACCGATCTGTCAAACCAATATGTCAAACCGATCTGTCAAACCAATCTTTCAAACCGATCTGTTAAACTGATCTGTGAAACCGATCTGTCAAACTGATCTATAAAACTGATCTGTGAAACCGATCTGTCAAATCGATCTGTCAGACAGATCTGTCAAGTCGATTAGTGCTACAAATTGGATTGTACTATTTTTTCTTTAAAAAACAATAAATATTTAAAAAAAATCAATGTTTTCTGTTTAAAACGACGCTATTTTACTTAATCAGTATTTTATTATTTGTAACCATAAATTATACAATTAATGAAAGGCAGCTACTTCATTCTTTAAAGACTGTTGACCTTCTATTTCCTGCCGAACTCTCTCTCCGCTTCTCCGTAACCTGAGCCTTTTAAATATTTCCAAGCCTCTCAATTGTCTCAAACCTCATAATGTCCAAGCAAAAGAGGCAGGGCAAGGAATATAAAGGAACTTCACCTGTCAAGTGTGCTCAAGGTGAGTCGAGCAGTACCACGCAGAGGTCTGTGAACCCGGAGCTAGAAAAACAGCAAGTTCTATCTGAAAAGAAATATGTTCAGAATCAGTTTTATCTAGAAAGTCCGTTCACTTAAAAGTATTTGAAATGCAATGTTGGAAGAATTGGTTCTATGATAATGACAGGTTATTTTACCCAAAGCTGGTGCATGAGTTTTATTGGAACTTGGATATAGATTTGGACTAAGTAGAAGCTGTGAGATTGTCTTCTATAGTAAAATGAAAAATGATCACTTTTTCATAAAAATAGTGTCCTTAATGTCTAGGGGTTCCTCACAATGGACGATACGAGGACAATTTTGGTAATATTCCTCCCACCACTAATTACTTTTCTTATGAACTAGTCCTAGAGTTTTTGACTGGAATTCTTGAATCGCGAAGGATAAATGCTGTTGAGTTGGATGGTGAGAATCCAATCCTGTTTAAATTTATTCAACATCAAATATGTCGTAGAAAATGTGATTTTGCTTCAGTAAAATATTAGGATGTTTTTCTGCTATTCCTTTTGTTGAATGGTGAAAAGATCAATCTTTGTAGATATTTTTCTGAGCATATTGTTAAGATGACAAAACCTTCAAAAACGCTACTACTATGTTTTATTCTAAACATATTTCTTCCATAATGAAATTCTTGTGCTGTGTGGATTATGGAGATGAGTGTATCTCATCAATTAGAATTTGTTTCAATAAAGTTATTTGTATGAGGATGAAAATCAATTGGAACCCGTGCAAGAATGTTTGGGTTGCTGATGAAGAAAAGTTATATGAATCTTTCAACCATACTAATCATCCAAGGAGACTAAAGGAGATAAGAGATCCAAGTTTACAACCTAGTGAGGAAGTGATTTATTTGGATGAAGAAGAGGAAGTAGTAGTTCCTATGAAAACTGGTGAATCCAGTAAGAAAGGAACAGAAGAAGAAGAAGATGCTTCTGAGAATATGAATGCTGAAGAAGAGGCTGAATCATCTCCTAATGAGAGGAGTGATCCTGATTCTGTTAGCCCGAAGAAATGAAAGATGGAATTTGGTTCAGCAATCCCTCTTCTCAAAATACCAGAGATTGAACCTTTTTTAGATGATGAGGAAGAAGGTGAGACTGATGAATCATCTTCTGAGGAATATGAATCTGGATGTAGAGACAGTTCAAGTGAGAGATCAGTTAATGATGATGATGATGATGATGATGATGGAAATGATTGTGATGAGGGTGATGCTGATGGTGATGGTGGTAGTAGTGGTAGTGATAGTGATGGTGGTGATACTGATGATGCTGATACTCGACCTATAGAAGGTCTAAATGTAATCCATGATGTTCCTCAACCCCAACCAATTATGAAAGAAGATTTCCCTGAGGATGAGAGGACAAATCAATTAGAGAGTGATGGGGATGGGGAAGTTCTTCCTGAAAATTATGGACGAGCTCAGTTTGTGAAACCTATGTACCCTTCATGAAAAGCCGCATGAGAAGAACATCCAGGTCTTGTTGTTCTAGGATTTGATTACCTAGAGGAAGAGGATGGTGTAGAAGTGGATCTTACAGGAATAAGTGATTCAGTTAAGGCTCAATTAGTTGCTGAGTTTTTTCAAAGAGCCGATTTCCGACCTGATCCTTCAGTGTATCAAGCTAGACCTTATCCTGCAGTTGCTAAATCCTACGTTGATAGATTTAAGGTTGAATTCATTCAAGCTGTTAGGGAGACTGTGAAAATTGATTTATCTCATATTCTTGCTCCTGATCCTATGAATTTATATAAATATTCTATGGATGAGTTGGCTCAAAGAGTGGTAAGACTTATCAAACCAGACCTGGGCAATTATAGTGAGTCGATTGGCAGGAACATTACTTCTTTGAATCAAACACTCACAGATTTAGGCAGAAATCTAATTTCTCTGTCAAGAGAGTTCAGAACAACCATATCTGGTATGGTGGATGTTTTATGAAATCTAATAGAACATTTGAAGAAGGTGGATTTGAGGTTGTTGAAAGATGAGATCACACAAGTTGTTAATCAGGCAAGTTCTTCAAAAGTAACCAAGAATACTGGTTCCAAGATTAATTCTTTAAAAGATGTTGTTAGAGAAGAGATGGCAGCTCTTGGGAAGATTTTGGATTTATATTCTTTGAAAAAGGTGAAAGATAATAGTGATCATATTCATAAAATGGTGCAATTGTATTCAACCGATGCTACCAAGGCTCAAAAATAGATTAAGGAAAACATGTATAATTATTTCTCTAAGATCTACCCCAATCATTATATTAATCATCATTTTAAAGTACCATATGATAATTTTAGACCCCCTCTAGTGACTCAAGCTTTTAAAGCTCTAGTTCAGTAATTGAAGGATTTTACTCCAACTTTAGGAAATTTCATGTAGAATAATGATGATTTTGAAAAGGCTATGAAGTACGGTGGAGAAGTAATTCAGGACTTCATCAATTTTCTCAAACTCTAATATCATGTGAATGATAAAGCCATTGATTTTCCTACTACTAATTCTCTACAATCATCAGATATTACTCTCGGTCAGATGTATTTTTCTCAAGCTCTCTCCAGTATTTGACCAGACTTTCAACAGCTTCCTTCAGAAAGACCTTCTCCGTAGCAGGTGACCTTGGAACCCACAATCCATCCTGCTCGAGTTGTCCTACCTCCTTTCTCCATCAGGCCAGTTCAACCTTCCACCCAACCACCATCTGGATCATCCATTCCTCCCACTGCTAAAGGAAAATCTTCCTTGCAACCCGAGAAATAGCTGTTTCTGTCAATTTTTGATAGGGTTTCTATTTCTTGTACTTTTCACTTGTGTCTATGCTATTTATCATCATTTTCAAACCTTATTTTTCTATGGAATAATCTTACTTATATTCGTTCTCTATTATTTTTTATAATCCCAAAGGGGGAGAAATTAGGGAGAAATCAGGACGCTCATGACTTATCTGACTTGTATTATATGGGGTGAATGACTCAGTTATATATGTTATGTTTCCTATTCTAACCGTATTTTATCTTTTGGCATATATTATATTTTATAGGGGGAGCATACTGAATGACCTACTATATTCTCTCTTCCTTGTGCCATTTATTTGTGATTATCAAAAAGGGGGAGATTGTTGAACTCTCTGTGAAATGGTTATTTTAAAAATCCCAAATCATTGTTTGAGCATGGTTAGTAGAAAACCGTGAAACACCTCTAGGAAACTGTGCAAGGGGAAATAGAGGTAACTAGGTTGGTGCATGGTTAGTACATGGTTAGGCCCAGCCATGTGGAATCCCAGGTGAAACCATGCTTTTTGGAATATGTTAAACTCTCTATGAGATGGTTATTTTAATAATCCCAAATCATTGTTGTGTGTATGACAATTTAGTCATTTTGTTCAATTTATTCTAAATGTGTTAATATTTGTTTAAATCATGCTTACACATGTTTATCTATGTTATGTACTACTAGTGACCTAGAAGTATTATGGACTGAACAGACACTTTGTGATAATTTTTTGTCTTGACTCACCGTTAGTTATATACGGTCACACCGATGGTAAACGGTCGCACCGATCGTGAAACGTCGCACCGATGGTGAAACGTCGCACCTATGGTGAAACGGTCGCACCGATGGTGAATGGCCGCACTGATGGTGAACGGTCGCACTGAAGGTGAAATGTTGCACCGATGATGAACGGTCACACCGATGATGAACGGTCGCACCGATGATGAACGGTCGCATCGATGGCTACCGATGATTAATGAGCCACCGATGCTGATGCTACCAAAACCGATGCAGATTCAAAGTGACTCACCGATCTCATGACTCAACGATAGCCATGAAAACAGTTTGAATTTCTATAAATTCTTATTTAATTCCAACTGTTATATTTGATGTTTTTAATGAAATTAATGATATTTAATGTTAGTTGTTGGCATGTCAGGAGACCGTACCTCATACCTATGGAAAGGTAATCATTCCCATTACCAGAGCTCGTTGAATAAAAGGAAGATCAAACAATAGTAAAAGTGTTTGCATAAAAATGGCATAGGGATTGAATTCATCCATGAATATACATAAGAAAAGGGAGAACACACGAAGAAGTTGAAGGGGGAATTTTCAAGATCTCAAAATAACTCTCATGCATGCAATCCAGCACTACTGAAGAACACATGAAGAACACTGGAAATCAAAGAACACACTCACTTATGAAAGACATCAAGCTGAACCATGATACTCTGCTTTCAACATATAAAACACAGAAGGACTCAGAAGTATCTTGGCTAAATCCAACAAGTACTGAGCTGCGTTGCCGATCACTAGAGATTTCTAAACATTCATATACTCTCTCTACATAACTTATTATTTACGGATTGAGAAGTGTGAGTACTCTGTATATCTTTTACACATACACTGTCTCCTGTGCTGAACTGGAGGATACTAAATCCTCATTCCAAACTCCATACATCATACCGTATCCCACTGAGAATAGTGGTAGAGCTCAAGTGTGACCTGGACAGCTTATGTACTGTTGACTTTGTTTTCCCACGAATAACTGTGGTAGAGGTCTTAGGACCTAGATAGTATTGAACTGTTGTTAACCCTAATCTAGTGTGTGGGTAAAATTTTAATATATAAATTTGAGAGGACTAAGTCTCTGATTGAGACTGAACCTCTTGGTTACATCTGCTGTGCATTTTAAGTTAAGTCATATATATACTATATATATTTACTATTCTATTATTGTTACTTTGAAATACAAATCTATTTTAAAGTTACGTTGATTGTTAAATTATGAAGTTTTTATACTGGTGTAAACCAGTAAGTTAGCTTCAAAAGCTAATTTAATCCTGTGTTAAAATTTACTGATATCCAATCAATCTTTAAGAAGCTAATTGAACATTTACAATCTGTATAAATTCACTACAGTTTAACTTTTTTTTTAATTGGGGGCATTTAAGACAAATCTTTTTAACAGAAATTTTTATTGGAACTCAATTCACCCCCCTCTTGAGTATCCACTCATACTAACAATCTTCTTCTAACCACAATCTATGCATGACTACCATAACTTCTTACAGAACCAACGTATATGTCCCAACCTTCCACATGATCAATATTTTATTGGGGGTTGGGGACACTAAACCCACATGTGCCTAGCCTATCTCACTATTAATAAAACATGTAGTCACTACCCTAAGGGATTGTACCTTGCTTTTGTCTACTCTAGACACTTTTTCACTATTGTTAATTACCAAAATGACAATTCCCTCCCTCAAGAGATGAACCACCTTCCCGCTATGATGGTGACAGAAGTCCACCACCTGAAGCTCCAATAAGGCTCCCTTATAAAATAAGGCTCCTATCTAACACCTATAAAAACCTACTAAAGGAAATATATTCAACTAGGACCTGATCTCATGCTTAATCTTATCCTAGAAGAATTTCACCATAGTCACCTCATCTCCATCCAACATCGAAATGAATCAGTTCATTATCGTGAAATGATTAGAATAATACATCACAGATATTTCCACCTAGTTCAAACTCATAATCTATAGATAATTATACTACCATAGGCTTTCAAGGTAATTTTGTTCCATAATCATTTCTAGAAAATACTTTCATGTCATTCATTCATCCCGATCTATCTAATTCATAATGTCCTACCAATGCATTTCCTAGCCCCATAACATATGGTCCACAAACATGAATCACTTCTCCAATGATGTCTCTATATGAAAAATAAAGTCAAATATAGACTCTATTCTCAACTCAAATACATATGTCCCATGTTCTCCATTAACAGATGGAGGGAATTGTAGCTGAAGCTCCCTGGTCATCTCGAACAAAATTGGTGCAACCATCCCTAGGTCTTATTCAATCATCTATAAAAAATGAGAAAATTTCTCAACAAAATATCATTACTTATCTTCTTGAACCACCTGATCTTCATGGTCCAAAGCTTAAGGATAATTCTCAGCAACATACTCTTATCTCCAAACAGGGACACGTCTTTGTGGTGGCATTTCCCTAAAATTATAAAAATGATCTTTAGCATAGAATCCATAAATCTTTAAAAAAATAATGGAACACTCATCATGATCTATAAAAAACCATTTCACATACACTATCCAAAGAGGCCTTATCATACCCAGAATCTACCATCAACCATTCTTACGGGAGACCAAATATAACAAAGGGCAATTAACTCACACTGTTACAAGAGATACCTTTTACATGATTTCAAAACTATTCTGATACTACAAAATACATAAAAATAATTTTTAATTCATATACCATCCCTTATTATGAAAAAATATTTATTTATTGTTTACCATTTTCTTCCTTTTTTAACCATTTTCATCATTTCATTAGACACGATTTCGATCACTTTCAAGAAAAACCAGTGCATCTTACCCTTTATATCCCACACACTTGCCTAGTCTGTTTTCATGCCATGATTCATTTCAATTATATACATACGTCCCTTGAATGAATCATGAATGAAAAACCACATGTCATTCGAAAAAAGAGGAAAATATATTAAGACTGTCACAACACACAACAATTACATCCCTGAAATTGAAATATAATCAAATATATCAACAAAAAATACACAACGTAAATTCCCACCGTTGGTGACTTGGATTTTCCATTGCACAAGGGTTATCTACTCCCATGAATGATCTCATTACTGATGTATGTAACCTTCCTAACTTCATTTCTACAATCCCAAAATAGTAACTCATAGAAAATACCATCTCTAATACAGCTTTGTAAAATCCTTGACTTGGGTTCCACTAAGCCGGTGCCCCAATATGGTTCGTCACATGACCTCAAGTACACCTCCCTGAACACCAGAGGTTTCCAACTAGTAGTGAGGGTCTGAAATTCATGTTGGAAAACAATAACCTATTTACTAAGGAAATACACAATAGAAAACATTCACAATAATGGAAAAAATATATTTTAATAAATTAATATGCATAATATCCATCTCCCAAAACTGGGTAAAACCAAAACCAATAGTAAATATTTCTTATCATGATACAATGAAAAGTGATAAAAACACAAAATAATGGAAAAAAACTAAATTCCTAAAACATTCCTGACTCCATGTTCGGAACAAAATCCTTAGACATCCCAAGTCTGACATAATTTCAAATCATGGGGCATTTCCCCATTTCCCAACCTACAACCATGAAATATGCTCAGGTACCCAATTGTGACCCAAGTAGGGTTTGAGTAAAAATCCCTAGGCAACCACCAATAGTTTCTACAAAATATCAATTCTAAAAATATAGTGCATAAAATTATGAAATAAATTAATAGTAAATAAAAGATAGTTTGGGTCACCAGTTAATAATCATTACATAACTATTAATAACCAATGTTCCAAATTCATTATGTGCATCTTATTTATTACATAGATCATTATCAACATGTACTCCATGGGTTAGAAATTTACATCATTATCATATTGGTTCGTGGAAAATATAATTCTTTTTAAGGGAATATGTCAATTACCAATATTACTAGGGATGATACAACACATAATCTCAATGTCCCTACCTCAAAGCCTCATTAGGGGTGGAATGAAACCATAATGGGAATATAGCTATATTCCCTTCCCTAACTCATTCATTGTGTGGCGAGTTAGTTCATCAATATAAATTGACCCATGTGATGAGCCTCAGTCCTTTAAATCACACCTCAATCCACGTGAACATGATTATTCATCCATTTAACACACACAAACCATATCACCTCAGAATAGATCCAATACATATAACAATAATAATACACAACAATCATTATGGAAATTTATATTATTCCATAACCCATTAAAACATTTTCCTTTTACATTCCAAATCCCATTTATCCTAATAACCATTCTCATTCCTAGATCACAAATCATACTCAATAATTATCTTTTGTCAAATTATTTTTCATACAATTCACCATTTATCATATTCACCATTTAATATTAACTTACTCCATTAGGAATTTATAATATAATTCGTATGACACAAGTCCCAATCTCAATTTACATAATTAACCAAATTTCACTCCATGCCAAACAACCCCTTAAGTCATTATGAAATATTGACACACTTCAAATATTCCATTTTCACATCCATTAAACATATAAAAAACATTTCAATGTCTATACATTATTACTCATTGACCTAGAATGTATTTTAACAATCCCTATGTCCACGAATGTCAGAACACCCCATGGGTTTCCATAAATTTTTCAATTCATTGTCAATGAATCCAATGGGGATCATGACGGTTTCTATTCACTATTTATACACTCATTTTTTCAAATATAAACAAAGGATTCAAAATCTCAAAAATAGGTAACCAAGAATAAAATGGAGTATGCAAAAAATATACAATGAAGCTATGGGAAATAACATGTAGGCCACCTATGTAGAATCTATTGATTAATGCACTCTTTATAATATATTTATATCCTTATTCAACCACCCCTTGATACCTCAACCTATATTTCACTGGAAATGTGGGGTTTTAGAGATTTATATGGAGAAAATAGAATGATGCAAACCCTATATCCAACATGATAAGAAAGAGAGGGATTAAACTTACTTGAATTATCAATCTGCAACCATTGGAGATCCAAATGGATTAGAGTCGAGGGATAATAACCCCTAGAAGCATTGGTTTCTAGGGTTAATCCCTAGAGTTGTATGTGGTTTCATAGAAGATATTCTCGAGTTAGAACATAAAAACCTGAGGTGGCAATTTTGTAAATTTTCCCAAATTTGTGGGGTTATAGAGTTCACCCACATGGTTTTACAAACCATGCGCAAAAAATTTTGGAAACAATATCTCGGGGATTTGGGCCACATGGTTACATAGGGATCCCTATATAGTTTACAAACTATGTGCCAACCATGTTAGATACCGCTATCCAAAAATTTTCCCACATTGTACGGTTTACATAATCATGCGCCATATCTTTGAAAACCATCCACCCAACACAGGTTTCCCTAGTTATTCCATTATTCAATGTCCCAATCCCTTGAAACACCTCTAAGCCCCCCCCCCCACATACACTCTGAATATTTTCATTAAAAATAGGTATTGATATGAAATTTTAAACAAGGAAATACCGTTACATAGTATGGGATCTTAAAATGGAGAAATTGTGTTTACTTATGATTGTGAAATCAATGAAATGATCAAACTATGGGTTTCTTTAATATGGAAAATCAATGAATTCCTACAATATTTCAACTTATCATGTTAGAGTCTGAATGTTGAATTTTTTTCCTCAATGCAATAGATGTAAAAATTATACACATTTCAAATATTGTAAAAATGGCTATAAATAAATCACATATATTTTCTTCATCGACAACGCATTTTCTAAAATGATATTTTCATTTGATGGTTATAGAATAGTTGACATAACACAAGATATAAGGACTCGTGTTGAATTATTATGACAAATTGATTAATAAAACATTCTAATTGTATAAGAAATTCATGATTTAGTGGATCCTTAATTACCTTATACTAATTTATAAAGTAGGTAGTGAAATCTTAATTGCAAGAAAAAAAGTATTTTTTTATTTATAATAGGTAAGTAACATACTAAGTAATATTATAGAATTCATTCAGATTTTACCAAATTTTTGTGAAAATATATTTTGGCCCATTTTTATTGTAAATGGAAAATATAAATACACTTTCAATGTACAACATGATTTGAATGAAATGGGTTTAATAAAATATATTTATTTTTAATTGTGTTAGTTTAATAAGTCATACATGCCTCCTACATATTTCACTATGATTGAAATGATAAATAGGCATACATTTCCATTTTAATGATGTTCAAGGTCCATGGTGGTTATAATTATAATATTTTAAACAGCATGAATGTGATGAGAAGGAAATTTTAAAGGTTGAAATGTCGTGAGAATAAAATACTAATTTAGTAGTTGATTTTATTCATAATTAATGATTTCTTAACAACATATAATGTTCATTAATAGATGGAGATGATTCATTTTATCAGATAACTATATTTAATAAATTAACACATCATCGATTTGAGAAGTCTCTAGGATAGTGTTGTACTAATTATTTTTAACCTAGTGAAACTATTTTAACCTCATTTTTTATGTCATATCTCACTTGATGGGACATATAACTGATGATGTTATGGAGGTAGGTCTCGTGAAATTCAAATAGATGCATCTCATTGAAAAGTATCTAAATAAATTGATATATTTTTTGCATAACAGATTTTTTCTAGAGGAATCAACAACTAATAGTTATTTATTAGATGTTTTCACTATTTTTTTTCTTAATATCTTATAGATATTTAATATATATACTCCCTCTTTAATTCATTACGGTATATTTATATATGGAATAATATTTTATATGGATAACATTTAATGGGTTCAAAATAATTCATACTTCTGTTTCAATACTCCATCAATTTCACCAGTACTACAATAAGTGTCTTGCCACTTTTACATATGAGAATTTTTGCATATAGTTTTCATATATAAGTTTATCATTTTACTATGTTGATAATAATTATTGGACAAACATTAATTATCTAAAATAGAAAATGTCTCGTGTTAGTGATTTTATGATTCAACATTCCCACTATGCATCATTTCATGATTATTTAAATTATATTGTATGTATACATGAAATATGATTTTGATTATAGTATTTTAATATTTTATTATCACATAATGTTATATTAAATTGTTATAAATTTATAGGTCCATAACATGTGGGAGGAAAATGAACCTACACCAAGGTAATAATTTCACTCACTAGATAATTGTTTTTTTATAATATTTCAATTTTAGAAACCATTAAATGAAAATGGATTTCAGTTTCCCAAATAATTTTGATATAAAATGATAAATAAAAAAATAATGGGATTTGTTGTCCATACAAAAAATCTATTTACTATTATGGTCAATTTAAAGACATCATTGATGTTATATTTACTCGTGATTTAAAATACATGTTGTTAAACTGTTCTTAAGTGGATCTAGTTTTTGGAAATAAATTTGATCATTTTAAATTTACATTGGTGAAATAAAACAATATGATATCTAAATATTAGATTGTTAGTTATGATAATTTCATATTTTTTTATGGAATGAAAAATTATATGTTTCCATCCATCCTATCCAAATTGAAATGTTTTTCTGTACATTTAATATCAAGGAGTAATTTTAGTCGAATGAGAAAAATAGAGATTACTACATACATCAAGAAATATCTTGATCAACACCATACATCTCGAAAAGGATAATATATTAAATGAGTTATAGGTAAAATTGATGCAGAAACATTTTACTTTTAGGTGCAATTACTGGTTTGTTCTTTTCCATCCCTTGTATTTTAAAACATAATTTTAAATGAAAAATTATTTATGATTTTTTTGATTTTTTTGTAAATTTACATTCACTAATTTAATATTTCGTATATCTATGTTTACAATCTTATTAAATCGTGAAAAAAATTGACTATATTTATAACTTATTTTTATTTAAATTAAAAATAAAATTTTCTTATTTCTATATAAAGATAAGGGTAATATGCACATGATCATTATCATTTGAGAAAGGCATCATCATTTAGGGGTTGATGTATATACGAGGGTCAATTTTTTCTTATTCAATTAACAATAATTTAAATATATATATATATACAAATATAAATATTTCTAAATACTTATGAACTTTTTTCAACTAGATATGACTCATCCTCCTATTCAACTTGCGGTAAGGGCCTTGGTCAACTGATTTCATCATGGAATGTTTATATGCCCCTATATATACCATCTGGTGGGACGTACCATCAAATAGAAGAGGGAGATAGTACTATTATTCTCTAGATATTTCATATGATATATCACCCACACATATTTATAATAACTACAAAAATTGACTTCCATCAATTTTTATATGATAGATTAACTTTGAGGGAATTTCAAGTGAGGCGATATTTTTTATTTGCTAACTATATTTAAAACATAATAGCATTTGTGAAAAAATTACATAGTAGAATAATATAGTATGGTCACATGAGAAGTTGAAGAAATCATTTCCAGGAAGAATATTATAAAATTTGTAACTATTTTAAGGTGTGTTTAAATAGAGATTATTTTTTCCCAAATATGGGTTTTCAAGACATTCTCAGCAAAGTACCGAGAGGCGTTCTCCTATATTAGTGGGATGAGATGATTTCATATTTTTCTAGTTAGGATACATTGATGAGAATTTTTTTTGGATATAATATATCAAAGATTCATAAAACTATACTAGGATAGTACTTTAATATATTTATTGTGGGATGTGACAACATGTCATTTAGTGAACTAAGATATGTAGGGAACTCCTCTTATGCATGGGACTTATCATATATCCCAAATTTTAAATGATTTATCTATCATTTCTATGTTATATTCATCACTTGTAACTTTTTTGTGTTACATAGTCATGTTTTATTTTCATACAGCTATGAAAACTAGGTTCATCAACTGATAGAATTTTTTTATGGATTATGACTTTTGATAATAATGATCATATGGTTGCAACACTAATAGCGTGTTTCATCATTCCTATATATGACAATTATATATTGAAACAATTGTTATTAATTTTAATTAATTTTACATATACAGAAACATAACACCAATATTTACATACATATATATATATATATATATATTATAAAGGTTCAATTGGAGGGTTTGTTGGAAAAGATAGAAAAGGAAAAATAGAAACTTTTTAGGAGGGATGACATTTCTACGTCTACCTTTGGTCGTGGAATGAATGGATATAGTATGATGTATGTAATGTGAATTACATGTTCTATTTATGGGAATGTTAAGCATAATAATCTAGTTATATTTTGGATGGCATGGTAGATTAATGATTTATATGCATGATTGGGTGAATCTAAAGAATAAAATGGTAAACTATTTGCTAAATATTTTGCAATATTAGATTACATGTGTCGGGTGATGAGGAAAAAGATATGATGATATATCTTTATAATTTATTTTTTTAAAATTTTATATATAATTCACTATTACTACCTTTTTAATATTAATTTTTATAATCCCCTAATGCACCATACTCTGTTAGAAACCGTGGGCCCAAATAATTCATCAGATACAGGAGGTGTGCTTCCTTTTATACCTATGGTTTTTTCATTCATATTGAATGATTCATTTAATTTTTATTATTATTAGTAAGGTTATAAGAATCATTACTTTGTTTCAAAACATAACAGAAAATTAAATGATTCATTTATGATTAATAATAATCAAATTCTTTTCAATATGATACCATATTTTTTCAGTATGATAGAATGGGCCAGATTACCTTTTCAAATGTTTAAGTGTGAAAAATTATGTAAAAATATTTAAAATAAAAAAAACACATATATATTGATTTAAAATACTTGCATAAAATTCTTGTTCTCATTTATGATCTATAGAAATAAATAATGTGTCCATCAGATACCAAGATTTATCTATTTTATCCAATGTAGCATTTCATTAATAATTTCATTAAAATAATATATCATGCATCAAGGGGTTAAAACCAATAAAACACATTTGTATAGATTTAGAAAACATAAGAGAATGATCACGGATTCATTTGTGATCTGTATAAGTCAACAATGTTTAAATCTGATTCTCATTTTTTTAATATAATATAAAACACTATTTAAACTTTTACACATTTATTAATATGATATATCAACTCTCAGAGGGGAAACCAAGAAATATAGTTTCTAAGGTTGTGAGAATTTTGAGAAATGAACTTTAAATCATTTTTTATCAGCATAAATCAATCATACATAAAACCAATGCTTCGATTGATTGATATAATAGAGATTGTGATTTAATGTTATTATCACTTGTTACTAATAGATAAATCATCTTGATTGGGGTGAATCCTTATAAAATATTATTTCATTAGAATAACCTTGGAAAATTTCCTTTGAGTCATTACTATTTTCAGGGAATAAACATGTCATCAATCTGAAAAAAAATTACACGATAGAACATGTTTAATGGACATCAAATTTTATTAAAGTGAAAATGTTATTATAAGGGTAAAACATAAGAAAAAAACAAGGATTGATGTGAAAACTTAGGTGAATGAGCATTAACTTATTTATGATCTGTGTGAATCAACTACATTTCAATCATATGGATGGATTTCTCAGTATGATCCAAATTATCTTTTTACCTTTATGCTTTAATTAAAATGATATATCACCGGTCATGGGGTTCAAAACTAATAAAACACATTCATATTGGTTTTAATGCTTAAAATAATGATAATCTATTCATTTATGATCTAAAAGAGTCAACCATGCATCAATATGATCCTCATATTTCACCATATGATCAAAAATAACGTTTAACCATAAATAAGTTTATTAATATCACATATATCTAGTTAAGGGGATAAAAGTGAGTAAATGGGTTGAAAATACTGAGAAAATATAAGAAAAAAACCTTTAATATTTTAAATCTATTTGAATAAACAAAGGCTCATGGAAAATCCCATATTTATATGTATATTAGATAATATGATTTCATATTTATAAAAAAATTAATAAAGGATAAATTAGCCGAGTATTGGTGAAATTTTTTCATAAAATCCATGATTATTATGAAATATTATGGAAAATATATTTTTGTGCTTTATTATTTTTTGGAATCAATCTTATACATGAATTTTCTAGTATGATAAATATATTTTTGTGGCCATAGTATTTATATTAAAGTTATATATCATGTAAAAGGGGTCAAAACGAAGAACAATATCTTGTAATGGTGTGAAATTTTATTAGAATGATTATTGGGTCATTTATGATATATAGTAATATACCAAGAAACAATTGTATTCTAATATTACATGTTGCGATCCAAAATGTCATTTCACATTTTTCGTTCATCATAATGAAAAATAGCCCATCAGGGAATCAAAACCAAGATAAAATTTTGGATTGGTGTCAAAATTTTGTATAATGATTATACAGTCATTTTATATCTTTAGTGTTAAAACATGTAAATATATTTCACATATTTCCTAGTACGATAAAAAATATGGTTTAATATCTTATAGGTGTATTAGTGTGTAATATCTCCCATCTAGGTATCAACACTAAGAAAACAGATTTTGAGTAATGTGATAATATTTGACAATGATCCTCAGGTCATTTAAGATATGTAAGACTCAACAGTTCCTCCAAATGATGACTTAATTGATTAATATAATGGAAATTGTTTTTTAATATTTCTAACACTTATTAATAAAGGACACATCCATCAGGTTTTTTTCAAACTCAAGATAATGATTTTATATTAGTTTTAAAACATTATAAAATGATATTTTAGTTATTTATGACTTTGAGGAATCAATGTATCATTAATATGTTACCAAAATTTCGTGGTAAGTTATATAAATTTTTTGGTAATTATTATTTTATTACTATTTACAACACATAAAAGTTGTAAAAATTAGAAAATACACTTTGATTATTGTGAAAAATTTAGAGGACAATTGTTGAGTAATTTTTTATCAGTTGGAGTCTACCATTTTATAATAAAACTTACATGATCCAATGAATCAGGGCACACCTAGAATGTTTCAAGCTAGGGGTACCACTCAAAACCCATCTCAAATAATACATGTGTTGCTAACATTCATTGAGAATAAATTTTAGACACATGGGAGGCTGTCAGATAATTCACCTATACACACACAAAAGTCATCATGAAAAAATAGAGTTAAATAAATAAATAAATATCTAAACATCACATGTATTCATAGTCTCTAATCCCATAATAGATAATAAAAAATCAAATAGAAATAAAATGGAAATGTAGAATACCACTAACCTAGAAAAATATTATGACGTACAAAACAAGAAAATATTTTATCTAAACTCAAATTCATATAACTGAGACTATGCTGCTTCTAAGGTCCACTAAGCACCACCCACTTCGGTTTCCCCTAACACATTTTCTAATTTCCTTTAATCTACATAAGAAATACCACATTAAGGAGATTCCTATCATGTTGTTAGTATATAAATAACAAATTGGAAACTCGAAAACACAAAGATGAAAATAATTAAAGCAATTTATATTTGAAAAAAATCGTAGATGTAATCATTGGAATAAAATAGACATGATAATAGGAGGTAATTATGCCATAGTGCACAGCCTTATTAATTCTAACCTTTTCTTGATGCGGATATATTTTTCGAATTTTTTATTCCATTTACCTATAACTATCTACATGGTATTTCTTTATATTAATGTTTTTGTATCCCTACACTAAACATATGTGAAATACCATACACCAATGTAAAATACTTGTACCACCTTTTCTTAATGGATATGGGAAAATATAAACTATTGGAGGATACCAATCCCTTTCGATCTCTATGGGAGAATGAAATTATACTTTAATGGAGGATTCCTATATAATTAGATCTCTATGGGAAGGTGAGATTCTAATCAATAGTAAAAGATACATAACTTGTATGTTGGAAAAATAAATAAATCTATCTTATTTAATTGGTTGAGGACTAACGACTCATTCCACCGAAGTTATTTTATCAGTGTCTCAAATTATAATTACCCTAAGAAGTATAGCACCAGTAAGGGTCGATCCACAGAGAACTTTAAGAGGTTACTCTTATCTTTTTTTGACTTTATATATATCTTTTAGTGAAGGCTGCTGAATTTTAGAGTCGATTTTGATTGGTCGTTTTTAGGTACAAAAAGAACAATTGGTTTTTATGTTTATTTTAACAAAGTAATTTCTAGAATGAAAGAAAAGATAGCACAATTGGTTTTGATTCAAATAAGAATAAGAATGCTTTGGGGTTATTGATTTGTGATAAGTTTATTATTAAATTAAATTGTTTATTAGGTTGTGTTGTTCATAATAATCCAATACTCACGATTAAAATTGGTAATTAAGTTTCCTTGGACTGGATCACGTAATATTAAGAGCTGAAGTAACCAACTCCTTGGTCTGGTAGTTAGATTTTAACATATATTTATTTGGATTAGTCCATTTTGAGCCGACGAATCTTTTCAATGGTCAGGAAATTATTAATCGTTATTCTTCTTTTGAATCCATGAAGATTCTACCCTTGGTCTGGTACAGAATATTCAGTGATAATATTAGGTGATTTAATAAGAATATGATGAGATTATTAAAACAAACACTTTGACAGCAACTTAATTGAATTTACAACTCATCAGTCTCCATAACCCCAACACACTAGGTGTTTAGTTATACATATTGAAAATGACAAACAAAAAATTATTAATACCTGATGAAATCACGATTGGAATTTTGAGGTAGAAATGGTTCTTCGGTAGAAGAACAGAGGTATTTTGGCGGTAGGGCGTCTCTCCTTTGAAACGTCATCCTTTTTTATCTACACCACACCTCAATATCCACTTCTCAACCCTTGGTCCAGATGCCAAGGCCTCTTTTTATAGTAAAAAAAAGTACATGGGGTGTATAGAAAGAAAATGCCATGTACTTTCATCAACATGCTTTTGGCTTCCTTTTCTCCATTGGTAGGTGGCCTAACACACCGTCTTTGACTTTGAACATGGAGCCGCCTAGTAGGTGAGTGTACACGGTGTGTAGCACCGCCATACAATGTGTGTTGTATCAAAATTTGGCCACCAACCCCTTCTAGAATAGAATACACAGTGTGTAGAAATGGAACACGGCGTGTCTCCCTTAGCACCCACATGGGCGTGTAGACTCTTCTCGGCCACCAACCGCTTATAGAATGTCATACACGGCTTGTAACACTACCCCACATTGTTTTTAGTGTCTGGTTGGTGACTTGGGCATGTACTCACCCCCTTTGATCAGTGTCCCTGTCTAAATGTACACGGCATGTATAAAAGTACACGCCGTGTAGTTGCAAAATTTTCACAGACATCCCTTGATTTGCGTATTTCGATATAAAACTCCTAAAAGTGTACAAGGTCACCAAAATCAATGTATTATTCCTCTAAGAAGAATGTATTTGGTGAAAACATTTTTTTATTGTTAATAAAGATTATATAAATGAATACACAAATTGGGTGCATCAAACTCCCCCATACTTAGTCCTTTGCTTGCCCTCAAGAAAATCTCAGCATCTAATTATCAGAGTCTACACATTAAAAGGAAGGTCTTCAGTTAATAATAATTGTAAATAATATGTTACAGGAAAAAATTCCAAAAAATAATAATAAATAGTTTTATTTCTGATGATATTCTAATCATGCCTCATATATAATTCAATTAATTATTTTCATCCTCTTCTAACACATGTTTCAACCTATCAAAAATAAGTAAGCCACTTGATGATCTACCTCACCAATAAATAACTCAACACTTGAGAATTTTTAAATAAAAACTTTTTCTCAATCGAAGAAATATACACTCTATCCATAGGTTTCCAAGAATTCTTAGTTCTCCAATTTAGAAAATTTAAATTACAAAAATCATGAGGGATTTCGGAATAGAATCAGATGTTTTTTTGTCTAAAGGTTGGTAGGTAAAGATGTGAAAAATAATTCTGAGTCTTGAAAGAGGAGGCTAAATTTTTAAATAACAATCCATGATTTTAAATATTATACTCAATGTAAAAATTTCCTCAACAAGCTTAATCAAATGATCTCATCACCACCATATCCTTTAGATGACTAGGATTCACAAACCAGCAAGTGTGTATAAGGACTCTTTGTTTGTACCATTTTTTTCACAAAGGGAACCCTTCTGAATTTCCAATGCAGAGGTTTGGAACTCTTTTCTTTTCTCCCCAAATGATCAATAGGCACCCCCCATACTTAATTTCTTGACAATTCAAAAATGTATTCCATGTTTTTCCAATCCATTCATTTAAGATCAAATGAATAATCATGTAAAATCATAAAATAATTATGGTAGGAAGAGAAATAAGCATGTAATATGGCTTCCTATTAATGATATTCATTGATTTCATGGTCCTTATGAAGATCATATATAGGGTAGGCTCAAGATAAAGGGGTTAACAATATTATGCCTCAATCATTTTAATGAAATTCAAAAATTCTTCATCTTTTGAAAAGAAAACTTTCAAATTTCGGTAGTTATGTATATTTTATGAATCTCTCAAGAAAGAGGGTATTAGAAACAATATGAAAAAAGGGTTTAGAATACCTCACAAGAGTGGGAATAAATAAGAGACAATCATGTCATGACTTGCAAATAATTGATTAGTCTAATCGATGTAATTTTCCACATAATACAAGTTGTAATTTAAATTATATCAGAAATCATTTTAAAAAACATAAGAATAAAAGTAAGCATGTATATTTTAAAAAAAATTGCACTTTCAGTTTTTTTATTTAAAAATATAATTAACCAAAATATCTTCTCATTTTAAAAATATATCTTCTAACAATGATTTCTCCAAAATTGATGATAAGGGCGTAGACTTAAGCACTGGAGAGATATTCCCCTCGTACTAAAGAGTTCACGTGGTCCACCAAGTGCCCCAAAAGAGGATCAAGGTATAGTGGGGACACAATAGTAGACCATACTGAAGAGAAGAAATGAAAGAATTAATATCAAAAAAGAAATAAAAATAATATAAAAATAATACTCCCCACATTTCTAGGTGAAGAG
This sequence comes from Viscum album, assembly GCA_963277665.1. Taxonomy (NCBI): domain Eukaryota; kingdom Viridiplantae; phylum Streptophyta; class Magnoliopsida; order Santalales; family Viscaceae; genus Viscum; species Viscum album. The sequence continues at coordinate 73,948,984 of OY728156.1, forward strand.
AAACGGTAGGTGGTGGAAAGGGGCAGCCCAAAACATGGAAGGGTACTTGTGAAGGTGGTAGAAAGAAAACAAGGAAAGCATACAAAGAAGAGACAATGATTAGAGAGAACAAAAATATATATACAATGAAAAGCATATGTCCCAAAACCAGTCATGGGGTCACCTCAGAATAGGTATCATCCAGTAATAAATCGTCCAGAAGAGACGGCGCAGGAGCCGTGGATGCTGGATATTAAGAAGTGGGAGGCACCAGACTTGGTAAGGGAAGAGCAGTATCCCCCCTGGACTGGTTGTGGTGGAGGTGGAAGGAAAAGTAGCAATAGGGCCCATAGTATGTAGAATAACGGAATCTGTGTCCAGTGATATGAATGGTGGTGGAGCAGAAGTTGAAGGTCCAGGAACCGAGGCAAGTGACAGTGGAAAAGGAATACCCAAATGCTGAATAATAAGGCCCAACAACTGCTCTATGAAGTTCTGACAGCTTTCTATAAAAACCAAATCCTCCCCAATACTATCATGGTGGACGGCAAGATGAACCAACTGATGCTCCATCACGGCTAGGTGGATGGAAAAAAAGGTGAGATTAGCTAAGGGTGTGGGGTAGGTGGGACTGGTGGTGGGACAGAAGAAGGATGTCCAGAAGAAGTGGGGTCAGTAGGAGGTGGGTGAGGTGGAGAAGTTGGAGGGGTTGGGGAAGGAGGATTAGGGGCATCAGCTGGGATAGGAGGGTCAGCGGGTGGTTGGGGATGAGCCTAGGCAAGGATGTAGGCACCCCCATGCTTCTGGATCAATCCCATGTGAATAACCATGAGATAGTCCATCCGTTGGTGAGAAACTAACATGTCATGGGGAAAGAAGGCTCAAAAACCCCATGGTGGTGGGAGAGGAGAGTCGCGTAAAACCTGTTGTTCAGGTTGACCTGATGGCCAGTAAACATAGAGTGGAAATAGGAGGAGGCAAGATAGGGGTGGTCCAGGTAGTCATGCCGGATGACACAGGTATGGATCTCCATTCCAAGACCATTCACAACCCCCATATCCTCATGATAGGGGAAAAGTGTGGCACTAATGCACTGGTGGACGAAGAGAAAGATGGAGTCGGTGATAACGGATCTCTTCTGGGAAGTGGGGGAATACCGGTGGTCAGGCCCAGTGATCTCCCGCCACATGGCAACGAGATCAGAGTGCTCGGGTCGGGTAAAGGTAGAAACGAGGGTGGGGTGATTGGATGGGGGTAGAAGCAACACAGTCAGCCAATGTCAGGTAGGAAAAGGGAAAAATGGCGGCCGCCTAGCTGAAATCTAACCACTGGGATGGTATCACTTGGCGTCTCCCTGTACTCAGGTCCTTCAAACTCGAATGATGTAGAAAACTCCAAAAATAAATCTCCATAGATAGGAATAATGACCTTAAAGAGATCCAATAGCGTTGTGTGGCCGAGGAGCTCCCGGAACTGCTCCCAAATTCCCAGCTACTGAGGCACGATAGGTTCTAGATAACAACTGCTCAAGGGGATTGGGCAGCGAGAGAAACGCCGAACTCTGCCATGCACCAATCTGGTAGCTGGGAACACCATTCATGGATAGGGGATACCCGCAAGAGCCGGTCCAGGTAGTGCTTCAAAAGGTGCCTAATCTGGGGTGGATCAGTGACAGTAGGTGAAGGCTCAATGGAGGAAGTAGTTGAAGTTGGGATAGCTGCTGATGAAGATGGAATAGGGAGAGCAGCAGCTGATGTAGCAGAAATGGTATTGTGTGGATGCTCTGCGCTGGAATGTGGAGGTGCAGCTATGCTAGGCCCAGCCTCTACCAGGGCAGTGGGTGGTGGAAGAATGGCCAACGGAGGGAGATCGTAGACCGGAGCATCTAGGTTTGGCTACATCAGAGGTCAGATTCAGATCCGCCGAAAAATGGGCCTCTCACCCTTAGTGGTGGAGTCCGTACGCTTCCCCCGAGAATAATCACGATCTTCCATAACCTGAAAAAGAAAGAAAAAGAAAACAAAATAGAAAAGAAAGAAAACAAAACAAAGAAAAAGTGAGAAATAAGAAAAATAAAAATACATGGTGTGAACAACTAGAGTACACAACATGTAGTACAAGAAGAGCAGTAGCCCATGTTCTCTGGATAAACATGCCAAGGAAGTAGAAGATAGACCATGTAAAGATACACGGCGTATACCGAACATACACATCGTGTGTATAAAAAGTGCATTTGGTCGTGTATTAAAAACAACACGGCCATGTTTTTATCTGTTAGAAGAATAATGGACACATCGTGTAATAGGCAAACACGACGTTTTCGTTACTCGAGGAACATGGCCATGTGGGGGCGAGACACGGGACGACCGAAATAAATATGCTACATGGCATGTACTGAACAGACACGTAGTGTACGAGAACATGGGGTGAGATTCCCTGTTATGATCTACAAACAAAGGGGATAAAAAATGATATACACGGCATATACCAAACACACACACCGTGTACATGAAAATGGTGTATGAGGCCTTGTGCAAAGGGGTACTCGAGAATGATGTGTAAAATTGCTCGGTGTGTACCGAACATACACACCGTTTATATTCAAATTTCAATTTATTTCATGTGAGGCTATGTACAGAACTACACATCTTGTTTTCTTCATGTCATTGTTATGTATCGCGGAAGCCAAACGGTTAGCAGATCCGAAAATCACCCTAAAGGAGACTAAAATTTTGAAATAGATGATGTAGAAGGGCATACCTTGACCGAGGATCGCCATGCAAGAGAAATCAGACCATGAAACAATCCAAAATGACGGATATGGTAAATGAGGGTTTGGATTTTTTCATGGAGAAGAAATGGGAAGAAATGGGAAGACATGGGGAGCCCTGCGACATGGGCTCAAGATGGGTGGCCCGCAGCCTATATAGCCATGGTACATGGCATGTACATTTGGACTACACAACGTGTATCCCCCAAAATAAAATTATTAAATGAAGAATAAAATATTTTATATAATAATTACTATTAATTAATTAAATTAAAATTAAAAAAAGGTATATATATGAATATACATAATTAAAAGAAAATAAAACTATACACGTAATGTAGTGGGAAAATACATGTTGTGTGTTTAAAATTTTAAAAAAAATTTGTACAACCTTCAGTCTGGTGCTCGGGGCGAGGTTTGAACCGGCGATCGGCCGTTCCGAACGGATGCCCACAACCACTGGAGCGAAGGTTGTACTGCTACCAATATTTATTATATATATATATATATTTATTCTATATGAACTATAAACATTAGATTAAAGAAAATCATGACGTGTGGTTTTGAATTATATAAAAAGGGGATAAAGCAGGGAGATTAGTCTAGTTCGAACCCAGGTCTTTTGGATCCAGTGTCGAGACTTTACCAATATTCCAACTTCATTCGCATGATTTAATTTTATAAGAAAACGTTTTTAAATTAGTAAGGGAAATTATGACACAAACAACGTATATCAAAAGACACATCGTGTGGTTTTATTAAAAGGGTAAATAATGGAAATGGGGCGGTTTCCATGATTAGAACCTGGGTCTTTTGGAACTGGGTAACGATCATGGCCAACAGATCCATCCCCACCATGGGTTTTATTATAAGCAAACATATATAATTATATAAATTACTACACATGCCATGTAAGAAAAGGAGGAACACCATGCCGAAGGCGGGTCGGGAGGATTCGAACCGGGGATGGCTCAGATAAACTCCAGTGACATTAACATTGGCATCAGAATCATCCTCAGTTATTTATTTGTTATTCTATAGATTTATACTATTAAGAAAAAGATAAGTACACGACTTGTATATACATGGGACACAACTTGTAACCTCTGGGTTGCCTCCCTAGAAGTGCCTTTGTTTGAGGTCTTTGGTTCGACCTTCTTACTATGACGTAGATGATATTCATGGTGGATAATGGTCCCAATAATAGCCGCCCTGGCCATCTAGGAACTACAAGTTTTCTTGGAAATTCTCCAACAGGAATGTCTGGAATGATAAAGTGATTAGAAATAAAGGTACATACCAGATCATCCACCAAGAGATCATCCACGGTTTCTATCACATAATAGTCTTCAAGATCAGGCAAAGATGCTTGTTTGACGGCCTTTACAACATTTTAGGAGACTCTCTCATCCCCTACCCAGAAAATCAATTCCCCCTGGTGTACGTCAATCAAGACTTTCCCTGTGGCCAGGAAAGGTATCCCTAATATAATATGTGCATGCTGATCCTCCTCCATGTCTAGGATAATAAAATCTACTGGGAGGATCAATCTTCCCACCTTCACGAGCACATCCTCCAGTATCCCTTTTTAATATTTAATGGACCTTCATCATGTTGAAGGGCGACTGGGGTAGGCTTCTGATCATATAGTCTGAGATTTTGGAAAACATTGATTTCCATGACGTTGACAGTATATCCTATGTCGCATAGAGATTTTCCAAATTCACAGGGTCCAATTGTACAAGGTATAGAAATGCTACCTGGATCCTGGTGTTTAAGAGGAATAGAATTTTATACGACTGCGGAGCATGCCATTGTCAGTGCTATGGTGCCCAAATCCTCTGTCTTCCTTTTATTCGAGAGGATTTCCTTTATCAATTTTGCATATGTGGGAATTTGAGTCAGGGCCTCTGCAAAAGGTATGTTGATGTGTAACTTTCTGAATACTTCCATGAATTTTCCAAATTGGTGATATAGCTTCATTTGCCTCATCCTCTCTAGAAAAGGTAATGCATTCCTGAATGGTTTGATGACCTCCTTTCCTTTGACTGTTTGAGCCTTTGGTGATGGATTTTCTGATGAGGAGGAGTCTAAAACTATACTTTTGATGTCAGCAGAGAGTATAGGTGCAGTTAACTGTGCTGGTTCTTTCTTGTGTAGATTCTTTCCACTTTGTAAAGTGATGGCATGGGCCTCCTCCCTTGGGTTCTTCTCGGTGTTTCCTGGTAGTGTACCAGTCTACCTCCATGAGAGTTGATTTGGTAATTGGACAATTTGATTCTTGAGGCCTCGAATAGAAGCCTCTTGGTTCTGAAATCGGGTCTTAGTAGTTGAGATGAATTTATTCAGAATATCCTCTAACTATGAGGTATTCTCTTGCTGAGGTGGAAGTGAAGCTGGTGGATGTGGTTGCTTCCTTGGCTACTACGGGTGAGGGTTTGAAACCCTTGCTGCTGGTAAGGGCCCTGTTGGGGTTGTTTCTGCCGCTGGTAATGGTTCTGATATGGTTGCTGACTGTAGTCGGGTGATCACTAAGGCGAAGGATTCTGCTATTGTTTGCCATAGCCTGTGTTCTAGTGATCTCACCATGCCGGGTTCTGGTATTGTTGATACTGGTTCGACCATCTGTTTTGAGCAACATAGCTCACTTTGATCATCTAAGGGTCGACTAAAAGTCCCGGGAATTCTCCCAAGATGTGGTTATTACCACAATCAACACATGTTGTATGGTTCGCTTCATGGATTTGAGGTGCACCCTTGAGATTTAGTGCGTTGTTCTTTTTGGATACTACATCCAATTGGGTAGCAAGCTTGGTAGTAGCATCAATGCTATGAATACCTCGTTTTTGGGTCCCCCACTCAGAATGCCACTGGAAGCTATTGACAGACATATCTTTCAGCAGTTTGAAATGTTCTTCGGGGGATTTTCGCATCACCATACCTCCGACAACTGCATCCACCACGGACATTGTATTTGTTGTTAGTCCTCCGTAAAAGTTTTGGACTTGCATCTATAGTGGATGTCCATGGTGTGGGCATTTACATAGCATTTCCATGAAACGTTCCCAGGATTCGTACAACGACTCTTATTCATGCTGTTAAAAGTTCCGGATCTCATTCCCCAGCGTTACTGTCTTCAATGGGTGGAAGTATTTTGACAGGAATGCCTGGGATATCTCCTCCATGGTGAGGATAGATCTCTATGGAATCCCTTTGATCAAGTATTTCGACTTTTCCTGTAGACAGAAAGGGAACAAGCGAAGATGGATGGCATCCTCAGAAACGTCATGGTACCTTAATGTATTGCAGATCTCCAAAAAATTGGAGAGATGGGTGTTCGGGTCTTCACTGGGCAGGTTGCTGAATTGTATAGTGTTCTAGATCAGCTGCATGATAGCAGGCTTGATCTCTAAGTGATGGGCCTGAACAAGAGAACGAACGATGCCCGTATCATCTATATGGATCGATGGAAGGACGTACTCCACGAGATTATGACGTGAAGGAGGCTGCTGAGGAGGGAGAATCGACAGGTAATGTTGGTCCCGAGGGGCATATTATGGCCCCTTACCTTGGTTGAAATATGGAATCTGCTCTGGATGGAATTGTTGGAGATACGACGGGCCATATGGTGGTGCAAGAGGAGCTTGCTGGTTCCGATTGCCATCCGGACATATTTTTTTTCCATATCCTTGGACAACTACTAGATTTCCTTCCGCGTTCTGTGTTGTCGGGTTGTTTTGATTTTGTTCAGCCATGAGTGTTCATTGGCACCTCAAGAATGTCAATTCGATCTCCAGGTTAGTTGGGAAAAACCCTGATGACTCTGTGTTCTTGGAACGTGTGAGGTGGCCGCTCATACACTTACAGACCCGCACAAAACAAAACAAACTACCAAGCATAAATGAGGAAAAACAAGGATTAAAAGAAATATGATTAGAAAAGAGATTTTTGAGAATTTCTGATTTTTATTTTCACTAAAATATAATACAAATTGAATTAAAACAAGAATAAAATAACATTATAGTTCCCTGTCAACGACACCAAAATTTGACGAGTCGTTCCATGGAATTTATGTTATCGGTGTCTCAAATTATAATTACCCTAACAATTATAGCACCCATAGGGGTCGATCCATAGGGAACTTTAAGAGGTTACTATTATCTTGTTTCGACAATGTTTGTATATTTCTTTTCGTGAAGGCTGCTGAATTTTAGAGTTGATTTTGTTTGGTTGTTTTTAGGTACAAAAAGAACAATTGGTTTTTAAGTTTCTTTTAACTGAGTAATTGCTAGAATGAATGAAAATATGGGAAAATTGGTTTTGATGAAAATAAGAATAATAATTCTTTGGGGTTATGGTTTTGTGATAATTTTCTTATTAAATTAGATTTTTTATGATGTTGTGTTCTTCATGATAATCCAATACTCTGGAATACAATTTGTAATTAAGTTTCCTTGGTCCAGATCACTTAATTTTAAAAGCTGAAGTAACCAACTCCTTGGTCAGGTAGTTAATTTTTTATAGATCTTTATTTGTCTTAGTCCATTTTGAGCCAACGAATCCTTTAAATGGTCATGAAATTATTCTTTGTTATTATTCCTTTGTATCCATGAAGATTCTTCCCTTTGTCTAGTATAGAATTTTCAGTGATAATATTAAATGATTTAAGAAGAATACGAAGAGATTATTAAAACAAACACATTCACAACAACTTATTTCAAATTAAAACTCATCAGTCTCTGCAACCCCAACACACTGGGTGTTTAGTTACAAATTTTGAAAATTAAGAACACAAAATTATTAATACCTGATGAAATCATGCTTGGAATTTTGAGGTAGAAATGATTCTTTGGTAGAAGATCGACATTATTACAACGGTAGAGCGTCTCTCCTTTGGAACTTCATCCCTTGTTCTTCACACCAAACCTCAATCTCCACTTCCCAACCATTGGTCTGGAGGCCAAGGCCTCTTTTTATAGGAAAAATATGTACTTTGTGTTTATAGAAAGTACACGCCGTTTACGTTCATCAATGCACTTTTGGCTTCCTTTTCTCTATTGGTAGGTGGACTAACACGCCGTCTTTGACTTTGAACATGGCGCCTCCTAGTAGGTTAGTGTACACGGCATGTAGCGCTGCCATACATGGCGTGTAGTATCAAAATTTGGCCACCAACCCCTTCTAGAATAGCAGACACGACGTGTAGAAATGGAACACGGCGTGTCTCCTTCAGTGGCCACATGGGCGTGTAGACTCTTATTGGCCACCAACTATTTCTATAATGTCGTACACGGCATGTAATGCTTCCCCACACACGTGTAGTGTCTGGAAGGTGACTTGGGCGTGTACCCCCATAATCTTTGTCCCTGTCTGAATATAAATGACGTGTATCAATGTACACACCGTGTAGTTGAAAATTTTTCACAGACTTCCATTGATTTGTGTATTTGGATATAAAACTTTTGAAAATAGACAAGGTTACCAAAATCAAAGTATTTTTCCTCTATGATGTAGGTATTTGGTGAAAACATGTTTTTATTGTTAATTAAGTGTACGAAAATGCATACACAAATTGGGTGCTTCAAAGACCCTGTCCCAGAACGCACATGGGTGAAATACAAACTCTTAAGAATGACCCTAGACCCAACATGTGAGATATTAACACCACATTGGAATATAGACTGGAAATAAAAATCTAGATGAACTATTCCATGTTTAATAATTGTAAACACTATGTAAATATGTGTACACAACATATAGATGGGTCACATAGAAATTCAGGTTTCTAGAGTTACTCATTATGTACCACATGGTCCTGAGACTTGGACCTCATTGGGTACACTAGGTGTGTTCTATTACAAATATAGTGTATGATCACATGGGTCCCTAGGTGTGTACTTCTAGTACACATTGATCTTTCTATTTATGAGACACATGTTTTGTGAACCAGACATATGGTTGTTTAATATTTAACACCATACTGAAATCTTTCCTCCAAAACAATCGGGCTACACTTTATGTATTATTATGAACTACATGTTTTTAGGTGGTATACCTGTAAAATTTATGTTTCATATTGATTTATCATTATTATATATTTTTTTTAAAATGATTATATAAAATGCGGAAACTACATTGACCATTATGAAATCCTGGATAAAAAATAGAGTTCTTCTATCCTCCATCAAAAAATCAACTAATCTTCAACCTTAATTTTATTTTGATATTCTGAATGTATCATCTAATGAAAATAGAAATTCAAAAATAATTTCTCTGAATACCATTACCAAAAAACCTATATTCATGTCTCATTCTCTAACAATAATCCCACAACAGTGATTCAAATATCCAATAATAAAACACCCAACCATAAGGGTACATAAGAAAACTATGGCCATAGACTAATCCAGTACCATTGAATAATACACAAATAATAGTGGTGGAAAACCATAAAAAACAAAATATACGATCAAAAAATTTACATGTTTATCTTTTCAATCTTATGTTATTGGAATTAAAATATAATTGGGTGAAATAAAAATTATCAAGATCAAAAGATCTTAATTATTATTCTGGGAATAAAAATATATAAATCTTTATGGATTTGAAAGCATAATAATTGGATTTATTGTAAATTAATTCATCAATGTTTGGAATAATATTTAAGAATAGAATATTTTTTTAAAAAAATTTACCTACCATGATATCATATAGGTCATTGAGATAAAAAGAGTTTGCATTGATTTCAATGGTGATTCCATTCTATTTTATTTTCGTAAACGAGTTTAACTGAATCTAATCATCACTCTAAAAATCCTATCATACATCATAAAATATTATCCTATGGGGACCCTTCCACACTCTCAATTCTACGGGTTTATGGAAACCCCCGGTGAGTTGTTATAATGGGGTTTAAATAGTAATTAGGATTGGTTGAATATTTAGTAAATCAAATAAAATTATATACTTAATTTTATTTAACATACTCTCCATTGACTGCACATCATCCTAAAACCCTTGGAAAATAAGTTTTATGTCACCCATAGGGAAAACCATGTATTCAATATTCAATGGTTATCTCAGTTTCTCCATCAAATACTCCATTCAGGTTATAATCCATTATTTTATAGATTATATGTGCAAGATTGGTAAAATATATAAATATTTTGAAAATATCATCCTTAGTGGTAAATGATTCCCAAAATTCCATTCCAACTCCACAACTAGCATAGACTGTTTTTTTGAAATATTCAAAGTGTTTGGTTGTAAAATGACGGAGTAAATAAACTCTCCTCACCTTAAAGTATTTTAATATTTAAAAGTATGAACAATTAGAACAACTGAGGTTATTTCTCTCACATCTAGTTCACTTTTTCCCATGAGTTACCATGAGGATTATCATGCTTCCATATAACATGCCCATGGTTAATCATAATAACATGAAGGATCTTTTACTTACAATCATTGATCACCACCAGGTTCTTTGAAATTATTACTCAATCATTAATGTCCATCTTTCCTTAGTAAATAATGTGTGATGGATCATGCTTGTACTTCCCTAACTATAACTGACGGATGATGTTAGGAGTATTTCCAAACTACAGAGGTAAAATTAGGTAGTACAAGACATTTTCAATCCTATAATTTATCTAAAATTTACTGATGAACATCCAATATATCTTACCACCCTCATAAAATCTTTTTATGTCACATTGAGGTGAGTCCTTAGAGAACATGTGTTCACCCTCTTATAATACCAGGGTCATTTTCATCATTCCACATAGGATTTTTGCTTGATCTAAGTAATTATTTTCCTATAATTTATGAGACCTTCAGGAAGAATGTTTTGTTTAATAAAAACTCTATTATAGGTGGATGATCCTCATAACTTCAAATACTTTCAATCATGAAAAACAATATTATGTCTCATATGACTCGAATGGTCCACTCTATTTGGTTATCTATATGGGGGAACCATCATGATTATTTAAAAATAATCTATATTTTCCACCTTCAATCCTATTTATAAACCGATATGTGAAAGGAGAATCATGGTATGCAACAATCATCATGGGAACTCCATGATGTGAGATGAGATCTTACACACATAATCATCTAGATATTTCCACTAAACTCTTCTCTCTAATTTTAGTGATGTTGTCCAACATTATGAGTTAATCTATGATCACCAATATCATTTTGTTAACTATTATCATAATTGGAAATCCAATCAAAAATTCCATGGATATACCATCCCACTTCTATTATTTCACATCATGTGGTTTTTTCAAATCTCTTGGTTCTTCATGTTTTTTCATCACCTTCTAATAGTTACAACAAAAATAGATGAACTCTAAAAAATTAGTCTTCATCTTTGGGCCCTAAAACATCCTCTTAAGGTCTTAGTATATATTTAAAACTCTCCGATATAATAATATTTGACATGTATAGATATCTATCAACACATTCTTTCTTATCATGACTAGTACCACCTTCCACCCTTGGAAGAGTATTACATGCTCCTCACCTTCATAAAAGTAATTATTGGAATGTCATAAGGATATATTGTTACATAGTACCTCACAAGTGTTGTGTATCCCTCATGAAATATAGATATGGATTGGTTAAAAACATTGTCCATAAGTATGTTATTCCTCCTTCATCAACCACATATAAAAGATATAAGTCCAATTGGATATTATATTTCTTCATAAGTTCATATTCAATATTATTCCATTTTCCCATGCATATAGAATATCTCAAATTCATAGTAATATAGATACTAAATCAACTAAATCTATTTTAGGTTGACATTTCACTTAGTAAAGTTACACTTAATACATTTTAGGTTGAAAGAAAGGACAAATATCTCAACATAATGGTAGTGTGGATATATTTTCTAGGTGAAAACTATAGATGCCACCTCCTTGTCAATATTCTTATAGTTATTCTCAAGATGTCTCTACATCCTAGATTTATATTATATTAATTAATATATTTTCATAGAAAACACCTAAAACTCACTCTAGAGGAATTTAATAATAATATACAATCAACCCCCTCATTTGGATACCATAGGATATGAGTATTAGTCATCCTCTATTAGAAGTAGTCAAAGGAATTTTTTTATTATATTAGAAGAAAAATGGATTACCCTTACATTCCATGTTAGTAAAATGATTAAAAAACATGTATATTGTTTCATGATTCTATAGTAATATCCTACTAACCTAGGAAATCTCTACTCATCTATCACAATCTTGGGTGGGTCCTGGTCTAACACATCCTCAATTTTAAATGAGTTCATGACTACTCCCTCCTTTATGATAACATTTCCAAGGATTTTGAACTTTTTCTTCCGTAATAGAATCTTTAATAATTGTGTATTTATTTAATTATCTTAATATATGTCTGGGGACATCCTCATATTCTTCACATGATATACCTCAAATTTCACATAAATGTGAATGTTGATGATAAATAATTCCAAAACTAGTCTATGTAAAGATTGATGATTTAGTTTTTAATTCACAAAAAACACTCTTGGGGAATTATTCATTAAAGAGTAAATCACTAGGTACTCATAGTGACTATGGATACATCATAATTTTATCTTAGGTATGTCCTCATAATAATCCTACAACTGGTGATAACCCAATCTGAGCTCAATCTTTGATAACCACTTTCCCACATTCAATTGATCATAGTGGTTAGTAATTATCAATATAAGATACATATTCATGATGGTCACCTAGATCAAGTGAAGCTAATATATGGACAACTTTAATCTCCTATATTCCCTCATGGAATATAACATCAATACTACCCAAGGGAGACATTGGATTTTATTATGCCTTTCCACTATAAATCCTCCAACTACACCCTCAAATTTCACAACTCTATAGGAGTAATATGATATAAAATTGAAGACATTTTCTATTTAGAGAAGAAAGTCATTATCAAAATTGATCTCATTATGGGGTGTTAATAACAAAACATCATTAGGGGAGACATCCTTGGGTTATTCCCCGAAATCAGGGAGTTGGAGGAATCTATATATTGAAAAAAATATTTAATGTGATATTAGATATAAACTCTAACCTTTGGCCCCAGTGAAATTTACTTTAAATCGTTCCTATTAAAGAATGGAAATATCACTTAGTTAAATCAAACTTGTCATATTCTTTGATTTAAACTTTTAATATGTACTATATTTTATATATCCAATTACTATTGGTAATTGTATCTTGTGTTCTCAATGAAACAATGAATAGAACTTATGTGATGCTCTCTCCGCTAAGAATCAAATCACACTTATGAAAGATAATTGTGATGGCTGAATTTCACCATGTAGTAGTCACTAATTTGAAGAGTAAGTCTAGAGGATATACTAGAATTTTTATCTATCCAACAATATATAAAAAAAGGAAGGAATTAATAACTATAATATATATATGATAATAGATGAATGGTTAGATAAGACAGAAATTGTAACTCTAACCACACCAGGAGACTCCAACGCATGAAGTATCTCAGGTCTTTAACTATTAACTTATAGGGATCACCATAGACCACATGTATCATATATTAGTGGTATAATATTATAATGTCAACTACCAATTATATCCCTCCCAACTTCACTTCAATGATCTCATCCTTTAGAATCACATTTTTCATGTCAATATCTTTGACTTGGAAGTCCATCCACATCATGTTTTCTTGATATATCATAGTGGGTTTTATAGTATAATAAAATTTACCCTCATTCATATAAAGCCTAGAATTTACTATACTTTGTATGGGAGGATCCCTCCTAGGATCCCCATTTATTTCATCACTTATTGTGTCCAGGTTTGAGATTCATATATCATATTCTGGCAACCTATGGGTCTATATCACCATGGAACCTAGCCGAAGAATGTCTCTAATAATCCTAAAGTATTATCAACCAATGATCATTATAATATGTTACTACTAATGAAAATAACTACTCAGACTAACAAAAATCATACACCTAAAATACTAGTTGTGGTTTACAGACTTTCAAATGTGTGGATTCATTACTCGTTGTTCACCCACATAGATCATCTCATGATTGGGTCCCCCTAATGAGGACTCATTAATGAAATGATTCTCATCACAAAAATTTCATATAATCATGCATAATTGTCTATATAGGGAGTCTCTAATTATTCAATATGTACCATAAGACAAGAGAATATCTAGAGAGATAAATAGAGAAGGATATGGAAACAACAACAAAAATTTATTTGATGCATATACCATTATTTAACATGAATTGGTTTCTCTATATACCAATTGATGAAATAGTTTATCAATGACCTAGTGAATGGAAAGATTGGTTATAGAACTATCAATAGATTCTTTCTCCTATAAACATGTCTTGATACACATCCATAATGTTTCCCTAATATCCTAGACAAATCATCATAATAATTCAATCTTCAATCTCCATCCTTAAGAAAACCAAGCTTCATTACCACTCTAGCAGGATCATATTCTCTAGAGACCAGCTAGACAGTGGTAAACCAATAGTGCCCCCCAAATCCATCCTTAACAGACCAGTGGATAATGATTATCAATAAGTAATAATATCAAACACATGGGATTACTTATTCTAATACACTTATAAAGGCACATATCATTGAAGTTCCATGTAAAACGGTGTAAAAATAGCAATGTAATAAATGCATTAACAAACTCTAATCGCACAATAGATTATAACAATGATACTGGTTATAAAAGATTAAAACATTATACCAGCTATCAGAAAAAATAGTCTCACATACTAAAAAATTACTATCACTAAATTAATGTTTTGGGTTCATATCATTGCTCATTTGACACTTATACAATTATCAACTAGGAACCACAAGCTCTAATCCTCATAGTACACTATAAAGAATAAAGTGGTCAACATTAACCATTTCATGTGTTGAAAATTATGATTTGTATTTGAGAATATAAACTCATAGCAGGACTCAAAAAAACCCAATAACTAAATAACCAAATAGAGACAATTAAGAAACAAAATGATATAGATAAACATTGAAGAAACCATAAATGATCATAATAGTTATAGATTAAATATTTACATCTATTTTTGGATGAGGTATGACTTTTCATCCACTTAATTCTTGTGTATAATAACTTTATATGTACCATTACATCTATAATGTTTTAGGATCCTAGCCCCATAAAATAGTTGAAGTAACTATCTCTATTGGAGGATCAATTTTCTAATTAAGATCTTTGTATGAGTGAAATACTACACTAATGGAGGATTCTTATACCATAAGTTATCTATGGATTCAAAACAAATTTACTCAAGTTGTAGATCCCTATCTCAACTATGATCTTTGGTTGGGTAAAATTATGCTCCACCTATGTAGTATATTATCCATGTAAAGTGGTTTAAATACCTTAATCTATCTCATTACACAGTTATCGAATCCTAACCCTGAACACACAAGGGTAAAATATAGACTCTTAAGGTGGATTCAAGTCAAAATGGTTGAGATATCTACTCCACCACAAAATATATAGTGTAAAAATACATGTAACCAAACAATTAAATTTTTTTGAGTAATACATGTCATGTCGATAGTGGTGTGCTACATTTACCCACAGTTCATCTATTTGGTCATATTGTGTCATCCCATAAGTAATGACTCAAGTAAATTTCAAGAAATATTGAGGGGTCACATGAAATTACATTTTTCGGAGGGGATTTTAACGTACATGAACATCACAACTCATATAACGCTGACATTGTATACTGTGTGTCCCAACACACATGTTGTGCAGAGTTACAAGTGTCCATAGTCTTGTACATTTGGTACTTTCCAAGATGTTCATGTTTGGGTCAAATAGCATGTGAATCAATCATATAATTGAGTGATATTTGACCCTAATCTGAAATCCATGAAATGAAAATAATGGGCTACACTATTTCTTTTCTTAAGAACCACACATCATTTAATTGGGAAATTCCCATTAATTTGATTTCTCTGACTTTCAAGGTTATTTCCTTCGATTATATATAATCCTCTCCATAAGATGCACAAACTATATTGATCTTTTTCAGAAACATGGTCAGAAGTAAGATTCCAATAATAATATACCAGAAAATATATTCATCACCACTATCTATGGAAGTCCCATCATCCTAACACCTTTTATTAAAGAAATGTCCATCCAAGAATCAATTCTCATATACT
This sequence comes from Viscum album, assembly GCA_963277665.1. Lineage (NCBI taxonomy): Eukaryota > Viridiplantae > Streptophyta > Magnoliopsida > Santalales > Viscaceae > Viscum > Viscum album. The sequence continues at coordinate 73,964,974 of OY728156.1, forward strand.
CATCTTCTAATCCGCCATCATGGCACAATATTTAACATTAATCCAAATGTAATGATCCATGATGCCAAAAATCTTACATATAATGAAAAGGGGTTGTGAGAAAAGTCAAATCATCATCCAATCGAATACCAGTGATGAAATATTTGATATTTGGGGGAAAACAATAAAAAATAAAGGTGAGGATAGAATTATGTCTATGTTTAGATTGTGCATAATCTATTATTGGATGTATAATATATGAGGATTAAATCCCATCAATCGACATAAAATATTGGTAAATCCTGATCAATTCATATAAAAATATTAATCTATATGTCTATAAAAGGAAAATCAATATGTTAAATCTATCGGAACTAATACACGTTATCAAAAATAATTAGAATCTGGATATATCCAAATACCTAAATACTATCATTGATATTAGATATATTTCAATGAATAATGATATTTTTGGAACGTCGTTGGTGGTCTATATTAATTCAACTGTCCATAAAGAGTTCAGCTGAATCTAATAATTTCTAAAAAAATTATCCCACACATCATCAATGATAGTTTCATAGTGGATCTCCCTTATTCTAAATTCTCATTGTTTGTGAATAACTAAAATGTATTGATGTGGGAACTCTCAAATGATGTCTAATTTATAATTTTTAGGTGAAATAGTGTGGGTAATCAAGGTTATTATATATAGAGGTCTTACATAGAGAAATATATTATTCTTATTTAGAAAAAAATTGGAATATATAAATTACTAAAATGGATTGGGGGTTCTTATTTTTACCACACAATAATTGGTGTGGCATAAGAATATTTTTTAAAATTAAATTAAAAAAGATAAAATAAAAATAGGTTTTTTCTAAAAAAATATTTTTAGAAGACATAAACAATATAACTATAAACATAATTAAATAATAAATCAGAATAATTTAAATGTTAATTAATTTAAATATAATACCATCATTTTTCAATTTCTAAAAACATTGGAAATTGACACAACCACTAAGATTAAATTGATTGAACCTTATATTGGCCTAGTAAGGAAAAATTTTAGGACTCTTAATACATTTTTATCCCCATGATAACTTATATCTAGTGGTTAATTAAGTCCCAAACCAATAATTTAATTGTGAATTAATTGTTCTTTGTATTATATTTGAACTTTAAAAATTAATACCAAGTTGTTTTGTTTTTCTTATTAATATCATGTTCTCAAAATTAACACGTTACTCACCCTTATGTGAAATATTTTATCATTTGAATAATTTTGAAATTAATGCTCAATTCATATATAATATTTATGTTATTTTAAATGAGATTTTATATTCAAAACAAATCATGTAAGGATTCTATAATTATATAGATTATATAGAAAATATACTATTCTATGGGGACAGTAGTCATCATAGAAATGACTTTCACATGAAATGGATTAGAATGATTATATCCCAAACAAGTTTATACACATTATATACAACCAAAATAATTTATGTTATGATTTTTATTAAAAGAATAAAAATATTACAACCAATATGAATAATAGAAGATTATTGTGATGGAAATATTAATAATAGATATCCAATCCTCTAAATATATTGAGAAATTCAAAGAGACCACTTATCCTCTCTTCCCAATCCTATAATCCATATATATTCATATAAGAATTGGAAATATAAATATTAAAATAAAACCAAATAAATATGACATAAATAAATAATTCTATTATTATTATACAAACACTATAATAAATAAGAAATTGAAGAGAATTATTGATGATATCTTAGAAAGAGATACTCCCTCCTCGTATTGTGATAAGAAATGGAAAAAAACCACTTATCCTTATATACTATTACTATATTTTAGATATAAACAAATATGAGTTATAGAAACACACATATATAGAGTGGAGATTAATATGGGTTCTTATGGGTTTATAAGTGTGAATGAAAAATCCATAAAAATGTAGTAATGATACTTTTAACAAATTGGGGGTCTGCAAAACCTATGAACCAACTATAATTATTAAAGGATGATTTGTGTGGAACTGGTTCTTAAATATACTATAAAATTTGAGAATAATATATGATACCATAAATAGTACATGTACCAAAAGGTGAACTAGTATTTATGCAAATGATACTAGTCAAATTTTGACTTTATAGCCCATTTTCTCCCATTAAATGTGAGATATATAAAGGAAGGTATAAATTATTATTGTGTAATATAGATATTAGAATACTTAATGGAATTTAAATTCATAATAATTATGATAGAAATTATTATGCCTAAAATACTAGAGTTTAATTTAAAGGGTTCAAACAATAATTATAGTGAAATTATCGAATGATGGATCTAATATCATATTTCCTAAAAATATAATTATTTAGAAAAATGAAAAGAAAAATATATAATTTATTACAAAAATATTAATCAATAATTTTGTTTTTCAACTCCCCTATACTTAACCATTTACACTTCTAGGTGATGTCGCATGTTATGTATTCGAGAATATTTATGAAAATATATGTATGTTGAAATTTCTTAATTTATGATAATAACATGAGAAAAGAAAGAATCACATTAGGAAGTAAATATATATAAATATTAAATTTATCTTATAATAAATTCTAAGAAAATGGGATCCATTTAGATTAACTACACAAATATTGGCGAAACAATTATGCGTCCACTTTACTACTACTTCCCCAATTGTGTGTGTGTATGTCAACCATTTCAAACATTAATTTCTCTTATTTATTCAGTATATCAATGTCATGAAAAATACTTCTTCTGACCTTATTATTTTTTTCTAAACATGTTGTATATTTATTGTAATCATATATCAAATTCCACTCACATAAGAATTCTTATAATTCAAACCTTAATATACTTATATAATTATCCCCATATCTTGTACAATATGTCACTACCTCATAAAACTACATGTTCTAGATAATCTTTTCATAGGATTCATTTTTCAATTATTTATTGATCCTTGAGTTATTATATGATTATCATTAGATCTCTTGGATTTGTTTAATTATCTTCTTCTTTTGATCTCCAACTAAGGGTAACCCCATGTAACATTTATTTTTTCCCACGATTGACTGATTCTCAAAAACCATGGGTTGATGGAAGGCCTCCCCAAAGAAAATTGATTTTGGGTATACGATTATGGGAGAATTTATTCACCATATGATAATCCAATATTCATAATCAGAGAACTTTCTCAAATGTTATCTATTCGGTTTCTCATTTTTCTCTAATATCTTCTCCAAATCCAGATTTGAAAATTCTTCATAGACCATTCTCTATAACTCGTAATGACACATTTTTGTTTTCACACCATACATATAAATTGAGAAATCCAAATTTTAATTTCATGTGTGTGGACCTAGGTTTCTGATGAAATCCTTCAGTACTATGAATCTATGAAAAATTAATTCTCATATAAAATCTATTATATGAAGGAAAATTTTTTTCCTAGTGGATTTATCCTCCCCCAATTTTATGAAAAAATCAACACTAAACATAATTAATGTGAAATTTAATGATCTAGGAAACAAAACCATAAAATAAATTACTAATACATTGAAAATATCAATGTATAATATATGTTAACAAGGTATAACATGTCTTCTAGAAATGATACTATTATGTTGTAAATATGATAATTAATTATAAAACATATGGGAGTCATGGAATAATAGTGTCCAATATAATTAGTATTTTAATAAATTACATGATATCCATAGGGGTACAATGTTTCCACCCAATGTTTTTGTATTGAAAAAAATTCAAAAAACACTCAAAATCATGATCTAGAATATAAATCCTTATAAATGGGGCTCTAAACATGAACAAAATGTATATATTATCAAAAACATAAAAAGTATTCCACCACATGAATTATTTACCTCAGTGTTAATTTTGAAAGGTAGGTATTCCAAAGAAAACCATATATTTAAAAAAACTAATAATGATGTGTACCTATGTGTGGATAAAAAAAATTCATTAGGGAATATGACTTAAATTGGTATATAGCCGAAGGTGTATTACACTGGTGTGTGATTAGTGATCCTGTTGTATATTTCCCCCATATTGATTAAACCCATCATTTACCATATCTTAATATAAAAATTAAAAATAAGGATAATACAATTTATAAGTATATTCTTTTCATCTGGCTTCGTCAAGAGATACTACGAAGCTATGTAATTAGAATAAACAAATACTTTAGATCCTAATAAATAAGAAAATAATTTATTCAAAGAAAATAATTTTTAAAAATCTCATTTTACATTATTTTTTAAGTCTTATGGTTTTTATATAATTTCCTCAATGAATAGTTAATCAGATGTATATTTCCCTCCACCCAGTCTGATATAATAGCTCTGACTATGAACTATGAATCATTGCACATAATCTCAAATGGAATCTCCCATCATGACAGTTTTATGATTACTACAATGGTGATAATATTCCTTACATTACCAAATTATACTCAATATGAATGGTCCAAAATATATTCTAAATAAATTAAAATCATATGATATAATGGTATAGTTATTATAGTGAAATATCTACTAATAAATCAATAAAAACTATCCTATCAAAGGAATGATTGAATATCCTACAAAAAATATATTATTTAAAGGGTGAATAAATATTTCCTTAGATATATCAAAATTAATTCCTTGTCATAAAAATACATGGGATGGGTTAATTTCTTTATCTAACATGAAATTTAATTTTTCAATATTTAAAACTAGAGTTTTTTTCTATATGACAGAAACATTTTTCATAGAAAAAGGATAACTAATTACATAAAGATCAAAATAAAGTAAATTAATTAATAAATACCTCCATTAATGATTCCATTAAAAAACATATTCATCATGTATCTTTATAGGGTACCTAGTGTGTTTCTATATATCCCCCAACCCACACTCCCAAATCCTGTGCTAAAAGCACAATAATTATATTTTTGGATTTCATACCGATTAATGTGACCCAATTTTTTCATCCATAATATAAATAAACCATGTGGAATATCATATCATTTAAATATATAATTATATTTTCAGTATATAGTTTTATATAATTAGTAAAAACTCTAAATAGAATAGATTCATAAAAAACTGGTTCATAAAGATCAACTTCACCTCCCACTAAAATCATCTTTTTATTTTGACATATTATGTATTCAATGACTAAAAAATAATTATCCACATTATAACCCATTCTAAATTAATATTCTTTATCAGTATTATTCATAACATGGGGAAAATGAATCATAAGAAGTTGCATCTCAAATGATCAATAACGGTAAAAATAATAATTAACAATTGAATTTCATTAGTGATAAACAATTGGGCATAATGGTATGATGAAATAGTCCAAGTGAATGACAATAAAATAAAATAAATCATAACTACCATTACATGTACCATAAATCATGAATCGTAGAATTAGGATTTAAAAAATTTAAGATTCAAAATATTTAATAATCGTGATCTATGTGATGCTAATCTTAATCAAAAGAAACCACAAAACCCATATACATAGTATAAAAAATGTGTTCGATTCTTGGAATATAAATTTATTATTGATATTAAAAATTGAATAACCAATATTTTAGACAAAAATATTTATTGAACCAAATGAATTATATGGATATAAGAGACCCATATGTCCATAGTTTATTCTGTAATCAACTGTATTAGGTTAATAACATAACCACCCATCATTGGTTTGTAGTGTAACCATATATTGTTAGTTTATAATGGAACCACCAATAATTATAAATAATTTACATGACATATATCATGAATAAAGTATATAAATCATTTATTTAATAATGAATCTCATTGAAAAACCCATTATTCCCTTCATAACATTATTAACAAATGGAAAAGAAACAATTTCTTTGATGATCTCTTCGAAACAGTCATAATCCATCCAAATAAATAATGATTATTATGTAATTTAAAATATATTCATTGAATAATATGTAACCTCAAGGATTTTTAAGGTCATTGAATTGAAATACTAATAAAATATCATTAAAACTGTTGAGGAAAATAACTTTGTCACTATGAAAATAACTTGTAAAATTTAAATTACATATTATATTATGAATATAATTTAAATTCAAAATAAACTATAAAAATTATAAAATAATCATTGTAACATTTAGTTTTCATGATGGTGAAAAATTATGTTCATGTCGTATAGTTTAAAATAGATATTCCTTTCACGTTTTTAGAAAAATTTAAAAAGTAACTCATTTGGAAAATGTCACTATGATACCTTTAAAATAATTTTGTAAAAGTAAAACATGGGGACAAATGGATTTAAAAAATATTTATATAGTAAAAAAATATAAAAAAATAATATGAAAAAAATGATTCATGTTCAAAATAATAAACGAGATCATTATCACTTAGAATAAACATTATTAATAATTCCTCAAAAAATAATAGAGAAAAAAAGAAATTAATGATTTAAAAAAATTTATAACTATAGGATTTTATAATATATGTGGTTAAAGAAAAAAATATCATATTATTTCATCCAACAAACACTTCAACATAAAAAATCACAAAGTGAAATGAGATTGTAACATTGACCATTTTCAACTCTGGTTACTCTTAAATGAAAATCCCAAAAAATAAAATTTCAAATGAAACATAAAATATTATGTAAATAATAGGAATTGAGATATAAAATGATTAAATGGTTTAAAATACAACTCAAAAATTAATTTATTTCTATATCATAAACATATATCTCAATAAAAGAGAATTTGAGATGAATAACCCTAATAATGTTTATAACATTAAATTTTAGAATTAACTAATGAATTGATAATGTGTACCAAATGAAAATCCACATAAAAAATTGTAAATACAATATAATATAATCAATAGTCATTAACACATAATGAAATAATATTAAACAGACTAAAAATTCATATAAACTAATGAAAGGAAATTGAGTTATAAAATTGTTCACAACTTGGTAACGTTCAATTCAAATCACCTTGGATAAAACAATCCAAATTGAAACATATAATAAAATTATTTGTGAACTATTTTTGAAATTATATATAATTGCTTTTAGTATGTAAACAATATAAATGTATTATCAATGACATTATAATATTCCACAATGAAGGGAAATTGTGATGATGTCATTTACCATGTGTCTATCCCTTAACACTTACACAATATATTTATATCAGTTAATTGATTTCATAAGAAAATTTTCCTAGTGTAATAACATAAAATTAATTCATTTTATCTTTTTATTTCTAATAGAATATTTAATTACCCTAACATTTTATACCACATCGGGTGTTTTGAGGAGGTTCGATTCATTGTTTCAAACTGGATTCAGGGTATTGACGGTGGTTAAAGACTTCATTGATTCTAATTTTTCAGAATAATATTAAGGAAATTTTAATTATATTAATTCATTAATAATAGTTATAAAACAAATAATGAAAAAAATGGTTTTTAAAAATTAACTATGATACATTCATAGAGATAGTAGGTCATACTTATGCAAGAGTAACATTTCCATTTTTCAAGGATCATCCTGAGAAGAAGTTAATTATTATTTTATATTAATATAATAGGAATGATATAATAAATAACATATTATTTCATTAAATATAAATATTTATGTCATCAATGGGACATTATTATGAAAAAATAATAGTATCGCTTTGTGGAGGCAGTAGAACACCCGTATGCATGAACAAAATTATGATTTTTAAGTTAATATAATTGGAAAATTAAATAATATTTAAAATTTTTATTATGATAAATATTTCAATAATATAATAATTATTTCAAACATTTCAAATATATTAAATTATATTATCATTTCACCTTTTAGGAAAAGCATTAGTGAAAACTTAATCAGTCACTTCACGAGCCAATAATAGGATGTAAACACAAGTGAACATAATGTATCCCCTGTGGAATGAGAATTAGGATGGTAAATGTGATATCATAATTTAACAAGTATTATTATTTGTAAATTATAATATGTATACTTTAAATAAATCACTATAAATATCCATGGTAGGGGATGATGGAAAACAAATCACATCTATCCTTGAAGAAGTTGTCCTTCATACACAAGAATGATTGTTTTTTATATAATGGATTAAGAATTAGATGTGGGTTATTATATTAATATAAAAACTATTCAGTATATGTGATATAATTATATTATTATATCAAAATTGTTTAATAATATTTTATGGGGTGGAAGAATAAACAAAATAAAAATGATTTTTAAAGAACGATACATCTTCTTCAACCACATCTTTATGAATATACATAAAGCATTGTTAGATTTTATTTGATGAGAAAATGACTCTACGCCTTTTAGAGAGAATTATTTATCGTAAATGGGTTTTTTTTTCCTAAAAAAAGTTTTTGGGTGTGTGAATATGAGAAGATAGATGAGGCCTTTTATAAGTGGGGTAGAGGACCCACATAGAATTTCTAGAAAGGAAAATTGATACCCAAAATTTTCCCAAGGGAAAATGAATACAAAATGGACCATTATACATTATGATTTTTTATAAGTTCAAAATAATTCGATAAAATATATTATAAACAACATTTGGGTCATATTAACCCTTATCTATTTAGTTTAACCCCTGGTAAATTTATTTTCCCCTTAATTACAGTAAACAATTGGTACTATTATATCTATTAATTTTGAAATTAAACTATAATTATTATATAATATAAAATTTTATTATTCTAAATATGAAATACATTTAATTAAATTCATTTCAAATTGTGGTATGAATTTAATTTTAAATCAAACCTCATGAGGCGGTGAAAAATTGGTTTTTCAATAATTATATTTTTTAAGAATAGTATAAATTTTATATTAACTATATAAGAAGTAATAATCAATATATTAATTTCAATTACTATATACATGTAAAATATAATGAATTAAATAATTCATCATTTTGGGTTATTTTAACTAATTAATCTAATGAAACTTATTAACATTAAAAAAATTTTAAAAAAATAGTTTTTTAACCACAAAAACAAGACTTTACTAAAATTCAGTATAAATATGATTAAAATGTATTTAATTGGATTATATATAATTTAATTACATAATAATTCTGTATCTTTAAATCAATATCAATTCATAATGGGTCATTTAAAACAATTAATTTATTTAAACTGAATATTAGTTATAAAAAAATATGTATTTTTCACCATTCATTAAAAAATCTACATTTTACTGGAAAAACATGTCACCCTAGATTAATTACTATATGTTGAATTAGAAATTGAATTTAATTTTTTCCAATAAATTAGAAAAAACATCTATAAATTAATTATAATATTTTATGACATTAAATAATAAAAATCATTCTTGAAGAAAAAAAATATTGTTTGAATAAAATGAATTCACTAAATATTTATTTATTATTTAATAAAAAAGTAAAAATAAAGACATATAGATTATTTGAAATATATATATATTATAAAATATCTAATTATTTCTATACTCTCCAATTTAATATATGTTAAATTTTTTATATTTAAATAATAATATTTCAATGTTCATTAATTTTTGGTGTTAGGTATCTTGTATTCTATCTATGATTTTTTTCATTTCTAAAATATTATGGTGTTACATTCATACCCCCTCTAATTAATTACATAATAAAATTTTTAATGTTATCTCTATAAATTAATTCATCATATTTGAAGGTTTTTTTTAACCTCGAAATCACATAAAGGGTTAGTAGAAATTGTACATAAAAATAGAGAAGAAATTATGAAGGTCATTCAGAACAACACATAACTAGGTTACAAGAAATGAAAACATAAATGGGAAATGATGATATAGAAATGAAAGAAACATTTAATTCCCAAATTGTAACACAGATTGATTGAGATATTTTTCCACTAACATTGAGAGGTCATGATAAAGTCAACATCTATAAAACTATAAACCAAATTGTTGTGAAAAAGACCATTATTTCATTGAAAATGAATGTAGTAGGATATGATTATCAATTTTAAGATCATTTTCCTATATCTGAAGAATACTTTACAAACTATAGTAAGAAAATTAGTAAATATATTCACTTGAACGATTTAATTTCATTATTTAATGAATTCCCACTACAATATCCTATTTTTCAATATAATATGACTATTCAAGATGAATTTCTCATACCTAAAGAATGAAAATAAGCTTTTAATGGAACACATAATCAAAAATGGATGATAATACATTCCTCATATTATTATAAATTAAAAATAACCCAAATGGTTTTCACAAGGTAACATAATTCACAGAACCAATATACCTTTATATGTGGAAATAATACATTATTCTACAAAATTCCGCCATAATACCCAAAAGTTCAAACTAAATAATTCCATAAATAACTTAACCACTATCCCAAATAACCTTAATAAGCTCAAAATTAAAGTGTAATTTTACCCTAATGTTTATATCAAACCTTTCATATGAAAAACCTAAAAAATATAGTGCAATTATTCAGAAATTACATTAATCATTTAGTAACCATATCACTTTTCAATCTGATTGTTATCTATATGATAAATCTTTTGTTCCCATAATTATCTCTATATACAATATCATATAAAAATAAATGATATCAACACTAGAAAATTTATATCAATAAAATATAAAGGAATTATTGACAATAAATCCTTTCTATATATGTACTCTAACATAATAAAACATATCCTAAAGAATCATTAATAACTTTTTTTTCTCATCGCATGAATCCACAAAATGCGTGTCTGTGAACTCAAAATTATGATCAACCTTAATATCATAAAATCATTATGGTATCCATAACTATTGTGAAAACCTCACATAAATATATCATAATCTCCAGAATTATTTAAACCATTCTTGACACTAACTACTGTAGAATTAAACCTACGCTCTTGGATCCAATGATAAAAAAATAATCCTTACATTTCTGGCCTTGATTCTGATGAATGTGAACCAATTTTTTCCAACGAAAAATTATATAACAAAAATTAAATTTTGTATCAATTATATATCCATGTAACTTTTATGTATAAGGTTTTATAAAAATTGAATAAAACTATTAACAACTATTATTCATTAATAAATGGTTAATACTAATCAACATCATCTCTTAATTAACCCATCCTTTCATATTTAATATTAATTCTTCACAATATCCCACCAAATTATTCACCTAACATAAATTTCAAAATATATATCATTTAACATCATTATCCATAACCTGTGGAAAATTAAACCTAATAATGGTGATCTCAAATGATTTTCAATGGTAAAAATAATCATTATTAATCGAATTTCATCAGAAAAGAAGATGAGGATAAGGGTATGATGACATAATCAGTGTGCATGAGTATGACATAATAGAGATCATACAAATAAATACTATTATAGTTAATCATGTAACATATAATATGTATTTAAAAACTAAAAAAATCATATGTTTTCATAATGATGATCCATTTGATCTCAATAATGATCAAAGTAGACATAAATCCTCATATCATGTATAATTAAAATGTGTTGGTATATTATAACATTATTTTATAATTTCACTTATAAATGGAATATTGGATTTGTTCAACTTCAATATATGGATGTGATGTATTAGACCCAGATTAATCTAATGGTTCCCCAATCCTGGTTGGATATAAGGCCTCAACCTCATCTCCCTGAATTATGTACGTTACCAACTAGAAGTGAGGGACTATGGTATGTCTGTGGGGAGATTATGACCTCATTACCAGTCTATAACGGAAGTGATGAATATAATATAATAGGTAAATAGAATAATCAGTAACAAATAAGGACTAGACTGAATAACCAAATAACTGAAACAATTGATAATCATATATAAATGTTAATGATGATATTTCATGTATCTAGAAAGCAGGAAAACATGGATACAAAGAAGCAATCATAAAATGATATACAAAAGTTGGATAAAGGAATCCAAAAAATTTCCATAGCATCCTGAAATCTTTCTCAGTAATCTACTATCAGCTTCATCCTAATAAATGAGCAATCAAATGTCAGAAGTAGTATGCTTCCCTTTTTCAACACATGCATACATGTACTCTGCCCGAGTACTAATGAAGTGCCCAAAAAGGGTGTAAGATAAATCTCAACATGACACCACCAATATTGTCTATAACATCCTTTTTTCATGTAATATAAACTAAAGTAATGTGAAATTATGAATATATAAAATTATAGAAGTACGGTAATGTAAATACCCATGTACCTATATCTACCCTCATCCAATGTCTGAACATGTTACTTTTTTATTAATGAATTATATTCCAGTTTACATAATAATTTCATGTGAGGTCTAACCAGCATTGATGTCCAAAAGTGATAGTATAATAACGGATCCAATATATAACATGGAATCATGGTGATATTAATAATGAATAGGTTCTAAGGTAATTACCAAGGAAACCTTGACCTCAAGGGTGTCCAAAAAACTAGTAACTGCAACACGACTATAGGGGATAGAGTGTAATCCAGGGATAATCATTCAATTCATTCCACAATAATGAAATTCTATCCGAGTACATGGAATACATCGAAGTTAAAATGTGATAAGAAGTGATTGGATCAAGGGTGTATCCAAATATTCCTATTTCCATAGAAGTCACATTGGATCCATGAAATGTTTTAAGAAAATTGTATAATAGTAAAATCTTTATCCTACTGTCTCATACTGAGCATCCACAATTAGAAAATTATTGGATTTAAAGGTGGGTCTCACACATGGAAACTAAAATCCATGAATCATACTGGAATCCAAGAGTTCGTAAATCATTACCTTAATAATACAAGGTGATATAGAGTCTGGAAGCAACTAAAATGATGTCATAGTCTTGTTGGTGACAAAATATTACATGAACGGAAGGGGCGAAAAAGAAGGTTGGCACGCTGCCTCGCGAAGCACCGACGCGAAGCACCGACGCAAAGAACCCCGAGCATCGCGGTCTCGCGAAGCTCCAGAGCCGGTAACTCTCCACGAACGCATTTGACGTTCGCGAGACCGCCGTGAAGCTCCAGAGGCGGTAACTCTCCGCGAACGCATTTGACATTCGCGAGCCCGCCGCGAAGCTCCAGAGGCGGTAACTCTTCACGGACGACATTGACGTTCGTGAGCGCGCCGCGAAGAACCTGAGGCGGCATGCGAGTTCTGCTTCGCGGTGCCCCTTCCCTATAAGTACTGGACTTCCCCTGAATCCCGAAGATGGACAATCCGACCTTTCGGCTTCTCTTCTCCCGAATCGCAAAGCACTCTTTTCCCCGGGAATCGTGAGCTCTGCGAGGTACTTCTACATCGCGTGATGCCTTTTCTTTTTCTCGTTTTGAGCCCCTCTTCCGAGAGGGATTCCATTCGTGAAGCTGAAGGGCATTCACGAAGGAAGGGGATTCCCAAGGGAACTCGGGAAGCCGCAGAGCATTTATGCTTCGCGAAACACCCAACCTGTACTAGTGATCCCTATGCTAAGGTAGGATCACTACATATCGTGAAGCACACTTCTTCGCAGCACCCTGCTTTGCGAGACACCTCTTCTTCGCGAGGCAGTGCTCCGTGAATACTGTTCCACTTCGCGAAGCACCCTCCACTCACACCTATTCCCCATGCTAAGGCCAAGGAACTCCGCTTTTCCAAGAACACTCCTTTTCTTGGCAATTCCTCTTCTCGTGCGACCCTATAGGTTTGCACGATGTGATTTCAAAGTCCCACGGACAATACCACTCATAGCATTGCTTCTCCTAATGCTTCTTCGCATAGCCACGCTAACGTGGACCCCTCGATGGTTCGCTCCAAAACCCCCCTTTATCACGACCTTACTGGTAACTTCCCACCCCCAAGGAGCAAAGGGTACTAGTTATGTAAGTCCTAGGGGTGCGGAGTGAACCCACCTCGTCTGAGCTGCAGGACGTTAAACTGCCATGCACCATGTCCTCAACACATGACGTTAAACTATGACCCGACCTCATGCCTCTCACGAAGGGTCCCCCCAGCTCGAACATTTTTTACACCATGCGTCTCCATAGGAGTGGAATCACCCATCCACAAGGGATGATATCCTCCTTATTGGAGTGGAATATGTTCACAGGAGAAGGGTGACCCTAGTTCCCCAAAGGATGGTTGCACCCCTACATCTCCGTACTTCCCCACCACCAAGTTCAGTGGAGGGCGTGATAGGGAATGAGACACCTCCCATCATTGGTCCCGAATCCCTCTTTCGCTGCGCTTTGTCACACTCCGGGCCTCCTTCCTGGAGTAAGTCCCAGCACCATGGGCTGCCTAATGTGTAAGCCCCTTTTCGCTTCTCACGGATGCATCCTTCGCGACGTGATCGTCAGGTCCTTGCAACCTCTTGTTTCTCATACCGAGCATGACTCACATGGGCTTAGAGTGTGCACCGACCCTGACCCCCGCCCTTAGCGAACTACGGGGACTTTGATCCATGTCAAGGCATGGTACGAAGGAAGCCTCCATGAGGTTCAAGCCACATTACTCGTTCGTTCGTTCACGTCGAGTTTTTCATTCGTCCCACATGACGTTAAACTGCATGCCTTCATCATCATGACGTTAAACTACATGCCCTCATCCCGTATGACGTTAAACTGAATTCCCTCATCTAGCATGATGTTAAACTGCATACCCTCATCCAGCATGTTGTTAAACTGTATGCCCCTTGTCTCTCATGACAATAAACTGCACACCCATTTGAACTACAAGGTCTTTGATCCATGTCAAGGCATGGTATGTAGGATGCCTCCATGAGGTTCAATCCCACCAATCATCCAATTCACGTCAAGTTCTACCTTTTCCCAGCATGACGCTAAACTGCATTCCAATCCGACGGCAAGCCGTTGTCACCATCCTGAACTACGGGGACGTTGATCCATGTCAAGGCAAGGTACGTTGGAAGCCTCCCAGAGGTTCAATCCCATCTTCCATCGGACCAAGGTCCCTCATTTACGTCAGTTCGCCGATAACCACCACCTGTCGTTCATTCACGTCAGGGTTCATTACCATCCCACATGACGTTAAACTGTATTCCATCAATCCTTTGAAGTATGAGGACATTGATCCATGTCAAGGCATGGTACGTAGGAAACCTTCCCAAGGTTCATGCCCACCAATAGTGGACCCATGGGTCTACTTTCACGTCGGTTCACCGAGGAAACCCTTTGAACTACGAGGTCTTTGATCCATGTCAAGGCATGGTATGTAGGAAGCCTCCCTGAGGTTCAAGCCCATATCTCATCGGACCAAGGTCCACCTTAATGTCGGTTCACTGATGCATGGGACCATGGTTCGCCTTTATGTTGGTTTGCTGATGACATCCATCGGACCAAGTTCCACCTTCACGTCGGTTCGCTGACGCCTTGGACCAAGGTCCACCTTCATGTCCGTTTGCTGACGGATGGGACCAAGGTCCTTCTTTACGTTGGTTTGCTAACGACATCCATCGGACAAAGGTCCACCTTCACGTCGGTTCGCTGACGCCTCGGACCAAGGTCCACCTTCATGTCGGTTCGCTGACGCATGGGACCAAGGTCCGCCTTTACGTTGGTTTTCTGACGACATCCATCGGACCAAGGTCCACCTTCACGTCGGTTCGTGGACGCCTCGGACCGAGGTCCACCTTCATGTCGGTTCGCTGACGCATGGGACCAAGGTCCGCCTTTACGTTGGTTTTCTGACGACATCCATCGGGCCAAAGTCCAGCTTCACGTCGGTTTTCCGACGAAGCCCCTCTGAATTATGTGGTCTTTGATCCATGTCACGACATGGTACGTAGGAAGCCTCCACGAGGTCCAAGCCCACCACCACTAGGACCCTCCTAGTCCTCCCCATTCACGTCAGTTCGCTGATGATGCCCATCGGACCAAGGTCCACCCTCATGCCTGTCCATCGACACCATCCCGAACTACGCAGACTTTGATTCCCTGCCACAGGGATACGTAGGAAGCCTCTTCAAGGCTCAAGCCCAACTTCACCGTCGCCCTTGCGATGGTTCCTTGCCATTCCCCGCCATTCCCCCCTCCACTTCATTCGCTTATCCATCATCCACCCTGATTCTCGCTCGGACCGTCATATCCCAGTGAGACCATGTCGGTACGCTCCTCTTCACAATCTCCCATGGGCTGGTCCCGGTATCGGCACCCCCTCAAGGAAATCCCTAAATTTGATCCATTCTAGCTAATGCTCTAATCGGGCTGATCTGTCTACGTTGGACATTAAACTCGCGGCGTACCCTGTTTTAAACACGGGAAGCTGAGGAAAACCTCATATATGTGCCTATGGCATACAATTCCCCGCGCTCGGTGTGGGATGCCTCGGGCTTCCACGCCCTCGAGAATCCCTGTGACCAAGCATAATAGAGAGACATGCCAGGTTCCCCAGCATCCATACATGTTACTGATGCCTCAACATGACTACTCCCCCGACTGAAGGTTGCTGCCCTGACTGGACCCTTTGGAATGTCCCGACAGAAGCAGTGTAATTAACCGGCGTCCATGGAAACATGGCACTGGGAAGAGTTTCACGAACTACGTATTAAATCTATGAGGGAGACCCGGACTAGGTGACGAGTTCTGAGGAGGAATCCACAGAAGGAAGAACAGACATCCCATCATCCCGTTTCGATCATGGATCAGACGTACCTGAACAAGGAACAAATGCCGCCCGCCTTTGGAAAGCGGGAATGCGGGGCAACACCAGTTCTTCCTCCATGGACGGATGCGCCCGTGCCATCGAAAGCGTCGGAAATAGAAATGGTGAACCCGACGTGAATTTCTTCTCCTCAATGTGGAGATTAGTAGAGTTCGAGACACTAGTAGATTGACGTGTCACCGGATCTAGATATCTGGTGCCTCGTCCCTCCAAGAAAATAGCGGGCCTGTCGTGAAACTCACTGGAAGTCGGGGCAGTAGAACGTGGGGCACTCCATTCTGCAGCGTGTTGGCATGGATCCTTCATACAGACATGGAGAATGGAAGGACGCTAGGGCACTGGTTGTCAATCCTTTTCCTCTCAGTGCTAATGAGTTGATCCCTTCGTTTCTCAGGAATCGGGTTGTTGTTACAGAGACACGATCCCCACCCGCTAGCCTACGCAGGGGCAGGGGCAACATCACCACATCCACCACGCATGGCGCCACTACCACCACGATGGCCGCCACATTGCGGAATACGGGGCGACCACATCCCCATTCCCCATAATAGGTCGTCCAGCGAAGGGTGATCAACAACCTCGTGCGCAGGTACGAGGAGGAAGGGGTCATCCCAACTCGGGATATGGCCCGCTTGGACCTGGAGGCCTCCAGGACCCACCGTCAACGCCGCCCTAACAGGCCGCGCAGGGAGCCCCTGCTCCCCACCCCAACGTTCAACCATTTCGAGAGCCTATCCCTAGAATGCCTTGACCACTCCTCGCCTTACGCTGATGAGGCGGGCGCCATCCGGCTCGGCCCGCTCAGGGTCCCGACCCAAGGGCTCCAGGAAAGAGCTCCCATTCGGCTGCGTCAGCGCCGCCGTCCGACTCCGCAGGAAGAGCAGGCAGGCCATGCACCTGCACAACCTGCACAAGCTCGTCTGACCCGACGTCAGCACCGGGCCTGGGCTGAGGATGCTCGCCCATGTGCGTCGACGTCAACAGCTACAGTGGCCCAAGCCACCGTCGACGTGCATCATGAAGTCCCTGCATACACTGAGCAGGGGCCCTCTTTCACCCAACCAAGATCGAGACCCCATCCGCCCCACGGGCAGGCTGGGTTGACTCTTCGGGTTGCAGGCCCGAGTGGTGATCGCTGCGAACTAACCCACGGTGATATCACCCCGTACGGAGGCCCTCCCCGTACCACTACTCCACAGAGCATGGCCCTTCCCCGCTCCTAAGATCATCATGGAGGTATGCCTCGTGCTACCCCCATCCCGAAAGAAGACCTGCCCCGCGACAGTGATGCTCGGCGTGGAAACCTTTCCCGCCCCCACTATACAAGGTATGGAGTCCATCCTCCTACCCCCGACTGCTGATCTGAAGGCACAGTCCATCCGGTCCATCTCCAACGTGGGGTCCCTCTCTACGTCCTCTCTTCAAAGGTCGAAGGTCCTCCTCACCCCAGCAACTCGAGGAGTGAAGGTCAGCCTCACTCTGCCCGCATATACCATGGAGGTCCTCCCCATGCTCCTGCCAATTCCAACAGAGGCTCGGCCCACATGGGTGTTGTCCATGGAGGTCCTCCCCATGTACCCTTCGACATTTTCCCCGGTGCCCCTCGCACATCAGCTATCTTGAGTGGGAGTCCTCTCCGCCACAGCGCCAGTGCCGCCCCGAGACTACATGATAGGGATCAACCCTATCCCGAAGATCCACCCGGGGCAGGAGAGTGGGTTGTCTCCGCCACAACAAGAGTCCTGGGAAAGCCCGGGTGAAGATCAAACCTTCCCGCTTCTCCGACTCTGAAGCGGAATGCGACTCAGCAATGGAACCTTCTCCCCGCTCCTCCGTATCAAGGACTAGGGCAGGAACCAGACGCGTTAGCCTCATTCTCCTAGAATATGAGGTGCACCATATTCCCATCTCTCTACACAGGTACATCCAGGAGGAAGAAATCTTTGGAATTCTGCAGGTCTCGACCGTGCAGTCACCACCATTGTCACCCGAAGTTCCCTCTACCTCTACCAAAGATCACAGAGATCTATTTTGGGGGCCAACGGCAGTAGAGAGATTACATGACCTGTCGTCGGTAGCCGCGACTCATATGCCGGAAGCTGTGGCTATCAGCCCATCGTATCATGACATCGTGGCCAGGTCACCTTACTATTCAGAGAATGGCCCGAAATTCGGCGGCCAGTCAGATCGTTCTCCATATTCTCCGCCACCGAGTTTACTATCCTAGAGGTCCGACTCAGTACCGCTACCGGTCCCTCAACCGCCCTCGGTTGACGATTGGGGCAATACAGGGCCAGACCTCGAGTCCGAACCCAGGAGCTTCTGGAGTATTCTCGCAGTAGATTACATCCTGAAGACGTTTTGGCCGACGGCGGCGCTGAACTTTTGTGCACCAGAGTCCCTTACCCCTGAAGAAGTGGGGTGCTTTTGTCGAACCCTATGGGCGACACACTTCCACCTTCGTTACGAACGGGTGGTGTACCCTAGAAGTCAAGATCACTTAGAAGAAATCAGCGAGCAATGCCGCCTGATCGATTCAGCTGCAGTCCTTGTGTCCCAGCACCCCGAGTCGCCAGGCCGTCAGAACGCCCTTCAACGAAAATGTGTTCAATGTTTCAAAGTACTCCGCAGAATTGTCAAGGAAGCTACCCCCCATGTGCAAGTCCGTGGTTGGGGACACTATGCCGCTCTCCTCATCGACCATATCCGACGACAGCCCGATTCTCTATGCGGCATCGAGGACATGCCCTCGAGAGGGGTCGCGGTCCACATGGCTGAAGTTGTGGACAAGGAAGATGAGCTTGAATTCCTCTATGGAGACTTACCCCCCGAGGGAGTACCGCCACTGCTGGACCCATCAGGGAGGGTTACCCGTCAGTAGAGGAACCTGCTAGGACTCCATGTACACACCAAGTCGCTAGTACTCGGTCGAAATACCGGCAAGGGTAAGGAGCATGTCGGAACTGTCAAGCACTCCAACCCATCTGCCTCTATGCAGAAAACAGACGAAGATCCCGAGAAGGTCATGGTACTCTAGCAGCTTTCTGAGCAGAAGAGGCTGGTTGACGAACTCTTGTCTAACCGCGCCGCAGAGCGGCGACCTGACTATGGTAATCCGAGGCCGGGGTAGCAGGGGCAGGAAACATTTTCCCCCGGTGAGATGCCTCTGGGCAATCCGGATCATGCAATTCCCGCAGACAGGGCAGAAGCCGGAACTTATGGCAAGAGGGTGCGATACTTCTCACCAACCCCCCCCCCCCCGAGCGACCGGGCAATCTGAAAAATCCAGTCCGGGTTCCCCCAGTCGCCCCGCAGGTCGTTCGGCTAGTTGATGCATGAGCTGTTGAAGCCATCTACCATGTTGAAGAACCTGGCAATGCACTTGTGGATAGGGATCCTCGTCAAGATAGGGACCCCCACCTGGATGATCTTATTGCGGCACTCACAGACCGCCTCGAAGTGTTGGAAATGCGGCAGGTGGCTGTCCGACCGGATGGCAAGCCGTATCCCGCATGGGGGGATGATATGCCCACACCCCCGGGTTTTGGGAACCCCACTTTCTGTTCCTTCAACGGGACAAGGCACCCGCCGCAGCACATGGCACATTTTTCTTCCAGGTGTGGCCCCATGCTAGGGACCCCGGCTTAGCAAGAATCTGCCAAACTCTGGTGTTTCGTATAGACATTGGAAGGTCCAGCATTCGTCTGGTACAGCCAGCTCCCTATCGGATCGGTGACTGGTTGGGAGGATCTCCACCGGAAGTTCCTATACCAGTTCAGCTCCACCACGCAGAAGACCAGCATTGTAGACCTTTTCAAGTGCATGCAAAGGCCTGATGAGCGAGTTGCATATTTCATCACCCGGTGGAAGGGACTTACGTATTCCATCAATATGCCACTGACTCAGGAGAAATTACTGACGATGTGTGTGGGGAACGTCAAAACGGAGCTGGTACCCTCCCTGATTTCTCAGAACTACCCTGGAGGGTTCAGATATTTCTCAGATAAGGCTCAGCGTCTTGAGGAAGCTCTACAATAGGCTAGTCAGGCACGTTCGTTGCCCCCGATGATCCTAGCCAGGAGGACCACCAGAGCCGAACCCGCCGCGGTGGCCCAAATAGATGCCCCTAGGCAGCTGGAATTACTACCAGTGGCACCATCCCTACAACCATGCAGAGGTCCCCCACCTCAAGCACAGGCTCCTGCCCAGCAGCGACCGCCTCAGAATCGACAGGTTCCCCCCGCGCAATGCACCACCGCCACCCAGGAGAGATAATCAGGCGCCGCCTCCTCGGCAGGCCCCTCCGGCCCCTCATCAGGGCCAGGCCCCCTATCCGGAAAGAAGGCACCAGACTTATTCATTCAATGAAAATCAGGTCCCTGGCTACTTCCGAAGTGCTCTAGAGAAAGGGATTGTGCACCTGCCCGAGTGCATAAGGCCGACAGAGGTGAATCTCACCGATCACCACAACTACTGTCCTTATCATCGTAATCTGGGGCACACCCTCAAGAAGTGCTATGTGTTTAAAGACTCGATTCAAGACCAGGTCAACAACAACATAGTTAGGTTGGGCCCGACACCAACACAAGTGGAGGGTGTCTTTGCAGGGTCAGAGATCGGTAGCGACAGCGAAGGCGAGTGGTAGCAGGTTCCCAGCCGTGGATCCCGGAAATACGATGACTGGATGGCTCGGAAAACTGTCATTTGTGACCATGGTATCATCTGGGCGCGCCTGAAGCAGCTGGAACCTTCAGAAGAAGTAGTCGGTACCTCCGCATCACCTTCACAATCAACCTCTTCCCAAAAGGGCAAGCAGTGACGATGCAAGAAGAAGCAACACGTTCCACCGGTGTTGTCGTCATCCCGCACTCTCGGTGACTTTATGCCCCCTAAAATGGGGATTCCTCCCAGAATATACCCGATGGTGGATGACTCCTGGAGCGACAGCTAGGGGTATGCTTCGGTTAACACCGTGGAGCTGGTGAAGCCCTATATGACTCCCGATGTGGGGGAACGCCAGGCGAACCTCCCCAACGTTTCCAGCCGACGTCAACATCAGCGGAATCGCAACCGCGCCGATCATCGAGGTACGTCAGCAGGTACTTTAAGTCAAGTCATTCATGCTCCTGAGACCAGAAAACAGGCTCAGCGTAGAGCTCAGCACGTGCAACCCCATCTAACGCCCTCAGCTCTACCTCCACCGCCGTTTGTGCTACTAGATCAGGGAGAGCTGCCTCATTCGTATCACAGTCAGTCTTACCCGGATACATGCCAGCCTCTGCTGTCCAATCCTCATCCAGAGTCTACTATCCAGGAATCAACTAGTAGGCAGCAGGATGTACCCAGTACTAGCTGATCGTCGGTTCAACCGGTAGGACCCGCTATGCATCCAAATGCTGAATGACCTCCTGTAGGCAGAGGTTTTTGTTTGGCATGAAAGTATGATGTCCTGAAACACCTGGATGGAATTCGGGCAAGGCATTCTATCCTTGAGGACATTCTCCTATCATCCGAAATGCGCGAGGCACTTGTCGAGGCCCTAAGGAGCCCCGTCCAGTTTGAGACAGAGGTAGCAGCTGCAGAAGCCTTCCATACCGAGACGATTGAAAACTCCGAATGTCAGGAGGTTATCTCGTTCTCTGGTGAAGATTAGGACCCTCCTATACAGGGGCACATTCACCCGTTGTACATCACTGGCCACTTCAGTGGTGTGGAAGTCCACCGCTGCCTCTTTGACACGGGTTCCAGAATCAATCTAATTCCGACTCGGACGTTGCAAAAGCTGGGACTGTCTAAATGTGATTTAACTCCCTCTGACCTCAGAATCCAGGGGTACGACAGGACCGAGCAAACCCCAGTCAGCAAGATCCGCCTGAAGACTTAGTTCGGTGGCTTAATTTCCAGCACCGAGTTCATGGTCTTCTCTCAAGACACCGCCTACAACGCGTTGATGGGTAGGCCATGGCTCCATCTGCATGCATCGGCCCCTTCATCATATCACCAGTGTCTCAAATACTCACTCAACGGTCGAGTAGGCGTGCTCCAAGGAGATGCGTCTCCTTTCGCTTCTTGTGAGGCTTACTATCTGGATGCTGATTATTACAATAGTAAGGATAAGAAAATCCTAGTAAGTGAGGATGAACCCGCCCCGGTCACAAGTGATCCCTGGGAAAGCATGGATGACGCCTACGTCCTCCCGATCCACCGATTGGAGGCCATGACCCCCGACATGGGGAAATGTTTTGTTGTTTAGGGTACACAAGGAAGGCATGTTCCCGTGTCCAAGTGACGGCGGAAAATCAACTCATACTCCTACATCAACCAGGCTCAGGTGATCCAAGAACCTCCTACCCCTGTTCGATACTGGGACGTCAAGCTTATGTCAATGGAGGTACGCCATACATGTCTCTTTCAACGGGCTGGAATCCACCGACTCAGCCCGACACATCACCACTTCTTTGATATCATCAAACGTGGCCCCTTATGCCGAAGGCCAGATGGGATAGGATCGACTGCCTTCACTGTTATGGTCTCAATGGCGAGTGAGTCTCCTGATATGATGACCACTACTGCCCAAGATGGCACCAGCTGTCCCCCAGGTTTTGATAGCCCAAATGTATCTCCCGTCACGGGAAATCCCCTCACGGGTGGGGAGGAATACCTGGAGGATGCTCCTCCCACCTTTGAGGAAGGCGTCTCTACCACAGTTGATGAACTGGTACAGGTGAACCTTGGTAGCGAGGCAGATCCGAAACCCACATTGATCAGTGCAGCCATGTCCCCCGAGGAGTGGCAGCAGTACGTAGACTTCCTCAAACAACATTGTGACGTGTTTGCCTGGAGTTACAATGAGATACCAGGACTAGATCCCTAGGTAGTCGTTCACCGTCTGGCCCTCCCGGCAAAACATCGTGGGTTTAAGCAGCCTCCCAGGAAGATGCACCCTTCTCATGGTTCTATGGTTGAGGCCGAAGTTGACAAGCTTATCAAAGCCAACTTCGTTAAGGAAGTCCAGTACCCCAAGTAGCTTTCCAACATTGTGCTAGTCAGGAAGAAGAATGGGAAGATCCGAGTCTGCATTGACTTCCATGATCATAATCGCCACTACCCAAAGGATGACTTCCCACTCCCGGTGACGGAGTTATTGATTGATGCCACAGACAGGTTCCATTCTCTCTCTTTCATGGATGGGTATTCTGGGTACAACCAGATCCGGATGGCCCCCGAGGACGAGGAGTCCACTACCTTCAGGGCACCCCAAGGTACCTTTTGCTACCAGGTTATGCCATTCGGCTTGAAAAATGCAGGTGCCCCTTATCAGAGGGCCATGCACCGCATATTCAAGTTGATTCTCGGAACATTGGTGGAATGCTATGTGGATGACCTCGTAGTCAAATCATATTAGCGCCAGGACCATCTCAGAGACCTTGAGAAGGTGTTCGGCTTCCTCCGTTCCAGTCACCTGAAGATGAACCCGTTAAAGTGTGCCTTCAGGGTCCCCTCTGGGAAGTTTCTGGGCTTTTTTGTCAGATACTGAGGCATCGAGATCGACCTAGAGAAGATCACGGAAATCAGCCAAATGCCTCCCTCGAGCAACATCCAGGAGCTTCGAGGCCTCTAAGGCCACTTAGCCTATATATGCCGATTCATCGTGAATCTGGCCAGGAAGTGTAAGCCCTTTTCCCGGCTCATGAAGAAGGGCGCTGCCTATGAATGGGATGAGGTGTGTCAGACCACCTTCGAGGAAATCACGCAGTATCTGCTCCAACCTCCGGTCTTGATGCCACCCGTCTCCGGAAAGTCGCTGGTCCTTTACGTGACCTCCCTGGAAAGATCCCTCGGTGCACTACTCTCTCAGAAGAATAACGATGGTACTGAGAACAGTCTCTACTATCTCAGCCGCATGCTTCTCGATACGGAGGTCAGATACTCTCCTATCGAAAAGAGTTGCCTCGCGCTCGTCTTCACCGTGAAGAAGTTGCGACATTACCTGAAGCACCATGAGGTGCAATTGGTCTCCCGGGTAGACCCACTGAAGTACATCCCGAACCACCCCATGCTGACTGGCCGACTAGCACGGTGGGCGGTGATTCTCCAGCAGTTTGATATCAGGTTCGTACCTCAGAAGTCCATTAAGGGACAGGTGTTGGCATACCTTTTAGCTACCCATCCAACCTCCGCATATCAATCCCTGGACCTGGATTTTCCGGATGAGACGATCCTCTCAGTCGATCTTGTCGTCCCGTGTTGGAAAATGCATTTCGACGGCGCCTCCCAGAGCCCCACAGGTAGGCGGCTCAACGATCCCAAGCTCAACAGAGTGGTCCTAGGTATTGTCTTCATTACCCCGGTGCAAGCCGTCCTGCCATACTCATTCCTATTGTCAAAAGGTTGTATGAACAATGAGGTAGAGTACCAGGCTCTCATCACCGGCCTCGAGTTGGCCCTTGAGATCCATGTGCCCAATCTACATATGAAAGGAGATTTTGAGATGGTAATCAAGCAGGTTAATCACGACTATGTCGTCAGGAAGCCGGAGCTTGTACCATTGCGGTAGTACACCCTCCGTCTGATGGCCCAGTTCCCTTCTTGACCAGATGTTACCCATGTCCCACAGTTTAAGAACAGTCAAGCAGACGCCTTGGCTGGCATGGCCACGTCGCTCGCAGAACCTGAGAAAGATGATTTGATCATACATGTGGCACACCGGAGAGTCATTACCCCCATCACCTAAGAGGACAATGATGGCCTGCGGGTAGGTCATCTCACCGCTGGACCCTCCACGTTAGGGGTCCCGAGTTTTTCAGACACAGCGGTTTAAGCCACTCCCGACTGGAGGGCACCTTTTGTCGAGTACCTCCAAAATAGTTGCCTCCCGGACGACCGGGCCGAGTGCGAGCGAATCCGACGCTGCGCGCTGCAATTCACCCTCCAGAGCAGCCTCAGTCTTGAACAAATCCTTTATAAGCAGAGTTTCAATGGAGTCATCCTCCGTTTCATCCAAGGAGTAGAGATACCTCAAGTTATGCAAGAGATTCACGCTGGTTCCTGTGGCGCCCATCAAGCTGGGCCAATGATGTCCCATCAAATCCGGAGGTTAGGGTACATCTGGCCCTCTATGATCCACGATTGTATGTGGTGTTCCAAGAGATGTCACGCGTTCCATGTTCACGCCAACTTCCTGCATCGGCCGCCGGAGCCCCTCCACCCCACCAAGTACTCTTGGCCATTTGTTGTATGGGGACTTGATGTAGTGGGAACGTATCCACCGGCAACAGCCCGCCAGTGTAGGTTCATCCTCACTGCTACAGATTTCTTCTCCAAGTGGGCAGAGGCAGTTCCTCTCAAAGAGGTCAAGGCCCGTTCCATCATCGACTTTGTGAGCTCCAATATTATCCACCAGTTTGGGGTCCCTCGCGCCATCCTCACAGATAACGGCACCAACATCCGAGTAGCTGAACTGAAGAAATTGTATTCCAAGTACGACATTCGTTCAAACCATACCTCCCGCTACCACGCGCAGGAAAACGGACAGATCGACGCGTTCAACAAAACCCTCTCTAACATTCTGCAGAAGATGGTTGGTCAGAACAAGAAAAGTTGGCCGGACAAGCTCCCCAACGCCCTATGGGCTTATCGGATGATGACTCGCAACTCTACCCAGGTGACCATATATTCCCTGGTGTATGGAGCTGAGGCCGTGCTACCCATTGAGATCCAGCTTCCATTATTACGCACTGCAGTCTATGATCACCAGACATCAGATGAGGTAGCTGAAATCCGTCTAGCTAAATTAGAAGAACCGGACGAAGAACCGGCTTCGTGACCTGTACAATCTGGAAAGGCATCAGGATAAGATAGCAAGGGCCTTCAACAAGAAGGTTCATCTCCGTTCATTTCTACAGGGCGACCTAGTACTGGCTCGTCAAGCGCCAATGATTCCCAGTAGGAAACCGCCCAAATTATAACCCAAATGGGAAGGGCCTTATATCATCCATAAGGTTTACCCCAGTGGAGCATACTCCTGGGTTACCACGGATGGAGAGCGCATAACCCCTCCCACCAATTCCAAGTTCCTCAAGAGATACATTGACTAGGGAAAAAGGGTCCTACACGACCTTAAACTGCATCTTCATCCTGCAAGACGATAATCTACAAAATGGCCCCGTATGACTTTAAACTACACATTATGGTCCAACAAGACCTTAAACTGTAGGGTCCTGCACGACCTTAAATTGCATCTTCATGCTGCAAGACGATAAACTACAAAATGGTCCCGCATGACTTTAAACTGCATGTTATGGTCCAACACGACCTTAAACTATAGGGTCTTGCACGACCTTAAACAGCATCTTCGTCCTGCAATACGATAAACTGCAAAATGGTCCCGCATGACTTTAAATTGAATGTTATGGTCCAACACAACCTTAAACTATAGGGTCCTGCACGACCTTAAACTGAATCTTCGTCCTGCAAGATGATAAACTGCAAAATGGTCCCACATGACTTTAAATTGCAAGTTATGGTCCAACACGACCTTAAACTGTAGGGTCCTGCATGACCTTAAACTGCATCTTCGTCCTGCAAGACGATAAACTACAAAATGGTCCCTCATGACTTTAAACTGCACGTTATGGTCCAACAAGACCCTAAACTACATCTTCGTCCTACAAGACAATAAACTGCGAAATGGTCCCGTGTGACTTTAAATTGCACGTTATGGTCCAACACGACCTTAAACTGTAAGGTCCTACATGAACTTAAACTGCATCTTCATCCTGTAAGATGATAAACTGCAAAATGGTCCCAAATGACTTCAAACTACACGTTATAGTCCACCACGACCTTAAAATGTAAGGTCCTGCATGACCTAAAAACTGAATCTTCATCCTGCAAGACGATAAGATGCAAAATGGTTCGAGCTCTATGACTTTAAACTAGGATCTCCCCCCGTCCTTACTGCAAGACGTTAAACTGTAAGACAGTCAGGCCTTCCTGACCGAGGCTCATCCTTAGGCCCCTTGGCCTCCTCAGGCCCCTGGCCCCCCGTCCTTACTGCAAATGTTAAACTGCAAGCCTGTCAGGCCTTCTTGACCGAGGCTCAGCCTCAGGCCCCTTGGCCTCCTCGGGCCCCCGGCCCCCCATCCTTACTGCAAGATGTTAAACTGTAATCCAGTCAGGCCTTCCCGACCGAGGCTAAGCCTTAGGCCCATTGGCCTCCTCGGGCCCCCAGCCCCCCGTCCTTACAGCAAGACGTTAAACTGCAAGCCAGTCAGGCCTTCCTGACCGAGGCTCAGCCTCAGGCCCCATGGCCTCCTCGGGCCCCCAACCCCCCGTCATTACTGCAAGACGTTAAACTGAAAGACAGTCAGGCCTTCCGGACCGAGGCTTAGCCTCAGGCACCTTGGCCTCCTTGGGCCCCTGGCCCCCCGTCTTCACCACGAGATGCTAAAACTGCAAGCTGGTCAGGTCTCCCTGACTGCGGTCCGACCTCAGACCCCTTGGTTTTCCCCAACTTTCCCTCTAGCGGGATTGTACGGTATGGTATGGGACTACGTCCTCATTCACGTCGGATTACTTGCCGTACCTTACATATCCCCAAATTAGATGCATCCTCATCCCGCATGACGTTAAACTGCATCTCAAAAACTATGTGTGGCTTGATTCGCATCTCAATGGGATATGTAGGAATGCTCGGACGCCTCGTCTCGAGCCCAGCCCCAGGCTTTTCTCTTCCACTATCCCCCCTAGGAATAGTTTCCTTGGAGGATATTTGTGTAGCAGGGAGTAGGCTTTCTTAGCCCCGCTCATACAACCCCGCTCACACAAGGATTGTAAAGGTCTCACCATGTTCCCACTCTCGTTCTTCTATCATCCCACGTCCTCACCACATGACGCTAAACTGCATGGCCTTCAAGAACTACGTATGGCTTGATTCCCATCCTAATGGGATACGTAGGAACGTCCTGACATTTTATCTATTGGCCCAGTCCAAAAGCCAAAATCTTCCCCTCGGGTCAATACATATGGCAGGGTTCACACTTTTTCCCTAACTCACATCGAGCAAGCCTCGACCCGGCTGCACATCCACCCTGGAGATGTTTGCCTCTTTTTTGGATGGATACAGCTATGCTTCAACCACTCCTTTACTGGGATTCCATAATTTTTCACACTCGGAGGGACCCCCAAGAACGGCCTGGATACTACACCCAAGGGCTCTCCTACCGATACAGGCCAACTCCCCTGAGGTTTTTCAAGCAACAAGCCGATAAAAGTCCCGCGTTGCAAATTTGGTCAATGGTCGACGCTCATTTGTTGCTCCCATATCAGGTCACCATAAGAACACTGTGTTTCGAACATGGTCAACAGTGTCCGGGATCTTCGGGTCCACCCCGAGATGTCCCAGACATCGAGTGCAGTGATTCATTCTACCCCATCCCGAAGTGACAAACTTCTCCCCGGGTGGCGCTAGCGATCGGGCCCACGACCCTGATTCCCCATAGGGGTGTACGATGTGTTGTGGGACTATGTCGTCACTTAAGTAGGGATCATGTACCATGTGGTACACCTTCCCTTACGAGGCCCAGCCTTAGGACCCTTGGCCTCCTCGGGCCCCTGGCCCCCCGTCCTTACTACAAGACGTTAAACTGTAGGCCAGTCAGGCCTTCCCGACCGAGGCTCAGCCTCAGGCCCCTTGGCCTCCTCGGGTCCCCGACCCTCGTCCTCACTACAAGACGATAAAATGCACGCAGGTCAGGCCTTCCTGACCAATGCCTAATCATCCAGCCCCTTGGCCTTTCCGGGCCCGGCCCAGGTCCTCTCTTATAGGAGTGTATGGTGTTTTGTGGTATTACGTCCTCATTCACGTCGGTTTATTCGCCGTACAGTACACCTCCTTTTTTTGGGGGTATATTACTCCCCCCTCGTCCTGTATGACGTTAAACTGCATCTAGAGAACTACGTTCAGCTTGATTCCCATCCTCATGGGATACGTAGGACCACCCGAATGTCTAGGATTCGGGTCCAGCCCCATCTCTCGGGAATCTTCATCCCATCTTGGCCCCTTGGACAACCCTTCCTCCATGAGAGGATTATATGGTGTGGTGTGGGATTATGTCTTCATTCACGTCGGTCTCATAATGACCACGCCATGTACCTCTCCCTCCTGAGTTGTTTCATCGATCCCTTTTCGGCGGTTCACCAATGTGCCTAAGATTACTCTGGTTTATTACCTGGAATGCAAGCTTTACTCGGACATGTCCGCACCCGCTTTCCAGGATTTGTGTATACCTGCATCAGGGCTTCCATCATCTTTCACACCCAGAGGGACCCCCAATAACGGCCTGGATATTATGCCCAAGGGCTCTCCTATAGTTACAGGCCAACAACCCCGAGGGTTTTGGACAACAAATCGATAAAATCCCGCATTGCGAATATGTTCAGCGGTGGATGCTCGTTTGTTGTTCCCACCTCAGGCTAACACGATATGGACTCTATTTTTCCACCATGGTTAAGAGTTATCCTCTATCACCACGCCAACCCATTAAGCCCAAAATGTCGGGTGCACAATTCACACCCTTCATCACTCACCGTGTCCAAGTGGAGTCTCGTAACTCTTGGTACTTTTCCTCCGTGCACGTCTGCATGTTGGGAAAACAAGCCGTGGAAAAAGTGTCCTTCGGGGCTCTCTACCAACTCCCCTCCGATGGACGCCCCATGTATTGCGATAAGGATCTTCCCCCCTTGTTTCCCACACCTAGTTTAACTCACGTGGGCTTAGGGATCGGGTTGACGTCTGCGCTAACTTGGGAGGTTGTTACTATTCATGGTCTGAGCTCTAAGACCATAAACTAAGATCCATCAGGAACTACGTTCAGCTGTATTCCCATCCTCATGGGATACGTAGGACTTCCCGGATTCCCTGTCTTCGGGTACAACCCATTTAGGGATCCAGTCTCTCCTCCCTGTTGCACCTCTTACCTATATATAGGCCCCTCGGCCTAAGGTCTCCCTCTCCGAGTGGCATACGATGTGATATGGGATCATGTATCCATAAATTGTGTTTTATAATACTACGCACATCCCCCTCCTAGCATCGTCTCTGCTACGTCTACGCTGCATGACGTTAAAATGCACGCTTGGTCCTATCACACGACCCTAACTGTGACATTATCGTCCTGGCCGCACGACGAAAAACGGAACTGCATTTTGATGACCTCGTTGTAGAAGAAATCACGTTGGGTATTGGTCACGTGCCATGCCATTTGTCAATTCCTATCACAACTTGATCCTTGTGGCGACACCACGGCCTGCTACTCTAGGCATGTCGATTCACAAAAAAAAACCACTCACCTTAAAGAACAAACAAGATTTATCAAATTCTGCTTCTTTTAGTGCAAGGGCCACGACCACACTCCCCATTTCCCCTGGAACTGGTATCTTACCATGTCACCATTCAGAACTACGTATGGCTTGATTCTCTTCCTTATGAGATACGTAGGAGCACCCGGGCACTTCCTCGCGGGCCCAGCCTAACCTTTGTGTTCGGTCCCTCGACTCAAGTATTTCCCCAGAGAACGCATGGTACTTAGGGCTTAGGTCCTCCTTCACGTCGGGTCTTGTTGCCATGCGTCCCCATCTCCCTTTACCCTTTTATGGTCTAAGGCCCATCAAGAACTATGCGAGGCTTGATTATCATCATTATGAGATACGTAGGAGCACCCGGACACTTCCCCCTGGGCCCAGCCTAACTATCAATTTCGGTCCCTTGACCAAAAACCTCTCCTAAGGGGGTCATGCAGTGTGATATGGGATTACGTCTTCATTCACGTCAGTTTGTTCACCACACCGCACACACCCCCTATTCCCATTCATGCCAGGTGTTTGAGTTACTCCACCATGTGCCACTTATGTCTCCTCCCATCCATGGTCCGAATTCTACGACCCTAAACTAAGATCTACCTATGGGAATGGAATCTTCTCCCTCTATCTAATACGTCTCATTGTCATATTAAGATGTGTTTTGAAAAAGAGACCGATGTGTGGCATTTTCACAGGGAAATCCTCTTCATCCCATGACCATGCTTCGTGAGCTCGCTATTTGGATCCTCATCCTCTTCCACATCCAAAAGGAACCTCGGACGACATGGATACTAGGCTTAAGGGTTCTCCATGAATTCTGGACCTAAGGGACCTCCAATCGTTTCAGGCCAACGTCCCTATGGATATCCGACAACATCATGGTCCCGTGTTTCGAACATGGTCATTGGTCAGCCCTCATTTGTCTATCCCCATTCTAGGCCAACATGATATGGATGCTAGTTTTCTGTCACAGTCAACAGTTATCCTCCATCATCACGCCGCCATCATCTTGATCTGAATCTTGAGTGCCATGATTCACACAATTCCACTTCCTCATGTTCAAGTGGAACTCCATCATACTCGACTCTTTCTCTTCGCGCATCTTGGTGCGCTAAATGATCATGTTAGTGTCATTCGGCCGGTATTCACTGAGTGTCCCTTTTCCCTAACGTGCCCCTTTTTGTCGAGAAATTCCCACCACTACTACTTGTTTCCCACACCGAGCATGACTCACATGGGCTTAGTAGTTTTGGCGGGATGTGTACCAACACGGCCAGGCTTCTCCTAGTCCCGCATGACGTTAAACTGTGCTTTCAGAACTATGTATGGCTTGATTCCAATCCTCATGGGGTACGTAGGAACGCCCGACCACTCTACTTCGGGCCCAGCCTAATCCTCACTCTTGCTCCCTCGACCAAAAGAGTTTCCTCTGGGGGTACGTGGTGTGATTTGGACTCCAAGTCCTCATTCACGTCGGTTTCATATCTACCACACCACGTTCTCCCTGGGATCTTCCCTTTTATTCCATGTCCTATCGTATGATGTTAAACTACAGGAGTCCATGTGTCCTCAGCGCATGACACTAAACTGCGGCTCTACCCTGAACAAGTTCAGAATACCCCAAGGCTACATTGGGAAGCAGTAAATCCCCTCGCCAGAGAGGCCCTTTCTGAGAGAAGGAATGATCCATGATCAACCCAATGTGCCCATATGGTGTACTCGCACCACGGTGGTGTAACTACCTATGTGCTGGATTCTGTTTGGACAAACCATCACTCCATATTCCATGCTTTGTGTGCCCCTTATTTGGACCCTCGTCCCCTTTCATGTCTCACGGGACCCCCTAACATCCTGGTCTCATGCCGCATCGGCTCACCTACCATCCTGGGCCAACTTTTCGGAAGACTGGTCATGTTTTGAAGGACCCCCTAACAGTATGGATGTTTGACCTATTGTCCGCCAACTGTCATGGGTCAATGTCCCGAAAGATTGACCGACAATATTTGTGACATGGTCCCGTGTTTCGAACATTGTCAACGGTTGACCCTCATTTTTTCCCCATTACAGGCTAACGTAGTAAGGATACCGCTTCTCCACCATGGTTAACGGTTGTCCTTTGTTGTCACACTATCCCCACAGTGCTCTGAATCTTGGGCATCGTAATTCACGCTTCCTGTTTCCGTCTGTTCGGATCGATTTCAGCGCCCCTGGCGTCGCACCGTTCGTGCATAAGAGCACGCTGAATAAACGGTAATTCACCTATTCTGAAAAGTTCCTTCTCCGGTCAAGCCTCTCCCATCTTTCGGAAATCCGGACTGGTAATCCGAATCCCGGATTCCCGGAGCATGGTCTCCACTCTTATGTTAGGTGGGACGAGAAGGCAACTATGTAACACCCCTAGATTTTATGAAAAATATTATTTTAATTTCATTAATTTCTTGTGTTGTATTCTACACCAAGATTACCCTGTGCTATACGCAACACCGTATTAGCTTGCAGTATACGCAACACTATTCTTGGACCGTGTAACACATAATTTTGATAATAGTTATTCTACGCAACATTGAGAATATATATATATATATATATTAAATGTATAAATGAAATATGGTTGGATTCTGTAATACGAAACAATGAAGGATTCTTTCACAACACGCAACCCTGACTTGGCTTGCATTACACGCAATCGCGACCTTCCTCGATAGCGTGTGTTGTACGCAATACCGGGTTTTAATAAACAATGTTATATTATTATAATATTTTCATGAACTAGCCGTTATGAATAGTATTAACTAAATTTTGAATTTTATAACATTATTATTCATCTTACACATTTCTAGAACATGGTATAAGAACAAAATAAATTTTTCGGGTAAAATAAGTATTTTTCATAAAATGCAGTTTTACCGACTTTTGATGGCGCACCCACTTTAAATATAGTTTTTGACATGTTTATATGTTCAATTTGACAAAATAATATTCTTCTTTTGAATCAGGATATAAAAATTTACATTAGATAAAGTTTTGATATTTTTCCGATAACTTTCATATTTTAATAAATAGTAAAAACACGCTATATTTTAGTTAAAAACAACTTTTTTCATCGTAATATATTATGTGGTTAAATTATAATATTGAATGGTTTTAAAGTATAAATAGAATATATTTTTACCATTTAATATAATGTATGTCATTAGCATTGATTTTACCTTGAATTCGTAGGTTAAATCAATTGAATCTTTTGCAATGTTTTAAAGAAAAACCCGTTTTCTTTCGACAATGGGATTAATTTTAATTTAATTTCTGCATCTTTTGTGTATTGAATTTGGAAAAATGGATTCCATATTTGGAATCAGTGGGTCCAAATTATGTTAATAAGCTACTTTTTATTTTTGGGAATTATGAATAGTAACTACGGTAAATTTTATTTACCATAGTTAAAGGTAAATCGGGTAATTAAAGGTAAATATAATATTTTAAAATTACCCTAACAAATGTCAAAATCCTTTGGATGACTAAAAGTCGACCCATATCACCTAAGGGTCGGATTAGAATCCTTTAATAGACATTTGTCCATGAAAATAACTTAATTATTATTAAAACCAAAGAAAGTGACAACATGTCACTCTCTTAAATATTATAAGTATATTAATTTTAATTTAGTGATAAACTTCATGAAACTTCGAACATGAATAGTCTCCAGAAAGCTAATGAAATTATCTACATCATATAAATTTATTTATAATTTTTAGGGATTAAATAATAATCATTAATTATGACACAATAGTGATGCATAAATTGTTTATCTAGTGAAAAATCAAGAATATTGTTTTTATTAAACTAATAGTGACCGTAAAATGCACTAATACCTAACCAAAACTTATTTTCCATGTAAATGTAAACCATAATCATCCAATCGTCGAATATTTTACCATTTGGAGCCTTATAAAAGCGATTATGACACTAATATTATTTTATTTTAAATGATGCCAAAGTTGTCACCTTCATAATTTAATAAATATAACAATTTAAATATTGGGATTTTAAGATGATAAATTAGAGTAAAAGTATTATTGTGAAAGGTAATAGATTTAGTTTCATCATAGGATTTTATTTTTAATTTTTATGCAACAAATAAGTATATTAAATAATTATACAAAAATGTTGTAGTATTTATTTTATTAAGAGATAAACCAAATAAATGGTTTCAAAAATAATAAAATAAATTTTATATGAACTATTTAATGTGCTCCAATAATTTTTAAGATACATATGACATTTTATGATTCTATTAAAACTTTTAGTTCGAACATATCTTCTGTATTTATTTTATTTAAATTCAAATAAATGAATAGTGTCAAAATTGACACTATTGTTATTTTATAAAAAAAACATATTATAAAAGTGATTAAAAATCACAAAATATTTCAAAATTATAAATTTAAATTTATATGATCTAAAATGTTATTAAGAATCCAATTATGGACAATTCACAACAAATAAGTAATTATTTGTTATAATTTAAAAATTAGAATGTTATTACCACAAATAAAATTAAATTGATTAAATAAGGATAAATCTTGTTGATAATGTTTAAAATAAATTCCTAACATGTCTAAATTCTATTTGTTGATGATATTACAACCTTATCTTATCTAATATTCGAATATGAGTCATTTTTTGAGGTTTTTATGTGGGGTTAGATTTATTATAAATTAATATTTTTAAGAATTCCTAAGGTGCCCCTCTCCTCTCTTATAAAAGGACACCTCCTCCTCCTCCTCCGCACACCAATTTGAGAACTCAAGCTCGGCCAACCCCTGCCATTTTCTCCTCTCCACTTCCCTAGAATAATCCTAGAGGTCCTGGTCTTCTTCAAAGACCAATCTTAGTTCCCTAAGTGGAGGATTCAAAGAAGCGTTCCAAAGAAGAGGTAATATCCATTACCGATATTTTCAATTTCTTTCTTCTTCAACTTCTCTTCTTTAGTTGTTTCATAATAAAGTAATAAAATCAGTATTACTTACATACTGATATGTTATTATAAATATGAAACAACCCTAATTCACCTTCTATCCATCCTATGGAAAAATGAAATCACCGCGCGTGCGTACGTACGGAATACCGTCTCCACGCTGTGGCGTAATCTATTTTCCACCACCACCTTACAAGGATGGGTATAATGGTGTAATGAGTAACTATTTATGATTATTATAAAGTAATATTGATACTGAAATAGTATATATATACTCCAATACAATTCCACGATCATAGGAACGATATCATCACTCGTGCGTACGTACGGAATACCGTCTCCACGATGTGATGCGACTCGTTCCACATGATCATCAATACATATTAATTATTTAAATGAATTGAATGAATAAATATGATATATGTTACACTAATACCATTCTGGATATAAGGTATCTATAACCTTAAAAGAAGAATAATAATTTATTCGGCAAAACACGCATAAGAACAAAAGGCAATAATGACCCGAGTAACAAGTAACAATGAAATATTACTAACAAGAAGCTAAGAATATGACCATATATGATATAATATCTGGAATAAGTCAATAACATTATTTAAACCATTATACAGGAGCTTCGGACACGTATAAAGAAAATCGGACCTAAGGTAAGGGAAATATCACAATCTCATTTTTATCCGAGATTGTTTATTCGTAAGTATTTACTGGGGTGTATTTTATCATCCACATCCATGTTTCATCAATATGTAATATTATTTACATCCACCTACAATTTTTTAAATCTATTTTTACCCTTCGGTGAGTTTTTAGTAATATGTATGAAAGGAATCTTTTGTCGTTTTTCGTACGAGGTACTTTTTCACTTTTCCGACAAAAGTACGAAGAATGTTTTTTTAACTTATACGGCATGAATGGATTTTTTTAAAAATTATTTCCTAGAAGCTTCCTTTACAAGTTTTCAAGTTAATTTTTAATCAACTTCTTTCAGTTTCAAATTGTATGACATGTTAAGAAAGGAAAAAAAATGTTTTTGAAGAAGAAAGGATATTTTTCTCAAGAATGGAGTTCAAGTGTTTTATAAAAATTATTTTCCATCTAAGATAATAAAGGGTTCTGTTTTTATCCCTATTATTACATGGATTTGATTATGTTGTGATGGATTTATTTTTATGAATTCCTTTATCTTATATGAATTGTTTCATGATGTCATGTTGTTTAAGAAACCCATTTTTGTTATATGTGTTATGCGATGATGTATGATTTATGATTATGTGGAACACATAAGAAAGGATTCATTATAAGATGGGTGGGACCTATATCTCCCTCCAATGCATTGGGTAAAGATTTTATATCTCATGAGATAGACAGGGATGGAACGGTAGGTTATACCGGTTCAGTGAAACAGGACTGAAATGAGGGTTACTCGATTCAGAAAGGGACTTTGTCCACTAAGATAGTCTTGGAAATGAGTCTTGACTAACAAGAAATGATTCTCTATGATTATGTGTGAATGCCACAAAGTTTCATGTTTTAGGTTATGATTATTGTGATTACATTTCACTGCCATGATTTATCCCATGTTATGAAATTATGATCTCTTTTGCAGGTTAAGATTTCCAAAAGTTATGTGCTTGTGTATACGATGAGATTTATATTTATTTTGTTTACCGTTATTGAGCATTTGAGCTCACCCTTTTATGTTTTCTTTTCCCCAGGATATAATGAATGGTTTTAGGTAAAAAAAAAGGGAAGATCTTTATGGGAGATTTTGAAGATCTTTCAACACGTTTAGAAGATTATATTCCGAGTTTCCAAAGACACTAAACTATTTGGGTCCGTGTGTGTGTGTTTTTGTTATGTAGTAAGTATTCCGCAAATGTAATGTAATGTCCATGTACGTCAAGCTTCGGGTCTCTACAGTTGGTATCAGAGGAAAGGTTTAGTCAACCTTTGGAAACTAGGATGTGATAACTTTAGTGAGATCCCTAGAGATATTTATAAGGTATCTCTAGGGATGTCCCTAAGGATAAGTATACGTATAGGATACAGTCCTAGAACTACGGTAACGATCATATAATTTAACCTAAGATGGTAGATATCCAGGATACTCCACCTTTATTATGTTGTTTTCCCTAGCATGATTTTTTCCTCTCACACTATTCTTTTTTTTGGGTTTTAGAAAATGGCTGGAAAAAAGATGATTCACGATAATGGAGGATATGATGGACAATGGAATGATATTCTTCATAATGAAATGGGATTTGGGAGTCCAAACATCATTATTATGCCGAATCAGCAATCTCATAATATGATCAATAATGTAAAATTTGGTAAGTTTCCTGACTCGGCTAATAAGAGAAAGATAGAGTTTCATGATGATCATAGAGGAAAGAAAGTTCAATTTCCCCTATGTAAATCATGTGGGAAGAGGCATCAAGGAGAATGTTTCAAAGGAACTGGAAGATGCTTTGGGTGTGGAAAAGAAGGACACAAAGCAAGTAAATGAAAAGGAAAAGGTTCAGTTAACAACATGGATGAGGATAATGGTATTTCTACGACATCAACAATGGTTAAATGTTTTAAATGTGGAATGTACGGGCATTATGAAAACCAGTGCCCTAAGGGAAAGTCTCATGAAGATAATCAGTATAGTCGTATGGGAAGTATTTATGTGGATGATGATGAAGAGACTACAAATGATATGTGAGATGAAAGAATTGTTGAAGCTCGGTCAATGGTTTACGAATGTAGTTGAATGATTACATGTTTATCATGTGTAATGTTGTATAAGTAATCTTATGGTACTATGGAATAAAGAGACATGTAAGGATTGTTACACTGTTGTCTGATTAATGTTACCAGTATCCATGAAAGGTTATTCAGATATTTTTGGAATGTAGATGATATGCGCATAATGGAGGAATAAGGAGAAAATTAAACGTTTGATAGTATTCATCAGCTCATGACTGATATAAGGAGAAGGTTATATCATGGTTTGAGTATATAGAATTTTTGGATTTTGGTATGTGGAAAGAGTTAACTTTTGACAGCATTCATGTTTTCACTAAGGTTTAATGGGTATTCATTTTTCTCAAGAGAATACATCATTAAGGTATTCACATGATTGGAATGTGACCAACAAGATTTATGGGGGATAAGTGATGGTATTCACATGCTTGGTTGGAGACATTTCAAGTAATCGTTTTCATTATACTATGAGCTTGGACCGAAGTATTTTAGATAAGCCTAAAGATTGTAATGGATTATGTTAACCATAAGTTAGTATTGTTTAAGTATATAACCTTTTTTTATATTATTTATGTGATGTTATAGTAATGTAGTTTTAGAAAAAGGACAACCTGCAGGACGGGCGACAGCCCATCGCTTCGGACAAGGCTGTGGGAATTGAACCCACAACCGAAGTGCGACTGGCCTTTATCGCCTACCACTGACCTACAGGATGTCCCTGTTTAGTAGAAACTAGTTTTATTATATTAATCAGTATGATATGTGAAGTATAAGTTCATTTTAGGAACCACATATGATTAATCTCACTATACATGGACTTATGTATTTTTTGATAAATTTTCTAACCTTTTGTTTGAGACAGATGGAATGACTCATCATTCTATCACATGATCTACTAACACATCACGAATGAAAAATTCAACTTCATTTCTTTAACAGATGAAGTTGAAATTGTGAAAAGAACGACAAACGGTGAGACTATACCAAAATCACGAAAGTATTTCTTCTAATTCCAACTTCATCAACTTTAGGGAAATGATCATGAAAACAAAAAATGTTGTCTTAGTGCTCTTATATCTGATGAATCAGATGGTACCTTAGATCATCACAAATTTATGGCTTTGTGATTGCTAGATTTTCCATAGCCATGTTCTCTACCACTCTCCATCAGAACATGATGGTTAGATTTCTCTTCCATAACCATATTTTCACCTATGTGGAAACCCAGTGATTAGTTTATTTGGGTAACCGTTATGTTTTATACTTTTGTTTTTAAAGATAAGTTTTGGTATTCCTTTTTACGATGTGGGTTTCTATCAAAGAAACTTTCAAATAGTAAACCATTTATAACCCCGACAAATTTCGAGGGAGAAATTCATTTTAACGGGGGTAGAATGTAACACCCCGAGATTTTATGAAAAATATTATTTTAATTTCATTAATTTTGTTGTGTTGTATTCTACACCAAGATTACCCTGCGCTATACGCAACACCATGTTAGCTTGCAGTATACGCAACACTATTCTTGGACCGTGTTACACATAATTTTGATAATTGTTATTCTACGCAACATTGAGAATATATATATATATATATATATATATTAAATGTATAAATGAAATATGGTTGGATTCTGTAATACGAAACAACGAAGGATTCTTTCACAACACGCAACCCTGACTTTGCTTGCATTACACGCAATCGCGACCTTCCTCGATAGCGTGTGTTGTACGCAATACCGGGTTTTAATAAACAATGTTATATTATTATAATATTTTCATGAACTAGCCGTTATGAATAGTATTAACTAAATTTTGAATTTTATAACATTATTATTCATCATACACATTTCTAGAACATGGTATAAGAACAAAATAAATTTTTCAGGTAAAATAAGTATTTTTCAAAAAATGCAGTTTTACCGCCTTTTGATGGCGCACCCACTTTAAATATAGTTTTTGACATGTTTATATGTTCAATTTGAAAAAATAATATTTTTCTTTTGAATCAGGATATAAAAATTTACATTAGATAAAGTTTTGATATTTTTCCGATAACTTTCATATTTTAATGAATAGTAAAAACACGCTATATTTTAATTAAAAACAACTTTTTTCATCTTAATATCTTATGTGGTTAAATTATAATATTGAATGGTTTTAAAGTATAAATAGAATATATTTTTACCATTTAATATAATGTATGTCATTAGCATTGATTTTACCTTGAATTCGTAGGTTAAATCAATTGAATCTTTTGCAATGTTTTAAAGAAAAACCCGTTTTCTTTCGACAACGGGATTAATTTTAATTTAATTTCTACATCTTTTGTGTATTGAATTTGGAAAAATGGATTCCGTATTTGGAATCAGTGGGTCCAAATTATGTTAATAAGCTACTTTTTATTTTTGGGAATTATGAATAGTAACTACGGTAAATTTTATTTACCATAGTTAAAGGTAAATCGGGTAATTAAGGGTAAATATAATATTTTAAAATTACCCTAAAAAATGTCAAAATCCTATTGGATGACTAAAAGTAGATCCATATCACCTAAGGGTCGTATTCGAATCATTTAATGGACATTTGTCCATGAAAATAACATAATTATTATTAAAACCAAAGAAAGTGACAACATGTCACTCTCTTAAATCTTATAAGTATAATAATTTTAATTTCGTGATAAACATCATGAAACTTCGAACATGAATATTCTCCAGAAATCTAATGAAATTATCTACATCATATAAATTTATTTATAATTTTTAGGGATTAAATAATTATCATTAATTATGACACAATAGTGATGCAGAAATTGTTTATCTTGTGAAAAATCAAGAATATTGTTTTTATTAAACTAATAGTGACCATAAAATGCACAAATACCTAACCAAAACTTATTTTACATGTAAATGTAAACCATAATCATCCAATGGTCTAATATTTTACCATTTGGAGCCTTATAAAAGCGATTATGACACTTATATTATTTTATTTTAAATGATGCCAAAGTTGTCACCTTCATAATTTAATAAATATAACAATTTAAATATTTCGATTTTAAGATGATAAATTCGAGTAAAAGTATTATTGTGAAAGGTAATAGATTTAGTTTCATCATAGGATTTTATTTTTAATTTTTATGCAACAAATAAGTATATTAAATAATTATACAAAAATGTTGTAGTATTTATTTTATTAAGAGATAAACCAAGTAAATGGTTTGAAAAATAATAAAATAAATATTATATGAACTATTTAATGTGATCCAATAATTTTTAAGATACATATGACATTTTATGAATCTATTAAAACTTTTAGTTCGAACATATCTTCTGTGTTTATTTTATTTAAATTCAAATAAATGAATAGTGTCAAAATTGACACTATTGTTATTTTATAAAAAAAACATTTTATAAAATTGATTAAAAATCACAAAATATTTCAAAATTATAAATTTAAATTTATATGATCTAAAATGTTATTAAGAATCCAATTATGGACAATTAACAACAAATAAGTAATTATTTGTTATAATTTAAAAATTAGATTGTTATTACAACAAATAAAATTAAATTGATTAAATAAGGATAAATGATGTTGATAATGTTTAAAATAAAGTCCTAACATGTCTAAATTATATTGGTTGATGATATTACAACCTTAACTTATCTAATATTCGAATATGAGTCATTTTTGGAGGTTTTTATGTGGGGTTAGATTTATTATAAATTAATATTTTTAAGAATTCCTAAGGTGCCCCTCTCCTCCCTTATAAAAGGAGACCTCCTCCTCCTTCTCCTAACACCAATTTGAGCACTCGAGCTCGGCCAAACCCTGCTATTTTCTCCTCTCCACTTCCCTAGAATAATCCTTGAGGTCCTGGTCTTCTTCAAAGACCAATCTTAGTTCCCTAAGTGGAGGATTCAAAGAAGCGTTCCAAAGAAGAGGTAATATCCATTACCGATCTTTTCAATTTCTTTCTTCTTCAACTTATTCTTCTTTAGTTGTTTCATAATAAAGTAATAAAATCAGTATTACATACATACTGATATGTTATTATAAATATGAAACAACCCTAATTCACCTTCTATCCATCCTACGGAAAAATGAAATCACCGCGCGTGCGTACGTACGGAATACCGTCTCCACGCTGTGGTGTAATCTATTTTCCACCACCACCTTACAAGGATGGGTATAATGGTGTAATGAGTAAATATTTTTGATTATTATAAAGTAATATTGATACTGAAATAATATATATATACTCCAATACAATTCCACGATCATAGGAACGATATCATCACTCGTGCGTACGTACGGAATACCGTCTCCACGATGTGATGCGACTCGTTCTACATGATCATCATTACATAGTAATTATATAAATGAATTTAATGAATAAATATGATATATGTTACACTAATACCATTCTAGATATAAGGTATCTATAACCTTAAAAGAAGAATAAGAATTTATTCGGCAAAACACGAATAAGAACAAAAGTTAATAAAGACCCGAGTAACAAGTAACAATGAAATATTACTAACAAGAAGCTAAGAATAAGACCATATATGATATAATATCTGGAATAAGTCAATAAAATTATTTAAACCATTATACAGGAGCTTCGGACACGTACAAAGCAAATCAGACCTATGGTAAGGGAAATATCACAATCTCATTTTTATCCGAGATTGTTTATTCGTAAGTATTTACTGGGGTGTATTTTATCATCCACATCCATGTTTCATCAATATGTAATATTATTTCCATCCACCTAAAATTGTTTAAATA
Organism: Viscum album; assembly: GCA_963277665.1. Taxonomy (NCBI): domain Eukaryota; kingdom Viridiplantae; phylum Streptophyta; class Magnoliopsida; order Santalales; family Viscaceae; genus Viscum; species Viscum album. The sequence goes on from OY728156.1 coordinate 74,008,643, forward strand.
TATTTTTACCCTTCGGTGAGTTTTTAGTAATATGTATGAAAGGAATCTTTTGTCATTTTTCGTACGAGGTCCTTTTTGACTTTTCCGACAAAAGTACGAAGAATGTTTTTTTTAACTTATACGGCATGAATGGATTTTTTTAAAAATTATTTCCTAGAAGCTTCCTTTACAAGTTTTCAAGTTAATTTTTAATCAACTTCTTTTAGTTTAAAATTGTATGACATGTTAAGAAAGGAAAAAAAATGTTTTTGAAGAAGAAAAGATATTTTCCTCAAGAATGGAGTTCAAGTGTTTTATAAAAATTATTTTCCATCTAAGATAATAACGGGTTCTATTTTTATCCCTATTATTACATTGATTTGATTATGTTGTGATGGAATTATTTTTATGAATTCATTTATCTTATATGAATTGTTTCATGATGTCATGTTGTTTAAGAAACCCATTTTTGTTATATGTGTTATGCGATGATGTATGATTTATGATTATGTGGCACACATAAGAAACGATTCATTATAAGATGGGTGGGACCTATATCTCCCTCCAATGCATTGGGTAAAGATTTTATATCTCATGAGATAGACAGGGCTTGAACGGTAGGTTATACCGGTTCAGTGAAACAGGACTGAAACGAGGGTTACTCGATTCAGAAAGGGACTTTGTCCACTAAGATAGTCTTGGCAATGAGTCTTGACTAACAAGAAATGATTCTATATGAATATGTGTGAATGTCACAAAGTTTCATGTTTTAGGTTATGATTATTGTGATTACATTTCACTGCCATGATTTATCCCATGTTATGAAATTATGATCTCTTTTGCAGGTTAAGATTTCCAAAAGTTATGTGCTTGTGTATATGATGAGATTTATACTTCTTTTTTTTACCCTTACTGAGCATTTGAGCTCACCCTTTTGTGTTTTCTTTTCCCCAGGATATAAATAATGGTTTTAGGTAAAAAAGGGAAGATCTTTATGGGAGATTTTTAAGATCTTTCACCGCGTTTAGAAGATTTTATTCCGAGTTTCCAAAGACACTAAACTATTACGGTCCTTGTGTGTGTGTTTTTGTTATGTAGTAAGTATTCCACAAATGTAATGTAATGTCCATGTACGTCAAGCTTCGGGTCTCTACAAACTATCTCCGGTTTCTCACATCGGGCTCGACCTACGTGGGCTTGGGGAATTGTTGCTGAACATCCCTCAAACATTGTAGTGATGTAACAAGGAGATTCGAATAGTGGAAATCGTGTGCGCTACGGCATTCAAAACAAAGAAAGAAAAAAATTGAAGCACGAAAGTACCAATAAAAGGTTTTTGGTTTGTTACAATACCTGGGGGTCGACTTCCCCCATGGACAGATTGACCCCGTCAAAAGATCATTTTAGCTCTGCCACCCGTTGGCTTTTGGCGTCCAAGGCTTGTTGCCGCTGACATACCTCCCACTCCTCCTCAACAGTGGCGGGGCGCAGTTCGTCAGCCTTGGCTTTGGCCCTCTCTACGCCAGCTTGAACGACAACCATCTTTCCAGAGGCCTGCCTCATTTGCTCTTCTGCCTGTGCCAGCTGGGCCTTCAACCGTTAGACCAGCTCAGATTGTGCATTAAGAGAGGCTGAAAGCTCATATGCCCAGGTCTGCATCTGTTGGACCTCGCCTTCATCCTTCTGGAGCTTCTTGATGTTGATCTCCTTCCTCCGCTGCCAGCCCACGCTGAGCCCACGATCAGGCTCCCGGATCTTCTCAGCCCTAAGATCTCAGATGAGTTCGTGAGGAAATTAGGCATCCACTCCCCTAGCACACAGTTCGCACAACCGCAAGCGGAGTCTGTCCATTTCGTCCAGCCATTGCGCTTGGGGGTGTCCTTGATGAAGCGCGTGATTAGCTACCAAGACCGATGGCATACTATGCTGCTATCTTCCCCGTCGGAGGCCATTTCGTCCCAGTCTGCGCAATTGGCAGGCTCGTACGTGGGGTACGCCCGCAAGAAATCCTCAGCAGGATCTACATCTGGTGTTGAATCCAGTACAACACCTGGTGCCGAAGCAGGCGTGACACGACTGGGACCGACGGGTTGATCCTCTTCATCGGAGTCCACCTCGATGACCTTAGGCACGACCCTGCTGGTGGTCCTTCCGGTGATGATGTGTGTTGCATCTTGAGGAGATGGGGGTACTATCACCACCGTCACCGGCATGCCCCTAGGAGGGATGCCACCAGACATACCGACTAGTCATGGCATAACAACCCATGCCAGTCGGAGAACTGTACGACAGAGAGGGACATAAACGTTAGTTGGTATAGTCTACATGTGACGACAAAGAAACCGGTAGAGGAAACATACGTAGATCAACCTACTGGCGCTTCTCTTGAGCCGGTAATGACGGGACCCCAAGGCGAGGCCCTCCATATACTGTTGGAAGGTCTGGAGATTCCGGAGGAGCCACCTCGGGTGCTCTGGTCCCACCAGACGCGGAACTGGATGCGGCCATAGGCGCGGGTTTTGATGGTCCCGCATCATCACCCACCGAGGGGTGAGAACGAGTCCTGCGAACAAGTTCCTCCTGCATGGCATAAAAATCGGTGAGAAGTCCACAGTGACCCAAGAATGGATCGTAAGGAAAGAAGTTCGGAATGCTACCTCGAGAGCCTCTGTGAAATCGTCGGAATCTGAGCCTTGATCTTCGACCTCGCCCTCCTCTTACAGGCTCCCTCCTCCAGCCTCATCCTCCCGAGAGGAGTCCTCTGATTCGTCCATCATGGGGAAGCACTCCCTCAGATCGGTAGCCGATAATTGTGGGGTGACCGTTTGATTCAACAGTACCCTTACCCGGTCTTTCATTGGGCGAGGGACCCCACTGGAGTGGATGTAATCCTCCAGCTCGTCCAGGTATTTCTCTGCCTCCGCCGGAGACGCTGTGAATCCAGCCCGGACTAGGCCTATGCCAGGTAATACCATCCTGAGGTGATTCAGGTGGGCCCATATCTCGTGTGAGCTGAGGAACTGCCGGTTGACATCCCAAATGTCCCAGGCTTCCGGGAAGACGGCATCCTCTGCCATGTCGATATGACGCAGGTGCTTACCCGAAGCCTGAGTGGATATCCTACGAAATCCCCTTGGTGGAAACCCCACCGGAAGGCCTTGATCTTCTGGAATCACCAGATCTGCCACTGTTGTCATACCCTCGGCCGGTGCGGGTCTCGCCGCCATGGCAGCCTCACTACCGCGAGAGGCCTTAGCTGCCCTCCGACCCCGACCTCGAGATAGAGGAGGCCCACCGTCACCGACCCGAATAGTTGGTTTCTTCAGCATCACCGCTGGGTAATAGGCCTCCCAACTTATGGCATACTCCCTCACCAATCTGAATGTGGCGGTGGATAGAGGCAATGCAATTCGCATCTTCCCATCTTCAGTGTGAACATGAGCCACAGCTGCCTCATCACACACGGGTGCTCCTCGTGATGCACCTCCCAGTAGACCTGCGGGGTCAGCTGCTGGAGGCACCGGAACTGCCTCTCAAACCGATGCGGGGTGTACGATTTGAAAAGTGGCTCACGATCTATTCGTGCCACCAAAACTCCACCTCGAATGGCCAGGAGGTAAGCCCGATGTTCTTCCGTTCCCCGCCTGTCGTCAGTAAGTATCCTCATCGGCAATGGGAAGGGGTGGAAATTATACTCATCAGCCCTCCACGCCTGATTCAGCACCATCAGCATGGCTAGTTTGAACGGGAAGTTCCCGACCGCGTTTAGGATGGAGGTGCGGAAGTTCGATCCCGGTGGTGAAATGGGGTTTGGATACTCATAAATCCCCCTGATGTGTGTTGTGATCCACCCATACAGAAGGTGGAAGGTCCCGCATATCCTTGGAGGCTTCTTGACCTCACTAATGTGCCGCAAAATTCTGTATAGTTTGGCGAGCATTGGAATCCCCATATTGATCTGCTGCCCCATGGCCAACATGGACGCCATAATAAACGAGCTGGGTCGCACCCCCATGCCTGTATCCCTCACTGGTAGGATCCAACCGCAGATGAGAGTCGCGATGAACACCGCCATCCTGACTATCGCCTGTTGTTCAGTGCTGACACTGAAACCCCAAGTATTCCATTGGATGTCCTCCAAGACCCGCCAATACGAGTGCCCCTTACCCCGTTGGGCTGCCCTCGGACAAGTTTCAGGCCTCGGAGGTAACTCTCAATTCTCTGGGAAATTCAGGAAGCACTTGAACCATCTTCTAAAGTGGACATCCCTCACTGCCTCCTTGTCCTCTCCAAGGACGAACGCCATCAGCACTGACGCCAGTCGCAGCATTTGCTCTGTATCCTCCCATGCGCTCATGATAGGGAGGAACTCATCATACATGGCCCCTAAGATCGGAAACCCAGAAATCTGGTGGACATCCCATAGGATGATTCCCACCTCCCCGTGATGCAGGTGAATGGTATTGGTCCTAGACGACCATCTGCTCATCAATTCTAGCATCAGTTTCTTTGGTTGGTAAATGTAGAATTGGGAGGCCCATAACGCCTCATACAACCCCACTCTCCTCCGCTCGTCCCCAAAATCCTCGCATGAGGCGCCTAACCAGTAGGCCTAGGCCCAGTCATCAGTAAAGTTGCCACCCTGGAGCAGGTCCCACTCATCGGACCATCCCTTATTCGAATCCTACAAAACCACCTTCAGTATGGTACGATAGAGAGGAGGGGACGTCTCCGGTTGCAGTGGCCTCCCGTAAATATCATTCACATGGTTGTAGAGACAGTCAACGGTGACAGGTGTGAAGTCCTCCTGTGCATGACCATCGGCCGCCCTAAACCATTGGTGCTGGCATGGTGTACTCCTGAACCAGCAAGCTGGTTCATCCCTACTCGCCTCAGGGATGAAGACATCATCCCTCAACCCGAAGCCATACAATGGCATCTTCTTACACTGCGGATAATTCTTCTAACCCTCCGATAGAAGATCTGTCAAAAAAGCATGGTCTGAATGGCTTCAGACCATCTCCCCAAGTCCTGGAGAGTTGTCCATTTCATCCTGATGGGCGACATCTGCAAGCACCCCCAATACAGCCTCTTGATGGTCCATTTCAATTCCGGGCCTCAGAAAAGAATTTTTTCAGAATGGATCGCGAAGCTAGATCATGAAGCCGGATCGCGAAGGTCGGTCGTGAGACCAAGCCGCGAAGTTTGGCTTAGGCCGACAAGCAGAAGTTCGCCTGGCGCGGACGCGGAGTCGGAGACCCGCGGTTCGCCGCGAAGCTCGATTCACGGAGGGCTGTCGCAGAGTACGCGGAGCTTCGCGAAGTCGAGAGCACAAAAAGGCAAGGAATTTGTGTGAAGAAAAAAGCGGTTGACCCCACTATTTATAGGCGGTGACCCCAGAGCATCGCGGCGCGCCTCACCCGCGCAGAGCATCACAGCGCCTCCGGATCCGTGGCCCCGGTCAGCACCGCGGGCCCCCTTCGCGAAGTCACATCACGAACCGCCGACAATTTTGGCGATTTTCCCTCAGACTTTGACCCTTCACCCTCCGCGGCTCCATGTCTGAGGGGGGGTATTTGTTGGCGCCAAATTTTACACGAAAGGAAGGGACGAAAAAGAAGGCTTGAAAGCTGCCTAGCGAAGCACCGACACGAAGCACCGACGCAAAGAACCACGAGAATCGCGGTCTCGCGAAGCTCTAGAGGTGGTAACTCTTCGCGAACGCATTTGAAGTTTGCAAGCCCGGAGCGAAGCTCCAGAGGCGGTAAATCTTCACGGACGACGTTGACGTTCGCGAGCGCGTCGCGAAGCACCTGAGGCGGCGTGTGAGTTCTGCTTTACGGCGCCCCTTCCCTATAAATACTGGACTCCCCCAGAGTCCCGAAGACAGACAATCCGACCTTTCAGCTTCTCCTCTCCCGAATCGTGAAGCACTCTTTTCCCTGGGAATCATGTGCTCCGCGAGGTACTTCTACTTCGTGTGACGCCTTTTCTTTGTCCCGTTTTGAGCCCCTCTTCCAAGATGGATTCCCTTCGCGAAGCTCAAGGGCATTCATGAAGGAAGGGGATTCTCAAGGGAACCCGGGCAGCCGCGGAGCGTTTATGCTTTGAGAAACACCCAACCTGTACTAGTGATCCATATGCTAAGGCAGGATCACTACACATCACGAAGCACACTTCTTCGCAGCACCCTGCTTCACGAGGCACCTCTTCTTCGTGAGGCAGTGCTCCGCGAATACTGTTCCACTTCGCGAAGCACCCTCCAATCACACATATGCCCCATGCTAAGGCCAAGGCACTCTGCTTCATGAAGCACACTCCTTTGCTTGGCAATTCTTGTTCTCGTGCGACCCTCCAGGTTTGCACGATTTGATTTCAAAGTCCCATGGACAATACCACCCATAGCGTTGCTTCGGCTAATGCTTCTTCGCATAGGAATGCTAACGTCTATTGCTTCTTCGCATAGCCATGCAAACGTGGACCCCTAGATGGTTCGCTCCACAACCCCCCTTGATCACGGCCTTACTGGTACCTTCCCTCCCCCAAGGAGCAAATGGTACCATTTATGTAACTCCTAGGGGTGCGGAGTGAACCCACCTCATCTGAGCTGCAGGACGTTAAACTGCCAAGCACCACGTCCTCAACACATGACGTTAAACTGTGACACGACCTCATGCCTCTCACGAAGGGTCCCCCTAGATCGAACATTTTTTACCCCACTCGTCTCCACAGGAGTGGAATCACCCATCCACATGGGATGATATCCTCTTTATTGGAGTGGTGTATGTTCTCAGGAGAAGGGAGACCCTAGTTCCCCAACGGATGGTTGCACCCCTGCATCTCCGTACTTCCCCACCCCCAAGGACAGTGGAGGGCATGATAGGGAACGAGGCACCTCCCATCATTGGTCCCGAATCCCTCTTTTGATGCGCTTTGTCGCACTCCGGGCCTCCATCCTAGAGTAAGTCCTAGCACCATGGGCCGCCTAGTGTGTAATCCCCTATTCGCTTCTCACGGACGCATCCTTCGCGACGTTGTCGTCAGGAACTTGCAACCTCTTGTTTCTCACACTGAGCATGACTCACGTGGGATTAGAGTGAGCACCGACCCTGACCCCCACCCTTAGCGAACTACGAGGACTTTGATCCATGTCAAGGCATGGTATGTAGGAAGCCTCCATGAGGTTCAAGCCACGTTACTCGGTCGTTCATTCACGTCGAGTTTTTCCTTCGTCCAGCATGATGTTAAACAGCATGCCCTCGTCCAGCATGACGTTAAACTACATGCCCTCATCCAGCATGATGTTAAACTGCATTCCCTCGTCTAGCATGACGTTAAAATGCATACCCTCTTCCAGCATGACGTTAAACTGTATGCCCCTTGTCCCGCATGACATTAAACTGCACACCCATTTGAACTACGAGGTCTTTGATCCATGTCAAGGTATGGTACAGAGGAAGCCTCCACGAGGTTCAAGCCCACCCATCATCCAATTCACGTCAAGTTCTACCTTCACCCAGTATGACATTAAACTGCATTTCAATCCGACGGCAAGCCGTTGTGACCATCTTGAACTATGGGGACTTTGATCCATGTCAAGGCATGGTACGTAAGAAGCCTCACAGAGGTTCAAGCCCATCTCCCATCGAACCAAGGTCCCTCATTTACGTCGGTTCTCTAATACCCACCGCCCGTCGTTCATTAACGTCAGGGTTCACTACCGTCCCGCATGACGTTAAACTGTATTCCATCAATCCTTTGGACTACGAGGAAATTGATCCATGTCAAGGCATGGTACGTAGGAAACCTTCCCAAGGTTCAAGCTCACCACTAGTGGACCCATGGGTCTACATTCACGTTGGTTCACTGAGGAACCCCTTTGAACTACGAGGTCTTTGATCCATGTCGAGGCATGGTACGTAGGAAGCCTCCCTGAGGTTCAAGCCTATCTCTCCTTGGACCAAGGTCCACCTTCATGTCGTTTCACTGACGCATGAGAACATGGTCCGCCTTTACGTTGGTTTATTAACGACTTCCATCGGACCAAGGTCCACCTTCACATCGGTTCGCTGACGCCTCAGACCAAGGTCCACCTTCATGTCGGTTCACTGATGCATGGGACCAAGGTCCGCCTTTACGTTGGTTTGCTGACAACATCCATCAGACCAAGGTCCACCTTCACGTCGGTTCGTTGATGCCTCAGACCAAGGTCCGGCTTCATGTCGGTTCACTGATACATGGGACCAAGGTCCGCCATTACGTTGGTTTGCTGACGACATCCATCGGACCAAGGTCCACCTTCACGTCGGTTCACTGATGCCTCATACCAAGGTCCACCTTCATGTCGGTTCACTGACGCATGGGAACAAGTTCATCCTTTACGTTGTTTGCTGATGACATCCATCGGGCCAAGGTCCACCTTCACGTCGGTTCGCCGACGAAGCCCCTATGAACTACGTGGTCTTTGATCCATGTCATGACATGGTATGTAGGAAGCCTCCATGAGGTCCAAGCCCACCACCACTAGGACCCTCCTGGTCCTCCCCATTAACGTCAGTTCGCTGATGATTCCCATCGGACCAAGGTCCACCTTCATGCCGGTCCATCGGCACCATCCCGAACTACGCAGACTATGATTCCCTACCACAGTGATATGTAGGAAGCCTCTTCAATGCTCAATCCCAACTTCACCGTCTCCCTTGCGATAGTTCTTTTCCATTTCCCACCATTCCCCCCTCCACTTCATTCGCTTATCCATCATCCACCCTGATTCTCGCCCGGACCGACATATCCCAGTGAGACCATGTCGGTATGCTCCTCTTCAACAGCCGCCCATGGGCTGGTCCCGGTATCAGCACCCCCTCAAGGGAAAACCCTCAATCTGATCCATTCTAACTAATGCTCTAATTGGGCTGATCCATCTTCGCTAGACGTTAAACTCACGGCGTACCCTGTGTTAAACACGGGAATCTGGGGAAAACCTCAGATATGTGCCTATGGTATACAATTCCCCGCGCTCGATGTGGGATGCCTCGGGCTTCCACGCCCTCGAGAAGCCCTGTGACCAAGGATAATAGATAGACATGCTGGGTTCCCCAGCATCGAGACATGCTACTGATGCCTCAACGTGACTACTCCCCCGACTGAAGGTTTCTTCCCTAACCGGACCCTTTGGAATGTCCCGACAGAAGTAGTGTAATTAACCGGCGTCCATGGAAACATGGCACTAGGAAGAGTTTCACGAACTACGTATTAAATCTATGAGGGAGACCCGGACTAGGTGACGATTTCTGAGGAGGAATCCATAGAAGGAATAACTGGCATCCCATCATCCCGTTTCGATCAACGAGCAGACGTACCTGAACAAGGAACGAAAGCCGCCCACCTTTGGAAAGCGGGAATGCGGGGCAAAAGCAGCGCGTCCTCCACGGACGGACGCGCGCGCCCCGGCAAAAGCGTCGAAAAAAAGTCCATTTATATTTAGAAACCTTAAATTTGATTCAATTAATTATTAAGTCCCTGTAAGATTAAATCCATCTTATTAGTTTTTTGGTTCAAGCCATTGAATAACATTAGTGTGACAAGGATAAGGGAATGCAACCATTTAATTTAAATCATATAATTCTAATTCAATTTATAAGGATCACTCTGACACCATCCATTAGACATGGAAATGGGGTGATACAGATGTGAAACCAAGACATTGCATTATTATTCATTATGCCAAGTCAAATATATACCATGTACATATCATTTCTATTAAGATTAATTTATCAAGATGATTCAATTACATTAAGTGGGTCGATTAATAATTGTACAAGTCGCTAGTAATTTATCATCTAAAAATTCATCTAATCAAAGGGGATTACATTTTGTTGGGTCAAGCATCACAAATGAATGATTGAGAATAAGGGTTCATAACAAACCAATAAATAATAAATGGATACTAGAATCATAAATATAGAAACACCTTAATACGGATGGTAGAAGTCTTGAATATAACCACCAACAATGGAAAAAAATTTAACAGGTGTATTAGAACACATTTCTACTGACTACAAGAATGGAATATTTTTTAAACAGACAATGCTGATGAAATCGGCACATAAAAAATTATAAAATAAGGAAACATGAGGGATAATTTATATACAACCAACCATGTACTTGTACTAATCACCTCATATTATAGAAACCTCTAGTTTTTCATGGATTGGATGACATCTAAAGAATATATCAATACCATAAAATATTGATGTATGAGCCTATATATTAATTGATTCATTAAGAGGATGAATAATTTCAAACCGTGAATTAAAGAATTGATATCTTACTGATGTGGTTCTAATAAGATGAATGATGATCAAATCAGACATCAGATGGACTCTCGGGATCAATGTCTACTGAAAATGGATTTTAGATCTCAATATAGATAAAAATATGGTGTTTATCTGTTAAATAAGAAAATAGTGAACTAGGATGGATTTGATTATTTTTATAATGGAAAATTCTTAAACAGCCCAGAAAATTGATTTGAATAGTTTGGCTATGTGGTCATCCAAACAGCGTGTCATCTACTATTGGAATGGTATTTCTCATGGATAGGATACTAAATTGGGGAAACTGTGAACCAACTGCGTGAAACACCTCTACAATTTGTCAACAATTTTTGTATGGCCATACAGCCCAATCTGCGTGGTTTGAGAAATATTTTCCCCCTCCTGTTACTCAATGTCCAGCTCCACACGTTTAGAAATTACAATGTGACCTACCCATGGTGATTCGTCTAACCATTAGGCCGTCTATTTTTTCCCAAAAAATAAATTTTTGGGCTCTGAACTAGCCCTGACACTTATGAGACACAAGTGAGAATACTTGATATACATATTAGGTTTATAATAAATAATTAATCCAAAATTCAAAAAATCCACACAAGAGTGAAAACCTAGGTTTTTATCATCATCCCACCATTAAATGAACACACCCCTAACTTCACCTTCCAAGGGAAGATAAACACTATTCGAGAACTACTCTAGCCACTGGGAATATATGAAGGCCTCCCTCTCCCACGTCACTTCATATACACTGATGTGCATCCATAGAACCCACACTAGAGAGATAAACCAATCTCAAAGAGCCTTTATTTTCAGGTCAATTATGCATAAACGATAAGACACAAAAGAACCATTGAGATCTATCTCAACATTCCTTGGTTAAAAAGTATTAGACGGATCTGTATGATAATGACAATGATTTGAAACATGGAATACATCATGCATGGAAAGGTATCTTTGAGGTAGTAGAAACCGATAGGATTTCAGAATATCTTACAATATTATCTAAAATAGTGATACATATAGAGGAAAAATATTTACGTAACTCTGTATCTATCTATTTCCCTAGCCTCGGTGATACCCCAAGGAAAACATTATCCTTGGACTCATACTCTATAGCTTGTATTTGGAGAACTATATTGGATTTTTGTATAGAATGAGCAGTAGAAATATGCTTTGTGGTTAGTAGAACGAACTTCATATTATGATCCATATGCTGGGGAAATAATGGTGCTACCTCTTCTACCACTATCAAGAACAGGGGTGAACGACATGACCTACCATAAAAGTGCTCCAAATGATCCATCTGAATCGTTTCCTTAAATATATTATTATATGTGAACTCAATGACGAATATATTATTCTCCTAGTAATCATTAAAATCAAGGAAGAATGCTTGGAGAATGTCCTCTAGAACTTGTATTGTCTATTCTAATTGTCCAACAGTATGAGGGAGAATGTTCATGCTCAGTGGAACATGTATACACATAGCCTTATGTAACCCCTTCCATGACCTTGATGTGAATTGAGAATCACTTTTTGAAATAATAATACTGGGGACTACATGTAGTCATATGTCCTCATGGACACATATTCATCACTATTCATTAACTAAGAAAGTCTCCTGGATAGGAATGAAGTGAGCTAATTTTTTCACTACATCAATGAAAACCCATATAGTGTCAATACCTTTAGGAGACCTCAGTAAACCAAATTCAATGTCCACAGAAACATATTCACATTTCCATTATGAGACAAAAAGTGGTTTTAAGAAGCCTATAGGTCTCTGGTGCTCCACCTTCAATCGCTGATTGTTGGAGAACCTTGTAATGGATATTTCTATAAGATGTTTCATCATAGGAAACCAATACTAGTTTCTCATATATCAATATATTTTTGAGATTTTTGGATAAACTTCCCACTGGGAAGAGGGGTTCTTGGGATTCTCTTACAACATGTGGATCAATTTCCAGGCGTATTGCATTGATGATCACATTTCCTATTCCAGGCATATTGGAAAGCTCAAAATTGAAAGAAGAAAGATATCAAACCCATATCTACTATCTTTGGTTTCTTCCATGTGGTGTAAAGATATATTCTTGTCTATTGGGGTCTCTATATACCCCAAGTCACTCAAACACCAAATAGTGTCTTCAGTAATGTAAGGCATGGACAACTGCTGCCAACATGAGGTCATGCATCAAATAGCTTCTCTCATGAGGCATCAACTGATAAATGAATAATTCCACTTAAATTATCATTACTCCAAATTCAATTCCTGATGCATCCCATAACATCATATATCCTCTTTTAGGATCTAGAAGAATTAGAATAGGTGCAAAGAAATTCCTCCCATTCATATCCTAAAATGGTTTCTCACATTCATCTAAACATAGGAACTTAATACCCATATTGGTATGACCATTCAAAGATAAAAAATGCATGATATTTATTTTATGAATATTAAATAATATCAATCCATCCCAGAAAATCTCTTTATATCACACACATTCTTTGGATTCCTTTAAGAAACCACAACACTCAACTTTTCTGGTTTAACAGGTACTCCTTATTCAAGGATTTTATAACCTAAGAAGTGGAATTTAAAATTCTAATAGTGGAACTTAGTAATATTGGAATAAATATGATAATCTCTTAGTGTATACATAATTATATCATGGTTATTATCATGTTATCTATGAGTGTTAGAATCCAATAATATTTGTTCCACAAATACTATGAAAATGGATTCCAGATAGGTTTGGAACACCCTATTCATCAATATATGAAAATGGTCGGTGAGTTCATAAGAAGAAATGGCATTATAAGATACTCATATATAGCACATAATATATGGAAATATTTATGAGGATTTGACTCACACATAATGATAGATTTATCTTAATCCAGTCTTATAAATTCAATAGATCCTAGAAGATAGTCAATGATATCTTCTATTCGATGTAGTGCATACTGTTTCATGACATTAATCTAGTTAAACTATTTGTTTTGCACAGAAATGTTAAGGGTCCCATGTTCCTTATTGGAGAAAATGATGGGTGAACCCAATTTTGTAGATCTAGGCCTTATAAAACCTTTTACCTCTACATCCTCTAATTTCTTATTGAGCCCCTGGAGTACAGTGAGTTCCATCCTATAAAAAATAAAGGACACTTTAGATTCTCTATGAATGTTCTTGATCATAAACTATACCTCTCTTTAAAGAGGTAAGATAGAAAAATCATCAATAATTAAATCTAAAAAATGATCTACTAGAGGAGGTAATTAATCATGGGGTAGTCCTTGGTCCTCTGTGAAGATATTAGATATCTAGGCATTCACTCAACCAAGATCATGATGCTCTAGTCTACCTTTAATAGCATAGACATCCCACTTAGCATCTTATAGATACCTGCATCACCTAGTAATGTATTATATACCCTATGACAATATCAGTCTACAATGACCTGATATTGAACAAACCATTAAATCTATAGATATACTTCAAAGCTTTTAATTTAGATAAAAATTATTTTCCACAATAAAGGTATACATCCTACATAGAGTCAAATGTTTATAAATTGGTGTATTCCCTCTGACCGTACTCCCAAAAATGTATGTAGGGTCATTGTACAACAATAATTTTGTATTTATGGCCTGTTACATTCCATGATTGAGAAACAAATGAAAGGTATCGAAGAACCTATATAAAAAAACACTAATGTGTAAGCTACTAGAATAATACCTCATATTGTAGCTAGACCTTCAGTCTGATCCTCACATATCGTCTATTGTTCATTTGACTGATATGATTAATGACCATGGGTAATAGCTAGACTAACCTAACTAAAATTTATCTCCTAATGATATTGGGGTTCAGGAGTCTGGAAACTGCATCAACAACATCATCTTCATCCAGTCCTTATGTTGGTACTCAAATATCCTTTTTAATGTGGCGTAAAATATCATACCTCTAAAGGTTCATCTGGTGCGGGATGTGTTCAATTAGATGATAATGGAATGGTCTGATGAAATGTATGAAGGTGTAATATAAGATCGCATTCCTAACACTTTATAGGGCCTCTATCACACTGAGTATTAAGGATCCATATCATCCACACATATGGCACACCGTTGATCCCCCATTAGGGTAATCTATCTGCTACTTCCTTAATTTGTAACCATGATGGATCATATTCTGCTATTAAAAGAACTAATGTCCTTCCCCAGAACATGTCCTATATGCCCTTAAGTATCATCCTCCATCTAGTTATGCTCACTGATAAGAGCCTGATTTAATATATTAGAGAGGGTATTTTGGTGAAAGACAATAACTTGAGTACAAATGGAATACTAAATACCATCATAAAATTGTTTATCACATGTGATATCATCACTAGAAAGAAAAAGTGAAATGTACAGTAACTCAGGGATATAGGTTCAATATTCCATTATTAACATAGAACCCTTCTTGGGATGAATAAACTCCATCACATGGAAAACTCGAAACATATGAAGAAATAAGTACTCATATAAGACCATCTGGATGACCTTCCATACCATGCCCTGATGGCGACAAGCATGGGTCATCACATCTCATCGGTTCTTTAATGAATCATTCATCATATATGTAGAAATATAAACCTTCCACTATGGATTCATTGATAGATACTCCATGATAGAAATGGTTTAATCAATCCATGTATCACTACCCTGTGGATCTCTATCCCCTGGAAAGGTAGGAGGATTTTTTTGTTGGAACTCATGTGTCAAATTATCCATTGTGGTGAAATTCATAGAGCACCATTCATGGACTACATCAGATGTAGGAAACTATCATTAATCAGATCATTAGTTTAAAATTCAGGTAAAATGGGTGGTATCTCATGTGGATATCCTAGAGGAATGAATGGAAGATTTGTTCCCACCACATCGGGATAATGGTCATCACCACCCTCCTAGCACACGTCATGAGGATGTCGTTGTGGAATTGGTCAACAAATTCCAAAAACCCACCTTAAAACAAGCATTAAAAATATATATAGAAAAATTATTTGACTTTGAATGAATGAAAAGGGATCACTAACCATGGTATTAAATCTTAAATACATTCTTAGAAATCTAGTTATTGGTAAGCGATCAATTATAAATTGTAGGTGTTCCTGAAGTGATGGTCCATTATTACCTTTCCTCTTAATTCACTGGAACCCAATTTAGTTTATAACTCAGAATTCACCTTTACAATTTTCATTTTGAAATTTTCATATATCATGTTTCATATAGAATGGATTTGTATTTTTAGTGAATCCAGGGCCATACATAGTTTCATTAAAAATTACACCCTATTTATTTCATTCTAATGCACCGACTCAATAAATTAGCTATTCTAACCCATAAGGGCACACAAAAATCATTATTGAAAACTAGAAATCACTCCATCACAACCAAAATGAAAAAAATAGATATATATTAATATATATATAAAGTCTCAATAAAAAATCAAAGAAATATAAAGAAAATTAAATTAGTTAAATGCATTTTTATTGCATGAAAATATGCATGGTTTGTGAATTATAGGCACCTATGATTATGCATGTAATAATGGTCCTTTATTTAATATGTTAGGGCCAAATATTAAAAAATAATCTTGATAGTAGTAATAGTAATAACCAAAAAACATCATGTATGTCATCTAATGGTTAAAATAAATCTATAGTAATATGAAGAATTATAACAACAATTATAATTCAAGAAACTAGGTATTTTTCTTGAACATGTCTTAGAAACTCCAAATCATAAAATATAACGAATCTCCTAACATTTCTAATCCAAAATCTATTGTATCTAAATAGTAATGAATAAAAGTAACTTCTATGATACTATGTTTTGATTTCATAGACCCATATTCCATTGAAGGTTCATGGAGCTAGGTTAGGGGAAAGGCATAAAACACATCTCCCGGAACGCCACAGGTTAGAGAATAGAAGTGACGACTTAGAACATGCTCATAGTGATACAATTCCATAATTAATAGAGAATATAATAGTATATGTATATAATAAAACATGTAAAAAGTGGAAAAAAATAACAGAATCTATTGTATAAGTGAACTGATGAAATTAAAAAATTAACTGATACTCTTATATAGAAGAAAATGATAATATATCTTTTATATAGAATTATGGAAATAATGGATACAAATAAGCATTCAAAAAATTATATAAAAAATAGAAAAATGGGTTCTAAAAACTATTCCAGCATACCAAGCTCTATAGTAGTCATATGATACCATATCTATCATAAGTAACAAAGCAATAAAATGTCTAAAGAAGTATGCTTCCCTTTGTTAACACCTTCACCTTCTTGGATACCAGTGGCCCCCAGATATGGTGTGAGACATTATATGTATTCCACCAACAATGACATTTATAAAATAATGTACATGTAATATAAACTAAAACAGGGAGCAAGCATGCATATATAAAAGTAAAGCAACATTGTAATATATATAACAATGTACCAGCTTCAGCCCTTAGTCGGTGTCTGAAAATCAAACCAGTACATTAATTAATTTTGTTCTGGTTTATATATTTAATTCACATGAGGTATCACCAGACCTGAAATCCTTAAATGAAAATACGACAATGGATCCATGATATATCATAGAATCCGGATGATAGTAATAATGAATATGTTTCAAGGTAATAACCAATGAAACCATAACCTCAAGGGTCACCAAAAAACCAATAACTAATGCCTTTATATGAGTATAAGAGTGTAAAACAGGGAATTTATTCAATTTAATTCCAAAAAAATGAAATTCTAATAGGTTATGAAGAATATATCTAAGGTAAAATGCGATAAGTAGTGACAATTCCCAATGGTGTATCTAAGGAACCTCAGGTCAGTAGAAGTCATGGTGGATCCATTGAGTGTATACAATGCATCTTGAAATAGTAAAATAGGGGTTATATGGTGTCATACAGGGAATCCACAAGTAGAAAATGGTCGGGTTCCGCAGGGAGTCTCACCCTTGGAAATCGGCATCCTTGAATCTGAATGGCATCGACAAGTGCACAAGGAATACCCTCAAGAAACCAAGAGGAGTTCATTTCTGACCACTCATATAATGATTTCAAGGTTCATATATAATTACACACCTTAAAATTTATTCATTTAATAGTTAAATCAATGTAATAATCATTCCATTTTATAATTCATCATGTCCAAACCATTTCATTTCATTAGGGTGACAAGGATAAGGGTATGAAACCATTTCATTTAATTTATTTCAATCTTATTGAAATTATTAGGATCACTCTAATTTTATCCATTAGACATGTAATGGGTTTTTATAGACTTGAAACCAAGACATTGAATTATAATTCCTTAAAAAAAGTCATATATATACCATATACTTACCATTTCCATTATGAATGACTTATCAAGATGATATAATTTCCATAAGCATTTCAAGTGATAATAATACAATTTAATATCCATTTATCATTTCACAATTCATATAATAAAAGGGTATTACCATTAGTAGGGTTAAGACTCACACACAAATAGTGTAGAAAAGAGAGGCATAACAGACTGCTAATTATTAATTTGCTACTAAAAGCCTAAATACAGAAACACACTACTTAAGGTGGTCGAAATTCTAAATGTAACCATCAATGATGGACACACTATTATTAAATGATCTTATAACGTCGTTATAAGAACCAAAATAATAGAATATTAATTTAACAGTTCATGGTTGATGAAATCGGTTTTCACAAACAGAAATTTATAGAATGATGAAATTTGAGGGATGATTTATAGACAACCTAATTATACTCATAAAAATGTCCTCATCATGTATCAGAAAATTAATTTTCCAAGATTTTAAAATATATAAAGAATAGATTAATGCCCTGGGAATGGGGTATAAAAGCATTCCTTAAAATATCAATGTCAAGATGAAGAATGAAGTCAAACTATAATAATTAAATGAGTTCTTACTAGTGTGGATCCAATGAGATGCAATGTGATATGATCAGACTCCAGACAGATGCCTAGGATCAGATTCAACAAAAAAATTATTGGGATCGATATCCATTCCATAGGGAAAATATAAATGGATGATGAGCACAAAATAAAATAATAACCAAAAATATATTTTTAGTGGTTTGTCAAAACATGTGCTAGCCATGCACCATATGCTGTATGAAAAGGAATTTCACATGTATATGTTTCACATTTATAGAAACCATGCATCAACCCTGTAAGACACCTTTGAAATTTGTCTACATTCTTTTTCATGGTTTTACATCATAATCTGTATGGTTTGGGAAAACTGTGTGCCATCTTGCTACTCACTATCTAGCCTCATATGGTTGAAACTAATTGTGTGGTCTATGCCAAACAGTTTCTTTTAAATGTTTCACCAGCCCTTTTCTCTTAAAATCAAGGTTTTGGGATCTAAACTAGGCACAAACACCCCCTATAAAACCATGGACTCACTAGGCATCTGTGTTAGGTCCATAATCTAGAATTATAGAAAATTTTGATCGATCAATAGCTGAGTGAAAAACCTGGTTCTTAAACTACAAACCCCATTGAATTGGAGGGCTATAATGGACCCACAATTTTTTTAGTTTATAACATAACAATTCCATCCTTGGTTAATAAAATAATAACCCATAAATTATTTATAACGTAACCACCCATACATGGTTTATAATTGAAACACCCATAATAATAAACCATTTAAAAAAATTCATCATGAAGAAAGTACATAAATATTAAATCACATAAAAAATATCCCAGAAACCATTATTACTTTGATAACACTGTTAATACAGGGAAAAAATAGGTTAGATTTAAATATATTTGAAAAAATCATAATTCATCCTGAGTATTATTGATAGTGGTATCATTAAAAAATATCCCCATTTTAGAATAAGTAACAAAAAATATTATTGATTTAAATTAATTGAATTATCATTCGAATATCACTTAAACATTATTTAGGATAATAAAATTTCCACCATATAAAATAAATTTTGTATACTAAATGTTAAAAACAAATTTTGAGAATCATTTCCTTTAAAAATAAACATTCAAACTAATAAATGAATAAATAAAACATTTATTTGTCATGTTGTTTTTAAATTACATTTATTTTGTACACATTAAAATAATTATTCCTTTCACATTTCCTGTAAAATTTGAAGTGCACTGTGTTGCATTTGTTGTCAATGAGGTATGTTGTTGTCAAGGAATGAATGGATGGATGTCAAGGAGTTTCAATATGTGAATGAAAAAGGATGTGATGGTGATGGTGATGAATGGAGAATGGCCATGGTACTTAGAGGCATGTCACTTAGGAGATTCACTAAGTGACATAGGATGTTGTGGTTGAAACATTCACTATGTAAATATCTGACGATTGATGAGCTGATCTTTAAGTGTAAAGAACTTGTATCAAGATGATACAATGTCACAACAATATCAGAATACCATGCATTGTCTTAACAATGCATGAGGAGATTAGGAGAACCATCCAAAACTCCTAAGTGGATGAAGTGGTACTAATTAAGTCCATGCACTATCACTTAGTGCATGTGAATTTGAAGAAGATCCAACTTGATCTCTTATTGGATCATAGAAGCATTATTTGATTCCGGAGCTCGGTTGATGAAGAACCTTCAAGAATTTCCCTCCTAAGTAATGAATATATGTTGAGGAGATTGGAAGAATTCTTATGAAGAAGAAATGAAGATATGGGAGGAAGAAAGAAGGGCACTTGGTTTGGCATTTGGCATGTTTCATATGGAGAAATTTGTTTTTAACAGTGTTTCATTCAACACTTAGCAAAAAATATGGTCACCAAGGAGGCCAGCCGAGGGATCACCCAAGGCACATATGGGCCTAAGGCGCCACGCCCATGGGGAACCCTCAAGGCCAAGGCGCTCCCTGAGGCAGAAGGGCAGGGCCGTGTATAAGCCCCGAGCTACGCGGTGGTGAAGCCCGCGCAGCGCGCGCGCCCGAAGGCACGCATAGTGGGCGCCAGTGGCGCGCCCGCAGGGAGAAGAGTGGGCGCAGAGCGCGCCCGCAGAGAGAACACGGTGCGGGGCGGCACCATGGAGGGGGAAGTTCAATTTCTGAGAGGCGGGCAGCGCTAGGTTGATAAGCCGCGGCAAAACCGCGCCCCGTTTCGATGTGGGACGCGGAAAATTCTCCAGGAGCGCATCATGGCCGTCCGAGTGATCGTGCGGCAGATCTCGGCCGCCCGATGCATCGCGCCATTCGCAATCTGATCCAGGCCGTCCAAGGTTATTTGATCGCCTGATCTGACGGCTCCCCGTCCGTCTCCTTCCTCGAGCTCAGCCGAAGGCCACCCGCACATTACCGCAGCCTCCGTCGAACCAGGAGCAACCCGGGCACGGTTTTTGAGTTCCCGGCCACCTCCGATCAAACCGAGACCTCCATGGAGATCGTCTGGCTCTACTGAACCCATCCATGCATAAAAGTATACATGAATACGTGAAATGGGAGATTTCGAAGAATTCCGAGGTAGACGAAGTTGTCGAGGCTTCATGGGTTCGTGTTTTGCATGGATCACCCTTAGAAGAAAGGCCGTGCATGAGTTCTAAGTCGCATGCACGTGGAGGCGAAAAATAAATGACCCCGCGTTGAACAGAGAATTGAAAACAAGATTTGAAGGAAATCTTGAAATCCCGAAACTCTCGGGAGTTCAAGTTTTATCTCCGTGGATGAACCGAGGCTCTCCTCGCCTATAAAAAGAGAGCCCGAGCACTCAGAGTGGTTTTTCTGATCCTTTGTTGAATATTTGAGAAGTCCCGTGAGTGCCTTTGTGCCTCGCGAAGTAAAAGCCCCGCGCACACTTGCGCGGCTGTTGTCCCGAAGCCACCCGAGGCTTTGAAGGTGTTCCTTGCGTGCAACTCCTTTGCACGACAAGAAGAAGGAGGTGAAGAGTCCCCTGCGCGCCTACTCCTTGCGCGGCAGGAAGTACCCGGGGCAGTAGCACTTGCGCGCCCCGTGGTTGAGGTGCCTTGCACCCGAGGCCTTGCGCGGCCCTTGTTCCCTTGCACCTGCGCGCCCCTGATTGCACCTTGTGTGCCTTCATATTGGAAGGAGCTCAAGTGAAGAGGATTCCACACCTCTTGTGTGTGTGAAGTGAAGAAGTGAAGGCCGAGACTTTCATGCCTTGTGTGCAAAGCGAAGACCCTACGGTATTGTGTGTGCAAGGAGAGCCCGAGGCCATATCTTGTGTGTGTGCCAAGTGAAGACACCCTACGGGTGGTTTATGTGCAAATCAACAAAAGGCCGTAGCCTTGTTTGTGCACACTTTGAAGAATAAACTAAAAGAACACTAAAGTGTGTGTGTGCAACAAGAAGAGTAGGAGGCCAACTCATGTGTGTGCAAAATGAACAAGTGAAGGCCGTAGCCTTGGGTGTGTGAAAAATGAGGAAGGCTTGCACCTTGTGTATGCAATTTGAAGAACACCCTTAAGAAGAGGAGAATAGGCCAAGTCTCAAGAGTGAGCAAAGTGAAACAAGTGTGTGCAAAAAGACAACAAGGTCGAACCTTAGTGTGTGTGAAAACTAAAGTGTACACACTAAGAAGAAAGAGAAGAGGACTCTCACACTATTTTAGAACACACAATCTAAGTGTGTAGACAAAAGGAATTAAACGTGTGAAGGAAAAGAAGAAAAGGTGTGTGCTTAAATTGACTACACCCTTTGAGGGTTTATTGCACCAAGAGGAGAATGAAGAGAGTGCATGCATGCATGCATGCACATGCACACGTGAACAAAGACAAATCTGGTTGTGTGCATTTGAGAAGACCAAGACCAAGAGTTCTTGAAGAATTTGAGAAGGCCATGCAGTCAGTGCATGAGGATGAAGAGATGCCATGCACTCAGTGCATGAAGTTGATGTGAACTGAGACTGGACCAGACTGAAGTTAAAGAAATCAGTTGTCTAAGTATTCAGTAGTTGGAGAGAAGCCAGGTCATCCTCAGAAGAAGGAGATAAAGCCTGAGCAAGACAAGAAGACCTGATCAACTCAAGTGATCAGAGGTACAGAGCAAGGCTAGCAGTCTTTATCCCAGAATGCTGATGATACTTGAAGAAGATTAAAGTGAAGAAGAACTACTCGTGTGACTCGAGGAGCCAGGAGAAGCCCCTTGTGAGACTCAGGGTGGAAGAAGTCTTCAGTGGGATTCTGGAGCAGGCCAGTGGGACTCTGGTAACACTGTGGGACGCAGTATAAAGACCCTCCTGTGGGACTCAGGAGAGATACAGTGGGACTCTGTATCGACCATTGTAATTCTAACAAGTTATAATGGAAGAAACCATGTTGGGGTGTATAACCAACATGGCAAGGACGTACGCCTTTGGTGTCGAACCTTGTAAATCCTTGTGTCCAGTGCCTTTACATTTACTGCATCATTCGTGGAAAGGTGAGAGATACAAGAAGAGTGGATCGAGGCCTTAACAAGCCATAGAGGTTTAATTGATTAAGAATCAATTAGTAAAATGTTTTAAAGGATCACTGATTCACCCCCTCCCCCTCTCAGTGATTCACACTGATCTGGGCACTTCAAAATTAATAAAGTACCACATTTAAAAAATGATGGGAATATTAGTTGTAAACAAATTTTTAAATGTATAAAATGGATAAAAATTAATTAAAATAAATAAAAGTATGATAAAAAACATTTTATAAAACATTTTTATATAACATGTATATGGAAGAAAAATATACAAAAACTAAATAAAAATACATGGTCAATATCAATTAAAAAGACCACCCATTATATTTTCCCCATAAATATGGAAGGAAATGGAAATTAAATTTTTAGACCACATTCATAAACACTAGATATGAAAAAAAATATGTTTCAAGAAACTAATCTCATATTATTTCCCATAGATGTAACATTAACATAAATAATATCAAAAATAAATGAGAATGTAATATAATGCCTTCTCCAGTTTGGTATCTTTTCATTCATAAAAAGAATGAAATAAATAATTCAAGTGAAACTTTTAAAATCATAAAAATAATAATAATAAAGATTTAGCATGTCAAAATTCCATTATATACCCCTCAAAAATGATTATAGTTTCATATCATAAACTTATGTCTCAAAAAAGGAAATTTCTTAGGAATAACTATTACGAAGATCATACCATTGAATTTTAGAGTTAATAAATGAATTTATTGGGGGTATAAAATTTAAATAACATAAAATAATTTCAAATAAGACATAATATAATAAAAATTTATTAACAAAATATAATAATACCAAATACAGTGACGAAGTAATATAACCCAATGATGGGAAATTGAGTTCTAATATTATTTATAACATGGAAACATTGAAGTAAAATTCCATTTGATGAAATCATAAAATTGAAACCTAAAATAACCTGGTATATGAATAGTTCATTATATTACATGTATATGTGTAATCTTAAACACTATATAAAATAAATTATATTCATGGAATTAATATATGTCTTAGTGAAGGAATTTTGGATGAAGTCTTTTACCTCGAGTCCATAAATTTCATGTATGTCCTTTAACTTCTATATAATATAAATATAAAAAGTAATTTTTCATAGTAATAAATTTATATAGTTTTAATGACTTGTAATTAAATCATTTAATTTAGTTATTGTAAATTTAATATTTAAATACTTAATTAGTTATGTTAATGTCGGTCATTTTGATGAAGTTTTGTTCATTTTTTCAAAATTAATTTGGTTTTTTGAACTTGGAAAAATATGTCATTGTTTCAACATATAAAAAATTATTATTATCACATTTTTTCTATAATTATTCAATTATTATGATTTTTAAAAAAATCATTAATTTTTTTTATTAAAAATGGACTAAATTACAATCATGAATATGGTAGATAATATGTACACGTGAATAATGTTTCCAGTTTATAACAATTTTATGGAAAGAATTTAAGGATTATTTTGTATTTAAATAATGATAATAATTATTTAACTAAATATACATATATATCATCCATATTTTGTGGTGAGGAAAAAATAATCACATCACTTCATTGTGGTGGTAGTCAATACATACGCACGATCAACGTTTTCATATTTAAGTGAATGGAAATGTAAAAAAATTGATATGTTATATTTTATAAATATAAATATATAATTAATATAATATAATGTCATATAAAACACATATATTGATTAAATTTATACTTTTTACCTTTTATGAAAACATTTTGTGGAAAATGAATGGGATCTCTTCGCAAGGCAGTAGTCCTCTGTACATAGAGGCGATGTGGTCATATCCTCTGTGGAATGGAATGTAAAAGGAATATGTGGTATATTAATTCAAAAAAATTAGGTACATTATAAATATCATATATATAATTTAAATCCAACATTATATATATTTGTGAGAGGTGATGATGAAAAATGACTTCCATCGTCCAGGAATGTGGTAGTTTTCCATACACATATATGATGGATTATTTACTCATTTGATGGAGGTGTAGGTGTATGTTTTTTATGATATCAAAATAATAAAATATCACTATATAGTATATTTTTTTATTATATCATAATTTTTAATAATATTTAAAGGAGGTGGAATAAGAAACAAAAAAATGTTCTGGTAAGAATAATTACTCTTCTTCAGACAACATCTTTATGATTATACCTAATCCATTTTCATATTGTATGTGAGATCATAAAAACTCCAATATGAATATTGGTAGAATTTTATAATGGTATTTGGGAAGTTATTGTATCGTCCCGGCCCGGAATCCACTAAACCAGTGCTCCAAGCCAGTTCACCACAAGGCCTCAAGCACGCCTCCCCGTACGCCAGAGGCTGCCGACTAGTAGCGAGGGCCTAGAGTGTGATAGTGGGGAGACTATGACCTCATACCAGAATATGAAAATAGAGGAAATAACTAAGTATCATTCACATTGGAAAGTAAACAGAGTTCACAAGTAGTAAACAACTGAAATAGAACATTTTGCAATACAAAAATTATGTAAAATCCCGAAAATCTATGCAATAAAATAGAACACTGGTCACCCATTGGGCTGACCATACAGATACAAGTATAAAGAAACAGAAAGTAAAAGTTCAGGGCTCTGTTACTAACTCTGTTCCAATCCACGTACCTGATCTCCAGACAATATCGAAATGCAGTAGCCCAACCAGTAAAACCACTCGAGCAGCTCCGCTCTATCATGCAACACTGGGCCTCAGTCCTATCCACCATGAAACTCGTGATCAACCTAAAATGTAGACATAAGGTTTATACGTACACCGAGGTGCACATGCAGGGGTCACAAATAATATCAGTAGGGAACCCCGACAATCAACCTATAACAATGCTGCTAAAAGTGTATGAAACAACAATGTGCTCAGCCTAGCTGGAACACAACAGAAGGAAGTAAACCAAACGTGAAACCACTGTTGAACTCAGGGTATGTAATCCCCGTCAACCGGGAAAGTGCCACCATGGATGTCCATATCTATACACGTACACATGTATAGTCCCATACCTATACACATATAAATAAATATGAATATTCATGATGAAGTGATTCAAATAAAAAGATAAAATATCTACATATGATCCTTGGAACCATAATCCCGATTTCTCGGACATCCTATCCAAGGGAATTGAGCTAGACGTAGTTCCACTCAAGCCTTGTATCAAATAAGTCAATATCTGGGTCCGTAATCCCATCGACATGTACCTGCTTCAGCCAACGCTGGAGATATGCATCTGAACAAGCTAAACAAAAACAAGATATCCTCTAGTTCAACCAATCAAACAGAAGAATGAAGATAACACAAAGGTAACCATCTTGAAAGTACTCGCAACCAGCCCCTCTGGTTCTATCCAAGAAGTACCAACAACCCTCTGGGAAGTACACTCGGCCTAACCCCTCTGTTTTGGTCATATGAAATTATAAGACTCTCTGGGGAAGCTCTCTTAGTAAATTCACTTTATAGTATAGGGTAGTCAGGGACTCTCTGAGGAAGATCACGTGATCTAACCCTCTCATAGTCCCAAGGTATAGAAACTCTATGAGGAATCTCACTTAGTCAATTCCTCATATAGTTTTAGGTCTATCACAGTCTCTCTAAGGAATCTCACATAGTAAATTCCTTCTCTAGTCTGGAAAGGATTTAAAGAAATTAAAACAAAGTAAAGACTCTTTGAGGAAGCTCACTCAGTCTATCCTCTTGTATTTTATAATATCCATGACTCTCTAGGAAGCTCACTTGGTCTTTCCCCTATAGTTTATAATTTCCAAGACTCTTCGAGGAAGTAAACTCGGTCTACCCTCCTATAGTCTATAATCTCTTAGACTCTCTGGGAAGCTCACTCGGTCTATCCCTTATAGTATATAGAACAAGGTTCTCACGGTCTCGTTCCAATCAGGGAATAATAATGCTATAAGGACAAAGTACACCTATAGAGATACTTGGCTATCCAGTCTACAGAAAAAAGCATGTCAAGAACAACACTCCATCCTATAGTTGCAAGGCATGGAAAACATTCATCCTAAAATGCAAGCTAGACCCAACAGTCAAATATCAAGCAACATGGGAAAACATATCCACAGCAAGGTAAATTACACCATTTAAAATCAATCCACCTCTACTCAGGCACACAAGGAATAGTAGGAATCCAAACTAACAAGAAAGAGGCATCGTGTCAGACTCAGAAGCCACCAACAAGGAAGCACCTCTGGTAAACACTACAACATCAGCAAACCAAGTAATAAATAAAAAAATAGTGAGCGTGGCTGGAGCACCCAACCCAAAAAACACCCAAAGGCCAAAGCGATTACTAGTTTGGAATGGATTCTAGGTGAAACCCGATCACCATCTCTACCCAAACCCGGAATAACAACTCAGGGTTGGTCAAACCATGGGCACCCACTAGGTCCCTCAGGTCAAACACTGAAGAGGCATCATACTCGGGATCCTCCAGGTAAACATGAGTGAATGAATCCTAAGTAGGATCCTCAGAAAAGAGTAAGGTAGGAATCCTACATGAGATCCACAAAGGAAGGACAACATATGAATTCTATAACATGGTTCCTGTCAAAGGAAGAACAAGAGATAGATCCTACAAGGGACTCCCTAGGTCAGGACACAAGCAAAGGCATCCCTCTGGGGATCCTTAGAAGTAACTGGTCTCAAAGCCTCATTGGCCAGAAGTAAACGTCTCAAAAGGGTAACATTATATAAAGCATGGTTTATGGGAGATAGCTCATAGATCATCTCCTATTAAAGGACTCAACTAAGTTGGTCCGAACACCCAACCTATCATCCACACCATGTCTCACTCTCAGGTGACAACTGAACTCGATAAGTGGAGGAAGAACCCCTCCATTTATATTGAAACACCAAAAAAAGTCCTTTATATTACCTATAAATGTAAAAATGATTCCTCCATTGAGATATGCGTGGTAAAACACTCAGAATAGACTACTCACGCGCCCAATTATGACTTCTAGAGCCCAAGATATCTCAAAATTTATAAACTGAAGCAATACATGGCCAGAGTACATGGCCCGAGCACAATGGGCATGCATGTGTAATAGTACATGGTGAGTACTTTACATTATATAAAGTTTACTATTCACAAAAAGTTACATCGTGTCCGTTTTCACCCGAACACATGCCCATGTACCACTACACGGCGTGTACTTAAAGTACACGACGTGTAGTCCTAAAAAAAACCACTATTTCGTGTTCTACTCTACAAGGACAGCAACACGGCCACCCACTACATGGCGTGTACATAAGAACATATTGTCTCCCCTGAACAGGAAGAACACACAGCGTGTACCCCGAGAATACACGCCGTGTATTCTGGGTTTTCCGATGGGAAAACCCAGAAAACACCTGAAACGCCCGTTTATGCCCCCAAAACATTAGATCCGAACTTAAGAGGACACAATAAAGAAATATAATTCTTCAAAGACATAAAACTACATGTTTAAAGGGGATATATGGAGAAAACATAAATGGATCTACGTTCGGGTGGAAACCGCCGAAGCCTCGGTTGATTTCTTGGCTCCCGGTAGCTTCACGCCAACTCAGGGCGTCGAGAGCTTTGAATCGGTACCCTTCTTTGCTTCCAACTCTCCCTATTTCTCAAACTCCATATCTTCCATATGTCACGGCCAAAGGGGGATCGACGTAGGAGATGAGTTCAAGGAGGAGGAAGAATGAAGGGAGAAGAAAAGAAAAGGACGAAAAAGTGGGATGGGTCGGCCCTGGCGCCCGACATGAGTTTATGCCTTCCCTATGCTAAACACCATGTTCCAGACTCAAAGACGCAGATGGAAACTCAATACGACTCTCCGTTTAAAAGTTATTTCCAAATTATTCTATGCGAATAATTTAATATTTAATTTAATAATATTTAATATGAAATATTTCGCCAAAATTCGAACAGCTCATATTTCATCCAAACTCCTCTCCTAGGGTAAACTCTCTATTCTGGGACCAACGGAGATGTCAGAAAAAAAATCCAAGATTAGTTTGTAGGGTAAAATGACCATTTTACCCCTCATGAGCATCCAACAACAAAAATTTAAATTTCTGCTCAAAACGAATGTCTGGAAAAACATGGGTTCTAACAAACTCCCCACCATAAACCTTTTCGTCCCCAAGAAGCCCAGTGAAGGAAACAACAACCAAGCTTATAACCCGAGCCTCAGCACCACCAACCTATCAAGACCATCCGACGACCAGCCCTATAGTGTTAACAACCACCTTCTACACATAAGATATTCAACTTCCACCATACTGGTACTCCCCACCATAGTAACACCCATGTCGTCATCTTATAAGAAAACATCGAGCTCAAAAGCCCACTGGAAAACACCGAAGTTTAACCAAAAGATGAAAAACCACCCTCAAAGTCCAATGGTTCACTCCCCAGCGTATGGATTTCCTTATACCGCTTCATGATCGCAACCCAAAAAGGATCCATTCACAACAGGGATGAACATTTGGAATGAAAAAGAGCTCTATGTAGGGTCGAAGTTCTCTCAGCATACTCAAGACGAATCAAGATAGAACATGATTGTCTCTTACAGGAGTACACTAAGATTTCATCGAAGGTGTGTCCAGCTCCCTCTGAGCCATGCTAACATCCTTCCAAAAACCGACCAAGATTAATGCCTGGGTCAACCATTTCACAGTAACCCGAAATTTCACAAAGTCACCTCTACTATAGAAACATCAAAAACATAGGTTGACCAGGCTAGTCACCCGAACATGCCTGCTCGTTGAAACCAGTAGTGAAACAAACACCACTATAAGGCATTAAAAAACACTGGCCCACCTTCTCACCCAGGATTCCCTAAAACAAAACAGACATCGATTGATAATGGATCGAGTCAAAACCCTAGGTCTCTAGGTCTTCCACCTATCCCTATAGAAAAAGCCTCACAACTAGGTCACAAGGTCTAACCACCTTTCCAAAAAGATACAAAACCACTCAGAAGATGGTAATGTTCACAACGACCCATGAAGGTCAAAACCAAAACACAGCCTATAGGGGCCGTGATCCTCTCTGAGCATCCTCAGAAGGAACGCCTCCTTGGATGTCACAAAAAAAATAGAAGAGACAAGCGGAGATAACACCCATTGGGTATCTATATACAACAATACCACAAGGAGGTCCAGTTCATAAGAAAATCCTTGGTATCTATCGTCATCGGTTCAATGATCCGACTAGATAACTATAGACCCGAGAAACAAAACCCAATAAGGGGTTAAACAAAAAGGCATCACGTGCCACATAGACTAACTAGGGTCACTGCACCACCTGTGCAAAAGGACCGAATCATCATCCTCACACCATCACCTCAATGTAGATCCACAAAACCTGCCATTAGATTAAAAGGTATGTGTATGCAGACCCAAAGGTCTTAGTCTTCAGTAAAAAAACACACTAGTAGACCTATATTCTTTGAATCCTATGTTCCTAGTATGATGTATGAGACACCTCTTGCCTTTTCCAGACAAGAGTTAAAATCTATCCCTGTCATCTTACAAACGGCCAAGATCCAGAGATCCATAGTAAATAAAAACACCACACAACATGTGAGTCGCTCAAGGAAAAAATCATATACAACCTTAACATCACAAAATCAGAACAAATATCCCAAACCCTGGAAACCAGGACTTCTTACCGGAACAAGTGTTCGGGACGCACTAGTCCGATATCCATCACCGGTTCCGACACATTCCTAATAATCCTATCTACCATATCTGAAATTGTAATAACCAGGAAAGAAAACTCATTTGATACCACATTGTAACGTCCTGGCCCGGAAGCCACTAAACCAGTGCTCTTAGCCGGTTCGCAACAAGGCCTCAAGCACGCCTCCCCGTACGCTAGAGGCTACTGACTCGCATCGAGGGCCTAGGGTGTGATAGTGGGGAGACTTTTCCCTCATTCCAGAGTATGAAAATAGCTGAAATAACAAAGTATCATACATAGCAGAAAGTAAATAGAGTGCAGAAACAGTAAAAAACTGAAATAGAACAATCTGTAATACTAAAATGCTATAAAATCCCAAACAGATATGCAATAAAATACAACACTGGTCACCCACTGGACTGACCATACAGATACAAGTACAAAGAAACTGAAATTAAAAGTACAGGTCTCTGCTACAAACATCGAGCCAATCCACATACCCAATCTCTAGACAATATCGAACTGTAGCAGCCCAACCAGTAAAACCACTCGAGAAGCTCTGCTTGATCATGAAACACTGGGCCTCATCCCTATCCACCATGTAACTCGTTATCAACCTGAAAAGCAGACATAAGGTCTACACGTCCACCGAGGTGCACGTGTAGGGGTGATAAATAATCTCAGTAGGGCTCCCCGACAAGAAATCTATAACTGTGCTGCTAAAAGTGTATGCAACAACAATGTGCTCAGACTAGCTGGAACACAAAAAAAGAAAGTAAACTAAACGTGCAACCACAGTTGAACTCAGTGTATGTAATCCCTATCAACTGGGCAAGTGCCACCATGGATATCCATATCTATATACGTACACATGTATAGTCCCATACCTATACACATATACATAAATATGAATATTCATGATGAAGTGATTCAAATAAAAAGAAACAATATCTGCAGATGATCCTTGGAACCATAAGCCCGATCTCTTGGACATCCTACCTAAGGGCATTGAGCTGGATGTAGTTCCACTCAAGCCGTATATCAAATAAGTCGATCTCTGGGTCCGTAATCCCTTCGAAATATACCTACTTTGGCCAACACTGGAGATTTACCTCTGAACAAGCTAAACAAGAACAAGTTATCCTCTAGTTCAACCAATTAAACACAAGCAGGAAGATAACACAAAGGTAACCCTCTAGAAAGTACTCACAGCCAACCCCTCTGATCCTATCCAAGAATTACCAACAACCCTCTAGGCAGTATGCTCAGCCTAACCCCTCTGGTTTGGTCATACGAGATTATAAGACTCTCTGAGGAAGCTCGTTTGGTAAATTCCCCTTATAGTCTTGGGTATTCAGGGACTCTCTGAGGAATATCACGTGGTCTAACCCTCTTATATCCCCAAGTACTAAAAACTCTCTAAGGAAGATCACTGAGTCAATTACTCTTATAGTCTCAGGTCTATCACAGACTCTCTAAGGATGCTCACTCAGTAAATTTCTTCTCTAGTTTGGAACGGTTTTAAATACATTCAAACAAATTAAAGACACTCTGAGGAATCTCCCTTGGTCTAAACTCTTGTAGTCTATAATATCCAAGACTCTATGGGAAGCTCACTCAGTCTATCCCCTGTACTCTATAATGTCTAAGAATCTCTGAGGAAGCACACTCGGTCTACCCTCCTATAGTCTCTAATCTACAGGACTCTCTGGGAATCTCACTCGGTCAATCCCTTATAGTCTATAGTACTAGGTTCTCACAGTCCCGTTCCAGTGAGTGCATAATAATTCTATAAGGCCTAACTACACCTATAGAGCTACTTGGATATCCAATCTACAAAAACAAGCATGTCAAGAACAACACTCCATCCTATAGTCGAAAGGCATGGAAAACAGGTGGCCTAACAGGCAAGGTAGACCAAACGGTCAAAAATCAAGTAATATGGGAAAACACATCCACATAAAGGTAAAATACACCATTTACAATCAAGACACCTCTACTCAGGAACGCAAGGAATAATAGGAATCCAAACAAACAAGAAAGACGCATCACATCAGGCTCTGCAGCCACCAACCATGAAGCACCTCTGGTATGCACTATAGCATCTGCAAACCAAGTCATATATAAAAAAATACTGAGTGTGGCCCGAACGCCCATCCCAACAAACACTCAAATCCCAAAGAGATGACCAGTTTCGCACGGGTTTTAGGTGATAGCCTATCACCATATATACCCAAACCTGACATAACATCTCATTTTTGGTCAAACCACGAGCACCCACTGGGTCACTCAGTTCGAACACTGAGGAGGAATCATACTTGGGATCCTCTAGGTAAACACGAGCGAAGGCATCCTACGCGGGAACCTTAACAAAGAGTAAGGGAGGAATACTACACAGGATCCTCAAAGGAAGGACTACATAGAAATTCCATAACACGGTTCCTGTCAATGGAAGAACAAAAGAGAGATCCTATAGGGGACTCCCTAGGTCAGCACACAAGTAAAGGTATCCCTCCGGGGATCCTTAGAAGTACCTGGTCTAAAAGCCTCATAGTTCAGAAGGGGACGTCTCAGAAGGATAATGTTCTATAAAGCATGGGTTACATGAGATAGCTCATAGATCATATCCTATTAAAGGTCTCATCTAAGTTGGTCCGATCACCCAACCTATCATCCACACCATGTCTCACTCTCAGGTGACAACTGAACACGATAAGTGGATGAATAACCCCTCTATTAAGATAGAATCCCCAAAACCTCATTTATATTACCTATAAATGTAAGAAGGATTCCACCATTGTGATCTTCGTGGAAAAATTATCATAATCGACTACTCACAAACCCAATTCTTACTTCTAGAGCCCAAGATATCTCCAAATTACTAAACTGAAGCAGTACATAGCAAGAGTACATGGAGAGAGCAAAATGGGCATGCATGTGTAATAGTAGATAGTGTGTAATTTACTATACATAAAATGTAATGTTCATAAAAATTTATGTTGTGTCCTTTTTTACCCAAACACATGCCCATGTACCTCTACACGGTGTGTGCTTAAAGTACACAACGTGTAGTCCTAAAAAACCACTATTCTGTGTTCTACTCCACATGGCCAGCAACACAGCCACCCACAACACGGCGTGTACTCAAAGTAGACGGAGTGTACTTAAGAAAAAATTTTCTTCCAAAAACGGGAATAATACATGGTTTGGTCCCCTGGAATACACGCTGTGTATTCTGGGTTTTCCGATGGGAAAACCCTGAAAACACCTGAAACTCCCGTTTTCACCTCCGAAACATTAGATCCGGTCTTAAGAGGACACAAGAAAGAAATATCATTATTAAAAGACATAAAGTGATATTTTTAAAGGGGATATATGGTGAAAACATAAACGTCCCTACCTTTGGACGAAAATAGTTGATGTTTCGGTTGATTTCTCGGCACCCGGTTTCCGCATGCCGACTCAGCGCGTCGAGAGCTTCGAATCGGTACACTTCTTGGCTTCCACCTCTCCCTATTCCTCAAACTCCATATCTTCCATATGTCATGGACATAGGGGGAGCGGCGTAGGATATGTGCAGAAGGAGGAGGGAAAAATAATAGAGAAGAAAAGAAAAGGAACGAAAAAAATGAAAGAAGAAAAGAAAAGGAAGAAAAATGGGGCTGGGACGGCCCCGATGCCCGACATGATTTTATGCCTTCCCTAGGCTAAAAAACCCATTTCGAACTCAACGGCGTAGACGTAATCTCAATATGATGCTCTATCTAAATGTTATATCCAAATGAACCTAAGAGAATAATTTAATATTTAATTTAATAATATTAAATATTAAATATTCCGCCAAAATTTGAACAGCTCAGATTTCATCCAAACTCATGTCCTAGGGTAAACTACCTATTCTGGGAGAAACGGAGCTATCATAAAAAGAATATGAGATCATCTGTTAGGGTAAAAGGACCATTTTACCCCTCATAAGCATCCAACACCAAAAATTTAAATTTCTGCTCAAAACGACTGTCTGGAAAAACATGGGTTCATAAAGTTATTTGCTGAGAAAATATTTCTTAAGGGTATGAAGTGGAGAAGAGAGGGTTTTTCCTTTTATAAGTGTGGTATTGGACACTCTTTGAATGATTGAAAAGAAAAAAAGTGATACCCAGGTCTTTTGAATGAATGAAAGTCTCCAAAATTGCCATTATTGGGCCTTAAGTGTAATAAGGTCTAAATATAGAAAAAAATGTATT
The DNA here is from genome assembly GCA_963277665.1 of Viscum album. Classification (NCBI taxonomy): domain Eukaryota; kingdom Viridiplantae; phylum Streptophyta; class Magnoliopsida; order Santalales; family Viscaceae; genus Viscum; species Viscum album. The sequence goes on from OY728156.1 coordinate 74,043,453, forward strand.
TTAGAAAAGTTATTAGGTAATTTTAACCCTTATCTTTTTAGGTTAACCCCTCGATTAACCAGTTTCCCCCTTAACTGTAGTAAAAGGTTTTTCTGGTTTAAATATTCATTGTGACAAACAATTATGTTGAAATTATTACCCAGTATAAATTTTTTCTAAAAAAATTTTGTTACCTTTTATAAAAATAAATTCATACATGTTTCATAATTTTATAAAAAATTAGACCCACAGACATGAAAAAATAATGGTTTTTTAAGAAATTTATTTTTCGATAATAAGACGATTTTATATTAACTCTAAGAATTGTAATAATCATTATAATATTTTAAATTAATTTTTATATATATAATAAATATAAAATTAATTTAAATAATTCATAATTATGGGTTATTTTAATTAAATAAAATGGAGAAACATAATGATCATTTACATATTTTTTAAAATGAATTTTTTATAAACCCAAAAATAAATACATACTAAAATTCATTATAAGGATTACTAAATTATAATTATTTATATTAAATATAATTATGTAATAATAATTTTAATTAAAATGAAAATCAAATCATTATTGGAAATTTAAATTTCTTATTTTATTGAAGATAAATGGTAGATATACAAAAATCTGTATTTTTCACTATTCACTAAAATATCAATAATTTTCAAAAAATACAAAAAACTCAACCTGTGTTAATTCATATATGATGATCTAGAAAATTATATTCATTGTTTTAAATAACCAATACTAGAAAAATGTCTTATACCCACGGTTCAACACCGTTGGTATAGACCCCAAATCTGTGGGTATAGGCTATACCCACTATTTTGGGAACTGTGGGATTGAAAGGCGTCACAATAGGGGTCTCATCCTATACCCACAGTTTTGGAGAACCATGGGTAAAGATATATTGACACCCTGTAATATTTCTATCCACCGTTTCTATGGATGATACCCACATTTTTCAAACCGCGGGTATTTAATAAAACAATAAAATCGGGATGGGGTTTCGAACCCACACCTATTTCAATCTATCTAACCTACCCGACCACTCACACTACTTCTTATACATGTTTTTATATGTACATTTTAATTAATATATTAATTTTCACGACTGAATTCTAAAATCATAAAATCGGAGTCTCGAACCAGTGACCTGCCGAACAGAGAACCTGCCCCGAACCAACCAATATGCATCAACTACACCTATATGTATCTGCATTTACAATAATTTATTAATCCTTGACTCTGTATTCAAAAAAAGTCTGGCAGGATTCAAACCAGCATCTCACTCGAGGACCGTCCAGTGCTTAACTAACCATGTTGCATCGACTATAGGCCTTTGTATCTGCATTTATAATAATATAATAATCATTGTCTCTATATTCAAAAAAATAGAAACTAGAAGGATTCGATACCTCAACGGCTGCAACAGATATGAAACGCCTCACCAACCAAACCGCAGAACAAATATGTTTATATATTTCTATCAAACTAAATATATAAATTCCAACCATGGGTATAGGATGGAAAACTATGGGAATAGGTTTTCCCGCCAAATTTTTTTTGTTTCCCACACATTTTCTTTGGCCGCAGGGAATGCTATCCCTACAGTTTTAATAAACCATGGGTATATACCCTTAATGAAAAATATTTATCCCCACAGGTTTTCCAAAAAATTGGGGATAGTCCTTGAAATAAATACATATACCCACGGTTTTACAAAACCTTGGGTATTGGCTTTCGAAAAAAACTTTATCCCAACAGTTTTGACAACACTGTGGGGATATGACTTGAATTAAACACTTATACCCACATTTTTGGAAAACCGTGGGTATAGGTTCCCACACTATACATATACCCACATTTTTCCTAAACCGTGGGTATAAGGAACTAATATACACATAGTGTTTCTCAAAACCATGGGTATAGGGATATTTTTTAGTAGTGATCATTATATATGGTATTGAAATTAATTGTAATATTTTCTCAAAAAATAAATAAAAACCCATATTGAAAAAAATCATTTTTATGTATAAAATTAAATTACTAAAAATAAATTGATTATTTTCCATGAATTTATAAATGAATTTATATTGATTTTGAAATATATATATATATATATATCATAAGTTATTAAATATAATTCATTTAATGAATTTAAAGGTTATGTTAGAATTGTCATGATTGAATAATTTTTTTTGGTTTATTCATTTTTAGTGTTGTGTATCTTGTGTATTGTGTAACAGATTTTTCCTTTCTAAAATAGTGAGGTGATATATTCTCCCACCCACCGCAACACATTAATAAATCTCTTCGTCACAATTTATACTTTTACTTAATAATTTAATATTTTTAATTTTAAAATAATTTTTTGAAAACCCACACTATATAATGTGTTAATAATGTTTCCACATGAATATTGAGAAAGAGAGTTAATTATGAAGGTCATCCTGAATAATGAATAAGAAGGTTTCCAATAAGGGAAAAAATATTGGGAACTAATGATATAGACAGGGAATACATATTTTTCTCTAAATAATTATGGAAACTGATAGGAATCATTGATCACATGAAATTTAATGGTCATGAACACATCCGCATCCACAAAACAATAAATCATAAAGGTGTGGAAATCCCCATAATTTCATTAGAAATGAACATAATTACAATAAATTTCCATATTTATGATCCTTTTTTATAGTTGAGGAATTTCCTACCATCTATACGAAGAACATAAGGAAATATAGATAATTAATATATTTAGCATTATCCTTTAATAAATTTCTACCACAATTTCATCTTTTAATTCAATCAAATATTATTCAAGATAAGTTTTTTGTTCATGAAGCATAAAAATATAATTTTAAAGGATAACATAACCATAAAAGAAAAAAACTAATTTCCACATTTTTTAGAGATTAACCAAATAAAGAATTTGTTAAAAAAATCTTTGATAATTATAAAATAAAAAAACATTTATATGATGAAATAAAAAAAAAATCCCCAAAAATAAATAGTAATACCTTTTTTAAAAAATAAATCATTATGTAAATTAAAAAACATACATCACAAATTTCCTCAATAACCATAAAAGTAATAACTTTTTAAACCTTAATGGTTACCTTGTAACATTAATCTTATAATCCCAGTAATATAATAATCTTTATTCTAAATAATCATTATTCACTTTGTAACCAAATCACTTTTCAATCCCATTTTTATCTATATGATTAAAAAATTCCCATATTTAACTCAATATCCAAGATCATATAAACTGTAAAGGTTATTAATACCTTAAATCATATGCCAAAAAATGTAAAGGAATATTTGACATTAAACTGAAGCTATAAATATAAATTAATCTTACAAATTTCTTATGATGTCACATTAATAACTTTAAGATCTCAACACGTAAAACCTTAAATGGGTGTATAATTCATAAACATATAACCGAAATTAATCATATAAACACATGATGGTTTCTATAACTATTAATATAACAAAACATGAGAACATCCTAATCTTAAAAACTATCTAAACCATGCATTTATAAAAAAAATAATATTCTTGAATACACACTCCTAGATCTACTGTTAAAAACATAGAAATTGTATTTTTGGACATAATACTAATGAATGTGAGACAAATTCTGCCATGAAGACTTTAACTCATAAAATGGATGTATTATATCACATAAATAAGAATGAACCTTTTAGGTTTATAGTCTTATTGAATTAAGAAAATCATTGAAAAACATGGATTCATAAAAATAGAGTTCATAAAAATCAACATCATATCCCAGTAAACCAATAAATTCATATTCCATATTTAGTCTTCAGCATATATCACCAAATTAAACACATTATAAAACCATTATATACATAAATATTTTAACATTGTTCTTCATAACTCATTGAAAATGAAACATAATATGGGAGATCTCAAATAATCAGTAATGATAAATATAATAATTAACAATTTAATGGTGTAAATGTTACATATATGAGGATAAGGATATGATTAAATAATAAAGTGAAAGATAAAAACGTAATATAAATCAAACCCATCAAAAAATGTATCATAAATAATGAAATATGGAATAATGTTTTAAAAAATAAAAGATTCAAATGATTCAAGAATTTTGATCCATGTGATGTTAATCATGACTAAAGGAAACATCACAATTCATAGTAGGAATAAATTAAAAATGTTATTATATTGGAATATTATCTTAATATAACTCATATATATGTAGTTAATAATATGTTAGAATTCCATATCTGGACAAACAAATGAATTAGAGGGTTGTAACCCCCTATCCTTGTCTTATAATATAACCACCCATCCTTGGTTAATAACATAACCACCCATCATTGATTTCTTACAAAACCACCCATACATGGTTTATAATGGAACCACCCATCATTATAAAAAATTTCAAAAAAATTTATCATGAATAAAATACATAAATATTTCATTTCATCATAAACCTAAAAGAAACAACCATAATTCTATTCATAAAATTTTTAACCCATTGAAAAAAACTGCTTCCATGAAAAACATTTTTAAACAATAATAATCCATATTAATAATATATGAGTTTTTAATAATTATAAAATATCCCCATTAGAGAATAAGTAATATGTTGTATTTTTTATTTAAATGGATGGATTAAAATTAAAGTGATACTAAATAATTTCTTGAGGAAAATAACCATTTCACATTTAAAATCACCTTTAAAAACTAAATGTTCAAAAAATATTGTCAATATAATTTGCATTAAAATTAACATTGATAATAATAATAAATTCTTCAAAACAATATTGTTCATGGTTTAAAAAATATCCATTCTTGCCACAAATGTTGAAATAATGACTCATTTCAAATCATCAGTTAAATTCAAAAAAACCTCATTCAAATAATTATAGGAACATTTCATTTAATAAATTTTTTAAAAGTAAAAAATTAAAAAAAAATGATTTAATTGTAAAAAGAGGATATTAAAAATTTTAAAACATTTTTATAAAATATTGATAGGGAAGAAAAATAATCATGGTATAGAGAATAATTCAAGATTAGTATCAATTATAAACAGCCTTCTTAATATTTATTTTATCTATAATGATAAAAATAAAAATTAAAGAGGTGAATCGCATTCATAACTATATGATAAGAATATATAGGTGGTTTGAGAGAATAATATCACAATATTTCATAAAATAGAACCTTCAACAAAAACAATACTGAAAAAAATGATAATGTAACATAAATCCTTTTTATTTTGTATAGTTTTCAATAATAATTTCCATAAATTATTAACATCAAAAGAAACATCAGATGTCATGTAAATAATGATATTTATGATATAATAGGTAAAATGTGTGGTATATATTCTTAAAAAATTAATATAGGTGTATATCAGAAATGAATGTATCAAAGAAGAACAATTTTATGAAAATAATTCTAACAATGATTAAATATTTGAAATTTATAATTAATCACTGAATCGATTTTCTTTATAGAATGTATATACACATAAGGAAATTATAAATACAGTATAATTTAATAATAATTCATTACACATGTAGTTATAGTATATCAAATACTATGTTTATGTAGTATTACCAAAGGAAATAAAATTGAGTTACGAAATTCTTTACCAATTGGTACCATTCATGTCAAATCCCTTTGGATGAAATATTTTAAATTGAAATTATATGTAACATGATTTATTATGAATTCATGATATCATATGTTAAATTTATTTAATATACACAATATATAAGAAATTATGTTTATAAATTAAAATATTAATTAATTAAGAGAAGTTGAAACAATGTCCCTTACCTCAAGTCCATAATTTCTATATAATTTAACTAACTCACGTAAAATAAAAGTATATGAAATAAATTATTAATTTATTAAATATTTATACTTTAGTTACTTATAATTAAATAATTTATAATATTTTTTTATAATTTCATATTAATAAACAAAATATATTATGTCAATATGATGTGTTTTTTCTACATTCAGTTATTATTTCAAAATAACTTTAGAGTGTTGGACATTGTCAAAGAGGTCTTTGTTTAAATACTTATAGAATAATAATCATGATACGATTATCATATTTATTAATAAGTTAAACATTTAAAACAAATCATGATAGGTGATTGGGAATAATGAACTATATTACAATCATAGAGATGGTAGCATGTATGTTTGCATGAGTAACATTTATATTTTTCAAAAAAGATTTTTCAACAAAGTTAAAAATTTATTTTTATTTAAGAATTTTATTCATATCATAAATAACTTATTATTTAATTAAATATAAAGAATTATATTTATCATTCAAGTTATTTGGTTTTGAAAAAATAATTTTGTCATTTTGTGGAGGTGGTATTCCACACATACGAATGAACTACGTTTTCATTTTTCAGTGAATAGAAATATACAAATTAAATGATATATTATATGTTTAGAATGATAAATATGTCCTTAATATATTAATAATTTCATATATATCACATATATTGGCCCCTTTAATCATTTTTACCTTTAATGAGTAACACTATATAAAAAATAATCACATCACTTCATGAGGCTGTAGTCGGCCAAACTCAAAAATGATGTTATCCAACCCCCCCACTAAATATAAATAAATAAGATATATGTGATATCACAATTGACAACGTATATTTTTGTTACATTTATCATATATATACTTTAAAAATATTAATATAAATATTCGTGATAAGTGATGATAAAATGAATGTTACCTCAATCCCCAAGGTAGTACTCCACCTTACGCATGAAGGGGGGTTTTGTTTCGCATAAGATGGAAGATGGGGAGGTATTGGGTTATAATATAAAAAAGAAAAAAATATAATTGAATGTGAGATATAATTTTTTTTATATCATAATTGTTGAAGAATAGTTTAAGGTCATGTAATAAAAAATAAATCAAAATCATTCAGTTAAGAATAATGCCTCTTCTTCGGACCATCCCATTAAGATTATACATAATACCATATTAGATTTTATTTCTAGTAAAAATATGAAAACTATGAATTTTTTTAGGAATTGAAAAATTTATTTCCTATGGAATTGGGTAATGTAATTTTTTTTGAGTATTAAGAGAAGAGTATAGTGAGTGCCCCTTTATAAATGGGGATAGGATACCCTTCAAATTTTTTAAAATAAAAAGAAATGTCGATGTATTTCACAAGATAAAAGGCTAAAAAATGGAGCATTATCAACAATTAAATGGAATAATATCTAAATATTTCCATAAAATATATTTTATAAAAAAGTTAGGTCAGTTTAAACCAATATTTTCAGTTTTAGCCCTAGTAAATCAATTTTAACTAAAACCATAGGAAAATATTTTAACTATTTGTATTATTAATTATGACTAAAAATTAGGTTGTACTTATTATATTATATATATTACTAAAATAAAAAATATATAGTTCATTTTACAAAAATATATTCACATAATTAGTTGAATTTAATTTAAAATTTAACCTGTATGCCTCATAAAAGGATATTTTTTTAAAAATTGACTTTTTGAGTATGTGATTACTTAATATTGAATCTAAGAGTAGTAATAATAATTATTTTAAATTAAATTAATATTTAAAAATATATAATTTATAAATTTTTTCAAATAATATGTCATTAATTGTATTTCAAATTAATTAAATTAGAGAAAAATTATCCACTTTAAAATAGTATGTTGAATAATTCTTTTTTAAACACCAAAAAATATACTAAAATTTGCTATAAATATGATTTTATGGTAATTAATTACATTAAATATAAATAATTAAATCTTATTTTTTTTCTTTTAAATTGAAAATTAAATAATAATTGGATCTATAAATTACATACATTATTGAAATGAAATGAACGTTTTTACAGATTTCCCTATTTTTCAATATTCTCTTAAAAATCAATATTTCCCAAAAATTATAGAAATATAACCATATTTTATTTTTCATATGTTGATTTGAAAAATTATTTTAATTTTATAATATTTATTTTATAAAATTTCTATAAATTTATTACAATACTTTCTCATATGAATTAATAAAAAATATTTTTTAAGAAAATATATATTAAAAGAATAAAATTACTTTACAAAACATTTACTGACTATTTAGTAAGGATTAGTCAATAAATTTATATTGAGTAGGATATATATATATATATGATAAATTATATAATAATATTCATACCCACTAATTTAACTACTAGGTTATAATTATCATATTTAAATAATAGAATTTTGTGGTTTTTTTTGTATTGTGTATCTTGTATAATATATAACATAGTTTTATTATCTAAAATATCATTGTTTTATAGTTACAAATTTAAAATGGAATCCTTCAGTAAAAAAAATTATTGAATGGTTGAGTGAATATCATCTTTTCCTGGTCATATTATATAATGGGAACAAAAAAATAACCATAAAACCTGGCCCAAGAAAACATATTGTGTCATAACTGCAAGTCCATCAAGAATAAAGTTGATGATTTAATGGTAAATTGATCCTTATAGATGTATTTATTAATTTTAATGCAATGTATTCCCACTAGACAATTGTTTTTCACCATCACTGAACAAACTCATCATTTTCATTTTTTACGGAAATGAAATTGGTTTAATTTTTCACAAAATAGATTGGCCCAAGCCAATAATAGTTAGAAAGAGTGTAAACCATACCATCCAAAACCAATATGTAGACCCATATTTTAAAAACATCCATAATACTGGGATTAATTCTCCTTGTTGATTTCATTACTGATTTAACATCACCCTCTAAAATATTCCAATGCAATATAATAAAGGGGCTAATAAATTGTAATTTATATAAGGTCCAACCAATTTCCATAATATTTTCTATAGAAAAATTTAAATTTTTTGTTACTTTTTCAAAAATAAGATAATTATAAATTATTACATGTAATTTTTCATCACTAAAAAGAAATGATTATTTCAAATTTGGGCGAAACTAATTATTTTATTAGTTATGTGGGTGTTATATTCATAGAAATGTCATAAGAACCAAATATAAATCATCAAAATAAGTTAATAATGAAAAAACTCCTTCTTCACATTTTACATCCATCACATATTTTGAAAGAACATGACTAGAATTGGAACATGAATCTATATTTACATTGAAATCAAGAGTGGTATTATTAAAAAAACATTTATAGAAATATTCTTAGAAATGAAATTGATCCTAATACTAAAAATATACCTAATAATTTATATATATACATTTTTAAAATTTTGAAAATCAGTATTTAGAGAGGCATTACATGATAGGCCAAAATTAGAGATGAAAAAACATAATTATCCTCTAAGACATACTTCATAGAGTATAAAATATTAAATAATTTTTTACATCCACAAACTGCATATAAAGTGTACCCTTATGGTCATTTATGATTGTCTTGGTTGTTTTGAGTAAATATATTCCACAAATAATGGGTGCAAGAAAAATTATCAGATCCCCCCCTCACCCACATTCTGCACATAAAAGTCATTATGAAATATATTATCTCTCACCAAAAAATATACATCTTGGAGAACTCATGTTGGGAATTTTATGGCCCTATTTTCTAATAGAACCACCACCATAGTCATATTTAGCTATTCAGCCAATAAGTAAGAGAAAATAGAGTGATTCGTGTTATTAATATTGGCACCCAAATCTCATAATTATGTTGAAAAATGAAACTCCCTGATGATGAATGGTATGGTTAATTTCATAGGGTCATTTCACTTTATAGAAATTTATAAGGTTGTTGTGATGAGTATATAAATATTCCTTACAGTATTTATTTTTTCATTTCCCTTGATCTATATTTGATAGGTACAATGATCATTCAATAATTTAAAATACATTGGTAAATAATTAATTTCCTTGATAAAAGGGATATTGATCTCAAATCCCATGAATGTGTGAAAAAATTATTTTTACACACTCTCCATAGAAATAGTTTTCATTTTTTATACGCATATAAGAAAATTAAGTAGTTTAGAGTTTATACATAAAACTACATTTCCCATTAAACTTCAAATTTGGTTCTATATCTCTTTGATGTAATTGTGGAATCTCACAATGTGGGTTGAACCCTAGTGGACTGTTAGGAAAACATTTATCTCATATTTTCTTCTAAATCCTCAATGTGATGATGATGACATTATCAATGGGATATGGAGTGGATGAAGAGGAACTGTTTATAGAGTTATTTCTTACCAGTTCAAAGAGGTTAGTGGAAATGTGGATCATTTGAATCTTCAATTCTCTAATGTTTATACACTAACACATAATCTTATTTTATTGATTAAGAACAATTTTGTTAAAAATATAATATTAGTATTTGAATATAATTTTAGTTAGAAATTTCATTTTTGAAGTTTATGTGTTGATTCTTGGGTTTTGAATCTCTTGTAGAGATATTGAAATCCCTTATAATAAGTTATTGTTTGATGATTATATTCTTAAAAATGTAGGACTTTTTGTCAACTGTATTAATACCTCATTGTAGACTTATAATTCCACGCTTGTTTTATATTTGTGTTATGGGACTTTAACTTTTCATTGGGGGTGGTTTTTGTTTTTTTAACATGGTCTCTTGAGGAGTAAAGTTCAAAAATACTCTTCCGCTTATAATTTTGGGAAACAATATATAGCGTGGTCTTGTTCTGTGAAAATTCCACAATGCCTAATAAGAGTGGTATGAGATATCATTCACCAAAAAGTAATATTTATCACCATAGTGTTCACTTAATCTATATAAGTATAAATTAAATGATTTTTAAGATAATTTGGACATCCCAAGTGTAATCCTTTAACTCATGGTGTACCTTTTTTCCCCAAGTTGTTGAATATGTTTTACATCCTTTCAATAAATTTCCATTCAACTACTAGTGTTTTACCAACCAAATATCCTTCTATCATGATATCCACAATTCTACACTTTAAGGGTGTAATGAATTTTTATAAATACATGATCAAGATTTTCTCATTGATTTTGTTATGTGGTAATATTACACATAAATTCTTGAATATCTCCTAATACTCATAAATATTAACTCCCCTTAAGATTTATTGATCTGTGCATTTTTTTCTGAATAGAAGTAGTACATAATGTCTGAGGAAGCAAAAATTAGAACATAAATTCAAATAAATCCAACATGTCACGTATTGAGGTTATAAATAATACATCCAATATTTTTTAGTTCTATCAACTGATAATGTTAATGATCTTATTCTTATTTCGTCTTCAGATGTATTCCTTAATTGCAACATTGAGCATGCGTCATTGAATTCTCAAAGGTGTTTTTTTGCATCCTCACTACATATGAAATATTTTTGGAAAATTCTATATTATTCCTTATTTTAATTAAAATTATGATTTCAGGTTTAGTAATTCAATATAAGTTGTTTTATTATCAATTTACACAGAAAAAAACTATTTAATAGTCCTATCATGTAAACATTTATTATATTTAGATATTATTCTTATTTTATGGTTAATTTGGATATACTACCAATGTTAACATTATTATAATGGAGTAATTCCATAAATACGTGAATGTTGAAACTTCCTATAGAATGAAGCCCTAAAATTTACTCTCTGAGGATATATTCAATATCAGGTTCAAGAAAAATGATATCCATGGGATTAGTTCATTTTATAAATTGAAGAAAAATAAATAAAACAAAAAGCAGACTGTAATATAATTATAATAAATTTGAATTAATGGTCCTAAAATAGAAAAAATAATAAAAGGGAAGATGGTTTGATAAAAATATATAAATAATTTTAAATAAAAACAATAAATACCTATAATTAGTTGTAAAAAATATTTTCCTCTCTAGAAACATTTCCAATTTGAAATATCATTATAGATGTATCCATCAAATTATGTGTAGTTTTTAGTGTTTAGGTAAAACAGGGTGGAAAAATAAGGTCATTGTCTATAGAGGTTGAAATTAGAAAAAAATTGAATATTATTTTAAAAAAACTAAAAAAAAATTATAATTTTTATATATTTGTTTTTTTAAAACATAAGAAGCATTAGGGTAGAATAAAATTGTTTATATATATATTTAATTTATAAAAAAAGATTCTTTTTTATAAAATATTTTTAGATGATGTAATTAATCAAAATAAATCACTTAAACATTTTAATAATCACAATTTTTTCAATGAAAATCCATTAAAATTGAATCCCATAAATTATTAACATCAAATCCATAAGTAAATTGATATAAACACTAAGATGAAAGTTATCAAAAACATTGTATAAACTAGAAAAACATAATAATAGTACCCTTAAATGATTTTCATTCTTTAGAAAACTTTTAGTATGTGGTTACATAAATAAAATACCCACATATATAATTGTTAAATAATTCTATTTATGGGTTATATTTGATCTCTATAAATTTATCTCAAAATATTTTTTTTATAATTAACATTTGTTTCTCAAAATTCTTGCATTAATTGGCCTCTGGTAAAAAATTATTATCATTTGAATGATTTTTAAATACTAATACATTTGTTAGATTATATTAATTGAAATTTTAGTGGTATTTTATATTTAGAAAAAATCATTGAATGGAGTGATAATTAGATCAATTAATAAGAAAATATAATATTCCATGGATGAAGTTGTCATCATAAAAACTACTTTCACATGTAATGTTATAGAAGGGTATAAATAAATAAAATTTATACTCTTCATTTCAATCCTAAATAAGGGGAAAAAATATAAATAAATTAGAAAACATAATTAATGGAATAGAATTATAGAATTTTATTACAACAGTAGAAAAATTATATCATATAGGTGGAAGAGGAGTATTCTGAATGTGATTCTAGAAAATGTGCTTCCATCCTTCAATGTTGTTGATGAAAAAAAGAAACCACTCCTCCTCTACTCACAAACCTTTTATGCTTGGATAACCCTTTCCAAATGATAAAGACATACATTTTTAGAGTTGAGGGAAGGCTATAGTTTTAAAAATATGACAAGTGGGATTGGGAAATTCATACACATATTTTAATCTAGATTTCACTGAATAGTTGAACTCGAAATGAATTAAGAAACAATCCTCACATAAGGATGATCTATATGGAATTATGTTCTATATTTATTATCCAAATGTGACCCCAATCCAAAAATAATAATAATGAAATTTGACACAAAATGTGAATGTTTTCTCATGTTGATAACTCATGTCCATCTTTCACATCATGGATGATTTTCTTCCTTAAAATTTGAGATCCATCGAAAACCCTAATTAATGACAGGATATATAATTTTCATATTTATTAATATTAATGATTTATATATTTATATTTTTTATAAATTCTAAAAAAATAAAATAATGAAATAATTATATTTAACTATATTATTATATGGGTTTATTTAAAATTTTATTTCATAAAATATTGGGTTTTAACTTGATAAAATGAATTTAATCATTCAATTCACCATTTAAAAATAACCAAATTATAATTTTTTGGGAATTTTTATGAAAATATAAATATTTTAAAATTTAGTGAAAACACTGATTTTTGTTGGAAAAAATACATTATTTTAAAGTATTTATAAATTAAAATTTTATTTTTGACTAGTTTTAATTTTAATTATACTTTTGATTTTTATGTAAAATTTTTAAATTATTAGTTAATTTTTAAATTTCTTACTTGAATTAAAAAACATTTTATATTTTAAAATGTAATTTTTATGAAAAACTATTATTCATTATATTTTTCATGCTAATTTTGTATTAAATTATTTCACATATTTATATTAAATTTCGAAAAATTTATTCCATATTTTGAATTAGTGGTTCTATATTAGTAAAATGTTACCTTTTTATTTTTGGTAAATATTATTAGTAACCTTAGTATGTTTTGTTTCCACAATAATGGGTAAATCAGGTAATTAATGTTAAAAATAAAATGATAAGAACTATGAAACGAACCTAAAACATGAATTAATTTTATTATATGAGTCCATTTTATCTATACTCATCTAAAATTTAGTTATATGTCATTTCGATTTCATTTGGATGTTACCATAACCATTGTAATATTTTATTCAATGAAATTTAAAAAATGTGACATTCTTGTTTTTAGTAACTATAATATTTTTCAAATTAGGATAAATGGAGGTTATATTTTATAAATATTATATTTAATGATAATGATTGATCTTAATAATGGTAATTTATATTTAATAATTAGTGAAAAAATAGCCCTAAATCCAAATATAACACTGATATAGTAATTATTTATTCAATGGTAAAATAGATTATATGATATAAAAATAATAAAATTAATATAATTGTTAATATTTAATGAGTTACCGATATGTGAAATTATTACATTAAAATTAATTCGTTTTTATGATGTTATAAAAAGTCAATGTAAATGCAAAATTATAAATTGACATTAATGGAATTTTATGAAAATAATATGCTATTAAATTATGTAAAATTAATAAAAATAATAAATTAAGCTTAGGGAATGAGATATGGTTAATTAAATTGAACATGGTCCATTTATATGTAATTTTTCTATTATGAGAAAATTATTAAAATTTAAAATGTTGAAAATTATAATATTGTCATAATTATCAAAAGGGTTAATAAATATTTAAAACTTAATGATATGGGTAAAAACATAGTACCATATTATCTAGTTTTTATTTTATTATATTATATTTTCTATCCATGTCCTATAATATAAATATATCAGTTTAGAGCTATTTTAATTGAAAATATATTTATATTAACTAAATATTTGGATAAATTCCGCTAGTGTATTCCCCTATCTTATAAAATAGCATCTCTTATTACCTTTAAAAAAATGAAAAAAATGGTTCACAAAATATATAAACAAATGAAATTATAAAATCCCTCTTGATGCTATAAAGGCCACATCTATGGAATAATTCCAACCTTATTGGTCTTGAAGTGTAAATAAAAGGAGGTTACCTAAAGGAGAGGCGTCGTTCCTAACCGATTCTATCTATTTTATATATTCTTCCACATTATTAAAATATTCTTTAAAAATGATGATATAATAGGAACCATATATTCCATATACTAAGGTATTTTTTCTAATACCAATACATATATCAGTATCATATTCTATCAAATTGGAAATGAATCCATCATTAATGTGTACAACAAACTCCAACCTCATAAACCGACGCAATTCATTTTTCATCGTATTCTATAATAAATAATTATAATGATTGATATTATGTATATATATATATTATTCATGACATATATTTTATTCTTTTATGAAAATTGATTATTTACTTTCTTGCATTTCATTTAAATGAAAAATGATAACCTCATTTGTGCGTACGTGCAGACTACAACCTCCATGAAGCGATGTGATTCCTTTTTCATCACCATATAACATGGATGATATATATAATGAAATCATGTTAACATTATGATATTATAAGAATTAATTAATTATTAAATTATAATTAACTTATTTACATATTTATTATTCAAAAATTGAAATGTTACTCAGGAGTATATGCAACCTACTGTCTCCAGGATTATAAAGTAGTTCATTTCTCATAACTATCTTTGATGATGAGATTAAAAAATATATTGTCTGTATAAAAATGATAAATATGTAATTTTTTTATTATGTTGATATAATACTAACTTTTTTGACTATATTTGACTTATTTAATCAATTTTGGTCTAGTGAGATGAATATCATCAAGACATATGACGTTAATTTAATTAATTAAATAATTAAAAATAGAATGGTTAGAGATAAAATTAAATGAATAATAAAGTTAAAAATAATTTATTAAGAATGTAAAAAATAAAACTATTTTTATTATTTAAGAAGATAAAAAATTTACATGATGATCTGAACTTTTGGTAAAGAAGTTTTAATTAAAAATATTATTTTCATGTTTCCTTAAAAAACCCTATTATCCTTCCATGTCCATAGTTTTTAAAATTATTTTAATGATTCATTTATATGAATATAAGTGATTTATAAAGGATAGTTTATGTTTCATCTAAACATAATTTACTTGTTTTCAAAATAAATATTTTATAAATTTATTTATTAACAATTAAAAAGGGAAAATGGAATGATTAATTTTCACTTATACAATAAGAATGTACTTTCCCAACATCACAGTCATTACAGGATTTTCAATTACTCATTCAGATTTAATATTTTATTCATTTAGAAACCATCTTCAATTATGTTTTCAGTATTTTTGAAATGTTTTTAAAATGGAATGTATATTTCAATATATGGAGATGTTTTTTATGTGTAAATAAAATGTTTTTATGATGAAAACATTTATATATTTTTTTATAGTTGAATGGAATCATTTATGTTGAAATCTGGTTATGGTTCACCCTACTGGATAATAATCCTATTAAAGATCTCCAATATATTAGTTAAATGGATGGATTTTACAGATTATGTTTCTCCAAATATATTATTGGAAGATACAAAAATATTTATTCCAGGTATAATCATAAATGTTATTTCATGTGTAACAATGATGGTTACTCAAAGAATAATCATCATGGTTTTCCATTTGTAAGTAATAATTATATAAAACTTATTCCTCAAGTTACCTAAATTTTTATTTTTTCTTTCTATGAAGATTTATGGAAATCTTATGATTAGACAAGGTATTGGAACACATATGCAACTTTATATGTTTAAAAATTATAACTTCTTTAAAATTTTTATTATTAGTAATTTATGATATCAAATAATTATTATGATTATTATTTTAAATATTTCTTATGAAGTGTTCTGGGAATATACTTTGGTGGAGAAGATGATTCCTTAGGTGAAAAAATGGGTTTTCACCCAATTTTTTTTTGAAAAAGTAACAATTTAATATTTTTTTCATGGAATATCAGTTTCTAAAATATTTAATGTCCAATAAAAATATTTAAACTCTTATTTAATATTATTTTTAAAAATATTAATAGGCCATATGGATGGAAAAAATGAAGGGAATAAGTCATATTGAAATTAATAATGTATTTTCCTAAAAACGAATCATGCTTTTCTTTAAATGATTTATATTTTGAAAAAATGGATACTGAGTAGAAGTTTACTCTTTGTAATATGGGGGATTATTATATAAGAGTTATGATTTAATTTTTATACAAATAACTAAAATATCATTGGGTGTGATATAAAATACAATATAGTCTAAAGACATAATATTATGTAAAATTTAAGGTTGGGTCCTTAAATTTTGTATCAAATCAACGTTTAGATCATTTTAGAGTTTAGAATAATGTTAATATAATGTCTTTAATATATTTTACACTTTTATTATATTGAGATGTTATAGAAGTTTAATACTACCATGAATCTTCATTTAAAAAATTATTATTCATAATGGTATTTGAAGAGAGAACAAGGAATTTGTTGTAGGAAGGCACCATGGGAATAATATATTTCTAAATTAAAAATGTCTAATGGTTTTCAGTGGAATAAGGTTTTTTTTTGTTGTGATTTCTCAGCTGACATAAGATATTATTGTGGTATTATCCGATCTATATATCAACCAGATCAACCACAATAGAACATGTTAATATCATATAATTTTATGAGGCAACACCCTCCTTCATCCAGTGAATCTTCCGACCCATTGGTAGCTAAATAAATGATTATGTACCTATACAAGATAGTTTATATCATGGTATGTTTGGATGATCAAATTTTAATACTTTATATTTACCATTTTTTAAGTGAAGTTGACCAGTGTTGGATAATGGTTAAGAGTACTAAATAATGTGAATATATTTATGAATTTTAATGTGATTAGTTTAAAGACATATTCCTTGAGGAATATTTTCCTAAACCTATTTAACATAGGATAAAAATAAATTCATATAATTGAGAAAAAATTGGTTAGATAAATTGGATTCTTATTGAGAAATATTCAATAGATATTTATGGTATGCACCAAATTTTATCTATGATATTGAATGTAATATTAATCTATTTAACTCATGATTAAATTTAAAATATCCAAGGGAATTGGATTCATATAAACTAAAATGTATTGAGAAAATTGTAAGGTGTTTCAAGGATGAAATTGAGATTTTAAATGATCATGTTTACTTAAAAACCCAATAGAAAATGAGTTCTTGGTGGAAATTAAAAAGAGTGGATTGGAATAAAAGAAAATTGATGGTAATAAAATTATGTTCATATTTTGTGATAGTGGTAAAAAAGAACACTCGGGAATGGCTTATTAATCTTGGTAAGTTCTTCAGATGAGGTAATATGGGGAATATGGCTCAAAATTGAAATTAAACAGATCGTGGTAGTTATTTGAATAATTCTAATAAATTACAATAAAATGTTTTAAATGTAATGAGATGGGTCATTATGTACATGCGTGTCTAAAGGGGATCCTAAATGAAGGTATGAAATTAGAATATATGAAAAAAGGTGTGGTGAAATAATTTTCAACCACTTAAGTAGATGTTGTGCCATCAAACTAAGTGTTATCATGTACATTTCTTATTTTTCATATTAGGATAAGGTCTTATTTGATTTGGGGTCTATAAATTCATTCATTTCTGAGAAATGATTTGGAAAATTACAAATTACACCTCAAGACAAGACTCCAAAACATATAGTAAAAACCCAATGGGGGAGTAAAGGAATCGAAATTATATGACTCTGTTACGATTGTTTTTGGAAGTAAATTAACTTTATACCCTATTTTCCTGACCCTAGTAAAGTTTTATGTTATTCTTGATATGGATTGGCATTCGGTTTACCATTATATGATAGATTGTTAACCTAAAGAGGTTGTTTCCAGAATAATTTTATTTTTTATATAATAATGATCCCAGAAAATTAATAAAATATCAATAATTCCTGAAAATATTAAATTATTGAACCAAAATTTTTCTTGAACATATTGTTCAGTAAAAATAAATTATATAGATTAATGTTGTTTCAGTAGTAATATAAAACCATGATGTTTTTTATAATGAGTTTCTTGGTGTAATACATGGTTGGGAATTTGAATTCAAAATTTAATTATTAATGATTCTTATAACATTTTAAAATCCATTTATTATAAATCTCAATTATAATATCTATAATTGAAAAATATTATGAATGAGTTTCTTGATAATGGTTTCATCCATACTAGTAATTCACTATGTGGTTCTTTTATATTATTTTCAAAAAAAAATTAATAATGTAGATTATCATTGGTTATAGTGTTCATAAAAATGAAAAATAACAGTTAGTGTCTATTAAATTATATAAATTATTTTTTTTATCATCTCTAGTGTGCTCAATATTTTTCAAACGTTAACCTATAGGATGGGTAATAATAGCTTATAGTGAAGGAGGATTGAATTTTAAAACAAGTTTTTCTCTCTATAAATGAGTATTAAGAGTTCTTGGTTATTCCATTTTGGTTAATCAAAATTCACCAATTATGTTTTTTGATCTTATGAATGGTTTATTCCATTAATATTTGGATAAGATTGTGGTTATTTTCATTTATGATATCATAATTTATTCAATATCTTATCAGGATCATGAAAAAAAACTAGATACATTTCTAAATACAATTAAATAAAATATATATAGAAATATTTTATTTTTTTATTTTTTATTACAATAGATTTCATTCCATGGATAAATCATAAATAAAAAAGGCCTAAAAGTTAATCTGATTACAACTAAAGTGGCTGATATATGAAATAATAATAATATTAATGAGATTCATAGTTTTCTTAGGTTTGTGGGCTATTCATGGGGGTTTATTAAAATATTTACATGGTTTTCTTGCATAATGACTATGTAAACTCAAAAAATACTGATGAATGCTCTAGTTTCGGAACTTCCCACTAAAAATGGTGAATTTAAAATATATATGTTAAATGGACATGGTAATTTCCTCATTATGAATGATCAGGTAATTACATACTCATGATGACAATTTAAATTTCATGATTAAAATTACCCTACACATGATCTGAAATTAGTTGATATGGTTATTGGCTAAAAAAATTGAATACATCATTTATATGCATCAAAGTGTGGGATATAAATTTATCATAAAAGAAGGATGTATATATTATCTCAAGAAGTGTTGAACATAAAACAACTGATGTGACTAGAATTAGTAAATTATTATGGCTAAAAAATTCATTACCATCCTAAAAAAATTATCAAATACATTTAGTTAAAAAAATAATGTTTTTTATCCATGTTATATTTATTACATGACCCTTTGGTGAATGAATTTATGAATTTTTTACTACAGGTTTTGTATACTATAACTTCCTCTTTTTATTTCCACATTTCATTCAAAATTTATCTGTCAGGAACAATTATCCAAGATTATAAGGAAGTCTATGAGTTACAAAAAAATATATCATTGACTAAAATGGTAAGTTAACTAAATTTACTATTAAAAAAGTTATTATATTGGGATTTGTAAAAATATTATGTGTGCCTTGTGATCCTCAGTTGAAGAGGGAATTTTATGATGAAACTCATAGTTCCCCATTTCTTGTTCACATTAGGAGTACTAATAATTATAGATACAATTGGGAGTATAAAAACTGGGAAGGAATAAAAAGAGATATTTTTGAATTGAATATGAAATGTGTGAATTTTCATTATCATAATTTAGAACCAAAATAACCAAATGGGTTGATTCTAACTTTTACAGTTTCAGGGTAAAATGGGGAACTATATCAATACATTTTTTGTAAGGATTACCAAAAAAATACTTTATGTAATAATGTAATTTGGGTTATTTTTTATTAACTAAATCCACATATTTTCTTCCCATTTCATATAATCTACCTTAATATAGACATTCTATACTATATTTTAAATATATATTCATGTTATATGTGGTTCCTTTATTTATCATATCATTCAATGATTCCATGTTCACTTCATATTATTTGAAATCTAATAAATATTTGTTTGGGACTGAATTAAAATTTATTATATATTTTCATCCTCAGTCTGATGGAAAATACAAGAAATTGATTTAAAATTTGGAAGTCATGATTCATTATTATTTAATGGATTATCATGGAATTTGGGATCAGTATCTTTCTTTACTTTCGTTTTCTTATAATTTCTTTATTGTTATTAAATATAGATGGTTCCTAATAATGAATTATATGGAAATTGATGTCAAACTACAATTTTTTTGGATGAGGTATAAAAAAGGAAGGTGATGGGTCTATAATTAGTATATTAAATGGATTATAAGTTGAAGGTAATTTAAAAACATATGAGGAAATATTATAAAAGGTATAAAAGTTATATGAATAATCTAACGAAAGATATATATTTCAAGGAAGGTGATCATGTTTTTCAGGAAGTATCTACATAAAAAATGAGATTGAATTTGAAAAAAAGGGTAGTCGAGTCGATGGTTCATTAGAACATATGAAATCCCATCTAATTTTGGATAAATTTCGTTATTAGTTCCCTTGACTCTTTTTTAATCCTAGATACACAATGTTTTTATTTTTCTTTGTAAAGAAATAATCTTTAGAATTCATCTCATATTTTTATCCTTGAGGTAGTTTAGTTGGAAGAGAAACCTATTGAAATGATTTTACAAAGAGATAAAGTGTTTTGTAATAAGTTAATTCATTCAATTATGTGTTTGTGGAAAACACATTTAGTTGAAGAATGAGCATCAGGGTCTTAAAATGCTATGATGGAAAGGTTGCACCACTTGTTTAATAATTTATTATTGTTGGAAGGATATAATTTCTAAAAGGGGGAATGAATGTTACAATCCAGGTAATGATAAAAAAATTAATATTTATTGTAATTCATGATATAGATATTTACATTTTTCATAAATTTTTTAAATTAAATATGGAAACAGTGTCACTAAAATATTTCATTATATGGTTTTATTTTAAAATAAATATTAAAATTACAAAATTTTAAATTGAAAAAATTAAATTCATTTTTAATTAAACATTAAAATAATATATTTGGATAAATATATTTATATTTTTTAAAATAATTAATTTTTTAGTGAATAGTGAAAGTCTTAATTTTTGTTACAAAATTTATTATCTATTAAGGTATTTATAAATTAAAATTTAAATATATAATAATTTTAAATATTTTTTCATTTTTCTTTAAAATGATCCTGTTATGATTTTCAAATAAATTTAATTCATCAATTTTATATAGAAACATTTTATATTTATAAATAAAATTTTTCTAAAAACATGTTTTCGTTTCAGTTTTCCAGTTTGATTTTCAATTAAATTATGTAATTGTTGTGTTTTTAATTTGGAAAATATTATCCCATATTTTGAATCATTTGGACAAAATTTGTTAAATATCTCTTTTTTCAAAATTAATATTGTCCTTAATATATTTTATTAACATAGTAAAGGGTAAATTGGGTAATTAAAGTGAAAAATAAAATAATAAGTACTATAAAATGACCCTAATGCATGAATTAATTTTGTTCAATGTGTAAATTTTCTCCCATAATTTTTTAAAAAATATTTTATATGGTATTTTAATTTCATTTAGGAGTGACTATATCTTTTATGATACTTTTTAAAAAAATTTAAAAAATGACACGCTCTTGTTTTTAATAACTATAATATTTTATCATATTGATAACCAAATGGTATGTTTAGTTGTATAATTTATTTTCAAATATAAATTATTTATCTCCATCATAAATGTTTATTTAAATTTTTTAGGAAAAAATAATTACCTTAAATTTTTATACAACACTAACACATTAATTATCAATTAATCGAAAAATAAAATAATTGATTTTTGAAAATATTAAAAGTTATAAAATTTCAAATAATTAATGCAGTGAAGTAATTTATTAGATAACGAAAACATTTCTTAGATATTTGAAATTATTATATTCAAATTAATTTTTTTATTGATCATATAAATATCAAATAAATGAATAGTTCTTAATTGACATTATTGATATTTTATAAAAAAATATTACTTGATATTAAATTCATAAAAATATTACATTCTGAAAAATTAATTATATAATATTAATTAAATTAAACATTGTATCTTTATTGGTATTTTTTCATTTTATAGCATTATTAATAGCCCTTAAATAGTATAATCGTTTAATATTGCTGCAATTATCAAATGCATTACTGAATGGTAAAAAGAAAAATATAATTGTAAAAACATATTCAAAACCCATACATATTTAATTTTTTTGTGGATTTAGGTGCTTCCTCATATTATATTTATAAAATATTAGTTTTTATCCATTTTCAAAATAAAAATAATTTATATTAATTTAATATTTGGAAAAATTTTAAGAGTACCCCTCCCCTAACTTATAGAAGGTCATTTATTATTCCCATTATATCACACTTAAAAATCCATTTTTTCATGATATATAAAAAAAATATTAAAATAACTCCTCATGTTATAGATACCTTATTTAGGGTATTATAGACACCTAAGTGGCCTTATGGAGTTATGAAAATGAGGATATCAGAAGGATGGGTATAATACCTAACCAATCATTTATATTTAATTTATTATTCTATCTTATTTAGATATTCATTAACTAAAACTTAAAATAAAACTTGTATCTTACAAATAATTAGGTGTTTTTATGTTATTTTTATAATGTATATCCATCTCGACTCCTATCAAAATGGAAATGTAACCATCATTCATGTGTATAACGGATTACTGCCTCATTAACCAATGATATTCAATTACCATCACCATCTTTCACAACTAGTTATATCGATGAAGACAATGTTAACATATGATATTCATGAAATATTTTTCAGTATTAATAGATAATATAAAATTTACTTTCTATCCTTTTCTATTCATCAAAAATGAAATGTTCTTTCATAGGCATGTTTAGACTACCACCTCCACAAAGTGATGTGATTAATTTTTCATCACCAAAATCACAAGGTTGATATATATGATGAAATAATATGATATTTAAGATATTATTATAATTTTTCAAATATAAAACTATACTAACATCATTCCATTATGATCAATGAATCATGGAATCATTACTTATTCTTATGTATGGTCTACTGTCTCCATGATTGTAACGTAGATCATTTTTTATATCCATTTTTTTAATTTTTCATGTATAAAGAATTAATAAAAATATTAATTAATTCACAATTAATATTTTGGATACGATGGAATATTGACTTCTATGACTATAGTTTTCTTAACAAATCCATTTTGAGGTTATGAAATGAATATCATCAAAACCTCCAATTCAAATTAAATTAATTAAATAATTAAATAGAGAATAGTATATGATAAAAAAGAAGGAATAGTTAACATGTAAAATTTTCTTCATAAATTAAATAATTAAACTAATATCATTATTCATAAAGATAAATAAATTATTTGAATATTTGGACTCATGGTAAGGATATTACTTTTTAAAATCCTATTTTAATGTTTCCATTCAAAACACAATTTATATTTTATATCAATATTGTTAAAATTATTTTATTTATATAAATATATATATATATATATTGATATAATTTAATTATAAAGGAAATAATATATTTTTTATTAATTTATTTCAAATGTTTTTAAAAGGAATAATTTATGGAATTTTTTAATGTCATCTAAAAAATAAAAAATGAATGTTTTATTTAAATTTTATGGATAACAACAACTTTTCATATCACCATAAATATTATTTTATTTTGGATTCCTCTATATTATTTCATATTTTCTTTAATGAAAAATAAACTTTTGTTATGTCATAGTGATTTAAAATTTTTTTTTAAATTTAGTTGATATTTCAAAATCGTGAAATGTTGTCTTATAAGTAAAAGGAATATTTTTAAAATACAAGCTTTTATATAGTGTGTTATGGTTAATGGGAATTTTTTATGAAAATGGGTAGTCTTTAATAAAATTAGGGTGAGTGGTCAAATTATATCTCTCTATTAAAATGGGTTATGGGGTGGATTTTACATATTAGGTTTTTTGTAATAGATTATGGGAATATATTCTAATAACTATTCTCAGTATAATCATGATGGTTCTATGACGTGTAGCAATGATGGTTCCTCCAAGTATAAAATTGGTTATTTTTTCATGTATAAGAAATAATGATATAAAAATGATGCCTCAATTTAACTACATGATTTATCTATGATTTATATCATTTTTATTGCAATATTATGATTTCACATGATAATGGAAAGAATACTATACTTTTTCTGAAAGAAAATTATAACATTGAAAAAAAGTTACTATGAGTTGTTAGAAATTTCCTAGAAACCATTTGAGTTATATTTTCCCTTATGATTTGTTATAAAATTTCTTATGAAATTATTTTGGAATATAAGGTGATATCTTAGGTAAGATAATTTTTATTTTTAGACCAAACATTATTTTAAAAAATTAAAAAATTTATAAGTATTCAAAGAGTAACAATTTTTTTAATTATGTTTACGTTGGATACTGAGATTTTTTTATAGTACAATGTTTTAAAATTATTTTTACATGGATTAATGCTGGATATGGGAAATTAATAAATTAATTTTAATCCATGATGATTTTCAATGAAAATATATCTTTTTTTAGTTTCATATTGTGAAAAAAGGATTGTGAGTATAAGTGTCCCCTTGGTGATATATGAGATTATTATATTATAATTATTACTTAAATATCTCAAATTTTATCCTAAAAGGTATATAGAATTGAAATCAAATATAATCGACTCTAAATAAACTAGATTAAGTGATGTTTATGTCTTGGTCCTTATAATCCAGCAATCATGGTTGAAATGGAAATTTTTTCCCATTAAGGGAAGAATAAATTCACTAAAGTGGAAGTCTATATAAGTCCTAGAAAAATATTTAATTTAATAATATTGGATTTTACATTAAAGGGTTAAATTTGAAAATGTCATCATGTATTCCATTGTATGATCTAAGCACATATTTTACTTAAATAAACATATTTAACACAATGTGGGAAAAATATATCATTTATTATTAAAATATATTCAATAAAAATATGGTTTATCACTAACCCTGGGGAATTTTTATAATTGGGCTGGGATATGGATTAACATACTTTGAATATTTAATGAATCAAATAAATTTATTCATTAAATATTTTTTAACATATTCTTTGGTGATTTATAATCATGATGAAACTTTAAAAAAACAAATTTTGTGTCCTACCTAATGTAAATCATACATTTTAGAATCAAGAGCAACATCAATTTTCCCATCCAAGACTATGTTCAATTTATAATCAATTATTTAAGATATTGTGTGTTACCATGTTTTAAAATATTTCACTAATTTTAATATAGCTAAATTGTGGATAATTAAAATTTTAAATTTCACACAAACATCCAACTAGATATGAAAATATTAGTTTTAATTTTCAAAGGATTGGGTTTAAAAAATGGATTCTTTATATAGATATTGGGATTTCTAAGTGTGATTCAAAATATCATTCAAATTTATGGTTTCATTAAAATAAAATATCACATGTGAGGGTTTAAAATAAAGAAAAACCTTTTAGATTGGAGACAATACATAGATAAATGAGCTGAGTAATTTATGATCTCTAGAAGTCAATTAAACATCAATTTAATTCTTAAACTACTCAGTATGATTAGAAAACCATTTGAACTTTTTTTATACTTATTAAAATGGTATATCTATTGTCATTGGGTCAAAACATAGAAAATGATTGGTAAATGAAGTGCTTGGATTACTTGGTAAGATCAAAAATGATATTTAACTCTTTAAATTTTATTATTATGACATTTCTCCTATCTTGGAATCAATAACAAGGAAGGAAATTTAAAATAACATAAAGATCAAGGTGAGATACCCATAAATCATTTGTGATCTAGAATAATCTTCCATATCTCAAACATATTCCAAACATTATTTTAATAACATAAATTATGATTCCATATTTTTGACACCTATTAATAATTGAAAAAACTCAGTTAGTGGTCAAAACCGAGAAAATGATACCATATTATCTTGAAAATTTATGAAAATTGTAACACCCTGAGGATTTATGATATATATTTATTTTTAAATAAATTTAATATCTTTGATAGATATCAACACACGCAACCCTAGGTCAAAATAAACAGTAAGATAGTATATAATAATAACATATTAATTAAATTGGTGGGTGTAAATAAAAATAACTAAACTATGTAAAAAATATGGTTCACAAAAGTATAAATAAATTAATTTTCTTATTAATTAATTATAAATAAAAATATTCAAAATCATAAAAATCATTTGAAAGTATAAAATTTATTTTTCTAGAAATAAATTTTTTTACACAATGTGTTTATATTTTAATAAATTAATTTAAACATTATTGGGGAAATATTTTTATATATTATATATATTATATATTCAATTTTTTTTTCAAATCATGGGATAATAATAAAACCTTTTTATTCTTAAAATTAGTATTTTTTGGAAAGATGATTCTATTGAATTTTTTCCAATTACTTCAAAATTAATATTTACCACTTTGAAAAACATTATTTTAAATAATTGAATTTAATCTTTAAAAAAATTTATTATCATTGAGTGAATTATTTTAAATTTTTCAAAAAGATTATTTTTTTAATGAATAGTAAAAATACATATTTTTATTAATAATTCTCTTTTAATTTAATGAATTTAAATATTTAAATTTTTTAAGGTTTTAAAAATTAAAATTTATCTAAATGATGTCATTATTACACAAATTTAGGTCATTGTAATAAATTTTATACTGAATCTTTTTATAAATAGTTATTATACTTAAGAAAAAATTTTCTATAGAAAACCACATCTTGATGTGTTTGCGGTTTTAATTATATTATAAATTAAGAAAATTATGTGAATTTAATTTGATAAAACAAATTCTATTTATGTAATCATCGTAATTAAAATTATTTAATGTGTTCAGTGTATTTTTTTATAATTAATTTTAAAGGGATTAAGAAACAATTGTTGTTATTAGGGTTAACATGATGGTTTGCACATTACATGTGTTTATGTTAAGATTAATTTTCCACAAACCTATGATTTTTATTTAATAAATAATATTTCATATTTAGAATCATTTCTTTCCGAATTATCTAATAAGGATAAATTAACTTCTTAAATAAAAAACTATTTACTATGATGGAAAAAAATAGTAAAACCGAGTAACCTTAGAAATTAAAGGAATAATTTTTTAAAATTTATATAGAGGTTTGGTTCTATCTTATATCCCCCCAAATATATTATTAATTATTTCTTAAGGAACATGGTTTGAGAGTGACTTCCCATTATTGAATAGTATTGGGTATTATAAATCTTTCACTCCACATATATAAAAATGCATCCCATTCACTCAATTATTCACATATATTATGCCATTAATCTCAACAAAAACAATAAATAATCTCTAATTAACATTATTATACACATTATAGAGATTATGGTCTTCACAAAATAATAACCATAATTTCATTAATAAAAAATCCAAATGCAATTCTTCAAATTAATGGTAATTATCTTCACTAATATTATTATTTATAATTATTCTCATACCACCTTCATTCATGTCTTCATAGTTCCTATATAATAATATCATTATCTAACATAATCATTTATATTATTATTTTTATTTAATAGTATAAGGCAAACTACAGCCTAAAAACCAAATATAAGACATTTTTCACCACCACCAATCATGGCTAGATACCCTGATGTATTTAGTGTGTATATATATATATATCGTATTTAGGAAAAAATTAAAATTTTATAAATATAATATCACATTTAAATTATTATGGTCTAATCTATTAGAGAATGATAATGTTGTTTAGGAATACTTGTTTACTACCACCTCTACAAAGCAATGTGATGTTTTTTTCATATTATTTTGACTAGGATGGTAGTATGGTTATATTTTTTGAAAATATAAGGTTTATAGGATAAAATAGTTATTCTATAAAAGTGAATTATTAGATAACTTTATTTCATTCCATCCATCTAATAATGAAAACAACAAGCACTTCTTATCATCTCCACGAATAGTGTAACTCATTTTTTGATCGATATATTTTAAGGAATATTATAAATCCTTTTATAATGAATTTATATTATATATATATATATATATTTCACCTTATTTATATTATTTTATTATTATTAA
The DNA here is from genome assembly GCA_963277665.1 of Viscum album. Lineage (NCBI taxonomy): Eukaryota > Viridiplantae > Streptophyta > Magnoliopsida > Santalales > Viscaceae > Viscum > Viscum album. The sequence goes on from OY728156.1 coordinate 74,072,739, forward strand.
ATTATAAAAATTGTAACTATAAAAGAAAAACATACATGAAAATGGATCAATTATTACACATAACAGTTATTTTTGCAAAAATATTTTAATAAATAGTGCATAAAAGAGTATAAGTAAAACATATATGTTATTACATATATGGTTATGGTAATATAATTTTTTTATAATAAATTTATATTTATTTAATAATATTTTAAATAACATGAGATGGAATTCAGATATGAGGTAAGGGTATATCTATCAATCTCATCATTATTTGAGATTTTTTTGAAGTTTTTTTTAATTATTATTTAATATTTATAAATTAAAATATATTCAATATATTATAATCTATTTATTTCTTTAAATAACACGTTTTCCTTTCAATATTTTGTCTTTGTGTACTCAAGATACCAAATCATGTTTTTGGGGAAAACCAATATTTTTTTTCTACTTGACCGAAACTCGTTCTATTCTATGCCTATATTTTAAAAAAATTTACAAAATAATGTTAATATATTATATTATGACCAATTAATTATATTTTTTAAAAAAATTGAATTTTTTAAAAATGGTTTATATTAATTATTCATGTTTTTTTCTAAATGAGGTACTTTTTGACATTCTTACAATAGTGTTAAAAATGTTTTTACAAATTATACAGCATGTACATAAATACAAACTATAATAAAAATTCATCTTCATTAATCATAAATTAAAATTTAAAAAGTTTCTGAAAAATTATAATTATTTCATTAATATTTTGGATTTATTCTATATTTTAAAAATTTGAATTCAATTTGAATAAGGTATTTTCCTCAAAATAATATCTAGTGATCTTTTTAACAAATATTATCTTATGTAAATATCCTTTGTTTCATATTATTCATTACTATGGATGTGAAATTTTGATACCATTTTTTATATTTCAATTTATGGTTTATTGTTAATTTTAATGATTGTGGACACTATTAACATTTTTTGAAATGTATTTTAATGTGAATTCTTATGTTTATTATGTTTCACCCCATTAATATAAAGAATTAATTCGACATTATAAGTGATATAAATTTCCTATTATATCCCCTAAATTAATTGGAAGGTCTCATGAGACAAACTAGCCTATATTTTTGGCTAAGGCCTTTACCATTTTAATAAGACATCTTGGAACGAGGCCGCGATGGTATGTTTATGATGTCTAGCATTATGCATTCCCTCATTATGACATAAATTATAAATATCCAGGAGGTTGGTTTGATAGTTATGATATCCATGGAAAATATTGAAGATTATATGAGTATTTATACTGAATTATTTTACCATCTTGTATTCCTTATATATTATTCTTCATTCTCATGTTATTTATAAAATAGAACATGTTTTCAAAAAATTAACATTCCATGTTGACAATGAATTATTTATTGAATATAGATTAATTTTCAAGCTTACCCATACTGGGAATTCGATCTCACTCCATTTTTATGTTTACCGTTCTCAGGATGTGAGAATGTGTATTTTGATTAATATTCAAGAATTTTCTAATGGTAATAATTTTGTTCTCATAGAAAATAGTATGTTGTACATTTAGTTTTCCATTGTAATGATAAATTTTATGTATTTATCAATTTTTCAAATAATTATATACTATTTATTCATATGGGACATGACCTCCTATAACTATTAATAATGTAATAACTTAGACCCAAACATTGGGGTACTAGGATTGGGTCACTATAGTCACTATCAGAGTAACGCTAGTTTAAATCATGGGAGCTAGATTTAGGAAAACATAGATTTTAGAATATATACCAATTATTGACATTGAGGACAAGTATATGTATTGGAAAATATCCAAAATTATGGAAAGGTTAAAATTATGTGGTTTTCCTAGATATACTTCACGGTATATCGATTATAAGTGTATATGATTTTATAAAAATGGATTTAGCGGTAATAACACCCAAAAAGATATAGTTTTAGTATATATTGGCCATAATTATAGTTCACAATGTGTGTCCTCTTATTTAGCACCTATTTTGACTCTCTCGAAGTATATTATTGGGTTAATTTTATTTTTCAAAATTTTTATATTAAATTTATAAAAAAAATTATAATCTTAAACTATTCCAAAAGCAACTATGATTATGCTTTAGATATTACATATCTACAAATAACTCAATTTATGTTAATTATTTCCATGGTTTTGAAAATATACAATATGATTCATGATGTCAAGATATAACATAGAATATGCCATTATTTATAAATAAATCCAAGTATATGGAATGGAAACAATTCCAATGCATGAAATCCATGTTGGGATTACCCTTTAGGAAATAATAATGAATCTAGAGCTTGATTTGTAGCTAGATCTAAAAAATCATAACTATATTTAGGAAAATTACTCATGTTAAGACCAATATTATTTTTGGAATAGATTTTACTCCGGATCCACAATACAGTGTAAAATTTATAGACTACTAATGAACCCAAAATTTCCATCATTCAATGGAACTATAAATCCATCTATAGATGTGAAATGGATAAGTTCCTTTGGGAAGATATTTCTCTCACTAGAAATTAATGAATGGGGTGTGGTTTTCATTTTAGATTATCATATGTCATGTTATGGCCAATACCTGTGGTTGATTATTATATATTTATTTTTATGTAATTTATTTCAAAATATTAATTATAAATTTACTGCAAAGATAACAAAATTTTTATTTATAATGAAGATATAGTATTTCTTATCTTTAGAGGGAGAATTCTTCATCTCAGTTATTTCTATATCTACCCCTATTAACCCTTTTAAATGAAATTCGTAGAAAAAAATATTAGACAAAATATATTGATGGAAAAGGTACTCTTAAAATTTGGAATGAAAATAATGTATAAGAATAAATTTATGTATATAATAAGTAATTAAATGGACATACCTCATAGAATAAACTAGAGTTTTATATTGACTTAATCTCTGATGCTTGGATTATATGAAATAATCTCTATGGAATGACCACTATGGATTTTGTGGTACTGAATGAACTACTAGATGAGTTGTATGATATGATACGACCAAGTGTCCTGCCTTGGGGGCTGTTCTATTTTACTATGTAAGATGGATATAATAGGATGTTCATTGATTATATGGAAATCAATCTTATTATGATAACGAAAAATTATCCTCAACCAATCATTCATGACTTATTCAATCAACTTCATGTAGTTCAATAAATTTTGAGGATTGATCATTATTCTTGGTATCATAAATCACTATCAAATAAAGATGATATTTCAAATTAATAATTTTAAATTATTTTATAGGAATTATGATTTTATAGTAATTTTAATTTGGATTGACTAATGAATCCTATGTTTTTATGGATATAATAAATATTGTATTCTTGGAATAGCTTGACAATTTAATATTGTATTTCTTGATGATATATTGGTATTCTCTAAATACTATGAGAACTATGAGAATCAATTGAGGATCTTTGTTGAGACTCATAAAAAAATAGTTATATGGTAAATTTACCAAAGTGTGAATTATGGATTCATAATGATTCATTTCATGGCCATATATTCTTCAATGATTGAATCAAAGTTGATCATATAATGAAAAGTTAATTCCAATAATATCTAACACCAATGAACCTTACTTGTAACATCCCGGTTTCGGAAGCCCCCTAGAGTGCCCCGTACCCAGTCGGTCACATGCCCTCAAGCGCGTTTCCCCAAATGCCATAGGCTTCCGATTAGTAGCAAGGGAATTGGTGAGTCGGTGGGGAAACTATGCCCTCATTCAGTAAAGTAGACAGCGGAAGAACAACCAAACGCAATAGCGGAAATAATAAATAACAAACAACAACAGAACTAAACAGTGGAAGCAATGTATAAATAATAATGATGCAACCGGGTACATATGTCTACGGAAATTAGTTAACAAACCAACGTGCTGAAATACAACTAAAAATAGAGAGAAAACGAAAAAAAAAGTAAACTCCATAGCATCGCAAGCCGTAGCCTGGTCCCCTGCTATCCAGCTCCCAGGAAAGTCAGGTACCTAAAGTAGAAGGGCGCTTTCCATTATCTATACCTGCAACAACATAGTCTGTTTGGGCCCAAAAGCATGACCCAAACAGGGTGTGAGACAAAGTCCCAGTAGGAAATCACCCAATGATCTGTGCCTAACAGTTAGTGAATACATGACAGTAATAAAACAGGAAGCAATAAACAGGAAAACACATGAAGCTACAATCCACAGTTCTACATATAATGTACCCAAGGAATATCCACTGAAGCAAACAGAACAAACGGTATCCTATGGTTAGTTCTCACAGCCTAACCCATAATGTTCAACTGACAAGTACTAGCTACCCTCTGGGAAGCACACACAGTCTCACTCCTCTGGTTCAGCTAATGAATAGACTCTTTGTGGAAGCACTCGCCGTCAATTCCCCCTATAGTCTTGTATCATGCTAAAGGCTCTCCGAGGCAGCACTCAACGTCAATTCCCCCTTGTGGCCCGTGTCTAGGATCTACATTCTCTCTAAGGAAGAACCCAACGTCAATTCCCCATGTGGTCTCAGATCGTAATTAAGGACACTCTAAAGAATCCCTTCCGTCCATTCTCCCTATGTCCCACTACACTAGGTTCTCGCAGCCCCGTGTAAAATAAACATGCATATTGCACGTGTATCATCCAAGTAAACCTCAAGAACTTTTTGGCTATCATTCTATGGCTCAACATCATAACAAAGAAATAGTTCCACTATCCTACATCAAGGCATGGCAACTGGAAAAACGCAAAACAGGCAGAACAAGCATAGTAATCATCCAGAGTTCAGTAAAATGAACATATTCATAGGCAAAAACATCTACTCTTGCAAACAAGAAAGGAAAGAAATTTAACAGGGGAAAAACAGGAACACGCAATACCCCTTTCAAGGTTATTGGTTGAATTTGCACAAAATACTCAATGAATTTATACAGAAAGGCACAACCCACCTACCTCGATCTTAGGAGATCGATATATGTGAACCATGATGACTGATTCCCCTTAGAGAATTGTAGATCTGAGAAAACATCAAAACCGCTCAACCTATGATAACTTGAGAAAGGGAAAGATAATGGAAAACAAGGCTCAAGTAGAAGGAATAACTCCCATCGTGATTCCAACACAATCAACAGAACTCGAATCTGAGATCGGACGTAGGCTCGGGAATCTAGAGAAGAAATGCGGTCGTACGGGTCGCTCTCAGACAAATAACCTTGAGAAGGGGTGTGTTCTGTCAATCAGGCGCGACCCCGGTGCGTTTAATGAAAAAAAATAAAGTACACAATGTTTACTTTTAGAGTACATGGTGTGTACTAGGTCTTTTCCGTACTCTGCAAAAATTATCCTCCACGTCACCCCTACACACCATGTGTGTGGCCCGGACACGTCCAGCACACGGCTTCGAGCGGGAAAAGAGTACACAGTGTGTACTCATAAAGTACACGGCGTGTACTTCAAAAATTTCCAGAAACATTATTTTTCCCAAAAACTCCAGAAAAAGGGAAAACATACCTGAAAAGAAGATCCGGGTTCTTACAAAATTCCACCATTAAAGAAATTGGTCCCCAAATTTCTCTAGATATGCGTAGAAGAAGAAACCATGAACAGCTCAGGCCACTACGATAGTACATCAGACTCCCTCTCCAAGGTCTCGTCTTGTACTCGCCCGTGCTGCCATAGCACCTATACTAGAGGAACAGACTGCCCGTGTAGAACCTTCATACTGTGATTGACAATCTAGATAGGATGATCCTCGAATGACACATCTACTTCCAGGTCAACTTCCTTATGCCAAAAGACATGAGATGGGTCTGAAAAGTAACATCATAGATGAGAGACGTGGAAGACGTCGTGCATGGCTCGGTACCTTTAAGGTAACTGAAACTGATAAGCAACAGGCCCCACTCTCCGCAACACCTCAAACGGCCCGACGTACCTTGGAGAAAGCTTTCAATGTCTCTGAATCCTCTTGTGTCCCAATGTCGGTGCGACATGCTGGAAAACCTAATCCCAGACCTCAAACTCTAGAGGTCGTCTCCGCTGATCAGCATAAGACTTCTGTTGAGACTGTGTTGTAGCCATCCGCCTCCGAATCAGCTTTACCTGCTCTGAGGTCTCTTAAACAAGACAAGGTCCTAGCAAAGCTGCCTCTCCTACCTCTATCCAGCATAAGGATGCTCGGCATGGCCTACCGTACAAAGCCTCGTATGGTTCTATATGAATGGTCACCTGGAAATTTTTGTTGTAGGCAAACTCCACCAATGGAATATGCTTCTCCCAAGAACCGTCAATGTCTAAGATGCTAGCTTGGAGCATATCCTCAAGCACCTAGATTGTGCGCTCAGACTGGCCATCAGTCTGGGGATGGTATGTTGTACTCAAAAGTACCTGTGTACCAAAGCCTTCTAAAGTCCCTGTCATAACCGAGAGGTAAAGCGCGCATCTCTTTCTGAAACAATGGAGTGTGGGACTCCATGTAGACGTACGATCTCACTAATGTAAAGTCATCCTAGTTCATTGAAACTGAAGTATTCCTTGATCAGCAAGAATTGATCAACTTTCGTGAGCTTGTCGACGACAACCCAAACAAAATCGTTCCCTCGAGTCAACCTCGACATCACAGTCACGAAGTCCATCGCAAGATCATTCCACTTCCACTCTGGGATGGGTAACTGCTGTAAAAGGCCTACTGGTCGCTGATGCTCTGCTTTCACCTGCTGACAAGTAGAACATCTCAAGATAAATCCAGTTACATATTTCTTCATACCTGGCCACCGGTATTGGCGATGAAGATCTTGATACATCTTGGTGACGCCATGATGAACTGCCCAAACTGGGGAATGAAAATCCCACATCAGCTCCTTGCGCATGTCTGTTGGAACCCATACGCATCCCTGGAAGCACAAGATCTCATCCTTGCCCACTATCCATCCAGGAAGAGGGTCCTCTCCTGACACACTCTCCCGCAGGACTAAGCCTTCTCAGTCTGATAGTTGCATCATCCGTACCTGATCAAGTAGTGTATAGGTAACATCTACAGAAGTTAGGAATGTATGTCCCTGCCTGTCATGCACCTCCAGATGCATCTCAGAGAACAGAGCCATAAGCTGCCACTCACTACTGGCCTCCTAAACTGCCTGAATCTGAGTTCTCTTGCTCAACGCATCTTCCACTTCATTGCCCTTTCCCAGCGTATAAGCAATCACGAAATCAAAAGACTAAAGATACTCGACCCATCTGTGCTGCCTCAAGTTCATATCACGTTGAGTGAAGATATACTTGAGAATCATGTGGTCGGTGAAGACCACAATGTGCTCTCCCAGAAGATAGTGTCTCCAACAGCGTAAGGCATGAACAACAGCTGTCAACTCCAGATCATGCGTCGGGTAGTTCCTGTCATGTGGCCTCAACTGCCGAGACTCGTACGCAACGACTCCATCTTCCTGCATAAGCACAACTCCTAGACCGATACCGGAAGCATCACAATTGACTGTGTATCTCTTTCATGACTCTAGCAAGACTAGTATCGGTGATGACTTTAACCTCCCTATCATCTCCTGAATGGATGAATCGCAATAATTTGACCATAAAAACTTCACCCCCTTCTTGGTTAGGCCTTTCAAGGGTGCTGCTAGATGAGAAAAGTCTTGAATGATGCGTCTATAGTATCCATCCAGCCCTAGAATGCTCTGTACCTCAAAGATGTTGATAGAGAAAATATTTTCAATTAATTTATATTGAATATCATTGTTTTAAACTCACAAAATTGTTCCTCTAAGATGAATTGTTTCATTTTTATGATTTTGGTGTTATTTTGAGCTGAATAGTAAAAATTGGCCATTTTGGATTTTTAACAGTTTTAAATTATTTCTGTTGTTTGGCCATAACATTAACTACACTAATCCAAATTGAAAACTTATTTCTTTTCCATATTCTACACATCCACGGATGCATTTACTATTTTTGGACAAAAAGTTTAATCGGCCATATGGAAGCTCACAAGAAACTCACACGTGGGAGAAAGAAAACTGTTTTCAGTTCTGCCTTTTTTTGGTGTGGGATCCATAACTCATTCATGGTGGGTCCACATGTTGTGATATTCGGTGGGTAGATGCGCAAGGTGTTTTAGCGCATCTTCATTGAATGAAAGGCTGAGGGATTTGGACGTTTGTGGGTCCATTAAAGCTTCCTAATCCAGGGGTTGGCGTTTTGGAGAGTCTGACTGGACGGAATAAATGATCAGAGTAAAAGGGCCATAACTCTCGGAATACCTGTCCAAATATGATAATATTTTGAGGGGACACGGCCAAGAAAATTATGAACAACATTGAAGAAGCCAGAAATGCGTGAAAATGTACTTTATTGGGTGAAAAACGCGACAGCATTTGGAGGACGGAAATCTGGCTATAAAAGGAGGAGAGCTCCTCCTCCTCAAAACATCTAATTCTCCATCCCATTCCTTCTGGGACACCAAGGAGAAGAACTTCTCAGCTTTCTGTTTTATTTATTTTATTTTTATTTACTTTAAAATTTCTCTCCTCTCCTGCATTATCTCGCTTACCCCATCCATGGAGGGGTAGTTTCATTTGAGTGATCAGAAAGAGGGGAGGCTGCACCTATGTGTTGTGTTTGAGTTTTTGTGCTTGAAATGAATAAAATGTGTTCTTATTTCTTCTTCGGGTTCCAATTCTAAATTTAGTATTAAATTATGAATGCGGTTGTGTTAAGGTTTGGATTCTGAAATTATAAATTGCTTTGGTCGATGATCACATCTCCCTCCACCCAATTTTTATCTATATACGGTGGAACATGATTAGGGTTTGGGTGGTGATTGCTCGACGGTTGTCATGCACGTGTGTAAGATTGTATGTCAAAATCTTGGTTTATTAGGGAATAACAATTCCAGGTCTGGGATTTCTCTAATTAATAAAGAGACCTTCTAAAACTCTAAACACATTGGAAGGATTATAGACCAATCTACGGTTTTAGAATGGAAAACTCTCATCAAATCTCTCTTACCAGTTTAAGGAAGAAGAAGTGATAAAATTTGGAAACCGTGATGGCACAACACTAAGTCTAGCCGAACCCAATCCGATCACCATCTTTATCATTTGTTAAAATCAATCAATTTCTATTGTTTTTTTCTCTCATAGTCATTCAAATTAATTAAAACCATTCTTTTTACGAAAACCAACAAAAAGTGACAACCTTGTTTTGTGTGCACTTCTCTTCGGGAGACTACCTAGGATCAACTACTATACTATACTTAGGTAAATAAAATATTGTTTTTCCACGCCCCATGACAGGCGTGCGTCAATCTTGGCGCCGTTTCCGGGGAGGCAGTTCCTCAAAGCTTTTTTTTAAAAAAAAACTCTTTTGAATGACTCGTACTTCAAATAGCAGTTTATTAGAATTCAATCCAGAAATTGAGTTCACAATAACCAAATTGATTAATCAAAATCATCCCAAATATTTCGAAGAAATAAATCTCACCGATTCAAGTGATACCTTGATTGAATACTTTGAACCTTTAATAACGGTTGTAAATCCCAACCGAACCCTACATGACATCTGTGCACCTCAATTTGTCAATCAAAATTATCAACTTTCAATTCCTAGATTAGAAAATGATTTTGAATTGCGAATTAACATGATCCAAGTGCTTCATAAATTTCATGGTCTTGCAGGTGAAGACCCGAATAGACATATTCAAGAATTCACCTATGTTTGCTTCAGCTTCAAACCTCAAGCAGTCATGGAAGAGAATGTGAAGTGGAGGGCTTTCCCCTTCTCACTAGAGGGAGCAGCGAATGAATGGTTTTACAATCTGCAACCGGGGGAGATCAGTGACTGGGAAGATCTAAAAAAATGCTTTCTAAAAATATTCTTCCCAACATCTAGGAGAACTGTAATAAATAAGTAGATTTATGTCATCCATCAATCAACTGGAGAAACACTCGACATATACTGGGAATGTTTTAAGAATATTTGTGAAAGTTTTCCACACCATGAAATAGAATAGGACCAATTCCTTGTGTGATTCTACCAAGGATTTCTTGACAATGACAGGAATCTACTAGATGCCTCATCGGGAGGAGCCCTCATTGATAAATGACCTGCAGATATACGAATTCTGATTGAAAAGATTGCACAAAATTCACAGCAGTTTGGCACTCGAGGTACGATCACCAGAGGAATACATGAGGTAAGAACATCTGATTCAGTATATTTAATTTGAAATTAAATGGGTGAAATCACCAAGTTGGAGCGACAAATAGCTATGAACCATGTAAAGGAACAACAAGGACTGAATCAGGTATGTCGTTTATTCTCTTCTAATTCTCATTACACATATCAATGTCCAGAAGTGCAGGGGACAGAAAGTTGTGATGCGGCCTATCAACAAAAGAAATACCAACCGCAAACCCAACCAGGGTATGGGTTTCAACAGAACCAAGCTAAAGCACATTTTCAGTAGCAATATCAGAACCCGATAGCATTCCAACAACCTTATCAAAATCCCTTCCAACAACAACAAACTTTTCAACCACCACCTTTCTAGTGGGTGAATTATGAGCAACCATCCAAAAGTGCACCGACAAATGAAGACCAACAACTGAAGACAAGAGTTTCGGGAATATAAGAAAAGATGGGCAACCTAGCTGATCAATTTTCAAGCATTATGGATGCTCCCACCAAGAACCATGGTAAGCTTCATGCACAAACAATTCACAATCCAAATGAGAATGTTAGTCAAATCACAACCCGAAGCGTTAAGGATCTCAAACCGCCAGAACAATATGAGGAGGATGAATCTAGGGAACCTGATGAAGCTCGTCCTGTCCAACGAAAAGATGGAGTCAACAAAAAAGTAGAAAGAACAAGGTTCAAGAAAGAAAGACTAGAAACACCATTGGAGAAACAACAAAGGGAGAAAAAGGATATTCTAGCACCATTCCCATCAGCATTGGTTGATTCAAAGAAGGGGGAAGAAGAACGAATTCAACGGGAAATTCAGGAAACATTCCGAAAAGTTGAGATTAACATTCCATTACTGGATGCAATCAGAAAAATCCATAAATATGAAAAATTTCTAAAGGATATGTGTACTAAAAGAAAGAGGCTAGATGGAAATGAAATAATCAACTTAGGAAGAAGTATCTCAGTATTGATCACACCACCGATACCACAAAAATATCACGATCCAGGGACATTCTCTATTCCCTGCACTATCGGTTCATTAAATTTTACTGATGCACTATGTGATCTTGGAGCTTCGATAAATGTGATGCCTCACTCTATGTTTTCATCTTTGCAGATCGGAGAACTAAAATCAACTCGGGTGGTGGTAAAATTAGCAAATAGATCCACCGTTTTCCCAGCAGAAGTCTTTGAAGATGTACTTGTAGGAGTGGGAGGATTAATCCTTCTAGAAGAATTTTATGTCCTTACCATGGAGTAAGACCGAGAACCATCCCAATCTCCCATCATCCTAGGGAGACCATTCTTGAAAAAATAAAGGACATTCATCAATGTAAATGAAGGAACACTCACCATGGAGCTCGGATATAGTACGGTACACTTCAATATTCTTGATATGATGAAACACTCGTCCAACAATCACTCACTTTATGCAATCTCCCAAGATCAAGGTTTAGAACCAATTGAAGACTCAGGTATGCTTCATGACTTTTTATCTATGGGATAACACTCTTCATTTTAATTTTATAACTCCCATGAACCTGAAAATTCTGATATCATGTTGGAGGATGAGGTAAAATCTTATTTTTTCGATGATTTGGTAAAATGAAGTGAGATTATTCCTAAGAATTCAACATTAGAAGTAGGAAACCTTAATGCAATATCATCCCTTGAACAACCCCCATGTTTAGAGCTGAAGCCTTTTCCATGTGACTTTAAGAATTCTTACCTAATGGAACGAGAGAAATTTCCAGTAATCATTGCCAATAACATATCCCATTCACAAGAACAAACATTGATTGACCTTCTCAAAAGGAATGTCAAAGCTGTAGGATGGAGTTTAGGTGATATTCCTGGAATCAACCCTAAGGTATTATATCAGAGGATATTTTTAGAAAGTGAATCTCGTCCAGTTAGACAACCTCAAAGAAGACTCAATCACACAATCTTGGAGGTAGTTAAGAAAGAGATTGAGAAATTGTTAGCAGCTGATATCATTTACCCAATCTCTGATTCTCAATGGGTCAGCCCAATTCATGTAGTCCACAAGAAAACTGGCATGACCACTGTTACAAATGAAATAAATGAACTAATCCCCATGAGAATACAGAACTACAGGAGGGTGTGTATATATTACAGGAAGGTAAATCAAGTTACCAGAAAAGATCACTTTCCTATTCCATTCATTGATTAGATGCTTGATAGGTTATCTGGAAATACTCATTAATATTTTTTAGATGGATTCTCAGGATATTTTCATGTACTAATTGCACCAGAAGACCGGGAGAAGACAACCTTCACCTTCCCTTTTGGAACATTCTCCTTCAAAAAGATGCCTTTGGGCTATGCAATGCCCCAAGTACATTTCAACGATGTATGGTGAGTATTTTCTCAGACCACATTGAGGATTGATTGGAGTTGTTTCCTGATGATTTCACAGTTTTTGGAAATTCATTTGATCATTGCTTGGGAAATTTGGAAAAAGTATTGAAAACATGCATTGAAAATAACCTTGTCTTAAATTTCGAAAACTGTCATTTCATGGTTGACAAAGGGATTGTGTTGGGGCACATTATTTCACCAAATGGGTTTGAGGATGATAAATCAAAAGTTGATGTAATAAATTCCTTGCCATATCTAACTTGTGTCAAACATGTTAGATCCTTTTTAGGGCATGCAGGATTTTACATAAGATTCATCAAGGATTTCAGTAAGATTTCACTCCCTCTCTCAAGATTACTTTTAAAGGATACTAACATTAATGCTGATTTTTCATGTAGGGAATCATTTTATGAATTAATGGAAAGGGTGATAACACTACCAATAATGCAGCCACCCAATTGGGATTATCCTTTTGAGATACTTTGTGATGCATCCAACCAAGCAGTTGGAGCCGCTCTATCACAGAGAATTGACATCAAGCCTCAGGTCATCTCCTACACATCAAGGACCTTGGATGAAACACAAATAAATTACACAACCACAGAGAAGGAGTTCCTTGCAGTTGTTTTTTCACCAGGTAAATTCTAATCATATCTTCTGGGCACTAAAGTTGTTGTTTTTTCTGATCATGTAGCTATTAGGTACTTAATGAAAAAGTCAGATGCTAAACCAAGGTTGGTGAGATGGATGCTACTCTTAAAAGAGTTCAATTTGGAAATAAAAGATAGGAAGGGGACAGAAAATCATGTGGCTGATCATCTGAGTCGACTACCCCACACCACTGAAACAGAAATAACAAAGCAGAACCCACTTAATGATGATCTTCCTGGAGAGCAACTCTACATCATCAATAGTCAAGTACCATGGTATGCCAACATTGTCAACTATTTGGTAACATCTCAGGTACCCTCTCATCTAAGCTCTCATCAACAACATAAGCATAAATCTGAATCAAGATTTTACATTTGGTAAGATCTGTTTCTGTGGAAAATTTGTAATGATCAAATCATAAGAAGATGCTTGCCAAGAGGTGAAATTGAATCAGTGTTTGAATTTTGTCATAAATTATCTTATAGAGGCCACTATGGACCTCAGAGGACTGCCTAAAATGTTTTAGAATCTGGACTCTACTGGCCCACCTTATTCAAGGATGCATATGAATTTTGTAAAAGATGTGAAAAATGCCAATTTTTTTGTATCATATCCAAATGACATGAAATTCCACAAAAAACAACAACCTTTTGTGAAATTTTTGAAGTTTGGGGAATATATTTCATGGGAACATTCCCAATGTCATTTGGAAATTCATATATTCTTTTGGTTGTATAATATGTTTCAAAATGGGTGGAAGTAAAAGCAACCAGAACTGATGATGCAAATGTTGTTTGTGATTTTGTTAGGGCTAACATTTTCTGTAGGTTTGGCGTGCCACAAGAAATGATCAGTGATCAGGGAACTCATTTATGCAACAGGAAAATGGATGCATTGCTGAAGAAGTATGGGGTGCATCATAGAACATCTACCCCATACCATTCCCAAACAAATGGCCAAGCAGAAGTCTCTAACAGAGAACTCAAAGCCATTCTGGAGAAGACTGTTAAACCCAACCGAAAGGACTGGAGCCAAAAGTTACATGATAAATTATGGGCATACATAACGGCCTACAAAACACCTATAGGGATGAGTCCCTATAGGTTGATCTATGGAAAGAGTTGACACCTTCCTATGGAGTTGGAGCATAGAGCCTACTGGGTAGTCAGAGAGATTAATCTGAACCTTGAGAAAGCTAGGAAAGAAATAAGATTGCAGTTGCATGAGTTAGAGGAAATTAGAAGGGAATCTTTTAAATACTCAATGATCTATAAAGAGAGAACAAGGATGTCCCATGACAAGATAATTCAACCAAGAACCTTCAACCCTGGATATCACGTGTTACTCTTCAAATCAAGACTAAAGCTTATTCCAGGTAAACTTCGTTCTAGATGGGAAGGCCCCTTTACTTTTATTCATTTATATCCCTTTGGTGCTGTGAAGATACAAAAGGAAGGATAAGGAAACCCATTCACTATAAATGGGAAGAGGCAGAAGAAGTTCCATGGGACCGTACCTCAAGAACCAGTGGAGGAGATCACACTCCTTCACCCTGAATACAAATGAACACCTACCGGTTTGCATAATTCCTTTACACTTGATTAAATGCAGTAACTCTATCTTTTTGAAACATACATAAAAAATTCCATTTACATGCATTGAGGAAACTACATCAATTAAGTGTGGGGGATGGAGTCATGTAGTCCATGATATTTTTCAAAAATTTTAATTTTTGTTTTGTTTTGTTTTGTCAAGCCAACGTCACTAAACAAAGGCGCTACTGGGAGGCAACCCGCATTTTCCCCCATTGTCAACTTGTCTTCTTAGTCATTTACCAGCATGATTTAAGAGGCGTGCACTATCAATTGTTTTCATTTTTTTATTTCAGTTCCATTAATGAAGAGGTTGTTGTTGGATTATACGTCGTGAAGAAAAGAATCCATTTGACAGGGGAGTAAGAGTTTCAATTCTATATTATCCAACTTTATTCCCTAAATTTTTAGTCTTTTAAAGAATTAATAAAAAAAATTCATGCCGACGATTGAATTCATGTTTTACTTGACTTTTCTAGGAGACATGAGTTTCATAGAAATCCAGTGATTTTATGTTTTAGATTTCAATTTTAATGAAATTGAATGATTAAAATGGATAATTGGATGATTAAAGTGGAGCAAGGATATTGATATAAGGACTCATGATTTGAGGGAATTAATTGATTCATGTAAATTAAATTTCCCTTCCATTTTTCATTATTTGAATTTCTAAAATTCATGTGAATTAATTTATTATTATTAATCATGCCATGAGTGATTGTACAATATCATATTCTCATTCCTGAGAGGATTTCTAGACCAAATATTTCCTATTTTATATTGATCATATTTCTTGAGTGATCATGGGACGTGCCACCTTCTAGAACTTGTATTGAAACTTGTCAAAACTAGGACTGTACAAAACCACATCTAAAATGATTGAGGCACTACATTGGAAAGCCACATATTTACCTGAGACCCACCCTTACATTTATCCTTCGTTAACCCATAGAAGACATGAATTTCCTTATATGTTTAAGCCACATTACAAGCTGATATTTCCTTACCTACCCACACGTCTAGTATTTTTTCAAGGTAATTCAAGTTTTAGTGTGGGGGCAGGGCCTTTTGTGTGCGTTTATTGGGATATGTATCATTTTTGGGTGGTGTAATGTGTGAGTCATCATTTTGGGAAATATATTATTAGAAAATTGGGCATGAGTCATCCTTTCATTATGCTTCGTTCATTTCATCTGGTTCTCCATAAAAAAAAGATAGAAAAAAATTCAAAATAAAGTTGTGCATATCTGGAGCTTTACAAAAAAAAAGAAAATAAAGCTATGCCTTTCTGGATCTTTACAAAAAAACAGGGAGAACTAGGATGATATCATTCTTTGTAATCATTTATTTACTCATGACCCATGTCATTAAAAGGGTATTGGTGTAGTGATTCACATTTCAAGGGGATTTGAGTGAGGTTCATCTTGTGTTTTCACTTGATTAATCATGCATTGTACTTAAGAGTCAAACCTCTTACTTCTGGCCTTAAATTATTTCAACCATTTACCCACCAACCCTAAGCCACAGAGTCATTTGAACCTTTATTGCAAGTCCTCATGATTTTATATGTGTTTTTTATTTACAAAGTGGAGAAAGTAGTTACTTTACAAGCCTATGGGTAAGGAGAATGTTCTCATGATATGAGCATAAATCCACTATTAATTGTATCATGAGTGATGAGAGATAAGATTCAAAAGTGAGGTAGATCATGTTTTGGCATGTTTAATAATAATAAATTGAGAAGCTTCAATGAATGAAAGGAGAAGCTTCATTATTTTTCAAAAGAGAAATGTAAAATGCATGAATTGATTGTTCCTTTGAAAAATGGAAAATTAAATTGGTATTTTTTTGGAACTGGAAAATTGGACCGGACATTGATAATCATTTGATTTTATTTCATTTGAAATTTAAATATTGGTGACATTGATGCCCTTTGAATTCCATGTCGAGATTTTATGCTTGAGGACAAGCATAGTTTATGTGTGGAGGAATTGATAGATCAAATACATTCAATTAATTTATATTGAATATCATTGTTTTAAACTCCCAGAAGTGTTCTTATAAGATAAATTGTTTCATTTTTATGATTTTGGTGTTATTTTGAGTTGAATAGTAAAAATTGGCCATTTTGGATTTTTAGTAGATTTAAATTATTTCTTTAGTTTGGCCATAACATTATCTACACTAATTAAAATTGTAAAATTCTTTCTTTTCCAGCTTCTACACATCCAGGGCTTCATTTACTATTTTTGGACCAAAAGTTGAATCGGCCATATGGAAGCTCAAAATAAGCTCACATGTGGGAGAAGGAAAACTGTTTTCAGTTCTGCCTTGTTTTGGTATGGGATACATAACTCATTGATGATGGGTACAATTTTTGTCATATTCCATGGATAGACGCGAAAGGGGTTTTTTCACATCTTTTATGAAGGAATTGTTGTGGTCTTCAGCCGTTTGAGGGTCCATTAAAGCTTCCTAATCCGGGGGTTGGCATTTTGGAGAGTCTGACTGGACAGAATAAATGATCATAGTAAAAGGGTCATAACTCTCGGAATACCTGTCCCAATACGATGAGATTTTTAGGGGACACTTACAAGACAATTATGAACATTATTTAAGAAGGTATCAATGCATGAAGAGGTCATTTATTGGGTAAAAAATACGACAACATTCGGAGGATGGAAATCTGGCTATAAAAGGAGGAGAGCTCCTCCTCCTCAAAACATCTCCTTCCCCATCTCATTCCTTTTAGGACACCAAGGAGAAGAACTTCTTAGCTTTCCCTTTTATTTATTTTATTTTTCTTTACTTTAAAATGTATCTCTTCTCTCCCATTATCTCTCTTTCCCCATCCATGGAGGGGAATTTTAATTTGAGTGATCGGAAAGAGGGGAGAATGGACCTATGTGTTGTGTTTGAGTTTTTGTGCTTGAAATGAATAAAATTTGTTCTTCTTTCTTCTTCTGGTTCCAATTCTTAATTCAATATTAAATTTTGAATGAGGTTGTGTTAAGGTTTTGATTCTGAAATTATAAATTGCTTTCTTCGATGATCACATCTCCCTCCACCCAATTCTAATATTTATACGGTGGAACATGATTAGGGTTGGGTGGTGATTGCTCGACGGTTGTCAATCACGTGTGTAGGATTGTATGTCGAAATCTTGGATTATTAGGAAAAAACAATTCTAGGTTTGGGATTGCACTAATTAATCAAGAGACCTTCTACAACCCTAAACGCATTGGAAGGAGGATAAACCAATCTAAGGTTTTAGAACGGAAAATTATCATCACATCTCTCTTACCAGTTTAAGGAAGAAGAAGTGATAAAATTTGGAAACCATGATGGCACAACAGAAAGTCTAGTCGAACCCAATCCGATAACCGTTTTTATCATTTGTTTAAATCAATCAATTTCTGTTGTTTTTTTCTCTCATATTCATTCAAATTACTTAAAACCAATCTTTTTACGAAAACCAACAAAAAGTGAAAACCTTGTTTTGTGTGCACTCCTCTTCGGGAGATTACCTAGGATCAACTACTATACTATACTTAGGTAAATATTTTTTTTTTTCTCATGCCCCATGACAGGTATGCGTCAGACGTTCATCGACTGCTCCCATGAAACTACAGCTCTCACTTTCTCTTGGTCCCCTAATACTCCTGCCTTTAAGATGACATGTCCCAAGAAGTGAATCTGATACATCCAAAAGTGGAACTTCGAGAGTTTAGCATAAAGCCGATGCTCTCTCAGTGTAATCAGAACGATCTCATGATGTGTGGCATGATAATGTCGAGTGTGAGAGTACACCAAGATATCATCCACGAAGACCACGATGAAGGAGTCTAAATATGGATAGAACACTCGGTTCATCAGTGCAATGAAAACTGTAGGCACATTCATGATACCGAAAGGCATGAATGTATACTTGTATATACAATACCTGCTCTAGAAGGCTGTCAGCGGTACATCTGATGGTCTGACGTGCAACTGATGATAACCAGACATCAAGTCGATCTTCGAGAACACCCGAGATCCTCAAAGCTGATCAAAGAAGTCATAAATCCTCAGAAAGGGATATCGGTTATTGGCCATAAACTGGTTCAACTTCTGATAATCCACACAACGCCGATGGGTACCTTCTGCCTTCTTCGCAAACAAGACTGACGAACCCCAAAGAGAAGTATTGGGTCAGATGAAACCCTTTGCTTATAACACCAACAACTGTTTCTTGAGCACATGAAACTCATGTGTGGCCATCCTATAGGGAGGAATAGACACCAGTGCCGCTCCTGGAACGAGCTCATTAGAGAAGTCTACCTCAATCTCTGGAGGCAAACCTGAAAAGTCCTCTGGAAGGACATCCCTGAAGCGATCTACTACTGGAGGAATGTCCAACTGTGGAGTCCCCTGATCATCCAGATAAAGACTAGCAATCCGGGTCGTCACCTGTCTTAGCCCAAGGTTCTCGAGTCCCACTCGACTCGCCCGAACGTCCCATTCGACTATATAAAGAAAGGATTCACCCTCTGGTGAGATGAAACAGACCCTGTGGCATTAACAGTTGAAAAATGCCTGGAAGGGAAATAGCCAATACATTTTGAGAATGACATCATAGTCCATAATCTCTAGGACGTAGAGATACCATGAGAAACGATACCCTTAATTCTCGAGGTGGAACTCTCTACATTGTTGTACACTAGATGTCTTTCTCCCCAAAGGTGTGTCTAGTGTCATCGAGTCGGCATAAGAAAAGATACAGATCCCCAGGCTCTCCACAACATCAATAGAGACAAATCTATTCATAGCACTAGTATTGAAAAGAGATGAAGTTAAAATTGAGGCTACTATGATCGTACATCGAATAGTAGAAGTTCTGGGATCATACTCCTAATAGGTCTGCTCCACCGCAAAAGCATGGCCTACCCCATGGCCCTATGACCCTACCTGACCACTCTGATTTGAACCTCCCTTCTGGCACTGAAGGACTGGTGAGTGACATCCACGACCTCAACCTCCACCTCGACCCGAATGGCTGAAAGAACTCCCGTTCCCCGACTGGTGAGAAACTGGTGGTGTTTCTCCTAAACGAGGAGTCATGGAAGAACCCCCATCTCGAGCGACTAGTTAGAAAACCTGGTAGAAACACTGAAGGTGACCCATCTTACCACAAGATTGGCACTCCACTCGGTCTCTCTGGCACTGCGGCCTCCTGTGCCCTACCCTTCCACACTGGTAGCATACTACCTGGCTACTGGATGATGTATCTCGCCTCCTCGGATCACCACGCGTAGGCTCCCTACGGCACTTCCTACTGTTAGCTGGAGGAACCCTAGCTCTGGAAGTAGAACCGCCCTGGCTCGCAGCTCCAGATTCTATCATATTGTTCTCCACAATCAGTGTTTGGTTGACGATGGAAGAGATGGAAGTCAACTGGAAGAGATTCACCTGCGAGCGGATCTCCCGCCTGAGACCATCTCAAACTTCCTTGCTAAGAACACCCCAATTCCATCCCAGAGGGGTGTGAAACACTGTAGCTCGGTGAAACGAGAGGAGTACCCCATAACTGAAAGAGTACCCTGCTCTAGGCTCATAAACTCTCAGGCTCGATTGGCCCTCAGGGTCTCTGGGTAGATGTAGTCATAAAACATGCGCTGAAACTCGTCCCAATCCATAACCTGCTGATGACCCTCCTGTGAGATCACATCCCACCACCTTTTGGAGGAGTCTCATAGCATGTAGGTTGCGATCCTAACCCGCCTCTCTGGAGGCATCTCCAGATGCTCGAAGATAGTCAGCATGGTTTCCATCCATGACTCTACAGCCTATGGTCCTCCTTCCCCCGAGAAAGTAGGAGGATGCTGCTGTTGCAAAACCCACGTCATGTCTGCTATAGTCGTGGTAGGAGGCAGTGCTACATAGAAGGTCTGTATCATCCTCATAAAACCTTCCCTGAACTTCACATAAGTTCCTGCAACTGGTATGACAGACGGTGCTAAGGCTGGACCAACTGGAGGATCGGCAGGAAGTCCCTGATCAGCCATATCTGGCATCAAATGACTTCCTGATGACAGACGTACAACCAGAGGACGTCTCAGAGGCATAACTCTGAAAGATCAAAAGCATGCCTTAGATCAGGATTAACAAGGCAGAGAACATAAGGTATAAAACGGAAACAGAAGTGGAAAACGGTTATGTTTTTTAAAACATGACTACGCGGCGTGTATAAAAACTACACGGCATGTTCACTTAAACCACAGACATGGGCGTGTGATTCTTCCACCCTTGGTCGTGTAAAACCCCAGACTACACAGTGTGTTGTCCCCACACAAGGCATGTAATTGTACTCTACTCCCATGCCCGAGTCTCCTTGCACGGCTAACCCACACAGTCTTTTTAAACTGAGACTACATGGCTTTTTCCCTGTGGATATGGCGTGTATTAGTCAAGGTGTCAACGACCCGTGTTGTTAGTCACATAGCCAACTACATGGATGAGACTACACGGCGTGTTCCGAACAAACACGACGTGTACTCGAAGACTTTTCCTGACCCGTGTGGTTGGAGACACGACCAAGTACACAACTGACACTTACACGACGTGTTCTGAAAAACACGTCATGTATGAGAGGAGAGAATATCATTTCGTGTTGTTCGTGACACGACCGTGTAATGAGGATAAGGATACATGACATGTTCATACAACACACACCGTGTATGACACAAGCTTCCCCGAACCATGTTGTTAGTGACATTGTCAGGTACACTGCTCACTATTACACGGTGTGTACCTTCCATACACGGCGTGTTCCTGATGTTACTTTCATAACACAATGTTTCTGCTCACACGGTCAGTGACCTGGCCTGAAAACTACACGACATGTATCCAAAAAGTACACATCGTGTATTCTGGGTTTTTATGGGAAGTAGTTGAAAAACTACACCGAATCCCAGAAACACTAAAAACAAGGCAAAGAGGTGCCAAATTCTGATCCATTAGGGCCCATACTCCCCACGAATCAATGTTTGGAATCTCCTAAAATCATAGACAAGAGAAAACAGGATCATGATCCATCAATTTCTGATTAAAGAGGGCCCATAACACTTCAAGAATCAATAATTTCAGTTCATTTTAGCAAATTGGAATACAAACAATCCTCTAAAAACGAAGCAGAGATTCTATCAAGCATCTATCACAACAACATGCATATTCTACACAAAGTCTATCATATTAACATTTAGTAGCTAATGAATCCTATATGGCATGGCAAGAATGCATGGAATGTGATTTCTACAAGTGCTTATACGATGCATCAGATGGAATACCCTCATATCATCGGGTTGAGACAAAGATAGAACCCCAATAGTCAAGACAATAACAACACAAAGCATGTGAATCACTCTAGGTAAAATTATCTCAACCGTAAAATCTCAAAACTAGAAACTACAATTAATGAGGTAGTATTGCTTTTCCCTATACACAGGTTAGCTACTCCTTAGCACAGCTTAATACCAAGTACTGAATCCATCTTATCCCTAGATAAAGGCTCCAATCACTAAAGCAAGAGAAAATAACTCCTCTGATAACACTTTGTAACGTCCCGGTTCCGGAAGCCACCCAGAGGCGCGTCATACCTGGTCGGTGACATGACCTCAAGTGAATTTCCCCAAACACCAAAGGCTGCCGACTAGTAGTGAGGGACTTGGTTAGTTGGTGGGGAAACTATGCCCTCATTTGGTAAAGTAAATAGCGGAAGAACAACCAAATGCAATAGAGGAAACAATAAATAGAAAACAACAACTGAACAGAACAACGGAAGCAATGTATAAATAATATTGATGCAACCTGGTACATATTTCTATGAAAAGAAGTAAACAATAAAATGTTCTGAAATACAATTGAAAACATAGTGTAAAAAAAACAAAGTAAACTCCTCAGCATCCCAAGCCGTAGCTTGGTCCCCTACTCTCTATCTCCACAGTAATTCAGGTACCTGTAGTAGAAGGGCGCTTGCCCTTATCTATACCTGCAACAACATAGTCTGTTTAGGCCCAAAATCATGGCCCAGACAGGGTGTGAGACAAAGTCCCAGTAGGAAATCACCCAACAATTTGTGCCTAACAGTCACTGAATACATGGTAGTAATAAAATAGGAAGTAATAAACGTGAAAACACAAATATCTACAATCCACAGTTCTATATATAAAGTACACAAGGAACATCCACTAAAGCAAACAGAACAAAAGGTAGCCTCTGGGGAGTTCTCATAGCCTAACCCCTAATGTTCAACCGACAAGAACTAGCCACCCTCTAGGAAGCACACACAGTCTCACCCCTATGGTTCAGCTAATGAATACACTCTCTGGGGAAGCACTCACCATCAATTCCACCTATAGTCTCGTATCTTTCTAAAGGCTCTATGGTGAAGCACTCAACGTCAATTCCCCTAGAGGCCCACGTTGAGGATCTACAGACTCTCTGAGGAAGAACTCACCATCAATTCCCCATGTGGTCTCGCATCGTAAATAAGGACACTCTCGAGAAGCCCCTCCGTCCATTCTTCCTATGGACCACTACACTAGGTTCTCACAGCCCTGTTTAAAATAAACATGCACAGAACACGTGTTTATTCCAAGTGAACCTCAAGAACTACTTGGATATCATTCTAAGTCTCAACATCATAATAAAGAAATAGTTCCACTATCCTACATCTAGGCATGGCAACTAGAAAAACGCCAAACAAGAAGAACAAGAATAGAAAACATCCAGACTACAATAAAACTACCCTATTCACAGGAAAAAACATCTACTCTTGCAATCAAGCAAAGAAAGAAATTTAACAGGGGAAAAACCAGAACACACAATACCCCGTTCAAGGGTATTGGTGGAATTTGCACAAAATAATTAAAGAAATTTTACAGAAAGGCACAAACCACCTACCTCGATCCTAGGATATCTATATATGTGAACCATTACTACTAATTCCCCTTATATCATCGTAGATATGAGAAAAAATCAAAAAAATGATCAAACTATGATAAGTTGAGAAAGGGAATGAATTGGGAAACAAGGCTCAAGAAGAAGGAAGAACTCACTGCTACGATTCCAACGCAATCGACAGAACTCGAATCGGAGAACGGACGGAGGCTCGGGTATCTGGAGAAGAAACAAGGATGTACGGGTCACTCTCGGACGAAGAAACTGGAGAAGGGGTGTGTTCTGTTCGTCAGGCGTAACCCTAGTGCGTTTAATGAAATAAAAGAAAGTACATGCCATGTACTTTTAAAGTACACGGTGTATACTAGGTCTTTTCCGTACTCCGCCAAAATCAGCCTCCACATCACCCCTACACACCGTGTGTGTGGCCCGGTCATAGCCAGCACACAACATCGAGCTGGAAAAGAGTACACAACATGTAATCAGAAATTACACGGCGTGTATTTCAAAATTTTTGAGAAACATTATTTTTCCCAAAAACTCCAGAAAAAGGAAAAACATACCTGGAACGACGATCTGGTTTCATACATAACTAATATAAGTCGTTTCATTGGTTTTTATGGTCACTATCGACTATTTTGATAATATATTTCTTTATTTTACAACCCACTAACCAAGCTTACTCATAAATAGGTAATGTTGATATAGTACAATGAATATAAAAAATGTATTGGAGAATTTAATAAAATAATTGTGAATGATCCAATCTTGACACTAACATCAGTAAATGATGGATTTTTGATAAAACCAGTGCATCGATGAAGGGACATGGTTTTGTCCTTGAAAATTAAAGTGTGATTTACCACATGTTATAGCAGTAATTGATTCATGATTAAAAGTATCTAAACCATGATATTTATTTTTATGATATAATATATTATTTGAATATATGAAGAAATTATATTTAACAAAAAATATGTGATATATACATAGATTATAAGAGACATAAATACATAATTTCATTGAAGGTTCTATACATGAGGCCAAGGAATTGGCTTATTCAACTAAAGGATTTTGATAACACATAGCGCTACCACATAGAGATTTTAAATAAGGTTGTGTATGAATTGAGAAATAATGTTCATGGAGTTTTATACAATATATGAATCAATAGGGATACTATTTTTATGGATATCGTAAATATGGGTTTGATAATTACTAAGGAAGGGGATAAATCTCTTCTTTTTAAAATGGTTTTCAAATAATATTTGTTGAAAAAGATAAATATTTCTCAACCTAATGATGATAATTTTCAAAAGAAAATTAAATTTTTGAATGATAAAAAATTATAAGACTTAATTTTTTAATATAGAATTTTGAAAAAAATAGAATATTTTTTCTTTCTATAACAAACCGGAAATGGTAACTCATGAAGCACCAAGATGAATAGAGACTTGAAGGAACATTTTTGGATGATTAATTTGATGTTGTAAATTGATGATTATGTGTCAATAAGTCTGTTTTTGAAATAGTTGAACTTTAATATAAAATATCCTCGATGATTCATGAAACATATACTTACTCATAGGAAAATGTGATGATATTGCTATGTAATTTTCACAGTATTACTAAAGGATCCTACCAATGATGATGTAATCTGGTTTATTGACGATCGCCATACCAAACCTGAAAATTTAATTTCTATAAGAGAATATTTACCATTGGATCTCCTTGAAATAAACTATATTTATTAATTTTTAAGACTTCATGGAAGACTACTTTGAATCGTATCTAATCATGATCCATGAATTACATTGAGATTTTAAAAAAATATTCAGAAGTCTCTTGATGCTAAGATTAATTTGAGAAAATCATATCATACTAAAAATGATGGATAGTCATAAGGGATTGTTCCAATATTAAAATTCATATTGAGATTATTCACTCAAGAATTTAAAGGTATTCTGGATCAATATTTAAATTTTTAGTGTTTTAGTATAACAATAGATTTCATTCCAGTATATAGTTGGAATCATTTGACACATTATATAGAAAGAGATGTTATCCTCTATCTTATGGGGAAGAAGTAGGGGAAAGGTATATTTTAGTACATTAAAATGAAATGAATACAATAAAAAATATAGTGACTATTCAAAAAAATATTTAATATGCTCAAATCATGAAAAATAACTATGCTATTAACCGAATGCGGGATTTGGAATTTCACGTTTGATATTATATTATCCAAAAGATGTCATAATGTAATGGTAATATAAGGTTTAGTATGAAACAAATTATCCCCAGGTACATTGGGCGATTTGAAAATCTAAAAATAATTTTATTTGTCAATTACATATTTCAAAGGACACTAATCCTATCTAAAGTGCATGATTTGTTCCATATATCATTATCATAGAAATAAATTCCAAACCCATGCATGTAATCATATATAAATAAATATAATTGGGACCAAATAAAACATACAGTGAAGATACTATATAGATTTTTTAAAATATAGAATATGTCTTTAGGACTTGTTTGACTCTAATGGTAATGTTACATTGGAAAAATCATGATATAGAAGTGGCGATGTGGGAACCAGATGAAAATATAATGAAGAAATACTCCAATATATTCATTAGGTGAAATTATATAAAATTTGAGCATGATATTATTTTGAAATTGGTAATAATTTAACACACTAAGGAATTATGATATATATTGATTTTTATAAATTTAATCACTTTTATATTTTACAACACCCTCATCCTATATTCTAAATGAACTACAATTCATTATACCATTATAACCTAGTAATTAAATTAAAAGGTATGAAACATAATAATAAACTATTTAAATTGTATGGTATAATCATATATAATTAAATTTATTTGTTTTCAATTGACTATAAATAAAAAATAACATATAATAAAAAAAAATTCATGTAATAGAATCATTTTTCTAAAAAACCGTTTTTACTCATGCCATGTGTTTAAATAGTAATTAATTAAATTAAGGAGTATTGGGTACTTATTTTTCTATTATTTATATATTATATTTTCAATAAAAAAATTTATTATTTCTCTTATATTTTTTCTAAGCATTGTATAAGAATCAATTCATTTTTATTCTTGAAAATAGTATTTATCCAAAAAATAATTGTTTAGTCGCATTTTTTGGATTTACATTAAAATTTATTTCTACCAAAATTTGAAAATGTATTTAAAAATAATGAATTCATTTATTAATTTAAAATTTTTATATTATCAATGAGTTATTTTTTATAATTTTCCAAAACAATAACTTTCAAGGAAGAATTTATATTAATAATGTTTATTATAGAAATATCATTAAATTTAAAGCATATAAAAAGTTACATTTTGTTTTAAATGGTTTCAAAAAGTAAAATTAGTCTAATTTTCTTTTTATTAATCCAACTTATTCTATTATAACATTTTTCATGTTGAATTTTTATATAATATCTTTTTATATTAAAGAAAAAAATTTCTTTGGAAAACAGCTTTTTGTCGAATATATTGGATGAATTTTAAATTAAATTATTTCAATTATCTAAATTTAATTTGATAAAATGAATTAAATATTTATAATAATAATAATTAATATTAATTAATAATTCAACTGTAATTTTTTCATAATTAGTAGTTATGTCTGTAAAAAGTAATTGTTTCTGTTATTGATAATATATTGGTGTGAACGTTATATGTACCAGTGTTAATGATAATTTTACACATAAGTAGAATTTTTTTTGATAAATTGGGTTTAATATTTAAAATTTCGTTCCAAATTATCTATTAATTATAATTTATTCTTTACATGGATTGTTAAATTACCTATGTATATACAAAACTATTTATTGTGGTGAAAACTAATATGGTAAAAGTGAGTTACCTACCTGGTTAATATAATAACATAGTTAAACCATGTTTATTTTCTTAATAGAGGTAAAAATAATCCTTGTATTTCCTAAAATCTATTATTTATCAATTTTGTAGGCACTTTGTTTTATATAAACTTTCCATTATTGAATTTGTTTTGTTATTTATGAAAATTTCTCTCATCAATTAAAAAAGGGCATATCCTCTCTTCACATAATTATATCTCTTAATACATATATCTTGAAAAAACCCAACCAAAATATATCCACAACATCCTTATAAATTATCTATATCATGTAGTATTCTTTAAATACCGACCATCAAATCCTTAATATGATATCAAAAAAAAGTTTTTTCTAACTGAAGGTAATTGTCTTTACTAAGGTGTTTCTTTTTAATTCATCTCTTACCACATTTATTCATGTCATTATAATTAAAATATAATGAAAAAAGTATCTACAATATAATGAGACATTTTTATGTTGATTTCATAACCTATATCCTTCTCTCCTTCCAAAAAATGGTGAATGAGACAATTATTCATGTGTACAGCTGGCTACCATCTCACAAACTGATATAATTTGTTTTCCATCACCACCTCTCATAGATGGATATAATGATGGATTTAATATATATATATATATATATATATATATTCTATTTATCTAATATTTATATTTTTCAAATTATAATATTAAATATTCCTTATTATCTTCAAATCCATTGGAAAATGATAACGTCATATGTGTGTGTGTGTGGACTATCACCTCCATGAGGTGATGCGATTTTTTATTATTTAATTTTGACATGAATTTTAATAAGTATGTATTTTATTAAAAAAAATTATTTTTATTTTATTATAAAAAATATATGAAGGATTATTATTATTTACCTTTCTTTATATGCACCAAAAATTGAAAACTGCATTCATGCGTGTATACATCCTATCATCCCCATGAACGATGAAACTCATTTTTCTCCATATAACATATATAGAAAATTTTAAATAATTATATAATGAATATTTATTATATTTTTATAATTCGTAAAATTATATATATTAAGGAACCCTTTTCTATAGGAAAGGACCAAAACAACCAAACCTAAACACACACAAAAAAGTAAGCAGTTATTACCCAAAATAGTGATTTTGATAAAGAATGGTTAATAAATAGGTGATAAAAGATTAAAATTATATTATATCTAAAAATATATATATAT
This sequence comes from Viscum album, assembly GCA_963277665.1. Taxonomy (NCBI): domain Eukaryota; kingdom Viridiplantae; phylum Streptophyta; class Magnoliopsida; order Santalales; family Viscaceae; genus Viscum; species Viscum album. The sequence goes on from OY728156.1 coordinate 74,101,658, forward strand.
TATTGTGGTTCTATAATATATGTTTAGAAAATAAATATTTATTATATTGGAGGTTTTAAAATGGTTGATGGTGGTCAGACAGGAAGTAATGTTTTATTTCATAATATCATAGTTGTTAAGGATTATTTATATTTAAGTCTCCAGTGGGAATATTATATAATATTTATATCTAAATCCCAATATATTTTCTTCTCATATGATTATTTCTATTAATAACAACTTTTACTTTCAATTTTCTCTATTTAAGTACTCCAGATACTGAAATTCTATTTTAAGAAAAAATGATATTATTTTCCGAATCATTTGGAAATAATTATATACTATGTCAATATTTTCTTTAAAATTTATAAATTTATGTTATCATCATTACCCAATTAATTATAAAATACAGTTTACCCATTCTTTATTCTTTACAAAATGGTTTCAATTGAATATTCTTTTAAATTCCTAAATGGGATATATTTTGACAATTTTACAACAATGCGAAAGGAATGTTTTTTACATGTACATCATGTAATCAATTACACACTATCAGGATCACTCAATGACATGAATATTCCCTTAGATGTTTACAATATCCATCTAAGATGAAATATTAACCTTTATATTTTTTTGGATTTTTAGTATTTAAATAATTGATTTCAAAGTGAAAATAGTGTTTCCCGCAAGAATTGTTTTGTGATCCTTTTAATCTATATTCATCGATGTCAAAATCCTTGGGTGGGTATTATGAATTATTGGGGATTTATTATTTTTATACCATTAACGACATTACATTGGATGGTTTATTATTATAATTATTAATTTGATAAAATATTAACATTTTTATGCTAGATTTTTAATATGAATGGTTACGTTGTTTATATTCTCCCCGTTTTTATGAGGAATTCATTGGAAAATATATATTATTGGAGTGGATCTCTGTAGTCCCTCAATGAATAAGTATGTCTCATTAGACGAACATCCTTGGGAATCGAGATGCAAAATTATACATTTATGTTATATGTCATTCCACAATTCATAGATGTAATGTTTATGATATCCATCATTATGAATTCCCAAATTTTGATATTAGATGGGGACATATACATTTAGGTAATATGTCTTCACAAAATTCATAGGTGTTAATTTTATGATGTCCATTATTATGAATTCCCTCATTTTAATGTGATTATTTGATTAGTTATGATATATATGTATATGTATGCAGCTTATATCAGTATTTATATGGAATTATTTAATTATAATTTATTCATTCTATATTATTCTTCATGCACACATAATTGATTAAATATCTTGATCTTTCAGAAATTTAATTTTCTATATTGATAATTCCTTATTTATTCATGATATTTTCAAATATACACATACCCTTACTAGAAATTTATTCTCTCTATATTCTTATGTTTCCTTTCTTCATAAATATAGGAAGTGTATCATGATTGATATGAAGGGATATGAAAAAAGGAATAGTTATGTTTTTGAAGAAGATACAATGTTTTATTATTATTTTTAAAATATAATGTGGAATTTCATGTATTTGTATAGTTTTAAATTAATAATAAACTATTGGGACCTTTACTACAATATCAGTTATATCTAGTAAAAATGTAATAAAGTAACAACAAACTTTGGGATACTAGGGTCGGAATCATTAAAAAAATAATATACGAGTACTTTATTTTTTCATTGAGGAATCAATGTAATATAAATTAGAAACAAAAATTTATTATTATGATAAATGTTTTAATTCACCAACCACATATATATTAAACTGAAATTCACATAAATTTTATCAGAAATGAAAAAAAAACATTTGGATTAGTGTGAAAACATAGAAAAATTATCTTAAATTAATTTATTACCTTTAGAAATCAACCATGTTTCAATAAGATTCACATATTTCTCAATATGATCCAATATATAATTATAACTTTATGATTCCATTAAAATGACATATAAACCTTCAGGTTGTTAAAAATTAGAAAACATATTTGTATTTTTAAAAAAAATATGAAAATGATCATCAAGTCAATTAATATTTTCATGAGTCAATATCATATTAATATGATTATTTGATATCTCATAATGGTCAAATATATCTGTTAACTATTTATATGATTATTAATAGGATATATCTCCCATTAGGGGTCAAAACTAAGAAAAAGAATTTTTAAATGACTTCAAAATTTACAATAATGATTATAAAATATATTTTGATCATTATGAATAAATTTTCACTATAAACGATGATCAATTTTCTTGGTATAACTGAAATTATGATTTCATATTATTAACACTTGTTAATAATGGAAAAAAAACCAGGTATGTGTTAAAACGGAACCAAATATTCACAAATAAGGGAAAAATATAGAAAAAACATCATAATGTTATTTATTATTTTTGTATATAACATAATATAAAGTTAATAAAAACATGTGTTGTAATTATTTAATGTTCCTTATTGCTGTCACGTATATATTAATGTGAAAAATCATGTAGAAATGATCAAAATCATGCTAATTCACTTGGATTTGTGTGAAAACATTAAGTAATTTTCAAATAGTTGTGCAATATTTATTGGGATTTTTTTACCAATACAATAATTATAATTCTCCCTATGATGAAATGTATAATTTCCCCATTATTATTTTATGAAAATGACATATCACACATTAGAGGGGTTAAACCAGGAATAAATATTTGGATTGGTGTCAAAACATAGTAGAATGATTATCAAGCCATTTATGAGATGTAGAAGTCATCTATGTGTTAATATGATTCATAAAATGTTTAATATGATCTTAAAAACCATTTAATAATTTATTTTTTTAGAAATATTGGTTATCTACCATCAGGGGATCAGAAGAGAAAAAATGAGTTGTGAATGACCTGAAAATATAATATAATATTCATTGAATCATTTTTTATCTATTGGAATCAATCGTTCCTTCAGTCGATTCATTAATTGTAAAAATGATATAAAATGTGTCTGAAATAATTAAGACAATAATCTTCAATTCATTTATTATTTTAGTGAATCGGATTAACATCTATCTCATACATCAATTTCTCTAAATTAAAGAATGTATCACGCGACCTTCTCATTTTTGTTAAAGTGATAAATCCTGAAAATTTTCTAAAAACAGAGAAATCACCCTTGTATTGGTGTGAAAACATATGACAATGATCAAAAAATCATTTGTGATCTATAGGAATCATCCATGTTGCAATCATATTCTGGTATCATTTCACCTTTATGTTTTCATTAGTATAATGTATCACCAATAAAAGGGTTATAACAAGGAAAATGTGTTTTGAATTTAGTGTAAATTATATAAAATAATCCTTGAATCATTTGTTATTTGTAGTAACAAACATGTTGTCATCAAAATTCTCTCATTTCCAAGTATAAAAAACTACCATTTTAACTTAGTACTTTTATTAAAATTACATAACACTCATTAAGGGGTCAAGACCAAGAAAAACCCCAAGAATACTATCTCTATTTAGCATGAAAACAAAGTAAAATGGTCTTAGATTAATTTATGATGTTGGTAAATCAACTTATCATCAATCCACTTACCAAATTGATCAATCAGATAGAAAGCGTCATTTTTCATTCACATTTTAATTAATTTGAAAATTTTGAAAGACGGGGTCAAACTGAGAAATGAACTTCGATTGATGTGAAAACATATGAGAATGATCACTGAGTATTTTATGATCTATAAAAACAAATAACAAATCAATATGATTCTATATTTTCTCAATATGATAAAGAAACAACATTGAAGAATTTATTATTTTAAAAAAATAATATATCATCCATCAGTGGTTTAAAACTGATAAAATTATCTCTGACTGATATGAAAAATTCAAAACTATGATCCTTGAATCATTTAGGATATGTAAGAAACAACATGAATCAATCAGATTCTCTTATTTCTCTAAATGGTAGAAAATTATTTTTAAACTCTACTATTAATTTTTTTAGTTGTAATTGTAGTTTAATTATGTATTTGAAATTAATTTTTCTTTATTATTCAACTATTTTACAATTAGTATAAATTATTTATCAAAAAAATGAATAAATATTTATTATTGTGTAAATAAATATTATATTTAATAAACTATATCTTATTTAATTTTTATGAATTTGAAAAATATTATTTTTTATAGGGTGATAATGAAAGAAAATGGGATAATTCGTTTGGATCTCTTAGATCACTTCTATATTTTTGGATTGTTTGGGTATGGGATGGATATTTAGTAATATATATAAAAAATGAACGATATATACTGAATTCTACGGTATCTTGTTCTCATATTTTAGTGAAATTTAGCTAGCAATGAATGCAATTTCTAAGGAAGTCACATTTTAAAAAATAGAGTAACAAGAGTGACCTCTAAAAGCGGTTATATAACATCCAGTAATGGATTGCATGGAAAATTTTTAGTCCTATCTAATTTTCATTATCCTAGTTGTGTGTCAATTCCACATATAAGTACATACAATATTTTAAATATTATTAAAAAAATCTAAGAAAATGAAATAAAATCATCAATTAAATAGTGAATTAAGTGACATATAATATTTATTGTGATGTAAACTGAATTAAAATATAAGAATTATTGATATAAATACATGAAATATTATAAATGAGCATGATTAAGATAATAATGAACAAAAATAATGTTCAAGCGGTAGTCTGATTGATGTAGCTTATTGAAAATAATTATCTTTATAATAATCTTTTCATCATCATTTTCAATCACAATAATTGTCTATAATATTTTTTGATAATTATAACTACAATTTCATGAAAACTCAATAATAGTTTTTTTAAAAACAAATAATATACGTGATCAATGATTAAATTTAAATTAGGATTAACAGACCTAGTCATCATCCTTGGATAATTATTCCTTTAAATTCTCCTTCTCTTTCACATCATCAACTCATCAAAACTCAATTAGGTATTATTACAAAGCTTGATACCACTCTATAATTTAATTTCCTAACCCCACAATCACCCCTCAATCCTATATGTCACACCCCAACCTGACACTCCTATTTTTGTAAATATTTATGTTTTAAATATTATATTTGTATTTCAAGATGTTTTCCCCTGAAACATGGAGTTTTTTGGTCATGTAAAGAATGACTTGTAGTAAAGGTTCATGGTTTTAGAAACAAAAAAACCACTTGAAAGCTTATATATTTTTATTGAGACAACTACATGGTTGGTGAATATTTTTCCCAACCAGAAATCCTTCACAGTAGAGTTACTCTATGATCTCAGCAAATAGTGCATGGATGGCACATGGTTTTCCCAACTGTGTGGCCTAACTATCCATATTGTCTAGGGGTTAAATTTTTTTAATTTTTTTTTTGAACTTTTTATTTTATCCCCTAAAAGTGGGTTCTCTAAAACATTATCACCCTCTCACACCCATATATTCTCAACTATCCCAAGGGGGCTCCCAAGTCATGTGCATCCACCTCTCCCTCTCCCTATGCTATTAGTTGATCCATACCCTTCTTCTTGTTGCAAATATATTATGTGAGATTTTCTTCTCCTCTATCACTTTTTTATTCCCTATTATTCATTTACTCGGAGAAGTATGAAGTCAGATGAAACCTATTTTAATATTATAGTTTTATTTTAGGATTTTCTTTGTGGTTAGGGTTCATTCTCATTCTTTGGGGTTCCATAGACCCGATTGAGATGTCTTTGGGACCTGCACATCCAAGGTAGAGAGTTATGATTCAGTTTAGGGTAGGTATCCCTATGACAGAGCCATTAATTTGAGACATATAATTTATTATATGTTTTCATTTTTTTATTACACAATGAGACAAATATATCCTTATAAAGGGTTGTAATGGTTGAAATGGGTTTGTCCCTTTCCATTCATAATTTTCTGAATTTACTACCTTGGATTTCCATTACTAAATATTTCGTACATGATTTTTTTTAAATTCCAAACACATTAGGTGATTATTTTTTCCTCTAATTAATTTTACATTCTTGGGTTTGAAAAAAAATGTAAATTTTTTGGTCGTTCATATTGTTTTCCATAACGGTCTAATGGTTTTTTTGTTCACATATAGTTTCCAAATTGTTTCTTCTAACATAGCGTATTTTTAAATGTTTATTAAACAAATAACAATATATATGTATATACATATGTTACCACTTTGTACATTTTCACATAAACTTATGTGAATGTGACATTGGGTCAAGGGGTATGTGTGTGTGTGTGTGTGTGTCGGAGGTGCATATGTGTATAAGTGTAAAGAGTGTATTTGGACCTCAAAAATATATGGACCAAAAATGGTTTTCAAATAAAAAATGATTATTTCAAAATGTTAAGGCATGATTATTACCATTATATGTTTTCCCATAAAAAAACATCTCCAATGGAATTATTATAGTCTTATTAGGGTCTTTATATTGATCGTATTAGGTGGTGGGCTCAGAAAATGATATTTTTTATAGATGTACAGAGTTGTGATATCATGTGAAGGCCACCTCACATACCATTTTTACTAGAGTTATTTGACCCTAATAATATTTATGGGATTTTTGTGATGATTTCTATTTAGTACCTCTTAGATGAACTAGATCCCAATGGTGTGCAATATCGATGTGGTATATTCCATAGGTTAGGATATTTGAGTGAAAGAATTTTGGTTATAGACTATGGGATACATTGACAAACAATATATTATTCTTCACCAAGCACTTCTATTGTCTCTTCATATAGTTTCTTGGAGTTTTCAATTACATATATTCAACATGAATTCTAATTTCTTTATTTTGGTATGTTTTATGGAAATAATTTCAACTATTATGATCTAACTATAAATATATACTTTTTCACCTATCTATACATGCTTTACAATCCTCTATGTCATAAACCTCTCTGATATTATTTATATTTTCTTCCTTCCCATTGACAAGATTATATCATTTAATTTTTCTTATTATGAAGGTGTTTTCTTGTAAAATAAATCATTATTTGGGAATGGCTTTAAAAAATAAAATGGAAATGGTTTTATGGGTATCTGATATCTACTTTTTTTAAAATAAATCTATTATTTAATAATTTATTTATATTTTAAATTTATCATGATGTGGTATTATTTTTAAAGATACGACATAGGGTGTATTTTATCTTTTCTCATCCCTATGGGTCTTATTACTTATTGATATCTATTATCATTTTTAGTTGTAATTCAAACTTATCTTTTATTCTCATCCATGTAGAATTGAGGTTCTTATTTGTTGGGATGTGACTTGTGATGTCATGTGGACGTATATCTTATTTTGTTTATATTTATTGTTAACCATTTTTTGCATCATCTAGATAGGCCTTTATTTATTTCTATGGATTAATTGAATATAAAACTACTATTATGAAATGAAAATCAATCTAGTGGGTGTTTTTTCTTTGTAGGACAGAGAACCTAGGTGGTGAGGGAATTTTTCAGTTCTCTTGTGGGTTACTACATTTCTTTATAGTTTATTATTAGTTTGTTGTTTCTGGTATTTTTTGTTTGGAATGGGATTCTTGATGAATTGAATAGTCATGCTACATTTTTATTAATTTCATTTTCTTTTTTTCTTTTTCTTTTTTGGGGGAAATCATTTCCAATTGGTGTTTCATTGAAGCCCATGAACTAGTACAATCATGTAGGGATCGATGATTTCCTTCATTCCCTATCATGGGTTGGAATATGAATCTAATGGGGGGACTGTAATGAAATAGACTGAGGCCATCCAAACTAGTTCCTAAACTGTACTGACACAAAACCAAGTAGAACTCCCATTCCCCGCATGATGAAGAAATACATCAAGGGTATCAGTATAATTATTGGTGATTATTTCATCCATAAGAATAAAAATCTAATAATCCCAACATATAATAATAATAAATATATATAGATAAGTTATAAAGGACCTAATATATAAACATTAATTTAATTCATTTTACAAAACTACAATGAAATGTAAATGGAAGCGAATAAAAGACCACTGTGGGAAAAAACAAAACTCAATTCAACTAGTTCCATGAAACATAAGGTCTGGTCATCATCTATATGTGAGTCACATGTCACAAACAAAACCCTAAAAATCATTCAATTCCATAAGGAAGGTGGCACTAGATCCTACCTAAGATCCAAGACATAAATAATGTTTCGCAACACATGAACTCTACATACACACAGAGCACATAAGCCTTAGCACAGTTGGTGAGGTATCCTTAAGTGCATCCACAAGAACGAGGTTCAAACCCAGGTAGAGGTATATTTCTGGTATTTTAGCAATACTATATCAGGTAATTTATCTGGCACTGTAGTAGTATTGTACACTGTGTATGTACTATAGCAAAACTATACATTGTATGGGTACAGTAGTAGGCATTGTAGTAGTTACTGTAGAAAGTACTGTTCAGTACTGTAGCAACTGGAACTCTTCACCTTGATCCAATGGTTTTGTCTTGTAGTCCTTTAGTCTTTCGAGACACCCAATACTTTGGGTTAGTAGTGATTTTGGGCCACCATTAAGGCCTTCTGGCCACCTCAATGCCTTCGGGCCACATGCTATTGCCCAAGACACACTACAAAAAAGGAGCATCCCCAGAAGAGGATTTAGAGCATGTGTTATAAGGACCCGACCTTATTACATCCATAATCATAAATTTAGTAAAGAAAACACTTCCTTTTACATTGACTATCTTTTTATTTTTTTAGCATTAGATAATTAGGACAATATATTTATAACATTACACTTTATTACAGAGTCGGTACCATAAAACCAGTGTCTATTTATTTCAAAATATAAAACATTAAAACCTAAAACAAGACTCCTTGAAAATTCTTCAACATTTAACATGGATTCCTTCCTTTTCAAACACATCCATTAACCTATGAAAATAATTTAAAAACATGTGATAAGCACATAAGCTCATTAATGGATGGAAACGAAGGAAAGAGCACATTTGTCTATGAATACTCGTAACGTATGAAATCATTTTCAAACGACATTATTGTCACGCATATATACTTACTTTGGGTAAAATGAGATTTACAAAAGAACCACAAAAAACATGAGAAAATAAATATAATCACAGTTGTATCTTGTGGAATTACTTACATATTCTTGTAACCATTCTTTGCCACCTAATAATATGTAACCCTAACGGCTACCTTACTTTGTGTAACTATCACATTTACACATGGAGTAACCATACAGATTATCTCCAAAATACCCATTCCCAATGAATTGGAGGGAGATATAGGTCCCACAATTCATCATAAAAAATTCCCAAGATCCAAAATATTATCATACAACATGAATAATTCCATAAAAACATTACTTTTGAATTTCGTAAAACCGAAATAAAAAAAGGATTTTTAATGAAAAGACCCTTATAAATATCAGACAATTGATGGGAGACTTAATAGAGTGGATGGAGTATGTATATATTCTGTAAATACACATAATAAAACATAATATAAACAGAAACCACCACACACAAAATATAAATAGCGTATAAATGATGAAGTAGAAGTTTAACCCAAATAATGGAAATCGGGTTAAGAATTCCCTAACCTCGGGTTTGTCTTACTTCCAACTTGTTTAAACATCCAGTATAATAGTTAAAAGAGTGTTATTAATGTTTTACAGAAAGATTTTTATGTTTATAACATCTTATATGATCATTTCATAACATCATTTGTTAGTATTTTTCCACTTGTAGTCTTTTTGGGTGAGTTCTTTACATGATTTCCAAGATTGGTTCATGATGGATGTTCTTGTTGATTGGAAGTGAAATTCCAGAATTAGAATAAAAAAGTATTTAAATAATTCCAGTACCCTAATTTATACCATTTATCATTTTGATGTTTAATATGAGGATGATTCATATGTTAAAACGTTAATGATGATTATTTAGATCATTTTAGTGGTTCTTTGAAAATAACAATCTCATTTTGTCTAGTAAATTATAACCCTGAGTACAAAATAATTACAGAACCATGGGTGAGTCATAAATAATATATTATAACTTGGTACAACTATATAAATGGTTTCATCACAAGACTTGAAATAATTAATGGAAATTGAAATCACATCGTCCACGATGTCGGTAATTCGACACATCACAGAAAATGTTTTTAATTCCTTGAATAAGTGTGAGAGAAGAAGAAAAATGATGATAAATTTTCAATGAACATGAGAAAATTTAGAATATAAATGATTATAGAGATTTCAGGCCTCATGGATTAGAAGATATGAAGAAATAATGATAAAGGAACACAAAAAAAGAATAATTGAGAAATACCTTACAAAAATTATGGCAGCCTAACGGCTACACAACATGGTTTTAGAAAATATTAAAAATAGAGGGGATAAGGGTAACCCATCCATAAATGAAACATGATATTTATTAGATCAATAATAATAAGTAAATATGAACATGGTATGGAATAATTAATTTTATACCACATTAAAGAGAACTTGAATCAAAAAAGAAGAAAACTGAGAATTTTCTTACCTTGTAGAGTAACCCTTAGAACATGAATTTTGGGACCTTGTGGTCTTAAGAAAACATTTGGAGGAATAATATAAAGGTAAGGATGCCATAGATTCGTTGAAAAGTAATTGGGACTGAATTTAATGAATGAGTGGGTTGGTATTTATGTGAAAATTAAGGAAATATTTTAATAATTTCCAAGGGACACCTCATGGGTGGTATTTGGAATACCATGGGCTTTCGCACGGTATTTTCCCCTGGTATAAGCCACTTAGGAAACCTCACATCTTATTTAACTATAAATAATTTGACCAAATTTATGACCTCATTATTATATCATTAATGATGTTATTAACACACCGAAACTAAAAACTATATTTTTTACTAGTCACTGAAAAATCAATTCTTTCAGAAAAAACACAAAAATTTACCGTAACAATTTTTTGACATTTATAATTCAAAAATGAAGTCCATTTTTTGAAAATAATTTTTTAAATATTATTAACATAATTTTTAAATAAAATAATACTTAATTCAAAAATTAACTGTTCTAATTCTATATCTACTTCTATATCATGATGAAAAATTAACCAAGATGTTATTATCTTAAAGCCTTATGAAAATAAAATAAAAATAAAATTTACTACTCATTAGGGTCATATTACTATTCATATTACTATTCATAATTGTATGTTACTATTCACCAAAAAAACAAGTTGGTTCCAATAGAATCTAAATAACATACTGAATACAATTGTAGATGATAGTTTTTCGCAATTCAAAACATAGAAGTGGAAGAGTTATATTTTAAACGCTTGGTAAAAATATATACTTAAAACAAATGTCCATGAATTTCTATTTATTTTTAGAATAACATGGGGTGTTACAGGTGCACTCACCAGAGCAGACCCAAATGGATTTGTCAGAATGAGAGGGTATGGCTGTGACATCGGGACCAGCATGTGCTTGCATGGGAAGCCTAACCAGACGACCATGCGAAGATGGAGAGCTACTATCATGATGCAGATGTTGGGGAGGGGGAGTTCCTTGTAGATATTCTGGTTTAATTCTCAAAGACCATTGGGTTATGTAATCTCTAGAGCCTACAAGACATGTAATCTATAATACTATGGGCCATTTAAGGGTTCCCCCTCATCCCTTGAAAGGGGGTTATCAAAAATCAATAAAAAATGAAATCCTTCGGGCCATTTGGGATACAAACACACTGATATGAGTATACAGGGTGTGAGGAAAATCTTATAGGATACCACTATTGAAGACCACCAAATGAGAATAGGAAAAATAAAAAAGTAGGAAATATGTGAATGTGTGTATTATTTTCCCACAAAAAGAAAGGAATAAATAAGGTGGAAAAAACTCCTGTATTATGTGAGACTTCAAGAAACTTGTGATCACATGACCAGTATAGGGTCACCCGATTGAACTGAGTAATGATGATAGCATGCATCAGGTGACATGAATCCCACTTTGGAATCTCCTACTCTCTAAAATTCACATTAGACAAATAATGGATGCATAGTGAAAGTCAGGGGATCCTCCCCAGGTCACATGCACTGTTAGTAAAAACAACCCAGTAATCAAACCAAAAATCCCTTGAAAATAGGAGGAAAGATATCCAAAATATGGATGCCTATATAGGTCATAAGGACCATGTGGTTCATCAATGATGGGAAGGACGATTTTCTTTTACAATGTTTGATAAAATTCACAACACCCATGAGATTTTGTAAAATTAGACATTTGAAATAACGAGGAGGATGCTGGAGGCTCTCACGGTCCCTGAACATCATGTGACATGCCCCTAGTGATCCAAAAGACACCATGAGACCATGGAGATATACCCACATCATCTTCATAAATCCTTTCATCTTTCCATCTTCATCCTGAAAGTCACCTCAGATATTCCCAAGAAGCCTCATGCTCTCACATTTGGTTTCTTAAGGAAAAATAGAAAGATTTCTCCATGCAATACCCTCACATCTCTATAGGAATTTCTTTGTGAAATGACGTATCACCAAAAAATAGATTTCATATCCTTGATCTTAATTTTAAATACTTTCAAGAATACCAACATATTTAAAATAGAAAAATGAAATAAAATAGGGAGGAAAAGGAAGCACTCTACATTTTAAAACTCATGCCACACACTAAGGATGTTTTAAACATATCCTAACAGGACTCGTAGACAAGCCGAGTTAATCAAATGAAGGCCCCGTGAAAACCCATCCTTGTCTCAGGGAAAGTCTCAAAAATGTCATCTGAGATCTTGTGAAGGCATTTCAATAGACATTATAGACTAGAGAAGGCCCCTAGACATGTCAACACGAATACAAGGAAGTTCTTTGACATACCCTTGTGATTCAAAAAGTCTCCATTAAATGGAAATAGTACGATAATGGAGGTGTTTTCAATAGGAACTTGTGATCTATAAAGAACATTCGATGTAATTTGATTGATCCATGATATGGACTCATGAAGATACATTGAACCAGAACCCATTGCAAACTCTATAATAGACCCAAACCAGATACACCATCAAAATCACTTAAAAATAGAGGGGGTGAGGCCTATAAAACCACCACCCAAACCATAAAAAAGAGTGGGATTTTTTTAACCATGCGCATTAGCACACCCATGAAATTGAGATGATTTTGTAGAGAAACTAGTCTCGCAATAGGTATGTTTTCAGTAAAGTAATATGCCGGGGAATTGTTGAAGCGATCAAGAACCATCCATAAAAAAAATCATGTGATAATTCATTGATAATGAGAAGAAAATCTATAAATATTTTTGAAGAACACACAACATTTGAAATCGTCTGGAATTGTCAGAGAAAGTCACATGGTCCCCCTTGGGCATTATAATTTAGTCTCACGAAACCCTATGGGAATACTTTCCATGCCTTGAGATGTTTTTCATATACATAACCTAACTCATATAACATCACCAGATCTTTTCATCCAAGTCATGTTGTTGAATATGACCATATCAAATATTCTGTAGTGATACCCTCTGGGAACGTCAACTGAGACTCGCATTTCCCTCCATCAACAACAATCATATCTCACAATATACTCCAGGGGTGTTAGTTATGAGACACAAACCCCATTGAGACATGTCCAAATGACTCTCTCAACACCTTCCATGTGCAACATCCAACTCTTTTGATGATACTACTGATATTAATATGTATCATGTGACACCACCTTGACATGTTAGCTTGGTTTTGCAAAGGGATCTAAAAAAACTATTTGGATGTTGTGATGTCCTCCAAAAAATTATACTGAGTCGTGGGAAATAATCTATATAAGAAAGATAGGACATTAGGTCCTCTCAAGACATGATAAAACATCACATCATTAGTGTGTAAGCCTTCATCAATAGGGCATGCCCAGTGTGTATTCCCAGATAAAGGAAAGTATGACGACTCTAATTCCTACCATATTTAGGATTCATATGCTGCCTCTCTAAGTTCCAAGATCGATATTGATAAAAAAGGGTGATTCCATAATTTATTTCTATTATTCACAAATAAATTAAATTTATTAATTCTATCTATTATTCCTCACATTGAACATGGCTCACCTGGTCATAGGGAGTTTTAATGGTCATTTCATCTACACCATAATCCTCCACAATGTATTAGACAACTTTAGAGTGTAAAACCCAACAAAATGAACAATGAGAACTCTGATTCCCTTAATAATAATGATATATATGATGCATTTCTATGTCATGACCTCCATATCCAATATTCAATGGTTTTTCCCAATGCCTAATTCCTTCACCCACTGACCGATGACATTGATCATTTTCCATCACTTGTATCTCACACCGAGGATACATCACTTTATATTAGGGTGTTTTGTATATTCATATCATTTGAATCATGAGCCTCCACCAACTAAGGAAACATAAGTATGTAAGCCCCAAAATGTTTCATGACACACACACCTTAACACAAGGGAATATACATTGGGGTCATTCCGAAGGGTGAAATTGAAGAATAACAGCTCATAATCCTCTAGTAATAATTATACATAAGACACCTTCCAAAGGACCAAGATCAAATAAAAACCCTTTTTAGTTTATGTCCTTTTATTAATATGGTATTTCATCCATCGGATCTCAATCATTACCATGAGATGATCACTTTACCTCCTCCATCATTGAATTGAGGAATAAATAGAACTACGATGACTTGGATTCCTTCAATTTCTAGGTTTTATAGGATTTTTCCTTAACTCCTAAGTTCTATAATAAATTATTTTAGTTTGGTACAATCACATAAGTCCCCTATCTTTATCAATGAAAAACGGATCCCTTTTCATCTCGTGTTTCTCACACTGAAATTTTCTCATTTGGTCTTAAGAAAGTTAAATAATCATGTCATCTACACCTTGTGTCTCTATAATGAAAGAGGCGACCTCAGAGTGTAACCCTCGATAATGTAAGCTATGAAAAATATTATTTTATCCTTCATTAGGATATGTAGGATGTCCCTATAGGACTCAATATTAAAAACTTATTATACTAGAGCACCTATATGAGATCTTTCTGCATGACGTTAAAATACAACGGGTACAAAAAACTATGTAGGATTTGATTCTTACAATAACCTGAATATGTAAGATGAATAACAATGGCTTAATCCCCTCCATAAAATATTAACTACCAACTTATTTGGTACTAAATTTCAAATAACTAGTATTAAGGTCTTTAGTACATACATTGACTCCCATTATTGGAAATCATTGGATAAACCCATATATATATATATATAGATGGATTCACTAATGAAACCCCAATCTTTTTCATATAAAATAGAACTAACCCATGATCATTATTTTAGGGAAATTGGTGCCATATTGGGGATAAAAAGGGATTCCCAAACATATCTTAAATCTATAAGAGCGTCACGGAGTATGAAAAGCTTCCCCCAAAAAGTGTGATGGTATTGACCTCACATCTTCTCAACCAATGTGATTCCCCAAGAAATGATGGGATTGAAACCCTAGATGATCACTGACTATTGTAAATCTGGTAGGTACATAGCTATAGATGTGAGAACCATTGATATTTTTTGGTAAAAGTGGCACTGGTAACCAGATGTTCATTATTGTCCATAATAAAAACAGCACCACAATAAAGCATCATTCCAAAACAAATTCACTTCAATTAGGGTTCCTCATAGTACCTCCAATACTTATTAAAAAACCACCATTATTCTTTATTGTTCCTGTAATTAATGAAAAAAATTGGTATTTTTAAAATAATAATCGATGATATTTTCTTTCTTTTGAAAAATATCTGAATATAAAAAACATGGAGCACAAACTATCTCAAAGGAAAAAATTTATAAAACACATTAGAAATTTGTTTTACTAAAATAATTCAATTTAAAAATAAATCATTTACCTTTAAAACCTATCAAATTTAAAAAAACCACACATGTTTTTAAATATTTCAAATTATTTTAATCAATAATTTTACTTCAATTACATTCCCCCCATTTTATTCAAAATATATTACACACCCAACACAAAGGTATGAAAGAAAATAAGGGAAACTACAATAAAACACCTTCATAAAATGTTGAAAATAATACCAACAATGAGATGAAAATAACTTGACAATTACACGAATATATTAGAATAGGATCAACACATCAAGTAATTACATCGAATAAGCATCATCTCACTTACCAATATTTAATAAATGTGCATAACATATGACAGATATTATGAGGTGATACTACAAGAAATGTAAGAGACATTAAATGGTAGACCTAATTTTGGAAGGTTAAAGGTAACACATCTATCAATGGAATCACTCACACCTAGTATCATCGATGACCATCCCACTAGATATGTATTACCAAATTCTAGTGGAAACCAACCAGTGCATAATATCAACTATCATAAAAATTTTACCCTACTTCCCACTTAGTAACCTAAATATCCTCGTGTAATAATTAAAGGTGGTGGTCCATGAACAAACAAATATCATTATAATTTAATAAAAAAAATTAAGGGATAAAACCATAATATCCTTATTGTTGTCGCTCATAATTTCGGTAAAAATGTCCCAAACACATATAAATATAATAGATCATGACAAAGTAAACAATCACATGGAAAACATAAACATCATAAACAAATACTAGTTCTCCATAAGTTATCAATAAAAATCACTTGATAAAGTGTAAATTAGTCCTCTTATCACATTTATCATATACATTTGGAAGCCAATTTTTAAATAAATTTGGAATAAAAAACAATTATTTGGGAAATTGAGATTATAAACATTCAAAAATAACAATTCCAGGTAAACATCATCACATTTTATAAAATTATACCATCTTTTCCAAAAAAAAGATGTCCTTTTAAACAGAATAAGGTAAACCTTACATTGAAAACCCTAATCCTAAAACCCATGAACTTTTAGTTTTATTATAGAAAATAATCTTCAATATTTTATAAAACAATAAGAATGTATAAAATATCCATTTCCATCAAAAAACCACAAACTTATAAAATTTACATTATCATGAAAAATGAAATCATATTATTCTAAATAAATCATTCATAAAACAACAATAAAAATCATATGAGTCATTTCCTTAATCCAAAATCACTTTAAAAGAATCAAGAATTCATGTAACTTTTAAATTTAAGGTAATGAAATAAAAACACCTACCTCATGTGGTGGAATCATGTATCCCTCGACGAAATCCATTATATTGTGTCTCGATAAAGGGATCATGTCCCCATGGAATCCAAACCCCAATTTTGGCAAAACCCTATATGTGTAGGTCATCCAAACATGCCCAATGGAATTACAAAAGAATATGAAAATTGAATAAATTCCATGAACAAGAGGAAGGGAGCACTAACCATTCAATTTGCATGAATAATCACCAACAATGAAATTAAATATCCACTTGGAATATATTTGGAGAGGGATAGAACTCCATGTAAGGAACCTAGGTCAATGGTTAAATGAATGGTGAATCCAAGTAAAAATGCCCTGATTAAAAATAATCCATAAGGACAAAAAAACATCTCTCTTGGAGTGGGTTTCATGGTTTACCGAAATGGTTTACCAAACCATGAAATGAAAATATATATCACCTCTAATAAAGAATAATGGGATAAACACTTAAGCATTATGGTTAGTTTAACTGGGTTCTTTAACCATGAAACCTAAAAATAGTCCTCAATTTTTTCCCTTTTCATCCTAAAACACATATAACTCTTGGGCATAAACCATCCATGAAATATCTATACATTAAATTCACACTTGGGATTTCAAAAACTCTCCACCATGACACTTTATTCCTCTATAAATTTCCAAATCAAAATGAAATTATAAAATAATCCATAACCCAATCCCTATAAAAGGAAATCAGTCTGATGATGAACCACTAAATATGTCACTAGGATGAAACTCACATGAAATAAAACTTCTTAGAAAATAAAATAATAATCCACTATGCAAAAAATTTCTCCAAGAAAACACAGCCATGCCAATGTGTACATGACCCAAAACGTAATGGATAATTGACACATATCTCTAAAAACATTATGAATTCCATAAAATTGTGTAATAAAAGTGAAAATATTGAGGTACGACCGCTAATATTTGATAAAACCTCTATTAATGTTTCAAAGAACACTTATGAATAAATCAACACCTACTAAAAGGCAAAAACCTCAATATATTAATCATACACTAGGTCAAGCAACCAAAAATATTAACTCACCATTCCAAGGGATTACATTAAAGGCATTACGCTATTAGATAAATACATGATCTTAGGACCAAGGTCATTATACCCTATGTTTAAATTAGGAAATCAGCTCAAAATAGAATCCCAAAATGAACTCCAAAAAACTAGAAACATGTAGTGGTCAAATTTCCAAATGAAACATCCAACAAAAATACCTTGTACTGACACCAAGTTCTCTTATTCTCACATCATTTAAAAACCTACCTTAATACATATCATCAAAAAATAAAATATATATGTATTCACAAAATTAAAATTGAAAAAATAATACATGAACCTAATATCAACACCTAAAGCATTAAAAAATCTATAAATTAAAAAACACATGAAATAAATATAAAAAACACACACAGTAATTTTAAAAAAATGATCTCATATATCTTAAATAAACACCCACTTAAAAATCAACATTCTGTTCTTTGGCCCCTTTTGTAAATCAAAATAAAAAGACTATTTCATAAAAATCATATAACCAAAGAAAAAATATTTTATACTTTTCAAAAAAAATTAATAAAAAAAATCCATCACCATGTTTTTTCAAAATCATTTTCCATAAAATTTTCATACTTTAATTTTAAGGTGAATTAATAAACAAATCACCTATTCCATTTAAGAAAACACCAAAAGTGACACATTTCAATGAATGATGTCCCACTTAAAACCATTCTTTAAAATCTATGATCATGAAATATATTTTGAAAAACTCCATCCAAATGTTTTTTAATCGAACCATAGAATAAGATTTTCAAAAACCAATTCATTTTCTATGAAAATACTTAAAATTCATAAAACATAAATTTATAATTCCAAAAAATAACCAAATCAAGTTCAAAACATTTTAAGATAAAAAAAAATTTATAATTATTTCAAAATAAATCAATGAAAATGGTACTTTAATTCACCCATGAATTTCCCATGAAAACCATTTAAATTTTGAATCAAATCCCTCCCATTTTATTTCATGATCTAAAATAGGTGAGAAGATAATTAAATTGACACATGTAATTTTAGATAAACCATTAATATTTATACCTACCTGAAATATTATGTCCCAAATGAAATTGTAATTGAAAACCATCATTCATGAAAATGTAAATTCAACTTGATAAATTTTAAATACCAAACCACCGAACATTATAGGGTTAAACATCAATATTAGTGTATTTTTAAAATTATCCATCACTCTAGGCATGTAATAACACCCATACCTTGTTAAGAGATAACCTAAGTTAGATATAATATCAAAATGATATAGAAATACCCAATAAGTGGAAATTAATCATCTAAATCCACCAAATGTTTATATGGAATCGATAACATATAAGGTAAAATCTGAAAAAGGGCATGAAACCATCAATAGAGAACCAAAATAAAAAATATTCTCTTTTTTTAATACATTTTTAGAGTCAATTATCATTAAAAACAAGACATGAAATAATTCAAAAATTATCTTAATACAAAAGAAGTATCTCAAAAACCAAGGGAACCAAGTAAAACAGTATTTTGAAATCCTCTTTTGAAAAAAAATTCCAAACAGGTTTGAAAATCACATTTGAAGGACCAAATATTCTCATCCAGTATTTTCATAAAGCTTTAATCCTTTTTTGAGACTCACTAGTCTCAACATTAATCCATAAGAATTGTAAAATCCCTTATCATTAATTAACATGACATAAATTTTCATAAAAATGGAATCTCATACTTCATTCCAAATCGATAACAACACTCCTCTTTAAAATAAACCATCACAAATAAAACTCTTCTAGAATAAAATTATTAACGCATCCACTTTAAGAAATAAAATGTTTCAAAAAAAATTACTATTTTAAACTACATTGATTTTTTACTCAAAACTATTTTCTTATATTAGTTTTAAAATATTACAGATTTGGTTTTTATACCACAAAAAAATTAAAATTTAAGCATTTTAGATTTATAAAGAAAATACCCCAATGTACAAAAGTAAAAACTTCTTTCAAAAAAATACACTTATAACAACCTCACTTTTAATAAAAACCACTGTTAAAACTATTCTATAGAATAACACATGATTGGTATAATCCATTCGAATGAATCTAGGAGAAAAGGGGGTAAAAATTTTCTAAAATAGAATTTTCATTATATATAGTGTGGCTACATGGGATGGTCAACCATGAACCAACCCTGAAATAATATATTTCGTGGTTGTAGATCCATGCGGTAGGGTTGCCACATGATTTATCAAACTGTTCGTTCGAACCATGCGCCCCTCAACCATTAAAAACTTTTTCATCTAAAACTAAAACTATCCCTTGGGATCCTCGATACAATTAACAATATTAAATAATCATATCAACATATAAAATATCTTCTAATAAATCCAAACATAAACTAAATATCAATACTAAATTGTGATACAACCATTGAAACTCAAGATTCAATGTGATTAAGAGATATCAAGGCCCCCACCTCCACCATCCACCTTATTCATGATGATAATTCTAGTCACCCAAATACCTATAATTACCCCAACTATCAATGATATATATTATAATTCCATTTTTTAAGGAACCAACCTGGGACACCATTTGGACCAGCACCCAAACTAGCATTCCACATACCCAAGGAACATCCCCAAACCCCGTGGATTAAAACCATTTGTCAATGGTAACATCATTACTTTTGGGGATGGTTTCTACATTAAGAATCCAAATATAATAATCCAATCATGATATAATAATAAATAGATAAAGAGATGTTTCAAATGAAATCTCATATAAATAGATATTTAATACATATTACAAAACTACAATTGTATCTTAAATAAATAGAACATAAGACCAATGAGCCCAAACCCAAAAAAATGATTCAACTAGTTTGACAAAATAGATGTTCTGATAACCATTTCTATGTGACTCACAAGTCACCACAATCATCCCAATAACCATGTACTTCCACAAGGAATTTGGAACTAGATATAACATAAGATTCAAGAACTAATGAATCCTTTATAGGGAATGAAGACTGCATACACACAAATGATAGTATGTATAGTGTCATTTGAATCCAACAGGATACCACCATGTGACTATTTCATTACGTTTATTATATAAACAAAATATTCATGATGTAAAATAATAAATCAAATAGGTTTTATTTTTCTTACATAATATAAGAATAAATAATTCATGGAACACTCTCTATCTTAAATAATTACTTTTATAAAAAAATTCATAATTTTTTTTACCAAAACAATTCCATTTCTAGAACTAATCATCTACACTTAATACATCAGACTTTTCAAAACAAACCCATACATGGTATTCAAAAATTCAAAACAAGTAAACAAAGATCATCACTTGAAATAAATTATCCCCTTTTCATTTAAAATCATTTACTAAAAAACCCAAATTTTAGTAATGAATCAAGGGAAACTATAGTAAAACAACATAATATAGGTTCACAAATAATTCCAATCAACATATGGAACAAAACCAATCAACATCAACACTAAACAATAATAGGATCAACACATCAAGAAATTTTATAAAATTATAATAATATCACATGAAACAAATTTATAATAAGGCATAAAATTTGATACATAGCCTAAGGAAACCCTATCGGGACTAACAAGATAGTATAAGAAACAAAATAGTTGACCTTATACCAATTGGTTAATGAGTGTGCATTTATCAAACGAATCAATATTACCTATATACATTAGTGGAAATACCACTATCTAGGTATTATTAACAACTTGGGGTGACTAACTAATGGATAATATCCACTATCCTAACAACATCCCGCTACATATCACAAAGTCTCCTCACTCTCTGCATGGTGTAAATAAATGATGTGGGCCATGAATGAAAAAATATCATCAAATGACAATAAAAATACCTTAGGGATAATTTCATAATCACATACAAACCACCTCACATTATGACAATAGAATTATCCCCAAGTTATATGCACATCAGGAATCACATCACAGATATCCATCACATGAATAAAATAAACATCCTCAATAAACAATGGATCTAAATAAAGTATCAATAAACATCACATGAAGTATCTAAAACTTGTCCTTGAGTTATAACACATAGAATAAACATTTTAAAATACATTTTTATATTAATAAATTATCTAAAAAATTACAAAAATAAGTCATTATTATCCCCAATATCAAATAAAAACATAAGTTAAACTCCATTTAATTTTATTAAACAACCCCACCTTCTAAATATAATAAAACCCTTTAAAAAACAAAAAATAAAACGAACATTGAAAACCAAATTTATCCTAAATACCAGTTAACATTTTATTTTTAGTAGAAAAATGTCATTGGAATTTATCAAACATGTAGAATTCTTAATATACAATTTTCTATCAAAATAGTACTTATAAATTAAATTCCCACTATCAAGAAAAATGAAAACCAAATGATTCAAAAGAAAAATGTGATAAACAAATACAAGAAACAATATACACAATTAACTTAATTAAAAATAGTTTTAAAGAATCCATAATTCATATAAATATTCATTAAAAATCTATTAAATGGAAGAACCAACCATGTCTGGTGGAATCATGTTAAAATCATCAAAATTACTTCGGATTATGTCTCAAGGGAGGGCTCACAACCCATTGAAAGAAAAAAACAATATTAGAGAAACCCAAGGTATAACAATTGGAAAAACATAGCCACCAGAGATATATTAGAATAGTAAAATGTTATACTCCACATGAAAAAATGAAGTTAACTCTAAAATTGCAATCCATGTGAAGAATGTTCAATAAAGCACTTCGAAATCCACTTAATGGAGCTATTTAGAGGGAGAGAACTCCATAGATGGCAACAATATTAACTGAAAATGAATGGGGAATCCATGGGAGGAGACCACAATTAAAAATAATCTTTATAGACAAAAAAATCCATCTTAGACTGAGATTTACAGTTTACCCACACAGTTTTCCAAACAATGAGGTAATTATGTTGATCACATCCATTAAGAGATGTACAGGCTGCACACTTAGGTTGTATTGTTAGTTTATTCACGTTTATTATTAATTAATCATATAAAAAGCCCCTTATTTTTTTACCTTTTTTTTAAATACACCTCTAACTTGAGGGGAAAAACCATCCAATAATTTCCAACACAAAAATGTGAAACATGGTGTGTCATAGGGGATACACGAATTTATTTGGTATAAAATGGTATCATAGGATTGTCCAATTTCATTTGTTTTATTGGTATTTTAGAGCTATTATTGTTGAAATGGATGTGTTAATTCATCATTTATGATTTATCACAATCTATCATGAAAATTTATATAATTTTTAGGGTGTTCTATAGTGTTTTTGTCACAAATAATATATTCATTGTCATATTTTTTTGCTGTTTTTTTGTCTTTAGTTAAGTGTTTTTCATTATTGTTGAGAGTTTATGGGTTATTATTATAAGATCTATAGAATGGAGTGGTTTATTAGAGGAGTGTAGAGTGTGAACTATTATTATGAATGGTCTAAGAAACCATGTACAAACAGTGGGACTACCTTTATTAACATCAAATTAGATTTATATGATTAGAACACCGTTTAACAAATCCTACAACCAAACCATGAGTATTTTATTTTCCAATATTTTATTAGCATTGTGATTCTCAAACATTCAATTTTCTCTCATATATTCTTTTTATCATTTTGAAATGTTTTTGAGGGTTTTTTCCTTGAGTATTGAATGACTTTGACAATATCAATATTTTTTTTCAAATTAAAAACCATGGGTTGTTTGAAATTGAAATAAAGATAATATAGGATTTTAAAAAAATTAATAAAATTCTGAAATGAATAGTGAACCAGAGTTTTGAATATATTTTATATGATGTTAAATGGTGGATTTAGATATTTTGGGTTTTTCATCATATTGATTTGGAAGGTAAAACGTATAATTTTTATTTCACCTTTTTTAAACCATATGAATGTTCAAATATATATATGTGTGTGTGGAGAGTCCATATTTACCCAAATGTGTTGGTGTGAATTTATGTTGGTATGGGGATGTATGTAAGGCTCTGGCCTTAAACATTACATAATCATGAATTATGTTAATAATTCACATTGAGGGATTTTTATGGTTTAGAGTTTCTCAGAACATGGTTGTAACTATTACATTACATCTCAAAAATAACAAATTAGACATTTATACTCTATCCAGTTTTTCCACAATAACAAAACTACTTAAATAAAACAAGACTTATTTTATAGATATAAATATTCTTGAATTGTTCATTTATCTTACCCTTACTTATACCCTATTAAAAACATTTCAAAAACATGGGAAGAGCATAAAAAGCTCAGTAAGGGTTATAAAACAATGAAAAAATAGTAGTCCATAAATACATACAAATCAATGAAATCATTCTTTTAAATATTTTACATACCACAAAAAAATCATAGGATTTATGAATAACACATGGAAATCATAAATCATAAAGGTAACTTGTGGCATCCATAACATACATACATTGTAGCTTTCATATATATAGAGAGAGTAACATTTGGAAAACACATTACAATGTATTATCTAAATCTCTTATGAGAAACATTAACGTTTACCTCTGTCACATTACAGAAGGAATTGGAGAGCTATCTCAAGCTCATACATGATAGGATTATCACGAAACCACTTTTATAATGAAACAATTACCATGAACCATAACATAATCATAACACTTGAACAAGCATAATGGAAAGATAACATTTACACATTGCAATCACAAGATATCAGTTCAATATATTGACATAATCAATCCATTATCAAAACCATTTTCAATAACATTTAAAACATTTAATAAAGATATTTTTAAATCAAAAATTCCCATATCACTTTGAAACTTTGAAAATCATTATCCTTTCAAAAACGAAATTCCTACATAAATAAATCATTAAAAACATTTTAAATACATGTCCATTAATGAGAATGATTTTGAAAAATATATCATCAAAATATTTGAAAATATGTTTTAGTGAAAGAGTCTCGTAACACATAATAAACACTTGGATATAAATAATTATACAATAACATCAAAGAATCCAATAATATCATGATAATAATTATATTTTTGATATAATAAGTAAAATGTTAGTATATACACCTTGTAAGAAAATAATGGTGCACAATATAGAGATACTCTTCATTAAATGGTGATTGAGACGTAGCCCTTTACAAAGTTCATTTTGAAAATTAAATAGATTGATTATGTGTATTTACTATAGGTACACATATGTAATTTAAAAATACAAGATATTACGTCAAAATTTATTTATCAAATAATCATACCATGACATAATCATGAAGTATAAGATCAACCCAACGAATGGAAATTGGTTTACGAAGTTCCCTTACCTCATGTCTGACTTGACTTGTTCGTTCTTTAATCTCTTGAATAATAAAGTATAGATCATTTATACTTTCTTAAAAACATTTATAATGTTTATTATATCTTTTATATTACCTATTACCTCGTTATAAACTTTCCCTAATCATTTAAGGTAATAACATTAGTTTTATTAATATTTGGTACTTGAGTCAGAAATGATCATCTTATAATTACAGGTTTTCATTGTGGTCAAAAGTCCATTATCTAAATGAATTATATTCATTATTTATATATAATATATATCACATATATATATTATATGAATCTATTTAAAATAGTACAAAACATTTGGAGAAAAAATTGAAATGCACCGTTCAGAGAGACGGTAAGTCATACGTTCGCATGGACGCTACTTTCATTTCTATTTCATATTTGATGTAATGAAATCATATTAATACCATGGTATATTATAATTATATTATAATATCATATATAATTTTTTTAACATTATCCTTGATACATTCCACGTATGTCATGAACGAGTCATATCACATTAAGGGGGTGGTAGTCCGCAATTCCTCAAATGAAATTATCGTATTTACCCATTATGGAAACCATAATGGTATTACATAAGTGATAAATAATGAAGAATAGAGACAATATAAATATAAAATATATTATATTTAAATATAGTTACATCATATTGTCTATAGTGAAAGGTGATAGAAGATAATTGAACACTCATTGTTTCGTGAGGCAGTAGTTCGTCTTCCACAAAAACAGTATGTTCGTATCCATTTGATGTTGGTGTGTGGAATTTTAGTTCTAATAATTTTCAAAAAACCAACCTAGTATATTTAAGATACTACTTTTGTTACAAAATAATGGAATAAATAGTGTTTAGGTGGTTATAGAAGTAAAATAAGTGAAAAGAACTTAAAAGATGACGTTACCTTTATATAGGGTATATCGATTTTTTTTGAACCAAAAAGCTTTATTGAAGTTATTTCCACTTAGGAGAATGCTTATATAAGGAAGATAGGTATTTAAGGAGATTAATTGGGCAGAGTTTGGACTATCCAAGGGTCTTGAGAGGTGTGATTAATGGGTTAGAGGATGTGTCCTTTTACAATAGAGACTTTAGAAAAGATTGAATGAATTATTTATTATTAAATGATTCTCTATTTTGAAAAGTTCCAAAACATTTCAAATTAGAATATGAGATTACTAT
Source organism: Viscum album (assembly GCA_963277665.1). Classification (NCBI taxonomy): domain Eukaryota; kingdom Viridiplantae; phylum Streptophyta; class Magnoliopsida; order Santalales; family Viscaceae; genus Viscum; species Viscum album. The sequence continues at coordinate 74,128,615 of OY728156.1, forward strand.
TATTATAAAAAAATCATCCAATAATAATTTTATGGGTTATGGATATTTATTTTAATTTTATAATCTAATTTATTTAAATCATTCGTTAATAAGCTAATCACTCCATCATCATTATATCATGAATATTTATATTTATTTTATGTCTAAAAAGTATAAATAAAATTCCATTGTTTAATAAATCATTTTAGATTTAAAATTAATACTTATAGTCGAAGATATGACTTATATTACCCCATGTAAAAATTCATTTACTAAAAGATATACATTTTTGTCATTTTTGTCATTACTTTAAACCAATTAAGATAAATTGTCATCATCACTCCAAAGTGGATCCCTTGGGTCCCAAAATCATCCCATGGACGCCCAATTTCTGAAATGAATCAACCAATAGAATTAGAACGCATGTTAGGGTAATTAAATATTATTATAATAATATTTTTTACCCTTATTTACCATATTAACCCTTTAACCATGTTTAATAAAATATTTACCGAAGTAAATATTCATAATTTCTAAAAATAAAAGTTACCTATTTACATGATTTAGAACTCCTTATTCTAAATATGGAATCCATTTTTTCAAATTCAAAACACAGAAGGGGAAGAAATTAATTAAAAATTATTTCTTGTTGACAAACAAAAAAGTGTTTGTTAAGAAATAATACATATCAAAATATTAACACTTGTATAATTCCAATTTCAAAGTGAAATTACATAAAATGAAAAACATTTGATTAAATAAAAATAAAATAATCTAATTAAACTTTAAAACTAGCTAAGAAGATAATTTAACCATATAAATAAATTATATTAAAAGATAGTTTTGAATTAAAATATCGTATTTTTAACTATTTATTAAAAAATGAATATTATCAGACAAATACCAAAATTTCATCCAAAGTAAATTTTGATATCCTTATTCCACATAAAAATATTATTATGTCAAACTTTCATTGGTTTCCCAGTATGAAAATTAAATAGATGACTTTTCTATTTTATGTTAAATTTCTTAATGTTGGATAATTTATTTATGATATTGACTAACTACATAAGGAAATGTAACTACTTTTCATCTAGATTTCATCATTTATTAAGTTTCTACAAAAAAACTCAACTTTTATCCAAACGATGAGTATTGAAGATGACTTGGTCACCCATGAATCTCTAGAAGGAATTTCTATAGAATAAAATAATCCATAAAAGATGAGCCATATATTTCCCTTATCTTTAGACATTAACCAAAACCAAAATGGTTAATACAAGAAAAGGTAATCCCAAAAGGACAATCTTTTATAAAAAATAAATACTACTATTAATCTCTAAAATTTAATAAGAAATACCCAAATCTCAAAAAATACCATTAAATATAAAAATGTCCTTAAAATTATTCAAAGTAACCAAAAACTCATAAGGATTTAATCAAATAGTCTTCCTTAGTAAATAATATCATTTATCTCCAAATAACATCGACTAGTTTTAATGTCTCATACTGAATTGTAATTAAACAAATCACATATTCTCTAGGATTGGTTAATAATTTCCATAAATAACCCAAATCTCAATATGTTCATAATAGAAACATATATTCTTCCAAAATAAAATTCCACCATTACTCCTTAATTGAAATTCCAATGTATTCTATTTTCCTTAGACATATAGTTACCCAAAAAGAGAAAACGTCTACCAAAATAACCTTTATCACTTAATCCTCAAATCATTTTCTTATATGAAGGATATCCATTTGATAAAAAATAAGATCTAAAATCCACATATTATTTATCAGTAAAATCATATAACTAAAAATAATAAGGCATACTTACTAGGGACTTCACATTTTCCAGTGGTAGGAAACAAATACCAATCGCACTTTGGTTTTGGGTTCAATTCCTGTAGCTTTGTCCAATGCGACAGGTTGTCACATGGTTTTTGTTTTGTCTCTTTTTCCAGAAATTAAATAATTCTATAGATTTTCCAAAAATGAGATAAATACCTCAAAAATAACCATAAAATATTTTAATAATAAATGTTATCTCATACGTAGAATTTTTGATAGAAAATTAATAGCCTATAATTACCTCAAATTCAAGGATCATATAAACCCAAAACACTATTTATTACTATATCCACAAAAGAAAATATAATTATTAATCGAATAACATTTTCATATATCTAACATCAGGGTTACACATACTATAAAAAGTATTCCAATGTAATCCCATTAGCAAAAGAGCCTTAATACTTTTAACCATTTCATCATTAGAAAATCTACCATAACTCTTGAATCCCTTATATGTTGACCTTTTAATCAATAAATTTTCTTCCTGATTCATTATCCATTTTTTTCAAACTTATTCTGAAATAATTTTTTCCTAAAAAATATTGTCATGAATCATATCCTAAGATTCAATAATGTGAAAACATCAGTTAAGAAATAATCCACACCCATCATTGGTCACTATCAGTTTCCTCATTATCTATTGGAATGACATTAGGTATTGGTAAACATGTATTTGTAATATCCTAGTGATCCCATTCCCGAACCCTTTTTGTAGGACATCACTTTCTATAATGAACATGCGCAGAACATTTAAAACATTCAATTGATCCCTCAGAAATAAATTATTTCCATTTCCTAGAGTCAACTGGATGCTGCCATTTTCCATGGCTGGTTCTTGCATTATGATCTTCATTTCCATATCTATAGCATCTTCTCATCCCTTTTAATAATTTTCCTCGATGTTTATTTCCACATCCTTGACACATAGGTATTTGAATATACTTTCATTTATGATTATTACCTGAACTTCTGTAAGAATTTTTTATCGCATATATGATGACATATAAAAATCACAGAGGTTATGGTGGCCAATCATGAATCCTGATAGTTGGTTGAGAATAAACTCAAAAATTCTCATTTCAGCTCCCATTTCATTCAGTTTTTTATTTATAAAATCATCATAGTTTTTTTCACATCCACATTTACTTTGGTTCCTGCTAGATATATCCATTTACTAAAACCAAAATGTTTAGTGTAATTATATTAGTAAAATCATAATATAATATCTTATGAGGAGGGTAAATTCTATGATAGAATTATTCATGTTATCGTAATCTCATTGAATTTATCTAAAATTACTATGACTCTTTATAATATTCTAACCATTATGTTTATGTCACTTATGCTTAAATAACACCCTAACCTTTAATTTTTTCAAAATCATCCTCTGATACCAATTATAATGATCCAACATTAAAACATTACATAATGATGAATTAAATTAATAATTCCCATTGAGGATATTTTCAGGTTTATAGGTTTATGGAATTATTCCATAACTATTACATTACATCTCAAAAATTAAAAATCAGACACTTCTACTCAATTTCCATTTTTTTCATAAAATAAAAACTCTTAACAAATAAACATGTCTACTTCCATGTTTTAGACATCATTACTTTTCCTTGATCCCATCCCTAGCCCAATTCATCATTAATTCCTATGAAAAACATTTCAAAACATGGGATGACCATAAAAAGCTCTATAAGGGTTATAAAACAATGAATGAAAACATTATCCCATCAATAAATACAAAACAATGAAACCATACTTTTCAATCATAACATACCTTATGAAATCATAAGATTTATGAATAACCCACAGAAATCATAAATCATAAAGGTAACTTCTGGCATCCATAACATACTTAAATTGTAGCTTTGACAACTAATTAGGGAGTTATGTTTGGAATACACATCAGAGTATATTCAAATAAATATCTTATGATAAACCTTAATGTTTACCTCGGTCATGTTACCCAATGCATTGGAGAGATATCTCGGGTTCACCCGCACTATGATTATCACGGAACCACTCAAATACAATAAAATTCTCAAGAACCAAAACATAATTATAACACATAAAATAATCATAATTTATAGAAAACATTAACACTTTCAAATCAAAAAATATCATTTCAAGATATTTACACAATCAATGCTTTGTTAAATCCATTTTCAATACCATTTAATATAGATATTTTTTAATCAAAGTTATGAATAACACGTTGAAACTTTTGAAAGATATTTTAGTTTCAAAACATTCATGTCCATATAAATAAATACTTAAAAACATTTTAAAAACACGGACATTAATGAGAAATATTTAGAAGAATAAATCGTTAAAACATTTAAAACAATGTTTTTGTAAAAAAGACCCTTACCACTTGAGAAAACACTTAAGAATTTAGTTAAAGAATATCATTAAACCATACATATAATATCATGAGAATATAGAGATTTATGATATAATATGTCAAAGGTTATTATATACATTTTATATGATAATAAAGGTTCAAATGATCATGATATCCCTCAAATGAAAAGATATTGAGACATAGTCAATTATGAAAATTCGGCAGCCAAATGGCGTCCCTTTAAAAATTAGAAAATGAGATGATGAGAGAGAAAAGGGTATCTAATAACTTTTAAATAAAATGGACATCAATAAGAATATATAATAACATATTAAACATAATATAATGGAAATTAAAATACATAACATTAAACAAGTCTCGGACTAAAGAGGATGGTGAAAGGTTCCCTTACTGATTTGGTAACATACAAAACATACACCCCATGAAAGATGGATCATAAAATGAATATGTAAATACCGATAAATTAAATTATATTATACAAATAATATAATCATGTTAATTACATACAATACACAAAATGTAATAATGTAAAATATGTCATAAATCTAAAGGGAATAAAGAGTTAGATGAAAACCCCTTACCTAAAGTCTAAATTGTCTTGTGTGTTCATTGTTATCATAGAATAATAAAAATGAGTTAATATATACTTTATTAAGAACCTTTTTCAAGTTTATTATTCTTTTTTATAACATATTTGTAAGAAGCCGTGTTTTTCTGGATAGTCGTTTTGAGCAGAAATTTGAATTTTTGCTGTTGGATGCTCGTGAGCGGTATAATGGTCATTTTACCCAACCAAATGATCTCTGATAATTTTTCTGACAACTCTGTTGGTCCTGGAATAGGGTGTTTACCCTAGTATAGGAGTTCGGTGGAAATCAAAGATGTTTGAATTTTGGGGGAGTATTTAATCTTTAATATTATTAAATTAAATATTAATTTATTCACACAAGTTCATTTGACAATATCTTCTAAAAGGAATGTCGGATTGCAATTTTGTCTGTGTATTTGAGACCGGAATGGGGAGTTTATCCTAGGGGAGGCATAAACTCTTGCCGGGCGTCGGGGCTGGCCTGAACCACTTTTTCTTCTTTTACATTTCTTTTCTTTTCTTCCTTCTCTTCTTTCCTCCTCCTCCTTGAGCACATCTTCTGCGCTCCTCCTTGACTGTGTCCCATGGGAGATTTGGGAGATCATGAAAGAGGGAGAGTTGGGATGCACGAGGGGTACCGATTCGAAGCTCTCGACGCACTAATTCCGTGAAGGGCAACCGTGAGCCATAATATCAAGCGGATCTTCCGAAGTTTCCGCCCAAAGGTAGTTCCATTTATGTTTTCTCCATAGATCCCCTTTAAATAAGTTGTTTTATGTTTTTAAAGCCTTATATTTTTTTCTTGTATTCCCATGAGGCTCGATCTGTTGTTTCGGGGGCGAAAACAGGTGAAACGGGCATTTTTAAGGATTTCCCGTCGGGAAACCCAGTTGACACGGCGTGTGTTCCTGGGGAACATGCCGTGTGTTCTTCCCATTCGGGGAAGAAGATGTTTTTTTAAGTACATGTCGTGTAGTGGTGACTGTGAGACCGGTCGTGTAAAATAGAACACAAAATAGTGGTTTTTTGAAGTACACGTCGTGTTGTGGTACATGGTCATGTGTTCAGGTGAAAATGGACACGATGTAACTTGTTGTGAATAGTACACACTATGTATAGTAAAGTACACACCTTGTACTATTACACAGGTAGGCCAAATAGGTTCTGGCCATGTACTGCTTCCGTTTGGTAATTTTGGGATATCTCATGCTCTAGAAGTCAGAACTGGGCATGTGAGTAGTCGATTCTGAGGGTTTTTCTACGTAGATCTCCATGGTGGAATCCATATGGCATCTAGAGGACATATAAATGGGGTTTTGGTGACTTTTATCTATATGGAGGGGTTCTTCCTCTAGTTATTAAGTTCAGTTGTCACCTAAGAGTGAGACTTGGCGTGTATGATATGTTGGGTGTTCGGACCAACTTTGTTGAGACCATTAATAGGAGATGAGCTATGATCTATCATCCATAACCTTTTATTTAGAGGAAATTTCCCTTGTGAGACTTTACCTTATGGCCTAAGGGGTCATGAGACCAGATTCTCTAAGGGTCCCCTGAGGGATTCCTTGCTTGTGTGCTGAACTAGGGAGTCGTTGTAGGAACTCTCTCATGTTTTCTTTGAGAGGACCCCTGTTATTGGTTGCCTCTTTTGTTCTTCATTCATGGATACCGTGTAGGATTCCTCTTTGCTATGTATCCCAGGGATGATTCCTTCTCTATAGTTATCTGGAGGATCCCAGGTAGAATGACTCCTTGGTGTTTGACTTGTGGGACCTGGCGGGTGCCCGTTTTTTGACCGACCTGAGTTGTTACGTCAGGTTTGGGTAGAGAAGTTGTTCGAGTGTCACCTAGAACCCATACCAAACTAGTAATCCCGTGGGGTTATGTTTTAGTGTTGGGTTGGTCATTCTTCAACCCTCACATGTATGTTTATATCTGACATGGTTTGCTGATGTTGTACTGGTTACCAGAGGTGCTTCCTGGTTGGTGGATGTTGAGCCAGGCGCGAGGCATTTCTCTTGTTTTTTGGGATACCTACTTTTCCTCGTGTGCCTGAGTAGTAGGTGGTCTAGTGTTTAAATTCTAACTTATGTGTGTTTCTGTGTACCGTTGTGCTACGAACCCATGATTGGGGTGTCGTATGGCTGAGGCCTTTTCTGAAAAGATATCTAAAATTGTGTATATAATGTAATGATAAGTTTAAACTACTGTTTAGGAATACCGTTTGGATCAAGGACCACCCCGGGGGTGCGTTCCTATGTTAATTTGTTTTTCTAGGATACCCAAGGGTATTACATGATTACTTTATGCATTGAGTTTTCTTTAGAGGAAACATATATAAATGCTTGTTTGTATATTGGGGTTGGCCCGATTTCTCATTTTCCTTTGGAACACCTGTGGGCAGTATTTTATTTAGCCTGAGGGCAGTGTTTTGTTTCACCTGAGGGCAAGTGTTTGTTTAGCCTAAGGGAAACGTTTCTCATGCATGAGGGTAGTTTTTTTTTATCCTGAGGGTAGTGTTTTTTAGCCTGAGAGAAACGTTTTTTATGCCTAAGGGTAGTAGCTTCCATGCCTGAGGGAAATATTCGGTATGTATGAGGGTGTGATTTTGATTAGCCTGAGTGCGTGGTTATATTAGCATGAAGTCAAGTGTTAGTTTAGCATATGGGAAAGATTATTATATGCCTGAGGGAACTATTCATTATGCCTGAGGGCAGTCACCTGAGGGTTTGGTTTTTGTTTTCCTGAGGGCAAGGATTCACATGTCTGAGGTCAGTTGTTACTTTGTATATTCACTGTGGTGATTTCATCTGTTGAACCAGCCAGGATACATCACAGGCTTGACATTGTTATTAAATTTGACTTGTTGATAGCCTATAGTGTTTTCTACTATGTATTTGGTATAGGAGATGGTCGGTCGATGCCGAGTCTCGGAGAAAGTCAAAATTGAATTATATTGAACTGGTTACTTGTTTTTGGTTAACTTTTTCAGAGATATATTTCCAGTGTTGGTCGAAGTAGGTATATGTCGATGGGATTACATACCCATTGATTGACTTAATGATACATAGATTGAGAGGAACGATGTCCAGCTCAATTCCCTTGCACAGGATGTCCAGAAGATCAGGATTATGGTCTCAAGGATCAACTTCTGATGTTGTTTTTTGTTATTTGAATCCCTTAATCATGAATATTCATATTTATGTATATGGGTATAATTTTGGGACTATGCATGTGTATGTATATATATATATGGACATACATGGTGGAACTTTCCCAGTTGACAGGGATTAAATACCCTGAGTTCAACTGTGGTTGCATGTTAGGTTTACTTCCTTTTGTTGTGTTCCAGCTAGGCTGAGCACGTTGTTGTTGCATACACTTTTAGCAGCACAGTTATAGGTTTCTTGTTGGGGTTCCCTACTAAGATAATTTCTCATCCCGGCATGTACTCCTCGGTGTATGTATAGAACTTATGTCTACTTTTCATGTTAATCATGAGTTGCATGGTGGATAGGGCTGAGGACCAGTGTTTCATGATTGATCAGAGATGCTCAAGTGGTTCTATGGATCGGACTGCTACAGTTCGACAGTGTTTGGAGATCGGGTACGTGGATTGGCTCGGAGTTAGTAGAAGATCCCTGCACATTTAATTTTACTTTCTTTTATTCTTGTATCTATATGGTCGGCCCGATGGGTGACCAGTGTTGTATTGTTTTGCTTAGCTGTTTTGGCTTTTACAACATTATACTATTACAGCTTGTTCTATTTAAGTTGTTTACTTATTCCTCACTTAGTTTACTTTCCTATGTGTATGATACATAGTTATTTCCGTCGTTTTCTTACTCTGTTATGAGGTCATAGTCTCCCCATTATCACACCCTAGGCCCTCGCTGTTAGTCGGTAGCCTCTGGCGTAGGGGGAGGCGCGCTTGAGGCCTTGTGGTGAACCAGCTCGGAGCACCGGTTTAGTGGCTTCCGGGTCAGGATGTTACAAAGTTGTATCAGAGGAGTTTTCTTTCCTGGTATATACTATTTGGGATATGGTAGAAAATAATATTAAGAATGTGTTGGAACCCATGATGGATATTGGGCTGGTGCGTCGAGAAAACATGTTCAGGTAAGAAGTCCTGGTTGCCAGGGTTTGGGATTGTTGTTCGTATTTGGAGATGATAGAGTTCTATATGATTTTCCCCTTGTGTGATGCACATGTTGTGTGGTGTTTTGATTTAATATATATCTGTGGCTCTTGGCCATTTGTAAGATTTCAGGGATGGATTTTGACTCTTGGCCAGAAAGGGAAAATGGCGTCTCATGCATGATACTAGGCACGTAGGATTCACATCATATAGGCCTTCTAGTATGTGTTTTTACTAATGATTGAGACATTTTGGTGTGCTTACACATACTTTTTACTCGGATGGTAGGTTGTGTGGATCTATATTTAGGTGTTTTGTTGAGGCTGATGACTCAGTCCATGAGCACAAGTGGTGCAGTGACCCCATTTGGTCTATATAGCATGTGATGCCTTTTTGTTTAACCCCTAATTGGGTGTTTTTTTGGTTCTATTGTTAACTATTCGAATCGATGAGTACGATGTCGATAGATTCCAAGTAATTTCTTGTGCAATAGAACTCTTTGTGGTAATGCTGTATGCAGATACCCGATGAGCGTCAGTTCAGTTTCTCTTCAGCTTGGGTTGTGAACTCCAGGGAGTAGTCACTTCTGAGGATGCTCGGAGAGGATCAGATCCCTTGTAGGTTGTGTTTTGGATTTGACTCAAACACTTTTAGGTTGATGTCTCTTTTGTTTTAGTGATATCTGTTTGAGGATGGTTGACCCGTGTTTGAATCCTGGCCAGGTTTTGGTAGGATGTTAGCGTGGCTCAGAGGGTGTTCGACACACCTTTACTGAAATATCAGTGTACTCCTGTTTGAGATGATCATGTGCTATCTTGATTCATCTTGAGTATGCTAAGCGATCTTTGACCTTACATCGATCTCTTTTTCTTTTCATAATTTTCTTCCTTGTGTGGATGTAATCTGTTGTGGTTGTGCTATATGAGCGGTTTAAGTAAATCCATATAGTGGGGAGTGCACCATTGGCCGTTTAATGGTGGTTTTACTCTTTATGGTTAAACTTCGGTGTTTTCAGTGACCTTCTAAACTAGGACTTTCCTTTAAGATGATGACAAGGGTATTCCTTTGGTGGGGAGAACCAGTTTGGTCATAGTTGAATAGCTTTTGTGTAGATGGTGGTTGTTAATCCTTTGAGGATGGTCATTGGATAGTCCAAATAGCTTGGTTGCGCAGATTATCGATTTGGGGGCATAGTTTCTGGTCCTTTCACTGGGCTTCTCGGGGACAAGAAGGTTTATGGTGGGGAGTTTGTAAGAACCTGTGTTTTTCCAGACAGTCGTTTTGAATCGAAATTTGAATTTTTTCTAATGGATGATTGAGAGGGGTAAAATGGTCATTTTACCTGACCAACTGATCTTGGATAATTTTTTTGACAGCTCTGTTGGTCCTGGAATAGTGTGTTTACCCTAGGATAGGAGTTTGGTGGAAATATGAGATGTTTGAATTTTGGCGGAATATGTAATATTTAATATTATTAAATTAAATATTAATTTATTCACACAAGTTCATTTGACAATATCTTCTAAACGGAATTTTGGATTGCAATTCTGTATACTCCATTCAGTCCAGAATGGGGAGTTTTGCCTCGGGGAGGCATAAACTCAGGTTGGGCGCTGGGGCCGGCCTGAGACCCTTTTTCTTCTTTTCCTTTTCCTTTTTTTTCTTCCTTCTCTTCTTTCCTCCTCCTCCTTGTGAACTTCTCCATTGATCTTCCATGTCCATCTCCCATGGTAGATTTGGGATATTGAGAACGAGGGAGAGTTGGGATCAACGAGGGGTACCGATTCGAATCTCTCAGTGCGCTGATTCCGCGAAGGGCAACCATGAGCCATAAAATCAGGTGGTGCTTCGGCGGTTTCTGCCCAAAGGTTTGTCTGTTTAGGTTTTCACCATATATCCCCTTTAAACAAGTTGTTTTAAGTTTTTAAAGCCTTCTATTTCTTTCTTGTATGCCCATGGGGCTCGATCTGTTGTTTCGGGGGTGAAACAGGCGAAACGGGCGTTTTTTGGGATTTCCCGTTGGGAAACCCAGTATACACGGCATGTGTTCCAGAGGAACACATCGTGTGTTCTTCCCATTTAGGGAAGATGAATTTGTTTTAACTACATGTCGTGTAGTGGTGGCCGTGTGACCCAATGTGTGAAATAGAACACTGAATAGTGGTTTTTTTGAAGTACATGTCGTGTACAGTAAAGTACACGCCGTGTAGTGGTACACGGGCATGTGTTCGGGTTAAAACGGACACATCGTAACTTTTTGTGAACATTACACACCGTGTACAGTAAAGTACACACCGTGTACAATTACACAGGCATGCCCAGTGGGTTCTGGCCATGTACTCTGGCCATGTACTTCTTCAGTTTGGTAATTTTGGGATATCTCATGCTCTGGAAGTCAGAATTGGGTGTGTGAGTAGTCTATTATGAGCGTGTTTCCACATAGATTATGATAGTGGAATCCTTTTTACATTTAAAGGTCATCTAAATTGTGTTTTTGCGGTTTTTATCTAAATGGAGGGGGTTCTTCCTCTAGTTATCGAGTTTAGTTGTCACCTGAGAGTGAGACTTGGCATGTATGATAAGTTGGGTGTCCGAACAAACATAGTTGAGGCCTTTAATAGGATATGAGTTGTGATCTATCTTCTGTTACCTATTCTTTAGAGGACGTTTCCCTTGTGATATGTGCCCTTCTGGACTAAGATTCTGTGAGACCGAATGCTTCTAAGGGTCCCCTGAGAGATGCCTTGATTGTGTGTTGAACTAGGGAGTTCTTGTAGGAAATCTCTCGTGTTTTCATTTAGAGGACCCCTGTTATGGGTTGCCTATTTTATTCTTCATTCGAGGATCATGTGTAGGATTCCTCTTTGCTAAGGATCCAGTGTAGGATTCCTTTTCTCAAGTTACCTGGAGGATCCCGAGTAGGATGACTCCTTGGTGTTTGACTTGTGGGACCCGGAGGGTGCCTGTTGTTTGACTGACCTGAGTTGTTATGTCGGGTATGGGTAGAGAAGGTGTTCAGATGTCATCTAGAACCAATGCCAAACTATTAATCCTTTAGGGTCATGTTTTAGTATTGGTTTGGGCGTTCATCCACCCTCACTTGTTTGTTTATATCTGACTTGGTTTGCCGATGTTGTACTGGTTACGAGAGGTTCTTCCTGGTTGGTGGCTGTTGAGCCTAACACAAGGCATTTTTCTTGTTTTTTAAGATGCCTATTGTGCCTTGTGCTCCTGAGTAGTAGGTGGTATAGTGTTCAAATTCCAACTACTATGTGTATTTTTGTACCATTTTTCTACGAACCCATGATTGGGTTGTTTTATGGCTAAGTCCTTTGAAGAAAAGATATCTAAAATTGTGTAGATAATGTAATGATAAGTTTAAAATGCTATTTGGGATCACCGCTTGGATCCAGCCCCACCCCGAGGGTGCATTTCTCTGTTTAGTTCTTTGGCCAAGATACGCGAGGGTATTCCATGATTAATTTATGCATTGAGTATTATTGAGAGGAAACATATATAAATGCCCGTTTGTATGTTGGGGTCGGCCCGGTTACTTGTTTGCCTTTGGAAAACCTGAGGGAAATATTTTATTTAGCCCGAGGGCAGTGTTTTGTTTCACTTGAGGGAAATTGATTGTTTGGCCTAAGGGAAACGTTTCTCATTCCTGAGGGAAGTCCTTGTTTAGAATAAGGGCGGTGTTGTTTAGCCGGAAGGAAACGTTTCTTATGCCTGAGGGAAGTAGCTTCCATGACTGAGGGAAATATTCGGTATGCCTGAGGGCTTGATTTTGATTTGCCTGAGGGCGTGGTTATATTAGGTTGAGAGAAAGTGTTCGTTTAGACTGAGGGAATGATTCTTATACGCCTGAGGGAACTATTTGTTATGCCAGAGGGAAGTCACCTAATGGTTTTGTTTCTGTTTTCCTGAGGGCAAGGATTCACATGTCTGAGGAAAATGGTTACACTGTATATTCACTGTGGTGATTTCATCTGTTGAACCTGTCAAGATACATCACAGGCATGATACTGTTATTAACTTTTACTTATTTATATCCTATCATGGTTTTTACTATGGCTTTGGTATAGTAGATGGTTGTTCGAGGTCGAGTCTCGGAGAAACTCATAATTGAATTATATTGAACTGGTTACTTGTTTTTAGTTAACTTGTTCAGAGATATATTTACAGTGTTGGCCGAAGAAGGTATATTTCGATGGGATTACAGAACCATAGATCGACTTAATGATACACATCTTGAGTGGCACGACGTCCAACTCAATTCCCTTGCACAGGATATGCAGGATAGTAGGATTATGGTCTCAAGGATCGACTGCTGATTTTGTTTTTTGTTATTTGAATCACTTAATCATGAATATTAATATTTACGTATATGTGTATATGTACGGGACTATAAATGTGTACATATATAGATATGGACATCCATGGTGGCACTTTCCCAGTTGATAGGCATTACATACCCTGAGTTCAACAATCGATGCATGTTTGGTTTACTTCCTTTTGTTGTGTTCCAGCTAGGCTGAGCACATTGTTTTTGCATACACCTTTAGCTCCAGAGTTATAGGTTTCTTGTCGGGGTTCCCTACTGAGATTTTTTCTCACCCCTTCATGTACACCTCAGTGTACGTGTAGACCTTATGTCCACTTTTCAGGTTTAACATGAGTTGTATGCTGGATAGGGATGAGGCCCAGTGTTTCATGATCGAGCAGAGCTGCTCGAGTGGTTCTACGGATCAGATATCTGCAATTCAACAATGTTTGGATATCGGGTACGTGGATTGGCTCGGAGTTAGTAGCATAGCCATGTACTTTTACTTTCAGTTTATTTTGTACTTGTGTCTATATGGTCGGTCTGGTGGGTAACTAGTGTTGTATTGTATTGCTTAGCTGTTTGGGCTTTTACAACATTTTACTATAACATCTTGTTCTATTTCAGTTGTTTACTTCTTCTGTGCTCTGTTTACTTTCCTCTATGTATTATACTTAGTTATTTCCGCTGTTTTCCTACTCTGGTCTGAGGGCATACTCTCCGCACTATCACACCCTAGGCCCCCGCTGCTAGTTTCTAGCCTCTGGCATACGGGGAGGTGCGCTTGGGGCCTTGTGGTGAACCAGCTCAGAGAACCGGTTTAGTGGATTACGGGTCGGGACGTTACAATATTTCCTTTCTATAAAAATTAGTTAATCATTTGATTTCATATCAGACATTTTTTCGAGTTTGAAAACATGAGATAAAAATGGACTAGTTATAATTAAAAATTGTCTATGTGGTCAAAATTACACTATCAATAGAATTATATTCATTATTTATATATCATATTTATCATATATATCCAGTATATATGTATTTAGAATTGTCAATATCATTATTATATATGAAAATGAAATGCATCCTTCATGAAGATAGTAAGCCGTACGTATGCATGAACGCTAATACCATTCCATTTTTTCATTTTAAAAAGAATAAAAATAAAATAATACATAGTTATATTATTATTACAGTATAATATCATATTTTATATATGTTATGTAATTTCATTAACACCATCATTTATACATTCCAAGTATGGAATGAAAGAGTCGTATCACTTTGAGGGGGCGGTAGTCTGCACATCCTCAAATTAAATTATCATATTTACCCATTATGGAAACCATAAAGGTATGACATAAATGAAAAATAAATAAGCATTGAGATAGCATAAATAACATATATATCACATATATATATAGTTCCATAATAATTCCCACCATGAATGTCAGTAGGAGATAATTGGTCAATCATCTTTTCGTGAGGCAGTTGTTCGCTGCCATAGAAATAGTATGTTCATATCCATTTGATGAAGGTTTTTAGAAGTTAAGATTGAATAATTCTCTTAAAAACATATTATATTGACTATACTGTTTTTATTTATAAAAAAGAGAATAAATAGTGCTTATGGGGGTGGAGAAGTAAAATAAGAGAAAAGAACATAAAAGAAGATGTTACCCTTAAATCAGGTAGCTCCCTTTTGTTTGAACAAAAAGGCTTTCATGAAGTTCCTTCTACCTAGAGTAAGGCTTGTATAATGACTAGAGGGATGTAGGTAAATTAATTGGGCAGATTTTGGATGGGAAAAGGGGAATTAGAGGTGTGATTAATGGGTTTGAGGTGGTGTCATTTTATAAGAGGGAGGAGAGGCTCTTTTGAGAGGTTTGAAAGTATTATTTTATTTTAAACTTATTATTAGTTTCAAAAGATCAAAATTTAGTTAAATTAATATATAATATTACTACTGTTAGAAAAAAAAATCATCCAATAAGAATTTTATGGGTTTTTAATTGGTTTTTTAATTTTATAATCTCATTTATTTAAATCATTCATTAATAAGGTAATCACTACATCATTATTGTATCACAAATAATTTTATTTTTATGATGTCTAAAAATTATAAATAAAATTCCATGATGTAGGAAATAGTTTTAGATTTCAAATTAATATTTATTTTTGAAGAGATAACTTATATAACTTCTTTTATTATGTTTTTTACTAAATGATATATGGTTACATCATTTTTTCCTTTAAAATCAATTTATATAAAGAGTCATTATCACTCCCAAGTGGCTCCATGGGGTCCTAAAATCAACCCAAATATTCCTATTGTCAAGAATGTATCATCCAATATTATTAAGACACCTATTAGGGTAATTTAATATTATTATAATAATATTGGTTTACCCTTATTTACCAGATTAACAATTTAACCACGGTAAATAAAATATTTACCGAAGTAAATATTCATAATGTCTAAAAATAAAAGTTAACTATTTACGAAATTTAATCCTCTTGATTATATATATGGAATCCATTTTTCCAAATTCAAAACATATAAGTTGTTGTAATTAATTTAAAATTAATTTCCATTATCAAAACAAAAATCATATTTTTTTAAAAAATAATAACTATCAAAAGATTGACTCTTGTTTATGTCCAATTTAAAAGGTAAATTTCTTAAAATGAAAAAAATTGGATTAAATTGTAAAAACATAATCTAATTAGACATAAAAAACAATTAAAAATATAATATAAAAATATAAATAAATTAGATTAAATGACATTTATGAATTAAAATACTGTAGTTTTTACTATTCCTTAAAAATGAACATATTCAGAAAAATACCAAAATTTCATCCAAAGTAAATTTTGATGTCCCAATTCAAAATAAGAATATTATTTTTTTCAAATAGAACATATAAAAGTTACAAAAACAATTTTTAAAATTGGTTCTCAATCAAAAGGTGGTAAAACGACATTTTAATGAATATTAGAGTATTTCTGATTAAAATAAGATTATTTCTTATTTTAATCTTCTAAAATTTATTGGATAATTTAAAAAAATTAGGAAACAAATTTAACAATAATATGGATAGTTATGTTCATTCCCTTAAATATAATGTCTTGGAGTTGACTACCTTTTAAACTAATAATATTATATTATTATTTTTTAGTATAACCCAACGTTGTGTGCAACGTAAAATTTCAAAGAAACTCGTTGTTGGTATCGGGTAGACCATCGAACATAGCATCTGACTTAATGTATAATTAATATTTAATTCCCAAATATTAAAAAATATGAAAATTTTATATTCATTATTTACCTGGGATGTTACACTTGGTCACACCTAAACCGCTAGATTCAAATTCAAGAGAATCACATAATCCACAAAATATGAAGTATATATTTCCTTTTTCTTTAGACATTAACCAAAACCAAAATGGTTATTACAAGATTAGATAATCCCTAAAAATGATAATACTTTATATAAATAAATACTACTCAAAATCCCCAAAATTCAACAAGCAATACCCAATGTTCAAGAAATACCGTTCAACAAACAGTTGTCCTTAAATTTCTTCAAACTAACCCAAACTAAGATTGAAACCCAAAAATCATAATTATTTAATCACAATGCCTTATATAGTAAATATTAACATTTATCCTCCAATATTATTGACTACTCTTGAAGTATAATACTGAAGACTAATTAACTGAATCACATTTTCTCTTTAAAAGTTTAATCATTTCCATAAATAACCCAAATTTATATAATTCCACTATAAAAATAGATTCTTCCGAAATAAAATTCCACCATTATTCCTCAAATTAAATCACATAGTATTCTATTTTCTTTAGGCATATTGTGTTCCAAAAAGATAAAATGTCTTCCAAAATAACAATTATCAATTAATTAACAAATAATTTTCTTATCTTAAGGATACCCATTTGAAAAAACATAATATCCCAAAAAAAAATTATTGATCAAACAAATAATTTAACTATAATGAATAAATAATACTAACCAGGGACTTTACGTAGTCCAGTGGTAGGTGATAAATCCCAATTGCCCTTTGGTTATGGGTTTGATTCATGTAGCTTTTTCTGACACGATGGGTTATCACATGGTCTTCATGTTGTCCTTTTTTCAAAAAAACTATATAATTTTATAACATTTCCAAAAATGAGATAAATTTCTCAAAATTACCATAACATATTTTAACCAAAAATGTTATCTCATACCTTTCATTTTCATCCCAGAAAGTATTAACCTATAATTACCTCAAATTCAAGGGTCATATAAAACCAAATGGTTCATTATAACAATATTCACAAAATAAAAGATAATTATTCATTGAATAAAATTTTAACATATCAAACATCAGATTTACACATACTATAAAATTTTCTTCCAATGTAATCCAATCATCAAAAGAGATTTAATACTTTTAATAATTTCATCATCCTAAAACCTAAAATAACTCTTCAATCCTTAATATGTATAATTCTTATTCATTGAACATTCTTCATGATCCATTAACAATTACTTTCCAACTTATTCCATAATACCTATTTCATATAAACAAAATTTTTAATAATATCCTAATATTCAATAATGTCAAAAGATCATCAAGAAAATAATTCATACCCTTCATTGGTCATTGTCAGTTTCAATATCTTCACTTGGAATGGAATTAGGTATTGTTAAACATATATCCGTACTGTCCTGTTGATCCCATTCCAGAAACATCTTTGGAGGATATATATTTTATAATGATTATTCCCATCACATTTAAAACATTCAATTAATCCCTCGGAAATAACTACTTTCCCTTTCATAGAGTCAACATGATACTTCTTTTTTCCAGGGAAGTTTCTTGATTTATGAACTCCATTACCATGTCTATAGCATGTTCTCATCCCTTTGAAACATTTTCCTAGGTGTTTCTTTCCACATCCTTGACACATAGGTTTTTGAATATACTTAAAGTTATGATTATTACCTGAACTTCCTTAGGGATTTGATTCATGTATATACAATGCCCGATTAAAATCACCATATTTGAGTTGGTCAATCATAACTCTAGATAGTTTGTGTAGAATAACCACATGAGTTCTCATTGATGCTACCATTTCATTTGGTTTCTTATTCAGAAGATTGTCACTGTTTTATTTACATTAATTATTACTTCGTTGCCTTCTAGATCCAGCCATTTACTAATCCCAAAAAGTTCAGTGTGATTATATCAGAAAAATCATCATATAATATCTTATGAGGAAGGAAAAAACCAATATATATTTATTCATGTTATCTTAAACTCGTTAAATTTATCAAAAATATCTATGACTCTTTAAAATATTCTAACTATTATTGTGATGTCACTTATGCTTAGATAACACCCTAACCTATAAAGTTATCTAAATGGACCTCTAATACAAACTATAAAGCCCCTGCAAGAACCCATATCTTCTTTTTCAGGTATGTCTTTTTTTTTCTGGTCTTTTTTGAGAAAATGGGTTTTTTGGGAAATTTTTTAAGTACATACCGTGTACTTTATTAATACACGATGTGTACTTGGTTACCGCGGGCAGTCGTGTGCTATCCGTGTAACATCCACACAGATGGCCATGTGGGGGTGACCTGGAGGCCACAAAAAGTGGAGTACAGAAATGGAATGTACACGCCCTGTACTTACAATGTACATTCCATGTACATCCAAAGTACATGATGTGTATTTTCTTTTTTTTTCATTAAACGTACCATGGTCATGTATATTCTTCAGAAACACCTTATTCTAGGTTTGGTTCGGCTGAGAGCTTCTGTATGGCTGGAATAATCCTCCGAGCCCCCGACCGAGCATCCGATCTTTGATTTGACAACCATCAATTGTGTTGGGATGGCCTCGGTAAGCACTTCCTTTTCTATGAGCTTCATTTCTTGATTCTTTCTCTTTCTCATGTTATCTTTGGTTTAAGGTTTTAGACGTTTTTGTAGATCTTAGGTGTTCTAAGGTGATTTCATCCCTAATATTCAAGTATACTGATCTCCCAATGTCGAGGTAGGTGGTTTGTGCCTTTTTGTTGAACATCTTTTGAGTTATATGTGCAAAATCACCAATACCCATGAGCAGGGTATTACCTGTTTACTGTTTTAGCCCGATTTCTTACCTGATATGTTTTTATTATTGAGTAGAGGTTAATTGAATATGAATAGGGTTAATTTCAATTCTTTGGATGTGTTTTACCATTCATGATGGTTTTTTTACTGTTTGGTCTACTATTTCTCTTAGGTTGTTGTTCACTTCCCATACCTAGTATTATAGGGGGAGTGTTTGTTCTGACTTACTGAGATGTTGTATAATGTATAGTCAAGTAGTTCTTGTGGTTTAAATTGGCCGATACTTTCTACTATGATTTCTTAACATACGTAGGGCTGCAAGAACCTGATGTATACACCATAGAGAGAATAGACGTCTGGGATTCCCTAGAGTGTCTTTATAACTTATGATGTGAGACCACATGGGGGATTGATGTTGAGTACTTCTGTAGAGTGTCTGTAGTTCCTCAACGTGAGCCACCTAGGAAATTGTCACTGAGTGATTCCCCAAAGCACCTTTAGTACCGATACGTGAATATAAGGGAAATTAATGGTGAGTTTTTTCCCAGAGAGTTATAATTAATCTGAATTAGAAGGGTTAGACTGTGAGTGTTTCATAGAGGGGTGCTTTTGTTTCGAGGTAGCACCAAAGGGGAGAGTTTTTGAGTACTTCCCAGAGGGTTACCTATTTGCATTTACCTACTTACCTATATGTGGATATTTGAACGATTGAAACTATTGGAATTGTTTTCCTTATGTACTTCCTTGTTTACAGCATTTATTTCCTTCTTACCTTACATATATTAACTAACTGTTGGGAACATATCTCATGGTGGTTGCCTATTGGGATTTAGCCTCACACCCTATTTGGGGAATGCTTTTGGGCCCAAACAGATTATATTGTTTCAGGTATATATAAGGGCCCACACCCTTCTACTTCTGGTGTTTAACTATTTTGGAGCTAGAGAGCATGTGACCAAGCATAGTCTTGCGATGTTGTGGAGATGTTTATTGTTTTTCTTTTGAACATGGATTAGTATTTTATTCATAATTGTGACTTTTTTGTCTGTTTTCCTATACATATGTATCATTCATCATTTATATATGTGCTCCAGTTGTTTATTATTTAAGACTTCCACTGTTTACTTTTGTTTGATATTACTGCTTATGCTATGGAATATTTGTTTATCTTATGTTGTATTACTTTACCAATGAGGGCATAGTTTACCCACTATCAAAACCAAGTCCCTCACTGCTAGTTGACATCCTCTGGCGTTCGAGGAAATGCGCTTGAGGCATGTGACCAGCCTGGTACGGGGAGTCTCTAGGTGGCTTCCGGAATCAGGTTGTTACAAAGTGGTATTAGATGGTTTTTTTTTCTCTTGAATTACTATTTGGGCCTTAGCTAGGGAAAGGAAGGAATACGTACTTGGTAATAAGTTTTTCCTGAGAGTAGCTGACCTGTGTACTGGGAAAATCTAATTTACCTCGTATATTACAAGTTTTCTGGTTTTTCAATTTTACAATTGATTTAATTTTCACCAATGGGTGACTCACATGTATTGTGATGTTGTTTTATATATTATTAAGGTTCTATTTCTATTGCTTCGCGATGAGATGAGGGTATTCCACCTCATGCATCATATATGGACTTGTTAGAAATCACATGTCATGCATTATTGCAATTCCATTTAGGGTGCATTAGAGATTTCATGATGTTGTGATAGATGTTTTGCTGGATATGCATTCTATTGTTAAACATGAATTGATATAATACCTACAATTTTATAGGGTATTGTTTTGTCTATGATTTTTCTTGAATGAACGGAAAACTTTGGTTCTTGAGGTATTATGGGCCCTCAGGGACCGGAATTTGGTAGATCATTACACTGTTATCCTTGTTTATAACTTGGATAAGATTCCAAACATTTATTCGTAGGGAGTATGGGACCTCATAGATTGGAATTTTCACTTTAATGTTCGTTTCAGGGCTTTTCTAGGCTCCAGAGCAGTTTCGGAATCTTACTGTCCGAGAAAACCCGGAAAGCATGTTGTGTAGTTTTGACTACACGTCTTGTGTTTTTCTTTTTTGGAAGAAACAGTTTTTCTTAAGTACACACCGTGTACCGTATGAACATGACATGTGATCTATAACCATGTCATAAGTTGTGTTTGCGTAGAGGAATGGGGTATGTAAATTCTTGTGGGAACATGTCATGTACCTGTTGTACAAATCATGTAGTGGAATCCTAGAATCATGTCGTGTAACTAAGAACATGGGTCGGTGAAGTCTTCTATGTACGGGTCGTGTCCGTATGGAACACGCCGTGTTGTGTCAGCCATGCAACCAGATATTTAACTAACAACACAGGTTGCCAAGGTTCATCTACAACACGCTGTGTCTGGAACTAACACGCTGTGTAGTCTCGTTCTAAGGAGAACTGTGTGATATAGCCATGTAAGAGAGCTCGGGAAGGGAAAAGGAATTCAGTTACACACCGTGTTGTGGAAATACACACCGTGTATCCATGTTTTTTTTATACATGGAAGCTTCCTTTATCTTTTCCCTTCTTATGCTTCTCATTTTCAGTCCTTGATGATCTTGATCTAAGTTGTGCGTTTGACATTGCAGAGCCATGCCCCCCGAGACATCCTCCGGTTGTATGCCAGTTGTCGGGCGGTTGTCAGACACCGGACATGGATGATCAGGGACAACATGAAGATCGTCTAGTTGTGCTTTTCCTTGCACCAGCAGTTATACCTAACACAAGTGCTGATACACAGTTCAGGGAGGGCTTTAGGAGGATGATGCAGACCTTTCAGGGGGCACTACCTCCTACCCCGTCGATGGCAGAAGTGATGTGGGTATTTTAGCAGCAGCATCCTCCCACTGTTTCAGGGGATGCAGGACCCAAGGCTGGAGAGTCATGTCTATAAGCCATGCTGACGATATTTGAGAATTTGAAGATGCCTCTAGAGAATAGGGTAAATCTATCTGTGTACATGCTATGAAATTCCTCCAAGTGATGGTGGGATGTGATCTCATAGGTGGGACATCAAGAGGTTATGACTTGGGAGGAGTTCCAGCATATCTTCTATGAATACTTCTATCTCGAGACCATGAGGGACGATTGAGCCTGAGAGTTCTTGAGTCTAGAGCTGGGTACTCTTTCTGTTATGGAGTATTCCTCTCACTTCACTGAGCTTCATCACTTTACACCCTTTCTAGGTGCAGATTGGTTTTTCCTAGCAAGAACATTTGAGGATGGTATCAGCCAGGACATCCGCTCACAAGTGAATATCATCAGGTTGACTTCTGTCACTTTTATAGTAAACCAGGCGCTAATCACGGAGTGAAACCTGAGGGATTATAGAGCAATGGGTTAGGGAGGATCAACATCCAGAGTTAGTGCTTCTCCGGCTGACAGTAGGAAGAGATGTAGGGAGGCTACATGTGGAGACCTGAGTAGGCAGGATGCACTTTCAGGTATCCATGTGGTATGGTACCAGTGTGAGAAGAGTGGGCATACGAGGGCACATTTCCCGAATGACATAGCATAGTGTTGGTCTTGTGAAAAGGTGGGTCATCTTTATAATTTTTGTCAGATCTTTTCACTAGATACTGGTGACAAGGGGTTCTTCTATGACTCCACATTCATGAGCATCACCACCAGTTTCTCACCAGTTTAGAAACTAAAGTTCTTCTGTCCATTCAGGCTGAGGTGGAGGTCATAATCGTGGTAGCCATTCACCAGGATTTCTATTATAGTAGGGTGGATCCACTCATAATAGAAATTCATGGTCATAGGTTCGTGGTACAAGTCATACTTTTGCAGTGGAGAAGACCCAGCATTACCAAGAACCCGGACCTTCCACAGTTCAAGGTACAATCTTAGTTGACTCAGTTTTAGCTTCTGCTCTTTTCAATAAAGTATATTCCCATATATTTATATCTATTGCTATTGTGGAGAGCCTTTGGCTCTGTATATTTTCTTATACTGATGTATTGACATAGGAAACTCTGTTGGGGACAGGAAAAACGAATGTGCTTTAGCGTAAGAAGTGCCCTCTAGAGGTCGGTGGGTGTCACATTGTTTGGGATCTCTATGTCCTTGAGATGATAGGTTATGACGTCATTCTCAGAATGGACTGGTTAGTCCCCTTTTGTGTATTCGATGACTTTTCTTATTGTAGGGTGAGTTTCACATTAATAGAGGGTTAATCGTTCCTTCATAAGGTCAAATGGGATGTCCAAGTGAGAAGAGCGAGACCTCAGCCTCATGGGTTGGGATGAGTTATAGCCCAGATTACTAGTCTATATATGGATGACCGTGGGACTTCATAGTTATACAATCTTCCTGTCGTGGATCTTTTCCGAGATGTTTTTATAGAATATTTTCCAGGTATTCCTTCGGAGAGAGAGGTGGAAATTTCTATTGATCTTGTGCCAGCAGTGGCACTGGTGCCCATTCCTACATATAAGATGGCTTCACCAGAGTTATAGGTGCTCAAGAAGTAGTTGGAGGAGTTTTAGGAAAATGGTTTCATCTAACCCAGTACTTATCCTTGGGGTTCGACCATCCTATTTTCGAAGAAGGTGGACAGTTCCCTTAGGCTTTGCTCGGATTATTGGAAGTTGAAACAGTATAAAGTCAAGAACCAATATCGCTTGCTGAGGATTGATGATCTCTTTGATCATCTTCAAGGACCTTAAGTGATCTCGAAGATAGACATGAGATCTGGTAACAATCAGTTGCATGTTAGACCATCTGGTATACCTCTTACAACCTTTCAGAGCAGGTATGGTCTATACGAGTATATGGTAATGTCGTTCGATCACACGAACGCGCCTGCAGTTTTCATGAAACTGATGAACCGAGGGTTCCATCCATACATGGATTCTTTCGTGGTGGTCATTGTGGAAAATATCTTTCTATAATATCACACTCAACACGACCATGAAACAGACCTTGATATTTTTCTTAGTACCATGAGAGAGCATTTGTTATATGATAATCTCTAAGAATTCCCCTTTTAGATGGACAAGATTCACTTCTGGGGTCTTGTTATCTCAAGGGAAAGAGTATCAGTGGACATAGAGAATGTGAGAGTAGTAGTCTCATGGGAGGAGCAAAAGAACTTATTTGAGGTGAAAAGTTTTTTAGGGATCACTGGATACTACAAACATTTCATATTGGACTTTTCACGCCTAGAAGCACCACTGATGAGTTTGACTATGAAGGGTGAAAAGTTCATGTGGTTAGATTATTATGAGTCAGTCTTTCAGAAGCTAAAGTGGAAGTTGACTCCAGCATTGATAATAGTATTGCCAGATTTGGGTAAGAGCTATACTATTTACTGTGATTCTTTAGGTATTGAGTGGAGATATTTTCTTATGTAGGGAAACAGAGTCGTTGCATATAGTTCTCGGCAGTTGAGGATCCATTAGAGGAATTACCGGATGCACAATCTCGAGTTCGTGAAAGTTTTTCATGCCTTACGCTGTTGGAGACACAATCTGTTGCGAGAGAATTTTGTGGTTTTCACGGTCCACAAGAGTCTCAAGTATATCTTCACTTAGCGTGACTTGAATTTGATACAATGATGGTGGGTTGAGTACCTTCTGTATTTTGACTTTGAGCTTCCCTATATGCCGGGGAAGGGAAATGATGTACCTGATGCATTGAGAAGGAGGACTCAGATATAGGTAGTTAAGGAGGACAGTAGTGAGTGGAAGCTTATGGCTGTGTTCCCTAAGATGAATTTGGAGGTGCACGACAGATAGGGGAAGACTTTTACTTATTCGGTATATGGTACCTCTACTCTTCCTGATTGAGTGTGAATGAGGAGGGTATCAAATTATAAAGGCCTAGTAAAATGGGATAGTGTGTTAGGAGAGGAATCTATCCATAGATGGACCTTAGGCAAGGATGAGACCTTGAGTTTCCAGGGGCGCGTATGGGTGCCAACATACATGCGCGTGGAGCTGATGTGGGACTTTCATTCCTCAGTTTGGGCAGTTCATCTTGGTGTCACCAAGATGTTTCGTGATCTACACCCCAAGAATTTGTGGCCTGGAATGAAGAGAAATGTTGCTGGTTTCGTCATGTGGTTTTCCACCTGTCAGTAGGTGAAGGTGGAGCATCCACAACCAGCAGGGTTTTGTAGCAGTTACCCATTACATAGTGGAAGTGGAATGATGTCACGATTGAATTCGTGATAGAATTTCCAAGGTTTCCTCGAGGGAATGATGCTATATGGATTTTCATTGATAGACTCACCACTTTTTCTCACTTCTTGCCGATCAAGGAGACCTTCATTGTTGATGAGATAGGATGGTTATACATCTGTGAGATTGTGCACTACTATGGAGTTCGACACTCCATCGTTTTAGAAAGAGATGCACATTTTACTTCTTGGGTCAGGAAGGGGCTTCAGAAGGCTTTGAGTAAAAATGTACTTTTTGAGTACAACTTACCATCCCCATACAGATGGCCATTCTGAGCGTACGATTTAGGTTATTGAGAACATGCATCGAGCATGTATCATGTATTTTGGAGGGTCTTGGGAGAAGCACATACCTCTTATGTAGTTTTCCTATAATAATAGATTTCATGAAACTATTCAGATGGCACCTTATGGGGCTTTGTATGGTAGGCCATGCCGATCACCCTTATGTTGGTTGTAGGCAAGAGAGGCAGCTATGCTGGGACCTCGTCTTTCCCAGGAGACCACATAGAAGATATAGATTATTTGAAAGAGGATGGCTATTGCACAGTCTCGAGAGAATTCTTCTATTGATCAGCGGAGATGACCTCGGGAGTTCGAGGTCGGGGACTAGGTTTTCCTGTGTGTCACACCGAGGTTGGGACACAAAAGGATTAGAAGACTGGGAGAGCTTTCTCCAAGATATATCGGGCCATTTGAGGTGTTGGAGAGTGTTGTTCCAGTTTCTTATTGGTTATAGTTACCTCATAGGTACCTAGAAATTCATGACGTTTTCCACATTTCTCACCTTCGATGTTACTTCTCAGACCCATCTCATGTCTTCCAACCTAAGGAGGTTGAATTGGAAGTGGATGAATCGTTTGAGGATCATCCTATCCAGATCATTCATCATATTACAAATGTTCTTTATGGTCGGTATGTTCCTCTGGTACGAGTGCTATGGCAGCATGGGCGAGTACGAGATGAGACTCGGGGGAGGGAGGCTGATGTCCAATCACAGTGGTCGGAGCTGTTCGGAGTTTCTTCTTCTTTGCTTCCTTGCTAGGAAATTTGGGTAAGAATTTCATTAATGCGGTATGTTTGTAAGATCATGGGTATTATTTATCATGTATGTATTTTTATGGTCGTTTTTGGGAAAAAAGGGTTTTTTCTGGAAATTTTCGATGTATACGCCGTTTAATTTATGAATACGCTCCCTGTACTCAGTTACGATGGGATACCGTGAGTTGGTAGTGTAATGGCCACACACCTGGAAATTTGTGTGTGATAAAGAGACCGCCTAAAGCCGAGCATGGAAACGGAAAGTACACGTCATGTACTTCTAATGTACACGCTATGTATTTTCTTTTTTTACATTAAACATACTGGGGTCATGTATAATCTCCAGAAACACTTTCATCCAGGTTTGGTTCAGTCGAGAGCTTCCATATATCCACAATATTCTTCCGAGCCCCTGACCGAGCATCTGGTCTCTGATTCGACTGTAATCAATTGCATTGGGATCGCCTTGGTAAGCTCTTCCTTTTTCTTGAGATTCGTTTCATGATTCCTCCTCTTTCTAAATTTATCTATGGTTGAATGTTTTAGACATTTTTGTATGTATTCGGCATTCTGCGGCGATTGAAGCCCTGATATTATAGCTCCCAATTCCGAGGTAGGTGGTTTGTACCTTTCTGTTGAAAGTCATTGAGTTATATGTGCAAAATCACCAATCCCCATGAGCGGGGTATTGGGTGTTTACTGTTTTAGCCCTATTGCTTTCCTGCTATGTTTGTATGATTGAGTAGAAGATAATTGAATATTATTAGGTTTAATTTATATTTTTTGGAAGTGTTCGACCATGCATGGTTGTTTGTTTTGACCATTTGGTCTAGTTTTCCTGTTGTGATGTTTTTTACTTCCCATGCCTAGTATTATAGGATGGAGTGTTTGTTCAGACCTGAAGAGAAGTTGTGAACTGTTTAACCAAGTAGTTCATGAGGTTTACATTGGCTGATACATGCTGCTATGCTTGCTTTACATACACAGGGTTGTGAGAACCTGTTGTATAGACCATTGGGAGAATGGACATAAGGGATTTTCTAGAGTGTCATTATAACTTGCGATATGAGGCCATAGGGGGAATTGACGTTCAGTGCTTCCTCAGAGTGTTTGTAGTTATTCAATGCGTGCCACATACAGAATGGACATTGATTTCTTCCCTAGGTCTCCATTAGTATCGATACGAGACTATTGGGGAAATCGACGGTGAGTGCTTTCTCAGAGTGTCTATACTTATGTTGAACCAGAGGGGATAGACTGTGGGTGCTTCCCAGATGGTTTCCTGTGTTGCTAGGTAAGACCAGAGGGGATACTCAGTGATTAATTCCTAGAGAGTTACATATTTTTATTTATCTTCTTTCTTGATATGTGGTTATTTGAATGATTTAAACTGTGGGAATTGTTTACCTTGTGTACTTCCTTGTTTATTATATTTATTTGCTTCTTACCTGCCATATATTCACTAACTGTTAGGAATAGATCCCGTGGTGGTTGCCTACTAGGATTTAGTCTCAAACCCTGTTTGGGCCATGCATTGGGGCCCAAAGATAGTTTATTGTTGCAGGTATAGATAAGGGAAAGTTCCATTCTTCTTTATGTGTTTGACTATTTTGGAGCGGGGGAGCATGGGACCATGCATAGTCTTATGATGCTGTGAAGTTTTTTATTGTTTTTATTTTATACATGGATTAGTATTATATTCAGCATTATGACTTTCTTGGCTATTTTCCTAGACATATGTATCATGCATCATTTATATATGTGTTGTAGTTGTTTATAATTTGAGTCTTTTGTTGTTTACAATTGTTGGATATTACTGCATCCACTGTTTTATATTTGTTTCCCTTACACTTTGTTACTCTTCCAATGAAGGCATAGTTTCCCCACTATCACACCCAAGGTCCTCGCTGCTAGTCGACAGCCTCTAGAATTTGGGGAAATGTTCTTGAAGCATGTGACCAACCAAGTATGGGGCATCTCTGGGTGGCTTCTAGAACCGTGACATTACAGCCCCATCCTTAAACCATTCATAATCTTGAATTAAATTAATAATTAATGTTGAGGATATTTTCATGTTTATATTTTTAGAGAATTATTCCATAACTATTTCATTAAATCTCAAAAATTACAAAGTAGACACTTCTACTCTATCCAAATTTTCCATAATAATAAAACTCTTTAAATAAAAGAAGTGTTCTTTTACTGATATAAATCTTCTTGAATTCTTTTGTTCTTTTAACCTTCTTTATACCCAGTGAAGAAAATTTCAAAAACATGTGATGAGAATAAAAAGATGAGTAAGTGTTATAAAAAAAAGAAAACATTAGTCCATCAATATATACAAATCGATGAAATCATACTTTTCTGTCTTTAACAAACCACAAAAAATTTATATGATTAATCAAAGACACATGGAAATTATAAATCATAAAGGTAACTTGTGGAATACATAACAGACTTACATTGTAGCTTTCACAGCTACATAGAGTGTAACATTTGGAATACCCATCATAGTATATTTCCTAAATCTCTTTGGAGAAACATTAATGTTTACCTCTATCACGTTACCCAATTCATTAGAGTGATCTCTCAGGCTCACCCACCCTATGTTTATCATGAAACCACCAGTATAGGTAAAAAATGTCCAAGAACCATAAAATAATCATAAAACATCAAAAATAATTAGATAAATATTATATGTACACATTACAATCACGAGATATCAGTTCAAGATATTGACATAATCAATCCATTATCTAAACTATTTTCGATAAAATTTAAAACATTTAATAAAGTGTTTTTCGAATCAATATATCCCATAAATCGTTGAAACTTTTTCAGATTTAACATTTTAAAACTTTTATTTACATATTAATAAATATTTAAAACCATTTTAAAAACATGGACATTAATGAGAAATATTTAGATGAATAAATCTTCACAACTATCAAAATGATGTTTCGGTGAAAGAGTCTCGTAACTCTTGAGAAACACTTCAATACAAATACTTACAAAATAAAATCAAACAAATCTTATAATATCACAAGAATAAGTAGATTCATGATATAATATGTAAAATGGTAGTATATACATCTTATAAGATAATAAAGGTGAACAATATCAAGATATTCCACAATGAAAGGAGATTGAGACATAGCCCCATACAAAGATCATTTTGTAGACAAAATGGATTGATTATGTGTATTCAGTATAGGTACACATAATTAATGTACAAATAAAAGATAGGAAAAAAAGTTATTTATCCCATAATCATAGCACTACATAATCAAGAAGTAGAAGATCAATCCAAAGAATGGAAATTGGGTTTAGAAGTTCCCTTACCTTCTGTCCAACATGACTCGTTCATTCTTTAATCTCATGAATAATAAACTAAAGATAATATATAATTGATAAAGTACATTTTAAAACTTTATTTTTCCGTTTATATTATTTTTTGACACATTATAAATATTATATAATCATTTATGCTAATAATGGTTGTTTTATCGATATTTGGTACTTGAGTCAAAAATGAACTTCTTATAATTACATGTTGACAATATGGTCAGAAGTCCATTACCTCCATAATGATATTTTTGATTTATATATCATATATATATATATATGAAATATCTAGTATATATATTTATTAACAATAGTACACAACATTTGGATATAAGAAATGATATCCACCGTTCTTGGAGACGGAATGTCGTACATACACATTAATGCTACATTCATTTCTATTTAATATTTGATGGTATAGAAATGTAATGAAACATACGTATATTATAATTCAATTATAATATCATATAAAATTTTATTAAATCCATCCTTTATATGTTCCATGTATGGAATGAACATGTAATATCACATTGAGGGGGCAGTAGTCTGCGCATCTTCAACGGAAATTATCGTATCTACACATTATGGAAACCATAAAGGTATGCTATAAATGAATAAAATGGAAGCATAGAGATAATATAGTATATAATATATATCATATATATATATATTTCAATCTTAATTCCCACCATAAGAGTTGGTAGAAGATAATTGAATAATCATCATTTTGTGAGGCAATAGTTCGTTTTCCCCAGAAACAGTATGTTTGTATACATTTCATGGGGGTGTATGGAAGTGTTTTTGGAATACTTTTCATAAAAACACCTAGAATATTAAGGATACTATTGTTGTTATTAAAAACTGTAATATATATAGTTTAGGGGTTAGAGAACGAAAATAAAAGAATATAACTTGAGAGAAGACGTTACCATTAAATTGGGTAACTCCCATTGGATTTTACCAAAACGCTTCTTTGAAGTGCCTTATACCTACGTTAAGGCTTCTAGGTGGAAAAGAGGAATGATGGGAGCTTATTTGGGATGAGTTTGTACGTGCCATGGTGGCTTGAGAAGTGTGGGTAAGGGTTATAGGATATGGATTTTTATTAGGGGGGAGAGGCTCTTCAAGAATGATTGAAAATATTATTTTATTATGTAATTAATTCCGATTTAAAAATGTCCCCAACTCAATTAATTCAAATATAAGGTGATTATAAGTCAAATAAAATCTTCAAATAATAATTGAACATGTTTTGGATATTTTTTAATCCTTGTCTTTTTTTAACCCTTTGTCAACTTATTTATCTTTTAACATGTCGTCTTGTATATTCATACTATATGGTTAATATATTTACAATAAAATGAATAGCGACCAAAAATGGATCATTAATAAAATTGGTATCAGAATATATGTCAGTTGGATGATTCATATATTTTTATGATTATTATATCAATTAATAAATGAATATTTTTTTAAGAAACTCATTTATGTAAATTTATATACTATTCATATCATGACTTTTTAAAAATCCAAAACAACTTTATTATTTCAAAAAAACATCATTAATATAATGATTCCAAGTCATAATTATCTCTTAAATTCATGGATGGCATAAAAATTTTCAAAATGATTTTATTTTTTGTATTTATAATCTCATTTATTTAAATCTTTCATTAATAAGGTAATCACTACACAACCATTGTGTCATAAATAAGTTTATATATGTGGTGTATAATAATTATAATTAAAATTCCATGATGTATAAAATATTTTCAGATTTCTAAAATATATTTAAATTTTAAAATATCACATATATAACCCTATATAAAAAAATTTAATAGAAGAAATATTTTATATTACATTTTTTCAACTTATAATTAATTTTTATAAAGTGTTATTTTCACTTACAAGTGACTCTATAGGGTTCCGAAATCAACCCAAGGATTCCCATGGTCAAACATGTATCATAAAATAGTGTTAGTACATGTGTTTGGGTAATTTAATATTATTATAATATTATTTTTTTACCCTTATTTACCAGATTTACCCTATAACCATGGAAAATAAAATATTTACTGAAGTTACTATTCATAATGTCTAAAAATAAAAGTTACATATTTACACAATTTAATCCTCCTGATTCTGCATAAGGAATCCATTCATACAAATTAAAGAAACATAATATTTAGAAAATAATTTAAATTTATATCCTGTTGTCAAAACTATAAAGCGTGTTTTTAATAAATAATTACTATCAAAAGATTGACATTTGTTTATGTTTTATTTCAATATGAAATTACTTCTAATGACCAAAACTTTATTAAATGGTAAAAATATAATCTAATTAAACTTTAAAACCAATTAAAAATATAATACATATATATATAAATTATATTAAAAGAATGTTTTGAATTAAAATGCAGTATTTTTTACTATTCATTAAAAATGAACATTATCCGAAAAATACCAAAATTTCATCCAAAGTAAATTTTTATTTCATGAATCTAAAATATAATTTTATTTTATAAAATATAACATATAAATATAAATAAATTTATTTAAAAAGGGTTCACAATCAAAAGAAGGTAAATCAGCCTTTTAAAGAATATTAGAGTATATATGCGTAAAATTTGATTTATTAGCATTTTAAGCATATAACTTTAATTATAAAAATGTTAAAATATTTACCAAACATGTATAATAATATTTTAGTTAGTTATATTCATTCACACAAATAAAATTACTAGATGTTAACTACCATTTAAATTATTATTATATTATTATATTTTTTCAAAATGACTTAGCATTGTGTGCAACATGAGATTTCGAAAAAACTCATTGTTTTGTTTCATGTATTCCATAGAACATGAAATCCACTTTAAAGAAAAATTAAAATTTTATTAAAAAATATTAATAAATATAATAATATAATATTCTTTATTTACCATGGATGTTACAATGTATATATATATATGGAACATTATAGAATACCATGGGTAAATATTTAACTTCATAAGTTTTATTTTTCTTTCCAATTTTGTTTAAATGAATTTTATCTTGAGACTTGATTTGAAGAAAAGTGTTTAGTTTTAAAAAATATAAAAGGGGTATTTTGTAAACAATGTAATAGGAATTTCAGTTTAATTACCAATTAATTTTTAAAATGAAAAACATCAGTTATATTGGGATTGAATCATGTTATAAAAATGTATTCAAATTGAATTGTGGAATTTAATTTCATTAAAATGAATAAGTGGGATTGAGAAATTTTGAAATGTAAAATTTGAGGATCAAAATGGGTTTGAAGTGTAGGTTTTTTAAATTAAGTCTAAATCCATGGTTTATTTCTATTCAGGTGTTAACATTTTTAGTTTATATTTAATTCATTATGTATGGGCTTTATATTGAGAATTCCATTAATTTAAAAATTTTATTATTTTATTTTTTAGATTATCCAACCTAGAAGTCTTTTGAGGTTTCATAGATAGTTTATAGAAGGTTGGTCAATTGGTGACGATAGAGACCCATTAGTTTCTTCTGTGGATATTAATTCATTTTAGATGAATATTTAATACATTATAAAAACTCACTCTTGAGGACCGTAAGTAGTTAGTGCCTTTGTAAACTAGGTAAAAAAATAATTTAACTTGGGGACTGATCTTAAACATCTCTCATAAAGATCCTTTATTTAGTAATATTCATAATGACACCCTACATAAAATCATTCTTCATAACATAGGAAAAAGAATCATAAAGGTGATCTTAGATTCTTAGTATGCATAATAAAGGAAAATATATAAGCATAAAATAAACATAGGTGTATGATAACACGAGTATAACATATAAAAACCACACCTTTCTTATCAAATATTAGAATATTGAGTCATGGAAAATAGATTGGTACTTCATAATATAAAAATATTAGGGGAATCATAAAATATGATCTATGAGACCATAACATTGGAATAAGAAATTAATTTTTTTTGATACACATAATCATAGAAAATAACATCCATTTTACTAAATGATTACTACTAAGGCAGTCATAGTGGAATGGGTTCACTCCCCAAACCATCGGATTCGTCAAAGTCCACAGACATGACCATCATTATAGAAATGGTCCCATACTGAACTAGGTTCTCTACCCATTCTAATCCTCTCTATCTAATTAGATATAAATCTTTATCCATTGCATTAGAGAGAGATATAGGTCCCACCCATCACATAATGAAATTCATATTTATGAGTTCCATAAGATCATATAACATTTATAATATCATAACTCAGGAAATGAAATGGGTTTCATAAACATTTCATCATATTATAACCTGTGGAAAAGAGACAGGTTTGACAATCATTTCATCATTTCATCATATCATAACCAATGAAAAAAGTAACATGTGTCATAAGAATTCTATCATGGTATAACTATTGAGAAAAAACATGTTTCTTAAACATTATATAATTATAAAAATAAACCATTTTGAGAATGAAAATGAAAGTTATCGTTAGATCATATCCCTAGTAAATCAAAAGTAATATAAACGGATTTATTCTAAAATAGAATATAATTCTAAGAGAATATATACTTATAATAATTATTCATGAAAATAAACATTTTATGAATATCAATTTAAAAAAAAACCAATAATATTTATTTTGGAAATAAGTTTCTTAAAAAATAAACATCGAAAACATATAATGGATTATTCAAAAATTAATTAAAACATATCATAATAAAAATATTCTTTAAATATTTTCTTTTTTTAAAAATATAAAAAAATTTCAAAATATTTTTTATTTTGAAATCATTTATTTAAACTATAAAAAATTTTCAAATATTGAGGAAAAAATTTTAATTAAAAATAAAATTTAAAACTTATAATAGATGATTTAAAAAATTTATTGTCAATGAATTTGGAAAATATTTTTCATATTGTTCAAGTTAAAAAAAATTATTATTTTCACATGTTCCAAAAAAAAATTAGAATTTTTTGGAAAATGGAATGATGATTTAATTCAATAAATTTGGAAAATTTGTTACAAGGGTAAAAATATATTTAATAATTAATTTGAAAAAAATTAAAGCAATGTTACAAACCATCTTTGAAAAACACTTCTTTAGAAATAAAATGGTTTTCAATTGAAAATAGAAATCAATACAATTTTCATAAATACATTATTTATAAAAACATGTGTGAATAGTGCTTGGAAAATGATGGGAAAACATATATTCTCACGATATAATCAGATTATAAGAAAATTCATTAGATTCTTGAGGTATGAATCACATCATTTTGTCATTTGATATATAATCAAAAACAATTCTGATAAATGATGAGATTATATTATAAAATATTTACCACATTGGTAACCTTGAAATTTAATTCCCACGATGTAATATCATTAAGTGAAACTAAAAATATCAAGAGGGTAAATAATTTCATTATATTAAATTCCAATTGGTCTTTATATACACCTTATAAAATAAGATAGTCTCAAAACATACCATTTCTCTCATATAATGAAAATTGAGAGAAATATACCATACCTCATTGTTAACTTTTAAAATAAAAAACCCATAAAAGATTGATACTAAAATAGATATGTAAATATAAATATTTTTTAGATTAATTATAATAAAATAAAATAAATTATTTATGTACTATACAGAAAATAAATATGTGGTGAATATGGCATGTGTCTCGAATAAATAAAAAGTTAGACAATAATCCCTTATTATACGTACTGAATCCCATTCTACATGTTCAAAACTCATTCATAATAAATATATTTTTATTATACATATAATTTACATATATAATAATATATATAATATCATATATGATATACTTATGTACCTTTATTACCTGTTTATTAACAATTCAATGTTAAAGTCATGTTTTGGGTGATAACCACTTTGTTTCGGTATATGTTTTGATTTTCAATTTTTAGTCATATTTCATCGACCATGGTTACATTATCTCCATAATAATAATAATGAAATAATTATAATATATATAAATAAATTATAACATTAATACTAATCATTAATGATGGTTTTAGGAAATTAAGTATGTTATGATTATGAAGAAGGTAGGTCATACGTACGCATTATTAATGATTTAATTTAAAAAAATCATAGAAAGGAAGTGCATAATATATTATATATAAACAATTATAATAACATCAAAAATAACATATTTTTTCTTAAATATAATTATACATGTCACCCATGGGTTGTGGTAATATAAAGGATGTCACATCGTTTAATAAAGGCAGTAGTCCACAGATACACGAACAACGTTATAATCTTTCAATGAATGAAACAGTAAGATATAAAAGGATATATTATCATTAAAGAATGATAAATATTCAATAATTATAATAATTATTTCATTTATTGAACTTATATTTATCATTATTATATTCCACATAAAGAATTAATGTAAACACATCACATTGCATCGTGAGGTAGTTGTCTACAATACACACAAGCGACGTTATCGTATATATTATGAAATAAATGTAATATATGTATATAGATATATATATATATATATATATATTATAATTACATAAAGGTGTAGTTATTTTATAAATATCATATATATATACATATATACATTATATCCATCATCATATCCAACCGTGAGTGGTGGTAATGGAAAAATGAATGACATCACTTCGTTAGTCGGTAGTCCGCCATACTCAAGAAAAATGATTTTTTAACCCATTTGAAAGAAGTTGATATTGTTATAGGTAATAACCATTACATAAAAACAAATTTTAATATGTATGATACTACGATAATTATATCATCATGTATTTATAAAAATATAAATAGTAGGAATAATACAAAAAAATAAAACGCTCGTTGAAGAACATTACCTAATATTCTGGTAACCTCCATAGGTTTGCAGAAAAATAAATAATATGATGTATTAATGCCCAAAATAAGGAAAATAGGACGTAAATAGTGAATTTTAAAAGTTATTTGGGTTTTTCTTATCCAAAACAAATTTTTTAAAAGTGTTAAAAAAAGATGAGATGTGGTGCCCGTTTATAAGTGAGGTGAGTGACATACTTGTAGTTTTCTAGAATAAAATTGGTGTACCCACGTTTTTATCAATAAAAATTGTTATAATACGAATAATTACAAATAATAAAAGTTGTAAGGTCTAAATTTGGAAAATAAATGGGAGTGTATAATGTTTCTTCTTATTTTTAACTTTTTTTTAGTTTCACCCCTAGGTAAATCCATTTGTACCTTAATCGCAATAATTATTTTTTACTAATTTCACTATTTATTTTGGTCAAAGCTTATGATTAAATTATTTTATACAATAAATTAGTATTATCTTCAATATTTAATCCATTTCTAAAAATTATATTAATATAAGTTGAATGTTTTAATTTAAAATTAATCTCACAGACATAATGAGAAAAATGTTTTCAAACTGAAAACACTAATAAGATTGAACTATTTTTATATAAAATTTCGTTATGAAATTGACTAAAATGAAATAAATGAAATAAATGAGATTAATATATATATATAATTGAAATAATTTTATATTAAAACGTTTTTCAAATATAATTTATCTATATTAATAATTTAACCAAAAATGAATTGTTTTATTGAAATCCAATTTTTTCACTTATAAAAAAAATGTTTTTAGAGAAACCTAAACAAAATCACCTATAGATAATTATGATATGGTTTTTTTAGAAAAAAATAATTTTTTAATTAACTTATATATAATTTTAAAAAATTATTTTGAAAAAAATGTCCTCAAAAAAGGTGAAAAATAATTTTTTTTAGAAAAATAATATTTTAAGCATAAAATTGGAATTATTCAATTGTCTATTAAACAAATAAGATGAAAGTGAAAAAGGTTTTTAGATAAATAATTTAACAAATACATTTCAATCATTAAAATGGATTTTCCATAAAAATTATCATGGTAAAAAACATTTTTTACATGAAAAATAATCTTGCAAAAATTTATTTCCTTTATATTTATATTTTATTAATGGTCACTAGAAAATTAATTTTATATACATGTATAAACCATATTTTTATATTTGAGTTAATATTATTCATACTCACCGTTAAAATGGATAGGTGATTAGTATTAGATCAAAAAATAATATTTCAATTATATTCCATGTTTCCTTTATATTTGGTGATGCGTGTAGTGAAAGTTACCAATAGTGGTGCATGTAACACAAGCTATACTTTGTGATACATGTAACAAAATCTAATATCATTTTTCATTTAATTAAATATATCAAACTAATTTAATATTTTCAATAAAATAATAATTAATAAAATCTTAGTTTGTTACATTTTACCCCTTTTAAAATAAATTTCTCCCACAAAACTCTTCTCATTCATCAATTGTTTAAAATTTAAAAAAAAAATCTTGGAAACCCACATCATATAAATGAATTATAAAAATTATCTTTAAAAATGAATGTTGGAAACAAAAAAAAATTACCTAATTTAACAAATAAATATGTTTTAACATATGATAACAAATTTTGGAAGTGAATATTTGGACTTTGATGAAAAGATTAAATAATTATAGAGAGTGATGGGGATCATTGAACATAATAATGTTCTAGATCCAAGTATGATTAATGAACAGAAAACCAGAAATAAAAAAATATGCGAACATTTTTTGTTATTTCTACATGAATTATGAAAATATAATAAAATTTTATTTCAAGATCATTTTTCTAATTTTGGGGGAATTTTTTTCCATATAGACTGATAAAATATGAAAATGTACAAAATATTATTCTATTTCAGGGGAACAATATCATCCTTTGGTCATTCCATAATCAATTTTTACCTTATACATTACTATATGATTTGTATTTGTCATGTATGATGTACTAAATAATATCCATAAAATATTGATAAGTCATTATTTCTATCTTTGGTGATCATAAAATTCATATGGTTAGCGCAGGTTATCCAATATATATAAATATTTACATAGTTAAATAATATGTTAATCTTTAAAACAACCTCAAAAATTCATTTTAAACCATTTAATAAATAGTTAATCTCATAAACCTTCAAAAATTAAATTTTTATAAAGAAGGTAACTAAATATTTTAAATTGTACATAGATTAATCCCCCAAACAACATGAAGTATCACTCGATTTTGACATACCAACCTTGTTAATAATTTTTTCATCTATTCTCATAAAACACTGAAATAACGGAATTACCAAAAAACTATATTGGAATAATATAAAAATCCTTATTATATTAATAAAATTACATATTATTTAATTTATTACATCACTACAACAATGTTATAAACTCCATCAATGATAACATATCAAAATTTTCCCATATATCATTAATAATTTTTAAAGTCATTAATATTATTCAATTTAATTTAGTCAAATCAATATTCACTTTATCTAAACTAAACTACATTTTCTCAACAATATTAAAATAATAATTTTTATATTACCTTAACCAAAATATATCATTTCCATTATATCACTTTTCTAGATCTGTAGAATCATTCACAATAATCTTTAAAATCCTTAATGAAAACTTGTATAGAACTTTCCATATAAATTTCATGATTTATATAACCTAATACTTTAATACTAATACATTAATACATAAATCATCCCAATGAAGTCTCAACCCATTAATTAGGATTCATAATCCTAATACTTAATACATATTTCTATTCATATTTCATTCATAGTCTCATCGCCATTGACAAAAAAATCATTACTCATACAATCTTGGTGATTCTATTCATGATTTCTCCCCTTAAAAATATTTATTTTTTAAATTCACATACCTTCTACATTTGAAACATTCAACCCTCGATTGTATCTTAGGAATACCATTATTATCAAACATTGTGCTAACAGATCATTACATCTTTCTTCTGCAATTACTTTCTTTGTGTCCATCTTTTCCAAAATAAAATCTTCATCTCATTCTATTAAGACATTATTTGGAGTGCTTCTTATAGAAGTATTGACATGTAGAAAACCTTTCCTTATTTTCTATATGGTCTTTATTACCCAAATACGTAGTGAAATTTATCTTTCTCTTCTTTAGTGAGTATGACAGTTTCTTATGGTGTAATTTTTCAATCTATTATCCTGATAAATTATTAATAATAGTCACCACATCCTTTATTATAGTCATCATCAAAATTTTCATCTCATCAAACTATTTTCCCTCAAATTAAATGTTAACCTAGTTCCTAATTTTTCTCACCACTAAAAAAACTAAAAAACATAGGGTGAGAAATTAAAATCATAACAGAAAAACACATAGTTTGAAAAAATCATATAGGAGGTTCAAATCAAGTAACATTAGTTTGAATGTATGACTATTTAGTTTTAAAATAATTCAATCATGATCATAATCTATTTAAAACCATCACATTGGTTTATAAAGAGCTTGTGAATTTACAAATTATATCCTTTGGAAGTGTCAAACCAGGGGTGCAATAAGTCCTGTTGTCATATAAAAGGGGATGACTGAGTCCAGCTCAATGTGTAATTTTGGGAGTTGTTACACCAAGGTACATCTATTCCAAATACACACCCACTTTTAGTATCCAAATACTTATATAATATCATGGAACCAAATTTATATATCCTTTACCAAGATTCTTGTAAAATTTCCTACACTTGGGATGATCCTCATACATATCCTTAGAGACATATCACTATGGATCTAATAATGTTTTTCTCATGCTAGTTTCAAAAAGATTAACTGAACCTATCTTATGATACCAACTGTAGAGAACTAGGATTTTCATACATGGAACTTACATCCTATTAGATGAATATTCAATACATTATACAATCACACACCTAAGGACCATAATTTTTATTCCCTTTGAATACTGTGTACAAAATAATATAATTTTGTGAAATATCATCAAAAACTTCCTTAAAGATATCACCTATTATTACTAGTCAAAAACACACCCTACTTAAAACCTTTTTTTATAAATTGGGGAAATGAAAAATAAAAAAGGATGAGCTCAGAGGCACAATAAGGGAAAACAAGGGAGTTATGTAAGAATAACGTGGACATTAAGTATGAAAAAATGACCATAACTTATGGAGACCACAAACAGCATATAAAACATTAGAGTGTTGAGTCATAGAATAAATATTTTATGTTCATAAAACATAAATTGTAAAGAATTAAAATAACCTGAGACATGATATTATAACACCTACATAAGAAATTAATTTTTATCATACACATAATATTAGAAAATCTTTTTTAATGTAGTCAAGTATCACTGCCATGACTATTATAGTGGAATGGGCTCACTCTCCAAACCATCCCAGTAGTCAATGTTCACTTTTAAGGCCATTGTAGCTAAAAATTACATTACTGAACTGGGATCACTTCCCATTATAGACTTTTCCATCTCATTACATACAAATATTTACCCAATTCATTTGAGGAATATAGAGGTACCACCCATAACATAATGAAAATTTTATGTATGTATTCCAAAACATAATAAAACATTAATCATTCCATTATCCAGGAAATTAAATGGGTGTAATAAAAATTTCATCTTATCAAAAACTATAGAAAATATATAGGCTTCATAATCATTTCACCATAGAAAGACCCATGGAAAAAGAAGTTGGTTTTATAATAATTCAATCAAGGTATAACCTAACTAAAAAGAAATAGGATTAATAAAAAAACCTATGATCATAAAAATAAATAATTCATAGAAACAATGAGAATCTTATCTTTGGATCATATCCTCATTAAATCGTTTGTAATATCAAAGGATGACATCGTATATGGATATTTATTTTCAAATCATAATCTCTTAAAATGTTTATTGGTAAAAATAATGTTTCTTAGAAAGTCACATTTTAGAACAAATCATTATCAATTATTTTTGAAATAATTTTCCTGGAAAAATAACCTTTGAAAACATATAATCAAATATTTAGAAATAATTTCTAAAATTTGTTTGGGAAATAGTATTTCCTCTTTTAATCACTTTTTAAAACATATAAAATTTTTAAATTACTTTTCATTTATAATTGTTTATGTAAAATTAAAAATTCCAAATAATAAAGAAAATATTTTATTTTAGAAGAGCATTGAAAACATATAATGGATTTTTGAAATCATTGATTGTTCATGGAAATGTGAAATTCTATTTATGTAAAGCATAGTAACAACAAGGATTATTTTAACATTTTCAGTAAAATCAAAGTGGGCATTGTTAGGAAAATGACATGAAGATTAATTTAAAATATTAATATTTAAAACATATCTAAATTTATTTACCAAATTATTTGATATAATATTCATTAAATGTTTTTGAAAACATTTTTATAAAACTTTTCTTTTAAATAAAAAGTATTTTCGAATGAAAATAGTAATAATGAATGTTTACATAAAAAAATATTTTTAACTCTAAGGTATATAGAGTGGGAAAATAATTTGAAAATATATTTTATCATTATGTAAATATAGAAGAATAAAATTAAAAAATTTCTTTGAGATATATATGATACTATTTTATCATCATAATTATAATAAAAAACAATCTCGCTAAACAATGAGATTATAACACAAAATATTTACCACATGTAACTTTTAAATTCAATCCCCATAAAGTAATATAATTAAATGAAACATAAAACATCGTAAAGATAAATTAATTAATTATAAAATATGTAAAATTTGATTTATATAAACATCATAAAATATGATAGGTGTGTAACAAACTATATGTATCAAAGAAAGAATATTGAAACAAAAATATAGTTTCCCTTTGAATATTTTAAACCATAAACCCTATGAAATATAGATCATAAAATGAATATGTAAATCCTAAAAATATATACTATAAAAATATTTATATCCATTCATGGGTATTATATAAACAACTTAGAAGAAATATGTGGTGAATATGGCATGTATCTTATAAAAGAAAAAAATCAGATGACAATCACATACATTAAGTATTTACTTTTATCATACACATTCAGACATCATGTATAATAAATTTATGATTATTATAAATAAATTAAACAAAAGTAATCTTATATATCATACCATATAATATTTAATTGTGTCATTTTATTTCCTTTTATTAATAATCCCATGTTAATGTCACGTTTCTGGTAATAACCCTTTTGTATTTGTATATGTTTTGAATTTTTATTTTTTATCCTAATAAATATATTATAGTTTAATTATATCCAAAATAATATAAATGACATAATATTAATACTTATACATAAATTATACATTTAATACTAATCATGATACATTGCTTGGTGAAATGAAGTTATTTTTTTCATAGAGATGGTAGGTCATACTCACGCAAGAGTAAAGATTCTATTTTTCGAAGATCATTATGGAAAAGAGGTATGTAATATATTATCATTTAATAATGATCATAATATCACCAATATCATATTATTTAATTAAATTTACGTAGATGTATAATCCATGTGCGGTAGTGTTGAAAAGAGTGTCACATCGCTCCGTGAAGGCGGTAGTCCACAAGTACACGAATGATGCTACCATCATTCAATGATTAAAAAGGTGACAAATAGAATGATATATTATAATTTCATAATGATAAATATTTCAATAATATAATAATTATTTATTTTATTTAACATATACTTATACATATTCTTTTCTATTTAATGAGTTAGTAAAAAAGAATCACATCGCTTTGTGAGGCGGTAGTCTTCCAACCATGTGAGCGCAATTATCATATCCCTTGCAGAATGAAATATAAAAAAGGTTTCTATTATATATTCATTCCTAATGTATAATTATTTTATAAATATCATATATATATATATACTATAATTATACCCAATTT
This sequence comes from Viscum album, assembly GCA_963277665.1. Taxonomy (NCBI): domain Eukaryota; kingdom Viridiplantae; phylum Streptophyta; class Magnoliopsida; order Santalales; family Viscaceae; genus Viscum; species Viscum album. The sequence continues at coordinate 74,172,490 of OY728156.1, forward strand.
TGGGTGGAGGAAATGAAACAACAAATTATATCGATTCACAAAGCAGTAGTCTTATGTACGATTAAAAGATGATTTAAAACCCTATTTAATGGAAGTAAAAATTTTTATACATAATTATCTTAAAATAATAACAACTAATTATATGTATGATATTGATATTATTATATCATAATGTTTTAATAATTATTTATGTAGGTGCAAGAAGAAATAATAGAAAAGTGTTTTTTGAATAACATAACCTCTTCTTTGGGTAAACTCCTTAGGTTTTCACAAAAATACTTCCTAAGATGGATTTTTTCCAAACATATATATTATAGGATTAGATAAGAGAGTTTTTTAGTTTATTTGGGTGTTTATTTTATAAAAATAAGTTATAATGTGTTAGTAAGATAGGGGAGGGTTGACCATTTATAAGTGAGGTGAGTGGAACACAAGCATTATTTTGAAAAGAAAAAACTGTTACAATGTTTTGATCATGTATAAAGGTTATAAAATTTACTATTATTGATAATAGAAGATATAATATAACAATATATCCCTAAAAGGTGTTTTTGATACGTTTTTGGTTGTTTTTGACCTTATCATTATTGTTTAACCCCTAGTAAACTCATTTTTACTATAACCATGATAATTAATTTATACGGTTTTGACTATTCAATTTGGTCAAAAATTAATATGACCATACTATATAATATAAATTATTATTATAAATATGGAATACATTTTTCTAAATTTAGTTCATATAAGTGGAATTTTTTTTAAAATTAATCTAACATGCCTGATGAGAAAGTGGGTTGTCAAGGAGAAACATTTCAAAAGTTTACAATGTTTTTATAACTAATTCCAATATGAAATTTATTATTAATAACTTAATTGAATTAACTGGTTTATAATCATAATAATTTTACTTCAAAACCATTTTTATATATAATTTAACTTAATAAATAATTTAAATGAAAATAAATTTTTCAATTAAAATATAATATTTTTCACTATAAAGAAAAATATGTATTCCTTTAAGGAAATTATCAATAACACATCCAAAGATAATTTTTAAATTTTTATTTAAAAAATGAAAATTATTTTTTCAACTAAATTGTCTTAATGTTTGGAAAATTAGTTCGTAAAAAAGAGTTTGAAAAGGCAATATAATAACTTTTTAGAAAAATATATTATTAATAATTTAGTTGGATTTATTGTTTTATCTTATTTAGAAAACATATAAGATGAATATGAAAATTTAATTATATATATATAATAGAAATTTAATTAAAATAATTCACCAAATGTGCATAGACTTTTTTTTAAAGTAAAACTCTTTTTTTACATAAAAAATGTTTTTAAAAAAAATTATTTCATTTATTTTCATGATTGATTAAATGGGGAAAAGAATTAATTTTATAAAAATTGATAAAAATTTATTCATACGTAACTGAATTCTATTCATAACAATCAATCTAATTTCAATTTGATAAAAAATTTATTCAATAATAACATTTTAATATTTTTTATGTTTTATTTAAACATATTGTTTCATGTAATGAATGTTACACTCAGTGTTGCATGTAATGAAATGTATGATCACTGTTAAATGTATTATAATAAAAAATAATATTCCATGTAACAAAAGATATTAAAAATAATAATTTATTCAAATTGAATTACTCAAATTTTAGTGTGTTATAGAGATAATACCCAAACCTATGATAGAGTTTTGTGGTTGGTTCTTTTATATGGTTTTCTCATCCCTTGAGTTCATTTATGTTATTGAGAGGTAATAGAGTGGCTTGAGGTAGTTCAGGGATGTTACTGGTCATTAGGAACTCCCAAAAAAGTGTGGGTAAAATATTTTTTGGTATTGTATGGCCAACCAAGTTTAGATCGATTGAAGCTCATCATCTTGCCTCACTTATAATTTGGGATGTCATGAGATCTATTTATGAGAATGTGTTATCAATTATTCCCTCATAATTATTTTAAGGAAAATAATTTGGCATAACTTATAAGCCTAAAAAATGGTCATCATATAGTAAGGAAGTAATCGAACCACTAAATATGTTTGTTCCATTTTCTTTAGAGGATGGGTCGAGTGTGTAACACCCCAGGTAAATAAATAATATGAAAATTTTCACATTTATCCATATTTTTGAATAAAATATTAATATTACTTTAAAGGGGACGTTATGCGTGAAGACGTACCCAATACGCAACAACGAGTTTCTTGGGAATCCTAAGTTGCACTCTAATAATAAAATAATATTATTTTAAATGGTAGTTAATGCCTATCCGTTGTAATGGAGGGAATGAACAGAACAAACTACAAAATGATTATATATGTTTGTCAAATATTTTTACTCTTTAAAATAAATGTTAGAGGATTAAAAATGCGAATGAATCCAATTTTAAGCGTAAACATTCTAAAATTCTTTAAAAGGTCGATTAACCGCCTTTTGATGGAGAACCTCTTTTAAATCCGCTTTTTGACAATTTTATGTGTTATATTTGACAAAATAAAATTCTTATTTGGAATCAGGACATCAAAATTTACTTTTAGTAAATTTTTGGTATTTTTCCGATAAAGTTCTTTTTTTAATGAATTGCGAAAAATGTTGGATTGTAATTCAAAACCACATTTTAATCTAATTTATTTATATGATTATATTATCTTTTGAATTGGTTTTAAAGTGAAATTAGAATATATTTTTACCATTTAAACCAATATTGGTCGTTGGAATTAATTTCACTTTGAAATTGGACTTAAACTAGTGTCAATCTTTTGATATATATTATTTCAAAAAAACAGGCTATTTGTCATGACAGCGGGAATTAATCATTAAATTAATTAATTTAAATTATACGATTTGAATTTTTTAAAATATAAATTATTTTTGAATTCGGAATATCAAATATAGCTTAGGGTGATGTTTTTGTATTATTCTGAAAAACTTCAATTTTTGATGAATGGTGAAACCACTAAGTGGTACTTAAAAAAGAGATTTTTAGTTTAAATGAATCTTTACCACTTCTATGTTTTCAATTTCAAAAATCCGACATACGTGGTTGTCATTATAATCTAAAATGTGGTTCAATGGGATTAAAATAATTTTTTGGTGAACAATAACTTTTATGTTTTTAATCGCGGTTAGAGGTAATTAGTGCAATTTAAGGTAAAAATAATGTTTTAATAATATTAAATGAACTTGAAACATGTCCTACCGTCATTGGATGTGTCATGGCCGACCAAGACAATCCATGGGTCAACTTGGGGACCCCATGGAGCCACATTGGTTGGAAAATAACATAAATACCTTTTTATTTGAAGTAAAAATTAAAATGTCACAAACATGAAATGTTTTACTAAAATAATTTTTAAATGGGGTTATACAAGTCATATTTTTTACTATAAATATTTATTAGAAATATAAAAATCTTTCCTACATAATGATATTTTTTTAATAATTTTTAGACATTAAATAAATTAAATTATTTATGACATCATGATGATGCAGCAATTACCTCATTAATAATGGATTTAAATAAAATGAAAAGATAATGTTAAAACTATAACATAAACTTATCACAAACCTATTGGATGGGTGGATTTCGAAACCTTATAACCTTATCCTCGAAATATATCCTTTTGGGACCTTTTAAATCCGAAAATAATTTTATAATAAAGTAATATTTTATAACTTTCCAAGAGTGCCTTCCTCTCCTCTTATAAAAGGCCCCCAACTCTTCCACCATACACACACCTCTCAAGCCTTTTTATCGGCCAAACCCTTCCCATTTCATCTCTCCGCATCCATATCTTCATCATTGAAGCCTCACTTTGGGCAGAATCCTTTCCAAGGAAGCCTTTGAGCTCAAATCAAAGAAAGTTACCCGATTTAAAGGTAATGTCTTCCCTTGTGTTATTTTGTTTTATTTTGCTTCTCCAACCCCCTAACCTATTTTTATTCTTTTCTTTTATAACAACACCAGTATCTTAAATATACTAGGATGTTTTTATGTGAAGTATTCGAGCTACACTTACACACACCTTCATATAATTGTTAAAGAACATATTGTTTCTGTGGGTGGAGAATTACTGCCTCACGAAACGATGATTGTTCAATATTATTTTAACACCTTCAATGGTGGAAATTAAGATGTCACTATGTTTATATATGATATATAATATTTTTATGTTTTCCTTAATCTTCTGTATTTTTCATTTATGGAATACCTTTATGGTTTCCATTATGGGTAACGCGATATCTTCATTTTAGGAAGTGCGGACTACCGCCCCCTCAATATGATTTGATTCGTTAATGCCATATATGGGATGTATAAAGGATGGAATTAATGGTATTACATATGTTATAATACTGGAATTATAATATACCTTTATATCATTATTATTTCATTAATTTTAATACAAAAGAAAAAGAAATGAAAGTAGTGTTCGTGCGTACGTATGGCTTACCGTCTCCATGAACGGTACATTTCATTTCTTATCTCCAAATGTTATGAACTATTATACGTACATATATATAATGGATATATATGTAATATATTAAATCTAAATGATGGATATCATTCTGGAATTATAATATATGTATTTCTCATTTTGTTTTAATTCCATTAATATGACAAAAAATGAAAGTAGCGTTCATGCGTACGTACGGCCTACCGTCTCCATGAACGGTGATTTTAATTTTTTATCTCCAAATGCTATGGAATAGTATAAAATGAATATATACTGGATATATATGATATTTAAAACATAAATACTATTCTGGAGATGATTTACCTATAACTACATGGAAAATTCTTTTCCAACAAGTTCAATTTTTACTCATGTACTGAACATCGACAAAAACGTCTAATATGAAGTCACTTTATTAACCAGTTATTATATCATTATAATATGTTATATGAACTGAATAATAATATTTAATGGAGGTCCTTAAGAAATTATAAATTGACCAAATATTATTATTCAGGAGATTAAAAACGATCGAGTCATGTCAGACACGAGGTAAGAGAACCTACCCCTCTCTTTCTTTTTAAGTACACTCTTTTATGTCATTACTTTTAAGATAATCTTTCTTATGATTGAGATGTTATTTTATATTACTTTAACTGTACTTTATATGTTCATATGATGAGATACCCTATTTTCTCTCATCAATCCATTTTGGAAGTTTTAATTGGCGCTGTTAGGCTGCCGAAATTTCGTAAGGGGCTTTTTATATCACTTTGTTTTTTCGTGAGATTCATGACACATTTGCCAATATTTAATTTTGAGTGGTGTATGTACTGTATATTATTATACTCTTTGTGTAACATAATTTAGTTTATGAGTATTTAAATCAATGTTGTATAGTCATTCTTTCATGGGGTGTACGTTTTGAAAGTTACACAAATCAGTAAGGGAACCTTTCACCCTCCTCTTTTTAAAAGACTTCTTTTGTTATGTATTTTAATTTTCATCTTATTATATGGGGATATGTTATTGTATATCCTTATTTCCGTAAATTTTATGTCCAAGTGATGAGATACCCTTTATATATCTCATCAACTCTTTTTCTAAAATTTTATGTGACGTCGTTAGGCTGTCAAGGGAACTTCTTAACCCAATTTCGATTTCATTGGGTTCAACATGTAGTTATTCAATATTTCATCCTTTGAATATGTGTAAATGACCTTGGATTATTTTACACTTAATATCCACTTATATTGCGTGTATTTATATTTGTCACACATAATTATGAGATTGATTTATCCTTAATTTAAGGGTACCTTCTTTACAGGGGATTTCATCTCATTTTACATTTCAATTGAGACTTCATTGTTGTTATGCACAAATTCACTCTTATATAGTGTATATAATGTCATTTGTAATGTTATATCATGAATTACTTTATTCTCATGATATTATAAAGTTCTGATTAAATGTTATTCCTTAATTATTGTATTCAAATGTCTCTCATTTTGTTAAAAACCCTTTAACTAAAATATCGTTTTAAATGTTTTAATGACATATTCTTATAAATATTTCTCGTTAATATCCATGTTTTGAAAATGGTTTTAAAGATTTTTTATATGGATATTAATGGTTTAAATTGTTAAAAGCTTCAACGTGGTATGGGACACCTTGATTCAAAGATATCTTTATTAAATGATTTAAATGGTGTTGAAAATGGTTTTTAGAATGGATTCAGTATTTCAATATCCTAAAAAGTTATATGTGGGAATTTTATATTTCCTTTATGATTAAGTAATGTGATATGATTATGTTATGGTTCTTGGGAATTTCTTATGAAGACGGGTGGTTCCGTGATAAACTAAGGGCGGGTGAGCCCGATATAGCTCTCTAATGTATTGGGTAACGCAAAGGGGTTAAAAGTTATGGTTTCTCCGAAGAGATTTATGGAATATATTGTGATGGGTATTCCAAACGTAACCAAGAGGGTTACTACCTATGTAAGAATGTTATGAATGCCTCAAGTTACCTTTATGTCTTATGATTTCTATGATTTATTCCTGATTTTATGAGGTATGTTAAAGTGATTATGCTTTATGGGTAATGTATGATTTCATTCTTATATATATATATACTCATGTTTCCTTTCCATTCTTTTTATAACCCTTACTGAGCTTTTTATTCTCATCCCAAGTTTTTGAAATGTTTTTCACAGGTCAAGGGAAAGGTACATGATGTGATGATAGTGTCAAGGATGTTTCAGAGAAGAATCTATTTTTTATTTTAAATATGTTTCCATTGATGGGAAAAATGAATACTGTCTTTTATGTAACCACTTTTTTTAAATGTGGAATGTAATGCAAGTTTCATGATCTAATTCACTAAAACTCTAAACCTGAAAAGATCCACTATGTGTAATCTTGTAATAACTCAATATTAAGTAAGGTTTAAGTCTGGGGCCTTATAGTTGGTATCAAAGGTCTGTTTAGATAACTTTAAAGGTTAGGGTATTCTTTAAGCATAAGTGACATTACCATAATGGTTAGGATTTTATAAAGAGTCATAGTTTTTAGATAAAGGGAATGAGTAAGTTTATCTTCCTCATTAGTACATAATGGTTTTGTTGATATACTCACACTGACATTTCTGTTTTTAGTGAATGGATGGATCTAGCAGGCACCAAAGTGACAATTGGTTTGAAGGAAACTATGGTGGTTCTCTGATTAAGAGACTGGATGAAATGGGGGATTCAATGAGGAAACTCATGGTTGTTCTAAACCAACTATCAAGTAGTCATGATCAACCACTTGAACCTTGGTATGATTTGTAATGCATCATGTAAAAGATGACCAATCGATGTGGAAGTTCAGGTAATAATTATAAAGGTAACCATTATGGTTTATATGATCCTTACTTTTGAGGTAATTATGGGTTATTATATGTTATTATGGAAAATGAAAGCCATGAGATAAACTTGATGTTAAAATATGTTATGATTATTTTTGAATATTTTATCTCATTTTGGGGAATGTTTTAAGAATTATATAGTTTTGTAAAAAGGACAACACACAGACCATGTGAAAACCCATCGCGTCGGAAAAAGCTATGGGAATCGAACCCACAACCAAAGTGCGACTGGTATTTATCACCTACCACTGGACTATGTGATGTCCCTGTTTAGTTTGACTAATTATTTTTAGTTAGATGATTTTAGGAATCAATATTAAGTTTATTTTGGGTTATCTATGGAAATGATTAACCTATCATGGAGGATATGTGATTAGGTTAATTACTTTTCAATATGAGAATTTAAGAGCAACTGATGTTATTTGGAGATAAAATTTAAATTGTACCTTGGAAGACCATGTGATTAAATCATTAAAATATTTGGGTTTCAATATTAGTTTGGTTTACTTTGAAGAATTTTATGGAAAATTTTTTATCGAATGGTCTTCGTTGAACTTTGGGTTTTTTTGGACAAATTTTGGAGATTAAGAATAGATTTTCTTTTTATAAAGGATTATACTTTCTGGATTATCTGACCTCATACTAACAATTTTGGTTTTGGATTTTTTTCTAAAGACATGTGAAATATATAGTTCCCTTTTGTGGATTAGGTGATTCTCAAGAAGTTGATTATAGTACTATTAATGCGAACAAGTCTTCCAAAATACTCGTCTTTTGGAGAAAATATGAGTTTGATTAAGAAATCTAGTAAAAGTTGAAAGACTACGTGACAAGTAAGTATGTTTCATTATGATTTAGTTAAGCTCAAAAATAAATTCCTTAATGAAGAGTAACTTAAAACAAAAATGTTTTCTGTTAACTTTTCCTACTGGGGAATCAAATACTGTTTAACCCATCACAAGTTTGTGATTTTCTTATGGTTAACTTTCTCCTAGACATGTTTACTATCACTCTCTATCAGAACACGACCCTTTGTTTTCAACTCCATATCCATATTTTCCTACATGGAATCCTAGTATGGGTTAACTCAGGTGACCTTTGTACTTCTATTTTGTTATTTTAAGGTGATTGTTTTACCGACTCTTGTTCCGATGTGAGATTTTCAATGATGTTTCCATGCCCAATTTTAAAATTGCGAGGACGCAATTCCCAAAAAGAGTGAAGGATTTAACACCCCAGGTAAATAATGAATATTAAATTTTCACATTTATCCATATTTTTGAATTAAATATTAATATTACTTTAAAGGGGACGCTATGCGCAATGGTTTACCCAATACGCAAGAACAAGTTTCTTGGGAATCGTACGTTGCACTCTAATAATAAAATAATATTATTTTAAATGGTAGTTAACGCCTAGACGTTGTAATGGAGGGAATGAACAGAACAAACTACAAAATGATTATATATGTTTGTCAAATATTTTTACTCTTTAAAATAAATGTTATTGGATTAAAAATGTGAATGAATCCAATTTTAAGTGTAAACATTCTAATATTCTTTAAAAGGTCGATTAAGTGCCTTTTGATGGAGAACCTCTTTTAAATCCACTTTTTGACACTTTTATGTGTTATATTTTAAAAAAAATTATTCTTTGTAATCGGGGCATCAAAATTTACTTTGTGTAAATTTTTGGTATTTTTCCGATAAAGTTTTTTTTAATGAATAGTGAAAAATGTTGTATTTTAATTCAAACCCACATTTTAATCTAATTTATTTATATGATTAGATTATCTTTTTAATTGGTTTTAAAGTTAAATTAGAATATATTTTTACCATTTAAACCAATATTGGTCGTTGGAATTAATTTCACTTTGAAATTGGACTTAAACTAGTGTCAATCTTTTGATATATATTGTTTCATAAAAACACGCTATTTGTCATGACAGCGGGAATTAATTATTAAATTAATTAATGTAACTTATACTATTTTAATTTTGTAAAATAGACTTCATTTTTGAATTTGGAATATCAAATATATCTTAGGGTGAAGTTTTGGTATTATTCTGAAAAACATCAATTTTTGATGAATAGTGAAACCACTAAGTGGTACTTAAAAAACTGATTTTTCTTTTAAATGAAACTTTGCTACTTCTGTGTTTTGAATTTCAAAAATCTGACATACATGGTTTCCATTATGAAGTAAAATGTGGTTCAATGGGAATAAAATAATTTTTTGGTGAATATTAACTTTTATGTTTTTAATCGCGATTAGAGGTAATTAGTGTAATTTAATGTAAAAATAATGTTTTAATAATATGAAATGAACATGACACATGTCATACCCTCATTGGATGTGTCATGGCCGACCAAGAAAATCCATGGGTCAACTTGGGGACCCCATGGAGCAACTTTGGTTGGAAAATGACATAATACCTTTTTATTTAAAGTTAAAATTAAAATGTCACAAACATGAGATGTTTTACTAAAACAATTTTTAAATGGGGTTATACAAGTCATATTAGTAACTATAAATATTCATTAGAAATATAAAAAGTTTTCATACATCATGATATTTTTCGATAATTTTTAAACATTAAATAAATTTAATTATTTATGACATAATGATGATTCAGCAATTACCTCATTAAAAAGGGATTTAAATAAAATGAAAAGATAATGTTAAAACTATAACATAAACTTGTCAAAAACCTATTGGATGGGTGTATTTAGAATCCTTATCACCTTATCCTTGAAATATATCCTTTTTGAACCTTTTAAATCCGAAAATCATTTTTTAATAAATTAATATTTTATAACTTTCCAAGAGTGCCCTCCTCTCCTCTTATAAAATTCCCCCACTTCTACCACCATACACACACCCCTCAAGCCTTTGTCTCGGACAAATCCTACCCATTTTATCTCTCCATATCCATATATTCATCATTGAAGCCTCACATTGGGCAGAATCCTTTCCAAGGAAGCCTTTGAGCTCAAATCAAAGGAAGTTACCCGATTTAAAGGTAATGTCTTCCCTTTTGTTCTTTTGTTTTATTTTGCTTCTCCAACCGCTAAACTATTTTTATTATTTTCTTTTGTAACAGCACAAATATCTTCAATATAATATTATGTTGTTATTTGAAGGATTCGAGCTACACTTACACACACCTTCGTCTAATGGTTAATGAACATACTGTTTCTGTGGGTGGCGAATTACTGCCTCACGAAACGATGATTGTTCAATATTCTTTTAACACCTTAAAAGGTTTCCATTAAGATGTCACTATATTTATATATTCTATATAATATTTTTATGTTTTCCTTAATCTTATTTATTTTTCATTTATGGCATACCTTTATGGTTTCCATTATGGGTAAACGCGATATATTCATTTTAGGAAGTGCGGACTATCGCCCCCTCAAAGTGATTTGATTCGTTAATTCCATATGTGGGACTTATAAAGGATGGAATTAATGGTATTACATATTTTATACAACTGGAATTATAATATACCTTTATATAATTATTATTTCATTCCTTTGAATACAAAAAAAATAAGTGAAAGTAGCGTTCATGAGTTCGTACGGCTTACCGTCTCCATGAACGGTACATTTCATTTCTTATCTCCAAATGTTATAAACTAAAATAAGTACATATATATAATGGATATATATGTAATATATTACATCTAAATGATGGATATCATTCTGGAATTATAATATATATATCTCTCATTTTGTTGTAATTCCATTAATATTGCAAAAAATGAAAGTAGTGTTCATGCGTACGTATGACCTACCGTCTCCATGAACGGTGCTTTTAATTTTTTATCTACAAATGCTATGGAATAGTATAAAATGAATATATACTGGATATATATGATATTTAAAACATAAATACTATTCTGGATATTATTACCTATAACTACATGGAAAATTCTTTTCCAACAAGTTCAATTTTTACTCATGTACTTAACATCGACAAAAACGTCTGATATGAACTCACTTTATTAACCAATTATTATAACATTATTATATGTGATATAAACTAAATAATAATATTTAAAGGAGGCCCTTAATCAATTATAAATTGACCAAATTTTATTATTCAGGAGATTAAAGAACGATTGAGTCATGTCGGACAAGAGGTAAGGGAACCTACCCCTCTCTTTCTTTTTAAGTACACTCTTTTTTGTCATTCCTTTTAAGCTCATATTTCTTATGATTGGGATGTTATTTTATGTTACTATTACTGTATAATATATTTTCATATGATGAGAGACCCTATTTTCTCTCATCAATCCATTTTGGAAGTTTTAATTGGCGCCGTTTGGCTGCCGAAATTTCGTAAGGTGTTTTTTATCTCACATTGTGTTTTCGTTAGATTCATGCTACATTTGCCAAAATTTACTTTTTAGTGGTGTATGTACTGTAATTTATTATACTATTTGTGTAACATAATTTCGTTTATGAGTAGTTACATCAATGTTGTATAGTTATTCTTTCATGGGTTGTACGTTTCAAAAGTTACCCAAATCGGTAAGGGAACCTTTCACCCTCCTCTTTTTAAAAGACTTCTTTTGTTATGTCTTTTAATTTTCATATTATTATGTGGGGATAGGTTCTTATATATCCTTATTGCCATAAATTTTTTTTCCAAGTGATGAGATACCTTTTATCTCTCTCATCAACTCTTTTTCTAAAATTTTATGTAACGTCATTAGGCTGTCAAGGGAACTTCTTAACCCAATTTCGATTTCTTTGGGTTCAACATGTAGTTATTGAATATGTCATCCTTTGAATATGTTTGAATTACCTTTGATTATTTTACACTTAATATCCACTTATATTGGGAGTATTTATATTTGTCACACATAATTATGAGATTGATGTATCCTTAATTTAAGGGTACCTTCTTTTCATGGGATTTCATCTCATTTTACATTTCTATTGAGACTTCATTGTTGTTATGCACCAATTCACTCTTATATGGTGTATATAATGTCCTTTGGAATGTTATATCATGAATTCCTTTATTCTCATGATATTATAAAGTTCTGATTAAATGTTATTCGTCAATTATTGTATTCAAGTGTCTCTCATTTTGTTAAAAAACCCTTTAACTAAAATATCATTTTAAACGTTTTAATGATTTATTATTATAAATATTTCATGTTAATAACCATGTTTTCAAAATGATTTTAATGATTTTTTTATATGTATATTAATGGTTTAAAATGTTAAAATCTTCAAAGTGGTATGGGACACATTGATTCAAAGATCTCTTTATTAAATGTTTTAAATGGTTTTGAAAATGGTTTTTAGAATGGATTCATTATTTCAATATCCTAAAAAGTTATATGTGGGAATGTTATATTTCCTTTATGATTAATTAATGTGATATTATTATGTTATGGATCGTGGGAATTGTTTATGAAGGTGGGTGGTTCTGTGATAAACTAAGGGCAGGTGAGCCCAATATAGCTCTCCAATGCATTGGGTAACGCGAAGGGGTTAAATGTTAAGGTTTCTCTGAAGATATTTAGGGAATATACTGTGATGGGTATTCCAAACGTAACCAAGAGGTTACTCCCTACGTACGAATGTTATGAATTCCTCAATTTACCTTTATGTATTATGATTTCTATGATTTATTCATGATTTTATGAGGTATGTTAAAGTGCTTATACTTTATGGGTAAAGTATGATTTCATTCTTATGTATATATGTACTCATGTTTCCTTTCCATACTTTTTATAACCCTTACTGAGATTTTTATGCTCATCCCATGTTTTTGAAATGTTTTTCATAGGTCATGGAAAAGGTACATGATGTGATGATAGTGTCAAGGAAGTGTCAAGGAAGAATCCACGTTTTATTTTAAATATGATTCCATTGATGGGAAAAATGAATACTGTCTTTTATGTAAACACTTTGTTTAAATGTGGAATGTAATGCAAGTTTCATGATCTAGTTCTCTAAAACTCTAAACCTAAAAAGATCCTCAATGTGTAATCTTGTAATAACTCAAGATTAAGTAAGTTTTAAGGCTGGGGCCTTATAGAGTGATTACTTGAAGGCTCTTCATTTTGGAACTATCTTCATTCATATCATGATAATAGATTAATTTCAATAAGTAATGTCCTATTTTAGGGTTTGGGGAATGTGTATTATCTATCCATGATAAAAAAATTTGGGAATCCCATGGTGTGTAGTGACTTTTTCCCTCTCAATACAGGTGAAGGATCCCAACCATTAGATAAGTTAATACCGGATAATCCTATGTTACATGAAATTTCATAAGATTCTACCACTTTAAAAAGGAATCCTTCTCTTCTATTAGTCCAATGTTGTCGATTTGGGGACACTATCCCATATTTATTATATATTCAGAAAAAATTTGACTTTGTGTCATGTTTTTTCATTTTGAGAATTTATGTGACCATAAACATATTTTGCAGAAGAGATCTTCTACAGTTATGGGATCCCCATAGTGACTCATGGAGATTTCAGGTATTTACCAATATTCTTGTAATGTATATCTTTTTTATCTATTTGTTATTTTAATTAAAATAGTAATAGGTTATATTGAGGAATTTATAAATTTAATTTTTCTTGGTTTCATTGTTAAAGTCCCCTGGATAAGAAATTTTAGTAGTATACTTATAGTTTTTTAATTAATCTAGTAACACCGGTATGGTATCATGATTTTTAAAAAGTTGGGAGGCCACCATAGAAGGAGATCATTAGGAATATTTTCCTTAAACTATATTTATAGATAAAATAATTATCCCCATAACAATATACCCCAATCATTAAGGTCAGTTTATCATAGTCCTAGGGATTTGTAGTGTATTCTCGTGGAGGTCCTCAATAGATTGTGACATGTTTTTCTGTTGATTTCCATGTAAAGTCTAATAATGTTTCTCTTTTGAGTTGTGTGTGAAGGTATAATTTTCATTATCTTTTATTTTTTCATATGATGGTGGATTTTATTAGTTTAATTATATACCACCATGTATTTTTAGTATGAAACTATTATGGTGATCAAGTTATCCCATTGGGATTATCAGGTTCCATGTTTTGAAGGGAAATAGAGTGTTGGATTCTCAGCCCATGGTTTTTTGTGGTCTCATTTGGAGTAGTTCATTATCCTTTATTTACACTTAATCAACTAAATATATTTTAATTTCAAGGGGTAGAAAGAGTCATGGTGGGGATAATATTCAAACCCTTACATTACACTACTCAATTTTTTTATATGTCTTTGTTTTCTAATAATTTCATTTTTCTTCTATGTATTCTTCCCGCAAAATGGTTGTTTTTTGAGCATGCAATGCATACCACATGGTTACGGAACATGGTTTTCCAAACAATGTGAAATCCATGTGATATTATATATATTTTAATAGAGCCAACCACATGTTTAGGGAATGGTTTTATAGACTATATGGAAAACTCATGTGAGGGTCACCAAGCACTGAGTAATGGTTTTGAAGTTAGTGGATGGTTTGGAAAACCCTATGTCCAAACCATAAATAGTTTACATGGATTAATTTTTTTGAAATTTACATTTTCCAATAATTAATATAACCCCTACATAGGTTCACCCTCACACACTCACCCTCATCCTCACTCTCTCACTTGGCCAAACTGAGGTAGATCTCTAGCCTCACACTTTTACCTCTCCCTCTCACTCTATTGTAAAATTCATTACCAGATTTTTTATGAGAATATCTTAGGTCATATTTTCTTCTCCTCCATCAATTTTTCTCCTTAAGAATCTTTTAATCATGGTGGTGTGAGGTCGGTCGAACCCTAGTTTATTATTATGGTAATTGTTTATTATTTTCTCTTCAATTAGGTTTCCTATCATTTTTTGGGATTCCAGGAAATCGATTTAAGAAACATTAGTTACCAAGAATCTAACACAAGAAGTAATTATTATTTTTTGTGGTAGGTTACTCAATGTTAGAATATATTATTTGATAACTATATCTTCTTCATGGGTTTTGTAGGTGTTTTTATTATACTATAATATAAATATATCATTCTAAATTTTTGGGATTATTGGATTGGGGGTCTCCCTTTTAATTTATAAATTTAAAATTTTTCCACCCTGTATTTCCTTTACTAAAGAATGATTTTGTTATTTTTGGAATTTTTGGATGCCTTGTGGGATTATTTTGTCTTCCAATTGTTTTTAAATTATTTATTTCTAAATTAATATGAATGTTTTATATTTTGATCTAGTTTTTCATAAAGGCCAAATGGCATTTATTTTCTGCCAATGTGATTCCAAATAGTATCTAATTCCTTGCCTCATTTTTGATTATGAATTATACACATATTAAAATATTTGTGTATATATATATATTCATATTTTTACATATTCAAATGAAGGATTTTGAATGTTTAAATTAAGATAACATGCATATAAATAAATATATATATATATATATATATATATTCGTTTCTATATGTGTTTAAGTGTAATGAGTGGATTTGGAACTCTTAAATATTTGGATCAAAAATGGGTTTCAAATGATAAATGGTTATTTCCAAATACATAATCATGGTTGAAAAAATTAAATGTTTTCTCATAAATAAAAAACCTTCATTAAAGTACTCTAGTTTAGGGACAATATTTTCATTGTTGTTCTTGGAATTTGGGCTAGAAAGATTAGATTTTGGTGTGTCTGTCTATGTGTGTGTGTATACTTGGTTGTGATATCCTATCAAGGCCACCTTAGATCCATTTTTATTAATTTCAAGGGATCTTGTGCGCCTTAATGGGATTTCAGAGATAATTTCAATTTAGTCTTTATTATAAAAACTAGATCCCCATTGTATAGAAATGCTATGTAGGTTTTGCAGCCAATTAATCTAGTTGAGAGTAGACAAGTTTCTAGTAGACTATGGATCACATCGATAGGCCAAAATATGATTCTAGTAAGAGTACATATTTGGTATCTTCTCATTTTTTCATAGAAGTTACCATGAAAATTTTTCTAATATCATTCCAATTCTCCTTATTTTATGCTATTTATATAAAATTAGTTCAAAAATTATTCTATAAATAGAGACTCCTATATAAGTGAATATTTATACCTATTTTACTTTCCAATGTTGTGAATCCCTTTATGATATGATTTATTCTATTTTATTCGCCATCATAAATCTTTTTTCATTTCATGTTTTTTATCATGAATGGTATTTTTAGAATATATATATCTTTATAAATTATTTTTAAAATAAAATATGTTTTTTTTCTAGGAATCGGCTAGTTATATGATTTTAAGGGAATGGAAAACCATTATTTTATTTATTTTAATTTTCAAACTACTATGAAATGGTTTTCATTTTACAAGTAAGGAATACTATATGGTTTTTATTTTTTCATCCCTACTAAATTTATTTCTCATTCCTATATATTATCATTTTCATTTATAGTTCCAACATATCTTTTAGTCTCACACATGCGGAATTGAGTTTCTTGTTTACTTAATAAGTGACATTTCTAGTCACACTGAGGTATATTTTAATTGGTTTGTTATTTTCTTTTCTTTTATTCTCACTAATTAGTCATATAATCCTTTAAATATTTTTTTGTAAGGAGGGACGCTATAACTTCTAGTGAAAAGAAAATCTAACCAGTGGGTATATTTTCCTTCTAGGAGAGAGAAATATGAAAATGGATGGAGGTTTTTGGTGCTCATATTTTTTAATAGAATATTTTAGTTTTTATTTTTAGTTTATTGTTTTCTATATTTTCATTTTGGAATGTCCATTTGGGGTATGTAAGGTTTATATTGATATTTTATTAATTCATCTACTTCATTTCAGTTTTATTTATTAGGTAAAATCATTCATATATATTTATTCTTTGATTACCATGAAAATTTTCTAACCTATAAGGATCAATAATTCCTTTTGGGAAATTTGAATGGATGGATCAAGTGTTTGATAAAGTAATGGATCATGTTGGATTATAAAGTATCATCGATTAAATTGGGTATGATGTTGTTACAACATAAATTTTTAGTTTTTTGTATCATTTTTATATAGTGAAAAATCACTTTCTATAATTTATTTCCATTTGTTTATGTTTTATTGAGATTAGAGTGTACTTTTTCAGACTCTTGACCATTTTTTTACCATTAGATTCAGTTATTTTACCCTTGTGTGAAGGGTGGAAACCATTAAAAGGGGAATACGATACCCTTATGTAAAGTGTATGTTTCCGTTAAGTAGGAATGATTCTAACCATACATGGTATTGGTTTTATTGTTTTAACCTTGTGTAAGTGGTCTTCTACCCACACATAAGTGTGGATTTACAAGATCTATCTTTATGTGGTAGTTCGATTATCTTTATTATAAGTGGATAATTATAGTGGTTCCATTATTAAAGATATTCATTACCATTACATAGTAATGGAGTAGAATTAGACATCCTTATGTATCTATTTTTAAACCCATGGTACCCTTAAGTAGTATAACAAGTCAATTTAATGTGGGATACAGTTTTTACACAGAATTAATTGATGATATTTACACAGTTTCATCTATTTGGATTTGTTGCAATGGATTCTTCCTGATGATTTTAATCCATCAACATTTCCCAATATTGTTTTGGTTTTTTGAGGTTTTTCTAAAAGGGTGAATTTTATTCAATATATCTACACCTAAAATATAGTGATAAATGTAATTTAATTGTAGATAAAATGACAAAGCTGAGAGAGATATTAATTTGATATGAGATGATCCAGAGACATCTATCATTGGTGGATCAGATTAGGGACATGCACATGGTTGTTTTGGGAAAATTGCACCAGTAGATAGCTCATGGTATTTTTGTGTTCTTATGGTAGATAATTGTATCTTAAATCATATTGTATGGTTTTTATATAGGTGATTTGAACCCTATTAAGAGGGTTCAAAACTATTTTTGTGTGTTCTTATTGATATATGATCTTGTATTTTTGTTGCATCTTATCTGTTCAAACACACGTGAGAGTAGGTCATTCCATTGGTATAGTTTTTTGATGTTTTTAATTTCATTGATTTTTAATGGTAATATACCATTATTACAATTTCATAATAATAGAATAAATTTGTAGGTGGTGTTCCTTCCATGGAGTAAGAAAAAGGGCTCTAAACAACGTTATATTCATGTGTTTCTTTTTTCTCTCTCGGGTATTTTTTATATTATCTTTCTAATTGTGGTACTATTATATGTAATTGTGACATTATGGTTTTGTTCTATTTTTTATCATTTACAATCATTGATTTTACACAGATCTTGGTGTGTTTTTCTATGGGATGGGTCGAGTGATTCTACCTCTTCTTGTGGAGTTCTGGGGGTTATTGAGGCTTCCCTCCCACGAAAAAGATTCTTTAGATAAGGATTCATCCATCTCATGTCCTAAAGACCTTTAAATTTTTTTATTATAACATAAGACCCACTTTTAAGGGAGGATGGGAAAACCTAGATAGTCATCATGGACATAAAACATACACGAACTAAAGATCTTATAAAAAACTCAGACTGGAAACTGGAGGTGCCCCTCACCAGCTTATAAAACATGATGAATCTCTCCAACCGTGGAGGACATAATAGCTAGAAATTGTCTTCTGTCCATGCACAGTCCTGATCCGATGGTTGTCTCCATACCCCCCAACAATCCAAACCTGTAAAGCTTGAAAAGGTGAACTGCATGCTCTAAAACCTCATTTGGTCTTGTTCGATGTGATTGAGTCTGCTAAAAACTACATTCCAAGTCCTTATGTCCAAAAAACATCATCACCCAAAACAATCACAAAGGAAAAGCCTCCAATTCCAGATCCACCATAATATAAAAAATATTGAAAATGAGATGTCACAACTATAAAAACACCCTGCCATGACCCAACAGTCTCCCTCCTTCCACATCCATAGTGAGAACTGAAATAGTCAAGATACTCTTAGGTACAAGAATTCAGGACCGCACCACCAAGGACTGGAAATCCCAACATCCTCACATATGGATCATCATCGAAGGGGGGGGGGTCCAAGACGAATTGAACCATACGTACCCTTTAAGCAGGTGATCAGGTAGATATAAACCATGGAGGAACCCTCACTAGAGTCTAAAACATCCAAACCACAGTAAGCCATAGAGAAATAATGAGGATCTGTGGGAGAGCCTGATGACACCACCGACTCAATAATAGAATCAAACAAAATAACACAATAAACTAGAAAAAACACCCTCAAACAACTATAAAACCACCAATGAAGCTGATTCCAACCCTAGAGATCACACCCCCCCCCTCCGAGCCACACCAGATCCGATTCCAAGCCATACCAAGAGATGAAGCTGAGGCCATGTAGGATTCGATATTGTGCCACAGACTACTGAGGACCATGAAAATCCTCTCCAGACAAATCAGGCCACACCATGCTAGACCGAGGCCACATGGGATCTGTGGAAATCGATCCAAGGCCACGCTAGATCCATAACCAGGATACATACCCAAACAGAGATGAGGCCTCGCTGATATGACGAACACCCCACCTCCTTGAAGATGAGAGCCATAGGAAGGTTCGAGCTTGTAATGATCCACTCCAAGGAGGGTTGATAACAAGGAAGCTGACATCAA
This sequence comes from Viscum album, assembly GCA_963277665.1. Classification (NCBI taxonomy): domain Eukaryota; kingdom Viridiplantae; phylum Streptophyta; class Magnoliopsida; order Santalales; family Viscaceae; genus Viscum; species Viscum album. Next base: position 74,192,511 of record OY728156.1, read on the forward strand.
ACCATAGTGGGCTACATCAAAGGAAACGCGGAGATACCTGTCGAGAAGGAACCCTAGCATAAGAGAGGGGAATGGAACCACCACTCAAAGGCTGAACCCTTTTAGTATATTCAATCTGGAGGTATTAGATAAGGGTTCATCAGTATTTTAATTTATTTTAATGGGTTAGAGTTTGATAATTTTGATGGATAAAATGATTTTTTTGAAACTTAATACATGTTATCTTCTTGTCCACAGTGAACTTAATAAATATTTTTAGGATCTAGGATAAAGTTTTCTAATTTTTCTATTACTTGTGAAACGCAAGATTTAATTAGGTTTATTGAACATAATGTTAAAAAAATGTTCATTCATTATTTTAATTGACCAGAGGTGACAATTTATTGAGAGAAGAGGTCTTCAAAACATCTACTAGATCAATCTGGTTGATGCTTGAGAACATTTACCTAACTATACCTTTTATAGGAAGGTTACATAAGAAAATGAATATTTATACTTTCAAAATGGTCCTAGAACCTCTATTTGGACTCATTTAGTTAGTTTTAATAAGATGTCAATTGACATAGAAAATATGGGTGTTTATATTAGTGACGAGGACCAAGATTTCATGTTATTGAATGGATTGTATGAATCTTTTAATACAGTTAGATAATTTATGTTGTATTGGAGTGATTTTATTACATTAGAGGAAGTGAAATTAGATTTATTTTCTATGGATCTTTAAATTCATTGTTTGAATATTGAGAGAATTTGGGTGAAATTTGAACCCATGTTTCTTAATGTGAAAGTCTGATTTAAAGTTAAGAATAATAATAAGAAAGATGGTTGTCAATTTAAGAAGTTAAAATTATAAGTTTTTAAAAACTGGCCTCGATAAGAGATAATTATCGGAGGATTTGTCTAGGGATAGTATGGCAGAAAACAATGTGGTGCACCCCAAATTTTATAGTCACAATATTCTACAAGTATCTATATTATCCCTTAGTGTAAAGTATGTTCAAGGCTATGTTGTACTTATTCTATATTCCTGGGAATGGTTCTTAAAATGAATAATTTTTTGGGACTAGTTTTTGGGGAGGGTGTGCATGGGGGTGGTTTTTTCTAAGCTACTTGGGCTCTAGTGGAGACTTGCCTCCTACCACCTTTCTTTGTTTTCCTGAATTTTTATCCAATTTCTTTTTATTTAATTTTAAACAATTTATCTTTTGATTATTTTTTTGTAAAATTTTAGATTTTTCATTTGTGTATGATTTAAGAATTAGTTAATTCTATAAAATACTTGGTTGTATTGGAGACATAGGAATGATGAATAGGGATTTTGATGGCATGTCTGGTTCTATTTGTATGTATATGGTAGAAAATCTATGGTATGTGAAGGTATATATTTTAGTGGATGTTTTTTCTCATATCATTTCTTCTTTAGGAGAATACATTTGTAGTTGTTATGAGTATATGTGTATTTATGGAAGGAAATGTGCCACTTTGGTACCTGATAGACAATTGATCCATTTGGGCTAACCAGGTTTGAGATTATAGTATTTTTTTTGTAAATTATATTCAAACCAATTGTTAAGTTATACTATTATAGCGCTATGAGAACGTTGATGTTGTGTTTCTTAAATTTTATTTTCAAAGGTAGAGATTTATGAACATGTCATGATGTTATTACAAATTAAAAGGTTATCACTTTTTTATTTTTTGATTCCATGAACAATATATTAATTCATGTTTTTCCCTTTGTTAAATTTTATTAATCATAGATTTTATTATGAAATTTTCTAGAACAGTTTTTTACATTTACATAATTTTATTTTACCATTACATGAGGGGTGCATACCTTTACAAGAGGGATCTGTTACCCATACATGAAGTGTATGTCACCCTTACATGGATATCATTTTACCCTTAAAATGATTTGTTTTTGTTGTTTCACCCTTATTTAAGTGGATTTTTAACCTTACATAAGTGTTGATATGTAGGAGGTACCTTTGTGTACGGGATCAACTACCCTTAAGTAAAGTTGGTAGTGGGAGATGTACCCTTATAAATTGAATGGGTTGTATTTATGTAGTAAAAGAATCATATTGAATACCCTTACATAGTTGGTTGTGAACCTCAGTACCCTTACATAGTGGTATAAGTTACCCTTATGTGTGTTGGGACCTCAAAATAGTACAGTTTAAAGACATTAATGTGGTGCCACATATAAATTTTTTGGTAAAAACATCTTATCATGTCTTTACAAAAAAATCATGTGTCCTAAAGTTGTTACAATTGTTCAATGATTTTTAATGGGGTTTTATTTATTCGATATCCCTTCCCATGCCATAATGTGAGAGATGGAATCGATGAATATTGAAAATGGTGAATCCAAGATAGAATTTGAAGAGAAAGGAGATGATCTATAGAGATCTAATTGGGGTCTTTGATTAGAGACACAACAGGTGAGTGGTTCCTGTAGCATTATTCCAAAATATATTTTGAGGGATCATCGATTTCTTTTAGGGGACCATTCATTCAAAAAAAATCTTAGGGGGTTTTTCTACATGTGGGGTCGACTCGGGTAAGAGGGTTTAGGAACAGTTTCACATTTTCCTAATGATATATTCCCTATTTTTGGGACACATATTGTTTGTTCTTGTGTGTATAATAATGATTATTTTATTTAGTAGAGTCATCTGATGTTATTCCTTTATTTGATAATCATTTTCAAAATAATTTTATTTTATTTTTAAAATAATACAAAACCAATGAAGGTGGCTTTCTTTACATTGAGAGAGTATGAATTATGGGTTTAAACCATGTTAAATACCTATGTTTCATCATTATATATTTTATTTCATTATTATTAAATTTCTAATTGTGGTTTTATTTCATGAAACTATTACATCTTGGTTTTCTTCAATTTGATTATATTTATTATTTTAAAAAAACTCATTGTTTCTACTTGAATATAATTTTCTTTTCTTTTTGTTAGTGGTTGGAATGATCCTTCCTCTTGTTGTGGAGTTATACGGGGAATATGGGTTTCCCTTAGACAAATAATATAGATGGTTGAGCTCTAAAATATGATAATTAAATGTAATGTTGATCATTTCAGAGATCATTCTTCTTCATTCAAGCAAGTTTATCAAATATACACCATTCAAGAAATTAAAATATTTTTTATTCACTTGTATACATAAGAGAATCAATAAACATAAAAATTTGGTACGAGAAGTCTAGCCTCCATTTATTAGAGAGAAAATAATTAGTGATTTTAAAAAAATAAATTTTGTGCATATTGATTACACCATGGACTAAAACTCCATTACACTATCTGAAACTACAAATTTAAAACCAGAATCAAAATAAATTCCTAATAAACATGAAATCATTTTCTAATGTTTCCATGTTCATCATCCAAATCACCAATCACTATATGAATCTTAGCTTAAATATAATTACAATTCTTCACTTCATTAACTCAATGGCTTCATGAAATACTAGAAAAAAAATCAGATATTATTCCTTCGAAAAAATCTTAAATACATAAATATTCAATCCCACAACTAAGCATCTCTTGTTCAATGAGTTCCATAGAATACCCTTCATCCTAGCATTAGAATTTTAATAGAACCTTTAGTGAGAGATATCTTGGTCATACTAGCTTTCAAAATTTTATGCTTAGTGGGTCATTAACAGATAACCTCTATCGGTATCAAGGATTTAGGTTCATCTTTCTTGATAAAGTGAATTTTGTTTTTTCAATCCAACTATCTATAATATTCTTTTACAAAAATAATATTTCAATTAATCAAAAAAAATAATTAAAAATTAAGCTATTGAATACATTTTTATAAACAAAATCATCATGAAATGATATAAATTGATGTTAGTAACATGAATAAAAATCATCCATAAAATTTCCCCACATTTATTCCCTTTTAAATCATTAACCAATCAATTAAAAAAATCTATAAATGTAAAAATTCATCTTAATTTTAATTGTAAAATTCCAATAGTGATGTGAATTTCCAAAATTGTTTTCCTCCATGGAATCCATAAAGAAAAAAATACATTTTAACTCTCTAAAAATAAAAATATTTTTCAAAAATATGGTTTCATGTTTTAAAAAGAATTATTAAATTTGAAATTGTTGAATGGAATTTAACAAAATTATTTTTTCAATCAGTCAAAATCCAATTCTTATATTTTCCTTCAATGTGAACACACACATATCTTAATAATTATCCCATATTTTTTAAATAAAATACTCAATTTAATAATACCACAAAATCATGATTGATGAGTATGACAATGAAATAATTACATGATATGATAATTTGAACCAAATAATTCATCAACTCTAGACATACATATCTTAACAAGGATTATGAATTCTTTTTTCATAGTATGTGATTGAAGAATTTATATGATTGAATGTAACACGAAAATTTAAATAAAATTAAAATGACAAAAACTATTAAAATTCACAAAGATATTTTTTCGAATAGGTATATAGAAAATAGTTTTATAAATTGACTACATAAATAAATAAATTTGAATAACCACTGAAAGTTTCTATACATGATTAAATTTTCATAAAAAATTACACTCACTTGATGTGGAAAATGATTATCAAGGATGATAAATGTGGAAAACTTTATAAGGATTTTTGATGTGAATTTCAATAATAATTGTGTATCACATATGAAACAAAATACCCCACACTTAATTCCCATCATTTAAATTAATGTTTAATTTTAATTTAAAATAAATGATTATCCATTTATGTTCAATGATATTTTTTAACTCAGTGGAAAAAATCATGAAATGGGTAACAACTTGGTTCTAAATAATATATTTTTCACCAAAAAACAAAAATAGATAGCCAAAATAAAGAAAAAATATTAACATCTAGCTACAATAAACACCCTTCCATTATACATAAAATATTTTCAAAGTCGACCCCTCATTCATGTTGGTGGTCAAACTACGACTATTAGGGGTTGCAATGTAACTCCCCACTTCCCTATGTTTAGTTGACTAGTGACCAAATTGTTCATCCAACATAATAACACAGATATTATTCTTGGAACACCAAATACTAATAAACAACACTCAGATTATTTGGGGTAAATGGTGGGGATACAATACACTATAAAATGAACAATAAAAATTACAATAAAAATAATAGTAAGATAAAAATAATAAAACAAAAAAAGGAAGAAAATTAAAATAATAATAAATATGTTGGAATATACATATGATAGGTCTGGTCAATATTTACCATGTTTGGAATTCCTTAATACGTAAATAAGATCATCTATGGGATGATCATTGAACTATATATTCTAAATAACCAAAATAAACCTCGATGGGGGGAATTTCAAAAAATGAATGAGGATTAGAGATGCCCAATATTGAACCTCAAGTAATAAAAATGTTTAAAATCAAATACAAAAGAACTAGGAATTAAATTTGAGAAAACTCTTTAAGGTTTAAGTGAAATTGAGGAGGAATGAGTTTGTAAAACTCACATGGAATGTGAAACAACTAATAGAAAGGTATATAGAGTATCTATAAATATTGTAATTATTCACAATATAGATGTGGAGACTTCCATAATTTCTCAACATGAGGTGTTATATTATCTTATTTTATATTCTAATTTTTTTAATTGTTAATGGAATGAAATTAAATCAATAATTACAAAGTTTAAGAGATTACCCTTTCCCCCAATAATTAGTTTTGATTATTAATTCTCTATATATTATATATATCGATATGGACTTATTCAGCCTTATTATAATTTAGGATATTATCCTATTTCTATGTTCATTGAATTATTATTCCCTTCATCACTATATTTCCACACATGACACTTAAGATATCTCTAATTATTTAAATACTATGTAGTGTCCTTATCTATTATTTATTGGATATTTTCAATTACAACAGTATGTGAGATTATATATTTTAGTGATATTTTAATACCATTGATTAAGCTAAAAGTTCTAGCTGAGGTTTATCATTGAAGTTTTACAATATTAGAGTGGGTATAAGATAATAAATATGTAATAATTATTTAATGAGTTGGTGAGATTATATACAAGGATAAGTCACATTCCATTAATATTAAATTAACACTAATAAAATTAAATAATTTTTTCACACGTCATACCTATTAAACAATAGAATAACACACACAGTTCACTATCCTCTCTAAAGACACCCTAATCCCACTATTATCACATTAACTCAGGTTAAAATTATTATTTGTTGATGTCCCCATTACATGCCTCTAAAAAACAATTACTGGGGAGTTTAATTTTTTGTTTTAATTTTGTTTAAAATGATAACATCACTTGAATAGGTTTAGTATATCTTACCTATTTTTATATGGTCATGATATTTAATTAACTATTATGAAATAAATTAAGAATTTATGAATCCCTAAGAAAATTTATTGATAGTTCATCATAATTATGTTTAATATATTTCCATCATCGTCTAATTCATCCTCTAGGGTCACTATATTTAATGAAAATATGGATGATAATATTTAGGGATTAAATAAAACATTGAGAGAATTATATTCACCAAAAATTATTCATAATAATTGTATTCAAAACCCCCATAAACAAAATGAATTCAATATAATGAATATAATGAACTGATTCTGTACACAGTTTTATAGCATATAAAGAGATGATCCAAACATATACTAAGGAATTTTTTTTGATATTTTATGTATGTTCAAACCTAGATAATGTTTCAATCAATAATTCATCAAGATGTGTTTCCATTATTCCCTGAAGGTTATGCTAATGAGTATCTCTAAAACCTACAACATTGAGAGGTTAGCACACTGTATGGACTATAAAATTTTTTGTTCCAAAAATACATCCATGCATAAAGGAGTTCCCAACCGAGGAAGAATATATAACTAATCAAATAAGTAAGAGTAAAAACCATTTATGATTTCCGTGAAATATTCATGTTGTTGAAAACATAATTACCACACCAACCCTATATACAACATCATTTTGTAGTATTAAATTACCTATTAATGATTGAAATTTACTAGAGCCTTCTGGATGAAACATATGGATGAGCATTTATTGAAAAATACCATAAAAATGTAAGATATTTTATATTGATGATTTCCTAAAATTATAGAAATTCATTGAAAAAACTACTGAAATTATGATACATGAGGTACCGTGTTATTATTCTACATAATATAAAAACATATAGTTAAAAATATTATTTTATGAGATAGTTAGTTTTGACTAATATTCTTGATAACACCCCTCTGACACCCCCTTGGGACTTCCAACTCTATCACTCCTTGTAGTAATACACCGATAGATTATTATGGGTGTTGGAAAGCTATGCTTCCATGCACCCATGACACTAATAGTAATAGTCAACAAAAAATATAGGATTTAGAGAGTATTAAAATTCCCAATATAGGGTTTTGAACCAACGGTCCAAGAAAACACCACCCAAGAATGGTTTTTAACAATCATTCTATCTACCACACTTCAAACATGGTATTTTCCAGTCCTCTCTTGCTGCAAACATAGGAAATATCAAGAATAATTTATGAATGAAATAAGGAAATAACATATAGATTCACAAACCATTAAAAAAACTGTACTATAAACTTAAGATACAAGGTTCATGTATGTTAAATGACATGTCTTATAGATAATAAATGCAACTAATGAGTTGGGAAACCATGTTTCAGGTACACATATTGATAAATAAATTCATAACACCAACTTAAATATCTGTTCTATTTCACTATGGATTGGAAATAATATAATGTAAATTGTTGAATCACTATCTCAATATATAGTTGGAAGTTTATAACCCGCTAAAGAAAAATATTTTTTCCATAAAATAGAACCATAAAAAGAAACATATATGGAAACACCCCTAGTGAAATAATACACTCTAGAAGCTAATATGGATGAAATAAATCATCCCAAACTCCCTTCTGTAAATGGATTAAACCACCCAATAAAACAATTGAAAACCCATGTAAAAATATATCATAGAGGTATTCCAAAAATTGAATACAATATCCCTTGGTTGGATACCATCAACCAAATCCTGAGGTATTCATGTTTTATCATAGAGATGTACAGCAGAAATAGAATAATTTTAGTTCATTAAAATTTAAATTTTTTGTAGAAATGTAACTTCCATTGTTAACCAACAAATATATTATAAATTTCAAGATCCAAGTACATTAACTATCCCTTAAACTATAAAGGAAATAAATTTTTTCAAATTCATGTAGTGATTTAGGAGATTCAATTAATGTTATGATTTTTTTATTCTTCTCCATAGATAGGAGATCTCAAACCCTCCCAATTGGTTGTACAATTTTCAAACTAAGTCACTTTCTACCCAATAGGATACCAAGATGATGTTATGGTAATAAAAAATTCATTTTTGTTCCCTACTAATTTTTACATCCTAGAAATTGACAAATAAAGAAACAAATTTTAGTCCTCTGTCATAGTAGGTAGTCCATTCTTTCTGACTACTAATACTATAATAAATTTTAGAAAATGTTGACTTTCAATTACTTTTTGAGAAAAGATAGTAAAATTTATTGATATCCCATTTTTTTATTGCCTTTAGAGGGGGGTGAATTAGGGTACAATTGATTAAAAAAACCTCCCCGTAGGAAATTTTTTGACGTTAAACAAAACACCATCATCTCCCTTTCTCATGTAAATGTATTAACAGAATTTAAGTAAAGTAAGAGACACAACAATTTTACATGGTTGTCCCTCCCTAGGATACGTCCATGGAGCATAACTCAATGATCTATGATGTACTATATCCACTATAGATAAGTGATAAATAAAAAGGTTCTCGGAAGGTCACTTCTATGTTAAGGCTCTCTACCTTTAAAATCGTTATGGTCAGCTCACTAAATTCCCAAGTGTAACTCCATATGTATCTTTCTTCGGCTCATTTCGGGTGGAAAGTATCACATTATTCTTATTTTTTTTATTACTACTTTGGAAGGGATTCTCGCACAGTTTATCAACTTGTGGGCTCCTTCATTATCAGAAATGAACAAATCCTCAATTCTCAGTAGAAGTTCTATTGATGTTATATTTTCACCCATAGATAAAATATACATTTCTACCTACTGTTAGTTTATGGAAATTACTTCCACGAAATTTTTTAGTTCTTTTTTGATCTTCCCTTAATAATCCATGAACTGCCTTGAGTCATCCACGAACTGCATTTCACCACATGACATGAGTGCTTTGAGGACCACCACTTATTCCATGGACCACCCTTGCTTCTACAAACTGCGACTTCTTCCACATACTATCTCTTGTTCCGCGGGCCAACTTTTATTTCACATACTACCCTTGCAACCACAAACTATATCTTCTACCATTGACCCTTTTCATCGTAGAACTATAGAGCCCCACAAAAAAACCCTTTCATGAATTGTTCCCTATAAACTACATCCTTCGTGGAATTGTCCCTCGTTAACCACTTCAAACTTATACGAGTATTTTCAGAGAAATAATCTTATCTAATAAAATTAAAATTCAACATAACCTCTGATTAGGGAAGATTATATGGAAAAATAGAACCACAAAACTCACTAATATGAATTACAAAATTAAATTATGCAATACAACCTTTAACACATACTATGTTTAGTGGTCTGCATATTACCTTTCTTCCTTTTCGGTGAGTGGGGTCTTTAATGGATGAAACCCCATTTTGGAATCTATAATCCCCACCTGAAATTGAAATGATCAAGCTTCCCATGAACTTATTATCCTCTCATGAATGGTTTTTACTACGCAATCTGTGTAGCACCCTTCACGGTCTGTATAGATCTGCTAAGGAAAAATCATCCTTTACTGATTTTCTATGGTCTTTTTATGTACATTATTCATGGTACAGGAAATGAATTCTGTGAACTAATTTACAGAAAAATTATAATTTAAAAAATAAAAAACTCTCAATTTTGAGGCCAGAACAATGGAAAACATTGGGAATTTATGACACCATAAATAACTTCTTCGAAAATAAGAACCAAACTGATTTTAGTCATATGGATTTTTCAGAAAACACAATCACACCAAAACACCAAGGTGGCACAGTGAGAGATTTTTTCCCAACAATCTCACCCTTTGGGTTTGATGAAACCTCTTCACATACGGATAAATTGTTGAATATTCATCCAATATCTACCAGTATTTTCTTCTTGCAATTAAGATAATAATAAATTATTAAATCATCACACACTCTAAGGCCACATGAGCAATTCTTGACATTATAAAAAATAGTATAATATAAATTTCATCAGTGAATCACTTCATTAAATTCCCAAAAAAAACATATGGATTCATTAAAAACCCCATATCTCGTGGTATATAATCATTGATCGATCACATTTAGCATCATCAAATACAAAACTCCCCCGATTTTACAGCTCCCCTATCAGCTTCTCTTCTTTTATAACCACAATTTCTCACACTATTTTAACAATCTTGAAGGCCATTCATTTCATCTTTGTAACAGGTTAAATAACTCACATTAGTTCATTGAGTAAAAAAACACCATACCTCAGAGAGTGGGGTCCCACAAGAATACATTTTCAAGTACATGGTGTTCAATAGACTCCGAGATCCAGTCGATTTTATTCAAACACTTCTTTAGTTAAAGCCTTTATCAGAGTGTCTATAATGAGTAGTTCTATTGGAACATACTCAATATTAAAAGGGCCATTATACACCTTCTACTTTATAAGAATGATACTTCATCTCAATATGATTAGTCCTAGAGTGATGGAATGTGTTTTTTATATGATTTATAGAACTTTAATAATCACAATGGATTAGAATTGGAGACTAAATATCAACTCCCAATTCATCACATTGTATCTAAATCCACAATATCTTCATGCTCGCTTGAGTATCATTATTATAATTAGCTTATATTGAACTAAATAAAATGAAATATTTTTTATTTATTATCTAAGAAATAAGAAACCTATTAGATAGAAGGCACCATCTAACATTGATTTTCTATCATTAGCTCATCCAGACAAATCTTCACTTATATATCCTAATAACTCATTCTAATATTTTTCATTTCATAAAAATAGAAATCCACCACGTCCTTGATATACCAAATTATAATTTTTATTTCAAGATTTCCACTTTACATGGTATTTCTTAGATAGTTTTTTCTTGGAATGTGGTAAAAATAATATCATGTCCTGCCAATGTCAAGTACAATAAACTACCAATTATTTTCTTATATTCGGTTTCATTAACTAAATTTCCTTCATCATCTCATTATTTTTTTATTCGGTTAATTAGTGGAGTCTTCATCTATTTGAAATTTTCTATTCCAAATATTCTCCAAACCTCCTTGGAATATTTTGATTGAGAAATAAATGTTCCCTTATTTCATTGTGTCACACATAAACCAATGAAAATTTTCAGTTCACTAGTCATTGAAATTTGAAAATCACTTTTCATGAATCTAGAAAAATATTTTCATTTATCTTTATCTAGCCTAAAATATATTATTTCATCAACACAAAAAATAAAAAAAGTCATTTAATTACTATAATTCCTAACATAGAAATTCTAATCAACTCCACCACACTGAAAATAGAGATTCTCCAAAAAAATTCTAGCCTTCAATACAATGCTCTTGGTTCTTTCTTTAACCCATATATCGATTTATTCTACTGAAAAACTCCATTATAATATTTGTGAATTAAAAAACCATTAGGATACTCAATGTAATATTCTAAAAGAACCCCATTTATAAATCCTGAATTATTTTCCATGTTAAAAACATTGAATATTTTTTTAACTATTATGACCAAGATTAATTATTTAATCTCTTGCCTTGCAACAGATGAAAATGTTCCATCAACATCTATAACCTCTATCACGGAGAACCCATTTCACACTAGTCATGCTTTTTATTAATCACAGTTCCATCTTAATTTATATTGATATGATGGACTGATTTTTTCCAAATGAAATTACTATATATTTGCCTTCAAACAATATCTCATGTATGATTCTTCTCAATATGTTCAAACCCTTCATTAATAGCATAGACTCAACTCATCATCTATTACTGGTTCATTAAAACATTTAGTCTCTACCTACAATAAGTATGATTATCCCTATAGAGTCTTCTTCCTCCTTATATGCACTGGAGATATTTTATCACCAATTATGTTTTATCTATAAATTTAATATCATCTCTTAGTTCATGGTGCAGATAATTGTTTGTTCTCATCCTTCTCATTATCTAAATCTTATTCTGAATCATCCTTTATAATTAGAACATCTTCTATATTATTATATCGTTATCACTATCATCCTCATACTGATCATGTATTTATGGAATATTATACACATTCTCTAATATAGTTATATAATTTCCCCCAAATACCTTTCTCATACTCCTATTGAATCATTTATTTTCTTTTACTTTCATAGATTAGCTATGAAATATCCCTTCATCTCCTTGGGATTTAAACTTCTTATGTTTCTACTAATTTGGAGTGAAATAATAAAATCTAATGACTTGAATGTATTTCAATATTATCTTCTTTACACACAATAACTCGTATATATTCTTATCATTTTTTTACCACGATAAAGATTTATTTGATTTGAAGAATGATGTGATCACTTCTTCTTTCCATATCTTCTCTATAAGGTCTTTATTAATGAGAATTGTTCTAGAAAAATTATTGATAATTTGATATATTCTCTTAATGACTCTGTTTTACAATGCAGTTCTTACTACTGAAACATTGTGCATTATCCCATGTTTCTCTATATAATCATTTACTTGGAAATTTTTTAACATTGTTCCATTATATATTTAGTTCTTCTTGATTATATTTCAAAGTATCTTCTCAACTTTCTTTCGAGAAGTTGTAATATAAATGAACACATCATATTTATGGGTGATGTTTGAAACCCAATCCATTTGTTTAATATCATCAACGAAGAGAATATATTATCTCTTCATGTTAATAGCTCTTGGTAAAATATGTCTGAACATATCAATATTCTCCAAATAAATAATTATTTTTAACCATTTCTCTTTTTCCTTATATGTCATTCTAATGATCTTTCCTTTTTGAAATTTATCACATATACGAGTATCATCATGTGTAATGTACAGAAGTATCAATTAGTATCATAGTTCACCAGATATTACATTTAAATTTGGATCAAGTGACCAAGATGTTTATTCCATATCTACTTTTCTTCATAATAGAATAGAAACCACATATCTTCTTCTCCCCTCACAAGGTAGATATTATCTTTCATATTATTTCAGTTCAAAAAAATTAAACCACCCTTTTAATTGATGACACATAATTTCATGGAAAATATTATTGAATGTTTTGAGTCACAAAGTTGACTTACACATATCAAGATATGATGGAGAGCTCAACAACTAAGATATCTTTACATACCATGTCTTTTCCCCAAAAACTTGTCTTTTTTCTAAGATAATAATTTTTAGGCCATCATAATTACCAAATATTGAGATACCTTCCTTATCATACCTGAATTTGGTCACCATATGTTTATTTATTATCATATTAGATTTGTATTCTCTATCAATGACCCATATTATAGTGTGATCTGATGCTTTAAAAGAGAACTCTATAACCACTGCCTATTAAACTACCTTTTTATCATTGTTTTTTATTCATTTTCTATACATATTGATAATATTTTACTTCATAAAAGTATAATAGAACAACTTTCTCATGAAACACTAAAAAATAATTTTTCATCTTCAGCTCATTTGATGATACATTGAATTGCTTCTTATGAACACATTCATTCTACTTTCTCACATTTCTTTGCATTATCGATAGTTAGAATCTTTCCATGTTCCATGTACCTCACACCTAAAGAAATGACCATCAAATAATGTTATGGAATACTGAATTCTATATGGCTGCCTCTAATGGTCTTATTACTATTGATACCACTTTTATATGGAACCTACATTTCATGAGTGTCATATCCTCCCACATAAATAGCTTATAATGTGGGGTACATTATAGTGTGTCACTATTGAACCACTAATTATCCCTTGGGTACTCAAAATATTCCGATAATTCTTCATACACAAATCAATCCTCAATTTCAAATTGTGTTCTTGTGGTCGGACATTAATTTTTACTACTTTATGTTTTTTATCAAGCCCCATACCAATATCATCATTTGGATTTGACTATTTTCAATGTTCTGCTAGACAAAAATTCCTAACATTCCACTTTTATGTTTCCTATACGATTTAATTTACAATTTTCATACATAGATTCAATAGTTTGTTTTGATCCTTAACACTTCTTTGTTGACCGAAAACATTCTCTTCATGTTCAATGATATCTTTGATTTGATCTATTTTAGTTTTAATCAAACTATTGGTTTCTCTATTATATTCCTCAATTTTGTTCTGGTACTCATAAACCATTTTTGATCTCTCTAGCATTGAATAATTCAGTTTTTTATTTTATTCATTCAACTTATAATTCAATTCTTCATGCTTCTGGATATAATGATTTCATTCATGAACAACTTTATAGTCTTTCATCTTTTTGTCTCAGCTAATATTTATTTCATCAAGAGTGTATTCTAATTCAACCTTATTTTCAACACCTCCTTACAAATTCCCTTCATGATTTTCGATTTCATAACTTATTATGAAACTTCTAACAACATCCACCATTTATTCTTTTGAACTATCATCTTCTCTTGAAATCTTATTGTTCTTTTAAAAAAATTACTCTTAATTTTTTTTCCATTAACATAGGATAAATACTTATTCTTTTTCACTTCAACTTCATCCTCTTCATCTTCTTGAAATTTCTTAGGGAACCGTTAACCAAGATATTCACCCTTTCTACATCAAAATCATTTAAGTGGGATTTTACCTTTGAACATTCCTTTTACTATTAGATGATATTAGGAAAGGAACAACATCACCTCATCCATCAATTCATCTTCTTATATATATTAAATTATGATCTTCTTCATGGACATGAATTTCACTTCATTATACATCCCCATTTCCACAGAATCCTGGTCATAATTTCTTATTTAATATGCTATAAGAGTACTGTGTAAGTTGTCCAAAGTAGGCTCTTATGGATCAATATCTTCAAATATAGAAACATTTGTATTGAACTGAGTTTAATGTTTTTTCATGATACACATAATTATCTTTAAATGATTTATATTTCTGTCAAGACTATTTATTACTTCCACAAAAACATTTTCCCAGTCAAAGAATGTATCAACAAACCAATTAGAGTGGATTTTGAGATACTCATACTTGTTTCCTTGAACCTACAGTTTTGTTTCTCTAACTCTTAGGTAGACCATATAGATATTAAAAAAACATTTCCCACATTTTATGTGATGAATTACATGAAATCAACTTCATGTATCTTGAATTGGATAGTTCTCCCCCTAAATCATTGATTAATTTGGAATCTATATCCAATTCCATTTGGAAAACTTCTGATAAAGTACCACTATCAATATTGGCTAGTATTCTATACTATGTTGTTGTAAAGGCATCCACTCATAATGAATGGAAGTAGTTATATATCCAATTCATCCATAATTGAAAATTGTTCACATTAAATATAAGAGTCACATTATGGTTGGAATCTTCCATTTAATTTATATAGATAGAACCACTGAATTTTGACTATTTTCTCAGAAACTAATTGTTATCCAAATTATGTTAAATACCCTGAGAATGGGATGAATCAGGGTACGATAGATTAAAATGGTGGTCCATTCGAATCTTATTTCTTCATTAAAAAACACTCTTCTCTACCATTCATATAGCAATGTATGAACAGAATTGAATTAATAAAGAAGACATAGAAATTTAACATGTTTCTACAAAATTGGGCTATGTCTAAGAATCATACAATGATGATGTGCCTATTTACCAAATCCACTAAGGATCACTTCCAAATTACATGGATCAGGGTAGATCAAAACTATACATATTCTCATTACCATTAAAATGTTTAGGGTCATAACGCACCTTTCCCATGGGTAAGGCTATATGTATATTCCTCTGGCTCATTGTCGATCGAAGAGATTATCATCTTCCATTTCTTTTTCTCGCAACTCTGGATGGAAGTCACACAAAGTTTATAGACTTGTGAACCCCTTAATTATAATTAATGAATTGATACTCAACTTCCAATAGATTTTATTTTGTTGTTCTATTTTCACCCAAAGGTAAAATTCATTTCTTCATGTACTATTGTTTATAGATATCACTTTTATGAACTATTTTAATGCTTTTGTGAACTTCCATAATTCTTATGTAATCTTTCTTTGAGTCCTTTGTGAACAAAGTTCCACCACATAGGGCGAGTACTTTTCAGACCACCTATTCTTCTACGACCTTCCCATTATTCCATGGAACACCTCTTCATCCACGGATTGTATCCTTTTCCATAGACCATCTTTTCTTCCAGAGACTTACCTTTCTTTTACACAATGTGACTTATTCTGTGAAAACCTTTCCTTTACGAGCTATATAACCCCATAAAAACCCATTTCAAAAACTTTTCCCTATAAACCACCTTCTTCACATAATTATCTCTCATGAACTACATTGAACTTTCCCAAATTATTTTTGGAGAAATGTTCTTTTCTAATGAAATTTTCTCTCTACGAAATATATCATTAGGGATATTTATATATGAATATAGATCCTCAACCCCCCAAAATCTGAATTAGCCAAAAAAATATACATGGTACAACCTTTACTGAGGATTTTACTATGTGGTACACATATCACATATATTCTTTGTAACACCCCGACCCCAATTACCTAGAATCGGTGCATTATTACATAACATTGGCATGATCACAAATGATCAAGTCTCGAAAGACCGATTAGTTTAGTAGCCTTGGAATCAGTATATATATTCATAAAGGTTAAATTAAATCATAAAGTGAAAAATACAACAATATCTTGTCTCCAGACTCATATCTCCATATAATATCCCTACAGGTCATTCATAAAATACTTCTTCACATCCTGGGAAAAATAAACCAAAGAAAGGGGTGAGCTCAGATGCCCAGTAAGGATAACAACATAGCGGAAACTTTCATAAATAGGCCTAAACATTTAATTCAATGTATAAAAAAACAAAAGCCTTTTAAAATTTAACTTCAGCATAATATGGAAGAAATAAAATGAAATAATTCCATTTACTTATTCCCATGGATATTCTAATAATCGAATAATCACATTCAATATCAATAACTACTTTCATAATGATGGAATGCCTAATGCCAGACTATCATAACCACATAGTCAAGGCCTTGTGCCAAGACTAAAAATTAGATTTTGTCAAGGCCTTGTGACAAAACACTAGTTTGTCTCATGAGACCTACAAATGCATCTAGGAGCTATAGCGGGATCCACCCATCTCTAATTAAGTCCAATGCATTCCTCATATGAATAGTTTTAAACATAACATAAACATCTATATTAAAACTAGAATATGAAATGTCAATACATTCTCCATAAACCATGAATGGTATAAAAATAATACATCCACAGTCAAACATATCACAAAACCATTAATAAAATATTTATGTTTTTTATCATAATAAATAAAATTAAAATAAGCTTAAAATCCATCAAAGGATGTTGATATATATGAAATCAAAACTATTTGAGATAAATATATCTTTTTTTAAATCATTTATAAGTAACATAATTATAAAATAAAACATTTACTTTGAAAATATACTTATAAGATTCTAAGGAAAGCTTCTAAGATTTTATAACAGTGGAAATTATCTGCACCCGCCGTATAAGTTAAAAAAGACATTCTTACCTTAATTCTGTCAAAAAGGTTAAAAAGGACCTTGTTTGGAAAACAACAGAAAGATTCCTTTATAAAAATCTTATAAAAAGTCAAAAAGGGTATAAATGACTTTAACCCATAGTCTTTTAAATAGTAAAAATGATTTGAAATACATTTTTATGAAACATGGATGTGGATGACAAAGAGGTCCCAGTAGAAAATTACGTATAAACAACCTCGGATAATGAAGAGATTGTGAAATAAAAACATACCTTGTACTTTTCCTTTTTTGAGGGTAGGTTAACCTCATATATAATGGTGAAATAATTGTTATTAAATTATACTATAATCATATACATTAATATGATATCATATATGATATTTTAACATTGCTTTGTTAATAATATCTTAGTATTATCTTCGTTTCGGGTGTTAACTTACCCATTTTATTTTATATGTTTTGTTGCGTAAGTAGTGTTTGTTATGGATAGGTTTTATATTACTCATATACAGAATGATATCAAGTCCTTAAACATTATTTTTAATCATCAAATGATAATTATAATTGAATGGATATGATGGGGAATGAATCTCATCGCTTTCGTGGAGACGGTAGTATGTACGTATGCACGAGTGAAAATATCATTCTTTTGATATTAAAATAATCTATAAATCGATGGTATATCATATATAAAGAATAATTATCTTGTTATATTTATTATTTACATCAATTACATGTCACACCCTGTCCTCGGGACCTGTGCCGTGACTACCCCAAGCCCGCCTCCCATAGGCCAGGGGCTAGCGACTAGCACAAAGGCGTAAAACCCAACAAAAAAGGGGAAGGCATTGCCTTTATAAAGTAAAAAAACACCACATAGTAAGTAAGAAGAAGTAAACACTAAGTAAAACTGGGTACAATAGTAAGTGCGGAAAGTTAATGGGCCAGGATGCAAACCCAAACTGAATGTAAGGTACAACTTGAAAGAAGTACAATAACTGAAAGTAAAGCAGCAACGTCGAGCCATCCACTGGAAGTACCACCTGAAGGGTGGGTACAGATAGCCTCCTCAGTGCCTCGGGTCCAGCCGTCCGCTCCGTGTACTTCCCACACAGTGGTCCACCTCCAGGTACTGACTTTCTCTACAAGCCTCAACCACGATCAGTGATGTCTGTCGTTTGCATCCAACACAACGTAGTGCGGGCATAGCCCGTGCAGGGGTGAGTATACGCTACTCAGTAGGGACCCCGAGACCCCGGAAGGTCTCCCCAAATCCATAAAGGTTAATTCCAAAAAGAAAGATACAATCATGAAGTAACATCCAACACTATTTTTGTACATTCCCAAGTCATCAATTCCCATTCGACTCCAACATCTGAGCCCAAGTTCGATCATGTCCACATAGGAGTAAAACCCAATCCACATAGGATAACACAACCCAATACACATAGGAAAGTAAGTTAATCATTTCGATGATATTGATTGAAAGTCAAGACTCAGCTGACACAGGTATAATTCTTCGTAAGGTTATAGAGATGATCAGATATAGCCACTGATTCATCTAAGCTGGGACCACTACCAAAAAAGGGCATTAGCGACCGCCATTGGCGGTCGCTAAAGGCCTATAGAGACCGCCTAGCGACCGCCAATGGCGGTCGCATCAGCCTCGTTGTGGTAGGACAATAGCGACCGCCATTGGCGGTCGCTATAGGTGGCCTAAATGCCAGCCATAAGAGATCGCCTGGTGGTCGCTATAGGGTGCCGGGTGGGGACCATTAGCGACTGCTTTTAGCGGTCGCAACTGCTGCCCGGCAGCCAGTCTATAGCGACCGCCTTTGGCGGTCGCTAAACTGGGGAAATTTTTTCAAAAAAAAAATTTCATACCGAAATATATAAATAAATATATATATATATATTTTTTAAATAAAACATATATATATTTATATTAATGAAAATATTTATATATATAATATTAAATAAAATATTTTTCATTTTTTTAATGAAATAGACGAATTGTGTTTTTTTTCTTCACGGTGCAAAATCAAAGATATAACAAGGTAACAGTCATAAAAAATGGAAAACAATTTCAAACAGCATAAACATCAAAATCATCATAAATGATAAACATGCTTCAATGATCCGAGCATGTCCATCTATTTCAATCTTCTGCTTCAAAACCTACAATAAGACAAAAAAACAAAACAAACGTAAATTGAACATAATTATTCAGTTATTATATACATATAATAAAATTAAATCTGACATCAAATCATGGTGATATAATAATTTTAAACACCCAATTTAAGAAATGCTATCATTTCAGGTCATTCAGAGCACATTTGCTCTGAATTCGACCGTCTCACGCCGTTTTTTGGTGTTTTATGACACTGAAAACACGTTTCCGGTCACCACGGTCAAACGACACCTCTGATTGACGTGCCTTCTGCCCGAACATTCCAAAAATCACACAACGGCTGTTGTCGTACGATTTCATGGCGTTATGAGTTTGTTCGGGTGGGTTTGACCCCCCCACGCGCCGTTTTAGCGCGCGTGGAGCTGCTGAAAATGACGCACTCGGCCGTACGGCACGCACCCCACATTCGATGGGCACGTCGTCTCCTCCTACACGTCAACAATAATATTCTTAATATTTTCATGTGGTTTCAGGTCATTCGGGGCACGTTTTCTCCAAATTCGACCGTCTCACGCCGTTTTTGGTGTTTTATGACACCAGAAATGCGTTTCCAGTCACCAAGGTCAAACGACACCTCCGATTGACATGCCGTCTGCCCGAACATTTCAAAAATCACACAACGGCTGTTTTCGTACGGTTTCATGGCATTCTGAGGTCATTCGAGTGGTTTTGACCCCCCCCCCCCCCCCCCGCGCCGTTTTAGCGCGCGCGGAGCTGCAGAAAACGACGCACTCAGCCGTACCGCGCGCACCGCACGTCCGATGGGTGCGCAGTCTCCTCCTACACATCAAGAATAATATTCCTAATGTTTTCATGTGGTTTAAGGTCATTCGGAGCACGTTTTCTCCAAATTCAACCGTCTCACGCCGTTTTTGGTGTTTTATGACACCGGAAACGCTTTTCCGGTCACCGCGGTCAAACGAGACCTCCGATTGACGTGCCGTCAGCCCGACCATTTCAAAAATCACACAAAGGATATTGTCGTACGGGTTCATGGAATTCCGAGATCTTTCGGGTGGTTTTGACCCCCCCCCCCCCCCCCCCACGCCTTTTTAGCGCGCGCAGAGTTGCTGAAAACGACGCACTCGGCCGTACCGTGCGTAACGCACGTCCGATGGGAACTCCGTCTCCGTATACACGTCACGAATAATATTCCTAATGTTTTTGTGTGGTTTTAGGTCATTCGGAGCACGTTTGCTCTGAATTCGACCGTCTCACGCCGTTTTTGGTGTATTATGACACCGAAAACACGTTTCCGGTCACCGCGGTCACACGACACCTCCGATTGACATACCGTCTGCCCGGGCATTTCACAAATTACACAAAGTCTGTTGTTGTACGGTTTCATGGAATCCCAAGGTCGTTTGGGTGGTTTTGACCCCCTCCACCTGCCGTTTTAGCGCGCGCGGAGCTGCTGAAAACGACACACTCGGCCGTACCGCGCGTACCGCATGTCCGATGGGCGTGCCGTCTCTTCCTACACGTCACGAATAATATTCCTAATTTTTTCGTGTGGTTTCAGGTCATTCGGAGAACGTTTGCTCTGAATTCAACCGTCTCACGCCGTTTTGTGTGTTTTATGACATCGAAAACGCTTTTCCGGTCACCGCGGTCAAACGACACCTCCGATTGACGTGTCATCTACCCGACCATTTCATAAATCACACAACGGTTGTTGTCGTATGGTTTCATGGAATTCCTAGGTCGTTCGGGTGGTTTTGACCCCCCCACGCGCCGTTTTAGCGCGCGCGGAGCTGTTGAAAACGACGCACTCGGCCGTACCGCGCGTACCGCACATCCGATGGGCGCTCCGTCTCCTCCTACATGTCACGAATAATATTCATAATGTTTTCGTGTGGTTTAAGGTCATTTGGAGCACGTTTTCTCCGAATTCAACCGTCTCACGCCGTTTTTGGTGTTTTATGACACCGGAAACGCGTTTCCGGTCACCGCGTTCAAACGAGACCTCCGATTGATGTGTCGTCTGCCTGACCATTTCACAAATCACACAACGGATATTTTCGTACGGTTTCATGGCATTACGAGGTCGTTCGGGTGGTTTTGACCCCCCCCCCCCCCCCCCACCCCCCACACGCCTTTTTAGCGCGCGCGGAGTTGCTGAAAACGACGCACTCGGTCGTACCGTGCATACCGCACGTCCGATGGGCACTACGTCTCCTTATACACGTCACGAATAATATTACTAATGTTTCTGTGTGGTTTCAGGTCATTCGGAGCACGTTTGCTCTGAATTCGACCGTCTCACGCCGTTTTCGGTGTATTATGACACCGAAAACGCGTTTCCGGTCACCGCGGTCAAACGACACCTCCGATTGACATACCCTTTGCCCGACCATTTCACAAATTACACAAAGGCTGTTTTTTTACGGTTTCATGGAATTTCAATGTCGTTTGGGTGGTTTTGACCCCCCCACCCGCCGTTTTAGCGCGCGCGGAGCTGCTGAAAACGACGCACTCAGCAGTACCGCACGTACCGCATGTCCGATGGGCGCGTCGTCTCCTCCTACACATCACGAATAATATTCCTAATTTTTCCGTGTGGTTTCAGGTCATTCGAAGAATGTTTGCTCTAAATTCGACCATCTCACGCCGTTTTTGGTGTTTTATGACATCGAAAACGCTTTTTCGGTCACCGCGGTCAAACGACACCTCCGATTGATGTGTCGTCTACCCGACCATTTCATAAATCACACAACGGCTGTTGTCGTACGGTTTCATGGAATTCCGAGGTCGTTCGGGTGGTTTTGACCCCCCACGCGCCGTTTTAGCGAGCGCGGAGCTGTTGAAAACGACGCACTCAGCCGTAACGCGCGTACCGCACATCCGATGGGCGCTCTGTCTCCTCCTACATGTCACGAATAATATTCCTAATGTTTTCGTGTGGTTTCAGGTCATTCGGAGCACGTTTTCTCCGACTTCGACCATCTCACGCCGTTTTTGGTGTTTTATGACACCGGAAACGCATTTCCAGTCACCGCGGTCAAATGACACCTCCAATTGACGTTCCGTCTACCAGAACATTTCAAAAATCACACAACGGATGTTTTTGTATGGTTTCATGGAATTCTGAGGTCGTTCGGGTGGTTTTGACCCCCCCCCCCACGCGCCATTTTAGCGCGCGCGGAGATGCTGAAAACGACGCACTCGGCCGTACCGCACGCACCGCATGTCTAATGGGCACGCCGTCTCCTCCTACACGTCACCAATAATATTCCTAATTTTTTCGTGTGGTTTTAGGTCATTAGGAGCACGTTTTCTCTGAATTCGACCGTCTCACTCCGTTTTTGGTGTTTTATGACACCGAAAATGCGTTTCCGGCCACTGCGGTCAAAAGACTCCTCCGATTGACGTGCCTTCCACACGAACATTTCAAAAATCACACAACGGCTGTTGTCATACGGTTTAATGGAATTCCGAGGTCGTTCGGGTGGTTTTGACCCCCCCACGCGCCGTTTTAGCGCGCGCGGAGCTGCTGAAAACGACACACTCGGCCGTACCGCGCGTACTGCATGTCCGATGGGTGCTTTGTCTTCTCCTACACATCACGAATAATATTCATAATGTTTTCGTGTGGTTTCATGTCATTCGGAGCATGTTTGCTCCGAATTCGACCGTCTCACGCCGTTTTTGGTGTTTTATGACACCGGAAACGCGTTTCCGGTCACCGCGGTCAAACGACACCTCCGATTGATGTGCCATCTGCCCGACCATTTCCAGAATCACACAACTACTATTGTCGTACGGTTTCATGGCATTCCGAGGTCGTTCGGGTGGTTTTGACCCACCCACGCACTGTTTTAGCGCGCACGGATCTGCTGAAAACGACACACTCGGCCGTACCGCACGCACCGAACGTCCGATGGGCGCGTCGTCTCCTCCTAGACGTCACGAATAATATTCCTAATGTTTTCGTGTGGTTTCAGGTCATTCAGAGAACGTTTTCTCCGAATTCGACCGTCTCATGCCGTTTTTGGTGTTTTATGACACCGGAAACGCATTTCCGGTCACCGTGGTCAAAAGACACCTCCGATTGATGTGCCGTCTGCCTGACCATTTCACAAATCACACCGCTATTGTCGTACGGTTTCATGGCATTCCGAGGTTGTTCGGGTGGTTTTGACCCCCCCCCCCACGAGCCATTTTAGCGCGCGCGGAGCTGCTGAAAACGACGCACTCGGCCGTACCGCACGTACCGCACGTCCGATGGGCGCGTCGTCTCCTCTTACACGTCACCAATAATATTCCAAATGTTTTCGTGTGGTTTCAGGTCATTTGGAGCACGTTTTCTCCTAATACGACCATCTCACACCGTTTTTGGTGTTTTATGACACTGGAAACGTATTTCCGGTCACCGCGGTCAAACGAAACCTCCGATTGGCATGTCGTCTACCCGACCATTTCAGAAATCACATAACAGCTGTTGTCGTACGGTTTCATGGTATTCCGAGGTCATTCGTGTGGTTTTGACCCACCCACATGTCGTTTTAGCGCGCACAGAGCTGCTGAAAATGACGCACTCGGCCGTACCGTGCACACCGCATGTCCGATGGGCGCTCCCTCTCCTCCTACACTTCACCAATAATATTCCTAATGTTTTTGCATGGTATCAGGTCATTCGGAACACGTTTGCTCTGAATTCGACCGTCTCACGCCGTTTTTGGTGTTTTATGACACCAGAAACCCATTTCCGGTCACCGCGGTCAAACGACACCTCCGATTGACGTGTCGTCTGCCCGAACATTTCACAAATCACACAAAGGCTGTTGTTGTACGGTTTCATGAAATTATGAGTTTGTTTGGGTGGTTTTGACCCCCCCCCCACGCGTCGTTTTAGCGCGCGCGGAGCTGCTGAAAACGACGCACTCGGCCGTACCGCGCGCACCGTACGTCCGATGGGCGCGCCGTCTCCTCCTACACGTCACGAATAATATTCCGGTGTGTGGGGAGGGCTGTCTGGAGTGCAGGGAAGGCTGTACGGGGTGCGGGTGGGCTGTCCGGAGTGCGGGAGTTCTGTCCGGGGTGCGGGAGGGCTGTCCAGGGTGCGGGGAGGGCTGTCCGGAGTGCGGGGAAGGCTGTACGGGGTGCGAGAGGGCTGTACGGTGTGCGGGGAGGGCTGTCCGGACTGCGGGGAAGGCTGTCTGGGGTGCGGGAGGGCTGTCCGGTGTGCGGGGAGGGTTTTCCAGAGTGCGGGGAGGGTTGTCCGGGGTGCTGGAGGGCTGTCCGGCATGCGGGGAGTGCTGTCCGAATTGCGGGGAAGGTTGTACGGGGTGCGAGAGGGCTGTCCGGGGTGCAGGAGGGATGTCCAGAGTGCGGGAGGGCTATTTGGGGTGCGGGGGGGGGGGGGGGGATCTCCGGGGTGCGGGAAGGACTGTACGGAGTGCGGGGGGCCTGTCAATATTCTCCCTTGATTTCAACTTACTAGATAAAAAAATTTCAGTCACTATAAATGGTCTAGTAAACCTGGACTTATTCTTACCAGACATTAGCTTCCATATTGAAGAATGAAACAACACTTTGTCTCCTAATTGAATTTATCCCTCCTATTTCAGTCTATTATGGATAGAGTTAGCATTCTCCATACATTGTTGGGTTTCTTATTGGGTTTTGGTCATAGTTTATAAAAATTTATCATCTCTGGCTTCATTTTTTTCAGTTTTCCCTAACTCTAGGTCAACGTTTTTGGAATACTAGATAGATTTATGATATAGCTCAAACCCAACATAAATATAAATAACAACCCTACCATTAAAAGCAGAAACACACCTCGTGAATATGATGCGTCATGCGTGTTCATCAATGACCTCTATCCGGTGGGCCAGGGGCCTACAAAAAATAAATATTATGAATATTTTTATCGCAAAAATAATTTAAATTAAATAAATAAATACAGTATAAACCTACGTCGTGTGATCCCCTGCACCATCACCTGAATGCACATATTCCTGCAGTGCTCTAACCTCAGCAGTCAATTGCGCATTTGCCACCTCGGAAGCCCGCAGCCGTGCCTCGAAATCTAACAGCTGCTGTGTCATCTGAGCAATAGCAGGACCGACAACCGCCGCGCGTGACACTACAGAACGAGGAATCCCTGTTCCGTAGGTCAAACTATATCCATGTCCTTCCCGACCAATGATGCGATGAAAGATCTCATCCCTTCTCCTGGGAAGCTGTCGCTGGTCCTCTGGCAGATGTTCTAATTCAAATTCAAATTGAGCCTGTGAAGTATTTAAATATATATACATATATTAAAATAATGATTTTATTTAGATATTGGTAATGAGTACAAGCACTCACTATCAATGCTGCAGCCTCTGGATCATTGCGATCACGAGTCCTCATCCACACCGACATTTTATCAGTTGGTGCACCTTGCTCCCGCAACTATATATGAATAGAATATAAAAACAAAACCGTATTAATTAAAAAAAATTAAAAATGAATAATAAATACCTCATGTCGGATCTAAGACACGTGACGAGCTGGGAGGACACCACTCGGAACTTTTTCTAGAATGTCTGGGGCACCCACATTTGGTACCCAGTGGTCCCTCTTGACTTTGCCTTTATAGTCTTTCCACATCTTACAGCATTTTCTCATACACACTGGTCGAAACTCATAGGGGCATACATTCAAATTTTTCTATTAAAGAAAAAAATCACATATGTTATTGCTGATTATACATAGGGAATAAATTAAAATAGTCTTCTTACCTGAACCGCCCTCCAAAGACGATCTAATGTGTACTGAGGGACAGAAGCCCAGTCACTCGTGGTCAATGGAAATCGATGTGGATCACGTATGATATGACCAAACTGACGAATAAATGCAGGGGAATTTCGTCACAGTGGATGAAATACCTCATCAAATGAAACATCAAAAGTTGTGTCAGAATTCCATGCTAATATGCCTCGACCAGGGCCTCTCCTGCGAGAGGAAGAAGCAGTCGGGTCTGATCCTGTTGAAAATAATTTTATATACAAATTGAAAAATGTTATAAATATATATATATCTGTTTATTAATTACATAAAAAATAGAGACAATGTCATTCAAACATACCTCGACCCTGAGACGTAGATGCCTCAGATGGATGATGTGGATCTTCAGCCTCTTCCCCTAACATGCCTACAGTCATGGAAAACATTAGTAAGGGGACTATCCAAAGTGTCCAAATGATAAATTGGACTGTTTAAAAAAAAAATCAAACTTGTACAGTTGTTAATCAAACAAAAAGGGATTGAATAATTAGTTGGGAATGAATTTTAAAAAATCAGAAAATTCACAAAAAAAGAAATAAAAATTATGTACAAAACCAATCAATGCATAGCCAAATTTCAAATTGAATTAATAAAAATTCAAGAAGCACATGAACCAAATGAAGAATACCTCAATGGAAAGATACACCAATAATAACATCATTATAACCTGAGTTAAATCACCCTAAATTTTTATAACTGAATAATATTCAAAAAGTGAGGATTAAACTTACAAGGATTTATAAAATTTTTACATAATTTATGATATCTTAGGCTGAAAAGTGGGAAAACTATTATACCTTTCATTAAGCATGAAAATCGATCGTTTCTCCTTCAACAGCCGCTCTGACCCAATAAATAACTTCTTCACGTTGAACTACGGTATGTTGATCAAGTTGTTGGGAAAAAAAGGAACAATCTCGGGTTCATCTTGTTCAAATACAAACACTCCTAGCCGAGACATTTTGGCAACAACTTGCCAACTTGGATTCAAAGGCAAAGTAACGAAGAATACTTGTTCCGCTTGTGATGTCAAAATGAAAGGTTCATTATCAACTCGTTCATTTCTCTATAACATATAGTTAAAATTCACCAATGAAAACTGATATTGATCGCCTTTACATCCACGCACTGGATCATCCCAATTACACTTTAACAATATGTACTTCAAACCGTGTGTGTATACAACTTCAATGATGTCTATCAATTGACCATAGTAATAAATAGAATCGACAAATGGACAACCGATTCCACTGCTTTGTGTTGCTCTTTTTGTCATCAACATCTTTAATGCGAAATCGAAAACCATTAGCATCTATAGATTTATAACAACGAGCCGTTATCGATGGACCCTCAGCCAGTTGGATAAATTCTTCAGTTAGCATGGGGTCCCCTAACTCCCTCATCTTATGAACCTACATAATTCATAGAATTCAATAATGATATATGAAGAAAGAAATTAGTATAATACTTCACTCATAATGAAAATAAATTTATACGTACATAATCTTCGAACCAATCATGAAATGATGAATAATGAGATTGTTGAATTTGCAACTCAGTCGCACGATACAGCTCTTATTTTATCTCATTAATGTGTTTTCTGCAAATGATAACACAATGCTTAAATGATCAAATTATACAAACAAAACATGTAAAAGTTAAACAATAAAAGTGATAAGATACTTACTGCATTAATGGTGAAACTGATGGAGTATCGAACAAGATATATCGATGCGCTTGTATCCACTCGATGTTGTCCATATCATATTTGGTTCCTTCTCCAACTAAACCATCCTGAATCTGAGATGGCTTATATAATTTTTTTTCAACATCCGTATGATATTCTACACAAAAAGTAGTACACTCATCCATCAAATAAACATTGGCTATTGATGCCTCTGGACGAGCTCTGTTGCGTACAAATTGTTACAGTGTACTCAAATACCGCTCAATAGGATACATCCACCTGAATTTCACTGGACCAGTAGCCATTACTTCTTCAGTTAGGTGCACTTTCAAGTAAACCATAACATCGAAAAATGAGGGGGGAAATAGTTTCTAAAGGTGACAAAGTGTAAGTACAATTTGGGCCTGTAAACTTTTTAAATCACTCATTCGTTGATTTCTTAAACAAAGCTATCTAAAAAAATTACTCATCTCAATCAACAGCTGAACAACATTGGGGGATAAACAATCAAAAATTGCTGTTGGAATCAACTGCTGAAGGAGTATGTGATTGTCATGAATTTCCAACCCTTGTAATGTCTTGCTCGTCAGATTCACACACTTTGAAATATTAGAAGAGTAACCATCAGGCACCTTGAGCATCTTCAAAATGGAAAGAAATGTCTCTTTCTCCTTTTTAGTCATCGTATACTGTGCAGCTGGCATATATGCCTTGTTTCCCTCAGCTAACTATAAATGAAACTGTTTCCTTAAACCCATTTCTCCCAAATCATAACGTGCATTAACATGGTCCTTTGATTTCCCACTGACTCCTAAAATGGTCCATAATATGTTATCACAAACATTTTTTTCAATGTGCATGACATCGAAATTATGCCTCAGCATGTTAGTTTTCAAATACGGAAGACTATAAAAAATACTTTTCTTTTTCCAATTGTGACTGCGCTGCCTACCCGTAGCTCGAATATTACGTACCGAAGGAGCCACCAAATCCTGAATTTCATATACCGTGCAGATGTTTTCTTCCTCAATCTGTGATAACATTTCGACTCCTGTCATGATCTTTGGTGCTGGGATGAACTCTCTAGAACCATCAAATGCCACTCTGTCCTTTCTGAACCTGTGCTGAGGGGGGAGAAAACGTTTGTGACCCATGTATGCCCATTTATTGGAATGCTTAAGCCATGCATATTTTTTACTTTTGTTGCAGCAAGGGAAAGAAAATTCCCCTTTCATACTCCAGCCTGATAAATTTCCATAAGGTGGGAAGTCATTGATTTTCCACAATAAAGCAGCCTGCAATTTGAACATTTCATTCACTTCACAGTCATAAGTCATCACACCATCGCCCCAAAATTCATTCAACTCATCAATAAATAGCTGAAGGTAAACATCAATCTTATCCCCTGGACTTTTAGGTCCATCAATAAGAGTGGAAAGTAATATAAATTGTTGCTTCATACAAAGACACGAAGGAAGATTATACAGAACCAACACCACGGCCCATGTGCTATGAGTTGCACTAACCATAGTCTTGAATGGATTGAAACCATCTACTTCCAATCCCAATTGGACATTACGAACATCTTTGGAAAAGTCGGGATGTCTCTTATCAAAATCCTTCCATGCATGAGAGTCTTCCAGGTGGGTTAACATATCACTTTCATGAACTCTTTCTGCATGCCATCTCATTAAATTAGAAACTTTAGATGACATAAAAATCTTCTCAACCTTGGTTTAAGGGGAAAGTAACACATTTGATTTACGGAAATCGGTTTCCCCTGTATCACAATCTGTTTTTGATGTGTCTGATTTCCCCTTTTCTCATTCCACCTGGAAGCACCACAAACCATACAAATATCCAAATGGATAGTTTCCTTTCTAAACAGCATACTGTTGTTTGCACATGCATCTATGGTCTCATATGTAAAACCTAAGTTCTCTATCAGCTTACGAGCATGGTAATACGACTCGGGAATCTTAGCATTGACAGGATAAACCTTTTTCAATAACACCAACAACATGTCGAATGATGTGTCTGACCAATGATTCAAAGTATTCAAATGAAACAACTCCATGATAAACGACAATTTATTGAAAGAAGTACATCCAGGATATAATTCTGTTTTTGCATCATCAATTACTTCATAAAACCTCCTCGAATCAGGATCTACATTTGAGCGAAGATTTATCTCACCGGTATCAAGATTCTAGATGTCAATGCCTTCAGGATCCAACCCACGTACCATTTCAGTAAGCATTTCATGCATTGGATTATTCATCCTTGCATCAACATCCATCTGAACTGTATCCGTATTTTCACATCGAACATATTCTTCTCCATGACGAGTCTAACTCTTATAATTTCTCAGAAATCCATTAATGAATAGGTGCTCCCTCACAGCATCTCGTGTGAATTGATATCTGTTAGCACATTTTCTACATGGTCAACTAATATAGTCACTTTCAAATCCTCTAGTGAAGTCAATAAACTGCATAATGCCATTGAAATACTCTCTAGACATTTGATTTGGAAGATCAATCCAACTCTTATCCATAATAATATCCCTATAACAAACATTTACACAAAACTTATTACATTTTCGTTTTTCATATCAAATATATTTAAAATAAATACTAATTAATTGTTTGTGAACCATTTATAAAATAATAATGTAAGTGAAAGCCCATGTCATACCTGATTGCACTACAAACCTGTAAGGGAGGGGAGCCGAAGGCAGTGCTGCGAGGGAGAGGAGAGGCAGCGGTGGGGAGCCGGTGCCGGAGCTGGTACGGCGAGGGAGGAGACGGTGAAGGAGGGGACGGGTGGCGGTAGTGCGGTGAGGGAGGGTATGAAGACGAAGGGGACGGGGGTTGGAGGGGTGCGGTGGGGGGTGTTTGGGGTGCTGGGGGGGAGGGACGAGGGGGCGGAGGGCTGAGGGCGGAGGTCAGAGGCCGGAGAGGCTGGGGCTGAAGGCCAGAGGGCGGCCGGAGGGCCGCCGGAGGGCTGCTCGAGGGCTGCAGGGCTGCCGGAGGTGGATGGCGGGAGGCCGCATGGTGACCGCAATGCGGAGGGCGGCCGGAGCCGGAGGGCGGCCGGAGGAGGGTGGGGCCGATGGAGAGCGGCTGGGCTGCCGAAGGCGGGTGGAGGGAGGCCCGAGGGCAGAGAGAGGTCGTAGGGCGGCCGCAAGGCGGAGGACGGCTGGAGCCGAAGGGAGAAGGGCGGCCAGAGGAGGGCGAGGCCGGCAGAGGGCGGCCGAAGGGAAGCGAGAGGGCGACCGGAGACCGGAGGGCGGCCGGAAGAGGGCGGGGTCTGCGGAGGGCGGGGCCGGCGGAGGGTGGGGGCCGGCGAAGGGCGGCCGACCGGCGGTCGGGGTGAAGGGGAGGGTGCGGAGATGGGGAGGGGGGCGGCGATGGGGAGGGCGTGGCGACGGGGAGGGTGCGGCGACTGGGAGGGCAGGGGAGATGGGGAGGGCGGGGGAGACGGGGAGGGCGCGGCGACGGGGAGGGCGCGATAATGGGGAGGGCGCGGCGACGGGGAGGGGGGAAGGGTAGGGGGGCGAATTCGCGACGAGGGAGGTGGAGGGGCGCTAAAGCCCCTCGTTTTTTTAGGGAATGGTAGCGACCGCCAATGGCGGTCACTATAGGTTAAGGGGCTCAAAAGCCCATTTTTCCATTAGTGGACCCACGTAGGATACTAAACTAGCTAAGCAGTTGGACCCACATAGGATAATGACTAGCTACTCTGCCGGACCCATGTAGGATAGCAAGAACAGAGTCAAACACTACCAGACCCACGTAGGATACATGAAAAGTTGTCATCACCGTCGAACCCACGGAGGATTTCATTACGGTCTTCATCGTATCCGAACCCACATAGGATTTCAGTGTAGTATTCATCACCGTCGAACCCACAGAGGATTTCAGTACGGTCTTCTTCACTGCTGAACCAATGTAGGATTTTAGTGCAGTCTTCATCGTCGTCGAACCCACAGAGGATTTTAGTACGGTCTTCATCGCTGTAGAACCCATGTAGGATTTCAGTGTAGTCTTCATCGCAGTCGCAGCCAGATCTAGGGTTCCCTCACACAGCATGCTCGATTCCGGGAGGGTCCGCTCCATGAGCCAAGGGGGGTCGATACATAAACTGACACGTAGTCTGGAGTTGATGTATCCCAGGGATCCGTCTCGACAAGAGGAACTCAACATGAAAGATGGAGCGTCAATCGGACGCCCGGTCTGAGAGTTATTGGCTTTTTCGTTCTAGGGGCCCAGTTGGTTTTTAAGTAAAAACCATCCCGAATGCACTCCAATTGCATCAAAAACTTGATCGGAGTAAGCCAAAAGGTTCGTCTCGCTATGAGGAATCCAACAAAGTGGACAGCACGTCAATCGGACGTTCGGAGCTCAAGTTATAAGTGTTTCCACTTCGAGGGCCCGGTTAGTTTCATGTTTGAACCAACCCGGCCGTACAAAATGTTCTCTGAAATCTTGAGTGTAATATACCTAACCGACCTTCTTGTTCCAAGGATCTCCATACAACTTACGGTGCATCGATCGGAAGTCCATAGCCCAAGATTTGGCCAAAAGAATGAACATATCCGGTTTTAGGGGGTTTTGGGTCCGGACCGACCCAGCCCGAGAACCCTTGGGTCAGCCCGAACTGGGCGACCCGACCCATGTCTGAGTCTGGCCCTCAAGGGTGCGGCCCGGCCCGGTGGGCGTGGCCCGGCCCAACCAGCGTGGCCCGGCCCCACCGGTGCGGCCCGGCCCGGCCTGGGCGGCCGGTTGGCCTCGCGCAGGGGCGGGTCGCGGGTGGCCAGATCTGTGCTAGCTGAGTTGAGCGGAAAGGGGGTGGGGGCGCTGCCCCCCTGATTGAAACAACGGCCCCCACGTGGGGGCCACTCCTTTTTTCCAGCATGGGGTTACGACCCCCGGTCTCCGCCTGAAACGGCCTGCCCGGTCCGGTCGGCCGGTGCTGCCGCCACGGGACCGCCGCGGTCCCGCCCTCCGAGGTGCCGTCGGTCGGCGGTTCCGATCACCCTGCCTTGCACCGTCGCGGCTTTGAGCCACGGCCTTGTCCGACCGATACGACGCGATGAATCTGCACCCCTCCGTCGCGGCCCCCGCTCCGGCTGCGGCCTCTTCGTGGTTCTCTGGCGCGGCGCGATGACACCGCGGCTTTGTTTGACCTCAACGGCGCGGCGCGACAGCGCCGCGTTTCTTCACCGCATCCCTCCATGTTTCCGTTTCACTGTGTAATTGCACCGCGCCGCCTTTTTTCAAGCCTCAAAAAACCCAAAAACCAAGGGGGACGAGGGTTGGTCGTGTTCATGCGGCCCGGCCTTCTACTATTAAGTTGATAACAAGCGGCCCCAAATAAAAGACGAAGAACAGAAATGATCATTCCATGAACAAAAATAACCCCAACCTCAAGGTGTCATCGAACGAAGGTTCATCGTGGGAAATAATAGTTGCGGAAGAAGGCATCGCGGAACAAGGTTCTGTAAGCGTCGTTGGCGTCACGGAGAAAAGAATGGTCGGCATCGCGGTACACGACGTCACGTCGTCGATCTCCGAGGATTCATTATTCTTAGTCGTCCTT
The DNA here is from genome assembly GCA_963277665.1 of Viscum album. Taxonomy (NCBI): domain Eukaryota; kingdom Viridiplantae; phylum Streptophyta; class Magnoliopsida; order Santalales; family Viscaceae; genus Viscum; species Viscum album. Next base: position 74,226,676 of record OY728156.1, read on the forward strand.
CATCGGAGTTCGGCGTTCTTCATCGGCGACGGTGCGTTGTTCGTGTTCTTCAAGGAGGAAGAAAAGGATTCCAAGGCTTGAGAAATTCCTCTCCAATACCTCGCGCACAACGAACCAACCCTTAATGAAATAAGACTTGTCTTACTTAATTAACACACAAGCCAACATCTCAATTTTAAATTCAAAATAATTCATTCAATTAATTGAATTAATTGAATAGTTTTAACCGTCCAATTAATGTGAGTGTTTACTCGACATTTAAGAGGGGGTGCGGGTGTGTTACCAAATGGGGGTTTGAGGAAGTTGAATAGGTGGGTCTCATGTGGGTCCCACCCTACTAATATCTTACCTAGTGGAGTAGGATATTGTGGGTCCCACTCCAACCACCATGCCTAGGTTTTAACTACTAAGAAATAAAAATTAAATTGGATGCACAAATTTTATTTTATTCATTGCATAACCTAATATTTTAATAACCAGACCCGAGAAAACGCAACTCCATAAAAGGTGTTCCTAATAAATTACCGGTGATGCAGTTTCATCAGTGCCCTTGGATTTTGTTTCCGAACAGTGGTTCAAAAGATAGAAAAACACGCTCGCTCGTTCACTGAACGTACCCGAGCTAAAATTTGGAAATTGTTTACGGGCACACCGGGCCTCAGAATCATGTGCCGTTAGAAATTATGTTCTTGGAAAATCCCAATGAAAATTAAGAAAAAATTTCCCTTGAATTTTACGGGTCTTTACATTACTCCCACCTCAGGGCTTTGTGTCCCCGTAAAGATACATCATAAACTATGGAAACAAATGTGGGTATTGTGCACGCATCTGAGCCTCCCGCTCCCTAGTGCTCTCCAGGAGGTTCATGTGCTGCCACCTGATGCGTAATAGAGGAATCGACCGTCCACGTAGGACCCAATCTTGTCGATCCTCGATCTCCACTAGGACGTCCACAAAGGTCTCCCCATCATCAATGTCCAGCTCCCCATGGTCGATGATATGCGTCGGGTCGTGCACGTATCTCCTCAGCTGAGATACGTGAAAGACGTCATGTACTAGGTGCAACTGAGGTGGTAGAGCCAGGCGATAAGCCACCATGCCTATCCTACTGAGTACCTGAAAAGTTCCGATAAAGCGCAGATAAAACTTTCTGCCTCGCCCAAATCTCCGTAATCCACGTCGAGGTGAGACCCGCAAGAAGACGTGGTCGCCATCCTCGAACTCCAGTGGTCTTTGACTCCTGTCAGCATAAGACTCCTGCCGGCTCTAAGCTATCCTCATCTGCTCCTGGATGACTTGGACCTTCTTTGTCATGGCCGGGACCATCTCCATTCCCACAAGTGCTGACTCCCCAGGGTCTCTCCAGCACAGAGGTGATCTGCAAGGTCGGCCGTACAAAGCCTCGTATGGTGTCATCCCGATGGTGGAGTGGTAGTTGTTGTTGTACATGAAATCCACCAAGGGTATGTGGTCCTCCCAACTGTGACCAAAGTCGAGGACACATACATGGAGCATGTCCTCGAGGGTCTGAATGGTCCTCTCCATCTGACCATCCATCTGAGGGTGAAAGGCGGTGCTCAGTTGTAGCTGCGTCCCGAATGCCTCCTACAACCCCTTCCAAAGACGTGAAGTAAAGCGAGTATCTCGATCATAGATTATAGATGATGGAAACCATCAAGCCGTAAGATCTCCTGAACATAGAGGCGTCCCAATCCCTCCACTGAACCCTACTCTCTGATGGGTAAGAAGTGAGCCGACTTGGTGAGTCGGTCGAAAATCACCTAAATGGAGTCATGACCTCTGGAAGTAAGTGGATGTCCAGTCATGAAATCCATAGATATCCCGTTCCCCTTCCACTCCGGGACCTTCAAGGGTTGTACCAAGCCTGTTGGTACCCGGTTCTCTTCCTTCACCTGCTGGCAGGTGAGGCATTGAGAAACGAACTCTTCCATAGCCTTCTTCATACCCGGCCACCAATGTTGTCGTCTGAGATCCTGGTACATCGTCGCCACTCCTGGATGTACCGCTAAAGGGGAATTGTGAAACTCTCTCAGCACCTCCTCCTGTAAAGCAACTGGTAGCATGGTACGTCCTCTTAAAAGGATGTCGCTCTCTCATCCTATAGAGAATCTATCAGGTTCCAAGCCTGAGGATATCTGCGCACACCGCGTCTCACAGTCAGCGTCCCCACACTGTGCCTCTCTGACCCACTACAGTAGTGGAGGAGTGACTGTGAGTGACTGAAGAAATGCTGCTCCATCTCTATCCATGAATGATATCTGCAAAGCGGCTAGCTGCTCCATCACCTCCCCGAGTAGCTGAATGCCCGTCCTCCTGTTAAGAGCATCGGCTACTATGTTCCCATTTCAAAGAGTATAGACTATCTCAAAGTCACAAACCTGGAGGAACTCAAGCCATCACCGCTTTCTCAGATTCAGGTCCTTCTATGAGAAGATGTACCTGAGACTCTGGTGGTCAGAGTAGACTGTAAAGCGCTCGCCCATCAGATAGTGTCACCACATCTTCAGAGCGAAGACCACTGCTGCTAACTCCAGGTCATGGGTTGCGTAGTTCTTCTCATGCTGCCTCAACTGACGTGATCCATACGCGATCACAGTCCGTTCCTGCATCAGGACACATCCGAGTCCGGTCCTTGATGCATCACAGTAGAATACGTACACTACACCCTCCTCTGGTAGCCTCAAGATTAGTGCGCTAATCAGTCTCTATCTCTTCTCCTGGAAGCTCTGCTGACATCTTTCTGACCACATGAAGGGTTTCCCCTTCTTCCTTAACATTCTGCAAAGCTACAAAGATTTATCCTTTGCTGAAAAGAGAGATCTTGTTTCATCCCTTGGATGAATCAAATTCATTGCCTAATACTGTCAATCCCATCATGATCAGTTAATTCATGCCATGGATGACGTCATAAGGCCTCGACGATGCAACCAAGATATCCCACCGTTACTCTCGCCTCCAAGGGATGAGTCACACTCTCGACATCAGTGTGTGGTTACTGGGTCTCCTCCAGTATAAATCACGCATGGGAGGGTCAAGTCAACAGTTTTTAACCTGAACCCCTTAGTATTAATATACAAAAGACAAGAAATCAAACGTCACTATTGAAAGTTTCTTTTATTACATCATCTCAAAGTAAAAGGACACAAAGCAACACAAACAAAGAATCTAGACGCATTATGGGAAAAGGCCTCCATGCCTGGAGCTTGTCCCGCACTTGTCCACCTTCTTTCGGAGCTCCATGATCATATTCTTCAACTGCCTGTTGTTGTTCTCTCCCCTGTGGTCGGGGTGGGCCTCCTAGTGGTGGTGGTGGTAGAGACTTAAAACATCGTCCACCACATGCCGCTTGACCAGCTCCTCGGCCTCATCCTCCTGCTCCCTGCAGACATCCACGGTCGAACCTATGCCTCTACCTGGGTGGTCCCTCAACCGTCTGTTTCCCTTATGCATGGCGGGTCGGGCAGTCACGAGCCATGTGGCTCTGCCGGCCGCATTCGTAGCACTATCTTCTCCTTGGAAGGCTGGCTCTATGCTGTGTGCCCCACACCTCTGATCCAGTGTCCTGAGGTCATCCACCTGATGGTCCGGTCCTCCTAGACCCCTGTGACATCTGTCGACTACTAGCTGCAGACAACTCTCCTACGTGCCGCCCTGCGGTAGGTCTCGCTGCTGGCGTAGGCTCAGTAAGAAAGCTCTCTATGAGAATGGCTTTCTCCAGTACTCCTGCCTGTGTCGGAAAACTGATGGAGATCATCAATGCCCTGATCTCATGCCTCAATCCCTACTCGAAGGTCCGGGCTCGGAAGAATGGGTCCCATACCATGTCCGTTGAATAACACGAGGGATCAGTAAATCTCGTCGATTATTTGGCGACCGTCATGCTGCCCTGCCGCAGCTGTAGAAGCTCCTGGATGCGCACCGCATGGAGGGTGGCCAGGATGAACTTCGAGTAAAAGAGGATCTCAAAGTCCGTCCGAGGAGATATGCCTCGTCATGCACCTGGAGCATCAAGCTCCACCATCTACCTACTGCCGTGTACAAGAGGCTCGCTACAAAGATCACCATGAGGTCAGCTGGTGTCCCCACTAACCTAAAAACTCAAAGAACCGCCTCCAGCCAATCCTCGACTGCCTGAGGGTCCATCTCCCCATAAAACCTGGGTGGTCTATGAGGCTGAAACTCGTGCAGTGCACTAAGGCGACGTGCACTATCAGCGGTTGGGGCTGGTATCATCGGTGGCTCGGCGTGTAGAGGTACCGCCGGTGCCTCCACTGAAAAAGGGCCTTGCACCGAGGCCTCGTCGCTCGGTAGGCTGTCGGCTCGCACAAAGCTCGGAACCCTAGATGGATACCATCGTGGGGCCATCCTTAAAATAAACAGGTGCACCACGGTCAAAAAATATACCTGTTGAGCTGACACAAAGTAATCACAATGAAAATTTTTGAAACACATATGCAATAAATGTTTTCATGCATTGAGTCGGAAATCAGAAGTCATAGTCCTGGTGTACGGATATGTCGTCCATCGCACCAACACTGGAATCCCTGGATGGATAACCACACTCAATACCCTTAACACAGTTGCTTCACATAGAATAAAGATCAGAGTCCTAAGTTCTGCGGTAGAACTGAATTCCTTTGATACCAATTTGTCACGACCCATCCTCGGGACCCGTGCCGTGACTACCCCAAGCCCACCTCCCAGAGGCCAGGGGCTGGAGGCTAGCACCAAGGTGTAAAACCTGACAAAAAAGGGGGAAGTCATTTCCTTTATAGAGTAAACAAACACCACATAGTAAGAAAGCAGAAGTAAACACTAAGTAAAACTGGGTACAATAGTAAGTGCGGAAAGTAAATGGGCCCGGATATAATCCGAAACTAAAAGTAAGGTACAACTGGAAATAAGTAAAACAAATGTAAGTAAAGCAGCAACGTCGAGTCGTCCCCTGGAAGTCCCACATGAAGGGTAGGTACAGATAGCCTCCTCATCTCCTCAGTTCCAGTCGTCCGCTCTGTGTACGTCCTGCCCAGTGGTCCACCTGCAGGTACCGACTTACTCCACAAGCCTCAACCACGATCAGCGTTGTCTATCTTCTGCATCCAACACAACTTAGTGCGGTCATAGCCCGTGTAGGGGTGTGTATACGCTACTCAGTAGGGACCCCGATACACCCTAAGGACTCCCAAAATCCACAAAGGAATGATACAATCACAATGTAACATCCAAAAATACTTAGGTTTATGCCCATACATATACCCAAGTCATCAATTCACGTTCAGCTCTAACATCCGACCCCAAGTTCGATCACGTCCACATAGAAGTACAACCCAATCCACACAGGATAACACAACCCAATCAACATAGGAAAACAAGTCAATCATATCGAAGATATTGATTTAAATTCAAGACTCATCTCACACAGGTATACTTCTTCGTAAGGTGATAGAGATTATCAGATATAGCCACTGATTCAACTAAGTTGGGACCCACGTAGGATACTAAACTAGCTAAGATGTCGGACCCACATAGGATACAGACCAGCTACTCTGCCAGACCCACATAGGATAGCAAGAACAATGTCAAACACTGCCAGACCCATGTAGGAAACAAGAACATTAGTCATCGTCGTCGAACCCGCAGAGGATTTTAGTAAGGTCTTCATCACTGCCGAACCCACAAAGGATTTAAGTGTATTCTTTATCACCATCGAACCAACAGAGGATTTGATTATGGTATTCTTCACTGTCGAACCCTCATAGGATTTCATTTTAGTCTTCATCGTCGTCGAACCCACAGAGTATTTCAGTACGGTCTTCATCACTGCCGAACCCACGTAGGATTTTAGTGCATTATTTATCACAGTCGCAGCCAGCTCTAGGGTTCCCGCACACAGCATGCTCGATTACGGGAGGGTCCCCTCCACGAGCTAGGGGGTCGATACATCAACTGACATGTATTCCGGAGATGATGTATCCCATGGTTCCGTCTCGACAAGAGGAACTCAACGTGACAGATGGGGAGTGAATCGGACGCCCGGTCTGAGAGTTATTGGATTTTTCGTTCTAGGGGCCTGGTTGGTTTTTAAGTCAAAACCAACTAGATCGCACTCCAACTGTGTCCAAAAATCGAGTGGACTAAGCCAAAAGGTCTGTCTCACCAAGAGGAATCCAAAAAAGTCGACGGCACGTCAATTGGACATCTGGAGATCATGTTATAAGTGTTTCCGCTCCGAGGGCCCGGTTAGTTTTATGTTCAAACCAACCCAGCCATACCGAAAGTTCACTGAAACCATGATTGTAATATACCTAAAAGACTGTCTCATTCAATGGATTGCCACGCAACTGATAGTGCGTCGATCGGAGGTCTGTATCCCATGATATGGGCAAAACAACGAACATGTCCGGTTTTAGGGGGTTTGGGGCCCGGACCGACCCGGCCCGAGACCCTCTGGGTCGACCCGACTCGGGTCTGGGTCCGGCCTTTTAGGACTCGGACCGGCTCAGTGGGCGCGGCCTGACCCAATCTTCATGGCCCATCCCAACTGGCGCGGCCCGGCACCACCAGCGCTGCCCGGCCTGGCCTGGGCGGCCCGGCCCGGTGCGGCCGGTCCAACCCAGGCGGCTGGTTGGCCTGGTGCAGGCGCGGCTCACGGCTAGCCAGCTCCGTGCTGGCCGAATTGATAGGAAGGGGGGGGGGCTTCCCCTGTGATTGAAACCACGACCCCCCACGTGGGAGCCGCTCCATTTTTTCAGCCGTGGGTTACGACCCCCGGTCTCCCCCTGAAACGGCCGGCCCGGTCTGGCCACCTGGTGCTTCCGCCGCAGGACCTTCGCGGTCCTACCCTTCTAGGTGTCTGTGGCCGGTGGTTCCGGACGCCCCTCCTTGCACAACCGCGACTTTGAGCGGCAGCCTTGTCCGACCAGCGCGGCGCGACGTCGCTGCGCCCCTCCGCCGCGACCCCACTCTGGCCGCTGCCTCTTCGTGGTTCTCCGGCGCGGCGCGATGGCGCCGCGGCTTTGTTCGACCTCAATAGTACAGCACTACGGCGTCACGCTTCTTCACCACATCCCTCCATGTTTCTTCTGCGTGGTGTAATTGCACCTCGCCGCCTTCTTTCGAGCCGCAACAAACACAACAACCAAGGGGGAGGAGGGTCGGCCGTGTTCGTGCGGTCTGGCCTCCTCCCATTAAGTTGATAATAAGCGGCCCCTAATAAAAGACGAAGAATGGAAATGATCATTCCATGAACAAAAATAACCCCAACATTAAGGGGTCGTCGAACGAGGGTTCGTCGCGGGAAATAATTGTTGCGGAAGACGGCTTCGCAGAACAAGGTTCTGTAAGCGCCATCGGCATCACGGAGAAGAGATGTGTCGGCGTCACGGTACACAGAGTTGCATCACCGATCTCCAAGGATTTGGCATTCTTCACCGTCCTTTGTCAGAGGCCGGCGTTTTTCGTCGGCGACGGTGCGTTCTTCGTGTTCTTCAAGGAGGAAGAAGAGGATTCCAAGGCTTGAGCAATTCCTCTCCTTTCCCTCTCGCACAACGAACCAACCCTTAATGAAATAATACTTGTCTTATTTAATTGACACAGAAGCCAACATCTCAATTTTAAATTCAAAATAATTCATTCAATAAATTGAATTAATTGAAGAGTTTAAACCGTCCAATTATTGTGAGTGTTGAGTTGGCATTTAATAGGGGGTGTGGGTCTGTTACAAAATGGGTGTTTTAGGAAGTTGAATTGGTGGGTCTCATGTGGGACCCACCCCACTAATATCCTACCTAGTGGAGTAGGATATTGTGGGTCCCACTCCAACCACCAAGATTTGGTTTTAACTACTTTGAAATTAAAATAAAATTGGTTGCACAAATTTTATTTTATTCATTACTTAACCCATTATTTTAATAAACACACCCAAGAAAACGCAACTCCAAAAAGGTGTTACTAAGCAATTACTGGTGCTGCAGTTTCATCGGTGCCCTCAGATTTTGATTCCGAGCACCGGTTCAAATGTTAGAAAAACCCGCTCGCTCGTTCACTAAACACACCCAAGCTAAACTTCAGAAATTGATTTCGGGCACACCGGTCCTCGGAATCAGGTTCCGTAAAAAACAACGTTCTGGAAAAATACCAAAGAAAATTAAGAAAAAAATTCCCTTGAATTTTACGGGTCATTACATTACACCTCATTATCATACCCATCAAAATAAAAATGTTTTGAATAACAATTACAACACGACGTGTAGACGGTAATCCGTACATACGAACATATGGTGACATGCCATTAAAAGGATAGATATAATAATGAATATGGATGTACCATATTTATAATAACATCATAGTATATATATGGTACTTGAGTTATTATTTTAGAATGGAAATAACAATGAAAGAAGAAGTTGAAGAAGAAAGGAACTTGAAAGAGGGTGGTGAAAAAATTACATCTTCTTCGGGTTCTTCCTTTTGATTTGGTCAAATGGGCTCCATAGGTTTCCTTTAGGCCTCTAGGTCAAAGTGAGGGAAGTTGGGAGGATATTTGGGCAGGGGTTGGCCGAGCCAAAATGCTTTTAAGGTATGAATTAGAGAGAAGGGAGAGTTCCCTTTTATAAGAGGGGTGAGGGGACCATCGGAAATGCTAGAAATATTATTTTATAATAAATTAATATTCAGTTTCTTATGGCTCCAAAGTGGATTATATAATGTTTATGGTGGTTATGGGTATAAATCCTTTCAACAAATAGATTTTAGATTGTTTTATGTCACTATATTAACCTTATCATTTATTTTTAACTCTTTGTTAATTAGTTTGACATTTACCATGCCTCTTTGTATTTTTATATTATATGCTTAAAAAACATACTATAAACATCCAAGAGACCCCCAAGTGGTCTATTAATAATATACCTATCATTATATAATTCCTTTTGTAGATCCTTAGATTTTTATGAATATAATATGAATTACTAATATAATATTTGTTTTAAAAACACTTTTTGGTCAGTTTTGACACTATTTGGTATTTTGTTTTTTCTAAATTCATAACAGCATTATTACTTCGATTTTTTTTTCTAACCAACCCTAATATGTTATATTAACCTTAAAAATTTGTTTAATTCACAAAAATTCCCAAATTACATTTATTTTTATATTTATAATATGAATTATTTTAATATTTCATTAATTAGGTAATTACTGCACCACCATTATGTCATAAATGAATTATATTATTTAATGTCTAAAATTTTAAAAAAATATCATTATGTAGGAACTATATTTCTCTTTCTAATAAATATTTATAATCATATTTATTTTATGTATAGCCGTATAGTAAAAAGATTTTAGTTATTAAACTTTTATTTTAACTCTTTTAACTCTTCATTGAATTAAAAAATAATAAATGTCCTTTTCTAAACCATGTGGACCAACATGATAATATTTTAATCTTAAGGTTGTTTTTGGCCGAGATACACTTTTCCAATAGAATTAATACATGTGTTAGGATAATATTAATATCATTTTTACCCTAAATTACCCTGTTTACTTTTAACCGTGGTAAAAAAAAGTAAAAAGTTTCTATTCAACAAAAATTATTTTTATCTTATTGAACCACATTTTACTCCTTAATATTAACTGTGTCTCTAGGGTTCTCAAAATTCCACTCACAGAAGCGGTAAATTTATGTTTTATGTGAATTTCCAAATTCTCATAGGAGGTGGGTAAAAGACAGGTGAAAAGTTCAATAAAATTTTTATATATCCAAAATTATTCTAAACGAACTCCAATAAATTAAATTGAACTTATATAGGTATTATGTATCTATTTTGATTTTAATTAAATTTAAATAAAATAAAACAAAAATTGGTTTTAAACTATAACTCATCTTATTTACTGTTCATCAATAATTGAATGTTTTCCGAAAATTACCACAAATTCACCCTAAGCTTATTTCGATATTGCGAATCCAAAAATGAAGTCCATTTTTAAAGATAAAATTTTTAAAATTTCCAAAAGTGGGTATTACTATTCATAACGGCTAGTTTGATTGGTTGTGGTGTGTGTTAGAACTCGAAGTTGTGTATAACACATGCTACTGTATCCTTCAAAAAGAATCATGTCGTGGAAGCTTGGGGTGTTAAATTCTCACCTACTTAAAGTAATTTCGTCCTCAAAATTTCTACAATACTACCGCATGAAATGACTCAGGAGATTCTTCATCATAATTTCCTCAGGTTCCCACGTTGCCGCTTCCATTTTATGGTTTCTCCATAGACATTTTACCAGACTAGTCATACAGTTTCTTAGCACTTGTTCTCTGGTATCAAGAATCCTGATGGGCTCTTCGCAATAAGATATATTGGGTTCTAGTTATAATTCCTCTTATGCGTGTCCATGCATTGGATCAGGATTGTATTTTCTCAACAGTTATACGTGGAACACATCGTGAACTTTGGAGAGACATGGCGGCATTTCCAAACGGTAAGCTGTAGGCCCAATTCGTTATGGAATTTCGAATGGTCTGATGTACATGGGACTCAATTTTCCTTTCATACCAAAATGTATAACACCCTTCCATGGAGATATCTTCAAGAAAATACATGATATCCTACCTGAAATTCCAAATCCTTCCTTCGATTTTCATCATAGATTTTTTTCCTACTTTGAGAAGCTTTGATGTGGTTTTAAATTTCATTCACCATTTCCATCGTTTCCTCCACCAGTTCTAGGCCTACGAGTTATCTTTTACCAATATCATCCCAACTTGTTGTTGTGTGACATCTATTTCTATATAACGCTTCATATGGTGCCATCTGAAATCTCGAATGGAAGCTACTGTTATAGGAAATTTCTACCAATGGTATATATTGATACCACATACACTGAAAGTCAAGTGAGAATGATCTCAACATGACTTCTAAGGTTTGAATTGTTCGTTCTGATTTTACATCTGTTTGAGGGTGGTAGGCAGTGCTCAAATGAAGTTTAGTATCTAGGGATTTATGAAGACTTTCTAGAAGCTTGATGTGAAACGTGGATCACGGTCAGATACAATCGATATGGGTACTCCATGAAGTCTCACAACTTTATTAATATATAGTCTTGCTAGACGTTCAAGTGGTAAATCTTCCCTTATAGAAAGAAAATGTGATTACATGGTAAGACAATCAATAATGACCCATATTGCATCATTCCTCCTAGGAGTCCTTGGTAGTCCCATGACAAATTCCATCGTGATATTATCCCATTCCCACTCAGGTATGGGAAGAGGTTGCATGACTCCTCTAGGTTGTTGCCTTCCAGCTTTAACATGTTGAAAAACCATACATCTTGACAGAAATTCAGGAATATCCCTCTTCATGTTTTCCCACCGAAAATGTTCCTTGAAATCTCTTTACATATTGGTGCTCCTAGGGTGTATAGAGAAATTGGAACTATGAGCATCATCGAGCAATTCTATTTTTAGATCAGGTATATCGGGAACACAAAGTCTCTTACCAAATTTTAAAATTCCATCTTCGTACACAAATCCACTCAATCTCCCATCATTCATAGCTTTAATATTCTTTTGAAACTATACATCATCGGTCTGAGAACTCATTATCCTTTCTAGTAAAGATGGTTTGGAAACCATTAGAAAAATTATTGATGTTTCTCCTTCCATGGTGATTCCCATGTCCATATTTACTAGATCCATGAAAATATGATCCCTTTCAACTCTCATCTTGTTCAAAACTCCATGATTTTTTCTACTCAAAGAATCTACCACCTTATTTTCCTTCGCTGGGTGGTAGTGTATCATGTAGTCAAAATCCTTGAGTAGTTCAAGCCATCTCATTTTCCACATGTTGAGTTCTTTCTGTGAGAAAATATACTTCAAACTCTTGCGATCAGTATAAATCTCACATTTTTCACCATATTGATAATGTCTTCATATCTTAAAATAAAATATTATAGAATCTAACTCAAGATCATGATTAGGATAGTTTTTCTCGTGAAATTTCAGCTGTCGTGATGCATTGGCAATAAATCTATCATTCTGCATAAGGACACAACCAAGTCCTTTCTTCGATGCATCACTATAAATAACGAACCCATCATTCCCCGATGGTAGAGTAAATATAAGAGAATTGAGTAATCTTCCTTTCAATTCATCAAAACATTATTCACACTCCTTTTTCCAAACAAATTTAACCCCTTTACATGTGATCTTCTTTAATGGGCTAGCCAATTGGGAAAAATTCGGGACGAAATGATGATAATAACCTGCTAAACCAATAAAACTCCGTACCTTTGTTATACTTTTTGGTGCTAGAAATTATTGTATTTCCTTTTTCATTGAAGTATCAAAAAAGATTTTATCCTTAGAGACAATATGTCCAAGAAAAGAGATCTCCTGAATCCAGAATTCCCACTTGCTAAACCTCCCATATAATTCATGTCTTCTAAGAGACTTCAGGATAATGTGGTAGTTATTTTCATGATCTTCGTAGTTTTTGTAGTATACCAAGATTTCATAAATAAATACCACCACAAAATAATCGATATATTCCCTGAAAAATTTGTTCATTAGATCCATGAATACAGAGGGTGAATTAGTCGGCCCAAAAGGAATTACTGTATACTCGTAATGCCCGTACCTAGATTGAAATGTTGTCTTCAGAATGTATTCCTTCATCACACACAACTGATGGTATCTAGATCAATGTTCAATCTTTGAAAAGTATTGAGCTCCATGCATTTGCTCAAATAAATCATCAATGTGAGGTAGGGGATACATGTTATTTATTGTTATAGAATTGATTTCCCTGTAGTCGATACATAACCTCATAGATCTATCTTTATTCCTAAAAAAAGGATAGGGGATCACTGGGGAGAAATACTAGGGAGAATAAATTCCTTATTACTCAATTCCTCTAGTTGTTTCTTTAGATCAACTAATTCCACAGTGGCCATTCTATAAGGGTTCTTCGATACAGGCCTTGAACCACGAATTTAATCAATGGAAAACCCAATTTCTCATTCTAGAGGATGTCTAGAAAAATCTTATGGAAACACATCAACATATTCATTCAAAATAGGTTCATCCTTTATTTAAACATTTCGTTCCTCACCTACAGTTATTTAATTCTCTTCCTCCCCGATAATTGACTTTAGTTGAGTTACTGGTGGTGGATCTAGATAAGAATTAGGTGGTGACGATTCTACTCTAAAGATTAGGTGTTCCATATCATCATCATCAAAAATTGTATCCTCCTTCTTCTTACAATAAATATTCACATCATGGTCTGAAAGCCAATCCATACCAAGGATTATATCAAATTCAATCATGGGTATGATGATGAGATCAGCAGATAAAGAACATTTGTATGCCCTAATGGAAACAGATCCAAAGAACTTTGTAACAATGACACTTCCCTTAAGAGTTTTAACTGTCAACTACCTTATTAAATAAAATTGGGAATATCTAATTTTCATGGAAAACTGGGAAGATATGAAATAATGTGATGATCCAGAATCAAATAAAGCATTGGCTAAACTTGAAGAAACTATTCAATTACCTTCCACCACAACTTTCGGAGCTTCTACCTCAGTAGTAGTGGTAGCATAATCTTGTCATTGATCCCTTGTTCTTTTCTGAGGTATGTTTCCCTAACACTTAGGACATTCATTTGAATAATTTCTCATCTCCCGAGAATTGTAGTACTAAACATTTGTATCTTCTTTCTTTCCTTTTCAATCATGAGCTTTTAGGCCTTTTTCACCACACTTGTAACAGACACCCATTCCCTTCAAGAAAGTACAAGGGTGTTTCTTCCCACATTTTCTACAGTATTGATATTCACCTTTTACCTTCATCCCCTTATATCCATTTCTAGAGTGATCAGTAGATCTCTTCTTCTCTTTCTTTTATTTAACGTCGTAAGACTTAGAGAATTCCTTTTCTGTCTTGATAGCACCTGAGACAATGTCTTCGTACGATGAGAAGGATTGTGAGACTAATGCTTGATGAAGAAATGGTTATAGCCCATGAAATAAATGATTAATCTTAATCCTAGGGTTACGTATATAATCTAATACATGCCTCACTAACCTTGTAATGTTAGCTTCAAACTTTGCGACTTTCTCATCCTCCTTTTGCCTCAGACTCAGAAATTTTTTTTCCACATCTGCTCTATGGTCACGAAGAATGTATTTCTCTAAGAAAAGCTATTTGAACTCCCTCCATTCAATATTTGATACTTCATCATCTTTCTTTGTGTTTTTAATTAATGACCACCATTGATCAACATCTCCATAGAGGCGGTAAACTGCCATGATAACTTTTTCCCTTTCACTACTCCCCAAGGCATAGAATATATTTTCTCCAAGGAATTTATCCATTGCTCTACTACTAAGGGATTTGTACTCCCATTGAATGTTGGTGTTTGTTTCCTTATGAATTGATCTAACATTGATCCTCCATTCTATAGATCTAGGTGATCCATATGAGTATGGTTTTTATTCATAACCTGAGTGAGTTTTCCCAGTATGGTGATAAGATGATCAGCACTGGTTGTATCACTAGCTCCACTATAATTATCTTGACAAGAGAGAAATCTCTACATGGAGTGCATGCATTGATACCATTTCCATTTCTTCCACTTGTCGCCATTTCTAAACAATGGAATACACTAGATTATCTTATTAATCGCAATACATAAATCCAAACTTATAAAACACTTAACATGAATTGAACAGTTTATGGATATAATCCATAATCATAACAATGTTTTCTTTGAGAAGTATATACTCATAAACCCTTTATAATTTTTTGTAAACAAAATGGGAATTATCCTAAGCATATCCCCCGGGAGTGTCGTAACCAAGAGTGAAGCAAGGCCCGTTATCATGCACTTCTTCCTATTTGAGTCTAGCTCAAAGTGGTGTTTTCAGGTTTTACCCCTAGGCACATATGTGCCAGATCCGCCTCTACCTGCTCGTATCCAGACAGAGATGTATTTCTCAGAAAACTCACAAAAGCTCTACAATACCAAAATTTTATAAATTTCTTCTATACTAATCCTCAATGTCCATCTTAGGACTATGTGCTCTAATCAGAGTTTATCTAAATCTAGCTTCCAAGGTTTTTACTAAACTTCCTCTGATACCAATTATAACATCCCGACCCCAGTTACTCCGAGTCGATGCATTATTACATAATATTTGCATGATTCCAAAATATCACGTCTCGAAAGACCGATTAGTTTAGTAGCCTTGGAATTACTATGTACATTCATAAAGGTTAAATTACATCATAAAGTAAATAACTACAACAACAACTTGTCTCCACACTCATATCCCCTTATAAAATCCCTGCAGGTCATTCATAAAATACTTCTTCACATCTTGGGAAAGAATAAAACATAGAAAGGGGTGAGCTCAGATGCCCAGTATGGATAACAATATAGCGAAAACTATCATAAATAGGCATAAACATTTAAGGCAACGTATAACTAAAACAAAATCCTTTTAAACATGAACTTCAGCATAATATGGAAGAAGTAAAATGAAATAATTCCATTTAATTATTCACATGGACATTCAACTAATCGAATAATAACATGAAATATCAATAACCACTTTCATAATGATGGAATGCATAATTCCAGACTATCATAACCACATAGTCAAGGCCTTGTGCCAAGACTAAAAATAAGATTTTGTCAAGGCCTTGTGCCAAGACACTATATTGTCTCATTAGACCTATCGATGCATCAAGGAGCTATAGCAGGCTCCACCCATCACTTATTAAGTCCGAAGCATTCCCTCATATGAACAGTTTTAGACATAATAGAAACATTCGTATTAAAACTAGCATATGAAATGTCAATAATTTCTCTATAAACCATGAATGGTATAAAAATAACACATCCTTAGTCAAACATATCACAAAACGTTCAATACAATATGGAAGTTTTTTATCATAATAAAAAACTTCAAATAGGCTTAAAATCCATCAAAGGATGATGACATAGATGAAATCAACACTATTTGAGAGAAATATCTCTTTTTTTAAATCATTTAAAAGTTACATAATTATAAAATAAAACATTTACTTTGAAAATATCCTTATAATATTGTAAGGGAAGCTTCTATGATTTTATAATTGTTGAAAATAGCCTCCCCTGCCGTATAAGTAAAAAAAATACATTCTTACCATAATTCTGTCGAAAAGGTTAAAAAGGAACTTGTTTGGAAAATGATAGAAAGATTACTTTATAAACATCATATAAAAAATCAACAAGGGTATAAATTAATTTAAACCATAATCCATAAAATAGTAAGAATGATTTGAAATACATTTTTAAGAAGCCTGGATGTGGATGATAAATTGGTCCCAGTAGATAATTACGTATAAACAACCTCGGATAATGAAGAGATTGAGAAATAAAAACTTACCTTGTACTTTTCCTTGGTTGAGGGTAGGTTAACCTAATATATATTGGTGAAATTTTTTTTATGAAATTATACAATAATCATATACATTAATATGATATCATATATGATCTTTTAACATTTCATTGTTAATAATATCTTAGTATTATCGTCGTTTTGGGTGTTAACTTACTCGTTTTTATTTTATATGTTTTGTTACGTAAGTCATGTTTGTTATGTATAAGTTCTATCTTATTCATATAAATAATGATATCAAGTCTTTATACATTATTTTTAATCATCAAAAGACAATTATACTTGAATGGATACGATGGGGAGTGAATCTCATCGCATTCGTGGAGACGGTAGTCCGTACGTACGCACGAGCAGCAATATCATTATTTTGATATTAAAATAAAATATAAATAGATGTTATATCATATATATAGAATAATTATCATGTTATATTTATTATTTACATCAATTACACATCATTATCATACCCATCAAAATAATAATGTTTTGAATAACAATTACACCACGACGTGGAGACGGTAAGTCGTACGTACGCACTTATGGTGACATGTCATTAAAGGGATGGATAGAATAATGAATATGGATGTACCATATTTATAATAACATCATATTTTATATAAGATACTGAGTTATTATTTTAGAATGGAAGTAACAATTAATGAAGAAGATGAAGAAGAAAGGAACATGAAAGAGGGTGGTGAAAACATTCCCTCTTCTTCCGGTTCTTCCTTTTGATTTGATCAAAATGGCTCTTTAGGATGGATTTATGATCAAAATAAGGCCTCTAGGTCAAATTTAGGGAAGTTGGGAGGATATTTGGGCAGGGTATGGCCGATCCAAAAGGATTTTAAGGTATGAATTAGAGAGAAGGGGGAGTGCCCTTTTATACGAGGGGTGAGGGGCACCTTTGGATATGCTAGAAATATTATATTATAATAAATTCATATTCGGTTTCTAATGGCTCAAAAGTAAATTATATAAATGTTAAGGTGGGGATGGGTCTAAATCATTTCAAACAATATATTTTAGACATATTTGGGCCACTATATTAACCTTATCTTTTAGTTTTAACTCTTAGTTAATTAGTATGACATTTACCATGTCTCATAGTATTTTTATATTTTATTGTTAATAAACATACTATAAACTTTCAAGAGACCCCCAAGTGGTCCATTAATGATACAACTATCATTTTATATGTAATTTGAAGATCCTTAGATTTTTAGTAATAGAATAAGAATTAATAATACAATATTTGTTTTAAAACTCTATTATGTCAATTTTGACACTATTTGGTATTTTGTTTTTTTTCTAAATTCATAATAGCATTATTACTTCAAAAAAATTAATCTAACCAATGCTAATATGTTATATTAACCTAGAAACTTTTTTGGAATTCACAAAAAGTCTCAAATTACATTTATTTTGATATTTATAATATCAATTATTTTAATATTTCATTAATTAGGTAATTACTGCATCACCATTATGTCATTAATAAATTATAATATTTAACGTCTAAAAATTATAAATAAAATATCATTATGTAGGAAATCGTTTTTTATTTCTAATGAAAATTTATAATCAAATTTATTTTATGTATAACCATATATTAAAAAATGTTTTATTTATTAAACTTTTATTTTAACTCCTTTAACTCTTAATTGAATTAAATAGTAATAAATGTCCTATTCTAATCCAAGTGGACCAAAATGATAATATTTTATTCCTAAGGATGTTTCTAGTCAAGATACAATTGTCCAATAGAATTAGGACATGTGTTAGGGAAATATTAATATCATTTTTACCTTTAATTACCATATTTACTTTTAACAGTGGTAAATAAAAGTAAAAAGTTACTATTCAACAAAAATTATTTTTATCTTGTTGAACCACATTTTACTCCTTAATATTAACAGTGTCTCTTGGAATTTTAAAATTCCACTCACATAAGTGGTAAAATTAGGTTTTATGTGAATTTCAAAATTCTCCTAAGAGGTGGATAAAAGACGGTGAAAATTTCACTAAATTTTTATATATCTATAATTATTCTAAACTAACTCCAATGAGTTACATTGAAAATATATAGGTATTATGTATCTATTTTTACCATAATTAAATTTATATAATATAAATAATTATTTAAATAAAAATTCTCTTTCAAACTATAACTCAGTGTTTTTACTATTCATCAAAAATTGAAATTTTTCAGAAAAATACAAAAAATTCACCCTAAGCTAATTTCGATATTCCGAATACAAAAATGAAGTCCATTTTGAAAGATAAAATTTATAAAATTTCAAAAAGTGGGTATTACTATTCATAACGCCTCATTCGATTGGTTGTGGGGTGTGTTAGAACTCGAAGTTGCGTACAACACACGCTACTGTATCATTCAAAGAGAAGCGTGTTGTAGAAGATCAGGGTGTCACATTCTTTTGTGGAAGAAAATGTATTCCAATGATGAAAAACATTTGCGGCATCCATAATCACCACCTCAAACTATAAAGAGACATGCCTCTCATGAACTGATGAGCCTCCCTTGAATGGTCCTTCGATTTTTCAATAAACACAATCACCACAAAATCTCCAATATGGCACCGTGAGAGATTTTCCACAACATTTAATATCTTATTTTCATTAAATATCCCCACCATATAAAAAATTCTAAACATGAAACTATTTTAAATTACCTTCTTAGTCTAAATAATAAATTGATATATTTGATGATAAAATATTAGTAGGAGATAACCTAGAAACAAAATATTTTTCAAATGAATCTATCCTTGAAAATAAAATTAATTATAAAATCTTTTGTGTGCTAATAAATGTTATATTGATTATTTTTATTTTTATTATTCACTCAACACTATAAAAAATAATTATACCTTATAGGTGTAAGTTTCCAATATAGAGAATCTCTATTTAAAACCATCATTAGAAATATACCCTAAATAGTAATTGAAACTTCTCCCCACAAACTTGACATATTATTATTTAATGGAAAATGATAAATTTCATGCCAAAACATCAAACTAATTGCATCTTTTATAGGAGAATAAACTTCTAGAAATTAAAAAATAAAAATACAATTTGATAGGATATAAATTATAATAAATCCCATATATTATCACAACCACATATATCCGCCATATTCTATTTGAATCTAAATCTAAA
The DNA here is from genome assembly GCA_963277665.1 of Viscum album. NCBI lineage: Eukaryota > Viridiplantae > Streptophyta > Magnoliopsida > Santalales > Viscaceae > Viscum > Viscum album. The sequence goes on from OY728156.1 coordinate 74,246,329, forward strand.
CATGTGGGAGAACCCCAATACAGACTCAACCCACCCCTCAAGGATGTACCTAAAAATGAAACAAGTGGTTATTAGGAATTGTAATCATCCCCTTATCATAGTCCCAATTGATGAGTGCAATTTATAAATTTAAAAACAAAACTAGATACAATATCATACAAAATGGGAATAATGATTTTATACCAACATGAATTCAGAATAACTGGATGGTTTTCATTTACTACCAGAAATTGAATCATGTGACGTAAAAATACTGATTTCTTATTACCTATATTGACCAAATGTAATTGAGCCTTTTCTGGAAGGGTCATTACTATTTCCATGATGTATTTTTAGAACATTCTCATTTCTTAATAGGTTTGGAGGTCAAGAAAAAAAAACATTCCCATTCCCATTCAGTATGTTTTCTTATCAAAGAATTATATTTGGGATTTTAAATTCCCTATATAAAATTCAATGTGTCATGTTATGTGGATTTAAATTCCAAATTGATATCATCTTGGTGGTATTAATTAGTGATTTTACTATTTATGGAACCTATTTTCAATGTTGTATTGGATGTTTTGATAAATATTTATAAAAATGCATTTTGAGATACATGGTTTTAAACATTGAAAAGTTTCATTTAATGGTGGATAAAATAAATTTTTTAGGAAATATAGTTTCTAAATATGGGATTCGAGTGGATAAGTAAAAAAATGTACTTACTTCTCACGGCCTTACATAGAAATTGTGAGACACATTAATTCTTTTTTAGTCCATGGTTAATTTTATAAATGGTTTATTATGTAATTTATCAAGATTTATTTTACCATAAATAACCAAATCAAGAGGGAGAATAACTTTGTATTTGAGGATTCATGCATGATATATTTTAACAATTTCAAGGTAATATTAACCTCAACCCCAATAATATTTCCACTTAAGAATAATGAAACAATAATGATATAATTTGATGCCTCTAATAATGCTTTGGGAGTTTTGTTGTCCCAAAAACATTATGGTCACCCACAATTGATAAAATACAAATAGAAAAAAATAAACCCATTCCAAAAAAATTCACCGGAATAGATAATTAGTTTCTTTCAATTGTTACTGGGTTGAAAAAATTTGTTCATACCTGTTAGGATGTAAAGTAACTATTTATTCTGATCATAAAAAACTCGGGTATTTTCTCATGAAAGAAAATGAAAATATGAGGATTTTGGTCGATTTTTCTACCACAATTAATTAAATTAAATAACAAGGAAAAGAGGGTTGTGAAAATTGGAAGCAAAACACACGAGTATATCCCCTCACAGTATCATGGTAGGTCCACCAACTAAAACAAAACATGATGAATCATTCCCTAGTGAGATACTACAAAAACATAACCCAATTTCCATGGAATTATGAATCGGTCAATTTTCTAGTCACATAAAAGGTTCCATATTCATTAATAAGAATCAACCAATTAAATTAAAATCAATGTAAGATAATATTCTTGATTAGATACTTCTTTAATGAAATTCTACAATGACTAGGTAAATAGAAGATGCATCCCTAAGTAATAGATTATTTGTGTACTCTCATTTTTTTCAAACAATTTTATGTAGATGAAATTTTGGAGATCAGAGTAATTTTGGTAAGGTATAAACATCTATATCATTTTACCCTTAATTTTTTACATATTCATATAAATTTTATAAATCATGTCAAAATTTTGAACTTATAGGTGGATTTTCTAAAATACATAAAATTCAACAACAACATTTAATTGTCTTGAAGTATTTTTTGTATGGTGATTTTATTCCATTATTAAAATTTCTATATCATTTATTTTTTTATATTATTTGTATGGGAGTGTATTTTTATTTTAAATATAGAAATTGTTTTCTAGAACTGATGATTCTGAGGATTTGATTAATTTCTATAATCAAATATTTTCTGTTGTATTATAGTGCATTTGTCTAGAATTAGTGACCAATGCACACACATCTATAAAAAAACAATATATCCCTCATGTTGAACTAAATATTAATCCACATTTCCTAAAATTCCAACCACCCATAGAAAAATAAGAATGGGAAGGTGTCTAACCGAGAGATGAAAAGGACTGTTAAGAAGTTAGTTCAACCAACATTAAAGGACCATAGTAAGAAGATTGAATATGCACTACGATTATATAAAAGTTCCTATAAAAACTAGTTAGGTATATCCCCTTATAGAATTTTTTATAGAAACCATTTTAACTTTTCAATTGAGCTATTTTAAAAATCCTTTTGGGTTGTACAGAGTGTAAACATGGATCTTGGTATATCTAAAGACAAGATGATGTTATAGATGATGAAACATGAAGAGCTATGATGGGAGGAATTTAGCAACATATTTATATATAAGGAGAAAGCTAGTATTTTAATTGAAGGTATAATCCACAAAAAATAAATCCAATTTCGAGACAATGAACATTATTATTTTCAAGAATTTTTTAAATTGATTGTGCTATACCTAATACCTAATACTTTCCCATTTGGTTGAGTCTTAATCAGAGGTGAATATTTAAAGAAACTATTCATGTTGAGTATATTATAGTTGGAACATCGCTATTAATACTTTTAGAAATAATTAATAAAGGATCCCAAAATTGTCCCTATATCCATCGATTAATGGAATTTCATTTTATCTCATTCCCTAATATTATTCTACATATTAACTCTTTAAAACTAAATTTACTTGATAAATTCATGTTGGAATTAACTAAAATTGCATCTATTTTATGTATAAGGGAGAGATACAAGTAATATATGATTAATGTACTTTTTATTCTTTTCTTTGTTTGATTCCAGATGACTTTGACATAAAATAAAATTAATTAATTAATGTCCATGTCTATTTTTGGTTATTATTGACTAATTTATATATTGATTTGTTTTTAGATTTTTAATTTTTTTTAGATAAGAAAACATGAGATAAATTATATTATTTCTATATATAATATGATTCTTTAGTGGTGGGAGTCCATCGGATCTAGAATTAGGATTGTTAAATGAGTGTTGGATGATTTTGTTTACAATTTTAAGAGATAATATCTCTTAGTACAAGGCGATGTGTTTTATTGAAAAGTCCATTGTTGAATTAAAATTATAAATGATGAAACTCAAAATGTTGTATAATATATATTTGAAGACATTAGTCATAGGAATTGGGTAATAAATACCCTTCTATATATTTAATTATTTTATAGCATAATACATGCCTGACAAATAATCCAATAGGTGACTAATTCTAAAAAAAGAATCTATTAATGTGAGGGGAATATTAAAGCCATATTAATATATGAAATTAACTTATAAAAATACCATTTACGTTGTATCAAGGATGTGTGAACTAAAACATTGGATTAATGATCTTAGGAACGAGGAATTAAAGAAATTGTCCCTGGTTAAAATTATAATTCCACATAAATCTATTTATTTCACTCTCAGAAAATGAAATTGTACTTAATTGATGAGAGGTGGTGAGATTAATTCATATAGGATGAATGATGATTCAAGTAATAAATGATTATATGATTTTATCCTTCTCTAGTTTGTGTAGAAAATCCTAGGATGGAAATATCTATCCAAATAAAAAGAATTTTTTTCATTCTAATGAGTAAAATATTCTATCTGTGGAGGTGTTATAGAAGAAAACATTTTTTAAATATTTATTTCCTTTTTTATGATAATTAACCCCATAATTATAATTATTACTATTTAATTAAAACAATATTTTCCATTTTTTTGTGAATGTTTAATTTACATGATAAATGGATAAAAATTTGTTATTTTAATATTTTATTTAAAAATAATAATTAGAATCCATAAATTAATGTTTTAATTTTTTTAATATAGATCATTAATGGATTCTAAATCTAAAATTTATTGTTTTTATCACTTTAGGAATTAATCTGAACAAGTAATTTATTGATAATTGTTCAATTTATTATTTTAATTAGTTTTGATTTACCCATATTCGAGGAAATATTGAATCATAAATCTCACAAGCTATTTAAGGAAAAAGGATACAATTCACAACATATGTAATGATGTAATAACCCTACCTCAAGGAACTCAATAGAAAAATGACTGATATTATCAATATCCATCTATTGAATGTGAAATATCAAACCTTCAACGATGATATAGTGACATCTCAAGTGACCACATAGTTCCCCTGAATGAATGCACCATCATCTCCACCTTCTTATAGAACATATTACTGCCACTCAATCAACCTCAAGTGAATATAATTTGATTCATGGATCTACATAAAATGTAAATTGACTACAATTTTAGATAATAAACCTAAAGGGATTACTTTCAATCAACCACTAGAGACTCAAAAGACCACAAGAAAGAATTTATCTAAACATGAAAACTTTCTATTAGGACATTACTTATGCATTAGCTATTAAAAGAGATATATATGGTTATATGTCATGTTTCATGTTCCAAGTATAGTATCATAGTGAATGATTCATTTCATATAATGGAAATAATCGCCTATATGAGGGTCATCCAAGTGGGAGATCATATATAAAGGTACCTCCCCATATCTACTTCAATGAAAGTGTATTCTCAATACTACTTATGTTATGTAATGTTCCATCTCATGATCATGTAAGTATCAGGTAGCTTCACCCACGTATGGGTAGATGTGTAGATGTGTTTATTAGGTAGTCACTACTACATTAATGTGATTTCTATATTAAAATGACTATGTAATGGTTCTATGAATAGTTTTATAGATACCTATGGTTTAAGAAATCACTCCATGTAATACATAAGGGTTATTCAAACAAATAGATATTTCTGTTAGGTTCATCACACCACTGCTTCTGGAATAAGGGTTCCCAAGAGAAATAAATGTGAATTTCCTAAATCAATATAGCTCATCCTAAAAAAATTACATCTCTATGGTTTGGATGAATCGAGTAAGAAAAACTAGATTTGGACACACTCAGATCATCCATGGGAAGAAGTATATAGCGATCATAGGGAGAATCATAGATAATCATGTGAATTCAAGTTACCCAATTGATACACTCCAATTATTCACATAGAAAAAACAATGATAAATGAATTGGGAAATTAATTTGAGTAAATTAATTATTATTCAAATATGATTGATAAGGAAGGATTTCATGAGACTCACTTTGAAAGTTAACATACTACAAGAATGGTATACATAATTTTAATATTTGAGACAACTGTTCACTCAGGATAGGGGGAACATTATAAATTTCATATCTATAGTTGATACATTTTATTATTTTCATTAATAGTTGTTTTAATTATATTGTGATGACACACTAAGACATTACTGGATGATCTTAGGAGATTCCCCTTTACCCATGTTATTTAATTTTGATCATTAATACACTATCTCTTCTAGTAATCTCTATATATTTATTCAAACAATTAATAAATTATTATATTTCTTTATTTCTATTTTGATTGAACTCTTCTTCCCTACATTATTTGATGGAACACATAGGTCACATTGGTTTTCTCTACTACTCATGAATATGAGAATTAGTTTTATTTAAGTGTGATTGGAGATTTAGAATTACGAGATTTGGTGAGAGTAGCGATTATAATGAAAATTACATCATAAATGATTTACTTGAAACTTCCGTTTAGGGGTAATTAGTGAGGAATCCCTTAGATATATTATATAAGAGTAAATAGAGAAAAATGATTTAAAGGGTAATAATTGTGATATTAATGGTTAGGAAAATTTCCATTAAACAAATTTTAAATATAATAATATATAATCACTGTATTTACACATATAAACCCTTAAATAAGAGATTATAAAACCCAATACACACATATATCTAGAGGAAACATGATTCAATGACTACAAAATTAATTGATGTTTAAAATATTATTTATTTTGGGACCCATGAAAAAGTTGTCATTTTCCACCCATAGTGAGCACCATGACCATCAATCCTAGTCTACACCATTAGTAAACTTCCATCACCACCTATGAATCACATATACAAATCTTATTAGTGGTCAACCTCGTAAAAATTATCATATCAAAACATGTCACATCACATATGGTGTTCAACATCACCCACACACACATGACTGGCCCAACACATTTCCATGGAACCATCTTAGTCATTGCGTCATTAAAATGATTTACATAAAAGGTTTCATAATTCCCAAAAATCTCTGGAAACCCAAATCAGACCTTCCATGCCTTACCAGGATCACCCACTCCATTTCATACAAAAGAAAACATTCAATATCTCCAAGGAACAATAAAACGGTAAAAATTTCATAACTATTCTTACCAAGACCACATCACACATTCCAACATACCACATAGTACATAACACAGGTAATATTTAAGAATAAGATAAATACCACCGGTTATGATTTTTTAGGAATCCATTGATTAAAAATCTTATCTAGTTTTATCCTAATCAAAAGACCTAAAAAATAAATGAAAATCCAAAAAATTATGTTTTTTCTAGTGTGGATAAATAAATGAAGATAAATATGAAAATTACTCAACTGTAGATAGTAATACATACCAGTATATGCCTCATGCTTCATATGTGATATGATTTTGACAAGAGATGAACTAGATATCACTTATGAAATAATAGTGAGGTGGGAGCACTATTATGGACAATTTCTCCCACTTCCATGTCATTAACCAGCCCCTAAAATCCCTTAAAAAAGTTTTTTCATCATTTATTTAATATTTATATGGTTTTGGAGCCACTTTTAATCATTGAAAAAATTTGGTGAATGAAATTACCTAAGTATAATTATCTTACTATAATTATGATTCCATAACAAGCCAAATTTTTTCATATTAAATTATATTACTAGAAATATATTACTAGATTTATCATACTATAGTTATCCAACAAGAATTATCCCATTATAGTTCTCCTATAAGAATTATCCTATTATAATTATTTCACTATAATTTCGTTATTATAATATTGATTCTAGAATAATCCTTATTTTCAAAGAAAAAAATCACTTTCTAAAATTATCTTTCTAGGAATCCCTATCAGGAATTATCTAACTAGAAAATTATTTAAAAAAAGTAATATTTCCTCAAAGAAAATTATATCACTGCAATTCTCATACAATAATTCCATTATTATAATTCTCTTACAAATTATGTAATTCTAGAATAAGGAAAATTTTGAAAAATGATCATATCTTATTCGGAATAGTGTTTTGAGAAAAAATATCATACTTGAGAAATATCATATTATAAATATTTTTTCCAACAAAAATATCATACTAGGAAAATATCATTCTATGAATATGGTTTCTAACCCAAATAAATTAATATAAAATTTTCCTTAAATAACTTCTGAATAACACACCGCATGTCTAAAAAAACAAGAAAACATTTTAAAAATTATTTTTAACCCTTAAACACATATAAAAACCCTTAAATAGTTGTAGTTTATATTGGACACAATTTTTGTTACCCCTCCCACTAGGTATTTATTATATGTTAATAAGAAAATTATTAATACCACAATCCCACCTCTAATAATATAGCTAATGTTGACCAACACTGAGTGTGGATAACAATCTCATAATTGGCCTTAGATAATTGTACTCATATGCACACATGAATAAAAATCTCATATAATTCTAAAATGTTAAATAAAACTAATAAAAAATCAGTTAATATATAAAAATCCTACAATCAGATTTTTATGACTAATATTGGAATTTATAAATAACCATATACAAGCCCACCAAAAATTATAATGATTCCTAACATGCTAGTAAGTGGGGACTATATTCAAATGTGAATCATGGAATGAAAAATGAACTATCTATCCCAATTAGATCTTTGTCAGATCTTAGTAGACTATGAACCCTATCAAACAGTGTATTATCTGCATAAGATGCAACATGTGCGAGTAGAGCCTATACAGGGGTGGGTATAAAAGTACTGAGTAGGACACCCAGTCAACACAAAGAATAAAGCATCAAGAGTAGTCATATCATCACTAGATATGTCAATAATAGTATGACACATATAGTTAAAAATATATACTCATTTTAGATACTATGTCTCTAGGTAAGTTCACAACCACATTTCCACCCTCAAATTCTTCTCGAGAGTAATCAACCTCACATACTAAGGAGGACTCACTCGATGAGTCTGATATCACTGATAGAGTCCATCTGTGATGTATTTCTCATTAGGTCACAACATTAAAAAGTAAAATCTATATCTTTTAATCGATTGACACACATATGGGGATCACATCTAGGGATATGTTGTATACCAACAATCGAATCTAGATTAACCTAAATGTAGGGGTATGGGGCCCGTGTGTAATTGGTCACAATGATTTTGAGAACCCACATAGGTAAATAGGAAATAGATGATCCCATCCCAGACCTCTAAGACTATTTCAACAACTCTATCTGAAACTAATTCCTTTTATAAGATTAAAATCCTTTTTCTAGGATGTAATGCCACATGAAACAATCATATGGATGGATTGAGAGAAATAACACTAAGTAAACTAATTCAAAATGAATAGAAAAATGGCCTCTAACCTCCAAATAAAATATACAAAATGTTTTCTTATAGTACACACCATTTCTTATCGATCCTAGTTCTACTCAAGTGCACTAGCCCATCCCTCTGTACCCCAAGTTGTTCCCATTTACTAGGTTTTTTCTCTGTGCATATGTTCACGTATAATTATCAGGTTGATCTCATATACTCTAAATGTTCCATTTTTTATTTTTCCATTTTTTTTGTATATCATCTGAGATACATGATGAGCCAATAGGTAGGGTTCACTGGAGTGTGATACTTTTCTTATCCATGGAATCCCTGACACCACATCCATGGCCCCACACGACATGTCCCCTTGTATTTCATGTCATGTAACTCATGATTTCCATAATCTAGTTTTTCTTTATGACGTAACATAATTACATATTTTAATCACCCAATCACACCTGTGATTCTCGAATCTTTTGGTATATTGGCCTTACCGGCACTGATGGAAAAATTATCTCAACATATTTCATGAGAATTGCCACTCATAGCCTCACCTTCATCGTACATATAAACCCTTTCCATAAATTATCTAATACAGTCCCAAATCATCTCTATAATTGTCTTACATGAATCTCATCAACATGATTAAATATAATCAGTGGTATCAATCCATTGCATTGAAGGATTGGTTTGGAACTCTATATTACTAGTTATTTTTCAAACCCCCAGTCAAATAAAATACCATCGATGAATTCATGAGAAATGGGTTAAGAAATGAATAAAAATTAATATTAATGGATCTAATCCAATTATTTTTTTGGTCTCAATTCATTTTTTTATAATGAAGAAAAAATATTTATAATTAATCAATAAATAAAAATCTCAAAATCCCAAGGATAAACCCATACACAAAAAATGATAAAACTAATAATTTATTTGATGGTTGATTTTATCTTATAAAATTTTAGGATAAAAGTATATGGATAAATAAATTTAAAAAAAATCCCAATTGAAGTTCAGATTGATCCCTACTGGTGAATGATTTTGTATTGACGTCGTCGGTGAGATCCATGTACTCCATTAGCATGGATGATTAATTCATTGTTGATATGATGTAACTCACCAATGTCTATTCAATATATCATCTTTAGGTATCTAGAGTAATTTTTATAATAGTACGACTCACCCATGATAGGGTATTTATAGAGGAAGGATTTAGGTTGTTTCATAAATGAAAAAAATAAATTTAATTAATTAATTAATTATTTTTATTCCATTTGAAAAAGTTTTCACATATTCGCAACACTAAAAAATTTGATGAAATAAATAGGTTAAAACCCATGTTTTGAAATCAATGGTAACCATAGATTTATGATCAAATGATTCATTCATGATTTATTAAACTTTTTTGTAAAATAGTTTGTTTGTGATATTAAAATATTAAATATTTATCAAATATAAAATCCAAGCGCACCCATCATTGGAATCTATATCATCTCAATGCCTAGATCTAAATATATTAATAGGCATATTATAAATCATTAAATAGAATAATAGAGTCATTAAAATCTACCAACCAAAGGTATTTTCATCGTAATAATATAAAAGGACAACTAAAAAAATGTGAGTATTGAGGTAGTATCTAACTCTCTCACTCGTAGGTACTCTCGTGAATATTCTTATGTTGCCGTCATACATGCAAAAAAAAATATATTTACCATGAAGGATCCATTCCTAACGATCCTTGATCTCCACTGGGTAATATGAAATGGTAGCTCTTTTATTTATGTCCAACTTTCCCCAATCGGTGACATCCGACGAGTCATACACATATCCCTACAACTGCGACACGTAAGAGATATTTTATACCTGTTCTAACTATTGAGGTAGAACAAGTGGCATGACACTAATAAAAAATTGTGTATTGTTTGAAAATATATGATGAACCTCATAGATAACATACTACCCCAAAAAATCATCATAATTCATGCTGATGTGAGACCGTCAAGAACAAATACTATACCTCCTCATAATCAAAGGTAATACATCATAGAACTGTATTTGAATTTTGATTGTACAATGAAATCATCATATTCTCCCATATGATCTTCATCTTATCTATTATAACTCGCAACACCTATAGTCTCAAATTGTCGACTCACATGGAACAGTGAAATAAAGTGGTGAACTAAATGGTCACCTGTACAAGTTCATGAATGGTTCCATACCAATGGTCGAATGATATATGTTTTTTTATAAAAACTCTACTAAAGGATAATGATCCATCCATCTATGTCCAATTTCCAACATGAAATCCCACATAATGTCCTCTTAGACTTGAATGGTTTTCTCAAACAGGATATCCGACTATCGGTGAAATGCCATGCTCAAATGAAATTTAGTCCCATCGGAATCATACAATCCTTTCTTAATTTTCAACATAATGTGAGACTCATTGTATAAAATTATTGTGAAGGGGACTCCATGGATGTGGACTATCTCATACACTTAAAGGATTATAAATATCTGTACATTACTCTTCTCTCAAATTTTTACGAAGTGGTATGAAAGGGTCAGTCATTCTATAATCACTTAGACGACATTGTGTCCTCCATACATATATGGTAATTTCGTCATGTTGTCCATAGATATCACACCTCATTTCTACTCTAGAACTACATGGGGTTGATATAATACTTGTAGAACATGGTTCTCAAAATTCACTTACTTAAAAGTGAGGCATTAAAGAACAATCTCGTCTACACACATCTTCGTTCCTAACCACTAGAATGGACATTGAATGTACTGGTACATCTACCACATACATGGATGTACTGATAAAGGGGATTTGTAAAAATATCTCATGACCTCATCCTAAAATTCCACCAGTACCATATTCTTTCCTCTAATCTGATAAAATTCTCGAAACCTTCTGATAATTCATCAGAATAATGCCAAGTGGATATATGAGTATGTAAGGTCTCATAGTCAGTATCCCCAAGTTGGGATCCTTATGATGTTTTAGTATAGGTGGGGTAATAACCCTTGACTATAGCTACAAAGCACTATCCTGGTCCTCTAACGGCATCTACAGTGAGGCTAAATTCTTTGATTTGTTGACTAATAACTCATAACAATATATCCTTCTATGATCCTCTTCCACCACTTCCCCCTTCTTAAGAGTATATACTATTTTGATTTCATAGTCCGAAAGGAACTCTAGTCATAACCTTAGTCTCAAGATAAGATCCTTTTAAGATAAGAGATACATAAGACTCTTTTGGTTAGAGTAAATTATAATCCACTCACCCATAAGGTAGTTTATCAATGCATTCACTGTAAAGACTACCACTTATAATTGAAGATCATGTGTCATGTAATTATTCTCATGTATTATCAACTTACCATACCCAAATCAAATTACTTCCTACGAAAAATTAGAACAAACCCAAATCTTAACCCTATATCATCCAAAAACACTATATACATCACACCCTACCATTAAAATATCGAGATTTTGGCACTCTTCATCCTCATCTCCAAATATTAAAAAACATTATTAAACCATTTTTTCACATGAAAGGTTACCCATTCTAGTTCAAATCAATCAAATATTCTTATATCTTGTATAAATTGGTAATAATCCTCATGTTGTATCCTTCAAACTTATGGACTCTACATTTCAGACACACAATAGGGTGGCTCAAAAGATGAAACTGCCTCAACATTTTCTGAGTCCACTACTAAAATATCTGTAAAGATAACCTATCCTAGAAATTGGACATCCTAAATCTAGAACCAACACCATGACTGGTTTCCATAAATTTAGTTATCTCTGAGTGTGTATTGAACCTTACTCTAGTGTCCTTCATTATCCTCCTCGGATTCCTAGTACACTAGGATATCATAAATGAAGACCACCACAAAATTTTCTAAGAAAAGAAGAATGATCTGGTTCATTAGACCCATGGGCACTGTTGGGGACTTCATCAAACAGATGGGTATCGCCAATTACTCGTATTTAGCATATAGACATCATAATTTCATCTTCGTTATATCCTCATCTGCTACTCATAGATACTGGTAGCCTGATATGAGGTCAATCTTTGAGAACTATCCTAACCAACCTAACTGATCAGAGAGGTTATTTATCATTAGTAGTAGATACTAATTCTTTCACTCTCACCTGGTTCAAGTACTAATAAAACACATGTAACCCAAGATATCATCCACCTTATTAGGAAACAAAATTGAGGTTTCCAAGGGGGAAATATTGAGTCCCATGGAGAACATTCATTTAAATTCCTCCAACTACACCCTTAGAACACGAAGCTCTATAGGATCCATTAGATATATTGATGAAAATATTATTTTAGTCCTTACATGTATGTAAATGTATAAATCTTTATCTATATTGGTAGGTAATCTTTGAATTTCCTTAATAAAGTCATCCTTGTACTCATCCACCACATTAAGAAATAGATATCCCATAACATCAACTACTCCAAGAGTAATTCTACCCAACCGATGAGTAATCAACTGCACTCTTCTATTTATGACTTCATCCTACTCTACCTAGGTTTCTTTATAACCAATGAAAGAAACCTTAATCACATCAATGCAGACACACCGTATCCTTGATCTAAAACAACAAATCTAATCCGGAATGGGGGTATATCATGTTCTGATCTAATATGATCTCATAAGACCTCATCAGTTCCTCAAATAGATCCCATAAAAAATCTATCCTCCAAGCATCATTTCACACTTTCAAAAAAATTGTGTGGCCATTGAGTAGTCCCTGATATGATTTTCCAAGCATTAGGGTCAAGAAAGTGGCTTAACCTAAACCCGTAGCTCTGAAACTAAAGATGTATTAAAAATTGTGGCATGTTCTTATGTATATAAAAAATATATATAGGGTAAAAAATATATTTATCATGACTCTAATAATATATGGATCCTCTATAACATAGGCCTCTATGACTTGCAGGTTCCCTCAACTTGGTCCACCAACTCCCTAAGCTTAAAAAGATCTACTTGGGAGTAATGGTGACAACATATAAAACCTTATTCCACCTCATGTTAGACTATCACTCTGTCATTATTAATGTAGGTTAGACAATACAGTGTGATATAAACCTAGCCACAAAAGAGTGGCACAACATCTATCTAGACTAACAAGAACCATTCTAAAATCCATGAACCATATATCATTAAACCTAATATTACCATAAAAAATGTATTGAGAATTAGAATCATTATGTCTATCATCAAATACCTACTACTTATGCCTCATCCCTTATATACCCACTGTTTCCACCCACATTAAATTTCTTCTCCTCCTAAAATAACTATATCACCAATGAATTATCTATCATCATAGCATAGGTTTGAATGCATAAAGGTATAACAATGGATCATATGTCTCAGTGTAGACATTTTTCAATGTTTTTTTCTTTAAATAAAATATCATAAATAATATTCAATGATTATAGTGATATAGTGGTAATCCTCAATGAATACTCGAACATAGTCCTGATTACTTGATTTAGCTGATAAATGTAACTCCCTGACCCTAGTTACCCAAAGTCGGTGCATTATTATATAACATTGGCATGATCACAAGGAAATCATGTCTTTAAAGACCGGTCAGTTTAGTATTATTGTAAACAAGATTCATACATATCTTCAACATTATATCTTGAAGAGAAATACAACACAAATATATTTCATTAGGAACATACAATCCAAATAGATTATGCCTACAGGTCACTCATAACTAACTTCTTAATATCCTGGGAAATGAAAAATAAAAAAGGGGTGAGCTCAAACGCTCATTAAAGGTAAGTAATATAATGTAAAATGACATAAATATTAAGCACGGGGAATAATTGAAACCAAGTTCCTTTACAAATAATAAACATGAATACATTTATAAGATAATTTCGTAATAAAACATAATCATGTGTATTCTACTGGTTCAATGACCACATGAACCATCAATATTATTTCCATAATGAGGGAATGTATAATGTCGGACATTATGAAACATTTTTTCAAGGCCTCATCCAAGACGTCTAAAAAATGATTAAGGCCTTGGCGAAAACCATAAATCAAATTGGGAAAGGGACTCGACCAATTCCACATCTAGTTGCATCATGAGACCTACCAATGCATCGAGGAGCTATAGCAGGCTCCACCTGTCACTTACTAAGTCCAATATATTCCTCATATGAAATTTTTTAAACATATCATAAACATTCGTATTAAAACTAGCATACGAAATGTAAATATTTTAAATATAAATCATGAATGGTATAAAAATATCACAACCATAGTCAAACATATCACAAAACCATCAACACAATATGGATGTTTTTTATCATAATAAATCAACTCCAAATAAACTTAAAATCCATCAAAGGATGTTGACATAGATGAAATCAAAACTCTTTTTAGAGAAATATCTCTTTCTATTTGGAAATAATTTAAGAGTCACATAATTATAAAATAAAACATTTACTTTGAAAATATTATTATAAACTTTTAAGGGGTGCTTTGATGATTTTATAATGGTATAAAATAGTCACAGCCACCGTATAAGTTAAAAAAGAGACATTTTACCTTAATTTGGTCAAAAAGGTTAAAAAGTAACTTGTCTGGAAAACGACGGAAAGATTACTTTCAAAACACATAAGGGAATAAATGAATTTTACCCATTTTCTCTTAAATATTAAAAATTATTTGAAATACATTTTTATGAAACATGGATGTGGATGATAAATAGGTCCCAGTAGATAATTACGTATAAGCAACCTCGGATAATGAAGAGATTGTGAAATAAACCCTTACCTTGTACTTTTCCTTGGTTGAGGGTAGGTTAAACTACTGTAAAATGGTGAAATAATTGTTACTAAATTATAAAAGAATCATATACATTAATATGATATCATATATGATATTTTAATATTTATTTGTTAATAATATCTTCGTATTATCATCGTTTCGGGTGTTAATGGATTCATATTTCATTATATTATTTGTTATGTGAGCCATATTTCTTATGTATGGGATGTATATTATTCATATCCATAATTATATCAAGTCCTTAAACATTATTTTTAATCATTAAATGAGAATTAGACTTGAATGGATACGATGGGGAATGAATCTCATCGCGTTCATGGAGACGGTAGTCCGTACGTACGCACGAGAAAAAATATTATTATTTTGATATTAAAATAATATATAATTGGATGGTATATCATATATAGAAAATAATTATCATGTTATATTTATTATTTACATGAATCACACATCATTATTATACCCATCCAAATAATAATGTTTTGAATAACAATTACAGCACGATGTGGAGACGGTAAGCCGTACGTACGCACGTATGGTGACATGTCATTCAAAGGATGGATAGAATACTAAATATGGTTTTACCATATTTATAATTACATAAAAGTATATACAAGATACTGGAGTTTTTATTTTATAATGGTAATAAAAAAGAAAGAAGAATTTTAAGAAGAAAGGAACATAAAGAGTGTGGTGAAAATGTTACCTCTTAATCGGGTTCTTCTTTTTGATTTGATCAAAAGGGATCCTTAGGTTGGATTTATGATCAAACTAAGGCCTATAAGTCAAAGTGAGGGAAGTTGAAAGAATATTTGGGATGTGTTTGGTTGAGCCAAAAGGATTCGAAGGTGTAAATTAAAGAGAAGGGGGAGTTCCCTTTTATAAGAGGGGTGAGAGGCACCTTTGGAAAAGCTAGAAATATTATTTTATAAAAAATTTATATTCGGTTTCTAATAGCTAAAAAGTGGATTATTTAAATGTTAATGTGGGGATGTATTGAAATCCTTTCGACCAATAGATTTTAGACAGGTTTGTGTCACTATATTAACATTATCATTTATATTTAACTCTTAGTTAAATAGTTTGACATTTACCATGTCTCTTTGAATTTTTATATTATATAGTTAATAAACAAACTATATACATCCAAGAAACCCCCAAGTCTTCCATTAATGATACACCTATAATGATATTAGTTCTTTGTCCGAACCTTAGAATTTTTGGATTAGAATATCAATTAAGAATATAATATTTGTTTTAAAAACTCTTTTAGTGACACTGTTGGGTAATGTGTTTTCGATAATTTTATAACATCATTATTACTTTGAATAAACATAATTAAATCAATATTAACATGTCATATTAACCTATAAAATTTGTGGAATTCATAAGAAGTCTCAAATTACATTTATTTGGGTATTTATATTATCAATTATTTTAATATTTCGTTAATTAGGTAATTACTGTACCACCATTGTGTCATAACTAAATTAAATTTATTAATGTCTAAAAATTATAAATAATGTACCATTATGTAGTAATTATCATTATATTTATAATGAATATTTATAATCAATTTTATCTTATGTATAACCCTATATGAAAATTGTTTTAGTTAATAAACTTTTATTTTAACTCTTTTAACTCTTCTTTGCATTAAAAAATAATAAATGTCCTAATCTAATCCAAGTGGACCTAAATGATAATATTTTATTCCTAAGTTTTTTTTTGGTCGAGATAAACTTGTCCAATAAAATATGAACATGTGTTAGGATAATATTAATATCATTTTTACCTTTAATTACCCTATTTACTTTTAACCATGGTAAATAAAAGTAAAAAGTTACTATTCACAAAAAATTATTTTTATCTTATTGAACCACATTTTACTCCTTGATATTAACCATGTCTCTCTAATTTGCGAAATTCCACTCACAGAAGTGGTAAAATTAAGTTTTATGTGAATTTTTAAATTCTCATAGGAGGTGGGTAAAAGACGGTGAAAAGTTCAATAAAATTTTTATATATCTAAAATTATTCTAAACTAACTACAAATAATTATAGTGAAATTATATAGGAATTATGTATCTATTTTGACCTTAATTAAATTTAAATAAAATAAATAATTATTTAAATAAAAATTCTGTTTTAAACTATTACTCAATGTTTTTTCACTATTCATAAAAAAATTAATGTTTTCAGATAAATACCAAAAATTCACTCTAAGCTAATTTCTATATTCCGAATCGAAAAATGAAGTCCATTTTGAAAGATAAAATTTATAAAATTTCAAAAAGTCAGTATTACTATTCATAACATCTAGTTTGATTATTTGTGGTGTGTGTAGAACTCGAAGTTGCGTACAACACACACTATTATATTATTCAAAGAGAAGCGTGCCATGGATGCTTGGGGTGTTACATTCTCCCCTCCTTCAAATAATTTTGTCCTCAAAATTTCTAGAATATTATTACATAAAAAGACTTGGGTGGTTCTTCATCATAAGTTCATTGGGGTTCCCACGTTGCCTCTTCCATCTTATGGATTCTCCATAGAACTTTTACCAGACGAGTCGTCCGGTTTCTCAGCACTTGTTCTCTTCGCAATAGGTCATATCGAGTTCTAGTTCTAATTCCTCATATGTGAGTACATGCGTTGGGTCAGGCATGTATTTTCTCAACAATAATACGTGGAACACATCGTGAACATTGGAGAGACTTGGCGGTATTGCCAAACTGTAAGCTACAGCCCCAATTCGTTCTAGAATTTCGAAAGGTCTGATGTACCTGGGACCCAATTTACCCTTCTTACCGAAATTTATAACTCCCTTCCATGGATATACCTTCAAGAAAATATGATATCCTACCTAAAATTCCAAATCCTTCCTTCAGTTATCGACATAGCTCTTCTGCCTACATTGAGATTCTTTGGTATGGTTTTGGATTACCTTCACCTTTTCCATTGTTTACTCCACCAGTTCTGGGCCTACGAGTTTTCTCTCACCAACAGCATCTCAATAGGTTGGTGTGCGACATCTCTTTCTATATAACGCTTCATATGGTTCCATTTGAATACTTGAATGAAAGCTATTGTTATAGGAAAATTCCACCAGAGGTAAATTTTTATCTCACATACCCTGAGAGTCAAGTGAGCATGATCTCAACATGTCTTCTAAGGTTTTAATAGTCCTTTCTGATTGTCCATCTATTTGAGGGTGGTAGGAAATTCTCAATCAGAGTTCAGTATTCAAGGCCTTCTGAAGACTCTTCCAGAATCATGAAGTAAAATGGGGATCACGACCAGAAACAATTGATAGGGGTACTCCATGAGGTCTTACAACTTCATTAATATATATTCTTTCTAGGCGTTCGAGTGGTAAATCTTCCCTTATAGCAAGAAAATGTGCTAACATGGTAAGACGATCAACAATGACCCATATTGAATCATTCATTCTATGAGTCTTTTGTAGTCTCATGATAAAGTCCATCGAATTATTATCCCATTTCCACTTAGGTATGGGAAGAGGTTGCATGACTCTTCCAGACTATTGCCTTCAAGTTTTCACTTTTTGACAAACCATACATCTTGACACAAAATCAGAAATATCCCTCTTCATGTTTTCCAACCAAAAATGTTCCTTCAAATCAATATACATTTTGGTTCTCCTAGGGTGTATAGAGAAATTGAACTATGAGCATTATCCAACAACTCTCTTTTTAGATCAGGTATATTGGGAACACAATGTCTCTTCCCAAATTTCAAAATTCTATCTTCATACACAAAGTCACTCAATATATCATCATTCACAGCTTTAATCTTATTTTGAAACTCTTCTTCACCAGTCTGAGAACTCTTTTTTCCTTTCTATTAAATATGGTTCGACAACCATTTGAAAAAGTATTGAGGTTTCACCTTTCATGGTGATTCCCATATCCATATTTACTAGATCCATGTATATATGATCCTTTCAACTCTCATCTTGTTCAAAACTCCATGATCCTTTCTAATAAAAGAATCTTCCACCTCATTTTCCTTCCCTGGGTGGTTGTGTATTGTAAAATCATAATCCTTGAGTAGTTCAAGCCATCTTCGTGGCGTCATGTTGAATTCTTTCTATGAGAAAATATAATTCAAACTCTTGTGAGCAGTACAAATCTCACATTTTTCACCATAGAAATAGTGTCTCCAAATCTTCAAAATAAAGATTATAGCAGCTAACTCAAGATCATGAGTAGGATAGTTTTTCTCATGAATGTTCAGCTGTCATGATACATAGACAATAACTCCATCATTTTGCATAAGGACACAACCAATTCCTTTCTTCGATGCATCACTATAAATAATAAACCTGCCATTTCCCGATGGTAGAGTCAAAATAGGATCATTGACTAATCTCCTCATCAGTTATTCAAAACATTCTTCTCACTCTTTTGTCCGAACAAATTTAACCCCTTTACGTGTTAGCTTCGTTAATGGGTTAGCCAATCGGGCAAAGTTCTGGACGAAACATCGATAATAACCTGCTAAACCAATAAAATTGCGTACCATAGTTATACTCATCGGTGATGGCCATTAATGGATTTCTCTTGTCTTATAAGGATCAACATAGATTCCATCCTTAGAGACAATATGGCCAAGAAAAGTAAACTCCTGAAACCAGAATTCACACTTGCTAAACTTCTCATATAATTCATGTCTTCTAAATGTCATCAGGATAATGCGCAATTTATTTTCATGATCATATTAACTTTTGGAGTATACCAAGATATCATCAATAAATACCACCACAAAATCGTTGAGACATTACTTGAAAACTCTATTCATTAGATCCATGAATACAGAGGGTGCATTAGTCAATCCAAAAGACATTACTGTAAACTCGTAATGCCTGTACTTAGTTCAAAATGATGTCTTTGTAATGTATTCCTTCTTCACACACAACTGATGGTATCCAGATCGAAGGTCAATCTTCGAAAATTATTGAGCTCCATTCAGTTGATATAATAAATCATCAATGTGAGGTCAGGGATAATTGTTCTTTATTGTTATAGCATTGATCTCCCTGTAGTCGATACATAACCCCATAGATCCATCATTATTTTTAACCAAAAGGACAGGGGCTCCCCACATAGAAACACTATGGAGAATAAATCCATTATTACTCAATTTCTTAGGTTATTTATTTAGTTCAACTCATTCCACATTGGCCATTCTATAAGGGTTCTTCGATATAGGCCTTGAACCATGAATTAAATCGATAGAGAACTCAATTTCTCATTCTGGAGGATGACCAGGAAAATCTTCTGGAAACACATCTACATAATCTTTCATAATAGGTACATCCTCTATTTGAAAATTCCTTTCCTCACCCATAGTCATTTCAATATCTTCCTCCCTAATAATTGAATTTAGTTGAGCTACTGGGTGTGGATCTAGATAAGAATTTGGTTGTGATGATTCTGCTCTAATGATAAGGTGTTCATTATCATCATCATCAAAAATCATAACCTCCTTCTTATTACAATAAATCTTTGCATCATGATTCGAAAGCCAATCCATATCGAGGATTATATCAAAATCAATCATAGGTATGCCGATGAGATCAGCAGATAAAGAACACTTATGTTATCTAATGGGGACTGATTCATAAAAAATTGTTGCAATGATACTTCCCATAGGGGTTTTAACTGACTACTCCCTGGTTAAATCAAACTGTAAATATCTAATTTTCATAGAAAACTGGGAAGATATGAAACAATGTGATGATCCAGAATCAAATAAATAATTTTCTATACTTGTGGAAACCATTAAATTTCATTCCACCACACCTTTCGAAGCTTGTACCTCAGCAATGGTGATAGCATAAGAATTACTTAATCTGTTGGCCTTTGCTGAGGTAATTTTCCCTGACACATAGGAAATTCATTTGCATAATTTTCCATCTCCCTGCAATTGTAGCATTGAACATTGGTAGCATCTTTCTTTCCTTTACAATCACCAGCTAGATGGCCTTTCTATCCACATTTGTAGCATACTCCTTTTCCTTTTAGACAGGCACCAGGGTGGTTCCTTCCATAATTATCACAAGGTTGAAATTAAATTCTTCCCTTCTTCCCTATTTCCTTATTTCCTTTCCCAGAGAGTTCAGCAGATCTCTTATTCTCTTGCATTGATTTAAAGTCATAAGTCATAGATAATTCTTTTTCTGTCTTGATAGTACACAAGACAATATCTTCGTATGACGAGAAGGATTGTGAGACCAATGCTCGATGGAGAAATGGTTTTAACCCATCAGAGAAATGATTAATCTTATTTCATGGTTTATTTATATAATCTACAGAAAATCATTCTATCCTTGTAAAGTTACCCTCATACTTTGCAACATTCTCATCCTACTTTAGTCTAAGAATCAGAAATTGCCTTTCCATATCTACTCGATGGTCACGAGGAAAGTATTTTCCTAAAAAAATATCTTTGAACTCCCTCCATTCTATATTTGATACTTTGTCATCTTCTTTCATGTTTTGAATAAATTACCACCATTGATCATAATCTCCAGTGAGGCGGTAAAATGCCATGATAACTTTTTCCCTTTCACTACTCCTCAAGGCATGTAATATTTTATCTAAAATATTTATCCATTTCTCAGCTGCTAAGGGATTTGTACTCCCATTGAATGTTGGTGGTTGTTGCCTTATGAAGCGATCTAACATTGATCCTCCATGTGGTGGATCAGGGTGCTCCATTCGGGTAACGTTATTATTCATAACCTGAGTGAGTTGTCCCAGTATGGTGATTAGATGATCAGCACCAGTTGCATTACCACCTCCACTATAATTATCTTGAGAAGGAGGGAAATCCCTATATGAAGTGTTTGCATTGATACAGTTTTCATTCCTTCCACTAGGTGCCATTTCTAAACAATGGCATAAACTAGATTAGTTTATGAATCAAATTATATAATTCCAAATTTCTAAAAAACTTAACATAAATTCAACAATTTATGGATATAAACCATAATCATAAAATAAAGTTTTCATTGGGGAAGTATATACTCATAAACCCTTCATAATGGTTTTTAAAGAAAATGAGAATTATACTAAGCATATCCCCGGTAGTGTCGTAACCAAGAGTACATCAAGGCCCATTTTCGTGCACCAGTTCTCGTCCAAGTCTAGCTCAAAGCAGTGTTTTCAGGTTTTACCCCTAGGTACATCTGTTCTAGAGCCGCCTTTACCTGCTCGTATCTAGACAGGTATGTATTTCTCGAAAAACTCACAAAATATCTACAATAATAAAATTCTAGGATGTTCTTCTATACTAATCCACGAAGTCTATCTTAGGGATATGTGCTCTAATCAGAGTTTATCTAAATCAAGTTACCAAGGTTTGTACTAATCTTCCTCTGATACCAACTTTAACGCCCCGACCCTAGTTACCCAGAGTCGGTGCATTATTACATAACAGTGGCATGATCACTAGGAAATCATGTCTCGAAAGACCGATCATTTTTGTATTATTGGAAACAAGATTCATTCATATGTTCAACTTTACAGCTTGAAGAGAAATACAACACATATAAATTTCATTAAGAACGTCCATGCCTCCTAGATTATGCCTGCAGGTCACTCATAACTAACTTCTTCATATCCTGGGAAAATGAAACATAAGAAAGGGGTGATCTCAAACACTCAGTAATGGTAATTATTACATCAGAAAATGACATAAATATTAATCATGGTGAATAATTGAAACCACATGCCTTTACTAATAATCAACATGAATAATTTTTTGAAATAAATATATAATAAAACCTCATCATGGGTATTCTACTAGTCAAATGACCACATGAACCATCAATATTATTTCCATAATGAGAGAATTTATAATGTTGGACATTCTGAAACATTTTGTCAAGGCCTCGGCCAAGACGTCTCAAACAATGATTAAGGCCTCAGCCAAAACCATAAATCAAATTGGGAAAGGGCCTCGTCCAATTCCATGTCTAGTTGTCTCATGAGACCTATAGATACATTGAGGAGCTATAGTGGGCTCCACCCGTCTCTTACTAAGTCCAATACATTCATCATATGAAAAGGTTTAAACATATCATAAACATTCATATTAAAACTAGCATAGGAAATGTCAATATTTTAACAATAAATCATGAATGGTATAAAAATAGCACATCCATAGTCAAACATATCACAAAACCTTCAATACAATGTGGAAGTTTGGTATCATAATAAATCAACTCCAAATAAACTTAAAATCCATCAAAGGATGTTGACATAGATGAAATCAAAAATATTTTTAGAGAAATATCACTTTCTATTTTGAAATAATTTAATATTATCATAATAATAAAATAAAACATTTACGGTTAAAATATTCTTATAAGATTTTAAGGGAAGCTTCAACGAGTTTATAACGTTAGAAAATATTCGCATCCATCGTATAAGTTTAAAAAGTGACATTCTTACCTTAATTTTCTCAAAAAGGTTAAAAAGTAACTTGTTTGGAAAATGAAGGAAATATTCCTTTCAAAACACTTAAGGGTATAAATGAATTTAACCCATTTTCTATTAAATATTAAAAATTATTTGAAATACATTTTTACGAAACATGTATGTTGATGATAAAGAGGTCCCAGTAGATAAATACGTATAAACAACCTCGGATAATGAAGAGATTGTGAAATAAACCCTTACCTTGTACTTTTCCTTGGTTGAGGGTAGGTTAACCTCATGTATAATGGTGAAATAATTGTTACTAAATTATACAAGAATCATATACATTAATATGATATCATATGTGATTTTTTAACATTGATTTGTTAATAATATCTTAGTATTATCATTGTTTTGGGTGTTAACGGATTCGTCTTTCTTCATATTATTTATTATGTGAGCCACATTTGTTATCAATGGGATGTATATTATTCATATCCATAATGATATCAAGTCCTTAAACATTATTTTTAATCATCAAATAAAAATTATACTTGAATGGATACGGTGGGGAATGAATCTCATCGCGTTCGTGGAGACGGAAGTCTGTACGTACGCACGAGCGACAATATCCTTATTTTTATATTAAAATAATATATAATTGGATGGAATATCATATATACAGAATCATTATCATGTTATATTTATTATTTACATGAATTACACATCATTATTATATTCATTCATATAATAATGTTTTGAATAAAAATTACACCACAGGGTGGAGATGGTAAGTTGTACGTACGCACGTATGGTGACATTACATTCAAAGGATAGATATAATACTAAATATGGTTGTACCATATTTATAATAACATCACATTATATATAAGATACTAGAGCTATTATTTTATAATGGGAATAACAAATAATGAAGAAGTTGAAGATGAAAGGAACTTGAAAGAGGGTGGTGAAAACCTTACCTCTTAATCGGGTTCTTCCTTTTGTTTTGATCAAAAGGGCTCATTAGGTTGGATTTATGATCAAACTAAGGCCACTAGGTAGATGTGAGAGAATTTTAGAGAATATTTGGTCAGGTTTTGGCCGATCCAAAAGGCTTTAAATGTGTAAATTAGAGATAAGGGGGAGTGCCCTTTTATAAGAGGGGTAAGGGGCACCTTTGGAAAAGCTAGAAATATTTTTTTATAATAAATTCATATTCAGTGTTTAATGGATCCAAAGTTTATTATTTAAAGGTTAAGGTTGGTATGGGTCGAAATACTTTCATCCAATAGATTTTAGATAGGTTTGTGTCACTATATTAACCTTATCATTTATATTTAACTCTTAGTTAAATAGTTTGACATTTACCATGACTCTTTTCATTTATATATTATATAGTTAATAGACTTACTATATACATCCAAGAGACCCCCAAGTGTTCCATTAATGATTCATTTATCATGATATAAGTCCTTTGGCTGAACCTTATATTTTTAGGAATAGAATATCAATTAACAATATAATATTTGTTTTAAAAACTCTTTTATGTCAATTTTGACACTATTGGGTATTTTCTTTTTGATAATTTCATAACATCATTATTACTTAGAATAAACATATGTAAATCAATAATATAATGTGATATTAACCTATAAAATTATTTTAATTCATAAAAAGTCTCAAATTACATTTATTTGGGTATTTATATTATCAATTATTTTAATATTTCATTAATTAGGTAATTACTGCATCACCATTGTGTCATAAATAAAAAAAAATTACATAATGTCTAAAAATTATAAATAAAATACCATTATTTAGGTATCCTCATTAGATTTCTAACGAATATTTATAATCGAATTTATATTATGTATAACACAATATTAAAAATGTTTTAGTTAATAAACATTGATTTTAACTCTTTTAACTCTTCTTGAAATTAAATAATAATAAATGTCCTAATATAATCCAAGAGGACCTAAATGATAATATTTTATTCATAAGGTTTTTTTTGGTCGAGATACACTTGTTCAATAGAATTAGTACATCTGTTCGGCTAATATTAATATCATTTTTACCCTTAATTACCCTATTTACTTTTAACCGTGGTAAATAAAAATAAAAAGTTACTATTCACCAAAAAATATTTTTATCTTATTAAACCACACATTACTCCTTGATATTAACCTTGTATCTGAAATTTTATAAATTCCACTCACAGAAGTGGTAAAATTCAGTTTAAAGTGAATTTTTAAATTCTCCTTGGAGGTGGGTAAAAGATGGTGAAAGTTCAATAAAATTTTTATATATTTAAATTATTCTAAACAAACTCCAATTAATTGCATTGAACTTATATAGGTATTATGTATCAATTTTTACCTTAATTAAATTTAAATAAAATAAATAATTATTTATATAAAAAATTGGTTTTAAACTATAACTTAGAGTTTTTTCCCTAGTCATCAAAAATTGAATGTTTTCAGAAAAATACCAAAAATTAACCCTAAGATAATTTTGATATTATGAATCCAAAAATGAAGTCCATTTTGAAAGATATAATTTATAAAAATTCAAAAAGTGGTTATTACAATACATAACAGCTAGTTTGATTGGTTGTGGTGTGTGTTAGAACTTGAAGTTTCGTAAACACACGCTACTGTATTATTTAAAGAGAAGTGTACCATATAATCTTGGGTTGTTACAATAAATAATCTAGATGCACATTTCTCACATAATTCCAAGAGATTACTCTATCCTAGAGAGATTATAAAACTTTAATCATGAATGAGTCACCTCATACTAGGATATAACCACAAGACTCCACTAATTCCATGTGAGATCATTAAGACTACTTATTGCACGGACCAAAATCTGGTCTACAGGATTCCTAATGAGATTATATAATCATATAACCACCTAGTGAAAATACTCAAATTCTTGTGGGTCTTACTCGCCCCTAAACCTAAGGGTCACTAACACTAAAACATATGAATATTACTCATCATGTTCACCTCATAATTTTTTAATTCGAGTGACATATATTCCTCGATGGGTGGTGGAATGGTATAAAAACTACCTAGAGGCACTATCTCTATAATATGCCTTATTTCAAAGACTAATCAATTAAGGTATCTTCCACATGATCATTCTTTTTAATCCTAGATGTTAATCTTCATAGAGAAATTATTAAATGGGAACGATGTATCATCATCAAGGAGTATATCTTGGGAGATGACTCAAGAATTATAGGGAACACAACAAATTTCTATATGATATATGTACCAACACTAAAACCCAGAACTGATAGTCAAACCTAAAACACTTAACATTATTTCCATAAATCCACAACCAATCTCATAGATATATAGATATCCAAACCCTAATACTATGACGGAAGACCCCTCTAATACTATTATTTCTCAACCCAACCCACAAGGCCTTCATCACTAGTGATAAATTGACTGTGAATACCCCAACCCACCTTTAATATTATATGAGATGATGAATACTTTTCAGTATTCCTAACACTCTCATTTTAGGCCTCATCCTAAGGTACATATACGAACACACACATATTTAAGCCTATACAATGCAAAAAATTAAAATAAAAGTAATACCAAATGCATCCATACTTATAAATTACATAATATGAGTATTATGAGTAATATTAGAAATCCTAATGTTCTAAATACAAGCCCACAAGAAATAGTAAAGAAGTTTTTCCTTATAGAAAGAGGGGACTGATGTCAAATGTGAATCCTTGAATGAACCTCAAGTAGTAAATTCCAATATATGATTTTATTACTCTTAGTCCTCAAATAATCCCATCAAATGGCCAGTCATATATATAATACATGCCACATGTGGGAAGTTTCCGTGAATGCGGGGTTTAATAATACCCAGCAGGACACCCCAATGACACTAATCATAGAGTATCAATTGTAGTAATCCCAACACAGTATATTTTGATCGCATTGTGAAACATATAGTCAATAATCAAAATATATTCATGGTAGAAACTAAATCTAATGGTATGGTCACAATCACATTGCCCAATAATGATTCTTATCTAGAGTCCATAACCAAAGTCTCCTAGGAGAAAACACTCCATGATTCTGATAGCACTAATGAATAATATTCAATATATTGTGATCATAGGGCGTCACCATAAGGAAGTATATGAAGGAAGATTAAAGGGATCAATACATAGATGTGGATCACAGCCATGGCCATTAGGTATACTAACAATTTAATCTAGATTACATTACTATGTGGGTTCATGATGCCCATGTATGGAAGGTCTTGTCAATTTCAAGAACCCCATCTAGGGAAAAAGACTATAGAGGATCCCCTAGTTGGCCACATGGGCACATTCCTATAAATATATCTGAAACAAATCCCTTATATAGGATCACTACCTTTTTTTGGGATGTAACACTACACTATACCATCATAGTGATGGATAGAGGGAACACACAATAAGGAAACTGATCTATGAAGAAGAGAAAAATGACTATATACCTCATCTTGAACAATAAATGGGATTTACTAGTAGTACACAACTTTTATTGATCATCTTGGGTTTTCCCATATTCTCTAGCCAGTAATAGTGTACCACGGGTCATGCTTGTGTACTTGGTAATGCTTGTTTTCCTATGATCACATCCGAGTATCAGGTCATGCCCATGTACTATACGTTTTCACATGTAATTGTCATGAAAATTCCCTTATATCCTCAAATATACACATTGATGTTCTAGGTAGGATCTGACATCATGTGACAATTTTATTCTCTTTGGAAATCTAGAGTCACATACAGGGGTCCACACTATGTGTATCTCCAGATTACATGCTATGTAACTTTGTATTTTCCATAATTCCAAGATTCTTCAAATGGTGTTTTAATTTTTTCATTGACACTTCCAATCATTCCCAAGAAATTAAAATCTAGGGGTTGACTATTTATTTTCATCACTCATTGTTGGATTCCTGAATCTGATTCAATGATAATTTCCACCCATTAAAACTCTTTCATTGTACATCTAATCCCACATCAAAATATATTTGGTCTTGTCCCAAATCATCTTCATCAATATCATAGATCAATCCTATCTCTATGTTTGTATACAATCCCTGATATTAATATATTGTGCGGAATAATGGGTGTGAAAAAATTCATTAATGGGTATTTTTTAAACCACCTATCAAATGAAACACTGGAGATGAATGAATAAAGAACACAGTAAGAAATGAATAAAATAAAAACATGAGGAACACACCTCAACCAGTGATCCTATTGGTCTCAATTTATTTTCATTACTATTTTCAATGAATATATATAATTAATCGATAACCAGACATCCTCAAATCCCAAAGGATATACCCATACCCACAAAACGATCGAACTGCAAATCTATATGTTGGTTGATTTAATTTGAGTTCCTCATTAGATAGTAAAAGAGGGGTAATTCCACATAAAACAAATTTCATGTATAGATTTTACATCAAACACTAATGATGAACAATTTCATGTTGACATCATTGGAGATATCCATGAATTCGGTGGTCATATATGATCCATGATCTACGAATATTATGTTTTTCACTATTGTCTCTACAACAGCTCCACTCTAGGTTTCTAGGGTTATGTGGATAACACTAAGACTCACCCATATTTTTAATTTATAGAGGATGAATTTCAGTCCTTGAATAAATGAAATAAAATGAATTAAATAATCTATTTATTTATTTTTAGTACTTGTGACAACTTTTTCACAAACAATCGATGCTGATTATGTTTATGTTGTGATTTGGGTAAAAACAATATTCCGAACACAATGGTGGGCTCATTTTTTTAGTCATGGAATACATTTAGTAGTCATTTTAATTTAAAGTAAAATGTTTCATGTCTGATGTTGATATATTTATTATTTTCAAATATCAATTACGGGATCACTGGGCATTAGAATTCAACGTTGTCTCATAAAATTGATGTGAAATATTACAAAATATATTTATAATCTTTAAATGACAAAATAAATTATATTTTAAAATTTAAACTCTCAACCCCTATCCAACGACCATAATCTGACCAAACTACCATTCCCAAATACCTGGGACATTACACATGCGACAACTGGGACTACCAAGAGTTTTTTAGAAGGAAGGATGGTCATTTTTTTAGAATCCCTATTTGGAACCCTCTCTAGGTTCATCTCTTAAAACTAATCTAGAGATAGGTAAATTCTCTCCCCCATTCTCCTACCATTTTCCTCCCTTTGATGTGGGTCATTCATAGGGTCTTTTTTCATCAATTCTAGGTATAATATCAATATTCAATATTCTTCTACATTAATTTTATTTGATTTTTGATTTATAAATTAGGTTTTAAAAAATATGATTTCCATGGACTATGGTGGAATCTTCCCACTCAAACGAAATTTGGTGTGTGGTTTTTATAGGATGTATCAAAAGGGTGAATTCATGCTGTCATATGTCACTTTTATTATGTTATGTTATCTCAGGATTTTATTAAGTTCTTTTTATGGGTTTGGGTTTAATGTTTCATAATCTTGGAATATTTAATTTTTTATTTTATGCAGAATAGATATGGGAGTGTTTAATGAGTTCACTACACCTCATATCTTGTGGTTAAACACTGTTATGCCATCTGGTGAGTTTGGAGTGCTTCTTAGATTATGGAATTATGGAATTTGGATTCTGTTTTATTTATTTTACTGGTGTTTATGGTGGGGATAATTGTTTGATGACCCTCAATAGGTCAGCACAAAATTGGTATTTAATTATCAATCACCAATTGACGTATTTGTCTCCATGCATAACTCTATAAATTTAAAAACCATGATTTCTAAACTACATTAAATAATTCTTTTAATTTATTAATAGTATTTAACATATATTTATTTTCCATGATTATATTCAGTGAATTATTATATAGTTTCCATGTGATGTAAATATGGGTTCTTTATGTTCAATTGTTCTAATAATATTTTCTTCTATGTTTAATATTTTCTAAAATATATTTTTTAGGATCATTAAAATTAATTTGAGTTTCTAATGGTATTTTTAAAGTTGAACCACGTGAATTTTGGAACAATTATATAATGAATAATAATGATCTAGGAATATTATTTTTAAATGAAATGTTTCAATTATTGTTTGAGGTATCTCATGGAGATTTGTTTGATATTTTTATTTGAGTGTGGTGGGGTGGAAATTTTAAAATAAAATAGTTTTGTTAAAGGATATTAAAGAGTACATTTTTTATTGGGGTTTGAAAGGGATTTTAGTTTTATCATCCTTAGTTCAAATATTTCAGCCACTTTTAAAAAAACATTTAAAGTATTTTATGTTTTGAGTTCTCCAAGGGGTTTGAGGTGAAATTGAAACATTATCAAGTGATTTGAATTTAATATTTTTTAATAATGCTTTGATCGTGATGGTCAAATTGAGTGTAATTTTATTATTAAACATGATTTATTTTGATAATTATTTGATAGAGAGTATATGAGTGGATAGTTTTTTCATGTTTTTGAAATCGCTTGTGATTCACTTATGACTTAATTACTAACTTCCCTTTTCATGATCATGGGAACTTAATAACTAGGGAGGTAATTCAATGAAATGATTATAGATGTGGTTCTTCATACATACCTTTATGTTTTAATACAACATTAATTAAACACATCCATGATGTAGATAGGGATCAAATTTATGTGGTTTCCTCTTCTTCATCTCATTGATATTACTCTCCCAAGGGGTTCTACATAGATAATTATAATAATTTGATCACTTATATGGCACATAGTCTTCTGTTATCTTTACTATAGTTTTACTAGGGCCACTCCCATGATATTGTTCACTTTCGTTTCACTACTTGGATATTATGTTTTTTATACCTACTTCCTTTTCATTTAAATATGCTTCTTTATTACTACTTATATCAAGTAATTTATAATTTTTTATTGAGAGCCACTATTACTGCTTCTGTTTTATTTAATATAGTGTTTTTTTCCTCTTTTTATTTTGATTTTGTTAGTTATTTTGAGGTATTTATGTTGGTTATTCTTATATTTTAGGGTTTCCCTATATTTTTAAATTGTATATCTATCATTCATGTGCAATATTTATGTTATTTAAAAATTGGAATTATTTTTTTTTCTTATTTAACATAAAAAATGATTATTTCAAAAAAATATTAGAACTGATACTCTTACATGAAATCAAATGAACTACTAAAAATGATTTAATTATGGAGTTAGTTAAATGTTTTAAATGTTTATTTTTAATGAAATGGGTTAATGATGTAAATTCATGTGATATTTTTTAATTAAAAATAAAAACCATATTTTTATAGCTTAATTTTTAAACTAACATTAAAGGAATTACATTTAATTTATATCAATTGATCATGGGGTGAATACTTACTAGGATATTGTATTCACAACTATATAAAGTTTCAGGATTAGTATATGTTCTTTTTTGGCATAGTATTTGTTAATAGAATGTTTAGTTGACGTTTGGTTGTGGTTCCAAGAAAATGCGGTTCTTTTAATAGAGATAAGGCATCCGTAATTTTGTTTTAATTTGAAATTTTATTCTTATTATATACTTTTCTATTTCAAAATTATTTCTTTTTATTTTCATTTGAATTTGATCCTAGATTTATAATGATATATTTTGATTATTTAACATTGAATTTTTTTTTCATGATGGATGTGTTTTATTTTATGTTACTCATCACATGGTTTTAGTTATTATTATGACAACTTATCATTATATGTGTGTTCATCGTATATACGGAATGGTATTATCAAAATTCCTTGTGGAAGCTACATGTTATTCATGTCTTATCATGGGAAATTGTTCCTTGTCGTGTACATGGGATGTCCAATCACTAGTTTACAACCTTTGGGGGTTTGGAATTACCTTTTCAACTTACCATGGACCATAACATGTTCCTAGATCAGGATTTTCAATGATTGTTTATGAAATAATGGTATTACATTGATCTTTTGTTTATAATAATTTGGTATTAAAGGCAGACTTGATACGGGACAATCATAATTCAAGAGATACGTCCTAAATGGGTTCATGAACACCTCCTTCCATACTGAGAATTGAGTTTCTAGGGGAATTAAAGAACATGTGATTTTAAGATTCAGTTTAAATTAACCATTTATATATGATGAATTCAATATTTTATATAATTTAGAATATGAACCAACGAGCAGCATCAGTAGGTTGTATGGACTAGACTATGCACATATACTACATATCTTATGAGGGAGTTATATGGTTGTTTTTTTTATTTTTCAATAATTTATTAGTGTTTTATATAGATATTATTTGATGTTTTGGACTAATGTTGTCAATGATTATAATATTTAATTCTTCTTTCACCTTGAATTATTTAAAATTTTTGGTTAAATAAGATGATTCCCTTCAGTTATTTTTAAAATTTGAATATTATTTCTGTGGTTTTTGTTATTAATTTACTCTTTGTGTTTTATTATTGATGTTTAACATCCTGGAAATGATTTTTGGGAAACTGACGTGATTTTTATGATGGAAGATAAAACCCACAATTCTATGTATTGTCATTGAAATTTTATTTTTTCTCGTACACTAAATGTTAAGAAAAATGTACTCAAGGTTTTTATGGGGAATTTAAATTAAAATGATTAAGGAGATATAAAATTTTAAATTTTAATTAGTGTGATGGAAGTGTTTTAGAAGTTTAATAGTTTGAAAGTAGTATAATTTTTTTCAAAAATCTAGAAAATGTTATTTTTTATAAATGGATTTTACTTGATGATTTTCTTACCTAAATATAATTTATTTTATTCAGTTAGTGAGATTGGATCCCTGGTGATGTTTAGAGTCCATTAACAGGAGCATTACTTTCATTAATTTAATCATAATTAAATAAGAAACATCTCTTGTGATAAAATACATATTCTAGTGAAACCCAAAATAACAAGGGTTTTTGAGTCCATTTTATGGTTTTGTACATGTTAATGCATGGTTTTTTATGTATTCAGATTATGGGTGCATTGATATAGTTGGTTTTCTTTGGATTATGTTTGTATTTAAGAGGTTTTTTTAATGTTAATGGAATTGTTGGTTTTGGGTTGTGTGAGATAAATATTGAATTTTTATATTTTAAATTAGGTTTTTGGGTTATTTCATGTTTGAATTTAAATTGATTTAAACCATTTATTTAATCTTATATAATTCTACTATATAATACTTATTTCATTTTTATTGGAAAATATATTATAGTTTGAAGATGGGAAATGTTTTTAATAGTTTTATTTTTTTATGATATGTCAGTCATAAAAGTGTTTGGTTAATTTAATTGAATCTTGTATGATTGGATTCTTCATTATTAACAAGTTATCAATGATTTGGTTATCTATTTTATTAATTTTCTATTTATTTAATGAGTTTTAGTTATCCTTTTATTAATATAAAATTATTATATTTAAGGTAAAGTATTTATATGTTGGGGAGAACCAACAAATTTATGATTTTTTTTGTTGTTAGTGTTGTTATGTTTTGGTGTAATTCATTATATCATGTGAAATTTACATAATCATAAATGTGTTTTATTTAATTAGAACTAAATTTGAGTTCTTATAAATAAAATGTTCTTATGGTTTGGTGGTTTTAAAAACTAGTTCCTTTCAGTTTAGTGAAATCCGAGTGAATATGATTTTTTGTATTTTGGTCGAGGAAAGAGAATTTCAAAAATGTATTAAATAGGTTTTTGGTTATTCATATTTTTATTGTATTTCATATCACCTTGAGTGATAATTGGGGTGTCTATGTATGAATTTTGTAGTATCAATCATTTTTTCATGCCTATTGGGTCACATTGTGGGGGTGGTTTGCCCAAGGGTTCATGCTCTTTACCTAAAGGCAATCATGATGCAAAAATGGTAGACTGAAAAATGACAATTTATAGTGAAGGTTAAAGATAGTTTCTTATATTACATCATGTTGTGACCCATGTTGGTCATTCCATTACTGATTTAAGTTTGAATTCCCCATATTTTTAAGATAAATAGATAATTTACTATCAGGGGCCATTATATGACCAAATATGTTGGTTATTTTTTTAGATGGTGGTATAGTCGTTTCATTGGAATACCTATTTTTAAAACCATCAAGGTTCCTCTCCAATATACACTCATGAGAGGATAAATTACATAATTATTTTCCTATTCTCCTTCCCTTTTGACCCATTTATGTGGTTAGTTCAAAAGATATTTTTTCCATTAATTCAACAAATGATATTGTCAACTACTATTCCCTGTTTTTATCTAGGGGTTTTCTTTGATCTTTTCTTTTCTTGGTTATGGTTTTGAGGAATTTATTTCAACATATCATTTCAAAATCATCTCGCTTCAATGAAATTTTTTTTAGAATGTATAGGATGTCCTTTAAAGAGATATTAAGGGTGTCACCCATCATTTTTTCAAAAGAAATTTTGTCTCACATATTAATTAATTTCATTTGGTGTTTTTGATTTGATTTTTCTTCATTTTTTGGAGATTTAATTGTTTTTTTATTGTGTTTGAATGAAATTTATTATATTACTACACCCCATCACTTATTGTTTAGTTCCATTATTTTAATTGATTATTTTGGAAGGAATTATAACCTCGATTAATATTAGTTTTAAAATTTTTGTTCATTTAATTTTGTGTTTTTATTGTTGGGAAAGATAATCAAGGATATAGAGGTTATATCTATGAGCTTGGGATTATGTTTTCAGTGAACTATTTAGGTATGCATCTCTATATAGATCTCTTTTAATTCAAATTCATGATTACTTCACAAAACTAAAAAATATATAAATATATTTAATATTTTTAATGCATAGTTTTCATCCTCACCTATGAGAATTATCTTCATTTCTAATTTACATGGGATTTAATAAGGGTTTATGTTGTTTTAAAAAAAATTCATGGAGTAAGGAAAAATTGATTATTTGAAAAGAAATGTAAATGGGAGAAAATTAGATTAAAAATTAAAATAAAAGACATAAATATTTTTGTGGTTTGAAAAAATTCCTGATGTCTACAGAGTGGTAAAATGTTTTCTTTACCTAAGAGTAGAATTATAAGTTAATAATAAAATTTTCTCACACATATAAACCCAACATAAAATAATATTATAAGTAAATGTGGTGCTACAATAACATATTTTTCTATAGCAACACATGATACCTAGTAGGTACACTCTGATATAATAACTAGTTTCTAGAAATCATTAGAACTATAGTGACATGTCAGTGTCTCCAGTCATATGTTGCTATAGTTCCATGGCAATGTTCACACTGCCATAGTACCTTGTTGGTGTCACTGGTCAATAATTATATAGAAAATCATAAATTCTAAAACAATTCAGAAATGTTATAGTGAATCAGTAATTTCACATGGTGGACACTACCCATGTAACCCCTAATGACTGCACCATAGTGGTCGAACTATAAGAGCTAAAATATAACACACAATCTAGTCCACTCATAGTTGGCCCTTCATCATCCAATGGATTGAGCCACACTATTCCAACAAATGTTTCTTTTTTTAAATTTATTTTCCTATAAATTTTCTATTGTTCAACTGTGTATTAAAATTCCTTAGAGGCATTTTAAAAAAATTTGGTTCTTAATGGTTTTTGAAATAGTATCCTCGTGAATTTAATAAAAGGATATAAACCTTGTAATGAATTTTTTATTCTTTTTTTAATTTTGATACATTTCAATAATTATTTGAGTAATCTTTCGAATATTTGTTTGATATTAGTATTTTAGGGAAATGGGGTGGAATTTATAAAATAATGATTTGTTTTTAAATGGTCATAATTTTTTTTTGAATTATTCTTGGATTTGAAAATGGATTTACATATTTTGAACCTTAATTGTATTATTTCAGTCTCATATGGATAGCTACTTAAATTATATCTTCTTTTGTGAACTCAAAGTGTTATCAAGGCCCGATTATCACTTTATGATTTTGTTTAGAATTATACAGTGTCTAATAATGATTCAATCATTGTGACCATTCAATAAGATTGTGTTTTGATTACATGATTCTAATTTGGAGAGGGATTTCTTAAAGGGGGGGTGAGTGGGGGTTTTTCAAGTTTTTTAAATATATTCTTATTGACTTATAAATTAAATTATTCCCTCCCTTCTATCAACCTGGTAACACAGGAACAATGGTAGGTAATGCTATAATAGTTTTTCTAGCAATTGTTCATCTTACCTAGCTTGGTATTACACTATAATACTAAATAATCACCTATATAATATGGTAATAGAGACAAATTCTAGGATATCTTATTCCAATATTAATTGATATTACTCTCTTTATTGGTCATAAAAAGATGATTATGAATGTTAGATCACTGATATGGTATAGGTTCTGAGGTCTCATTGACCTTTGATTCCTTCTAGATATTCCGATGATATTATTCAATTTAATGTATTTTAATTTATTTATTATATAGAAATGATGTTTATACATGGTCAGTTTTCTTTTCTCTAATTGTAAAATTTATTCATATATGAAGATATTTCTCAACTTTTGTTATGGGATACTATTATTGTTTATCATTTCTTATGAAATAATTTATTTTCACTTTTATTTTTCTTTGGTGTTATTTTTTATGTATATTATAATTTAATTTTCTATCGATGGTGGATCCCATTAATTTTGAATATCTGTAATTTTCATTCTAGGTAGTTCGTTAAATGTTTCAAAAAAGGGAACTAAAAATTTTATTTTTTTCCTTTACGTAGATAAATTGTATTTTCAAAAAAATACTTGCAAAATCATAATTGACCATATATTTTCTCTCTTTATAAAAATTTCCTAAATTTGGGGTTCCATTAAAGGTGTAAAATGATTATTTTTGTATAATATTTATTAATGTTTTAACTCTATGGTACATGATTTAGTTAAAAATATAAATATTAATTTTTTATATTTATTTTCAAGCCATCATAAATATTATGTACATTGAATGTTTATGAATGCGGTATAAGGAGAATAATTTTTGGTCTTCTTATATCACACATATAAAACATTTTAGGTTCTATATGGGTTCTACATGGGTGTATTAGTTATTCTTATAATTTTCATATTTAATTTGGTGGTGGTGCTAATAAAAAGTGTGGTTTTTCTTCATTCATGGAGATGCTTTGACATTATTTTTTTTATTGACATTTTATTAATTTTATATATTTTGTAATGTCATAATTTTACTTTAGGAATTTTATTTTACAATTGATTCGGAATTTATATTGATGTCATTCAGAAATTTATCATTTGATTTTTTTATGATGTATGGGTTATGTTTTACATTACGACTCGCGTAGTTTTGGGTATTATTATAACCCCTTATATAATTATGTTTGATCATATAATGAATAAATTGTTTATTCTATATTCTATAGTATATTCCATAGGTTATTCATGTCTTATTAGGAAAATTCATTTCCAAACATGTACTTTTGTTGACCATTCGCTATTTTCCGTCATATGGGGATCAATAATTCCATGCATGCCATTCTATGGA
The DNA here is from genome assembly GCA_963277665.1 of Viscum album. Lineage (NCBI taxonomy): Eukaryota > Viridiplantae > Streptophyta > Magnoliopsida > Santalales > Viscaceae > Viscum > Viscum album. The sequence continues at coordinate 74,284,806 of OY728156.1, forward strand.
TTGTATTTGATTTATGAATTAGAAGTGGTATGATGTAGATTATTATAAAGATAATTAAGGAGAATATTATTAAGTAGTGGTTGAGTTAATTAATTTATACCATAATTGAAACTCGATGCTACTATGATGGTGTAACATAGAATCACATGTGGGAAGATGATTCTATTAGGAGATTAAGATAATTGTATTAGAGTTGAGCTGATATAAAGGATAATAATTCTTTGAATTGTTTCCAAATTGACAAAAGTTTCCTATAAGTTTGTTTTCTAATTTATTTCTAATTATTTTCATTATAAATCTAAGATGATATATATTTAATAAGAATTCATGATTGAGGATTCTAATTACCTCTTCAGTGGTGAAATTTTTTCTATCTAATTTTTCGTCATCTATAAATTTAATTATTTTATAATACAATTTCATTGTTTTTTCTGTGTGATTATATTAAACCTTTCATAGAATGTTTTGATTCTCTACTCTCTATTCTTATGGAGAGATTAATTATGTCGATTTATCAAAGGTGAGTAATAATAATTGTTTTAACGTCTGGATATTATTTTCCTATTCATTATTATATAATTTCATAGAATGTTGGGGTAGATAAACCAATTGATGATTGGTTTCTATTTTTTCTCTATAGACTATTTTCTCATCAGATCATTTATTATATATCCCTGACTTCGTCTATACATCATATTATATAGCGGAGTTAAACTATGTTGTTGATATTCGATTAGGCTGTTAATAAATATAATTTATAATGATAGGTTTCTTGCACATAAGAGGCTTTAATGTATGATTTTTACTGATTAAATGAAAGAGGTAAGAGGTCAATTGGGTCAATAGTTCATTTGAATATAAAAAATAAGATAATTTTTTTAAGAGATCAATGATAAACATTACAAGAAACTTTCACTGAGATTAGTCTTTCATTGTAATTTCATTCTATATTTGACTCTCTTAAATAAAATTTTAATCATATTTAAATTAAATACATATATATATTATATTATTTTTATATTCATATCCCACTATTCACATTTCCACCGCTATTTTATATAAATAATTATAGCAACAATATGAAAATAGTTAGTTTTAGTGTCCTCCTTGAGAGATTGACCAAATTTCATGTACCATTATAGTGGATTACATAAAAAATAATTGATATATTTTGATATTGTACTTCATGAAAATGTCACTCTCATCAATCAGAGTTGTTTATTGGAAGGTGAAACACTTAAATCTAAATTTAAAAAAACATTGAAATTTTAAAACATAAAAAAATAATCACATATCAATTTCTATGAACTGTACTATAACTTAAGTCAAATGATGAATTATCATAGATATTACACTTCTGTTTGGCCTTTCAATTATGTGATAAATGAGTCAAGAAGTGAATATATTCTAAAACAACAAGTACAAAAAAAATCATGGAATTAAAACAAAAATTATAATTATAATTATAACAATTAAATTCTTATAGAATATGAATAAACAAGAATGATGTATTTACACTACAATTAAAGAATTCATAGTTCAATGTGAGGCTATGAAAAACAATGAACATTTTCTACCCACTAATTCCAATGAATAACCATGTGACGATGAAATAATGATAGAATTAGAATCTTATTTTTCAATAATATTTATAGGTGATGTAATAAAACATGAAATTACAATTTATATATATTTTAGGGACTCCAAAATTTTGGATGAATTTTGGGAATTCCATTATTTTAAAATAATTCCTTATAATACTCCCAACTAGGAAAATGAAAAATTAGAACCTTTAATCATTCTCATAGATGAAGCATAAAAACACAAGTGATGGTGTACTCTAGAAATAACTTATTAGAGGTTAAATTGTTTTCTACAATCACTAAAACCATTCCAAAGGCTGTTAGAACTTAAAGGGAGAAAAAATTTCATCTAAAATATGAAGAACACTAAATTATTCATTTAAATTTTTTAAAATTAGTTAAAAAGTAATTATATGTTGACTTATCACATGATTTGTTTTGAGGATTTATGCTATAAATTAAAAACTCCTATTAATTAGAAAGATGATAAGTTAAGGAATTTAATTCTAAACAAATTATTCAAGACTTTCTATGATCTACCACTGATAAACGCCTTATTGTAGTTTTCCAAGTGTAGAAATACATTATACCTAAGTTGAAACCAATATTTTCTTCATCTTTGGATTCAATTCTGTTAAATATTAGTCAATATAAATTGAAAAAAACATTTCCCTCTTATTTATATTTGAAAAACAAAAACAAAATAAATAAATAATATTAGAGAATGATAAGTTGGGTGAAGGTGCACTAACGCTGGAGAAATTATATGAATAACACCCAATAATTCGACTTACATGTATTATTCTTTAGTTAGTTCAAATAATTAAAGAATATTATAAATCTAAATACAGAGTTGACCTAGTTTTGAATTCAATATTATAACTTTATCAGAACTCAAACATCAAAATAAAAATCCTAGTTATAATTATATTAATTTAGATTATTTTTTTACAAAAGTATTTTTATCTTTCTTTAATTTTCAATATAATCCTCTATTTTATAATTTCATTTATTGGTTATAAAAATAATGTTAGTGTGGTCAACAATTTTGAAGACAAATTCATACAATTTTTCACTTCAAAAATGAACATATTGGTTGTATTTTTTTTACTTATTCCATTTAATGTTATAAATTCTAATCATATAGTGAATTATATGTGCAGGGATGGTAAAATATTATCATTTTTTTGATGTTCCAATTTGTGTTTGCTATAAATCATGGTTTTAATATTAAATTGAAAATATGTTTGATATGTTGAATTAGAATTTAAAAATTTATCTATACATAATTAAAAATAACTATAATAATTATTTCTTTATTACATTAACACCATGAATATTATTTGTGATTTTATTGATAATTTAGTGGTCATATATTTTCCGAAAATTTTTATGACCCTTGAGCATACTTCTAACAACTGAACTAAGAAATAATAATTGGAAACATAATTTCATAACTTTAATTCACAACATTAAGATCATGAGTGGTAAAAAAATTAAAAAAAATTAGTGGAAGGGTTTATTATAATAATAACTACCTTTTAAAAGGAATTATTACCAAATTTATTTGAATTATTAAAATTTATATTTTTTAAGTAATGGTTTCCATGCACAGTTGAGTGGTAATTTTTCATATTATTAGAGAATATTTTTCACTATTTGATATGTTTACCATTTAATTTTCTTCTCATGATTAAATGTTTGAAATATTTTATATTACTAATTCGAATCATTTTTATTTGCTAAAATTTGGGTGTAAATTTTACTATTACATTGAAAAACAATAATTCAAGATTAAAATTGTGATCTGAATCTCTACCTTCATGTAAATTAAGAATGAAATCTTAATCTAAGGGTGAGTTATTTCAGGGTTTTTTTTTCAAAATATGATTTATTTATTTATACAGAGCTAATATTTATTTTTCTAATAGACTAATCCATTGCAATTATTTTTGAGTTATTTAATATTTTTTTGAGTAAATAGTTATCCTTAATTTTTTAATTTCATGTGTTTATTTCATGGATAAATGTTAAAAATTTGAATGAATAATTGAATTTGGAATGACGTTAGTTCAATATAATCCCTTAATTCCAAATGTGACCACCAATTTAGAAATTCAAACTAATTTATTCCAAAAACATTATCTATTTAGTGGGTGATATGTCATTTTTTGTTAGTACATTCCAAGTTTGGAAAAAAATTTCAAAGTATCACATTATACGCATAATTTCAAATAATTATTTAGATATTGTTTCACTATGCTCTGTATTATGGATTATTTTCTTTAGGAAAAGAAAAAAATTATTATGATTAAATTTCACTTCTCACTATTTTAACATGTTTTACAAATGAATTTTGAATTATTTTACTTATCGGTTAGTTCTTAAATTAGAGTTTAAATGATGCTTTTTAATATCTATTGAATTTGATTGAAATTTATATTCATCTTTTAATGAGTTGAAAACCATAATTTTTTTTCCTAATATAATAGCTCAACCAATATTTTTGTATCATTGAGAGGGGGAGGTGTGAATCAATGATAAAGTATTCTTTTATGCTTCCTTTTTTATGAGACAACATTCGCCTCCTGTTTAATATTTTCTTCCTTACTAAAAATAATTCAACAAACATTCACATAAACACAATAGTGTATAAGGGTAGATATTCACTAAGAATACTTTTATCATTTGTATAGTTTAGAAATTATACAATACAAAAAAATCTCAAAAAATTGATTTTGTGTGGAATACAATGAGTTGGATATGCCATTACACTCATGTTGCATTGTGTAAAAAATTTGATAGTGTATGTGATCTTTCTAGAACAAATTATATAATACAATTTTTTGTTAAAAACATGTTAGGATGATTATTTTTCAATTTTCACAAATATATAGTTTCTAAACAATTATTAACTTTATTAACCAAAAGTTGGTTTGATCCTTTTGAACAGGGTTATAAAAATTAGCAATATTTCTTTGTCTAATTCTTCCAATCTGATTGGTCAATAAATAGAATATATGAATCCATTAGAGTATAAATGAGCAAATTATGAATAACTTATTCTTCAATATATAAATCCCAATATTATTTTCCAAGTATGATTTCTCAATATTATGACAAGATGAATATGATAATTAGATGAATACGATGATCAGTTGAAAGATTGAAATCTTATCTCTTATCCTATCACTTCTGTCTAACAATAAATTTTCAAGAAAGATAATCTAAAAACCACTTATTCCATCAATAATTTCTTCAAAACCCCACCTTATCAATCTACCAATCATGAAATGTACATCTATCAGAAATAATGAAGTACGTTCCCTTTTATACTATCCCGAAATGTGGTTTGAGAGAGATTATGAAATTTTTTCCCACTCAACCAAATTTTCCAAATTTGAAAGAACCCATCAATTTCAAATACATTTATTACTTCATCAATGCTTATAAAAAATTATCTTACCATCTAAAAACATCTAACAACTTTGGTTCTTCTTCAAACATCTTTAAAAACATCAGCCTAATTTTGATTCTTCAATCAGATTTCTGAATTTTATTTCATTATTATGATGCTCCGTACAAATTTCTTCTATAAATAATTAGACATATTTATTTTTCTTATCAATACTTAGTCGAATTTTATTCTCTATTATGATTTTCATTATGATATATCTCCCTACGATGAATAAAAATGTAAAATAGTAATTATTTTCTCTTGAACCATAGAGAAATTCATCCTATTGAAAATTGTTGACAACAATGTTAATGAACTCTGACATCCTTTTTGTGATGGGTCTCATTGCGTCAATTATTTCCTTTATCTTTAGTCCCAAAAACTTGTAATGGTATATCGAGTCTGATGGACTGGTATCAATGGATCCTTTCTTTTCTAAATATGATTCTCATCAACTTCTTCCTCTATGGACTAAAATCATTTGGATTCGGTATGACTGAAAACCAGTACATTTTTTATCATTATCCTCTACCTTTAAAAAATAATTTTTTTTCATATCATTATGATGATCCTAATACTAAAAATAATTTTATTTTAAAAATATCATCTTCTTCATATATTCAGCATGTATGATGATTTGCATCATGACAACAAATATGTCGAAAAGCATCTTTAGCATCATCTTACATAAAAAGTATTGTGGGTTACATATTTTTTATCAACATCATTCTTTAATACCATGCTAGAACACAATTTTCATATATATGATTGATAAAACCTTATCACCCCCTTTCGTTCATCAATATTTCTTCAAATGTTTTATAGAATACTTATGATTTATCAAAACTACATGATCAAAAAAGAACCATTAGATTTATATCAAAGCTATGATGAATCTGATTCTTCTACTAATTATGATCATGCCTCTCATTCCAAAATCAAGGTGAGTCTGATAATCATTTTCCTCTAGCTATATTCTTCCCAATCTATTGGAACATTTCGATAATTCTGATTCTGATATCATGAATATGATGGTCGGTCTGATTTTCACCAAATACAAACTGAAGTGATTCTGTTCATTTTAAATTCAATTGACAACCAAATATAAGACACGTCATCAAACATCAAAAAACCTTCTTCAGCAAACATGGTCCCAATAATATCTCCCTTTTCATTTTTTTCAACCGAGGTTCATAATTCACTGAACATTATATCCTAACTATATGGATTACTTATCAACAAATTTAAGCCAATGAGAGATAATTCAGTATAGAAAATAATCATTTTTCATAGAGAACCCATATTTTCCAAAAGTAGCTATTATGGAACATCTTTAGTTATTCTTCACTGATTCAACAAACTTATAATGCAAAACAAATTCTTAAAACCACTCCAAAAAAAGAGTTAGAATTTTTCACACACTTACATGATGGATTCAAAAATTACCCACAACTACCCATTTTTATGTGATTCTTTAAAGATAGAATAATGATACAATTTTCCCCCACGGAAAAAAATTTCATAAGTAAAATGAGAGAGGGTAAAAATTTACAAAATTCAACCTTGAAGAGAAATAGGCTGGATATCCATGTTCAACATCAATTTTGAAAAATATTCCTTCCTCATTCATTTTGTGAAAATCTCAGCAATGTTTTCCAGTTCAGGAACTTATTCAATCTTCAAATCATTCTTCCTCACAATCTATTTTATGAAATGATATTTTATATCAATATGTTTTGAATGAGAATATTATATGGGATTCTCTAGAAGATTTATTTCAATTTGATTATAACAACCCAAGATCAAGGATTAATTCAGTTCAATTAGAAATTCGTCTATCCGAGTCTTCATCTAGATAAGTTGGGCTGCATGTTGAGTCGTAGAAAACTAGTCATCTTCATCAATGATAATATTTAAGTAATTTGGTTTCATTTAATGAAAAATAATAAAACATTTACACAGAATGAATACTCCACCAGATGTGGATCTTCTATCATCAACATTTCCAGCCCAATAAGCATTTGAATACACAAAAATATATATAATTTGTGAGGTAAAATACCTGATTCTAAAATTTTTTCTACCTTTTATATATCTTGGAAATAATTTTCCAGCTCTATGATGTGATTCTTTTTGAGAACTCGGAAATCTTATACATAAGTTAACAACATTAAAACATCAGATCTTGAGGTAATATAATATTAAAATTTTGATTCTAATTTTGAAAGAGTTTCTAGTTAACTTACTTTCCTTGTCTATCTTTACTCTTCTATTCTCCCCCTTATATTGGATTGAAAATTGGTTTTAATTTTCCATGTTGAACTTCATAAGAATATCCTTATCATACATTTCTTGAGAAATAAAAATGTGTTTCTTCTTTTGTAAAATATGTACCCAAATAATGTATTTCATTTTTTCAACATGGATGATTCAATCTTCCTTTTTATTTCATCAGAAAAACCTTCACATGTTCTTTATTCATTCCTAGAAAAGATAATGTCATCAACATAGAAAATTACAATGAGGAAAAACTCATGACTTTATTTTATGTAAAGATTATTATCTACTCTTAACTTCTTAAAACTCATCTCATTTATGCAAGTATCCAATTTTGAATACCATGCCCTGAGATCATTTTTTAATCCATAAAAATCATTCTTCAAATTACACATGTATCATTTATCTTTCCCAAAAACAAATCATCGTGTGTAAACATCCATATCTTGATGAACATTCAATAATTTATATATCACATCCATTTTAAAAAACTTGTAACCGCATTGTGTAGAATTAGTAAAAATGATTCTGATAGTTTATATGATTTATAATATATAACAAGTTTCAAAAAAAAATCAATACCATCAGTTTTTGAATACGATTATCCAAAAAGTATTTCCTTGTTCATAATCATATAACCTTCTTTATTCGAATTGTTCCTAAAAATACACATTGAACCAACAATATTTTTTTGTGTGGATTAGGTATGAGTTCCCATGTGTCATTCATTACAATATAATCATGTTCTTTATTCATGGATTGAAACCATTTTTGATTCTCAATATCTTCATTAACATATTTCAGTTCCATTTTTGATGGAATTTGATGTTCTTATTTTTTTAAATTTTTTTATTTTGATCACCAATAATGTTTTGAGATTCCACTACCTTTCTAATATTAGGATGATATTATTGAGTTTCTTACCAAAATGTAGAGATAGCTTATTCACATTCTTATTCTTTATTTAGATTTTAATGGTCTATTTTTTAATCATAATTTTTAAGAATTATTTTTTATCCTACGCAATATCCTTCTCTTCATGAGTGCTTTATTTTATTCAGGCCTTTGAATAACATTCACATCAACAGAATAGAAAATTAATCATGATTCATTGTTGAAAATTGTATATCTTCTTTTTTTTGGATCGTATCCACGAAAATTTCCATCTTCACCTTTCTTCTCAAACATTCCCATGTTTTCAACTTTCTTTTTTATAATGCATTGAAAACAACAAATTTTTAATATATTCATACATGGAATTTTTCCATAAAACAATTATTATAGAGTAATATCAGAACATGGAATGTAGAAACATTAGTTTTGAATATATAAAAATGTATTCTTATCATTCCTCCCAAAGTAATAAGATGGATTATATTTAAGTATCATAGTTATCCACATTTACACAAAACTTATATTCTTTCTTTTATCAACCCTATATTGTTGAGAAGTATATGGTGAAATATACTCTTGCCAAATTTTATTCATACCAAGATAAATTTAAAATTATTCACTTTTTTATTCTCCAGAATTGTTAGTTTTCTGTTTCTTCACTGAATAATTGTATTCTATCCAAGATTTTCTGCTGAAACCTTTAAAAAAATAATAGAATCGAATTTATGTTTTATATACATGACACATGGAATAAAAGAATATTAACCAATGAAATTGATGAAATAAATATCTCCTTTTTCTTATTTTTATTCATTATCCAACACATATTAGAATAGATAAGTTCTATGGGTCATTTTTAATAGATACCAACTTTCTTATCCATATAATTTGTAATAATTTCATTTTAAAAATAGAGAAACACCAATATCTTCATCTTGGAAAATATTGTTTTTCTCAGACACTATTTATGATAAATAAATTACATATTTTTATCTGACACATATGTCCCGACCTTTTATGGAATAATTTATTCTCTTCCACCATACACATGTAACAACGGTTTTGTATGTCATCAACATGAAATATGATTCCATTTATACATTGGCCTCTTGTAACAATCTTTTCATCCTTTTAAATTTTCATAAAATATATTTCTTTCCTAAAAGTATATTTTTACCTTCATCACACAAATGTGAAACACTCAAAAGGTTATGTTTTATCCCCTAAACATATAAGGGTTTCTTGTATTTAAAATTTTCATTCCTACGGATAGTTGATACAACGACATTGATTCAAAGTGATTCGTCTTTTTCAAATTTCATGGTTCATTAGTTGAAGTATTTTAAATTCATCAATAATTTCAAATATCCTATCATATGAAGAGAACACCAAATATTATGAATACAAGTATTATCACTTTTAATAGATTTAAAAGTATTTCCGACAACTATATACTTTTTTACCTTTTCTTTCTTTACCTCCAGCATCTGAGATTTGTTAGAAAAATATTTTTTGTAATAAAAACAAACAAGAGAACCCTTAGAAAGATTCCCCAGATGTTCACATATTTTACAAATAGTTTCCACTATTTGGAACCAATTTTTATCTTTTACACCATAATTCTGAAATTTATTCATAAATTTATTTTTATTATTATTGTTTTTAAAATATTTACTCCCCCTCAAACTATGTCGTCTACAATATTTGGAATAGTTGTAATTATTTTGGATTATCCAAAACATATTTGATGAATTTTTTAATCAAACACAATACCATAATGATCCATATAAAAAATATTTTCTTCTCAAACATCCATACTAACTAGATTTTTGACCATGTTCGTCAACATAATTATTATATTTTTTACAAACATTTATATTATCAATTACAATATTACTTTCTAGCTCAGTTTTCTTTTTATCCTTCTCATGACAATATGTTTTAGAAAAATTATTCATAATGAGAATTTTCAAAAAAAAATTTACCTCCGGGCTTTCAGTGAATTTTTAATTATCCATTTTGAAAATTTTGGCCACAGACATAACATTCCCAACTTTCTTTTTTCAAGAAACAATTATATCTTTTTTCTCACCCTTTGAAGATAACTTTTATTGATCCTTCATGGATTTATCTTAATGAAAACATTCACTAAATTCAGAGACCGGATTTTTGAAACTTGAAAAAAATTTCATCTTTAATAAATTATTATAGAACGAGTTCTGACTATTCTTCTTTTTTTCCTTTAGATCTATATCAATTTATTCATTAAAATTCATTTCTTCTTCAAGATACTTCATCAAATATTCAATCTTTATCTTCATCATGTTTTTCTTTTCTGAAAAAATTTATTGAATTCGTGTCGAGAAACATTCATCATATAACTTCTTATTTTTATTTTCAAGCCTTATAATCTTTCCTATATGTTCTTTAAAATTTTCATTCAACTGCAATTCAATTTCAGTTTCTTCTTCATCCGAATAGATGCTTCCAAATTTTTCATCAGTCACCATTTTAATAAAATTATTCTAACCAACATGCTCAGTAGACTTTTTGGGTTTAGTTTTGTTATATTCTTCAATCTAAACATTATATCATAAACTCCTCCTTTTATATTTGGATAATTTTCATTCTTTACATATAGAATAATATTTTCCTTTTTCTCCCTATTACTTATACAACCTTCTTGGTAATATGTTTTCTTCCTCACTTCCTTCTTCTTTTATTTCAATGGAAAATTTTCAAAAAAACTTCCCAAAAACTTGACATTAAAAAAATTAAGGGAATAACTCCATTATATTTACCTATACCTCTATCACATTTTTATAAAACAAGGAAAAGTTTCATCATGATTTTTACATACCTCCTTTTTGGAGTCAAAATCAGTAGCTTCTTCTTTAATAAAATATTTCTCTAACATTTTTATCATGGTATCCATGGAAGATATTTCTCTATAAAATTTGGTTTTCTTATTATATATTTATCCCATATCATTTCATAATTGATGTGAGTGATATAATGATCATCTAGTCATAATGTTTCCCGATTTCAATCATCTTATGATGAAACATTTACATCAAACTTGTTAGAAAAAATTCTTAATTTTTTTTAAAAACAATATAATCCTCCAAATTTTAATAAATAAATATTATAGTAATGAAAAAATCATTTACCCTAGTAAATAAGTCCCCAACAGATTCATACTCACCCATTTTTTAATCTTTAAACTTCGGCCTCCATATATTTAAAATTTCCCTCTTCACTAATGTATTAACTTTTTATTTGTTTTCTCCTTGTACCATATATCGTTGGTTGTGGAAACACCTTTCACTCTTAAAAATTTAATTTAAGAAAGTGATGTTATTAAAATATTCTTGAACCATACATTGTTCTAAAGATTCTTCTTATCAATCGATGTAAGATAAAATTTATCATCAATAGGAGGAAAACCATTTTTTCAATATAAATAACATCATAACAAATAATCACAAGATAAGGAAACATTATAACTTTCCAGATAAGATAATTCTAACCATTTGAAACTAGAATACCATTACTATTTACAAAATTCAGATTCTCCCTCAACTTATCTTCAAAATTTCATCATATAATTAATGAGGGAATCTTCAACTTTGTTTCCATTTGTAAATTCCCTGTCAGAATTGTTGTATCATTGGGGGGGGGTATGGAAAATGAGTGATATCATTTTATGTTATGTTTCCTTTATTATCTAAAAAACTTCACCTCCTATATAATATTTATTTCACTAATGAAAACAATTCAAACACACAAATATAGGAACCCAAAAAAAATCAAGGTTCACTATTCAATAAGAATATTTCTGTCCCTGGTATGGTTTGGAAATGATCCAACACCACAAAATCCACTAGTAAAAAATAATTTATCTATGGAATAAAATGAGTATGATTTTCCCTTAAACTCATCTGACACTATCTAAATAATTAAATATATCGTGTTCTCCTTATGAAAAAATTGATGTAATATAAATTTTCGTAACAAAATATGTCTCTCTGATTCTTTATCAACTTTCACAAATATAAACATTCCAAATAATTCTTAACTTTATTACCCAGAAGCTAGTATGAACTTTTTTGGACTTTGTTATAATTCTAAGTCCAATTTCCCAATCTGATTCTCCCAGTTTGATTGATCAATATAAAAAAATAAATGACCCTTTAAAAATAAGATTTAGAGAATTCAAAATAACTTTTTATTCAATAAGAAAACCCAAATAATTTTTTTTTAGAATGAGTTTTCAATATTATGAAAAGATTAATATTATTATTAGATGAATATTATGATCAACAAAAAGGTTGAAATCTTTTATATTATCCTATCACTTATTTACTTCATGTATTATTCAAGAGGACAATATGAAAGCCATGAATTCTCTTCTTAACTTCCTCAGTGCTCCACCATATATCTATACCATTCATTCCCTTTTATATTCTCCCCAAATCTGGTTTAGTCAGGATTCAGAAATTATTTCTTGCCCAACCAAATCTTCCTAATTTGAATGATCCCTTGAAGTTAAGATAAATGTATAACTTTATTAAGGATTCTAAAGTCTTCTAAATCCATCTCGAAATATATAAAAAATTCATCCCTACTTCATAAATTCTTTGAAAACATCAGTATGCTTTTAATTCATCAATAAAATTCCCTGATATAATTTCTTCATTATGATTCTCCCTACCTATTGCACGTATGAAGAAATAGATATCTTTACAATAAATAAAAAACCTCAGTCTAATTCATATTACCAAATATAATTTTCATTATTATATATCACATTATTATAAAGAAAAATTTAAAACAAACGTTTCTTTTCACTTGAACCACATAGTAATTCAACCTATTAAAATTGGTTGACTACATTATTGATGTAATCTGACTTCGTTTTCATATTAACTCTCATAGATTCAACTTATTTTATTTATTAATTTTTATAACAACTCCCAAAGAGAACAAATATACCTTTTTTTATTATGATGGTATATCATGTCTGATGGAATAGTATCAGTGGATACTTTATTTTCAAAATATTACTCTCATATACGTTTTTCATCATTGAGTTATATCATTTGGGTTTAGGTATGACTATAAACCAATACCTTTTTATAATTATTCTCCTTAGAATTTAAACAAATACGCACATTCTTATATCTTTATGAAGATATTAAGACCATAAATATTATTCTTCTATAACTTTAATCTCCTTAAATCATTTAGCTTGTATCATGTCTTTATCTATGACTTTGAATATATTGATGATAACCATTAGAATCATCTAGCTTAACAAGGAATGTATTATATGTATTCAATATTCCATCATCATCATTCTTTTCTGGTTAGTTAGAATAAAATTTTCCAGAAAATGATTGAAAACAAATTTTCTCCCTCTTTATTTCATCATGATTTCATCACATGTATTGTAGAATATTTATGATTTATGATAAATCTAATAACAGAAAATAATCTTCATATTATTATTGAATCCATGATGAATCTGATTCTCCTCATCATTACAATCAAACCCCTCATTCTGGACTTTGGTTGAGTCTGATAATCCTTTTCTTCTAGCCAGATTCTCTACAATCTGATAAACCTTTTCAAAAAAATTTATTCATATTTATTTAATATGATGGTCATTGTTATTTTCTCCAAATACAATGTTAGGTGTTTCCTTACCTTTTACATTTCTTTGACATCAAAAGACCACACACATCATCAAACATAAAAAACTATCTTTGGCCAACTTATTCCCAACACATAATGAAAAAGTTTTCATGACCCATCCCCTAGGGCCCATGTCGTGACTACCCCAGACCCTCCTTCTATAGTCCAGGGGCTGTCGACTAGCACTATAATGGTGTATCCCTATAACAGGAAGGCATTTCCTTTAAACATATACATACAAAAAAAATCAAAGAACACAATAAAAAGCAACCACAAAATAAATAGCTATAGTAAAAAGTGTGATGAAAGAAAAGGAGAAAAAATATTGTTCCAACTAAAAAGTACAAGTACAACTAAAAAGAAAAAACGAATCATGGATCGTCCACTAGAGATCCTACCTGAAGGGTAGTTACTACTCACAATCAGTAGTCATACATCACATCACATCAAATGGTCCACCTTTGAGCACGGTCCAGTCTGGGCTTCCTCAGCCTCAATCAACGATGTCCATAATCTGCAAAAGACACAACATGGTGTGGGTGAATCCCATGCAGGGTTGAGGATATGAAAACTAAATAGGGACCCTGAGACCCCTGATGGTCTCCCATAGTTCAAAAAAGGAAAAACCACAATGAATGACTTCATCCAAAATGGAAAGAGACATCAACAACTATAATTAGGTTTATTCCAATATATATACCTATGTTATCAGGATATAATTGTATCACACATGAGGAAATACAAGGCTCCATCCTTTAAGCCATTTTCACAACTGATCCATGAAAGAAGGATACCACAAAGGAAACACCAAGAAGGTAAGAGTACTACAAAGGTAACTCCATGAAGGTTTGATTACCACAAAGGTAACACTATGAAGGTAAGAGTACCATAAAGGTAAAACTCTGAAGGTAAGATTACTACAAAGGTAAAAACTCAACTCACCCTAGGTATATAAGTAAAGGACAAAAGTATAGAAGATTAGTCGAGAAGCTAGATCATCTTATTTTGTAGAGATGCACTCCTACTAACTATATGGAGTCTAACCCAGGAAAGATCGATAGGTACTAACCCCTGTTAACTAGCACAGGATCTGACCCACAAAAGATGGATGAGTGCTGACCCACATAGGATATGACCCACACAAGATAGGTGTTTACCCACACTTTATTTCTCGGTACTAACCAATGTATGATATGTCTCTAACCTCTGCCTCACTTCCAGCCAATGTATTCCCACTCATTGCACGCTTTATTTCGAGAGAATCTTCTCCTCAATCCATCTGTTATACATAAACTACCATGATGTTCCACTATGAAGTATCCCAAAGGACCATAATGCAGTAATGGTTCCAAAACAATAGATGACACATCAATCGGACACCCGGTCTGTAACTTATAAATGTTATAGTTATGAGGGCCCGAATGGATTTGGGTTTATTCCTACCTGGTCGTACTCCATCATTTTCCAAAACTCAAGTGGAATGTGCCAAATAGACATTTTCACTCCAAGGGTCTCTGCATCATAGATGGTTTTTCAAATGATGCCTGGAGTTCAAGTTATAGTTCTTTTAGCAAAATTGGGCCAAGAAGGGTACGAATCCATTCCGACCCAGTTGGACCATCCCAGTCCGACCTGATTTGGGTCTGACCCAACTGGGCTAGGTCACGGCAAGCTCGACTCACTAGGACATAGTCCAATGTGGCCCAAAGGGGGTGTGGCCCACACGGCCCGGCCCGCCGGGCTTGTAAGGTCTGTCCTGCAAAGTTGTAACCCACTGGACATGCGCAGCCCACTGAAGCGGGGTCTGCCCTAGCCGACACAGGGGGGGATCCCTCGGTTTTCTTGAATGGTCGAGTGTTCGTTAAGTTTTCTCCATAGAAATGGCACCATATGGGGTCGACTCATCTACCGTAGGACCAATAGGGAGTGGCTCCTTCCACCGCGACGTTAGAGCTGCGGCTACTCCGATGGTGAACCATTTCCCACCGTTGCCTCATCCTGCAGTCAGCCAATGTCAGCAGCCCTACTTGACTATTGTGGCTGAAATGTTGTGGCCCTTACCTGCCAGAAGTGTGCGACAGCATGCCGCATCACCTTTGTGGTCGGTTGGTGTCGGCCACTCTGCAAACAGTCGTGACAAAGTGCCATGGTCTCCTCCGGAGGCGCACACCAGTGCATCACCTCCATCACTGTAGGCCAGTGTGGGCCACCGCCATCATCTACTAGTACCAGTCACTGGTTCCATGATGACAATATTCCATAGAGAAGTTAACGATAAAACAAGTGGCGGAAGTACCGGGCCTTGTTCGTTTTTCCCGTGCCCTCTGTGTTATCATCTTTTCGAGAAAGATGATATATGAATCAACATTCTGTTAATAAAATAAAAAATACAAAACACTAACACAAAATTATTGGGGAAATCCCATGATTGATGATGAGTTAGTGTTTTTCATCCCTCCAACAAGTAGCCATTGTCACCGCTCAATTGTCGCCCTTTAAATTGTGATTCAGTGTCGCACGTCACTGCTCGCCAGAACCGATCCCGTTCCCTAAGTGGTTGGCATCACAGTACTTTATCAGACCCTTTTAACTTGGCGAATTTTTTCCAAAACTCTACCCCAAGCTCTATATAAATAGGATAGGGGGAGGGTGAGAAATGCATTGGTAATTAATCGGGGTTTATTTAATATGAACCTTTCTAATTCCTATGACATTATTACAAAGAATTTGAGGAGTCAAGACATTTAATGTCTCGACACGTCATTGGTCCCACCACTTCCGCTTTTCTATTGGAGGAAAAATATGAGAGAAATAAAATAACAATGTTATTTTATTATTCTTCAAAAAATTCAAAAATCAATCTTTTCCTCCAAACCTACTGCAGTCGAAGTGATGCCTTCTTTAATAGAATCCTAATGCTATGGATTCAACTATGCCCTTTGATTTGTAATCTGATCACTGGTTCAAAATATAGAAAACGATGCATGTTAATTTACTGAACATACCATAATTTTTTTTTCAGAAATTCATTCCAGGCACACCTGGCCTCCAAAATCACACACTGCCAATTTTTGCAGACATTTAATAATTCCATATAATTTTAAAAACAAATTACATGGAAAATCTGGGTCTTTACATTCTCCCCACCTTAGGTTTTTCTTCCTCAAAATCCACAACAATGACTAAGAAATCAAACAGGGGTACTGAACATGAATATGAGCATCCCGCTCCCATGTGCTCTTATAAAGGTTCCCATACAACCGACGAACATGAACCAAAGTTATAATTCATCGATGACTGAACCACTATTGTTGATCCTCATTCTCTATTGGAACTTCCATAAATGTCTCCCCTTCATCAATGATCAGCTCACCATGGTTGATGATGCGAGGTGGGTCATGCACATATCTCTTCAGCTGAGATACATTGACGATGTTGTAATACCTCTCCAACAGCGGTGGCAGTTCCAAGCGGTATGACACCTCTCCAATCCTCTAAAGTATCATAAAACTTCTGATAAATCTCGATGAGAGTTTCTCACCATGGCCAAATCTCTACAAACCTCATCGAGATGAGACCTATAAGAAGACATGGTTTCCCTCCTCGAACACCAAAGGTCTCTGTCCGCTATCAACATAAGACTTATGCCTGCTCTTTATAGTCTTCATCCACTCCTGGATGATCCGCACCTTCTCTGTGGTAGCCCGTACCAAATCTGGACCCATAAGTGCTAACTCCTCAGGGTCTGTCCAACACAAAGGTGATCTGAAAGGTCAACCAAATAAGGCCTAAAATGGTGACATACATATGCTAGAGTGATATCTTTTTTTGTATGAGAAGTCCATCAAGGGAAAGTGATCCTCCCAACTATGGTCAAAACTAGGACGCAAGCACGAAGCTTGTTCTCTAGTGTCTAAATGGTCTGATCTGTCTAACCATCTGTCTAAGGCTGAAAGGAGGTGCTCAAACGTAACTGAGTCCTAAACACCTCTTGTAATCCCTTCCACAATTGGGATATAAAACATGTGTGATGGTCAGAAACAATCATCGATGGAACCCTATTAAGTCATAGAATCTCAAGTATGTAGAGGCGTCCCAAGCTCTCTATCGACCTCTGCTCTCGGATGGGTAGGAAGTTGGCCGACTTGGTTAGCTGGTCAACAATCACCCAGATAGAACCATGTCACGTAGACGTATGTGGAATCCCTATCAAAACTTCCATGGATATACCTCCTCATTTATACTCTGGCACCTCTAGTGGCTGGGTTAAGCCTGCTGAAACCTGATGCCCAGTTTTCACTTGTGGACAAGTGAGGCATCGTAAAACAAACTCTTTTATTGATCTATTCATTCCGGGAAACCGGTGTTGGCGCCAGAGGTCCGAGTACATTTTCTCTATGCCAGGATTCACTACCAGAGTGGATGTATATAACTCCCTCAACACCTCTTCTCATACCTCTATTGGTACCATGGTGTGTCCTATAAAGAGAATGACATTCTACCCACCTTCATAAACTCTAGCATGTTCTTGTCCTTAGGATATATTAGCATTTAAGGCCTCACATTCAATGTCCAAAAGTTTTTCCTCTCGAACTCACTGAATAAGTGGGGGAGTGACGGTCATAGACTGAAGGTAAGCTGCTCCATAGCTATCCACAAAGGATATTTGAAACACATCTAGTTTCTCTGTTACCTCACTCAGCAATTGTAGACCAGGAATCCTGCTAAGTGTGTCTTCTATTATGTTCCCCTACCCAGAAGTGTAGATTATGCAGAAGTCATAGTCATAGAGGAACACCATCCATATCCATTGTCTAAGGTTCAGTTCCTTCTAAGAGAAAATATACCTGAGACTCTTGTGATCATTGTAGACATTAAAACATTCACTCAACATGTAGTGTTACCACATATTTAATGTGAATACCAATTATACTAGCTCTAGGTATTGTGTAACAAAGTTCTGATCATGTCGTCTTAGTTGCCATGAACCGTAAGAGATCACTTATCGCCCCTACATCAGGACACATCCATGTCTGGTCCCTGACCTTTCACAGTATACTACATACTCTACGCCCTCTTCTATTAACCTCGAGATGTGTTCACACTTCAATCTCTTACTTATCTCCTAAAACCTCCGATGGAAACACTCCTTCTATATGAAGGGTTGTACCTTCATAGTCAATGCTCAAAAGGGTTCCGAAACTCTGGAAAAGTCAGGTATGAATCACTAGTTATACCCATCCAACCCCTAGAAACTCTGAAACTCAGTCACACATCGGGCTGGCACCCAATCTATTAAAATGATAATCTTTACTAGATCTTATATGACTCCAGCCTTTGAGAACACGCGTCCCAGAAAGTGGACTCATGTATCTATAATTGGATCTTAAAGGGCTTACCATAAAGTTGGGGCTCTCATAGTGTATCTAGAACTATCTACCGATGATAGGTATGATCCTCCTCCTCCATGAGTACACCAAGATGTCGTCGATGAAGACCATAACAAAGCGATTGAGGTATGTATGGAAGATCATGTTCATGAGTCTGATGGACACTGTTAGGGAATTGGTCACGCTGAATGGTATAACCAATAAATTGTACTATCCATACCGATATCTGAATGTTGTCTTCTGCACATCCTCATCTCATACCCTGAGTTGATGATATCCTGATCTGATGTATATCTTCAAGAACCAACGAGTTATCTTTATCTAATCAAAAAGTTCATAAATCCTCTAAAGTGGATAATTTTTCATCAAGATCACCTAGTTCAGTCACTGATAATCTACAGAGAGCCTCAAACTCCCATCTTTATTCTTGGCAATCAAAATCGAGGCTGCCCATGGAGACACACTGGGTCTTATGAACCCCTTTCTCTATAAGTCCTCTAGCTGTACATATAACTCAAAAATCTCCATGAGAGCCATCCAATATACTGTTGTTGATATCTGTGTAGTTTAGGGGTAGAGGTCGATGTAAAATTCCACCTATTTGTGAGTAGGTAGTCCCAAAACATCATCATGGATGACGTTGACATACTGGTCCACCATTACATGATAGCTCAGACTCTCAACATCAACTGCTTCTAGGGGACGGCTAGCCAACTGATGTGTGATCAGCTACACCCTCTTTCAGGAAATTACATCGTGCGCTGCAAAGGTTCCCTTCTTAATGGTGAAGGAAACCCTAGTCCTAACCTCGCAGACACACTATTCATTGCGCCTAATAAAGTCAATCTGAGTGTGGAATGTGGATAACCAGTCTATACCCAAGATGGCGTTGTAAGGCCTCATTGCCACTACTAGAAGATCCCATCCAAATCTATCATCTTCTAGATTAATCTCACACTTCCATAACTAGTGGGTATTCATCTAATCCCCTCTCATAGGATTCTCTAGTTGAATGAATCAATCCAACACCTCCATCGGAAATAGCGTGCTCCAAAAGAGGGTTGTGTAAATAAATGATTGAATGGAACTTGTGTCTATATGTACTGTAGCTAGGGTGGAATATACACATATTGTAACTCTAATCAACTTTTTAGCATTGTGGTTATAGGCCTCTACTTCCTGGAGATGATCTCATCCTTGTCCTCCTTCTCCCTGTGGTCGGGGTGGACCACCTGAAGGTTGTGGTGATAGAAACTTGATTCACCTCCCACACCTGCTACATGGCCAACTCCTATTTCATGTTCGCTGACGCATGTGAACCTCCTTGATTGAATCTCTTCCTCTTCCTTGGTGGTCCCTCGATTGTCTACTGATCGTCTGTATGGTGGTTCGGTAAGTCATGATCCACATGACCCTACTAATGCATGATTAGCGCTGCCTACTCCACAATTTTCCTCCTCAATCCTGTTATCCCCTAACCACTGACCATGTATCTTGAGTTCATATACCAGATGGTCGGGTCTACTTGGTCCTAGGCATCATCTGTCTACTACCTCATACGGAAGAATCAGCTACCTGACGTCTGGTGGTGGCTCTCGTTGCTGGTTCCTGCTTAGCTATAAATCTCTCCACCAAAATCACTCACTCTAGCACCCAAGCCTGTATCAGAATGATGAGTGATATCATCGATGCTCTGATATACCATCGTAGAACCTTATCAAAGGTCTGACTCTAATGAAAGGGTCTTGTACTATGTCTGTGGAGTAGCGGGAGAGATCATTGAGCCTCAATGAGTATTGGGCCACGGTCATGATTCCCTTTTGTAGGTGCAGATCCTCTTGTATATGCACTGAGCATAGATTCACTGGGAAGAACTATTCCCTTATAAGGCCCTAAAAGTCCACCCATGTGAGGGTAACCTCATCATGTAACTGGTGTGTCAGACTCTATCATCTCCTAGCTTCTCCTAGGAAGAGACAGGCATCTAGGATCACCATCAGATCAACTGGTTCCCCCACAAAACAAAAAACTTTGTCCACAGCCTCTAGATAGTCCTCAGCCGTATGTGGATCCATCTAGCTCCGGAATATCGGAGGCCTCTGATGTTGGAACTCATGTAAAGAGCTTAGTCAGCGTGAACCCTCTGTTGGTTGGTCTGGTGTAAATGGTTTCCCAGTGGGTAGTGGTGTTACTAGTACACCACCTGAAGAGGCTAACACCGTAAGAGGGACCTGCACCGAGGCCACATCGCTCGATGGGATATCATTGGGTACTCTCATGGGAATCCTAGAGAGTTGTCTAAATTGTGGAATCCTAAAAGAAAAAAGGTGTGCCACAGTCATTATGTTATACCTGGTGAGCGGAATCAAAGAAATGAAAAGTAATAAAATTCCAAATCACACACAATCATTGTTTTCGTGCACCAAGTCAGAAATTATAAATCAGGGTCCTGATGTATAGATACGTCGGCTGCCGCACCAACACCGGATTCCCCAAACTGAAAACCACACTCAAATCACTTAACACTATTTCCACAATGAAAAGATCAGATTCCTAGTTCTTCGGTAGAGCTGACTCCTTTTATACCACTTTCTCACGACCCGTCCCATGGGGCCCATGCTGTGACTACCCCAACCCCGCCTTCCACAGGCTAGGGGATAGTGACAAGCACTATAAATGAGTATCCGTATAACATGAAGGAATTTCCTTTAAACTTACACATACACACAATACAATAACACTATAAGAAGAAACCATGAAGTAAACAGCTGTATTAAAAATTGTGCATAAAGTAAAGGGGCAGGAATACTAGCCCAACCGAAAAGTACAAGTAAAACTGAAAAGAGAAAACAGCTCATGGATCATCCATCGAGGATCCTACTTGAAGGGTAGTTACACCTCACGATCAGTAGTTATGCATCACGTCACGTCTAATGGTCCACCTCAGAGCATCATCCAGTCTTGGCTCTATCAGTCTCAATCAACATTTTCGGTCATCTACAAAAGACACAACAAGGATGGGGCGAAGCCTGTGCAAGGTGAGTATAACAATACTATGTAGGGACCTCGAGACCCCTGAAAATCTCCCAGAGTTCCACAAAGTAAGAACCACAAAGCAAGAACTCATCCCTAGAGCATGAAGCAGTCAACAACTTTACTTAGGTATAATCCCATAAATATACCTAAGTTATCAAGATATACTCGCCTCACACATGATGAAACTAGAGGTTCCAACCATTAAGTCATGTGCACAACTGTTCCACGAAGGAAGAATACTAGAATGGTAACTCTATGAAGGTAACGCCGCGAAGATAAGAGTACCACAAAGGTAAATCCACAATGTTAATAGTACCACAAAGGTAACACCACGATGGTAAGTGTACAAAAAAGGTAACACCACAAAGGTAAGATTTC
Organism: Viscum album; assembly: GCA_963277665.1. NCBI lineage: Eukaryota > Viridiplantae > Streptophyta > Magnoliopsida > Santalales > Viscaceae > Viscum > Viscum album. Next base: position 74,307,518 of record OY728156.1, read on the forward strand.
AAAAAAGTTATAGACTCATATCATGACAAGTATATAAGTAAAGCACCAAAGTACATATGATTGTTCAAGAAGCTAGATCATCTTATTATGTCGAGAGGCACTACTTCTGACTATACAGAGTATGACCCACATAAGATCGATAGGTAATAACCCCCACTAACCCACAAAAGTTATGACCCACATAGAATCGGTATGCACTGACCCACACAGGATCGATGAGTGATAACCCCCACAGGATTCGACCCACACTGGATCGGTGCTGACCCACATAGGATCGCTCGGTACTAACCTCCATATGATTTGTCTCAAACCTCCATCTCACTACCAGCCTCTGGATTCCCACACATAGAATGCTTGATTACGGGAGAAAATGCTCCTCAAGCCATCCTTTGTATTAAAACTACCACGAAGTTCCATGAAGTTGTATCCCAAAGTACCGCTAGGTCGTAAGGGTTCCAACATGATAGATGACACATCAATCGGATGCCCGGTCTGTGACATATAAGCATTTTAGTTCTGAGGGCCTGGTTGGATTCGGTTTCGATCCAACCCAACGATACTCCAATGTTCTCCAAAACTCAATTGAATTATACCAAAAGTACCACCTCGCTCTAAGGGTCCCAGCACCGTAGATGGTTCTTCAAATGGACGCCTAGATTTCAAGTTATAGTTCTCTTAGAGAAATCAGGCCTGGATGGGTCGGGGTCCGGTCCGACCTGGCTGGGTTGGGTCACGGTGGGCTCAGCCCACTGGGATGTGGTCTAGCCTAGCCTGCATGAGGCACGACTCATCTTAAAAGGTCCTGGCCCGTTGGTCTCACACGTCCTAGCCCACAGAGGCGCGACCCGATGGGCTCGCACGTCCCGTCCAGCGGAGGCACAACCTACTGGGCTCGCGCAGTCCGGCCCACGGAGGCACGGACCGCTAGAGCATGGACCCCCCAAGCCGACATGGGGGGGGTTCTAGTTTTTCTTAAATATCCATGCATCCATTCATTTTTTTCCACATCGGCGGTGCCACGTGGTGCCGCCTTATCTGCAGCGGGACACACATGGATCATGTCCTACTGTCACGACATCGGAGTCACGGCCACTCCAGCAACGTGTTATTGCACACCATTGAATCCTCTTGTGGTTGGCTGATTCTTCCACCATGGCTGAGAAGCCAAGGCCCTTCCATGCTGGCGGCGTGCGACGGCACACCGGATCACCTCTACGGTCAGCCGGTGTCGGCCTCTTTGCTAACTGACATGGCATAGTGCCGCAACCTCCTCCTATGGTGTGTGATGGTGCACCTCCTCCTTCACGGATGACCGGTACAGGCCTCTGCCATCATCTTCTTATGCTAGTCTCCGGTGTCACACTCGCAGTCTTCAACGAAGAACCGAAATGTAAAACAAGTGGAGGAGGGATCATGCCTTTTTCATTTGTCATGTGACCTCTACATTATCATCTTATCAAGAAAGATGATATATGATTCAAAATTTTATTGAAAAAAAATAAATGTGACAAAACCCTACCTCACAATCTTTGGAGAATGCCTGAAATTGAGGAAGATTCGGTGTTTGTCATCCCCGCAACAAGCCGCCAAGGACATCACTCAATCGTTGTCCTTCATTTCGTGACATTGTGTCACTCGTCACTGCTTACTGGAACTAGTCTCATTCTCTAAGTGGTTGACATGGTAGCACATTATCATAATTTCATCCCTTGTTGATGTTGTTCCTACACTCCCCCCAATCTCTATATAAATAGGAGATAGGGACAGTGAGAAATTCATGTGGCATTAAATGGGGTTTATTTAATATGAACCTTCACAATTTCAACAACACTGTTACAAAGGATTTTAAGATTAAATCCATTTAATGGCTTGATGTGTCATTGTTCCCACCACTGCCACTTTTCTGTTGGAGGAAAATAAATGATAGAAATAAAATAAAAAAGTTATTTTATTATTCTTTTAAAAGTCCAAAATCTAAATTTTTCCCCAAAACTACTACGGTCGAAGTGATGTCTCGCTTAATAAAATCATAGCACTATGGATTCAGCAGTTCCCTTGGATTTTTAATATGTGCACCAATTCAAAGGATAGAAAATTCTGCTAGCGTGTTTACTTAACGTACCATAAACAATGTTCAGAAAGTCATTTCAGGTACATCAGGCCCTGGAATCACGCGTTGTCAATTTTTAAATAATCGTAATAATTACATATAATTTAAAAGAAAATTACATGGAAAATTATGCCTTTTACAAAATTGTTCTCAATTTTTTATTTCTTATTTTCTAAGCATAGTTTTTGAAGTTGGGATTTTAATTTATTTATTTTCGAAGTAATTATTTTAATTTTTAGAGATGTTAGATTTCAATAATTCAAAGAACATATAGTTTTAATGTGAATTTTTAAAATCATGTGAGTTTAGAGTATTTATTTCATAAGATTGTTTTTATTGTGTGTTTATGGAGTATAAGATTAAATGAATGTTGTATGGGATTAAACATTAATTTTAAATTTCCATGTAACATTAAAATGGAAAATTAATAGGGACATTTATGGAATATTGAGAGAATAATATAATCTTTTGTGATTAAGATGTGGTTAATAGATAAATGCATGTAATTTAAATAGATGAATGAGAAATTTATGTTTGATTAATTCCCTTATAAGATAACTCTCATAAAAATATCTCACATGTGATGAACATTTATAGGTTATCACTTCTGTCAAAGTATTACAACATCTTTTAATTTATACATGAGAGTAAAACAAATCCACAAATAATTAAACGGATTTTATATAAGATTAAATTATATATTTTAGAGCTCATTTAAGATTAAATCAATCATTTATTGTGTCATATTGGATTAAATGGAACTGTATCGAGGAATAAAATTTGGAATTAAATGATTGTATGTATCATTTTTCTCATAACTCACAACCTGATTATTGTAATTATATCTCAATGAACCATAATGTATGAAAATCCTAGGAAATATTGTTATGTGGAGTTCAAGTGATTGAATTTGTATTGTAATCATGATAGAGTGTTGTTGGGATCGAGATGATTAAGAATCACATGGGGAGATTCTTTTGTAAAGAGATTAACATATGGTAACAAAAGTGGAGTTGAATCCAAGTTAGATAACACAAGAAACTAATTCAATGTGGATTTAAACTTGTTCATTTGATTATTTTTTGTTTTTTAGAAAATTTAATTATTTCATTTTTCAACTGTATGATGAATCCCCGAGTGGTGATTCTAATTCTCACATATATGGAGATTACTTTTCTCTCTCATTTTTTTCACTATATAAATATCTTATTTTTTTAGTGAAGGTTTAATGTTCTATTATTTCTTTTTTTAAACATTATTGTATGATTATATAATCTCCGCAATTATGGATATATTAAATTTACTACTTTTTTCAAAGGAAGTGATTGTATTTTTTAGTGTTCTGAATATTATTTTATTATGTATTATAATCTTTGATATAACAATAGAATTATAGTTAAAATCATTGTTGTGGTGGTTTATATTATTTTCCATATTTAATGTTTTCCTCCCAACCCATTTATTCTATCTCCCATAGTTCATTAAAATATCCCATCATACATTAGAGTTGGACAATGTAGGTGTTGTTCTATAATGCAGTTGCTAAATAATATTTAGAAGGAGGTGGTTCTTTCATGTCAAGATTGTCTATGTGATATTTATATTATTTAATTGACTTAGATGATAAATACATGGTGTTAAGTCTTTAATTTAATTTAAATAATAATATCCACTATATTTTTTAGAATATATGATAAATATTGTCAAAAAATGTTACTCATAATAGCCATTTGGATAAATTTGATTATTTATTTGACTTGCATTCATAGTTTTTATTTCATCTTACATTCATATATTTATCACATTGGTATTTTTATATTCTTTACCTACTATATAAATGTCTATAATTATTTTAAAAAAATAATAATTGTGATAATATGGAAAAATGAGTGTTATTACCCTCCTTGAGATATTGAACTTAGGTTATGTGCTATTATAGTACATTACATGGGATATGGGAAATGTAATTTGACAGAGTACATCATATAAAAAATCCATCTCATTTCCATCACATAAGACTCATTGACAAATGTTGAGTATATTGCTGCATTATATACTATAAAGGAAAATATTTGGATTAAGAATTTCATTACGGAATGTAAGGTTATTCCAAGCATTAAGAGATAAGTTATGATTTAATGTGATAATAATGGATCTATTTATGATTCCAAGGAACGAAAATCTCACTAATGGGTTAATCAAATACTCCAAAAATACTATCTCATTTTATAGCTATTTGAGATGACTAAGGGACAATTTTTTAATGTTTTTTATAAATGAAAATTTTGAAGAACCATTGAATAAAATAATTACAAAATAGAAGAACGAGGGCCCTACAAAGTCTCTAGGTATTTCATACATGAGATATTTGATATAATTACTATTTAAAATGTTGTTTTATTATATTTTTACAATAATGAAAATCTCCTTCATCGTTTATTTATGTGTTCTCATATATTACTTGAATAATGGAATAATAAAATCTGTATAAAGTAAAATTTTATATTGTCTATAATTAATGATAATCATAGAGTGTTATAGATTTTTATTACATGTGATGATAATAGTTAGTGGAATCTTGAATGTGATACCCAAAATAAACACATGGAAAATAAATAGAGGCTTATTATCTATACGGATCCACAAAAGTATGTCACATAGAATTTCATTCAATCATTGATGTAATTAGATTGTTGTGATTATTATGAATCCCAGTTATACAACATTAGTTATTTATTCAATAGATGAATATTTATACATTTATACCTTTTAACACCTACCTTGTATCTAAGATAATAAAGGGATGATTGGGTACATTGTTGGTTATGTCATAAAATGTGGTTAACCAAGACAAGATTTTTCCTCTTAAACTATAAAAATAACGTTTAGACCCATGCTTTTTTGGAATGAGGAAATTAATTGACATGCTTATCTAAGTAACATGTGATGTGCTTAACTAAATTGATTAATGACTTATTATATTATCATTAATAAATATCAATGTATTTTAAATAATATTGAATGTATGAGTTAGCCTATACTAGAGTGACATATTGAATGACTAGTAGTCACTTGATGAAATGGATATAGAGATTATAATACTATATATATGATTTATATGGAATATATTATATAAAGCCCCAACCTTAATCCTTACTTAATCTTGAGTTATTAAAAGATTACACATTGAGGATCTTTTCGGGTTTAGTGTTTTAGAGAATTAGATCATAAAACTTGCATTACATTCCACATATAAACAAAGTGGTTACATAAAATATAGTATTCATTTTTCCCATCAATGGAAACATATTTAAAATAAAACATGGATTCTTTCTTGACACTTCCTTGACACTATAATCATATCATGTACCTTTCCCTTGACCTGTGAAAATATTTCAAAAAAACTTGGGATGAGCATAAAAAGCTCAGTAAGGGTTATAAAAATATGGAAAAGAAACATGGGTACATATATACATAAGAATGAAATCATACTTTACCCATAAAACATAAGCACTTTAAGATACCTCATCAAATCATGAATAAATTATAGAAATCATAGAACATAAAGGTAACTTGAGGCATTCATAACATTATTACGTAGGGAGTAACCCTCTTGGTTATGTTTGGAATACCCATCACAGTATATTCCCTAAATATCTTCGGAGAAACCTTAATGTTTCACTCCTTCGCGTTTCCCAATACATTGGAGAGCTATATCGGGCTCACCCGCCCTTAGTTTATCACAGAACCACCCGTCTTCATAATAATTCCCAAGAACCTCAACATAATCGTATCACATAAAACATCCATAAAGGAAACATAACATTTCCACTTTTCAATAAAAAGATATCAATACAACACATTGATACAAAAACATTATGAAAACCATTTTCAATACCAAAATAAAGGAAAAGTAAAACATGGTATTTATTTTTCTTTTAAAAAAAGGTAGGGCTTGTAGAGGAAGCCGAAACTCAAATAATGGTCACGGCGGCGGAGAATTCGTTGTCGCCGCATACGTACGACAAAAACATTCTCTTTTGTCATTTAGTAAACGCTTCGTATAAAAAATATTCCTTTTGAATAAACATAAAATTCAAAGGGGTTTATACACCATATAAAAGAAGGATGTGTATAAAACAAAATATGCCTCAATGAAAGGAGATTGAGACGAAGTCCCATACCTCGGGTCCGAATTGACTCGATAGTTCTTTAATGTCCTGAATAATAAACTTGAGTTAATTTATAATTTCTTAAGAACCTTTTTCAAGTTCATTATTCCTTTTATATAACTTATTTCCATGTCATGAACACTACGTAATTATTTAAGTTAATAACGGTCGTTTTAACGATCATTGGTACTTGAGTCAAAAATAAACCCTTTATAATTACAATTTGTTCATGTAACCATTATATCCATAATTATAATCATGATGTATATATCATATATATCCAGTATATACATGAATTTATAATATTACATAATCATTTAGAGGTATGAAATGAAATGCATCGTTCATGGAGATGGTAAGCCGTACATACGCATGAACGCTACTTTCATTTCAATTTCGTATTTTATAGAATGGAATAATAATGATATAAAGGTATATTATAATTCCAGTATAATATTATATATAATATCATAGTTCCATCTTTTATACATCCCACATATGGTATTTAATGAATCATATCACTTTGAGGGGGAGGTAGTCCGCACTTCCTTAAATGAAGATATCGCGTTTACCCATAATGGAAACCATAAACGTATGCCCAAAATAAAAAATACAGAATCTTAAGGAAAACATAAACATATTATATATCATATATAAATATAGTGACATCTTAATGGCCACCTTTTAAGGTGTTAAAAGAATGTTGAACAATCATCGTTTCGGGAGGCATAAATTCACCATCCATGGAAACAGTATGTCCTTTAACCATTAGATGTAGGTGTGTGTAAGTGTAGCTCGAATCCTTCTTATAACAACATCCTAGTATATTTATGATACTGTAGTTGTTACAAAAGAAATGAATAAAAATATTTTAGGGGGTTTGAGAAGAAAAATAAAACAAAAGGACTCAAGTGAAGACATTACCTTAAAATCGGGTAACTCCCTTTGGTTTGAGCACAAAGGCTTCCTTGGGAAGACTTCTGCCCAATGTGAGGCTTCAAGGAGTAAGAGATGGATTTGGAGAGACAAAATGGGCAGGGGTTGGCCGAGCCAAAGTCTTTGGAAGTGTGGGTAAGGAGGTAGAGGTGGGGGCCTTTTATAAGAGGAGAGGAGGGGCACTCTTGGAAAGTAAAGAAATGCAACTTTATTTTAAAATGAGATTCGGATTCAAGAGGTCCCACATTGATATAAGTCTAGGGTAAGGTGATAAGGGTTATAAATCCACCCATACAATAGGTTTTGGACATGTGTAGGTCATAGATTTTACATTATCATTTCATTTTATTTAAATCCTTTATTAATGAGGTAATCGCTACATCATTATGATGTCATAAATAATTTAATAAATTTAATGTCTAAAAATTATAAAAAAATATCATGATGTAGGAAATATTTTTATATTTCTAATGAATATTTATAGTCTAAACGATCATTTATGTAGACAAAATGAAAAATAGTTTACATAGGTGATACAATCTGTGTCACATTTAACATTCTTTAAAAATAAAAAGATAAAAAGTCACTTTCTCACAAAAGTGATTCCATGGGGCCCCCATGATTGGCACAAGGCATCCCATGGTCGGCCATGAGACAACCAGTAGCCTTAGAACACATGTTGTGGTCTTTTAGTATTATTATGATATCATTTTATTATCCTTAACTACCTGATTACCCATTAATCAAGATAATTAAAGATAATTACCATCGTTACTATTCATAATGTCCAAAAACAAAAGAGTCATGATAACATAATTTGGACCTTCTGATTCCAAATATGTAATCCATTTTACCAAATTCCAAACACATAAATTGAAATATTTTATTTAAAAATAATTCCCGTTGTCAAAACAAATAGCGGGTTTTTTAAACAATATCTATGAAAAGTTTGGCATTAGTTTATGCCCAATTACAAAGTGAAATTAATCCTAATGACCACAATTGGATTAAATGGTAAAAATATATCCTAATTTAACTTTAAAACCAATTCAAAAGACAATATAATCATATAAATAATGTAGATTAAAAAGCAGTTTTGATGTAAAATACAGTATTTTTCACTATTCATAAAAAAAATGAACATTGTCAGAAAAATACCAAAAATTCACACAAAGTAAATTTTGATGTCCCAATAATAAATAATAAGTTTATTTTGACAAACATAGCTTATAAGATTTTCAAAAGATAGATTTAAAAATGTTTTTCCATCAAAAGGCAGTAAAACAATCCTTTAAAAAATATTAGTGTATTCCATGCTTAAGATTGGATTTATTTTCATTTTAAGCCTCTAAAACACTATCTAATTCATTAATAGACATAGATAAAAATATCTATTATTCATTACTTACATGGGATGTTACATCCTTCCCCCTTTAGAAAATTGTGTCCCTGCAATTTATTTACTTATCGAATAAATGGGGGTACTTATCCCTCATTGCATTTTTAGATTCCCGTGTTTCCTCTTCCATCATGTGGTTTTTCCACAAAACCTATACCTGATTAATCACCTTATTTCGTAACACTTTCTCCCTATGGTCAAGAATCTGGACCGGTTGTTCCTCATTAGATAGTTTCTCTTCCAGATGAACTACCTCTGGACTCAAAACATGAGATGGATCTGGCATATACTATTCAACCTCGAAATGTGAAAAACATTGTGTACCTGAGATAAAATCGGAGGTAAAGCCACCCGGTATGCAACTGATCGAACTCTCTCTAGAATTTCATATGGTCCAATGAACCTTGGACTCAGCTTTCCTTTCTTACCAAATCTCATCACACTTTTCCATGGTGAGTCTTCGAGAAAAACATGATCACCTACCTCAAAAGTTAGATCCTTCCTCCTGTTGTCTGCATAACTCTTCTGCCTACTCTGAGCTGTTCTCATGTGTTTCTGAATCAACTAAACTTTTTCTGCCATCTCTTCTACCAATTCTGCTCTCATCAACTTCCTTTCACCCACTTCATCCCAGAAAGCTGGAGTTTGACACCGCTTCCCATATAATGCCTGAAATGGTGCCATCTGTATACTGGAATTAAAACTGTTATTATATAAAAATTCAACCATAGAAAGATGTTGGTACCAACTTCCTGATAATCCATCGAACAAGCTCGTAGCATATCCTCCATGGTCTGAATTGTTCGTTCTTACTGCCCATCTGATTGAGGATGAAATGTTGTACTAAAATTTAATTTAGTACCCAACGACTTCTGAAGGCCTTTCCAAAAGTTAGAAGTGAACCTGAGATCGCGATCAGATACAATGGAGAGGGGAACTCCATGTAACATAACTATCTATTTAAGATACAAACAGGAAAGTTGATCTAGGGAAAAAGTATCTCGTATAGCAAGGAAATTAGTAGATTTAGTCAAGCGATCAACAATAACCCAGATTGCATTATTACCTCGATATGCCTTCGGTAATCCCACAACAAAGTCCATGGATATATTCTCCCATTTCCACTCTGGCACTGGTAATGGATGAAGCATCCCTTTCGGTAACTGCCGCTCTGCTTTAACCGGTTGACATGTCAATCACTTCACAGTAAAATCAGCAATATATCTTTTCATTCAATCACATCAGTAATACTCCCACAGATCTCTGTACATCTTAGTACTACCAGGATGAACTGAAAACAGAGAACTATGAGCTTCACATAACAACCCTCTCTTAAACTGTGAATCACAAGGCACACATAATCTCTTCCCAAATCTCAAAACGCAATCATTATCAATTTTGAATTCAGGCAACTTACCTTTCTGAACCAGCTCTACCTTTTTCTGCAACTCACTGTCTTGCTTCTATGCTTGCTTGATTTTGTCTGATAGAGATGATCTCACTGATACCTGAAACAAAACAAAAGAACTTACTTCACCAACAACTTCTATGCCAAAGTTCATCAAATCCTTAACCAAAGGATCACATTCAAAACGCAATATTGCAAATGAAGCATTACTTTTTCGACTCAAAGCATCATCCACTTTATTTGCTTTTCCAAGATGGTAATGAATTGTACAATCATAATCCTTGATTAATTCCAGCCATCTCCTATGTCTCATGTTTAACTCTTTCTAAGTGAATATATACGTTAAACTTTTGTGATCAGTATATATTTCACACTTTACTCCATACAAATGATGCCTCCAAATTTTTAAATCGAAAACAACAGTAGCTAATTCCAAATCATGTGTAGGGTAATTTACCTCATGAGTTTTCTACTATCGTGAATCATAAGCAATTACCTAATCATTTTGCATTAGGAATCAACCAAGTCCTTTCAATGAAGCATCACTGTAGATAACAAACTCACCATTCCTGGAAGGTAGTTCCAAAACTGGAGCATTCACCAATCTTCTTTTCAATTCCTGAAAACAATCATCACATTCTTTTGTCCAGATAAACATAACACCCTTCCGAGTTAGCTTAGTCATTGGACTAGATAACCGTGAAAAATTTCTAACAAACCTTCGGTAATAGCCTTCCAAACCAAGGAAGCTACGAATATCAGTTACATTTGTGGGTCTTGGCCATTCTTCAACAACCTTTGTTTTCGCAGGATCAACGGTTATCCCATCTTTAGAAACAATGTGACCAAGGAAAGAAATTTGTTGCAACCAAAACTCACACTTGCTGAATTTCCCATAAAATTTCTTTTCATTCAAGGTTTGCAAGATAACCCTTAAATGACATTCATGCTCCTCTTTACTTTTAGAAAACACCAAAATATCATCAATGAAAACAACCCAAATTTTTCACCTGAGTCAACTGAGCCATCACTGCAACAAACTGTTTAGTTCTGATTCTGACCATCTCAGGATACTGATTTGAAAGCTCATTTCCCTCTGTATCCCTTCCCAGAAAATCTATTCTGTTTCCTCTATGAAAAACCATTCTTATCATTTAAATATCCTAGGTGAAGCAACATGGTAATACTTAAATGCTATATCATTTTAATCATACCATAAATTAACTTATAATTTTACAATTTTCTAACTCCTAAAGTTGTCTAAATCGACCTCTGATACCAACTATAAGGCCCCAGCCTTAAACCTTACTTAATCTTGAGTTATTACAAGATTACACATTGAGGATCTTTTCGGTTTTAGAGTTTTAGAGAATTAGATCATAAAACTTGAATTACATTCCACATATAAACAAAGTGGTTACATAAAATATAGTACTCATTTTTCCCATCAATGGAAACGTATTTAAAATAAAACATGGATTCTTTCTTGACACTTCCTTGACACTATCATTGTAACGCCCCGACCCCAGCTACCCAGAGTCGGTGCATTACTTCGTAACATTGGCATGATCACAAGAAAGATCAAATCTCGAAAGACCGATTGGTTTAGTAGCCTTGGAAACACTAGATATATTCATAAGTTTTACATTACATCATAAAATCAAAAACTACTACAACAACATAATGTTTCCACAGTCCACACTACAATCCCCTCATAATATCCCTGCAGGTCATTCATAACTTACATCTTCACTTCCTGGGAAAAATAAAACATAGAAAAGGGGTGAGCTCAAATGCCCAGTAAGGATAACAATATAGCGGAAACTTTCATCAATAAGAATAAACATTTAAGGCAATGTATAACTAAAACAAAAGCCTTTTAAACATGAACTTTCAACATGGTATGGCATAAATAAAATGAAATAATTCCATTTACTTATTCACATGGATATTCCACTAATCGAATAATCACATGCAAAAATAAATAACCACTTTCATAATGTTGGAATGCATAATGCCAGACTATCATAACCACATAGCCAAGGCCTCGTGCCAAGACTACAAATAAGATTTTGTCAAGGCCTTGTGCCAAGACACTAGTTTGTCTCATGAGACCTACCGATGCATCGAGGAGCTATAGCGGGCTCCACCCGTCACTTATTAAGTCCAATGCATTCCCATATGAAAAGGTTTAAACATAACATAAACATTCGTATTAAAACTAGCATACGAAATGTCAATAATTTCACCATAAACTATGAATGGTATAAAAATAGCACATCCACAGTCAAACATATCACAAAACCTTCAATACAATATAGAAGTTTTGTATCATAATAAATCAACTTCAAATAATCTTAAAATCCATCAAAGGATGTTGACATAGATGAAATCAACATTCTTTTTAAAGAAGTATCTCCTTTTATTTTGAAATCATTTAAGATCCATATAAAATAAAACATTTTCTTTTAAAATATTCTTATAAGCTTGTATGTAAAGCTTCGACAATTTTATAACGGCGGAAAATAACCGCACCCGCCGTATAAGTTAAAAAAAACATTCTTACCTCAATTCCGTCGAAAAGGTTAAAAAGGACCTTGTTTTGAAAACGACGGAAAGATTCCTTTATAAACCTCTTATAAAAAGTCAAAAAAAGGTATAAATGACTTTAACCCATATTCTTGTAAATAGTAAAAATGTTTTGAAATACATTTTTAAGAAACATGGATGTGGATGATAAAGAGATCCCAGTAGATTATTACATATAAACAACCTCGGATAATGAAGAGATTGTGAAATAACCCTTACCTTGTACTTTTCCTTGGTTGGGGTAGGTTAACCTCCTGTATAATGGTGAAATAGTTGTTATTAAATTATACAAGAATCATATATATTAATATGATATCATATATGATCTTTTAACATTGATTTGTTAATAATATCTTAGAATTATCGTCGTTTCGGGAGTTAACTTACTCATTTTCTTTTATATGTTTTGTTACATAAGCCATGGTTGTTGTATCTTATTCATATCCAGAATGATATACAGTCCTTAAACATCATTTTTAAATCATAAAATGATAATTACGCTTTAATGGTTACGATGGAGAATTAATCTCATCGCGTTCGTGGAGACGGTAGTCCGTACGTACGCACGAGCGACAATATCATTCTTTTGATATTAAAATAATATATAAATGGATGGTATATCATATATACAGAATCATTAACATGTTATATTTATTATTTACATGAGTTACACATCATTATTATACCCATCCAAATAATATTATATTGAATAACAATTACACCACGACGTGGAGACGGTAAGCCGTACGTACGCACGTATGGTGACATGTTATTCAAAGGGTGGATAGAATACTGAATATGATTTTACCATATTTATAATAACATCACAGTATATGTGAGATACTGGAGTTATTATTTCAGAATGGTAAGAACAAAGGAAGAAGAAGTGGAAGAAGAAATGAACTTAGAAAAGGGTGGTGAAATCATTACCTCTTCTTCGGGTTCTTCCTTTTGATTTGATCAAAAGGGCTCCTTAGGTTGGCTTTCTGATCAAACTAAGGCCTCTAGGTTGTATTGAGGGATGTTGGGAGAGTATTTGGGCAGAGTTTGGCCGAACCAAAAGGCTTTGAAGGTGTGAAGAAATGAGAAGGAGGAGTGCCCTTTTATAAGAGGGGTGAGGGGCACCTTTGGAAAAGTTAGAAATATTAATTTATAATAAATTCATATTCGGTTTACAAAGGCTCCAAAGTTGACTATTCAAAGGATGAGGTGTGGATAGGTCGAAAACAACTCATCCAATAGAATTTAGACAGGTTTGGGTACTTATATTAACCTTATCTTTAAGTATTAACTCTAAGTTAATTAGTTTCACTTTTACAATGTCTCTTTGTATTTTTATATAATATGATTAATAAACTTACTATATACATCCAATAGACCCCCAAGTGGTCCATTAATGATTAACCTATCATGATATAAGTCTCTTGGCCGAACCTTAGATTTTTAGGAATTTAATATCAATTAATAATATAATATTTGTTTTAAGAATTCTTTTATGTCAATTTTGACACTATTCATTAGTTGATTTTTTTGAAACTCATAACAGATTTATTACTTCGAAAAAAGTAAATTAAATCAATCCTAATATATCATATTATCCTAGATAATTAGTTTAATTCATTAAAAGTTTCATATTATATTTATTTGGATATTTATAATATCACTTATTTTAATTTTTCACTATTATAGTAATTACTGCATCATCATTGTGTCATAAATAAAATATATTATTTAATGTCTAAAAATTATAAGTAAAATATCATTATGTAGGAAATCTTTTTATCTTTCTAATGAATATTTATAATCGAAAATCCAACTTGTATAACCCTATGTAAAAATTGTTCTTCTAAAAGATGTAAGCTTATGCCATTTTTATTTTTATTTTAACTTTATTAATATAAAGTGTCCCTACCACATACAAGTGGCTCCAAGGGGTCCCCAAATTGACCCAAGGATGCCCATGGTCGGGTATGTGTCCACCAATAAGGTTAGGACACGTTTTAGGGTAATTTTGTATTATTATAATATTATTTTTTAACCCTTATTTACCGGATTTACCCTTTAACCATGGTAAATAAAATATTTACCACAGTAACTATTCAAAATGTCTAAAAATAAAAGTTACCTATTTACACAATTTGAACATCCTGATTCCAAATATGGAATCCATTTTCCTAAATTCAAAACACAGAAGTGGCAGAAATTAATTTAAAATTAATTCCCGCTGTCAAAACAAAAAGCGTGTTTTTAAGAGATAATAACTATCAAAAGATTGACACTTGTTTATGTTCGGTTTAATTGTAAAATTATGTCCAATGATAAACATTAAATTGAATGGTAAAAATATATTCTAAATATACTTTAAAACCACTCAAATTCATAATTTATCACTATTAATTATTTTGATTAAAAAAGTTGTTTTTAATTAAAATTTAGAAATTTTCACTATTCATCAAAATATGAAAGTTATCCGAAATGTACCAAAATTTCACCCTAGGCTAATTTTGATATTCCGAATCCAAAAATGAAGTCCATTTTGAAATATAGAATATATATGATTTCAAAAAGTAGGTATTACTATTCACAACGGCTAGTTTAATTAGTTGTGGTGTGTGTTAGAACTCGAGGTTGCGTACAACACACGCTATCGCATTATTCGAAGGGAAACGTACCGTAGAAGCTTGGGGTGTTACATTCTCCCCTCCTTCAAATAATTGCGTCCTCGCAATTTCTAGGGTATTACTGCATAAAAAGACTCGGGTGGTTCTTCATCATAAGTTCCTCGGGTTCCCACGTTGCCTCTTCCATCTTATGATTTCTCCACAAAACTTTTACCAGACGCGTCGTCCGGTTTCTCAGTACTTGTTCTCTTGTATCAAGAATCCTGACGGGCTCTTCGCAATAAGACAGATCGGGTTCCAGTTCTAATTCCTCATAGGTGAGTACATGCGTTGGGTGAGGCATGTATTTTCTCAACAGAGATACGTGGAACACATCGTGAACTTTGGAGAGACTTGGCGGCATTGCCAATCGGTAAGCTACAGCCCCAATTCGTTCTAGAATTTCGAAAGGTCCGATGTACCTGGGACTCAATTTACCTTTCTTACCAAAACGTATGACTCCCTTCCACGGAGATACCTTCAGGAAAACATGATCACCGACTTGAAATTCCAAATCCTTCCTTCGATTATCGGCATAGCTCTTATGCCTACTTTGAGCTGCTTTGATGTGATTTTGGATTACTTTCACCTTTTCCACCGTTTCCTCCACCAGTTCTGGGCCTACAAGTTTTCTTTCACCAACGTCATCCCAACAGGTTGGTGTACGACATCTCTTTCCGTATAACGCTTCATATGGTGCCATCTGAATACTCTAATGGAAGCTATTGTTATAGGAAAATTCTACCAGAGGTAAATATTGATCCCACATACCCTGAAAATCAAGTGAGCAAGATCTCAACATGTCTTCTAAGGTTTGAATAGTCCGTTCTGATTGTCCGTCTGTCTGAGGGTGGTAAGCAGTGCTCAAATGAAGTTCAGTATCCAGGGATTTCTGAAGACTTTTCCAGAATCTTGAAGTAAAACGGGGATCACGATCAGAAACAATCGATAGGGGTACACCATGAAGTCTCACAACTTCATTAATGTATAGTCTTGCTAGACGTTCCAGGGGTAGATCTTCTCTTATAGCAAGAAAATGTGCTGACTTGGTAAGACGATCAACAATAACCCATATTGCATCGTTCCTTCTAGAAGTCTTTGGTAGCCCCATGACAAAGTCCATCGTAATATTGTCCCATTTCCACTCCGGTATGGGAAGAGGTTGCATGACTCCTCCAGGCTGTTGCCTTCCAGCTTTCACTTGTTGACAAACCATACACCTTGACACAAAATCAGCAATCTCCCTCTTCATGTTGTCCCACCAAAAATGCTCCTTCAAATCTCTATACATTTTGGTGCTCCCAGGGTGTATAGAGAAATTGGAACTATGAGCATCATCCAGCAATTCCCTTTTTAGATCAGGTATATTGGGAACACAAAGTCTCTTCCCGAATTTCAAAATTCCATCTTCATACACAAAGTCTCTCAATCTCCCATCATTCACAGCTTTAATCTTCTTTTGGAATTCGTCATCATCGGTCTGAGAACTCTTAATCCTTTCTAGTAAAGATGGTTTGGCAACCATTTGAAAAAGCATTGATGTTTCACCTTCCCTGGTTATTCCCATGTCCATTTTCACTAGATCCATGAAAATTGGATCTCTTTCAATTCTCATATTGTTCAAAACTCCATGGTCTTTTCTACTCAAAGCATCTGCCACCTTGTTTGCCTTCCCCGGGTGGTAGTGTATCGTACAATCATAATCCTTGAGTAATTCAAGCCATCTCCTTTGCCTCATGTTGAGTTCTTTTTGTGAGAAAATATACTTCAAACTCTTGTGATCAGTATAAATCTCACATTTTTCACCATAGAGGTAGTGCCTTCATATCTTCAAAGCAAAGATCACAGCTGCTAACTCAAGATCATGAGTAGGATAGTTTTGTTCATGAATTTTCAACTGTCGTGATGCATAGGCAATAACTCTATCATTCTGCATAAGGACACAGCCAAGTCCTTTCTTTGATGCATCACTATAAATAACGAACCCATCATTCCCCGATGGTAGAGTCAATATAGGAGCATTGACTAATCTTCTCTTCAGTTCTTCGAAACATTCCTCACACTCTTTTGTCCAAACAAATTTAACCCCTTTACGTGTGAGCTTCGTTAATGGGTTAGCCAATCAGGCAAAATTCTGGACGAAACGTCGATAATAACCTACCAAACCAATAAAACTACGTACCTCAGTTATATTCGTAGGTGCTGGCCATTCTTGGATTGCCTTGGTCTTAGAAGGATCAACAGAGATTCCATCTTTAGAGACAATATGGCCAAGAAAAGAAATCTCCTGAAGCCAGAATTCACACTTGCTAAACTTTCCATATAATTCATGCCTCCTCAGAGTCTTCAAGATAATGCGCAAGTGATTTTCATGATCTTCGTAGGTTTTGGAGTATACCAAGATATCATCAATAAATACCACCACAAATTCATCGAGATACTCCTTGAAAACTCTATTCATCAGATCCATGAATACAGAGGGTGCATTAGTCAATCCAAACGGCATTACAGTAAACTCGTAATGCCCGTACCTGGTTCGAAATGCTGTCTTCGGAATGTCTTCCTTCTTTACACACAACTGATGGTATCCAGATCGAAGGTCAATCTTTGAAAAGTATTGAGCTCTATGCAGTTGGTCAAATAAATCATCAATACGAGGTAGGGGATACTTGTTCTTTATCGTTATAGCATTGATCTCCCTGTAGTCGATACATAACCTCATAGATCCATCTTTCTTTTTAACAAAAAGAACAGGGGCTCCCCATGGAGAAACACTAGGGAGAATAAATCCCTTATTACTCAATTCCTCTAGTTGTTTCTTTAGTTCGACTAACTCTACAGTGGCCATTCTATAAGGGGTCTTCGATATAGGCCTTGATCCAGGAATCAAATCAATAGAAAACTCAACTTCTCGTTCTGGAGGATGTCCAGGTAAATCTTCCGGAAATACATCTACAAATTCTTTCACAACAGGTACATCCTCTATTTGAACATTCCTTTCCTCACCGACAGTTATTTCATTCTCTTCCTCCCCAATAATTGAATTAAGTTGAGCAACTGGGGGTGGGTCTAAATAAGAATTAGGTGGTGACGATTCTGCTCTAAAAATAAGGTGTTCCTTATCATTATCATCAAGAATCGTAACCTCTTTCTTCTTACAATAAATCTTCGCATCATAGTCCGAAAGCCAGTCCATACCGAGGATTATATCAAACTCAATCATAGGTATGACGATGAAATCAGAAGATAAAGAAAATTTATGTGCTCTAATGGGGACTGATTCACAAAACTTTGTTGCAACGATACTTCCCTTAGGAGTTTTAACTGACAACTCCCTTATTAAATCAAATTGGAAATATCTAATTTTCTTAGCAAACTGGGAAGATATGAAACAATGCGATGATCCAGAATCAAATAATGCATTTGCTAAACTTGAGGAAACCATTAAATTACCTGCCACCACGTCTTTCGGAGTTTCTACCTCAGCAGTAGTGATAGCATAAGCCTGGCCTTGATCCCTTGGCCTTTTCTGAGGTAAGTTCTCCTGACGCTTAGGACATGCATTTGCATAATGCCCCATCTCCCTGCAATTGTAGCACTGAACATTGGTAGCTTCCTTCTTCCCCTTGCAATCATGAGCTTGGTGGCCTTTTTCACCACACTTGTAACAGACTCCCATTCCCTTCAGGCAAGCACCGGGGTGTTTCTTCCCGCACTTACCACAAGATGGATATTCAACCTTTCCCTTCTTCCCCTTATTTCCATTCCCAGATTGATCAGCAGGTCTCTTCTTCTCTTGCTTTGCTTTAAAGTCATAAGACTTAGAGAATTCCTTTTCGGTCTTGATAGCACATGAGACAATGTCTTCGTACGATGAAAAGGATTGTGAGACTAATGCTCGACGGAGAAATGGTTTTAACCCATCAAAGAAACGATCAATCTTACTTCTTGGGTTGCGAATATAATCACCAGCGTACCTCGCTAACCTTGTAAAGTTAGCCTCATACTTTGTGACATTATCATCCTCTTTTTGTCTCAGACTCAGAAATTGCCTTTCCATATCTGCTCGATGGTCGCGAGGAAAGTATTTTTCTAAAAACAGATCTTTGAACTCCCTCCATTCCTTGTTTGATACTTCATCATCTTCCTTCATGTTTTGAATCAATGACCACCATTGATCAGCATCTCCAGTGAGGCGGTAAACTGCCATGGTAACTTTTTCCCTTTCACTACTCCCCAAAGCCTGAAATATTTTCTCTAGGGAAAATATCCATTGCTCAGCTACTAAGGGATTTGTACTCCCATTGAACGTTGGTGGTTGTTGTCTCATGAATCGATCTAACATTGATCCTCCACGCTGCGGATCAGGGTGCTCCATACGGGTAAGGTTATTATTCATAACCTGAGTAAGTTGTCCCAGTACGGTGATTAGCTGATCAGCACCAGTTGCATCACCAGCCCCACTATAATTATCTTGAGCAGGAGGGCAATCCCTACATGGAGTGCGTGCATTGATACGGTTTCCATTTCTTCCACTATGCGCCATTTCTAAACAATGTCATAAACTAGATCAGTTTATGAATCAAAATACATAATCCCATACTTATAAAACACTAAACATAAATTGAACTATATATGGATATAATCCATAATCATAAATATGTTTTCTTTGAGGAAGTATATATTCATAAACCCTTCATAATGATTTGTAAAGATAATGAGAGTTATCCTAAGCATATCCCCCGGGAGTGTCGTAACCAAGAGTGCAGCAAGGCCCGTTGTCGTGCACCAGTTCCCGTTCGAGTCTAGCTCAAAGCGGTGTTTTCGGGTTTTACCCCTAGGTACATCTGTGCCAGAGCCGCCTCTACCTGCTCGTATCCAGACAGGGATGTATTGCTCGGAAAACTCACAAAATCTCTACAATACCAAAATTCTAGGAAGTTCTTCTATACTAATCCTCAAAGTTCATCTTAGGTCTACGTGCTCTAATCAGAGTATATCTAAATCTAGCTTCCAAGGTTTGTACTAAACTGCCTCTGATACCAACTGTAACGCCCCGACCCCAGCTACCCAGAGTCGGTGCATTACTTCGTAACATTGGCATGATCACAAGAAAGATCAAATCTCGAAAGACCGATTGGTTTAGTAGCCTTGGAAACACTAGATATATTCATAAGTTTTACATTACATCATAAAATCAAAAACTACTACAACAACATAATGTTTCCACAGTCCACACTACAATCCCCTCATAATATCCCTACAGGTCATTCATAACTTACATCTTCACTTCCTGGGAAAAATAAAACATAGAAAAGGGGTGAGCTCAAATGCCCAGTAAGGATAACAATATAGCGGAAACTTTCATCAATAAGAATAAACATTTAAGGCAATGTATAACTAAAACAAAAGCCTTTTAAACATGAACTTTCAACATGGTATGGCATAAATAAAATGAAATAATTCCATTTACTTATTCACATGGATATTCCACTAATCGAATAATCACATGCAAAAATAAATAACCACTTTCATAATGTTGGAATGCATAATTCCAGACTATCATAACCACATAGCCAAGGCCTCGTGCCAAGACTACAAATAAGATTTTGTCAAGGCCTTGTGCCAAGACACTAGTTTGTCTCATGAGACCTACCGATGCATCGAGGAGCTATAGCGGGCTCCACCCGTCACTTATTAAGTCCAATGCATTCCCATATGAAAAGGTTTAAACATAACATAAACATTCGTATTAAAACTAGCATACGAAATGTCAATAATTTCACCATAAACTATGAATGGTATAAAAATAGCACATCCACAGTCAAACATATCACAAAACCTTCAATACAATATAGAAGTTTTGTATCATAATAAATCAACTTCAAATAATCTTAAAATCCATCAAAGGATGTTGACATAGATGAAATCAAAATTCTTTTTAAAGATGTATCTCCTTTTATTTTGAAATCATTTAAGATCCATATAAAATAAAACATTTTCTTTGAAAATATTCTTATAAGCTTGTATGTAAAGCTTCGACAATTTTATAACGGCGGAAAATAACCGCACCCGCCGTATAAGTTAAAAAAAACATTCTTACCTCAATTCCGTCGAAAAGGTTAAAAAGGACCTTGTTTTGAAAACGACGGAAAGATTCCTTTATAAACCTCTTATAAAAAGTCAAAAAAAGGTATAAATGACTTTAACCCATATTCTTGTAAATAGTAAAAATGTTTTGAAATACATTTTTAAGAAACATGGATGTGGATGATAAAGAGATCCCAGTAGATTATTACATATAAACAACCTCGGATAATGAAGAGATTGTGAAATAACCCTTACCTTGTACTTTTCCTTGGTTGGGGTAGGTTAACCTCCTGTATAATGGTGAAATAGTTGTTATTAAATTATACAAGAATCATATATATTAATATGATATCATATATGATCTTTTAACATTGATTTGTTAATAATATCTTAGAATTATCGTCGTTTCGGGAGTTAACTTACTCATTTTCTTTTATATGTTTTGTTACATAAGCCATGGTTGTAGTATCTTATTCATATCCAGAATGATATACAGTCCTTAAACATCATTTTTAAATCATAAAATGATAATTACGCTTTAATGGTTACGATGGAGAATGAATCTCATCGCGTTCGTGGAGACGGTAGTCCGTACGTACGCACGAGCGACAATATCATTCTTTTGATATTAAAATAATATATAAATGGATGGTATATAATATATACAGAATCATTAACATGTTATATTTATTATTTACATGAGTTACACATCATTATTATACCCATCCAAATAATATTATATTGAATAACAATTACACCACGACGTGGAGACGGTAAGCCGTACGTACGCACGTATGGTGACATGTTATTCAAAGGGTGGATAGAATACTGAATATGATTGTACCATATTTATAATAACATCACAGTATATGTGAGATACTAGAGTTATTATTTCAGAATGGTAAGAACAAAGGAAGAAGAAGTGGAAGAAGAAATGAACTTAGAAAAGGGTGGTGAAATCATTACCTCTTCTTCGGGTTCTTCCTTTTGATTTGATCAAAAGGGCTCCTTAGGTTGGCTTTCTGATCAAACTAAGGCCTCTAGGTTGTATTGATGGATGTTGGGAGAGTATTTGGGCAGAGTTTGGCCGAACCAAAAGGATTTGAAGGTTTGAAGAAATGAGAAGGAGGAGTGCCCTTTTATAAGAGGGGTGAGGGGCACCTTTGGAAAAGTTAGAAATATTAATTTATAATAAATTCATATTCGGTTTACAAAGGCTCCAAAGTTGACTATTCAAAGGATGAGGTGTGGATAGGTCGAAAACAACTCATCCAATAGAATTTAGACAGGTTTGGGTACTTATATTAACCTTATCTTTAAGTATTAACTCTAAGTTAATTTGTTTCACTTTTACAATGTCTCTTTGTATTTTTATATAATATGATTAATAAACTTACTATATACATCCAATAGACCCCCAAGTGGTCCATTAATGATTAACCTATCATGATATAAGTCTCTTGGCCGAACCTTAGATTTTTAGGAATTTAATATCAATTAATAATATAATATTTGTTTTAAGAATTCTTTTATGTCAATTTTGACACTATTCATTAGTTGATTTTTGTGAAACTCATAACAGATTTATTACTTCGAACAAAGTAAATTAAATCAATCCTAATATATCATATTATCCTAGAAAATTAGTTTAATTCATTAAAAGTTTCATATTATATTTATTTGGGTATTTATAATATCACTTATTTTAATTTTTCACTATTATAGTAATTACTGCATCATCATTGTGTCATAAATAAAATAAATTATTTAATGTCTAAAAATTATAAGTAAAATATCATTATGTAGGAAATCTTTTTAGCTTTCTAATGAATATTTATAATCGAAAATCCAACATGTATAACCCTATGTAAAAATTGTTCTTCTAAAAGATGTAAGCTTATGCCATTTTTATTTTTATTTTAACTTTATTAATATAAAGTGTCCCTACCACATACAAGTGGCTCCAAGGGGTTCCCAAATTGACCCAAGGATGCCCATGGTCGGGTATGTGTCCACCAATAAGGTTAGTACACGTTTTAGGGTAATTTTGTATTATTATAATATTATTTTTTAACCCTTATTTACCGGATTTACCCTTTAACCATGGTAAATAAAATATTTACCACAGTAACTATTCAAAATGTCTAAAAATAAAAGTTACCTATTTACACAATTTGAACATCCTGATTCCAAATATGGAATCCATTTTCCTAAATTCAAAACACAGAAGTGGCAGAAATTAATTTAAAATTAATTCCCGCTGTCAAAACAAAAAGCGTGTTTTTAAGAGATAATAACTATCAAAAGATTGACACTTGTTTATGTTCGGTTTAATTGTAAAATTATGTCCAATGATAAACATTAAATTGAATGGTAAAAATATATTCTAAATATACTTTAAAACCACTCAAATTCATAAATTATCACTATTAATTATTTTGATTAAAAAAGTTGTTTTTAATTAAAATTTAGAAATTTTCACTATTCATCAAAATATGAAAGTTATCCGAAATGTACCAAAATTTCACCCTAGGCTAATTTTGATATTCCGAATCCAAAAATGAAGTCCATTTTGAAATATAGAATATATATGATTTCAAAAAGTAGGTATTACTATTCACAACGGCTAGTTTAATTAGTTGTGGTGTGTGTTAGAACTCGAGGTTGCGTACAACACACGCTATCGCATTATTCGAAGGGAAACGTACCATAGAAGCTTGGGGTGTTACAATCATCATATCATGTACCTTTCCATTGACCTGTGAAAACATTTCAAAAAAAATTGGGATAAGCATAAAAAGCTCAGTAAGGGATATAAAAATATGGAAAGGAAACATGGGTACATATATAATAAGAATGAAATCATACTTTACCCACAAAACATAAGAACTTTAGCATACATCATCAAATCATGAATAAATCATAGAAATCATAAGAAATAATGGTAACTTGAGGCATTCATAACATTCTTACGTAGGGAGTAACCCTCTTGGTTACGTTTGGAATACCCATCACAGTATATTCCATAAATCTCTTCGGAGAAACCTTAACGTTTCACTCCTTCACGTTACCCAATGCATTGGAGAGCTATATCAGGCTCACCTGCCCTTAGTTTATCACGGAACCACCCGTATTCATAATAATTCCCAAGAACCTCAACATAATCGTATCACATAAAACATCCATAAAGGAAACATACCATTTCCACCTTTCAATCACAATATATCAATAACACACATTGATATAAAAACATTATGAAAACCATTTTCAATAGCATAATAAAATAAAAGTAAAACATGGTATTTATTTTTCTTTTAAAAAAAAGTTAGGGCTTGTAGAGGAAGCCGAAACTCAAATAATGGTCACGGCGGAGAAGAATTCGTTGTCTCCGCATACGTACGACAAGAACATTCTCTTTTGTCATTTAGTAAATGCTTCGTATAAAAAATATTCCTTTCGAATAAACGTAAAAGTCAAAGGGGTTTATACACCGTATAAAAGAAGGTTGTGTATAAAAGAAAATATGCCTCAATGAAATGAGATTGAGACAAAGTCCCATACCTCTGGCCCGACTTGACTCGATCATTCTTTAATGTCCAGAATAATAAACTTGAGTTAATTTCTAATTGCTTAAGAACCATTTTCAAGTTCATTATTCCTTTTATATCACTTATTTCCATGTCATGAACACTATGTAATTATTTAAGTTAATAACGGTCATTTTAACGATCATTGGTACTTGAGTAAAAAATAAACCCTTTATAATTACAAGTTGTTCATGTATCCATTATATCCATAATTATAATCATGATGTATATATCATATATATCCAGTATATACATGCATTTATAATATTACATAATCATTTAGAGGTAAGAAATGAAATGCACCGTTCATGGAGACGGTAAGCCGTACGTACGCATGAACGCTACTTTCATTTCAATTTCGTATTTTATAGAATGGAATCATAATGATATAAAGGTATATTATAATTCCAGTATAATATCATATATAATATCATAGTTCCATCCTTTATACATCTCACATATGGTATTTAACGAATCAAATCACTTTGAGGGGGCGGTAGTCCGCACTTCCATAAATGAAGATATCGCGTTTACCCATAATGGAAACCATAAATTTATGCCCAAAATGAAAAATACAGAAGGTTAAAAAAAACATAAACATATTATATATCATATATAAATATAGTGACATCTTAATGGACACCTTTGAAGGTGTTAAAAGAATGTTGAACAATCATTATTTCGGGATGCATAAATTCACCATCCACGGAAACAGTATGTCCTTTAACCATTAGATGTAGGTGTGTGTAAGTGTAGATCGAATACTTATTATAAAAACATCCTAGTATGTTGAATATACTGGATTTGTTACAAATGAAATTAATAAAAAGAGTTTAGGGGGTTGTAGAAGCAAAATAAAACAAAAGGACTCAAGTGAAGACATTACCTTAAAATCGGGTAACTCCCTTTGGTTTGAGCTCAAAGGATTCCTTGGGAAGACTTCTGCCCAAAGAGAGGCTTCAAGGAGTAAGAGAGGTATGTGGAGAGACAAAATAGGCAGGGGTTTGCTGAGCCAAAGGCTTTGGATGTGTGGGTAAGGAGGTAGAGGTGGGGGCCTTTTATAAGAGGAGAGGAGGGGCACTCTTGGAAAGTAATGAAAAATAACTTTATTTTAAAATGAAATTCGGATTTAAGAGGTCCCACATTGATATAATTAGAGGGTAAGGTGATAAGGGTTCTAAATCCACCCATCCAATAGGTTTTAGACATGTTTAAGTCATAGATTTTACATTATCATTTCATTTTATTTAAATCCTTTATTAATGAGGTAATCGTTGCATCATCATGATGTCATAAATAAATTAATAAATTTAATGTCTCGAAACTATAAAAAAATATCATGATGTAGGAACTATTTTTAGATTTCAGATGAATATTTATAGTCTAAAAGATCATTTATGTAGACAAACTTAAAAATATTTTACTTAGGTGATACATTCTTTGTCACATTTAAAATTCTTTAAAAATAAAAAGATAAAAAGTCACTTTCTCACAAAAGTGATTCCATGGGCCCCCCAAGTTTGGCAAAAGGCATACCATGGTCGGCCATGAGACAACCAGTATCCTTAGGACACATTTTGTGGTCTTTTTGTATTATTATGATATCATTTTATTGTCCTTAACTACATGATTACTCATTAATCAAGATAATTAAAGATAATTACTGTCGTTACTATTCATAATGTCTAAAAACAAAAGAGTCCTGATTACATAATTATGACCTTCTGATTCCAAATATTTAATCCATTTTACCAATTTCCAAACAAATAAATTGAAATAATTTATTTAAAAATAATTCCCGTTGTCAAAACAAATAGCGGGTTTTTTTTGAAACAATATTTATGAAAAGATTGGCATTAGTTTATGCCCAATTCCAAAGTGAAATTAATCCTAATGACCTCCATTGGATTAAATGGTAAAAATATATTCTAATTTAACATTAAAACCAATTCAAAAGATAATATAATAATATAAATAAAGTATATTAAAAATCAGTTTTGATGTAAAATACAGTATTTTTCACTATTCATAAAAAAATGAACATTTTCAGAAAAATTCCAAAAATTCACACAAAGTAAATTTTGATGTGAAAATCATAAAGAATAAGTTTATTTTGAAAAAAATAGCTTATTAAATTGTCAAAAGATAGATTTAAAAATGGTTTTCCATCAAAAGGTAGTAAAACAATCCTTTAAAAAATATTAGTGTATTCCATGCTTAAGATTGGATTTATTTTAATTTTAAGCCTCTAAAACACTATCTAATTCATTAATAGACATAGATAAAAATATCTATTATTCATTACTTACTTGAGATGTTACATATTATGGAGAATAATTTCATATAGAGATATTATTTTGTTTGATATATATCATAAAAACCATTTATTGCATTACTAGAATAGGTGTTTTACAAGAGAATATTCATTTCTTACATTTATGGATTGGGGAATGCGAATATTTTTTTCAATTATATAATTACATGTTTCTTGTGATAGTTATTCTTTATAATATAGATTAACTTTGGGACAATTTATTTGTTCTAAAATAAATAGTGTTTGATAATCTATATGAAAATAAGTTTTTATTCATTCATAAGGATTTGTGAAGTTTTTGTATCAAATTCATATCAGAAATTAGTGAAAATGGGGGATTTATGGATTTATACTAAAATATTATGAATCATATTTTTGATGTATATCATAGTAAATTTTACCGATATATTATTAAAGGAATGTAGATTTCATCATTGTATGGTTGGACATATAATATGGTATATTATATAGGATATTAGGGGAATATGATACTGCCACATCCTCAATGGTTTCCATTGGTTATTAACCAAAGAGTTAAATAAATTATGGAATGAAAAACATAGTATGACCATTAAAATATTTAATATTCATAACACCCTAATAGTAATACATTATGGGTTATGTATGTTTGGTTCTGAACGTTAGCAACCAACACTTGACAATCTTCACTAAATAATTGGATTATATATAAAGAATTAGATCGTTGTATTGTGTGTGGGTGTAGATTTTACAAGCCTAGTTGAATAATATTTCTTCCTTAATCTCCATTTATCTTATATGATAAGGTGTTAAAAACATTGTAATTCTAGGGATCCTCTCATAGATTGTGAAGAATAATCTGTCTATTATACTACAAGTAGTAGTGAGAGTATTTCAGTTATCTCTAAGTGATATTCATAAAACATACTTTATAGAGATCTATTGGTATTGGGCACACTAGATATTAGGACTATTTATTTATTTTATGTTCTCCATTCACATATTGATTCAATGATGATATTTTAGGAATTTTATTGTGTTTATTCCACTATTATGAGCATGAGATATTTTTATGTATGAAAAATCCCTTTCATTGTTATTTCAAGGATTTTGGGTTGATTCTGATTGTTGGAAAATATGGTTGATAATGTTCCAAAAATAGTTTTGTCAAAATAGTTTTCTATATGGTCGGGAAGTGTGATAGTGCTTTGAAAATAATTTTTTTGATGATCATGACCTATTTTTTATAAAATGGAGTATTCTTTCATAGAAAATTCATTAGTATGTGAAGAAAACATAGAACATAAAGATTTTTAAAATGGGTTTTCAGAAAATGGGTTTTATTTAATAGTATTTATGCTATTCTATCCAAAAAGAATATTCCATATTTTAAAAATAATATAAAATCATTTTGTGTCCATGGTTTATAGAAGAGGAACGACCTTCACATAAAGACTATTTTATTCAAATAAAAATTGTGGGATATCATTTTTTGTAAGAAGGATATGATTTTATGGAATTTGAAAAGTGGGGTTTGGTCTTTATGAACCACAGTGAAGGATTAGAATATGGAGGACTCTATTTTCAATGGTCGTGAGAATAGTTATCATTAAAAAAATTATATGATTTTCTTTCTAATATAATGCTACCTTAATCACTTAATTAATATAGTTTATCTCATTAGAAAACATCATCACTACTGAAATATGGATAACTAAAAAATTGTTTTTTAACGTCATAGAGTTCAAAAAGGAGGTTGGTCTATGGAGAAATAGTTTTTCATGATGAAGTTTGAGTTCCTGATGCCATGTTAATTCATGAAGGAGTTTTTTTTATCACAAATCATGAGTAGTCAATGGATCAAGAGTAGTTCAAAATGAACACACATTATGTGGTGCATATGCATTTCACCAAGGAATAATATCATTTAATTAAGGAATAAAATCAGTTTATGAAGGAAGAAAATCATTTCACAAAAGTACTTTCCACAAGGTAAACACTATGTGGTAAGTGAATTTCATCTCTCTAGTGTTAGCCAAATATATGATTAAACAAGACATTATAAGAATCTTATGGGAGAGTAGTTTCTTCTCACGTGTTGAGAGAGTATTGAGATTTCAGTTTGTTTAGATGAAAAATAAGGGGGATAGAAAGTCTGCATCAAATAGTGTAATATTAATGTCATATTAGGGAATTGGCATATGGGTACATCACCAATGTATTCACCTAGAATATAGCAGTTTAGTGTGGACTAATTAAAATTATTAGGACATTATATTACGTTGATTTCATTTAATACATTACTATTAGAAGAAGAGATAAGATATTTTATTTACTGATGAAATAACATCCAAAATGGGATGTTATTTAATTTTTAACACCTTGAATCACCCCTCCCCTCTCATGTTATTTACACTAGTTTGGAAAGCATCTAAACAATGACATTAGTTCTATTTTGATATGGAATGTGGCATTTTTTATGAAGTGTTTAATTAGTATGTGGTGGTGATGCCAATATTGTGGTAATGGTTGTGATGTGAGATATAATATGACGATATGTGGGTAAAGAAGGGATGGAAGAACGTGAAATATGTTATTGGGGAGTGAGAGTGACTAATTCATCAGGTAAGTGGTTACTGTATACCTTCATTATATATTCTTTTGATACTATGTTACTATACTTTGATGTTACATTGTGTGAGTGAACCATGGTGAGGTTGGATTATATTAGACCTAATATAGGCGAAGATTTAGTTATTTTGTCTCTTAACTAAGGTATTAATAAGATTATTCCATGTTTTCGTAGGCCGTTTCAGGGAGGATCCTACCATGTATACCAATATTAACACCCATATATATACATGTGTTTAGGAAGGAGTTGGTGGTTGGGATAGATCCACTAGTGGGAAAAGTTATTTCCATGTCCTTTCGTTGAATTTTTTGTTTGTTTTTAACTATAATTTATATTGGAAATGTTAAATATATTAGTTTCAATGACAAATTTTATAAAAATTCCATCTAAAAATAAATTAAAAATCCAGTCAAAGGCCTTTTCAATATCAGTTTAAAAAAAATTCTATTGTAGAAAATGAGTTTCAGCATAATTTTTTGTTAAAAACCTATATATAAAACCCATACATTATATTTTAATTATTGGTTTCTATAAAAATAGAAACCAAAAATATTTTTCTGTAGATTTTCATTGTCGATTTCTATAAAAACTAACACTGAAGTTTGACCTTCTCCAGCATTTTGGATTTAGTTTACCTAATACCTAACATTGAAACTATAAGTTTGCTTTTGATTATTATATAATCGGACATTGATGTTTGACCTTTGTAAGGTTTTGGTGTATCTTTTTATGAAAAAAACACTGAAATTATTGTATTTTATTTTTCTGTGTCATTTTCTATAACAATTGATGCTGAAATATAGTTTTATCATTTATTATATGTTGATTTATAAAAAAACTAATGTTTAAATTTATATGTTTTCTTAAAATTAATTAAACAAATAAATTTCTCAAATTATGAAAAACTATAAAAAATAATCTAAATAGATTATATAGTAGAAAAAATATAACAATAACAAAATCCATAATATATCAACATAGAAAATATCCTTCATAAATCATCTTCATGTTATCCTCTCTCACACCATCAACTATAGTAACCTTTCTAACAATAAAAACATTGAGATAATAGTCAATCATCTAAAAAGTTAAACTATAATTCAATGAAAAAATGTATAAATAAATAAATAAATAACAATAACAATTTCTCATATTTCAAATACTTGTATTTTTATACCATTTTGGATTATAAGAAAATTTAAACCCCCAAAAATAAGGTACCCAAAGAAAACTATTTTTTTTAAGCGTTGAATAAGTGATATTACATATTTCATTAAGTTTATTTTATCTTATATATATGGTATCCAATTTGATATAAGTTTTTTCAAACTAATGTGAGAAACAAAATAGTTAAAAATGGATGATTAAAATGTTATGAAATTTTTATGAGCTTTTTTATTTGATCTTGAAAAATATTTACATAAGTGGTTGGATGATTTATCTGACCAAAAACACCATGTGTAAGCTTTCAGCAGCACATGTAAGATAAAAACCAATGGGTTTTTAATCAATGTGATTTTTTTTTGGTTTTCAAGTGGAACACTGACATAGGGAAGTCAACACATATTTTTAATCATATAGTGTTGGAGCAGATGTTGGATAGTCTAACTTGAGAATAAACCCAAAAAAACTGTATATCATGATAGAGGAAAAATTCATTATTTAATGGTCAAAACCATGTATTTTTTCAGATGAAAATGTCAGTTTTTACGGTGTAAATTTTATAACTAGAATTTATTACCATGTGTCTAATAAAACTACCATGTGTAAATGAGACATACCTGAAATATCTAAAATTTATAAAATCAAATAGAATATTTAATCTTTGAAAAAATGAGTGTATGATTTCCCATTTTTTTAAAATATAACTAAATGATACATACCTGACAATTTAAAAGCCTGTGTAGTGTAGAGATTTGTTTATAAGTCAATTACCATTGGTATAGAAGATAACCCTGTAAAAAATAGAATATACCAACTAAAAGAATAAAATGCTTTTATAAATACTCATTTTCTATCATTAATTAAAAGAGACATATATGATAATTTAAATCACAATCATACATAACAAATAGTTAAAAAACAAACTATGAATATGTGTATGTTCATCATTATTATATGACTCAGTATTATTGAAAATCTATAATAACAAGAAATATTACCAAATTTAAAAAAATTATTTTCATAAAAAATAAAAAATAATTTATATCACTAACCATATAAAATTTAGATGTTTCTCCGGTCATGATTATCTCATACATGAATCATAATAAAAAATAACTACATTCCAAACCTCCTTTATAGAAAAGGTATTGGGGTTATAAAGTATGAAATTGGAAATTAAAACCCACAAATATATATATATATAAACCAAATATTATCCAATATAAAAAAATACCTTCACTTCCACGTAATTGATTGGATTTTTCTACATTATCAATAACCTATCCTTGTTAATATTTTTGAATGACCTAAATTTACACATATATATATATCAAGTAACAAAATAAGAATAAATAATAAGAATATATAATTAAAAACATCTAAAAATAAAAAAAATTAATAGTCTAATAAATTGAAAAATAAATTATGAACATGACTGAATTAGGAGACAAACTAATATAATGTAAATTCATTTGGGATGAATACTCATAACATCCAATTAACTCTATAGTATATAATGTTTATAATTAATGAAATTAAAAAGAATATTATTTCATAATTATCTTATTGGTTATACCCATAATGAAATCAGAAAAACAACATCCAATATCTGTATTTGAGAATCTCTTACATATATATATTCAACTCTTGCAGTAGTAGTCACATATTTCACAACCATTGAAATAAATTCTATATATATTAAACCATAAACATCAATTTTATCATTTTGAATAATAATATTTTGTAGTTACTTAAATAAATAATTTGTATTATAAGTCACATGAAATCATATTTATTTAAATAATGAGTAAATAACGAAACTTAAATTTGCATTCGTGGAAAACAATTACAACACAAGAATCCTGATATCATGAAAAGTAATAAGTTCCATTATATATTTTTTAATTTTTCCCAATATATAGTATCTTAAACATTAATTACATGTTATTCCAAAATCATAAATATTATCAAATGAAGAATGAACTTGAGTTATTCTTTGTAACCCATCTGAAACATCATAAGTATCTGATGTTATTGATCCCTGAACTACTATTTTTTATTTTGTACTAATAATTTTGATTTTCAATAGTCTTATATAAAATTATTATCTGAAAACTATATAAAATGTTTTTAATAAGCTATAAAACATCATATAAAAATAACTCATACCTTCTTTTCAGATAATGAAGAAGGTTAACCGGCCCAAGTGAAAATTTTTCCATAAATATTCCAACTATGGTAAACTCCTTAGTAAGAAATTGATTTATACTATTTAGATCAATAACATCATTTATTTATATTCTATCCTGACCTAACTACATATGCTAGTGATGTTAAAAATCCCCTAAAAATGAATTTCTTTTAATTTTACAATACATATATGATTATCTCTATCTTACAACTAATATTATATGGTTGGGTACAAATGATAAGGTGGATGATCTATAAACTAAGGAAGGGTATGTTGGGAACATTGGTTCGGCTAGGAAGGCATGGTAGGATGGGCTGTCAAGGAGGGATGTGTTAGTTGGGAAAATACAAAATGCTATACAATGTGGGAATCTATTATCAATTATTCAAACATATCCAAATAATTGATTGAATTTGATCTAGTATAGAATGCTCTAGGACTTTCTTCTTCGATTTTAAATAATTTATTTTTGGTTCTGTTGGTTTATTAATATGATGTAAAAAACATTCCTAATACTGACTCCTTCATCGTATCATCTTATGAGATTGGGGTGTTCTGGATTTCTTTATGTGGTAGCTAAGATTCCCATCCTACCCTTAGGGATAAAAGTGTCATGTGTTTCTTCCTCTAGAATTTCATCTAAAAATGTAAATTTAAAATGATATATTATTTTTGATAATCTAAAAAAATAATATCATTAATAGAAAATTAAAATTAATTTCTTATAATTCCTTCAAATAATTCCTCATATTTCTCTATAATATTATATTTATTTTTCTTTCTTCTCTCTCTTTTCAATTTTTCATGATATGTGGTAGGAGATTAAGGATTGAACTGGACCACTTCCAAAAAACTAATATACTTATCTTATAACGCATAAAATATTTTCCCAATAGTTTTCTCATCTAATAAATGATACCCCAGTTGATTGAGTAAGAGCGTGTACATTTTGCAACAAGATCTCTTGATGAGATCTCCTTAAAGACTGTTACATAAAAATAAACAAATATGTAATTAATCAATATATACTAAAAATTAAAATGTTAAATAATTATTTTACCATAAATACTTGATCTTGTAGATTGGCGACAAATTTATTCCATGTATCTTCATTTTAAAACTCATACATGAGACATGGGGTTTCATTTTGTTACCTACAAAAAATATAATTTTTTTAATATTTTATTTTTTAATATTTGTATCTATCCACCTCCAATGATAGGAATAATTTCTTAATTACATTATTTTATTAAAATATAAATTTAATCTTTAATAAAATAAATTAAATATTAATTATGTAAAAATATAGGATTTGAAAAATGAGATAAAAAAATTGAGATATTTTTCCATTATAGACACCCAAAATTCTTCATTTTTCATCTTTTATGTGGAATTCCAATCAATATATAAAATTATAATCCTTTTATGACTCTACATAGAAATATAATTGGTAAACTGAGTTGTATTTGGACTAGTTGGGTTATTATTTCAATTTAAATTAATTTGCAATCTCTAATCATCACGAGAAAGTGATAGTTTTGGTAAACGTGTAATCGTCTGGTTACCAAATCTAGAAATCGATTCCTTGGTAGTCGATGGATAATATTCCACTATAAAAGCCACATCAGAAGTACTATAATTATTTTTTATAAATTATAAGATTGATTTCAAGAGATAAATATATTAATTAATATTTAATAAAAAAACATATACCTTACTAAATGTTCCCCTTCCTATATGTCTTCCATTGAAATAGGAAAATGTAATAATATTATATGTACATTTATATTATTAGAAAATTTAATATTTAATAACATTGATAACACAAATCTGTAAGAAAAAAATAGTGTCATAGATACAAAAATTACAATAATATGTCAGGAATATTAAACTGAAATATCACTGCAAAACTATTATATATAATTTTTAATTCTAAAAGGACAGAATTTTTTGTAAATTTAAATATCACGCATAAATATAACAAATTATTATCATGTATATTATGTTTTTCAATCAAATTTTATTTAACATTAACCGTTGAATATAAGATTTAACACAAAATAATATAATTATTCAAATATATATAATTTTACAAGCAATAATTAAAAAAATAATTTTTATAAATTAAAAGGTAAGAAATGAAATAAATTGTAAATATTTAAAAGAATAATTAAGAGAGTGACTTAGTGTTTTCCCATATCCCATCAGCATGACCATTTTGTACTGCACATGCCATGTTTGAAATATAGTCATTATTATCATCCTGAAATTACGCAATAAGAAAATAGGCCTCATATAAATCCATCACATCATCATAATCACCCAAATTAATTAGTTCCCATTGAAAAATGATAGACTAGAAACAATTTAATGGATCAATGAAGTAAAATAGTTTCTGTAAATGTGTCTCCTTGATAAATGGTTCCTATTTCTTAATGAATATTTTCAAATAGACCAGTGCAAAACCATAATCAGAATGTTTCACACCGTAATAACTATAAACCAATTTACACATAAACACCATCACTCAAAATTTAGTATAATAAATTTCCCTTGTATTCCTAAGAACACTAAAATATTTTTTTTATGGTTGAATTGGTTCATTATCTTTTGAACTCAAAATATTAATTATTTCAATGACAACCATTACCCCACTATTTTGAATCATAGTCTAGTCATCCTAATGAATTATTTAAAAATATTGTTGATTAATATCAAAACTGGACAGTGTGATTACATTAAGTGATGACCCCTACCAACCATTTTAATGTTTTTATATAGATATACCTGTGAGGACTTTCTTTTTAAACCATGAAACAAAATTATATTAATTCTCAATCATCAACCACTTTTCATTTCATTTTGGATATCATACCTTTAATTTAGTAATATATTATGATATATATTGTTGATAATTATCGATTTTGTTTAAAATGTATAAATTTTCATGCATCAGAACCTCACATGAAATAAACTTTACCTTTAATCCACC
This sequence comes from Viscum album, assembly GCA_963277665.1. Lineage (NCBI taxonomy): Eukaryota > Viridiplantae > Streptophyta > Magnoliopsida > Santalales > Viscaceae > Viscum > Viscum album. The sequence goes on from OY728156.1 coordinate 74,343,741, forward strand.
AATCCCTCCACCTTCACTATCAACTATCATATGTAGAGAAATATGGAGACTAACATTCTGTACTTCATAAAAATAATCAGTGAAGAATTTAATTACCTCTTCCAATATATATTTTTTAACTATTGAGTTATCTAAAAAATGATGATTTTTAATATATACCTTCAAACAATTCATATATTATTTAAAAAGATACATCTAATGTAAATAAATAAGCTATCATATTCTTATATTACAAACCAGATGAATCACCATACAGCCCATTATATCAAAAACATTATGTGGGAAATAGGTTTCTAGTTGAAATTGAATAAATTTGATTCATTATTTAAAAAAATTTATAAAACTTGGATAAAAAAATTGAAACAAATGGAATTGATAAAAATACATAACCTGGTGATAATATTTTAAAAACAGGCCAAAAATCGACCATATAGTGCAACCAGTAATATTTTTCATCAATACATGTCATTAAAGACATTTCATACCAATGAATTAATAATCCTTAAATGAATCAAATTTCATAACATTTGAATAAAATACACTGGTGCATTAATAACATACATACAATGACTAAAATTCTCCTTGTCACTCTTTAGTAACATGTCACAAGATGGAGGAAAATATGTTTTTTTCCTTTCATAGTGGGAGCTAACTCCAAACATATTACCATTGATACCAAATCCAATCTAGTAATAAATTTATATTTTCTCTTTCCATTTATGTCTGAAAAATTATAATAAGACTATCATATATGTTTTTTCAAAACATCCAATAACGTAGTTTAAAAAAAATAGAATCTTTCTTCTAGATAATATTTTGATGAACATAAATTATTTTCATTGCAAATGTGGTGTCTATATTTTTATCCCTTTCATAGTATTATTCCATGGAAAATGGTTTTGGGTATATTATATTATTAAATACCATTAAATTCCTTTTTCAATCTATGATAAGGATGATAAATAATTAAAAAAAAATTATATCCCAATGACACTATCTTTCTTCCATTCTACAATTAATAATATAAAGTATCTTCTTTAAAAATTAGACATACTTTAAGTATATTAGAACTATATCCATATAAATTTGCATAAGAAGAAAATTAATTTATAGTGAACATTATCATGGAACACAAAATAAAATAATCTTCCCAAAATCCATCAAAAACAATTACACATGTCTCCTATATAATATGTAAATTATCAATTAGTGGTGAAAGATACACATCAATATAATTCATTGGATTTTTTTTCTAAAATCCTCATTCTCATCAAAAAAAAAACATTTCTTATTCATTCATATATCTGGATACAAGTTTTAAAAATAAAAAAATAGGTTATGAACTATGTTTGATACTAAGTCTCTGATGTGGATTCATTCAATCTGTGCACAATCCCATTCTGATATTTCAAAATTCCCTTCCAAAAACATAAATTTTTTATCATATCACATACATTATAGTGATTCTGTAGGGTGTTGTAGATTACCATTAGATATGTACACATTTTTATGTCATGTTAACCTTTTTCAATCATTATAATTTTCAAATAGGGGCCTAAAATAGGAATTACAATAAGTTTCCAGATTTCATTAGTGGGAGGATTGATTTAGGTATGTGATCATGAATTATAATTGAACTATTGGAAGGAATTATTTGAAGGGATCAAATTGATTTAGGAGGAGGTTGTATTTTAGTACCTGAGAATGAATCAGAGCTCATTTTCCATCCATATTATTGATTTATGTCCCACATTGAGGACATTTTGATAAATATTCATATTTTTTCCTATAAAACACATAATCATTTTGGGAACCATGTATCATTTTATACCCCAATCCCATTGTGATTAATATTTTCATTACCTCATAATTAAAATTTGGGAGCATCTTTCCTTCTGGAAGTATCTCTTTTAAAAGTCCAAACATGAAAGAAAAAATTTAATAACTCCCCCAAATTCTTTATTTCATGTTAACTAATCTCAAAACTGTTAATAACACTATATATTTAGTGCAACAAGAGAATAATATTTTCCTAGAATCTCCAAAAAATTGTTCAATATTTACTATTTTTTTACGGTTTCAATACCTATATCTTGAATTATTTTTTCAATATGATCCCTTATCTCATTTTAAATATTTTCATCAATATTACATGTTTAATCATTAATTTTCATAAAATGGTAGATCCAACATGTATAATTAGGGATAAACCATATAAAATGAGATGATATTTTATTTATATGGAATTTATCTTTTCTTTATAAATACACTTCACACATGGATAGAAAACCAAATCTATGATTTATTTATTTTGTTTCGAAAATTCCCAAAAAACTCATTAACTCTTTTTTCATATTAATTTTTGGTTCATCGTTAATTTATCTAATTATGATCCATTAAATACATATGATAACTATATAAAAGGTGAATATACTAAAATATATAAGAATTTAAATATATATAAATTTACACAAAATGTTTTTAAACATAAACATATAATCAAAAATATTTGTGATTAGATATGCGATTTAATATATTATTAATAATAAAATCAAAAAAAATACTCTTGGTATATATTTTATTTAAATAATTTATTTTAAACTATTATTAATGATCCTAGTAAAGTAATAATGATTTTTTTTTCAGTTTTATATAGTTTTAAAAAAATTATAATCATAAAACACTACTTCAATTCTTCCTAGATCCTTCAAGCTATACATCAATATTCACCATTAGTTAACCCAAAATACATATATTATAAAAAAATTCATTATATATATACATATATATATATATATATTCATGACTGTGTGGGGTAATGTGTGAAATATTCTATCATTTAGTTGAGTTTGTATGAAAGAAAATTATCAGTACAAGAAGGTATGAAACCATTTTTAGATATGTGTGACAATGATTAATATGGATACCATTGATACTTTCAATCTATATTATTTTTTTAGACCCCATACCAACTCAAAATATCTTAAAATATTTTGATGATTATTTCGTAATAATTTCACGAGTGATTTTTAATCATTGTCACCAAAAAATGGTGAATCATTTTAGAATATTAATATTATTGAAAATGTAGTCATGTCATTTATTTTTTTTAGATTTAAGGGGATATTATTTATTTTTGTGACTGGATTTTGATATAATGTTTTAAATAGTTTTTATTTTAGTAGTAATTTTATTATAACAAATCTACAAAATATTAATAAAATTCAAATTCTTGTGTATTATTGATGTTTAATTATTGTAAATGGCATTTATGTGTTTAGAAGTCATTGGTAAACGTATTAGAATTGATAAATGGAGAATGGGTATTTATTTTGAGAGAAATATGGAAGAATTTAGAAAACCCATTAGATAATTCCATCAAATAAAAAAATTATGAAATTAAATAAAAATTAAGCAAAAAAATTAATTAACAATCTAGTTTATACAATGAAATGATGGAATAAATTACATTTATAACTAATAGATAATACCTCTATATTCAAAAAAATTAAAAAAATTAAAAAAATTCAAAGTTGGACAATGAAAAATTGATCCAAAATATATATCTACTCCATTAAATTTGTTTTTAAGAGGAAAATTGCAACAACGAATACAAACATTCTAAAAAATGAATAAGATAAAATAATAAAAAAACATAGCACCGTAGTGCTGCTTGACCATAATAGGTTTAAAAATGTTAAAATATTATCATATATTTCAATGTAAGGATGCGGGATAAAATATTAATGGTTACTGATTGTGAAAATAAGATTAAAATAAAAAAACTAGACTAAAATAGCTATCAATGACTGTCATCCATCAGATTCATCATAGGTCGGAAGAAAAATTAGGAGTTGAAAACATGAAATGATGGTTTTGGGTTTCATAGTGTTATTTTCTAAAACAATTTTAAATTTAATTTATAATAATAATAATAATAATGTTTAAAAAAATATTTTCATCAGTTTTTTTAAAACCGTATAATGAAAAATTATATTTTTTATTTATTTTAAGAATGAGTTCTTAGAAAAACCAAGGGTAAAGTTATCCAATTATATGTTCTTTGCAACGGTTATTTTAAAAAACATATGCCAAAAAAATTCCTTTTGATTATTTTTTTCTTCTATATATTAAGTAAAAATGATTCTAAAAAGATTCATACATATTTTTTGGCATCACATTTTAATAAAACTGAAAAAAAAAATGCTAGAATAAATTTTTTTATATCGGTTATAATAATAACTGATGCAAAAAATATTGTAGTTACACCTATAGCATTGGTTCTATTAAAAATTATGTTATAAATGTTCAACTAAATCCAATATGTCTACCACTATTCATAAAACTCATGGTGATATTTGATTGTCATAAAGATACTATTAGAATAGTTTTATTTAGGTATTCTATTTTTGATACCATTGCTTTCAAGATATTTACATGAATTTTGGATTGGGTTTTCTTTTATTTCACATGGATTATATTGGTGGTTTTGTTTATGCTCATGTTATAATGATGATGATGCATCCCATAGGTGGTTTTGAAAAACCTCGATGTTGGTCACCAACCTATGTCCTATTTATGGAAAGCATTATGTGGCACTATCATCTATGTTTCTAGCCTAGGAGTATTTGTGTGGGAGGGATATGACACCATGTAATCAAATATACTTATTTAATAAATATGATATAGTTTATATTTAGACAGTAGTGAGGAATATATAGGATTAGTATGGAAGGAATGTTAATCAATATTATCTCGTGATGTTGAAATGGAGAGAATCTTGGAAATATGAATTTTAGTCCACACATGATCAGACTCAAAGGCCTTAACCATACTGAAACTACTATTCAATTGAGACTAAACTGTGGTACATGGATCTAGAGTTTTTTTTATTTTGTTTTAATTGGGATGATTCTAGGAAAATTTAAGTTGAGATTTAAAAAAATTCTTAAAGTATACTTATGATCAGATTTTATGAATTTGATTCACAATTTTAGTCTAGGTTGATGTTTTAGAGAAATAAAGGGGTTATTTTCATCCTCAAAAATAATTTATTTGTTTTTTAAAATGGTTTATGGAATAATTGTTATATTTTTATGTAATATTTCTACATTTGGTATGAATATAATGTCTTTATTTTTGATATGTTAGTCATTTTCATTTATTATGATTTTGAAATGGAGAAAAAAGAATGATAAATATTATTTCTCTATAACTTAATGACTATTATTTAAATTAATTGAACATATTTTCATTCTTCCTACTGTTTTTAAAAAAAATTATTTTCTTGTATAAATTGATGTTCCCTTGATAATTTATTATATAATTTTAATATAAAAAAACATTAATTTTTCTGTGATGTTTTTTTTAATCTTCATGTTTTAATTGATTATATAACATTTAATTTGTTAATATAAACTTATTTATTATGAATATAAATATTTTTATATTTATTAAATGGATATCCTGTTAGGGATAGAATGATTAGAATTATAATATGTCAACTATATATCATTCATGTTATTTAATGAATTGATACGCATTATATAAGAATGTTTAATGTTATATATCTACTGAAATGATTTTTATATTATATATTTGTCTTATTCATATAGTTACTTATCCTAAATTATGTTAAAATAAACAACATGATGAAATTTAATATTCTAATGTATGAAAATATTAATATCTCATTATTCATGAAAATTACATTATATAGTTAGTTGTGTAATTTTTATTTTTTAAAAAGTAGTGACATTTTTTTGGGAATTATTTTTTATTAGAAAATGATAATTTTTATGTCATCTCATGTTATGTAGACATGTGTGAGAGTTTATTGATAATTTTTTCCAAAATAGTTAAAATGATAACATGATTTTGTTTCTATAATGAAAAATGCATTTTATATGATTTTTAGTAACGTTGTATTGATTTTGAAAGTGGATTTGTAAAAAGATTAAGGAGTGTTTTATAAATGGTTTGTTTTATACATTGTTTTGAAGAATGATATAATAATTTTATTTTATTAGGATGTAAGGCAGTTATGAGGGGAAACCTTGTGGATAATTTTAAAATGATTAAGTGCATGGGTTTAAAGTGTGTATGTATTGGAATTTAATATTTTTATATGATTAAAATTATTAAAATTGAGGAAATTAAGGGTAAATGAGTTGTTATTTCCTCGAAAAGTTTTCTTAAATTTCGTTCATAAATATAATAGTTATGATCAATATGTGATTAAAACGATTGGTTAGGAGAAGAAATGTTTTGTTTTGGTTTCTATGTGATTTGATTGTTGGAGGTATGGGAATAACAATGTGTAATTTCTAGAAAAAAATTTCTTTTATGGAACCCTACCTAGTGAGCCACCAGACCATAGGTGAATTTCCACATTCTCCATAGGTTACTGACTAGTAGTGAGATTATATAAGAAACATAAGGATACTACACTCTTAGTACAATAACATCATTAGTACCTGACGACCTGATATTGCCTTATTCTTCTAGTATCGATGATGCATCGATCATATCCATGTGTCATTAAAATCCCATTATTGAATGTAATTACAATATAAATTCCCAGGCATATAAGAAACCCATTTGCTAAGGGAATCAAATTTCACAGTCTTCGAATTATAGAAAACCCATCATGTAAAATAAGTGATATGAGGAGGGAATCTTAATAACCGACCTATCACATAGGATAAACCATAACCTTTAGTTAAGTTCCCCTATACATGTTACATATCTAATTGTTAATATCATCATATGTATGAGTAGAGAATCAAAATTTCCAATCACCCATACCAACCACACCACACCAACATTATAAATCTACCATAGATATTCATATACATTTTTTCATTATAAAAATCTATCTAATGAGGTAATATCAATACCCATCCTTCAACATGAATTGATTGAAAATAACATGAATTTGTTCTTATGGATAAAAATGACAAGAACTTAGGAAATGATGAGAACCTAGGTGGTGTGATTCAAAACCCTGAACCCTAGGTTACTAATCCAAAGTATCATCTTATAAAATAGATCTATATTTTTAGGATAAGAAAGAAAACCCACTAGGAAATCCCTATTATAGGACTCCTATATTCTCCAATAAAAACCAAGTTATCTTTTAGATTGTATCTCATAAATATAATGATAAAATTCCCTGACTAAACAGACCACCCATGTCTATAAAAATCCAAAACCTATTATATATAGTATATATAAAAATATTATCCCCTTAGACTATACTCACATCACATCATGACCAAAATTTCATACATATAACTATGAATTCAATGGACCATGCACTACCTTGATGACACTAGATGCTTGGTCCCCTTCCCATCACATTCCATGAACTAAGAAAACACATGAACCAACCAAAATCCACTCTTTTCATCCAATAATTACCCCTTTAAATAGTATCCATACCTCGCAAAACCTTTTACTAGGTATTCATACTCATCTCATGATTATCCTTACACATTTGGGATCCCGAGACTCAAAGGATCCCATCTCCCCAAAAATAATATCTATGTGCCACTAGGTACACCCCATTAGAGTGTATATCCTCTTCTATAATCCAACAATTTTGAGACCTTATTATCAATAGCTTTTTATAGCCCCCAGACTGATTCCTACATCCCACTCCTCATTTTCAATGAGTTCTAATGTTTTAAGGCTATCCCGGTATCCTTTCCATAAAATTATTATACATTAACGTTAGTCTAGGTATTACTAAAGGTTTAATCAAATAAATTCTTTTATCCCAATCACTGAGGCTCCCATTCATTTATTTATGATTAATTCCCTAATAAAATAGAACGTTTATATCTTTTATGAAATTCTAGCCATTGGTCCCCTGGGAGGAATATCCAATATGTGTCTCTCAATTCCTATCTCACATGTACTACACTAAAGACACTATCCAATCGATCTACCTATGTCTATCCCATCATAGTGGTATCACTAGACCCTTATTTAAAATATATACACACAATCTAAGTAACTCATTTAAAATTAATATTCCAACACATATATGGTTTATTTTTTAAGGGGACACCTACTTAATTCAGATCTATTCCCATTAAGTTAATCTCAGCCACTAATTTTTATCATGATCAAGTAAAAATATCCCATAGGTATGAGAACATATCTTCGTAAACATAAATTATAAATAATTAAAATCCATTTATTATTAATTTACACATTAAATCAAAATTTATTAAATAACTAATACATATGAAGAAATCAAAAGTAATCTCAATGAGAAACTCTCTGAACTCAAACCTAGAGAAATGGGTATGAACCACTATTTGTATACACCTTGTCATCTATCACACAAAATCCCAAAATTATTATTTTTAACACATCTATAAATTTCACCCAAATAGATTAAAATCTCTAAATAACTCATAGTAGTGTATTAAATCATTGATTCCACACAAATCCAAGTGTGTATATCCTAATAGGATCCCATATATACAAGAAAAAGGAATCCCCATATTGTTAGCATGCTTCCAATATTATTTGGTGGATCAAAATAAAAAAATATTATAAACAAAATTTTCATTGAATAATAAATTGGGAGAAAAATTATAAAAAAAGAAAAATCGTAACATAAATAATGAGTGAACCCATTGTCAATTGAAATAGATCAAGGATGTTGAAAAAGACTAAAATTAGGGAAGAAAATACCAAATTACCCCATATCACATTAAAAGTAAATTAATAATATCAATGATGTGTTATATTATATTTATTATTTATTTTTAAGTTACACTTGTTACTGATATCTCTTCAAAATTCTCATTATTTCCAATCAGTGTTCATGTTTTTGTCAAAAACATATATATAAAGCATTATTCAAATTTATCTAACTACAATTATAATTTATATTTTTATTATAAAATTAATTTTAAGGATCCATATTCTATGATTTTTTCTTTTTTAATAATTTTTAATCATCATTTTATAAATCATTCAACTAGATCATGGTATTATTTGAAAATTTAAAAGTTCATTTGGAGCACACAATAAGGCCCAATGAATATATCAAGAAAACTATACCAGAATATATGATTTAAATTATGGACTCAATATTGAATTAATATTAATTTAAAATTGACATAAATTCAAATAAAGATATTTAAAATCATGGATAATCATTTATAGGGCTAAATCATTATATTTGTGGCCTACCATAATAATGAATGTTAAGCTCTTACATCTAAAAGTATTTAAAGAATGTCAGATTATTATACACATAAATCCAATTATATTTATTAAATAGAGATATAATTTGATCAAAATAATTTCAAGATATATTTTTATGTATTTTTAAAATATACTATTTGAAATTGATCAATTTAAATGCATTAAATGCATTTATATTTTCACCGAGAAATAAATCTACATCTGACATTATAATATAAAATTGTTTGGAATTTTATCCATATTTTGTCATAGATAATTCAAGTGGTCAAGATTTAGGTTCTTTGGATATTCAATATAAATATAAAAAAATTCATTGAAGAACAAAATTTTATATAAGGATATCTAATGGGATAAATTGGGTGGACAATATGCTATATAGATTTAGTGAGAAACCAACCCACCCCCTTGTATATAAATACATTCTTGTCCTCAACTTGTAAAAGGTTGGAACTTTATCACTCAAGGAGGAACATTTCATTGTACAATCCCTTTATAAATTTATAGGATGACATTATATACTCTTATTCTTATATGATAAACCACTCTCTTACTATTTAGATTCATATTCTTCTTTGTTATTTTTTAAAAGTAATCATGTATGTTTGCTTTCATTTTTTCTAATATAATTAATATTTTTTTAATTTATGAATTCTTATTCTAATACTTATTTTATAGTTTATTATTATTATTTTATAGAATTAATTTCGATTTTTTTGGAATACCTTCCTCTTTAAATTTCTCATTCAATCAAAAAAAGTTATTTTATTTTCATTATTTTTGTGTGTTAGTTTTACATGCACCACATTTATATTACCCAATCAGTTTTATTTTTTTACCTAATTATCATATCCTATGTAGAAGAAATTAATGTTCCCTTTAATGGATGAGTAACTCTCTCATTATGTAGATAAATAATTTGGAGGTGATTGAATAAGAGTTTTTTCTCATTTAACATTCTTTAAGTTTACATTTGTATGTTAAACATGATATGTTCTTGGCTTATGAAATGTTTGGTTTAAAATATATATCTTCTATATTATTATAATAATAAATATTCTACTATTCATTGATTATTGAATTATAAATTAAAAATATTTATAATAATAAAACATTATTCATGCTTTGAATAAATATTAAAAATTTATGATTTCTAAATTAATTCATCTAGTGAAGTGGATATTAATTTAATTCAATGTTTGAAAAGATAAATGATCTCATAATATTAAATTAGTAGATTTAAACTCAACTAAATCCATATTAAATAGTTTAAAAATCAATCGTGTTCAATCAATTCAATTATGAAAAGTAAAAAAAACAAACCCCAAAATAAAATGAAAAAATAAAACAATTTATTCCAAAATATTTCTATCATCATAGATTATTCAACATGAGTGTCACAAAATAAAATATTTTACAGAATCAGATCATTGATGATAAATATTCAACAATCTACCATGATTAAAATGGAACCATTGTTGGAGATGGTTCTATAATAAATTTTTTAATCATGATTGTCTCTCAAAAAAATATACTACCTCAAAAAAAATTAGAAAATAAACTAAATAAATCCCAATACATTAAAAAAATTATATATCCATTAAAATCCTTTAATTCCAAAAAAATTATATATTCTGTGTGAATTCCTAGTAGGTTCTATAATAATCCCTTATATTTGTTTGACCATGATAGTGTTCCATCATTCATATTAGAAGAACCTCCAAGGGTAAACAAATAATAACCAAGACATTAATAAAACCGTGTAAAAATTTATATATTGACAACCCTAGAGAAAATATTCTAAAATAACTTAATTCCCCAGATATTAATTACTAGCCTCTTAGTATTCAATATCACAACATATATGCTAATTTCATACACAATTTAAATTTTATTCATTATCTACATCATTTTCATGGGTAGATGGAGAGGAAAAGTATCTTAACCACAATGGATATATTGTATTATTCTCTTAAAAGAATCCCCAAGGGGTTTCTAATGAACAAACCAATCAATAATAATCCCGTTTTTCCCATGGCAGCAATGAAAAATTATAGATCTAATACCTTATTCCAGGATCTATAAACTCTTTAAATGATATGTAGTGACTCTTATAAGATAATTCTTTCATGATTATAAATAAAACTTTATAAAAAAGGAATTAGCAGAATTCAAAAATTCTCAAATATATCACCCCAAAAATATTGGGATTGGTTAAAGAAACTCATAAACACTTGTCCCCATCACCATGTCCCAAACCAAATCTATATCCAATAATATGAAGAGGGTTATTGGTAATCTAATTAACCCTCACTGATAATGCATGTGGTGTTTATATTTAAAAAACATATCATTTCACGGGATATCATAAGAAATATTAATATAAACATGAAAAAATTCATTTCATGAGAACTTATTAGTGTTAAAAACCCAACAGATTCATTCTATAGAGAGAAACAATACAACATAGTGGGTAAGTGATATCACTAAGATCAAAATAAAACTAGAAGTTTCTTTCAAATCCTTAAACTCTTAAACTACTCAATTTAAATTCCCCTACACTGTAAAAAAGTTGGTATCTGCTGATCAACATCTCATCCACCAAATATTTTCCCACAATTCAAGGATCATTCATCGTATTCTTCTAGGAAAATGGAGATCAATGAATATTTTTCTTTGGGAAACACTTACCCACTACCACTAGGTCAATTTGATATTAATTATTTCTAGTCCCAATATGATTAGTTATCTCTTAATTAAAATCCAATCCATAAAGACAATCTAGGACATATCACTTAAACTCTCAATATCAAAATAAAAATATTATTCCACCACACAGTTTTCATTATTTGGTTGATTCTTCTGAATTCCAACATAGATATAACTTATTTTTCAAGAGAAATACTAAAGGTAACATGAACTTTATACCTGGATCATATTTTAAGAAACCACAATAAATTTAAATGGGGTAACATTCATCCATCAACAAATCAAGGATAAGGAACATTAAAAAACAAATTACACATTTTTATTCCCATATTATCTGAAAACAATAAATATAATTCCCATATTCAAGATCAACCTTTTACCATCACGATGGGAAATGTAAGTGGACTTTATATTAGTTCAGGAATGAAAATCACTATGAATCATGGTGACCTCCATTAAAATACAAAAAAAAATGTGGTTAAAAAAGAATAAAATAATCTACCAAGTGAAAAAAAAGATAAAAATTAATCACCTTTTTCAATTATCAATACCAATTCAATCAATTTTCCTGGAGACATCTCTATGCCTAAAAATATTTTTTACCCAATTCTAAAATTTTATAAATTATTAAAATAAATGATGTAAATATCATTTTCATGGATTTCATCAGGAAAATTATTGAGTACCAAATGTTCTTTATTGAATATTACACATATAAATGGGAAATAAAAACCATTGAAAATGATTTCCCTAAAAATAACATTCATATAGAGTATATAAACTATGGTACATATTTCCATCACAAAAATAAAGCTTGTGATCTTACAATGAACTCGTTGAACTATGAACCTCGATCAATGTCATTCCAATTGTTGTCTTCCACATTATTATTTTAGGATTATTTTATCTTATCTATTTATTAATATAATAATCTAATTGAATTAGTTTTTTTCTTGAAGATATAATGAATATATTTTTATTCAGGCAATTGAGATAATATTCTTGGATGATTTCATTATCATTGAAATAGAATGAGATACATTTTTTTCATGATCTCATATGATTCTAGTAGAAACATTCCTCATGAAAACAAAAACCAAAATTGATATTTATATTGGAATATTCTCCATAGAATTTGGGGACCAATTGGTTAGGTTAAATATTTTTCAATCCAAAAAATACCTTCTAAAAAATCACTCTTATTTCTCCATACATACCTCTAAAAATTCTTCGAATATTGCCATAAATAGTGAGTCTTCTCACTTGTCTCATTCCAATGTGACTGGATAATATATAATTTTTTTCCTCAATATTAAATTGATGAATGGTGACACTTAAATTTTCAGTCAATTTGTATATTCTATTAAGATATATAAACATTATATCTCACATAAAACAGATATAACCAATAATATTTACTACTCAACCTTGGGTGGTAATGAAAAATATAAATTAAAACGAATTATAATCATTTCTTCTATTGTCAGTCTTTTTGGACTAAAAATAAATGTTGAAAAAATTCACAACTCACATTATGTATACTTAAAGTGTGCATTACACTTACATGATAACTCTTTCCATATCATAATAAATACATTACTTAATAAATATGAGGAATCATATATCATCTTTATCATTGAGGAAAACAAAAATGATTTAGGTTAGACCCTAGATAACATACCAGGATTAATTTTCTCTCTATGTATGTATTATAAGTATAAAGGGGGAACATACAAACCTATTCGGAAACCTAAAATTAATCTATATGTAGTCATACATTAGTTTGTAAGTGAATATATTATAAATATTTTCAAATATGATATTATCTTCCATATTTGTAATAATAAATTTGTTTTTCTAATTCATTTAGAGCCTAAAAATCATAGAATTATTATGGTAACTAAAGAAATTGGACAGGTGGCTATAAAACCTATTGAAAAAAGTGTTGTGTGTGAATCGATTATCAAATACTGATATCTAAAACAAGTAAATTAAACTACCCAATAACTTTTCTATACCAAATTCTAGAATTATTACACATGAATCCAAATTATTATTTTCTTGATGGCTACACTATGTATTTAAAAATTAAAATCTCCCCTCATGACACTAAAAGAACAACATTTACTAAAACCATTATAATATGAAATTAATTTATGATTTCTTTTGTACCTTTGTAATGATCATGTGAAATTACAGTAGTTTAGGATGAGAAACATTCATAATTTAACAATGTATCAAATAGTGGCCTCCATTGACGATTTTACTATTTATGGTAATTATCTAAAATATTATTTTCACAAACTATACATGGTAAAAAAAATTGGTGATTATAAGATTGTTTTAAATTTTGAAAAATGTCACTTCATGTTTATTTGTGGGGTTGGTTTGATACATAATGTTTTATGATGCTATTAAAGTTGATCTGGTTAAAATTTATGTAATCATATCACTTCAAGAACCACATTCCTTATCAGAATTATTATCTTTTCATATACATATCGATTTATATTGGTAATTAAAATATAAATTGAGTATAACACCACTACCTCTTGCTCAATTACTTCAAAAATATGTTCCATTTAGTTTTTATGTGGTTCTAATGTAGCCTACATTGAAATTAATAAAATCGATCATATATTCTACAGTCATTCAATCTCCCCACTGGTCATTTTCCTTTAAAAAAGTTTTTAATTTGTCTAATAGATTCATAGGGTTAATCCCTGGTTAACAAAAATAAATATTTTATATTTCATATATTATGCTTCAAGAACGGTAGATAAAACCCATTATCATTACATTTTCGCGGAAAAATAATTTTTATCTATGTTATTTGTGTTAATGAAATTTAATCACTATCTCTTATGTGTAAAAATCATCATCTTAACTGACCACATTAATTTAATGTTCAAGCATAATAAAACATATAAAGACTAGTTATAATAAGATAGATTATAATAAATAATAAATTTAAATATGAGATTATGGATTTTACATGAAAAAAATTCACATAAAGATCACATAAGTAGAATTTATAATTCTATTTATTCTATATTTGGGGATCCTAAACTCCCAAATCAAACACTTGTCTTATATTACTCTAAATTTACGATGATATTCTCCAAATATTAGTTTTTTTGACCACTAATTTTTTCCCTAAAAAATACAACGAATAAATGAAAAAAAAATCATATAATATTTTTTAGAAGATAATAATCATAGAAAAATGGTTTTCACATTATAATTATATGATGTGTTGATGAAGTGGAACATTCCTCCACTTTGGGGTTCTTTCACCCATCACCTGAACGAGTCCACATTAAATAAAAAAACCACTTGAAAGATATTTGGTTGTAAATTCTTCTATACTGAACTCTTTAAGAACTCAAATGAGGTCTATCAATTGTGTCTCCAAAATTCTCTCACAATCATCAAAACAATAAAATTATCAAAAAAATATTTTAAATTTTATATGATTGTGATATTTATTTCATGGGACACATAAATACTTCCAATGGATTCACATTTATACTTCTTTATGTTGATTTATTTTGAAGTGGGTAGAGTCCAAACCAATTAAAAAATATGATTCTCAAGTTGTGAGTGAATTTATAAAAATAAATATCTTCGATATATTTATAACTCTATGTTTCCTTGTGAGTGACTTAGGAACTCATTTTTATAATTGAATCATGATGTATATTTTGAAAAAAACATTGTCCATTACATAAAATATCTATTGCTTATCACCCCTAAGAAAATTCGTAGCTAAATTTTTAAATATGGATGTTAAAATAGTGCATGAGTGAATTTTTAATATTTTATGAAAATATTGTTCAGAAAAACATGAAGACGAACTTTGGTAATATAAATCAATCTATTAGGGTGATTTTATTACGGGAATATTTTTAAAATGTATTTTACTAGTTTAACATCAATATAAATCCTTTTGAGCTGTAAAAACATTTACTTTTGATTGTGAAAAAGTATGTAAAGTGTGGTTACAATAATTTACTGAGTTGGGGGAGCTTGAACTTGATTCATACTATAATTCTAATCATTATAAAGAAAATATCTAAGGTTCAACATGTAAATAACATCACATGAAAAATATTTCACTATATTGAAAAGGGAATGATATTAAATTATCACTTTTTTCCTTCCCTCAAGTAAGTTAAATTATTATTGAGAAGGTCCTTTAATAATAACTAATGTTTTGACATTTAGTGTAGTTCACGTCTCATATACTTCTACCAAAATTAAATACATAGTTTATGGTAATATATAAAATCATCAACATAATAGAAACATTCCTTTGGATCAAAATTTTCTTCCACCTAGTATACAACCCCATGGATTGACCCACCTCCAGATGGAGAAGGATACTCATATAATATAAACCATGAGGTTCCTATTTAACTATAAATATCTCCAACTTTATCCCTCCATCCATACCCTCTCTATCTTCACCATTCTAACTTTCTTTTTTATATCCTTTTTTACATTTTCATTTTTTCTCTAAAAAGTTTTTTTACTTTTTCTTCCATTATGTTCCTTTATCATTAAATTCTGTTTTCATTTTCATTTTGTTTCTCTTTTTTGTAGTCCTGTTTTTAAAAATAAAAAATTTATAACTGCCCACCATCTAATTTAGAAATCATGTTCAACCATTTTTAGGGATCCTAAATGGTTTTTTAATTTGTTTTTTTTATTTTCATAAATATGTGGATAAATGATTTTTTTAGGACAATAAATTTTTAAGGATACTTTTATATTGGAAAATTATTTTACTCATACCTATGAAAAATAAATTTATATTTCAATATAAATCATTTTATAACCTTATTCTCTCTTTTTTTAACCACTGATTTTGATTCTCATGTTTATTATACATTGAGAACATTTTTCAACATTATTGTTCATCAATATTCTAGAGGAATTATTTTAACCACATGAGAATCATTATTTACAAATATCTTCTCATCACCCGTATATATTTATCATTTTAAATCTCTATTGAAGATATAAACACCTATTCTCAGAAACAATATTACAAGACAAAAACATTTCCCCAAAAAAAGTATATACATATTTAAATCGGTTTATATTTTAAAATTTTAGTGTGGTGGAATTTAGTTTCTTTTATGGCATATTTTTTTTATTTTCCACTATTCTTTATATGCCTGAGAAAAACAATTCCTTTATTTGTGTTGAGATGTTATCATTAAATGTGTTTTGGTGATTAAATTATATATATTTTATTTTATAAAAAAATGAAAGGTTTTCAATAAAATAATAATAAATGAAAACAAAATGTAAATCAACAAAAAATGGAATATATATATATATAAAGAAAGAAAAAAAGGAACTCTTGAATCATGTTTTCATGATTCAATATGAGAAGTTCTTAGTTTTGAAAATATTTTATATTTTCATACATTTCAATTTATACATATATTATTCATTTATTTAGATATTTATTCCATTCTAAAAAGTGTTTAAATTCTATAAAATGTACCATTTTATAAACTATGCATTTATTTTTCAATTTTCATGTTTTCTACTATATTTTATACTATTTATCCCATCTTCCCACCATCCCATATCCAAAAAACCCATTTCGTACCAAATATTGATATTTTTTCACTTTAATAAGGGAATAGAAGCTGAGAGACCTTAAAACATCTATGATTTGATCTATTGGTTGGTGAATGGGTGACCCTCAATGATTATTTCATATCATTGTAGGAATAATTACTTTTATGTGACCATGTTTTCTGATTCTAAAATTAATCCTGAAAATTGATTTCTTTTTAAACCTAATTATAGTAGTGATTTTTTGAATTTATTATGTATGGGTGTAGTAATATAAACCTATCTAATTCAAGAAAACAATTTTCTTATTTTTTTATGAGGGAAAATTATTTTGAGGTGGGTTAAATATTTTTCATCCTAAGGATATGAAAAATAATATGTTTGAGGGTGTAAATATTTTATTTTAAATTGATTTATAAATTATTATTATCATTTCCCTATAATTGAAAAAAATGAATAATTTCAGTCAATGTTCATATTTTGATCAGAAACATATATATATTACATTGTTCAAATTTATTCAATTATAAAAAAATTATATTTTGATAATAAGGTTCATGTTATATATTAGAATTTATTGATTTATGGTTTTCCGTGTTATTTATTCAGTATTCCAAATATAATTAAACTAGATTATAGTCTAGTTTTTTTTATTTGGATGGTCATATAAAGAGAAAAACCAAATCGAATGAGTAAGATAAAAAACTGAACCAGTAGAGATAATTTAATTTATGGGCTTGAAAACTAATATCAAATTCCTTTAAAAATCACTAAGTGAAAAATATTTATGTTCCTAATTTTATAAAAATATTAATTCTCAAATAATTGTATTTTTTACTAACATAAACACAAAATTCAATCCATAAATTGATCATGTACTTAATGGATAATCCATAATTCATAACATTACTCAGAATAAAATTGTTAAATTTGTTTTCAATTTTAGGCGAAGTAAATAATGATTGAGGGATTTTTTTTTGAAGATATTAATTTTATATGGATCCAATTTTTATTCTTTAAATTTATTTATATTTGAACCTTGGAATAAATCTGAATATTCAGTCACAAAGATAAGTTATTTCTAATGTTAGTCATATAATTGGATGAAATAGTTCGATAACTAATTTTTTTGGTGGTGGATTGTAATGATACATATAAATATATTTATATAAGAAACCATTTATATATATGGTAATATCATGGGTATATTGGGATGATGAATTTATATGCCATATTTAAAGATAAAATAGTCCACCCCCTTTAATAAAAATAGTTGATCATCCTCATCATGGAAAATATCAGTGATTCAGCACTCAAAGAGGATCATTGTAATGAGAAAACCATGATAAATGTCTTAAATTACCATTAATACACATGTAATGAAAATATAAACTTGTCCTCCACTCATTCCATTCATTCTATTTTATGTTATTTTTCAATTTTAATTGTGTATGTTTGTTATGATTTCGTTTCTACATTATGAATCTTTTCTATTACATGGAATATTTTCCAAATCCAACGTAAAAATATTTTTTATTATTTTTTTAAAATATTTTAAATTATGATCAAATCCATTCCCTCATTACCTTTCTTATTGAATCAAAATTTTAATTACTATTTGTTTTTGTTATGTATCCACACACCACTATTATTTTGTATTAATTATTTACTTTTTCTTCTACCAAATCTTTCTAAAATCCATAAAATAGATTTATAATCGCTTTAATGGATTATTAACTCTCCCATCGGGGAGATTTATTATTTGGGGATGATTTATTTTTAGTTTTATCTAATTAAATATTCTTTAAGTTAATATTGTGTATGTTTAATGAGACATGTCATGGGTTAAGGATATGCGTGGTTTAACTTATATATTACAAGGATAATTAGAAGAAAATTTAAACTATGTTTTATCTTTCATTAAAAAGTCTATGAAAAATATTATATTAAGATCTAAACATTATTCATGTATTGGAATAAACCATAATCAATTTCGATCTCCAATTAAAATCATCTTGTGTTGTGGATATTAATTTAATTAATTTTTGTCAAAATATAAATGATATAATAATCATAAATACGAAATTATAAACTAATCCTAATTCATATCAAATAGTTTAATCAATAAAAAATATGTAATCAATTCAATGTAGATTTATTAATAAACAAAAACTATTCAAAATCCAGAATAAAATAATTAATTTCAAAAATATATTATTATTCTTGGTGATTCATCCTGGGATCTTCAATATACATTATAAAATATTACACTGTAATTTAATATCAATATAAGATAAATATAACTTCATTAAGTGGTTTTTTTATGAGATTTATTTTTCATATAATTATATATTCATGATTAAATTGATAAAAAATCAATAAAAACTAAAGAAAATTAGAATGAAAAAATACCACTCCATTAAAATAGAAAAATAACATTTTTATCCAATAACCACCTTAATTTCAATAAAAAAAATATTGCGTGTAAATTCCCCCATAGTCTCTCAAAAATACCATAGATGTATTCACCCTAAAATAGTGTCTACCATCAGTCAGGTTAGGATGTCCACTATGAGTAACCAAATCAAACCAAAGACTTTACCGAACTCTTTTTCGAATAGAAAAATATACTACCCTATAGAAGAAAATATAAAAGCACTCACTACCCCAAATATGAATTACCAACTTCATGGTATTAAATAACAAAATAATGAGGATAATTTCAAACTCAAATAGGGTTTGATTCATCTTATGCCTTATTTTTATGGGCCAGCATAGGAGGATCCTCATATTCACCTCAATGAGTTTAATTTCCAATTTTCTACCATTAATCCTTAACATGTTTGTAATGAAAAAATAAAACTTCAATCATTACCATTATCATTAGGTGACTGTGTGATATATTATCTCTATTACGTCCCCATAGTTCTATAATATCATGGAATGATATGAAGAAACTCCTCTTGGAGAAATTAGTCCCACTTCATGAACCATATTTATTTGCAAATACAATAATGGAATTCATTAATTAAAAATAAAACACTCCATTAATATTTTGATAAATTAAAGACACTCATGACCACTTTTTACATCACTAAATCAAAGACTTTGTCCATATCTAATAATTCTATGAGGGGAAAATATAAATATAAAGAATCCTAATTTATGTCGAATGTATTGGTGCTCTTGTAGATAAAATAGATGTATCTATATGGGATCTCATAAGGAACATGGATGAAAAAACACAATAATTCCATAATTAAGAACCTATTCAAGTGAAATAATCCATATAAATTAAGAGTATAGAGATAAACAAGATGATTTTTTATATGAGTATGTTTACATGGCTCATAATACAACTTGTGGTGGCTACATAAACCCAAAACTCATCTTCTCCTCAAATAAATACTTTAGATCCGTTATAAATTATTATATCTTTATCTAACCATCTCTTCCAACTAATTCTTTTACAAAAATTATAAAATAATCCATCATATTCTTCTAGGACAATGTATATCAACCCATAATTTTCATTGAAGAAGACCAAGCCGTATGATCCAATTTAATTTTGTAATTATATGGGATATTTTATGTGAATTGTGAGTTAATTTTATGTTTTTAATAAAAAAAATCAAGATATGAATTTAGTTAGATGAGTTCTTGAAGTATCTACTATGTTTCAGAGTGTCTTAGAGGAATATTTGAATGTTCATAGATAAAGAAATATTTTTATAAACTATGTTTATTCTCTAAAAACATGTTCCATATAGAGAAATCACCAAGTGAGTTTAATGGTTTCAAAAATTGTGTTTCTTCTTTGAAAACCCACGTTACAACCTCCTGTTAAAAAACATGATTAGTGAACATATTTATAAATGATGCCCCAAACTATGTGGGTTCCCAGGACATGAATAATTCCTCACATGGCTAGTTCATGGTTTTCCATTACAGGTGACCATATCATGCGTGGGTGAAATTTAAGATGTGACAGTCCATTTCAACATACATTTATGATATGTTTTTCCATGTTCCTTAATCTATATGAATCTCTCCTGAATATTGAATCTCCACTGGTCTTCCATGATAAATTCCACTCTTATAAATATTTATTATGGTGGATCCATGTGATTTGATAATTTAAAATTGTGTTATGTGATCGAAAAACATATTTTCTTTGAGTTTCTTCTACATCGACCTGTTTTATTTTGTATGTGTAGGATCGAAATAATGATGTAGATGCTCAATATACAAGAGGTGGGTTAAATTGTACACTTTAAAAATTTCCTTAAACAAGGAATGATCTAAGTTTACAAAAGTTAAACTAAGCAAATTCACAACACCTCTAACACCAATTAAAATATTTGGGAAAAGTATGAAGTTACAAACTTCTAGTTCTATGCCCTTACTTAAATCTGGAAAGTGATTCATAAAAACAGGTTTCGGGAATATGGATCCAGAAATTGAAACTTAACTAAAGTTTAAAATATGATATTCTACCTTAAAGTGTATAGAATCTAAATGAATCAGAGTACGTGTGTAAGGAAAAATAAAAAGGATATACTTTCCTTACAATAGAAAAATGCGGCAGAAGAACAAGTAGAAGAACTACATGTAACAAGATATAATTCTTTTAACCCAAAGAGAAGGGTATCCAACAACCATGGATAAAGGGCCCTTGATTTATACTTTAAAGCAAGTCTGTCTTACCCACACCAGGGTAAGCCCTCGATACGACGATCGGAGTCTCTGTATTTCTATCCCCGCAAGCCCTCAACTTCAAGGTAGTTGGAAACTCTATCTTCCTCCGCAAGGAAGCCCTCTAACTTCAAGGTAGTCGGCACCTCTATCTTCATATCCCCGTAATCCCTCGAATGTAATCACTAACATTTGGAGTCACACGAAGCAAACTGAACGACCAGTTCAGTACGCACAAAGCATGAAAAGATTCCCTCTCTAGAAATCACCTTAACAACTTGTGGTTTTTAGAGTGATCAACCTGTTACCGAGATCTTTCAAATGAGATCTTATTTATAGGCTCGGTTGGAACGGTCGGCTCCCTTCTCCAACAGTCATATTTTCCTTAAATTTCTAAGGGACCTGTACACGTGTCACAAAACTAATGGTTAGTTAGAAACAGAATGGACGACATCGTTTTATAACAAAACATGTGTAACTGAAAGCATGATATCGTTTTATAATGAAACAAGTGTAAGCATAAGAAAAACTAATGTTTGGAATGTAAGAAAAAAAATGTTTGGAGTCTAACCAAAATGCAATTAAGAGTCTATAAAAAAAAGGAAATTTGGATTCTGTTTTATAGGAATTCAGAACCTGAATTCTGTAGAAATCTGGAGTCTGATTTTCTAAGGAAATTCGGAGTCTGGTTTCATCAGTGTTCAGAATCTGAACTTACTGAGTTCGGAGCCGAACTCATTAATGTTTGGAGTTGAACTAGTAAACGTTCAGAGTCAAACTAGTAATAGTTCAGAGTTGAACTCATAAAAGTTCAGAGTTTAACTAATAAAAGTTCGGAGTCGAACTAGTAAAAGTTTGGAGTCCATAATTTGGAGTTGAACTTTTTTAGAGTTTGTATCTAGAATTCGGAGTGGAACTTTATTAGAGTTTGTATCATGAATTCGGAGTGGAACTTTAATAGAGTTCGTATCCAGAATTCAGAGTGGAACTTCATTACAGTTCACATCCAGAATTCGGATCCTAAAACAGAGTACTTCATACCTTATCATTATATGATTTTGAGGTTTTGGGTATGAATCCAAATTTTATACTTTAATAAAAATATTTCTATGTGTAAGGAAATAAAGGATAGGGTAAATTCCCTTTAAGAAATGAAGATTTTCTTAGGGATGTAAAATATGGATTTTCTTATGTATAAGGTGTTTGTGATTTTCAAAATAAGATGGAATGGAAAATTCATAAGGAAAACCTTATTGACTCAACAATCTCCCCCTTTTTGGAAAGCACAAACATCCTTAAGAATAAGGAAATAAGTATTTTTTTTTAAAAAATATTAGACTTTGAAATTAAAACATATCTCCCTTTTTTCATGGAAGATAGTGAATACAACTAACTCCCCCTTAAGCATTGAAACTCTAAAGATTGTATTATGAATTTCTGGAGTGGAGTTTTCATTATCATAGGAATGAAAAACTTCGTAATGAGAAACTCCCCCTTTATTTAAGGATATTTCACTTAGAAATTTTTCTTTCTCCATTTTGAAATTTTTCCTTCTCCCCTTTTGAGTAGTTATTTTTCTTTCTCCCCCTTTGTGATTTTCAAAAAGAATTGAAGGGAATGGAAAAAATTAAAGTACCTGAAACATTAGTACATAACAAGACAAGATAGAACCAAGAAAAAATTTCATTAGAGTTGTGAAAATTTTTACAAGGAAAGAAAAATACAACAAAATATCAGAGTGGTTTTATTTGTCTTCCTTTTCCTTCGGGATCAGCTTATTCAACAAGGTTTTCAATTTCTTCAAATCTGTTTGATCCTCCTCAGCTTGCCTCTCCAAATCATTTATCCTTTCATCATGAGATTTCAAAGCTTCTTCCTGAGCCATGCTGGTATCTTCTTTCATTTTTACTAACTCATCTTTCTTTACAAGTCTTTTCTCAAGATCAATATAGAGATCTATATCCCTTATAATATTTTGAGCTAGAGAGTTGGTCGTATCATTCAGTTCCTTCACTTGTTCACTCAGAGAACTTTTCTCAATGATCATCTCATACTGAAGATTCTTAATCTTGTTATCCTCGGTATCAGAAGCATCTTTTACTTCATTCTAAAAATTATCATACTCAGCCATGTCTTCTTCAACATTATTAGACCACAAATTGATTTTACTGCATGAATTCCTGTGTAAATCATAATTAATAAGAAAACTTTTCTGGTCGGCCTAAATCTTTATACACTTTTCCATCACCATGGATAAGGATTCTGACTTCTGATTCAATCTATGTTGCATGATCTCGCATCTGGAATCTATAATGGGAAATATCGGAATGGTGTCCACCAACTTATTTAGAGATTCCACCACAAAATCATGACCGTGAGCTGATGACTTCAAATAAGATAACTTTCTTGGAGATTTCCCTTCCTCAACCTGGAGTAGATTCCTTCTAGATGAACCACCAACCTCTTTCTTTCTGATGATATGTTTTATTGGTATATCCATGAGCACTTTATTTCCTCTGTCATATTTTGGAATGGGTTGATCATCTGGATATTCTTCCTCACTTTCTGATAATTGAACAATCTGGTCTTCATCTGGTTTCTCCTTTTCTGCCCCTTCTTCAAGGAAATTCTTTCCATAAGATTCTTCCTTATTTGATAAAACATTTTCCTTCTCTCCCTCTTTCTTATTATCATCCTTTCTACTTTATTTCTCAACTCCCTTTCCCGAAGTGGGTAATTTTGCGGATTCAGCCTTTTCGTGATAGTCTTCTACTTGCTTGATCACGTCATCCAGATCATCACTTACTTCTTCTTCTTCTTTTTCCTCTATTTCTTCTTCTACTTCTTTAGCAACTGTTTTATCTACTTCTTCAACAACTTCTTTACCCTTAATCTTTTCCGGAGTGGGGTACATCTTTCCAGGGGTTTCTGGTAATGATTGAACATCAAAGGTTTTCGTAATGGGAATCTTCTCAGAGGATAACTTTGTTGCTTTCAAAAGAGATTGAACAATGTCCTCATCTGACATATTCTTCTTCAACTTCTTTTCTTTCTCTTTCTTTTCTAAATCATCTGCAGCTCTTTCCCTTAAGGCCTTAGCCTCAGCAGGGTCTGGTCTGAACTTTGGATTCCTTTATTTTCTCTTCTCTTTGTCTTCTTTTCATTTAGAAGCTACTTCATCTAGATAATATTTCTATTTCTTTGTCTTGGGTGATGCAAATTGAGTTTCCTTAGACTTGGGGGTTTTTTCATCACCAACCACTTCCTTAAGATTCCGCTTCTTAGAATTTTTTTTCTGTTTCAGCCTTCTCCACATTTTCCAGAATGACTTCAGCCTCTCCCTCTACCAAGATATAAAATTCACATGTTTCCTTAGAAAAATCCATATTCAATATTTTCATTGTATCATAACTGAAAAGCTTAAGCTTTCAATTCCGAACCTTAGACTTACATATAACCTTGAATGAATCTAAGCACTGAACAATCAGCTTTGATAGTAAGGCAGATTACAAGATGATTTGAGCTCTCAAGTTTCCTTCCTTGATATTATTGATAGTCACAAGGGAATGCCTCATCAGTTTTATTTTTCTTAGATTCACCAAGAATTCTAAGAAATATATGTCATTTGTCTTCAGGGTATCTTTATCTCCCTTTATCGGAACCAAAAAACCCTGTACCCAAAGTAGAATAATTAGATTATTAGGAGAAAAATGACCAGTCTTTGCTATCTTGACATTATCAAGTCCATGAAATTTTATGGACTTA
Organism: Viscum album; assembly: GCA_963277665.1. Taxonomy (NCBI): domain Eukaryota; kingdom Viridiplantae; phylum Streptophyta; class Magnoliopsida; order Santalales; family Viscaceae; genus Viscum; species Viscum album. The sequence goes on from OY728156.1 coordinate 74,369,730, forward strand.
ACCTTTACAAAACTTCCTTGAGCATCTGGGAGTTTGTGTGAACAAAATTCAGCTTCTCCTTCAGATGCTAGCCCCACCAAGATTTTCGCCTTGGTATAAGTAAGTTTGTAAGTCTTTCCATAAGATGTAAAAGAAAACTGTTCTCTTCCATCTTCCTCATAAAAACTTTCCGATTCATAAAATTCTACTAGTAACTCCATATAGATAGCATTCTGATCACCTATTTTGAAAACACATGCATCTTCCCAACCATTCAACTTGATGTTCTTGGTGATGAAAGAATCGTACATGTAGAAGATCCAATGGACCAATCTTTCTCGTCAGACTTTCCATTTTGAAATTGGTTTTGAGGTAGACAAATCTTGGGAAGTTGTGTCAGCATACATTCAGAATGGAGAGCTCTAGAATATTCAGAATGGTCTTCAAAGAGATCGAAACGATCCTTAAGAAGATAGTCAGGGCTTCAAGATGTGAGAGCATGAAAAAACTGATGCAGGACAACCCTTGGGGTCCCTTTAATATAGGAATTAGAGTTGACCTTTGAGCTTTCAAAAACCATCTAACAGTTGAAAACCCTTTTGATTTTGATCTGACGGTTGAAAATATATCTATAAGGAAATCTTGAATATGGTCTTTTGAGTTTTTTAAGAAAAACAATCGGATTTGAGAAAACTAAAATCCGAGAAATTTTAGAATCCATAGGAAAATACCAGTAAGAAAAATATGATGATGAAAACATGATTACGGAAATCATACCTTTCGGATTTTCCAGGAAGTTTTACTCGAAACAGGTAATATTCTTCTTGAAGGAAAATTTGACTATGAAAAACTCCTTACGAAAAAACTCCTTACGAAAAATTCATTATGAAATACTTATTACTAAAAACACGTTACGAAAAACTCAATACAAAAAACTCATTATGAAAAAAACTCATTAAGAAAAACTCATTACAAAAAACTCATTACGAAAAACAAATTCATTATGAAAAACTCATTAATAATAAAAAATTCATTACGCAAATTCTCAGTATGAAAATTTCCATTCCGGAAATTACAGTTCCGAAAATTTCCATTCTAGAAATTTCAGTTCTAGAAATTTCATTACGAAAATTTCAGTTCTGAAAACATCATTACGAAAATTTCAGTTTAGAAAAGTTTGAAAAACAGACTACAAAAATTTTGGTTACACTATCAAGCAAATGTAGTCCCCCAATGAAAAGGAGTTTCTTACTGTAAGGAGAATTGTTCAACAAGAAGATAATAAAGAAGGATCACTTTATGGTTATCATTCCTAACTTCTGTTTAATATATTCAAATATATCAGAGGGTAATGATTTTGTGAAAATATCAGCAAGTTGATCTTGCTTTCTGATAAACTGAAGAATGATATCTCCTTTAAGTGTGTGATCCCTAAGAAAGTGATGTCTTATATCTATGTGTTTTGCATGGGAGTGATGTGCAAGGTTTTTAATTAGAGAAATGGTACTTGTGTTATCACAAAAAATCTAAGTCTTAGTAAAACTTAGGCCATAATCTGTGAGTGTGTGTTTCATCCACAATACTTGAGCACAGCAACTTCCAGCTGCTACATATTCAGCTTCAGTAGTGGAGAGTGCTACTGAGTATTGCTTCTTGCATTACCAAGAAACTAATGGATATCCTAAGAAATGGTAGGTTCTGGATGTACTCTTTTAATCCATTCTGCATCCACGAATGTCAGCATCTGAAAAACTCTTTAAAACAAAATCATTTCCAAAAGTATAAAATAGTCCTAGATCCATGGTTCCCTTAAAGTAGTGAAAAATTGTTTTCACTACCTTTAAATGAGATTCCTTAGGATTGGATTGATATCGTGCACATAAGTATACTAAGAACCACAAGTCTGGTTGATTAGATGTCAAGTAAAGCTGACTTCCTATCATACCTCTAAAAGATGTTTGGTCTAATGGTTTCCCAGCTTCATCATGATCAAGTGTGTTTGAGGTACCAATAAGAGTACTTATACTCGTAGTATTATCATACCCATACTTTTTAAAAAGGTCTTTGATATACTTATGTTGGGATATGTAGATTTCTTCTGGTTTTTGAGAAATTTGAAAACAAAGGAAAAATGTTAACTCACCCATCATACTCATTTAAAACTCATATTTCATTAGACTTGCAAAAGAATCAGTTAAAGATTGCTAAGTTGAACCAAATATGATGTCATCAACATATATTTGAACAATCAAAACATTTTTCTTATCATTATTTATAAAAAGGGTTGGATCTGCATTTCCTTTAACATGGTTATTTTGAGGCAAAAATCATGTAATTCTATCATACCAAGCTTGTGGGGCTTGTTTAAGGCCATACAATGCTTTGGTATGTCTAAAAACATGATCAGGATGTTTTGTATCTTTAAAGCCAGGAGTTTGTTCAACAAAAACATCCTCTTGAACATAACCGTTAAGAAAAGCACATTTCACATCCATTTGAACATGTTTAAAATTGAAGAATGCTGCCAAGGAAAGTTAAATACGAATAGATTCAAGTCCAGATACATGAGCATATGTTTCTTTATATTCTATTCCATCTTGCTGATTATAGCCTTTAGTAACTAGTCTAGCTTTATTTCTTAAAATGACTCTATTTTCATCACATTTATTTCTGAGGACCCACTTTACTCCAATAACAGATGTTTCCATAGGTCTTTCAACCAAGGTCCAGACTTTATTCCTTTTGAATTCATTTAGTTCGTCTTGCATGGCTTTAATCCAATCATCATCACCTAGAGCATCATCAGTGTCGTTAGGTTCTAATTGGGAAAGGAATACTAGATGTTCTACTTCATTTTTGAAGGAACTTCTAGTCCTTACATGTTGATTTACATCACTAATGATACTATCCCTGGGATGATTCTTTAGAAACTACTGGTTTGGGTTTTGTAAAACATGTTCATCAATATAGGGTAGAAAGTCTTCTGTGGTAAATGTTTTAGAAGTATCTTCTTGAACATTTTCCTTATCATAAAGATCATCTATCTATGGATTATAATCAGATTTTGAAAACACATCCGAGGATGTAGGTTGGGATGGTTTAAAGACAAAAGGATCAGACTCATCAAATTGTACATGCACTGTTTCCTCAACATTACAAGTGGTTTTGTTGAAAATACTATAATCCTTAGAAGTCGTGGAGTACCCTAAGAAAATTCCTTTATCAGATTTTGGTGCGAATTTGTTTAGATTATCCTTAGTATTCAGGATGAATACCTTTCTACTAAAAACCTTGAAGTATGAATGTCTTGGTTTTCTACCATTCCATAACTCATAAAGAGTTTTATTAAGAAAAGGTCTAATCAAAACTCGATTTATAGTATAACAAGCAGTACTTACAGCTTCATCCCAAAAATTTCTAGCTATCAAATATTCACTCAACATGGATCGAGTTATATAGTGAAGAATTCTATTTCTTCATTCAACTACACTATTTTGATGAGGAGCTCTAGGTGATGAAAAGTTTTGAGTAATACATTTTCTACTACAAAAATTTTCAAAATATGAATTTTGAAATTCACTTCCATGATCACTATAAATAGTTTTCACTGGAAGGATTTTCCCATTTTTAACTTGGGCTCTAAAACTTTTTAAATAAAAAAAAGATTCAAACTTCTTTTCTAGAAAATAAACCCATGTAAATCTAGTGTAATCATCAACTAGAACAAACACATAGTATTTGCCTCCAATGCTTCCAGTTTGTGTTGGACCGAAAAGATCCAAGTGAACTAACTATAATGCATAAGTTGTTAAGACTTCACTGATTGATTTAAAACTAGATTTTTGTTTCTTTCCATATTGACAAGGATCACAAACTTTAGAATAATCAAATATAATCTCTGGTAGATCCTTTACTAGTTTCTTCTTAGATAGTTTACATAAGTTTCTAAGGTTACAGTGGCCTAGTCTTCTATTTCATAACGAAGAATGGTCTTTCATTTCACTTAGACAAGGTATGTCTTGGCTTCTAAGGTCTTTTAAGTTAAAAGTGTAAACATTCTCTTGCCTATGGGCAGAAATAATAAACTCTTCCTTGGAATTGTTTACTAAACACTTATCATTCCTAAAATTCATAAGGTATCATTCATCACATAATTTACTTATGCTAATGAGGTTGTTCTTAAGACCCTTAACAAAAAAACGTTTGATGTCAAAGTTTTACCAAGAAGAACAATATTACCTATAACAACATTTTCTCCCCGAGCATTATCTCTGAAAGATACTTTTCCTCCTTTTTCTTGATAATCTTTTCGAAATAGTTTTTGTTACCAGTCATATGCTGGGAACATCCACTATCCATGTACCAAATATTGTTGTTGGTACTTCCTTTATCTTTATGAAAATAAGAAAAGAATTAGACTTTTGGAATCCAAACTTCTTTGGATCCGAAATTTTTAAATAAAAAAATTTTGGGTATCCACGTTTTTTTCGAAAAATTAGCTTTATGAAATCCAAGAGATTGAACTCCATTTAATGAAAAATATTTTTTCCAATGACCACCACATTGACACTTAGTGCAAAAAGGGGCTTTAGAAGGAACAAAATAGTTGTTTTTGAAAACTGGTTTTTGGTGAGTATAACCTTCTCCGGTAGTGTTTCCTTTAGGTTTAATTTGAGAATACATATTGTCAAAATTTTCCTTACGAGAGGTAAATTTTGCAAGAAGCTTTTAAAGGGAAAAAATTTCAGATTTTAGTCTAATGACTAAATTCCTATCCCCAGGTATCATTTTTTATAGTTATATTTATCCTCAAAAACATTCTTTTTTGAAATAGAATTCTTAAGATCTTTAGAAAGTTCTTGCTTGTCTGAATATGATTTCTCAATGTCTTTAGAAAGATTTTCTATAAGCTCTAATTTATATTTAAGATCTGAAAAAAGATCTGAAATCACTTTTCTAGGAATTTGTTCCCTAGTATTTTCCTTGTATAAATTCTTAGAAATTTTACAATGTTTTTCTTCATGTAACTTGGAAATCTAGATAATTCTTTATATAAAGTTTCTTCATTTTTTGAGGATGAAGTATCTTCATTAGAAGTACTAATTTTGGAATAGTAATTCTTATCAAGATATAAATTTGTTAAAGCCTCAGTAGAGCGTACCTTAGCTATAAGACATGTATGTGGAAAAGAAGTATTAGAAGGGAATCCCATATTCTTATGAGCTGATGAATCATATTATGAGGATTCACTTTCTAAAGAGTCTCCACAGCTAGCACCCCAAGTAGTATTAGCTTTCAAACATTTCTTAGCTTTATCTTTGTAGAACCTATTCCTGTTCCTTTCAGAATGCCTCTCTTTTCATTCTTTCTTTTTAAGCATAGGGAAATCAGGTCATATGTGTCCACTTCTCTTGAATTCATAGCATGTTACCTCTGAATCTTTCTTATCATTCATTTCCTTCTTCTCATACCTGTATTGGAAATTTCTTTGACCAGCTATCTTGTTCATTCTTCCATCATGATTTGTTAACTCATTCTCTAAGAATTCACTCTCACTAGATTCGGATTGGATAGTGAACTTCTTAGACTTCGATCTGTTTACTCTCTCAGTAGTCTTTGCTTTCATGTGATTTGATGTTGTAGTAAAAGCAATAGTACAAATTCCATTCTTCTTTTTTATGTTTTCAGCATCTCTCTTCATTCTTGTTTCATATTGAAGAAGAGTTCCAAACAGTTCATCTAAAGAAATTTGAGTAAACTTCTTGTTCTCATAAAATGATGTTTTCTTTGATTCCCACTCATTGGGAATAATATCAATAATATTTTCTACAAGAGCTTCATAATCCATACCTTTCTCTCCCATAGATTGTTAGCTATTTACAATAGTCATAAATCTTTGTTGCACTTAGCTTATAGGTTCTCCATAAGGAAAAGTAAAGCCCTGATATTCAGCTCTGAGCACAGATCTTCTTGTCTCAATCACATTAGATGTACCAAAATGTGTATCCTCAAGTTTCTTCTATATACAGTTAGCTGTTCCACATGAGAAAATTTGACTATATATGTTCCTATTCATTGAACAATGTAAAGTGTTTCTTACCTTATTTTTGAGTTGATAATCATGCTTCTCTTGGTTTGTGAATGTGTTAACTTCCTTTTCAAGAATTTGATAACATCCAGTAAGCATAACATAATTTTATACTCCAGTATTGATAATGAATTTCTTCATTTGATCTCTCCAATACTCATAATCAATACCATCAAAAATCGGTGGTCTTGTAGGATTTAAGTTGTCAATGGAACCAATATTCAAACCTGCCATCTATAAGAAAAAAACTTTCAACACAAACTTGTTAATAACATAAGTTCGGAATGAAGGAAAATATTCCTAATCATGGAAAAATATAGAACAATGAAAAACTGAGCAAGAAAAACATATATGTGAGTATAAGTATTAGAGAGACCGTCCTCTGATACCAATTGTTGGATCGAAATAATGATGTAGATGCTCAATATACAAGAGGGGGGTGAATTGTACACTTTAAAAATTTCCTTAAACAAGGAAAGATCTATGTTTATTAAAGTTAAACTATGAAAATTTAAAACACCTCTAACACTAATTAAATGATTAGGTAAATGTATGAAGTTACAAATTTCTAGTTCTATGCACTTTCTTAAGTATGGAAAGTGATTCCTAAAAAAAGGTTCTGGAAATATGGATCCGAAAATTGAAACTTAACTAAAGTTTACAATATGAGATTCTACCTCAAAGCGTATAGAATCTAAATTAATCCGAGTAAATGTTTAAGGAAATATAATAAGGTTATACATTCCTTACAATACAAAAGTGCAGTGGTAAAACAAGTAGAAAAACTACAAGTAACAATATATAAGTCTTTTAACCCAAAGAGAAGGGTATCCAACAACCTCGGATAAAGGTCCCTTGAATTATACTTTCAAAAAATTCTGTCTTACCCAAACCATGGTAAGCCCTCGATACGAAGATCGGAGTCTCTGTCTTGCTATCCCCGCAAGCCCTCACCGTCAAGATAGTTGGAACCTCTGTCTTCCTCAGCAAGGAAACCCTCGAACTTCAAGGTATTCGACACCTCTATCATCATATCCCCAGAAGCCCTCGAATGTAATCACCAACATTCGGAGTCGCATGAAGCAATATGAATGAGCATTTCAGTATGCACAAAGCATGAAAATATTTTCACTATAGAAATCACCTTAACAGCATGTGGTTTTTAGAGTGATCAACTAGTTGTTGAGCTCTTTCGAATGAGCTCATATTTATAGGCTCGGTTGGAACGGTCGGCTCCCTCCTCCAATGGTCATATTTTCCTTAAATTTATGAGGGACAATTACATGTGTCACTAAACCAATGGTAAGTTACAAACAGAATGGATGACATCGTTTTATAACAAAAAATGTGTAACTGAAAGCATGATATCGTTTTATAATGAAACAATTGTAAGTATAAGGAAAACTAAAGTTTGGAATGTAAGAAAATTAAAGTTCGAAGTCTAACCAAAATGAAATTTGGAGTCTATAATAAATAGGAAATTTGTATTCTGGTTTATAGGAATTCAAAACCTGAATTCTGTAGAAATCTGGAGTCTGATTTTCTAAGGAAATTTGGAGTCTGGTTTTAATCATAGTTCAGAATATGAACATATAGAGTTCGGAGTCGAACTCATAAAAGATCAGATTCGAACTATTAAAATTTTTGAGTTGAACTAGAAAATGTTCGGAGTTGAACTCATAAAAGTTCGGAGTCGAACTAGTAAAAGTTTGGAGTCGAACTAGTAAAAGTTCGGAGTCCAGAATTCGGAGCTGAACTTTGTTAGGGTTCATATCTAGAGTTTGGAGTAGTTCTTTTTTGAGTTCGTATCCAGAATTCAGAGTGGAACTTTATTCGAGTTCGTATCCAGAATTCGGAGTGGAACTTTATTCGTGTTCATATCCAGAATTTGGAGTGGAACTTCATTACAGATCACATATAAGAATTTGGATCCTAAATCAGAGTACTTCATACCTTAGCATTATCTTATTCCGAGGTTTTTGGTATGAATCCAAATTTTATACTTTACGAAAAATATTTCTATGTGTAAGGAAATCTAGGTTAGGGTAAATTCCCTTTAAGAAAGGAAAATTTCCTTAGGGAAGTAAAATATTGATTTTCTTAAGTATAAGGTGTTTGTGATTTTCAAAATAAGAAGGAATGGAAAAGTCATAAGGAAAACCTTATGGACTCAACATTATATTATACCTTGTTATGTGTCATTTAAATTCCTTTTTATGTATTTCTCTTCAAACATAAAATATGTGGACCCTCATGATATGATGATACGTTAGAGGGGGCCTCTTATTATAACATGTTAAGATAACGATGATGGACTTGATAATTAGGTATGGTGATCTCAATTCCTTGTGTATTATGAGTATCATATTTTCATGATACATAGTGGATGAAAAGTAGAATTTACACTTGATGTTTATTGGATCCCAATTTCCATGTTTACTTTATTCTAGGTGTATGTTGAGTATCATATAAAATTAATTCCTAGAGGATTCTATATAGATTATTCACTTGATGAATAGTCGTTTCCTAATAGCATGTCTATTGAATTCCAAGAAGGTGTTTAGTAAATAGTTCATTATACTTGTGGATAGTTCTAGATAACTTTTGATATATTTATATTATCCTTCCAATCTAGAACTAAAAATGAAATTACTATGGATCATGATGGTTGGTTTGAACATAGATGCTAAAAATGACTATTTATTATTGCTTTCACATTTATTATTCTCATGAAATACACATGTTATACCTATGCACACTTTTTAAGGATGAATTGATGGTTCCCTACAAGGATTCTTTTTCATTCCCTTTACAGGAATCTTGATGAGCATGCATACTAAATGATCGGAGATATAGGTATGGGAAAATAGCCTATGGAAGATATCTGAGATGTGGAAAATGTATTTGGTAGTGGAACTGAGACAAACTCTAAAGGATTTCATATAGTTTAATTTTTTTACACAAATACACATGTTTGGATGGCCACATTGAGAGCCAGTTTATTTATTACGATGAAATTTTTTCCATCCTTTTTTTATATCAGGATACATTATATACTAATTTAATACTATGGGTTTCATTTATATTATTTTTATATTTTGGTGTATGTATTTGATTACTGAAGGGAATAGTCTTCCTACTGATGAAATTAGAACCCTTGATGATAATCAATGGCCTCTTTCATATAAGGAACCACACATGATGTGTTATGGCTCTCTAGATCAAAACCTATGGTTTAGGATGGGGAATTAAAAAATGGTATCAGATAGTAGTATTTATTCTTTTATTTTGACAAATTCTATGATTGGTGGAATGGAGAAAGTTTTTATGGGGCTCAGGTAGGGGAGTATACATATGCATGTCTATCTTAAGTATAATATAACTCTATGTCCCTATTTGAATGATTTTCATCAATGTTTTATGGGATTTGAAAGATTTTATGAATCATGTGTATGAAAATAGGATCACATACTATATAAATACTTTTTTTTGTTTTTCATAGTAGTTTTTAATTTTAATGAATTAATTTCTCACAACCATTTAGGATATAATTTTTTTATATTTTCGGTGATGTATATGTATTCTTTGATGATGTGATATATTAGTTTCTAAAATAATTGCTTAATCTATAGTATGTTGTTATTTATTTAGGGGTTTGAATAGTATAAAGGTATGGAAAACCTCGGTTAATGCTATGAGAGATATACCTTGGGTTTTGTGTAGACACATATGATATCATTTTTTTGATGTAATAGATTTATTAGGATCAATCCTACAAACATTATATTTTTTAATATTTACTTTTAATCTTAGGAAATCCCACCATGAAGAAGATTAAATAGACCTCTAGCTGATGTTACTGATGATTCTCCCCCTAGAGAGGATATTCTTTCTCCACTACCTATTGTGTAAGATGGTACATCAGAGAACACTTCCATACACATTTAGGGTTGTGTTCCATAGGCACACCTCATCAGGGACTCATTTTACTTGTTCTTACCAAGGGTGGGGGTATTAAGGACCATGGTTGACTATACCAGAGACCTCCAACCCCAGTATTCACCAACATTTTAGGGCACAAGGGTGACCAAATGATGCATAAGACAAGGTATATATCATTTATAATTTATTTAATAGAATTGATACACCTGAGGACATGAATGTGTATATGAAAATGTTCATGCTACAAGGACCCTCTACAATTGGTGGGGTGTGATTAGTTAGGCTAGAAGACATGAGGTTCTCACCAAGAGGTCCTTCATGGAAATGTTCTTAAAAGAGTTCCTTACCAATATGATGAAGTTGGACCAATCATTGGACTTCTTATAGTTTCATTAGTGGTTTATAATAGTAAGTACATACTACTGCCATTTCATCAAACAATTATTTTATCATATCTTGGATGAAGATGAGGAACCAAGGTCTATGGTGTCTGATATCAGTATTTTTCCCATCATTAAAAGTAAATTTAATATTTGAACCAAATTATATACCCAACATTTCTATAAAAATCATTTACTATTGAGAATATCCTAGAGGAAGATCTGGTACGTGGTCTTCTTCTAACCTTTAGTTCTTTAGTTTCTGTACCTCATGCTACTTCAACGAGTACGAATTTTATTAGTAGGAATTGAAAGTCTATGAGCATGTATAAGGTTATAGGTATGATTGTGGGTAACAGTATAGATTATTCATCCCCCTTGTGATGAGTTCCACAATGCTTCAATTATGGGAAATTCATACATTATCATAAGTTCTACAATTTACTTCATATAAAGTATTGATAGTTTGGAAAGATGGTTAATTTTAAGTTGTTCTTTTATAGAGATTTGAGTTTATAAAACTACATGGGATTGAGGAATATGTGGTCATGTAACTAGGGATCAATATAGGGTACTTAGTGTTAGGATTTGATAATGAAAACTTTGATGAGTCGCATACCATATAGACAAGGTCACAAATTTGAGGTTGGGTGGGTATATGTAGTGGATCCTACTCAAATGGATGGTGGTAAGGGACTATATACTATCTTTGGTATGTTCTTAATCACTTCTACTCTATCTAATCCTTTTTTCTATATTGTTACTTCCCATTATTTTTTCTTCACATGTTATTGATGGACTTTACATAATGTCCAGTTATTCTGAGATTTTTTTTCATCAATACATAACTATGCATAAAAGTGTACCATATTAAATATTTCATATATTTACCTATAGTTTTTCATATTTTCAGGAATATTTTGGACTTCATAATTTTGGAGATGATGATATTTGATGTTATTCTTGGATGGACTGGCTATCCAGCTTCCAAGATCACATTAATTTCTATAAGATACAAGTATCATTTATATCTTGCAAGGGATAAATGTTTTTGATAACTGGTGGATGAAATTTGGGAGTTGATAGAGTGGTTCAAGACATTATCCAACATGTAATGATTATGATATAGATTATAGTATGTCTTTTTTAACAGGATAAATGGTACCCCCTTTTCTTTTCCTCTAATTATGGATGTCAATAAATATGTATTTCCAAATGACATCATAGGTAAAACTCCTAATATAAGAGTTTATTTCAAGATATAACTCAGGATATGTGAGCATCAATATTTTATACCCCCTTATCATATGGTTTTATTTTCCTTTTAGAGCTCAATGTGCATCTTGAGGACTTTTAATGGAAGGGTTTTGTTTCGATAAGAACATCACCATGGTGTGAACCTATTTTGGTCACCAATTAGGTGGATGATATTATCTCAAACTTTGTAGATTAAAATAATCTAAATAATTTTACCATGAATAATAGATACACATTTCCTTGGATTTAAGATCACATTGATCAGTGTTGGGGAACCCGATGGTTCTACAATATAGATATCCAATAAGGATATCACCAATTTTGGGTTAGAGAGGCTGATCATTCAATGAAAATGTTTAGGACTATTTCTTATATATATGAGTATGATTCATTTTATTTGGATGGTCTAATGCACTGACTGTGTTCGTGGACCTCATGAACAAGATATTCAACCCATATCTAGTCCCTTTTTCAATTTTTTTCTCTTATGTCATCCTCATTTACTAATAGACCATAGATAACCATGATATGAATCTGAATATATTCAAGACTAAACATTTAGAACATCAGTCATATTCCATGTTATCAATGTGAAAATTTTGGATTCAAGAAGTTCAATTATTTTATCATGGGGTTTATGAGACCGTAAAATCTATGGACTTAGAGAATGTGTAGGTACTGAGATCTTGGAAACATATTCTTAACATGTTTGAGTTCAAGATAATTTAGGCTTTAATGTATTACTATCAACATTTAATCTCAGAATTCTCATATATATCTGCACCTATAATTTTAATAATTAAAAACAGGGAAAACTTTTAGTGGTCAAAACAATGTGGGAAGTCATTTCATGAGCTAAATAGTGGTTTTAATACATCAGTAGTCTTGATTCTTCTAGAGATTGGGTAGGTTATGATGTAGATTATGATGCATTAGGACATGGTTTGGGTGTAATTCTGATGTAAAGGGATTTGGTAATAGCTTATAAGTCATGTCTAGTTTGGCCCTGTTAGAATAATTGTCCTACATAGTAATTGGACTGGTAATTCATGTTCAACTCATTGAAGTGTTAGAGAAACTATATCTTCAATGAGGTTTTTGTTATCTACATTGACCACAATAGACTATTTAATATATTAATATATTGAGGCCTCAATATGAGGTATGGTGTGGGGTGGTCTACTTGATATTTTTTTTATTTTGAGATAATTTATGCAACAAGTAAAGATAACTTCATTTTAGATTCCCTTAGTCATAAAATATAGGTATCATAAGATCATGGAGAACATCCTTTAGAGGAACAACATAGCCTGATGATCTATCTAGTCAATTGAATGATGGATTCAATAAAGGACCAAAACCGTGCTCCCCATTAGTGATCAAGTCCTCCATAGTAGTCCAGGTGACAAAAAGTTTGGAATCTGACCATGAGATTGCTTCGATTCATGAAAAAATAGGAGGTGATGTACTGATATATGGATGGTCATCGGAAGATGATGAAATTATCCAAGTATGTTGGAGATTTTTAGTCTATGATTCCTTCATGGAAGAGTTGATTAGATACATTCAAAACTATAAGTGGGAAGTGATTTCTTGACTGAAAAGATGTATCATGACTTTAGGTGGCAGTTTTGATGTCCATGAATGAAGAGGGAAATTGATTTATTTGTTTACCAATGCCATACCTACCAGATGATAAAGAATGAGAACCAACATCCTGGTGGTTTTCCATAGAATCATTTTGTGTGCATGTATTAGTGGCAGGAAATAATTACGGGCTTCGTGATATCGTTACATAGGACACTAATATATCATTACATTGTTTGGGTTATTATTTATCAGTTAACAATAGTTTATCATTTCTTTCTGATCTATGAGACTCACTTAGTTGATGATCTTGATAAGTAATATGTCTATGAGATTTTATGCATTCATAGAGTTCAGTTATAAATTGTATCTAATATAGACACATATTTTATATCACAGTTTTGGAAATCCAGGTAAATGTCATTAGGGACTCAACTAAGTTTAAGGACGGCATACCATCCCAATATATATGGTGGGAATTATTTAAATATTGGAGGATATTATTCAAGGATAAATTTTTAATTTTAGAGGAGCTTGAAAAAAAAACCTAGTCATGGTTGATTCAACATAAAACAATAGTTATCAGGATATAATTCATATGACACATTATAATGAAATTTATGTTATCCCATGTCATTCAACACGTTATTTACATGTGGATAGTGAGGTAGAAATTTTTGAAACATTGTATGGTATGTGAAAACCTTGACAGAGTTTATGTATTCAATATGAGGAGACATATAATGTGTTATGTCTGTGATTGGTTTTTTATGAGAGTGACTCCTTAGTTAGGCCAACTATATTTTTAAAATCAATTAAATCTAGCATTCCATTATATTGGACCCTTTAAAATCACCGAGAATATTGGAATAGGGGTGTACCAACTAATTATTCCTTCTCACTATGGAATTATTCCCAATTTTATTCATGTTTTTCACCTTTTATGTACATTACAAATCCAATGCATTTCATACACTGTGAGGATGTTGATATGAATCATGATGCATCATGTGTGGAATTCTTAGTGCAGATTGTAGACAAGAAAAAGAAGGCGTTGTAGGGGAAGACATTACTAATTCTATAAATCCTATGAAGTCGTGGAAAATCTACCAGTACACATGGAAGTGATTGGTATACATTCAGTCTCAGTTTCCTATGTTTTATTATAAGTATTACTATATAACCTTTTGGAAGAGGATAAGTATTTATAGGGGAATATTGTATTGAGGTCAGTTTTATTAGTCGTGTTTCTATTAATTTCATGATTTAATAATATTTTTTTTGAGATATAAATTGATTGGGGTGAGTTATTATAGTTTATTATTTGTTTCATAGTGTTTTATGTCTTTTTGAAGGTGTGTTATTTAATCACTTTTTGTGTAAACTGTACTAATTATATTGGAAACTATGTGTCTAGTTTCATATGAATTAGAGGAGATGTATTGATAAAGTGAACGATTTAAAAAACAATGCATCCTACCTTGATAAACCATGTGAATACATATAGGTTCAACCACATTTTTGGTGCATGGTTTGAAAGATTATGCGACCAAACTATACAAGATCCTAGTATAGGACTAATTCCTTAAACAGTTGGTACATGATTTTCCAAACCATTTGACCAAACCATTTGTGTGTGAAATTAATGATATGAAAAAGTAATTTAATATCCATTTTTGATACATTTTTACATGTTTCTACTTTTACATAAAACCTTATTGAATCTTGAGACTCCTCTATCCTTGGTTAAATAATTACTCTCCTCCAATGCTTGATTTCAGTGGATCCAACTGAGTTGGTGATCAGGAATTTAGGTAAGTGGTTTTAAAAAATCTATTCTTTAGGTTTCTTCTATATCTACCACATTTATCAGGAGAAAATTACAAATATTCTATTTCATTTCCCAATATTTGGATTCCAATTCCATAAAAATTTTAATCCTTGGATCATTCCTATAATGGATGCATATTTCATCATTTCAATGAAATCCATTTGAATATAGAAATATCTCTCATGAATTATGGATAACATTGAGTATGTTATCAAATAATGGTTATCATAAGGCTCTATTATTCATAACCCTAATCTTGGATATATTTTCAAATGAAAATTTTATTGTGGGTTAATTTTTATTGACTAGTCCTGTGATTGGATTATAGAATTAACAATTAGTTCATTAATGAAAAATGAATCAAATGAATTGACATCATATCCATTGACATATCATATAACTAGTTCAGTAGAAATAATTTTTTTATTATGTTACTCTAAAAATACTCCTTTTGAAATATAATTTCCTTGAGTATCTTTTTTAAACCTATTCTTGATGTATTGTAATCTGAGATAGGATTACTTGATGTGAAATATAGTTCCCTCTCAATGTGCAACATAGTTCAGGCTTATATCCATTGATGAATATTGCACTACTTCTTAAATGATCTTGAGGTAAGAAGTTCCTTATCATTCCAATGCCTTTTATTATCTTTTTTACATTATTTCATATTGTGATTGAATATCTTATAGAGAATTATTGATAGTGGATTGCCTATAGGTGTGTGTATAGATCGTGATACCATATAAAATACTTATTTTCATAAGTATTTCTATTATAGCTTATTAAAATGATTGAGGTAGATCACATGTTGTCATATGTGGATATTATATACTCGTCATGAAATTATATTCCATTCATACGTATTCTCTATGATGTTGGGTGTAATTACCATGCCTTTAGAGGTATTTTCTTAGTAATTAGAATAGGTGGACAATAACGATATTGTTATTTATTATAAGTGGAGTGCGTACATGACATAAAAAATGACAATAATGCACATTAACATCGGGTATTGGTATCTGGATACCTTTTAAATTGTGATTATAATTTTTACATGATACTTAATGAGTTATGAGTATCATGTACAATCTATGCATACTAGATTACAAGTATCATGTTTACATGATGCCATGTGGGTGTTGAGTAGTATGT
This sequence comes from Viscum album, assembly GCA_963277665.1. Classification (NCBI taxonomy): domain Eukaryota; kingdom Viridiplantae; phylum Streptophyta; class Magnoliopsida; order Santalales; family Viscaceae; genus Viscum; species Viscum album. Next base: position 74,385,949 of record OY728156.1, read on the forward strand.
ACACTCGATGGATAGAATATTCGAAGTAACATGTTCACATGATCCTTAGTGGTTTCCTAGTATCATGTACACTCAATGTTGTGGGGATGATGAGTAACTTGAACACCTGCCTTATTTCTGGTTCTTAGTGACTTTTGAAATCTTTTGATAATATTTCTATCATGGAGATGAAGTAGGTACGATTAGGGGTTTTACAATCTAGTTTAGTACATGAATATTTTTTATATAACTATTTATGTTTTCTAGGGAATTTATTATTATCATGGAATACAACTATTATAGCAGTAAAACATTATTACGGATGCATTATTGGTTTCCTATTGAGTTTTATTTCTAACATTTTGTATAGTAATATTGAAATATGTGTAGACTTAAGACTTATAGATCCATGTAAGGGTAAGGGGCCTATGGAAGATATATTAGTTGTGGATCATTTTTCTATTAGTTGAATTGGTATAGACTCCAGATTATTTCAACAAAGTTTTAATTTTATTTTCATTCACTTATACTCTGGTTTGGCTTTCCACTATGGGAGGAAATTTATTTATTTGTTTGAAATGTGTGCTATCCAGTATAATATTATGATTCAATACCTTCTACATTGATACGATTGGTTTATTTTTTATTATTTATATATTTTAAGTGTGTGGAAATCATTACCAGATGGTATAGTCACCCTACTATTGGAATTCTGACCCTCGCTTCTAGAAATTAGCCTCCTGCATACGAGGAGGCAAGTATAAGAGGTTGTAACTCTTTATAATGTTATCATCAGCTTAGTTTGGGGAGAAACCATTTTTTTATAAATTGGAACTAATTTAAATATGGTCCATTATTATATACATAAAATCAAATATCAATGCATAATCTAAGATTGAGGTATCATAATCCAGTATCTCAACCCCTCATCTTCTTCCTTAAATACCAACCAATTCTACTTTAGTCAAGGTGGGAATAATTTTCAATAACCATATTTACGTTTTCCTCAATATTAAAGGAGAAATCTCTCTTCTCCTTATAATTTCCCTCAGTTTGGTGATTTTTTCCAATTCCAAATAATGTGTAACTGATTTCTTAATATTAATATTCAATGAAATTTAATCATTATACATGACTCATATTTTTGGAAACTACAGTATACTGCAGTAAAAAAAATTCATCCTTCATATAATCATTTCTAAAGAACATTAAAAATCCAATATTCTAAATTCCTTCCCTTATGATCCAAAAATTATAAATTAATAATTCCTCAAATCCATATAAATAATTTATGAACCCTCAAGGGAAATGTAGGGGAAACTGTACTTATCATGAGAAATAATTATTATAGGACTTATATTGAGTCAAATAAAACCCTACTGTTAAACATGAAAAGAGAAAAATAATCACTCAAAATAAAAGGAGACAAATTCATCACTTTCTTCTATTATCAATAATAATTAAATCTATTTTCCCCACAGTAGATCTCTAATCATAATAAATTATTTTAACATGATTTTTAAGTGTTAAAAACATTTAAAAGGAATAATTCAACATCCCTCTATTGGAATCCATATTCTAATATCCTATGTATACAAATTTTATAAATCAATTATTCCCCCATAAAAAATCTCAAAAACATAGAAAATGTTTCCTCACAAAAATTGATTCTCATGAGGTGTGATGAACATGAGACCTTCATAGTTCCATGAAAAAATAGAATAATACACAATGATGATACACTCATTAAATTAGAATCACAAATCAATAGCGTTCCCAATTCCATATCATCTATTTTTGGTTTAGGACCTTTGAACCCAATAATTATTGTAATATAATTATATAATAAAATAACTATTGGTATCAAAGTATTAATTGGAGATATTCATATTATTCATCAAGATCGTGCTTATGGGATTTGATTCTATTAAACCCGTTATTTATATACAATCATTAAAATCAACCAAATTAAACTAATTATAATTATAAATAATTACAATATAATTACAAATTATTTGGTCACATAAAATCTAAGGTATTTTTTGGTTAAGTGTTTTAAATAATTAAGAAATTATAAACCATAAAATCACATTCCATTATCATCACCCTAACATTTTCCCTTTATATAAGAAACTAATTAATTCATATTATGTCTTGAAAAACTTCTAAAAAATTTCCTCACTTGTTACTCTTGCAAAAATACCATGTGTAAAAAAAATTAACCTGGGAAAATAAAAACATAATAAGGGTGAGATCATACATTAATTAATGGAAAAATTATATCAAAAGTTATCAAGGCATGAATGATATGATCATAATTTATAAGAATAAAATAATTCCATATAATTGAACACATTATCTTAATATAAATGAATTGATTTCATTAGAACATAAATAATCTCATTTATAAAAATAACATCAATCTGGGTGATGGAATATATAATATAAAACATCTTGATCTTTACCATAAATTCCTTGTCCAAGGCATTATTATTACCATCCTGGCCAAACTAGAGAATCATTTTTCTTCTTCCAAGGTCACAACCAAGTCAATTGGATTTTTTTGTGTATAAATACCTAAAATACATAAAAATTTTATCTCATGAGACCAACTGATGCATTTAAGGGATATATAATACTTAACCCCACCCACCACTTCTTTATGTCAAATAAATTCACTATATAAAAAATAAAAATAAGAAATTGTTTCATAATTAAGATTACATTGTAATCCATAAACATGGGCTTTGATATAAAAACATATAGATTGTAAAAACAATACATGTTAATAAATTAAATTAATTCATCTAAATAAATGAGGTGGATGATTAAGAAATACATTTTCAATATTCTTGATGAGTCAATAAACATATGTAGTTGAATAAGAAGTATAAAATCTGTCAATATTCCCCAAAAAAATAGGGAGAATATTGTTTATGTAATAATACTCATGCTAACACTGTATAGAGTAATGATATTCTATTAATCAGATAATTTTCCCAAATTTATCATTTCATGGGCATCTAAATGGATTCCCTTTGAACCAATTAATTAAGAATAGTGTATTAATGACAACCCATATATTTAATACACATGATATATTACATAATGGTAAGCATAATAAAATAATAAGTTATTGTAAATCCAAGTGTATTTATTAAATTCTTTATATATCATAAAAACATTTAATAAAAATATAATGACATTATTGAAAGTATCCTTAAAAATCTCTTAAAATTCCATTTCTCTTTCAAAACTACATGGGATAACTTGGGAAAATACATATGAATGAGGTGACATATAATTCCTTGTAATGGAATATACAAATAATGTCATAAAAATAAATACATGTGATCCATGAGGCATGTCAAGGTAACATATGAGGGGTTATAATCTTAATATTGAAAAATAAGGAATGATGTTATATGATTGCATAAGGGAATTGTGTAAATGAGGTAAAAAAATAAACATGACATCATAAACATTTTTCAAGTATAAACATTGATACATCATTATAAAGTAGATAAAGTTACATAATGGATTATTTTTACTCCTGAAACCAGACATGAAGTATCATGAGACTGAACAAAATCACCCATTGTATTGGAATGCTATCTGGGGGAACCTATCATTTTCATTTCATATACATGTATAAGTGTTCCACATGAATCATACAACATAAATATATATTACATCAATTTTAATCCACGTATAAATGATTTTTGGTTATATAAAATTAATTATCTAATAAATAAAGGATAGAAACATATAGGTTAATACCATTGAGTTGAAATGGGAATAAGATTAAAAAAAATATTTGGAATTGAAAATCACAATAAAATTTTAGAAATATAATGGTGGTAATCAAAGATTCATGGAAGGTACTAATGAGAGTGACAATGGTATTACATAAATAAGACATAATATGTTTACTAAAATTAATGTGTGAAATAATATCCCAACATGAACAATTTGAAAAAAGGGAATAATATAAAGGAGTTTTTTCAATTAAGGGGTGAAGGAGAGGATCCCTTTCCATGGGAGAAAGTTTCCAAAAGATTAATAAGGTCTTATTAAGAACTTGGGGATACCGTGGTAGGGATCTAGAGATAGAAGGGTATGTTAAGTTCATACTCTGATGGTTTTAACTGATGATAAATGGTAGGTTTAGTGGGTTTGTGAAGAAAAATTTTAAAGATATCACAATTATTTTCCAATCATTGGTTTTGGACTCTATATGACAAAGTAATCATAACCAAAACCATCCCATAGTTTTTTTCAATTTTTTATACCAAATTTGAGTTTTTTTATTCATTTTACATGTTTAATAACACGGGACATTAAAATATTGTCATTGGTAATGTTTAAGTGAGTAATGTTTTTAAATAATTGATTTTAAAAACATAAAATATAATATAGTTTTTAGATGATTCATTAAGGGTATATATAATTATGTTAATAACCTCAAATCATATTATTTTAAAGTATAAATATATATATATGGTCATGGATGCCTCTTATGGAATATATTATAATACTTTTTGGTCATTATGATGTCTTAATACATACCTCATATTAATACCGTATTAAATATAATCCCAACAATCAGAATATCTCTGAAAATTATGAAAAACAATTATTTAATTTTAATTTTTTTATTTTAAAAAATAATATTTTATTATCCAAAAAACTTTCTATGTATGGTAATTTATATTGTCAAATAAAAAATACCTATATATCTGAAAATAAAGGTTTTTTAATAAAACATTTTTCTGATGCATATAAAATTTCTTTTAAAATTTTAAAATAACATATATTTTATATTTAATATAAATATTTAATAACTATTTTAAAAAATAATTTAATTTAATCATTATTTACTCATTAAAATAGAGTGACTTGGATAAAATTATACGTTTTAAATACAATTTGTGGTTCATCGTATCAAAGTCTAATTTTTAATAAACTCCTAATAGAATAATTTAAATAATAATAATAAGGGATTAATATAATAATTATTTCATTAATATAAAATACATAAATTCATACTATTATAATCTAGATACATAACCCTTTTATTACAACAATGAATTTTCTACGGGAAAGGTGTGTGATAGTAATATTTTCTTATGGAAGTTTGGTGTACATGGTTTATTTCCTGGTCTCAGTGTGATTGAAATTATCTTATAAATGGTTTTGTTCATGATTTAGTTCTGAAATTACAACTTCTTGTTTATCAAGTTAAATTTCTAGGGATTTTATCTCTCTCATAAGATTCATTAAAATGGCATTATAGGGTATTATCCTACTAGTCGAGGACATACCTTCTTTCATCTGTATCAATTGGACTTTACCATAACCCTTAATATACTATTATTAATGGTCACTATAAAATATCTATATTAAAAAAAATTATGATGACTAATTGTATGTTAAATTTAATAGATCACAGAACTGTTCAAAATATCCATTGTAGAGAATATATTTTCTATAACATTATTATATTATAATATTTTTTATTTCAAAGTGGTTTTAATTGAAAATGTTAAGTTCATTAAATTATTCCCTCTTAAAAAATATTTCACTAAAAATTTTCATTACATGCACTAAAATAAATGTATGTAATTTTTTCATTACCTCTTTAGGTTCCCATGTCACTTCCTCAACCTTGTGGTTCTATCATAACACTTTAACCAGGTGTTCTTTCTTATTTTATTGAAAATTTTCTTTATGATTTAAGATCATCAATAGATTGTACTTGTATAAAATTTCATTTCCCAATTGTACCGCATGTGGATTCAATACATATTAGGGTTATGGTATGCACTTCATCAAGAGGGATACATGAAACACATCGTGTACTTAAGATAGGATGGGGGAGTGCTAGTTGATAGGGAGCCTCTCTAATAAGATCAAGGATCCCAAAGGGGTCACTGTATCTAGGACTGATCATAACATTCTTCATAAACATCACGAAATTGTTTGATAGTAATATAAAAATGAATAATTTATCTCCAGTCCCAAACTCCAAGTCTCATCAATGGTTTTCTGCATAGATTTATTATCATCTTTGTGAAATTTCATACGAAGTTGAATTGTTTGAACAGTCTCTACCATCTCTTGGATAGGATCATATACCCTTAGATTCTACTCTCCATATTCATCCCATAATTTTTGATTATGTTGCCTCTTCACTTACAAATACTAATAAGGTTCTTTTTGAATGTTGGAATGAAATTTTTAACTATATGAGAACTCTACTTGGGGAAGGATACAGTCCCAGTATCCTTGGGAATCCATTTAACATGATCTTATCATGTCCTCTAGATTTTTAAAGGTTCATTCAGACTATTCATCTGTTAGAGGGTGATAAGTAGTGCTAAATATCAGTTCTATTTTCAACACTTACTATAGACATATCCAAAACCTTGAGGTAATCCTCAAATCATGGTCTGATAAAATAGATAGTTTAGCTCTATAAAGTCTTTCAAATTACCTTAAATATATCTTAGTAAGTTGGATAAGAGATAAATCTTCATTTATGGAAATGGATACCTATGGCTTAATAAGGTCATCGATTATGACCCATACAACATTATTACCTTTAGGGGTCTTGGTGACTCCTATGATGAAGTACATGGTTGTGTTTTCCCATTTCCATACTAGTATGGTAAATGGTTCCATTATACCCTTAGACTTATTTCATTCCTTCTTGACCTGTTGGAATTCCAAGAATTGAGATATAAACTATGAAATATCTATATTCATTTTATTCCACCTTAATTTTTTCTTCAAATCAATATACATTTTTATTCATCCTAGATTATTAGAGGAGGTTTAGTTATGTGTATCATCCAAAAATTTTCCTCTTAAGATTTAGTTTTTATGGGACCCATGTACATGTTCCAAACATTATTACTATATCATTAACAAATTTTATTTCTAGAATATTCACTACATTCTTATGTATCATCTCATATTTCTTTAGATAGACCTTGATCAAATAAATAATAGATAGTTGGGAAGTTATTTTTTCATGTTCATATGAATATCCTATTAGTATTCCCATTTTAATACTTTAGACATCTGAAAATATTGGATCCCATTAAATTCTCATCCGGGAAAGTGTTTCGAGATCCATTGTACTTAGAGTGTATTCTACTTTGTTTATATTAATTGGGTGGTAATGAATTTAATAACAATAATCCTTTATTAGATCTAACCACCATCATTATTTAATATTGATATCCTTTTGTGGGAATATATTCTTGAGGATTTAATGATCTGTATATAGGTCATACTTTTCTACAAAGAGGCAATTTCTCCCTATCTTCAATGTGAATTTCACTGCATCCAATTATAGATCATGATTTGGGTAGTTCTCATCATGGATCATTAGTTGGTGGGATGAATATTATCTCTATTTTTATTCTTTCATTAGTAAACAACCCAATACCTTTTTGGATTCCTCAATATAGATCACAAATCCATGCCCAATGGTGAGTAATATGAGCACATGTAAAGTGAATAACATCTTCTTAAGCTATTTAATGATTTAATCTAATTCATCAGTATCAATAAACATGAATCCCTTTAGATTAAGCCTGGTTAGTTGGATTGACAATCATGAGTAGATTTTCACAAATCAATGATAGTACATAGATAACCCAAGGAATATTTAGATTTCTATCACATATATTCGCCTAATACATCATTCAATTTCATTAGTTTTTGAAGGACTAATGATATCCCTGTATTTTTTATAACATGTCTTAATAAATTTACATACTCTAATAAAAATCCAGATTTACTAAAATTTGAAAACAACATTCTCTTGAACAAATGTTTTAGTGTAAAATTAAATTCCTCCTCTTTTTACTCATTTATTTTCGAGTATATTAGAATATCATCTATAAAGACTTCCAAACCTTTTCGAGATAATCACTAAAGATTTTTTTTAATAAAGATCATAAATATTATTGGAGAATTAGTAAGTCACTATGGAATCACTATGAACTCCTAGTGCCCAAACCATTTAGGAAAATTAGCCTTGTGTATATCCTTCTTCTTCACATTTACTTAATAATATCCTAACTGTAGATAAACCTTACAGAAGTATTGGGTTTATTTCAAATGATCGAACAAGTCCTTAATCCATGGAAATTGATACTTTCTCTATATCATGATCATGTTGAGCTCATAATAATCAATAGGTAGGTGCATTGAATCATCCTTCTTCTTGATAAAGAGGACCAGTGCACCCAATGGTAAACCACATGGGCATCTGAAACCTCTATCAATATTTTCTTATAGTTTCTTCTTGAACGCCCCACGTTAAAAACAACCATTATATATTGATTTTTTATATTCTTCCAGATATGGGTATAATATATATTAAAAATTAAACCTATCATAAAGGAATAAGACCAATAAATTCCCTAAGAGATAAATTGACATATTCACTCGTAATGGACATCTCATCAAGCATGATATTTTCTTTGGAATCAATCATTTGATAAAGATACACTTTCTCACGAGGAAATTTTATCCATACATGATATGTTGGTATGAAATAAGATTCATCGTACTCCATTCAAATTGTTGGCATCCTCCTATTTATATCATGGTTTAATGATCACATATCCTATATATCCTACAAATCCTTTTTAATCTATCTCAAATCATTTGTACAGGTGGTTGGTTTATTTATACTTTAAATAAACCTACCTAAGATCTTAATTACTAAAAATCATGTCTAATTTTTGTAAACTATATTTAATTTGTTTTATAATGAATTTATTTTATGAATGATTAGGTCAAATTAATTATGTGGATATTACTACAAATGCCTATATACAGATACCTGGATATGTTTGAGAAACTGAGAGTCTTCCACCAGATATATATTTCTAGAAAGTGTCCCAAAAACCATGACCCAAACACCGTGACCCGAAACTGTGACCCAGACGCCATAAACAAACACCAGGACCAAAAACTGTGACAAGACATCGTGACCAGTCACCATGACTAGACACTATGAACTAGATACTATGACCAAACACTGTGACCAGACACCGTGATCCTAACACTGCATTTGTGCTACCAGTTCCTAATCTTTATACAACTATGTCATTATAACTATCTCACCACTCAATGGAAAAAAAGTATATATAATTTCTTGGGGGCACCATTTCCAAGTGACTTCATTTCTAAAAATATTGTGGCACCATTATTTAATCTATTTTTCCATTTTAAATATAATTTATAATTGTCATATTTGAGTCTTTTAAATGCACTGACATAATTAATATTTCTTTGTAGACATGTCACATGACAGTACAAGGTACGAGGTGAAGAATACATGTATCTTATCGAATTCAACACATGAAACACCAAGAATAAAAGAAAAATTGTTGCCCTAAAACATGTGTGGTGTTAGAGCTGTAGAAGCATGATAATTATCAAGAAATGAACAAACAAAGACAAAAAGATACATCAGAAAAACACTTGAAGCAATCAAAAATTCAAAAGAGGGTATATCATAGATCCTATTCAATAGAATCTTTTCAATATATACTCTATTAAGAACACGATCCAGATTTAACTAAAAACTAGAGCACAAAACGTGAGATACCTTGTTTTTTGAAAGAGGGCTCGATTCTTGTATCTACTTCATCCTAGAAGTCCAGAGCTATATAGACTAACACTCAATGAACTTGTAGACTTTTCTCATTTTCCTTTCTATGTTGTGTATTGTTTTTAGCATACGAGTAGTTTTTCTGTCTATATTAAAAACACACACTGTATCCTGCATTAATCTTGAGGATACATGATATACTTCCTCTCATATATTTTAACAATTTTTTACTCCCATGGATAAGTGTGGAAGAGGTCCGTGTGTGACATTTTTGTTTATACCCATGATGAAATATGGAATAGGTCATGTGACCTCAATAGTCTTGTGCACTGTTGTTTACCCGGGTCCAGGGTGTGGATCATATTCATTAATATAAATTTCTTGGTGGTAGGTGATCACCAAGTGAAGTAGACTATTTATTGAATTGAGACTGAACTACTTGTTTTATATTCGATGTGTTGTTTAATTTAGTTTTCTCAGTTTTACTGGATATTTCAAAAATCACTAGATTCACATTGATATTTAATCTTGGAAATAATTTATAATTTAATTTTCTTTATTAGAATAGATTCAAAAGATATATCAATAACTCATATTTAGATTATAGAAAATTAATCAATCTTCAGATAAGTTAATTGGACAGCCAAACATTCATAATTGTATTACCTTGATTAAAAATGATATATTTATTTTTATTGGGGAATCGTTTAAGAAAACTTTTCAAACAAAAATTTTTTTAGACACTCAATTCACCTCCATCTTGAATACTCTACTCCAATCAACGTTTGGTATCATAGGAGTTTAATAAGACTATATATATGAACCTATAAAACTACGATTTTAGTTGTACTATAAAGGCTTTTAAAAAATTTCTAATTATATATTTCTTGATCTTTAAAATTATTTCCTTATTATGGATAATAGGATGGAAGGTGTAGCAACAAAAATACCCCCATTATTTAATGGAACTAATTATTTCCAATGGAATATTAAAATGAAAATGCAATTAGAAATTATTGGTTTTAAAATTTGGTCTTCAATTATATATGAATATATGATTATGGTCACTGATAGAATCAATTGGGATGACCAAACCAAGAATTAAAACAATAATAATTTTAAATCCATAAATTCTTTATATATATCTTTAGGATATGAGGAATTTTTCATAATTTTTGCATGTAAAATTGGCAGAGAAATTTCTGATACTTTTTCCATTTTACATGAAGGAACTTCTAGTGTGAATGAAATGAGACTCAATGCTTATACTGTTAAATATGATAACTTTAAAATGAAACCCGATGAACCTATTTCTAACATGTATCTCGGGTTTAATGAAATTTTCAACACAATGATTCCACTTGGAAGAGAAGTCACTTCCAAAGAAAAAATCATGAAGATTCTCATATGCCTACTTGATAGATGGAGAGGAACCTCTATCTCAATTAAAGAGTCACGCAACATTAGTAAGTTACCTGTAAAATAACTCATCGGAAATCTAATTATATATGAAGAGGAGCTAAAATTCAACAAGGAAGAGGAGGATGAACCCAAAAGAAAATTTTTTGCATTTAAGACCATCACTACTAAACAAAGATACAAATGGAATTTCGAAGTCTTTGTAAAGAGATAAAGAAGTGAAAAATCATCACCTAATAGTGATGAGGATATTTCTCAATTACCCAGAAGGTCTAAGAGATTATACAATGTGAAGACATTTTTCAGAAATCCTAACTTCAATGGAATATTGGATCAAAAAGGAAGCTAGAAGAAAGATTGTAAATGAAGTGACAAGTTTGATGAGATATTATGTTATGAGTGTATGAAAATGGGACGTGTAAATGCTGAATATCCCAAGATAAAGAAAAAAAATAAATATGAGGACAAAGATATAAAGTATAAAAAGGAAATGAAAGAAACGTGGAGTGCTTCTGAGGACAGTTCATGTGACTCAGAATCTTTACATGATGAACAACCCAAAACATCCGATATGTGTTTTATGAAAAACACATCTGAGGTAAAACATAAATATCCTATACAAAATTCTTATTATTATTTTGGTGATGGTGATTATAAAAATATGTCAAATGAATAAATTTTTGATTACTATAACATGCTTGAAGAGACATGTAATAAACTAAAAGATAAATACAAGTCTTTAGATAAAAAACATACTCTTACCTCAACTATTAAAACTGAACTTAATATAGAAATGGAGAAAAACATTTTCATTACTCAAAGAAAAAATTCACTCAAACTATATAATATGTAATTTAAAATGACATTTAATAGTTTAATAATGGTAAAGATACTTTGGTAAAAATTCTAGGTAAACAGATAGCTCCTAAATATAATACTGGTATTGGCTACCAACTTGGTAAAAGAAATTTTGGAATTAAAAATTTTGTTTCTATGTTGAGGAAATAAGGCTTTACTCCTAGTTCTTTAAAACATTCAGATAGTTCAATTTAAGATACACTATCTATTGTTTCATGTTTTTTGGGACCAAATAGAGTTTAATTTTCAAGCAAATTACATAATGCTTATAGGAAACCTATGAGGCTTATGTGGGTTCCTAAAGAACTAGTCACTAAAATCAATGGACCCAAACAAATATGGCTACCAAAATCTATTATTATTTGACTATTTTGTAAGAATGTTTCTTCAAGAGATCCTATAAAAGCAAGTGGTACAAGGACAATGGGTGTTCAACACACATGACATGGTACTATTCAGGCTTCAATAATTAAACAGAAATTGATGGTGGACATGTCATCTTTGGTGATAATTCCAACGGAAAAAATCATTGGCCTTGGCCAAATTGGTAACTCTAACTTAGTTTTAATTTCCAAAGTACTTTTTTTTTATGGATTTAAATATAATCTTCTTAGTATTTCACAACTATGTCATTAGGCATTTCATGTTAAATTTAAAAATAATGCATGTAATGTTTTTATTACTAAAACTGAATTAGTGTTTTATGCATTGAAAAATGAAAATGTATACTCTATTAACATAGATTATTTAGTATCTCAAAATGATTCATATTTAAATGTTTTTCACAAAGATTGTAGGCTTTGGAATAGAAGACTAGGACATTGTAAAATTCACTCTATTTAAAAGATAACTAGAAATATTTTAGTCGAAGAACTACCCAAACATGAGTTTCCAAATGATTAAGTGTAAAATCCTTGTCAAAAGGGAAAGCAACACAAAATTTCCTTCAAACCAAAGAAGGAAGTTTCAATTTCTTAACCTCTCTAATTGGTTCACATGGATTTTTTTATAAAATATAGAGTATCTAGTTTAAATTTTAATCACTATGTTTATGTTATTGTAGATGAATTTTCTAGATATACTTGTACTTTTATTTTGGATCACAAAAGTGAATCCTACTCTCACTTCACAAAATATGATAAAACTGTAGAAAATCATAGTGGACATAGAATTAAATCCTTAAACAGTTATCATGGTTGTGAATTTAAAAATCAAGTGTTTGAATCCTTTTTCTCACAAAATGGTTACAATCATAATTTCCCTACACCTAGAACCCCACAATAAAATGCAATTGTAGAGAGAATAAATAGAACCTTGTTATAGATTTATAGAACCATTCATAGTGAGTATAACTAAAATATTTATTTTTGGGAAGAATCTGTAAATAAAACATTCTATATTATTAATAAAGTGTTGATTATAACCATTCTTAAAATTAATCCATATTAGTTGTGGAACAATAGAAAACCCAAAGTAAGCTACTTCAGAGTATTTGGTTGCAATGTCTATATCCTTAATACTAAAGAAAATCTTGAAAAATTTTCATCCAAAGGTGATGAAGGAATATTTATAGGATATTAAATGTCTATTAAAGCCTATATAGTGTTAAACAAAACAACAAAATGTGTGGATGAATCTGTTCATGTCAAGTTTGATGAAACAAATCCACACGAGCCTAAGACCACTCTTGAGAACCTGGAGGATAATGTGTCAAATCTGGACATTAATTCAAAATCATGTAACCTTCTTGTAAATGAATATGTGAAAACTTCCAGTTTTGGTAATTCTTTATATTCAAGTCACAATGAACCTGAACCTGTTGAAGAACCTGAAATAACTAGTCCTTCTTTTTCTAGAGCTATTATAACTCTTAAGAACCATAATTTAGATATTTTTGTATAAGATTTAGATAAATGAACTCAAACTATAGATTCTCATGGAAACCAGGTTGAACATCAAGACTTCCTATCACAGCATGAACCTAAAAACATTAATGATGTTATCAATGATGAATTTTTGGTGATTTATATTCTAGAAGAATTCAATCAATTTGAAAGGAACAATGTTTGGAAACTTGTTGATAGACCCATAGACACATTTATTATAGGCACTTTATGGGTGTTTAGAAATAAGGTAGGTGAAGATGGTAATATAGTTAGAAACAAGGATAGATTGGTTTCACAAGGCTATATTCAAGAAGAGGGAACTGACTATGAATATAACTTTACACCAGTATCTAGAATTGAAGCCATCATAATTCTACTTCCTTATTCTTCACATCTGAATTTCAAAATATACTAAATGGATATTAATAGTACATTCCTAAATGGGTATATAGTTGGGTATTTCATTGTTGATAAACCCCCTAGATTTACAAATCCTCACTTTCCAAATCCTGTTTCTAAATTATCAAAAGATTTATATGGTTTAAAACAACCTCCAAGAGCTTGGTATGATAGATTAAGTACTTTTATTATTTCCAATGGTTTTAAAAAAGGAATAGTTGATCCTCCCCTTTTTACAAAATTAATTTTCAATGATATTTTAGTAGTTCAAATTTTTTAGATGATATTATATTTGGATCTTTAAAAAATTATTTATGTTTTGAATTTAATAAAATAATGAATAATTAATTTGAAATGAGTATAATGGTTGAACCAAAATTCTTTCTTGAATGTCAAATCTTTCAATATAATGATGGTAATATTTTAAATCAATGTGATTATACTAGATATTGTCTAAAATGTTTTGACTTAGATAGCACTAAAAGTTGTGATAATCTAATAAGTACTACTTGTATGTTAGATCTTGATGAATATGGAAAATCTCTTCATCAACCAACTTAAAGAGGGATGATTGGAATCATACTCTTCTTAACTACTAGTTGGCCAGATATTATTTTTAGAGTATGTAGGTGTGATCGTTTTCAAGAAAACCCTAAGGAATATCATTTACATTTTGTTAAGAGAGTTTTTAAATACCTCAGGCATACACCAAATCTTGTACTATTCTATCCTAGAGAAAATAATTTTAGTTAGTTAGTTATTCATATGCTAATTTTTTTTGTTTTAAGTATGATAGAAAAATTACCTCTGGAACATGTCACTTTTTAGGGTGGTCACTAGTATAATGGTGTAGTATGAAATGAAACTTTTTTTCATTATTTACTACTGAAGATGAGTAAATAGATATTGGTAGTTGTACATGAATTTTTTGGAAGAAACCCACTTTACTGGATTATAGATATCAATTCAAGTTTGTACCTATATCTTGGGACAATACAAGTGCCATTAACATCTCAAAAAATCCTATTTCACACTATAGGACAAAACATATTGATATAGGTCATCACTTTTTGAGAGACCATTATTAAAAAATTGATATCAGTTTTGGAATTAAATGGAACTGAATATCAGCTCATGGATATATTCCCCAAATAATTAAATTTGGAAAGAATATATTACATCATACATGAATTGGGAATGATACATATTAATTAGTAAGTGTACTATTTCACAGCTTACTATTTTCCATTTTACGATTTCACAAGTTACTCTCTTAAGATTTTTGTCTAAATCTAATAGTTATATAGTTTTACTATCTTAGAAGTTACTTTTTCAAACAATCAAGTTTCACTATTTAGAAGCCACAAAGTAAATATGACATCGTGATAACCTATTACAGTCTCACTGTGAAAACCTGTTACGATCTCACCATGAAAACCTATTACGGTATCATCGTGAAAACCTGTTATAGTCTCACAGTGGGTGTTTGTTCTAGTCTCACCGTAAAGACACATTTTTCATTTTATTTTTATATTATAAACCATATCATTGTAATTGATTATTTTATTCTTTTACTTTCTAGCGCTTTTGAATTTGCAATGCTGGATATCCCTAAATAATAAAAAAGAAAGAGGATTCACTCTTCACTTCACCTATTCTCTCTTCTCACAAACTGTAACCGCTCCTTCAACATTTCTCTCTCTCTTCAACTTTCGTTTAATTCCTAGAATGAATCTTCCATCTTCATCAAATCTTTAGAAGTGAGGATCAAAGAAAAAGATGAAAATATCACCGAAGATTGCGCCCGAAGGTCCTTTGTATCCTAACCTAGTGGACAGAATAGTGGTATCTGAATAATAAATATTCTACAAGTGGCTGATGTCAAGTAATTATTTAGTATTGAAAGTTCTATAAGAGAAAGGATGGCTAGATTGGTTCACAAAGGAGGATAGCCTGATATATCCAAAGCTAGTTGCTTAGTTTTATTAGTTCGTTCAATTCACTTTTGATACAGAATATGGTTTTGTTGTGAGAAGTTGGATCAATGGCCAGATATGTACCTATTAATCGAGGTTCTGTGCTTCTTTCACAAGGATACCACATGAGGGAATTTTTTAGGACTACCAATGTGGTCTTCCTCTTCCAAGTGAGATCTTTGTTTTCGATGAACCCTTGAGAATCATGACTGGTAATGAAGCAAAGAGAAGAGCTATAACTACTAATCTAGATGGTGAAATAATGATTTTGGTCAAGGTTTTTCAGAATTTGATTAGTCCAAGTAAAGATGATTTTTATAATCTCATGTATCAAGATGTATTTTTGATACATTTTATGAATAATGGACACAAGATTAACCTATGCATGTATGTTATACTTCATATGTATGATTTAATAAAGACAACATCAAAGTCAACCTCCTTGTTCTTCTAAAGGTTAATCTCTACTATACTTCTTGCTAAAGAGATGGTTGGACTGAATGAAGAATTCATTATGGATGTTGAATTTTGTATCTCAAAGGTTATAGTCAAAATATTGAAAATCAATTGGAATCTGTGGAAAAAAGCATGGGTGGGAGATAATGACAGGGTTTATGAAAAGTTTATCCTGGTTGAGAATTCTTCATAACCTAAGAACATATATGATCCTAGTTTTCAACCATATGAAATTGTTGACTATCCTATCGAGGAAGAGGAAGAATAAAAGTTTGTTTCACTTACATGGGAAACTATTATAGATAAGAAAGATGGTGGACCTATTACTCATGTAATAATTGAGAAACAAGTACATGTTCCTGAAGATATTGTTGTTTTCGAAGAAGAAGAACACGACTCTAAAGAAGAATCTATTGTTTATTTAAAGGAAAAAGTTGTTCTAGAAGATCATCTATTAGAAGAAATTTCCCTTGACAAAGAATCTACTCTTGAGAAACACATAGTGGAAAAATCTATTCTAGAGTTTATCCCATTGGCTGAAGAAATAATTGATCAATCCTTTCTGTTGTATAGAAAATAAATGGTTGATGCTATTGGTGATTAAATTATGGAAATAGATTAATGTACTAAATCTCTTAGTCTTGTAAGAGATGCACATGTTGAGGGTGAGCAGCACGCTAATCTGGAAGGTGTTGATATGCCTAATCTAATTGATCCAAGATCTTGGATACGTGGTATAAATTCCCTATATATTTCAATGTGAGTGATTCCCATGAATCCTTAGTTAAATGTATAGATTTGTCTACTATGTTTCAATTGAAATCGGTATCTTTTCTTGAAGTTATATCTGTAAAGGATCCTGAGCTTGTCTCATCTCCTATTCTTGAACCTTTACAAGAACCTATTACCTTATTGAGTAAGGATGATTTAAAATCCTTTGGAGATAATTTATTGGCTAGAGTTGAAAAGATCATGAACACTCAACCAATGCCTGTGACAAACCTAAGTGAAAGAGATGTTTCCTTGTTTCTTGAATGAATCATATGGAAGATTCAGTCCAAATGCTTCATGAAATTCAAGAGGTCAGAATTCAGAACAAATTGTTAAGTGATGAAGTGAAGTGTCTCGGAACTATGGTTGAAGATAAGCATGGATTGCTGAAATCATGACCATAACCTGTTTCTCATCCTACTGAGGATGTTAGTGGTCAGATTCCATAGGATGTTGTATCTCCAATTCAACCTAACATAACTTCTTTATCTGAAAAGGTGGCTAAAATAAACATGAAAATAGTTCAATAAATGTGTCATCTTGTTATTGGTCTCAAAAAATTGACAGATTAGTATAAGGGATGTATCCAAAAATTTATAAATCAACTGATGTCCCTTACATCAGCTATTACAGCTTTTAGTACTTTTGGAGAGTCATCTCAACCATCCTTGGATAGTGATCTCCATAGAAATATTGTTAAGTAAAAACTTTAATTTGTTCCCAGTGGCATTGAGAAAGAGTCTATATGTGGTTTTCAAGAATAGTGACAGAGTTCTTAATTTGGTAAGAATTAATTCCAAGATTTACAATGATGCTCAGGAAGAAATTACAAAGAAGTAGGATTCCTACTTTGATATGATTTTCTCTCAGCATGATTTGACACATCATTTCATGTACCTTGTAGAGAATATGAAAATCCCTCCTGTCACTCAAGATTTCGAAACAGTAGTTCAAAAACTGAAAGATTTCACACCTTTTTGGAAAAGTTCATGGAGAACAAATATGACATTGAGAAAGTGATGCAATATAGTGGTTAGATTATTACTGACTTCATCATGTTATTGAGGCCTTATCTTTATGTGCAGGGCATTGCTATTGTGGCACCTACAACTGAACCCTTGCGACTTAGTATTCCTCCTTCCTCATTTTCATATTTTGACTCTACCTATATGTATATCTCTCAGGCTCTGAGTCAGATAAAACTTCTTATCCTTGATCAAAAATTACCTCACTCTTCTACCGAACCTACCTTGGCCCCTACTATTTTTGAAGGACTCCTTATCCCTTCTCTAACAATTTGTTCACTTTGTTATTCAACATCCACATCTGCTCTTTCTAGCTTCTCCTAATGCCGCTACCAAGGGAAAAGAGAAGACAATCAGTGCTGATGAAAAGTGAACATAGTCTTTTGATAGGGATATTTTTTTATTTCTTTCTTACTATTTTTAATGTCAAATCTTTTCCCATCTAATGCACTCGGAACTCTTCTTTTCTATTCTCTTATATACTTGTGTACCCTTTTTGATAATCCCAAAAGGGGGAGTGATATGCACTATAAATGCACACTAAGGGAGAGACACATTCACTATGAATAGATATCTCACTCACATGATTTGTGATCATCAAAAAGGGGGATATTTTTGGCCTCATCTTATTTTAATCATGTTTTAATTATCACAAATCTTATATATCCTACAAATCCTGTTTAATTTGTTTCAAACCATGTGTAAAGATAGTTGGTTTTATTATGATTTAAATAAACCTACCAAAAATCTTAATGGCTAAAAATCATGTCTCATTTATATTAAATATATTTAATTTGTTTAATAAAGAATTTATTTTATGAAGGATTAATTCTAATTATTTCGGTGGATATTACTTCTTAAGTCTATATACAAATATCTGGCTAAGTTTAAGAAACTGTGAGTCTGCCACCAGTTTTGTTTTTATGGAAAGTGACCCAGAAACTGTGACCCAAACATCGTGACCAGACACCCTGACCCAAACACCATGACCAGACATTGTGACCAAACAACATGACCAGACACTGTGACCAGACACCATGAACCAGACACCGTGACCAGACATCATGACCAGACATTGTGATCCTAACACTACATTTGTGCTACCAGTTTTTGATCTCTATACAAATATGACATCATGACTGTATCACTTCT
The DNA here is from genome assembly GCA_963277665.1 of Viscum album. Taxonomy (NCBI): domain Eukaryota; kingdom Viridiplantae; phylum Streptophyta; class Magnoliopsida; order Santalales; family Viscaceae; genus Viscum; species Viscum album. The sequence continues at coordinate 74,405,507 of OY728156.1, forward strand.
CAAAGGCAGAGAAGGTGACATTGTTTCATGGGGACACCGTTTCCAAGTGAAAATGTTTCCAGACAGACTGTGACACCATTCATTAATATGATTGGTCTTTTTCAATTTAATTTCTAATAACCATATTTGAGTCTTTTAAATGAATTTAAATAATTAATATTTATTTATAGACATTTCACCTGACAGTATGAGGTACGAGGTTCAGAATAAACGCATCCTATCAGCTTCAACACATGAAACTCAAAAAATAAAATCAAAATCATGGACCTAAAACAAGTGTGGTGTTAAAGCATCAGACACACGATCATTCATGAGAAAATAACTAACACATGCAACAATATACATTTAAATAGCACACAAAGAAATCAATAATCCAAAATCTGGGATATCATAGATTAGTGTAAAGATCATTATTACAATACGGACTCCATGAAGAACATGATCCAGATCTAACTAAAAACTCGATCACCAGACTTGCGATACTCTGTTATTCAAAATAGGACTCGATTCATGCATCTGCTTCATCCTAGAATTATAGAGCGACATAGACTAAGACTCAAATAAAATCTAACCTTATCTCGTTATCTTTTCTCTATTTTTTTAGCTTTCGAGCAGTGTGTGTTCCTGTATTAAAAACACACATTGTATCTTGCATTGAACTAGAGGATATAAGATATCCTTCCTCTCATTTATTTTAACAATTGTTCACTCCCATGGATCAATGTGGAAGAGTTCCCTGTGTAACCTATCAGATTATACCCATTAAGAACTGTGGAAGAGGTTGTGTGACCTAGGAAGTCTTGTGCACTGTTGTTTACCCCAATCTAGGGCATGGATAATGTTTATTAATATGAACTACTTGGTGGAAGGTGATATCCAGGTGGAGTGGACTAGGAATTTGCTTGAAACTGAACCACTTGTTTTATATCCTCTAGGTTGTTTAATTTTGATTTCTAGGTTTTACCTTATAATTCAGACATCACTAAATTCACATTGACAGTTAATCTTGGAAGGAAGTTATAATTTTTCCCTTATTATAATAGCTTCAAAAGAAATATCAATAACCCATATTGAGAATACTTAGAATTAATCAATCATTAAATATTTTATTTGAACAGTAAGACTTTCATAACTATATTACCTTGATTATCTGGGTTGTATTGATTTTTGTTGGGGAATCTTTTAATAAAATATTTCAAATAGTAATTTTTATAGATACTCAATTAAACCCCCTCTTGAGTATTCTACTATGACCAACACAATTGTATTGAATCGTAAAGTGATTTATTATTTATAATTTGATTTCATTCTCTCAGAAATATATGTTGGATCTATATAAGTAAATCCAATGAATGCTCATAATTGCATCAAATTATACAAAATTATGACTCACAAGATTTTTTAAGAATTTTATTCAACAAAATTTGATAAGGGATTTGTAATATGCTTTGTATGTAATAGTTGATCCATTTATAGTCTTCATAAATAACTCAAATTCCCTATTTCAAGGTGGTATTCAAATAGTTATATTAAAAATGGGAGATATAAAATAATTCATAGACCTAGAACCAAACATTACATTTTATATCCATGATTAAAAAATTAACCTACCTTTAACCACTTTTTTTCTGGGATCCACATCAGTAGTTATGATGGAATAATTTCACCCTTTCTTCGATATACTTTATTAACATTGATGGAATCTAAAAAAACATTTTCTTAGGGAATTTACTTTCATAATTCTTATGTTCCTTCAATTTAAAACATTTTAATACTGGATTAAGGTGTACTGGATTATTCCTTTATTCCATCACATTGGTTGTTTCTTCTAGTTAGAAATTTCTAGCTAGGTTCCCACCCTCCCCACACCTAAAGTATTACCTTACCCCCCCCCCTCAGGAAATTTTCAAGATTCTTTTTACCACACTCTTTATAAGTGGGGTGTTATGATTTCATTACACCATTAAACTTCTCTATAATATATATAAAATGAATGTCCATTTTTCATATATTATCCTCATGAAAAAAAGTAGATTCACTGATATCCATTTCCACTTTGAATGCACATCATACAATTTCTTCATATAATCGAATGTTCCTAATTTCCAAAACATTTCATATATTCATCTTTAGCCAACTAAGAAGCGTTCAATTTTAATTTCAGGGGAAATGATAAAAATATATTATAATCATTAATGTTATTTAGAGTTTTCTTTTTTTACTCCCCAATAGATTTATTTCCCTTTTTCTTGAGGGAGGGGAAGTCCATCCCAATTTTTTGTTGGAGAGAAACTGTAAAATTATTTTTCAAAAAAAAATTATAATTCCTTCACATCCATCACATCGACCTACTCCTCATGATACAAATTTATGACCAATATACAACATTTATCTTCTTATAATTTCTTATCATAAAAAAATAGAATATAATTATCATTGTTGTATAATTGAAGGAGGTAAAATATCTTCTAAATGGAATTGACCAATTGTTTCGTGATTAAGGGATTGGAAAATTCAGTAAAATTTAGATAATCTTTCTCCATAAAAGACACAATTGTAATATACTCTTTATTATTTAGATCCATGTGTTCCGATTCATTAAATGTTTGGGACAAATTATGAGTCAATTGGGAATGTATTATCATGAATTGTGTGGTTTCCACTCCAATTGGTTTAGCAATTTCATTTGGGTAGTCATCACATTACCCCTTAGATTGATTTATGTAAATATTTTATCCTATTTCCATCAATTTTAATTGAAAAATAATGAATTAGGGACGATTTTTTTATATTTTTGAACCCATAAAAGGGAAAATATGAACATTTAATGGGTAACTCATAAATAACATATATGTTTTATGCTATGAATTTCAAGGTTTTGATCTATGTTTTCCATGATCTACTTCTTAAAATAAAATCTTGTGTGAATTGTTTTCTGTTAATAATGGTTCATAAGGTGGTTATGAATTTCCCAAAAAATATCCTTTGGGAGTGTAATACTATTCATGTATGAATTCCCATTTTCATTCACTTGGAAAGAATCATGTCCAACTCAATTTGTCTTTTTTTGTGTTATTAGGCCTATGAACATCTATTTTAGAGCCACATAAAGTTGTATTATGTAGAGTAAAATTTATTTTCCTAGAAACCACATACTAAATGACCAAAATTTGTGGAATTTTTTCTTATGGTTACTCTTATAAGAAAATATTTTAATGTATTTTTCTAATCCAAATCCCCAAAAAATAATACTTTTCTCTATTACTAACATGGAAATCTCATGTCTTTAAAAAAAATTATTTATTATTTTATTACATTAATGTACACATAATAAATTCCCAAAATATTGTAAATCCATGTTTACCAGGAAAATTAGGTACATATTATAACAACTTGTAAGAAGAATATAGTGAATTTATTGAAAACTTCAATAACATTGTCCTAAAATTCCATTACTCTTTTAAAACTACATGAAATAACACGAGGAAATACAAAAGAAAGGGATGAGCTATAAATCCCAGTAAGGGAAAAAATAAAATTAGATGGATAAGAAGTAAATTTAAGAAAAGATTCATTTCAAATTAACAAAACATGGTAAATGGTAATAATCTCCAATAATAAGGCATGACATAACATTATAGAAGAAACGAAACATGAGAATGTGGTGAAAAATTTAAACATGACATCCCTAACATAGAAAAAGGATAACAACTAAGAAATCATAACATGGTTTAAAAGTACTATACTAGATTAGTTTTAATTCCTAATCACATACATGACATGTCGTGAGACTAAAACATTTCTTAAGGAATTAGAGAGCTATCTAGATGCACACATCATTTTCATATCATGTACATGAATAAGTATTCCACATGAATCATACATAATAATGAATGATTTCATCAATTCTAATCCATCAGTAATGTATTTTGGGTTACATACATGTAATTAGAAACATAACAAGTGATGGGTACATCTACTTTAACACCATTGAGTGGAAATGGGGATGAGTATTCACAAAATAAATGTCTGAATTGGAAAATCGTAGGATAATTTTGAAAACAAACCAGGGGTAATAAATCATTTATAGGAATAATATTGGGAGAAAAAAGAGTATATAACCTTTTTTAATTTATTTTGTTATTAATAGGGATGTGTAAAATCATATCCCAGCATGAAAACTTATAAAAAGGGAATAATATAGAGGAGTTGCATGAATAACTTGGATAAGGAGAAGATCAATTACCTTTAAAGGGTATTTAAAAATCATGGGAGGGGATTCTTCAAAGAATGGGGAAACCATTGGAAGTCCATATAGAGAGAAGAAACAAGTAATTTCATTATGTAAGGGTGTTTAGTGAATGAAAATTGAAGGTTCAGTGGGTTTATTTAGAAAATGTGAGGATAGTTCATTATTAATTCCCAATGTTGTGTTTTGGACTCTATATGAAAACGTAATAAAACCCACAAACCATCCCATTTTTTAAAAGGGTTTCTATAAAAGTGGTGTGTTATTCAATATTTTCATTTTTAATAACTGATATCATTAATATAATTTCCTTTTTATGTTGAAGTATGTCATGTTTATAAAGAATTTATTTTTAAACCTTGAAATATAATCTATGCCTTGGAGTATTTATTAGTGGTTTATATAATTAATCATGTAACCTCAAACAATAATTTTAATTTGTAAATATTTATTTCTTTGTGGATATATATTATTGAATTTGTTAAATCAATTTCGGGGCATTAAGATGACATAATACACATCGTATATTTATACCATATTTAATTTTGTCCTAATATTTTGACAAACTCTCAAAATTAAAAAAAAAATAAAAATTGGAAAATTCAAATATGAATATTTCAATAATAAAATTTATTTTTTATAAATAATTATATATTTCTGGGAATTTATTTATTTAAATTAAAAATCCCCATTTATTAAAAAATACCTTTTTATAATAGCATTTTTCTGACCATTATAAAAAAAATTACCCTATAAAGTTATATTATCATTTAAGTTTAATACGATTTATATAAAAATATAAAACTATAATTTATTTAAAAAAATGGAATTAATTTAAATATAGTTTCTTGATTGAAACTGTCATATCAAAATCTAATTTTTATTAAACTCATTTTATAATCATTTAAAACATAATATTAAGAAGTAAAAAATATAATTATTATTTTGTTAAAGTAAAATATAATAATTATTTCTATCAAAACATAAATACATAAACCTTTATTACACCTGTCAATTCTCTAAGGGTAATGTTTACGATGGTGAGATTCTCTTGGGGTTGTTTGATGTACATGGTTTGGGTCATGAACTCTATAAGCATGAACTTCTGGTATAAATGATTTTGTTTATGCTTTAGTTGTTGAATATTTTCTTCATATTGATCAAGAAAATGTCCCATTGATGCTATCTCCCTATGAAGCTTTGATAAATTGGCTTCATAGGGTATGATCCTACTTTTCGAGGCCATTGATTCTTTTTTTCTATTCCAATAAGAATCTATCATAACCCTAAATATGAAAATATTAATGGTCACTATAAAATAGTTATATTAATAATTGTTTTGATTCATAATCCTCTTTTAAATTTGATAGAGAATATAATTGTTCAAAATATATAGATTAGTGCATGTGTTTTATTTTACATCATTACTTAATAATGAATTTATATTTTTAGAAGGTGGTAATTTTTTTTATAAAATTTATATTGTTTATCGTATGCATAGAGGAAATGAATTGGAAGAAAATTCATGCATATAATAGGGGATTATACTTCAATACAATGTTTTGATTGGTCATTACTCATTTAGATATTTGATTCAAATATTTTTAAAAACGTATAATGCAATAGAAAATTAAATTAATCAATTATTTGGGTATATATTAGGACATCCATAAAATAATCCATTGAATATGGTCATATAATAGGAGGATTCTAGACATAAAAGAAGAGTTAGGATTAGTTTCTTGACAACAGGTAAATAATGAGTATTGGAGGAGACTGAAATAGTAAATTGAAAATTGAAACCCCAAACTAACCTTGGGAGAATAAATATGGGTGTTTTAAAAGTAATTATCAATGAAATTGGATTGATATATTATCTTTCAAAAGGAATCCTAATTGTAAAAATGACATTGAGCCAAAACCCATTACGCCATGGGAAACATTTTAATAGAAATACCAATAAGAGATATATATATATTTATTTAGAAATTAAAATTAAAATATCCTAAAGGAACTATAATTCATAACATAATTATAAACTATTCATAATACACCTCATTTAAATGAAATTCTGTGAATGTCATAAAACATGTCTCAATGAAAGGAATTTGGGATGAAAAACTCTTTCAGTAATGGTATAGTAATAATCAAGAAAACATTAGAGGTTATCTATAAAATATATTTGAAAATATATTGAAATGAAATATATAGATTATACTAGATATAATAGGGAAGTGAATAAACCTAATAAAAAAATTATGGTGCAAAATATCAAAAATGACTATTAAAAATATAATAAATTATGTTAGATTCTAAAAGAGCCACTATCACACCCATGATTTTATTTTAAAGTATTACTCTAATATTTTTTTTCTTTTCTTGGTTCTCTAGTTTCCCTAGTATTTTTTGTTAAAAATTTTTATTTGTGGACTTGAAATAAGATGGTCCATAGTTGGCGTATGATTAGGGGAAATTGTGCACCATCCTAGGGGAAGTTGTGTGCCCTGAATAGTAGAACTATGCAAGCCTCGCGACTATATGCATGGGCATTCACCCTCCCCATAGAAACTATTCGGTCGGTTTCCGCTTTTTTGAGAAGCTGATATGGTTGTGGAAGAGTTTTAAAAACTATACAGCCTACCCAGATCATTAAAAATGTGAAAATTACATTTCTACCCTCCCCTAATTTACCCCAAATCACCCATGATTTAATCCACAAGGGATTTGGAACCCTATAATCATCTTAATATCCATGTTTTCCCCTTTAAACATTAAAATTTGGGTGTATTTAACCATGTTTCTTCAATAATAATCAATTAGTTCACTCTTTTATTGATTTCTTCCATCTTGTAGAGTTCTTCTTCCCTCATTCTTGGGTTAACATTCCTCCAGTGGATTGGTTTCCCTAAAATGGGTTTATTTATGGTTACATGGGAAAATTATTAATTTTTTTGTTTCTATCAAGGATCCATAGGATCCACTTTTGGTGTGCTAGTGGTTTTTCACTGGATTTTAGAAGTTTCCAAGCTTGAGGTAGGTGGTTCCATGATTTATCATTATTAGATGATTTCTGTATGATTAATTTGATTCTTGAGTGTGTTCAATGGATTAGTGTGTGGGTGAAATTTTATATTCAATTTGTTTAAATGTGTGTATGGATTGAATATTGGTTTTATAAAAATATATTTTTTATGATTCATGTGTTCTTTTCTTGTTATTCTATAAAATGGACTTTATGATTTGTTCAATTGGAGAAAAGGATGTTTGAAAATGGATCTGGAGTGCTTGTGAAGTTGAAAGGGGTATTTATTTTTAAAAGTGATATATTTTTATGTGTATTTATCATTCATGATATATGCATGTGAAATATATGATCTATGTGACATGTGAAATGGAAATTGTGAACCATGGGAATCCAAGGTTTCATGGTTAGTCTACTAGAACTTGTATGTTAGGTTGATAGGAAGGGCCAAGGCATAGTTCCTACCAGTAGGATTAATGATAAAATAATAACTAAACTATGATGATTATTGGATAATACTAAAACTTTTTATGGATTTTCTCTACTTGATATGGCATGAGGATAATGTGGGTTATGATTTTCATACCATGTTTCACCAGAAATGAGTTCCCTAGTGTCCCACTAGTGCTTGTACATATAAGGATTTCCAATGATGATGTGCTCTCTTGTGATGTGGTGTATTCTGTAGGCATACATTGGACCTTAATCATATGATAAATTTCAATTAATGTTTCCATGAAATTGGATTCCTTAAAAAAATTTACATAATAATGTTTCTATGATCATTCTTAAAACATGCATGGGGATTTTTCTTCTATTGTTTTGGCATGGAATTTTATTTTTGGGTGGCATCCAACTAGGATTTTGATCACATATTACACACACCCTTGTATGTTTGTAGACTAATTTGTGTATGACCTTCATAAAGGAAAGATGATCGATAGTGGTAATGGTGGATTGGGTTTATATTTCTATATTATCATAGGTGTTGGTGGGTGTGTAATGAGGATGTTATACCTATATTTGAATAGTGGTTTTTGGTGGTGGTTTAGTTGGTACCCCTTCCTATTTGGGTATTTTTTTTAATGTTTAAAAAAAATTGACTTCAATTTTGGTATATCCTTTGCTTATGGATATTGATCATGGTATGATGTTTTATCTACATATTTGATTATAGATGTTTATTATTGGTGAGATAATTTACAAATGTGAAAAGTGGATACCCATGAACTATTTTCTAGGATATAGGGATTCAAAATGCCCTTTGGGCCATGGAACGGTTTGGGTTGTGTGTTGGATTGGATGAATTCCCTGATTGGTTATTGAAAAAATTGTATCATATCGTGGTTTTTACCATTTATTTGGGTCATTATATTTGGGAGATTATAGATATATTGGATCAAGGATTATCGAGGCAAGATCTTTTGGATGTGAGCTTGGGGTCTAGATAGAACACTTCAAGATAGATGTTCAGTAACCATCGGATGTTGGGAATTGGTTCGAGTTCCTTCCCATGTGAGGAATACATGTTTTATATTGTCCTTTCACACCATGTGAGGGTGAAGTGTCTTGATCATTTATTGAGTTCCTTATTATTTCATTTTGATTTATGGGAGTGGATATGATTTTTTGATGTTGCTGAAAATTATCAAGATATTGTACTGATGTGTTTTCCTTGTGGGTTTTCATTGGTGTATCAAGAATCCTCCTTAGAGACTTCTTGTGTAGCCATGAGAATATTTCAGAGAGAATTATCCCTCACCAGTTAATCAGATACTAGTAGTAGTTGAGGTTTGGGTTATCCAAGCCTTGGGTCGGAGAGAATTATCTGGTCTTTATCATGTTGGGGAAGTCAAGATAGGTCTTGGAAAGGAAAATTATAAAGACTTCCTTATGTACAATCCTCCATCCTTCCATGGTGTCACAAACCCCTAGGAATTGGAGGAGTATATTGTGAAAATAGAAGGTATGTTCTAGTTTATTGATACACATGAGGAAGTCACAGTGAATTGTGATTCTTTCTTTCTGGAAAGACCTAGTTAGTGGTTGTGGGACATATGAAACATGATAAAATTTGTTTTAAGTATTTCTAGGTCATCTCTAATTAGGTATATTTCCATGTGACCATATCCTTTTTCCAAGACTCGAGAGTCTTTTGATCTTCACTAGGAGAATTGAACCGTGATGGAGTATGTTATCCACATTACATAATTAGTTCGGTTCACACCTGATGTAGATTACAATGAGAAGATGATGGCTCAAAATTTATGAAATGGGTTTCTGACTAGATATATGATCTGAATTCTTCTTGTTCACATTGAATACTTATGATGAGGTTGTTGATAGTGTGTTGATGGTGGAGATCGATCATTGTGGTGTGTCTAGTTTCTCTTGACTCGTGTTAGCATTAGGCTAGGGAAGTGATAGTTCATTTGAGAAAATGAGTAAGTAGGGTGAATAAGAGGAGAAGGGAGGTGGTAATTAAAGAAATTTTCTCGACTATCTTCTTCTTTGCATTCAAACGATAGATCGGTCTTATGTCATCAGTGTGGGAAGGGAGGAAACATGCGGTCTATGCATCCATCTCCACCTACACCAATCCATAGGTGTAGAAATATGGTAAAATTGTAGTTATATTCAAATACTCGTGTCTATTATAGGGTGGGGTATCTTCAGTAGTCTCTAGTAGAATATCACCCCATACATAGCCAATCATGAAGGTTGGCCCCCAGTTTAGAGGTTGTGGCATTAGGCATAGGTCCTTTTTAGGGAAAATTCATTTCAAATCCAGGAAGAAATTTGGTGGTATTTCTCATTCTCATGAAGATATGGGGAATATTCTTGATGTGGATAAAGACTAGTGGAATCAAATGTATGAATTTTTAAAGATCAAGGTGCAATTCTTATTGCATCATCTATAGTTGTTTCCTTGTTTTATATTGGTGCCTCTATTTATTTTATTTCATGACATCTCATGGATGTTTTGAAACTATAAAATGAACTTATTTTGTATGTGATGGAGATAATGATGCTTCAAGGAAATAAGCGAGATCAACATTTCATGTTTCCATAATTTTCACTCACCGTGTCAGGGGTCCAGCTGGAATGGAATTTACTAGTCTTACATATGGACCTCTCCGATGTAATCCTCATTAAGGATTTGATGGTCCAATTTTAGGTGCACATCAATTATTATGATTACATTGTGAGTTTTATGACAACTATTGGGAGTATATATATTTTCCAAGGTAAATGGGATCCTAGGAAAGGACGTGTTGCATATCCACTCCAAGAGTTAATAAATATGTTTTTATAGATATGTTGTCTCATGTTTTTGGATGATGGTAGTATTTCTTAGCATGGATTAGCTCCTTTAGTAGATGAGTTACTCAAGATTTTTCAACATGAATTCCCAGGTTTTCCCTTACAACAGATTTTCATTTCACCATCGATTTGGCACTGTGAAAATAATTGATATAACTACTTTTATATTGTATATCCCCCCTCCACTGAGTTGAGGGAATTAAAGGTACAGTTGGGTGATTTTTAATCCAAAGGATTCATTCACCTAAGTGTCCCACCTTGGGCCTCCATAGTTATATTTTTAAATAAGGATGATGGGTATATCTGGTTTTTCATTGATTACCAGAAGCTAGATAATGTGATGATCAATAATAAATACCCTTTGACCCATATTGAAGACCCTTTTGATCAACTTATGGGATATGGTGGTTATCCAAGTTCAACCTATGTTTTTTGTGTCATAAAGTAATATTTAGAGAGGTGTATGTTATAAAAACATATTTCAGGAGTAGGCACCACCATTTTGAGTATTTTTTCCTACCTTTCAGTTTGAAGAATCTCCAATGAACTTTTAGTGCTTATAAACTAAATGGTCTACCAATATCATGAATCCTTTTCCTTGTATTCATGGATGAAATCCTGGTATACTCGGTGACCAAGGAGGATCCTGAATGGAATTTGTGTATTGTGGTGGGAAGCCTTAGTAATCCTATTCTATATTCAATGATTCATAGGATTCCGTTCTGGATCAAAGAGTTAATTTTTTTGGGTCATGTGATCTCAGAGCATGGGGTTTTAGTGGACCTGAAAAAGTTTTGTGTAGTGATTTTATGGTAGTAAGTGATGAATTTTTTTAACGTCATGATATTTTTGGGATTTTTATGGTATTAGCGAATGTTTTTAAGATATTTTTCTCTACTTTCTCAACCCATTATCAAACTTTCCTGTAAGGGGGTTGTGTATGAATGGATCTAAGAGTGTCGGGCATATTTTGAAGAGTTGAGGATACAGTTGACCACAACCCTTGTTTTGATCATTCCAAAATAAATTAAGGGGTTGGTTTTCTATGGTGATTCCTTAGGAATGGGTCTTGGGTGTGTGTTGATATAGTGTAAAAATGTAGTCACATATGGTCCTCACCAAATCCGACCACATTAAAAGAATTACCCAAACCATGACCTGGAATTAGTAACAGTGATACATGAATCAAAGACTATGAATAATTATATTTATGGGGATAATTTTTTGGTTTATTTGGATAATAAGATATTTTCCTACATAATCTCTCAAAAGGATATTAATTTTTGTTAGTTTAGTTTTGTTGAGTACCTTCATGTGGTTTAATTATGATATTCACAATAAACTAGGAAAATTTAATGTAGTGGAAGATTCGTTAATGAGGAAAATTTCAACGATTCATTAAAGGATTCCAATTATGAGTAAAATTTAATGGGAATTTTCACCATTTATATCTAGAGGAAAAGTAGTGTAGTGGAGGTGCATTTTTTCTTATTGTTTAGCTAACACCTTCCCTTTTAGAGATGATTTGGTGAGATCGACTAAATGATGAGTTGTTCGAGGGTTCTATGTAATTCCAAATATTTGGGAGGTTCAATGTGAATAGTATTTGTATTTAAAATGTGCTCATTATTTTAAGGGTATATTATTGGGGTCATTTTTATTATAAAATGTGGTGACTCATGATACCCACAAGTCTTAGTGGGCCGTTCATCCTAGTACCACCAAGATGTTTGATGATGTGTGAGGTTAGTTTTGGTGACTAGGTATGAGATAGTGTGGATATGTCCTTATGTTTAAGTATTATTAATGTCGACATGTTACAGAGGATAAATAAATTCCATTTGGTTTACTTCCCCAATTATTCATTCCTACCTATAAGATGGAAGAGGTCTCCATGGATTTCATGGTTGGATTACCTCATACACCTTGGGGGTGAAAGTCCATATTGGTAGTGATTCACTATCTAACAAAATCCTCCCACATAATTCCAATCATGGATTCAAGAAAAGTGGAGGAGTTTAATTGGTTGTACATTCATATGATATATAGGCTTCATGGTGTTTCATTGGATATTGTTTCATATATGGACCTCAATTTCACCTCTTGATTTTGGGAAGGCCTTCCAAAACTAATGGGGTCACGGGTCATGATGATTATAGCATATCATCCTAAAAAAAATGGTTAGAAGGAGTCGGTAAATCATATTCTATAATATATGCTCTTGGAATGTGTGTTTTATTTCAAAGTTTTAGGGGATATCCTTTTTGGTTTCATTGAGTTTTATTATAATAATAGATATTAATCCATGATACAAATAGATCCCTTTTAGGTTACTTTTGTCTAGACATGATAGTCCCATTTTTGTTAGGAATATGTGGGTGAGACCTTGTTGTCACGCCCGATCCTTGTAGTGGAGACATTTGATAAGGTCAAACTGATCAGAAAACATTTTTTGATGGCATAGAGTTTCCACAAGTCTTATGATAATCACGGGTGGTGATCTTTGTTATTTTAAGTGAGTGGCATGGTGTTTCTAAATGTTTCACCTAAATTGGGTCATTGTATTATTATTAAACAAGATAATCTAATGATGAGGTATGTCAGACCATTAGATATTACTGAGAGATTTGGTATGGTCAAATATGGGTTATATTTTTCTTCTCAGATATCATTAATTTATGATGTGTTCCATGTTTCGTTGTTGAAAAGGTATAATGTAGAACTGTATCATGTGCTGAATTGGGATGAGTTGGGGGTAAAATCAAATCTTCTTATGTTTCAGAAGACAATATTGATTATGGATTTCAAATAGAAAGTGCATTTTGGTATGTCTACATCATTGGTCTGAGTTATTTGGTATCATTCTAGTGACGATCATGAGACTTAGGAGTGTAATTCCCGGGTTCAAGGCTAGTGTCCATATTTTCCTCTGATTAGACTCTTTAGTAACTTTCCAAGGGAGGGAAATTTTTATGGTGGGATAAATTTCCACACCATTGATTTTATTTTGAGGTATTTTTCTATATATTTTGGGTTCTATAATGTTTTCCTAGTATTTTTAAGAGTTTATTAAAAAAATGGGATTCTTTGACCCAATAGAAGGTGGCACATAGTTGGCAGATTGTTAGGGAAAACTATGTGCCATACCAAAGTAAATTGTATTCCCTAGATTTTGGTGATATCCATGTTACACAGCCAGCCTCATAAGAAAATTCCCTCCCTTAGTAAACTATGTGGCTGATTTCCACTTGAATATAGGATATCGCATGGTTTCTGAACGGTTTGGAAAACTATGTGGGATAACCGTGCAACCTGTCCTGGTCCTTAAAAATGTAAACATTACTTTCTACCCACCCATAATTTATCCCTAAATCACCCATATTTTGAGCCAAATGGTATTTTCATCCCTAGGACATTCCTCATCTCCCTCTTCCCCCCATCTAACATTAATGTTTTGCTATATTTGGATTAAAATATTCAAGATTCATTATGTAAGTCTCCCATTTCTAATTTTTTCTATATTCTAGGGTTCTTCTTCTATATTTCATTAGTTATACTTTCTCCATTGGGCTAGTTTCTCTAGAATGAGTTGAATCATTATTCTTTTTTTAATTTCATGATTTTTATGGTTTCGTATTTCCTTTATAGGGTCCTTTTGTGGTGTGGTTGTGGTTTTCAGTAAGATTATATAAGTTTCCATGCTTAATGTAGGTGGACCCACGATTAATCATTATTATATGATTTTGGTTTGATTTATTTGCTTCAGGAATTTGTTCTATAGAATATGTGTGTGGCGTGAAAAGTGTTTTCATAGTGTTTCATGGAGTGTATGGGCTGAAATGAGGTTTTATAAAATATATTTATTTTGACTCATGTTTTCTTTTCATTTTGTGGTACAAAATGGTCTTTAGGATTTTCATGAGTGGTGTGATGAATGATTTAAAATGAATATGGTGTGCATTTAATGTTGAAAGTGTTTTGGCCTATGAAAAGTGATGGGATTTCATGTTTATTTAGTATTATTTATGTGTGTATGTGAAAGATATGATCTATGTGGCATATATAATGTAAAGTGAGACTAATGGGAATCCTAGTTATCTAGGTGGATATACTGAGATAAGAATAATATTTGGATCGGTGGGTCCAGGGCCCGGTACATTCTATAAGATTTATTCTACAAAACTAACAACAATTTAATGATGATTAGAGACAACTAGAAGTTTGGACGAATTCATCCCTACTAGATCGTGTTTGAGGAAATTGTGGGTTATGGTCGTTATACCTTTTTTCATAGATATATGAGGTGACCATAGTCCCACTAATAATAGTAACTTATGGGATTTATCATGATATGTCACTATCTTGTGATTTTGTTCATACCTCTGGCATGAGGTTGAAATTAATCTTTTGATAAATTTCAAAGAAGTTCTCATTAGAATTAGTATCCTTAAAATGTATTAATTAAAGATGTTTCCAAGATATTTATAAAACATACATGGTAATTTTTCTTCCAATGTAATATCATGGAATCTTTATTTTTTAGTGTAATAATAATAGAAATTTTTTGAAACACTATATACACCATTCGTTGTATGTATACTTTGTTGTGTATGAATCAGGTTTAAGAAAGATGTTCCATAGTGGTGATGTTGGATCTAGTTTCTAGTTCTATCTTCTTTATTGTGTTAGTTTAGGTGGAATTATAGTGTTGGACCTATTATTACATGGTGGTTTTGGTTTATGTTTTACTTAGAACCCCTCCCCATTTTGTTATTTTTGGTTTTTGGTTAAAGTTATAAAATATTTTACTTGAATTGTTTTACAACCTTTGGTTAAATATATTGATCATATTCTAATGTTTTTTCTTGATATTTGTTTTTGGATGTTTATCATGGGTGAAATAATTGACAAAATTTAAATATGAAACCCTAGGAACTCATTTCTAGTCCATGGGGATCAGGAACACCCTTCAGGACAAGCCACGGGTCAGGTTTGCTATCAGGTTGGATAGAACCCTATGTCGGTTCGTTATAGACACTATATCATTAAATAATATTTTCACTGGGTTTACAATAATTATTCATGAAATAATAATTTAACTAATTATTGGAAGAACTTTAATTAAAACATATTCTATATATTTAAAAATAATTATGAGCCTCACCCTCGCATGATCTATGAATCCATGTCTGTCTTTTGAAATTTGACAACTTTAATATTGATACCATCTCACCATCGATTCCACCCAATGTTGTAACCCTATCACAAATACCTTATCCCCCTCTTCAATACCCTCTCTCCCTCACCAATACCATTTTTTTCCTCTCAATGTTAAACCCCTTTCATTAGTACTCCCTCGCACATTTTGATACCTATTTTTCTATCATGTTCCTTTCAGAGACTGGTTTTTTATATAATGTTACAATAAAAATTAGTCCTATTATTTCTTTCATTGGTTGTTATTAAATTAAATATTTTGTATATGGATAACACTTTTTGATTTTGGCCAAAATTTTTGTAATTTATTTTTTGTATCATTATATATTCAAATTATTTTACTTAACATCCCCATTATTAGACATTATTGCTCCCACAATGGATTTATATATTATAGATGGTCCAACGGAGTATTTTTTTCATTGTTTTAAATTTAGATGTTTTTATGGTTTAGGTTTCACTAATTATTCTATTTTATTAGAGTTCCTCATTATGAATGATTCAATTTCGAAAGTGATTATATCAATATAAAATATATAATATATCTAAAAATCTTATTAGAATATAATTACAAAATTATTTTATTTCTGATAAATATTTATTAAAATGGGTTTTTTAAAATCTTCCCCAAATTGATTGATTTGAACTATTTTGATTTGTTGAAAAACCATTATTTATAAAGTTATTTTGGATTCTTGATCAATAATTTTAAAATTATGTATTTCACTTAATTTTAATTTATTTATATATATAAAAAATATTATATTTTATATTTCAAATTGTATGAAATCAATTATGTTTCAATAAATTTTGTATTACCTCACTTTGGAACACTTCTCAGTATATGATAGGTATGAATCTGTTTTCAGATTATAGAATGACAAGTCAGTTTGTGGATGGATAAATAAAATTTACATGTTCTAAATAGAAATTTATACAATGGTTAACAAGATATGACATATTTTTGAACATGATATTGAAGTAATTTAATCTTCATTATGTTCATCATATTTTCCATAGAGAATTCAACAATACAGAAAATTTGAGTTGTTAGGTCACCAATCAGAATGAACAAGTCAATGCCCCAATAGAGGATAATGAAATTAAAAAAATGAGAAATTATGATTTTATAACTATAGAATAACCCAATAAATTTTATAACATATTAATAGATGTTTTTTAGCAGACTAATTGTAACACCCCGAGATTTTATGAAAAATATTCTTTTTAATTTCATTAATGTCTTGTGTTGTATGCTACACCAAAAGGAGCTTGCTCAACACGCATCCTAGACTTTCCCTGCATTACACGCAATCGCGACCTTCCTCGATAGCGTGTGTAGCACGCAATACCGAGTTTCATTAAATAATGATATGCTATTAAAATATTATTAAAACTAGCTGTTATGAATAGTAATAACCACCTTTTAAAATTTTAGAAATTTTATCTCTCAAAATGGACTTCATTTTTGGATTCAGAGTATCGAATTTATCCTAAGGTGAAATTTTGGTACTTTTCGGATAACTTTCATATTCTGATGAATAGTGAAAATTACTAAATTTTAATTAAAAACATATTTTTTAATCAAAATCATTAATCGTGATAAATTATTAATTTGAGTGGTTTTAAAGTATATTTAGAATATATTTTTACAATTTAATACAATGTTGGTCATTTGATGTAATTTCACATTTAAACCAGCTATAAACAAGTGTCAATCTTTTGATAGTTATTATCTCTTAAAAACACGCCATTTGTTTTGACGACGAGAATTAATTTTTAAATTACTTTATGTAACTAATATGTTTTTAATTTGGGAAAATATACATCATTTTTGAGTTAATAATATCAAATATAGCTTAGGCCTAATTTTTGGTATTTTTCTGGAAACTTTCATTTTTTGATGAATAGTGAAACCACTAAGTGGTAGTAAAAAAAAATGAATTTTTCATAAAACATAATTTTACCACTTCTGTGAGTGGAATTTCGAAAATCTTAGAGACGCGGTTGATGTCAGTATGTAAAATTTGGTTCAATGAGATGAAAATAATTTTTTGGTGAATAGTAACTTTTTATTTTTTTTACCACGATTAAAAGTAAATAGGATAATTAAGGGTAAAAATGATATTATTATTACCCTAACACATGTCCTAATTCTATTGGATAAGTTTAATTAGACCAAAAACAACATTAGGAATAAAATATGACCATTTAGACCCACTTGGATTATATTCAGACATTTATTATTATTTAATTCAAAGAAGAGTTAAAAGAGTTAAAATCAAAGTTTATTTACTAAAACATTTTTAATATAGGGTTATACATAAGATAAATTCGATTGTAAATATTAATTAGAAATATAATAAGATTTCCTACATAATTATATTTTATTTATAATTTTTATATATTAAATAATTTAATTTATTTATGACACAATGATGATGCAGTAATTACCATAATAGTGAAAAATTAGAATAATTGATATTATAAATACCCAAATAAATATAATTTGATACTTTTTATGAATTCTAATAATTTTATAGGTTAATATGGCATGTTGTTATGGATTTAATTAACTTTTTTAGAACTAATTATTCTGTTATTATTTTCACAAAAATCAATTACTAAATAGTGTCAAAATTGACATAAAATAGTTTTTAAAACAAATATTATATTATTAATTGTAATTTTATTCCTAAAAATATATTGAGAGGCCAAATGACTTAGTTAAGGTTATATATATTAATAATAAACAACTTGGGGTTTTTTTGTCTTGTTATAGTAAGTTTCTTAACCTTATAATATAAGAACACAAGAAGACACGGTAAAAGTAAAATTATTTAAATTAATGTTAAATCTAAATGATAAGGTTAAAATAGGAACCTAAACTTGTATAAATTCTATTGGATGGGAGGATGTCTATCCTTCCCCACCATAGCTTCGAAATAAATCAATTTGGAGATATTTAAAACCGAATATGACTTTATAATAAAATAATATTTTTAGTTTTCCAAAGGAGCCCCTCTCCTCCCTTATAAAAGGGCACATCCTCTCTCTCTTCCTCACACAACTCTGAGCCTTCAAGCTCGGCCAAACCCTGCAAAATTCACTTTTCAACTTCCCTAGAATCATCCTAGAGGTTCTGGTCTTCCTCAATGACCAATTTTAGTTCCCTAAAAGGAGATCTCAAAGAGGCGCTTCAAAGAAGAGGTAATGTCCGTTACCGATTCATTCAACTTTATTTCTTCTTCCACTTCTTCTTCATAGGTTGTTTCATTATGAAGTAATAACATAAGTATCACTAATATACTGATATGTTATTATAAGTATGAAACAACCCTATTTCACCATCTATCCATCCTACGGAAAACAAAATCACCGCGTGTGCGTACATACGGAATACCGTCTCCACGCCGTGGTGAAATCTATTTTCCACCACCACCATACTTGGATGGGTATAATGGTGTAAATAATGACTATATATGACTATTATAAGGTGATATTGATTCTGAAATAGTATAAATACACTCCAATACAATTCCACGATCATAGGAATGATATCATCACTCGCGAGTACGTACGTAATACCGTCTCCAAGATGTGATGCGACTCGTTCTACATGATCTTCATTTCATAATGATTATATAAATGAATTGAATGAATTAATATGATATATATTACACTAATATCATTCTTTAAATGAGGTATCTATGACCTAAAGATAAGAATTATAATTTATTAGACAAAACACGCATAAGAACAAAAAGTAATAAACACCCGAATAACAAGTAGTAATGAAATATTACTAAGAAGCTAAGAATATGACCATATATGATATCATAACAATAAGTATGATTATGGAATAATTCAAAAACATTATTTAAATCATTATACAGGAGGTTCAGACACTTACGAAGCAAATCGGACCTAAGGTAAGGGAAATATCACAATCTCATTTATATCCAAGATTGTTTATACGTTGAAATTTACTGGGGTGTATTTTATCATACACAACCATGTTTCCTCAATATTTAATATTATTTCCATCCACCTACAATTGTTTAAATCCAATTTTACCCTTTAGTGAGTTTTTAGTAAAATATATGAAAGGAATCTTTTGTCGTTTTTCGTACGAGGTACTTTTTGACTTTTCCGACAAAAGGACTTGAAGAATGTTTTTATTAACTTATACGACATGAATGGATTTTTAAAAAAAAATTCCAAGAATCTTCCATTACATGTTTTCAAGTATATTTTTAATCAACTTCGTTTAGTTTAAAATTGTATGACATGTTAAGACAGGAAAAATGTTTTTGAAGTAGAAAGGATATTTTCCTCAAGAATGGAGTTCAAGTGTTTTATCAAAATTATTTACTATCTAAGATAATAAAGGGTTCTGTTTTTATCCCTATTATTACATGGATTTGATTATGTTGTGATGGAAATATTTTTTTTATGAATTCTTTTATCTTATATGAATTGTTTTATGATGTCATGATGTTTAAAGATTCCCATTTTTATTACATGGGTTATGCTATGATGTATGGTTTATGATTTTGTGGAACACATAAGAATTGTATCATTATGAGATGGGTGGGACCTATATATCCCTCCAATTCATTGGGTAAATATTTTATATCTCATGAGATAGACATGACTGGAACGGTAGGTTATACCGGTTCAGTGAAACAAGACTGAAACGAGGAGTGGACTCGGATCAGAAAGGGACTTTGTCCACTAAGATAGTCTTAGCAATGAGTCTTGACTAATAAGAAATGATTCTCTATGATTATGTGTGTATGACACAATGTTTCATGTTTTAAGTGATGATTATTGGGATTTCATTTCACTATTATGATTTATCCCATGTTATGAAATTATGCTCGCTTTTGCAGGTTAAGATTTCCAAAATGTTATGTTCTTATGAATATGATGTGATTGATATTTCTTTTTTTTACCCTTACTGAGCTTTTGAGCTCACCCTTTTATGTTTTATTTTCCCCAGGATATAAAGAAAGGTTTTAGGTAAAAAAAAGGGAAGATCTTTATGGGAGATGTTGAAGATCTTTCACCATGATTAGAAGATTACGTTCCAAGTTTCCAAAGACACTAAACTATTACAGTCCTTGTGTGTCTGTTCTTGTTATATACTAAGTATTCCGCAAAAGTAATGTAATGTCCATGTACGTCAAGCTTCGGGTCTCTACATTTGGTATCAGAGGGAAGGCTTAGTCAACCTTTGGAAACTAGGATGCGAAAACATTTGTGAGATCCCTAGAGATATTTCTAAGGTATGTCTAGGGATGTCCCTAAGGATAAGTATACATATAGGATACAGTCCTAGAACTACGGTAACGATCATAGAATTTAACCTAAGATGTTAGATATTGAGGGTACTCCCCCTTTATTATGTTGTTTTCCCTAGCATGATTTTTGCCTCTCACATTATTCTTTTTGGGTTTTAGACGATGGCTGGAACACGAAGGAACCATGTTGATCAATGAAATGTACAATGAAATGATTGTCCTACTGAACAAACAAATGTTATGGGAGATGGAGTGCAAAATCTTACTTCTATACTTACACAAGATATGAATCATTATGTACTTCCAAATGATAAGAGAAGGGAACAATATTCTATTGAGTCCTTCATGAGGCAACATCCACCTTCTTTCAGTTGGTCTTCTGATCCACTTGTTGCTGAACAATGGATCAGTACCACTAAAATGATATTTTCAGTTCTTCAATGTTCTGAACATAATAAAGTCATCTTATCAGTATATCGTTTGGAAGGTGAAGCTGATCAATGGTGTAATCTTATAAAGAATACGAGGCAAAGAGATGAAATTGAGTCCATGGAATGGGACGAGTTCAAGAACTTATTTTTCAATAAGTACTTCCCTCGTATTCTCCGAACAAAGATGGAGAAGGATTTTCTTGAACTAAAGCAAAAGGATGATGAATCTCTTGGTATATACGAAGTGAATTTTATAAGGCTTGAAAGGTATGCCTCTAGATTTATCATCCAACCAGAAAGTAAAGTTGATCGATTCTTCAGTGGCTTAAAACCAAATCTTCGAAGGGCATTAGCTATAAGAGACGTCAGTAGCTATGAAGAAATTGTACGTTGTGCTATCAAGGTAGAAATGGAAGTTGGTATTACTTATCCATCTCATAGTTTTGACAAGAAACGAAAGATGGAGTTCAAGGAGAAATCTCAGAATAATGGTGAAAAGAAGATGAATGTTTCCTTATGCTCAAAGTGTGGAAAGAAGCATGGTGGAGATTGTCTTAAAGGGACAAGTAAATGTTTCAAATGTGGAAAGAAAGGTCATCAGGCATTTTAATGCCGAAATGATGGGAAGAATATGTCTAATGATGCAAACAAATGAAGGGATACACAGAATGAACCTACTAAACTTCAATGCTTCAAGTGCAAGGAAATGGGGCATTATGCTAATAAATTCCCTAATCCAAGGTGTAACGCCCCGACCCTAGTTACCTAGAGTCGGTGCATTATTACATAACATTGGCATGATCACGAGAAAGATCAAGTCTCGAAAGACCGATTAGTTTAGTAGCCTTGGAATAACTAGATACATCCATAATTTTTTACATTACATCATAAAAAAACATCTTTTCTTCATATCCCCTCATACTATCCCTGCAGGTCATTCATAAATTACTTCTTCATAATCCTGGGAAAAATAAAACATTGAAAGGGGTGAGATCAGATGCTCAGTAAGGATAACATTATAGCAGAAGCTTTCATAAATAAGCATAAACACTTAAGGCAATTTATAACTAAAACAAAAGCCTTTTAAACTTGAACTTCAGCATAAAATGGCAAAGGTAAAATGAAATAATGCCATTTACTTACTCACATGGATATTCTACTAGTCGAATGATCACATGCAATATCAATATCCACTTTCATAATGTTGGAATGCATAATGCCAGACTATCATAACCACTTAGCCAAGGCCTCGTGCCAAGACTACAAATAAGATTTTGTCAAGGCCTTGTGCCAAGACACTAGTTTGTCTCATGAGACCTACTGATTCATTGAAGAGCTATAGCGGGCTCCACCCGTCACTTATTAAGTCCAATGCATTCCTCATATGAACATGTTTAAACATAACATAAATATTCTTATTAAAACTAGCATACGAAATGTCAATAATTTTACCACAAACCATGAATGGTATAAAAACAGCGCATCCACAGTCAAACATGACTCATTCGATACAATATGGAAGATTGTATTGTATCACATTAACCTCAATCAAGAATAATGAATGATGTTGACATAAATGAAAATAATCATCAAAACTATTTGAGAGAATTATCCCCCTTTTCTTGAAAACATTTAAAAGTCACACTATTTGTCAAGAAGCCATTTAAAAGTAGATTTTTGAATCAAAGTGTCCCATACCACTTTGAAACATTTTAAAATGAGTTTTAATTTCTAAAACATTAATGTCCATATAAATAAATCCTTAAAACCATTTTTAAAACATGGACATTAATGAGCAAGATTTAGAAGAATAAGTCTTTAAAACATTTAAAAATGGTATTTTAGTTAGAGATTATAACCAAAAGAGACACTTGAATACAAATAATTGAGGTAATCAAAACTTTGTAATATCATGAGAATAAAGGGATTCATGATATACTATGTCAAAGTACATTATATACACCACATAAAAGTGATTTGGTGTATATCAACAAAGAAGTCTCAATGGAATGTAAATTGAGATGAAATCTCTCATAAAGGCCGTATCCTTAGGTTAAGGATAAATCAACGACATAATTATGAGTGAAAAATATAAATACACTAAATATGATTGGATATTCAGTGTAAAACAATCAAAGGATATTCACACATATTCTTGTAAAAACAACACCAACGAATTGGATGTTTAACTCAACAAATGGTGAATGAGCTAAAATTACTCTTATCAAATTCATATCAATGACTTGAGAATTACCAATGAGTGATTATGTGTATCAAACTTATATCCACAGGAAGGGGAGTGGAAATTATGACATAATCAAATGAATAGTGATTCCACACATAATCATGGAGTAATATAATCAATGAAATATGCGTAAAGCCAAATGAGTGGGAATTGAAATCTCAAATTCCCTTACCGATTAGGTAACATACGAAACATACACCCATGAAAGAAGTATCATACCATGATGATGTCAATACCCATAAATTAAAGTATATTACACAATGAATACAATCATGGGCAGTACACATACACCACATGCAATAATTAATTGGTGATCAATGGAAATCTCACGAAATTAAAAGTGAGATAAGAAACCCCTTACCACGTTAATCAACTGAGTCGTATGGCCAAAAGTTAATAACCACCAAATGATTTACAGAATAACATGAATATAAATAGAATCATGAATATATATCAAATGGCAGTACACAATACACCACTTTCAATAATTTAGTGGCGAAAAATGGAAATCTCACGGAATTGAAAGTGAGATAAGAAAATCCCTTACTTTGTACTTTTTCCTTGGTCGATGGTAGGTTTACCTCCTGTATAATGGTGAAATAATTGTTATTGAATTATACAAGAATCATTTACTTTAATATGATATCATATATGATCTTTTAACATTGATTTGTTAATAATATCTTAGAATTATCGTCATTTCGGGTGTTAACGGGTTCATTTTACTTTATATTCTTTGTTATGTGATCCATATTCGTTATTAATGGGATGTATATTATTCATATCCATAATGATATCAAGTCCTTAGATACTATTTTTAAATCATCAAATGATAATTATACTTGAATGGATATGATGGACAATGAATCTCATCGCGTTCGTGGAGACGGTAGTCCGTACATACGCACGAGCGACAATATCATTCTTTTGATATTAAAATAATATATAATTGGATTTTATATCATATATAAAGAATCATTATCATGTTATATTTATTATTTACATGAGTTACACATCATTATTATACCCATCCAAATAATAATATATTGAATAACAATTACACCACGACGTGGAGACGGTAAGCCGTACGTACGCACGTATGGTGACATGTTATTCAAAGGATGGATAGAATACTGAATATGGTTGTACCATATTTATAATAACATCACAGTATATATATGATACTGGAGTTATTATTTTATAATAGAAATAATAAAGAAAGAGGAAGTGGAAGAAGAAAGGAACTTGAAAAGGGGTGGTGAAAACATTACCTCTTCTTCGGGTTCTTCCTTTTGATTTGATCAAAAGGGCTCCTTAGGTTGGCTTTCTGATCAAACTAAGGCCTCTAGGATGTATTGAGGGAAGTTGAGATAGTATTTGGGCAGGGTTTTGCCAAACCAAAGAGCTTTTAAGGTGTGAAGAAATGAGAAGGAGGAGTGCCCTTTTTTAAGAGGGGTGAGGGGCACCTTTGGAAAAGCTAGAGATATTAGTTTATAATAAATTCATATTCGGTTTCCAATTGCTAAAAAGTTGACTATTCAAAGTTTAAGGTGGGGATGGGTCGAAAACAACTCAACCAATAGAATTTAGACAGGTTTGGGTACTTATATTAACCTTATCTTTAAGTATTAACTCTAAGTTAATTAGTTTCACTTTTACAATGTCTCTTTGTATTTTTATATTATATGGTTAATAAACTTACCATATACATACAATACACCCCCAAGTGGTCCATTAATGATACACCTATCATGATATAAGTCTCTTGGCCGAAACTTAGATTTTTATGAATTTAATATTAATTAATAATATAATATTTTTTTAAAAACTCTTTTATGTCAATTTTGACACTATTCAATAGTTGATTTTTGTGAAACCCATAACAGATTTATTACTTCGAACAAAGTCAATTAAATCAATACTAATATATCATATTATCTTATAAAATTATTTTAATTCATTAAAAGTTTCATATTATATTTATTTGGGTATTTTTAATATCAATTATTTTGATTTTTCACTATTATAGTAATTACTGCATCATCATTGTGTCATAAATAAATTAAATTATTTAATGTCTAAAAAATATAAATAAAATATCATTATATAGGAAATCTTTTTATCTTTCTAAGTAATATTTATAATCTAAAATCAAACATATATAACCCTCTGTAACAATTGTTTTGTTAAAAGATATATGTTTGTGTCATTTTTGTATTTATTTTAACCTAATTAAAATAAAGTGTCATTATCACTTACAAGTGGATCCATGGGGTCCCCAAATAGACCCGAAGATTCCCATGGTCGACCATGTATCAACCAATAGGGTTAAGACACGTTTTAGGGTAATTTAGTATTATTATAATATTATTTTTAACCCTTATTTACCGGATTTACCCTTAACCATGGTAAATAAAATATTTACCGCAGTAATTATTCAAAATGTATAAAAATAAAAGTTACCTATTTACACAATTTGAACATCCTGATTCCAAATATGGAATCCATTTTTCAAAATTCAAAACACAGAAGTGGCAGAAATTAATTTAAAATTAATTCCCGCTGTCAAAACAAAAAGCGTGTTTTTAAGAGATAATAACTATCAAAAGATTGACACTTGTTTATGTTCGGTTTAATTGTAAAATTATGTCCAATGACCAAAATTATATTAAATGGTAAAAATATATTCTAAATATACTTTAAAACAACTCAAATTCATAATTTATCACTATTAATTATTTTGATTAAAAAAGTTGTTTTTAATTAAAATTTATTAATTTTCACTATTCATCAAAATATGAAAGTTATCCAAAAAGTACCAAAATTTCACCCTAGGCTAATTTCAATATTAAGAATCCAAAAATGAAGTCCATTTTGAGAGATAGAATTTATAAAATTTCAAAAAGTAGGTATTACTATTCATAACGGCTAGTTTGATTAGTTATGGTGTTTTAAAATCTCGAAGTTGTGTACAATGCACGCCATTGCATTATTCGAAAGGAAACATACCGAGGAAACTTGGGGTGTTACATTCTCCCCTCCTTCAATAAATTGTGTCCTCGCAATTTTTAAAATTTTTCTTGGGAATATAATGGAAAGTCCCACATCGGAAAAAGAGCCAATAAAACTATCACTTTAAAAGAAAGAAAGAGAGGTATAAGGGTCATCCAAGATAACCCATACTAGGATTCCATGTAAGAAAACATGGATATGGATGATAAACTAAGTGTCAAGTTCTGATGGAGAGGGATAGAAATCATGATCAGGAGAAAGTTAACAATGAGAAAACCAAAAACTTGTGTTGGGACAAATGACCATTAGTCTCCTAGTAGGAAAGTAAACGGACAACATTTTTTTTTTAAAATTACATTACATAAGGAAGAGGAATTTATTTATGATATTGACTAAGAAAATTATGAGATATACTTACATTTTAAGTAAATTTTCATTCTTTAATAAATTTCCACCACTAACTCAATTTTTTTTAAACGATGAGTATTCAAGAAGACTTGGTCACACTGGAAGAGCTAGAATAAACTTCTATAGAATCACATGATCCATGCAGGATAAACCATATATTTACATTGTCTTTGAAGATTAATCAAAACCAAAATGGTTAGTGAATGATCTAATGATCCCCCAAAGGGATATTCATTGAGATAAATATGAACTAATCTTAATTTCTAAAGTTAAACCAACAATACCCCAAAGTTAAATAGATATCATTCAATAACCAATTGTCCTTAAAATCCTTTAATATAATCCAAACTAATATTGAAACCCAAATCATAGAAGAATTTGATTATGTAGTCTCCCATGTTACATTGTATCTCCAAATGACATCAAATACTCTTAAAGTCACATACTTAAAAGTAATTAACATCATCACATATTCTCTGTTATAGGTTAATAATTTCCATAAATAACCCAAATCACTATAAATCAACAATAAAAACGTAGATAAAAATCCACCATTACTCTACAAATGAAACCCCATTGTATTCTATTTTCCTTGGGCATATAGTGTTTCCAACAAAGCAAACATCTTCCAAAATAACATTTATCACTTAATCACCAAATCATTTTCCTATACCAAGGGTATTCATTTGATAAGACATAAGAACCCAAATCATCTTATTATTGATCAATAAAATCATTTAACAAAAAAAATAGTCACATTAACCAGGGACTTCACGTAGTCCAGTGGTAGGCGATAAATCCCAATCGCACTTTGGTTGTGGATTCGATTCCCACAGCTTTGTTCGACGCGACGGGTTGTCACACGGTCTACGTGTTGTCCTTTTTCAAAAACTATATTTTATAATATTACCAAAATGAGATAAATTCCTCAAAATAACATAATTTAATCACAAATGTTATATCATACTTTGCATTTTTATCCCAAATTATAATAACTTATAATTTTCTCAAACCCCAATGATCATATAAAACCAAATGGTTATTTATACCTATATCCACAAGAGAAGAGACAATTCTTCTTCAAATATCATTCTCACATGGCAAACTGCGGGGTTAAAAATACAAGAGAAAATTATTCCAAAGTACCCCTCAACAAGGAGTGCTAATACTTTTTAAGTTTTTCTCCAACCATTTATTTCCACATATCTTCTTCTTTGACCAAGAAAATATCCTATAGAATAGGACATTCACTCGGGTAATGGCCAGGTCCCCTACATTTACGGAAAATGACTGTAAATGGACTCTTGGGACCATTTTTATCTTCTTCCATAGTACTCTTCATTTTTCTTCGTCAATTCTTCACTTTATGTCCTTCCTTCCCGCACGTAAAACATTTCGTTGTCCCATTGAGACACTTTCCTGGGTGTCTCTTTCCACATTTCCTGCATGATGAAAATTGAGGTTTCTTTTCTCCATGGTCTCCATTGCTGGAGATCTTACCATTTATCACCCTTCTCTTCCTTGTTGAGTCTGGGAGTTGGTTAATATATATGTTGTTGATCATATTTTTGGAAAACTGATTTGGCATAAAGACGATATCTTTTACGCCTATCAACATTCCATTTTGTTTCTCATTTCCACCACCGTTCCCACCTTGTACATCATTCTCAAAGTCACTATGACTTCCTTGGAATCCAGCCATTGACTAAAACCAGAAAGCATTGTGTGAGTAATAGTAGTCGTAAAATAATTTAGAGATTAAAATGTCACCATATTCTCAATTTGAAACATATTAGGATTAACCAAGGTCATTTACTCTCATCTTATGTATATATTACTTAAATCGGTTTGTAAAGAAAATGTAAATTATCCTAAGCATATCCCCCGGGAGTGTCGTAACCAAGAGTGCAGCAAGGCCCGTTGTCGTGCACCAGTTCCCGTTCGAGTCTAGGTCAAAGCGGTGTTTTCGGGTTTTACCCCTAGGTACATCTGTGCCAGAGCCGCCTCTACCTGCTCGTATCCAAATAGGGATGTATTTCTCGGAAAACTCACAAAATCTTTACAATACCAAAATTCTCGGAAGTTCTTTTATACTAATCCTCAAAGTTCATATTAGGTCAACGTTCTCTAATCAGAGTTTATCTAAATCTAGCTTCCATGGTTTGTACTAAACTTCCTCTGATACCAACTGTAACGCCCCGACCCTAGTTACCTAGAGTCGGTGCATTATTACATAACATTGGCATGATCACGAGAAAGATCAAGTCTCGAAAGACCGATTAGTTTAGTAGCCTTGGAATAACTAGATACATCCATAATTTTTTACATTACATCATAAAAAAACATCTTGTCTTCATATCCCCTCATACTATCCCTGTAGGTCATTCATAAATTACTTCTTCATAATCCTGGGAAAAATAAAACATTGAAAGGGGTGAGCTCAGATGCTCAGTAAGGATAACATTATAGCAGAAGCTTTCACAAATAAGAATAAACACTTAAGGCAATTTATAACTAAAACAAAAGCCTTTTAAACTTGAACTTCAGCATAAAATGGCAAAGGTAAAATGAAATAATGCCATTTACTTACTCACATGGATATTCTACTAGTCGAATGATCACATGAAAAATCAATATCCACTTTCATAATGTTGGAATGCATAATGCCAGACTATCATAACAACTTAGCCAAGGCCTCGTGCCAAGACTACAAATAAGATTTTGTCAAGGCCTTATGCCAAGACACTAGTTTGTCTCATGAGACCTAACGATGCATCGAGGAGCTATAGCGGGCTCCACCTGTCACTTATTAAGTCCAATTAATTCCTCATATGAACATGTTTAAACATAACATAAACATTCGTATTAAAACTAGCATACGAAATGTCAATACTTTTACCACAAACCATGAATGGTATAAAAACAGCGCATCCACAGTCAAACATGACTCATTCGATACAATATGGAAGATTGTATTGTATCACTTTAACCTCAATCAAGAATAATGAATTATGCTGACATAAATGAAAATAATCATCAAAACTATTTGAGAGAATTATCCCCCTTTTCTTGAAAACATTTAAAAGTCACACTATTTGTCAAGAAGCCATTTAAAAGTAGATTTTTGAATCAAAGTGTCCCATACCACTTTGAAACTTTTTAAAAGGAGTTTTAATTTCTAAAACATTAATGTCCATATAAATAAATCCTTAAAACCATTTTTAAAACATGGACATTAATGAGCAAGATTTAGAAGAATAAGTCTTTAAAACATTTAAAAATGGTATTTTAGTTAGAGATTCTAACCAAAAGAGACACTTGAATACAAATAATTGAGGTAATTAAAACTTTGTAATATCATGAGAATAAAGGGATTCATGACATACTATGTCAAAGTACATTATATACACCACATAAAAGTGATTTGGTGTATATCAACAAAGAAGTCTCAATGGAATGTAAATTGAGAAGAAATCTCTCATAAAGGCCGTATCCTTAGGTTAAGGATAAATCAACGACATAATTATGAGTGAAAAATATAAATACACTAATATGATTGGATATTCAGTGTAAAACAATCAAAGGATATTCACACATATTCTTGTAAAAACAACACCAACGAATTGGATGTTTAACTCAACAAATTGTGAATGAGCTAAAATTACTCTTATCAAATTCATATCAATGACTTGAGAATTACCAATGAGTGATTATGTGTATCAAACTTATATCCACAGGAAGGGGAGTGGAAATTATGACATAATCAAATGAATAGTGATTCCACACATAATCATGGAGTAATATAATCAATGAAATATGCGTAATGCCAAATGAGTGGGAATTGAAATCTCAAATTCCCTTACCGATTAGGTAACATACGAAACATACACCCATGAAAGAAGTATCATACCATGATGATGTAAATACCCATAAATTAAAGTATATTACACAATGAATACAATCATGGGCAGTACACATACACCACATGCAATAATTAAGTGGTGATCAATGGAAATCTCACGAAATTAAAAGTGAGATAAGAAACCCCTTACCACGTTAATCAACTGAGTCGTATGGCCAAAAGTTAATAACCACCAAATGATTTACAGAATAACATGAATATAAATAGAATCATGAATATATATCAAATGGCAGTACACAATACACCACTTTCAATAATTTAGTGGCGAAAAATGGAAATCTCACGGAATTGAAAGTGAGATAAGAAAATCCCTTACTTTGTACTTTTTCCTTGGTCGATGGTAGGTTTACCTCCTGTATAATAGTGAAATAATTGTTATTGAATTATACAAGAATAATTTACTTTAATATGATATCATATATGATCTTTTAACATTGATTTGTTAATTATATCTTAGAATTATCGTCATTTCGGGTGTTAACGGGTTCATTTTACTTTATATTCTTTGTTATGTGAGCCATATTCGTTATTAATGGGATGTATATTATTCATATCCAGAATGATATCAAGTCCTTAGATACTATTTTTAAATCATCAAATGATAATTATACTTGAATGGATATGATGGACAATGAATCTCATCGCGTTCGTGGAGACGGTAGTCCGTACATACGCACGAGCGACAATATCATTATTTTGATATTAAAATAATATATAATTGGATTTTATATCATATATACAGAATAATTATCATGTTATATTTATTATTTACATGAGTTACACATCATTATTATACCCATCCAAATAATAATATATTGAATAACAATTACACCACGACGTGGAGACGGTAAGCCGTACGTACGCACGTATGGTGACATGTTATTCAAAGGATGGATAGAATACTGAATATGGTTGTACCATATTTATAATAACATCACAGTATATATATGATACTGGAGTTATTATTTTATAATGGAAATAACAAAGAAAGAGGAAGTGGAAGAAGAAAGGAACTTGAAAAGGGGTGGTGAAAACATTACCTCTTCTTCGGGTTCTTCCTCTTGATTTGATCAAAAGGGCTCCTTAGGTTGGATTTCTGATCAAAATAAGGCCTCTAGGTTGTAGTGAGGGAAGTTTAGATAGTATTTGGGCAGGTTTTTGCCGAACCAAAGGGCTTTGAAGGTGTCAAGAAATGAGAAGGAGGAGTGTCATTTTATAAGAGGGGTGAGGGGCACCTTTGGAAAAGCTAGAGATATTAGTTTATAATAAATTCATATTCGGTTTCCAATGGCTCAAAAGTTGACTATTCAAATGTTAAGGTGGGGATGGGTCGAAAACAACTCAACCAGTAGAATTTAGACAGGTTTGGGTACTTATATTAACCTTATCCATAAGTATTAACTCTAAGTTAATTAGTTTCACTTTTACAATGTCTCTTTGTATTTTTATATTATATGGTTAATAAACTTACCATATACATACAAGAGACCCCCAAGTGGTCCATTGATGATACACCTATCATGATATAAGTCTCTTGGCCGAACCTTAGATTTTTATGAATTTAATATCAATTAATAATATAATATTTTTTTTAAAAACTCTTTTATGTCAATTTTGACACTATTCAATAGTTGATTTTTGTGAAACCCATAACAGATTGATTACTTCAAACAAAGTCAATTAAATAAATACTAATATATCATATTATCTTAGAAAATTATTTTAATTCATTAAAAGTATAATATTATATTTATTTGGGTATTTTTAATATCAATTAATTTGATTTTTCACTATTATAGTAATTACTGCATCATCATTGTGTCATATATAAATTAAATTATTTAATGTCTAAAAAATATAAATAAAATATCATTATGTAGGAAATAGTTTTATCTTTCTAAGGAATATTTATAATCTAAAATCAAACATATATAACCCTCTGTAAAAATTGTTTTGTTAAAAGATATATGTTTGTGTCATTTTTGTATTTATTTTAACCTAATTAAAATAAAGTGTCATTATCACTTACAAGTGGATCCATGGGGTCCCAAAAGAGACCCAAAGATTCCCATGGTCGACCATGTATCAACCAATAGGGTTAAGACACGTTTTAGGGTAATTTAGTATTATTATAATATTATTTTTAACCCTTATTTACCGGATTTACCCTTAACCATGGTAAATAATATATTTACCGCAGTAATTATTCAAAATGTCTAAAAATAAAAGTTACCTATTTACACAATTTGAACATCCTGATTCCAAATATGGAATCCATTTTTCTAAATTCAAAACACAGAAGTGGCAGAAATTAATTTAAAATTAATTCCCGCTGTCAAAACAAAAAGCGTGTTTTTAAGAGATAATAACTATCAAAAGATTGACACTTGTTTTTGTTCGGTTTAATTGTAAAATTATGTCCAATGACCAAAATTATATTAAATGGTAAAAATATATTCTAAATATACTTTAAAACAACTCAAATTCATAATTTATCACTATTAATTATTTTTATTAAAAAAGTTGTTTTTAATTAAAATTTAGTAATTTTCACTATTCATCAAAATATGAAAGTTATCCAAAAAGTACCAAAATTTCACCCTAGGCTAATTTCGATATTACGAAGACAAAAATGAAGTCCATTTTGAGATATAGAATTTATAAAATTTTAAAAAGTAGGTATTACTATTCATAACGGCTAGTTTGATTGGTTATGGTGTGTTAAAATCTCAAAGTTGTGTACAATGCACGACATTGCATTATCGAAAGGAAACATACCGAGGAAACATGGGGTGTTACATTCTCCCCTCCTTCAATAAATTGCATCCTCGCAATTTTTAAAATTTTTCTTGGGAATATAATGGAATGCCCCACATCGGAAAAAGAGCCAATAAAACTATCACTTAAAAAGAAAGAAAGAGAGGTATAAGGGTCATCCAAGATAACCCATACTAGGATTCCATGTAAGAAAACATGGATATGGATGATAAACTAAGTGTCAAGTTCTGATGGAGAGGGATAGAAATCATGATCAGGAGAAAGTTAACAATGAGAAAACCAAAAACTTGTGTTGGGACAAACGACCATTAGTCTCCTAGTAGGAAAGTAAACATACAACATTTTTTTTAAAATTACATTACATAAGGAAGAGGATTTCATTTATGATATTGACTAAGAAAATTATGAGATATACTTACATTTTAAGTAAATTTTCATTCTTTAATAAATTTCCACCATTAACTCAATTTTTTTTTAAATGATGAGTATTCAAGAAGACTTGGTCACACTGGAAGAGCTAGAATAAACTTCTATAGAATCCCATGATCCATGCAGGATAAACCATATATTTACATTGTCTTTGAAGATTAATCAAAACCAAAATGGTTAGTGAATGATCTAATGATCCCCCAAAGGGATATTCATTGAGATAAATATGCACTAATCTTAATTTCTAAAGTTAAACCAACAATACCCCAAAGTTAAATAGATACCATTCAATAACCAATTGTCCTTTAAATCCTTTAATATAATCCAAACTAATATTGAAACCCAAATCATAGAAGAATTTGATTATGTAGTCTCCCATGTTACATTGTATCTCCAAATGACATCAAATACTCTTAAAGTCACATACTTAAAAGTAATTAACATCATCACATATTCTCTGTTATAGGTTAATAATTTTCATAAATAACCCGAATCACTATAAATCAACAATAAAAACGTAGATAAAAATCCACCATTACTCTACAAATGAAACCCCATTGTATTCTATTTTCCTTGGGCATATAGTGTTTCCAACAAAGCGAACATCTTCCAAAATAACATTTATCACTTAATCACCAAATCATTTTCCTATACCAAGGGTATTCATTTGATAAGACATAAGAACCCAAATCATCTTATTATTGATCAATAAAATCATTTAACAAAAAAAATAGTCACATTAACCAGGGACTTCACGTAGTCCAGTGGTAGGCGATAAATCCCAATCGCACTTTGGTTGTGGGTTCGATTCCCACAGCTTTGTTCGACGCGACGGGTTGTCACACAGTCTACGTGTTGTCCTTTTTCAAAAACTAAATTTTATAATATTACCAAAATGAGATAAATTCCTCAAAATAACATAATTTAATCACAAATGTTATATCATACTTTGCATTTTTATCCCAAATTATAATAACTTATAATTTTCTCAAACCCCAATGATCATATAAAACCAAATGGTTATTTATACCTATATCTACAAGAGAAGAGAAAATTCTTCTTCAAATATCATTCTCACATGGCAAACTGTGGGGTTAAAAATACAAGAGAAATTTATTCCAAAGTACCCCTCAACAAGGAGTTCTAATACTTTTTAAGTTTTTCTCCAACCATTTATTTCCACATATCTTCTTCTTTGACCAAGAAAATATCCTATAGAATAGGACATTCACTCGGGTAATGGCCAGGTCCCCTACATTTACGGCAAATGACTGTAAATGGACTCTTGGGACCATTTTTATCTTCTTCCATAGTACTCTTCATTTTTCTTTGGCAATTCTTCACTTTATGTCCTTCCTTCCCGCACGTAAAACATTTCGTCGTCCCATTGAGACACTTTACTGGGTGTCTCTTTCCACATTTCCTGCATGATGAAAATTGAGGTTTCTTTTCTCCATGGTCTCCATTGCTGGAGATCTTATCATTTATCACCTTTCTCTTCCTTGTTGAGTCTGGGAGTTGGTTAATATATATGTTGTTGATCATATTTTTGGAAAACTGATTTGGCATAAAGACGATATCTTTTTCGCCTATCAACATTCCATTTTGTTTCTCATTTCCACCACCGTTCCCACCTTGTACATCATTCTCAAAGTCACTATGACTTCCTTGGAATCCAGCCATTGACTAAAACCAGAAAGCATTGTGTGAGTAATAGTAGTCGTAAAATAATTTAGAGATTAAATGTCACCATATTCTCAATTTGAAACATATTAGGATTAACCAAGGTCATTTACTCTCATCTTATGTATATATTACTTAAATCGGTTTGTAAAGAAAATGTAAATTATCCTAAGCATATACCCCGGGAGTGTCGTAACCAAGAGTGCAGCAAGGCCCGTTGTCGTGCAACAGTTCTCGTTCGAGTCTAGGTCAAAGAGGTGTTTTCGGGTTTTACTCCTAGGTACATCTGTGCCAGAGCCGCCTCTACCTGCTCGTATCCAGACAGGGATGTATTGCTCGGAAAACTCACAAAATCTCAACAATACCAAAATTCTCTGAAGTTCTTTTATACTAATCCTCAAAGTTCATCTTAGGTCAACGTGCTCTAATCAGAGTTTATCTAAATCTAGCTTCCAAGGTTTGTACTAAACTTCCTCTGATACCAACTGTAACGCCCCGACCCTAGTTACCTAGAGTCGGTGCATCATTACATAACATTGGAATGATCACGAGAAAGATCAAGTCTCGAAAGACCGATTAGTTTAGTAGCCTTGTAATAACTAGATACATCCATAATTTTTTACATTACATCATAAAAAAAACATCTTGTCTTCATATCCCCTCATACTATCCCTGCAGGTCATTCATAAATTACTTCTTCATAATCCTGGGAAAAATAAAACATTGAAAGGGGTGAGCTCAGATGCTCAGTAAGGATAACATTAGAGCAGAAGCTTTCATAAATAAGCATAAACACTTAAGGCAATTTATAACTAAAACAAAAGCCTTTTAAACTTGAACTTCAGCATAAAATGGAAAAGGTAAAATGAAATAATGCCATTTACTTACTCACATGGATATTCTACTAGTCGAATGATCACATGCAATATCAAT
The DNA here is from genome assembly GCA_963277665.1 of Viscum album. Taxonomy (NCBI): domain Eukaryota; kingdom Viridiplantae; phylum Streptophyta; class Magnoliopsida; order Santalales; family Viscaceae; genus Viscum; species Viscum album. The sequence goes on from OY728156.1 coordinate 74,442,466, forward strand.
ATCCACTTTCATAATGTTGGAATGCATAATGCCAGACTATCATAACCACTTAGCCAAGGCCTCGTGCCAAGACTACAAATAAGATTTTGTCAAGGCCTTGTGCCAAGACACTAGTTTGTCTAATGAGACCTACCGATGCATCGAGGAGCTATAGCGGGCTCCACCCGTCACTTATTGAGTCCAATGAATTCCTCATATGAACATGTTTAAACATAACATAAACATTCGTATTAAAACTAGCATACGAAATGTCAATACTTTAACCACAAACCATGAATGGTATAAAAACAGCGCATCCACAGTCAAACATGACTCATTCGATACAATATGGAAGATTGTATTGTATCACATTAACCTCAATCAAGAATAATGAATGATGTTGAAATAAATGAAAATAATCATCAAAACTATTTGAGAGAATTATCCCCCTTTTCTTGAAAACATTTAAAAGTCACACTATTTGTCAAGAAGCCATTTAAAAGTAGATTTTTGAATCAAAGTGTCCCATACCACTTTGAAACTTTTTAAAAGGAGTTTTAATTTCTAAAACTTTAATGTCCATATAAATAAATCCTTAAAACCATTTTTAAAACATGGACATTAATGAGCAAGATTTAGAAGAATAAGTCTTTAAAACATTTAAAAATGGTATTTTAGTTAGAGATTCTTACCAAAAGAGACACTTGAATACAAATAATTGAGGTAATCAAAACTTTGTAATATCATGTGAATAAAGGGATTCATGATATACTATGTCAAAGTACATTATATACACCACATTAAAGTGATTTGGTGTATATCAACAAAGAAGTCTCAATGGAATGTAAATTGAGATGAAATCTCTCATAAATGCCGTATCCTTAGGTTAAGGATAAATCAATGACATAATTATGTGTGACAAATATAAATACATGAAATATGATTGGATATTCAGTGTAAAACAATCAAAGGATATTCACACATATTCTTGTAAAAACAACACCAACGAATTGGATGTTTAACTCAACAAATGGTGAATGAGTTAAAATTACTCTTATCAAATTCATATCAATGACTTGAGAATTACCAATGAGTGATTATGTGTATCAAACTTATATCCATAGGAAGGGGAGTGGAAATTATGACATAATCAAATGAATAGTGATTCCACACATAATCATGGAGTAATATAATCAATGAAATATGCGTAAAGCCAAATGAGTGGGAATTGAAATCTAAAATTCTCTTACCGATTAGGTAACATACGAAACATACACCCATGAAAGAAGTTTCATACCATGATGATTTAAATACCCATAAATTAAAGTATATTACAGAATGAATACAATCATGGGCATTACACATACACCACATGCAATAATTAAGTGGTGATCAATGTAAATCTCACGAAATTAAAAGTGAGATAAGAAACCCCTTACCACGTTAATCAACGGAGTCGTATGGACAAAAGTTAATAACCACCAAATTATTTATAGAATAACATGAATATAAATAGAATCATGAATATATATCAAATGGCAGTACACAATACACCACTTTCAATAATTTAGTGGCGAAAAATGGAAATCTCACGGAATTGAAAGTGAGATAAGAAAATCCCTTACTTTGTACTTTTTCCTTGGTCGATGGTAGGTTTACCTCCTGTATAATGGTGAAATAATTGTTATTTAATTATACAAGAATCATTTACTTTAATATGATATCATATATGATCTTTTAACATTGATTTGTTAATAATATCTTAGAATTATCGTCATTTCGGGTGTTAACGGGTTCATTTTACTTTATATTCTTTGTTATTTGAGCCATATTCGTTATTAATGGGATGTATATTATTCATATCCAGAATGATATCAAGTACTTAGATACTATTTTTAAATCATCAAATGATAATTATACTTGAATGGATATGATGGACAAGGAATCTTATCGCGTTCGTGGAGACGGTAGTCCGTACATACGCACGAGCGACAATATCATTCTTTTGATATTAAAATAATATATAATTGGATTTTATATCATATATACAGAATAATTAACATGTTATATTTATTATTTACATGAGTTACACATCATTATTATAACCATCCAAATAATAATATATTGAATAACAATTACACCACGACGTGGAGACGGTAAGCCGTACGTACGCACGTATGGTGACATGTTATTCAAAGGATGGATAGAATACTGAATATGGTTGTACAATATTTATAATAAAATCACAGTATATATATGATACTGGAGTTATTATTTTATAATGGAAATAACAAAGAAAGAGGAAGTGGAAGAAGAAAGGAACTTGAAAAGGGGTGGTGAAAACATTACCTCTTCTTCGGGTTCTTCCTTTTGATTTGATCAAAAGGGCTCTTCAGGTTGGCTTTTTGATCAAACTAAGGCCTCTAGGTTGTAGTGAGGGAAGTTGAGATAGTATTTGGGCAGGGTTTGGCCGAACCAAAGGGCTTTGAAGGTGTGAAGAAATGAGAAGGAGGAGTGCCCTTTTATAAGAGGGGTGAGGGGAACCTTTGGAAAAGCTAGAGATATTAGTTTATAATAAACTCATATTCGGTTTCCAATGGCTCCAAAGTTTACTATTCAAAGGTTAAGGTGGGGATGGGTTGAAAACAACTCATCCAATAGAATTTAGACAGGTTTGGGTACTTATATTAACCTTATCTTTAAGTATTAACTCTAAGTTAATTAGTTTCACTTTTACAATGTCTCTTTGTATTTTTATATTATATGGTTAATAAACTTACCATATACATACAAGAGACCCACAAGTGGTCCATTAATGATACGCCTATCATGATATAAGTCTCTTGGCCGATCCTTAGATTTTTAGGAATTTAATATCAATTAATAATATAATATTTTTTTTTAAACTCTTTTATGTCAATTTTGACACTATTCAATAGTTGATTTTTGTGAAACCCATAACAGATTTATTAGTTCGAACAAAGTCAATTAAATCAATACTAATATATCATATTATCTTATAAAATTATTTTAATTAATTAAAAGTTTCATATTAAATTTATTTGGGTATTTTTAATATCAATTATTTTGATTTTTCACTATTATAGTAATTATTCCATCATCATTGTGTCATAAATAAATTATATTATATAATGTATAAAAAATATAAATAAAATATCATTATGTAGGAAATCTTTTTATCTTTCTAAATAATATTTATAATCTAAAATCCAACATATATAACCCTCTGTAACAATTGTTTTGTTAAAGGATATATGTTTGTGTCATTTTTGTATTTATTTTAACCTAATTAAAATAAAGTGTCATTATCACTTACAAGTGGATCCATGGGGTCCCAAAATAGACCCAAAGATTCCCATGGTCGACCATGTATCAACCAATAGGGCTAAGACAAGTTTTAGGGTAATTTATTATTATTATAATATTATTTTTTAACCCTTATTTACCGGATTTACCCTTAACCATGGTAAATAAAATATTTACCGCAGTAATTATTCTAAATGTCTAAAAATAAAAGTTACCTATTTACACAATTTGAACATCCTGATTCCAAATATGGAATCCATTTTTCTAAATTCAAAACACAGAAGTGGCAGAAATTAATTTAAAATTAATTCCCGCTGTCAAAACAAAAAGCGTGTTTTTAAGAGATAATAACAATCAAAAGATTGACACTTGTTTATGTTTGGTTTAATTGTAAAATTATGTCCAATGACCAAAATTATATTAAATGGTAAAAATATATTCTAAATATACTTTAAAACAACTCAAATTAATAATTATCACTATTAATTATTTTGATTAAAAAAGTTGTTATTAATTAAAATTTAGTAATTTTCACTATTCATCAAAATATGAAATTTATCCAAAAAGTACCAAAATTTCACCCTAGGATAATTTCGATATTAAGAATCCAAAAATGAAGTCCATTTTGAGAGATAGAATTTATAAAATTTTAAAAAGTAGGTATTTCTATTCATAACGGCTAGTTTGATTGGTTATGGTGTGTTAAAGTCTCGAAGTTGTGTACAATGCACGCCATTGCATTATTTGAAAGGAAACATACTGAGGAAACTTGGGGTGTTACACAAGGGTTAGTGATGATCAACATGAGAAACCACTTAAGGAAAAGGACAAAGGTAAGTCACATGCGATCACCATTGGCGATGTTGAATATGATAACGATGTGGTGGAATGATTAAGTGTTTATGTAATGGGATTCCAAAATAATGTTGTATATAGTATCGTGGAATATTGGAATATTTATGTATTGGTCTACTGTGGTTTTCAATAATTTTATGGTACCGGTAACCATGGAAAGTTATTGAGATATTTTTGGAAAAGAAGATGATATGCGCATAATGAAGGTAAAACAATAAAATGAAATATTTGACAGTATTCATTAGCTCATAATTGATATAAGGACTAAGTGATATCATGGTTTGAGTATATAGAATTTTGAGGATTTTGGTATGTGGAAAGTGTTAACTTTTAGCTGCATTAATGTTTTCACTAAGGTTCAATGGGTATTCAAGAGAATACATGATTAAGGCCTTTGATTGTTTGGAATGTGACCAAGAAGACATATCTTATGATATATGGGGATCAATGATGGTATTAAATATCTGGTAATCGTTTTCACTATATTATGAGAGTGGACTGAAGTATTATGGATAAGCCTAAAGATTGGAATGGAATATGTTGGACATAAGTTAGTATTGTTTAAGGATAGAAGTTTTTCGATATTATTGATGGGATGTTATAGTAATATAGTTTTAGAAAAAGGACAACCTGCAGGATGTGCGATAGCCCATCACGTCGGACAAGGCTGTGAGAATTGAACCCACAACCGAAGTGTGACTGGCCTTTATCGCCTACCACTGGCCTACAGGAAGTCCCTGTTTAGTAGAAACTAGTTTTATTATATTAAGCAGTATGATATATGAAATATAAGTCCATTTTAGGAACCATATATGATTAATCTCACTATAGATGGACTTATGTATTTTTGATAACTTTTATAACCTTTTGTTTGAGACAGATGGAATGACCCATCATTCTATCACATGATCTGGTAACACATAACGAATAACAAATTCAACTTCATTTCATTAAGGGATGAAGTGGAAATTGTTCAATTAACGAACAACAGTGAGACTGTACCAAAATCATGTAATTATTTCTTTTAATTCATCAACTTTAGGGAAATGATCTTGAAAACCAAAAAATGTTGTCCTAGTTCCCTTATATCCGATGAATCAGATGGTACCTTAGATCATCACAAATATATTTATTTGTGATTGCTGGCTTTTCCATAGCCATGTTCTCTACCACTCTCTATCAGAACATAATGGTTAGATTTCTCTTCCATATCCATATTTTCACCTATATGGAAACCTAGTGATTAGTATATTTGGGTAACTGTTAAATTTCATACTTTTGTTTTTAAAGATTTTTTTTGGTATTCCTTTTTATGATGTGGGTTTCTATCAAAGAAACTTTCTAATAGTAAACCATTTATAACCTCGACAAATTTTGAGGGAGAAATTCAATTTAAGGGGGGTAGAATGTAACACCCCAAGATTTTATGAAAAATATTCTTTTTAATTTCAATAATGTCTTATGTTGTACTCTACACCTAAAGGATCCTGCTCAACACGCATCTTTGACTTGCCCTGCATTACATGCAATCGCGACCTTCCTCGATAGCGTGTGTAGTACACAATACCGAGTTTCACTAAACAATGATATGCTATTAAAATATTATTAAAACTAGTCGTTATGAATAGTAATAACCTCATTTTAAAATTTTAGAAATTTTACCTCTCAAAATGGACTTCATTTTTGGATTCAGAGTATCGAATTTAGCTTAAGGTGAAATTTTGGTACTTTTCGGATAACTTTTATATTCTGATGATTAGTGAAAATTACTAAATTTTAATTAAAAAAAACTTTTTAAATCAAAATAATTAATAGTGATAAATTATTAATTTGAGTGGTTTTAAAGTATATTTAGAATATATTCTTACAATTTAATATAATGTTGGTCATTGGATGTAATTTCACATTTAAACCAGTTATAAACAAGTGTCAATCTTTTGATAGTTATTATCTCTTAAAAACACGACATTTGTTTTGACGACCGGAATTAATTTTTAAATTAGTTAATGTATCTAATATGTTTTGAATTTGGTAAAATAGAAATCATTTTTGAGTTCATAATATCAAATATATCTTAGGCCTAATTTTTGGTATTTTTCTGGAAACTTTCATTTTTTAATAAATAGTGAAACCACTAAGTGGTAGTAAAAAAATGACTTTTTCATAAAACATAATTTTACCGCTTCTGTGAGTGGAATTTCAAAAATCTGAGAGACACGGTTGATGTCAGTAAGTAAAATGTGGTTCAATGAGATGAAAATAATTTTTTTGTGAATAGTAACTTTTTACTTTTTTTTACCACGGTTAAAAGTAAATAGGGTAATTAAGGGTAAAAATGATATTATTCTTATCCTAACACATTCCTAATTCTATTGGATAAGTGTAATTCGACAAAAAACAACTTTAGGAATAAAATATGACCATTTAGGCCCACTTGGATTAGATTAAGACATTTATTATTATTTAATTCAAAGAAGAGTTAAAAGAGTTAAAATCAAAGTTTATTTACTAATACATTTTTAATATAGGGTTATACATAAGATAAATTCGATTGTAAATATTCATTAGAAATCTATTAAGATTTTATACTTAATGATATTTTATTTATAATTTTTAGACATTAAATAATTTAATTTATTTATGACACAATGATGATGCAGTAATTACCATAATAGTGAAAAAATTGAATAATTGATATTATAAATACCCAAATAAATATAATTTGATACTTTTTATAAATTCCACTAATTTTATAGGTTAATATGACATGTTAGTATTGATTTAATTAACTTTTTTCGAACTAATTATTCTATTATGATTTTCACAAAAATCAATTACTAAATAGTGTCAAAATTGACATAAAATAGTTTTTAAAACAAATATTATATTATAATTTGTTATTTTATTACTAAAAATCTAAGGTTCGGAAAAATGACTTAGATAAGGTTATATATATTAATAATAAACAACTTGGGGTTCTTTTGGCTTGTTTTAGTAAGTTTATTAACCTTATAATGTAAGAACACAAGAAGACACGGTAAAAGTAAAATTATTTAACTTAATGTTAAATCTAAATGATAAGGTTACAATAGGAACCTAAACATGTCTATATTCTATTGGATGAGAGTATTTCGATCCCTACCCACCTTAGCTTCGAAATAAATCAATTTGGAGCTATTTAAAACCGAATATAACTTTATAATAAAATAATATTTTTAGTTTTCCAAAGGAGCCCCTCTCCTCCCTTATAAAAGGGCACCTCCTCTCTCTCTTCCTCACACAACATTGAGCCTTCAAGATCGGCCAACCCCTGAAAACGTTTCTTCTCCACTTCCCTAGAATCATACTAGAGGTTCTGGTATTCCTCAGAGACCAATTTTAGTGCCATAAAAGGAGATCTCAAAGAGGCGCTTCAAAGAAGAGGTAATGTCCGTTACCGATTCTTTCAACTTTATTTCTTCTTCCACTTCTTCTTCTTAGTTTTTTTTCATTATGAAGTAATAACATCAGTATCACTAATATACTGATATGTTATTATAATTATGGAACAACCCTATTTCACCATCTCTCCATCCTACGGAAAACGAAATCACAGCGCGTGTGTACGTACGGAATACCATCTCCACGCCGTGGTGAAATCTATTTTCCACCACCACCATACTTGGATGGGTATAATGGTGCAAATAATGACTATATATGACTATTATAAAGTGATATTGATTCTGAAATAGTATAAATACACTCAAATTGAATTCCACGATCATAGGAATGATATCATCACTCATGCGTACGTACGGAATACCGTCTCCACGATGTGATGCGACTCGTTCTACATGATCTTCATTTTATAATGATTATATAAATGAATTGAATGAATTAATATGATATATATTACACTAATACCATTCTGGAAATGAGGTATCTATAACCTAAAGTGAAGAATAATTATTTATTAGACAAAACACGCATAAGAACAAAAAGTAATAAACACCCGAATAACAAGTAGTGATGAAATATTACTAAGAAGCTAAGAAATGACCATATATGATATCATAACAATAAGTATGATTATGGAATAATTCAATAACATTATTTAAATCATTATACAGGAGGTTCGGACACTTACGAAACAAATCGGACCTAAGGTAAGGGAAATATTACAATCTCATTTTTATCCAAGATTGTTTATACTTTGAAATTTACTGGGTTGTATTTTATTATCCACATCCATGTTTCCTCAATATGTAATATTATTTCCATCCACATAAAATTGTTTAAATCCAATTTTACCCTTCGGTGAGTTTTTAGTAAAAGATATGCAAGGAATCTTTTGTCATTTTTCGTACGAGGTAATTTTTGACTTTTCCGACAAAAGGACTTGAAGAATGTTTTTATTAACTTATACGGCATGAATGGATTTTTAAAACCAAATTTCCAAGAATCTTCCTTTACATGTTTTCAAGTTTATTTTTAATCAACATCTTTTAGTTTAAAATTGTATGACATGTTAAGAAAGGAAAAAAAATTAAGTAGAAAGGATATTTTCCTCAAGAATGGAGTTCAAGTGTTTTATCAAAATTATTTTCCATCTAAGATAATAAAGGGTTCTGTTTATATCCCTATTATTACATGGATTTTATTATGTTGTGATGGAAGTATTTTTTTATGAATTCTTTTATCTTATATGAATTGTTTTATGATGTCACGATGTTTAAAGATTCCCATTTTTATTACATGGGTTATGCTATGATGTATGGTTTATGATTTTGTGAAACACATAAGAATGGTATCATTATGAGATGGGTGGGACCTATATCTCTCTCCAATGCATTGGGTAAAGATTTTATATCTCATGAGATACACATTGTTGGAATGGTAGGTTATACCGGTTCAGTGAAACTGGACTGAAACGATGAGTGAACTCAGATCAGAAAGGACGTTGTCCACTAAGATAGTCTTGGAAATGAGTCTTGACTAATATGAAATTATTCTATATGATTATGTGTGTATGACACAAAGTTCATGTTTTAAGTTATGATTTTTGGGATTTCATTTCACTACAATGATTTATCCCATGTTATGAAATTATGCTCTCTTTTTCAGGTTAAGATTTCCAAAATGTTATGTTCTTATGAATATGATGGGATTGATATTTAATTTTTTTACCCTTACTGAGCATTTGAGCTCACCCTTTTATATTTTATTTTCCCCAGGATATAATGAAATGTTTTAGATAAAAAAGGGGAATATCTTTATGTGAGATGTTGAAGATCTTTCACCACGATTAGAAGATTATGTTTCAAGTTTCCAAAGACACTAAACTATTACGGTCCTTGTGTGTCTGTTTTTTTTATGTACTATGTATTCTCCAAAAGTAATGTAATTTCCATGTACGTCAGGCTTCGGGTATCTACACTAATACACATTAAAACACAACCAATAAAACAATTATTTTTCGAAATTATATGTAGATGAAAGTCACTAACTTTATGAAGGATGTGTCAAATATTCAAAAATATATTTTCTACTGAATTTGAACTACATAAAGTGCTTATGTGGAATGAAAAATAAAAAAATTACCATGATATTGTAATTATTTTGTGATTAATTTTCTGAAGATAATATCTATTAATCTTCTAATGAGATTAATAATGTTATTATTAATCATGGACTCAATCATACTAAGATACACATATGTCCCAATGAATTCATGGTTTTTGGAAAGAATATTTGAATTGATAAAAATTAAAAAATATGTTTTACTTCTAGATGGAAATAATTTTTTTTATATTATCCTAAATAAATGTACTTCCATAATGAAATTGAAAAATAAATTTTTTGTAAAGGTTTAGCATTTAATTGCATTAATAATTGGTTGAAAATGTTATCTATGTCAACTAAAACCACTGAAAATATAAATGTTCATGATTTTTATAATAATAATTATGATTTAATTATAATTTAAATATATTCAAATATTTTTAAACCCTCCAATTCAATACATCCATATTTCATATCTGACACTTGAAATATGAGCAGGGGATTGGTATCAGATGGATCCAATATTATTGGTACATTTAGTTTTAATTTTATTATATGATCAATAATTTTGATACCTTATAATCTACCTCCCAGGAAGGGTATTTGCAATGACCCTAAATTTTTAATAAATCTTGTTTCCTAATTTTGTGTGTTATTTTATTTTTCATACTCAACAAAATTATTTCATTTGATAACACGAGTATAATTAAAATCATATTGTTGGGTTTTGATTATTATATGACCATTAGTTAGTATGACCGTTGAAAACTGAATGTTATGACTTTTGTCTATAAATACAAGTGATCTTGGTTAATTAATATAGAAAGAAGATTTGATGGCCTCACCGAGTAGTCTTGGACCGATTGAAGCCCATCTAACAGAACTTGGGAAGGAGGTAGCACAACTGGGCTTGGCTCTGGACCAAACCCAAGCCGAACATCATCATGTGAAGATAGAACGTAATCGACTTCACGAGAAGTTCAAACTGATAGAAATTACTACTTGTGTGATGTTGGTCGAGCCTCCCTCAGATTATCTCACCTTAGCACACCTTACACTTAGGTCATATGCTGGTGTGATAAGGGGCTATGTAAGGAGACCGTAACTACCTTGTGTAATCCTTTGTTTTAAATAAAAAATTTAGATTTCTTCTTATGATGAATTTTATGAATTTAAAATGTCCGGATAAATATTGTATGCATATTTGTGGTAAATTTTAGAGAAAGGATATTTCAAAAAATGCTTATGTAAACCTTAAATAATTAAAAATGTGTAATGATCTTTAAAAAATGGTCTTCTACAATTATGTTCAGTAAAAAATTTAGAGTCTAATAATATGAACTTAATTTTTGATGAATAGTAATTTATGAATAGTGATTTTATGCTTAGGATTAGTAATGTGACTAAATGGATTAGTAATCTCACTTAAATAAAGCATTAATATAATATAGGCACCTTGATTAAGTAATGGGATTCAATAAAATGGTTAAATAACGGTTTCATAAATTATTAGTCAAGTATTGGTTTTTTCTGGTGAATAGTGTTTTTTAATTAAAAATTTAATTAAAAATATTTAGAAAATTATTTTTATAAAATGGATTCCATTTTTGAACTCAGAGCATTGATATTATGTTAAGGTAATTTTTGGGGATTTTTCTGGAAAAATGAATTTTCGGTGAATGTTATATTTATTTAAAAATTAAATTAAAAATGTTTAGAATTTTATTTTTATAAAATGGAGTTCATTTTTTAAATCATAGCATCGATATTTGGTTTAGGTGAAATTTTGGGATTTTTCTGAGAAAGTTGAATTTTTTATGATTAGTGAAAATACAGTTTTTAAGTTACGGGTATTTAATGACATCATTAAATGATGTATTAAGTATGTAATCAATATGGTAGACTTATGAATAGTAACATAAGGTATGATATGTCCCATGTGGTCAATACCATGGGAAAATACCATGGGAAAGCCCATGGTTTTTCCAAAACCACTAATGAGGTGTCCCTTGGCCATTAATGCCTTGTCCCCTCACTTTCCCTATAAATACCAATCCATCCTCTCATCCATTCGACTCCCAACTCCCCCCCAACGAAGATCTAGTCTCATTAACTCCCATGGAGTCCTCCCAAGGTTCCCCAAACCCTCAAGGTCCTAACCTTTGAGTTCTAAGAGTTACGTTTTAAGGTAAGGGATCCTACCTCCCTTTTTTTCAAGTAATCTCTTTTATGTCATTTCATTTATTCTCCATGTTATTATGTTGGAGGATGTTATTTTATATTCCTCTTACTTCCCTTTTAATGTTCATATAATTAGGGATTCCCTCTTACTCTCATTATTTAGTTTTATGAATGTTAAAGTGGCGCTGTTAGGCTGCCGAAAGTTTTGTAACTGATTCTTTCTCCCTTCTCTTTTTTCAAGATCTATTTTCATGTGAAGTCTTTCATGTTCCTTTTTATTATGTTGGGGTATGATATCTATATATATCATACTGATAATTTATGATCATATGATGAGATAACCCATTTTATCACTTCATTTAAATATTTTGATGTTTTAAGTGGCGCCGTTAGGCTGCCGAATGTTTTAGGGATTCGTTCACCTTTCTCATTTTTCAAAGTTTTACTTTAATGTCAAGTCTTTATAGTTCCGTTTTATTTTTTTTGGGTTTGATCTATATATCTATCATACTGATATTCTATGTTCATATGATGATAGACCACATTTGATCTCTTCAATTCAGTATTTTTATGTTTTAAGTGGCGTCGTTAGGCTACCGAATTTTTATGTGGTTCTTTCACCCTTCTTGTTTTGAAGTTCTACTTTCATGTCAAGTATTTCAAGTTACTTTTTATTATGATGGGTATGATCTATATATATATCATACTGATAATATATGATCATATGATGAGAGACCCCATTTTATATCCTCAATTTAGTATTTTTGAAGTTTTAAGTGGCGTCGTTAGGCTGCCGAATTTTTAAGTGGTTCTTTCACCATTCTCATTTTCAAGTTCTACTTTCATGTCAAGTCTTTCAAGTTACTTTTTATTATGTTGGGTTATGATCTCTATATCTATACTACTGATATTTTATTATCATATTATGAGAGACCCCATTTTATCTCTTCAAATCAGTATTTTGATGTTTTAAGTGGCACCGTTAGGATGCCGAATTTTTAAGTGGTTCTTTCACCCTTATCGTTTTCAAGTTCTACTTTCATGTCAAGTCTTTCAAGTTACTTTTTATTATATTGGGGCCTGATATCTATATCTATCATACTGAACCCTTATTCTCATATGATGAGAAACCATATTGGATCTTGTCAATTCATTGTTGGTTGATGTTTATGTGACGTCGTTAGGCTGCTGGTTTTTCATAAGAGAAATCTAATTTTTGTCTTCCATCTGTGTTTTTCATTTCAAATGGTATGTCCTTCAAATTTTATTACCATGTTAATATATCCTTCATATTCGGTCCCTCTAATATTTTATAGGTCATTTATGATTGTTTGACCCATGTCCCCTCTCTTTTCAATGGTTTCTAAAACCCCGAAACATAGCCGTTATGCTGCAGAATTTCCATCTCAAATGTCTCTCTCTTTTTCTAAAGTTATTTTATTTTATTAAGTGAATACTCAAAGCACTATCCTCTATAGGGGTATTCACATATATACCAAGTTTTTCTATTTTAAATTCTGGGATTTACATGCATGAGACCCGCTTTCCCTTTCCATGGGTTTAAAGTGACGTTAATATCATGTCTTTAAAGAAGTTTTTAAACGTTATGATTATGAAATGAAACCCATTCCTTTTATACTATATGGGTTGTTTATGAAATGATTGATGATGATATATGTGGATAACATTATGAAAAATACATGTCAAGGGTGGGCCCTGTTAGCTCTCTAATGCATTGGGTAAAGACTTAATATCTTGAGATGACTATTTTTAATGATGCCTTGGTGAATAACCTCGGTAATTTTAATGACACCATGGGGATGGACCTTGGTGAAACAGAAATGGTTTTCAATATTAAATATTGTAGCCACATCTTCGAGTTATGAAAAACTTTATTTTTATTATGATATGCCTCATGATTTCTTTCTCATTCCTTAATGTTATTTTTTATGAAATTTTTGATGTATCTCAAGTTCACATGTTAAATGTTTCCCTTTGTTTCCCTTACTTGGCCTTCTGCTCACCCTTTCTTTTGATGTATGTCCCCAGGTTAGGAGATGCATTAATGAACCTAGGATAAACATAAGGAGAAACCTTTGAAGTGTTTAAGAAGAATGTTTTTTTATGTATTAAGTTCCTGGTTTCCAAGACACTAAACCTTAAAGATCCTCAGTTTTGTATAATGTAATGAAAGTTTATGTGAAAAAAAGGCGGGATTCTATAGTTGGTATCAAAGGATGGTTTAGTTATTTGTGGAAATTATGATATGAAACGTTTAGGAAGAACCCTATAGAAAAGTTTAAATATAGGAAATCTTCCTGGTATTTTGGTGAGTATTGAGTAAGGGGTTTCCAAGAAAATACATCCTTGTCTGGATACGAGCAGGTAGAGTTGGTTGTGGCACAGATGTACATAGCGGTATAACCCAAAAACACCAATTTTAGCTAGACTCGAACGGGAACTAGTACACAACAACCGGCCTTGCTGCACTCTTGGTTACGACACTCTCGGGGGATATGCTTTGGAAAATTCATAAGCTTAGTATGAAGCATTATTAAAGGAACAAAGATAAAATAAAATAAAGATTAACATAATAATATATGATCATGGATAACCTAGATTGGAACCTAGGGGATCACATGTTAGGCTATATTTTTCTTCTACAAGTAATCCTTCTATGCTTTAAGTTCATGTTCATGATTATTGGCTAAGAATTTAAGCCCCTAATTGTACTTTCTTTTCTTAGTTAATGGTGGGAAATGGAAAAACATGTCCCAACAACCAATGTGATAGGAAATGTGACGATTTCCATATTAATATGATAGATATGATTATTGGATTAAAAGATGATTATTATTTTGGAAGACGTTCACTATTTTGGGAACCCTATTTGATCGAGGTAAATAGATTACTACGGTATTTTAGTTGAGGAGTAAAGGTTGACTTATATTTTGAAGAATCGATGAATTTAAGGAGGACTTATAGTAATTGAAGTTACTTATGGAAATTATTAACCTATCTTGGGGTAAATATGTTTAGGTTAGTTACTTTTGTTATAAGATGTTAGGAGTGGTTGATGTTGTTTGGAGATGAATGATAAAGTTTACCTTGGAAGATTATGTTATCAAATCCTTCTTGTATTTGGGTTTCAATTTATGTTTGGTTTATTTTGAGGATTTTTAAGGGCAGTTATTTACGGAATGTTCTATGATAAAACTTTGGGTAGTACCATGGAACTTTGAGGATATACAGGAGTTTCCCTTCCTCTGGGGTTCTTTATTATAGAAGAGTTGTTTTATATTACCCTTTCTATTTTTGGGATAGTGTTTAAAGATAGAGGAAATATATAGTTAATCATTGGTGGATTATGTGATTCTCTATAAGATGATTCTTCTGCTTTGATGTGACCAAGTAGTTTGGAATGCTCATCATTTGGAGAAAAGATTAGTTTTGGTAGAAACTTATTAAAGGATGAAACTCTACTTGAAGTTGGGTACATTTCCTTATGTTTTTATTCTGTGTAGTAAATGAATTACTCAAAACTATGAAAAGGAATGTAAAACAAAAACGTTTTCTGTTAACGTTTGCTACTGGGTAGTCAAAGACCATTTATACACATCATAAGTTTGTGATTTTCGTATTGTTAACTTTCTCCTAATCATCTTTTCTATCACTCTCCCTCAGAACTTGACCCTTTGTTTTTTCTTCCATATCCATGTTTTTTTACATGGAATCCTAGTATGGGTTAACTCGGGTGGCCTTTGTACTTCCTTTTCTTTCTTTTAAAGTAATAGTGTTACTGACTCTTTTTCTGATGTGGGACATTCAATTATATTTCAAAACCCAATTTTAAAAATTGCGAGGACGCAATTTCCTAAGGGGGGAAGATTGTAACAACTCAAAATTTTGAATAAATCATGTTTCATAATTTTGTGTGTTATTTTATTTTTCATACTCAACAAAACTATTTCATTTGATAACATGAGTATAATTAAAATGAGACTGTTGGGTTTTGACTATTATATGACCATTAGTGAGTATGACCATTGAAAACTAAATGTTGCGACTTTTGTCTCTAAATACAATTGATCCTGGTTAATTAATATATAAAAAAGATTCGATGGCCTCACCCAGTAGTCTTGGACCGATCGAAGCCCATCTAACAGAATTTGGGAAGGAGGTAGCACCACTAGGATTTTCTCTGGACCAAACCCAAGCTAAACTTCATCGTGTGAAGCTAGAACAGAATCGCCTTCGCGAGAAGTTCAAATTGATAGAAATGACTACTCGTGTGATGTTGGCCGAGCCTCCCTCAGATTCTCTCACCTTAGCACAACTTACACTTCGGTCCTATAATGGTGTAATAAGGGGATATCTAAGGAGACCGTAACTTCCTTTTGTAATCCTTTGTTTTAAATAAATTTATTTGATTTCTTCTTATGATGAAGTTTATGAATTTTTAAATGTCCGGATAAATATAGTATGCATATTATTGGTGAATTTTAGAGAAAGGATATTTTAAAAAATGTTTATGTAAACCTTAAATAATTAAAAATGTGTAATGATTTTCAAAAAACGGTCTTCTACAATTATGTTCAGTATGAAATTCAGAGTCTAATGAGATCAACTTAATTTTTGATGAATAGTAAATTATGAATAGTGATTTTATGCTTAGGATTGGTAATGTGACCAAATGGATTAGAAATCTCACTTAAATAAAGCATTAATATAATCTAGGCACCATGATTAGGTAATGTGATTCCATAAAATGGTTAAATAACGGTTTCATAAATTATTAGTCAAGTATTGGTTTATTCAGGTGAATAGTGTTTTTTAATTAAAAACTTAATTAAAAATATTTAGAAAATTATTTTTATAAAATGGATTTCATTTTTGAACTCAGAGCATCAATATTATGTTAAGATAATTTTTGTGGATTTTTCTGGAAAAAATGAATTTTTGGTGAATAGTGTATTTATTTAAAAATTAAATTAAAAATATTTTGAAAATTATTTTTATAAAATGGGGTTCCTTTTTGTAATCAGAGCATTGATATTTGTTTAAGGTGGAATTTTGGGATTTTTCTGAGAAAGTTGAATTTTTGATGAATAGTGAAAATACAGTTTTTAAGTTACGGGTGTTTAATGACATAATTAAATGATGCATTAATTATGTAATCAATATTGTCGACTTAATAATAGTAAGATAATTTATGATGTGTCCCAAGTGGCCAATACCAGGGGAAAATACCATGGGCAAGCCCATGGTTTTTCCAAAACCACTAATGAGGTGTCCCTTGGCCATTAATGCCTTGTCCCCTCATTTCACTACTAGAAAACAGGGCATTTGATGTTTTCTATGATTGCAGACATGTTAGGGGAAGAGGCAGAAGATCCACATCATCTATCTGAGGCATCTACGTCTCAGGGTTGAGGTATGTTTGAATGTCATTGTCTATATTTTTTATGTAATTGACATACATATATATATATATATATATATATTACATTTGTCAATTTATATATAAAATTGTTTTCAACAGGATCAGACTCGACTACTTCTTCCTCTCGCAGGAGAGGCCCTGGTCGTGGAATATTATCATGGAATTCCGACACGACGATAGATGTTTCATTTGATGAGGTTTTTCATCCTGTGGGACCGAATTCCCCGGCATTTATTCTTCAGCTGGGTCATATCATACGTGACCCACATCGATTTCCATTGACCACGCGTGATTGGGCTTCTATCCCTCAGGACACATTAGATCGTCTATGGAGAGAGGTTCAGGTAAGAAAATCATTTTACTTTATTTTCTATGTATAAAGAATACTATTATGTTTGATTATTTTCTTTATAGAAAAATTTGAAAGTATGACCTGAAGAGTTTCGGCCCGTGTGTATGAGCAAATACCATAAGATGTGGAAAGATTATAAAGGCAAAGTGAAGAGGGACCATTGGGTACCAAATGTGGGTGCCCTAGACATTTTGGAAAAAGTCCCGAGAGGTGTCCTCCCGGCTCAGTGGCGTGACTTGGTTGCATATTGGTCTACTGAGGGTGTTGCGGTTTGTATAATAATTATTTTGGTGTATATATATTTTCAAGAATATGTGATTTGTTTGAAATTTTAATGAATTGAATGTAGGAGGTGTCAACAAGCCATTAAGAGAATCGAGCGTTGCAGGGACCACCTCACAGGCTCGGGACTCGTCACGTGTCTCAGATCCGACATGAGGTATATATTATTCATTTTTTAATTTATTAATTAATATGGTTTTGTGTTTATATTATTTTAATATACATTTGCGAGAGCAAGGTGCAGCACCTAATAAAATGTCGGTGTGGATGAGGACTCGTGATCGCAATGATCCAGAGGTTGCAGCATTGATCGTAAGTGTCTGTACTTACCAATAATTACATAAATCTATATATTAACATATATATATTGATATATATTTAAATATTTCATAGGCTCAATTTGAAGCTGAGTTAGAACATCTGCCAGAGGACCAGCGACAGCTTCCCATGCGACGGGATGAGATCTTTCATCGCATTATCGGTCGGGACGGGCATGGATATAGTTTGACCTATGGAGCAGGGATTCCTCATTCTGTAGTGTCACGCGCTGCGGTTGTCGGTCCTGTTGTTGCTCATATGACACAGCAGATGTCAGATTTTGAGGCACGGCTGCGCGCTTCCGAGGAGGCAAATACGCAATTGACAGCTAAGGTTAGAGCACTGCAGAAATATGCGCGTCGAGCTGATGGTGCAGGGGATCATACGACGCAGGTATATACTGTGTTTATTTATTTATTTTAAATTATTTTTGTTAATAAAATATTTATAATGTTTATTTATTGTAGGCCCCTGGCCCACCAGAAGGAGGTAGCATTGATGACAACGCGTGACGCATCATATATTCACGAGATATGTTTTTTGTTTTTACTGGTGGGGTTGACATTGATGTACTGTATGTATTCATTTAATTTAAATTAGAAGGTTGTGTACTTATAATTTCTTTCTTTTCTTGTTTATTATATGATAGCTAATATTATCTAAGGCGTGCATTTAAAAACTCTAACCCCCCGCACCCCCGTACAGCCCCCCCGCACCCCCCATACAGCCCCCCCGCACCCCCGAACATCCCCCCCCCACAACCGTACAACCCCCCGCACCCCCGGACAGCCCCCCCGAACCCCCGTAGATCCCCCCCGCACCCCCATACAGCCCCGCGCACCCCCGTACAGCCCCCCCCCATCCCGCACCCCCGTACAGCCCCCCCCCCCCCCCGCACCCCCGTACAGCCCCCCCGCACCCCCCGTACAGCCCCCCCGCACCCTCGTAGAGCCCCCCGCACCCCCGTACAGCCCCCCCCCCCCCGCCCCCCGCACCCCCGTACAGCCCCCCCTCACCCCCTTAAACCCCCCCCCCCCCCCCCCCCGCACCCCCGTACATCCCCCCGCACCCCCGTACAGCCCCCCCGCACCCCCGTACAGCCCCCCGCACCCCCGGACAGCCCCCCCACACAACCGTACAGCCCCCCCCCCCCCCCCCGCACCACCGTACAGCCCCCCGCACCCCCGTACAGCCCCCCCTGCACCCCCGTACAGCCCCCCGCACCCCCGTACATCCACCCCCCCCCCCCCCCCCCCGCACCCCCGTACAGCCCCCCGCACCCCCAGAGAGCCCCCCCGCACACCCGTATAGCCCCCCGCACTCCCGTACAGCGCCCCCGCACCCCCGTAGAGCCCCCCACACCCCC
Source organism: Viscum album (assembly GCA_963277665.1). Lineage (NCBI taxonomy): Eukaryota > Viridiplantae > Streptophyta > Magnoliopsida > Santalales > Viscaceae > Viscum > Viscum album. The sequence continues at coordinate 74,462,110 of OY728156.1, forward strand.
GTAGAGCCCCCCCGCACCCCCGTATAGCCCCCCGCAACCCCGAATGTGTTGTTTTCAGCAGCGCGGCGCGCGCTGAAATTGCACGTCGGGGGATCAAAACCACCCGAATGACCTCCGAATGCCACGAAACCGCAAGACAACAGCCGATGCGTGAATTCTGAAATGGTCGGCCAGACGGCACGTCATTCGGAGGTGTCGCTTGACCGCGGCGGCCAGAAAAGCGTTTCTGGTGCCATAGAACACCAAAACGGCGTGCGACAGTCCAATTCAGAGCAAACGTGCTCCGAACGACCTGAAACCGCACGAGAACGATAGGAATATTATTCCTGAGATGCAGGAGGAGGCGGCACGTCCATCGGACGTGCGGTGCGCTCGGCACGACCGAATGTGTCGTTTTCAACAGCGCGGCGCGCGCTGAAATGGCGCGTTGGGGGGTCAAAACCACCAGACCGACCTCCGAATGCCACGAAACCGCACGAAAACAGCCGGTGCGTGAATTGTGAAATGGTCGGCTAGACGTCATATCATTCAGAGGTGCCGTTTGACTGCGGCAGCCGGAAACGCGTTTCCGGCGCCATAGAACACCAAAACGGCGTGCGGCGGTCCAATTCGGAGCAAACGTGCTCCGAACGACCTGAAACCGCACGAGAACGATAAAAATATTATTCCTAAGATGCAGGAGGAGGCGTCACATCCATCGGACGGGCGGTGCGCTCGGCAAGACCGAATGCGTCGTTTTCAGCAGCTCCGCGCGCGCGGAAATGGCCCGTTGGGGGGTCGAAACCACCCGAACGACCTCTGAATGCCACAAAACCGCACGACAACAGCCGGTGCATGAATTGTAAAATGGTCGGCCAGAGGGCACATCATTTGGAGGTGCCGTTTGACCGCGGCGGCCAGGAACGCGTTTCCGGCGCCCCAGAACACCCAAACGGCGTGTGGCGGTCCAATTCAGAGCAAATGTGCTCCGAAAAACTTGAAACCGCGCGATAACGATAGGAATATTATTCCTGAGATGCAGGAGGAGGCGGAACGTCCATCAAACGTGTGGTGCGCGTGGCACGACCGAATGCATCGTTTTCAGCAGCTCGGCGCGCGCTGAAATGGCGCGTTGGGGGGTCAAAACCACCCGAACGAACTCTGAATGCCACGAAACCGCATGAGAACATCCTTTGCGTGAATTGTGAAATGGTCGGGCAGACGGAATGTCAATCGGAGGTGCCGTTTGACCGCGACGGCCGGAAACGTGTTTCTGGCGCCATAGAACACCAAAACGGCGTGCGGCGGTCCAATTCGGAGAAAATGTGCTCCGAATGACCTGAAACTGCACGAGAACAATAGGAATATTATTCCTGAGATGTAGGAGGAGGCAGAACATCCATCGGACGTGCGGTGCGCTTGGCATGACCGAATGCGTCGTTTTCTGCAGCTCAGCGCGCGCTGAAATGGCGCGTTGAGGGGTCAAAATGACCCGAACGACTTCAGAATTCCACGAAACCGCACGACAACATCCGTTGCGTGAATTGTGAAATGGTCAGCCAGATAGCACGTCAATCGGAGGTGCCGTTAGACCGCGGCGGCCGGAAACGCGTTTCCGGCGCCATAGAACACCAAAACGACGTGCGACGGCCCAATTCAAAGCAAACGTGCTCCAAACGGCCTGGAACCGCATGAGAACGATAGAAATATTATTCCTGAGATGCAGGAGGAGGCGGAACGTCCATCGGATGTGCGGTGCGCTCGGCACGACCGAATTCGTCGTTTTCAGCAGCGCGGCGCGCGCTGAAATGGCGCGTTGGGGGGTCAAAACGGGTCGAACAACCTCCGAATGCCACGAAACCGCACGACAACATCCGGTGCGTGAATTGTGAAATGTTCGGGCAGACGGCATGTCAATCGGAGGTGCCGTTTGACCGCGGCGGCCAGAAACGCGTTTCCGGAGCCATTAAAAACCAAAACGGCGTGCGGTGGTCGAATTCGTAGCAAACGTGCTCCGAATGACCAGAAACCGCATGAGAATGATAGGAATATTATTCCCGAGATACAGGAGGAGGCGGCACATCCATCGAGCGTGCGGTGCGCGCGGCACGACCGAATGTTTCGTTTTCAGCAGCTCGGCGCGCGCTGAAATGGCGCGTTGGGGGGTGAAAACCACCCGAACGACCTCTGAATGCCACGAAACCGCACGACAACATCCGTTGCGTGAATTGTGAAATTTTCAGCCATAAGGCACGTCAATCGGAGGTGCCGTTTAACCGCAGAGGCCGGAAACGGGTTTCCGGCGCCATAGAACTCCAAAACGGCGTGCGGCGGTCCAATTCAGAGCAAACGTGCTCCGAACGACCTGAAACCGCACAAGAAAGATAGGAATATTATTCCAGTGATGCAGGAGGAGGCGGCACGTCCATCGGACGTGTGGTGCGCTCGGCAAGACCGAATGCCTCGTTTTCAGCAGCGCAGCGCGCGCAGAAATGGCGCGTTGGGGGGTCAAAACCACCCGAACAACCTCCGAATGCTACGAAACCGCACGACAACAGTCGGTGCGTGAATTGTGAAATAGTCGGGTAGACGGCATGTCAATCAGAGGTGCCGTTTGAACGAGGCCGCTGGAAACGCGTTTCCGGAGCCATAAAACTCCAAAACGTCGTGTGGCGGTCGAATTCGGAGAAAACGTGCTCCGAACGACCTGAAACCGCACGAGAACGATAGGAATATTATTCCTGAGATGCAGGACGAGGTAGCACGTCCATCAGACGTGCGGTGCGCGCGACACGACCGAATACGTTGTTTTCAGAAGCTCGGCGCGCGCTGAAATGGCGCGTTGGGGGGTCAAAACCACCCGAACGACCTCTGAATGCCACGAAACCGCACGACAACATCCGTTGCGTGAATTGTGAAATGGTCGGATAGACGGCACGTCAATCGGAGGTTCCGTTTGACCGCGGAGGCCGGAAACGCGTTTCCGGAGTTATAAAGCACCAAAACGGCGTGTGGCGGTCGAATTTAGAGCTAACGTGCTCTGAAAGACCTGAAACCGCACAAGAATGATAGAAGTATTATTCCTGAGATGTAGGAGGAGGCGGAACGTCCATCAAATGTGCGGTGCGCGCGGCACGACCGAATGCTTCGTTTTCAGCAGCTCGGCGCGTGCTGAAATGGCGCGTTGGGGGGTCAAAACGGGACGAACGAGGTCTGAATGCCACGAGACCGCACGACAACATCCGGTTCATGAATTGTGAAATGGTCGGCCAGACGGCACATCATTTGGAGGTGTCGTTTGACTGCGGCGGCCGGAAACGCGTTTCCGGCACCATAGAACACCAAAATGGCGTGCAGCGGTCCAATTCGGAAAAACGTGCTCTGAAAAACCTGGAACCGCACGAGAACGATAGAAATATTATTCCTGAAATTCATGAGTAGGCGGCACATCCATCGGACGTGTGGTGCACACGGCACGACTGAATGCGTCGTTTTCAGCAGCTCGGCGCGCGCTGAAATGGCGCGTTGGGGGGTCAAAACCACCCGAATGACCTCCGAATGCCACGAAACCGCACGACAACATCTGGTGCGTGAATTGTAAAATGGTCGGGCAGACGGCACGTCAATCGTAGGTTCCGTTTGACCGCGGCGGCCGGAAACGCGTTTCCGGAGCCACAAAACACCAAAACGGCGTGCGTCGGTCGAATTCGGAGCAAATGTGCCCCGAACGACCTGAAACCATACGAGAACGATAGGAATATTATTCCTGAGATGCAGGAGGCGGCGTCACATCAATCGGATGTGCGGTGCGCGCGGCACGACCGAATACGTTGTTTTCAACAGCTCAGCGCGCGCTGAAATGACGCGTTGGGGGGTCAAAACCACACGAACAACCTCCGAATGTCACGAAACCGCACGACAACATCCTTTGCGTGAATTTTGAAATGGTTGGATAGACGGAACATCAATCGGAGGTGACGTTTGACCACGAAGGCCGGAAACGCGTTTCCGGAGTCATAAAACACCAAAACGGCGTGCAGCGGTCGAATTCGGAGCAAACGTGCTCCGAAAGACCTGAAACCGCACGAGAACGATAGGAATATTATTCCTGAGATTGAGGAGAAGGAGGCATGTCAATCGGAAGTGCGGTGCGCGTGGCACGACTGAATGTGTCATTTTCAGTAGCTCGGCGCGTGCTGAAATGGCGCGTTGGGGGGTCAAAACGGGACGAACGAGGTCCAAATGCCACGAGACCGCACGAAAACATCCGGTACATGAATTGTGAAATGGTCGGTCAGACGACACGTCATTTGGAGGTGCCGTTTGACCGCGGCGGCCGGAAACGCGTTTCCGGAGCCATAGAACACCAAAACGGCGTGCGGCGATCCAATTCGGAGCAAACGTGTTCTGAAAAACCTGAAACCGCACGAGAATGATAGGAATATTATTCCTGAGATGCAGGAGGAGGAGGCATGTCCATCGGACGTGCGGTGCGCGCGGCACGACTGAATGCGTCGTTTTCAGCAGCTCTGCGCGCGCTGAAATGGCGCGTTGGGGGGTCAAAACCACCTGAACGACCTCCGAATGCCACGAAACCGCACGACAACATTCGTTGCGTGAATTGTGAAATGGTCGGGTAGACGACACGTCAATCGGAGGTGCCGTTTGACCGCGGCGGCCGGAAACGCGTTTCCGGAGCCATAAAACACCAAAACGGCATGCGGCGGTCCAATTCAGAGAAAAAGTTTTCCGAACGACCTGAAACCGCACGAGAACAATATGAATATTATTCCTGATATTCAGGAGGAGGCGGCACGTCTATCGAAAGTTCGGTACGCGCGGCACGACCGAATGCGTCGTTTTCAGCAGCTCGGTGCGCGCTGAAATGGCGTGTTGGGGGGTCAAAACCACCCAAACGACCTCCGAATTCCACGAAACCGCACGAAAATATCCGTTGCATGAATTTTGAAATGTTCGGCTAGGCGACACGTTAATCGGAGGTGCCGTATGACCACGGCTGCCGGAAACGTGTTTCTGGCGCCAAAGAACTCTAAAACGGCGTACGACGGTCCAATTCAGAGCAAACGTGCTCCAAACGACCTGAAGCCGCACGAGAACGATAATAATATTATTTCAGAGATGAAGGAGGAAGCGGCATGTCCATCAGACGGGCGTTGCGCTCGGCACGACCGAATGCCTCGTTTTCAACAGCGCGGTGCGCGCAGAAATGGCGCATTGGGGGGTCAAAACCACCCGAACGACCTCCGAATACTACGAAACCACACGACAACAGTAGGTTCGTGAATTGTGAAATGGTCGGGCAGACGGCACGTCAATCGGAGGTGCCGTTTGAACGCGGCGGCTGGAAATGCGTTTCCGAAGCCATAAAACACCAAAACGGCGTGCGGCGGTCGAATTCGGAGAAAACGTGCTCCGAACGACCTGAAACCACACGATAACGATAGGAATATTATTCCTGACATGCAGGAGGAGGCAGCACGTCCATCGGATGTGCGGTGCACGCGACACGACCGCATATGTTGTTTTCAGAATCTCGGCGCGTGCTGAAATGGCGTGTTGGGGGGTCAAAACCACCCGAACGACCTCCGAATGCCACAAACCGCACGACAACATCCGTTGCGTGAATTTTGAAATGGTCGGATAGACGGAACATCAATCGTAGGTGTCGTTTGACCGCGGAGGCCGGAAACGCGTTTCTGGAGTTATAAAGCAACAAAACGGCGTGCGGCGGTCGAATTCGGAGTAAACGTGCTCCAAAAGACCTAAAACCGGACGAGAACGATAGAAATATTATTCCTGAGATGCAGGAGGTGGCGGCACGTCCATCAAATGTGTGGTGCGTGCGGCACGACCAAATGCGTCGTTTTTAGCAGCTCGGCGTGCGCTAAAATGGCGCGTTGGGGGGTCAAAACGGGCCGAACGAGGTCTGAATGCCACGAGACCGCACGAAAACATTCGGTGCATGAATTGTGAGATGTTCGGCTAGACGGCACGTCATTTGGAGGTGTCGTTTGACCGCGGCGGCCGGAAACGCGTTTCCGGCGCCACAGAACACCAAAATGGTGTGCAGCGGTCCAATTCGGAGCAAAAATGCTTCAAAAAACCTGAAACCGCACGAGAACGATAGAAATATTATTCCTGAAATTCATGAGGAGGCGGCACGTCCATCGAACATGCGGTGCGCACGACACGACCGAATGTGTCGTTTTCAGCAGCTCGGCGCGCGCTGAAATGGCGCGTTGCGGGGTCAAAACCACCCGAACAACCTCCGAATGCCACAAAACCGCACGAGAACATCTGGTGCGTGAATTGTGAAATGGTCGGGCAGACGGAACGTCAATCGAAGGTTCCGTTTGACCGCAGCGGTCGGAAACGTGTTTCCGGAGCCATAAAACACCAAAACGGCGTGCGTCGGTCGAATTCGGATCAAACGTGCTCCGAACGACCTGAAACCACACGAGAACGATAGGAATATTATTCCTGAGATGCCAGAGGAGGCGGCACGTCCATCGGACGTGCGGTGCGCGCGGCACGACCGAATGCGTCGTTTTCAGCAGCTCGGCGCGCGCTGAAACGACACGTTGGGGGGTCAAAACCACACGAACAACCTCCAAATGCCACAAAACCGCACAAAAACATCCGTTGCTTGAATTGTGAAATGGTCGGCCAGACGGTACGTCAATCTGAGGTGCTGTTTGAACGCGGCGGCCGGAAATGCGTTTCCGGCGCCAAAGAACACCAAAACGGCGTGCGGCGGTCCAATTCAGAGTAAACGTGCTCCGAATGACCTGAAACCGCACGAGAACGATAAGAATATTATTCCTGAGATGCAGGAGGAGGTGGAACGTCCATCGGACATGCGGTGCACTCGGCACGACCGAATGCGTCGTTTTCAGTAGCGCGGCGCGCGCTGAAATGGCGTGTTGGGGGGTCAAAACCACCCGAACGACCTCCGAATGCCACGAAACCGCACGAAAACAGACGATGCGTGAATTGTGAAACGGTTGGGCAGACGACACGTCAATCGGAGGTGCTGTTTGACCGCAGCGGCCGGAAATGCGTTTCTGGAGCCATAAAACACCAAAACGGCGTGCGGCGGTCGAATTCGGAGAAAACGTGCTCTGAAAGACCTGAAACCGCACGATAACGATAGGAATATTATTCCTGAGATGCAGGAGGAGGAGTCACATCCATCGGACGTGCGGTGCACGCGGCACGACCGAATGCGTCGTTTTCAGCAGCTCGGCGCGCGCTAAAATGGCGCGTTGGGGGGTCAAAACGGGCCGAACGAAATCCGAATGACCTGAAATAAGACGACATAAAAGGGTGTGTGAATTTTGACGTGTTAGAGAAGACGTCACATCAATCGGATGTGTCGTTTGACCGTGGTGACCAGAAACGCGTTTCCGGTGTCATAAACGGCCAAAACGGGCGTCTGACGGTCAAAGTCATAGCGGACGACATCGGATTGACATGAAATCATAGGAAAACAATCTAATTATTATTTGTGATGTGTAAGCGCAGACGGGACATCAATCAGACATGCGGTCTGCACGGTAGGGCTCATTATGCGTTCTTTAAGTGTTGCGCGCGCTTGGTAAACGCGCGTGTGGGGGTCCAAACGGGCCGAACGAGGCCCGAATGACATGAAATTAGAAGACATAAAAGGGTGAGTAAATTATGACGTGGTAGAGTAGACGGCACATCAATCGGCCACACTGTGTGCCCGCGGTGACCGGGAACGCCGTTCCGGTGTCATAAACGGCCAAAACGGACGTCTCACGCTCAAAATCAGAGCGGACCACATCGGATTGACCTAAAATCAATGGGAAACAATCTAATTATTATTCCTAACGTGTACGCGTATACGGAACACCAATCGGACGTGTGGTCTACACGGTAGGGCTTATTATGCATTCTTTAAGTGTTGCGCGCGCTTAATTGTTTTCCATTTTTTATGATTGTTACCTTGTTTTATGTCTGCTTTTCCACCGTGAAGAAAAAAACACAATTTGTACATTTTATTTAAAAAATTAAAAATATTTTATTTAATATTATATATATAAATATTTTCATTAATATATATATATTTTTTATTTAATAAATAAATATACATATTTTATTTAATATTATATATATCAATATTTTCATTATTTTATATATATATATATATTTGATTTAATAAAAATATATATATATATATATATTTATTATGGTATGAATTTTTTTTTAAATTTTTTTTTCAAGTTTAGCGACCGCCTCTGGCGGTCGCTATAGCCTGCCGTCCGGGCGGTATTAGCGATCGCCAATGGCGGTCGCTAATGGTGCCGCGAGTCAGCCTACAGCGACCGCCAGGCGGTCGCTTAAGACGGCATTTCAGACACCTATAGTGATCGCCAATGGTGGTCGCTAAAGCCCTACAGCGACGGAGCAGAAGCGACCGCCAATAGCGGTCGCTATAGGGCATTACCGACCGCCAATGGCGGTCTCTAATGGCCTTTTTTTAGTAGTGCTTTCCCAATAAATACCAAGCCATCCTCTCATCCATTCGACTCCCAACTCTCCCCCAATGAATATCTGGTCTCATTACCACCCAAGGAGTCCTCCCAAGGTTCTCCCAAGCCCTCAAGACCCCAAACTTTGAGTTTTAAGAGTTACGTTTTAGGGTAAGGGATCCTACCTCCCTCTTTCTTTTCAAGTAATCTCTTTTAAGTCATTTCTTTTATGCTCCATGTTCTTATGTTGTAGGATGTTATTTTATATTCCTATTACTTCCCTTTTCAGGTTCATATAATGAGGGAATCCCTCTTACTCTCATTATTTTGTTTTATGAATGTTTAAGTTCCGCCGTTAGGCTGCCGAAATTTTTATAACTGATTCTTTCTCCCTTCTCTTTTTTCAAGATCTATTTTCATGTAAAGCCTTTCAAGTTCCTTTTTATTATGTTGGGGTATGATCTCTATATCTATCATACTGATCTTTTATGATCATATGATTAGATACCCCATTTGATATCTTCAATTCAGTATTTTGAAGTTTTAAGTGGCGTTGTTAGGCTGCCGAATTTTTAAGGGATTCGTTCACCTTTCTCATTTTCAAAGTTCTACTTTAATGTCAAGTCTTTCAAGTTCATTTTTAATTTTTTTGGGGTATGATCTCTATATATATCATACTGATCTTTTATGTTTATATTATGAGAGACCCCATTTTATCTCTTCAATTCAGTATTTTGATGTTTTAAGTGACATTGTTAGGCTACCGAATTTTTAAGTGGTTCTTTCACCTTTCTCGTTCTGAAGTACAACTTCCATGTCAAGTCTTTAAAGTTACTTTTTATTATGTTGGGGTATGATATCTATATATATTATACTGATCTTTTATGATCATATGATGAGATAAACCATTTTATCTCTTCAATTTAGTATTTTGAAGTTTTAAGTGGCGCCGTTAGGCTGCCGAATGTTTAAGTGGTTCTTTCACCCTTCTCGTTTTCGAGTTATACATTCATTTCAAGTCTTTAAAGTTCTATTTTATTATGTTGGGTTATGATCTCTATATCTATCATACTGATATTTTATGATCATATTATGAGATACCCCATTTGATCTCTTCAAATCAGTATTTTGATGTTTAATGTGGCTCCGTTAGGCTGCCGAATTTTTAAGTGGTTATTTCACCATTCTTGTTTTGAAGTTCTAATTTCATGTCAAGTCTTTCAAGTTACTTTTTATTATGATGGGTTATGATCTCTATATCTATCATACTGATCTTTTATGATCATATAATGAGATAACCCATTTGATCTCTTCAATTCAGTATTTTGATGTTTTTAGTGACGCTGTTAGGCTGCCAGATTTTCATAAGAGAAATCTAATTTTTTTCTTCCTTCCATGTTTATCATTTAAAATGGTATGCCCTTAAAATTTCATTACCATGTTCATATATCCTTCATATTCGTTCCCTCTACTGTTTTATGGTTCATTTATGATTGTCTGACCCATGTCCCCTCTCTTTTCAATGTTTTCTAAAACCCCAAAACATAGCTGTTATGCTGCAGAATTTCCGTCTCAAATGTCTCTCTCTTTTTCTAAAGTTATTTTATTTTATTAAGTGAATACTAAAATATCTCTATCCTATAGGGGTATTCACATATATACCAACTTGTTATATTTTAAATTCTGGGATTTACATGCATGAGACCTGCTTTCCCTTTCCTTGGGTTTAAATTGACGTAAAGATCAGGTCATTAAAGCAGTTTTTAAAACGTTATAATTATGAAATGAAACCCATTCATTTTCTGCTATATAGGTTGTTTATGAAATGATTTATGATGATATATGTGGCTCACATGATAATAAAGTCATGTAAAGGGTGTGCCCTGATAGCGCTTTAATGCATTGGGTAAAGACTTAATCTCTAGAGATGACTATTTTTAACGACGCCTTGGTGAATAACCTTGGTAATTTTAATGACACCATGGGGATGGACCTTGGTGAAACAGAAATGATTTTCAAAATTAAATTTTTTAGCCACATCATCAAGTTATGAAAAACATTATTTTTATTATGATATGACTCATGATTTATTTCTCATGCATTAAAGTTCTTTTTTATGAAATTGTTGATGTATCTCAAGTTCACATGTTAAATGGGTCCCCTTGTTTCCCTTACTGGGCCTTCTGCTCACCCTTTCATTTGATGTATGTCCCCAGGTTATGAGGTACAGTAATGAACCTAGGATGAATATAAGGAGAATCCTTTCAAGTGTTTAAGAAGAATGTTTTTTTGTTTCATGTATTATGTTCTTGGTTTCCAAGACACTAAACCTTAAAGATCCTCAGTTTTGTATAATGTAATGAAATATTATGTGACAAAAAGGTGGGATGCTATAGTATTCAATAGTATTCATTCATTATATTGGTTATAATTTTAAATTATTAATGAACAAACAAAATATTTCCTTAGGAGATAAACTTTCGATGAGATAGAGACAAAAAATTTGTTACCAAATACATATTTAAATAATTTTCACATATTGTAAGTTCATAATCTAATAAATACTTTTAATATATTGAAAATTATAAAAATTAGATTATAATTTATTATATAAAAATTTTTAGGGATTGAATAATGATAATCTAGATGACATAATTGAATATTTTATGTATTTAGCTCATGGTCCTTAGAAGCATTCTAGGATATCTAGTGCTAACACTATTTTTGATTTTATGTTTTGTGTTGTTGATCATTAATATGTTTTGAAATAAATAAATAGAATTATTTTTATAGTTTCATATTAGGTTTACTGTGAGATGTTGGATAATATTATTGATTAAATTGGAAGAGTAAAAATTATAAGTGTTTTTTTAATGTAACTCAGCCACTATTGATAGTGGAATAAAGAATGATTAATTAAAATTTACTTATGGAAAATTTCTAAGAAATGATTACTACGGATTACTAGGAATATCATGATCCATATATTTTGTTTTCCCCAGAAAAAAGGTATATTATTTTTATAATTTAGTCAATGATGATTGTAGTGTTGTTTTTAACATGAAACCAAGAGGTGTGTAAGGTATGGATGGTGAAGGTGATGTAATTTGTGACAGTGAAACCCATCAACAACAAGAGTCTTGATTTTTTGTACCTAATGATATTAAACTTTATTTTTTTTGTAAAGAGAATGAAGTAGAATAAAAATAAATATAATAAGTAGAAGTGATGTCAATAATAGAACCAGATAACAATATCGGCAACCAGGAATATAAAATGTATTTTGATTTTTTTTATTAAAAATGTGATGAATGGTTTTTTATTTACTTTTTTACAAGGTCAATATTATCTATGGAAGTTTTATTTTAGATATTTTTTTATCTATTTTTATCTAGAATAGATTTAGTAGGAACCCACTCTAGGTCTTAGTATTTTCATTCATTTAAAAATGATTTTTTTCATTCTAAGAAAAAGTTATTATCATCATTATGTATTCCTATGTGATTTAATTAAATTTTTTTCTTAATTTTCTAATACCAGAATTCATTTTATGTATTTATTTTTATTTGATGTTCCATTTTTACATGACCATTATAATTTAATATCTATTTAAATTACAAAAATTTATCGAAAAAATAGAATGATTTCACATGGATATTATATCGTGATTTCAATGAACATCTCTATCATTGTGAAGTTGAACATAGTAATTTGATAAAATATTTTATTGTATAATATATAATATTCATAAAGAAATAGAAACACTCATAGGGTTATATTATTGGTGAATTTCAAATATTTACACTTACATTCTTTAGTTTAGTAGTTTCATTATTTAGAAAATATTGAAAATGATTCTGAAATCCATTTTCCCCATTACAGATTTAGATAAGGGATTAAAATAAAAATATCTAAATTTAATTTCATTGAATATATTAATGTTCTTAGTTATATATCGGACATTAATTTCTTAATATGATGGAATTTTACCATGGGATTGTGAAGTTCTGCCATTTGAATAGGGAGTTAGGATTTCAAAATGTGGTAATGTAATTTCAAAGTTTCTTTCCTAGTGAGGATCTCTTAGTAAGGATAATACTTCTTATAGTTGGGTTTTTTTAGTGTTTAAACATTAAGTATTACATTACTCACACTTGAAATTTGATTAATAGTGGTGTTCAAAACCATAAAAACATATTCTGTATTCAAATTTCAAGTGTGAGTAATCTCAATCATTTTTAACGAGATTCCTAAAAACAGTATCGGTCTTCATTAATTTTGAAAATTATATCATTATAAGATCAATCAAGGTATTATAATTGATAGTTTATAATTATATATAATGTTAAAATTTCATGATATGATTTATATGGTTATGATCTATATAGATGGAATTAGGGATGACAGTGTTTCAGTGATTTTGGTGAACAAATATTTGTATCTTAATTAATGTGTATAATATTTATATTAACATCCATGAAGAAAATAAAACCATTATTTAAATATTTATATCATATATTATAATTATTTAATTCATCATATATATTCATGATATAATTTTATATAATTTTTCATGTTGGTTATCATACCGACACAAATAATGACAAACCATAATTTAATGGTTGATTGTGAAGACATTTAGTTATAATATAACTTTTAATGGGAGTAATGATATTATTTAGGTTTTATAAAATTTACATGGTATAATTTAAGATATGTACAATAAAAATATATGGATTTGAAACTATTACATAATATGAATAAATTATTCTTCCTCTTAGTAATCTTATTTGAGATGGATGAAATTACAATGATTGTTTACTTCTTATATTAATAATATTTTTTTTCATATTTTTTTACCAGAATAATAATTATTTCATTAATATCATATTTAACCATTAAAATAATTATTATTAGTATTGTTGAAATGATGCGATGAAAAATGGAAAAAACCATTCCATTGACGTGTCAATCTAAAGGTGTATGGATGATGATCTCATTTTTCATAGAAAGGGTGGGGTATTAAAATAAAATAATTATCATTTTAAAATATTAATCATGTTATAATTTATATATTTTTTCACTAATTTAATATTTCTTCCCATCAATGTAAATATTTTAGAAAAAATATATTTGGTCTTACAGGGAGGTGGTAGTCCGCACAATCTCATGATGATATCTTCATTTTTAATTATTTTGGAGGAAGGTAGAAAAGATATACTACATTAGAAACATAAAATGTATCAATATTAAGAATAATTATGTTATCAATCTTTTAAGTATTAATTATATGTTAATGTTAAAAATCAATAAGAAAATATTTAAGGAGTAAGTATAACTTATGTGGAGAGATTGACCTTTACCATGAAATTCTTCTTGTAATTGAAGGGAATAGGATAACATATAGATAATAGTGCATTATGTATTTGAAATAGAATTATAATATAGGTAAATTATGTATATTTTTAACAATAATTATATGGTAAAATGTACTATTAAAATGGTGGAAGCGATTTCTTTTTATAAGTTTATGAAAAAAACATTTATTGTAATAAACCATTACATATGAATGATGTTGTGACACTATTAAATTATTAATGGAACAAACAGTGGTACATAATTGAGTCTAGAAGAGTTTGGATTGATAAATCCCCAACCATACATTTTTAAACATTTTTTAAACAAGTTTTTTATCTTTTATAACTAGGTTTGTACACATTACCATTTCGGTTTTTTCTTTGGTAACATATATTTACCTAAGTTATAATTTTATTATGAGAAAAAATAAAATGTTAATTACTAAATTATTTTAAAATAATTATTTAAATTATGAAGAGCAATTTATATGAGAAAATTTATATGTGTATGAAAAATAAATTTTAACATTATCACATGTAATGCGTAAAAACACTTTTTTTAAATAAGTGTGTATATAAGATAAAAATATATTCTTAAGATAAAATTACGAAAGTATTTTATTATAATGATATAATTTATTTTATTATAAAAAAATAATTTTTTTGTGTCTTTAAAATCATTCCAAAACCTAATTTTACCAAATAATATATAATTAATTGAAATTACCACAAATGATTATTTTATTAAAAATATTACTAAATTTATAAATTCTCAAAAATAGGATTTATAAATCTATAATATTATTTTAGAAAATGTATATTTTTACTCCTTATATAATTTATTAGTCATTTAAAATATATTATAATATTTTAAGCAATACTTGCTTCTTTACATATCCATACGTGATATGACTATAGTAAAAAACTGTATCTTTTACTATTCACAAAAAAATAAATTATTTTATAAAATATAAAAAAACATCATATTTAGATAATATTTTTGTTATATATCTAAAAAATAATTATATTATTTCAAATTTAAATTCAAAAATTTTTAAAAAAACTTTCAAATAATAAAAATTACAATGATAACTATTTTAACAAGAAAATAACTTTTATAATATTAAGTCTTCACATTGTCATTTCCTGTCCATTACTAATTCTGTTTGTGTTAATATATTATTCACATAAAAAATATATCTTATCCATATTATATTAGGTTTCCTAAAATAAGAAAATAACTTTTAAAATATTAACTCTTTTCATTCACATTTTCTCTTCTTTACTAATTATGTTGGCATTATTATATTCATTATTTAAAAATATATTTTATCAATAGTAAATTTGTATTAAAAATATAAGGTATATAAAAAATCCAATTTTCAGAATAATAAATTTTAATGTATTAAATGATGTTATTTGTAAGGACCTATACCTTATTCAATCCATAATTTCATTTTTTTTAATATTTCAATGTATTAAATTCATAAATATCCTTTCAATTTTATAGTTTTAGATAATAAGTTCATAAATCTTGTATAACAATCCCATATATTATAATTTGGACACTTTATCTTTGTATCCATTTTTCCTAAAATACAATACTACTAAAAAACCTTTTATTTTCATGAAATAATATTCATGATTTTCAAATTGACTTCTTATTTGTTCCTAATCATATTTAAAACATGTTAAAAACATTTAATGGTATTTTATGATCATAATAAATATCATTAAGGGACATAAAGATAAGAGATAAAATCAGTAGTCTATTTTAAAACCCTGATATTAGAATAGATTATAGACTTAAATTTTAAAATCAAAACTTTTCCTTATAAAATCATTATTAATTTTCTAATTGTCATGTAGGTTCATTATGACATCATCATCATAGAACACTTACAAATGGAATAACTAATATTTTCAACATCCAATATAATTATCTATAAATCATAATCACTACCCAATGAATTATGTGGCTATATAAGGATAAATCATCATCATAAAAAATGTAAAAGGATCATAACATACATGAAATCATGTATTCTCATCATCAAACTCATAAAAATATTTTTTGAACACATAAGTAAAACATTTTTGGATTTTTATATACCCCTTTAATTTTAATCCAAATTATCAAACCATATATTCCTAGTACAATGGAAATAAGGGTTTTAATTCGAATAAAACAAATAATATTATAAATTGATCAACAACATCAAATAATGGTTGTTGAATTAAGAAAATAAATTAATTTAATATATATTAAAAAAACATTCCTTTTTTCTTTTTGTGAAGAATGTCAAAGTGTTTTAGAAAAAGATTCCTTTTGATAAATAGGGGAAAAAGTAAATTCAGATATAAAATTTAATTTTTAATTAAAATATATTTATATAAACAAATCCATTATATAGTTTATATAATGTTTACATGGAATAAAAACATTTTTAAACTAAAACAATATAATAATTAAAATGAGGTTTTAAGTTAAACTGTCTCATCCCTCAAATATGACTCATCATGTAAGTTCTTATAATACTGTATAATAAATTTTGTTATTTATTTAATCACTTAATAATACTTTTAAAGTTTATTACTTTTTGTTTTATTTATTACAATGTTATAGGAAATTATTTAACCATTTATTTCACATCGTATTATTTGATGGTGTTTGACTTATGTGTCAAAAATGAATTTGGTAAGTTGAATATGATCAAAGAAGTTGTTAATCTGTAATCACAAGAATGATAATAATGTCATAACTAAAAAATTTAAATATCAATTATACTTTTAAAACCAACCATTAAATAAGATTATTTAAAGGGAACTATGTTACAATCATGGAGATGGTATGTCGTACATAGGCAAGATTAATGTTTATATTTTTCAACGAACATGTTGGAAAGAAGGTAAGAATTATTTTTTCTTTAAAAATTAATGATTATAAAATAAATCACCTATTATTTCATTAAATAAACACACACAGACAATGATATATATGTGTGTGTGTGTGTAATGTATCAGACCTTCCTGATCCATTACATTGTTAAAATCCTGTTTTTGGGTTCTTTTGGGAGGCAACGGTAGATCATTTCAATAGTTCACCAATTTTTCCAGTTTTTTGATCAATGTCATAGAATCTTTAGGTTGGTTCATAGGTCATATCGATAGATAATGTTGATATCTCAGCATCGGTGGCTCAGCATCGATAGGTCAACGGGTTGGTACGTCGGGCATTTGTAGGTAATGGAATCGTTAGGTTGGAGGTCTGTATGATTAGACATCAATAGGCTAGGGAATCAGTAGGTCAGTGCATCTGTATTTCAGGGTTTCGGTAGGGTAGGTATCAGTAAGTGGCATCAGTGAGTTTCTTTGGTGAATCACTGTCAGTGGGTCATGTTGGTGACTTGTTTCAATGATTCTCTTCAAGTTCACACCTTGATGAGTCTGACATCAATGACACACTTTCGGTGACTCATATTAGTGACTTACCCATCAGTGAGTCCTTTCCATCCTTTTCTAGATTTTCTAGTATCTCCCATCTTACATTTTATTTGATGTAAATCGAGTTTAGTACCTCGTTTTGACCATTTTTTAAGAAGTTTTCATGCATATGAATCATATAATTCATAAACTAACACTTTGGATACACTGAAATGGTCAATCCATATGGTATTGATTCTAATCTCACTATAACAGCCCTAGAAATTATTTCCTTCTATTAATATAGGATCTGGCTTTTCTAAGATGTGATCTTTTTTGCCGTATGTTTTCGTTTTCCCTTGGAATGCCCAAATCCTTCATTCCCTTTTGAGTCGGGCATTGTTTTGTGGCCTTTGGATCTAGTTTTCCATGGAGTCATTCATCCTACTTGTGCACCCCCTATTTTGGTGGAAGGAGGATTTTTGGATTGTCTGTTTCTCAAGGTAGGGGTTCCTTTATCTCTCTTTATTTGTGTATCAAGTGGGGTGTGTAAAAAAATTTCCCATTTTGATTACGATTGAATCTCAACATCTAATTAAGGATGTTGTGAACACGATTAGACCTATTATGATAATGGGTTTTTTACCTTACTAAGAGATGAGGGGTGGGGATGATGATGATGTTTCTTGTGTTATTTTATCTATTATCTATGATTCATGTTGTGAGTGGGTTGACTACTTGCATAATAAAAATAATCTCCATTGGTGGTCTCTTCATGCACACCCGACTCATGAATACTTGATATTAGCCTTCTATTGAACGGTTATGACCATGAAAACCTTATTAATTGAATATATCCAGTTAATTAAATGGATTCCCCATAATAAAACATGTTCTATGATAACACTTGTTTTATAAAACTAGAATTAAATAATTAGTGTGTTAAATCCGAATAAACCTTGATCTTTAGTGTGGTTGTGTGTTGTGTATGGATTTGTTCGACCATTTGTTTTATACTGGTCATCTGGTATTGTGGTTGTATGTTTGGGTGTGCGTATGGGGTGGTATGGGTAGTGTAATGGAATCTTAGGATAAGAGTTTGGTTGATTGTGGAATGGAAAAACTTGTTGCACACTGGGAATTATCTAGGATGTGATATGGTTGTTGGGCATGGTCTACTTGGACAATGGGACTGCAATCTGGTTAAGATTTTTTGTTTTCTTGGATACGATTCATTCCATACAATGGGGCTTCTAAGGATGGTTTGGGAGGAATAATTTTGAATAATGATGGTGTTTTTAGAGACCCAAATCTTGAAGTACATAGATATTACATTAATTTTGCGAAATATATAATACATAACAAAAACAGACACACAAGGACTATAATAGTTTAGTGTCTTTGGAAACATGGAACGTAATCTTCTAATCGTGGTGAATGATCTTCAACATCTCCCATAAAGATCTTCAACTTTTTGTTTTCTTACCTAAAAACTTTCTTTAAATCTTGGGGGAAAATAAAACATAAAAAGGGTGAGCTCAAATGCTCAGTAAGGGTAAGCATGGATAAAATAAAACATACCATACACATTTGAACCTAAAAACATAAACATAATCTTTAAACATCAAAATCTTGAGCAATGACTTAAAACATTGAAGTACATAAGGCATAGATCATAATGGAACATAAATAAAGATAACATAGAATGGGAATAAAACATGTAATTGTGGCATCTATTAAGCACATGTAATGATTTCCATAGTATCCAATGCATTGCTGCCAAGACCATCTTAGTGGACAAAGTCCCATTCTGAATCGAGTTCACTCCTCATTTTAGTCCTGTAACACTGAACCGGATTAACTTACCGTTCCAGCCATGTCTATCCCATGAGATATAAATCATTACCCAATGCATTGGAGGTAGATATAGGTCCCACCCATCTCATAATGAAATCATTCTTACTTGTGCCACAACATAAACATAAATCATTCATCATAACCCAATGAATAAAATGGGTATCATAAAAATCATCCCATCATAACAAAATCCATATAAAAAAATTGATATCATTTCATCATAAGAACAGTGAAACCATGTAAATCATAGAGACATTATACTTGAAACATACACATATGAAGTAATGTCATCTTAGATGGAAAATGATTTTGATAAAACACTTGAAATGAATTCTTGAAGAAAATATTCTTTCTTCTTCAAAATCAATTTCTTTTCACAAAACATCATGCAATTTTAAAAGAAAAGGATTTTATTGAAAATAGGAATGAAATCATTTGGAGGAAGCTTCATGAAAATAAGGCTTTATAAAACCATAAAAATCCTTTCATGTCGTATAAGTTAAAAAAACAATCTTCTCGTACTTTTGTCGGAAAAGTCAAATAAGTACCTCGTAACGTAAACAACAGAAATATTCCTTACATACCATGTAGTAAAAGTAAAAATGGGTAAAAAGGACATTAAACATACATGAAAACACTTTTATAAAACATGGACATGGATAATTTCAACAACCCCAGTAAAAACTTACGTATAAACAATCTCGGATAAAAATGAGATTTGAAAAATTATCCCTTACCTTAGGTCTGATATGCTTCGTACGTATCCGAACCTCCTGTATAATGATTTAAATAATGTCATTGAATAATTACAGAATCATATTCATTGTTATGATATCTTATATGGTTCACTTATGACTTTATATTACCCGTTCTTTTGTAAATTCCACGTTAAAGAGCGTTTTGGGTAAAATCTTTTCATTTGTCATCCGTGTTTGGAGTTGTAATTATTCATATGATTAATTATATCATGATTACTTAATTCCAGAATAAAAAACATGATTTATATATAATATATATTCAGAATATATATATATATATATAATATATCGATAAATGGAAAGAAATACACCGTTCATGGAGACGGTAGGCCGTACGTACCAAAGAACGTTGTTTTGGTTTCCTCATTGAATTGAATGGAATTAGTTGGATGACATACATATATATGTATATACATAAATCCAGTATCATTATTATTTCATATATTTCATGATTACTTATTATATATACTTTATAATCATTTATGAATGGTTAATCATTGAGAATGAATCTCATCGCGTCGTGGAGACGGTATTCCATACGTATACACGAGCGGTGATATCGTTCCCATGATCGTGGAATTTTATTAAAGTGTATGTATACTATTACAGAATCAATATCACTTTACGATAATCATATATAGTTATTATTTACACCATTATACCCATCCAAGTATGGTGGTGGTGGAAAATAGATTACACCACGGCGCGGAGACGGTATTCCGTACATACGTACGCGCGGTGATTCCGTTTTCCGTAGGATGGATAGATGGTGAAATAGGTTTGTTTCATACTTATAATAACATATCAGTATATGAGTGATACTGATGTTATTACTTCATAACGAAACAACCTAATAAGAATAAGTGGAAGAAGAAATAAATGTGAAATAATCGGTAACAGACATTACCTCTTCTTTGAAGCGCCTCTTTGAGACCTCCTCTTAGGGCACTAAAATTGGTCTTTGAAGAAGACCAGGACCATTAGGATGTTTCTAGGGAAGTGGATAAGAGAATTTGGAAAGGGTTGGCCGAGCATGATGTTTCAAAGTGGTGTGAGGAAAAGAGGGAGGAGGTTCCCTTTTATAAGGGAGGAGAGGGGCACCTTTGGAATAACTAAAAGTATTATTTTATTATAAAGTCATATTCAGTTTTTAATATCTCTAAATTGATTTATTTATAAGATAAGGTGGGGATAGGTCTAAATCCTCTCATCCAATAGAATTTATACAAGTTTAGGTCATTATATTAACCTTAACTTTTAATTTTAACTCTTAGTTATTTAGATTGACATTTACCATGTCACTTTGTATTTTTATATTATATAGTTAATAAACTTACCATATACATACACGCGACCCCCAAGTGGTCCATTAATGATACACCTATCATGATATAAGTATATTGGCCGAACCTTATATTTTTATGAATATAATAACAATTTTTAATATAATATTTGTTTTAAAAACTATTTTATGTCAATTTTGACACTATTTGTTAATTGATTTATGTGAAAATCATAACAGAATTATTATTTCTAAACAAGTTAATTAAATCAATACTAACATGTAAAATTAATATAGAAAAATATTTTAATTCATAAAAAGTCTCAAATTACATTTATTTGGGTATTTATAACATCAATTATGTCAATATTTCATTAATAAGATAAATACTGCATCACAATTGTTTCATAAATAAATTAAATTATTTTAAGTCTAAAAATTATAAATAAAATACTATTATGTAGGACCTCTTTTTATCTTTCTAATGAATACTTATAGTAGAATTTATTTTATGTATAACACTATATTAAAAATTATTTACTTATTAAACGTTGATTTTAACTATTGTAACCCTTCTTTAACTAAATTAATAATAAATGTCCTAATCTAATCCAGGTGGGCCTAAATGGTCATATTTTATTCCTAAGGTTTTTTTGGCCGAATTAAACTTATCCAATATAATTAGGACATGTGTTAGTGTAATAATAAAATCATTTTTACCCTTAATTACCTTATTTACATTTAACTGTAGTAAAAAAAAGTAAAAAGTTACTATTCACCAAATATTATTTTCATCTCATTGAACCAAATTTTAGTCCTTTATATTAACCGTGTCTCTCGGATTTTCGAAATTCCACTCACAGAAGCGGTAAAATTAAGTTTTATGAAAAATTCTGTTTTTTTAACTACCACTTAGTGGTTTCACTATTCATCAAAAAATGAAAGTTTCCAGAAAAATACCAAAAATTAGGCCTAATCATTATTTGATATTAAGAATTCAAAAATTATGTCTATTTTACGAAATTAAAAACATATCAGTTGAATTAATTAATTTAAAAATTATTTCCCGTCGTCAAAACAAATAGCGTGTTCTTAAGAGATAATAACTATCAAAAGATTAACACTTGTTTATGTCTGGTTTAAATGTGAAATTACATCTAATGACCAACATTGTATTAAATTGTAAAAATATATTATAAATATACTTTAAAACCACTAAGATTAATAATTTATCACTATTAATTATTTAGATTATAAAAGTTTTTTTTTAATTAAAATTTAGTAATTTCCACTATTCATCAGAATAAGAAAGTTATCCGAAAAGTACCAAAATTTCACCCTAAGATAATTTCGATATTCCAAATCCAAAAATGAAGTCTATTTTGAAAGATAAAATTAATAAAATTTCAAAAAGTGGGTATTACTATTCATAATGGATAGTTCATAATAATATTATAATAATATCTCGTTTAGTGAAACTCGGTATTGCGTACTACACACGCTATCGGGGAAGGTTGCGATTGCGTGTAATGCAGCCAAGTTAGGGTTTTGTGTTGTGCAAGACTCCTTTGTTGTAACGTACAACACAAGAAATCAATAAAATTAACAAGAATATTTCTCATAAAATTTCGGTGTGTTACATTCTACCCCCCTTAAAATGAATTTCACCCTCGAAATTAATCAGGGTTATAAATGGTTTACTACTCAAAAGTTTCTTTAATATAAACCCACATAATAAAAAGGAATACCAAAACCTATCTTTAAAAACTAATGTATGAAACATAATTGTTACCCAAATTAACTAATCACTGGGTTTCCACATAGGAGAACATAGGTGAAAATATGGATATGTAAAAGAAACCTAACCATCATTTTCTGATGGAGAGTGGTAGAGAACATGGCTATGAAAAAGCCAAAAATCCCAAAGCTATAGATTTGTGATGATCTAAGGTACCATCTGATTCATCAGATATAAGGGAACTAGGAAAACATTTTTGGTTTTCAAGATCATTTCCCTAAAGTTGATGAATTAAAAGAAATACTTACATGATTTTGGTACAATCTCACTGTTGTTCGTGAATTGAACAATTTCCACTTCATCCCTTAAATAAATGAAGTCGAATTTGTTATTTGTGATGTGTTAGCAGATCATGTGATAGAATGATGGGTCATTCCATCTATTTTTAAAAAAAAGGTTAGCAAAAGTTATAACTCCATCTTATGGTTAGATTAATCGTATAAGGTTCCAAAAATGAACTTATACTTCATATATCATACCGTTTAATAAAATAAAACTAGTTTCTACTAACCAGGGACTTCCTGTAGGATAGTGGTAGGCAATCAAGGCCAGCCGTACTTCGGGTGTGGGTTCGATTCCCACAGCCTTGTCCGACGCGATGGGATGTCGCCCGTCCTACAGGTTTTTTCTAAAACTATATTACTATAACATCCCATCAATAATATCGAAAATACTTCTATCCTTAAACAATACTAACTTATGTCCAACATAATCCATTCCAATCATTAGTCTTATCCATAATACTGTAGTCCACTCTCATAATATAGTGAAAATGATTACCAGAGATTTAATACCATCGTTGATCCCCATATATCATAAGATATTTCTTGTTGGTCACATTCCAAACATTCAAAGGCCTTAATCATGTATTCTCTTGAAAAATGAATACCCATTGAACCTTAGTGAAAACATAAATGCAGTTAAAAGTTAAAAATTTCCACATACCAAAATCCTCAAAATTCTATATAGTCAAACCATGATATCAGTTAGTCCTTATATCAATCATGAGATCATGAATACAATCAAACATCTCATTATATTCTTATTCCTTCATTATACGCATATCATCTACTTTACAAAAATATCTGAATAACCTTCCCTGGTTACTAGTACCATTCAATATATACTTTCAAATACTTTTAGGAAAAACAATAGTGTAACAATCCTTAGATGATTCTTTATTCCATAGTACCATTAACTATACAACGTAACTCTCGATAAACAAACAATCATTCCACTACCTTCTAAAACAACTGACTGAGGTTCAACACTTCTTTCATCTCATATATCATTTGTAGTCTCCTCATCATCATCCACATAAATACTACCCATATGACCATGCTGATTCTCTTCATGATATTTTCCATTAGGGAATTGGTTTGAATAATGCCCGTACATTCCACATTTAAAACATCTAATCATTGTTGATGTCGTAGAAATACCATTATCCTTGTCCATGGTGTTAACTGAACCTTTTCCTTTGCACTTACTAGCTTTGTGTCCTTCTTTTCCACACCCAAAGCATCTTCCAGTTCCTTTGAAACAATCTCCCTGATGCCTCTTCCCACATGATTTACATGAGGGAAATTGAACTTTCTTTCCTTTATGATCATCGTGAAACTCTATCTTTCTATTATTATCTGAGTTAGGAACTTACCAAAGTTGAGATTATTGATCATATTATGAGATTGCTGATTAGGAATAATAATGATTTTTGGACTTCCAGATCCTGTTTCATTTGGTTTCTCATGAAGGATATCATTCCATTGTCTGTCATATCATCCATTATCATGAATCTTCCTGTTTCCAACCATTTTCTAAAACCCAAAAAGAATAGTGTGAGACGCAAAAATCATTCTAGGGAATACAACATAGTAAAGGGGGGAAATAAAACATAAAAAGGGTGAGCTCAAATGCTCAGTAAGGGTAATCATGGATAAAATAAAACATACCATACACATTTGAACCTAAAAACATAAACATAATGTTTAAACATCAAAATCTTGAGCAACGACTTAAAACATGGAAGTACATAAGGCATAGATAATAATGAAACATAAATAATGATAAAATGGCATGGGAATAAAACATGTAATTGTGGAATCCATTAATAACATGTAATGATTTCCATAGTAGCCAAGGCATTGATGCCGAGACCATCTTAGTTGAAAAAGTCACTTTCTGAATCGAGTTCACTCCTCGTTTCAGTCCTGTAACACTGAACCGGATTAACTTACCGTTCCAGCCATGTCTATCCCATGAGATATAAATCTTTACCCAATGCATTGGAGGGAGATATAGGTCCCACCCAACTCATAATGATACCATTATTACTTGTGACACAACATAAGCATAAATCATTTATCATAACCCAAAGAATAAAATTTGTATCATAAACATCATCCCATCATAACATAATCCATATAAAAAATGGATATTATTTCTACATAAGAACAGTGAAACCATGTAAATAATAGAGACATTATACTTGAAACATAAACATATGAAATAATGTCATCTTAGATGGAAAATGATTTTGATAAACCACTTGAAATGAATTCTTGAGGAAAATATCCTTTCTTCTTCAAAATCAATTTCTTTTCACAAAACATCATGAAATTTTAAAAGAAAGGGATTTTTTTGAAAGTAGTCATGAAATCTTTTGGATGAAGATTCATGAAAATAAGGCTTTATAAAACCATAAAAATCCTTTCATGTCGTATAAGTTAAAAAAACATTCTTCTCGTACTTTTGCCGGAAGAGTCAAAAAAGTTCCTCGTAACTTAAACAAAAGAATGATTCCTTACATACCATGTAGTAAAAGTAAAAATGGGTAAAAAGGAATTTAAAAATACATGAAAACACTTTTATAAAACATGGACATGGATAATTTCAACAACCCCAGTAAATACTTACGAATAAGCAATCTCGGATAAAAATGAGATTTGCAAAATTATCCCTTACCTTAGGTCCGATATGCTTCGTACGTATCTGTACCTCCTATATAATGATTTAAATAATGTAATTGACTTATTACAGAATCATATTAATTGTTATGATATCATATATGGTTCACTTATGACTTTATATTACCTGTTCTTTTGTAAATTCCATGTTAAAGAGCGTTTTGGGTAAAATCGTTTCATTTGTCATCCCTGTTTTGACTTGTAATTATTCATATGATTACTTAGATCATGATTACTTAATTCCAGAATATAAAACATGATTTATATATAATATATATTCAGAATGTACATATATATAATAGATCGATAAATGGAAAGGAATGCACCGTTCATGGAGACAGTATGTCGTACGTACGCATGAATGTTGTTTTCGTTTCCTCATTGAAATGAATGGAATTAATTGGATGACATAAATATATATATACATAAATACAGTATCATTATTATGTCATATATTTCATGATTAATTATTATATATACTTTATAATCATTTATAATTGGTTAAACATTGAGAATGAATCTCATCGCGTCGTGGAGACGGTATTCCGTACATACGCACGAGCGATGATATCGTTCCCATGATCGTGGAATTTTATTGGAGTGTATGTATACTATTACAGAATAAATATCACTTTAAAATAATCATATATTGTTATTATTTAGACCATTATACCCATCCAAGTAAGGTTGTGGTGGAAAATAGATTACACCACGGCGTGGAGACGGTATTCCGTACGTACGCACGCGCGGTGATTTCGTTTTCCGTAGGATGGATAGATGATGAAATAGGGTTGTTTCATACTTATAACAACATATAAGTATATGAGTGATACTGATGTTATTACTTCATATTGAAACAACCTAATAAGAATAATTGGAAGAAGAAATAAAGGTGAAAGAATCGGTAACGGACATTACCTCTTCGTTGAAGCGCCTCTTTGAGACCTCCTCTTAGGGCACTAAAATTTGTCTTTGAAGAATCCCCGGACCTCTAGGATATTTATAGGGAAGTGGAGAAGAGAATTTGGCAAGGTTTGGACGATCATGAAGGTTCAATGTGGTGTGAGAAAGAGAGGGAGGAGGTGCCCTTTTATAAGGGAGGAGAGGGTCACCTTTGGAATAACTAAAAATATTATTTTATTATAAAGTCATATTCGGTTTTTAATAGCTCTAAATTGATTTATTTCTAAGATAATGTGGGTATAGGTCGAAATCCTCTCATCTAATAGAAGTTAGACAAGTTTAGGTCATTATATTAACCTTAACTTTTAGTTTTAACTCTTAGTTAATTAGATTGACATTTAGCATGTCACTTTGTATTTTTATATTATATAGTTAATAAACATACCATATCCATCCAATAGACACCCAAGTGGTCCATTAATGATACAAATATCATGATATAAGTATATTTGCCGAACATTATATTTTTTAGAATATAATAACAATTTTTAATATAATCTTTGTTTTACAAACTATTTTAGGTCAATTTTGACACTATTTGGTAATTGATTTTTGTGAAATTAATAACAGAATGATAAGTTCGAAAAAAGTTAATTAAATCAATACTAACATGTCATATTAACATAGAAAATTATTTTAATACATAAAAAGTCTCAAATTACATTTATTTGGGTATTTATAACATTAATTATGTCAATATTTCATTAATAAGATAAATACTGCATCATTATTGTTTCATAAATAAATTAAATTATTTTAAGTCTAAAAATTATAAATAAAATACCATTATGTAGGAAATCTTTTTATCTTTCTAATGAATATTTATAGTCGAATTTATCTTATGTATAAACCTATATTACAAATGATTTACTTATTAAACTTTGATTTTAACTATTTCAGCCATTCTTTAACTAAATTAATAATAAATGTCCTAATCTATTCCAAGTGGTCCTAAATGGTCATATTTTATTCCTATGGTTGTTTTTGGCCGAGTTAATCTTATCCAATAGAATTAGGACATGTTTTAGGGTAATAATAATATCATTTTACCCTTAATTACCCTATTTACTTTTAACCGTGGTAAAAAAAGTAAAAAGTTACTATTCACCAAATATTATTTTCATCTCATTGAACCAAATTTTAGTCCTTGATATTAAACGTGTCTCTCGGATTTTCGAAATTCCACTCACAGAAGTAGTAAAATTATTTTTTATGAAAAATTCTGTTTTTTTTACTACCACTTAGTGGTTTCACTATTCATCAAAAAATGAATGTTTCTAGAAAAATACCAAAAATTAGGCCTAATATATATTTGATATTATGAATTCAAAAATGATGTATATTTTACCAAATTCAAAACATATCATTTGCATTAATTAATTTAAAAATTAGTTCCCGTCGTCAAAACAAATAGCGTGTTCTTAAGAGATAATAACTATCAAAAGATTGACACTTGTTTATGTCTGGTTTAAATGTGAAATTACATACAATGAACATCATTGTATTAAATTGTAAAAATATATTCTAAATATACATTAGAACCACTCAAATTAATAATTTATCACTATTAATTATTTCGATTAAAAAAGTTGTTTTTAATTAAAATATAGAAATTTCCACTATTCATCAGAATAAGAAAGTTATCCGAAAAGTACCAAAATTTCACCCTAATCTAATTTTGATATTTATAATCCAAAAATGAAGTCTATTTTGAAAGATAAAATTTATAAAATTTCAAAAAGTGGTTATTACTATTCTTAACAGCTAGTTCATAATAATATTATAATAATATCTCATTTAGTGAAACTCGGTATTACGTACTACACACGCTATCAGGGAAGGTCGTGATTCCGTGTAATGCATCCAAGTTAGGGTTGCGTGTTGTGCAAGACTCCTTTTTTGTAACATACAACACAAGACATCAATAAAATTAAAATGAATATTTCTCATAAAATCTCGTGGTGTTACTGTGTTACCTTGCATAGGGCTTTCGCCTAGAGATTCTAGATACTTTTTTGAAGTGTGTGTGGGTTATGATGTTACATGTGGTGTGATGTGTTTGGTAGTTTCCTGTGAAAGGGATGAGATAAATAACTAAATGAAATGTTTTAATGCAGAATGATAACTAGTTTAATGAACTGGCTAGGGTTACAATATAAGTCTATGGTTGGTTGTGTGGTTATGCATTAGAGGTGGTAGTAAGGGATGTTTTGTGTGGGTTGGGTGTTTGTTTTGAAATCCCATAGGTTGGGATGATTGTTTGGTACCTATATATATATATATATCTAGTACATTGTGATTTCTATATGCATCCCACCTGTATTTAGCACTATGTGCCAAACACCCCCATTGTTATGGGGGAGGGTGTTCATTCCCCACATCTAGATGGGAGGATGAATGGTTAGTTATTGGATCTTATATCCTCCCACTTCTAGGAAATGGTAGCCCTAGAATCTATATGCAGGATTTGGTGCAGTTGTGAGGCATAAGTTTCTGTTGGAGAGGTGTGCCTCCCAGTTTTCTTCAGTATTAGATACGTTTTTCTTCCCCATGTGTTTTCAGGATGAGGTTGTGGTTTTGTGGCCCAGTTTTCTGTGGATGGGATGTGATGTGGTTTGTATCCCAGGTGTTTGCAGGCCGATTGTGGTATGTGGACTTGGTGTATGCAGAAGGTCTTGATATTAGGGAATTGGGAAGATCATGGTAGCATTATGACATTCTCCATTAGGGGTGAGCCATTAACTAGTGGGAAGTGATGCGACATACACAGTCATCAATGTGCTTACTTCTTTACATTACATGAATTTCATTATTTGGTGAGCATGCATTGGTGAGGTTGGGGTGTGTTGTATACCTTGTTAGGTGATTCTATGTTTTTTTATTCATGGGGAATTAGTATTCTTCTCCACATGTTCATGAGATACTTTTATTTTTCATTTCGAGTATAATTTTATGCTCACCATATGTATATAATACATTTTTCATGTTTCTAGGGAGATTACGCTGATCATGTTAGACCATGGTAGATCAGACATCAGGAAATTTGTTGTGTCGCTGCATATCTTTTTTCTTTTAGTATTTAATTTTTATATTTTCAATATATCTATAGTAATTTTACTTTAAACATGCATGTGGGATAGATTTTTTCTTCTTTTATATATATGTGTTTTGGAGTTGTTTTCATGTTGATAAATCATATATACCAATAGTGGTTACTATAAAAAAGGTAATGTCAATATTATTTTGGATTTGAATAATCTTTGTGCTGGTCATGACCCTAGGGCCTATTGTATGTGGTACTTGAGGGTCCTTATCTATTTTTCATATTGAATAAGGAAGGACATAGAACTTTTCCATCCCTTCCCTCATCTTGAATAAGGAGGGTCGTGACAGCATGGTATCATTAGGGAAGGTTGAGAGATAAGATGGAGTTTGGAGTTAGGTATAGTGATGATTTCATGAGATGGCATGGATGCAGTGTTAGATGACCTTGGTGCATGACATAGTCTTGGAAAAACTGGCTCGAACATGTTATATTAGGGCCCCACGTGATCTGATGTGAAGAATCTGAGCTTACCGAACAACCAAGTGAGGCAACACTGTTTTTAGGGTAGAAATCCTAGGAAAGGTACATGCATCATGAAGACTTGTGTTCTTTTTTATTTTGGGTGTTTTGGAAAATTAAAAAAAAATAATGAGTTAAAATGAACCTTAAACAAAATTATATATTATTCTTTATTAGGAGTTCCCTACTTTTTTATCTATGGAACCCTGTCATCATTCACATGTGGTACGAGCAGTTGAGGCTTAACATGATATACTGGATGAACAAAGGAGGGTTGAACCAGTGGGGGATGATGATCAGTGGAAGAAGATGCGTCATGAATTCTAGCGGTATACTCTAGGTAAGTTTGAGTTAATCATTTCTGATACACAGAGGGATAGTTGGATTGAGGAGTTCATGATTTCCTTTAGATTGATTTGGGCTCTTACGGAGTATTGGGTTCCTCTGGCAGTAAGCCATATGTGGGGAGTTGCACGTCAGTGGTGGAAGATATATCTAGGGGAGAAGAAGGAGGCTGACTTTCTATGGGATGATTTTTAGGAGTTTGGGGAAGAATTTTTTTCCTCAACCATGAAGGATAAAGAGAGATAGAAAATAAACTCCCTCTAGTAATGGGGTATGTTGGTATGGGAATTTGGGATCAAGTTCAAGAATCTCCTCTGATTTTCTCTGGATCTCATTCCGGATGAGTAGTCTTGGGAGAGACACATAATAGAGGAACTTTGTCTTTCCCTCTAGTGCGCAGTTACTCCCTTCACCCTGCCGACATACCTCGAGGTCCAAAAGATGGTTAAAGTGGTTGTTAGGATTAAATCGTGAGGAGGTCTACTGTGAGAGGGGATCCACCCAGGTTCTCTAAAGGGGAAGGCTGTTAACATTAGGTATTCTGATACAAGGCCATTAGGGTTTCGACCAGTAGGAAGTCGAGCTCAGTAGTTTTAGTTTCCAGATTCTGGTCTTCATTCATTTCCCATAGTCTTAGGACAATGGTGTTTTCATTCAAGAGGTTACGGGATCCTTCATGACAGTTCCTAGTTTGAGATCAGTATGGTGGAGGTGCGTAGGATCAACGTATTCCTTTGTACTTGTTGCTGGCTAGGCCATTTATCTAGTACAGACAACAGTCTCCAGCTCCACTGAGGGGAAGATGGAGTAGGCGGAGGCCAGCCTCAGGTCGTTCCTCAGTGATGTTGACCTAGATGTGGTTAAGGGATAAATTGATAGTAGAGGGGTAGAGGAGTTGGGAATGATCAGTTGCATGCCACTGAGGTAGCAGTTCCAATGTGACCAGAGATCATTCGAGGTATAATCAATGTGTTCAGTTCTTTTTCTTGTTTCATGATTGATTTTGGAGACTCTTACTCTTTCATTGCACCCTCTCTATCTCTTTTTTTATAAATAGAGAGACTTTATGTGACCCTAATTATGGTAACACTAGTTAGAGGTTATACCATCTTGTTTGATGTGTTCCAAGGATATAGACTGATGTTGGGGCCCCATCAGTCTTGTGGGGATCTCTTATTTCTAAAAATTCATCCTTAACATGTAATCATTGGCAGTGTCTAGTAGTTTTATATGCATTTTTTCATCATCAAACTCTGAAAAAGAGTCATGTTTTTTTGACAAGGATGGTCAGTGCATAGCTTTGGTTGGAAATCAATGTTATCAGGTGGGTAGACGGAACATGGAACCTCTTATTTCCTTATTGGCCAATGTTTTAGTGGAATCAGTGGATGATGAGATTGTTAAGGTTCCGGGAGTTGTTAGTGAGTTCTTGGATGTTTTCTTTAGGGATGTTTTTAATCTACCCCCCCCCCCCCCCGATGTGGCATTGAATTCAGGATAAAATTATAGCCTGATGCTTCACTAATTTCAATGTATCCTTATTGGATCACAACTTCTAATCTATGCAAGATAAGGATTCATATTGACAATATAATGAATAAGGGATTTATGTAGCCCAGTGTGTCAACATGGTCTGTTGTAGGTTTGTTCACAAAGAAGGATGATGGTATTCTGGGGATGTGCATAGACTACTGGAGGTTGACTCAAGTGACGTTCAGGAACATTTACCCTTTCCTGAGGATAGATGATCCTTTTGACCATCTAAGGGGTGAAAATTTGTTCTCTATGATCAATCTATATTCTGTATATCATTAATTTTGGGTAAAAAGGGATGATATCCTAAAGAATGTTTTAAGCTTCAAGTATGAGCACTTTATGTTTTTGGTTCAGCCATTAGGTGTTATGAACACACCAGACATGTTCATGGGGGTTATAAATTATGTCCTATTTGAGTGCGTATACTAGTTGTTCATATTTTTCATCAATGACATAGTTATCTGCTCAATGTCAGAGGATGAGCATACCAGGCAACTGAAGACTATCTTGGAGGTCCTTCGATGCCACCCTCTCAATGGGAAGTTTTCTAAGTATAAGTTTTTGACACAGTAGGTCCACTCCCTTGTACATGTGGTGTATTATCACGGTGTTGTAGTGGACCTGAAGAAGGTCTAGGAAGTGGTTTTATGGTAAGAACCCAAGAATGTGGAAGAGGTTCACAGTTTTCTCGATCTGGAAGGTTATTAATTGATATTTGTACCCGATTTTTCTTGAGTAGCAGCTCTATTCACGGATCTGACCATAAAATACCAAGAAATTATGTGAAGTGACTACTGGCAGGTAACATTCAACTATATGAAGGGTATGTTGGTTAGTGCTCCAATACCCAGATTTCTAGATGAAGGGGTGATTTTTGAGATGTTATGTGATTCTTCCCACTATGTCTTTGGATGTGTACTGATGTTGTAGTTAGGGTTGATCTCTTATGGGTCTAGGAAGTTACATATCTAGGAACGTAACTTTTCCACGCATGATCTAGAGCTAATAGCATTCGTGTTCACACTAAAGTTGTGGTGGAACTGCCTCATTGGAGAGCACTTTTCGGTCTTCATCAATCATAAGTGCTTGAGGTGAAACTTTTCCCAATGAGATCTAAACTTACAACAGATGATGTGGATGGAGTTTCTCCAAGATTATGACTTTAATATATTTTACACCTCAGTTAAAGGGAATTTTGTGGTCGGTGCATTGAGAATAATGTTTCAGAATGATATTTTTCAGGAATCTATGGACATTTGGAAAGAAATGGAGGGGTTGTTCTCCTTGCACTCAGATGTAGGACTAGATGGCTATAACGGGTGACTGTTTTAGATGATGGTAAAGTCATCTATCAGGAATCATGTGGACGAGTCTTAGTGGCGATAATTGGAGGCATAGGTGAAGTGTGATCACATTGTCCAGGGTGATGCTTTTAATGGGTGGTCAAAGGATGGAAAAAATAGGATGATATTCCATGGAAGGATATTTTTCCTATTGGAGATGCATGAGAAAGTTCTCCATGAGTTTGAAATATCACCCTTAGAACTAAACCCAAAAGTTTCCAAGAGTTACCATGGTTTGATAGAGCAATTTGGTGGCCTGGGATAAAACAGGTTATGAAAAATTTTATGGAACATTTCCTAGTGTCCCAGCAAGTGGAGGTCGAGCATCGTGTTCCTAATGGTTTTAACCGCCCCTATTAGTCTCCATGTTTATGTGGGATGATATCTATATGTATTTTTTCAAAATGTTACATAGGTATCGGGGTTTTTATGATACTATCTAGGTAGTGGAGGATCGGCTGATGAAATCATCTCACTTCATAGAGATTAAGGAGTTGAGAATTGTGAACACATTGAAAAAATGTATGTGGATGAGGTGGTGCGGAATCCAGAAGATTTGAGATCCATTGTCAGAAACCAGGATACACAATTTACCTCGTGATTCTGGAGGGTATTACAACATGTTTTTGGCACTCAGTTACACCTCAATACTGATTTACACCATCATGAAGATGGGCATATAGGGAGGACCATCCAGATATTGGAATACATGTTGCGAGCTTGTATCTTGGACTTTGTCAGGTCTTGGGGGTGAAAATTTCCCTTGTAAGAGTTTTCTTACAAAAATAGTTATCATTGTTCGATTGGCATAGATCCTCTTGAAGCCTTATATGGGAGATCATGTCGATCACTATTGTACTTGATAGAAGTTGCGGATGCCACTGTTCTTAGTTCAGACATGGTGTATAGTATGATAGAGAAGGTGCATCATTTCCATGTGAGGAGGAAGGCAGCACATGACTGGAATAAGTTGTATGTAGATCGTAGGAGGAGGCCCTTGGAGTTCGATGTTGGAGACCACATGTTTTTTAAGGTTTCCCCTAGATGTAGAAGTGGAGTTTTGGTAATGGGATCGAGCTTACTCCTAGGTTTATCGTACCTTTTGAGGTGTTGGGGTGAGTTGGTGAGGTGGAATACCAGTTGGAATTTCCACCAATATTGGAAAGGATCCATAACATCATTCTTGTCTCCTGACTTTGTTAGTATCCTCGCGATGACTCCCATATAATTGACTGGGGAGAGTTGAATATCAAGACCGATACAATGCTTGTGGAGTGACTATTGGAGATCCAGGATAATCAGGATAAGGTGATGTGTGGATGGACCATTCCATTATTCTGTGTGTTGTGGAGGCATGGTGGCCTATAAGAGAGTACATGGGATTGAGAAGTGAAGATGTGTGTCTAGTACCTGATGTTGTTTGATGTTTTTCATTTGTTCCTTACTTTGTGATGTAATGATTTAACCTTATTTTCTACGAGATGATTTCTTTCCTTGCTCTGTAACGTGTTACAAATTCCGTACCTTGAGAAGGGGATGGCCCAATTCCGAATCAAGATTAATTAATTGAGATGTGTCTAAACCCATACAGGTGACTCCATTACCTTAAGAGTGGATAGAATGTTTAAATGGAAGAAGAAATTCTTTAATTCCAGTTTCCGGATATTTGGTTCTTGTGTGGGGTATCGTGTCAGTGTTTGGGAAAACATATGTGTGAGGAGGTGTTCTTGGATGTTGATGCTTTCCAACATCTTTCAAACAACATAGGGTTGTTTACCCACGAGAGGTATCTTATGGGGTGCTTTTTTATACCCCTCTATCTTCTCTGTTTATTTATGAATTCATAGGGGAAAGAACAATTTTTTGGTTATCTGATATAATGGTACTGACCTCCACAATCCATTAATTTTTCAAAATCTATTGTTTTGGAAATTCTGGGAGGAAACAGTAGCTCATTTCAATAGTTTTTAGAATTTTATAGTTTTTCCATTGGTGACTCAGCATCGATAAGAGGTATTGGTAGCTCGCATCGGTATATAAGTGTTCGTGGCTCTGAATTGGTAGCCTAGGGTGTCGGTTGGTTCAGCATCAGTAGTTCAGGGAATCAGTTGGTGAAGCATTTTTAGGTTAGGGCGTCTGTAGGTTGGTCATCAGTAAGTGGCATCAGTGACTCACATCAGTGAATCACTGTCTGTGGGTCAAGTCAGTGACTTGTGTCAATGAGTTGCATTGGTGGCTCAAGTCAATGATTCAATCATCGGTTACACATTATCCGTGACTCATGTCGGTGACTCACCCATCAGTGAGTCATTTCTAGTTTTTTCCATTTTTCCCCTCTTACTTTTTATTCAACGTAAATCAATTTTAGAACCTCGTTCAAAAACTTCTGAATTAGTTTCAAAAGATGTTAATTATATATTTAATATCCTAATGTCAGGGAGACTTAAATGGACAAATCATGTGGTCTTGACCACGGTCCAACATTAATGGCCCTAGAAACTATTTCCTTCTATTGATATAGGATCTGTATCTTTTAAGTACTCATATTCTTTCCCAGGCGTGTCTTCTTTCTCTTTTAATTCCCAAATACTACCTTCCATGTAGAGTCATGTGACGTGTTGTGTAATTCTGATCTAGTTTTACTTGGAGTGATTCCTGTGGCTCGGGCACCCCTTGTTTTTCCGCACCGAAGAGTTATTGACTATCTGTTTCTTTAGGTAGGGGTTCCTTCATCTATCATTATTTTTGTATCATGTTGGATGGGTAAACTAATGTTCCATTTATGATTACAGTGGAACCCCAAATTCTAATTATGGCTATTATGAAGATAATCAAACCTATTATGATAACGGGTTTTGTTACCTTAGTAATAGATGAGGGTGGGGGAGATGATGATGATGCTTGTGGTATTTTATATGTTATCTTTTACTCATGTTGTGAGTTGAGTTGAATGTGTGCCTTCTAAAAATCATGGTCATTGGTTCTCTCTTTTTGTGCACTCGAGAATCATGAAAACATGTTATTAGCATTCTGTTGAATTATTGTGAACATGGAAACCAGATTAATTATGTATATCCATTTAATTAAATTGATTCCCCTTGATCAAACATGATCTGTGATAACCCATGTTTTATCAAATTATAATTAAAGAATGGTTTTGTAAAATTTGAATAAACCTTTTTGTTTTGTGTGGCTGTGTGTTGTGTATGGATCTGTTTGACCATGTGTGTTGTGGTATTATGTGGTGTTGTGGTTGGGATTGAGGATTTGGTTGTGTTTATGGGGTGGTATGGGTAGTGTAATGGAATCTCACACTGAGATTTTGGTTGATAGTGGAATGGATGAACTTTTTATATAGTGGGACTGCATCTAGGTTGTGATATGGTTGTTAAACATGGTCAACTTGTGAAATGGGACTGTAATATTCTTGGTTTTCGTTGTGTTGATGGATATGGTGCTTTCCATGTAGCGAGGATGTCGAGGATGGTTTGGGAGTGTTAATTATAATGAAAAAACGTGTTACCATGCATAGTTCATTCACCCGATGTTTCCAGAGACTTTTGAAAAGTGTGTGTCGTTTACGATGTTACTTGTGGTGTGATGTGTTTGGTAGTATCCTAGGTAAGGGATGGAATAAATAATTAAATGAATTTGTTAATTCATAATGATAACCAATTGAATTAATTGGATGGCTTTTTGAATTAATTCTATGGACAATCATGTCGTTATGCATTAGAGGTGGTAGCAAGGGAAGTTTTGTGCGGGCTGGATATTGGTTTTAAAATCCATTGGATGTGCTAAGTGTTTCGTACTTATATATATACATGTATTTCCTTTTGATTCGTATACGCACCCTACCAATGTTCAGAACAATGTGTCGAACCCCCCCCCCCCCCCATTGTTATGGGTGGAGGGTGTACTTTACCA
The DNA here is from genome assembly GCA_963277665.1 of Viscum album. Lineage (NCBI taxonomy): Eukaryota > Viridiplantae > Streptophyta > Magnoliopsida > Santalales > Viscaceae > Viscum > Viscum album. Next base: position 74,499,725 of record OY728156.1, read on the forward strand.
ATATCTTAATGGGAGGATGTATAGTTGGTTATTGGATCTTCTCTTATCCCTCTTTTAGGAATTTGTATCCCTAGAATTTTTGGACAAGATATAGTGTGGTTTGGAGTCCAAGTTGTCTATAGGTGAGGTGTGCTTACCATGTGTCTTTGAGATGAGATATGTTTTAATTTACCCAGTGTTTTTGGGATGAGGTTGTGGTTTTGTGGCCTAGATATCTGTAGGCGGGATGTGATGCAGTAGTGGCCCCAGTGATTATGGCTGGGATGTGGTATATGCCACAAGTGTGTACAAGCCGGTCCAGATTGTGGGGCTTATAGAAGAGTGTGGTAGAGTCCGAATGTTCTCCATTAAGGATGACCAGTTAACCATTGGGGAGTGGTGCGGGGTACCCTATCATCGATGTGCTTACTACCTTACATTACATGAATTGTGTTATTTTGTGAGCGTACATTGTTGAGGATGGGGTTAATTTTATACCTTATTGGGTGCTTTTGATAATTTTTTTTTTCAAATAGGGCATTAGTATGATTTTCTACTTGTGCACAAGAGGCTTTATATTTTACTGCTAATTATACTACAATTCTTACCCTACATATATAAAATCATTTTCAGGTTTCCCTAGAGATTATGCAGTCCATACAAGACCTTACAAGATCGGGCGTCAGGATAGTTTTTGTGACACATCTTAGCATTATTCATTTGGTATTTACCTTGGATATTTTCATTTTATTTCTTACAATTTAACTTTAAACATGCACGTGGGATTGATTTGGAATTCTTATATATATATATATATATTGGAGGTTTTTTGAGCTTGATGCATTTTATCTCCAATTCTTGGTTACTATGAAAAGGATAATGCCTCTTATTTTGTAAGATTCGAATATCCTTGGTAATGGTCGCCACCCTGGGGCCTATTGAAGGTGGGACTGAGCGGGTCATTATCTCTTTATCATACTAAAGAAGGAAGGTCACTGCACTTTTCAATCCATTCCCTCATGTTAGAGAAGGAGTTTCGTGACAATATATATATCATCCATGTGATGTGGTTATGAAAATTAAATCGTATCACTTCGTGGATGTGGTAATCCACACATATACACGAATGATGTTATCAGTTTTATACAGGTGGAAAGGTAAAAAAATTATATATAATCTTTATACAATTATTATTATATAATTAATATAATATATTTTTATATACATATATTCCATCATTATAAACACCCATGATTGTCCATTATGTAAAAAAGAAACAAATCACTTCATTTAGGTGGTTGTCGACACTTACGTGGGAAATATGTTTTGATTCCCTATAAGACGAAAAATGTGATGAAAAATGGATGTATACTATTCATAATAAAATTCAATATTTCGGAGATAATAATTTAATTATAAAATCGGGGTTTAAAAAAATTTAATGACATATAAAAATATGTAAATTGAAATAGGTCGGGTTGGACAATTACCTCTTCTTCGGTGGGCCTCATTTAGATCATTTATTTAGGATAATTGGAATGGTATTTGAAGAAAAAAATCAACTATAATTCATGTATATAAAGGTCCAAAATATAATATATCTGGTTTTTCTCATGAAATATTTCTTAATGTTGTGTATGGAAATTATATATGGGGTTTCCATTTATAAGAGAGGGATGGTTCACTTTTTGAAATTGATTAAATATTATAATATTATATGTGACTAACTCATGTAAAATGGTTTTAAATTGACATGGATTTGAATAAAAAGGGTATATGGTGTTAATATAATCATAAAATAAAATTTATATGGGTTTAGATATCATTTTAATCTTTATCTTTTGTTTTAACCTCTTGGTTGAAAATTTCTAACCATAACCGTGGATATTACTTTTTCAATATTAAAGGGATATAATTTTACTTATAAGGTGAAAATCGATCATATATGGATAAGGGATGAAATTTTATACCAATTTTCATAATGATTTTCATATTTTCATATTTTTATTTTTTCCCTATAATTATATAAAATATAATTTAACATAAAATATCATTAATGTCATGCTCACACTATTTATTTAGTTTGACATTAAAGACAAGAAGATATTAATTTCCTTATAATATAACCCTTTCATAAATAACATAAATATATTATAATGATATATAAAATTTATTTTACAGTCTAACCCACAAAAAAATATTACTTTATGAAATTCTAAAATCTTTTACTTGGGTTTTCAACTGCCTACACAAGCATTGTGTCAGCATTTCATAAGCACTTCAGGTAATTATTTCATCACTAAAAATTAAAAATTAATTTCTATGAAAAAATAAATAATTTATATTTTATGTAACCATTTACTACTTAACATTTTGTTTATTGATTTCAAAAAATGCTACAAATAATAAAATCAAGAGAAAGACATTCTTGACTATATCCATTACATAAAATATTATTTGGATAAAAATAAAATATAAATGTAAATAAATCCATTTTTTAGAATTTTTTATGTTTATGGATGAAATATTCACCTAAATTTATATTAAATACATTTTTTCAATGAATTTTAAGCCTTATCACATTATTTTTACCTCTAATTAATCAGTTTTACCTTTATTGTGGAAACAAAAAATTATTACGGTTACTTTTCATATTATCAAAACAAATTTTTTCTTTAATAACTAATATTAGTAATTATTATTCAAAATATGTAACCAATCTGATCAAATTCAATTCAAATAATTGGAATAATTTAATTTTAAATTAAACCCGCAAAACATGATAAAAACTTATTTTCCAAAAAAATGCATTCTAAAGTTTAAGAAATGTTTCTATACAAATTTTTGGTATAATGTTGATTAAAATAAAATTAATAGTATTATTTTTAATAAAAACTAACTAATTATATTTTAAAACGTATCTAAAATGTAATTTTACTTTTTAATTATCTTAAAATAAATTGTATATATCAATAAAAATAATTATTTCTCACTATTCATTGAAAAATCATGCATTTCAGAAAATTCATAAAAATTAATCTGAAGATAATTTTTTTCATTCTGAATTCATAAATGGTATAATTTTTTTCCAAATTTTTAAAATATCATTTAATTATTTATAATATTCTCTTAGAAGAAGCAATTATAACTGTTTTTGAAGAATTGTTTTAGAATAAAATGAATTTTTTGAAAAATTGAGTGTCTATTTCCTACGAATTAATGAATACATTTATTTGGATTAGTACATTTATATATATATATCATAATGTGTTTAATCCTTTTCATACCCAAAATTTAATATCTAGGTTATAATTATAACATTTAAATAAAAATATTTCATCATTAGTATAAGCTCAATGTTGCCTGTTGTATAAGCTATTGAACGTTGTTCTCTTTTAAAATCTCAGGATATTACATATTCCTAATAATTAATAGATTTTATCCTCATAGTATTTAATTTATATTTTATGTCAAAAAATTTACATTTGAAAATATCTTTTCTGAAATCCCATATCATAAAAGGTGTTAATAAAACATTCTCTTAAACCGCGGGAATGAGAAATATAAAAAAAATCTAGTGTAACTCCTAACTAGGTTTATAAATATTTGAGCATTAGTGGAAAGTAGAAATATGGACATGGAGAAAAATTCGTTTTCATAAAATGGTGTATAGAGATAATCATTTTTTATAATGAAGTTAATGATTATGATATTTTTAATGATTACAAAACTATAAACCAATGAGATGTGGAAAAGAACAATTGATTCATCATAAATGAAGGTAATAAAATAAAATTTTTATTTCAATATTATTTTCATATAATTTAGTAATTAAATTACCATCTATACTAATAAAATATTTAATTATACTTTCTTGACAAGTATAATTTCTTCCTTTAATAAATTTAAACAACAATGTCATCTTTTTATCAAAATAATGAGTATTAAAGATGAATTTTTCATCCCTAAAGCACTAAAAGAATCTTAAAATAGATTATATAATCCACCAAAGGATAGAAAGTTATTCCTCCAATATTTGGACATTAAAATAAACCAAAATGGTTAGCACAATGTAATATACTTCCCAAATTGAGTAACCTTTATATGATGAAATATAATGTTAATTTATAAATACTCTATAATAAAATCCAATGTTCAACATAGATCATTCAAGAAATATATAACCCTAAAATTTTTCAAAAAATTACTAACAATGTTTGAATCTGTAAAATTAGAAGGTTTTGGTAAAACATTCTTCTCATATTAATTTAACATTTATCTCTAATCAATATTCGTCACTCATAACGTCATATAACAAAAAAATTATATGTCAAATCATATAATATCCAAAATATTCTAATCATTTTAATAAATAACCTAAATCACAATAAATCCAAGTTAACAACATATTTTGTTAAAAAATAAAATTGAACTTTATTAATCAAATGAAATCCCATTTTATCTAATAATTTTTTGTTTACCTTAATCATAAAATATTCCATAAAAATATTGTGATGTTTTTACAAAATAAAATTAATCACTAAATCACTAAATCACTTTTCAATATAATTGTTAATATATGATAAATAATATGTTTCCAAATTCTAATAACTCATAATCACCTCAACATCAAAGATAATATAAAGATTAAATTTTATTAATACCTTTAATATTATGTCTACAATATGTAATGTAATCCTTCATCAAACAAATTTTTTACATGATGAGTATAATGGTTTCATATACCTTACAATTCTATCAAAACTCAATAACTTTCTCTTAATGTATCGTTAATATCCTCAAAATACCAATAAAAATCAAAAAGTTTTGATCCCGTAATATAATTCCCAATATCAAATTAATTGTTATATTTCAAATAATTTAGGTATAATAATTATACTGACCAATACATCACATAGGTTAGTGGTATGTGATGCACCCTTGTCACTCTTCTGTTGTGGGTTCATGCCTCGCTGACTTTACGAATGTGATGAGTGGTCTCTTATCCTACGTGTTGTCCTTTTTCTAATACTATATTAATATAATTCCATTAAAAATGGGAATACTAATGTGATAATCATATTTATAATTCTCCTTGATCCAATAACATTATCAAAAAATATGATGAAAATCCTCAAAATTACATTATCATCAAATCATTTTTTAACCCCTATGGGTTTTTAAACATCTTATTTTAATAACCAAATCAAATAATGTTAATTTAATTTTATTTCATTAAAATTAGGAACATATTAAACCAAAGGTTAATCTATCCCACAATCAGATTTCCTTAAATTAATGCCTCAATAAATTAACACATTTTTTCTACACCACTGATTAAAGGTATTGATTCCATCTAATATATTTTTCAAAATATTTTAAAAAACATTAATGGTATAATCCTTAAGTGTTTCCTGATTCTCATAACATTTACAGTATATCATAATATCATTTAAAAAATACCACTACAACATAACTCTAAAAACATGATATATAAACACATCATTCATTTAACTTTATGTTTTAACCTGTAACCATTATTTGTCATCTATTTCATTAATAGTTCATTTTTATAAAACAAATATTTTAATTATGTCCTTATGATTCGTCAATATTAACACAACCATAATTCATAAATTAAATATAATGAAATAATTATTACCTTAAATCTAAACATCATGATTTTTATTGATAGTATCTTTACCTTTTAGCAGTATTCAAAACCTCGGTAAAGTAAATGGTCTTATACATTGTGATATTTCCCTTCTCAAGAGATATATAAAAGTGTATATTTTTAAATAAAATAAAAAAGTTAACATGGACCATCTGTTTTTTCGGAAAAATGAAATGGTGTTGGATAAGTCAAAGTTTCTCTTATAGGTTATTTGAATACTCAATAACCTATAAAAATATTCGAATAATATTTTTCAATAATAGTGATGATAAAATCATCTATAATGGATAGAAAATTTTGAAATATAACCTTCCTTACATCTTGATAAAATACCCTTCATCTGTTGACAACAATATCATTTAAAATATAAATGAATTACTAAAAGAAAAAAAATCTATAAGGGAAATGATAGTAACATTGAAATTTTATAAAACCCTCATTATTAAATTCCTTTATATATATATATATATTTGATTTAAGGTGTTATCTATTCTCCAAAATTACCATAAGTAACTAAAACATTCAAAACATTTTGGTTGTAGAGAAATTTTAAATTATCCTAAAATAGATTCCCAACCTCTAATGTTATATAAACCCTATTTAAGGTACGAACAATAAAGACCTAGGCTATATTCAATCCATAAATTCATTTTTTTAACAAGAAATAATTTTTGTGAATCCCAAAAGCTATTTTAAGGATTAGTGTTTTAGAGAAATAGTTCAAAAACCTTGTATAAAAATCTTATATATTACATGTTGGAAACTTCATCTTAGTGTCCATTTTTTCCATAATACAAAACTTTTAAAATGAAAAATGATTTATTTTCATGATAAATCATTATTATTAAAATAAATAAATTTATTGGTTTCTAATAAACAAAAAACCTGTAAAAACATTTAAAAACATGGAACAGAAAATATTCTTTATACAAGACATAAAATGATTAAAGAAACCTTTTATTCTATTTTAAAACCATGATATAATAAAAGAGAGTTTTCCTCTAACATAATAAACATTAAGTTCAAATAATTGATTACTTCCAAATTAAAACAGTTTAAACACCCAATTTTATTCATAAATAACATTATATAAATCTATTAATGAAAATTTAAAATCATGAGGGTTTCTTAGAAAACATGAGAACTCATGGAAACTATTTTACTGAAAACATACTTTTTACCATAAAAGGGTGTAATCATTACTTAAACAACCAATAACACGAATACCTTTTGAAATTAAATTATTTTTGTAAAATACCATTAGAAAGAATAGATATTTAATATAGGTAACATGGTAGATTATCTGCATATAACCCATACAATAACCCTTACATGTGGAATAAGATATCTAATAAACATCTAAAATAATTCTCTAGATAATATGATCAATACCCAATTAATTATAGAGAAATATCATGCGCACCCATCATCATGAGATATATTGACCTCACCTATCACAAAAAAAGGACCAAGGACCATAAAATGAATAAAATAATTCATTTTTCTAATAAAACACATAAAAATATCAATTTGATCCCATAAGTAATAATTTTTTTGATATTGATGTATACCTTTCCCTGAAAACCCAATTTTCAAAACTAAAATTCCCATAAAAAAGGGATGTATGGTTGTTCATTGAACAAAAAATGGAATTATATAAGTTAATTTAAATAATCAAATAAACTTTTTGGTGGCTAAGAATCCATTACCACCATATATTTTAAAATAGAACATTCCTTTTGAATTTTTTAAAGAGAGTCAAATCATTCTTTAAATCGATCCCTTTTGAAACCCATCAAAGAAATAAAAAAATGGATATAAAATATAATTTTTAATTCATTAATTCCCAAAAAACATCCATAATATAATTTTATGAATATTTATAAAGAAACACATTATTTATAAAATAAAAAATTAAAATAATTAAAATGAGTTTTTATAGTAACGAGTCTCTTACTTTGAGTTTATCTTACCACATATGTTATTTATCATTATAAAGAATAAAATCGTCATAATTATTTACTTTCATTAGAAATTTTTTCATTTTTATGATTCTTATTTTTATTTATTAACATGTTTTATAAAATTCCTTAATCAATTAATTTCACATTGAATGTTCTGATGATATTTGGTTTAATGTCTAAAATGTCTTTTATAAATTCGATATGGTTAAATATGTCAATATTCTATAGTATATAAAATAATATTCATGAAATAATTATCATTTTCATATATCAATTATACTTTTAAAAATAACCATTACAAATTTTTATGAAAAATTAACTATGTTACAATCATGGAGACAATAGGCCGAACGTACTCCTGAGTAACATTTCCATTTTTCAACAAAAATGATGGAAAAACTAATTATTATTTTTTATATATATATTTATGATTGTTTAAAAATTATCATATTATATGTTTTAATACACTTGTATTGATCCTAAATGTGATTTGGCTACAAAAAAAAACGAATCACATCCATTTGTGGAAGAGTCAATCCATATATACGCATGAATGATGCTATTATTTTTCAATGTATGGAGAGGTAAGAAAATTGATGGTATATTATCATTAAGATATTATAATCAGTTAATTAATATATATATATATATATATTCAATCTATCATTATAAATACCCATGGGAGCCGATGATGTAAAAATAAGCACATCACATCATGGAGGCGGTAGTTTGCACGTATGCCCAGACGATATTTTCATTCCCCGTAAGATGAAAATGAGATTAAATAGGGTTATAAGGTAGTCATAATACCATTTCAGTATTTATTATATTGTTATCTTACTATATAATGATGTTTTAATAATATTTTAAGGAGTGATATGTATAAATGCTTTGAAAAAGGTCGGGTTGGATGATTACCTCTTCTTTAGTAGACCTCATTTCAATCCCTTCTTAAGAACCCTTGAAATGGTAATTTAAAAGCATGTAACACCTAATTCATGGATCGGGAATCGTAGAAGATAATTGGGTATGGGTTAGTTGACATATATGGATACATGTGGTGTAATGAAAAGAGAAAATGAGTTTCCTTTTATAAGGGAGGGAGGTGAACTTTGGGAAATTCCTAAAATATTTTAATATAAAATATGTCAAACTCTTACAAAATTGTTCAAAAATGGTTTTCTTTATAAGATAATGATTTTACGGTAAAAATATTATCATCAAATAAAAATTTTACTTGTTTATATTCTATTTAAAACCTTATACATTGGTTTAACCCCTTTGATAAAAAATGTAAACCTTAACCATTGTAATTACACTATTGGAAAATGTGTCTATACCCACGGTTTTGAAAAAAACCGTGGGTATAGGGATGGTACGTGAACCTATACCCATGGTTCTCAAAAACCTTGGGTATTGGGGTTTCTTTGGAAGACCTATACCCACAGTTCTGGAGAACCGTGGGTATAGCTTATATCGGGGAATGAAAATTAGGTGGGACACGAAAAAAATTTGGGGGGTATATATTTTTTCACTGTGTATTTTAATATATTTATATATATATATAAATTTCGATACACATAATTTCTTTAGCTCGGTTGGTCAATAGTGGAGGCATGGCCGTTAGACTCTGGTTCGAATCCCACTGTCTATTTTTTTTTGAATTTAAATACCCGATGTGGGTTAAATTAATATATATATGTTGATGTATAAATATATACCAAAAATAATTTGTATCCTGGTTGGTTACTTGGTGGCGCATGGAAGGAAGCCCAGCGCGAGACGTGGGTTTGAATCCCAGATTTTGTGTTTTTCTATTTTAAGTGGATTAAATTAGTATATATACGTTGATTTATGGATATATATCAAACGAATTCACAGCATGGTTCGTCCTTCGGTGGTGTGCAGCTGTGAGGTTCCGTGGGAGTGTGGGTTCGAATCCCCACTCTTGCAATTGTTTTTAATTTAAATACCCCATGGTTTTCAAACTGTGGGGTCTGTTGTGTGCCACGCTGTACAGCCGTTGTGCACACTTCCCCCCCATACCCATGGTTCTCCAAAACCGTGGGTATAGGTTGAGACCCCTATATCGATGTCGTTCCATTCCACGGTTCCCAAAACCATGGGTATGGCCTATACCAACGGTTTTGGGGGCTATACCCACAGTTTTGAACCGTGGGTATAGGTCGTTTGTTCAGTAGTGTTATTTTTCAATATTAAAGTGTTCTAATTTTACTTATCAGGGGAAAATTGTCTCATAAATGGATAATGGGTTAAATTTTAGATCATTTAGCATCCTAATTTTCCAATTTATATTTTTATATTATTTTTAAATAATATTATAAAATATTATTTAATATAAATTATCACTAATTCCATTGTTGACACTATTTATTCTATTTGATTTTAAAGAAAAGAAGATAGTAATGGATTTAATATATAATTTTTTTAAAAATCATTATATGTTATATTTATCTACAATATTATTGGTATTCTATAACTCACCAAGATAATATTACTTTAGAGTATGTAAAATCATTTACTTTAATTTTCTACTTCTTGCACAAGCATTGTGTCAACGTTGCTTAAGAATTTAAGGTAATTATTTAATCATTAAAATTTAAACATAAAGTTACATGATAAAAATAATTTATATTTCAAATAACCATGTATAAATAAATATAAATTTTATAAAACCATTTTAAAAACAATTAAATTTATAATAATCAAGAGGGTGGAATTTTTGTATTTATCCTTTATATAAAAATAATAATGGTTAACATCAAGAAAAATGAAAAATATGTGTTATATTGTAGAATTTTCAATGATTATGTGTGAAATATATTCATCATGTATAATTATTGTACGTTTTGTAATGAATTTTAATCCTTATAACATTAGTTTTAACCTGAATTAACATATTTTACCTTTATCATAGTAACAACATTTTACTATAGCTAATTTTCATATAGACCAAAATTTAATTTATATTATTATATATTATTAATTATTATAATTAAAAATATATAATTAATTTTATCATATTCAACTCATATAATATTTATAATTTAATTTAAAATTAAACACCGAAAATGCGACGAAAGTCGAATTTCTAGAAAAATACCTTTTTAATTATAAATTATTTTAATACCAAAATCATGTATAATATTGATTATGATGAAATTTATTGGATTATGATTAATAAATATTAAATATGTGAATTTTAAAATGAATCCAAAATATAATTTGACTTCCTAAGTACTTGAAAGGAAAATGTTGTTTTCAATAACAATCATGGTTTTCACTATTTAGTGAAAAAAACACTTCAGAAAACTATGAAAAATAAACAATGGGATAATTTGTTCATGATGAATTCAAAAATTATGTTATTTTAATCAAATATACTTATTAATTTTTAATAACCTAATTATAAAATTCCATTATAAACAATTACACTTATTTATAAAAGCAAATATATTTTTGAACCATAAAATGAAATTACTGAAAAATGGAGTGCTTATACCTTAAGAATTAATCAATATATTTATAATAGTAGGATCTATATATATATATTCTAAAATATGGTTAATCCATTTAGTAACTAGAAATTTGATTACTATGTTATAACTATAACATTAAAACAATAATATTTCATGGTTCATTTAATATCGGTGTTCCATGTTGTATACACTATCAAAAATAACATTCTATTATAATACCAAAATATTAAATTATTTGTTATTTATCTACCCAAATTTAATTCTATAGTTTAATTAGTATTAATGATGAACATTATTTAATTTCCAGATATTTTTTATAATTTTTCCTATTTTTTTACCTTCAAATTACACATATATATTTTCATGGTCAGGTAATGGTATGAAATTTGTTCTGTTAAGGTGTCACGTGTGTCAAAATCTATTGAGTAGTTTATTTTTCAAAAAAATATATAATTTAAAATATTAGGTTTCTATATTATCCCCCTAAAAAATTGAATCTTCAAAATTTAAATTATCAGTAACAAGAAATAATTAAGGGAATCTAGAAGAGGTTAATAAAACAATATATATTTTCAAATGAGGTGTCTACCTTAATATTTAATGTTTAAATTGGAATCATATCATTTATGTTCGTCATGTTAATAGATTTCATAATTTTTCATCGGCTACAAGTTTTTTTTCAACATTTTTTCCACATAGGATGTTGAATCTTCTTTCCTTAATCATATTTATTACTTGACCATCCATGAGACTCCATACACCAATTATTTATTGTGTTTGGGTATTCAACTATGTTCACAATGATAAAATAAATTCATGGTACTTGATTTTTCATATTTATAATATTTATCACTTCAAATATTATCCCCTTAGGTTTTCTTTGGTATCATCCCCACATTGTCCAGGCAACCCATCATAAACATGGTTCTTATGGGGTTCTGGAATTACTAAAATTAAATGAGTTAACATGAGTGATGAACAATTATTATTAAAATATGATTATAAAAAACTTGACCCCAATATGTTGTACTCTATGACACCCTCATGATATCTTATATTTCTTTTCATAAGATAATTTTTTATGAGATATAGATCCCTTATGTTAAGTTTGAATGTATATTTCATCATTTTAATATCACTTAAGGGACAGTGGAATGGTTCAAAATCATCTACGACTTGTTAAAATCCCATAGCTCATGTTTTTTAGAGAAATAGTTTCAAGTGAATGGGTAGTAGTAAACCTGCAGCATAAGAATGAAGTTAAATGATTAGGTTAAACATGTGATAGGTGGTTAATGTGCATGAAAACCCTATAATAAATAATTGGTAAGTTGAAAACAATTATCACAGGGTTTGTTTAACTATGTGATGGGGTAGGGTCTTTGGACAATAATCGCATACTAGCTTCACATGGTTTTCCAAACCATGCACCTATTGGTGCAAGGGGGTGTGCCACCATGATAATGGTAGCCCATGGTTAGCATAAAATTTTGATAATAGTGAAACCAAACCGTTCACCCTTTAAAAAGTGGATGAATCCTCCCATTGACCTTATTTACAACTAAAATATAATTCCTTCTTCTCCTGCATCATTTGAAATAGCGGTCACATGTGGATGGATTATCCCTTACCTCTTTGATGCTCATTTGGATTTCCTCTACTTAGACTCCAATTCATGTGTCTTCAATCAAATTTGATCAATCATAGTAATACTAAGAGTCCCCTTGATTCATTTTTATATTGCCCTTTCCATATCAAATGATATCTTAATTTTGGGATAATATTCTTTCATTTCAGGGTGTTTTTTGTTTTTTTGATTTCCCTTATTATAGCCCAATCCTGAAGTTGATACTAGAAAAAGAGTCTACTACCAGTAAAGCTAAGTAGTTCATCCCATTTTCCCTAAAAGGGTTAATGCGTATAAGAAACACCATGGTTTAGTACACCATAATTTTTGTGGGACTACATTAAAGGTCAAATTAAATTATTAAATTGTTAGTTCCATCTTTAGGATAGCCATTGCATCTTAATTTCCTAATTGGTGGATGTCTACCTCGACATGAGCCTCCCCTTATCGTACTTTCCTTAAATTCCTATGAATGTTATGCCATATTATGAAATTAATCCACATTTAAGGTGTGTTGGATTGAAATTATCAATGAAATGGATTAGTTGAATTAAATGTAATTATGGAATTCTTTGTTATTCCCCTAAGAATATTATATGTGACTAAACCACCTTTTCATGTGATTTGATGTTCCCTTTTAAATGAAATGGTTAAATGATTTAAATAAAAGGTTAATGGTATCCCCATTTATCCTATCCATTGTTAATTTATTAAATTTAATTACCTTTGTATTTATAATTGTGAACACTAGGGTAATTATTATATCATGATTGATTTTGTTCATAGACCTTGAATTACATTAAAGGGGTGGATTTCCCTAATTGATATGTAGAACCCCCCCCCCCAATTTCTTTCTTTTTATGGACTCATGGGGTTCTAATAAATTTATTTTTGTGGATTCTAAGTGAAAAACACAATTTGATTCAGTTTTTTTTAGGATTTTGTGTTCATTATCTTGGCACCAAGGACTCACCAATATATTTAGGAATTAAATAAATCAAACATCTTGGATGATTATCCATAGATTAAACATGTTATTATAGATCGACTTGGTTTTTAAATTTTTCTCATATATATCCTTTATCTAAGGATACCTTGGAAATTTCATATGAATCAAGAAGTATTTTTAATCCTTACGGAGAAATACTAAGGGTACACCCTTTTGGATATCACCCGGTATAAAAAATTAAATGTAATGGAACTTATGAAATCATGTATGATCATCACTAAAATTGGAGGCCCTATTTTTATGACTTGGGTCACTACATATAAATATAATTTAAAATTTTTAATCCTTAAAGATATTCTCGGTTTAGGCTGATGTAGGTATAATTGGATGGTTCCTCCATGAGGTACCCAAACAAATATAGTTATTCCATTTTTCTACTTTACATTGATTATTATCTTCACACTACTCATTGTATATTCATAGACTGGATACTTCTTGATACCATTGTTGGTTTCTTATTAGGTTTTACTCATATCCTATTTAGGCCTTAATTTGGTAAACGAATAAACTTTATTTTTAGAGGAGGTACAGAGAAAAGAATCCATATTGTGATGCCTGATTTTTCTATATTATGATGGAATAAGGGAGTAGAGTACTGAGCTTCTTCTCACAATTCTATTTGATATATATGTTTTTTATTTTCTTATTTTTTTCATGTACTTTGTATACCTTCTAGAATGTTCCCCTTTTTATTCCCCATTTTTATATAGCATAATAAAATCTTTATTTTTTACATGAAATTAGGTTTTATTTACATTAGTTTACTTTTCATTAGATTTTTACTTCTGTGGTTTCTATTATTACTAATTCCATTTTTTTATTCATATATTTCACCACTATGTATCATTATGATAATGAGGGAATAGTCTCCTCAAAGCATCCCATTATGCCCTAACTTTTAGTTGGAAGTCTTCGGTGTATAGGGAGGTACACTTGAGGCAATGTGGCCATCCAATTTTGTTTACACATGAGTGACTTGTGTCTAAGATCTTAAATGTGGTAACAATTATTTTTATTTGTTAATACTATTTTTTTTGTACAAGATACTAGGAATGTTTTAGGATTTGGAAATGATATTTATCCTAGGAGTAGCCAACCCATATAAAAAGAAAATTCAAAATTACCTGGATTGTTCTGGATTATGCCTATAATAATTGCAATGGTTTCACTGATGGGTGACACCCATGATATATGTAGTTTTTATTATTGTTATGGATTCACATTTTACCCATGGACTACTATAAAGGGAGATATTAATCATTACTCATTATAGGCACCTGAGGGATTATATTATATACATATGTTATTCTATGTTTTTTTATTACATGCATTGTATACCGCATTTTTAGTTCCTTAAATTCATTTAATTTTTTTAAACAATGTATTTTAGGATGAATGAGATAAATGATTGGTTAATTAAAGGTTGTGTACTAACCTGAATGTTTTCTTCACATTTATCTCGATGGTGGAACTCTGACTAACCATGTATGGAACGTTTAATCCACGGTTCATTGGTTATATGCGTTAAAATGATATGTTTTGAAATTTTTAAGTTAGATAGGATAATAGAACATGGTTTAGAGGGGGTCAATAGACTATATTAAAAAATATTACATTAATATATTTATTAATAAAATTAATTATCATGTTTAATTATTAGAGTTAATTTAGATGTTGATAAAGTAAACAAACATATGAATTTTTATACTAGTTTACTAAAATGTGGACATTTCCAGGTTTTATACCTCTCTACTCAGTGGGAGATACATGTGAAATATACAAATTTTTAGGGGGAATAGTGACCCAAATATTGAATAATTTTATAGTAGAGGGATATCCATGGAACTAACTTATGTAGGGGGAGTCACAACCCAATTATAACCTGACTTTGGCCAATATGATTCAAAAACAAAAAAAACATGAATTTAGAATCGAGGTTTTGCAACCCAAGAAAGAGAATATTAAATTATTTTGTTAGTAACATAATAAACATAAAAACATAGTGTCCTTGAATGGTAGGAATCAGTGTTTCAGAATCATGAAACCAAATGAAATAGATAGTAGATGTATAGAAACACAGATACTGGTTCTTGAGAGCTGGATCAGCTCATCTAATCAAGGTAGTATAAGTCGAAGAGTATGTAATTAAAAACATGAGAGAGTTAAAAAATGATGAAACATGGTATTAAAGAAGACTTTACTAATCATTTACTATGTTGAAATTTTACACTCTTTTCTTTCTTGAGGAAAAAAATAATCATCATAGAATAAGTTAAATTAGATCTTCCATTAAGTTTCTTGGAACCATTATATAGGATGTATAAAATTAAACTAACATAACCAATATCCGAGTAAATAAATTCAAATTCCAAAATAATAGAATTATTCATGAGTGTTCAAATTATTATCCGTAATATGAGGAACAAATATCGATTGAATTGAAAACATAAAGACCAACTCAAAAATTTTGAATACCCCATTAAATGATATTATTAATTAAAATTAATCCCATAAAAATAGTAATAATGATTAAAAAACATTAAATAAATTTTAATTCCATATAGTTTGTAATTTGAAAAATAATTATACTATATTAAATTTCGAAAAATAAGTTTTAATATGTTGGGAATTAATCAATAATAATTTAGATAAAAATAAGACTAAATAATTAGTTCAAGATATAAATATTGTAAATATCCTAAATATTATGTATGTGTTATGTAAGATTAATAAAATTTGTTAATAACATTTTGAAACTTATTAAAATATTATAATAATACTTCAAATGGATTATGTATAGTATATATTAATATTGTAAATGAAGAAAATACAGAAAAATGTATTATAAGTATGTACATAATCAAAACATGAAAAGATAAAAAATAGAGTATGAATAAATTTTAACTAGAAGTAGAAAAAATTTTAAGCACTAGAAAAAATATTATACTTGAAAAAATGATCCACCATTGAAAAAATGACCCACCATTAGTTCAAAAACTGACCCCCATTTTTTCAAAGAAGAGTGACAATTAGTTAAAAAATGATTCACCATTAGTAATAAATGAGTCACCATTATAATGTAAAATATGCAATATTTACAATATTAAAATGATCCACCATTGGTAATGAGTCATTAGTGGTAATGATTCATTGTTAGTAATAAGTCACCATTGATAATGAGCCACCCCTAGTTAAGGAGAAAGGATCCACCATTGGAAAATTTAAATACTCACCTTTGGAAAACAAGAAGAATCTCCCTTATTGTTGTTGTAGAAATGAATCACCATTTATTACTAAAAAGACTCATTATACGATGAAATGAGTCAATGTTGATAAATTAAAACACTCAATATTGGAATAGAGTAGATGAGCCTCCATTAGAAACAATACTCAATTGTAAATAGAACTCATCCGATGTTGAGTTGGTGAAACATTAATTACCAATTGATGTTTTAATAACCAACCACTACTGGTGCTTGATTATAGAAAATGGGAGAGGAAGAAGCCATGAAAGATGAAGAACCAACAGTTATGGTAATGTTCCTCTACTATTTGGTAAACAAATTATCTAAGAGTGATACTGTATAATTAGAAATCATACAAGGAGGGATATTTTGGTTCTACAGATATTGATGATGAATGATAAAAAGCTTGAGGATATTCTATTGAGGAAATATTCTCGTGGAAGAAGATTATGAATAATAATTCATCATTTTATTTATGAACTCAAACATAAAAAATTTGTTGAATTTTTAATCCATCTGAATGACCGAGTTAGCTGGTTTTCTAGAATCATTAATTTTATATAATTTCATTAGATTTATAATTAATCAATAATCAATTACTTCCAATAAGAATAGAAATATATATCATCAAAATAATGTGAAAACATGTATTGAATACTTAAAAATGAATTGAAATAATTATTACAATTTTTAAGGTCTGTAAAATACATTTTTATAGTCTCATGTATTTTAATGAAAAAAATAAAAACTAGATATATTTCTATTGAGACAATCCCTGAGTGATTCTGATTATAATTTAATGATATATAAATGAAATGGAAAATATGTTTAATTATGGAAAACTCAAAATTTTTAAATTGTTAAATGATTGTCAGACATACAATGCACCCCTCAAACAATAAAATTAGACGTAAATTTATTCTAATTAAATGAATATAAATGAGTTTGACTTATAATGAAATCATTTGGGTGGAAATATGATCAGTATAGAATAATTTATAATTTTATAACTGATGAAAATTATAAATAATTTTAAATAAAAAATACTTCTCTAAACCAATATCAAATTTCATTTTCAGATAAAAAATGAGACATGCTAGATATAGAGTTAGACATTTTCATAGTTTAATAAAAGTTATAAAAACTTTTTATATTTCATTTGAAATAAGAATTATAAAATTCTGATAACTACAACATAAGTTATAGGAAAGATATATAGAACTTGTAAAAAAAATTCACATAAATTAATAAAGGATTTTGTAATATTTAAAAACATAAATTAAAATTTAATCAAAAAAATAAAAATAAATTTTTTCACAAGAAAAAATATAACATTTCTATTTGATTATGAAACTTGATAATTTAAAAATAATTTTATCCTCATTTCATTAAATAAATAAAATAAAAAAATAAAATCTACCTAATCAAATGAAATAATAAACTAATTAAATTTGCATCATTATTAGTTGAAATTTATTTTTTTCAAACTGAGAAGATTCAAATAGATTACTAAATATTTCTGTTAGCTTATTTTCATTGGGGATAAATTCTAAAACAATATCACCTTTGTTAACATGATCTCTAATAATGTCAAATATAACATTTATATGTTTTATTTAATAATTTTGTAATTTGTTTTTAGATATATAAATTCTATATATGTTATCACACTAAATAGGTAATTTATCAAGATAAATAACAAAATATCATAAATTGTTCTTAACACATAAAATTTGAACACAAATAATGGTTGTATAAATATACTCAACTTCTAAAATAAAAAAATAAATAGAGATTTGTGTCTTAGAAGACCAAGAGACTAATATTTTTCCAAGAGAATGACACATACCAGATGTAATTTTCTATCAATTCTATAACCTCCAAAATCAAGGTCAGAATAATATATTAAATCAAAAGAGATAAATTTTGAAAAAAAATAAATCATAACAATTGTTATTTTAACATATCTATTTATTATCTATACAGCATTAATATGAATATCTTTTAGATTATCCTTAAATATAGCACATAAACTAACACTAAACTGTGTATTGGGTCCCTATATTGTTAAATAGTGAAAGATACCTATCATGCCTCTATAAACATAAATATTAGAATAATTACTAGATACTTAAACATACAAGATATAGTTAGTTACCATAGGATTTGTCATAGATTTAGAGTAATCAATAATAAATATTATAACTAACTCTTTAGCATACATATATTGATTAAGAAAAATATATATTTCCATTCATAAAATTTAATTCCATGAAAGAATATTAATTCCCCCATTTAACTCATTTCAAACTCATAATACATCAACGTATAAAAATTGTTACAAATAATTTAACTAGATGAACCTAAAACAATATCAGCAGCCTAAATGTGAAAAATTGAAAGATCAATAGAAATTATTTTAATAAAATGGTTATGGTCAATGTTTCATTTTTCTAAATAATTATTAAATAAAAAATAATGTCTTTCAGTCTATGAATGAGGTTATTGTTTGAAAACAAACAAAGCATTAGAAACATTAAAAACACTATTAAGACATTATTAATTTTCTAAACCAAGGGGTAGAGAAACATAAACAACTTCAGTTGAAAAATCTTTTGATAAATCACTTTTTACAACCTTTTGATATAATTTAAATCCTTGAAAACAAAAATAAAATGTAATAAGATACTAATACAATCTTACCCAACATCAAGTGAAAATGGATCTTTAGATTATATACCTTCTTCTTTAGAGTATCCTTGAGAAACAAGTCTGGATATATTTTTTACAATTTTTTAAGATTCATATATCTTATCCACATAGTCTAATTAACTTCTTATCCTCAAATAATTATTCTAAAGACAAAACATTACTTCTAAATAACTTATTAAGATCATATTTTAAAGGATCAATCTAGTTATAGTCATTTAATGTATCATTAATATTATTTGGAAAAATATTCAGAAATAAGCAAAATAATTGAGATAAGAATTTAAAACAGAGTTTCTAGTTTTAACATCAAAATAAACATTTATAACTACATTTTCTACATTATGATAATTGTGAATCATTCATGATCATGAATAAGGTTTATATAGTGTATTCTCCCCCACAATTGATTCATTCTCATCTTTAATTTTTTCTTTACTAAATGTAAAATCCATAAATTCATCATTAAAACCATTTGAATTTGAATTTAATTTAACATTATTTTCATCAAACATATAATGAAATTTTTTTCAATAACCATTGTTATTTTACTATCAACTCTATAAGATTGAATATTATTATAATAGACAATAAAATACCATCATTAGATTCATCATCATAATTATCGATTAATTTAAAAAAAATATAAAAAAAACTCTAAAATAAAGTATTTTTGTATTTTTTTCAATACTTCATAATTATTTTTCATTTAAAATGCTCAAAAAATAATTTTATTTAAAATATAAAAAGCATAAAAAACGTCCTCAACCCAAAAATATATAGGAAAATTATATTAACTTATCATAGTTCATTTTATTTGAATAAGTGTTCTACTTTTTCATTCTACAACACCATTATTATGTGGTGTTCTAAGAGAATAAAATTTATAAAATAAGTATTCTTTTAACGAATTTTTTTAAAAAATAAAATACTAAATTCACCTCCTTTATTAATGTGAATATAAATAATCATTCATCCTTTTTTATTTTGAACTCAATTAGAAAAATCATTAAATATAGATAAAGTACCATTTTTATGATGAAGAAAGTATACCCATGTAAATATACTATATTAATCAACAATAACAAAAGTATATTTCTTTCCACCAAAGATAGAAATTTGAGTAAGGAAAAATAAATCAAGATATACTAACTATAATGTTATATTAGTAATTATTTTACTGATAAGTCTAAAATAAATTTTACATTGTTTTTATTTAATGAAAACATAACAAAAATGAATTTGTTCTTTCTTAAAAGAATAAAATTGTAAAACATTATCATGTTTTAAGAGTTTATAAAACATTCTGAAATTAAGGTGACCAAAATTTTGATTCTAATGGTTTCTATTACTCTACATATTATTCAAGCATTTGACATGTTGAATAGTTAGTTAAAAAATAATTAATATAAATATTTTTCGTTCTATTTCTATAAAATAATAACGAATCATTTTTAAAAACTAATCATTTATCATTTTAAAATTGAAATTCTATTCCATCAACACATATTTTTGATATACTAAATAATTAGTTTTTAATCCTTCAATATATAAAATTTTAGAAATAAAAGTAAAATTAGAAATACCTTCTATACGAAAACATTTTACCTTTCTTTTGAAATTATCTCCAAATGTAATAGTGCCCCCATAACATGTGTTTTATGTGGTAAAAATTGATGTGAATCTATTCATATTCTTAGATAATCCAATTTCCATAGACTGTATGTCGTTCTTGAGACTTCCAAATCATTTTTTCTACAATAATTAATCACTTATAAATTTTTCTACCCAAGCTACTTTGGGTCTAATATGATTAGTAATGAAATTTTTAGGTACCCATACATAATTTAAATAAGTATTTTAATGTAATATAGATAACTTGGATTTCAAAAAATTGGTGTTTTGTAAATCCCTAATACTATTTAAATATAATATAATAATTATT
Source organism: Viscum album (assembly GCA_963277665.1). Lineage (NCBI taxonomy): Eukaryota > Viridiplantae > Streptophyta > Magnoliopsida > Santalales > Viscaceae > Viscum > Viscum album. Next base: position 74,521,377 of record OY728156.1, read on the forward strand.
TCTTTTTTGAAAATTCATGCTACATTTAAAAAATGTATAAGTATTACTATAACCATATTATCTTTTAACAAAATGAGTTTTAAATATTATAGGTAGTATTCTATCATAGAAAAAACCATATTTGTTTTATTTTATTTAATCAGAGATATCATTAAATAATTTCTTATTTTGTTATAAAATGAAATTATTTCTAGATAAAATCCTCTCATTATATGCCTTCTAGTTGTTATATAAATTATCAGTTTTGAAAATATCATTTCTTAATCATTCAATTTATTTATATAATTTAAAAATAATCAGGTCTTTAGAATCATCTCCTGAATCAAGAACATCCCAAATAAAAACTTGAGTCACTAACCTTATATTGTGATTCCATGAAGAAAAAGTTATTAGTTTCTTTATCATTTTCATTTTTTTCACCAGAATCATATTTTTTTATAAGACTCTAAGTGGTGGACAATTTTTTTATCCTTATTTTTTCACATTTTTATTTATTCTTTAGTTTAGGATAATTTAGATTGATCTTACATTTCATTCCTACACTCTTAACAAGTTATAACTAACGCATTGAAATTTGAACCAACTTTCTTATCTCTCTTCTGTTTTTCTTTTTGAAGATTTATTCTAAATCTGTTCCTGAATACTTTGTTTTCATTATTTTGTAATCCCTAGTCATGATATGATACATGTATTATTTTTAACAATCATGTAGATTAGAATCATAAGATTCAATAGAATCAACATTCAAATAATCAAAGTTACATTTTTTCTGTTGCCTCCTCATTATCTATGTTATTTGGTTACATTTCATACTAAGGCAGTGATCCAATAAATTCATTGATAGTGTACACATTTATGTTATTTATTCAATAAATAGAGACATTATTTTCATTCCATTTATTTAAAAATTAACATAAGAATAGTTTAAAAAGTTTTGGGTTTTTATTAAATCTTTTCCCAGTGAATTCATTACATTCAAAATGCTTCGGAATTTGTAGAATATTTTTTTACAGTTTCATCTTCACCCATCATAAAGCCTTTGTTGTAGAGGCTCGAAGCTTGATGTACATGGACATTACATTACTTTTGAGTAATAATTAATACATAACAAAAACAGACACACAAGGACCATAATGGTTTAGTGTCTTTGGAAACTCGGAATATAAACATCTAATCCTGTTGAAAGATCTTCAACATCTCCCATATCGATCTTCCCCTTTTGTTTTATTACCTAAAACCTTTATTTATGTCCTGGGGAAAAGAAAACATATAAAGGGTGAGCTCAAATGTTCAGTAAAGGTAAGCATGGAAAAAATAAAACAAATCATATACATTTGAGCTTAAAAACATGAACATAATGTTTAAACATCAAAAGCTTGAGCAATGACGTAAAACATAGAAGTATGTAAGGCATAGATCATAAAGAAACAATAATCGTGATAAAATAGAATGGGAGTAAAACATGTAATTGTGGAAACCATTAAGCACATGTCATGATTTCCATAGTAGCCAAGGCATTGCTGCCAAGACCATCTTAGCGGACGAAGTCCCTTTCTGAAACGAGTTCACTCCTCGTTTCAGTCCTGTAACACTGAACCTGATTAACTTACCATTATATCCATGTATATCTCATGACATATAAATCTTTACCCAATGCATTAGTGGTAGATATAGGTCCCAACCATCTTATAATGAAATCATTCTTACTTGTGCCACAAAATAAACATACATCATTCATAATAACCCAATAAATAAAATGGGGTTTATAAACATCATCCCATCATCAAATAATCCATATAAAAGAAATGGATATCATTTCATAATAAGTAAATTGAAACCATGTAAATCATAGAGACATTATACTTGAAACATGCACATATGAAATAATGTCATCTTAGATGAAAAATGGTTTTGATAAAACATTTGAAATGAATTCTTGAGGAAAATATCTTTTCTTCTTCAAAATCAATCTCTTTCCACAAAATGTCATGCAATTTTAAAATAAAAGGATTTTGTTGAAAATAGTCATGAAATATTTTGGAGGAATATTAATGAAAATAAGGCTTTATAAAACCAGTAAAAATCCTTTCATGTTGTATAAGTTAAAAAAAACATTATTCTCGTACTTTTTCCAGAAAAGTCAAAAAAGTACCTCATAACGTAAACAAAAGAAAGATTCCTTACATACCATGTAGTAAAAGTAAAAATTGGTAAAAAGGACTTTAAACATACATAAAAAAACTTTTAGAAAACATGCACATGGATGATAACAATAACCCTAGTAAATACTTACGAATAAGCAATCTCAGATAAAAATGAGATTGGAAAAGTTATCCCTTACCTTAGGTTCGATATGCTTCGTACGGATCAGAACCTCCTTTATAATGATTTAAATAATGTCATTGACATATTACATAATCATATTAATTGTTATGATATCATATATGTTTCACTTATGACTTTATATTACATGTTATTTTGTAAATTCCATATTAAAGTAGCGTTTTGGGTAAAATAATTTCATTTATCGTATGTGTTTCGACTTATCTTTCTTGATATTATTACTTATATCCTGATTTAAATAATTCTTGAATGTAAAAAATGATTTATATATAACATATATTCATCATATACATATATATTATAGATCGATAAAAGGAATGAAATACACCGTTCATGGAGACGGTAGGCCGTACGTACGCATGAACGCTGTTTTCATTTCCTTATTGAATTGAATGAAAATAAATAGATGAAAAAAATATATATATACATAAATCCAGTAGAAATATTATTTCATATATTTCATTATTATTCATTATATAAACTTTATGGTCATTCATGTATGGTTAAGGTGGAGAATGAATCTCATCGCATCGTGGAGACGGTAGTCCGTATGTACGCACGAGCGATGATATAATTCCCATAATTATAGAATTGGAGTGGATGGTATAATATATCAAAATCCGCATGATTTTATAATAACCATATATAGTTATTCTTTACACCATTATACCCATCCATGTAAGGTGTTGGTGGAAAAACAGATTACACCACGGCGTGGAGACGGTATTCCGTACGTACGCACGTGCGGTGATTTTGTTTTCCGTACGATGGATAGAAGGTGAAATAGGGTTGTTTCATATTTATAATAACATATCAGTATATTAGGTATACTTATGTTATTACTTCATAATGAAACAACTAAATAATAAGAAGTTTAAGAAGAAAGGAAATTGAAAGAATCGGTAACGGATATTACCTCTTCTTTGACACGCCTCTTTGAATCCTCTTATTAGGGTACTAAAATAGGTCTATGAAGAATACCAGGACCACTAGTATGTTTCTAGGGAAGTTGAGAAGGGAAATTTTCAGGGATTGGACGAGATTAAAGGCTCAAATTGGTGTGAGGATGAGAGGGAGGAGGTGCCCTTTTATAAGGGAGTAGAGGGGCACCTTTGGAAATCTTAAAAACATTAATTTATAATAAATCTAAACCCACTTAAAAACCTCCAAAAATGACTAATATTATTATATTAGATTATATAGGGTGTTAATATCATAAAAAAATAAAATTTATACATGTTAGAAATTTATTTTAAACATTATCAACTTTATTTATCCTTATTTAATCAATTTAATTTTATTTGTGGTAATAACATTCTAAATTTTAAATTATAACAAATAATTACATATTTGTTGTGAATTTTCCATAATTGTATATTTTATAACATTTTAGACAATATAAATTTAAATTTTTAAATTTTAAATATTTTTGTGATTTTTAAACAATTTTATAATATGTTATTTCTATAAAATAACAATAGTGTCAATTTGACACTATTCATTTATTTGAATTTAATTAAAATATATACAGAAGATATGTTCAAACTAAAAGCTTAAATAGATTCATAAAAGGTCATATGTATCTAGAAAATTAGTTTAACACATTAAATAGTTCATATAATATTTAATTTAATATTTTTAAAACCATTTATTTGGTATATCTCTTTATAAAATAATTACTACAACATTTTTTGTATAATTATTTAATATACTCATTTGTTGCATGAAAATTAAAAATAAAATCCTATTATGAAGATAAATCTATTAACTTTCCCAATAATACTTTTACTCGATTTTATCATCTTAAAATCACAATATCTAAATTCTTATATTTATTAAATTATGAAGGTGACATCTTTTGCATCATTTAAAATAAAATAATATAAGTGACATAATCTCTTTTATAAGGATCCAAATGGTCCAATATTCTACAATTGGATGATTAGGATTTAAATTTACATGACCAATAAGTTTTGGTCAGGGTTTTGTTCCATTTATGGTCACTATTATTTTAATAAAAACTATATTATTGATTTTTCACTAGATAAACAATTTATGCATCACTATTGTGTCATAATTAATGATACTTATTTAATCCCTGAAAATTATAAATAAATTCATAAGATGTAGATAAATTCATTATATTTATGTATACTATTCATGTTTGAAGTTTCATGAAGTTTATCACTAAATTAAAATTAATATACTTATAAGATTTAAGAGAGTGACATGTTGTCACTTTCTTGGTTTTAATAATAATTAAATTATTTTCATGGAAAAAAGTCCATTAAATGATTCTAATCCGACTCTTAGGTGATATGGGTCGACTTTTAGTCGTCCAATAGAATTTTGTTAGGTTTTAGGTTAATTTTATAATCTTATATTTACCCTTAATTACCCGATTTATCTTTAACTATGGTAAATAAAATTTACCGTAGTTACTATTCATAAATACCAAAAATAAAAAATAGCTTATTAACAAAATTTAGACCCACTGATTCCAAATATGGAATCCATTTTTCCAAATTAAATACACAAAAGTTTCAGTAATTAAATTAAAATTAATCCCATTGTCGAAAGAAAATGGGTTTTTATTTAAAACATTGCAAAAGATTGAATTGATTTAACCTACGAATTCAAGGTAAAATCAATTCTAATGACATAAATTGTATTAAATAGTAAAAATATATTCTATTTATAATTTTAAACCATTAAATATTATAATTTAACCACATAAATTATTACGATGAAAAAAGTTGTTTTTAATTAAAATATAGCGTGTTTTTACTATTTATTAAAATATGAAAGTTATCAGAATAATATGAAAATTTTATACAAGGTAAAATTTTATATCCTTATTCCAAAGAATAATTTTATTTTGTAAAATTAAACTTATAAACATGTCAAAAACTATATTTAAAGTTGGTGTGCCATCAAAAGGCAGCAAAACTGCATTTTTTGAAAAATACTTATTTTTCCCGAAAAATTTATTTTGTTCACACAAAATGTTTTAGAAAATTTATAAGATGAATAATAATGTTATAAAATTCAAAATGTGGTTAATACTATTCATTTCATATAGTTCTTGATAATATTATAACCATATATCATTGTTTAATGAAACCTGATACTGCGTACAACACACGCTATCGAGGAAGGTCGTGATTGTGTGTAATGAAAGTCAAGTCAGGGTTGCATGTAGTTCAAGACTCCTTCGTTATTGCGTATAACAAAATCCAACCATATTTCATTTATACATTGAATATATATATATATACACTCAATGTTGTGTAGAATTACTTCTATCAAGTGAACTTGAAATTGTGTTAACATGATCCAAGAATTGTGTTGCGTATACTGCAAGCTAATATGGTGTTGTGTATAGCACAAGATAATCATGGTGTAGCATAAAACACATGACATCAAATAAATTAAAACGAATACTTATCATAAAATCTTGGGGTGTTACATTCTACACCCCTTAAAATGAATTTCGTCCTCGAAATTCGTCGGGGTTATAAATGGTTTGTTACTTGAGAATTTCTTTCATAGAAACCCACATCGTAAAAAGGAATGCTGAAAGTTAATTTTAAAAAGTGAAGTATGAAACATAACGGTTACCCAAATTAACTCATCACTAGTTTTCCACATAGGAGATCATTGGTGAAAATATTGATATAGAGGAGAAATCTAACCATCAAGTTCTGATAGAGAGTGGTAGAGAACATGGCTATGAAGAAGCCAACAATCACAAAGCCATAGATTTGTGATGATATAAGGTACCATCTGATTCATTGGATATAAGAGAACTAGGAAAACATTTTTATTTTTCAATATCATTTCCCTAAAGTTAAAAATTTTGAATTAGAAGAAATACTTACTTGATTTTGGTACAATCTCACTGATGTCCATGCTTTGAACAATTTGCACTTAATCTCTTAAAGAAATGATGTTGAATTTGTTATTCGTGAAGTGTTAACAGATCATGTGATAGAATGATGGGTTATTCCATTTGTTTCAAATAAAAGGTTATCAAATGTTATCAAATATACATAAGTCCATCTATGGTGAGGTTAATCGTATACGATTCCAAAAATGAACTTATAATTCATCTATCATGCCGCTTAATAAAATAAAACTAGTTTCTACTAACCAGGGACTTCCTGTTGGCCAGTGGTATGCGATAAAGGCCAGCCACACTTCAGTTGTGGGTTCGATTCCCACAACCTTGTCCGACGCAACGGGTTGTCGCTCGTCTTGCAGGTTGTCCTTTTTCTAAAACTACATTACTATAACATCCCATCAATAATATTGAAAAAAGTTCTATCCTTAAACAATACTAACTTATTTCCTACATAATCCATTCCAATCTTCAGGATTATCTAAAATAGTTCTGTCCAAGATCATAGATTAAAGAAAACAATTACTAGAAAGGTTATCTACCAAGAATGTGAATAAAAGCATTTATCCCACATATATCATAAGTTATATCTTGTTGGTTGTGTTCCAAACACACGAATACCTTATTCATATATTCTCTTGAAACATAAATTACCATAGAACCTTAGTGAAAACATGAATACTGTCAAAAGGTATCTCTTTCCACATACCAAAATTCCAAAAAATCTATATAATCAAACCATAATATCACTTAATCCTTATATCAGTCATGAGCTCATGAATACAATCAAACATCTCATTATCTTCTTATCCCTTCATTATGCACATATCATCTATTTTCCAAAAATATATGAATAACCTTCCATGGTTACAGGTACCATTCAACATATACTTTCAAATACTTTAGGAAAAACAATAGTTTAACAATCCTTAGATGATTATTTACTCCATAATACCATACATTATTCTTTATAAACATACAATAATTCCGCTAACTTCCTAAACCACTGACTGAGCTTCATCATTTCTTTCATCTCATACTTCATTTGTAGTCTCTTCATCATCATCCACATAAATACTACTCATATGACCATGATGATTTTATTCATGAGATTTTACCTTAGGGAATTGGTTTGCATAATGCCCATACATTCCACATTTAAAACATCTAATCATTGTTGATGTCATATAAATACCATTATCCTTGTCCATGGTGTTAACTGAACCTTTTCCTTTGCACTTACTGGGTTTGTGTCCTTCTTTTCCACACCCAAAGCATCTTCCAGTTCCTTTGAAACAATATCCCCGATGCCTCTTCCCACATGATCTACATGAGGTAAATTGAACTTTCTTTCCTCTATGATCATCATGAAACTCCATCTTTCTCTTAACATCTGAGTCGGGAAACTTACCAAAGTTGAGATTATTGATCAGATTATGAGATCGCTGATTAGGCATAATAACAATGTTTGGACTTCCAAATCCCATTTCATTTGGTTTCTCATGAAGAATATCATTCCATTGTTCGTCATATCCTCCATTATCATGAATCATCCTATTTCCAGCCATTTTCTAAAACCCAAAAAGAATAGTGTGGGAGGAAATAATCATGCTAGGGAAAACAACATAGTAAAGGGGGAGTACCCTCAATATCTAACATCTTAGGTTAAATTCTATGATCGTTACTGTAGTTCTAGGACTATATCCTATACGTATACTTATATCCTTAGGGACATCTCTAGACATACCTTAGAAATATCTCTAGGGATCTCACTAACGTTTTTGCATCCTAGTTTCCTAAGGATGACTAAAACTTTCCTCGGATACCAACTGTAGAGGCCCAAAGCTTGACGTACATGGACATTACATTACTGTTGCAGAATAATTAATACATAATAAAAAAAGACACACAAGGACCGTAATGGTTTAGTGTATTTGGAAACTCGGAATATAAACATCTAATCATGTTGAAAGATCTTCAAAATCTCCCATATCGATCTTCCGCATTTTTTTTCTTACCTAAAACTTTTCTTCATATCCTGGGGAAAAGAAATCATATAAAGGGTGAGCTCAAATGCTCAGTAAGGGTAATCATGGATAAAATAAAACATGTCATAAACATTTGAGCTTAAAAACATGAACATAATGTTTAACCATCAAAAGTTTGAGCAATGACATAAAACATAGAAGTACGTAAGGCATAGATCATAAAGAAACATTAAGGATGATAAAATAGAATGGGAGTAAAACATGTTATTGTGGAAAACATTCAGCACATGTCATGATTTCCATAGTAGCCAAGGCATTGATGCCAATACCATCTTAGGGGACAAAGTCCCTTTCTGAATTGATTTCACTCCTCGTTTCAGTCCTGTAACACTGAACTGGATTAACGTACCGTTCCAGCCATGTCTATCTCATGAGATACAAATCTTTACCCAATTCATTGGAGGGAGATATAGGTCCCACCCATCTCATAATGAAATCATTCTTACTTGTGCCACAAAATAAACATACATCATTCATAATAATCCAATAAATAAAATTGGTTTTATAAACATCATCCCATCATCACATAATCCATATAAAACAAATGGATATCATTTCATAACAAATAAATTGAAACCATTTAAATAATAGAGACCTTATACTTGAAACATACACATATGAAATAATGTCATCTTAGATGAAAAATGGTTTTGATAAAAACACTTGAAATGAATTCTTCAGGAAAATATCCTTTCTTCTTCAAAATCATTCTCTTTCCACAAAATTTCATGCAATTTTAAAAGAAAAGGATTTTGTTGAGAATAGTCATGAAATCTTTTGGAGGAATCTTCATGAAAATAAGGCTTTATAAAAACCGTAAAAATCATTTCATGCCGTATAAGTTTAAAAAAACATTATTCTCGTACTTTTTTCAGAAAAGTCTAAAAAAGCACCTCATGACGTAAAAAAAAGAAAGATTCCGTACATAACATGTAGTAAAAGTAAAAATGGGTAAAAAGGACTTTAAACATATATAACAAAACTTTTAGAAAACATGGACATGGATGATAACAATAACCCAAGTAAATACTTACGAATAAGCAATCTCGGATAAAAACGAGATTGGAAAAGTTATCCCTTACCTTAGGTTCGATATGCTTCATATGGATCCGAACCTCCTGTATAATGATTTAAATAATTTGATTGACTTAGTACATAATCATATTCATTGTTATGATATCATATATGTTTCACTTATGACTATATATTACCCGTTCATTTGTAAATTCAATGTTAAAGTAGCGTTTTGGGTAAAATCATTTCAGTTATCGTATGTGTTTTGACTTATCGTTCTTTATATTATTACTTATATCCTAATTTACATAATTCCAGAATGTAAAAAATGATTTATATATAACATATATTCATCATATACATATATATTATAAATTGATAAAAGGAATGAAATACACCGTTCATGGAGACGGTAGGCCGTACGTACGCATGAACGTTGTTTTCGTTTCCTTATTGAATTGAATGAAACTAAATGGATGAAATACATATATATATATATATACATAAATCCAGTAGCCTTATTATTTCATATTTTTCATTATTATTCATTATATAAACATTATGATCATTCATGTATGGTTAACATGGTGAATGAATCTCATCACGTCGTGGAGACGGTAGTCCGTACGTACGCACGAGCGATGATATCGTTTCCATAATTATAGAATTGGAGAGGATGGTATAATATATCAGAATAATTATGATGTTATAATAACCATATATAGTTATTCTTTAAACCATTATACCCATCCATGTGAGGTGTTGGTGGAAAAACAGATTACACCACGGCGTGGAGACGGTATTCCGTACGTACGCACGCGCGGTGATTTTGTTTTCCGTAGGATGGTTAGAAGGTGATATAAGGTTGTTTCATATTTATAATAACATATCAGTATATTATGGATACTTATTTTATTACTTCATAATGAAACAACTAAATAAGAATATGTTGAAGAAGAAAGAAAATTGAAAGAATCGGTAACAGATATTACCTCTTCTTTGACACGCCTCTTTGAATCCTCCCCTTTGGGTACTAAAATTGGTCCTTGAAGAAGACCAGGACCTCTAGTATGTTTCTAGGGAAGTTGAGAAGGTAAATGGTCAGATTTTTTCTGAGCTTAAAGGCTCAAATTGGTGTGAGGAAGAGAGGGAGGAGGTGCCCTTTTATAAGGGAGGAGAGGGGCACCTTTGGAAATCTTAAAAACATTAATTTATAATAAATCTAACCCACTTAAAAACCTCCAAAAATGACTCATATTCGAATATTAGATGATATAGGGTTTTAATAGCATCAGAAATAAAATTTATACATGTTAGGAATTTATTTAAAACATTATCTACTTGATTTATCCTTATTTAATCAATTTAATTTTATTTGTGGTAATAACATTATAAATTTTAAATTATAACAAATAATTACTTATTTGTTGTGAATTTTCCATAATTGGATATTTTATAAAATTTTAGACCATATGAATTTAAATTTTTAATTTGTAAATATTTTTGTGATTTTTAAACAATTTTATAACATGTTATTTCTATAAAATAACGATAGTGTCCATTTAACACTATTATTTTATTTGAATTTAATTAAAATATATACAGAAGATATATTCGAACTAAAAGCTTTAATATATTAATAAAAGGTCATATGTATCTAGAAAATTAGTGGAACACATTAAATAGTTAATATAATATTTAGTTTATTATTTTTAAAACCATTTATTTGGTTTATCTCTTAATAAAATAATTACTACAACATTTTTGTATAGTTATTTAATATACTTATTTTTACATAAAAATTAAAAATAAAATCCTTTTATTAAGTTAAATCTATTATATTTTACAATAATACTTTTACTAGAATTTATTATCTTAAAATCACAATATTTAAATTGTTATATTTATTAAATTATGAAGGTGACAACTTTGGCATCATTGAAAATAAAATAATATAAGTGTCATACTCGTTTTTATAAGGCTCTAAATGGTCCAATATTCTACCATTGGATGATTATGGTTTACATTTACATTACCAATAAGTTTTTTTCAGGGTTTCGTTCCTCTTATGGTCACTATTATTTTAATAAAAACTATATTCTTAATTTTCCACTAGATAAACAATTTCTACATCACTATTGTGTCACAATTAATTATACTTATTTAATCCCTAAAAATTATAAATAAATTCATATGATGTAGATAAATTCATTAGATTTTTGGAGACTATTCATGTTATATGTTTCATGAATTTTATCATTAAATTAAAATTAATATACTTATAAGATTTAAGAGAGTGACATGTTGTCAGTTTCTTTGGATTTAATAATAATTAAATTATTTTCATGGAAAAAAGTCCATTAAATGATTCTAATACGACTCTTAGGTGATATGGTTTGACTTTTAGTCTTCCAATAGGATTTTGGTAGGTGTCAGGTTAATTTTATAATCTTATATTTACCCTCAATTACCCGATTTACCTTTAACTAGGGTAAATAAAATTTACCATAGTTACTATTAATAAAGCCCAAAAATAAAAAGTAGCTTATTTACATTATTTAGAACCACTGATTCCAATTATGGAATTAATTTTCCCAAATTAAATACACAAAAGTTGCAGAAATTAAATTAAAATTAATCCCGTTGTCGAAAGAAAACGGGTTTTTATTTAAAACATTGCAAAAGATTGAATTGATTTATCCTATGAATTCAAGGTAAAATAAATGCTAATGAAATTAATTATATTAAATGGTAAAAATATATTCTATTTATACTTTAAACCCATTCAATATTATAATTTAACCACATAAATTATTACGATGAAAAAAGTTTTTTTAAATTAAAATATAGCATGTTTTTATTATTCGTTAAAATATGAAAGTTATCAGAATAATATGAAAAATTTATCCAAGGTAAAATTTTATATCCTTATTCCAATGAATGATTTTATTTTCTAAAATTGAACTTATAAACTTGTCAAAAACTAGATTTAAAGTTGGCGCGCCATCAAAAAGCGGCAAAACTGCATTTTTTGAAAAATACTTATTTTACCTGAAAATTTTATTTTGTTCACATAAAATGTTTTAGAAAATTTATAAGATGAATAATAATGTTATAAAATTCAAAATTTCGTTAATACTATTCATAACAGCTAGTTCGTGATAATATTATAACCATATATCGTTGTTTAGTGAAACCTGATATTCCGTACAACACACGCTATCGAGGAAGGTCGTGATTGCGTGTAATGAAAGGCAAGTCAGGGTTGCGTGTAGTGAAAGACTCCTTTGTTGTTGCGTATAAAAATTTCCAACCATATTTAATTTATACATTAAATATATATATATATATACACTCAATGTTGCGTAGAATTACTTCTATCAAATGAACTTGAAATTGTGTATAACACGGTCCAAAAATTGGGTTGCGTATACTACAAGCTAATATGGTGTTGTGTATAGAACAAGATAATCTTGGTGTAGCATAAAACACATGAAATCAAATAAATTAAAAAGAATACTTATTATAAAATCTCGGGGTGTTACATTTTTACTCTTTATGTAGCATTCCATGTAGGGATCGAATCAATTTTTTTGATACCATATGAGTCACTAGTAGAATCATCCAAATTTCATGATCTATATTACAATTAGACACATCAAAAAAACCCTTATGTTAATAAAAAATTAAATATAAACAACTTCTTAATTTAAATCATATTTTATATCATCATTTCTAGTAAGTGTATCTAGGTCCACTTCTAGTATAGTGTATGATTTTTCCATGATCTTCCAATGTTAAATGTTTTAATATTTTATTTATGCCTCTATTATAGATCTCTAATAGCCATAATCATTTCCATAAAAGTGTGGTGGATTCTGAGGGATCCATGTATCATTCATGATCAGTCCATCCATATTATAAAATAATTATCCTTATACTATGAGGTGTAATAATTAGTTTGTATAGATAAAATAAAAGAAGACCTTATAGAGTTATTGAATGATTCCTAATGTAACAACCATTGATACAATTAGTTAGGTTGGATCAGAAAACGGCATATAGTCTAAACTGGGTGAATAGGCATGATTAAAAAATAATAAAATAAATTGATTAATTAAAATATTTTTCAATGTTAACTCATATAGTAAATTTATCCATGGATAAATTAAAATAAAACATGTATTTTTATACTGGTTTGGTTCAAAGGGGACATAGACTAGTCTTATACCTATCTACTTAGTGAGTGATACATGTGAAATATACTGATTTATAGGGGGGCCATAACCAAATTACAAAATCCTTTTTTAGTGGAGGGATAACCACTCTATTGAATTTTATATGCGGATTAAAAACATAATTACAACGAAACATTAGACACTGGGAGTCACAACCCTAACAGTCTTGACTTTAGAATCTGAGAGTCGCAACCGGAGGAAGAGAAAAAGAAAATATTTTGTACATAAGAGAATAAATATAAAAAAAATTCTTTAAAGGTGGGAAATATTTTTACAAACTCAATTAACAAGATGAATAGTTATAAGAAGAATAATAACAAATGTAATATTTCTTTGTAAATTGATCATATCATCTCATCATGGTAGCAGAAGTCAATGAATATGTAATTCGGTACTTGAGAGATCATCCAAATAATGAAATAGGGTATCACGTATTACATTAAAATTTATATAGTAGGATGAAAGTTCACATATTTTTCTTTATTGATGATGAAATAGAGTATCAAAGAAGAGGTTATTCAGGATAAACCACCTACCATTAGAGAAATATCCAACCACCAATGGGTAAATAGTTAATCAAATAGTTATGTTGTCATAGTAGATACCATGCATGGAGATAGATGTTGGTTGTGTAGTTTCTAATGATTATGTAGAATAATCTTACAGTGCTTCTATTGAGGAAATATGCTTTAGTAAAAATATGATGAAAAATAATCCATCATTTTATGTATAAACATTTCAATAAGAGATTCAGTGAATTTCTAACCAATCTAAAAAACTTAAGTAGAAGTTAGACCAGAATAATTAAATGAATATAATTTAAAAATTTATCCAAATAATAAATAATAACATTATTATGTTATGTATAGAATGATATATCATCAAAATATATTGAAAACATGTTTTTAATATTTAAGAATGAATTGCAGTAATTCAGAAAATTTTGAAGTTATGTAAAATACATTCATAGAGTTTCATGTACTATAATGAAATGAATAAATATAATTATATTTATATCAAAACAAATACTGAGTGATTCTTATTATAAAATAATGATATATCAAAGAAACAAAAAAGATTTTAATGATGGAAAATTTTTAATTGCATAAAAATTTCAAGATATTTGGACATAATAAGAACCCCATAATTATGTAATTATACTTCAATTTATTCAAATTAAATGATTATAAATGAGTTGGATTTATTATATAACATTTTTTTTAATAATTCAATTAGTATAACACAAGTTATAATTAAAAAACTAAAGAAAATTATAATGAATTTTATACTGAAAATACTTATTGAAACCAAAAGAATGTATCATGTTTGGATCAAAATGAGGACATTCTAAACAAATTATTTGACTTTTTCACGGTTTAATAAAAATATACAATCTTTTTGTATTTTAGGTGAAAAAAGAATTATAATTTTCTGATCACTACAACTCATGTTATAAGAAAAATAATTAGAGGTTCTAAAAAACGTTTTTTATCTAAAATAATATTAGGGTTCTATAGTATTTAAAAACATAAAATAACATGTAATCAAACAAAATAGAAATACATGAAAGCACATGCACATACAAAAATTAAATGGATTCCAATTTTAATTTATAATGTGTATAGTCCTCTATAAATTGGGAATGGTGATCCATATAATTAAAGCATTATAAATGGATGGTTGTAGTTACACGAACTACTAATAAAAATATAAAAAGTGTAGGAATTATAACATGGGAATGGTAGATACATATAACTGCACTAGAATATATATCAATATATACGTACAAATATGACCTTTTTTAAAATTTAATGAAATGGTTACCATTAAATATGGATTCCAAATGAAACATAAAGAGTTTTTTCGTTATTAATTAATATTGACACTCCATATACAGTAAATATTGGAGTGAAATAGGGAACATGAACCTGACCCAACCTTGGTAGTTAGTAGTAGAGGGTTTATCTTGTGACTCTTATGATCTTCTATGTCACCTAGACCTAGATTTTGTAGTAGGTAAGGGATTTTTGAATCTTATATAGAAAGGTTTTTTTTATATCATGATATTTTATTTGTGATCATTTCTATGATTAAATCATGTTTTAATGTTTGTGTTAGTATTTATAGAAACATTCCACCATGATTGTTTTAAGTTGTGTACTACAAATGTGGTGAAGACCATACTCAATAGTTGGGGACCTACACTGCTAGAATTACCTCATGTATTTCCACATACAAATCCTCATAGTATTTTGGATCTGGATGCTAATCCTCAGATCCATTAGGGATTCCTAATGATAATGTAGTATATAATGGGATTTTCATGACCTTCCTATTCCATGTAAAATATTACTACAGAGTTCCTACAGCAACACCCTACTATATTTTCAAGGGAATGTAGTCCTAAATTTACTGATTTTTGGATAAAGTCCATTATATTTATTTTTTATCACTTAGAGGCACCTCCAGAGAAGTGATTTAAGCTTCATCTTGCATTCTTAGAGGGTATTCCAGTAGATGGTGGGATGTTTTGGCCCTAGTGGATTAGCATTATGATCTGTTCTAGAGGGAATTCCACACTACCTTCTATGAATATTTTTTATTAAAAACTTGATCACTTGTAAAACCATAAGATCTTATGGTATGTATCTTTTTAAATCTAATCTCTTCTATAACATACGTTGAATGCAACATGGAGCTTGAATGACCCAAATTATACTATTAATATTGTTATTTAAAATGAAATTATCTTCTAGATTTAAAATTGGTGGTTATGAATAGGATTTATCACCTCGTGAAACTATATTATTGAATTATTTAGATAAATATTAAATATATATATATAAACAAATTTAATATAAAGAAAATGTTTTTATAAATACTGTTGAAATGTGGACAAGTGTGTTTTGTGAAAATAAAAGAAAAAAATCACACTTTTGGATTATATTAATTAAATTTATATATAATAAATATAATTTTTAATATTCATTCTATATGATTCAACACAATATATACGTACAAATCCATTTTTATGCATAAAATATGTATTTTACTGAAAAGTTTTTTTTACCGCCTTTTGATGGCGCACTTGATTTAAATCATGTTTTATAAACTTTTATTAATTATATTTAACACAATAAACATATTCATTGAAATAATAGTATCAAAATTTAATTTAGTTTAATTTTTTGTAATTAACTAATAAGATAAATATTTTGATGTATAGTTGACCAAAAAGTGTATTTTAATTGAATGTTGTTTTTTCATATGATTAATTTATATTGTTAGATTATATTTTAGAAAGGCTTTAAAGTATAATTATATTAATATTTTAAAATTTAATAAAATTAAGTTCATTTCAATAAAGTTCAATTTTAATTTGGATATACATACATTTCAATCTTTTTGTTTTTTTTACAATAAAACCATGTTTTCTCGATATATCGAGAGGATTATTTTTTAATTAATTTTTGTAAATTATATGTTTTAAATTTTGAGAAATGGATTCCATATTTGGAATCATAGGTTCCAAATTTATTAAATACATCCCATTTAATTTTGGACATAATATGATTATTAACATTGGTAATTTTTATTAACACGAATAAAGGTAAATCTATTAATTAGGGGTCAAAATAATATTATAAATACTAGAAAACTACCATAGTACTTGTGAAAATTTTATTCGATGAGTGGGTTTCGGCCAAAATCATTCTTGGGTTGAGATTGAAACCTTTGGAAGTCACTTGTATGATAGTATGACATTTTTTATATTTTATTTAGTAAAACGATATAGATATCATACTCATAATTTTAATAAATATATAAATTTTAATATTGGTTTATACAGATGTTAAGTTCAACCAAATATAAAATTTAAAACTAAAATTTTCATATTCCTCATAAAAATAAATTTTAAATTTATAAGAAATAATTATTTTCTTTAAATTCTTTCAAAATGATGATCCGGTAATTGTTTAATTAAGGAAAATATCACATAAATGAAATTAAAAATATTAAATTAAATATAATCTGAGATAATTAATATAAAAAATGAAATTTATAAATTACCTAGACATATTAGAGAATTATTAAAGGTTTTTTTTAGAATTTATAATTTTTTTGATATTTTTTAATAAAGTAAATAATTTAATAGTGTCATAATTGACATTAATGATTCTTCAAAATAAATAATATTTCATTAAATGTTATAAAATTCATAAAAATTTAAAATTTGTTAAAACAAATTTGATAAAGTTTATAAATTCATCCATGCCTCATTTATTGTTTTTTTATCATTTTATAGTAATAATATTAACACTTAATGACTAAAACGTCAAGTTTCCATGGTAAAAGTTAAATATTTTAACTAAGGGTTAAATCCAAGAGATAAGGGTAATAATTTAAACTAAATTTGAATAAAAATTATTTCCTAAGAGTAATTAAAGTCATCATCATCTTAGATTGTAAATAAATTACATTTTTCCATTTATAATTAAAAATTAATTGTTAATAATTAAATATTTTGAGGGTTTCTAGGAGTGCCCCTCACCTCAATTATAAAATGGAACCTCCTATGTCACTTACTTAAGTAACTTTTTACCTTCTATCTCAACCAAAAACTTCTCATTTATCCTATAAATACCCTTATACATGATCTTTAGTTCTTCTTATTCTAAAAAATACAATATCTAAATACCTCAAGAAGAGATTTAAAGGAAGACCCTTGAAGAAGAGGCAATTGTTCAACAACTCATTCAATTTCATTTCTTATTTTATATCCTATTAATGTTTTTTCTATTATAAAGTAATAACTATGTTATCAAATTTATTATAAGAGGTTATTATGATTATTTTACAACTAAATTTAACCTTATATCCATCCTACAAAAAATGAGAGAATTGTGTGTGAGTACGTATGACTTACCATCTCCATGTCATGCTGTAATTTTTTTTCATCACCACATTATTTGGATGGGTATAATGATCGTTATAATGGATATAAATAATAAATATTCGATGAAATAGATTCTTCATAATTAATATATCATACAATTATTTACCCTTTCAACATTAATGGAATCATATCATCTCTCATGCGTACATACGACCTACCCTCTACATGATGTAATGTGATTAATTTTCCATGTTATCCATTAAATAATGATTATAATATAATAACCTGTAATTTTCAATATTTTTTCACTTTATTGAAACAATTTCAAGACCATGAGCTATGAAAACATGTGATTCTGAGGACTAGGGTTCCTGTAATGTAATTTTGAACTTATTCTAAGTTCACTAAAGTAAATGTGCGAGAGGTTTTTCCTTTAATTTGAACTGGTGATTGAATCATAAATTTGAGGGCACCGTTGGACTCATAGAAATGAGATTCTCCTAGTTAGGGCCTAACATCAACCAGTGCAGGTCAACCAGAAATGTTAATTTATCAGACAAAAAGATGAAAAATAATAAAATTAAATATTATTTTTTTATTTTCTTTCCATTGAGCGACAATTTGTCGATGCTACAATGTAGTGACGAGGTGATTTATAATTAATTAATGACACTCATTAATGAATAGTGTGGAAATTCTATAACTCTCAATGTGTTTTCTTTATTAGTTAATCAATGATTCAAGGTTGACAAAAAACCCTGTAATTTCTCTAATTAAATGCCCAAAGAAACCTCCTCCAACGAGGAACGATGGGGATTACAATCATGGTGACGAATCACCTGTATAACGGATCAGATCTCAAAACCAACGAATGAAAATGAATGCCAATTATTCATGGATCGATGATGACATCGCGAATGTCATCCATCATTAGCAACAGATCTAACAATCCAAGTGGGGTTTATGCTTTCTTTGTGGTTAATGTTTCTTTCCCCATTCACGAGGTTAGCGAAGAATGCAGACCAACCCACAAATGGGTTTCTCTTCAATCAGATCATTCTTATGGGATGGTTATAATATAGGATTGAAAATGGGGATTTAATATTTTGTCTGTTTAGCATTATTTTCCCCCATGTTTATACTCTAACGCAGAGGGCGCATGGCGACATAAACAAGTCTCATGTCCCTCTTCCGTAGATGTTTCTTGTGCGTTCTTCATGGAATTATGATCATGTTATAAGAAATGTGATTTTGAGGGCTTCTCAGTAATGGTGAAACTGTATAGACCCCGTAGGCGCAAGCAGTTCGAGAAATGGACCACCATAGCAACTCTGGTGGGCCGCAAAAGAAACTGGTGGTGCACCGACAACCGCGAATAGAGGGAGATGGAACGCCGTAGCGAAAGAGGGCTATGTTGACCAAGAGGTGGGGTTCCAACCTTCACCGCATGGAGGTGGAGGCCTGCGTCTAGGCATGTGGGACTAAATGGATGTGGAAGAACTGCATCTGGCAGACCAAACTGATCTTATACGCGGACCAGAAAGGGGGGTGGGAGCACCAGCTGGCGTTGTCGGGTGATGAATCGGATGTGGCTAAGCCACCTTCGGGCTAGGATTCTATGGGTGGGCCATGACCCACCAGGTAGACCAGACAACCATGGGATAGGAAGGAGCCAGTCGGGTTGGGCCCTGGTTGGACCGGGCCCAAGGCCCACCATACCCTATTTCAGTGATGTGATTGTAACTAACAGACATAGCATCTGATTGACACGCTGTTTACGACACATGGACCCTTGTGATGAGTTATTACTTAGAATACACTCTATGTGATTTTTGGTGGAGGTTTTTATATATCTTGTTTGGATCATACTTGAATCCAACCGTTCCCGTTTTACGAAAATGCTCATATCTGATAGACTGGACGTCTGTTTGACATGCTGTCTTTTGCGTTGGGACCCTTAAAACAAGGTGTTCTTTTGGGTTACTCCAAGTAGTACTTCCTTGAGGTTGAGATATTACATATGGATTGAGAATACGATCCTCCCATAATCAGTCATTCTATGTGTGGGAATCCAGTGGCAGGCTGTGATGTGATGATTGAAAAGTGACCCTTCATGGTTCAACAACATAGAGACCCTTCATGGATATGCAAGAGAGAGACCCTTCTGGATCAGAATGAAAGAGAACATTCATGTATCATATGTAGAGTGACCCATCATGGATCATCCGCACAATGACCTGTCATGGATTAGCAGTAGAGAGACACTCTGTGGATCAACAGCAAAGTGACCCTTCATGGATCAATTGTAGAGCCTCCCTATAGAATAAGATGATCTATTATTATGACTAATTTTATATACATCTGTACTTATTTTATATTTGGTGTGACCTATCTTTTACTTTGTTCTCTTTATTTGAGAACATTTTTGGTGGTATTTCTTTTGTGGTATCTTCTTTGTGGTATTTTCCCTTGTAGATTTCTGAGAGACCTTTGAGGGTCTCAGGTCCCTACTAAGTTGTTAAACTCACGCTTTTATAATATTTTCTGGAACGTGTTTTGTCTTGGGTAGACAACAGACACTATGACATAGGCATTGGTTGTTTGGGGCTTGGTGGATCTTAGTGAGGCAGGATCGTATAGGGAATACTTCCACATCTGCAATATTTATTCCCACTACCCAATAGGTAGATACTTCAGGACATAAATTGATAGTATTTTTTACTTTATGAGTTATTGAGATTTTAAATCTTTACCCTTAACATTTATTTAAATCCTTTTACTCAAATTGGTGGTACATAGTGGTTGTTTTACTTTTTTTCATAGTGGATTTCTTTGTGAAGTATGTCATGTTTGTGTGTGTGAGGGTTTAAAGGAAATTACTTCCCTTTTTTGGATACGAAATTCCAGTGCGAGTCACTATCCCCTAGCATATGGAAGGAGGGCTTGGGGTAGTCAGGGAATAGGCTCTGGGGGATGGGTCATGAAAAAGTTGTATCATAGGCCAGTCGGTTCTACAAGAAGAACTAAAAGATTGTATTTTAAATGGTGGAAATAGTGTTATGTGTATTGAGCTCAGCCTTCAATTTGGGGAGTCCAGTGTTGCTGCAACAGCCGACGTATCCATACACCAGGACCCTGAATTCTGTTTTCCTACTCGAATAGAAAAAACATTAGTTACATGCATATTGGAAATGTTTTTCTCTTGATCTCTTTTGATTCATCTCACCACCTATAACTTATTTACGGTGGCCCATCTATTTCCATATAGGTAACCTCCATGAAGAGAGGCATACAGAATTATAGTGATGGATCACGACGATGGTCCACTGAGTGATGAGGAGTCAGTGTTGGGACCACTTACAATGATAGAACCTTCGAGGGGTGTACCAGCATCACCACCACCGGTAGGGAAGCAATTGCTACCATCCACACCAGCGGACATTAAAGAATGACTAAGCACATTGCATGGGTTTTATAGGTAGAGGGCTCTGAGGCTTAGAGGCGAGATAGATTCTTAGGTAGATGTGGATTGTCTAGAGGCAATTACATTGTTATTTTTACATGTTAATGACACCTAGATACCATATGGTGGTCCTAGCCACTAGCCTTTTTCCAGGAATGATAGGGATATAGTGAATCTTGACACTCTATTCACATAAGGTGGTGACCATTTCTTGTATGGACTTCGAGGGCCTCTTCAGGGAGGAGATTGTACCAGTGACACTATTCTCAGTGTGTATTAATGAAATAATTCACCTACAGGAGGGTATCTTGATTGTGGCTTAGTACTCAGTGTGGTTTTCCGACCTATCCTGCTACTCTGCTGACATATTATGAGACACTTTCTTTAAGGCATGAACCATTAAGAATGGACTTCTATGGGAGATCAAGGGTTCTATGATTTCTATCAGCATCTCGATGCAAGATGGAGTTCTAGAGAAATATCTACTGGTGTAGAACTTCCTAGACATGTTGGAACCAATGGTGAGATCCACCACCGAATGAAAGGTGGTTGATTCATCTGCAATAGGTAATAGGTAGACGAAGCAGAGGGCCAAACGGGTCAGACATCTTGTAGGAAGACCCAAAGATGCAGGTTCTGAGGTTTGGAGCATGTATGGAAGAGGAGTTCTACTTATGTATAGTGTCTTTTACTCCTACGATGGACAAGGGAACATAGTTCGTGACTATCAAATTCCCTGCACAAATGACCAGAAGATAGTCGAGGGACCGTCGAGATAGTAATAGAGGTAGGAGTAGGGGGGTAAAATAGGTTTCATACATGGTAGGGGAGTGGGATGAGAGACAAGAGGTGGACGTAGTAATGAGGCACTACCACCACCACCCCTAGGTGGTCCACGATGGGCTCTAGGAGTAGGTGGACGGGGGTAGGACCAAATTTAGGTAATAGATTCCTAATATATAGACTTTCCTAAGATGATACGAGGTATGATCTATATCTTCTCTACTTTAGATATAGTTCTAATATACACAGGCTCTAGTAACTTCTTCCTTGTAATGGATATTGTTAAGAACATTGAGATTGTGACCGGTTTTTTAGCTCGATCATTATGATTTGATACTCCCACAAAAGAAGATTCGACAGTCACACGCTGGTACAGACTGTGTGACCTTACTCTCAGAGCAGAGAGTTTCATATGAGACCTCCTGGTATCAGATTTTAATCCCTATAATGAAATTCTAGGCATGGATTGGTTATCATCAGTTTACGCTCAGATCAAATTTTTGAGTTGTACATTGTATTGTGCACGTAGATATGGAGACCAGTTTTCCTTTTTAGGTGAGAAAGAAAATTGGGCAGCACATGATACACTCTCACATAGGATGGTGTGGCTGATCACTCATCAGTTGGCTAGTATCACCTTTAATATGGTGGATGAGGTGAGTCCACAGTTTCCTGTAGTGGTGGATGAGTATGTGGACATCTTTCTAGAGGATGTCTTATGCCTACCTTCTTGCAGAGAGGTAGGATTTAGCATTGACTTGTACCTAGGGATTACGCTGATATCTACACCTATATATATGATGTCTCACATGGAGTACTAGGAACTAAGAGTACAGTTGGAGGACTTGTAGAGGAATGGTTTCATAAGACCCGGTATTTCTCCATGGGTAGCCTAATTTTTGTTTTCCATGAAGGCAGACGGGATCGTGAGGCTAGGAGGGGACTTCCGGTTCCTAAACCAGGTGACCGTGAAGATCATGTATCCACTTTCAAGGATAGATGACATCTTTGATTATCCAAATATAGAGTAAAGGTTTTCAAAGATAGACCCCATATTAGGTTATCACCATCTTCACATACAAGATGAGGAAATCCTAAAGACAACCTTCAGATGTCGATACAGACAATACAATTATATAGTGATGTTCTTTGGAAAGATGAATTCCCCGTCAGTGTTCATGGGACTCATGAATAGAATCTTCCATTCATACATGGACCAGTTTGTAGTAATCATCATTGATGATATCTTAATATACTCATTGTTAGAGGAGGATCCCGATGTACACTTGAGGATAGTTCAGGACACACTCCGAGAGCACCAGCTTTATAGAAAGCTCTTGAAGTGTGAGTTATGGATACAAAAGGTCCATTTCCAACTACATGTCATCTCGAAGGCAGGATTTTTGGTGGATCCAGTGAAGATCGAGTTTGTGCTTTCTTGGGAGACACTCAAGAGTGTTACAAAGGAAAATATTTTCCTTGGTTTTGAAGGATACATTCAAAGATTTATACCCAACATATCCAGAATAGAAGCACATATGATAGCTTTGATGAAGATGGGGAAACCCATTGTGTGGACATAAAAATTCCAACAGAGCTTCTAGCAGATGTGGAGGTTCTCGACCAGCGCTCCCATATTGAGGTTTCCAGTGGAGGGCATCGACTATGTGGTGTACTATGATGCATTAGGAACAAGACTAGGTTGTGTCCAGATGCAAGGTGATTCAGTGATTGCTTATGGATCATGACAGTTGAGACCCCCTGATAAGAACTATGTGACTCATGACCTAGATTTAGCATTAGTGTTCTTCTCACGGAGGATGTGGAAACACTACCAGATGGGTGAGCAGTTCAACATCTACTCAGACCACAAGATCCCCAGGTATATTTTATTGCAAAGGGATATGAACCTAAGACAACAGTGTGGGATAGTGTAACACCCCAAGATTTCATAGTGTGTTATTTCTTCAAAATAATTCAATAACTTGCACTACACGCAACACTGAGTTCAATCACACCATGACTTACAAAAAAACCCATTCAAAAGAGGTTATGAATAGTAGTAATTAAATTTTAAACTTTATATAATCCTTATAATTTTAGAATTCATATTATGAGTTTCTTAGATATAATGCAAGAACAAATTCATTTTCAGTATTGCACTTTTATCAACTTTTAATAGTGAACCCTTTTTAAATACAATATTTTAAACTTTTTGACTAAATGGGGACATCAAAAAATTTAAAATAAAACATCCCAAGCTTCCACGGTACGCTTTCCTTTGAATAATACAGTAGCGTGTGTTGTACGCAACTTCGAGTTTTAACACACACCACAACCGATCAAACTAGCCGTTATAAATAGTAATACTTACTTTTTAAAATTATATATATTTTATATTTCAAAATTGACTTCATTTTTGGATTCTTAGTGTCTAATTTACCCTAAGGTAAAAATTTGGTACTTTTTGGATAACTTTAATATTTTGATGAATAGTGAAAATTACTAAATTTTGATTAAAAACAACTTATTTAATCAAAATAATTAATAGTGATAAATTATGAATTTGAGTGGTTTTAAAGTATATTTATAATATATTTTTACCATTTAATATAATGTTGCTCATTGGACATAATTTTACAATTAAACTGGACATAAACAAGTGCCAATCTTTTGATAGTTATTATCTCTTAAAAACACGCTTTTTGTTTTAACAACGGGAATTAATTTTAAATTAATTTCTGCCACTTCTGTGTTTTGAATTTTGAAAAATGGATTCCATATTTGGAATCAGGATGTTCAAATTTTGTAAATAGGTAAATTTTATTTTTAGACATTTTGAATAATTACTGTGGTAAATATTTTATTTACCATGGTTAAGGATAAATCTGGTAAATAAGGGTTAAAAAATAATATTATAATAATACTAAATTACCCTAAAACGTGTCCTAGAGTTATTTGTTGATACATGTTCGACCATAGGAATCTTTGGGTAGATTTGGGGACCCCATGGTGCCACATGTAGGTGATAGAGACACTTTATTTTAATTAAGTTAAAATGAATACAAAAATGACACAAGTATATATATTTTAGAAAAACAATTATTACATCAGGTTATATATGCTGGATTTTAGATTATAAATATTCATTAGAAAGATAAAAATATTTCATACATAAGGATATTTTATTTATAATTTTTAGACATTAAATATTTTATTTTATTTATGACACAATGATGATGCAGTAATTACTAAAATAGTGAAAAATTAAATTAATTGATATTATAAATACACAAATAAATATAATATGAAACTTTTAATGAATTAAACTAATTTTCTAGGATAATATGATATATTAGGATTGATTTAATTTACATTTTTCGAAGTAATCAATCTGTTATGAGTTTCAAAAAAATCAACTATTGAATAGTGTCAAAATTGACATAAAAGAGTTCTTAAAACAAATATTATATTATTAATTGATATTAAATTCATAAAAATCTAAGGTTCTGCCCAGAGACTTATATCATGATAGATTCGTCATTAATGGACCACTTTGGGGTCTCTTGGATGTATATAGTAAGTTTATTAACCATATTAGAAAAAAATATAAAGAGACATTGTAAAAGTGAAACTAATTAACTTAGAGTTAATACTTAAAGATAAGGTTAATATAAGTACCCAAACCTGTCTAAATTATATTGGTTGAGTTATTTTCGACCCATCCCCACCTTAAACTTTGAATAGTCAACTTTTGAGCCATTGGAAACCGATTATGAATTTATTATAAACTAATATCTCTAGCTTTTCCAAAGGTGCCCCTCACCCATCTTATAAAAGGGAACTCCTCCTTCTCATTTCTTCACACCTGCAAAGCCTTTTGGTTCGGCCAAACTCTGCCCAAATACTCTCCCAACATTCCTCACTATAACCTAGAGGCCTTAGTGTGATCAGAAATCCAACCTATGGAGCCCTTTTGATCAAATCAAAAGGAAGAACCCGAAAAAGAGGTAATGATTTCACCACCCTTTTTCCCAGTTCATTTATTCTTCCACTTCTTCTTCCTTTGTTGTTACCATTCTAAAATAATAACTCCAGTATCATATATATACTGTGATGTTATTATAAATATGTTACAACCATATTCAGTATTCTATCCACCCTTTGAATAACATGTCACCATACGTTCGTACGTACGGCTTACCGTCTCCACGTCGTGGTGTAATTGTTATTCAATATAATATTATTTGGATGGGTATAATAATGATGTGTAACTAATGTAAATAATAAATATAACATGTTAATGATTCATTATATATGATATACCATCCATTTATATATTATTTTAATATCAAAATAATGATATTGTCGCTCGTGCGTACGTACGGACTACCGTCTCCACGAACGCGATGAGATTCATTCTACATCGTATCCATTCAAGTATAATTATCATTTGATGATTTAAAAAATGATGTTTAAGGACTTTATATCATTATGGATATGAATAATATACAACCTATCCTTTACAAACATGTCTTACATAACAAAACATATAAAAGAAAACAAGTAAGTTAACACCCGAAACAATGATAATAATAAGATATTATTATCAAATCAATATTAAAAGATCATATATGATATCATATTAT
The DNA here is from genome assembly GCA_963277665.1 of Viscum album. NCBI lineage: Eukaryota > Viridiplantae > Streptophyta > Magnoliopsida > Santalales > Viscaceae > Viscum > Viscum album. Next base: position 74,548,713 of record OY728156.1, read on the forward strand.
TGTATATGATTCATGTATAATTTAATAAAAATTATTTCACCATTATACAGGAGGTTAACCTACCCCAACCAAGGAAAAGTACAAGGTAAGGGTTATTTCACAATCTCTTCATTATCCGAGGTTGTTTATGCGTAATAATCTACTGGGATCTCTTTATCATCCACATCAATGTTTCTTAAAAATGTATTTCAAAACATTTTTACTATTTAAAAGAATATGGGTTAAAGTCATTTATACCCTTTTTTGACTTTTTATAAGAGTTTTATAAAGGAATCTTTTCGTCGTTTTCCAAACAAGGTGCTTTTTAACCTTTTCGACAGAATTAAGGTAAGAATGTTTTTTTAACTTATACGGCGGGTGCGGCTATTTTCCACCATTATAAAATCGTCGAAGCTTCCCTTACAATCTTATGAGAATATTTTCAAAGAAAATGTTTTATTTTATATGGCTCTTAAATGATTTCAAAAATAGAAAGAGATATTTCTCTAAAAAGAGTTTTGATTTCATCTATGTCAACATCCTTTGATGGATTTTACGCTTATTTGAAGTTGATTTATTATGATACAAAACTTCTATATTGTATTGAAGTTTTGTGATATGTTTGACTGTGGATGTGCTATTTTTATACCATTTATAGTCTATGGTGAAATTATTGACATTTCGTATGCTAGTTTTAATACGAATGTTTATGTTATGTTTAAACCTTTTCATATGGGAATGCATTGGACTTAATATGTGACGGGTGGAGCCCGCTATAGCTCCTCGATGCATCGGTAGGTCTCATGAGACAAACTAGTGTCTTGGCACAAGGCCTTGGAAAAATCTTATTTGTAGTCTTGGCACGAGGCCTTGGCTATGTGGTTATGATAGTCTGACATTATGCATTCCAACATTATGAAAGTGGTTATTGATATTGCATGTGATTATTCGATTAGTAGAATATCCATGTGAACAAGTAAATGGAATTATTTCATTTTACTTTTTCCATACTATGTTGAAGTTCAAGTTTAAAAGGCTTTTGTTTTAGTTATACATAGCCTTAAATGTTTATTCTTATTTATGAAAGTTTCTGGTATATTGTTATCCTTACTGGGCATTTGAGCTCACCCCTTTTCTATGTTTTATTTTTCCCAGGAAGTGAAGAAGTAAATTATGAATGACCTGCAGAGATATTATGTGGGGATATGAGTGTGGTTTATGGAGACAATATGTTGTTGTAGTAGTTTTTCGTTTTATGATGTAATGTAAGACTTATGAATATATCTAGTGTTTCCAAGGCTACTAAACCAATCGGTCTTTCGAGATTTGATCTTTCTTGTGATCATGCCAATGTTATGTAATAATGCACCGACTCTGGGTAACTAGGGTCGGGGCATCACAGTTGGTATCAGAGGAAGTTTAGTACAAACCTTGGAATCTAGATTTAGATAAACTCTGATTAGAGCACGTAGACCTAAGATGAACATTGAGGATTAGTATAGAATAACTTCCTAGAATTTTGGTATTGTAGAGATTTTGTGAGTTTTCCGAGAAATACATCCCTGTCTGGATACGAGAAGGTAGAGGCGGATCTGGCACAGATGTACCTAGGGGTAAAACCCGAAAACACCGCTTTGAGCTAGACTCGAACGGGAACTGGTGTACGACAACGGGCCTTGCTGCACTCTTGGTTACGACACTCCCGGGGGATATGCTTAGGATAACTCTCATTTTATTTACAAATCATTATGATGGGTTTATGAGTATGTACTTCCTCAAAGAAAACATTTTTATGATTATGGATTATATCCATAAATAGTTAAATTTATGTTAAGTGTTTTATAAGTATGGGATTATGTATTTTGATTCATAAACTGATCTAGTTTATGCCATTGTTTAGAAATGGCGCCCAGTAGAAGGAATGAGAACTCTAGTAATGCACAAGATACAAAGAGAAAGAAGGATCATATATTTTATGGTCTTAAGACAGAATTTACAAGATAAATAGTCTCGCATGTATTATCATCATATGAAGAAATAATATCATGTGTTGATAAGATAAGTAAAGAGTTTACTGAGTCCTATGGATTTGAAGGGAAGCAAGAGAAGAAAAAGATGGAAGAGAGAAAGATGGATAAAGGGAAGAGGGAAAAGAAGAATTTTCCCATATGTGGTAACTGTGGAAAGAAACACCCTGGAACTTGCCTGAAAGGAATGGGAGTTTATTATAAGTGTGGAGGAAAAGGGCACAAAGTACGTGACTGCAAGGGTAAGAAAATGGTTTCAAATGTACAATGCTTCATTTGCAAGGAGTTTGGACACTACGTGAACCTATGTCCCAGTCATCAGACTATGCCGCAAATGATGCTATTGGATAATAATCAAGTTATGATACTACCACATATGAAGAGGAATGATTAGAGTTCTTATGTTGATTATGTCAACTGAGTGTTGTATCAACAATGTACTTGTTATATTAATTATGGAGTATATAAGGATTGTACTGCAGTACTATTTCATTAAGGACGTGAGATTGTGTGGAACAAGGAAAAGTGACTCAATAGCAGGATAAATTTTTGGAAAATATATGGTTGAGAGAATGATAAACCATAATATAGTTCTGATACCGAGGTAGTGATTTTGGAAAAATACATGATTGTTTTGGAAAAATTATATTGGATATTTTTTACTACCTTGTAACTGATTAATGATTTTTATATTCCATCATTGCTGGGGTTTAAATTTTTTTTGGATTGATGAAGTATATCCAGCATTCTATATGGAATAAGGGAGCATGAATGTAATCAATAAGGAATATGGTAATTCAAGATGTTTCAGTGTATTAAAAGAATACATGATGAAGATATTCATATGCTATTACGAGGTAAAGAGGATCTACATTATGTTTACCTTCCTTATAAATGTTGGACTGTGAGTTTGGACAGAAGTATTTTGGATAGTTCTAGTTTGGATTATTTGGGATTGCCATAAAAGGACAACCCGGAGGTTGGGCGGCAACCTGTCGCGTCCGGCAAGGCTGCGTGACTTGAACCCGAAACCGAAGGGCGACAAGGGTGTATCACCTACCACTGGCCCACGAGATGTCCTGGATTAAATAATGTAGTTTTTTTTAAAAGATCTGTTAGATGAATTATAAATTCATTTATTTTGGAACCCTGTACAAATAGTATAAATAGAAATTTGTTTTTTTACATTCTATTATCTTTTAGAGTGAATGATGAGTTTGTGGTAGAAATTTATTAATGGAAAAAACTCTAATTATAAAGTAATTATATCTCCTTATGATCTTAGCCAATCTCATAAATAAATTCCTCAACATTAATAAAATGAACTTAGAACAAAAATGTTGTCCTAGATGGTACCTTAAATCATCACTAATTTATGGTTTTGGGATTGTTGGCCTTTTCATAGCCATGTTATCTACCACTCTCCATCAGATAATTGATGGTTATATTTCTCTTTCATATCCATATTTTTTTACATGGAACCCTAGTATGTATTATTTTCGGTAATCTTCATACTTTCCACTCTTTGTTTTAAATAGAGGCCTCATTAATTCATTTTTCGATGTGGGATTTCAACAAAGATATTTTGAAACGTCAAAAATGTGTTATCCCAATACCCTATGTTTTGTTGAACCGATGGTATTTCAAATCATCATAGATTGATGAGTTTAAGGACCTCAATTTTATACTTGTTTGTGATTGATGACCTCAATCACTACCTATAAATATTTACGTTTTTCCTCTAATTATATGTCTCTAATTGCCACCAATGTTCTCCTAATCGAGATGATAATTTGGAGGTGACCCTTTCATTTCTTTTTTCCTCATATTAAGACTAAATTTTAGTAACCCAATTTCCAATGTGGGTTTTCCCACAAATATATTTTCTATTTTCAACCTTTTATTTTCGAAAAACAATTTCAAATTGTGAGGATGCAATTTATTGAAGGAGGGGAGAATGTAACACCCCAAGATTTAATAGTGTGTTATTTCTTCAAAATAATTCAATAACTTGCACTACACGCAACAACGAGTTCAATCACACCATGACTTACAAAAAAAATCCATTCAATAGAGGTTATGAATAGTAGTAACTAAATTTCAAACTTTATATAATCCTTCTAATTTTAGAATTCATATTATGAGTTTCTTAGATATAATGCAAGAACAAATTCATTTTCAGTATTGCACTTTTATCAACTTTTAATAGTGAACCCTTTTTAAATAAAATATTTTAAACTTTTTGACTAAATGGGGATATCAAAAAATTTAAAATGAAACATCTCAAGCTTCCACGGTACGCTTTCCTTTGAATAATACAGTAGCGTGTGTTGTACGCAACTTCGAGTTTTAACACATGCCACAACTGATCAAACTAGCCATTATAAATAGTAATACCTACTTTTTGAAATTATATATATTTTATATTTCAAAATTGACTTCATTTTTGGATTCTTAGTGTCGAATTTACCCTAAGGTGAAATTTTGGTACTTTTTGGATAACTTTAATATTTTGTTGAATAGTGAAAATTACTAAATTTTGATTAAAAACAACTTTTTTAATCAAAATAATTAATAGTGATAAATTATGAATTTGAGTGGTTTTAAAGTATATTTAGAATATATTTTTACCATTTAATATAATGTTGGTCATTGGACATAATTTTACAATTAAACTGGACATAAACAAGTGCCAATCTTTTGATAGTTATTATCTCTTAAAAACACGCTTTTTTGTTTTAACAACGGGAATTAATTTTAAATTAATTTCTGCCACTTCTGTGTTTTTAATTTTGAAAAATGGATTCCATATTTGGAATCAGGATGTTAAAATTGTGTATATAGGTAAATTTTCTTTTTAGAAATTTTGAATAATTACTGTGGTAAATATTTTATTTACCATGGTTAAGGGTAAATCTGGTAAATAAGGGTTAAACAATAATATTATAATAATACTAAATTACCCTAAAGCGTGTCCTAGCCTTATTTGTTGATACATGTTTGACCATAGGAATCTTTGGGTCGATTTGGGGACCCCATGGTTCCACTTTTAGGTGATAGTGACACTTTATTTTAATTAAGTTAAAATGAATACAAATATGACACAAGCATATATCTTGTAGAAAAACAATTATTACATAGGGTTATATATGTTGGATTTTAGATTATAAATATTCATTAGAAATATAAAACGATTTCCTAAATAATGATATTTTATTTATAATTTTTAGACATTAAATAATTTATTTTATTTATGACACAATGATGATGTAGTAATTACTAAAATAGTGAAAAATTAAATTAATTGATATTATAAATACCCAAATAAATATAATATGAAACTTTTAATGAATTAAACTAAATTTCTAGGATAATATGATATATTAGTATTGATTTAATTTACTTTTTTTGAAGTAATCAATCTGTTATGAGTTTCAAAAAAAATCAACTATTGAATAGTGTCAAAATTGACATAAAAGAGTTCTTAAAACAAATATTATATTATTAATTGATATTAAATTCCTAAAAATCTAAGGTTAGGCCAAGAGACTTATATCATGATATGTTCATCATTAATGGACCACTTAGGGGTCTCTTGGATGTATATAGTAAGTTTATTAACCATATTATATAAAAATACAAAGAGACATTGTAAAAGTGAAACTAATTAACTTAGAGTTAATACTTAAAGATAAGGTTAATATAAGTACCCAAACCTGTATAAATTCTATTGGTTGATTTGTTTTCGACCCATACCCACCGTAACCTTTGAATATTAAACTTTGGATCCATTGGAAACCTATTCTGAATTTATTATAAACTAATATCTCTAGCTTTTCCAAAGGTGCCCCTCACCCCTCTTATAAAAGGGCACTCCTCTTTATCATTTCTTCACACCTTAAAAGCCTTTTGGTTCGGCCAAAATCTTCCCAAATACTCTCCCCACTTCCCTCACTACAACCTAGAGGCCTTAGTTTTATCATAAAGCCAACCTAAGGAGCCCTTTTGATCAAATCAAAAGGAAGAACCCGAAGAAGAGGTAATGATTTCACCACCCTTTTTCCAAGTTCATTTCTTCTTCCACTTCTTCTTCCTTTGTTGTTACCATTCTAAAATAATAACCCCAGTATCATATATATACTTTGATGTTATTATAAATATGTTACAACCATATTCAATATTCTATCCACCCTTTGAATAACATGTCACCATACGTGCGTACGTACGGCTTACCGTCTCCACGTCGTGGTGTAATTGTTATTCAATATAATATTATTTGGATGGGTATAATAATGATGTGTAAATCATGTAAATAATAAATATAACATGTTAATGATTAAGTATATATGATATACCATCCATATATATATTATTTTAATATCAAAAGAATGATATTGTCGCTCGTGCGTACGTACGGACTACCGTCTCCGGGAATGCGATGAGATTCATTCTCCATCGTATCCATTCAAGTATAATTATCATTTGATGATTTAAAAAATGATGTTTAAGGACTTGATATCATTATGGATATGAATAATATACAACATATCCTTTACAAACATGTCTTACATAACAAAACATATAAAAGAAAACAAGTAAGTTAACACCCGAAACAATGATAATACTAAGATATTATTATCAAATCAATATTAAAAGATCTTGTATGATATCATATTAATGTATATGATTCTTGTATAATTTAATAACAATTATTTCACCATTATACATGAGGTTAACCTACCCCAACCAAGGAAATGTACAAGGTAAGGGTTTTTTCACAATCTCTTCATTATCCGAGGTTGTTTATGCGTAATAATCTACTGGGATCTCTTTATCATCCACATCCATGTTTCTTAAAAATGTATTTCAAAACATTTTTACTATTTAAAAGAATATGGGTTAAAGTCATTTATACCCTTTTTTGACTTTTTATAAGAGTTTTATAAAGGAATCTTTCCGTCGTTTTCCAAACAAGGTGCTTTTTAACCTTTCGACATAATTAAGGTAATAATGTTTTTTTAACTTATATGGCGGGTGCGGCTATTTTCCACCGTTATAAAATCGTCGAAGCTTCCCTTACAATATTATAATAATATTTTCAAAGAAAATGTTTTATTTTATATGGATCTTAAATGATTTCAAAAATATAAAGAGATATTTCTCTAAAAAGAGTTTTGATTTATTCTATGTCAACATCCTTTGATGGATTTTATGCTTATTTGAAGTTGATTTATTATGATACAAAACTTTTATATTGTATTGAAGGTTTTGTGATATGTTTGACTGTGGATGTGCTATTTTTATACCATTCATAGTCTATGGTGAAATTATTGACATTTCGTATGCTAGTTTTAATACGAATGTTTATGTTATGTTTAAACCTTTTCATATGGGAATGCATTGGACTTAATATGTGACGGGTGGAGCCCGCTATAGCTCGTCGATGCATCGGTAGGTCTCATGAGACAAACTAGTGTCTTGGCAAAAGGCCTTGGCAAAATCTTATTTTAAGTCTTGGCACGAGGCCTTGGCTATGTGATTATGATAGTCTGGCATTATGCATTCCAACATTATGAAAGTGGTTATTGATATTGCATGTGATTATTCGATTAGTAGAATATCCATGTAAACAAGTAAATGGCATTATTTCATTTTACTTTTGCCATACTATGTTGAAGTTCAAGTTTAAAAGGATTTTGTTTTAGTTATACATAGACTTAAATGTTTATTCTTATTTACGAAAGTTTCCGGTATATTGTTATCCTTACTGGGAATTCGAGCTCACCCCTTTTCTATGTTTTATTTTTCCCAAGAAGTGAAGATGTAAATTATGAATGACCTGCATGGATATTATGTGGGGATATGAGTGTGGTTTATGGAGACAATATGTTGTTGTAGTAGTTTTTCATTTTATGATGTAATGTAAGACTTATGAATATATCTAGTGTTTCCAAGGATACTAAACCAATCAGTCTTTCGAGATTTGATCTTTCTTGTGATCATGCCAATGTTATCTAATAATGCACCGACTCTGGGTAACTAGGGTCGGGGCGTCACAGATAGAGTTTGTATAGGACTATGATTTCGAGATATTATATGCTCTTGAAAATGAGAACATGGTGGAAGATTCTCTAATCTAGAGATCGAGTTCACAATTACTGAACGAGGCCTCAGAGCAGTTGGCCTCAATTCAGATATCCTTTATGGATAGAGATGATCGAGTTTTCCTTTAGTCGATGGTAGTTTATCCTCCAACCTTACAGTGAGCCAGTGAGGCACAACTCAAAGATATCAGATGTGATACTACCTATTCCCAGATATCCATAGGACACGCTCCAAATGGATATTCAGAAATTTGAAAAAGAGTCATCTTTTTCTGAGGGCGCACCGTTGTACCAGTGGTGTTATGAGAGGAGGTGCTGAGAGAGTTCCATAAATCCCCCTTGGCAGTAAATTCAAAAGTGGATAAATTTTACTAGGACCTCCAATGTTAGTACTAGTGATCAAGGCTGAAGAAGGTAGTGGTAATGTTTGTTTCTATGTTCCTCACTTGCCATCAAGTGAAGGCTGAGCAATATGTACCAGTGGGTTTGACCCAACCCCTTAAGATACTATATTGAACATGGGATGGGATATCTATGGACATTGTGATGGGCTTAACATGTATGTCTAGAGGACATCATACCTTCTGGGTGATTATTGATTGATAGACCAATTCGGCCCACTTCCTCACAATTCGAGAGAATGGTTCAGTAGGGAGCTTGGGGAACCTTTCTGTTCAATAGATCGTGGGACTTCATAAGATGCCTTCGACCATAATCTCAGATCATGATGCATGCTTCACATTCCAGTCGTGGAAGGGATTGTAGGACGCATTCAGGACTCAGCTACTCTTGAGCACAGCTTTTCACCCATGGATTCATGGTCATCTAGAGAAAACCATAAAAACCAAGGAGGATATGCTTCGTGCTTGTGTCCTAGATTTTGGCCATAGTTGGTAGGACAAGCTACCATTTGTGGAGTTTTTTTTAAAAAATGTATACCTCTCCACTATTGGTATAGAAGCATTTGAGGCACTGTATGGACAACTGGTAAAATCACCTTTGTGATGGACAGACCTAGGAGAGTTGGCACTCGTAGGTCCATAGATGGTACAAGCTACCGCATAGAAGGTTCTGGTCATCCTTGAGTGGATGAATAATGCATAGGGCTGGAAGAAGTTTAATTTAGATAGGAGAAAAAGGCCTTTGGAGTTCTAGAAGGGGGCCAAGTATTCTTACACGTCTCCCCTCGATGAGGAATTCAGAGATTCGGCCGAGGCGGTAAGGTTTCACTGAGGATCATCAGACCATTTCAAATTCTTTAGAGAGTGGGTGAGGTGGCATACCACTTATCTCTACCAGCACAATTAGAGAAGGTGAGTGATGTCTTCCATGTATCCCAGTTGAGGAAATAAATGCATGACCCTTCTCATGTCATCGACCACACTAAGCTGGAGATTAATAAAGGGGGGAAATTTGCAGAGTACCTGATGTATATAAAGGATCAATAAGAGAGGGTCCTTTGTGGATGGTCGATTCCTATCATGCGCATTCGGTGGCAGAAGAGGAATATCTAGGAGAGATCATGGGAGTGAGGGGCTCATATTCATGCTCAGTACCCCCATCTATTTTTTTAGCCCTTTTTTTGGCTTTCTTGGACATAAATCCCTATGGTGGGGAAAATTTAATAACCAGGAAACATCCATAAATATTTTTTCATATTTCATTGGAAATATTTCGAGACCATTAGCTGAGACAACATTTGATTTCAAGGCCAGGGGTTCCCATAATTTAATTTTAATCTTCTTTTATGTTCACATAAGTGAACGTGCAAGTGGGGTTTCCTATATTTTGAATCGGTTCTCAGATCATAAATTTGAGGGCACCTTTGGACTCATAGCGTCGAGATTCACCTAGGTAGGGCCTAACATCTACAGGTGTGGGCAGATTAGAAAAGTTAATTTATCAGACTTAATGAAGAAAAATAATAATCTTAAATATTATTATTTTTCTTTCCATTGAGCAACGATTCTTCAACACTGTGACACAGCGAAGAGGTGATGCTGCACTCATTAATGAAACTCATTAATGGAACAGTGTTTCTACGCTATAGTGCTATATGCTTTTTCTTTATTAGTTAATCAATGTTTCGGGGTTGGCAATCGCCCCTATAATTTCTCCGATTAAACGCTGAAGGAAACCTCCCGCATCGACGAATGAATGAGACTAGAACCACTATGACGACACACCTAGATAACCGGTCATATCTAATACCCGACGAATGGTGATGAAGGCCAATGATTCATGTATATATGATGACCTTGTAGATCTCATCCATCTTCATTAGTAGATAGAACAATCCAGGTAGGGATTTATGGTTTCTTTGTAATTGATGTTTATTTCCCCATTCATGAGGTTAATGACGAACGTGGAACAACCCACAAATGGGTTGATCTGTGATCCGATCATTATTGTGGGAGTGTTGTAATGTTTGTTTGAAAATGGGTATTTAATATGTTTTGTGGTTATTATTATTTTTCACCTATTTTTAAACTCTAACATGGAGGGCGGTTGCCGACACGAACAAGACCCAAGTCCATACAATGTGGATTTTTCTTGTGAGTTTTTCATTGCTGAATTATAAAGATAGTGGAAATAAAATTTTGAGGGTGTCCCAGTAATGGTAACACCATACGGATCCCATATTTGTAGGTGGTTCGTGAAACGGACCACCAGAGCAACTCTAGTGGCCCGCAAAAGAAACCCCCGACGACGGTGGCCGAAGGTGGTCCGCGGTGGCGTGCCCATTGGCACGCTGTAGTGGAAGAGGGTTGTGGCCAACTAGCTTCAATGGTTTGGACATGTTTCACCGACCATGGTGGAGGTGCGACGATGACCAGTGCTGGGTGGAGGTAGCGGCCCACGTCTGGGCTGCCCGGGTGAGCTAGCGGCACGCGGCCCGTCAACCGTGTGAAGGTGGACTCCTCAGCCATGCAGGACTCAAGGAATGTTGAAAAGCATCATTTGACTAACCAAAATAGTATTCTATGTAGACTAGTTATAAGGGGAGGGTAATTTTCTTGTGCCACTGAGTGACGAACTGGATGCGGCTAAGACGGATTCGGGTTGGAGAAGTTGGGCCCCTCAGTGTGTCGGGTGGGCCGCATCCCACAGGGTGGGTAATGCCAACCATGGGTTGGACCCAAAACCTAGTGGACCGGGCTAGACCCAGTTGGGTTGGTCTAAGGTCGGACCGGTCCAGGACCCAACCGGCCCCCATTTCACTGAAATGCTTTTAACTAACAGATCGGGTGTCTGATTGACGTGTCATCTGCAGAACAATCACCCTTGCGACAAGGATGTCCTTCTGAGATACTCTACGTGAGTTTTAGAAGAGGTTGGCATATAGGCGAGATTAATCGGACTTGAATCCCACAATGCCCTTTTTACAAAAATCCCAATATCTTACAGATCGGGCGTCCGTTCGACGTGACATCTATTGTGTTGGGACCCTTACGACAAGATGGTACATTAGGTTACTCTATGTGGGAATTCTTGGAGGTTGAGTTACGATCAATGGATTGAGGAGTATATGTTCTTAGAATCAAGTGTTTAGAGTGCAGGAATCGAGTGGCTGGTTCTGATGTGAAAAATGAATAGTGTCCCTTCGTGGATCAGTAATGGAGTGAACCTTCTTAGATCGGTATGAGAGTGAACCTCCAGGGATCAACATGAGAGAGACCCTTTTTGGATCAGCAGTAGTTTGACCCATCATGGATCATCCATAGAGTGGACCATCGTGGATCGACAGCAGAACAACCCTTCGTCGATCAGCAGTAGAGAGACCATTCAGGGATCATCAATAGAGTCTCAGAAACAGAATAATATGATCTTTCTTTATGACAAATCATCTTTACATCTATAATTATGTTTTACCTGGTGCGAGCTGTCTTTTACTTTGTTCTATGTATTTGAATTCTTTATTGGTGGTATTTTCTTTGTGGTATTTTCTTTGTGGTATTTTTCCTTGTGGATTATTGAGAGACCTTTGGGGGTCTCGAGGTCTCTATTGAGTCATTATACTCACCCCTGTACGAGATTCTCCCACACTTGTTGTGTCTTCTGTAAAGGAATGATTCTATGACATAGACAATGGTGGTCTGGGAATCGGGGGAACTCAGTGAGGTAGGATCAGACGGGGAATACTTCAACAGCCTCAATATTTACTTCCACTACCCTATAAGTAGATACTTCAGGGCATACTTTGGTAGTACTATTTAATTTTTTAGTTATTTGGCTTGTATTTTGGCCCCTTTACATTCAGTTTACACATTTTACTCTCAGTGGTGGTAATTTGTTGTGGTTTTACTTTTTTTCCATTTTAATTTTTTTTGTAGTATTCCATGTCTATGTGGGTACAGGTTTAAATGAAATCCTTTCAATTTGTGGGATATGCCTTTCCGATGCAAGTCAACAGCCCCTAGCCAATGGATGGTGGGCATGGGGTACTCACCGCACGTGCCCTGGGGGAAGGGTCAGGACATATAAAGATTTACATATTGAGTATCTATGATATATATGAACATAATATATGTTTTTATATGAAATAAATATATCATATTCATAAGAAACAATACTTACAAGAAAAGAAATTCATAATGAAATGAATTAGTTAACACCCTAAATAGAGGTTATAAAGTAATATTAATAACAAAATGATGTGATAGGGCCATATATGATATAATAAATATGGTTATGGTAATAGAATAAATTAATAACATTATTTGACAATTATATAAGAGGTTAAATCATGTTCAATCAAAGAAAAGTTCATGATAAGGATTAATTTATCAATCTCATTATTATTTCATATTATTTATATATAACTATCTACTGTGGAATATTTATAATCCATTTAATGTTTCTTAAAATAGTTTTCTAAAAATAATTATAATATGATCCTACAAATTTTTGAAGTATTGTTTACCCATGTTCAACTTTTTATATAAGCTTTTTAAAGGAATATTTTTTTTTCATTTTGCAACCAAGGCACTTTATGACCACAATAAACCTTTATTAGATTATTAAAACTAGAATATTATCCAATCATATGACTCTATCTATCATTTTCCAAGTACCGTATTCTTTTAAAAGATGTATTCATGCATTTTTTACTAAAAAATTAAAATTATAAAGTAAATTATTTTGGTACGTAAATTATTATGGGTCAAAAACTGTTTGTAATCAGAGATTTTGGAACCCTTATTTGTTTAAAATATCTCTTATAAATAGACTATAATATTTTTTTTAAATAAACACATTTTTCAGTTATTTAGGAATATTACTCGGAAAAAAATCATATTTGACATTTAAAACAAATGTGATTTTTCTACTCCTCTTTATCTATTTTGGTATCCTATACTACTAACATATTTTAGAGCAACTTGTTTTCATAATGTCTGTGTCAGTGTTTCTCTACCATTTGTAAACTTTTCTAATTAGTTCGTCAATTTTTCATTTGAATTTCTTATTTCAATATTTTCTATTATTAAATAAGAATTATTTTCTTTTTCAATAAATAAATGATATGTAATATTATAAAATAGATATTCGTATCTCATCAAAACATTATATTTATCCTTGAGTTCATTGAAAGTATCCTCTATCATTTTTCAATACTAAAACATCTCTTCGTGAAAAATTTCAATAGGACTATGTTCATTCTAAAAATTATCAGTATTATTCCTCAGCAAAATGTTAGACACAACAGGTACCTCAAAGTCATTACTAATAAATAACATGTTCAATATTTCAGACTATTGTTCATGTAATTAATTAGAATCATTGGATTTATCCTCAAAATCACTCCAAGTTTCTTTCATTACTTTCCTATACATTTTTTCATTTTAATCATATATCATTTTTATTTGCACTTTGGAAAGTTACCTTGATATTTCATTTTCTTTTTCATTCAAAATAGGTAATTAATTTATCATCATTCTTTACGTATTTTTTCCTGTTTCATTTTGATTCACGCATCGTTCTATAAATATGATTTCTGAAAAACTTCTTTTTCCTATAAAATTTCTTGAACCTTCTGACCAGGTGGACCATTTCTTCATCATTATACATAGGTGACTCACTATAACTTTATCATTCTATTTTGATTAATTCATTTTCATTGTCACTATTTTTTGTTACAGTTGACTTGAGTTCTACTAACATTTTTTTAGGATCATCATCATCATATCGATTGAAATTTGTTCCACTTATTACATAATTAGGTTACCAATCTGCTCCTTGACTGGTAGTTTTCTGATGTCACATTACTCACTAATTGAAATATATGTGCATCTCCATATTTATGGATGGAATATTAGCAGTCTCATTGTCTGATATTTATCCTACAATTGATTTCCATGTGATCTCATAGTGTTCACAATTTCATAAGCATGATATACATATCACATATTAGTTATTAAGGATTTATTTTATAATAATATAACCTAATAGTAAATATATTTTTTCTAACCTCTATAAAATTAATTTTCCCCTCATGTGAAATAGTTTAAGTATTCAAAATCTCAAAAGTATTTTTATAAGAAGAAATTCTATTTTACTCATCGTATCCTAAATCACAATAAAGGGAGTATATGTATTTTTAGTTTTTATTATAAGAATCCTTAGCAGATTAATCCCAAAAAACTCGAGTAGTTGCAGGAAATTCCTATTTATCTTCTATAGTAAACAAAATCTCAAAACACACACTCTATATATTTATTTTCATCTTTATCTTCAATTAAGAATAATTGTTTCCATAAAAAATTAGTTTTTTCGGCAGCGTAAACTTCTTGATGACTATCTATTAAAATAGTTAAATTTAGATTCAAAATAAATTTAAGATCATTAAATACTAACCTAAATTATAGTTAAAATGATTTTAAAAACCTTATTCCAAGGGTTAATACTTTGATAACAAATTTTGGTTGGAGTAAGTATCTCAAGAGGGGGTTAATTGAGTACCTAATAGAAGATTCTATAAAAATTTATTTATATAAAACCACACAAATTACATAAAACATCCCAATTAGTTAAAATAGTAGTATTATAAAAAAACATGACCCTTTAAAATAATTCTCAAAGATAGATTGGGTCTCAGTTAAAAAAATATAAAATATTATTTTAATTATTCAAATAAATTTATTTAATTGTTATCTAATATAAACACTAATTAAAACTAAAAATCAAAGTAGGGGTTTTTATTGAACTTAAAGACTGGTTCAGTTTTAAATAAAGAATATAAAGAAAAAAACAAGCAAAACACAGAGTGGAATTTGAAAACAAGTAGTTTAGTCTCAAGATGAGACATAGTCGTATTCACAAAGAAATCACCTTCTGCCAAGAAGATTATATAAAATAAAATTTTGAACCACAACCTGGATTAGGTTTTACAATAGTATACCAACTTTATTAACAACATAGGGACACTTATATAGTTTTCATGGGATTAAAAATAAGAAATAGGTCACACAATACATCGACCATTGTATTCGAGTGACAAACCGATAAAAATATTGTTTGAGAAGATATAATGTATCTTATATTTTAAAAAAGAGATAGTGTGTGGTGAAAATAGAGTATGAAAACACTACACATAATTTGAATGTAAATAAAAAATAGTGAAATTAATAATGTATAAAGGTTTTTTTCCCATAATGATATGTTCTACATCTTGTGACTCTTGTAATGTGATTTTTTACGAGGCTTGAATTGAGTATTAGAAGTTTGATTGAAAACAGAGTGTCTCACAAACCTTCTTGCATGTTTATACGAATTTTACCAAATGATCAATAGACTTCACTTCTTCTATAGTTAATCTCCCGTATGAATTCATTATGTATGAAAAAATTCACAGATACTCATACCACTTCATGGGTACATGTATATATTTTTATTCAGAAATTATCTCTTTTTCGCGAGGGAGTATTCTTCATCTTTTAACAGAATCATCAGCAAATAAAATTCACCGGATCTTCTGCTCCCAGTATTGCACATTCTAGAAATAATATTATTGAATCAATGTTAAGAAATTAATGAAAAATAATGAGAATAATAAATGACCTTAAATTCAATAAACTAGTTGTTAAAAATTAATTCAAAAAAACACTAGTGGTGTGTGAAAAACAAATCACATCGCTTCACGATGCAGTAGTCTGATATACACACGAGTGACATTATCATTTCCCCCGAAATTTTCAAATTAAAAGGATATATATTATATCATATTTTGATAAGAATAATAGTTTCATAAATATAAAATACATATTTTAAATACATCATTATATTCTTCCTTGAATGGGAGTGATGGGAAATTAATTGCATTGGTTTATGAGGTAGTCAAAAGCCATATAAATTATCAACGGTTTCATTTCCTATTTGTTTGAAGTGGATAAGGATATAGGTTATTACATTAACTTAATAAAACATAATTATATATTATATAATTTCGTTTTTATATTATCATATTTGAATAAAATTTTAAGGAGGTGGTATAAGATATAAAACAAATACACTTGATAATAATTTTACTACTTCATTAGAGAGACTCTTTAGTTTTATACATGAATCCTTACTAAGAGGGTTTAATATTTAAAATAAATTATTTATGATGTGGTTAGTTAATTATAGTATATATTGTTTTAGGTATTTTCTGAAATAAAGGACTTTGTAAGTCTAAATAGGTTGGGATAGTGGGTATCCTTTTATACGTGGGTGAGAGGGCACACAAGGAATTTTTGAAAAGAAAAAAATATTCCAATATTTTTCTCAACCCAAAAGACTAAAAATGAATTATTATAGAATAATATAGGTTAATTGGTCTTAATATGTCTATATAATGGGTTTTGTACACATTTAGGTCATTTTATCCCTAATCTTCTTAGTTTAACCCTTCAATAAACCCATTTTTACCATCTCTGCAGTAATTAATTTGTTTTCATTTTCACTATTAATTATAGTAAAAAATTATGTTTAACTTATTAGATAATATATATTATTTATATATAAAATTTGAAACCATTTTTTCATATTTATTTGACATCAGGGGCGGAATTCAATTTAAAAGTAAACTCATAGACGAGTCGAAAAAAACAACCTTTTCAAAATTAAACATGCAAATGTTTAAAAAGTATTTATATCATATTTAAATATTAAATTGATTAAAATAACCTAAATTAGTTACAATATTTTAAAATTATACTAATTTTACATAAAAATATTTTAAAAAATATTTTAAATTTGTAATTAATTTAAACGAAAATAAAGTTTTCAATAAAAAACAATATTTTTTAGTATTTATTAAAATATTAATCTTGTCATAAATTTATAAAAAATCATCCAAATATAATTTCTACATTTAAATTTTAAATTCATTTATTTTCTATATTAAATTTCAAGAATTGGTAAAATTTAATTTAAAATTATGTGTTAAAATATTTACTAAATCGCCTTTTATAAAAACATTTTTTTCTTCAGAATTTTTTTTCTATAACATGATTATTTTATTATTATTAATCAATATATAAAAATTTATTTTATTTTATAAAATTTTAAACCATATAATTTTTAATATATATTTATGGTGGTACCGGGGCACACAGTGGAATCTGGTGTGTCGAGTATTCAAAAATATTCATCACTAGATCAACGAAGCATGTCATCTCTAGCTATCTGATCCCAAGTAGAAATCGTACTACCCTGAATTAGTGAATCAAACCAAAAAAAATTAAATAAATAAATACCTCCTTTAATTTAGCAGTGTGTTCCACTATAGCTCATTGTCGGTGATTGTTGATCAAAGGATCTGAAGCCAAACACCTCTAGATCACCCACACACTCTCTAAGAATCTACAGGCTCTTCATTAATCAAATTCAATGTGCTAGCACAGATCTCTAAAAAATACTTTAGTGTTGTGATGATCACCACGATCATGTGCCTCTAATCCATTAAATGTGTTCTTGGATAGGTCTCTCCGAGATATACTTTCTCTCTCTAGAAATTAGGTGGAGAGAAAAAATCTCATTCTGAATGAATAAACTTCCAATGGAATGAGCTTCTCCTCTACAATATATAGTGGATTTTCAAATGCATATAAATGGTTACCCAACAACCATATATTTTACATCAACTAAAGCGATCAATAAATAAATATTTATGACCAAATAACTATTCCATTAATATTATTTGTATTTTAACACATACATGTAGTATATATTAAAGATATTACTTGATAAACCCAAAACCTTAACTCGACACATAATTCTAGCGAATATTAAATGAACCTTGAATATTAAAATAATATTTTTTTGTATAATATTATTCCTTTTATTTACTTAAACAGTTGTATATAATTTTAATAAATAAATTCAACCCAATTATTTTATACCTGAAAAATAATGGATTTATTTATTTATCTATGATCAATAATGCATGGAAAACTCTCAGAATCCATGGTAGGTCCCACCATGGCCTATATACCTATTTACCAAAACATGACATATTTTTTAATCTTTTATTGTGTGAGACCCCCTAAATCCTTGTCTGGATAGTAGTGAATAGTATTCATAGACCTAGAGTGGGTCTCGCAACCCATCAAGTCCCTTAAAGAGAATGGGAGTAATCATAGCAATGAAAACCATCCTAAAAAAAATGTACTTTGTAATATAATCTCTTTGTTATATTATATCTCATAAATCATGATGAAGACATGTGTCATCATCTATTATTTCATTATTATTTTTTATCTAACTATATGAACTTCTCTTCGACTACCATATCCATGGATTGGTAAATGTATTACCATCATAAAAAATGAATCCAGAGATATTGCTTCCTCAACTCGAAAAAATAAATTTATATCTTGACCATTCAACCAACGCCATACCACCAATGACATACCCAACACAAGCTACCCACCACACCTTTACTATCATGGGATTTTCATTTCATCAAATTATGTGATCAAATGTCACACAATAATAATTATCTCAAGTCAATAGGTTAATACACATGTCATATATAAGAACAACCAATGACACTTGAAGCATTTTGTGTTAATATTGGAAGGTATGTCCTCATGATCTGACCTACTAGAGATCATTAAGTGCAAGATTCATGAGAAAAACTCTTAGTAATTATGATCCCCAACACCCGATAGTCAGACACCAACTGTGTCCTATCAGTATTATGTATTGATATAATATGACATTTGTTTAAGATTATTTTCATAGTATCTTGAGGAAATTATTATAGCCTAGGAACTGCTATAGACTATTAACTGAAAAAAGTATCTATGTAAATTATCATATAAATAGTGGACATAGAAATATTTATAGTAGTATGGTAAGTGAGTATCATATATAAGTTAATATATCTATTAAATAGTAACTAAAAATTACTATTTAATTGGATCAAGGGAACCCAATATTATAACACTCTCACATTCACTGGAGCCAAATTTGTAACCATCCAAGTTAACTCTCACATGATCATGATCATGTTTCTGTGGAGGCATGGTATTGGTTTTTAGGTCTGTCACATTTCCACTACATAGAAATTTTATTATCTGTGAATTTACCATCTTGAGTAATAATTTGCAAGATATTATATCCCCATGTATATTCCTTTTTTTCCATTGTCTAAAAAACATCGTTGCAAGAAAGAGTAGTAAAATTATCATAATTTACATTATGATAATAATTTACTTACTAAGTACGATTCCAAGAACTAGAAAAATCATTGTGTATTTTACATTGCTTTTTTAGATACCTTAGAAGCTGCAACACACTCAATGTTTGTAGATATGACTACCACTAGCATTTATGTTCTTTTCACAATCATTATATTAGGCTAAATGTTATATTAGACCACAATAATCAATGGAATACTAGTTTTTGTCCTGTAAAACATTTATCATATCTTATCTACAAACCATGTACATATATTTTATACTTTCTTAAGTATAATTAGACAGTTATGACTTCATCCCTTTCATTTATCCAAGATATAACTAATATTTTTTGACTATAAAGTGAATTTTGTAAATATAATATCTTCTACATTCCATGGAATGTGTGATTGATCCATCATAGAAGAATATAGAATTTAAATCACCTCATTAATCTCATCATATTCCTATGAATTCCTTCTTGGTGATATTTATTCCACATGACTCTGGAAACAGTTTCTCTTGATCTGTTCCAAATTGAACTTTTAAATACCTTGTCCTTAAATTTAAGTTTGAATAGGTATAAGAACCTGTTAGATCTACTGAAATTGAATTGGTTTCCTAGAACTTCATAAACAATATTAAGTCAATATTTAGAGGATTTATTTTATTTCGTTCATAACTAACTATAAGACCAATAGTTGTTTTCTATATGTTTCCAAACATATTTTACATGAAAAATAATGATTCTTCCACTAACCTCTGGTGGATAGCTAGAAAATATCAATTCAAAATTATTTTTATAAGATCTTGTTTTTTATTTTTATTCATGAACAGGATTTAAAAATATTTCACCCTTATTGGAATTCTATGGTGTAACCATCCTTTCCTCTTTGGTTAATATAGGCACCTTCCATGATTGTTGGCCTTGACATCTAATGAACAACAAAATGATGATATAAAAATGATATGACACGTAAAATTATAATGGATTTAGTCTTAATTACTTATTATTACAAATCAAGACATATTGGTACCAAATATATACCATCCACATACAGTTTTACTTGAATACCCACCACAGTATTAAAAATAATAATCCCCTATTCTTTTATAAATGGAATGCATTATCGAGTTATAATTTTTCTTATCAATTTTAGATAATTTACATTACTTCATACCTATGGGAAATATTATACTAAATGAATAAAGTGGTACTGACCTCAGTGAATATTAAACCATCACCATGGTTTTATCCTTCCTTCTCAGTATGCGTATTTAGAACATTCTATTCCACATATCTTGAGGAATTCAATCCTATGCCAACCATTTGTGAATCTTTTTGATTGAATAAATAAAATTTAATATTTCTCCCACAATATAATGGAGAGATGTTAACCCTTTAATGGAAATATAGTTTATAAATTGCCTATATATTTTCAGTCATATATATTTCTATAATATTATTAGAAAATATTAGCATGTTTATAATAGATACAGATTGTGTTTTTTATTGATGCCAATTTGTTTATATCCTCAACAAACTCTTTGTATCAAAACAAATATTCTTATAAAAATTGTTTCATATCATATGATATTCATTTATCAATATAGATGGAATGATGTTATGGTATAACATCGTTATTTACAAATAATGTCATTAAAAATAATGGATGTATTTAAAATGAATAAGTGTTAACATTGATTCTCCTTTTTTTAGTTATATCATGAATTTGAAGTGTATAATGAATTGTGTGTTTAAATTTTTTTCCATGCGGCATTTTTTTGATAAATTTTTACATGTAAGAATCATCGTCAATTAAACTTATTAGTATCATATCATTAATGTGGATAAGGTAATTTACATTTATGAATTACTCCACATTATTTTATATTGATCGATGAATGCTTGGTGAATAAATTCTTCGGCACACCAGCACGATGCATCTCATATATTCTAGCTATGAATATACAATACTTTACATTCACATTATATAAACCATTAAAGTGATATTAGTAAGTATAATTTCCACTATCTTACTCATGTAGTAGTTCACTCTCTCTAGATGAAAAAAATTATGAATACTTAATGGATTACAATTTTTTCAAATCATTTCTTTGTCAAAATATAAGTATATATGTGTGTAGAGAGTACTTAAGGTCTTTAAATCCAAAGAGCCTAAAATTATATTTGGTAAATGTTTTATAACAATTTTGTTTTTCATGAAAAAATATTATCATTCGACAACCTATTATATAAGTCTTACATTTTTAATTCATCATGTATTTCCCATGATTCTATCATTATAGAACTATTTATTGAGTATTAAACCCCACAAAAAAAATTCATTCCAGAATGGGAATAATGTTTCCTTGTGTATAAACAATACATTACATGAATATTTTTGGTTATAATAACTAAAATTTTATTATAACCATCTACATGGAAATTATAATTTTTTACTTCTCACCACTGAATTATGAAACTCCCTTTCTCAACTGTTTGGAGAACACACCTTAATTCAAAAAAAATTAATATAATTACATTTTTACTATATTTTGATACACATATGTGTTAATAATTGTGTATTTAATTCAAAACAATAATGAAATAAATAATACTTACAATTGATCAATATACCTGAAGAAGAAATGAATAAAGTCATCTTCAATTTAGTTCTATTGTTTAAACTTCTATAGATTTATTTCACATTATGGAAAGAAAATAAATTCCTATTTAATACATCAATCTTCGATGTACATTGTGAAGGTTACATTTATGTCACACTTTCCTTTTTCCTTTTCACATTCTCTTTAAACATGTTCACCAAAAGAACTAAATATTAGTATTTATTAAATGTTCTTGTTTCTTCAGAAACCTTACCTAGACGGTAACAAAGCATTTTCTACGCACTATTTGTTTTGTATTAACAAACAACATTAAATTAAATGGGTGAAAATGATATGATAAAAGGATACATTTAATGATATTGATATATCTTTTAATTTACACCTATCATATGTAATCATCACCTATTAAAATTTTTTCTTCTCTTTCTCCTCTATATATCTTAAATATTACACTATATGTAATAGAATCCTTGTCTTAATGTAGTATCCACAAACTAAATTGGATATTTATCATAAAATAAAAAAATATCCATAATATTCATAATACATGGGTATCCTATATTAATTTTTAAAACCCTCTCTTCCTAAGGTGGATTAACCAGTATTGGGGACACCACCATCTTGAATTTCCAACATTGTAGTACTTTTCATAGGTGTGTGTACTACTCTTTAGAAAATCATTCCATTTTGGTATTTTTTTCTTTTCCAATGTTATTGTAGTGCACTTGTGCTATTAATTTCCATTTTCAAAAATAAATAAAATATAGAACATCAATTCTCTTATATTGATTACTAATTAGACAATATCGATTATTTAAATCATTAAATGCCTCACACTAATTTATCAAACTCTAGATAAACCTCTACACTAAAATTGAAACACTCTATTTCTTGAATATTTTAGTGGAATATCTCCTTAATACTCACCTAATATTCTACATGTAATGGATATTATACTACTTAGAGAATTCAAGGTAGGAATTTAATTGACTAGCCACATTAACTTGTGAATCCCTGATCTGGTGAGTGAAGACCAAGCATCTAAAATCAAAAATATGATTTACCTGATGTCTTCCACTTAAGATGAAATAGTAAAGCTATGGATACTCATTTTCTCACATCATTAGTTAAGTCAGCTGATCGCTATCATAATAACTCCTCTATAGAAATACGCACCCTCAACTACAGCTGATGAGAACAGTGTGCACTTTTTTTTCAAATTTAAATGATGGAAGGTGTTTCTGACTTAATAATTTTTTTAAGGTTTTATATATTCTTCGAATAATGTAATCCATTTCTACTAACCTTTCCATTCTATGTTGTCTTTCCCAAACATAACATTAATATAAATTACATTAATCACATCATTATTCATTTTACTACTTTTTATTTTATTTGTTTCCCGCTATAATGAAAAGGCATAAAATACCAAACAATGTATAAAAGATATAAAAATACCAAACTTGTCATGGGATCTAATTTTGGTTGATCCATTTAAATTTAATAGATCATCCCTGACCTAGTGGAATCATCCCTAATTAGTTTCTCGACACATGTTGTAGCTCATCCCTGTCTGATGCATCCTTTTCTCATCTAGTTTTTTCCTTGACTTATTTTGGTCTGCAACTTACAACATCACCATCATTGTAAAAAAATACTTGCATCCTAGTGAGGTACACTCGGGAGTAAAAAATAAAGATAACTCGTTTCTTTTGGGCTTGAAAACCCTTAATCAAATTAAATAAAAAATTATGATGCATAGACCATCAATAGAATTAAATATTTATTACAGAAAATAACTAAAAGGTAAAAATAATTAAATAAAAAAGTAGAAGCACACAGGTTCAGTCATTGATCAAGACCATTCAGTTCTATACAATTAGAATTCTATGAATTTAATGTATGAGGGCTTTTATGAAAATTAATTTAATTATTTAAATTCATATAATTTATTTAGTTTTGATACTATTTTAATTTTAACCCAAAAAAATAAATTATTTAAAAAAACTAATTTGATACCTAAATTAAATTAGTCTTTCAAAAGTATTAAAATGTTATTATTTTTAAACAAAAAAATTGGTATTTAATTAATATAATTTAAAAATAAAATTAATTTCATTAATCCAATTACTTTGTTTTTATATAAAATAATCTTGGCCTGAAACCCTATGGGTCATGATGAACTCGTTTTGGCCTATTTAGGATACGAAGACCCCACATAAAGGGTGTTTTAGGCAAGGAAGAATTTCCTTAACCTGTTCCCGATTGGCCAGATCCACCAAGGACCGTGTAGGCCCATACCGGCCATAAATATCCACCCTAAAAAATAATTTTCTTGGCTCAAAAAATCCTTGAGAACATTCTTTTATATCATTTTATGGTATCGTGGCACACGTCTGAATCTAGTGGGCTAGGGATTTAAAATTTTTCATCACTGGGTTGATAATAATTTGTGTCTCTAGTGTCCGAGCGTTGGTAGAAGTCTGGGTATCTTGCATGAATTAATAAAATCATATAAATTAAGTAAATTAATACCTCATCAAATTAGGTGGTGTGTTTTACGGTATATTTTCATCAGAAATTGTTTCCCTATTTATCCAAATCTGAACCCCTATAGATCATCCACACATTCTCCAAGAATCCATGTACTCTCAGTTTATCAATTTACCAATTCTACTACAGAGCTGTGATGAATCCTTCGGATTCATGATGATCACCACAATCGCATCCCTTTGAGATATCAAAGGCATTCTTGGATAAGTTCCTCATAGAGATACGTTATCTCACTAGGAAGTGGCTGGAGAGAGGGGTGATCATTTTGAATGAATAAACAATTTATGTAATGAGTGTCACCTCTAATGTATATAAGGAATGCTCACAATAATATTTGTTCACATAATACTATTCCTTGTATTTACAAAAAAACTTTTAAATAATTTTAATAAATAAATTCAACCAAATATTTATAATTGAATAATAATGAATTTATTTATCTATCGGTGATCGATAATTCATGGAAAACACTCAAACCCCATGGTGGGTCCCATCATGACCTATATACGTATATATTCATCTGTGTATGGAAGATTCTTGAATACTCTATTGTGTGTGGACCTCTATGCCATTATCTTGATAGTAATGAATAGTATTCACAAACCAAGTACAGAGTCTAGAAACCAATCAAGACCCCTAAAGAGACAAGGAATACTCATATCAATGAGAACCATCCAATGAACAAGCATGATGTTATAGAATCACTTTTCATAGAATGTATCATAAATAAGGATGTAAACTTATGTCATTTTCTTTATGTCAGTATTATTTTTTGATCTAACTAGGTGAACATATCTTCAACTACAATGAAAATAGATTTATAAAGGTACTACCATCCTAATAAGCGAGGTCCAAGATATTAGTTCCTCAACTTAGAAGCAACAAATTCAATCATGATCATTCGATCAATTACATACCATCAATGACACGCCCAACACAAGCTACCATACTACAAATTTATTTTAATGATTTTTCCTTACATCAATGTATATGATCAAATGGAACACATTGATATTGATATCAAGTTATTGAAACAATACACATGTTTTTATTTATAAACTACCAATTACTCCTAAAACATCTGGTGTTCCTATTGGAAGGCTTGTCTACATAATCTTACCTACTAGAGATCACCAACTGTGAATGTCATGTGAAAAAGTCTCAATGCATATGAACCCCTAGCACCTGATAGTCATATATCAACTATGACTATTCTATATTGTGTATATATACCATAATAAATTTTTATAATAATAATTTCATAGTATCTTGAGGTTCAAATTATATCTTGTGAACTTCTATAACATTTTTACATGACAAATAATCTATGGAAATTTTTATTTGAATAATAAATGCCCAAATATCTAAAATATTATGGTAAGTGTGCATCTAGTATAACTAACTATATCACTGATATGGTAATCATAATGTTCTATTTAGTTGGGTCTAGAAAACCCACTATAAAAAATTGGTCATATTCATAACCTCTAAATTAAAGTCAATGTTATATTGGTCATATTTAAATAATAATATTTTAATGGACTATCATGTTTTGTTTATAGTCGGTGTTGTGTGCATCAATAGATATTGAAAATATTGAATTTATTTAAAAAAAAAAATATCGTATTTTCTTATTGTGTTACTTTATAATATAATTTTATTATTTTATATCATATATTATATCAACGATGATGTTCCTTTTTTAAGATCCCGGGATGTTACATGGATTATTTTGTAGTGGTTTTTGTGAATGATATATTATTGTATTACTAAACATAAAATAGTCATAAAAACCCCTTAACATCATATGGATTACACTAAGATATATAATGTTGTATGAAAAGATCAAAAAATTCCACTTTTTGATAGATAAGTTTCACTTTCTAGGCAACATCACATTGTAATCAACTGTATATTTGGATCCAGAGAAGGTAATATCCATTTTTTATAAAGAGTATCTAAATAAAATCTTTGACATAAGAGTTTTATTTGAGAATTATGATTATTAAGGAACTTTATCCAGGATTTTCATGCCTTTAAAAACCTCTTAGGGGATTAAAAATGAATAGAATTAGATTTTTAGGGTATAAAGCTAGTGAGAAAGACTATCAGAAGATGATAAGAATGTTAACTTCATCACTAATCTTGATTTTACGTGATCCTCATAGAATCTATATTGTAAATTTGTATGGATCATGAATCAGGTTGGGAACTATTTTGATGTAGGTGGAACAGGTTGTGGCTTATGGGTCTCACTGGTTGAGGCCACATGAGTATAATTAATCAATGATTATTCTCAATTTCGAAGTTTTTATTCAAGAATTGTGTTTTTAGAGTTATTATGTGTTGGGAGATCAGCTTGCTATATATATATGGATCAAAATAAATACTCAAATACATATTCACTCATTATGATATGAGCCTCAAAATATTAAGATATTTTGGATAGCTACTGTCCTTTTATTTTAAGCAAGCTTATATTACAAGAAAAGGAAATTTAGTGGTTGATACTCTAAGATATAATACTCTAACATAGGATGTTCATGAGGCATGTAGTGAATAGAAATTGGTGGACCTTTTTCGGAAATGCATTTGGAGTGGCATGACCATCATGGGAAAAATATACCCATATCACTATCAACAGAATTGTTACTCCTAGATGGATTGATGATTTTTATCATTCTATTATTTATGGATTATTCCTAAACAAAAGTATTTTTTGTGAGGACTATAGTGGCTCAGACCTATCTGACACATCCCTTTTTTGAAATTTGGTGTTTGAGGTGTTCTGGGAGGTCAAGGGGACTCATCCCCAACACTTTTCCAAATTTCAAGTTCTATAAATAGTGTTTCTCCTTTTATGAACAGTGTCCCAGTGAGTCATAAATTGTGAGATAGATTCAATGAGGCAAAAATGGTGAGACATAAATGTAGAGATAGAAATGGTGAGACAGAAATGGTTAGTAAGAAACTGTGAGACAAAAATAGTGAGACAGAAATGGTGAGACAGAAATAGTGAGTTAGAAATGTTGAGATGGAAACGATGAGAGATAAATGATGAGTCAGAAATGGTGTCACAGAAATAGTGAGACATAAGTTGTCAGACAGAAACAGTGAGTCAGAAATGGTGTCACAAAAATGGTGAGACATAAATGGTGAGATAGAAAAGGTGAGACAGAAATGGTGAGTTAGAAACGGTGAGACAGAAACGGTCAGAAAATAATTGTGTGACAGAAACGGTGAGACAGAAATGGTGAGTTAGACATGGTGTCACAACTCATGAATAGTGTTTCCAGAACTGTTTCATATTTCCTTTACCAAATTTCTAGATTTTTCATTTTCTGCAATTTAAAATTTTCTTTGACGTAAAATGACTTTATGGCCTTCTTAAGGGATTTAAGGCCGAATCAAATCTCATAACTCCTATATTAATTTTCCTAAGGCTCGGGATGAATTTACTTGGACAAACCGTGTGATTTAATGCAATCCGATTTAAATGGAAAATCCAATGTATCTTAAACCACTGCTCCGTTAAATATTTTAAAGGGGCAATATATCTTACTCCCTTTCTCTTTCTCTTTGTTCCCTAGTGCGAGATGCTCGAACCATTTTTCCTTCCTTTACGAATCATGAGATTAAACTTTTTCTGGAGGATTGGTTTCCCTCGACGTTCTTATTGCTGCAAGTGCACCCCGAGTTTTGGTGAAACCAAGCAGTATCCAACAATCATCGATATAAGTTATGATTTATCATCATTATTTTGGGTTCAACTTATCCTGTTTCTCCTTTCTATATTATGGCATGTGATCTCTATGATTCTAATGTATTTTATTGGGTTTCAGTTGGTGTGATCATGCTGCAACATCTTCGGGTGGATGCAGTTGTCACATGAGGAGGCAATCATGATCTGTTGTGTGGATCGTTCTCATATAAAGATCCTTAAGAACCTTTTTAAGGTGGGGTATTTTTTCTTCTCTTTTATTTTTACGTGCAACTATAGAGTGAGCATGTTTTTGCCACTGGATCACAGTGGAGTTGACATAATAAATATTTTAAATGGATAAATAAATTGATATGAACTGTATTGTATTGCCTCTTGTTTTTTCTAGATAGTGTGATATACATTCTTTCTTTGTTTAGATGTTCGTTCTTGAAAGAAAATTGGTATATAACATAAACCAGAATTAATTGATAATTGCTTAGATAATGATAATGGGGAATGTAAATGAATCGGGTTCTGATTGTTGAATTTTTTTATGTTAGTCAAATTGGTGCAGTAAGAAGGTTTAATTTATTTGTGATAGCTTACTATTTAGGTTTCTTGAATATGGAACCTACGAAAAATAAATCGGTTAATTCAATATAGATTAAAGAAATGAAGGATTGATAATTCCTTAAAGGATTCTGAGTTACCCTCTTGCTTGTTCAAGGGCCAAGATCCCAACCAATTTGATTTTTTTCCTGCTACTTGTGTTGTGATGTGAGCCCGGATGGTTGTTGTGATATGTGGGGTCATGGATTCCTATTGGTCATTGTATCATTTGATGCCTAGAGTGGCGAGATGCATCGTTTTATGCATGATGGTGTTAGGGAGGACACCAGGGTTGATGAAATGGGTTGGATGTGAATGTTTGGTTTTCAGCTAATTTGTTGTTGTTTGATTATCTGCATTACTTTCCCCTCTGCTAAAGGCAACTGGTCTTTCTTACCCTTCTTCCGAAAGGGGCAAAGACATGCATGGTATTCCACGTGCTATCCGTGCTTAGATTCTCAAGGGAGGATGGGTCTACACTCTTGCTATAGACAACAAATACTCGATGGGTAGTTCATCTATTCACCATGTTGATCCCCTTGTGTTTAGATGTATAGATTGTTTTAATATAATTCCTTGGAATATGGGAAGAAATTATGTA
This sequence comes from Viscum album, assembly GCA_963277665.1. NCBI lineage: Eukaryota > Viridiplantae > Streptophyta > Magnoliopsida > Santalales > Viscaceae > Viscum > Viscum album. The sequence goes on from OY728156.1 coordinate 74,578,583, forward strand.
AATAAATGATTGAATAAATGATGTTAACCCATGGTGTTTGGAGATTGCTGGGGTGCAATATTGAGGTTGTTATTTGAAGGAATAGTGTAATTTGGGTGTGATGCTAATGAAATTTAATGTGGAATTATTGTTGGTTAATTAATGTTTAAAGAATTAATTAATGTAATGTGAAATTGATAAAAACGGAATGAAGTAATGTATTAAAGCTCTTTAAATTGTTGTGTTCTTATAGGATACCAAGTCTTAGAAGTAGCATCCTGGAGTCCGAGAGACGTTAGCTGTAGTTGAGTCTAAGACTAGGTTATGCCCATAGTGTGGTTTTGAGTTATAGTATATTCTGTACTTTTTTTGTTTCTATATGCTACTCCACCATATCAGTAAGTGAAACTGACACCCCGGGGACTCTGAGCCATGGGGGATGTTTTCCCCATCCTTCTAGTGGTAGGATGGATTACTTACTACCCCCTTTGGCCCCGCTCTCTTCTCTTTGTAGTTACTTGTGCTTACATGCTCATTCGTTTGTTTTCACCATATATGTGTGTAGAGGGTAGTAATGGCATGTGGTTATTAATGCACACATATTCTGGATATATTTTTCTATGGAATACTATAGGTGTAACGTGTATAGGATATGATGGCTTGAGGATCCTTACTCAGTGTATGGGCTGTAATGGCTTGAGGTATAATTCTTGATGTATGATACACATTATGCGAGCTCTGGTGGCTCCTAGAAACTACCTTGTTACTTTTTTTATGTGGAAATTGTGGTTTTGTTGCATGAGGGGCATATTGTGGTGCATTGCCAAGGTGTTTGTGAATAAGCCTCTTTGGAGAGAGTTGCTTAGGATTTGCGATGTTGGGGAAAAGTGGAAAACCAGTGTGGAACTAGTAGTGGGTTACCCTTGATATTCTTTATTATATTATATACTCTTGTATATGTTACATGGTGAGATTATCCATTGTGAGACTGGGAACATAGTATAACTATTTAGGTGACAAGTTAGTTTCACTTGTTGTTCACTTTGATTTACCATTATTTATTTACTTTTACACAAGAGGAATTGGAGAGGATCCTACTGAGTATACTGTTATACTCACCCTATGTATATATAAACTGCTTTTCAGGTCACTTGGAGTAGGTTGGAGATCTGGATAGTTAGGACTAGCTTGCGGATGAAGGAGATGTTTAGGCTTGTGGTTCCTTCTGTTTTACTTCATTTTGGGTACATGTAGTTTTCTCCCTTTCAGTTGTAGTATTTTTGCATTAAATTACATATGTGTACTTGAGATTTATTTTATCTTAGTTGTTGAGTTAGATTTGGTTGGTATCTATCTTAACTCTCTCTTTTCCATGTGTTCTCTTAGAGGGTAATTCCTCGCATTTGTGTGTTCGATGTACCCTCATTGCTAGTCTCCAACCTGGGGCCTACTGGAGGCTGGACTCGAGGGGTAATTATTTCTCTTCTAACATTATTAGCCCAGGAGGAGTACAATTTGTGGGGAGGGGGTCATGACAGAGTGGTATCTATGGTATGTTAAGAGATATGATGATGTTTGGGGTTAGGCACAGGTGAGGTTTCATGGGTTGGTAGGAAAATGGTGACATTCATTTTTAGCAAGTGATGTAAACACTATAGAATGGCTAAAACATATGTGTTTAGGGTCCCCTATGATCTGATTTACAGACCTTTATGTTTACAATGGCTACAAAACAAGGTGATACTAGTTGCAGGGTAGTTTCCTAGGATGGGATCATGCATCATTCTTCTTTATTCCTGTGTTTTAATGGGTAGACATTGTGATATGTTAACCTAAAATGAATAAAACAAAACAATTAATTAATTAATTAATGATGATTATCCCATTTTCTAGGTTTAGGAGCTCTAAATATTTGTTATTTTAAAGGTATGGCTCTAGGTCGACATCCCCGTTAGGATCCCATAGACGATTTCCATCATGTTGTGCCAGCAGATCTCTGTCGGGTAGAGGTAGACAATGGTGAAACTTTGGGGAGGAAACTCTGTGATTTTTATCACCAGAGTCTGTAGAAGTACGAGGGCTCCGTTTTAGATGCAGTCACAGAATTCTGGATGGAGGAGGTCTAGATAGGCTTCAGGACGATCTTTTTTTCGGAAAGAACACTGGGTATCCTTCATTGTGATTTTGCTTCATGGAGCAGCGAGGCATTGGTGGTTCTTGTTCCCCAAGGATCGCTAGGAGTTAGCGATATCATGGGAGGAGTTTCGAGGAATGTTTAGTGTCAAGTTTCTTTCTTCCACAACGAAGGCATCTAGTCGCCAAGAGCTCCTTACCATTCAACAGGGGAGATCTATTGTGCGATAGTTTTGAATCTGTTTTAGGAACCTTTTGCGATATGCTTCAGACCTATTGCTAGATGAGGAGGACAGGGTGAGGAATTTCGTGGAGGCATTGTGTCTAGAGATCCATCGCCATGTCACCCCATTTATGGTGAAGACACATCTTGAGGTGATGGAAAAGCAGAGGTCATCGATAGGACTTTGGACAGAACCGGATCATCCTGAGAGGGGAGTCATCATGATTCCTCACGAAGCAGAGCTGTGGTCCAGGGTTCCAGGTTTTCTGGGTAGAAGAGTTTCAGTTTAGCTGGGGGAGGTCCCATCCCTTAGCCAATCGTTTCTCAGAGGTCACCATCTCTACGGCCTATGCCAAAGGATCAGGTGCTTGTTTTTTATAAGTTGCTTGAGGTAATCATTAGTGATAGTGCCTGAACTTTTAGATTAGTCATCATGCACTATGTTTTCTGCTCTAATATTCTCTACTGAGGCAGTTTCAGCCGAGGCAGCAGCAGCAGGTTGCACTAGCTTTAGATAAGTGGAGGGTAGATGGGGCTAGAATAGGACAACCCCATGATGCTCCCCATCCTCAGAGAGCAGATCGCGACCATGGTGGTGTTCATCATCATGGTCATAGAAGTCTTGGAGGAGGTCGTGGTCAGCTTCATGCTTTAGCGTTTCTAGCACTAGGAAATCTAGATGCTGTTAGAGGTACCCTTTGTTTGTTTTATAACTTGTTTGTGACCTGTTTGATTAAGGAGTGAAAAACTCCTTCATATCACCAACCCTTTTCCATGCTTTGGGACTTGAGTTTGAGAGTATTCTAGTGACCTTGGCGTTGAATATGCCAGTTAGAGGTCGAGAAGTCATATTTGATTAATGTAGAAACTGTGAGCTAGTGTTGGGGTAGCACCGCTCATAGGGATATTTCCTATGTTTATGAATACAACCATATGATGTCATCCTCGGCATGGATTGGTTGTATTAAATTTAGGATATCATTGATTGATTTGGGAGGTAGGTTGTGTTCTTTTATGCGGATGGAGAGCCGGTGGTGTTTGTTAGTGAGCGAGACCCTCAGATGGGTCATATGCGTGTTCCATTCTTATCATCCATGATGGCTTAGATGATGTTATGTTCTTTAGAGGTTTAGTAGTTGGTATTTCCTGGGGTCGTAGAAGAGTACCCTGATGTCTTTCCAAAAGTGGTTGTAGCATTACCCCCTCGAAGAGAGATTGAGTTTAGGATCGACCTACAACCAGGAGCATCTCATATCTCTATGTCGCCGTATAGGATAGCCCCTTATGAGTTGCGATAGTTACATATATAGCTTGAAGGTCTGTTACAGTGCCGTTTTGTTCGGCTGAGTGTTTCACCGTGGGGTGCACCAGTTTTGTTCGTGAAGAAGGCTGACAACATCTTGTAGTTGTGTGTCGATTATCGTCTCTTAAACAAAATGACAGCAATGAATCGCTATCCTATTCTGTGGATTGATGATTTATTCGATCAACTGAAGGGTGAAAGTTGGTTCTGAAAGATTGATTTTTGTTCCGGATATCATCAAACACATGTTAAGTATGAGTATATCCCAAAGACCACTTTCTGTTGTCATCATGGGACTTATGATTTTGTTGTAATGTCATTCGGTGTGACAAATACTCTAGCTGTGTTCATGGGATTGATTAACATTGTGTTTTGTAAGTTCCTGGAAACTTTTTTGGTGGTTATAATCAATGACATCCTTGTGTACACCACATCTGAGGAGGAGCATGCAGAGCATCTAAACGCTATTTTGGGAGTTCTTCGTCAACATCAGTTGTTTGGGAAGCTGTAGAAGATTGATTTTTGGGCTCAAGAAGTCAGTTTCTTGGGGAATGTTGTGTCCTAGTGGGGGGTAGTTGTTGATCCATCAAAGATAGAAGTTTTTGTGTCTTAGGAATCCCCCAATACAGTGTTAGAGGTGCGAAGTTTCCTTTGTCTCACAGGCTACTATGTGAGGTTCGTAGCCGATTTCTCTCGAGTTGTGACTCCTCTGACAGCTTTGACCAGGAAGGAACAAGTGTTCATATGGACTGATCAGTGTTAATAAGCATTCTATTATCTAAAAGAAAAGATAGTAAGTGCTCTAGTCCTTTTTCTCCTAGTAGAGTGATTTCAGTTTGATATTTTCAGCAATGCTTCACATATGGGGTTAGGCTGTGTTCTAATGTAGTAAAATCAGTTGTTTCTTATAGGTCTCAGATGTTTCTTCCTCATGAAAATAACTATGCAACCCATGATTTTGAGGTGGCAGTTGTTGTGTTTTCTATGAAGTTGTGGAGACATTACCTCATTGGTTAGTGCTTTTTGGTTTTCAACAATCATAAGAGCATGATGAATGTTTTCTCCTAGCGTGACTTGAACTTATGAAAAAATCAGTGGATGGAGTTATTACAGGAATACGACTTTGAAATAACATATACGCCTAGAAAGGGGAATTTTTTAGTTGATGTGCTGAGTCAAAAGTCTCATAGTGTTTCTGTGTCTGAATCTGGTGATTCTTGGAGAGTAATGGAAGAACTATAAGCATTACATATTAATATGGGAGAAGATGGTGGAAGAGGTTTTTTTTATAGATGATGGTGCAGTCATCTCTATTGTAGCATGTGCAAGAGTCCCAATTAGTGGATCTTGAGGTGGAGGTATGGAGAGACTGAGTTGTTTGTGGCGAGGCCCCTGATGGTTGGACTGAGGATGAACAACATCTAGTATTGTATCCTTCAAAGGTTTTTGTTCCTTTTATGATGCACGAGATGATTCTCAGAGAGTTCCATAGTTCTTCTTTAGTGGTGCATCCTGGAATGACAATGATGTACCGAGCCTTGAGGAGTCGGTTTTGGTGGCCTGTTTTGAAGCGTGCGGTTACAAATTTTGTGTCTTGATGTTTAGTCTTCCAGAAGGTCAAGGCTGAGCACAATGTCCCCGGTGGGTTTTTCCAGCCATTAGATATTCCTCAGTGGAATTGGGAGGACATATCAATATACTTTGTTGCTGGTTTACCTCAAGGTCTAGGAGTACATGACGCTATTTAGGTGGTAGTGGACCGTTTAACAAAATCAGCCCACTTCACAGTGATAAAAAATTTGCTCTCATTGGATGTTTTGTCGAGGTAGTATCTGAAGGGGGTGGTGAGACTTCATGGAGTCCCAAGGATGATCATTTCTGATCGAGATCCTCAATTTACATCTAGGGTGTGGAGAGGTCTCCATCATGCTTTCAGTTTGTAGTTTTGCCTTAACACTACTTTTAATCCTCAAATTTATGGTCAGATAGAGTGAACCATCGAGACTCTTAAAGACATGTTATGCTGTTGTGTACATGATTTTAGAGGTTTGTGGATGAGGAACTTACCCTTGGTGGAGTTTGCATACAATAATAGTTTTCACTCCACCATCTGTATAGCGTCATTTTAAGTCCTGTATGGACTGCCTTGCTATTCTACATTGTGATGGATTGTGGTCAGAGAGTCAGCAATTCTTAGACCAAAAATAGTGCATAATACAATAGAGATGGTTCAGGTGATTCATGAGAGGATTAAGATAGCACAGGATCGTCAGAAATCATATGTTGATCAAAGGAGTAGACCCTTAGAGTTTTATGTTAGGGTTCATGTTTTTCTAACGGTGACTCCCTGTCATGGAAAGAAAAGGTTTGGTCATGGGATTAAGATTTCTCCCCCATTTTTTAGGCTTTTGAGGTGTTAGATCATGTTGGAGTTGTGGAGTATCAAGTATCACATCCCCCACTAATGAGCCAGATACAAGATTTTTTTCATGTGTCACAGCTCCATTGTTATCTTCATGATAAATATCATGTCATTTATTGGGGAGAGATCGATGTTGATGATGATGCAATCTTCAAGGAGCAACCTGTGGAGATCTAAGATCGCAAAGAGAAAGTGTTGCGTAGGTTTCTATTCCATTGTTTCGTGTCTTGTGGTGACACTGTGGCAGGAAGGTGAGTACCTAGGAACATGAGTCATAGATATGTTCTAAGTTCCTAGAGTTGTTTGATTTTAAAACTCCTTTCATGTAACGGTGTCCCCTTTATGGTTTAAACCTTTTTTTATAAGATAAATATTTTTCTTGCTTCTTATGTCTTTCTCTTTTTTAAGAGGTATCTTGAGGAGTGGTTGTTCGGACCCCTTTTCAATTTTCTTTGTGGTTGGTTTTGGATTCTCGAGGACGAGAATGTTTTGAGAGGTATCTGATATAAAGGCCAGGACCTCTCTGGTCCATTCCTTTGCTGAAATATGGCATTTTAGGTGTTCTGGGTGGTCAAGGTGACTTATCCCCAATACTTTTCCAAATTTTCAGTTCTGTGATCAATGTTTCCAGTTTTCTGAACAGTATCAAGGTGAGATAGAAACGGTGAGTCATAAACAGTGAGACAGAAATGGTGAGACAAAAGCGGTGAGACAGGAATAGTTAGTCAGAAATGGTGAGACAAAAATGGTGATATGGAAACTATGAGACAAAAATGGTGAGTCATAAACTGTGTCATAGAAATGGTGAGACCGAAATGGTGAGTCTGAAACAGTGTTAGAGAAACAGGGAGATAGAAATTGTGAGATAGAAATGGTGAGACAGAAATGGTGAGTTAGAAACGGTGAGACAGAAATGGTGAGACAAAAATGGTGAGACAGAAATAGCGAGACATAAATAGTGAGTCATACATGGTGTCACAACACATGATGAATGTTTCTATAATTGATTCATATTACCTTTTTCAAATTCACAGATTTTTCCAGTTTTTGCAATTTTACATTTTCTTTAACGTAAAACGAATTTATGGATCTGTTTTAAGGGATTTAAGGCTGAATCATATCCCATAACTCCTATAGTAATTTTTCCAAGGCCTGGGATGCATTGAATTGGTCAAACCACGTGGTTTAATTTGATCCAATTTTAATGGAAAATCCACTGTATCTTAAACTGATGCTCTGTTAAATATTCTAAATGGATAGGATATCTTCCTCCCTTGTTCTTTCTCTTTGTTCGGTTGTGCAAGATGCTTGAACCTTTCCTTCCTTCCTATAAGAATCATGAGATTAAACTTTTCATGGTGGCTTGGTTCACCTTGATGTTCTTCTTGCTACAAACGCACCCACTATTTTGGTGCAACCAAGCAGTATCCATCAATCTTCAATATAAGGTATGATTTATCATCGTTCTTTTGGGTTCACACTCTCTTATTTATCCTTGTCATATTATGGGTTTTGATATCCATTCTTCTAATGAAGTTTCATGGGTTTCGGTTGGTGCGGTCACGCAGCGACATCCTTGGGTAGATACAGTTGTCACAGGAGGAGGCGATCATGATTGGTTGTGTGGATCGTTCTCATATAAAGATCCTTAAGAACCTTTTTAAGGTAGGGGATTCATTGGTTCTCTTTTATTTTTACAAGAATCTGTAGAATTATCATGTTTTAGAGATTGGATCAGAATTTAATTGACATAATAAATATTTGAACCTAATAAATAAATTGATATCAATAATATGGCATTGCCTCCTATTTTTTCTAGATACTGTGAGATTTTTTCTTTCTTTGTTTAGATGTTCGTTCTTGATAGAAATTGGTAAAGAACATAAACCAGAATTAATTGATAATTGTTTGGCTAAAGATAAAGAGGCATGTAAATGAATCTGGTTATTATTGTTTTATTTTTTTATGTTACTCATATTGGTGTAGTAATCATGTTTTATTTATTTGTGATAACTTATGTTTAGTTTTCTCGAATATGGAACATATGTATAATAAATCGGTTAATTAAAGATAGATTAAAGAACTAATTGTTTGATACTTACTTGAAGGGTTCTGAGTTACCCTCTTGTTTTTTCAAGGGCCAAGAGCCCAACCGATATGATTGTTGTTTTCCTGCTGCTTGGGTTGTGATGTGAGACTTTATGGTTGTTTTGATATGTGGGGGCATGGAGGCTTACTGGTTGTTCTAGTAGTTAACGCCTAGAGTGGGGAGATGCATCGGTTTATGCATGTGGGTATCAGGGAGGACACCAGGGATGATGAAATGGGTTAGATGTGAATGTTTGGTTTTCTACTGATTCTTCATGGTTTTTTATCTGATTTAATTTCCCCACTACTCAAGGTAGCTGGTCTTTCTTACCTTTCTTCTGAATAGGGTGAAGAAGCACGGGGTATGCCATGTGCTTTCCGTGTTTAGCTTCTCAAGGGAGTATGGGTCTACGCTCTTGTTATAGGCGGCAAATACTTGAAGGGTATTTCATCTACTCACCGTGTTGAGCCCCTTGTGTTTAGAAGCATATACTTTTTTTATAGAATTCTTGGGAATATGGGAATGTAATGCTGTAAATAAATAATTTAATAAATTATGTTATCCCATGGGGTTTGGGGATTGATGGGGCACAATGCTGAGGTTGTGATTTGAAGGAACAAAATACATTGGGTGTGATGCTAATGAAATTTAATGTGGAATTGTTATTTGATAATTAATGTTTAATGAATTAATTAGCATAAAGTGAAATTGATAAAAAGGGAATGAAGTAATTTATTAAAGATATTTAAATGGTTGTGTGCTTATATGATACCTAGTCTTAGAAGTAGTAGCTGGGAGTCTGAGAGACGTTAGCTGTATTTGAGACTAAGACTAGGTTATGCCCATAGTGTGGTTGTGAGCTATAATATATTCTATATATTTTGTGTTTCTATACCCTACTCCACCCTTTCAGTATGGAAAACTGACACCCCAGGGACTCTGAGCCTTGGGGGTGTTTTCCCCAACATTCTAGTGGGAGGGTGGAGGGGTGACTACCCCCTTTGGCCTTGTTCTCTTCTCTTGGTAGTTACTTATGTTGGCAGGCCCATTGGTTAGTTTTCCCAATATATGTGTGTATAGGGCTTTAATGGCTTGTGGTAATTCACACACATATATTATGGATATAGTTTTTAATGGACTACTATAGGTTTCACGTGTATAGGATATGATGGCTTGAGGGTACTTACTCAGTGTATGGGTTGTAATGGCTTGAGGTATAATACCTGATGTATGAAAAATGATATGCGAGCTATGGTGGCTCCCAAAAACTATCTGGTTACTTTTCTTACATAGATGTGGTGGTTTTGTTGCATGAGGTGCATGTTGTAGTGCTTCTCCCAGGTGTCTGCGGGAAAGCCTTTTTGGAGAGAGATTCTTAGAACATGCGATGTTGGGGAAAAGTTTCAAACCAGTGGGGATGTAGTAGCGTGGTACCCTAGATATTCATTATTATATTATATACACTTTTATGCATTACTTGGTGAGATTAGCCATGGTGAGGCTGGGAACATAGTATATCTGTTTAAGTGATGAGTTAGTTTCACTTTTTGTTCACTGTTCTTTAGCATGCTTTCATTACTTTTGTGAGAGAGGCTTCGGGGAGGATCATACTGAGTGTACTGTTATACTCACCCTATGTATTTCGAAACTTCTTTTCAGGTCACTTGGAGCAGGTTGGAGATCCATCTAGTTTCTACTAGCTTGCGGTAGCAGGAGCAGTTCAGGCTTGTGGTTTCTGTTGTTTTACTTTCTTTTGGGTACATTTAGTTTTTCCCCTTTCAGTTGTAGTAGTTTTTCATGACATTTCATATGTGTACTTGGGATTTCATTTATCTTAATTGTTGAGCGGGAGTTGGTTGGTGTTTATGTTATCTCTCTCTTTGATATGTGTTCTCTTAGAGGGTAACACCTTCTATTTGTGTGTTTGTTATACCCTCAGTACTAGTCGCCCACCCAAGGCCTAATGGAGGTGGGACTCGGGGTTCGTTATCTTCCTTATCACATTGCCAGCCCAGGATGTCACGACCCAACCCTACCGGTCTCGAGCAGCAACTACCCCAAGCCCGCCTCCATATGCTAGGGGATGGAGACAAGGGCCAAAATTGTAGAAATATCGGCGAGGACTTTACCTAAGTACCTGTACACACAAACAAACATCTGACTCGATGTAGAAGTGCATATTCAAAAGAAAACCGAAGGACAAACAACTATAACCCAACCACATTCCTACATCAACTTCTAAATAGAAAAAGTAAAGTGCTGAAAATATTGAAAAGATACATGATCAGAAAAATGGAAAAACACGCACCCATCCCAAATGGTGCCACAACCTGGCAACAGGTAAACAAAAGTAAATAGCTGGTGAGTCTCACACCTGAAAGTCTAACTACAAACACTAAAAGAAGACAAATCTCATGTGTCCTCTACGCTCCTCCATAGTCTTGATCGACCTGTCCGTCATCTGCAAGGGAACACCAAGTGCGAGAAAAGCCCAATAAGGGGTGAGTATAAAGAAACTAAGTAGGATTCCCTAAAAGATCGAGGGAGAAACAAAAGAGGTACTAAAATGGTGAGTAGTAGACAGAACATAGAACAGTGAAAGAGTACATTAAAATATAGTGTATCTCATCCCAACAAGAGGAAGGAAGTAGGTTCGTCCAACCAAGAGGATCTAGACACGGAAAGCACGTGGCATACACTGCGTGTCTTCACCCCTCCTAGAAAGAGATTAACTGAACCCAAGGAGTGGTAAAGAAAGTAGGGTGTATATATATATATATATATATATATATATGCTGAAAAAGAAACCCCAACGAGTGCGTAAGGGGATCTCCATCTCTAATTCTAGCCCAAGAAAAGTCTTCAATAGTTCTAAGGGTAGCCATCACTGGTGCCCAATAGTCCCGCACGTCAAAGCTGCCTCATCGCTAAACCATACAACCAAAATTCCCGCTCTAGTAATCACAGAGAAAATTCACTGACTATCCTTATAGAAAGGGTTGAGTCTGAACGAATTCGTCGGGTAACCCACTACCCAACCCCACTGAAGGGTAAACCCTAAAGATAACGATTAACCCACTGCCCAGCCCTGGTAGAGGGTAAACCCTAAAAGGTCTTCAGGTAACCCACTGCCCAGCCCTGCTAGAGGATAAACCCTAATGTCAATGGGTAACCCACTTCCTAGCCCCGCTGAAGGGTAAACCCTAATACGCCGATGGGTAACCCACTACCCAGCCCCCCTGGAGGGTAAACTCTAAACTGGTCTAATATCTCTGCACTGCCCGAACCATCTCGGGGTGTCACTAACTCCGCTACCATGCATAGGTTCAGAGTGTGTCCAAGGAACCTCTGACCAATGGCCTTTAATGTTTCCCCATTTAATGAGATATAGAAAAAGGCTTCTTATGCCCAACTAGATTACACAGTTATAATCCTCACGGAAAAACACGCGAGATAGACTACTTACTCGCTGGAAAAGGACTCCCGATGAAAAAGTTATTCAACCCCGCATTGTGCCCATACGACATCTGATGGGGCCCACAACTCAGTCCCAAAAAGGTCAGGCGAACTACATCATTGCTATGCACTTGAAAAAACACACCAAAATGTCTATTTATTCCCCTTGAACAGACGTCTGAGGAAACATTCGTAGTACGCAGCACACAGTAAAAATGACTGCCTGTGGGGCCCATGCCTCAACTCCAGCTTCAACACCTGAAACCAAACTGGACTACATCACCTCGACGTTAGGGTTAAATCTACACCGATGGGGCCTCAAATAGACTACAAATGTGTATGCGCCATCCGAAAGAAGAATACCGACGAGGCACTAAACCATACTTAATGGGCGTGTCGCGCCACCGAGCCTCCCCACCCCCTATCTCGAGAATAAACAAATGTCCTAAGACCATATCAATAACTCTGAATCAATCCTAGAATCATGTTTCCCCATATGGCACAGAAAACCGACACTCGTAGAGAATGTTATGGGTGTCCGAAGAAAAAGGGGTAACCACTTAGAACGGGACCGGTCGTGCCCACAGCGCCAGCCTGTGGCCCTTTCGCATGGCCCAGCCGCTGCCCTGCGGTCCACCCACACAGGCCGACCCTCGTGGTCGGCTACTGTCCCGCGCAGATACCTACCGAAGGTGAGTCTCGGTCTCCTGCTCGGGGTCGCGCGCCGCGACCCCCTTCATGCCCCGCACAGGAATCCTCCGCCCCCCACATCGGTCCGCCGTAGATACCCTTTGCGCCGCCGCCTAAGAGCCGTGCCGCCGCCACCTGGGAACTGCTGCTCCGCCTCCTAGGTGTAACAACCCGAGATATTATGAGAAATATTATTTTTAATTTCATTGATGTCTTGTGTTGTACACTACACTAAGATTATCTTGTGCTATACGCAACACTGTATTAGGTTGCAATATACGCAACACTATTCTTGGCACGTGTTACACACAATTTCAAGTTTGTTTTGTGGGAATTACTCTACACAACATTAAGTATAGATTTTGTTTAATGTATAAATGAAATATGTTTTGATTATGTTTTACGCAACACCAAATGAAGCATTCACTACACGCAGCCCTGACATGGCTTGCATTACATGCAATCAAGACCTTTTTTGATAGCGTGTGTAGTACGCAATACCGAGTTTCACTAAACAATATATTATTATAATATTATTATGAACTAGCCATTATGAATAGTAATACCCACTTTTTGAAATTTTATAAAAAAAATTTACATGTGGACTTCATTTTTGGATTAAGAATACGAAATTATCCTAGGGTGAATTTTTGGAATTTTTCTGAAAAAGTTCAATTTTTGATAAATAGTGAAAACACTATGTTACTATTTAAAAACTGAATTTTTATATAAATAATTATTTATTTTATTTAAATTTATTTTAGGTATAAATTGATACATAATACCTATATAAGTTTAATGTAACTCATTGGTGTCATTTTATAATAATTTTAGACATATAAAAATTTTATTGATCTTTTCACCGTCTTTTACCCACCTACTAAGACAGTTTGAAAATTTACATAAAACTTAATTTTACCGCTTCTGTGAGTGGAATTTTGAAAATCCGAGAGACACGGTTAATATCAAGGAGTAAAATGTGATTCAATAAGATAAAAATAATTTTTGGTGGATAGTAACTTTTTAATTTTATTTACCACGGTTAAAACTAAATAGGGTAATTAAGGGTAAAAATGATATTATTATTACCCTAACACATGTCCAAATTCTATTGGATAAGTATAATTTGACCAAAAAAACCTTGGGAATATAATATTATCATTTAGGTCCACTTGTATTAGATTAGTAAATTTATTATTATTTTATTTAAAAAATAGTTAAAATAGTTAAAATCAATGTTTAATAACTAAAACATTTTTAATATAGGATTATAAATAAAATAAATTCGACTATAAATATTCATTAGAACTCCAACAAGATTTACTACATAATGGTATTTTATTTATAATTTTTATACATTAATTAATTTAATTTATTTATGACACAATTATGATGCAGTAATTAGCTTATTAGTGAAATATTAACATAATTGATGTTTTAAATACTCAAATAAATGAAATTTTAGTCTTTTTAAGAATTACACTGATTTTATAGGTTAATATTGCATGTTAGTATTTATTCAATTAACATTGTTTGAACTAATCATGTTGTTATTATTTTCACAAAAATCAATTACCAAATAGTGTCAAAATTGACATAAAATAGTTTTTAAAACAAATATTATATTATTAATTGTAATTATATTTATAAAAATATAAGGTTCAGCCAAATGACTTATATAATGTTATATATATTAATAATGAACCAGTTGGGGTTCGTTTGGCTTGTTATAGTAAGTTTATTAACAATTTAGTGTAAGAAAACTAAAAGAAACGGTAAAAGTTAAATTATTTATCTTAGAGTTAAATCTAAATGATAAGTTTAAAATAGTATCCTAAGATTGTATAAATCTTATTTTTTTAAAGGATTTAGACCCATACCCACCTTATCTTTGAAAAAAATCAATTTGGAGATATTAAAATCCGAATATGACTTTATTATAAAATAATATTTTATGTTTTCCTAAGGTGCCCCTCTCCTCCCTTATAAAAAGAACACCCCTTTCCTCTTCTCTTCACACCCTTTTGAGGCTGGAAGCTCGGCCAAACCCTAGAAATTACTCTTCTAAACCTCTCTAGTTAAATCATAGAGGTTATTGTTTTCACAAAGTACCAACTCTAGTTCCCCAAGAAGAAGTTTAAAGGAGGTGCGTTGAGGAGGAGGTAATCTCTTCTACCGACTCTTTCAAGTGTCTTTCTTCTTCTACTTCCTCTTATTTAGTTGTTTCATTATAATTTAATAACATCAGTATTACTTATATGCTGATATGTTATTATAAATATGAAACAAACCTATTTCACCTTCTATCAATCCTATGGAAAACGAAATCACCGCACGTACGTACGTACGAAATACCATCTCCACATCGTGGTGTAATCTGTTTTCGACCACCACCTTACTTGGATGGGTATAATGGTCTAAATAAATATATATATATATATTATTATTTTAAAGTTATATTGATTCTGAAATATTATACATACACTTAAATACAATTCCGTGATCATGGTAATGATATCATCGCGCGTGCGTACGTACGGACTACCGTCTCCACGACGCGATAAGATTCATTCTCCATGTTAACCATTCATGAATGATTATAAAGTATATATAATTAATAATAATGAAATATATGACATAATAATGATACTGTATTTATGTATATATATATATGTATGTCGCCTACTTAATTCAATTCAATCCAATAAGGAAACGAAAACAGCGTTCATGCGTACGTACGGCCTACCGTCTCCATGAATGGTGTATTTCATTCAATTTATAGATCTATCATATATATATATATGTATATTATGAATATATATTATATATATAAATCATGTTTTACATCCTGTAATTATGTAAATCAGGTTATAAGTAATAATATCAAGAACAAAAAGTCAAAACACGTATGATAAATGAAAAGATTTTACCCAAAACGCTACTTTAACATGAATTGACAAATGAACAGATAATATAAAGTTGTAAGTTAATCATATATGATATCATAAATATTATTATGGTTCTGTTACAAGTTAATAATATGTTTAAACCCACTATACAGGAGTCTCAGACACATATAGAAGAAATTGGACATAAGGTAAGGGATAAGTTTTCCAATCTCGCTCTTATCTGAGATTTTTTATTCGTAAGTATTTACTAGGGTTTTTGTTATCATCCATTTCCATGTTTTATAAAAATGTTTTCATGTATTTTTAATGTCCTTTTAAACATTTTTTAATTTTACCACATGTTTTGAAAGGAATCTTACTTTTGTTTACTACATGGGGAACTTTTTGGACTTTTCTGACAAATGTACGAGGAGAATGTTTTTTTTAACTTATACGGCATGAATGGATTCTTAAGGTTTCATAACAACTTATTTACATGAGTCTTCTTGTACAAGATTCCATGATTAGTTTCAAAAAAATATTTTCTTTTAAAATTTCAAGTCATTTTGTGAAAAGAAAATGATTTTGAAGAAGAAAGGATATTTTCCTCAAAAATTTATTTCAAGTGTTTTATCAAAACCATTTTCCATCTCAGATGACATTATTTCATATTTTTATGTTTCATGTATAATGTATCTATGATTTACATGGTTTAACTTCTCTTATGATGAGATGATATCCATTTTTTATATGGATTATGTTATGATGGGATGATGTTTATGAAAACCATTTTATTTTTGGGGTTATGATAAATAATTTATGTTTATGTTGTGGCACACGTATGAATGATTTCATTATGATATGGGTGGGACCTATAACTCCCTACAATTCATTGGGTAAAGATTTATATCTCATGAGATAGACATGGATGAAATGGTAAGTTAATCCGGTTCAGTGATACAGGACTGGAACGAGGAGTGAACTTGATTTAGAAAGGGACTTTGTCCACTAAGATGGTCTTGGATACAATGCCTTGGCTACTATGGAAATCATAACATGTGCTTAATGGTTGCCACAATTACATGCTTTATTCCCATGCTATTTTATCATGATTTATGTTCCTTTATGATATATTCCTCACGTAATTCCAAGATTTATTTCTTTGCTCAAGCTTTTGATGATTAGATTTTATGTTCTTGTTTTTGCATTCCAATGTTTATGCAATGTTTTATGTTTTCTATGTTTACCCTTACTGAGAATTTGAGCTCACCCTTTATATGTTTTCTCATCCCCATGATATAAAGAAAGGTTTTAGGTAAGAAAACAAAAGGGGGAGATTTTTATGGGAGATGTTGAAGATCTTTCACCGCGATTAGAAGATTATGATCTGAGTTTCCAAAGACACTAAACTATTAAGGTCCTTATGTGTTTGTTTTTGTTATGTATTAAGTATTCCGCAAAAGTAATGTAATGTCCATTTAAGTCATGAATTGGGTCTCTACAGTTGGTATCAGAGGTTCAGTTTAGTCAACCTTTGGAAATTAGGATGTGAGAACTTTAGTGAGATCCATAGAGATATTTCTAAGGTATGTCTAGGGATGTCCCTAAGCTTAAGTATAATTATAGGTTATAGTCATAGAATTACAGTAACGAACATAGAATTAATACTAAGATGTTATATATTGAAGGTAAATACCCTTTATTATGTTGTTTTACCTAGCATGATTTTTTCCTCTCACACTATCCTTTTTGGGTTTTAGAAAATGGATAGAAACAAGAAGATTCACGATAGTGGAGGATTTGATGGACAATGGAATGATGTTCTTCCTGAGAATCGAAATGAAATTGAATCGGGAAGTACACATATCGTTATTATGCCTAATCAGCTATCTCATAATATAATAAATAATATCAAATTTGGTAAGTTTCCCGACTCAGCTAATAAGAGAAAGATGGAGTTTCATGATGATCATAGAGGAAAAAAACTTCAATTTCCCTCATGTAAATCATGTGGGAAGAGGCATAAAGGAAAATGTTTCAAAGGAACTGGAAGATGCTTTGGGTGTGGAAAAGAAGGACACAAAGATACTAATTGTAAAGGGAGTGGTTCAATTAACAACATGGACAACGATAATGGTATTGCTAAGACATCAACAATGGTTAAGTGTTTTAAATGTGCAATGTACGGGCATTATGCAAACCAATGCCCTAAGAGAAAATCTCATAAAGAGAATTAGCATGGTCATATGGGTAGTATGTACGTGGATGATGATGAAGAGACTATAAATGATATATGAGATGGATGAAATGATGAAGCTCAGTCAGTGGTTTAAGAAGGTAGTGTAATGATTGTATGTTTATCATGAATAATGTATGGTACTATGGATTAAAGAAAATTCTAAGGATTGTTACACTATTTCCTTTGCCTGAGTTTTGAAATTATATGTTGAATAGTAACAGTAACCATGAAAGTTTATTCAGATATTTTTGGAAAGCACCTAATATGTGCATAAATAAGTGATAAGAGATGATGAAAAGTTTGATAGTATTAATGAGCTCATGACTAATATAAGGAAAAAGTGATATCATGGTTTGAGTACATAGAATTTTTGGGATTTTGGTATATAGAATCGGTTACCTTGTGACAAAATTCATGTTTTCACTATGGTTCAAGAGAATACATGATTAAGGTTTTCACATGATTGAAATGTGACCAACAAGATATATCATATGATATATGGGGGATAAGTGATGGTATTCACATGCTCGGTAGATGACATTTCTAGTAATTGTTTTTTATATTATGAGCTTGGACATAAGTATTTTAGATAAGCCTAAATATTGGGATGAATTATAAGACTAGAACATTTTTCGATATTATTTATGGAATATTATAATAGTGTAGTATAAGAAAAGGTACAACATACAGAACGGGTGACAACCCATCACGTCAGACAAGGCTGTGGGAATCGAACCCATAACTGAAGTGCGACATGCCTTTATTTCCTACCACTGGCCTACAGGAAGTCCATGGTTAGTAGAAACTAGTTTTATTAAGCAATATGATAGATGATGTATAAGTCCATTTTTGGAATCATATACGATTAAACTCACCATAGATGGACTTATGTGTATTTGATAAATTTTGATAACCTTTTGTTTGAGACATATGGAATGACCCATCCTTCTATCACATGATCTACTAACACTTGATGAATGAAAAATTAAACTTCATTTCATTAAAAGATAGAGTGGAAATTGTTCAAGGCATGAACACCGGCGTGATTATACTGAAATAAAGTAAGTATTTCTTCTAATTAAAATTCATCAACTTTAGGGAAATCACCTTGAAAACCAAAAATGTTGTCCTAGTGCCCTTATATCCGATGAATCATATGGTACCTTAGATCTTTTCAAATTTATGGCTTTGTGATTGTTGGCTTTTTCATTGCCATGTTCTCTACCACTCCCCATCAGAACTTGATGGTTAGATTTCTCTTCCATATCCATATTTTCAACTATGTTGTCCTATGTGGAAACCCAGTGCTGAGTTACATTGGGTGACCGTTATGATTCTAACTTCACATTTTAAAATGAAGTTTTAGTATTCTATTTTCTGAAGTGGGTTTCTATGAAAGAAACTTTCAAGTAGTAAACAATTTATAACCATGATGAATTTCAAGGGTGATATTCACTTTAAGGGGGGTAGAATGTAACAACATGAGATATTATGAGAATTATTCTTTTTAATTTCATTGATGTCTTGTGTTTTATGCTACACCATGATTATGTTGGGCTATATGCTCCACCGTATTATCTTGAAATATACACAACACTATTCTTGGCTCATTTTACAAACAATTTCACGTTCGATTTGTGGGAATTACTCTATGCAACATTAAGTATAGATTTCTTTTAATGTATAAGTGAAATATGAATTTATTATGATATATGCAACACCAAACGGAGCATTCACTACACGCAGCTCTGACTTGGCTTGCATTACACGCAATCAAGACCTTTTTTGATAGCGTGTGTAGCACGCAATATAGAGTTTCACTAAAAGATATATTATTATAATATTATTATGAATTAGCCATTATGAATAGTAATACCCAATTTTTGAAATTTTTGAAACTTTATTTTTCAAAATGGGCTTCATTTTTGAATTCAGAATATCGAAACTATACTAGGGTGAATTTTTGGAATTTTTCTGAAAAATTTCTATTTTTGATGAATAATGAAAACTTTAGATTACTATTTAAAAACCGATTTTTAATATAAATAATTATTTATTTTATTTAAATTTATTTTAGGTCAAAATTGATACATAATACCTATATAAGTTCAATGTAATTCATTGGAGTCATTTTATAATAATTTTAGACATATAAAAATTTTATTGAACTTTTCACCGTCATTTACCCACCTCCTAGGAGAGATTAAAAATTTACATAAAAAATAATTTTACCACTTGTGTGAGTGGAATTTCGAAAATCTGAGAGAAACATTTAATATCAAGGAGTAAAATGTGGTTCAATAAGATAAAAATAATTTTTGGTGAATAGTAATTTTTTACTTTTATTTACCACGGTTAAAAGTAAATAGGGTAATTAATGGTAAAAATCATATTATTATTACCCTAACACATGTCCTAATTCTATTGAATAAGTATAATTCGAACAAAAACAACTTCAGGAATATAATATTATCATTTAGGTCCACATGGATTAGATTAGGACATTTATTATTAATTTATTTAAAAAAGGGTTAAAATAGTTAAAATCAAAGTATAATAACTAAAACCAATTTAATATAGGTTAATACTTAAGATAAATTCAACTATAAATATTCATTAGAACGCTAAAAATATTTCAAACATAATTGTATTTTATTTACATTTTTTAGACATTAAGTAATTTAATTTATTTATGACACAATGATGATGCATTAATTACCTTATTAATGAAATATTAACATAATTGATGTTATAAATACCCAAATAAATGTAATTTTAGACTTTTTATGAATCCAAAAAACCTTCTAGGTTAATATGACATGTTATTATTGATTCAATTAACTTTTTTCTAACTAATCATGTTCTTATGAGTTTCACAAACATAAATTACCAAATAGTGTCAAAATTGAACTAAAATAGTTTAAAAAAATATTATATTATTAATTGTTATTATATTTCTCAAAAGATAAGTTTCGGACAAATGACTTAGATTAGGTTATATATTTATTAATGAACCAATTGAGGTTCGTTTGGATTTTATAGTATGTTTATTAACCATTTAGAGTAAGAAAAAAAAAAAGACACGGTAAAAGTTAAATTATTTAACTTAGAGTTTAATCTAAATTATAAGGTTAAAATAGTTACCTAAACTTGTCTAAATATTATTGGTTGACAATATTTCGACCCATCCCCACCTTATCTTCGAAATAAATAAATTTCGAGCTATTAAAAACCTGGATATGACTTTATTATAAAATAATATTTTAAGTTTTCATAAGGTTCCCCTCTCCTCCCTTATAAAAAGGACACCCCTTCCCTCTTCTCTTCACACCCTTTTGATCGTTAAATCTCAGAAAAACCCTAAAAATTCCTCTTCTCAACCTCTCTAGGTACATCATAGAGGTTTTGGTTTTCTCAAAAGACCAACTCTAGTTCCCTAAGAAAAATTTTAAAGGAGGTGCGTCGAGGAAGAGGTAATCTCTTCTACCGACTCTTTCAAGTTTCTTTCTTCTTCTACATCCTCTTATTTAGATGTTTCATTATAATGAAATAACATCAGTATTAATTATATACTGATATGTTATTATAAATATTAAACAACCCTATTTCACCTTCTATCCATCCTAAGGAAAAAGAAATCACCGTGCGTGCGTGCGTACGGAATACCGTCTCCACGCCTGGGTGTAATCTGCTTTAGACCACCACCTTAATTGTATGGGTATAATGGTGTAAATAAATAACTATATATGATTATTGTAAAGTGGTATTGATTCTGAAATATTATACATACACTTAAATATAATTCCACAATCATGGTAATGATATCATCGCTCGTGCGTACGTACGGACTACTGTCTCCACGACATGATGAGATTCATTCTCCATGTTAACGATTCATGAATGATTAAAAGTATATATAATGAATAATAATGAAATATATGATATAATAATGATACTTTATTTATGTATATATATATATGTATGTCATCTACTTAATTCCATTCAATCCAATAAGGAAACAAAAACAGCGTTCATGCGTACATACGGCCTACCGTCTCCATGAACGGTGTATTTCATTCAATTTATCGATCTATCATACATATATGTATATGATGAATAATATTATATATATAAATCATGTTTTAAATTTTGGAATTAAGTAAATTAGGATATAAGTAATAATATCATGAACAACAAGTCGAAACACGTATGATAAATGAAACAATTTTACCCAAAATGTTGCTTTAACATGGAATTGACAAATGAATGGATAATATAAAGTCGTAAGTGAATCATATATGATATCATAAATATTATTATGGTTTTGTTACAAGTTAATAATATGTTTAAACCAACTATATAAGATTCTCGTACACATACGGAAGAAATTGGACATAAGGTATGGGATGACTTTTCCAATCTCGCTCTTATCCGAGATTGTTTATTCGTAAGTATTTACAGGGGTTTTTGTTATCATCCATGTCCCGATTTTCTAATTTTTTTTCATGTTTGTTTAATTTCCTTTTATACATTTATTAATTTTACCACATGTTATTAAAGGAATCATACTTTTTTTACCACACAAAGAAACTTTCTTGACTTTTTCGACAAAAGTACGAGGAGAATGTTTTTTTACATATACAGCATGAATAGATTATTGAGGTTTCATAACGCCTTATTTCCATGAATCTTATTTTACAGGATTTCATGATTAGTTTCAAGAAAATATTTTCTTTTAAAATTTCATGTCATTTTTTGAAAAGAAAATGATTTTGAAGAAGAAAGGGTATTTTCCTCAAGAATTTATTTCAAGTGTTTTATCAAAACAATTTTCCATCTAAGATGACATTATTTCATATGTGTACGTTTCAAGTATAATGTCTCTATGATTTACATGGTTTCACTTCTCTTATGATGAAATGATATCCATATGTTTTATATGGATTATGTTATGATGGGATGATGTTTTTGAAACCCATTTTATTCTTTGGGTTATGATTAATGATTTATGTTTATGTTGTGGCACATGTAAGAATGATCTCATTATGAGATGGGAGGGACCTATATCTCCCTCCAATGCATTGGGTAAAAGATTTATATCTCATTAGATAGACATGGCTAGAATGGTAAGTTAATCTGGTTCAGTGATACAAGACTGGAACAAGGAGTGAACTCGATTCAGAAAGGGACTTTGTCCACTATGATGGTCTTGGAAGCAATGCCTTGGCTACTATGAAAATCATAACATGTGCTTAATGTTTTCCACAATAATATGCTTTATTCCCATGCTATTTTATCATGGTTGATGTTTCTTTATGATATATGCCTCACGTACTTCCAAGATTTATGTCTTTGCTCAAGCTTTTGATGTTTAGATTTTATGTTCAAGTTTTTGTATTCAAATGTTTATGGAATGTTTTATGTTCTCTATATTTACCCTTACTGAGAATATGAGCTCACCCTTTATATGTTTTGTTTTCCCCAGGATATAAAGAAAGGATTATGGTAAGAAAACAAAAAGGGAATATCTTTATTGAAGATGTTGAAGATCTTTCACCGTGATTAGAAGTTTATGATCCGAGTTTCCAAAGAAACTAAACTATTACGGTCCTTGTGTGTTTGTTTTTGTTATATATTAATTATTCTGAAAAAGTAATGTAATGTCCATTTAAGTCATGCTTTGGGTATCTACACTGGGAGCCGCTGCACCGCCGTCGTCGCCCGCCAGACCACCGCGCGGAGCCCCTGAAAAACCCAGAATTTGGCCGAAAAACATCTCGGGGTCACCTCGGACACCCAAGGACTCGAAAGTTCAATCTGAAAGGATCGTTGGGAAGCTCAAATCGACCCCTAGGGAAATATGTCTTTCGCTTGTGAATTAAATATCATATCGGTGCTAGAATTTGTGTTCAAAGGTATATGAAAAATTTAAAAAAACACTCTAACCTACCTCGTTGGGCGTAGCCCATTGCTTCACGAATGGTCTGCCGAAGCCGCCAACGCCTTGTCGGAGAGAAGGGGAAGCTTGAAGGATGTTTCTCCCATTTTTGAAAGAGCTTTCTCCATAGATAAAAACCAAGGGTGAAAGAATTTGAGGTGGAGAAGTGTTTATGTACAGAAACACTTAAACACCCACCAGTAGGCCTCGTAACTGAACTTTCGGTGGGGTTGGGGTTAGGCCGACTCTAGGGTAAAATACATGTTTTGAGTGAAATAGTGGTCCCATAATTTTAATCCGAGCCTCATTTCAGAATTTGTAAAGATCACGCTCGAGGCTGCTAAATTAAGAAAATGGCCCTGGTGGCTCATTCCAGAGAAGGGTCGCGCCCGTGAATGTTAAACCCCTCACAGGGTAAACCACACGCTCTGGACTCGACGGTGCACTCATTTTCCCATCCGAGCAACTGTTTAGGAGTTCTTATTTTTATTTTGCGTGACCAGTGTGAACAAACTTAAAATTTAATTCTGGCCACCTGAGGGCTCGGAATCACACGCCGTCTGAACACACTTCTCCGGAATAACAACAAGAAAATTTCAATGTCTTACAGGCTCAAAACCCATGTTCTTACATCATTCCCTCCTTCAGGTTTTTTGTCCCTAAAAAACAAAACTAAAAAAATGACTCGGGATACTGAGCCCGCATCTAGCTTTGCCGTTCCCAGGTGCTCTCCTGCACCCTCCCGTGCTACCACAACACACGAACAAAAGGAATGGTCTATCTACGTAGTGTCTGCTCTTGCCGGTCCTAAATCGTCATCAGGTGCTTTGAAAAGGTGGATTCATCCTCAATGTCAGTCTCTCCCCAGTCTATAACTTGGGTGGGGTCGTGCACATATTTCCTCATCTGCGACACGTAGAAGATGTCATGCACCCTCTCCAGTTGTGGGGGTATATCAAGATGGTAGGAAACCTCACCAACCATGTGCACGATCTCAAAGGGCCCAAAAAACATCGGGGATAACTTGCCTCCCTAGCTGAACCACCGTGTCCCACGCTGTAGAGAGACTCTCAAAAACACATAGTCCCCCTGCTCGAACTCCAAAGGCCTACGATAACGGTCTGTATAGGACTTATGTCTTCTCTATGCCATCACCATCCACTCACGAATGACATGCACCTTCTCCGACGTCGCCCGCACCAACTCATGGCCCTTGAGGGAGGTCTCCCCCACCACTGTCTAGCACAACAGCGACCTGAAGGGCCTATCGTAGTGGGTCTCAAAAGGTTCCATGCCGATAGTAGTGTGGTAACTGTTGTTATACACGAACACTGCCAAGGGAAGTTGATCCTCCCAGCTTAGGCCAAAATCTAAATTGCACGCCTTGAGCATATCCTCCAACACCTGGATAGTGCGATCGGTATGCCCATACGTCTAGGGGTGAAAACTATACTCATCTACAACCGAGTCATGAATGCCTCTTGTAGGCCTCACCACAATCGCGATGTAAACCATGGGTCATGGTCGGAGACGATCGTTGAGGGTACTCCATGAAGGCAGACGATGTCCTAAACATGTTGCAGCCCTAGAGTCTCCACCGAACTCTGCTCCCTGATGGAAAAGAATTTTGCCGACTTCGTGAGTCGGTCTACAATCACCCCAATGGAGTCATGTCCCATCATTGTGTGTGGAATCCCTATGATGAAATCCATAGATATGCCATAGCACTTCCACTATTGGATATGAAGGGGCATCAAAAACCTTGACGGAACTAGATGATTTTCCTTCACCTACTGATAGGTAAGACACCGATAAAATAACTCAGCTATGCTCTGCTTCATGCCAGAACACCAAAACTGCCACTCAAGGTCTCTGTACATTTTCCCTACACCAGGATGTTCGGCCAAGGGTGAAGTGTGGAATTTCCTGATCACCTCCTCCCACATCTCCACTGGTACTAGATCTTGCCCCCAGAATAGGATCTCATGATTCCCTCCTTCAGAATACCCATCGGGTTCATCTCCCATGGATATCTGATCACGTAGCACCTCGTTGTCGAAATCCCCCAAATGCGACTCTCTCACATGCTCAAGGAGTAAAGGAGTCAACACCATCGATTGCAGAAAATTCATACCCTACTTCTCCATCATGGTCAGCCGTAGGTAAGACAACTACTCATAATCGTTTTGCACTAAATGAGCCTGGGACTTCCTGCTAAGGGCATCTGTTACTACATTGCCCTTCCTCGGAGTGTTGACTATCTCAAAATAATTGTCTTGCAGAAACTCTAGCCAGTTTCTCTACCGCAGATTCAAATTCCTCTAATTGATGATGTACTTGAGGATTTGGTGGTCTGAGTAGACTACAAAATGCTCACCCAGAAGGTAGTGTCTCCATAAACTCAAGGCGAAGACCACTGCCGTCAGCTCCAAATCGTGAGTCGCATAATTCTTCTCATGGGTCCTCAATTGCTTCAACTTATATGCAATCACTGCCCACTACTGTATCAGTAGGCACCCGAGCCCAGCTCATGAAGCGTCGTAGTATACCAGAACTCAATGCCCTCTTCTAGAATCCTCAACACCAGAGCACTAGTCAGCCTCTTCCTCAGCTTCTCGAAGGCCTTCTGGAATTGATAAGTATAGGTTAAAGGTCGTCCCTTTCATGCCAATTAGGTCAAAGGGGTAGTGGTCTTGATGAAATATTCCACAAACCTCCTGTAGAAAGCTACTAAACCAATGAATCTCCGCTCCTCTGACACAATCTTGGGTGGCTCCCAAGCTAGCACTGCCTCTACCTTTGCGGGATCTATGGACAATAACTCCTCTGTAATGAAATGGCTCAGAAAGTAAACCTCATGAATCCAGAATTGACACATTGAGAGATTCCCATATAACCGGTGCTCATATTGTTTGTCTAGGACCATCCTCAAATGCTCCGCGTGCTCCTCCTCCATCACAGAGTAGATGAGTATGTCATCAATAAAGACAACCACAAACCAGTCCAAGTACGGTTAGAATATCTAGTTCATCAAATCCATGAAAACGGCGGGGGAAATCGGCACACCAAAGGTCATCACCAGAAACATGTAATTACCATAACGACAACTGAAATCCAACTTCAGGATTTCAGCCTCACGAACCCTCAACGGGTGGTAGCCGAATTGAAGATCAATCTTGGAGAACCACTTCAAACCTCTCAACCAGTCTAAGAGGTCGTCGATCATTGGAAAAGGGTATTTATTCATTGTCATGGCCTGATTCAAGGAACGATAATCCACACAAATCCAAAAACTCCCTTCTTCCTTTTTCATAATCAAAACTGGAGATGCCCAGGGGAAACACTGGGCCTGATAAACCCCTTATCAAGAAAGTCTTCCAACGAAAGTCATAGCTCCCGAAGCTCTATGGGTTCCATTCGATATGCTGCACATGATATCGGGGCAGTCCTCTACTGCAAGTCAATGCATAACTTCATCTCTCTCCTCAGAGGGAGTCTCGGGAAATCCTTAGAAAAGACGTCAATGTAGTCCTTTATAATGGTAGGGACCCAGGTTCCTATAGTGTCTGCTGCTCCGAGATCCCTACTTGCCAACTGGTGAGAAAAGGTCATGGTCTCCGGCACAGAGTACCCATCTTCTCTCCATGAGGTCTCGTTCACCAAGGATGGTGAACCTGGTCCCATCAGAATGGACGCATCTGACTAGTCTGTGCTGACAGTCAACCAGGCCATTAACCATGGAAAGCCAATCCATGCCCAAGATGACATCATAAGGTTCCATCGTGATGAATAGTGGGTCCCACATGAAAATATCTCCTCTGAACGACAGTTCTCACTATCTGCAGATAAAGGTCACCAATGATGCACTTCCCGTAGGAACCTAGAGGATAGGTGCAGGTGTCAGCGCCTCTATTGGAAGCTTCAATTATCGTACCAAAAAGTAGTGATATAATGGAGTGGATTGTGCTTGTGTCTACTAATACTGAAGAAAGCATAGAGTAAACACAAAGTGTGCCTCAGACCATCTCGTGTGCTAGTGGGTCACAAACACTCATAGCCTGAAGCTGCTTGCAGGCCCTACTCTCAGCTCCCTGATCCTGATGTGGGCCGCCCAGTGGTGGTAGTGGAAGGTCCTCAAAATGCAGTCCCCCACCTCCAGGTCCTACCTCTATGCCTGTGCCGCCTCCCTGAGGGCCACCATATCCTTTCATGGGGGATCCCTCGTCACTGTGCTTCTTCTGCTACTACAATGCACTCACTGCCTACCACGGATTCTCGGTACGCCTGGTCGGGTAGTCCTGTGCTAGGTGACCTCATCCTTCAGAGACATAGAACCAAATATTTCCTAACTTCCCCGGTGCTCTACGGTGCCACTGTAGTGTACGACCCTACCCCTGAGTCTTCTCATGGTACAGTCTCCTTGACTGAGGCTCTGCTCTCTACCGCATGCCTCATACCGAAGTCTCTTCTCTGAATAGGCCACTGCTTGGCCCTACCAACTAGCATCCCTTAGCCAAGAAGCTCTATATCACGAGAAGCTACTCTAGCACCCCGATATAATTAGGGATTCACATGGGTACTACACTAGCATAGATCTCCCTGTGATGACCCTGCACAAACTACCATGCCTGGAAGTAACTATCACAGACCGTATCCTGCGAGTAACGTATTAGATCAGTAAACCGGGACAAGTACTGTTCCACGGTCATCCCAAACTGCTTCAGCTCTAGAAGCTCCTGAATCTGAATGGAGCGTAAACAAGATTGGGAGTACTCTTCTCGGAAGAGTTGTTGGAAGCTATCCCACATGAGGGATGACTCGTTGTGGGTCTGTGTAACCAACCCCCACCAACGCTCGACCTTACCAAGAAAATGGATGGCATCTAGGGCTACCATATAGTCCCCTGGTGTCTGTACTAGACTGAAAAGATGGCCCATAGACTCTATCCAGTCTTATACTGCTTGGGTATCCGGGTCCCCACGGAACATCGGCGACCGCTGACACTAGAAGTCTCGGAGCACACTCAGCCTATGCTCATCCTCGGTCTGTGCTGCCGGTACTAACTGCAGCTCTCTAGGTGGAGGGGATACTGTTGAAGCACTGTGAGGAAGGGGATCACGTGAGGGTCCATGAACTGACGCCTCGTCGCTCACCAAGTCATCATCATGAACTAGAGAGGGTAACCTGGCTGGCATCTGTCGTGGGGGCATCATGAAAATTATCAAGGATTACCGCGATCAGATTAGAATATATATATATATATATATCAGTAATAACAAATGGGAGCTAACTCAAAAAGGACAGTCAAAGGCTCAATCAAACTGGATGCATGTTCCAATGTTCCCTACAACAACTGTCTCTCCATGCCGAGTCGAAAAGCGGGTTATCAGGGTCCTGGTGAATGGATACATCGTCCTACCGTACCATCACTGGACTCCCTGGCTTGAGAGCCTCTCTCGGGACACATAGACACTATTTCTATAAATCCAAACCAATTCCTTTTTAGGGACGTCCGAACAATTCCCCAAGGAACAAACCCCCATTAATACCACTTTGTCACATCCCGACCCTACTGGTCTCGAGACGAAACTACCCCAACCTCGCCTCTATAGGCCAGGGGCTTGCAAAAAGTGCCTAAAACGTAACAATATCCGGGAGGCCTTTTCCTATGTACCTGTACACACACACAGCCCACCCAATGCAGAAATGCGGAGTCAAAATAAAACTGATGGACAAAAAACAATAACCCAACCACATTCATGCATCAACTTTTAAATAGAACAAGTAATGTGCTGAAACGTACTGACAAGATAATGAGAAGAAAAAGGGAGAAACACGTGCCCAACCCGAAAGGTGCCACAACCATGCAATAGGTAAAAAAAGTAAATAGATAGTGAGTCTCACACCTGAAAGTCCTGCTATGACCACTGAACACATCCCAACCTCATGTGTCCTCTACACTCCTCCTTAGGATCGATAGACCAGTCCATCGTTTTCAAGGGTACACCAAGTGCGGGAAAAGCCCAAACAAGGGTGAGTATGAAGAAAATCAATAGGATTCCCTGAAAGCTCGAGGAAGCAACAAAGAAGGTACTAAAATGGTGAGAAGTAGACAGAAAAGAGAACAATGAATGAGTACAGTAAAATAGAGTGCAGCACAACCCAATAAGAGGAAGGATGTAGGCTCATCCAACAAAGGGGAGCTAGACATGGAAAGCACGTGGCATACCTCGCGTGTCTTCACCCCTCCTAGAAGGAGAGTAACTGAACCCTAGGAGTAGAAATGAAAGTAGGTTGTATATATATAAATATATATATATATATATATATTCTCAACAAGAAAACCAAACGAGTGCGTAAGGGGATATCCATATCCAAGCCCAGCCTAGGAAAAGTCACTAACAGTTCTAATAGTAGCCATCACTGCTTCCCAGTAGTCCTGCACGTCAAAGCAGCCTCGATTCTAAACCGTACCATGAAAAGTATCACTCCATTAATCATGGATAAAAGTCACTGACTAGCCTCATTGAAAGGGCTGAGTCTGAAAGAAGTCATCGGGTAACCCACTGGCCAAGCTCACTGGAGGGTAAACCTTAAAAGGTCGTCGAGAAACCCACTGCCCTACCGTGCTGAAGGGTAAACCCTAAATCAATGGGTAACCCACAGTCCAGTCCTGATAGAGGGTAAAACCAGATATGCCATTTGGTAACCCACTTCCCAGCCCCACTGGAGGATAAACCCTGAACTGGTCTGATAACTCCGCAATGCCCGAACAATCTCTTGGTGTCACTAACATCGCTACCGTGCGTTTGTTCAGAGTGATTCAAAGGGTCCTCTGACCAACGACCTTTCATGTTTCCCCATTAAATTAGATCTCTATAGAGGCTCCGTCCTCCCAATGATATTACACCGTTGTAATCCTCGTGGAAAAACACGTGAGATAGACTACTAACTCGCTAGAAACAGAATCCTGACGAAAAAGTTATTCAACCCTACATTGTGCCAATACAACATCTCGTGCGGCCCAAAACTCAGTCTTGAAAAAGGTCGGGAGAACTACGTCATCGTGATTCTCTCATAAAAATAAGCCAAAATGACTATTTATTCACCCCGAATGGACGTATGAGAAAAAAGTCGCAGTACGCTGCACACAGCTTAAAAGACGGCCCATGGGGCCCATGCCTTAACTCTAGATTCAATGCCTAAAACCACCCTAGACTACATTTCCTTGACAATTGGGTTAAAAAGCTGCTGACGTCACCTAAAATGGACTTCTGATGTGTTTGTGCCATCCAAAAGAAGAATCCCAGCGAGGCGCTAAACCATACTTAACGGGCGTGTCGCACCACCGAGCCCCCAGTCTCGGGAATAAGAAAAATTATTGAGACTATATCAAAAAATCCGACTCAAACCGAGGATCGTACTGCCATAGACTGCATGAAACAATGACACTCAGAGTGAATTTTACGGGTGTCCGAAGACATGGGGGCTAACCCCTTATGGCTGGACTGGCCCGGTCCAGCCAGTCCAGCTGGCCTGCGCCGGCCCGCGCCAGCCGGCCCAGCTCGTGGCCCTGCCGTGTGGCTGGAACGCGGCCCCGAAGTCCACCCATGCCAACCAGACCGCATGGCCAGTCGGTGTCCCGCACAGTGACACGCCGAAGTCGGGTCTCAGCCTTCCGCTCGGGGTCACGCGTCGTTGCCCCTATCACGCCCTACACCGGTGACCTCTGCCCGCAACATCGGTCCACCATAGACACCTGGCATGCTGCCGCCTGGGAACCACGCCGCCGCCACCTGGGAACTACCACGCTGCCGCCTGGGAGCCAACATGCCACTGTCGTCGAATGCCGGACTGTCGCGCGGAGGTGCATGAAACCCTGGAACTGGCGGAAAACACAAAATTTGGAGGGAAAACTTCTTGGGGTCACCCCGGAAACCCCGAGAATCAAAAATTCAATCCAAAAGGATTGTTTAGAAGCTTGAATCGAGACCTACACAAATATGAACTTATTTAGAAAATTAAACAGCTTATCGATGCTAGAATTTGAGTTCAAAGTAATATGGGGAATTTAAAAAAAACATGAACCTACCTCGCTGGGCATAGCCCGTTGCTTCACAAACGGTCCGTCGGAGCCACCGCCACCTTGTTAGAGAGGATAGGATGCTTGAAATAGGTTTTACCCTTTTTGAGAGATCTTCCCCCAGGGAGAAAAACCAAGGGTGAAATAATGAGGGGGGGGAGAAGTGTTTAAGTAGAGAAACACTTAAACACCCACCACTAGGCCCCGTACCTGAGCTTTTGTCGGGGTCGGGGTTAAGCCACCTCTAGGGTAAAATCCACATTCTTAGCGCAACGTCGGTTTCAGAATTTTAATCTGAGACTCTATTCAGATGTTTTAAAGTTCACGCCTGAGGTCGCTAAATTAAGAAAATCTCCATGGTGGAATTTTCCACAGAAGGGCCACGCCTGCGAAAGTTACACCCCCTAGGGTAAACGTCACGCTTCTGACTCAATGGTGCCCTCATTTTTCCCATCTGATAAGCTTTTTAGGAGTTATTCTATTTATTTGTTGTGTCCAGTGTGAACGCACTTAAAATTTAATCCGGGAAACACCGGGGCTCAAAATCACACACTGTATGAACACCCTGCTCTGGAATAACATCAAGAAAATCTCAATGTATTACAGACTCAAAACCCAAGTTCTTACACAAGAGGGGTACACTTTGTGGGGAGGGGGGTGTAACAAGGACCCTCCTTCTAGTTGGTTTGTTGATAATGATTAGATCTTTCATATTCACATGTGTTTGTGTACCTGTCTACATTCGAGAAGAATTCATGTGTTAATCTCAGGAATGAAAATGGTCATTTCACCTCGACCTTAAAAATATGTAACATGAATTATGTCACTAGTATTGGTGTCCTAATATAAAAAAAGAGATATATATTTTCATTAGTTAGTGTTCCAATTATCAGAAGGTAAAGGTGGAACACCATTGATTAGTGGTAATTTTATTTCCATTGTCGTTTACTTTATGGAAGTGGGATGATGTCACTGTGTATATCAGAACAATATTACCTAGATCTCCTCGAGAAAGTGATAAAGTATCGGTGATCATTGATTGAATGAAATATACCACCCACTTATTTCCAATTCAGGAGTCCCCTTTATGAATGATCTCGGGAGAATATAAATCTGGGAGATCAAAATTGATTATTGATTTCTACAAACCAACAGATCAAACATGGATTCTCATTTTACATTGTAGTTCTGACATGCTGAAAACTCTTGGTTCACATGTGTTTATAAGATAAACCTACCACCCACAGAGCGATGGTCAGTCCGGCCATATGATATATGTATTTTAGGATGTACTTCGATCATGTGTCCTTGATTTTGGAAGTTCCAAGGAAGGATTATTACCTCTTGTAGTGTTTTTTGATAAATGAAACTTTTAATATACTATTAAGACAACTCTTTAGGAGGCCTTATTTTGTAGGTCATTTCATTCAACCATATGTTGGATATAGGTAGGAGAGGAAGAAATAATCGAACCACATCTCATTCAGGATACTTTGGAGCAGTTAAAACTTATCAAGAAGTGTATTTCAACAAATCAACATTCATTGAAGTCTTATGTTAATCATCATCAAAAACCTCTATAGTTCGAGGTGGTAGATCAGGTCTTCATTTGTGGATCACTAAGATTGATTAATTGATGAATTCAATGGAAATTTATGGTATCTATTAAATTCATTAGATCTTTTGAGATTTTAAATACATTCAATACGTTGACTTATCAAATATTACTACCTCACAGATATGGGGCTATGCATTATTTTTCATATTTCTCAGCTATGTGATTACCATTGAGACCTGTCTCATGGCATTTAACTTCATCAGGCTAAGATGGATATTTATGCTTCATTGAAGGACTGTCCTAAACGTATCTCTAATCAGAGCCGAAAGGCTCTCCAAGGATGGTTATTTCCTCTAGTATGTGATATATGATATCATGACCATGTATAGGATGTGACCTTCAAGTGATATGTTGACGTCTAAGCTTAGTGGAAAGAATTATTTTCAGATTCTGAATAACCACCAATAAGGAAACTATAGGGAATGTTTTTTTATGTATGGGATGATGTAATATCCTAATTTTTCTATGAGGTACATATCCCTTGAATTTATGTTTTAATCTGTTCTTTAATCCATGTAATATAGTTTAATTGATCATGGAAGGGTTCGAGAGAGTCTATGGGATATTCATAGCTCAGAGCTCATGTTTTTGGGAGAAATAGTTTGTGGTTAATGGTTGGGAAAAAATTACTAATTATCATGCGGCTCAACCATGTGGCCTAAGAATGAAGTTGCATGATTATTTTAACCATATGATAGGATTTTCATGTCTATGAAAAAACCTACAACAATTTTCAACTGTGTTATGGATGGTTTGCGCATAGATTGTTTAATTGTGTGCCTAATTGTTTGATGGGTGGACACTGTGAATTATAAGTAAACAAAAATAACACATTATCTATCAAACCATGCACCTAGCTGTGTTCATAGGTGTTCCACTCAAATAGTTATGGAAAAGTTTTGGTGTAGGGGTTGTCCAACTGTTCTCCCTTTAAAAGGTGGGTAAAATTTAACTTTTTACTACATTTACCCCTAAATTATATTTTTTTTTCTATTTCTTCATTTTCAGTAATGACCAAACATGGAAGGCTCCATCATTCTCTCTTCAAGGTTATTTTGGATTTCCTCCATCCATAAACAAATTAAAGTATTTTAATCATGTTTGATCACACTCTAAAATACTATGATTCATCTTGATCCTTTTCATTGTTTATCTTGATGTATATAATGATATTATAGTCTTGGATGATATTACACATTTTGGGTATTATTGTATGGTATTGTGAATTATCTCATTATAGATAAAATTTAATTCAAATAATGGATGGGGAGTCTACTATTTGAATAAGGTAGGTGGTTTATCCCTTTTTACTAAAAAGTATTGATGTTAATATTATGTTTCATGGTGTATTACAAAAACATTTCCATGGTATTCCATTTAAATATAAAATTAAATTATTAAACTGTTATTACCATTATTTTTTTGTTCCTTGAAACATAATTTAATCAAGGGAAATTATCTTCCTCAATGTGAGTTGTAAAGATCCTGACCCTAGTATCCCATAGTTGGTGGTTACTTGTTTCAATTTAATGTGATTTAAGGAATCAGATACCGAAGGATCAAATAGTTTTGTTGTATTGGGGAACATGATAAATACCTTAAATTCACATAACAATTGAAAATATAAAATACACATAGTATTTTATTTTAAATTACCATATTTCCTCTTAGCATATCCTATAATATCAATCACAAACACTTCCTAGTATCCATGGGAAATAAAACATAACAAATGGATGTTCCCAGATACTTTGTAAGGGTAAGAATATAGAGGAATATATCATGAATAAAGAATCATAATTAATATAGAAAATTTAATAACTAAAACACATGTCGCTTAAACACTAGTTTCTCTTATAAAGTTGGTTAAACATAATCAAAAAAAGATTTCATATTAAAAAAAATAACATATGAAATTATCATACTTACTACAATCATATAAACATAATCCAAAACCATCTAGAGTAATATGGTGTTTGGTAATAAATTTATGCATACTCAATTAAAATGATCCTAAACCATATAGAGAAATTATAGTATTGTTATTTCAACATATTCTTAATGGAACATAATTATAATAATGGGTTTTATAACTAATGAATATAAATTCCATGAAAATATCCTTTAAAACAATCTTGAGGAAAATATTTTTTTCCTTAAAAATTTAAATTTTAAAAATAAAAGTTCAAAAAACATTTTCAAACTAATTATATATGAAAATAACTATTGAAACATATAAAGTATTAATTAAAAAATTAAGTGTTCATGATGGTAGAAAATTATGTTAATGGTGTACACATTTAACCAAATATTCCTTTTATATTTTCTTTAAAATAAAAACAGCCCTAGTTTTGAAAATAAAATGAGGATTTGTTTAAATAATATTAATAAATGGTCAAAATGGTTAAAAATATGTTTAATAAATATTTTCTAGAATGTTTTAAAAAATGAAAACTTTTATAGAAAACAGGTATTTTGATTAAAAAAATTGAGGGGTGTGAGTACCCTTTTATAATTGAGGAAGTGTGGTATTTTTTGGAAATACCAAGAACTATTCAATAATGGAAATCCACTCTCACACTAAGTAGCTCTAAAATTGATAATTAAAATGGTTTAGTGATGGTATGGTCTATCCAATCCTCCAAAATGGAGACAAAGCATATTTTTTAAACATGTTGTTTCATAACATCAGTGTTTCCTTACTTTTTCCATTTTCATTTTTTAATACGGTAACTAGTGTTTTTATCCAAGTAAATATATCATTTAACCCTATAATAAATTGATCCTTACTAGATAATTTGGACCCACTAATTAAAAACATTAAATTCGATTTACCAAATAAAAATCCTATGTCTATTGAAAATTAATTTTAACATTAGCACATGTAACATGAAAAAACACCACTTTAACATTAACTATGCTAATATAGTTTTACTACTTTTGGGTCAGTATAGCAACAATAAAAGGAATATTGGTCTATTAATGGACCATATTATATTTGAAAAAACTCACATGGAAGAGGATATGATTTCTATAAATTATAAATCAAAATATCATTTACAATGAAAAACATTAATGTCAATTTTTAAATGATTCATTTAATTTGAATTTAAACAAACATCAATAAAATGAAGGAATCAGAATATATTATGTTCACACCTTAAAACATTATACATTTATCTACAAAGAAAAAAAGAAACAAAATAATTAATTCAATTTATTTTTCTTTTAAAATTTTTAGTATCATTAATTTTATTTTTCTATTAACTAAATAATTATTGTTTTGGCATTTTTTTAAATAATTTAATGTACTTTTATGATGAATAAAAATTAAAAAGAAATTAATCTCTTGAAATTAATTTCATTATACTCAAAATTATCATCTATATTCCTTCACATCTTTTTCCCCCATATGAACACATAATTTAAATATAAAAAATGATGGTGGCATTTTCTTTTTTTTAATGCTTAAATTATTATATGTGTCACCTTCATGGACATGTGTCCCAATTTAACATATAGAATAGGGTGAAAAACACCATTTCCCTAGGCTGGTCAATTACATGACCTTAAGTATGACAACTCATATTCTGGAGGCTTCTGAGTAGCATTGAGGGACTTATATCGATCATCAGAACACTATACACTCTTTATCAAAGTAGCACAACATTGGAAATAAATGAGAATAACCAAATGATATAAGAAATAATAAATCCAAACAAGTACCAAAAGATGAATAAAACTCAGAACATTGTAAAAATACATAACTGTAAGTATTCCATGACAAATTACATTACAAGTGTCAAAAATGAGAACAAAAAAGTAATGACACTGACAACTGCTAAGCATGTCTTGAACCACATATAGTTCCCGCATCCATGATCCATCCCAAATCATCCATCTAAAAACGTCCATTTTCCCTTATCCTATTCTGAAAAAAATGAAGATATTCATGTAACAATTAGGAAGCTTGATTAGTGTGTGAGAACAACTCAGTAGGATGCCACCAACATTGTCTAAAACAATATCCAGTCAATAACAATATAAGATTTTGTATAAGGAATAAAATACATGGAATAACATAAAAAGGTTACATTTATTGAATTAATATTTATTTTATTATATGACCCTTGTGTTCCAGTGGGAACCCAAAAATATCAATTCCATTATTATCATTCATCATTTCAAGTAAAATATTAATTCCATTGATATCATTCATCATTCCTTTTCACATATGGAGGTCATTATTACAATTTGTCATTTCTTTTCACATATGAATGTTATTATTACAACTCATCATTTCTTTTCACATATGAATTACATTTATACCATTTATCATATTAAGTCATATATTAACATCAATGTTACCATTTACCATCTCTAGTAAAATATGAATTCCATTGTCACCGTTCATCATTTCATATACCACAATATCAATTTTTTCATAATATCACAATATTAAAGTCAATTTACTCACCAATTACTTAATAAAATTCAATAGTTGTATATTCACATTATTCTATCAATTAATTTTAAGTAATTAACCTCCACAACCTCATTAATTAATTTATCTATTAATCAATCATTTCTATCTCATTAATTAATTCAATAATTATTTATTCTCATCAATTCTATTATATAATTCAAAAATTAATTAATAAAATCTGAAATCTCAATATCAAATAATTAACTCAACAATTGAGTATTCCAAATGACAATTCAATATTCCAAAAATTAACTCAATAAATAATTATTAGCCAATTCAAACAATTTCAATGTTTCCATAATTAATTCAATAATTAATTATCCCCAAATCGCACAATTTCAATATTCTAATGACTAATTCTATGATTAATTTTCCCTAATTCCACACTCCCTTAAATAATTAATTCACCAAATTAGAAAATTCAATTAGGAAATTCAATTACAAAAAAACCCTATAAATTTCACAATTACAAACATGTAATTGAAATTCAGACTATGTGACTTGAATAATAGACCACCTACCTCATGATTGGGGAAAACGGTCACTATTAGATATCCCCAATTACAACGTAATAACCCTAATCATGTCAAATATTGAGTTATTTATTGAAATACTAGATACAATATTAGATATATTTCTAATTACAATATGGGAAAATATCCCTTCGTCGGATGGAAGAATACTATGAATGATATGGGAAGCCATTCGAGATAATATCCTCTTACCAGGAGGGGTGTAGATCCTTCATCCAGGGTAAAAATTACCAAGAACAAAGGTGATAAAGGCTTGGAATCTAACCAAGAACCTTTAAAATTGAGAACAAACATCAGGGGTTGAGTGGGGGTTGATTTTGGTGATTTTTTATGGTAAATTTTAAAAATAATTGTCATATTAAATAAAAACCTATGCACAGTTTTCTGGGTGGAGGTGCATAGTTTTTCAAATTGCTTCTTTAACTGTATGTCAATTCTTGGAGGTTTCATTGTTTCACATAATATAGTGAATGATTTCAAAAATTGTGCACCAGCTGTGTGAATCTCCTATTTTTGGGTTCCCATGGTTGTCTTGGATAGGGCGTACAGTTTGGGTAAATCATATGTCAATAGTTCATTGCCCCTAATTCTTCTAAATTTCTCTAATTTCCCCTAAAAACTCTCCATGAAAATATACAAACACAAATTATTAAAAACTTGTCAAAGAGTACCTGATAGCATGCTCGATACATCCCTTGAATAGTTTGGGTTCTTATAATCTCACCACCATATAATATTGCTTCATGGAGCTTCCCTATAAAGAATACCTAATATCACAAGTCAAAAATATTGGCTCACTAAGCCCTCATATCTACCTCTCTCTCCCATGCTTCCTTCTGAACAAACTCATGATTCCACAATACATGAACTATCAGCACAATTTTTCCCTATAACACTTTTTCGCTGCAATCTAACACATGCATCAGATTCACCTCAAAGGACGAATCTATCTCAAGATAAAAATCATCCACATAGATCACATGAGAATGATCAAGGTGATACCACTGAAAATGAGACACGTGGGAAAACCATGCATAGAACTGAACCTATATGGAAGATCCAATTAATATTCCACTATCCTGATTCTCTCCATTATCTCAAATGGTCCAAAAAAACTGTGAACTAGATTTCCATACCTCTATATTCGATGTTTTACCAACCTAGGATAAACCTAAATGAATTACTGATCACCCTCCAAAAACACTAGGGCACTTTGATATGTATCAGCATATGAATTCTGTCTACTTTGAGCCATATCCATACACTTCTGAATCAGGAGAACCTCCTCCGAAGTCTCCTACATGATAATCGATGACAACCACTCTAACTCACCTACCTCTATGTAATGCCCCAAACCCAATTACCTAGAGTCGGTGCATTATTAAATAACATCGACATGATTACAAGGAATCATGTCCCTAAGGACCGACCAGTTTACCAGTCTTGGAAAATAGATTACATACATGATGTTCAAAATTACAACTTAAAAGGAAAACAAACATTAATTTATTCCATTAGAAACATCCAAGCCTCCTAGATTATGCCTGCAAGTCACTCATAACTAACTTCTTCATATCCTGGGGAAAAAAATCATAAGAAAGGGGTGAGATCAAATGCTCAGTAAGGATAACAATATAGCAGAAACATTCATAAATAAGCATAAACATTTAAGGAAAAGTATAAAACTAAAAAATCCTTTTCAGCATAAAATTTATCATAATATAGAAAATATAAATCCAAATAATTTCATTTACTTACTCACATGGATATTCTACTAGTAAAATAATCACATGCAATATTAATAGCCACTTTCATAACGATGGAATGCATAATGTGAGACATTCATAACCACATAGTCAAGGCCTTGTGTCAAGAATATAAATAAGATATTTTCATGGCCTTGTGCCAAGAATCTAGCTTGTGTCATGAGACCTACCGATGCATCGTGGTACTATAGCGGGCTCCACCCATTAATTATAAATTCCAATGCATTCCTCATATGAAAAAGTTTAAACATAAAATAAACATTCGTATTAAAACTAGAATACAAAATGTCCCTACTTAATCTATAAACCATGAATGGAATAAAAATAAATCATCCAAAGTCAAACATATCACAAACCCTTCAATACAATATGGAAGATTCATATCACAATAAATCAACTTCAAACAATTTTAAAATAAATCAAAGTATGTTGACATAGATGAATATTATTTGTAAAAATCTTGAGGAGAAATATACGTTTTTCATGAAAACATTTAAAAGTCACAAAATATAGAAAGGAAGAAATTTAAAGATATTTTTTAATCAAAGTATCCCATGACACTTTTAATATTTTTAAGATAATTAAAATTTTAAAAATATTCATGTCTATATAGATAAATACATAAAAACCATTTTGAAAACATGGAAATTAATGAGAATGATTTAGAGGAATAAATATTTAAAACATTTAAAATAATGTTTTAGTAAAAAGTACATTAAAATAATCCCTTTGGAAACTCTTTCATGAAAAATATACATGGATAATAAATATGTCCCATTAGATACTTATGTAAAAAAAACCTCGGATAACAAAGAGATTGTGAAATTAACCCTTACGATGTTGTAATCAATCAAGTTGTATGATCGCAAGTTAATAACCATCAAATCATTCACAGAATACAATTAACATAAAGATAATAATGATAATATATATATCAAATGGCAGTACACAATACAACACTTACAATAAATAAGTGGCTAACAATGGAAATCTCACGGAATTAAATGTGAGATAAGAAACCCCTTACCTCGCACTTTCCTTTGGTCGACGGTACATTTAACCTCCTGTATAATGACCATATTATGTTATTAAATTATACCAGAACCATATTCATATTTATTATACCATACATGATTCATTTATGACTTTATACTACCCATTTAATAATTATATCCATAATAAATTAACATTTCAGTTAATAATTTCTTTCTTTATAGTACATGTTTTAACTTGTTATTCTTGATCATATCATTTAGATAATGATCTAAATAATTCAAAAATATAATCCTTGATTTATATATCATATATATTTATAGTATAAATATTTATAATAGATAGTTATATGAAATGGAAAACACGGTTTATGGAGACGGTAGGTCGTACGTACGCATAAACGTTGTTTCTGTTTTAATATCGTACTGAACAGAATTAAGTGAATAAGAAATATGTAAGTACCTAAATACACACACACACACAGATATATATATATATATATATTATCAATATTATTTTATATATTACATACTTATTAGTAATATATATTTTTATAATCATCGATGAATGGTGAACTTAGAAATTAATCTCATGGCGTCGTGGAGATGGTAATCCTTACGTATGCACGAGCGACAATATCATTTCCTTAAAGGTGTAGAATTGGATGGTATATTAATTTTACAGAGACATTATCATATTATTTTAATTATTTATATACATATTACTCATCATTATTTCCATCTAAATAACATAGTGTTTAATAATAAATTACACCACGACATTGAGACGGTAAGTCGTACGTACGCACTCATGGTTACATTATCATTAATAGGATGGATAGAATAATGCATATGGTTGTTCCATATATATATTAAACATCACAGTATATATAAGGTACTATATTTATTATTTTTGTATGGTAATAACATATAAAGAGTATGTTGAAGAAGAAAAGAACATGAAAGAGGGTGGTGAAATCACTACCTCTTCTCTGGGTTCTTCCTTTTGATTTGTTCAAAAAATATTTTTATGTTGGCTTTCTGACCAAAGGAAGGCCTCTAGGATTAAGTTAGGATAGTTTTGAGGATATTTATTCAGGTTTTGTCTGATCCAAAGGGCTTTGGAGGTGTGAATTTGAGAGAAGGGGATGTTCCCTTTTATAAGAGGGGTGAGAGGCACCTTAAGAAAAACATAAAATATTATTTTATAATAAAATAATTTTCGGTTTATAATGGATGAAAAATGAATTCTTTAAAGGGTAAGGTTGGAATGGGTCAAAAACCACTCAAAAAATTTGTTTTATACAGGTTTGTGACACTATATTAACCTTATCGTTTATATTTAACTCTTAGATAAATAGTTTGACATTTACCATGTCTCAGGGTATTTTTATATTATATGGTTAATAAACATACAATAAACTTTCAAGAGATCCCGAAGTGGTTTATTAATTACATATATAATAGTATTGAAGCCTTTTTGCTAAATCATAGATTGTTATGAATATAATACCAATTAATAATATAATATATTTTATAAAAACTCTTTTATGTCAATTTTGACACTATTTGGTATTTTGTTTTTTCTAAATTCATAACAGCATTATTACTTCGAAAAAAAATAATTTAATCAACTCTAAAATGTCATATTAACCTATAAAATTAGTTTAATTCATAAAAAGTCTCAAATTACATTTATTTGGGTATTTATAATATCAATTGTTTTAATATTTCCTTAATAAGCTAATTATTGCATCATCATTGTGCCAAAAATAAATTAAATTATTTAACGTCTAAAAATTATAAATAAAATACCATTATGTAGGAAATATTTTTATCTTTCTAATTAATATTTATAGTTGAATTTATATTATGTGTAACCCAATATTAAAAATGGTTTAGTTATTAATCTTTGAATTTAACACTTTTAACTCTTCTTTGAATTAAAAAATAATAAATGTCCTAATCTAATCCAAGTGGAACTAAAGGATCAAATTTTATTCCTAAGGTTGTTTTCGGTCGAATTAAACTTATCCAATAGAATTAATACATCTTTTAGGGTAATTATGATATCATTTTTACCCTTAATTACCGTATTTATTTTTAACCGTAGTAAATAAAAGTTAAAAGTTACTATTTACCAAAAATTATTTTCATCTTATTAGACAATATTTTATTTACTGATATCAACCGTGTCTCTCAGATTTTTGAAATTCAATTTAGAGAAGTGGTAAAATTATGTTTTATGCAAATTTTCAAATGCTCCTATGAGGTGGGTAAAAGACGGTAAAACGTTCGATAAAATTTTATGAATCTAATTTTATTATAAAATGACTCCAATGATTTATATTGAACTTATATAGGCATTATATATATATTTATAATTAAAATAAATTTAAATAAAATAAATAATTATTTAAATAAAAATTGTTTTTAAATAAAAACACATTGTTTTACACTATTCATCAAAAAATGAACGTTTTCAGAAAAATACCAAAAATTTACCCTAAACTAATTTTGATATTATGATTTCAAAAATAAAGTCCTTTTTTACCAAATTAAAATATAGATTCTTAATTTATTAATTTAAAATTATTTCTCGTTGTCAAAACCAAAAAACGTAATTTTAAGAAATAATAAATATCAAAAGATTAACACTTGTTTATATCCAATTTCAAAGTGAAATTAAATATAATGACCAGAATTGGATTAAATGGTAAAAAAATAATCTTTTT
Source organism: Viscum album (assembly GCA_963277665.1). Lineage (NCBI taxonomy): Eukaryota > Viridiplantae > Streptophyta > Magnoliopsida > Santalales > Viscaceae > Viscum > Viscum album. The sequence continues at coordinate 74,622,156 of OY728156.1, forward strand.
ATACTTCCAAACCATTAAAATTTATAATTTAACACTATAAATTATTTTGATTAAAAAAGTTCATTTCAGTTAAAATATAGTATTTTTTAATATTCACCCAAATATGAAATTTATCAGAAAACAACAAAAATTTATTGCAACTAAATTATAATGTCCTGATTATAAATAAAAAGTTTATTTTATAAAATTGAATATATAAAGGTTTCAAATAATGGATTTATCGAGGGTTCTCTATTAAAAGGCGGTAAAATAGTATTTTTTGGAAAACAACAATTTTTATTTGAAAAAAATGGATTTTTTCATACATTATGTCAAAGAAACTCACAATATGGATTCCAAAATTATAAGGATCACATAAAGTTCAAAATTATGTTCATTCTATTCATACACTCTTTCTAGCGGCCAGTTTGGTAAATCGTGGTGTGCTTGAACTCAGTGTTGCGTGTATTGCAAGTTATTGAATTACTTTGATGAAATAATGTACTATGAAATCATGGGGTGTGACATTATTCCCTCCTTCAATAAATTATATCCTCATAATTTGAAATTTTTCTTTGAAAATAAATGTTTGTAAATTGAAAATAAATTTGTGGGAAAACCCACATTGAAAATTGGGTAAATAAAATTTAGTATTAATAAGAGGAAAAGGGAAATGAAAGGGTCACCACCAAATTATGATCTCGATTAGGAGAACATTTGTGGAAATTAAAGACACATAATTAGTTGAAAACGTAAATATTTATAGGGAGTGATCGTGGTCATCAATAAAAAAAGTTTATAACTGATGGCCTCAAATCTATCAATCTATGATGATTTAAAATATCATCTATTTAACAAAACATAAGGTATTAGGATAACACATTTTTGGTTTTATGATCACTTCCCTAAAGTTTAAGAATTAATTTACCCACAGAATACGAGGAAAAAAATTATATATATATATACTTGACAAATAGAGTTTCATCCTTCAACTATTTCCTACTACAAACTCATCTTTCACTCCAAAAAAATTCAAAAAAATATTCTATATATCCTAATTGTATAGGGTTCCAAAAAAAATAATTAATTTATAATTCACCTATCTGACCCTTTAAAAAACTAGATTATATAATCTAGGGAATTCACGTAATCCAGTGGTTGGTGATAAATCCCAATCTCACTATGGTTGTGGGTTCGATTCCCGCAGCTTTGTCTGACACGACGGATTGCCACACAGTCTGTTTGTTGTTCTTTTTATAAAAATCCAAAAATAACCTTAACAATAGTATCCAATTTCAAACATAATCCATTCCAACCATTAAACTAATCAAAAATAATTCTATCCAAACTCACAGACCAAAATTTATTAAGAAGTTAAAAATAATGAAGATTATTTTTTCCATGTAATAACATGTGAACACCTTCATCATGTATTATTTTAAAACATTTTAACACCCTAAATTACCATAAAATCTTATTTATTACATTCGTGCTCTCTTATCTTTTAAATAATACTTGATAAATTCCTTATATCCAAAAATTTTGAATCTTCCAACAATTATAAAATAAACAAGCTATTACGAAATTCTAAAGAAGTCAAGAATATCCAATATATTTTATCCAAATCAAACACATCTTATTCCAAAATCACTACCTTATTATCCCTTCCATATTAAGGATTGCCTTTCCATCAACCAAGTATTTTCCAAAAATTGTAGCTTATTATTAAACACTTTTCTTAGAAAAATATAATCTCAAATCCTTAATAAAATAGTACCACATTACAATATTTATTTTTCTCTATATTTGATATAACCGGTATATTATTGATACAACACTCAAATGAAATAATTCTATAATAACAACATAAGAAAACTATTCATTCCTCTTCATCTAAGGTAGTATCATTGCTTTATTATTATCTAAGAGCATCATTTGATGTATACTCTGATGACTGGGACATTGATTCACGTAGTGTCCCAACACCTTGCAGATGAAGAATTTTACATTTGAAACCTTTTTCTTACCCTTGAAATCACGTACTTTGTGTCCTTTTTCTCCCCATGTATAATAAACACCCATTACCTTCAAGCATTTACCAAGGTGATTATTTCCACATTTACCACATTTGGGAAAATCCTTCTTTCCCCTATTCCCTTTATCCATCTTTCCCTCTACCATCCTTTTCTTCTCTTTCTTCCCTTCAAAGCCATAAGACTCAGAGAATTATTTACTTATCATATTAACACATGATACTATTTCTTCACATGTTGAGAATATGTGGGAGACTATTTACCTTATAAAATTTTGCTTAATACCAGGAAAGAAATGATCCCTTTTCTACTTTTTTGATCATAAATAATGCTGGAGTTCTCATTCCTTATACTAGGCGCAATTTATTAAAAATGGAATACACTAGGGCAGTTGATGAATCAAAATTCATAATTCCAAACTTGTAAAATACCTAACGTAAATTTAATAGTTTATGAATATAATCCATAATCATAAAAATGTTTTCTTTGAGGAAGTATTTACTCCTAAATCCTTCATAATGGTATTTAATGAAAATGTGAATTATCCTATGCATATCCCCAGGGAGTGTTATAACCAAAAGTGCAGCAAGGCCCCTTGTCGTGCACTACTTCCTGTTCGAGTCTAGCTTGAAGTGGTGTTTTCAGGTTTTACCCCTAAGTACATATGTGCCAGATCCACCTCTACCAGCTCGTATCCAGATAGGTATGTATTTCATGGAAAACTCATAAAATATCTACCATATGAAAATTCTAGGAAGTTGTTCTATACTAATCCTCAAAGTATATCTTAGGGGAATGTGATCTAATCGGAGTTTATCTAAATCTAGTTTTCAAGGTTATTACTAAACTTATTCTGATACAAACTATAATGCCCTGACCCCATTTAACCAGAGTCGGTGCATTATTACAAAACATTGGCATGATTACAAGGAATGAAGTCCTAAAGGACCGATGAGTTTAACAGTCATTGAAAATAGATTACATACATGAAGATCAACATTACAACTTGAAAATTAAAAAAATAGTAATTTATTCCATTAGAAATGTCTAAGCCTCCTAGAATATTCCTACAAGTCACTCATAACTAAATTCTTTATATCCTGGAAAAATAAAACATAAGAAAGGGGTGATCCCAAATGCTTAGTAAGGATAACAATATAGCAAAAACTTTCATAAATAAGCATAAACATTTAAGGAAATGTATAAAACTAAAACAAAATTCTTTTCAACAATAAATACATCATAAAATGGAAAATGTTAATCAAAATAATTTCATTTACTTACTCACATGGATATTATACTAGTTGAATAATTACATGCAATATCAATTGCCACTTTCATAATGATGGAATGCAAAATGTCATACTTTCATAACCACATAGTCAAGGCCTTGTGCCAAGAATAACAATAAGATTTTTTCAAGGCTTTGTTCCAAGACACTAGTTTTTCTAATGAGACTTATCAGTGCATCGAGGATCTATAGTGGGCTCCACACGTCACTTACTAAGTCCAATGCATTCCTAATATGAAGAGGTTTAAACATAACATAACATTTCATATTAAAACTAGAATATGAAATGTCAATCATTTATCCATAAACCATAAATGGTATGAAAATAAAACAACCACGGTCAAACATATCACAAAAGATTCAATACAATATGGAAGATTTGTATGATAATAAATCAGCTTCAAACATGTTTAAAATCCATCAAAGGATGTTGACATGGATGAAAATGATTTGTAAGACTCTTTGAGAGAAATATCCCTTTTTCATGAAAAAATATCAAATTCACACATTTTGGAAAGGAATAAATTTAATGAAATTATTGAATCAAAGTTTCGCATACCCCTTTGAAACATTTCAAAGGAATTAACATTTTACAAACATTCATGTCCACATAGATAAATAATTAAAAACCATTTGGAAAACATGGAAATTAATGAGAATGATTTAAAGGAATAAATATTTAAAACATTTAAAATGATGTTTTACTAAAAAGTACCTTAAAATAATCCCTTTGAATACTCTTTCATTAAACAAGGACATGGATAATAAATATGTCCTAGTAGATACTTATGTAAAAACAACCTCGGATAATAATGAGATTGTGAAATTAACTGTTACCACGTTGTAATCAATTGAGTCATATGACCAAAAGTTAATAAAAAACAAATAATTCAAAGAATAACATGAAAATAAAGAGAATAATGATAATATATATATCAAATGGCAGTACAAAATACAACACAAGCAATAAATAAGTGGCGAACAATGGAAATCTCACTGAATTAAATGTGAGATAAGAAACCCCTTACCTATCACTTTACTTTGGTCGAGGGTATGTTTAACCTCTTGTACAATGGTCATAGTATGTTATTAAATTATACCAGAACCATATTCATATTTATTATATCATAAATGATTCTTTTCTGACTTTATACTACCCATTTAATAATTATTTCCATGTTAAATTAACATTTCGTTTAATAATCGATTTCTTTATCGTACGTGTTTTAACTTGTTATTCTTGATCGTATCATTTAGATAATGCTTTAAATACTTACAGAATATAAACCTTGATTTATATATCATATATATTTAGAATATATATATTTATAATAGATAGATATATGAAATTGAAAACAAAATTTATAGAGACGGTAGGTCGTACGTATGCATAAACGTTGTTTCTGTTTTCATATCATATTGAACATAAGTAAGTGAATAAGATATATCTAAGTACATAAATAAATAAATACATATATATATATCCATTATCATTATTATGTCATATATTATATATTTATTTGTAATATATATTTTTATAATCGTCGATTAATGGTGAACTTGGAAATGAATCTCACGGCGTCGTGAAGACGGTAATCCGTACGTACGCACGAGCGACAATATCATTTCCATAAAGGTGTGAAATTGGATGGTATATTAAGTTTATAGAGACATTATCATGTTATATTAATTATTTATATAAATATTTATCATCATTATATCCATCCAAATAACATTGTATTGAATAAAAAATTACACCACTGGGTGGAGACGGTAAGCTGTACGTACGCATGCATGGTGACATTATCAATCATAGGATATATAGAATAATGAATATGGTTGTTCCATATATATAATAACATCACAGTATATATAAGGTACTAGATTTATTATTTTTGTATGGTAATAAAAACAAAAGAGTAAGTGGAAGAAGAACAGAACGTGAAAGAGGTTGGGGAAATCATTACCTCTTCTTCGGGTTCCTCCTTTTGATTTCATTAAAAGGGATCCTTATGTTGGCTTTATGAAACAATTATGGTCTCTAGGATGAAGTTAGGATGGTTATGAAGATATTTTAGAATGGTATTTCCATGGAAAATGGATTTGGGGGTGGCAATTTGAGAGAAGAGTAAGTTCCCTTTTATAAGAGGTGTGAGGGGCACCTTAGAAAAAACTTAAAATATTATTTTATAATAAAATTATTTTCGGTTTATAATAGCTTCAAAATAAATTATTTAAAGGATAATGTAGGTATGGGTTGAAAAACACTCAACCAATAGGTTTTATATAGGTTTGGGTCACTATAAAAACCTTGTCTTTTTATATTTAACTCTTAGTTAAATAGTTTAACATTTACCATGTCTCTTTGTATTTTTATATTATATTGTTAATAAACTTACTCAAAACATCCAAGAGAACCCCAGGTAGTTCATTAATGGAATATATAATACTATTTAAGACTTTTTTCTAAATCATATATTTTTAAGGAATGGAATACCAATTAATAATATAATATTTGTTTTAAAAACACTTTTATGTCAATTTTGACAATATTTGGTATTTTGTTTTTGATAAAAACATAACAACATTATTAATTCGTAAAAAATTAATTTAATGAACCATAACATGCCATATTAACTTAAAAAGTTATTGGAATTCATAAAAAGACTCAAATTACATTTATTTGGGTATTTATAATATCAATTATTTTAATATTTCATTAATAAGGTAATTGCTGCATCATCAGTGTGTCATAAATAAATTAAAATATTTAATGTCTAAAAATTATAAATAAAATATCATTATATAGGAAATAAGTTTTTCTTTATAATAAATATTTTTATTTGAATTAATGTTTTGTTTAACCCTATATTAAAAATTTAATAGTTATTAAACTTTGAATTTAACACTTCTAACTCTTCTTTGATTTAAATAATAATAAATGCCCTAATCTATTCCAAGTGGACCTAAAGGATCATATTTTATTATTAAGCTTGGTTTTGGTCGAATTAAACTTATCCAATAGTATTAGGACATGTGTTAAGGTAATTATGATATCATTTTTACCCAAAATTACCCTATTTACTTTTAACCGTGGTAAATAAAAGTCAAAAGTTACTATTCATCAAAAATTATTTTCATCTTATTGAACCGAATTTTACTTACTGATATCAACATTGTCTCTCAAGTTTTTGATATTCAACTCATAGAGTTGGTAAAATTATGTTTTATGCAAATTTGCAAACGCTTCTAGGAGGAGGGTAAAAGACTGTAAAACGTTTAATAAAATTTTATACATCTAATTTTATTATAAAACGACATCAATGAATTATATTGAACTTATATAGGTATTTATATATATATTGTGACTTAAAATAAATTTATATAAAATAAATAATTATTTAAATACAAATTCAGTTTTAAATAATAATATAATGTTTTTACTATTCATCAAAAATTGAAAGTTTTCAGAAAAATACCAAAATTTTACCCTAAGATAATATTGATATTCTGAACTCTAAAATGATGCCCATTTTTACCAAATTAAAAATATAAAATCTTTATTGATTAATTTATAATTAATTCCGGTTGTCAAAACCAAAAGTGTATTTTTTAGAAATAATAAATATCAAAAGATTGCCACTTATTTATGTCCAATTTCAAAGTGAAATTAATTAAAATGACCAGAATTTGATTAAATGGTAAAAATAATCTATTTATACTTCCAAATAATTAAAATTTATAATTTAACACTATAAATTATTCTGATTAATAATTTTTTTTCATTTAAAATATAGTATTTTTCCCTATTCACCCAAATATGAAAGTTATCAGAAAAACACCAAAATTTTATTAAAACTAAATTTTTTTTCCTTATTCTAATGAAAATTTTATTTTCTCGAATTGAATTCATTAAAATTTCAAATATTGGATTTAAAGAGGGTTCTCCATTAAAAGGTGATGAAATTGCATTTTTTTGAAAAATACTTCTTTTATCTAAAAAAAATGAATTTGTTCTTACATTATGTCTAAGAAACTCACAATATGGATTCTAAAATTATAAGGATTTTATAATGTTCAAAATTCTGTTAATATTATTCATAAAAACTTTTTAACGGCTAGTTTGGTAGTCATGGTGCGCTTGAACTCAGTGTTGCATGTATTGCAAGTTATTGAATTACTTTGAAAAAAATAACTTACTATTAAATCTTAGGGTGTTACACTCTATCCATCATATAGTTGATTTGTATGACCTGTCAAAAATAGCATTATAAGGTTCCATATTATTCATCACCTAAATATAATTTTTATAGGTGAACTCCCCTAAATCTAGGTTCTTCTTCCAAGATCCACCAAAATCTATGACATAATCTTGAAGCATATCCTCAAACACCAGTATAGTTCATTATGACTCTCCATCTATTTGTGAGTGGAAAGCTGTACTCAGTATAACCTATGTACCAAGTACCTTCTGCAAGCCCTTAAAAAGTGTAAATTAAAACACAAGTCATGGTCTGAAACAATAGTCTGTGTAACCCCATGTCTATGGACTATCTCTTATACATACAAGTTCATCAATTTTTCCATGTAGATATTCTCCCATATCAGTAAGAAATGTGAAACATTTTTTCAAATGGTCCACAATAACTCAAATAGTTTCATTCTTTTGAGACATCCTCGGGAGACTGACCCTAAAATTTGTAGTCATATTTTCCCACTTCCTTTTCAGAATGGGAAACAACTATTGAAAATTACATGACCATTGATGCTCAGCCCTCAACTGATAATATGGGTAGGATCGTTTCATGAACCATACAATCTCCTCTTCCATCCCCATCCACTAAAACAATATTTATAGGTAATGGTACATTTTGGTAATGCATTGATTCACCTGTGACTTAGATGCGTGACATTCATGCATCAACTTTTCCCACATGCTCATAGGAACAAAAAATTGGTCTATGAAATAGTTTATCTCATCCTTATCTATGGTAAAACATGAAGGTGTATCACCATGATCAATTAATTACCTTAAGGTTAAACATTTTGAATTCTCATGCTCCTTGTCTATGATCCTCCTCAAGAGTGTAGACCCCACTGAAACTGATAAAAAATTCATCTGGTGTTGACTATCCTGGACAAAAATATGAATATCTGCAAACAAATTCATCACCTTTGACTCATCATTAAACTCATGAACTTCCTGATTCTAATTTCTATTTCCCAAATAATCATCATCAATGTTAACTTTTCCAGGTGTACAGGCTATTTCAAAGTTGGAAGTCTGCATATACACAAACCACCTCTATTATAGGAGATTCGAATCTCACTATGTAAATATATTATCTAAATTATTTTGATCTATATACACCCTAAAAATTTCTCACAATAGATAATTTTTCCAACACTTAAAATCATGTACAACAACCTCTAACTCGAGCTCATGTGTAGGGTAGTTTTGTTCATGTTGCCTCAACTGTGGAGACCCATACCCAAATACATGATCTAACTGCATCAAAACAACTCCAATTAAAACTCCATAATAATCAAAAATACATTGTATAATCCACCCATGACATAGGTAGGATCATTATTAGTTCTAATTTCAAGATCCTCTGCATCTCTTGTATGAAATTCATTCATGATTTTTTCCAGTAAAGCCTTATCTACTTCTTCATCAAACCTAAATGTGGGGTGGCCAAATGAATGAATCTTGTGATAAACCTCCAATAATATCCCTCTAATCCCAAAAAAATTGAGATCTCTAAATCATTCATAGTATAATTCCAATATAAAATTGTCTACACCTTCTCTAATTCCACCGACACACCTTCCACTGAGATGATTTGACCAAATAAGTTTAATTTATCAATACAAATTTCACACTTAGATATCTTGGAGTATAGACGATGCTCTCTTAGTGTACTCGGGATGATTTCAATATGTTGGGAATGATGGTTATGATTCCTTTAGTACACAAATATTTGAACCACAAAACAACCAAAAACTACTTCAGGTATGGATGTAATATTGGGTTCATCAAGGTCATAAAAACTGCAGGTGTGTTCGTTAACCCAAACAACATTACTATAAACTCATAAAGACCATACATGATTTTGAACGTAGTCCTTGGAATATCAGAATGTTGAACCCTCCAATGATGATACTCAGACCTAAATTCAATATTTGATAAATAATAATCTCCGCTCAACTGGTCAAAAATATTACTGATACGTACAAGAGGATTTTGGTTCTTTACAGTCATCATGTTTATATTTTTGTTGTCAATAGATAAGAACATAGTCTCATTAGCCTTCTTAGAAAACAAAACTGGTCAACCCAAATGTGACATCAAATAATAGAGAAATCCATTATCCTCTAATTCATCTAGGAAATTATTGAGCTCTTAACGCTCTGTCGATGCGATTTTGTATAGTGTTATAGAAACTGGCTCATCCCCAAGCATGAGATCAACAGTAAATTCCACATCTCTCTAATGTGGCATCCATGAGATGTATTTTGGAAATACATATAGAAACATGTCCACTATAGGTGGAAATAAATCACACTATACACCCCTATAATTCATATATACACTTGCATCATGGGTAGTATGTTGTCCCAATGTCTTATCGATGGATGACCTAGATATCCCACTCCCCACGATTAACATAATTCTCACCCTTAGGAGACAGAAATGTCACCCTCCAATGGAAAATTTATTTGGGCTCATTATGATACTAATAAATCAATACCCAATATTCGTTAAAATCCTGACATGTCAACGATGAAAATATACTAAGGAAATTATACTCCCCAACCTTGAGAGAACACCCCTTGAAAAAATGATATCCCTTGATCATAATCCCAACTCTGTAACTATCATCAAAACACAACTCACAAAATCTTACACCAGGATCAAACCATTATCATGTTCTATAGAAAAAAAGCAATGAGAGACACAACTATCAAAAAAGGAACTAGCTAATGTAGAAGCTACATGAATAGTACATATCATTAAGGACGGTCTAGCCTCTATATCCACTAGTGTGGGATGAACTTCATGAAAATTTTTATCCCTCTTCCCAATGATATTACCTGATATTTCTAAGCTGCACCACATTGTTAATAAGGGTTCTCTTTCCCCGATTCGTCTTGTCCACTACCTCTCCCTCTGATACCACAATTTAAATATACCAGTAGTTAATTCACTTATTTTTTATCCCAAATTCCACAATCCATTAATTAATTAAGTTACTACATTAATTAATTAAATTAAAAAAATAAAATTATAAATAACCCCTATAAATTAAAAAATTATGTACACATAAATAAAATCATGACTATAGGAGTTGAATAATAGACCACCTACCTCATGATTGACAAAGAAAAATTACCAATGGATATCCCCACCTTTATGGGAATAACCATAGTCATGTTGAAGTGTGAGATCTTGATTTAAATCCTAGATCTAAGATCAAATTAAATAAGATATATATGAAACCTAGATCTGAATCTAAATCTAATAGGGTAAAACAACCCTTCAATGGATGGAAGAAGAATGGTACAAAAATGGGAATCCATTCGAGATGAGATCCCCTTACCAAGAAGAGATCATATCTTCAATCGGAGCTTCAAATCACCAATAATGGTGGTCATAAGGGCTTATAATACATCCCGGATCCTCTAAAATAGAAAATAAATTTTAGTGTTGAGTGAGGGTTTATTTTGGAGATTTTTGGGTGTTTGGGAAATTTTAAACCTAATTTCCAAATTAATTAAAAATCCGAACTTGGTTTTCTGTCCAGAGTCACATGGTTTTTCCAAATATTCTCCTTAACCATGAAAATCATATAGGGGTTTCACAGTTTCTCCTAATTGGGTGCACGATTTGAAAAATGGTGCAGTAGCCATAGGAAACCCTTTTATTTAGGTTTAAACGATTAGTAGGGATGTGGTTCATGGTTTTGGAAAACCAACCACTAACAATGAAATGTTATTATTTCTTCTATATTTCAGAAATTTCACCCATAAACAACCTAGTAATTTACAAAAAATGTAATCAAACATATGGAAAATAGTACATATAAACATGCTGAGGACATATCTAGAAAAGGTCATGTTCATGCACCCAAAAACACATTAAAAACGAATATAAGGTTATAAGGGTCAAAATATGGCCATTAAATAAAATTTGGAAAAACAATTTGGCTATTTTAACACTTATCTTTCAATATTAATCACTTAGTAAACCCTTTTTTACATTAACCACGATAATTAATTTTCACTATTTTCACCATTCATTATGGAAAAAAAATAATTTGAATTGGTTAGATAATATAAATTATATTTATTCCAAATATAAAATACATTTTTTTAAATTTAATTCATAGAAGTGGAATAATAATATTTAAAATTAAACCCATAGGTGCGTAAAAAAACAATTCTTTGAATGAAAAATATTCAAATCTTTAAGATGTTTTTATTTAATAATTCCATATCAAAATGATTCCAATGATCTAAATGAGTTAAATAGTTTTATAATTGAAATAATTTTACATTAAAACATATGTAAAAATATTATTCAATATTTTAGATAATTTAAAATAAAATGTGATTTTTATTAAAAATATGTATTTTTCAGTATTCATCAAAAATTAATATATTCAGAAAATTCAAACAAAAATCACCCAAAGATGGTTCAGAAATTTAGATTAAAAAATTTTATTTTATTTTTTTAATAATTTTAATAAATTTAGTAAAAATTAATTATAAAATATGTGATCAAATCCTGACTAATCAACAAATTAAAAAAAATAAGTTTTTTCAAAAAATATTTCTCTCTTTAAAATGGTTCTTATATTATTTATAATCAATACATAACCATTGAATTTATTCTATACATTTGTAAACCATATATTTTCCATAATTTAGTAAGTTCTATTCATAACTTTCAATTTAATGGATTGGTTACAAAAGTCATCATAATATTTTAATAGGGGATCATGTTTCATTTAAACCCAGTATTGCATGCCTCACAAGACATAGAAGTGATTAATATTATTTGATAAGAAATATATTGTAAATTATTGGGGTGTTACATTCTCTTACAAGATTTATTTTTCTTTTCATTTATACTATTGAACATGATTTTCCTTTCTTAAAATCATAGGGTGTTGCATTATATCCACCCTTGAATAAATTGTTCCCTCACAATTTAATCTTGATCTTGTTAATCAAGGGTTTAACATCTTAAAATACATTCTTTAGAAAATCACATTGTAAATGGGGAAAATAAAACATCCACTTGATAAGAAGGAATTTATAGTACAAAGATCATATGGAATAACATTTTCAAGGTTTCCAAATAGAAGAACATTTTTGGGAACTAAATATATTTACCTAGAAGAAATTCATACATAATTATGGAGAGTGATAGAGGTCATTAATCAAAATAAAATGAAAAATATAGTGGATTATAACAATCATAAATCCATAAATATTTTATGGAAATAATGTTAATAGAAATTAGTTTTCATTTCAAGATCTTATTCCAAAAGTTGAGACACTACGGGAAAAATGGGTATTTGCGACGGGTTATTTGCGACGGGAATAAATCCCGTCGCAAATAGTCCTGTTAAAAACTTATTTGCGACGGGGGTCTTTACCCGTCGCAAATAAGTAGTCTTTTGCGACGGGGAAGCCTATCCCGTCGCAAATAGTTTTCCCGGGCTTTGGCGCCAAATCTGGGGAAAACTATTTGCGACGGGGATACCTTTCCCCGTCGCAAATGACCGGCGGCGGTAAAAGGTATTTGCGACGGGAAAGTATTCCCGTCGCAAATAGTATGTTATTTGCGACGGGACCCGTCGCAAATAACTATTTACCGGTTGACCGTAATAAATGCGGGCGAAGGTATTTGCGACGGTGCTCGTCGCAAATAATACTATTTGCGACGGGAATCCCGTCGCTAATAATCTAACCTATAAATACCCCCATCCGTTTTTCTCAAATCATTCTCATTCTCCACGTTCTTCTGCTCTAAAATTTCTAGTTCTAAATTTGAGTTTTTGTTCAGTTTAATTTTTTTCTTCGGAGCTGTTATTAAAGTTTTGAAGAACGATCAGAGCTCATCAATTTTCAAGGTATTTATGTTCATTTTAATTTAATATTTATTTTTAATTTTGTATTAATTTCAATTATTTTTGATTAGTTGTAATTTAATTATGTTTATATTGTTTTATTACTTAATAAATTTAAATTATTAGTATTGTTCATAGTTAATGGTAATTAGGAATAATTTGTAATAATTTTTAATAATTAAGAATAAATATTAGTAATTAGTAATAATTACCAATAATTAGTAATAATTACCAATAATTAGTAATAATTAGTAATAATTACCAATAATTAGTAATAATTAGGAATAATTAGTAATAATTAGTAATAATTAACAATAAAGAGTAATAATTAACAATAATTAGTAATAATTAGTAATAATTGCCAATAATTGCCAATAATTGCCAATAATTGGGAATAATTAGGAATAATTAGGAATAATTAGTAATAATTTGGAATAATTAGTAATAATTAGGAATAATTAGTAATAATTAGAAATAATTAGTAATAATTACCAATAATTAGTAATAATTACCAATAATTAGCAATAATTAGCAATAATTAGCAATAATTAGCAATAATTAGCAATAATTAGGAATAATTAGCAATAATTAGGAATAATTACCAATAATTAGGAATAATTACCAATAATTAGGAATAATTACCAATAATTAGGAATGATTACCTATAATTTGGAATAATTACCAATAATTTGGAATAATTACCAATAATTAACAATAATTATTAATAATTTGTAATAATTACAAATAATTTGTAATAATTAGGAATATTTAGTAATAATTAGTAATAATTAGTAATAATTAGGAATAATTACCAATACTTACCAATAATTTGTAATAATTAGTAATAATTAGTAATAATTACCAATAATTACCAATAATTGCCAATAATTAGTAATAATTATCAATAATTGCAAATAATTAGGAATAATTAGGAATAATTAGGAATAATTAGGAATAATTAGTAATAATTCGTAATAATTAGGAATAATTAGTAATAATTAGTAATAATTCGTAATAATTAGGAATAATTAGTAATAATTACCAATAATTACCAATAATTAGGAATAATTGGTAATAATTACCAATAATTACCAATAATTACCAACAATTGGTAATAATTACCAATAATTGCAAATAATTGCAAATAATTAGGAATAATTAGTAATAATTAGTAATAATTAGCAATAATTAGGAATAATTAGTAATAATTAGGAATAATTAGTAATAATTAGGAATAATTAGCAATAATTAGGAATAATTAGTAATAATTAGGAATAATTAGTAATAATTATCAATAATTATCAATAATTAGCAATAATTAGTAATAATTACCAATAATTAGCAATAATTACCAATAATTAGAAATAATTAGCAATAATTAGTAATAATTAGCAATAATTAGTAACAATTAGCAATAATTAGGAATAATTAGTAATAATTAGGAATAATTACCTATAATTAGGAATAATTACCTATAATTTGGAATAATTACCAATAATTTGGAATAATTACCAATAATTAGCAATAATTAGTAATAATTTGTAATAATTACCAATAATTTGTAATAATTAGTAATAATTAGTAATAATTAGTAATAATTAGGAATAATTAGTAATAATTAGGAATAATTAGTAATAATTAGGAATAATTAGTAATAATTAGGAATAATTACCAATAATTACCAATAATTTGTAATAATTAGTAATAATTATCAATAATTACCAATAATTGCCAATAATTAGTAATAATTATCAATAATTGCAAATAATTAGGAATAATTGCAAATAATTAGGAATAATTAGTAATAATTAGTAATAATTAGGAATAATTAGGAATAATTAGGAATAATTAGGAATAATTAGGAATAATTTGTAATAATTAGGAATAATTAGGAATAATTACCAATAATTACCAATAATTGGTAATAATTACCAATAATTGCAAATAATTGCAAATAATTAGATATAATTAGTAATAATTAGTAATAATTAGTAATAATTAGTAATAATTAGTAATAATTAGGAATAATTAGTAATAATTAGGAATAATTAGGAATAATTAGTAATAATTAGTAATAATTAGGAATAATTAGTAATAATTAGGAATAATTAGGAATAATTAGGAATAATTAGGAATAATTACCAATAATTGCCAATAATTACCAATAATTGCAAATAATTAGGAATAATTAGGAATAATTAGGAATAATTAGGAATAATTAGGAATAATTAGGAATAATTAGTAATAATTAGGAATAATTAGGAATAATTAGGAATAATTAGGAATAATTAGGAATAATTAGTAATAATTATGAATAATTAGGAATAATTAGTAATAATTAGGAATAATTAGTAATAATTAGGAATAATTAGTAATAATTAGGAATAATTAGTAATAATTACCAATAATTAGTAATAATTACCAATAATTTGTAATAATTAGTAATAATGACCAATAATTGCCAATAATTACCAATAATTGCGAATAATTAGGAATAATTAGGAATAATTAGGAATAATTAGTAATAATTAGGAATAATTAGTAATAATTAGGAATACTCACGAATACTCACGAATACTCACGAATAATCACGAATACTCACGAATAATCACGAATACTCAGGAATACTCAGGAATACTCAAGAATACTTAGCAAAAAAATTATATTATCAATATTTATGAAAAAAATATTAATATTATTAAAATAATAAAAATTTATAAAATATTAAAATTATCAATATTCACAACAGATTTTGCTCTATTCTTAACATGCTCAAATCTTAAAGGGTCGCTAATTGTCAGGTCATGCGCAATAAAAAGTTTGTGTCATCCATGTCCAATGTAAACTCTATAATTGTCCTTGCATGGTCGATCACCTCAAAAGTAATGTTGCAATCAGACAAACCAAGTCATTCCCTTCTTATCTATAAGAATCATCTCACATGAACCTTTACATAGACCATTCTTCCTTGAAAATTTAAGGGAAAAATAATGATATCCCCTCAAATTTTTAAGGAAGAATGATCTATGTAAAGGTTCATGTGAGATAATTCTTATAGATAAGAAGGGAATGACTTGGTTTGTCTGATTGCAACATTACTTGCGAAGTGATCAACCATGCAAGGACAATTATAGAGTTTACATTAGACATGGCTGGCACAAACTTTTTATTGCGCATGGCCTGACAATTGGCGACCCTTTAAGATTTGAACATGTAAATAATAGAACAAAGTCTGTTATGAATATTGATAATTTTAATATTTTTTAATTTTTGTTATTATTTTAATAATATTAATATTGTTTTTTCGTAAATATTGATAATATTTTTTTTATTACTAATAATTAGTAAACGAAATCTGCTTGGATAATGAAGGGAAAATTTATAATCATCTCCACAACGATGATTACCAAATTTCCTTTCATTATTCAAGCAGTTTTCCTTTTGCTAAGTATTGCTAAGTATTGCTAAGTATTTTTTTGTAATACTTGAATTATTTTAATATTTGAATGTAAAATAATCCTATTATTTTTATATTAATTAAAATAACTTATTAATATTTTTTTTATTTATGAATTATAATTATAATATTATTATATTAATTAAATTATTTATTAATATTCTATTTTTTTTATTTTTGAATTATAATTCTACTATTATTACAGTAATTAAAATAATTTATTATTTTCATTTGTAAATTATAATACTATTATTATATTAATTAAAATAATTTATTAATAATTTATTTTTTTTATTTTTTTATAGTATTTGCGACGGGATACTATGCCCGTCGCAAATACTAGTATTATTAATAGTTTTTTATTTTTTTTAAAAGAGTATTTGCGACGGGACCCGTCGCAAATACTATGAATCGTATTTGCGACGGGTCCCGGTTCCCGTCGCAAATACTAGTATTATTAAATTTTTTTATTTTCTTAAAAAAAGAGTTTTTGCGACGGGTCCCGTCGCAAAAGGTATTTGCGACGGGCCCGTCGCAAAAGGTATTTGCGACGGGCCCGTCGCAATAACTGTTTAAAAAGTTTTTTACAAAAATACGGAATACTATTTGCGACGGGGAGAATGCCCGTCGCAAAAAAAGGCTTTAGCGACGGTCCCGTCGCAAATAAGTTTAGTTGCGACGACGTTTTCAGCAACGGGCTATTTGCGACGGTTTCCCGTCGCAAATAGCCCGTCGCAAATACCTGCTTTTCTAGTAGTGAGAGATTCTTTTACTATCATGACTAAGAATAAAAGGAAATATACTTACTTTATATCATTCTACTACACTACCATAATTTCATAATTTTTTCATACATCAATTTCCACATTATTTTTTACTCGAATAAATGAATATCCTAGATGATTTTTTATACCTTATGCACTAATACTTTCTTTTAATGGATCTTAATATCCATAAAAGATTGAAAAGTCCTTCTGTATGTCTTTAATTTTTTACCAAAATAAATAGGGTGGAAAAAATTAATCCAATATAATATATTATTTCTTAGACCTAAATATTAACACACAAAGTTCTTCTTAATCCATTTCATAAATAGCAACTCTTCTAAAATATGTCCTACCAAATTCAATGTCTATACAATTTAGAAGGAAGGTCACTAGATTTCAAAAACAAACATAACATTATATTCCTTAAACTACATAAATAATTACTTTATATCACATACCAAAAATGTTAATACCTTTATCACTACCAAATATTCATGAAAACATGAATTCTTCCTAAAATAATGTCTCGGCTTGTTCAAAACATTCCACAAATCCAAATGTATAGTAAACTCCAGTAATGATAACTTAAACTATAATGTCACTGACCAATTTCAATGTCACTAATACTATCAAATAAACATATCTTTATTATTATCATCTTAACATTGAACACATATTGAGTGTTATATTCCCTCAATAAGGTGTTTTTCAAAAAGAAAAAATTTACACTGAATCACTTTTCCTGGTCAATGCTATTATTCAACACATGCTCCAAAATACTTAATGAAAAAGTACTTTTGTACAAGACTTATACATTTCATAATTAATAAAACTATGAAATCATTGATAAAATAGTCAAATAACATAATTATTTATTCCAAACACAAGTATATTAATCATTACACATCATATGTAGTAATAGCATAAGCCTAACCTTGATCCCTCAGCTTCTTTTGAGGTATTTTATCTTGACTCATGGTCCATTAATTTTTAAAATTGACAATATCCTTTGAATTAAATCATTTAAAATTGTTAGATTTTTTATTTCTCTTAAAATCATGAGAACGGTGGATTTTCTCTACACACTTGTAGAAGACTCGTATTCCCTTTATGCATGTTCCAAGGTGACTATTTACATAATTATTACATGTGGGAAAATTATTCTATCCATTTCTCCCCTTATCTATCTTTTATTATATCATACTATTTATCTCTTTCATCCCTTAAAATCCATAATATTTAGATAATTATTTATATATTTTGATATAACAAGAAACTTTGTAATATTATTATAATAATATTTGGGAGACTAGTTCCCTTCTAAATATTGTCTTGATCCGATCAAACAAATAATAATTCTTACACTTTGGATTATGGACATTGATATAGTTCCCATTCATTCCTCTTGGAACAATTTCTAAAAAATGTAATATACTATTTTAGATCATAAAATTGTGAAACATAATGTATAATCCTAAAACTAGTGAAATACTTAACAAAAATTTGAAAATTTAATCATGGCTTATCTCATAATAACAAACATGGGTTCGTTGGGAAATTTTTCAAATCAGAAAAAATTTCAAATCCTTATTAGTGTAATGTAAAGAAAATTTGAATTAACAAAAGAATATTCCTTAAGAGTGTCATTAATGGTGCGCAGTAATCCCTATTTGCATGTACTAAGAAACACTTGAGTTAATAATAATGAACATTTTTTAGAGTTATTAACCCAAGGTACATATATACCATAATCACATTCACTTATTGTATCTAGACAGGGATGTATTACTATGAAAACAACATATACACGAACTTAAAAAAAATTAGGATGATATCCCATAAATATACTTATCCTTAAATAAATTCATAGGGTTATATTGAATAATATATTTTTACCTAAATCTAGTTCCCATAGTCTCTACCAAACATCTTCTGATACCCCGTATAAAGAAGACATCCCTTGTATCATAGATTCAGTTGTTAGTTTTTTCATTGGAATAATATTAATGTAATCACATCCCAAAAGACCAAAAAGTGTAACATTATTAATATACTATATATATATATAATAAATTCACATTAAAATTGAAAATATAAAATAGACCAAGTGTTTTCTTTGTGAACACCATATTTCCCATTAGCATACCCTTAAATGTCAATCATAAAACACGTCCTTCTATCCTAGGTAAAATAAAACAAAATAAATGGATGAAATCAAATTCAATGTTAGAGTAACAATAAGGTTGAATTATAATGAATAGAAAATAATTATCAATTTAGAAAGGTGAATAAATGAAATGCAGTCCATTTATACAATAACTTGATCATAATATTATGGGAAAAATGATGATGAAATAATGCTAGATAAATAATCACATGATTTTGAAACTTTTTAATGGATATTATAACTAATCTAATAATCACATGGTCATCAATAAATGATATCATTATAGTGTAATTTTTAATAAATAAAATATGAAACAAAATTTCAGGACCATTCATAAGACAAATTAAATCTATGGATATAAACCCAACTTATTTGGCCAAGTGATTTTTCTCATGGTACTTGTCGATAAAAAATAGGCTTATGTATAACTAATACCCTTACATAACATACTAAATATAATTAATTCCTCATATGAAATTTTATTAACATAATCAATATAAAAATTCATGTTGAAAAATAGGATACTAGATGCTAATAGGTACCCCAATCAAATAAAAATAATCATAAACTATCCAGAGTCATATGATTAATGGTACTAACATTATAAATCCCCTATCAAACTAATCATAAATAATCTATATAAATAATATTTATGGTTTCTTTACAATATATCCCAAGTGTATCATACGTATAATAAGTGTTTTTTACATTAATAAAAATACATTATAGGAATAGATCCTTTAAAAAATTCTTAAGGAAAATTACTTATTCACTTTAAATGTATCCTTTCAAAATTAAATGTTCACAAAAAAATTGAATATTAATTTTATTTTAAAATAAAATTTTAAACATATAAATTGTTCTTTTAAAAATTAACTGGCTAATAAATTATTTTTTTCTATTAATTCCATTATATGAAAACAAAGATTAATTTAATATTATCATTAAAATTGAAAAGGGCATTTTTTTAGAATTACATGAATATTCCAATCAAAAAAAATTATTAAAATTAAAAATTGGTTTTTATTTAATAAATAATTTAGAAAAGGATAAAAAAATTTTTTACAACATTTCTAGGAAACATAAATTTTTATGAAAAATGGCCTCCTAGGATGTGATCATGTTGACACTTTTTCCAATGATCTAGTAGCCACGTGGTAAATGATCCTACTTGGAATCCAAGAGACCCATGATCAAATCTGAGAATGGAATAATTTTGGGGGTACTATAGCAAGAACTGTAGTAGTACTATAGAAGCAGAATACTACTGTAGTGGTGACACTGCAGCGACATAGGAACTTTAGTAAGACCTATAGTTGTAGTGGTACTTTATCAGGTACAATAGCAGCCTGAGTACTATAGAAGTACTATTCTCCAAAGGGACCTTTTTTGAAAAAAAATTGGCATTCAAGACTTGTATTTAGGCCACTTGGCCATGGGCCTTTGGGCTATTTAATGGGTCTCCCTCTACCCAAAAAAATAATACTTTTCTTAAATTATAAAATGAGGCTTCAACTCTAACCTTTCATAAAAGTGGATTTTGATGAAAAAATATTATTAACCTAAAAGAGAAATAATTTTTTATTTTTTTAAAAGTGATTACATAGAAAGTTAAAGTAACAAGGTGAATAAATATGTTACTATTAATTGAAAAAATTTCAGAATAACCATATTATAACAAAATATTTTGAGTTTAAGATATAAATATTAAATAATTCCACCAAGGGATGATTAAAAAAACAATCTCAAGAAACGATGAGATTGTAAAATATTCCCTTACAACTTTAGTGACATTTGAATCATAAGACCCAATATTGAAATTACATAAAATTAAACTATAAATACCATTAAGATAAATAGATTCACTATATTACATATAAAATGACCATTATGTACACCAAATAGTGGAATAAGTGGTGAATATTGTGTATGTCTCATGGAAGTAAAAGTGAGATGAGAAACCCTTACCCCTGCCTTAACTCCCTTCGTATATGTTCAAAGATAGTTTAAAATAAATATTATTTTATTATAAATTTATATCATAACCCTTATCTTGTATATATAATACTATATATGATCATATTATAACATTTTACCACCTATTTGTTAATAATATTTCATTATTTTTATTATTTCTTGTGTTAATTAACTTATTTTGTCTTACGTATATTGTCATGAAATTCATAGTTATTATACATAGGATATTGTTACATAAAAACCTTGATTGTATTAATATTAATATCATTCTGATTATTCATTAGATAAATCCTTATAACCATTTAAGAAGATTGGACGTTGAAAACAAATTGCATTTCTTCATGGATACAGTTTGTTGTACATAAGCACAAGCGACGATATCATTACCTAAAAGGGTGAAATGGTAAAGAATTTTATTATATATTAATTTTAAATAATACATATAATTTCATAAATATTTAATATATCCATTAAATTTATCCATATTACTTTACATATAATTCATTACTGAAAAATAAATCGCAATGCTTCATGAGGTGATTGTTTTCCTTACACAGAAGTGAAGACGTTATATTTAAAAAAGAATAGAGTTTAAGAATGTATTTGTGATATTATAATACCATGGGTATAATTAATTAAAAAATATTATATATATACATTAAATCTATAATTATTACCAACTATGAGAAGTATTTATGGAAAATGATTTATGTTAGTCCGTGATCTGATAGATTTTTGTACACAAGATTGAAAATTTTCTTTCCTATATCTTAGAAGTGGAGAGGATTAAATATTAATATATAAACATTATAACATCTAATTATATTTTATGTACATTTATTATAATATTTTCTGTGTTAATATATAATTTAAGGCTGTATTAGAATAAAAAAATTGATCTTTGTGAAGACAATTACCTTTTTTAAGACAAACCACCTTTAGATATCTTTTCATAATCCATAGGGATGAAATATTGGGGAAAAAGGAGATCTAGAAAGTGTATATGTATTTTTAGGAGGGGTATTCTCTTGTTTTTTTAATTATATTTTCTCTATAGGTATGAAGAAGTGACGAAAGTGATTTCCCTTATATAGTTGAGGAGGAATGGACTTTCAATAAATACCCAAAACACTTTAATAATGTGAAGTTTGTCTCACCCCAAGAGGAACCAAAATTGATAATTAAAGGGTGTTATGGATGATATGGTCTGTAAAAACATATAAAACACACCAAACTACACGATTTAAACATGTCTTTCCTTAAGTTACATGTTTCTTTACTTCTATAATTTTAGTTTTTAACTATAGTAACTTGGTTTTTAAATTATGTAATTTACCATTCAAGACAATAATAAATTTATCCTTATTAGATAATTTGGACTAAATGATTATAAATATTAAATCGAACTCATCTTATAAAAATGTTATGTGTGTTCAAAATTAATTCTAACACAAGTGCATGTATGGTAAAAAACACTACTTTAACCTTAACCGAGTTAACAATAGTTTTACACATTTGTGGTTAATAAAGTAAATATAAATGAAATTTTTTTGAGTTTATTGAAATTGTTTTATATTTTAAAAAATATAAAAATATACTATTATAATATATGGTATTTATAAATTTATAATCATATAATAAAATATCATTTATTATAAAATAACATTAATGTCAATTTTAAAATTATTAATTAAATTTAAATTTAAAAAAAATATTTGGGAAATGAATAAATTCGAATTCACCATGTTAACACTGGTATAACATGATATATTTATCTATAATATTAATCAAACATAACAATTGATTTAATTTATTTTTTTAATATCTTTAGTATATCTTATTTTATTTTTCTATTAACTAAGATATTATTACATCTGTGTTGCATAAGAATTTAGAGTAATTATATGATTACTAAAAAATAAAAATAAAATTCCCTTAAAGAATTAATTTTATTTTGATAAAAATCACCATAATTAATTTTTCATATCGTTCATTTTTTCCAATGTAAAAACATGATTAATATTTTAAATCGAAAGGGTGACATTTTTCTTTTTCTTTAAATTATTATATAGGTCACATTTTTGGACTAGTGTCCCAAAACTAATAAAAATTGACAATAAAGTGATAATTATCTAAATATGGACATCAAATAATTATTTTATGATATTTTAGGTCATTTTAATTATTATCATTTAGGATTTACCCCCATTAAACTCATTTTTACCATAATTGTGATAATTAATTATCACTATTTTCATTATTAGTTATCATAGAAAATTAGTTATATTTTTTTAGATAATATAATTTATTCTGAATCAAAATTTGGAACCCATTTTTAATAATTCACTTCATATAAGAGTAAGAAATAAATTTAAAATTAAACCTACAGGCGTGTTGAAAAAATGGATCTTTTAATGAAAAACATTCAAAAGATAAAAAAATATTATATTGTAATTCAATATGAAAATAGTTAAAATGAAATAAATTTTCTAAAATAATAATACAATTAAACTATAATTATTTTAAAACCAATTTAATATAGTATTTATCTTTATAATAAATTTAACCAAAGGGAAGTTTTCTATAAATATCAGTTCTTTCACCATTCATAAAATTTTTATTGTTTTTAGAAAATCATAAAAAATTAAGAAAAATATAATTATTATTTGTATATTAAAATAATGAATCTTAATTTTTAATTAAAATTTTCTAAAATTTGAAACAATTAATTTTGTATTATGTGTGTAAAGCAAGAATAATCTTACTTTTAGAAAAAATATAGTCTTTCAGAAAATATTTATTTCACTTTTAAATGGTTCTTATTTTATTTATAATCTATTGATAAAAATTGAATTTATTTCATACATGTGTAAAACATTTAATTTTAATAATTTAGTTATTCATATTCACACCCTCCAACTTATCATCTAGGATATAATGGTTATAATAATATTTTAATAGAATATAACATTTCTTTTAACTCTAGCATTTCATGCATCAGAAGATATCGAAGAGATTGAATTTATTGAAAAGAAAATATATTTTAAATTCTTAGGGTGTTAAATTATCTTATAATCATGGTGTTTTATTTCCTATAATCTATGGTAACATATGTTCCTCTATTAAAATCTCAAGGTGGTACACGAGTCACCCCTTAGGGTGTGTTGCTTTAATGCATATAAAAGTTACAACTTATCATGAAATTAAACCACACTTTAGGTGGGTTGAATTGTATTTATAAATGAAATGGATTAATTTAACTAAATTTAATGGTGTGATACCTTTCTAATCCCCTTAATATAGGCTATGTTATTAAAACCCCTTTTAAGGTGAGTTGATGTTCCATAATAAATAAAATGATGAAATGATTTAAATTAAAATTCAATGGTATGAAAATTCCATGTAGTCCTTGATTAATTATGAAATTTAATCATGGTTGTATTTATAATTTTTACATTTATGTAATTATAATATAATGATTTATTATAGTCATGAACCATGAATTATATTAATGGTGTGGCTTTCATTGAAAAATACTTAGACTCATGCTATGGTTTGCCTTGGATGGGATCATGAGGTAACAACTGACTAATTGATGTGTCTTATAAGTAAAAGACCATACATTGATTTTTCCTTTGCATTATGATTTTGAATTCTCCATCTTGGCATTGAGGTTTCACCTAAATTTTAAAAAATTAAATAAATTGAGTGCCTTGGATGATTCACCTTCGATTCTGCTTGATATAATAAACTGCCTTGGTTACTACCTTGGGATCCTTTCGAGTATAGAACTGAGGATACCTTGGATATTTCCTAGGTATAAAGTTGTATTTTTATCTCTTAGGGAGAAATATCAAGGGTTCACCCCTGTAGAATTAACCCAATTTAAAAAATTAAATTTCTTAAAACTTATCAAACATTACATGATCAAAACTATATATAGAGACCTTAGTTTTATTCATGGGTAACCTACTTATAAATATTATTTAAAATGTAAAATGATCATTGATATTATATGATTATTCCATATAATGTATTATCATACCATTCTTCCCCTATGGAACTTAGACCCACACAGTTATTTCATTTTATTTCATTGCTTTTGTTATTACCTAAACACTGCTCATTGTGTTTTCATTTATTGGATAGTGATAAAGAATGTTAGTGGTGGCCTACTAGGTTTTAATCAAACCCTATTCATGTTAGAAATTTTCAACTAGATAGTTTTTATGGATTTATGTAGGGACAAACAGAAGCATCTATCTATGGACTCTTGATTTTTCTATATTTGGATGGAGTGTGGGAGAATAAGACAAAGATTTCTCTTGTGATTATCTTGGAGATAGATTTTATTATTTTTTGTTTATTTTGAGACGGAATTTATTCAGTATGTTTATAAAATTGTCCCCCTTTTTATTCACCATTTTCTATATCATCGTGACATCATTATGTTTTTATAAGACACTAGATATTATTTATATTTATTTACATTTATTTGTATTTTAACTTTTACAATTTCATATATTTCTTCAATCTCTAGTTTATTCATATATTTTACCACTATGATCCACAATATTCATGAGGCTATAGTCTACCCACTATATCGGTTTAGTCCCTCAATGATATCCAAATTCCACTAGCATGCGGGGAGGCATGATTGTGTTTATGTGGCCGACTAGTTTTTCTTTCTTATGATTGAATCGGGTCTAAGAAAATATACATTTAGTTGAAGACATATCACTCTTGGTTGAACCTATAATTCTCTTGTTTAATGCTCTTAATCCAAAAAAAAACTATCCCAAATTACCAAGAATTTTCTTACAATATTCTAATCCTAAAAATATTTGGAATATTTGATCCAAAAAATTGAACTTTTCTATAATCCATAAAATGAAATTCCAGTTAATATATACCTTAACATATGAATATCACCATTTTAATCTATGTTTTCCATGGTCATTATCATATTTAGTTCTCCAATAAATATATTTAAATCTTTTATAATGGTTCATATGTTTTATATGAATCATCCAAAGCATATCCATTGGGAGTTTCTACACTTGATTTCATTCTTAGGCCCACTCTTTGTCTAATTAAGTTGATATTGAGTTGATACTCAACCAAAATTTTTTAACAAGATTACTACTAGGGGAATTTGGGTCATAGATACATCCAAATTTTAGTATAAAAATTGGGTTTTTATTTATATGATACCACTAACTTCATACATTTCCAAAATTTTAAATATATTCATAAACATAGAACCCCCCCTTAGGTTTTCCCTAAAGTTCTCCCATCCTAATACTCAAACAATATAATGTATCCAATACTTCCTCAACCAATACAAAAGTGTTTTCTATATATTTTTAATTAAGAACAACCTTAATTTACCTACACTTAATGAAATTTATAACTCTCTATCATTAAATTAAAACATCCTAATAAATAAAGTTATCTAAATCCTCCTTTGATGGTAACCATGATGCCCTAAACTCATACTCACATGATACAATTCCCATAAACAAATATTTACAAATCAACTATGAAATCAATAGAAGACACCTAATTCTGACCATTAATAATTACAATATGACTAAAAAATATTGATTCACATTCATTCCAAGGACATTTTAGGTTTATAGTTTTATAGAATACAGAAAATTAATTAACTAATAAATCTCATGTCTTTATTAAAAATGAATCTTTTTATCTATATAAGAAATAAATTAAACCATAATCAGTCTCCAACATCTCATATAATTTTTCCTCGCATTCCACTACTCTAGAAAAGCATGGGTAATTATTTTGATCATAACTAAGGGAAATGAAAATATAAGAAGAGTGAGTTGAAACTCTTAGTAAGAGTAAACATATATGAGAAGTTTTCATGGTACAAAGATATGGCATGAATAAATAAGAACCAAATAATTCTATTTAATCTAACACACAATCATGAAATAAGTCAATGGATGAAATAATACTATAAATAATCAAATGAATAATAATAAATGAATTCATGGTGATGGTGGGGATGAGCCCGTAAAGGGCAGAGCGATGCTAGGGTTCCCCCCATGCCACCTTCCTCTTCTCCGCCGCGGATCAGCTTCGGATCTCTCTTAGGTGCTACTATTCGACCCGCTTGTGGTGTGATCCTACAACAGGGGCGACGTCATACATGATCGTCACTTTCAGAAGAATCCACTGCTTACTTTGTTTCATGGCGGCGTGGTTTTGGTTCGAAGATCGAGCTCCAGATGCCGCAGACTGAGGTTTCCATCGCGTTTTGTGTCGGGTGTGGGGGTGCTAGGAGGATCTGCTCTCTCTATGAGGGATTGAAAGCGGCAATGGGATATGTGACCCCGGCCCTCTGTGAGTTCTTCTTCTAGTGAGGTTCGGAAGGTTCCATTTTTCTTTCTCATAATCTACGCTTCTTCCTGGCGTTGACTTTGATAGTCGAGGTTGGTGGTTCTAGGCGTGGTCGTGATTCTTCGTGAGACCATTCTGTTTCAAACTCTACTCCGGTGTCTTACTCCTTCATCACTCTCTTAGATGGTCTGTGACGGTGGCTTCAAGAGGCTTTGGGAGGTTCGGTTTGATTATTCTTCGGTGTTCCAGGAGGCGCATCCATCATTGTCTTTGTTCTTTCTCGTGTTGTGTCGGATTTTTCGTTGCATCTTCATCGATGTTAAGGGTTTGTTTGCGCTAATTTTCTTACTGTTTGATTCATTAATGGTTGTTTGGTCTACGTTGGGCATGGATGTTTTGCAGTTTTCATTTCTCTTCGAAGGTGAAATCATGATCTATATTTGGCGATGGTTTGATGCCTCGGTGGGATGATTTATGATTTGTTTTTTACTTTAGAAACGAGTCCTTCCCAAGGGCTTCAGAATTCCGGTGACAGGATAATGAAGAGGAGTGGATATGATTCCGGCAGTGTGCCTCGAGGATTATCACGAACTGATGCGATGACATGTTGGTTTCTGAAGGTTGGATCCTATTTTTTTAATTTGAAATCTGAATTTGTGTTTTGATTTCTTGGGGTGGATTTTGGATTCTGTTTGTGATGTTTGAAATTTGTTTTCTTTATGTTTGAAATTTGGCTTATTGTGAGGTTCCCACTCACCCGTAAAGTGGACTTATCAGAAACTGAAAAAAAGGATTTGAGGAATTCATGGTGATGTAATTCATAAGATTAGATATAATGATATTTATCATTAAGGTCTTTTCAAATACATTATTCTTTTCTTAAAGTCCATAGCCAAGACATCATTATTTAACCTATGGTTACAACCAAGATATTATGCTTGGATTGGGTATACATAAACCAAATACCAAAACTCATTTTGACATGAGACTAACTGATGCATCGAGGGGATATATAATACCAAGACCCACCCACAACTTATTTAATTCCAACACATTCACTATATAAAATATATTAACAATAACACATTGCATAAAATACATCACATTGTAATCTAGAGGAATCTGTGTTGAGATACAAACATAATGAAATTCAATACATTTCCTATAAATAAATGAATATGATAAATACATATAAATGAGGTGGATAGTAATAAAATACCAAATTAACTAGTTTGAGTAGGCAATAAAAATATTTATCAGAATAATAAGTATAATGATTATAAATATTTCCCCATTAATTAAGTAGAACATATTCTTATTTAAGAATCTTCAAACTAACATCATATAGTGTAATGATATATGGTTGATCCAATAATCTTACAAATTCATTTAATAAATCCATGTATTAGTGAATTCTATTTAAACAAATTAATGGAAAATAGGGAATTTTTATAGGAACATCATTGGATGAAAAAACATTCCAATAATAGAGAATGACTTGGAAAGACAAAGAAAGTGATAGATCATTACCCTAATAGTAATTTGATTAATATATTATTAAAGAAGACAAGATTAGTTTCAAATGAACTAAATAAATTATTGATGCATAAATAATTATATTTTTGAAATCATCTATTGAATATGGTCATTGAAGAGGAGAATTATTGGATGAATATAAGAGATAATATTGGTTTCATTATAATGAGTAAATAATGGCTCGTGGGGGAAAATGAAATAGTTAAAATACGTATATGACCAAAAAATAAGAAAATTAGAGGAAAATGATATGGGATTTAGAAATAATTAAATATAAAATTCCCCTTATTTATTATCATTCAAAGTAAATCATGATTTTGACATTGAGATTGGGGAAGAAACCGTTGCAGCTGGGGTAATATTTTAATAAAAACCCATCCAAGAGAGAAAAGAGGAAATTCAACATGAAATATCATTAATGAAATATTATTCCTGATATAATATAAAAAATATCTAATACACACATAATTTAAATGAAATTAAGTTCATATAATAGAAACATGTTTCAATGAATGGAATTTGAGATGAAAACACTATAATATAACAATGAAATGGAAAATGAAATATCATAAAATGATATATATTAATTATTTTTAATGTATATTATGGTAGTAAAAAAATTCTATAATATAACTGATGGTGTGTAATGTCAAACATGTCTCATGGAATTGGAAACTTAGTAAAATAACCCTAACATAAATCCAAACATCCACTGAAGTGCTTGAATATCATAAATAATAAAACAAACTTTTTCGCGGATTTCATAACATTTTTTATTTATAAATCCTTTTACATTTTACTATAATTATTCAATACATGTATATTAGTTTCTTATTATTCATTTTTAAATATCTTCTATGAGTAATCTTGATCATTTTGAACATGTTTCATAACACTTGCCCACGTGGCATGGGTGAGTTGGTTCAAAGCGGTGGCACCCTGTCGTCGAGGTTCCGGGTTCGAGTCCTTGCAAAGGCAACACGCACTATACGCCAGCGAATTACTCGTGGGCCCCTCTACCCCATGTGGAACTGGCATGAAAGCTTGGGTGCCGTTACACCTGGGCATGCGGCTGGGGGTGTACATAGAGGTGCTCGGTGGTGGGTGACGGCCCACCTATACCTTGTAACCCCTTGGGCCTGAAAACCCAGTGTACTTTTGCCAACAATCTTGTACCCTAGTGGTACAGGCTCCTACTTGGCATCCAAAAGACCCGAGATCAAATCTGGACAGGGGTGAATTTTCGGGTATTGTAGCAGTACTGTAGCAGGGCACTATAGCAGTACTGTAGCAGGCGTGGGACTATAGCAGCAGCGACACTGTAGCGGCGGAGGGACTGTAGCGGGGGAGGTTACTGTAGCAGATACTGTAGCAGCGCGGGTATTGTATCAGTACTATTCACCGAGGGGTCCTTTGGGCCATAAAATGGGCTTTCAAGCCTTGTATTCAGTCCACTTGGCCTTTGGCCTTTGGGCTATGTAATGGGTCACCCTCTACCCAGTCTAAAGAGGTCTTTGATTTAAACAATAAATTGAGGCTTTGGCAGCAACCTTTTAAAAAAAACAAGTTTCATAACACCAGGGTTGTTATTCATTATTCCCACATATTTGAAAATTCATAAATTGTAAAATGTAAAATAATTAGTGATTTATAATTGTTTTTATTTATATAATTTTACACTATGAGAGATTTTTTTATGATATTTAAAAATGAAATTAATGATGAGAATGTTTTAATGATTTTTAATGGATGAAAATTAGTATCATAATTAATGATTTTTAAATTAATGTTTCCATTCCCAAACAAAAATAAAATCATTATTTTATTATTTATATAATAATTTTTTATTTTTTATGTTATCATTTTTTTAATTTCTTAAAATTTCATTGTATGGTTATCTTTAGCTTTAAAATATATTGGTTGACTTATTTTCATTATCTAAGACATGTTAGAGGTTCCAAGGTTTACTGTTTGGAGTTATAGGGAATAAGGACTAAACCAGATAGTTAGGAGCTATTGGTGGCCTACCGTCTATCCAATAGAAAACCATCAACTAGTCTGTGGCTATAGTAGAGGATATAAATCCATATGTGTCTCACATACTAACTGATGAATAACCACCATCAATTTGATAGAAATGCATAGTATCTAAGGCTCTGTCTAGAGATACTAGACTACCAGTGAGTGCCATTAGCTCACCAGTAGAGCCTAGATAGGCATTCAATCAATGGTGACCCTATAATATCACCTTATAGTATATATTTGATATATTCATCACTTAGATCAACCTTAGATCATCTAGAACAAACGAAGAAGCTTCTTTATGGAAAAATTGGATCCCTTATACTCACTTTTTCACTGTTGGAATATACGATTGATCTTGTAGCCTTCAAATGGTATGTCTAAGGCGATATTAACATTATAACCTATTTTCCCTTAGAAATAAATCATAAATATGGTATTACATAGTTAAATTTATGGATTACTATATAATATAATAAATAATTCATATATTATTTAGATATTGGAGTCTGATCAACTAAGGATCATTATCTCTCTCTTGATGATATCTAGATCTATTAGTAATTGTGGGTATCATTTGGTAAGTCTAATAGAATTATCACCCTTATCATATTCTTATTCTTATATATTTATACTTAAATCCTTATGTGATTATTTTTAATTGATTTAGGGTGCTTTGGTATGCGGTCTTGTTCTGGGTTGGAATTCATGTCTTTGGGAATCAATTATCTTATGGTAGATTTTTTTACCTTTTAGATCCTTTTTATGAAATTGCATGTTATGAAATGAATGTGGGTCAATGTGAGGTTTGTGAGATAATTTCATTACATGAATCACATGTTGTGGTGTGTGTGTATGTCCCGTGAGACCCTTTATTGATATGATTCTCATGTGGGCGAGTGTGTGTTTGTGTGGCCAAGAAACCCTTACATGGTATTATTTTCATGTAAAGTGTTTGTGTGTGTGTGGCCTGTGATAAAATTTTTTATATTATTTTTATTTAATTTTATATGTTTTTAATCATATGTTGATGTGTTAATTTCCAATGAAAACATTAATTCTGATATCAAGATGATCAAATAGCTCTGAAATGGTGAGTAGTATCCTTAGAGGTGGGGAATAAATACATGATTGATAGTCTATGTATTTGGGTGGCATGAAAATTAGTGTCAAAACATGGTACATTCATCCAATGTGTTAATGACTATACGAAAATGTAAGAGTGCAATGATTCATAATGTTTTGTATGTTGAACTGATAGGGAACATCTATTCTTATGGGTAGTGCTCCAATTATTTGATTTTGTGAGGTTTATGTACCGTCATGTGAAAGGTAATAACTACGATATAATAATTGTTTCAAAAATCTAGATAATTAATCCAAAATTGTGGACTATGATCTGCCCTTAAAATTATATGTGAAATTGTTCATTAAATGTGGAACATGGATATAGGATAGTTGTTTGAATTGTTTGAGCAGTCATGTGGACCATATAGATAATATAATCATGAAATGAATACTTTTGACCTTCCATATGACATAGTTATAAATAAAGTCGATCGGATGTTTGTGGATGCTCTGTTATCACTTGACGACCCGGTGTATGATTATTTATTTATGCATTTTCTTTATTTACATTGCAAGAAATTTTATATTTTTCCAAAATTATGTTAACAATGCATCGTTTTTTTTATTTCTACTCACACACTAGATGGGAATCTGGTACCCGTGATGACTCCTTTGACCAGGATTTCAGATGAGGGTTGTGACATCTCAGGCCTAGTACAATAATATGTATTCAAACCCAAGGTGTCAAATTTCATTAAATGTTCCTCAAAATATTATAGGGGATAACAACTAGTAAATAGGGTTATTATGTGGTTGTTTTGGGATACTATAGCCTCTGGATTAGTACTAAATATAGTGGATCAATAGACATGATTAATTAAAGAGAAGGATGATAATAGTACACTGATAACCCATAAAGAACCAATAAAATAAAACCATGTATGAACATGAAATAGTAGATGTACATGGTACTCAAAACCAATAGTAGGTAGAACTTACAAAAAGAACAATTAGATAAAATTATAAATAAATAATATTCTCAACTCCTCTAGGTAGCCTTAGTACATTATTAGTACATTAATCCCATATCAATTCCTAACTTTAGACAAATAATAGCAAAGAGGAATAATACAAGGTCCTAACCTATATCCATGTGATCAACTCAGGAACTAAGAGTAAACCTGAGTAGTGGGTTAGTAAAACATAATAGGCAACAATGAGTAGTTTATAATGCAATCCATTTTTTGAGAATAAATAATAATAGTGTGAAATATATAAATAAATCAACAAATTGGATTTGAACCATATAATACCACTAACATTATCCTAATCTAGAATATCTCTCATCACAAGTATAGTGATAAATTCATTGGACTCTTGGATATAATCGTTGGTTTCTGTGTACAAATATCCCAGTGAACACATGAAATTGGGTGTTGGTATAACACCTATTGAAACCAAGTGAATCCAAGGAGTAATCCAAGGAATTTAGCTTTCAATAATTTTTTAAACAGAGATCTAGGAGAAAGTAAAAGGTAATCTCTATAAAGGATTTATTTGAGTGGAAGGAGATAATCCGCGGAGGACCATGTTAGTGGAAATAAAACCATCTTTTAGGAGAACACCATATGAATTCTAATTTTCCAAAATTTGTAGGTGAATCATCATCAACCTATTTATGCATTCACTAATATAACATAATAATAGGATCCGATAAGATATTTAACTTTTTCATTTGCATCAATGAATCATTTTATGTCCATCAGGCTCACAAATAAAAGTCAAAACTAGAATCCATGTCTTACCCATGGTAGGCCTCATTATAACCATAATCACTCTCAATATTTAATCAGATTTAAAGGGTGATCAATAATAATTAGAAAGTAAACATGTAGTCAATTCAGGCTCAATTCCTTTCATCAAAATTATACTTACATATATTAATTATATCATATTAGATTCCATTTACATCTTCCATAACGTTCAATTTTTAAAATGGGTATCATGATTTACCAATGTAAAAAAAATTAATTTAAATATATCATGAGTCAAGATCAATAATTCAAAAGTAAATTCATAATAAAATTGACCATATCACATGATAATTAATGAAAAATACTTATATTAATAGTACTTGACATGAAAAGAACATGTGATCTAATAATTACTCATGACACCCTAAGGTCCATATAAGAGTTACACTATTTAAGAGACATTAAAAACACACCATGAATAGGTTGTTTCATTAAATTAGAAAAGAATAAAAAGAGAATACCCTATAATTAATTCCAATCCCACCTTATAAGGTGTCTTATTTCCATAAAAATGTGTGGTGGACATGGGTGCTAAGATGAACATACTTGAAGGGTTTTTCATGTATATAATGTCAACTTCTAGGTGTATAAGGGAGTATTTTACTACACCTAGTACAATCTATTTGATAAAATTTTATGGAATTTTAAATTTAGTAGAAGGAATCATAATTATAAGTTTGATCTACAATGAAACATTTTATAAAAGGAAATAATTTTATAGAAAAGCATATATAACACCTACATTAAGCTTATGAACCTTCACTCATCTAGTATCGACCCCTCATTTTGATATAGAATGGAATAAAATAAAAAACCAAAAAAAATACCTAAAAATATGGTGTAACCTGCATTAACAATGTGAGAGAACTTGGTAGAAAAATAAACTATGAAATATATCTAGAGGAGGGATATATGCACCCACAATTCTTGATTATTGGAAAATATATTCAATTAAAACATGAAATGGAGTAGATCTCCCATAGAGGAAGGGAGAAGGAGGAATATTCATTTGGGAGTAGCTTCTAGTCGAAATAGGGAGGAAAATTGGTATAAAACTAATATAGGTAGAGGGGAAAATATTAATTTTTTTCATTTTAAATATGTTCATAGTTTGGTTTCATGGTTTGATAAAACTTGCGACAACCAAAATAAAGTTTTATTCAATCCATTAGATCAATTAAAATTTTACATAAACATTATGAAACTCAAGTAAATGAAATTTCAAGTACAAGTTATTGAATAAAAGATTCTAAAAAATATAATTTACACATTATTTTGATGAAAATTTAAATCATTATTTAAAATTTATCTTAAATTATTTCATTTTAACTAGTTATATATCTATATTTTCTCACAACTTGTCTATGTAAAATAAAATTTCAATTCCAATCTATAGAAGAAAACACTCTTTAGGTTGAAAATGAAATTTAAATTAACTAAAACCCCTTATCAATAAGGCCCCAAAACACAGAAATGATATTTTACCAAATTAAGGGCATCAATAAGGTATGATTCTTCCATAAACACATATAAAACATAGTATGAGTGGATTTTTCACTTTAAATAATATTCCCATTTATCATAAATTATGAAAACCCATATTTTCAAACACTTTACATAATTATTTATGACACAAATATACAATTAATAAAACCCGGTAAGATCATGAGGCCTAGTGTATTTGGGTAATTATATACACATATTTACACCATTAAATACAATTACAAATACATAAACTAAAAATCTATAGCATACCCTTAAATTTCCTTCTCCATCTAAAACTACACAGGATTGACTAGGGATGTACATAAGAAATATATGGTCTATAAACACCAGTAAGGGAATAATCAATTAATAACATGATTAACATAATCCATATGAGTAATTAAGAATATCAAGGTAAATAACAGTGTTTCAAATTACAAACATGAATATCAAATCATGGTAAAAGATGATAACATAATGGAAACATGGGATTGTGAAAACAAGAAAAAACATGACATTAGAAAAACAATCAATACTAAAAAATAAGACATCATGAGATAAAGTTATTATAATAACATATCAGGAACCATACATGGTATCCTGTGAGTTAAAAACACTTCATAATGCATTAATATTTTATATAAATTTTTTCCCACCCATCAATTTAATATCATGAACATGCATAATTGTGTCACATAGATCATAAAAAATTTTGATGTATTTCTTCACTTTTAATACCATTATTGTGGAGTGTGAATTAAAAAGATGTAATTCCTAATCATTAAAGGATATGTACATCTAGTGAAAACCATTGAGTGGAAATGGGGATGGGTATTTGCTACACAAATTTTTGGCATGAAAACATCGTAGGATAATTTAAACACATTACTGGGGGAACATTAATATTAATGGAAGCGTTTAATGAAATTGAAATATAAAAATACATAATATAAATAAGGTTATTGATTGAAGTGGAGGAGAGGGTTGCTTTCTTTAAGAGGGTTATTCTAAAAGCATGTGTGGATATTATTAAGATATTGGAGGAACCTTGGGAGGGGTATATATAGGTATTTTAAGAGTAAATTTATGATCCCTGGTTTTTTATTGAATAGAAATGGGAGTTTTTATATGTCGGTTTTTATAGAAAAAGTGGGTATAATTAGTTATGATTTTCTAAACATAGATTTTAGACTATATATAATAAATTAATCTTAAAAATAACCATCACGGGATTTTGGACCATGGTTTATTCATAATAGGATTGGATTTATTTTTTTATAAGAATAATAATCTAACACATTAAAATAATACCCTGGTTGTTGTGGAAGTGAGCTGTGTTTATAAAGAATTGATTTTAAAACTTTAAAATATAATATCGGTTTTAGAGGACTTATTAAGGGTTTATAAAATTAATCAAATAATATAAAAGATAAATTATTTTAATTTTTAATAATACTTTTTATTATTTATTCTCTTTATTGTATTAATTACATATCATTTGGGCTTTTATGATGTTATAATACAAACTTTGTCATTATTTTGAATTTAATTTTTACCAAAACAATTGATTTTTTAATAAAATTATGGAAAATTCACCATTGGATAATTTCAAATTTTGTATTTAAAAAAAATATTTATTTTATCAAATTAATTCTATAAATATTTGAATTTACACTTTTGAATAAAAAATACTCATTTATTGAAAAATATTTTTTGAGAATAAATGTTTTCGGACCCTAATTACAATTACATTTGAGTTTATAAAATTATATAATCATTTAAAATTTATAAATACTATTTAATAATAATATTTTATTTAAATATAATTTATTTAAAAAATTCTTGAGTTCATCAAATTACTATCTTATTGGAACTATACGATTCCCAAAAATACAATTTTTATTTCATCATATCAAACTATAATTTTTATTAAACATTATTATTTAATATTTATCAAGGAACAAAATATAAATTTAATCATTATTTTATTAAAAATAAAAAATAAAAAAATCATATTTTTTGTTCTAGATATATAACCCTTTATTAACCCTAGAGAATTACCTATGGGCAAGGTGTGCTATGGTGAGATTTTCTTAGGGTGGTTTGACAACCATGGTTTGGGTCGTGATCTCGATGACATTGAAATTCTATCACAAAATGTTTCAATAATTATTTAATTATATAATCTTTCCTTGGTATTAGTCAATCGAAAATCCCTATGATGTTATCTCCCTCAGAATCTCTAATAAATGGGCTTCATAGGTTATGATCTTATTGGTCGAGTCTATTGATTATTTTGTCTATGTAAATTGGATTTCTCAATGACATATATATTCTAATCATACAATAACTATATAATGGAAATAAAAGTAATGGTTATAAAGTTTAATTTTATATTAAATATGACATGAAATAACTTACAATGGTCCAAAATAACCAAATTAGTGTATATGTTTTCTATAATATCTTTAATTACTAACGAATTTACTCGTTTAAAATGGAATTTAATTTATAAATGATCATGTTGTAAAATTATTCCCCTGTTAAAAAATATCATCCTCAAACTTTGATTCATAAACTAAAATAGATGAGGGTACTTACGTTTAATCACCTATTCCAGTTCCCATGTTGCTTCATAAAACTTCTGGTTCCACCATAGCACGTTGACAAAGTGAGTTGTCTTGTTTCGTATAACCTTGTCTCTCGGACATAAGATATTCACTAGCTTCTCCTCATATGAAATATCATTCTCCAATGGTACCTCCTCTATATTCAATGTATTTGAGCGATTTGGTATGTACTTCCTCAATATGGATACAAAGACCACATCATGTACATAAGATAGATTAGGTTAGAGTGTTACTTGATAGAACCCCACTTTGATATGATCAAGGATCTCAAAGTGGATGATGTATCTTGGACTAATTTTCCCTTCTTACTAATCCTCATGAATTTCATCCATGCTGATATATAATGGAATAATTTATCTCCAACCTCAAAATCAAAGTCTTGTTGAAGATCATCTAGATAGAATTTCAATTTAATTGTAAAGATTTCATATGATGCTAAATAGTATGATCCTTCTCTGCTATTTCTTGGATAATATTTGGTCACATTTGCTTCCTCTCCCCAACTTATTACTGTAATGATAGATTCTAAAACCTCTTACAATACATATCCTCATAAGGTGCAATTTGAATGATATAATGGAAACTTTTGTTATATTATAACTCCACTAGGGGAAGGTGTTAATACCAACATCCTTATAAATCCATTAAATATGTTATTGGAATATCATCTATAATTTGAATGGTTTTTTTATAACGTCCATCTATTTGACTGTGATAAGCAGTTTTGAAGCCTGACTCTATATCCACCACTTTCTAATGACTTCTCCTGAACCTTAAGGTAATCCTTATATCTCAATCTTATATATTAGAGATTTTAACTCCATATATTCTAACAACATCACATATGTATATCATATAGAGTTTATCAAGAGATAAATATTACTTAATAGAAATTAAATGTTCATACATGGTAAGGTGTTCATTTTCCATCTAGATGGAATCATTTCTTTTAGGGATCTTGGGGAGTCCTACAAAAAAATATATGATTATGTTTCCCCATTTCCATACTGGTGTGGGAAATGGTAACATCATACCCTTATTCTTCTATAATATAACCTTTACATGTTATTATACCATGAATTGGGATTTTAAATATTCTAATCCCCCTCTTCATGTTAAACCACCATAATTTTTTATTCAAATATCAATACATGTTAGTTCTTCATGGATGAATATATAAGGATGATAAATGTGAATCATAATGAATTTACCTTTTTATGGTTTTTTGGACACATATATAGGTTCAAAACTATACAAATCCATCATTAGAAATGTTGATCAATCAAATATTTTATACCTTTTTTATATAGAACCTCATAATCTTTTTGTGTCTCCCTAATCCTCTAAAAAATGGATGGTTCATAAGTTATTTAATAAATGAAGGATAAATATCCTTTTATTATTATAATATGCATCCTTGATATTTCCATGAATATCGGATGCCTTTCCATCCTCATCAGGGATAGGGTTAAAGGATATTCTCTATATTGAGAATCATCCGCTTTATTTTCATTCCTGGTATGGTGAGAAATTAAACAATCATAATCCTTGATCAAATTTAACCACCTTCATTGGTGTACATTGATCTATCTTTTTTGATTATATTCTTGAGGATTTTATGATTTTTATATATGTCACACTTCTCCCCATAGTGATAATTTCTCCAAATATTAAATGTGAAGATCAATATATCTAATTCTAGATCACTTGTTGGATAGTTCTAATCATGGATCTTTAATTATCTAGAGGCATATGTTACCCCATTTTTATCCTACAGAAGAATATATCTAAAGCCTTTTTAGAGGCATCACTACACATCAAAAATCCTATTCTAATGGTGGGTAATGTGATCATTGCTAGAATTATTAGACTCTTTTTCATCTCTTTAAAACATTTATCATATTCATCATTCTAGAAAAAAATCACCATTCTCTATGTTATCTTAGTTATTGGGAATGAGTATTGTGATAATTTTCTTGAAAATTGATTATTTTACACATATAATCCAAGTAAACTATATATTTGTATTATTGTGGTTGGACTATAACATATTTAAATCGCCTCTATTTTAAAAGGAACCATAGATATATATTTGTTTGTGTTAACATTCCCCAATAATACTAAATCCATCATCCAAAATTAGTATTTACTATTCATTGTATATATATTTTCTTTCTATAAGGTCTTATATATGTCATCCAAATAATCATCATGCTCTTCATTAAATTTTTAATAGATAATAATATATTCTATAAAGGCTAAAAAAAATTAGGTAATCCCTAAAGACTATATTCATTAATTTCATGACTATTTTAGAGAATATTTGAGTCCAAATGGAATCACTACAATCTCATAGTGCTCATACGTTATATGAAATAATCCTTGGATATATCCTCCTCCTTCACCATTACATGATAATATTCTTGCCATAGATCCACCATAAATAAGTACTGGACTCCACATAATAGATAAAACAAGTCCTAAATCCATGGCAGAGTATACTTGTCCTTTATCTTGATTTTGTTGAGTTCATAATAATCAATGTACACATTTACCAATCCTTCTTATTGAAAAAGAGGATTGGTACACCCCACAGTGTATAATATGCACAAATAAACACTTTATCTAGATTCTCATGTGGTTTCTCCTTCAAATCCATAGCCTAAATCCTTCCTCTAGAAATCCTTCCCTTCAGGGTCAATGAAACTTTGAGAACTTTTCATCTTTATTTTATTCATTTTATCCCTACTTTTCACCTCATCCAACATTCTATTTCTATTTAATCAGGTCGTATCCTTGAGTTATTTGTAAAGACCCATAAATTTCAAGGAAATATTTTTTCTTAATTTTCTTTGGAATTTTACAAGAACATAGTTTCTGAAGGCACCTGATTCCATGGCCGGGTGTGCCCTGAATCATTTTACGAAGTTTATCTCGGGTACGTTCAGTGAACGAATGAGCGGGTTTTACTAACTTTTTAACCAGTTCCCAGAATTGAAATCTGAAGCACCGATGGAATCGCAGTGCCGGTAATTTCTTAAGAAGACCCCTTTCTGGAGTTGCGTTTTCTCGGGATGTGTTCTTTAAATATGTGAGGGATAATAAGATAATTGTTTTAAAATTATATTTTCTTTTCCTGTCAAGTGGATTAAGTGTTGTGTCACAACACTTTCCCCCTCTCTTATGTGGTTATAACCTATGTATGGGAGTTGGGGGTGGGACCCACTTGTAGTTAACTACCTGTGTGAGGATTAAGGTGGGGTGGGTCCCACACAAGCCCAACCCCTCACCTTCTTCTAACGTTCATAACCTTTTTCCCTCTTAATTTTGTTACTCTCAAAGAAGAACCCCCTCTTTTAATTAGGTAACGCACCTGCACCCCCCTTAATTGAAAAGTCAACTCATTAATTGATTAATTTATTCAAAGTAATTAATTCTTAGATTAATTTGAATTTCAAATGAAACGTTGTCTTGTGGGTTAATTAAATAAGACAAAGTCTTATTTCGTGGGAGGTTAGTTTGTTGTGCGAGGGGATTTGGAGAGGAATGCTCTATGTTCCGAAGAACGTTCTTCCTCCTTGAAGAATGTGAAGAACGCACCGTCGCCGCGAAGAACACCGAGCCTTCGACGAAGAACTCCGTCACTGCAAAGGGGAGTTCGTCATACCATCTTCTTCGCTCTCCGCAGCCGGTGAGAGGCGCCATCCTCAGAAATCGACGACGCGACGCCGACGATTCTCTTTTCCGCGACTCGACAACGTGCGATGTCATTTTCAGGTAGGGGGATTATTTTGAAAATGGTATTATTCCCTTGGTTGTTCCTTCTAAAACAAAGAACCCGGATCAACTCATCATTAAGTTGATCCGCGAATGTTTTATTTTGCGGGTTGTAATTTTGGTATGGTTCATTTTATTTAAGTGGTTGTAGGGAATTATTTTTTTGTTGACTATATTCGTGTTTTCATCCGTCATAATTCCTCGTACTTTTGGACCACCTATTACCAGTTAACGGGAGGGGTCCGGACCGCACAAACACGGCCGACCCTCCTCCCCTTCTATCTTGTCTTCCTTGTGGTGGAATGGAATGAGGATGGCGCAGTGTCGTCGCACTGCGTGGGGTCGTGTGGAAAAGTATGTGCCACGTCGTCGCACCGCGCCTTTGAATCGATCAAGAACGCGGCGTTGTCGCGCCACGCCGGAGAACCCTGAAGGCACCACGGTCAGACCGGGGCCGCGGCGAAGGGGCGCGGCGCCGTCGCGCCATGCCGGGCGGTCCTAGGCCGCAGCATAGGCCGCGGCAGACCAGGAGAACCAACGGCCGGTTCTGGGCCACCGGCATCGGAGCAGGGGGACCGACCCTTGCCGGTCCTGAGTCGGTAGTAGCTGGCTGGCCGGACGTGAGCGGCCCCCATTATGGGGCCGCAGTTACAAAAAACGGGGGGCATCCCCCCCCC
The DNA here is from genome assembly GCA_963277665.1 of Viscum album. Taxonomy (NCBI): domain Eukaryota; kingdom Viridiplantae; phylum Streptophyta; class Magnoliopsida; order Santalales; family Viscaceae; genus Viscum; species Viscum album. The sequence goes on from OY728156.1 coordinate 74,665,344, forward strand.
CCCCCCCCCCCGCATCCGGAATGGCTCAGCCCTTCGATAGAGTCACCTGGCCAGCGCGTCGGGCCGCCTGCGCGCCGAGCCGCCGATCCGCCCAGGCCGGGCCGGGCCGCGCAGCTGGGTCGGACCGCGCCCAGCCGGGCCGGGCCCAGACCCCCCATTTTGGATTTTTTCCATTCGAACACCCATAACATGGGATACAGATCTCTGATCGACACACCGTCTGCTGCGATGCGATCCTTGGATCGAGACGGTCGTTTAGTTATATTACACTCAAGGTTTCAGAGAACTTTGGGTTCGGCCGGGTTGGTTCTTATACAAAACCAACCGGGCCCTCGAAGAGGAAATTCTTATATCTTGAGCTCAAGATGTCCGATTGAAATGTCATCGACTATGTTGGACTAGTCTTGTTGAGACGGAACTTTTGGCATTCTTTGCCCATGGTTTGTACGCAGTTGGATAGTGGTCGGGTTGGATTGAACCTGAAATCCAACTGGGCCCCTAGAAAGGAAAAGCTGATAACTTTCAGATTGGTCATCTGTTTGACTAACCGTCAGCGGTGTTGGAAATCACGTGTAAAAACGGTCCCTATGAGTATACCCTATGAGAGTTCGGGGTACAGTTGAGATACAGTCAGGTTGGTTCACACACAAAACCAACTGGGCCCCGGGGACGAAATGGCTAATAACTCACAGACCGGGCGTCCGATTGACGCGTCGTCTGTTGTATTTGTACTCCTATGACGAGGCGGTCATTTGAGATACTTCTTCATGGGACTTTGAGATACTTGGAGTATCTACCTGTAGCTCGTGGAGCGAACCCCCCCCAGAGACGAGCGTGCGGAGTACGGAGACCGTGTAGCCGACTGAGACCTGATGACAGCTTGACCGACTCAACTTGGAGTGATTCGACTAGCCCAGTGGATAGAGCACTGCTTTTTTTGGGTGAAGACCCATGCTGGATGGAGCACTACCTGTGTGATTGTGCAGGCCTACGGTACTTGTCCGGAGAGTACCTCTACAGGCTATTAGGGGGTGTGTACTACTGGGTTTGGGTGGCATACCCCAGCGGGAAGCACTACTGTGTTTGGGTGGTTGGCCCACGGTACTCGACAGGAGGAGTACCTTAGAAGTCTTAGGTTAGTGAGCAGTACCTCGGAGTCGTGACAGGACCACTATACACTCCACAGAGGGGGCTCTTCAGCAGTTACGGTTTTGATAATGAAAATCCTGGTTTGAGCTGAATCTTTGACCTTTGTGTTTACCTCATGATTGAGATGGGTCACTTGAAAACTTAGGTATATGTTTGGGCATATACCTGGGTAGTGGTTATCCGTTTATTTCATAATCTTTGTGTTTCCTCATGATTGAGATGGGTTACTTGATAACTTAGGTATATGTATGGGCATGTACCTAATAGAGGTTATCTATTGAGATCTTCTTTTTGGTAATACTTGTTGTTTTTAGTGAGACCTTGAGGGTCTCGGGGTCCCTAATGAGTATCCTATACTCACCCCTGCACGGGCTATGCCCGCACCTTGTTGTGTTGGTTGCAGACGACGGGCAGCGCTGACAGAGGCCGAGTGTTCGAGGACTGGATGGTACCCAGAGGTGGACCACATGATGAGTCAGTATCTGGAGGTGGACTTCAAATCGAGACGACACTCAAAGGAGGTTGAAGGGAGAGAGAATTGTGGAGGCTATCTGTACCTACCCTTCAGGTAAGATCTGTGGTGGAACATCCAGGAGCTGCGCTATCTGTACCTACCCTTCAGGTAGGATCCGTGGTGGACGATCCAGGAGCTGCGCTATCTGTACCTACCCTTTAGGTAGGATCCGAGGAGGACGACCCAGGAGTTGCTTCCTTTCTTCCAGCTATTTGTCTTTTTCTGTTGTACTTTCGTTCAGTTGTACCTGTACTTTCAGTTGGGTTTGTATTCTAGCCCATTTACTTTTCATCACTTCCTTTTGTACTTAGTGTTTTACTTCTGCTTGTACTCTGTGGTGTTTTGTTTACTTTTATGAAGGAAGTTCCTTCCCAGTTATTGGGATTTATGCCTTTGGTGCTAGTCACCAGCCCCTGGCCTGTGGAAGGCGGGCTTCGGGTAGTCACGACACGGGACCTGAGGATGGGTCGTGAAAAATTGGTATCAGATAAGTCGGTTCTACCGCTGAACTTATAACTCAGATATTTTCTTTCTGTGAAGCAATAATATTAAGGGTACCGAGTGTGGTCTTCAGTTCAGGGAGTCCAGTGTTGGTGCGGGCGGCCGTTGTATCGATATACCAGGACCCTGGAAACTTATTTCTGACATTGTGCACGAAAACACTGATTGCATGTGTGTTTTAAAAGGGTTTCCCTTAAAACAGCTCAAACCAGGTCATATCGCCAGGTATAAACGTTTGACTGTGTCACATTGTTTCATTCAGTATGCCTTTCCATGGACGACCAGCTAGATCCCAGAGGGATGTGCGTACTGACAGCCTGTCGAGCGACGAAGCATCGGTACATGGCCCTCTTACAATAGAGGCCCCAGCGGAGGCACCAGCGGTACTACCATACATTGGGCCACCGATTCCACCATCCCCAACGGTAAGCGATGCACGCCACTTGAGCACGCTGCACGAGTTCCAGCGCCAGAGGCCACCCAGGTTCCAGGGAGATACGGACCCGCAGGCGGCTGAGGATTGTTTGGAGGCTGTGGTGAGAGTCTTCAGGCTAGTGGGGACGCCAGAAGACTTCATAGTGATCTTTGATGTCATCCTTCTTCGGGCAGCAGCAGGGAGGAGGTGGTAAAGACACTTGTTCCAGTTTTGCGACGGGATGACCTTCACATGGGAAGACTTCGAGACCTTCTTCAGGGTGGAGTTTGTGCCAGTAACTCTACACCTCGAGCGTGTACAAGAGCTGCTGCCTTTGCCTCTGGATTTTATATCAGTAGCCGAGTCATCTGTGGGCAGTAGACAGATGATGCAGAGGTCTGAGAGGACTAGGTCCAGCCGTACAAAGATCAGGAAGTGTTATGAATGCGGCAGGAAGTGTCACCTGGCATGTGACTGTCCGACCCCCCGCACAGTCGATCTGCAGGAGTTGGAGGAGCCACCGAGGCAGAAGCAGCGGCGGGTGCTTGAGCAAGAGCCGAGTAGTGGACAAGGCAGTAGAGCTCCCGAAGCAGGTGTACAGGAGTGGAACTAGTGGATATGTCCCTTGTACTTCTATTTCCATGTTTCTATTTTATTTGTGTCTTTGTACTATGAGATGTAATAATAAAAAGACACTTATCATTGTGATGTTTTCTTTCCTGTCCTTTTGTTTGGTTGATACTGAGTGGTCCCGGTTATGACTGTTGACTTGACCCTCAATTTAGAGATTTCTACTATAGGAGGCCCAGTGACCTCACACTGATGCCGACAGTGTGACTCAACCCTTGGAGGCGAGAGTGACAGTTGGATCTCTTGGTAGTAACGTCGAGGCCTTACGACGTCATCCATGGCATGAATACATCATTCATGTCAGGATTGACTCTATTAGGCAATGGGCGTGGTTCATCCAGGGGATGAGACCGAGTTTCTCTTTTCAGAAAAGGAGAAATTTTAGAAGCTCTTTCAGATTGTAGGCAAAGAAGGTGTAGATCATCCAGGAGTGGATGAAGACTGCACAGTGCAGTAAGAAACCAGAAACCGATGCCAGTCTTAGAGACTCGGGTGTGTTAAATGTTTCAAGAAGAGGAATCTTTAAAGAGATATGAGTTTGCGAAGAAGCAGACGTGGAGGCAGATCTAGGAGAGTAGCATGTGGTGGTGTACGTTTTAACATGATACAACCACCCGCCTTAGTTGTCCCTTCCGGGCTCAGGGAGCTGGATGGCAGGGGAAAATAGTAGCTGCATGCGGTTAGGGAGAGTGACCCAATGTCTCTAAGAATGATTCAAGGGACAGTCTGTCTCCACTACTAGCTACCATAGTAATAGCCATTGATATGAATCATTCCTTCCTTCCACAAATCTTGTCCCAGACCTAGAGTTTCCGGTAAGCCGTGGACTTGACCCTCACGTCTGGAGATACCATGGGAGGAGACTCGATAATCACACATACGCCGACCGTGTGGTAAAATCTTTGAGGTGAGAGTTTCGGTTGGAATCTCTTGGTGGCAGCGTCGAGACCTTACGAAGTTAGTTTGAGTATTGACTGGGCAATCACAGTTCATACACAAATTGATGGTATTAGGCAATAAGATTGTGGTTTAACTACGATGTCAGGATGGGTTTCCCTTGGTCGATGAAAAGGAAACCCCAGGCAGCACAGGATAAACTCATGCATAGGAGGGTTCGACCGATCACTCTTTAGTCAGTCAAACTTACCCTCGTGGTAGCAGTCGTTTTGAGTTTTAGTTCTAACAGGAATTGGAGACCTCTAGAGTTCGAGGATGACAATCAAGTCTTTATACGGTCTCATCTCGACGAGGTTTACGGAGATGTGGCCGAGGCGACAAGTTATCTCTGAGGTTCAACGGACCTTTCTAGGTCCTCAGCTGGGTAGGTGAGGTGGTTTACCACTTGTCCCATCCACCTCAGTTGCCCCAGGTGCATGATGACTTCCACGTATCTCAACTGAGGAGATATGTTCTCGACCCTTCGCATATCATAGACCATGAGGATCTGGACGATGGAGATGGGGTGACTTTCACGGAGGTTCCAGTAGGGATCGAGGATCGATAGGAGTGGACCCTATGGGGACGATTGATTCCTCGGGTGCACTTTATTTGGTAGTATGGGACCCTCCAGGTAAGCATATGGGAGTGGAAGGCTCAGATGCGTGCTCAATACCGCTTTTGTATCCCTAGTTTGTGTTAAAGCTTTACGAGGACATAGATACATGAGGTGGGAGTAATGTAAAGACCCAAAAATTTCAAGGAAATTTTTTTTCTTCATTTTCTTTGGAATTTTACAAGAACACAGTTTCTGATGGCACCTGATTCCGAGGCCGAGTGTGCCCGGAATCATTTTCCGAAGTCTAGCTCGGGTACGTTCAGTGAACGAACGAGCAGGTTTTACTAACTTTTGAACCGGTGCTCGGAATTGAAATCTGAGGGCACCGATGGAATCGCAGTGCTGGTAATTTCTTAAGAAGACCCCTTTCTGTAGTTGTGTTTTCTTAGGATGTGTTGTTTAAATAAGTGAGGGATAATAATATAATTGTTTTACAATTATATTTTCTTTTCTTGTCAAGTGGATTAAGTGTTGTGTCACAACACTTTTCCCCTCTCTTATGTGGTTATAACCTAAGTAAGGGAGTTGGGGGTGGGAACCACTTGTATATAACTACCTGTGTGTGGATTAAGGTGGAGTGGGGCCCACAGGAGCCCAATCCCTCACCTTCTTCAAACGTTTATAACATTTTTCCCTCTTAATTTTGTAACTCTCAAAGAAAAACCCCCTCTTTTAATTAGGTAACGCACCCGCACCCCCCTTAATTGAAAAGTCAACTCAATAATTGATTAACTTATTCAAAGTAATTAATTCTTAGATTCATTTGAATTTCAAATGAAACATTGGCTTGTGGGTTAATTAAATAAGACAAAGTCTTATTTCATGGGAGGTTAGTTTATTGTGCGAGTGGATTTGGAGAGGAATGCTCTAAGTTCTGAAGAATGTTCTTCCTCCTTTAAGAACGCGAAGAACGCACCGTCACCACGAAGAAAACTGAGCCTTCGACGAAGAACTCCGTCACCGCAAAGGGGAGTTCTTCATACCATCTTCTTCCTCTCCGCAGCCGGTGAGAGACGCCATCCTCAGAAATCGATGACGCGACACCGACGATTCTCTATTCCACGATGTTCGGCTTTCGCGACTCGACGACGTGCAATGTCATTTTCAGGTAGGGGGATTATTTTGAAAATTGTATTATTCCCTTGGTTGTTCCTTCTAAAACAAAGAACCTGGATCAACTCATCGTTAAGTTGATTCGCGAATGTTTTATTTTTATGGTTGGAATTTTGGTATGTTTCATTTTATTTAAGAGGTTGTAGGGAATTCTTTTTTTTTGTTGATGATATTTAGGTTTTCATCCGTCATAATTCCGCGTACTTTTGGACCACCTGTTACCAGTTAACGGGAGGGGGCCGGACCGCACAAACACGGCCGACCCTTCTCCCATTCTATCTTGTCTTCCTTGTGGTGGAATGAAACGAGGATGGCGCATTGTCATCGTACCGCGTGGGGTCCTGCGACAAAGTATGTGCGGCACCGTCGCGCTGCGCCTTTGAATCGATCAAGAACGTGGCGTCGTCGCGCCGCGCTGGAGAACCCCGAAGGCACCACGCCCGGAGCAGGGTCGCGGCGAAGGGGCGCGGCGCCGTCACACTGCGCCGGACGGTCCAAGGTCACGGCATAGGCTGCGACGGAGCAGGGGAACCGGCGGCCGGTTCCGGGCCTCCGGCGTCAGAGAAGGGGACCGGCCCTTGCCGGTCCCGAGTCGGCAGCAGCCGGCTGGCCAGACGTGAGCGGCCCCCATTATGGGGCCGCAGTTACAACAAGCGAGGGGCAGTGCCCCCCCCCCCCCCCCCCCCGCATCCCGAACGGCTCGGCCGTTCGGCCGAGCCACCTAGCCAGCGCGCCAGTCTGGGCCGTGCAGCCGGGTCGGGCCGCGCCCGGTTCGGGCCGACTCGGGGGGGGGGGGGGGGGGCAGACCCCCCCATTTCGTATTGTTTGCATTCGGACTCCCATAACATGGACTACAGACCTCCAATCGACACACCGTCAGTTGAGATGCGATCCTTGGATCGAGACGGTCATTTCGGTATATTACACTTAAGGTTTAGGAGAACTTTGGTTTCGGGCGGGTTGGTTCGGATACGAAACCAACAGGGCCCTCGGTGAGGAAACGCTTACATCTTGAGCGTCAGACGTCCGATTCAAATGTCGTCGACTTTTTTGGATTACTCTTGTTGAGATGAAACTTTTGGCATTCTTCGCCCGTGGTTTGGAAGTAGTCTGATAGTGGTCGGGTTGGGTTGTACCCGAAATCCAACCGGGCCCCTGGAACGGAAAAGCTGATAACTTTCAGACTGGACGTCCGTTTGACGAACCGTCAGCAGAGCTGGCGATCACATCGAGAAACGGTCTCTATGAGTATACCCTATGAGAGTTCGGGGTACAGTTGAGAAACGGCCGGGCTGGTTCGCACAAGAAACCAACTGGGCCCCGGTGATGAAATGGCTAATAACTCACAGACCGGGTGTCTGATTGACGTGGCGTCTGTTGCATTGAGACCCCTATGAAGAGGCGGTCCTTTGAGATACTTCTTCATGTGACTTTGAGATACTTCGAGTATCGACCTGTAGATCGTCGAGCGGACCCTCCCAGAGACAAGCATGCAGAGTACGGAGACCGTGTAGTTGACTGAGAACCGACGACTGCTTGACCGACTCAACTTGGAGTGAGTCGACTAGACCAGTGGACGGAGCACTACTTTTTTTGGGTGCCGAACCATGGTGGACAGAGCACTACATGTGTTACAGTGAAGACCCATGGTACTCATCTGAAGAGTACCTCTACAGGCTATTAGGGGGTGTGAACTACTGTGTTTGGGTGGCTGGCCCGCGGTACTCGATAGAAGGAGTACCTCAGCAGTCTTAGGTTAGTGAGCAGTACCTCGGAGCCATGACTGTACCACTGTACACTCTAGAGACGCGGCTCTTCAGAAGTTATAGTTTCGATAATTAAAACCCTTGTTTGAGCTGAATCTTTGACCATTGTGTTTACCTCATGATTGAGATGGGTCAGTTGATAACTTAAGTATATGTATGGGAATATACCTGGGTAGTGGTTATCTGCTGATTTCATAATCTTTGTGTTTCCTCATGATTGAGATGTGTTACTTGATAACATAGGTATATGTATGGGCATGTACCTAAGTAGAGGTTATCTGTTGAGATCTTCTTTGTGGTTATCCTTGTTGGTTTTAGTGAGACCTTGAGGGTCTCAGGGTCCCTACTGAGTATCATATACTCACCCCTCCATGGGCTATGCCCGCACATCGTTGTGTTGGTTGGAGATGACAGACAGCGCTGACAGAGGACGAGTGTTCGAGGACTGGACGGTACCCGGAGGTGGACCCCATGACGAGTCAGTATCCGGAGGTGGACTTCACGGCAAGACGACACTCAGAGAGGTTGACGGGCGAGAGCGTTGTGGAGGCTATCTGTACCTACCCTTTAGGTAGGATCCGTGGTGGACGATCCAGGAGCTTCGCTATCTGTACCTACCCCTCAGGTAGGATCCCTGGTGGACGATCCATGAGCTGCACTATCTGTACCTACCCTTCAGGTAGGATCCGAGGAGGACAACCCAAGAGCTTCTTCCTTTATTCCAGCTGTTTGTCTTTTTCTGTTGTACTTTTGTTCAGTTGTAGCTGTACTTTCAGTTCGGTTTGTATTCTGGCCCATTTACTTTTCATCACTTTCTTTTGTACTTAGTGTTTTACATCCGCTTGTACTCTATGGTGTTTTGTTTACTTTTATATAGTAAATTCCTTCCCAGTTATCGGGATTTACGCCTTTGGTGGTAGTCACTAGCCCCTGGCCTATGGAAGGTGGGCTTGGGGTAGTCATGGCACGGGCCCCGAGGACGGGTCGTGACATTATTTCCCCTAGCATTTATATTGCGGGTTGCTTATTCTGGGTTTTCTTACTCTTTGTTATCATCCCTCAATTTCACTCTGGTGAAGGAATAAAAGTTTTTCTTTCATGTTGAAGACTTATTCTTATATGATTGCTTGGGGTCCCAACGGGTCTTGTCTACTACAGAATCTATCAGATTCTCTTTTTACATATCTTACCTCATGTTCTTTTGTTACTCTCCATGTCAGATATAGAGTGGTGGATAAAAGTGTTTTTGAGTGTTTTGGATTCGTGCTCAATGGGTTTCAAGGAACTTCCTTGGCCAACCTAATCCAGTTTTGAAGGCTCCTAGTCTACTTACATCATAACTTTTGCAATTGTTTAGATCCCTTGGGTGCTCTAGTCTTTGATGAATGTTTGTTCTCTTCATCTTTATGGTCAATCTATTTGAATCCTGTTCAGTGGTGATCTGATTTTTGGCATCAATTTGGTTTCGTTCATGATTGATTGTGGTGGTGTCCATCAGTGTCTCTCTCGAGAGTGTAGTGTTTTTTTCTAATTATTTTAAATGAATTGAGCTCATTATATCTTATTGGTATGTTTTTTATATTTCGATGGTGGTTGATGTTAATGTTGATATGTTCCATGACAGCTTTAATGGACTTCAATGGTCACTGGTGTTTCATTTTCTAGTGGTGCACTTCAGTGAAGGGATGAAAGTGATGATGACGACTTGTTTTTGTTTCCTTTTTCGGTTTGTGGTGGTGGAAGCTCATATCATGATGATGGTGATGAGATGTGATGATCATGAAGATTTGTAGACAGTATGTGACATTCCTTGACACATTATTACTTAGGAGGCTCATAATATTTTTGGTGATGATAGTCTCTTATGAATGTTGAAACAAGGTGTGTGATGATGGTTTAGGCAGGGGGATGATTGGTCTGGTTGAATTTTTTGAAATTGGAATTATATAATGTGATATTTATTTTTGTGTGGGTGTGACATGATGTTTCAATGAATGTTTCTATAGGTTCCCACTTAACCTCCATGTGTATTTTCAATTATATATAAAATAGATTAGAAAAATAAAAAAAATATAAATGTTTTCTATGGTGATACCAAAGTACATTCATCCGTATCCTTAAAATTATTTTGAATCAAAATGTAATTCATTATGCACAGTTTTATTTCCTTCCCTCATAAATTAATGTAGTCTCTATACAAGGATATCCTCCCCTGCCTAGAATAGCATCAAATTCTTTTAAAGGGTGAATCATAATGTTTTTAGAGAAATTCATCCCAAAAATGTGGATAATGGAGGATTAATATACTTATGATGAAATAATATCTCCAATTTCCATTTTCACTGATAGCTCTACTTCCATGTTTTGTGGTGGTGTTTTAATAGTTCTACTAAAAATATGTCATAAGATAGAATGTGTAGAATGATATTGTAGCACTCCCAGTTTGAGGTATGTATCCTTTGTTATGACTTTTTATGTGTTTAATATGATTGGTATGAGTTGGGAAGAGGTTGGAAGCGTTTGGAATGGTTTTGAATAAGATTGGAGGATTTTATAAGGTCATATGGTTTGAGAACGATTAGGGGAAACCATGCAGGGGGAGATAGTTGGCTTCGCACGGTCAGCACACGGTTTTCCGAACCATGCAAGGAAACCGTGTAGACCCTTCCTCTTAAGACAATGGCATTCGTATGGTTTTCCAAACCGTGCGTACTAACCATGTGATCATTTAAAGATGTGGTTTTTTAATTTGGTCTCCCTTTGGAAAAACCATTTTAACTCCAAATCTTTTCCCACTCGATCCACGCATGAAATTTTGGGTTCTCAACGATTGGAGGTGCTCTCCCACATGTTTTGGAAGTGAATCGAATGGGTTTCTTGGAGGATTGAAGGTGTTTCTCCTTGGGTAAGTACCATCTTGTGGTTCTTTTGGGTTTCCTCTAGACCTACATCTCTCTCTCTCTCACACACACACTCTCGATTTTCTAGATCTAAACCTGTTGTGTTTATATCTATGGTTTTGGTTTTCCTGGGTGTTCATTTTAAGGATTGTTTATGATAGAGTAGGATATATAGATCATTTTAGTAGAGCATTCACTGGATTTTTGGTGTCATTGTTCATGGGTTGAATTCTATGAAACCCTAAAGTTGGGTGGATTCTCTCTCAACTCCACTTGGGTAGAATTTGTGTCTAGGGATGCGATTAATTTTTTTCATGAAATTAATTATAATAAGGATGTGTGAGACTTTTTGGAAACTCATTTGGTGGTGATTTGGGGATTTTGGAGAAAATGGGTTATTGTTGTAAGAAGGGGCTTGTTGTGTGATATTAAAATGTTGATTTTAAAATTTGTAGTGTTTGATTATGAATTTTTTTTAAAAGATGGATTTCAATAAATATGTCTATTGAATTGTGTTTGGGCATGGAAAAACTGGGTTAAACGATGATTTCAATAAATGTAAGATTTATTGATGTGGATTGAAATGTGATGGGAATGGCTATTTAGATATAGTAGTGGCCTTGGTGCGTTGTGCTTGGTTAAAAATTTTTTATGTATTGTGTTAAAAGTGGGAAATATGTACCACTATATATTGGAGAATGGATAGTGGATGGAAGGGCCACCATCAAGGATAACTGGACGAAAAGTGCCACTAAATTGGGAAAGAAGCAACGGGTCGGACAGAAGTCCCTCCGTGATTATTATTCTGGTGTGGGTTTATGAAGAATTGTGCTATTCTTGATTGTTTATTGGCTATGTGAAGTGGAAATTGGTTGTGTTATTGTGTGTGATAGTGATATGGCTTATGAAATGTTTGTGTCTTTCCATTGTTAGACATGGCCTGGTAAGGGTATATTTTTCATGTGGTAAATGTTGACCTATTGAATGTTTTATATAAAATATTTTATATAAATGTACTAAAATTTTTATCCTAGTGGAATGAGTAGGGAAGACTTTTGGGGAAACCTACTGAGTATTAGTACTCAACAACGGCTTTGGCACTTGGGTGCTTTTGTAAATTCTGTATTTTGGGACACTAATAAGAGTAAAGCTTCTCATTTTTCTAGAGGTTCGACATAAATCTCGGATGATGTGTTTTTCTTGAGCATGTAAGTTTTTGTGGATTTGTAGAGCGTGTCTTGGTTTTTTTGGGTCTTTTGATTAGTCTTCCACATATAACTCTGATATTGTGTTCAATTGTATCAGTTTTTGGGTTATATTGTGGAAAAATATGGTTGTATTTTTGGTAATACATGGTTGGGTTGCTATGTCGACATGCATCATATGGTATTGTTGGTAATTATTGTTTTGGATGGTTATTATTTTTTAAAAGGGAAAATCATTCCCCAAATATTCTTGAAGCCCTCGTCATGTATTTCCATCCTTTGGCATTTTGGGAACCTCACATAAGGCCAAGTACCATTCCTCCACCCTCTCAAGACAATGAGATGGGGTGTGATATTACAAGTGGTATGAAAGGAAGGTTTTTTTTGTCATTGTATTTCATCTCTGAATAGTTGTATAATCCTTTGGTGTTGATTGTTGGTCTTGGTGTTGACATTCTTACTTGTTCTATTCCTTGAGTTAGGATTGTAGCAAGGCATAATATTGTTGGAAATTATAATGTATTACAAAAATATATGTTTCTAAACATTTTATGTTGAAGTTAATGTTACCAGGGAGTTGGGTATATAAGTTTTCGGAGATTCTTATAGGCATTGGATATCGCATTGTCCTAGGTGTATCCAATAAGATGACCATGGCATGCATGGTAGTAATGACGTCCCACTAGGATAAAAATTTCATTGGGGTATAATGATCTATGGTGTGATATGAATATGTGTATTTGAGAAATCTGAATTGGATTTCAAAATGAAAGGATTATAAACACAGAAAACTACTGATATTTTGAAAATGGTTTGATTTTCAAAACATGTAGATTTTTTCAAAATAGTGCAACATGGGAAATGTAAACTTCTGGAAAGCCTGGTTGTGATAGTTATAGTGTAATTTAAGTATAATTTTTAAACCATGTGATGATAAAATATAAGGACATATAGTTGTTTTTTTATTGATAGAAATGGCACCGTGTAGGTTTCATAGAGACCAATCGGAGGAGGCTGCTGAAAATGTGGTTCCACTTGAGCCATAGGTGAACCAACAACTAGTACATAGTATAGTGCAAGCTTTCCATGCATTAGGCAGTTTGAATAAAGATGATGAACCAAGTTATGTGGATCATGCGGTTCAGTTTCAAAGGCAGAATACACCCATCATTAGGGTTGATTCAAGGCCATAGAGGGTTGAATCATGGATGAACAGAATGAATAGAATATTTGAATTTTTGGGAACACCGGAAAAGATGAATGTGAAGTTATCCATGTATATGTTGGAAGATATTTCCATTCAGTGGTGAGAGATGGCGGTCCAAGCGGGGATGGACCAATGTGTGACATGGGAGGGTTTTGTGGAATTTTTTAATGAAATATTCAACCCTCTTACGTTTAGAATTAATTGTACAACTAATTTCTTCATTTTGAAGCAAGGGAACATGGTGGTGTCAGAATATGAAGATACGTTTATGAACATAGTGTGGTTTTCACCCGTGGTGGCGGATAGTACATCGTTGAAGGAATAAATTTTTGAAGTCGGTTTGAACCAGGAAATTCGTTCCAAGATAGCGGTGTTGTTTATAGATGATTACACAAAAATGGTGAACCGAGATACAGTGGCTGAGTAGGATCTTATATGGTCTATAGCTTGGGGAAGTATATTGGTACCCATGGGAAATAGTGGGTACTCGAATGCTATGTTCAAGTGAATGAGGGACACTTATTTCTTGAGAGGGAGCATGACTCAGAATTTGACAACAAGATCCATGAATCTTACTCCTAAGCCTTTGAGAATGACAGGATGTTTTCAATGTAGTTCTACAAGATACATAAAGAGGGATTTTATGGAACAACCTTGAGCATGTCATAATTATAAGCACATGGAGAATCAACATCATTATTCATGGAATGCTCTGAGGTCAGGTGTCTATGACACTCAGTGGTTGTAGGGGTCTTATGCCTTGACCGGACAGGGGCAACAACATACCCCACACCATTAGAGTAAATTTTGTCATGGTGATTCTCAGAATTCCACGACGCCTTAGTATGGTAATATGGAGAAGAGAGTGGCAAGTAAGAAGTTGTTTGGATTTGATTAGATGGTGATGGATGATCATTAAAGGCCATCCATAGTGTGAGGTAAATTTTTTTAAAATTCAACATTGATCATGAATTATTTGATATGGGTGATTCACCTTTTTTTCGTGCTTCTTGCATTATTGATTTGTTGGGTTTACATGTGGAAATGATGCTTTTTGTGTTGAAACTACAAAATCCTATGGTTCAAAGAGAGTGTCTTTCTTTCCTCTGTAGTGGGTGTTTCATAGTTATGGACGACATTAAATTGATGTGGGATTTATTAGTGCTTGATATGGATGCTTATGATATAATCCTGGAAATGGATTAGTTAAAAATTTCTAAGGCCCACATCGATTACAATACATGAATTGTTAGTTTTGTGATAGAGGATGGCGTTATAAATATTTTTAGAGAGGTGAAGAGTACAAAGCTGGGTGCAATAGATTTTTTGGCACCAACTATTGGCATGATCTCATATCAGTTGGTAGCTTTGTCATTGGCATCGGTTGAAAGTGTTTAGAAGAGTGTTCTTCCAGCAATAATTGATCAGTTTATGGATGTATTTCCTAAATAATTATTATTGTTTCCACCAGTGAGATAAGTGGATTTTACAATTGATCACCTTTCAGGGACTAGTCCTATCTTACTTTTGTATTACCAAATGGAACCATCAGAATTGTGGGAATTAATGGTGCAGTTAGAAGAGTTATAAAACAAGGTGTTCATCCGGCCGAGCATGTCTCTGTGGGCAGCACCAGTCATGTTTGTTAAAATCCGGATGGAACCTTGCATCACTGTGTAGATTATCGTAGAATTAATTAGATTGTCATAAAGAACCGATATCCACTTCCAAATATTGATGATTTGTTTAAATAATATAGGGGAGATCAGTGGTTCTCCATGATTGACATGAGTTAAGGGTATAACCAGTTGTGGGCGAGGAAGGAGGATATACCAAAAACAACTTTTAGATGTAGATATGGACATTATGAGTACGTGGTTATGCCCTTTTCTCTAATGAATGACCCAGTGGTGTTCCTGGAATTGATGAATCAGATATTTCAGAGATATATGAATTATTTTGTGGTGGTATTTATTGGTGATATACTGGTGTATTTAAGGACAAGGGTGGAGTATGATCAGAACTTGGTGGTAGTGTTGGGGATCCTGAGGGATCATCAGTTGTATTACAAATTGTCAAATTGTGACTCTTGGATATAGGAGGTTTGTTTCCTTGGCCATGTTATTTATGAGAAGAGTGTTTCAGTTGATTCAAAAAATATAGAGGTTGTTATCTCATGGAAAAATCTAAAGAATGTTTTAGAGATATAGAGGATCCATGGTCTAGCTGGGTATTATTGATTTTTTTTTTCATGATTCTTCATGATTGGCTTCACAGATGACATCTTTTAAATGGAAGAATTTCAAATTTCAATGGGATGAGCTATGCCAGAAATGCTTTTAGGAGTTAAAGGGTCTCCTTACATGAGCACCAATCATGGTTTTTCCCAAACCAGGGAAAGTGTATGTGGTGTATTGTGATGCATCAGGATCAGGGTTGGGGTGTATTCTCATGCAGGTGGATCATGTGGTTCTGTATGGCTCAGAAAAGTTGAGGTTGGATGGGAAGAACTTACCAAAACATGATTTAGAGTTGGCATCAGTGGTTCATTCTAAAAAAATGTGGCATCATAATTCGTTCAGTGAAAAATTTACAGTGTTTACCGATCACAAGAGCATAAATAATATCTTTTAACAAGGATATTTTAACTTGAGGAAAAATAGATGGATGAAATATCTCCAGATGTTTGATTTCAACTTAATGTACACATAGGGTAAAGGAAATTCGGTGGAAAATGCATTAAGTTAAATTTCATTTTCTCATGTAGTGAACCAGGAATCTGATCAGTGGTCATTGATGTCAGTTATAGCCGATATGCAGTTGGAATTTTAGGAAAAAGTGATATAGCGGTCTTATTTCCAGTATTTTTGGTTCTGGACATGGCTGGTTTGGTTAAAGAGGCATAAGAATATGATTACAAATGAATGGAGATGAGGTTGAAACTCAATGGTGGGGAGACCATTGAGGGCTTGGAATTGAATGGGAGTTTAGTATTGTGTTTTCAGAATCAGATGGTGGTACTAGTGGCTTTTCGGGAAGAACTTCTTAGGGATTATCATTGTAACACCTGAGATTTTTATGAGAAATATTTTGTTTTTATGTTATATACATCATCAAAGGAATCATTCACTACACACAACTCTAGCTTCACTTTCTTTACATGCAATCGCGACCTTCCTCGATAGCTTGTGTTATACGCAATACCGAGTTTCACTAAACAACGATATACTATAAAAATATTATTAAAACTAGAATTTATGAATAGTAATACCCACTTTTTGAAATTTTATAAATTTTATAAATTTTAACTTTTAAAATGGACTTCATTTTTGGATTTGGAATATCGAAATTATCCAAGGGTAAAATTTTGGTATTTTTCTGAAAACCGTCAATTTTTGATGAATAGTGA
Source organism: Viscum album (assembly GCA_963277665.1). Lineage (NCBI taxonomy): Eukaryota > Viridiplantae > Streptophyta > Magnoliopsida > Santalales > Viscaceae > Viscum > Viscum album. Next base: position 74,681,708 of record OY728156.1, read on the forward strand.
AAACACTGGGTTACTATTTAAAAACCGACTTTTTATTTAAATGATTATTTATTTAAATTTATTTAATCTATAAATTGATACATAATACCTATACAAGTTCAATATAATTCATTGGAGTCATTTTATAATAATTTTAGATATATAAAAAATTTATTCAACTTTTCACCGTCTTTTACCCCCCTCCTAGGAGAGTTTGAAAATTTACATAAAACATAATTTTACCACTTATGTGAGTGGAATTTAGAAAATCTGATAGACACGGTTAATATCAAGAAGTAAAATTCTTTTTAATAAGATAAAAATAATATTTGGTGAATAGTAACCTTTTACTTTTATTTACCACGGTTAAAAGTAAATACGGTAATTAAGGGTAAAAATGGTGTTATTATCACCCTAACACATGTCCTAATTCTATTGGATAAGTTTAATTCGACCAAAAAACAACCTTAGGAAAATAATATGACCATTTAGGTCCACATGGATTAGATTAGAACATTTATTATTATTTTATTTAAAGAATAGTTACAATGGTTAAAATCAAAGTTTAATAACTAAAACATTTTTAATATAGGGTTATACATAAGATAAATTCGACTATAAATATTCATTATAAAGATACCAAGCTTTAAAACATAATGGTATTTTATTTATAATTTTTATACATTAAATTATTTAATTTATTTATGACACAATGATGATGCAGTAATTACCTTATTAAGGAAATATTAATATAATTGATATTATATATACCCATATAAATGTAAATTTACACTTTTTATGAATTACACTAATTTTATTGTTTAATATGACATGTTATTATTGATTTAATTAACTTTTTTTGAAATAATCATGCTGTTATGATTTCCACAAAAATCAATTACCAAATAGTGTCTAAATTGACATAAAATAGTTTTTTTTTAAAATATTATATTATTAATTGTTATTTTATTCCTAAAAATATAAGGTTCGTCCAAATGACATATATAAGGTTATATATATTAATAATGAAATTTTTTTGGTTTTTTTGTCTTGTTATAGTATGTTTATTAACCATATAGTGTAAGAAAACAAGAAGACATGGTAAAAGTAAAATTATTTAACTTAAAGTTAAATCTAAATGATAAGGTTAAAATAGAAACCTAAACTTGTCTAAAATCTATTGGTTGAGAGGATTTAGACCCATCCCCACCTTAGCTTCTAAATAAATCAATTTGGATCTATTAAAAACTGAATATAACTTTATTATAAAATAATATTTTAAGTTTTTTCTAAAGTGCCCCTCTCCTTCCTTATAAAAGGGAACCTCCTCCCTCTCTGCCTTACACCACATTGAGCCTTCAAGATAGGAAAAACCATACCAATTTCTCTTCTCCACTTCCCTATAAACATCCTAGATGTCCTGTTATTCTTCAATGACCATCTTTAGTGCCCTAAGAGGAGGTTTGGAAGAGGCACTTCAAAGAAGAGGTAATGTCTGTTACCGATTCTTTCAACTTTATTGCTTCTTCTTCTACTTCTTCATTGGTTGTTTCATTATTAAGTAATAATATCAGTATCACTAATATAATTATATGTTATTATAATTATGAAAAACCCCTATTTCACCTTCTATCCATCCTATGGAAAATGAAATCATCGCGCGTGCGTACGTACGAAATACCGTCTCCACACCGTGGTGTAATCTATTTTCCACCACCACCTTAATTGGATGGATATAATGGTGTAAATAATAACTATATATGACTATTGTAATGTGATATTGATTCTGAAATAGTATACATACACTTAAATAAAATTCCATGATCATGGGAATGTTATCATCGCTCATGCGTACGTACGGCCTACCGTCTCCACAATGTGATGCGACTCGTTCTACATGATCTTCATTGAATAATGATTATATAAATGAATTTAATGAACAAATATGATATATATTACACTAATACCATTATGTAAATGAGTTATCTATAACCTAAAAATAATAATAAGAATTTTTTCGAAAAAACATGCATAAGAACATAAAGCAATGAACACCCCAATAACAAGTAGCAATGAAATATTACTAATAAGAAGATAAGAATATGACCATATATGATATCATAATAGTGAGTATGATTATAGAATAAGTTAATGAAATTATTTAAATCATTATACATGAGTCTTGGACAATTACGAAGAAAATCGGACCTAAGGTAAGGGAAAATCCCGCAATCTCATTTTTATTTGAGATTGTTTATACTTCACAATTTATTGGGGAATATTTATCATCCACATACATTTTCCCTCAATATGTAATATTATTTCCATCCAACTACAATTGTTTAAATCCAATTTTACCCATTGGTGTGTTTTTAGTAAAATATATGAAAGGAATATCTTGTCGTTTTAGTACGAGGTACTTTTTTGACATTTCCAGCCAAAGTACGAGAAAAATGTTTTTTTATCTTATACGGCATGAATGGATTTTTATGATTTCATAGAACATTATATCCGTGAATCTTCCTTTAGAAGTTTTCAAGTTTATTTTTTATCAACTTCTATTAGTTTAAAATTTTATGCCATGTTATGAAAGTAAAATGTTTTTTAAGTAGAAAGGATATTTTCCTCAAGAATTGAGTTCAAGTGTTCTATCAAAATTATTTTCCATCTAAGATAATATAGGGTTCTATTTCTATCCCTATATTTAAATTGATTTGATTATGTTATGATGGAATTATTTTTATGATTTCCTTTTATCTTATATGGATTATGTTATGATGGCATGATGTTTAAAAATCCCATTTTTATTACATGGATTATGATTTGATGTATGATTTATGACCCTGTGGAACACATAAGAATGGTATAATTATGAGATAGGTAGGACCTATATCTCCCTCCAATGAATTTTGTAAATATTTATATCTCATGATATAGACATGGCTGGAATGGCAGGTTAATCCGGTTCAGTGATACAGGACTCAAACGAGGAGTGAACTCGGTTCAGAAATTGACTTCTTCCGCTAGGATAGTCTTGGTAATGAGTCTTGACTACTAAGAAATTATTCTCTATGATTATATGTGTATGCCACAAATTTTTATGTTATGATTATTGGGATTTACATTGCACTACCATGACTTATCTCATGTTATGATATTATCATATCTTTTGCAGGTTAAGATTTTCAAAATGTTATTTTTTTTATGAATATGATATGATTTATATTTCTTTTGTTTACCCTTACTAAGCATTTGAGCTCACCCTTTTGTATGTCTTCTTTTCCACAGGTCAAGAAGAAGGATATTAAATAAGATATTCCAAAAGGGACTCTAGATATGATAAAATAAAAGGGAGATAGTGTAGATGATTTATGAACTAGTTGTTTATGTTTCCCAGTTTCTAAAGACACTATACCTATACGGTCCTTTCATGGTTTTGTTATATGTTGTAATAAGTATGCTTAAATTCTAAAGTAATAACCATGTATGTAAAGTATGGGTCGTTATAATCATCATTCTAGGTGATTTTCCATCATGGAATTAAGAAAATGCATAAGGTATTGAAGGTGCAGTTTTGGTGGGATGGTTTGAAAAGGTATGTGGGCGGGTTCGTCTTGAGATGCTTGACTTGTCAGTAAGTCAAGGTATATCATCAGCATCTAGAAGGGATGTTATAGTATTTACATATCCTAGTGTGGAAATGGTAGTATATAACATTTTATTTCTTTATGGGTCTCCCATGAATGGTATGGAAACATGATTCCATATGGGTTACTATGAATCAGATCACAAAGTTGGCCCATTTAATCCCGATTCGTGAGTCTCATATAGTGGAGGATCTATCCAAAATCTATATCCAGGAGGTGGTAAAGAGTCATGGTGTTCCATTTTCGATTGTAATATATAGGGATCTGAGGTTCACATCTCGTTTTTAGAAATACTTGCAGCAATACCTTGGAACACAGTTGACAATGAGAATGACGTATCATCCTCAGACGGATGGCCAATCTGAGAGGACGATAAAAATCATGGAAGATATGTTAAGGGGTTCTGTAATATATTTTACTAGTTCCTGATATTACCACTTAACATTGGTGGATTTATCCTATAATAATAGTTATCAGGATTCGATACATAAGGCTCTGTTTGAAGCTTTGTATGGGCATCCTTATCATTCCCCACTATGTTGGTGGGAAACCGGAGAGACTTTGATGATCATACCGAGCCTTTTCCAAGAGACTATAGAGAAAATCAAGTAGATATGAAATAGTATAGAGAAAACTCAATGTCATAAAAAATCTTATAAGGACCATCATCGATGACTATTGTCATTCTTGGTGGGTGATCATGTGTTTTTGAGAATAACTCATAGGTCGGGACATTGTTGGTTTTGGAAGTAGGGTATGTTATCTCCAAGGTATACTGGGAATTTTTAGAGACATGAGCGGATTGGAGAGGTGTCTTATCATTTGGCATTTCCAAAATAGTTCAATGCATTGCACAATGTGTTTCATGTGCCACTGTTGAAAAAGTATCAAGCGGATTGTGACCATGTGATTCATTGGGATCGTCTTGAGCTAGAACCAGATGCTTCCTTGGTGCACATGCCAGTGAAGATTGTGTATTGGAAAGATAAAGTACTGAATGGTAAAATAATTGGTTTAGTTCATTTGTTTTCGGTAGCATGGTCAGATTCAAGAGAAGAATTGGGAGTGGGAGAAAGAGATGGTCGAGCAATGACCTAAGCTCTTTTGGCAAAGCATTGGTTCCATACTTTAAGAGGACGGAAAGTCTAATGGTGGGGAGAATGTATCACCCTATATTTGAGTCATGTAGCCTTTTTTATTCCTTTTTATATGTTTAAAATTCATGGGATTAGTTGGGAAGATGTTGGGAGAGTTTGGAATGGTTTTGTATAATTTTGGAGGCTTATCTAAGGGTTCATGGTTTGAGCACTGTTAGGGAAATCATGTGGGTTCCCCATGAAATTGTGTAGGGGGAGAAATTAGGCTTCGTACATCCTGTGCATAGTTTTCCAAACCATACGAGTCAACCGTGTGGACCCCTCTTCTCTAGACAGTGGCGTGCACACAATCATTGCACAATTTGAAAAATTGTGCGTACTAACCATGTGACAACATAATTATGAGGTTTTTAAATCTAGGATCCCTCGAGATTAACCTTTTTTACTTCAAATATTCTCCCACTTGAGCCTCACTCTTGATTTTAGGGTCTAAAAGGTTTGAGGTCCTATCCCACGTGTTTTAGAAGCCAACTTTTGGGGTCTCTTGGTGGATTGAAGCTGGTTATTCTCTAGTAAGTCTCTTCTCGTGGTTCTTTGTGGTTTCCTCTAGATCTACATCCATCTCTCTCCCTCTCTGTATTCTTGATCTACACTTTTTTTGTGTAGATCTAGAGTTTTTTTGCATTGGGTGTTGATATTATGTCTTATTGATGATGGGGAAGGATATCTAAAGCGATTTAGTAGAGCGTTCGCTTGATTTTTGGTGCGGTTGTTTGTGAGTCAAAATCTCCGGAACCCAAAAGGTATGTGACTTCTCCCTCGACTCCACTTGGTTAGAATTTTTGGATTGGGATGCGATTAATTTTTTTTCTGGAAAATAATTTTCATAAGGATGTGTGAGTGTTTTTGGAAACTCATTTTCTGGTGATTTGGGGATTTTAGGGAAAATGGGTTACTATTTCAAAAAGGGGCTTGTTGTGTGATTTTAAATTGTTGATTTTAAAATCGGTAGTGGTTGATTATGAATTTTTTTGTGAAAGATTATTTGTTCAATAACTATTTTTATTGAATTTTTTTTGGGCATAGAATTTTTTTTAAAAACAGTGATTTCAATTAATGGGTGATTTATTTAAGAGGATTGACATGTAATGGGAAAGGTTATTTGGATATTTTTTTGGCCTTGGTGTGTTATGCTTGGTTACGACTTGTTTATGTATTCTATGTAAAGTGGGTGAGAAGTAACAATATAAAAGTGAGTATGGATAGTGGATGGAAGGGATGCCATCAAGGGTAAGTGGATGGGAAGTAAAACTAAATTAGGAAGGAAGGAACGGGTTGGATGAAAGTGTTGCAGTGATCGTTATACCGGTTTTGGTTTGTGAAGCATTGTGTTGTGCTGGATTGTGTTGTGGCCATGTGAAGTGGTAATTAGTTGTGCTAATTTATGTGATAGTGATTTGGATTATGGAATGTTTGTGTCTTTCCCTTGTTTGACATGGCTTGGTAAGGATATATTAGGCTTGTGGTAAATGTTAAACAATTGAATGTTTTAGATAAATTGTTTTATACAAATGTGCTAACGATTTTATCCTAGTATCGTCTGTAGGAAAGTCATTTGGGAAAAAATACTATGTATTAGTACCCACCCCCTTCTTTGGCACTTAGGTAATTATGTGGATGTCGTATTCTGAGACATAGGTAAGAGTAAAGATTCTCAATTTTCAAGTAGTTTGGCATGAATCATGGATGATGTGTGGTGCCTACAGAACGGAGCTTGGTGTGGAGTTGTGGAGTGTATCTTATTTTATATTGGGTCTTTTTTAGTCTTCCACATAGTACTGCGATATTTTTTTGGTTGTAATGGGTTTTGGGGTGTATTTTGGAACAACATGGTTATCTTTTTTGAAATACATGGTTGGGTTTCTATGTCCACAAGAATCATATGGTATCGTTGGAAATGATTGGTTTGTATGGTTGTTATTTTTTAAAAGGAAAAATCAATACCCAACTATTCTGGAATCCCCTGGCATTTATTTCCAGCCTTTGGCATCTTGGGAATGTTTCTTAAGTAAAAGTTTAATTTTTTATCCCTCTCAAGACAATGAGATGGGGAAGGATGTTACACATAGTTTAATGTCCCTCTCCTTCCTCATTTTCTTGAGTAGGAAGTGAGATACTCTTTAGCCTTAGGCGATGTTCCCAAGGTTCCACAGGCTAGAAATAAATTTTGAGTACTTTAAGAACAATTGGGGAACTATTTCCCCTTAAAATAAAATTGACCAACCACACAAGGCTTTACCAACCAAAGTTAAATGATGCATGCACACAAGTTAATCCAAACAGTATCTAACCAAAAGACAACCAAACAACAAAACTCTTCCATAACCATTCCGAAAAATCAATAAAAATACATCCCAAAATCAAAGTATAAAGTTGGAGACTCTACAAGAAAACCTAAAGAAAACCATGAAACACTCCATGGCTCAGAACCAAGCACCATTATCCAAGAATCAATATGAACCTCTTGCTAAATGAGATGTTTTACCCTTACATGTGTCCCGGAAAATTGAATCTCTAAAAAACCAAGGTGCCAATGCAGGGGGTGGGTACCAATACATAGTAGGTTTTCCATAAATGAATTCCCTACACACTCCACAAGGATACAACCGATAAAACATTTATATAAAGAAATTTATAAAAAAACAACAAATTGTACAAAAATTTCAAGAAATCCAAACAGACCCTTACGAATCCATTTTTATCCAAAACCACACAATATATTGGAAATCCAAAAAACAGTCCATAAAACATCTTACCAGAACATATTATCAGACAATTTCATCTTGATTATACACAGGTATAATCAAACATATCTACAATGATTCATACACTCTACTCAGTGTGACAATCACAGTGGAATTTCCTATCCAATCTTGTTTACTACTTCCCAAACATGGTGGATAATTACACCCACTTATAATTGATGGTATCCCCTCTATCCACTATCAATCAAATTTTTATATTAGTTATCCCCACCAACTTCCCTCCACTATCAATATATGCAAAAAAATTATTTATCCAATAACAAGCATATACACCTGCTAAATCCACAACAATATGAAGACAACTATTTAACAACCAAATAATCCCTTAGGAATTCCTCTATGCCATATCATGCTTCAAAAAAGAAACCCATTTTATTGAAAACCATTATCAGAAACCATTTTCATAAATCAACCTAAGATACCAATTTTAAAATCAACATTTTAAAATCCGACCACAAAGAACATTTCACCGCAACAATAGATTTGACCCAAAAATCCACAAAGCATCACAAATGGGTGTCAACCAAGCTTCACACATCACAACATTATCAATTTAAAGAATAACCAATTAATTAGAAATACAATCATTTTATTTTTATCAAATGGAGTCGATAGAGATGTCACCTTACTTAGGGTTTTGGCAATGTCGACCCATGCACAAATACACACCCAATCTTGGTGAAAACTCCACAAAACTAACTTATATCCCCTTTCCTTACAACAATAAACCCAAATATCAACATTTTAGGAATCAAAAACCCTAGATCTTCATGTGACAATTGTAGATCTAGAAAACTGAGAGAGAGGGAGAACTAGATCTAAGGAAAACCTAAAAGAAACAAAGAGATAAGGCTTACTGGAAGACAATCACCTTCACTACACCTTCAAAACCCTTGGAATCGCATAAAAACGAGGGGGAGAGCCCATAAAACCCTTGATAATAAGAAATATTAGGTAGGGTTTATAAGGGATAAGTGAGGAGGGCTAAGGGAAATCCTGAGTGAACTCATAATTAAAACTCTAATTTTTATTGTCGCGCACAATTATCTCAGATGGTTAGTCAAATTGTGTGCTAACCAGGAACATGATACTACCCCAACAGCGACCACACACAGTTTAATCACATGGTAATATAGGCCATTCACAAACAGTGTGAAGTTTAACACCTCCACATTCATGGTTTTTTGAAAATCTTACACGGTTTCCCCTAACCATGCGCAAACGATGCTCCCTTTGAAATGAAACAAAATCATTCTAAAACCTTTCCAAAATCCCCCAAAAATTACCCAAGAAGTTTAAATTCATAGAAAATACATAAACAAAGGTTACATGCCTCAAACCAAGGGTGCTACATTCTCTCTACCCTTGGACTTTCCATCCCCAAAATGTAGAGAACCATCTCTTTTCTGGAAGAGATCAGGCCATTACTCGACCATCTTTTTCTCCCGCTCCCAAGTCTCTTACTAAATTTGACCATGTTTCCACAAAACCCTAAGTAGAATAATTATTTTAATACACAAGGAATTTTATTTCCTATCCATAATACTCACTAGCATGTTCAAGAATGAAACATCTAGATCTTGCTCAACAAGATACCATCGAATCGCAGGATCCAGATCCGGATAATACTTTTTCAACCAAGAACCATGGAATACATTATGCACTACACTAAACCATGGTAGAAAATCAAATTGATAATCCACCTCTCCAACCTTCTCAAGTATCCCAAAAGGTCCAATATACCTTGGAGATAACTTTCCCTTATTTATAAACTAACGATGTCCAAGCCTAGGTGATATTCTCAAAAATAGATGATCACCCACCTCGAATGACAACAGTCATCGAAGATTGTCTACATATGATTTATAATGACACGAAGCCATCTCCATTATCTTCCAGATCAACATGATATTCTATGTATTATCTTGTACAAGCCTTGTAACAACCAATGAAATATCACTTTTTCACCCAATAATTTTGAGAACGATGCAGAAGCCCATAAAATGCATCAAATAGATCCATATGTGTCGTGGATTGATAACTGTTATTGTAGGAGAACTCTACTAATGGAAAGTTCTCCTCCCATGAACCACCAAAATCTATTATACAATCTTTAAACATACATTCCCATGTTTTTATCAACCTCTTAGACTACCCATCCATCAGAGGATGATACACTATGATCATCCTCGACTAATACCCAAGGTCTTACTGCAAGGATTTATAGAAACAAGATGTGAACCTCATATCTTTATATGATATAATCAAAATTGGAACACCATTCATATTTACCACTTCACGTATATATAATTTGGACAGATCCTCCACCGTATGAGATTCAAATATTTGGATGAAATGGTCCAAATTTTTTAGTCGATCCATTATCATGCATATGTCATCGTGCTTTTTAACAATTCTTGGGAGACCAATAAAAAAATCCACCTCCATCTTTTCTCACTTCTAGAAATGTATAATTAAATATTGAAACATTCATTTCAGTAATTGATTCTTTTCCTTGACTTGCTTACAATTCAATAATTTCATAACTAACTTCACCACTTTCCTTTTCATACCAACCCACCAAAACCACGCTTTCAATGCATGATACATTTTAAGAATTATAGGATGGAAAAAGCATATGGAATGATGATAAGACCTAATAATTTACTCTTGAAAAGGCACTAGTACAAGCATCTGATTCGGAAAATAGAAAACTGAATTCCTATTCAGTTATCAGCAATCAATTGTCTCCCTATAATTAAGTTTTGACCTCATCACCATACATGGGGAATTGGACGCATGTGCCTCTTTAACCAAAACCACCAAACCAGTAACCAATTCCAATAGAAAGAAAAATTCTCAATCACCCCATTCCTCACATTCTAAACACATTTTGGCTATAACCAACATCAAATTCCACTACTTTACTACCTAGTTCACCACTAGAGCATATGAATTCTTACTTAATACATCTGCCACAGAATTTCCCTTACAGTGTGTCCACATTATGTTAAAGTTGAAATTTTTATAGATCCATCATCTATCTATTTTTCCTCAAGTTCAAATATATTTGTGAGAAAATATGCTTTATACTCTCATTATTGGTAAAGACCTTGAATTTATCACTGAAGATATTATGATTCCACATTTTGGAAGCATTAACCATAGTCTCCGACTCCAAATCATGAGTTGTAAAGTTATTTTCATCCATCCTCATCAACAGTGATCCATATGAAACTACATGATATTCTTACATGATAACACATCCCAGCCATGATCCACATTGATCACAATACAACAAGTACAATTTCCCTAGTTATGGAAAAAACGTGATTGGTGTCGATGTAGGGTGACCCTTTAGCTCTTCAAAATATTTCTGACACTTCTCATTCCACTGAAATAGAACATTATTCCTTGTAAATTTTTAATTGATGAGTCCAATCATGATAAGTCACAAAAAATGATGATAATAGCTAGCTAGACCATGGAAGCTAAATATATTGAAAACATTCTTCGGTGGTTTCCACAAAATAACAGACTCTATCTTTTCTGGATCAACTGAAACACACTTCTCAGAAATCACATGTCCATGAATACAAACATCTTATATCCAAAAATAACACTTTGACAATTTTTCATATAACCAATGATCATTCAAGATCCCTAACATTATCTCCAAGTGTTGGTTATGCTCCACACTTGACCTAGAAAACACCAATATATGATCAAAAAATACCACTACAGAAGAATCCTGGTATTTATAAAATATCTGATTCATCAATTCCATAAAAACTACAGGTGAATTTGTCAGACCAAACGGTATAACCACATATTCATAATATCCATATCTACTCATGAATGTTGTTTTTGGAATATATTTCTTCCACACCTGTAATTGATGATTTCCTGATCGCAAGTAAATTTTGGAGAACCACTGATCTCCCCTCAACTGGTCAAACAAATCATCAATTAAAGGGACTGTATATCTATTCTTTATAATAACCTGGTTAAGCTTATGATAATAAACACATATCCTTATAGTTACATCCTCCTTTTTAACAAACAAACTGGCACATCCCACAAAGATGTACAAGGCCAGATGAACCCTTTTTTTCTAACTCCTCCAACTACACTTTCAATTCCCTTAATTTTATTGGTGCTATTTGATAAAAAGAATGTGAGATTATACTGGTCCCCGAAAAAAGATCAACAATAATCTCCATTTCTATCATGTGTGAAATACCTGATAAATCTTTAGGAATGACATCCACAAACTAATCAACAACCTCTAGAAAAACATTCTGGTCAACTCCTTCCATTGATGCTCATGAAAACACCTCTAACTAATATGAGATAATTCCAATAGCTAGTACCAAAAAGCCTGTTGCAACTAGGTTTTTATTATTATCTCCTCTAAATAGATTATTGACACCATCCTTCACCATAAAACTAACCATTCATGCATAACATTCGATGTGGTACTTAAAAATTTCCAACCAATCCATTCCCAAGATTATATCATAAGCATCCATATCAATAACTGAGAAATAGAAAATCTACTCAACACCATCCACAACAATACAACATAATCTACATAGGAAGGCTCAACACGCTCTTTTACCTAGAAGAGTTTGTTGTTTTAAGACCTAAGGGGTCATTTCCATAGTTAAACCCATCAAAATAGAAGCACGAGAAACAATAAAAGAGTGTGAAGAAGATGTATCATACAATGCTCGCATCTATGTATAATTTAATACAATCATACCTTTCACCATGGATGGTCCTGAATGATTATCCATCACAACCAACTCATCATCAAACAACTTTTTCTGTGCCACACTCTACTCTTTATTTCCCTTCTGAGAAGTCATGGTATACCTTGAATTACTATGAATAACCTTACTCTATTGATGAGGGGTATGCATCTTCCCTTCCCTATCAAGGAATAGGATATCTCCATCCCTGGAGAAGTATCCTAAACACTTTACCTTAGATAATTATAACAATACCATGGATGGTTCCCCATCTTCTTACAATTATGACATGCTCGAGGTTGTGTTGTATAATCCCTCTTGATGGGGAAAGTGGAGCCACCCTGAAAACATCCATGATTACACTGAATATTTTGAGGAGTATTCACTGATCCTTCCATTGGATTTTGAGCCATACTTCTACAATGAAAATATGTATCCCCCTTCTGATAGATCATAGATTTAGAGTTCCCACTATTTTTTATGGGTACCGACATGCTTTCCCCACATTTAGCCCCAAATATATCACATTCAACCATTGTTTCTCTTTTCACCATTTTTTATAATATTTTATACATAACACCACTATTTTTGATTGAATTTCTTGCCTCAACACAGCTTTAAATATATGTTCCTTAAATTATTTACTACCCAACACCTCATCTTCAAACCTCATTATGTTTTAAAGCTTAGATTCATATTATTTTACCTAGTCTTTATCCTACTTTAAACAAAATAAATCCATTATGCACTGAATTATGAACATATTTGGGTAGAATTGTTTTTTAAAAAATTCCTCTAAACCCTCACATTTCATCCCTTGGTCCATTCCATCTTGGACTACCAAGTCCTACAATTAAAGGGAATGATCATCCAACATGTATTTTTCTATCTTTACTTTTAGATCCACCAGTGTTCCCATGAATTCAAATATCCTATTCATTCTGTTCAACCATTCCTCCACCTTTTCATGTTCTGAATCACCCCAAAAAATTGGGGAGTTATTCTTTTGAAACTAAACTTCATGATTCAGATTATTTGGATAATCCGGTTTATTCCCACTACCCCATTCATGGAAAGCTTTCACTATAATCTTCTCTAGCTGCTGGTTCACGTAAGACTCAGATGAAACCACATTTTTAGTAGACTCTTCCAGTTGGTCTCTATGAAACCTAACTTATTCCATTTTTATCAACACAAAAAAACCCACAAGTCTCACTCTCATAGAAATAAAAAAGGCTTAAATTTTTTAATTCAATTACATTGAAACTATCACAACATGGATTTCTAGAAGTTCAAATTTCCCATGTCGCACCACTTTTGAAAAATCCAAACATGTTTGAAAAATTGAACCATTTAAAAATACCACAAGTATCCACAATTTAAATTTCATCATATGAAAATAATTTCTAGATTTTTTACAAATCCATATATCTATAGAATAACATAAATCATTATTCTAGTGAAATATGAATCCTAGTGGGAATTCATTTCTACAATGTATCCCATGCTCATCTCAATGTCTACACCCTAACAATGAGATTTACAATGCCTGTAAATTTCTCCAAAACACTTGTGTACCCAACTCCTTGTTAACATAATGTTCATCATAAAAGGGTTAATTACATCCTTTTATTCTATAAATATCTTATTCTAAAAATTCTATGCCTTGCTACCATCCCAACTCATGGAATATACCAAAAAAAATTCCAACACCAAGACCAACAACTAACGGCAAGGAACCAAACAACTTGGAAATCAAGGACTGAAAAAACAGATAAAACTTGTAACATCCCACCCATTCCTCATTGGATTGAGAGGTCAACGAGATGCTACATGGACATAGGTGATGTTTCCATGGTGGAAAAAGATGGAAATAAATTTTGTGGGATTCAAGAACAATTGGGTAATAATTTATCCATTGATTGAATTCAACCAACCGAACAAGGCTTAACCAACCATAGGTACATGATGCATATCCCCAAGGTAAACTAAAAAATACCTCAATAAAAGGAAACCAAACAACCAAAATCTTCTTTTACCATTCCTAGAAACCAATAAAACTACATAAAAATAAGATAAAAAAATCAAAGTTCAAAGTGGATGACTCAACAAAAAAACCCAAGGGAACCCAGGACATGATCCATTCGCTCGACACCAAGCTCCATGATCCAAGAATCATGATGAAACTCTTGCAAAATGAGATTCTTTAACTTTACATGTGTCCCAAAAAATGATATATACAAAAGCACCAAGGTTCCAAAGAAGGGGGGTGAGTACAAATACTGAGTAGGATTTCCACAAATGAATTCCCTACACACTAAACTAGGATAAAAATATTTGAATATTTATATAAAGGAATTTATATAAAACCATAAATAAGGAAAAAATTTCTAGAAATCCAAAAACACCCTTAACAGAAAATTTTTACCCCAAAACCACACAATATAATGGGATTCCAACAAACAAAACTTAAACCATATTACCATCAAATATTAGCGTAAAAAATAATCTTGCTTAGACACACTCATAATTAAACATATCCATAATGTTTCACACATGTAACCCAATGAAACAGTCATGGTTGAATTTTCTTTTCAAACCTCTTTACTCCTTCCCAATGATAGTGGCACTTCATGACCACTTATATTTGATGGTGTCCCTTCCATCCACTATCCATCACCATGTTATAGTGGTAATAACCACCACTTCACACCACTATCAACATATGAATAAAATTCTTGAGCCAGTAAAAAGAATATACACCCGCTAAAGCCAAAACAATATGAAAACAACTATTTCATAGCTAAACAATCCATTAAAAATTATTGAATACAATATCACATTTAAATAAAGAAACCCCTTTTATTTAAGGCAATTTTCACAAAAACTATTCTTAAATCAACACATTATTCAAATTTTATAATCAATATTTTAAAATTCTTCCACAAAGAACATTTCACTTCATAACCTATTTCCCCAAAATTCCACTAATCGTCAAAAAATGGGTGTCAACCAAGCCTCTCACATCACAACATTATCAATTTCAGTGATAATACTTTAATTTTAAATTAAATAATTCCATTTCTATCAAATAGATTTGGGAGATAATCCACCTACCTTAGGGTTCTAGATAAGTTGACCCATGCCCAACGGTACACCCAATTCAGGTGAAAACTCCACAAAACCTCCATAGATTCCTTTTTATGAAATCAATAAATCCAAATATGAACATTTTGGGAAATAAAAACCCAATATATGCATTAAATGGGTGTATATATACATATGAGAGAGAGAGGGAGAACTAGATCTAAGGAATACCAAGAAGCAACCAAGAGAGAAGGCTTACTAGAAGAGAAGTTCTTTCACCGCACCTTGAAAACCCTTCTAATCATTTAGAAAATGATTGATAGAGCCCCTCCAACCCCTGATAACATCAAATCATGAGTAGGGTTCATATGGTATATTATACGAAGAGTTTAAGGAAAATCTAGAGTGAACATGAAATTAAAAATGAAATTTTCATTGTAGTGCACAGTCAGCATGCATGATTAGTCAACCCATTTACTAACAGTTCACATGATACTACCTCAACAAGGACCCATCAAGGTTTACTGACATAGCTAGAAAAACTATGCACAAACTATATGAATCCCGTTACCTTTAATTCCATGGTTTCTTGTAGATCCTGCACGGTTTCCCCTAACTTTGCTCAAACCTTTTTCCATTAGAAATGCCCCAAAACCATTACAAGCAATCCCAAAATTACCAAATACTTCACATTCATAAAAAGACATAAAAAATTTTACATAACAAAAACTAGGGGCTCTATACATAGTCACATAAGAAATTTTATTCTTAAAAATTGATGATAATCCTACCTTTCAATATTTGATTCTGGTTTTAATAATTTAATTCATCCAAAAGAGGCATAGGGATGAGAATTTTCAAACAATTAAATTCATAAAATTGGAAAATAAATATTTATATAATAACTAATAAATGATAAAAATTCCTTAACCTATGACATTATAGGGTTCAATCTACATTATCAATAGTCTATTTCATAATATAAAATTTTATGGTAATTTTTGTTACCTTGATAATGGTTCATAAGGATCTTGTGAATTTACTAAATCATATCTCCCAAGAGTGTAAAACTAGGTGTTTAAAAAGTCTTATTTATCTTGAACTATGTAATGATAGAGTAAAATCTAAATATTCTATTTTTTGGGTTGTTATCCCTATGTACAACTGTGTGAGAGACACATCGACTTGTATTATTTAATAGAGGATATATTTACTCAGAGACCACTTAGTCAATATTTTACCAAAATTTAGTGATTTTTATGATGTTTATTCTTATCTCTAATGTTTTTAATAGATGTTTCTAATCCAAATCCCCAAAAATAACTAGGCATTGCTCTGATACAAACAATCAAAACTCATATCATTCATTAAAATTACTTCATGATTTATAAAAAAAACACATAATTAAACAAAAATATATTGTGAGGCCTATAGTATTTATGTGATTAGGTATATAACAAAAAAAATTGAATCATAAGTTCAAATACATAAACTAAAACATCATAAACTTCACTAAAATTTCATTGATCTTCTAAAATTGCCTCGGATAACCTGGGGGAGTACGTAATAAAGGGGTGTGCTATAAAGCCCAAAAAGGGTATAAGCAAATAATAACATGATAAAAATAAAAGATGTGAGTTAATATGAATATCAATGTTGCATAATAGGTTTTAGTATTATAAATAAGAACATTGAAGGATGATAAAATTTAATAACATAAAGGTAAAAATGTAATGTGGAAACAACACAGAACTTAACATCATAAACAAAAGTCAATTCTAAACTTAAGAGAGGTTCCTTAACCTTCATAGGGTTCTTCTAAAAGATTGGGAGGATCTTATTAAGAGCTTTAGGTAACTATTTGAGGGATATTGAGAGTGAATGGTAGATTGAATTCAAGATCCATGGGGTTTTAGAGAAGAGTAATTGGATTTTTTGTGTGTATTTGTAGAACAAGAAGGGACAACTCTTTATTAATTACAAAAATTAGGATTTGAAATCTATATCAAAAATTAGCCCAAAACTCAAAAAATAAAATGGTTATTTCCTACAATTTATAAAAAATTGACATTTATTTCATTATTTTATAAGGAAAATAATAGGACACCTTAAAATAATACCCTTGGTGATGTGGAAGTGTGTCATGTTTATAAATAATTGATCATAGAACCTTAAAATATAATATAGTTTTTGGAGGATTCATTAAGGTTTTATAGAATTAATAAAATAAAATAAAATAACATTAATTTTAAAGGGATATATAATTTTGGTCATGGATACTATTTAAAGTATTTATTACATCATTTTTGAGTTTTTATAATTTCATAATACATACCATATAATTATACTATATTTAATTTTTACCCTAAACTATCTAACAAAATTATGATAAATTAAAAATTAGTTTAATTGGACTTGTTGATTTTAAAAATATTATTTATTTTAGAAAAATAACTCTCTAAATATGAGAATTTACACAATAAAATTCAAATAATAATTTATTTAAAATATTATTTTGGCAATAATAGTTTTCAGACAGTGGTGGAAATTACATTTGACTAAAAAAAATTATTATAATTTATATTAAATTAAAATTATTTAAAAACAATATTTTATTAAAATTTATTATGTTTTAAAAATTATTTATTTTATCAAATTGTTACATGATTGGAACTCTATATTTCTCAAAAAATAAAATTTGTGTTTCACCAAATCAAAGTCTAATATTTATCAATATTTATTATTTTTCAATTATAATGTACTAAATGATAAATATAATAACTATTTTATTAAAAATAAAAAAATTTAAAATCCATACTTTTTAGATCTAGATACGAATCTCATTATTGCATTCTAAAATTATCTCCATGTAAGGTGTATAATAGGATGATTTTATTGGGATGGTTTGGCAAACATAGTTTGGGCCATGATCTCTATGAGATTGAACATTACCCATAAATGGTTTATCTAATGATTCATTTGATTACTCTCATCTTGGTATTGGTCAAAGGGAAATCTCAGTGATGTTACATCCCTCCAAAGATCTGATAAATGGGATTCATGGGGTATAATCCTATAGATCGAGGTCATCACTTCCTATGTATGTCTCAATTGGAATTATCATAATCCTATATATATATATATCAATCATATGATCAATTTATAATGGATATACTATCAAGGATTATGATTTTTGATGGTCTTTTAAATATGAAAGTATTTAACTTATAAGGATGAAAAATAACACTAATATTGCATGTATTTTCTATAATTTCATGTCCTAATAAATCATTCACTCATATAAAAATGGAATTTAAATAAAAAATTACCAGGATATTGCATAAATATACACCCAATGGTTTAAGTATGAGGCATGTAAAAATAAAGTTGGTTTGCAAGGGTTAACTCATGTCGAAACTGTTTTAGTTATATTGGAAGTTATTCCCAATTTTTAGAGTCAATGCTCTATAAAATATAGTATTCAACCCATTTCTGTGAAACCCAAACAATTTATTTATTTAAAATATTTTAACATACCCTTAGTGGGTTTAAATCATAGGAAAAACATTCAAACAATTCCCTATGTTGTTCAATTTGAGTATATAAGGGTTCAATTATATAGGTTTTCATTTCCAAGGTACAGATGTATTGTTTCATATAAGTTAAAATTGCCACACCATTTATATAAAATCAATTACTAACCATTGTGATTTATTAAGAAGAAAATCATTCTATTAAATTAACTTTTAAGGAGTTTTTTACTCACTCAAATGCTATTAAGATTGACCTACAAGGATTGAGTAAAGCATATAAGGATTTAGTCATGTTGGAATCCATTCCCAATTCATAAGGGTATAAGACATTATATGTTTTAATTATAATCCCATTTAAATAAAATCCATATGTAATCACTATTATTTGATAAAAATAAATCAAATTTCCTTAACATTAAATATTTCATTTTGGTTAATTCATTAATTTCTTTAAATCTAATTCATCTCTTTAATTAACTTCAGGTTGGTTCAGTGGAATTAAACCATCAAAATATAAAGGAAAAACCCTTTTTTATTCAAATACATTATTTAACCAACCTTATACCACAGTTATAAAAATTCTAGTGACCACATAAACAATAAATACATGTATACAAAGAAATAAATAAGGAACGTAATTTATAAAACATGCATGACATGTAATTTTAATGATATATACATATTTGTGTTCCTATAATGATATATGAACCCATTTCTTCTATTATTATATTAATATAAGAGATAAATAATGTAATTTTTATCCATAATAAGGATTAAAAATAGTCACTGAATCTGAAATAACAATCAATTTTAATAATGAGTAATAGGGAAAATAATCCCAACCCTGGAAACTTTATCCTTCCCCTTTGTGTGAGTTGGAAATTCTAGGAAATTATTTTTTTACCCTATTTTGACACATTTCTAGTATCTTTTCTACAATCCCAAAATTGTTAGAAAAAAGAGAAAATAGCTCTGATACCACTTTATGACATTCTGATCACATTTCACTCATAAGTTACCAAATACATGGGTCCACATGATGTTAAAAACCCCTCCTCATATTTCAAATATTTCTTAATTGTAGTGATGGTTGGAAGGTAGTATAGTAGGGATACTGTATCCTATAAATCAGTACTAAAAACAGTGGAGGAATAAATAAATTGAATTAAACATATAGTGTATAATAGTTAACTAATAACTCAAAAAGTTGAATTAAAATCTAATCATGAATGATAATGACATACTACATGTATAAGGCATCCCAAACTAATAACAGGTAACACCTACAAAAGTATATATAGATAACATAATAAATAAATAAAATTCCAAATACTATAAGGTAGTCCAAGTACATTATTGGTCCACTATCCCATGCTAAGTCCTACCTCTAAATAAATAACAAAAAAGAGGCACGATCTAATGTCGTGACATATAACCATGCGATCATCTCTAATACCAAGCGGTTTCATGAAATGGATTTCAGTAAAACTTAGTATGACAATAATATATAAGCCGAAAACATTATAGTATGTGAGTATAAAACATGACCATGTGAAGTATATAAATAAGGAAAGTAGTAATGTGGTTGTGAAATAGATAATACCACTTGCTTCTACTTAAGAAATTATCTAT
This sequence comes from Viscum album, assembly GCA_963277665.1. Lineage (NCBI taxonomy): Eukaryota > Viridiplantae > Streptophyta > Magnoliopsida > Santalales > Viscaceae > Viscum > Viscum album. The sequence continues at coordinate 74,702,262 of OY728156.1, forward strand.
GATCATAATTATAGTTATGTAAGAATAGGAATTGTGGATATAATCCAATGAGTCTATGTATTAATTTCTAGGTGAAGTTATAAAAATAGTTCTAGGCATACTACCATATGGAACAAAGTGAATCCAAGGCTCTAAATGAGATTTTTGAAAAATTCCATGGTAATCATAGGATATACTTGATTGGAGTCCTAGGTGGTAATATAAGGTAGGTTGTTTCCAAATATGTTAATATAAATCATGGGATCTCATCTTAGTCATTCTAAAATTATTAAAATTTCAAGTGAATCATCAGCATCATTCCAAGGAATCAAAAAATATTATACATTGACTAAATCAAAGGCATGATTACCCCTTTATCCTCTATATAAAATAATCATGCAATGTCTATAGGGTTCACACATTAAGTTCATCATTGGAATCTAAGTCATTCCCATGTAATTCCTTAGAATTAAAATAAACCTTCTCAATATTTAAACAGTTCTCAAAGGTGATAATTAAAAAGAACAACTAAAATAGGTAGTCCTTTCAGACTCAAGGAATTATCTTAAAATTATACCAACTTTAATTAATTATAACTCAATTTATTCCATGTACACGTTACATAAATTTTCTCTTTTAAAAATTGTATCACAATTTACCAACAGTAATAATTTAATTTAAAAACAGTAAGGTACCAGAGTGGTAAGCCTTATATAAAGTCATAAGAAAAATGATCATATGAGTTGATAATTAATTTTATCTTTTTATTTATATTACCCTCCAATAAAATAACCTTGGATCATACATTAATTCACGACATCATATGGTCCATTTAAGAGTTTCCTTATTTAACATATTTGTCAATAAATCCATGAAAGGTTGTTTTCTTTCTATGGAAAAAGTTAAAAATGGATTTCATCTTATTAAATACAAACACACATTATGATGTGTTTTGGAATTATAAAATGTATGTTTAACATACTATTTTATATGAAATATCCCTCAGTGGTGGTCTAAGTTGAGGTTGTGAACATCTAATAGTATAAGGAAGGAATGTACTATATCTAGGTTGAGATTTGGGTGAAAAATATAAAGAATATTAAATTTAGGTTATGTTATTTGAATTAATGATGTGTGGCACAAAACAAATATGTTATAAATTTTATTAAATTTAGGTAGACTCATATATAAAACCTTACTTATGTTTATGAATATTTACTCATCCAGTATCATCCCTTGATTCAAGATAGAGTGGAATAAAATGAAGAACTAGAAAAACACATAAAATTATGTCATAACCCACATAAATGATTTTTGGGAAACAAGAATAAAATACAATATTAATTTATTCTAGAGGATTGATATACATACAAAGATATCTTTATTGAAAACGAAATCATTCAATTCAGCTAAGAAAAATAGGAGATCTCCCATGGAGGAAGAAAGATTAAGGTGGGTGTATGAAGGAGAGAATGTTAAGTGAAAGAAGAAAAAATGTGTAGAAACATTACATGGAAATAGAGTTAAAATGATAATTTTTACCATTTTAAATAATCTCAAAGTTTGATCACACTGTTAGATAAATTTTGAGCCAATCATAAAGACTCATTGTCTAAAGAATCCCTCACCACACATAGTTACAATGCATGGTTTAAAAAATTGTGCACTAATAATATTTTCCCATCTACACGTATTCAAAAAAATTCACAGTTAGATGAAGCACCTCACATTTCCTAAACATACTATGTGACTAAAAAATAGGCCACATGGTTTTGGGGTGAACGGTTATCACTCAGCTTGCACTAACAATTCACCCTAGTCTCTTTCTCCTAAAACTGATGTTTTGAACACCAAAAATCATTATTCTTATCAAGGATCTTGAAAACCTCTAAGGCCTCAAAATACATCCTAATACAATAAATTTAGGTTCCCCAACTCTTGTAATTACATTTTAATTACTGGTTTTAAAAATTAGGTTTTCACCATTTTGAAAATTCAAATTACCATGGAATCTCAACACATACAAAAAACGAGATCACGTATGGTAGTGGAAACACATAGGGAAGTTGTACTAGAGGAGTAGGTTGGTTGAGGTAATGTTGTGGTATAATCTTGGATTCTTTTTAGATATTCCTAAATATTTATTTTTTCCTTATTTATTTTATATAGATCTATTGCATGTGCAGATCTATGACTGGTTATACTGTATGGTGTATTCCATATTTTTATAGAATGTGTTGATGTAATTATTGTTATTACTTCATAATTTTTTGTTCCATTGTTACTCTGATTAAATTTTCCTCTATTTCATACAATTTTTTATTAGAAACTGATGGAATATTCTCCCCATAATAACACATAGTTCTTTTCCACGAGTCGATGAACTCTTGTGTACGGGGAGGCATGCATGGGGTCAAGTGACACTTTCGATCAAGCCCAGTGACTCGGTTTGGGGTGATAAAAAAATTGTATCAAAGGTATTTATTTTTCTTTTTTCTATATATCTAGTAATGGTGGAAAAATGACCAGATATGTTTAGGACATAGAAAGAAAATAGTGTCAAGGAGTAGTTTTCCCAAGTACGAGTGAGAGGATAAGTTACTAGAGTTGAGATTGCTATTTGGTTTAAAATTCATCCACTAAAATATTTCACATAAAGTTATTCACATGTTTTTTATGTTATGATTTATTGAATTTTATCTTGGATTGATTAGTATGAGTGGTTGAGCTCAAGATTAATAGATAGGAAGATATGTTACTTTAGCATATAATTGTTACATGTGTTTGATATAAATTGAGCATATTATAAACCATTTTATATGTTATTATTTTTATTGAGAGGATTTTTGTGATATAAACATAATCCTTTTTAGGTTTTAGATTTAATTTATTTGATATTTTTTGGAATAAATTTTGTGTTTGACCCATCTAAATGTATTTGAAATGGATAAATTCACTTAAAAAAGTCCATATTGATAATCATTTGTTACCATCGATTACTTTCATTATTGTTTCCAAAACCAAAGTATTTACAAATATGTTTTCAAGTAAATTGTTTTACAAGATATTTTTTATTGGTATTTTTAAAATATGTGTGTTGTAAAAAGGAATTTAAGAATGCTAATTGGTTGTGGTAAATTTTTATTGTCCTTTTTAAAATTGAATTTTGGTTTTGAAATGTTATTTCACCTAAGTTAATCCATGAATTGGTGGAGTTTGGTTTTTATGAAATTGTTTTAAATGAATAAAATTTTAGGTTTTTATCAAAGTTGCTTAAAAAATTGGATTTTAATGCATATGGTTTCCAAATGTGTTTGATGGCAGAATATAAAAAAAATTAGTAGAAAATGTGGTTGAAATGGGATTATCAAATTATGTAAATGGATCAACAATCTATAATTTTGATATGTCCATTTGGAACTTTTAAAAATATATTTTCATAATATTATTGTGATACCATATTGAATCCATCTTTTTTAATGTGATTGATGTGAATTATAGTTTGAGATCATGGTTAATATTATTGTATTTAGAAAGAGTGTAGATGTTACAATTGTAAAGGTTTATAGATAAATTCCATTTGAGAATGGGATAACAATTTGTTGAATAAAATTTCTTAGAACTTTCATTAGTAGTGAACCCTCAAAAGGGGTGTGTAATATTATGATTTTTCAATGTGAGGAATTTGTATCTCTCTCTAAGATGAGTAGAGTGATGTTATAAAAATTAGGTGGTTGTGTAAGACATGAGTGAGATACAAACCCCTTTATTGGTATAGTTAGTGGGGTGGTTTTTTAGTAGATACTCATTGGTTTGATGAGATAGTTTGTGTTGTAACATTGGACCATCGAGATACAGATCTAGATGTGAGACTCAGGCTAGTAGAAGTGTAAAGAATATTTTTTTCACTAGGATTCCATTGGTTCTGTATTAGTTTGTAGGAAAAATGTTTTTGAAAGCCTTTTGAGGCATGTGAGATAGTTGTTCGCCTTACCCTGTGTGTAAATTGAGTGGGGGTATTCTAAGATTAGGTTGGTATTGGTGTGTGGCCATGGTTGTAGATAACATAAGTGTTGATGATAGATCAGTATGGGATCGAGCAATTGGATTTTTCATGTAATGTCGTGGTTATAAAGAGTGTACCCAATTAGACTATTGAGGCCTTGGAATTAGTTCAATGATGAGTTTTGAAAAAATAAAATCCCCCAGTAGTTGAGGTTCTACTTCTTATTGTGGTTCAAGGTGTAAACCAATTGTTTATTCCATGAAGGGGACTTATGGAAAGATTCTTAATAATGTTAGTATAGGGTAATTTGTAAGGTTAATATTTTCATTTGGACTGGGAGGTGAAAGATTGGCCTTCAATATAGAGAAGACAATAGTTTGTTCCTTGGAGTGGCAGAAAATGGGTGAGACAAGGTGGTATAAAAGAGATATAAGAGGTGTAGCACATCAAGATAATGTTGTGATACTTTATGAGATTTTAATTATAATATTAAAGAAACCATGGGTTTTTAATAGTGTCATTGTATAATGTAATTTGGGTGATTTGGTTGATGTTGGTGAGAAACCCTTGCTTTAAATATTTCTAGAATGTTACGTGTTGTTGGACGTGTCTCTAATGAGTATCACCCAATAGAACTAACCTGAGATTGAACATCTTGAGAATATCCTGATTTATTTATGGTCTATTTACCAAGAGTGATGTGGTATCATTGTTTTTAGTTTCTATTGAACTTTTTATAGGTTTGTGGGTGATTTTGGAGTGTCTGATTTGTTTCCCATTAACTTGTAGCTTAGTAGTTTTACATGCTGGAAACATAGTGGTTTTGGTGCTATCTTACAAAGAGAATGTGAAGCATCTATTGTGGGGAATTTTTTATTTAATATGGTTTAAAGGAAGGCTTTCAATAACATTTTCTTGGGAGATCATGATGCTTATTGGTTTCTATGTGGGAGGAGAATTGTTTAGCACTATGTGCACTCTGGAAGTGTGTGTTAGCAATTAAGAGAAATTGCGGTGTTTGATTGGCCTGATGGATAATGGTTTTTGTTTCTATATAGTGGTTTCTGTGTTTTTTTAGTGTTGAATACCACAGATAACCTAATATTTAAATTATTTTTTGATATATCAGAAATTAAAGACCTTTAATTATCACCATAGGTTGAGATTTGCAAGTCTGGTGGGATTGTCAGAGTGGCACTATCGAAGCTTGGTTGTATTTTGTGAAATCGGAGGAGATCATCAAATATTTTTTAAGTGTTGAGGTTGGATAGGTGGATAATATTTTCATTGAATCAAAAATGAAGGGGTGAATTTTTATTTCTGATGTAATAATATATTTAATGGTCTAGTGATGCTAGTGGTTGTGACAAATGAGTCTTTCAATTGAGGATTGGAGGATTATTTGTATGGAATACTGAAATTCTTCCATGATGTATGTTTTTGAGGATTATCTAACAAGTTTATAGCATCGAAACATGATTTAAAAATTATGTTACACCTTTTTGTGGTGTGATCTATGATCAACTCACATATGGAGATAATTTTACCACATCAAAGGCCACTAGGTGTGGTGGTGAAAGCTGCATTTGGGAATCCATTGTGGGTTCTGTGCTTAACAAGATGTTTTGAAAATCCATGTAATAGTCATCTATGATGAAAGAATAACATACTATTTATTGTATGTACTCTTTGAGTTGTTATATTGGGTTTCAGTTTTGTAATCCTATTTCTGAGACACCAAAGTACTTTTGGCTCTCATATTTTTGCTGATAGTGGGGTAATATTCATACTTGATATTCATACTAATAATGTTATGAACACATTTTAGGAATTTAATGTGGATTAACCTTGCCCTAGGAATAGATAATTTGGTTTGGGAAAGTTTGTAAGTGGTCAGAATGAATTGGTAACTAATAAATAAATATGTGATGGTATGAAATAGTTGTGAACAATAATGAAATAGTGACACGTACCTCTAGATAGAGGTCAATGTCATTAAGTGAGATTGATAATGGGAGAAAATGTGATTAATCACTTGATACATGGGATTAATCATGTGAAAAATATGTAAAAATGTATTTTAGGGCATCAACACTTGGTAAATAAGAAAAGTTAGTATCATGGATCATGGTAATGAGTGTAATCAATTGTAGGTTATAGATAGTTGATTTGTTTGAGAGGCAACCAGTGCATGTCATTGGCCAAAATGAGGAAAGTGATATGAGATTAGGCACTTATTTAAACTAGATAGTGTTTTATCATGGATTTGTTCAAGAAGAAACTTGGTTCTTTAAATTAGATGGTTAGGCTCAGTGTCATGAGTTGATTAAAGAAGACCTATAATGGACTTCTTGAAGACGAGAATTTATTAGAGGGGAAGATTTGTAACAACCTTAAATTTCATGGTATGTTGTGATTTAGTTTTTTTCATATATTATTTGAATTTTTTTATTATTTGATTTGTTTTTGGGGTGTTAATTGGTATATATTTTTTAGTTTTAGGAAATAAGTCTTAAAACAATAACATTGGAGCTTCTAGAGGCCAACCCAACAACCATTAGAGCTCCATCAATTAGATGATAGTTATAATAGAGGCTCTTTTTTCATGTGTGGATCAGTGGATATAAAATGGAATAGCATTGGGTATTTGGTGGAAAGTGGATGTTACCTAGGCTCTTCATGGAGCTATAAGAATGCCTTTTAGTATTCACTGGCTTGCTGGGGGAGCCCAAATGGATTTTCAATTGGGGGGACCCCATCATTTAATCATTTAATCCCTATTTGATATATACCTACCCTTTCTTGAACCTATTTTATCCAAAATTAATATTTAGTCTCTTATAGGGTGAATTTAGATACCTTCTTCTTATATATCCATTATTTGATGATCTGATCAATCCAATATCCTCCAAAAGTTAAATCTAAGATGACACGACCTAAAAATCCTATTTTTACTTGGTATAAATCATAAATATGTTTTTTCATGGCCAGATATATGGATTTTAATATGTTCTAATACACAATTATTGGATCGATAAATGATTAGAGATAGATTTATTGAGGAATGTTATATCTCTCTCTCTTAATTATATATAAATCCATTGTGAGTGTGGTTCTCTTTCCGTAAGTATAATCAGATTCTACCCTTGTCATGTTCTTCTTCCTGGATTGTAACACTAGAATCTCCATGTGATAATTTGGGGATGGATCTAGGGATTTATGGTGTGAGGTATTGATCTAGATGAATATTATTATCTTTTTTTGTTAATTCAATTAAGTTAAAATTCTACACTATTTAATTCATTTTTATGAAATTGGATGTTATAAAATGCATGTGGGTTCTTGTGTGACCTATGAGATGCTTTCATAATATTACTTGTATGTGAGTGTTTGGGTGTGTCCTATGTGATTCCATCATAACATTATTCTCATGTGGGTGTGGGTTTGTGTCCCATGAGACACTTTCTTGATATTATTAGAATGTGGGTGGGTGAGTGGGTGGGTGTGTGTGTGTGGCCCATGAGACCTCTCTTGATATCACATTCTTGTGCCCTGATATGGTTTTCCCCATATGTTAATGTGTGTATTTCCTATAAAAACTCTACATAAAATATCATGATGAACAAGTTGTTCTAAAATTCCAAGTTTGCTCATTAGAGGGGATCATGATGAGATGATTCATATTCTATGGATATATGTGGTAGGATAGTGAGCATTAAAACTTGTCACATTCAGAAAATGTGGGAATGAAAATGTGAAATCAAAAGAGGTACATTATATGAAATGTTCAGTAATTTATAATGATTGTGATCATCCATTCAGCTGATTGGAAATATAATGATTCAATCATGTTAGGTCTATGTATCCTCATGAGAAAGTGAAAAAAAGTGGTTGTAATTTGTCAAACGACCTAGACAACTACTGCAAAATGATGGAACATAAATTTCCATTAAAAGAGTGTATGGAATGTCAATATATGACATTATAATAATTTATCATGTCAATTTATGGAAAATATGCATGATTTAGTCATTAAATGAGTACTTATTATTTTCCATCTCGCATGCTTCTGAAATCGATAGAGTTGGATTTTTTTGATATCTTGGTCTCCACACAATGACTTGACACATGATTTTTTATTTTTGAATTTTTTTAGTAAAATAGAAATAAATATTATATTATATTGAAATTATGGTAATGATGTATCTATTGTGCTCCACTCCATTTATACCCACTCAATACATGGAAATCTTGGTGTACATGAATAATCCTTTGATATGGATTTTAGATGAGGGATGTGGCCTTACATAGGGAAGTTGTACCAAAGGACGAGGTTGGATCAGGAGGCATTGGGATAAACCTATAAATACTTTTCAAATATTCCTGATAATTTATTTTTTCTATATTATTTTATATAGATACTCCCCTAATAGAGATCTATGACTTGTTTTACTATGTGTTTTTTGTATATTTTAATATCGTGGGTTGATATTTTTATTATTAAATTTTTTCGGAATTTTTTGTTCCGTTGTTCCTATAATTATTATTTTCTTTATTGTATACTATTATTGATATTTGTTACCAATGAAATATTATCTACATGATTTCATTTAGTCCCACACCACTAGTTGGTAGACTTTTTCATATGAGGATGTGTGCATGAGGTCATGTGACACTCCATCCCAAACCTCATGATTTGGGTATGGGTGTTACAATAGTGATCTTTGATATAATTTTATAGAACTGTTTAAGTACGTGGTAAAACCAACCGAAAAAAAGAATGTACCATAAGTTAATGGATTATTATGACATTATATAGCTATAATATCATTTTTATATAGAAATAATGATGTAATTTATATTTTATTGAAGTGATATATCATAATTTATGAAAATTATAAGAATAGGAAATCAGTATAAAAATATTACACAATACGAATAATTTTTTCCCTCTTAACATGTTTTCTTTAAATGATTGAATTTATAATGATCATTTATTACTCATATTATTAATATTATTTTATTTTTGAATTAAAAAAATATCATTATTTTTATAAATATAATATTTGGCCATTAAACTCATTCTTATGACTATCAATGAAAGGGGTGATAAAAATGAAATGCATGGTTTCATGGACATGGTAATCTACATATACATGAACGATGCCCTTGTTTTTCATAGAAAGGGAGGGTATAAAAATTAAATAATAATTAAATAATAATTTTAATTATGTTATAATTGTTATATTTTTTTATTAAATAAATACTTTGGACCATCAAGGTAAATATTTTGTGAAAAATAGAACTCATCATTCGTAGAGGTGCTAGTCTACACAAAGGAATAACGACATTTTAATTTTTGAAATGGTTTGGGATGGTGTTAGAAAATGACATTCCATAAGAATAATAAAATTTTATTATATCAATAAAATTAAGTTTTTTTTTAATTTCATACATTTATTAGATTTTGAATTGGAATACTAAAAAGGAGAGTTTAAGGATTGATTATTTCTCATGTTGAGAATTTGAACTATCTCCTCAAATTATTCTTGAAAATGAAGGGAATCATATAACCTCTAAATTAAAGGGGATTAAAAAATTGAAAATTAATTCTAATATATTTAAATTAGTTAGTGTTTCAATAAAATATTCAATTATAAGTGTATAATTGAAAGTTTGTAAGTTATCTCCTTTCGTAAGTGGATGAAAATGGGATTTTTATAAATAACCATCACATATAAATGATTCCATGAAAAAATTTAAGGGAAAATATCTCCAAAATTGGTCCATAATCGAGTGTATATGGGTTCAAGTTGCGGGAGGCTCAAAAATTAATTTTTATACATGTTTTAAAAATGATTAAATTTTTTACAACTATATTTTTACACTTTAAAATTGTGGTTTTTACCTTGGTAACAAGTTTTTACCTAAGTAATTATTTTGTATTCCTAAAAGTAAAATGGACCCCAATAAATATTATGTTTCTACTAATTAAAAATATAAAATACATTTTATTAAATAAAATATATATATGATAGAATAATTATTTTTAACATTAACCAATATAATTTGTAAAACCCCATTTTTATGAAATTTGTATTTTAAATTTTAAATTTTATGGGAGGTTAAAATTATACAATAACATTAATTTCATGATATAAGTTATTTTATAATAAAAATGTAAAATTTATTTTCCTTTAATATAAATCCAAGACAAAATTTTACTAAAAAATATTCACTTAAAAGAGAAGACCAAAACTATTTATTTTAGGGGGCAATATCAATTCTGTTTATAAAATGTTAAACATAGGTTTTACGAATCCATTAATTTATTTTTAAAATGCATAATTATACTCCATAAATAATACTTTGACCAATGAAATTTTATTTTATGTATTTATATTATACTTATAGATATATCCATAAATATAGTGATTTTAATAAAATTATAACTTTCACTTTTAACATAAAAATAAACTATTTCATTCAAGTATCCAAAAAAATTATTTTAAGATAATATTTTTATTATATATTCAATAGTGAAGTCAATTATTTCAAATTTAAATTTTAAAATATTAAAATTTAAATTTTATGTTAAAAAATAAAAATATAATGAAAATTGTTTTTGTAGGAAATATCTTTTAAAATATTATGTGTTCACATTATCATTTATTATCCACTAGCAATTAACATAGTGTTAATGTATTTGTAATATCATAAATATATTTTATCCATAATATATTTTGATTCCTAAAATATGAAAATAAATTTTAAAATATTAAGTGTTTGCATTCTCATTTCCTATCCATTAGAGATTAAATTAGTGTTAATATATTCTTCATATCAATAATATATTTTATCTGTAATATATTTGGTTTAAAAAAACATATAAGCTATTAGTTATAATAACAATACTTTCTAAAGCATCAAATTATCTTATTTGTTATTTATCTACAATAATTGAATTTTATGAATTCCTTAATATTATTAATGTCCATTATTTTATTTCTAAATATTTTTCAAATTCAATTACCTCTATATTTACATTCTAATTTTTCATCATAATTTTAATGGTTTTTAATGTTCTATTGTTCATTTCGGTTCAGTATTTCATGTGTCATAATCTATTGAACAAATTAATCTAACTATGAAAATATATGGCCTTAAATATCATGGTATTACAACTATTTTCTTAGTCATCAAGCTAATATTGCAAGTGTATTTATATGTACATGACATGGAAAGTGATAAATCTTCGTACTAATATATTATAAGTATAGTAAGACCTTTTCTTGTGAGCACTATAACCAAAATCGATGTCCATGTTGGCATCGTATCCATTGAATTTGGTGACCAACTGGTTAAGTTCAACATTTTTCAATCCATGTAATACATTTAAGAGAACCAGTCTTCCTAATTTATCTATGATTATGAAAAATCTTTTGAGATTGAAAAAAACCATGATCCTTTTATCTTGTCTATTTCCAATGATAATATAGATTGTGAAATTTGTGTCCTCATTAACAAAGTGATAAATAGTTAGGCTGAAATTGAAATAAAATTTCCAAAATCAATTGAAGATTATGAATTTGAAAACTCACTTAATTATCATATAAAATCTAATATTTATTTCAATATTTTACATTGTAATGGAAAAATAATAATTAAAAATAATTAGAATTCCTTCTCATATTATGAAGCTTCTTAGCCTCTAAATAAATAAATATAATGAGATCAATCCTTTTCTTGTACACATTAAGTATGAATTCTTCTTACATGATCACTCTTAACTAGTCATTATCTCATTTTCACTTACTAAAATAAAAGAAACAATAATTCTCCATATCTCAGAGGAAAAAAATTCTTTATATTGGACTCTAGATGATATACCTTGTATCAATAATTATATATGAATTAATTATATAAATATAGAGTAATATTTCAAACCTATTAAGAAACCTCAAATAAAAATAAATACAATCATACATGTGGTTGTAAGGGAATGAATTACAAGTCTTTACACTGCAAGTATTGTATACCCTATTTTTCTTAGTGAGTGGGTTAGACCAATTCAAGTGGTGTATCAAAAATATTGAATAACTATCTTCACTAATGATTAGGGAGAAGTGGTTCCAACTCGAGTGAAAAAAGTGGATTTTTAATTGATTATCAAAAATTGACTGCAGAAAAAATAAAATACCATCAATCACATTCATTCAACAAAAAAATGATATACTGATTAGAAAAAATTTACATTGTTTTTTTCTTTATGGATACACTATCTATTTCAAAATTCAAATTTCACTTCAGGACCAATAAAACATTACTCTTCCATACCCCTTTTTTCAGGAACCATCCTAGGTCAACCTCGAACAAGACAACTAAACCGATCAATGGCAGGGCCCAAAGGGAATTTCCAATCCCCACAGGCTAGAAACTAGTTTGTTCCCTCATTATAGTAGAAAATGGAATGATTTTTTTCCAAATATATACAATGAAACAAAAAATGGAATGAAAGGGATAACCTAATACACATTTATAAAAACGGAACTGATCCTCGTGTATACAACAAAATGTGAAGTAAAATTGAACGATACAAATAAAATGAATAGAAATCATGACCAACTAACTCCATGTGACCCCATTGGTCACTCTCCAAATCAATAATCACACTTTTCCCAAAGTGATCAGACTCATGTTGAAACCTACACAAGGGCTAAAAATAGAAAAAAATAGGCGTGAGTATTAAAACTCAGTAGGCTAGCCTGATAATCTATTCCCTATTCACATACATTAAAATAAAAGAAACATCAATTTCGTGTTTGAACTAAAATATATAAAATATGGTTTTCTAAATTATTACTCAAAACATTGTACAACCCATTGCCCTTATTTATTTCCAAAACTAGATTCATTCAACTAGTGTGACAAAAGAATTTTCAAGGGGAGAGTGATGTTTAAATTATCATATTATTACAAGAGGATAAAAAAATTTCATTTGAAAACCAATTTCATAACCCTTATCAGATCCATCCCACAAATTTACATGAAAAAAATACACCAGAAGGTGTAATAGTAATCACACAACAAGGGAAATGTAAATGTACATACAAGCATCATATTCATCACTACAAGCATCTGAAAGCCAATTAAACTTGGGTGAACCTAGGATATCAAGAATAATCTAGATGAAACTAATACATGAGGCATAATCCTCATTGAAATGTCACACATGATGAAATAAAAACACTCAATACACTTGGAAATCCTTTCTCAGATAGATCGAGAGAAAATCCCATAGCAATAAACCCAATATATTCACCTACTATCTGCCACGGGTCAGTACCATAACCTACCAGCGCAACAATCATTCTTAGAGTACTCTCTCAATATTCCAGGTTCCCATGTATCAGTTTTCTAATGGGGGAAATTCAACTGACTCCATCCAAGCATACAATCATAAAATATATATAATAATAAATTACAATATACATCACCCTAAGTCACTCCAATGATCGATCTCATGCCATTAATAAAAAAACATAAAGATTCCAACCCGAGGAACTCAAATAATGGATCACAAGGATTACTTATTAAGTAAATCCCATCCATTATATACATACAGGCATGTCATGAGAAACATCCACATGATGTTTTCATAATAAACAATTTCACCATTTTTCACATTGTTTCCAAATGATCCATAAAGCGTTTCTCAAAACTAAAATTTTCCAAATAAAAAAATTTTAATTTTAATAAATAGTTGTATACACACTATCTATAGTAGAAAACTTATTTCATAAATCCCTTAATATATTCAGGTTACACATCCAAATCATGACCATTTTTATATGGATTCCAAACGGTCTATTTTCCGGCAACTCAGGCCAAAACATGCTTACCATTAAAATAAAATTGTTTATAAAACCAAATCTAGTTTATACATACATAAAGGGACCCCAAAATAGAATTTTTCATTCAGAAAATGTATTTATAAATCCAAATAAGTCATTTTAAATCCTTTTAGGCACATAAAATCCAAGCATGTAATTTATCGAACACATGGAATACACTTTTTATCAAAACAAATTATTTTAAGCACTTGAAAAGGGATAAAATACCATTTTCAAGACATAAATTTATTAATTCTACTGAAACATGTTAAAAATACCCAAAACTAGGTTCTAAACATATAAAACTAGGTGAAAAAGATATTGAAACATTTAAACAAACACTTTGTGTGCACTTTTATAACAAAACAACGTTAGTTTTCACAAAATGAGGCTTTATCAATGATGCTTCACACAAAGAAAATAATAAAAAGGCTGAAAAACTATACTAAACATATATATCATATGTGAACAGTGAAAAATTATGAAACCTAAATTATAAAGGCATGTGAAAGGGTTATCATACCTCGAATCCATGGCGGAATAAAAACACACACCTGATATCACCATCTGAGGGTTTATAAACCATAAAACTATGAACACCCACCCCAAACAAATAAAAACCCCATAAAAAATCATGGGATAACATAATCCTAGGTCTAGAATGACCAGGGGAAAAGATAAAACCAATAAATAATGGAAGGAGGAGGAAGATCGAAGTGAAAGGAGAAGGAATCTCCCATTGGAAACTAGAAAACAATTCATCTTCACTTAGATCCGCACCCATCTAAGAGAGGTAATGGATTGAAACTCCTTGTAGAGGCAACATAGGTATAGATTAAACTGGTGAAGAATATTTAATGGGAAACAATTAAATAAATAATGATTTATGAATGAGAAAAATTACCTTTGGAAAATTTGAATGATTTGAGAAACATTGGGATGATTATCCCTAATCTGTGACTAAGACAATCTCCAAAGAAGGAAAATGGAACATGGGGGTGCGGCTAGGAGTCGTAGGCAATTGTGAGAGGGATAATCACCAAAAATTATAAAAAATGAATAATATATAAAATAAACAAATTATTTTTTTAAACTGTAAATGCGCCCATTTGATAACCCAATACCTAGATAAATAACCTTAATTCACCATGCTTATGAATTCTTATGGGGTTCAAAATTTTATGGTGGTATGAATATGTAAATTGAGTCCCAATGGAAATTGTAATTGTTAGTAAATTATTAAAAACAAAGTAGTTATAAATGAAATAAAAATTTCTTTTAAATTTTGAAATGGGCTAATGGTTTGGCCCAAATCATGAAGTAACCACCCTTTCTCCAAAAACTCCCAAACAAGAAATGGGAAACCCAAAGTAATATGATTAGAAATAGATGTCACTTAAAACATCAATGTTAATATCACCCAAAACCTAAAAAAGGACTGATATTTCCAATGAACCAAATCAAAACAATGACATGAAAAATGGGCGTGACAATTCTCCCCACTATTAAAGATTTCCACCTCCAAAAATCCATAAAACATTCCAACTAAAAGCTCAATACCTAAGGATTATATATAAACATGGTCCATCCACTCAATACAAGGACATATTATCCACCATCAATGTAACATAAGCCTCTTTCTCAAAAAAAAACCAACTCACAACCACTTCTTGAGAATCAATGGAAAGATCAAGCCACCGCCACCACAACCAAGCCAAGAACCATATTGTTGGGCCTCCTCCAAATGAACCCAATGATCACCCAAATAAAATTTCACTCATAATATCCAATGTATTCAGGGGAGGCAAAAATGTGCTCTCCACCATTAAATCAAAACTATCAGCTAAAAAATCCTTAATGGAAAGATCTTCGAGACCTGTAGTGGGTCTCCCCACCATTATGAGGCCAACTATAAATGAACAAAGAAGAATTCAACATGAACTAAAATTGGGCCTCACCCATAGAGGCCGACCAAAAATCTATCACAACATACATTAAGCACAATTTTAAGAGGGTTACAACATGAATATTTATATCACCCCCTCCCTAACGAAGTGGACAATAACTAGTCCAACACTTTCCGAACGAATAAAAACTCCCACTACGTGGGGTGGGGAGGGAAGGATACCCAATAGTTGGTCCACTAAAACTACAAAAGAAATAGATGAACGACCCAAAACTCTCCACCTATAAATAGATAAAACCAAGACTACACATGATTCACATTAGCGGTCCACAAAGGGACATTGATCGAAACTCACATCCGAACGAGAATAACCATAGACACTATGTTGGAGATAAGTCCACCATGAACTTTGTGAATAAAAGAAATGAAAAATCACAATGGTGAAAAAAGAAAAAAAAACATATAAACGAACTTACCACAACGGTGATGGAAGGATATTAGTCAAGCTCTCCACACTACTGGTGATTTCTTGACTGTGTGAAATGCTTCACTCTGAGGCCTAAGGCTGGATACCTGATGTTTGAAGCATATGTTGTGCCGCAACCAGCAGTTATGGATCACAACACCCCGTGAAACTGACTTTCTCAACAACACACCTTCATCTAAATAGGAACTCATAGATACAAGCCACCATTCTCTCTCACTCTGAATGAGGAGAAAAATAGACAAGTAATACAGTGAAACACAAAAATATCACCAAACATAACTGCTACATCCAAAATATTTATCACAATATGGAAAAAATTTAAAGCAATCCCAAATAGCTCTCTATTCCATCAAACGAGTTGAGGAATCATTCGAAGTAGTGTATTTAATGTTTTAAATGAATTCTTAGGCTGGTAAACTAGAATTATTGCCAACAAAGAACCATCTATGGCCATGTCACACCATCCAACACATCTTTAGAAACCCACTGAGCATTTCTCCAAAACTATTCCACCAATGAGATCCCATATCAAGACACAACAATAGTATGAATTCCATATCACAATTAATCATACCGAATAAACAAAACTTATAAGATATAGGAAAAACCATCCACATATCTGTTAGTCTATAACAAACACAAAAAAAATCATCTTAAAACACTTTTTAATAACAAACCAACTTTGTGGATTTTCCCATTAACCAATGGTGTTTCATCAAGTCCCACTCATATTCACATTTTGGTGCCACCCCGGGCACCCAAACACAATTACATACCATCCATTAATCCATATATCTATAAAACCATGCATGTGAGAACACATGAAAACACCAAAGGAAAAAGTTAAATAATCATCCCACCAAAAATAATTATGTAACTTCCAAAGGAACATTACCCGAAAAATCAAAATCAATTTTCATATTTCACAAAAAAATATCACTTGATCAAGAAACATTTGATTAAAAAACCCATCCATTTCATTTAATAGAACTACCAAAACCAACCATTCTATTATAAATATCCCTTCCTCCATTTTAAATAATTTAGTAAGGACTCTTTTCATAATCCGACAACCACAAAGGCTAAAACCCCTTTCCAGATAAACACTAGCCACTCAAAACAAAATTTC
Source organism: Viscum album (assembly GCA_963277665.1). NCBI lineage: Eukaryota > Viridiplantae > Streptophyta > Magnoliopsida > Santalales > Viscaceae > Viscum > Viscum album. Next base: position 74,719,662 of record OY728156.1, read on the forward strand.
CAAAACCAATTAATCATATTCAAACACTTTTCAATATCCTAAAACACCCCATTTAAAACAATGTTCAGAATCAATTTAACATAATGGAATCCTTTCAAACATTTCATTTTAATAAACCATATGTTTAGATTAAGGAAATTCAATCCCACTAAATCATTTCCTCTTTATCCCCAATTGTTTTTTCACAAAACCCAACATACCAAAACCATTATCATATTAAATTATGAAAAACCACTTCCAAAATTACCAAACAAGTATTTTCAAAACAAAATTCATAATTAAATAATGTTCTAAGATACCCACAAAAAGGAACTAGTGATGGTGGGTGACATGGCCTTATGGTTGGTGGTCGTATGTCAAAACAACCACAAACACAAAGATCCTTATTAGGAAAATCCCTCGAATCCACATGGATTTCTAGGCCCTCTGTGCTCATGAAGTCTATTAGTCCAACTCACCCTATTTTATCCAAATCCTCAAACAATCCTTAAGAACCAAAGAAACTAATAAAATCGAACGTCCCATGGACACCCGAGGATCAAAACGAGAAAGAGTTCGTGAAACTCTTCCCAAAACTACATCTAAATTTCTAAAAATACTACATCATCTACAATTAAATACCCAAAATAAAAAGGGTTCTCTAAAAATCATGGTATTATAAGAGTCGACCTGCTCTGAAGCCATTTTTTAACGAACCAGCCTCCGTCGACCCCAAACCGGGAACCCTAACCGATCCATAGCATGGCCCGAAGGGTGTTATTGATCCTAATGGTCTGGAAAATTGTGCTGGGAATCATTACAGTAGACAAGGGAATGATGTTTCTTAATTTAAAACAATAAAAAAAATTGCGGAATGAAATGGACAGCCCAATACACATTTATAAAAACTGAATTGATCATCTTGTATACAACAAAGAATGAAGTAAAACTGAATAATACAACTAAAATGACCAGAACTGATGACCAACTAACTCCACGTGAATCCACTTGTCACTCTCGAACACAACGATCACACATCATTCAAGGCGATCGAACTCAAGTTGATACCTACACAATGGCTAAAAATAGAAATGAACTATAGGTGTGTGTATTAAAACTTAGTAGGCTAGTCCAAAAATATATTCTCAATGCACATCATTTAAAATAGAAGAAACATAAATTTTAATTTTTAACTACAATATATAAAATTAAGGTTTTCTACATGATTACTCAAAAAAAGTACAACCCATTTCCCTTATTCATTTCCAAAACTAGATTCGTTCAACTAGTGTGCCAATAGCATTTTCAAGGCGAACGTGATGTTTACATTATAATAATTTTAATAGAGGATAAAACAATTTCATTTAAAACCCATTTTCATTATCCTTATCAAAACCGACCTACCAAATTCTAGGAAAAAGAATACATAAGAAGGAAGAAACAGAAGTCACCCAACAAGGGCAGTGTAAATGTACATACAAGAATCATATTCATCACTACAAGCAACTGAAATCCAAATAGACATGGGTGAACCTAGGAGATCAAGAATAATATAGAGGACACCAATACATATGACCTAATACCCATTGAATTTTCACACATGATGAAATAAAAATGCTCAGCATGCTCAGAAATCCTTTCTCAGGACGGCCGAGGGAAAATCTCATTGCAATAATCCCAATATATCCGCTTATTATGGGCCACTAGTCAGTACCATAACCTCACAGTGCGGCAATAATTATTAAAATATTCTCTCAATATGAAAGTTTTTTATATCTAAAGTATCTAATGGGTTTGAGACAACTTATTCCATCCTAGCATCCAATCACAACATATATATATTAATAAAACACAATAGACATCACCTTGAGTCAACCCAAGGACCAGTCTCATGCCATTAATAAAAAGAACCTAAAGTGTCCAACATGAGGAACTATAATAATGTATCACAAGGATTTCTCAGTATGTAAGTCCCATTCTTTATATATATACAATCATAGCATGATAAACATCTACAAGAGGTTTTCATAATAAACAATTTCACTATTTTTCACAATATTGTCAAATGGGCCTTAAAGCATTTCTCAAAACTAACATTTTCAAAAGGTACAAATTTCAATTTTAATAAGGATGTGTATACACACAATTTACAATAGTAAAAAAATTTCATAAATACCTTAAAACATTCAGGTTACACATCCAAATCACAACAATTTTTATAGGGATTCCAAATGGGCCATTTTTCGACAACTCGGGCCAAAACATGCTTACCACCAAAAACCCATTTGTTTATAAAACCAAAATTAATTTGTAAAATCCAAAAAAGGACCCCCAAAATAAATTTTCCCATACATAAAATGTACTTATAAATCCAAAATTTCAATTTAAATCACTATAGGCACATAAAACCTAACCAGGCAATTTACAAAACATGTGGCATGTACTTTTTATCAAAACAACTTATTTTATGAACTTGAAAAGGGATAAAATAAAATTTTTCATGACAAAATTTTATTAAAGATACTCAAACATGTTAAAAATACCCAAAACCATGTTCTAGACATCACAAACTAGGTGCGAAAGACAATGGAACATTTAAACAAACACTTGGTGTGCACTTTCATAACAAATCAACATTACTTTTCAAAAAAACAAGGCTTAAACAACCATTTTTACCCCATGAAAATTTTGAAAATAATAAAAAAAATACTAAAGATATATATCTAGTGTGAAAATAAATAAATTGATCAAAAATAAATTATAAAGGCAAGTGAAATGGTAATTCTGCCTCAAATCGTTGGCAGAATGGAAAGACAAACATGATATCACCATCTGAGGGTTTACAAACCATAAACCAATGAACACCATCCCCAAATGAACAAAAAACCCATAAAAAATAATTGGTAACATAACCATAGGTATTTCATGACTTGGAGACAATCATAAACCAAGAAATATTGGAAGGATGATGAAGAGGGAGGAGAAAGGAGAAGGAATCTCACCTTAGAAACCTGAAAACTCTTCATCTTCACTGGGATACGCACCCTTAAAGAAAATGGAATGGGTTGAAACTACTTATATATTCTATTTAGGTCTTGAAGAACCAGGGTAAGAATAGTTGGGGGAAAAATTAAATAAAAAGTTATTTATGAATGAGACAAATTATCTTTGGGAAATCAAGATGATATGATAAACATTGGGATGTTTTTCCCTAATTTGAGACTAAGATGAGATCCAAATAGTGGAAATAGAACATGGGGGTGATCATTGGGTTCTTATGATCTTTTGGGAGGTGTAACCACCAAAAATTAAAAAAAATGAATAATACATGAAAGAAACAAATTATTTTTTTAATAGAAATGGGCCCATGAGAAGGCATAATACCTAAATAAATAACATAATCTCACCATGCTTATGAATTTTTAATGGTTCCAAGAGAATATGGTGGTTTGAATATGTCATGTTAGGAAAAGTGAGGTGCATAATGGGTGAAAAATGTTGAAAACCAAAGGTGTAATAAAATAAACAAAATTTTCTTTTAAATCGGGAAATGGGCTCATAGTTTAGACCAAATCATGAAGTAACCACCCTTTCTCCAAAAACTCTCAAACAAGCAACGGGGAACCCAAAGTATGATGATTAGATATATATGGAACTTGAAAATAGAAAATTCATATCACACAAAACCCAATATAAGGATCATGATTTCCAATAAACCAGATCAAAACAATGACATGAAAATTTGGGTGTGACACCATTAGAATATAAATATATAAAATAATTACTTTGAGCCTTTAAATTCTCCGGTTACAATGCAGTTGTTACAGATGATAATATTTTCTAAATTCATTAAAAATTTCATAGAGGTTTTCATGGTTGATTTTACCATATGTGCTGATTCATTTACTAAAAGTTAACATTTTTATTGATTTTGAAAAAAGCAATGTACACAAGATACCAAAAAACACATCAGGATGGTAAAAAATATTGCAAGACCATCACATCATTAATAACAAACATCATCCCCTCACTAGTAAAGGAACCCGGGTTAATTAAGAAGTACATACAATGATTTGAGGTTTCCATAGATGCCAAATAATCTGCAACCATGTTACCCTCCCACCATGTGTGAGAGACCTCAATATAGTTTCCTATGAGAATTTTACATTTTCGAATGATGTATTCAATATTCCATGGATTACTACCTTTTACTGTCAGTTCTTTAAAAAGATACATATAATCTTTCTCCACCATCTTCAAAAGAATATTCCTTTGGTTTCATATTTCCATACCCTCCAGCAGCTCCTGAGCTTCTGCATGCAACACATCACCTCCTCCATTTGTAGCCGAAAATGCTTAAACTAATGACCCCTCCTAGTTCTTGATAACACCACCCCTATGCATATCTTCCCTTTTTAAATACCCATTTATATTTAACTTGATCCCCTGCCTAAGAAGCGATCGTCTTACCCATCGTCCCTGATTTGTAATTACTGCTTGATTGACGCATGAGAGTCTTGGAAATATAGAAATCACTGAGGGTGCAGATTTAATGTCTGGACTTAATCGAACAAAATCAAAAAGCATGTTTTTCATTTTAAAAATCATACTGGTCTGAGATCCCCAAGAATTTTTGTGAAATTCCACATTCTTGGCCTTCTATAAAAACCATCTTCCCACGATGAGGATGACTGTCCTAGCATTCCTCTCCGCCCCGCGCACGCCATCTCCTTCAAACCAAAAACTGATAAAATTCTCCAACACCTCATCAGACCCGTCCCAGCCAAGGAATATTCCGAAGTCCGGTCAAATCCCTCTCATACATCCAATAACCACTCTTTTTTAATGATATTATATAAATGATTTATTACAAACTAATTATAAAAAATTTGGATTATAATGTTTTAATAATTTTACCTTGGGATTTTGGATATTCTTGAAAAATAAAATCCTATTATTGATTACTGGATAATAATTAATATTTCTTGAAATTCTATAATTTTTGGCCCCAAATCCACATTTTAAATGTTTTCGTTTCTCACTCTAAAGTTACCATAGTATTCCCCCATAGTGAATTTTTAGGACTTTAGTGTTTTTATAAATAATTATAAAGAATAAATTGATAAAAAAGTGTATCAAAATTAATTTTTTTACAAGAAAATATTCTTTTGGAAAATGGGTAGAAATGGTAATTAAGAGATGTGTTGATGAAGAGTAACAATCCTCTATTTTATTATTTTTCTTCTCATTTCCCAAATATTTCCACTATACACCACAAAAGAACCTATCAAAAGGTATTGGATTCAATATTATCCTTGAATTTACACATTTAGGTCTTATAGAATTTCTATCAATCATGTCCTATATACAAAATATTGGGAACAACCTATAAAATAAATAAGATTCCAAAAAAAAATTAACCATATATGATTTTTTTTGATGATTTGGGTATCAATTTCATTATCCCTTTTCATCCTCGTAATGAATTCACGTATATTATTTTTATTATTAATGATGTTCCTAGGTTAGTAGACTCTAAACCTACTAGAAAATATGATTCTCATACTGTGGTTTAGTTCTTCAAACCACACATCTTCCATAGATTTGAAGCTCCATGTTCCTTGGTGAGTGACATATGAACCCATTTTTTTAATTTAACCAGAGATAATTTTTTTAAAAAATAGTGGTTATTTTTCAAAATATCTATTACTTATCAACCCCAAATAATTTATTAGTTTAACTTTTAAATAAGGATATTAAAAGAGTGTGTTAGAAAATTTTTAGTCCTAGATGAAATGATTTTCCAGAAAAACATGGTGAAGCACCTTGGGAATGTTGAATCATCTAGAAAACACCCATTAAGATTTTGACACTTCGGGTTGATTTTTCTAAAGCATGCTACTTACTGATTGAAATTCCACATATTTCACTTTGTGAAGTAAAAAATAAGATATTTTGATTATGTAAAAGAATGTAATGAGTGGTTACCAAAATATTATGAGTTAGAGGGTACTAATTTTTTTACTATGATTATTCCAATATATTCAATGAAAATATGGAATGGTAATACATGATTCAGAGTTTCTCGGCTTCAGCCAAGGGGATCTGTACTATTTATATGTTATCAATGAACTCTTCAATGCAGTCACCTTTTAGTTATGTTTTGGGTATCTTCATCATTTATGAATCATTAGAAAATTATATTGGGGAGAATATGACTTTTCAAGTTTATAAATTATACCTACTAGGTTTTTAGTGGGATTCCATGGACCTTTATTCTTGTGGTTTTTCCAACCATAAATGTCACGACCCGTCCTCGGGGCCCGTGCCGTGACTACCCCAAGCCCGCCTTCCATAGGCCAGGGGCTGGAGACTAGCACCAAGGCGTAATTCCCGGTAAAAAGGGAAGACAATGCCTTTGTAAAGTAAACAAGCACTACAGAGCAAGCAAGTATAAATAAACACTAAGTAAAAACAGGGTACAACAGTAAGTGCGGAAAAATGTTTGGGCTAGAATACAAACCCAAACTGAAAGTAAAGTACAACTGGAAAGGGAAAACATCAACTGAAAGTAAAGCCACAGCCTCGAGCCGTCCACTGGAAGTCCCACCTGAAGGGTGGGTACAGATAGCCTCCATAGCTCCCTGGGTCCATCCGTCCGCTCCGTGTACGTCCCGCCCAATGGTCCACCTCCAGGTACCGACCTGCTCCTCGTGCCTCAACCATGATATGCGCTATCCGTCGTCTGCAACCAACACAATGTAGTGTGGGAATAGCCCATGCAGGGGTGAGTATAAGCTACTCAGTAGCGACCCCGAGACCCTCGAAGGTCTCCCAGAATCCACAAAGGATAATCCACAAAGGAAAGATACAATCACAATGTAACATCCGACTATACTTAGTGTATGCCTATACAAATACTTAAGTCATCAATTCCAGTTTGCTCTAACCTCCGAGCCAAAGTTCGATCACATCCACACAGGAAATCACAACCCGATCCACACATGAAAGCATAACATAAACCACATAGGAAATCAAGTCAAGATTTAGCTCACACAGGTATACTTCTTCGTATGACAATAGAGATGATCAGATATAGCCACTGATTCATCTAAGTCGTCGGACCCACAAAGGATCGATAGGTACTAACCCCTGAAATGACTCACAAAGGATCTGACCCACACAGGATCGATAGGTAAATAACCCCTGCAATGACCCACAAAGGATTTGACCCACACAAGATCGATAGGTAACTAAACCCCGCAATGACCCACAAAGGATCTGAACCACAGAGGATCGATAGGTAACTAACCCCCGCAATGACCCACACATGATCAGACCCACACAGGATCTGTAGGTGATGTCCCACACAGGACCGCTGAGCGCTGACCCACACAAGGTCTGACCCACACAGGATCGGTAGCACTGATCCACGTAGGATCGCTGAGTGATGTAGTCGTCGCCACCGAATCCACGGAGGATTTCTGCACAATCATCGTCGTAGTCGCAACTAGCTCTAGAGTTCCCGCACACAGTAATCTCGTTTGGGAGGGTCCGATCCACGAGCCAAAGGGCTGATACATCAAATGACACGTAGTCCGAAGTTGATGTATCCAAATGTTCCATATCGTCAACAGGAACTTAACGTCACAGACGGTGCGTCAATCGGACGCTCGGTCTGGGAGTTATTGGCTTTTTCGTCCAAGGGGCCCGGTTGGTTTTTAAGTTAAAACCAACATGACCGTACTCCAACTACGTCCAAACCTCGATCAGAGTAATCCAAAAGGACCGTCTTACTTAGAGGAATCCAAAAAAGTTGATGGCACGTCAATCGGACATCCGGAGCTCAAGTTATAAGTGTTTCTACTCCGAGGGGCCGGTTGGTTTCGTGGACGAACCAACCTAGCCAAACCCAAACATCTCCAAAACCCTGAATGTAATATACCGAAATGACCGTCTCCATCAAAGGATCTCTACGCAACTGACGGTGTGTCGATCAGAGTCCCGTAGCTCAAGGTATGGGAAATAGACCGAAATAGGATAGGTATTAGGGGGTTCGGGCCCGGTTCGACCCGGCCCGATACCCCCTGGGTCTGCCCGAACTGGGGCGACCCGACCTGGGTCCAGGTCCGGCCCGCTGGGGCGCGGCCCGGCCCGACCGGCGCGGCCCGGCCTGGCGGTCTGGCCGGGCGGCTCGGCCCGGCGCGCTGGCGCTAGCCAAGCGGCCGCACAGAAGGGGGGAACTGCCCTCACTGGATGAAACCGCGGCCCTGAGTGGGGGCGCCTCTTGCCAACAGATGTGGCTGGTTACTGCATCCATCATCCTCCAGTCCTGCACGGTCGCGGGACTCCCGGCCTTCCGCCGCGGCTTCATCCGCGGTGGCTCTCCATGGCAGCGCGCCGGCGGGTTGCTCTGCGGACCACCGGACGAGCTCCGGTGGTCGTATTTGCCTGCCGTCTTCGCCAACGGCCCTCCCGGGACTGGTTCTTCACTGAGAAGACCTCACAATGCCAGTGTGGCCTGCTTCATTGTCGCCCACCGATCCGCACACCAAGAATGAATGGATGGTGGGTTCGGACTTGTTCGTTGGTCCGCACCCACCACGTTAGTGGTTTTAAAAGTCTTCTGAAAAAATTTTAAGCATACTCCGTGGGTATAAATCACAACGATTTAATTGACTCAAACCCCTACCTCATCGACTTCGTTAACCGAGGATTCGTCGCGGAAAAGCACGTCGCGGAAGAAGGCGTTGCGGAAGGGGGATCGTCGTGTCGTGGAAGGAGCATCGTGGAAGAAGCGTTGTGGAAGAAGGAACATCATGTCGCGCCGTCAATCTCCGAGGATCCGGAGTTCTTCACGTTCTTCACGTTCTTCGCGTTCTTCGTCGAGGAGGAAGAACTTCAGAAGCCTGAGAATTATCCCTAGCCTCTCAACACCACCAGTCTAATAAAAATAAGAGTTGTCTTATTTTTATTCCACAAGCCTTGCGTTTTAAAATTCAAAAACGAAAGAAAAAGTTAAGTGAATAAATTGCAACGCTTAAATTTCCACATTAATGAGTCGTTTCTTAACCCGAATAAACACATGAGTTGACTTCATTAAAAGGGGGGGTGCGGGTGCGTTACTTAGAAGAAAAGAAACGATGGGGCTCGTGTGGGCCCCACCTCACAAATATCCTACCAAGTGGGTAGGATATTGTGGGTCCCACAACATCCACTTAACTTTAGTTAATCAAAATAAAATAAAAACTGGTTGCTCCACTTTTATTTTATTTCTAACTTAACCCCAAAAATTAAAAACCACACCAGAGCAAACGCAACTCCGGATAAGGTGTTTCTAAGCAATTACCGGGGCTGAGATTCCATCGGTGCCCTCAGAATTTGATTCCGAGCACCGGTTCAAAATTTAGAAAAACCCGCTCGTTCATTCACTGAACGTACCCGAGCTAAACTTCGGAAAAATATTCTGGGCACACCGGGCCTTGGAATCAGGTGCCGTCAGAAACTGCGTTCTTGTAAAATCCCAATTAAAATTAAGAATAAAATATTCCTTCAATTTTTAGGGTCTTTACATCACTCCCACCTCAGGGATTTACATCCCCATAAAGATACATCATAAACTAGGGAAACAAATGTGGGTACTGAGCATGCATCTGGGCCTCCCGCTCACAAGTGCTCTCCTAGAGGTTCTCGTGCTGCCATCTGATTCGCACTAGAGGAATCGACAGTCCACGTAGGACCCGCTCCTGTCGATCCTCAATCTCCACCGGGACCTCTGAAAAGTCTCCCCATCATCAACTTCCACCTCCCCATGGTCAATGATATGCGTCGGGTCGTGCACGTATCTCCTCATCTGGGATACGTGGAAGGCATCGTGCACCCGGTGCAACTGAGGTGGTAGATCCAGGTGATAATCCACCTCGCCAATCCTGCTGAGGACTCGGAAAGGTTCGATGAAGTGCTGAGATAACTTGTCGCCTAGGCTAAATATCCGTAATCCACGTCGAGGTGAGACCTGCAAGAAGACGTGGTCTCCATCCTCTAACTCTAGTGGCATCCGTCTCCTGTCAGCAGAAGACTTCTACTGGCTCTGAGCTGTCCTCATCCGCTCCTGGATGACCTGGACCTTCTCTATTGTGGCCTGGACCATCTCTGGTCCCACAAATGCTGACTCCCCAGGGTCTTTCCAGCATAGAGGAGATCTTCAAGGTCGGTCGTACAACGCCTCGAATAGTGCCATCCCGATGGTGGAGTGGTAGCTGTTGTTGTAGGCAAACTTCACCAAGGGTAGGTGGTCCTCCCATCTGCGACCAAAGTCGATGACAAATGCACGGAGCATGTCCTCGAGAGTCTGAATTGTCCTCTCCATCTAACCATCCGTCTGAGGGTGAAAGGTGGTGCTCAGACGTAGTTGTGTCCCGAACGCCTCCTGCAACCCTTTCCAATGCTGAGAAGTAAAGCGATCATCTCGATCGGAGACGATAGATGATGTCACACTGTGAAGCCGTACAATCTCCTGAACATAAAGACGTCCCAATATCTCCACTAATCCCTGCTCTCTGATGGGTAAGAAGTGAGCCGACTTGGTGAGTCGGTCGACAATCACCCAAATGGAGTCGTGACCCCTGGAAATGCGTGGAAGTCCAGTCATGAAGTCCATAGATATGTCGTCCCACTTCCACTCCGGGACCTCCAAGGGCTGTACCAAGCCGGCTGGTACCTGGTGCTCTACCTTCACCTGCTGGAAAGTGAGGCATCGAGAAATGAACTCAGCCACAACCTCCTTCATGCCCGGCCACCAGTGCTGTCGTCTGAGATCTTGGTACATCTTTGACACTCCAGGATGTACCTCCAAAGAGGACGTGTGAAACTCTCTCAACACCTCCTCTCGTAAAGCAACTGGTACCAAGGTACGTCCTCTTAAAAGGACGTCGTGATCTCCCCCAAAGGAGAAACCATCAGGTTCCTGTCCTGAGGATATCTGCGCACGCCACGTCTCACAGTCGGCGTCGCCACGCTGTGCCTCTCTGACCCGCTGCAGTAGTGGAGGATGACTGTGAGTGACTGACGAAAGTCTACTCCATATCTTTCCACGAAGGATATCCGAAAAGCGGCTAGCTTCTCTGTCGCCTCCCCAAGTAGCTGAATGCCCGTCCTCCTGCTAAGAGCATCATCTACTACGTTCCCCTTCCCAGGAGTATAGAATATCTCAAAGTAATAGTCCTAGAGGAACTTGAGCCATCACCACTATCTCAGTTTCAGGTACTTCTGAGAGAAGATGTACCTGATACTCTGACGGTCAGAATAGACTGTAAAGCACTCGCCCATCAGATAGTGTTGCCATGTCTTCAGAGTGAAGACCACTGCTGCTAACTCCAGGTCATGAGTAGCGTAGTTCTGCTCATGTGGCCTCAACTAACGTGATCCATAGGCGATCACTGCCTGCTCCTGCATCATGACACATCTGAGTCTGGTCCATGATGCATCGCAGTAGACTATGTACCCAAATCCCTCCTTCGGTAACCTCAAGATAGGTGCGCTGATCAATCTCTGTCTCAGCTCCTGGAAGCTCTGCTGACATCTGTTTGACCACACAAAGGGTTTCCCCTTCTTCTTCAAAGCTGAGAGTGGTTCCATAACTCTAGAGAAGTCTGGAAAAAATCTCCGGTAGTATCCAGCTAGTCCTAAGAAACTCCGAACCTTCGTCACGCTCCTGGGTGGCTCCCAAGCTAGAAATGCCTCAATCTTTGCAGGATCCACCGCAACTCTCGCCTCAGAGATAACGTGTCCCAAGAAGTGGACCTCACATATCCAGAACTGACACTTCGAGCGCTTTCCATAAAGCTGGTGCTCTAGGAGTGTGTCTAGTACAACCCGCAAGTGGTAGGGGTGCTCCTCCTCAGTCGTCGAGTATATGAAAATGTCGTCGATGAAGACCATGACAAATCGATCGAGGTATGGCTGAAAGATCCTATTCATGAGGCCCATGAACACTGCTGGAGCATTGGTTACACCGAATGGAATAACGAAGAACTCATAGTGGCCATACCGACATATGAAAGCCGTCTTCTGCACATCCTCGTCCCGAACTCTGAGCTGATGATAGCCTAACCTGAAGTCTATATTTGAGAATCACCATGCTCCCTTGAGCTGATCGAAGAGGTCATCAATCCTCGGTAGCGGATACTTGTTCCTCACTGTCACCTGGTTCAGGCGACGATAGACGACACAAAGTCCCAAGCTTCTTTCCGCCTTCTTGGCGAACAATATCGGGGAAGGCCAGGGTGAAAAACTGGGTCAGATGAATCCTTTGCCCTGGAAGTCCTCCAACTGTACCCGTAGCTCACAATGCTCGGTGGGATCCATCTGATATGTTGGGGTGGATATAGTGGCTATACTGGGGTACAGATCAATATAAAAGTCTACCTATATGCGAGGAGGTAGTCTTGGAACGTCTTCGGGGAAAATTTCTGCATACTGATCCACCACCACAGGAAAACTAGGACTCTTCACGTCAAATGATCCTAGGATGAGGCAAGCCAACTGATGAGTGATGGGCTATCTCCTCCTCTGTAGGACTCCATCATGTGATGTGAAGGCTCCCTTCTCGCCGGTGAAGGTGAACCTGCTCCCGTCGGTGCGTACACACCGCACCTTGTGCCTAATACAGTCAATCTAAGCATGGACTGTAGATAACCAATCCCTGCCCAAGAAAACATCGTAAGGACTCGACGCCACTACAAGAAGATCCTAGCCGAAGCTCCTGCCTCCTAGAGTAAGCTCACACTACCGGAACCAGTGCGTAATCATCGAGTCTGCTCCCGTAGGAGTCTCTAGCCATAAGGATCGAGCCAACGGCTCCATTGGAATCTCCAAGCTCTGAACAAGGGCAGCAGCTATGAAAGAATGACTCTATCCCGTGTCTATAAGAACTGAAACAAGGGTGGAATAGACACAGATAGTACCTCGAATCATCTCGGGGGCGCCGTGGTCGTAGGCCTCTGATGCATGGAGTTGTGCTTGTCTCTGCATGCCAGCTCCCTGTGGTCGAGGTGGACCTCCTGGTGGTGGTGGTGGTAGATCCTCAAAGTGTCGCCCACCACCTGCTACCCGGCCAGCTCTTCTACCTCATCCGCCTGCTCCCTGTGGACCGCCACGGTCGACCCTCTTCCTCTTCCTGGGTGGCCCCTCAACCATCTCCTGCTCCTCGGCACGGCGAGTCGGGCAGTCACAAGCCATGTGGCCCTGCCCACCGCATGTGTAGCACTGTCTGCCTCTCGAAAGACTGGCTCCGCGATGTGTGCCCCGCACCACTGAGCCAGTGTCCTGAGGTTGTCTACCTGAGGGTCTGGTCTGCCTGGACCCATGAGACATCCGTCGACTGCCTGCTGCAGAAGACTCTGCTCCATGCCGCCCCGCGGTAGGTCTCGCTGCAGATGAAGGCTCAGCAAGGAAGATCTCGATCAAAAGGGCTCCCTCCAGTACCCCTTCCTGAGTCGAAATATTGAGGGAGATCAGCAATGCCCTGATCTCATGTCTCAATCCCTGCTCAATGGTCCGGGCCCAGAAGAATGGGTCCCGTACCATGTCTGTCGAGTAGCGTGAGAGATCGATAAATCTTGCCGAGTACTGGGCGACTGTCAAGCTGCCCTGCCGCAGCTGAAGAAGCTCCTGGATGCGCACCGCACATAGTGTGGCTGGGATGAAATCAGAGTGGAAGAGGCTCTCAAAGCCCATCCAGAGAAGATATGCCTCGTCGTGCACCTCGATCATCAAGCTCCACCATTTGCTTGTTGCCGCGTGCAGTAGGCTCGCTGCGAGGATCACCATGAGGTCTGCTGGTGTCCTCCCTAACCCAAAAACACGTACAACTACCCCCATCCAATCATTGGCTGCCTGGGGGTCCGTCTCCCCACGGAACCTTGGCAGTCGCTGGCGCGGAAACTTGTCCAGTGCACTAAGGCGACGTGCATTGTCAGCGGTTGGGGCTAGTAGCATCGGTGGCTCAGAGGGTAGAGGTACCGCCAGTGCCTCTACTGTCAGAGGGCCCTGTACTGAGGCCTCATCGCTTGATGGGTTGTCGTCACGTACAACTCTCGGAACCCTAGCTGGCTGCCATTGTGGGGCCATCCTAAAAAGAAACAGGTGCACCACAGTCATGACAGTATACCTGGTGAGCTGACACAAAGTAATCACAATGAAAACTTGTAACAGACATGCAATCAATGTTTTCGTGCATTAAGTCGGAAATCAGAAGTCAGGGCCCTGGTGTACAGATACTCCAGCCGCCGCACCAACACTGAACTCCCTGGACTGATAACAACACTCAATACTCTTAACACTATTTCTTCACATAGAAAAAGATCAGAGTACTGAGTTCTGCGGTAGAACCGAACTCCTCTGATACCAATTTGTCAAGACCCATCCTCAGGGCCCGTGCCGTGACTACCCCAAGCCCACCTTCCATTGGCCAGGGGCTGGTGACTAGTACCGAGGCGTAATTCATGGTAAAAAGGGAAGGCATTTCCTTTGTAATGTAAACAAGCCCCACAGATCAAGCAAGCAGAAATAAACACTAAGTAAAAACTGGGTACAACAGTATGTGCGGAAAAGTAAGTGGGCCAGAATAAAAACCCAAACTGAAAGTAAAGTACAACTGGAAAAGGAAAACAGCAACTAAAAGTAAAGTCGCAGCCTCGAGCCATCCACTGGAAGTCCCACCTAAAGGGTGGGTACAGATAGACTCCACAGCTCCTCGGGTCCAGCTGTCCGCTCCGTGTACGTCCCGCCCAATGGTCCACCCCCAGGTACAGACCTGCTCCTCGTGCCTCAACCATGATCAGCGCTGTCTGTCGTCTGCAAACAACACAACGTAGTGCGGGCATATCCCATGCAGGGGTGAGTATAAGATACTCAGTAGGGACCCTGAGACCCCCGATGGTCTCCCAGAAGCCACAAAGGATAATCCAAAAAGGAAAGATACAATCACAAAGTAACATCCGACTCTACTTTGGTATCTTCCCATACATATACCTAAGTCATCAGTTCTAGTTCGCTCCAACCGCCGAGCCCACGTTCGATCACATCCACATAGAAAATCACAACCGGATCCACACAGGAAAGCATAACATAAACCACATAGGAAAGAAAGTCATGATTCAGCTCACACAGGTATACTTTTTCGTATGATGATAGAGATGATCAGATATAGCCACTGATTCATCTAAGCCGTCAGACCCATAAAGGATCGATAGGTACTAACCCCCGCAATGACCCACAAAGGATCTGACCCACACATGATGGATAGGTAACTAACCCCCACAATGACCCACAAAGGATCTGACCCACACAGGATCGATAGGTAACTAACCCCCGCAATGACCCACAAAGTATCTGACCCACACAGGATCGATAGATAACTAACCCCCGCAATGACCCACACAGGATCGGACCCACACAAGATCTGCAGGCGCTGGACCACACAGGACCGCTGAGCACTGACCCAAATAGGGTCTAACCCACACAGGATCGGTATCACAGATCCACGTAGGATCGCTGAGTGTTGTAGTCATCACCGCCGAATCCACGGAGGATTTCTGCACAGTTGTCGTCGTAGTCGCAGCCAGCTCTAGCATTCCCGCACACAGCAAGCCCGTTCAGGAGGGTCCGCTCCACGAGGCGAAGGGCTGATACATAAACTGACATGTAGTCCGAAGTTGATTTATTCAAAAGTTCTGTATCGTCAATAGGAACTTTATGTCACAGACGGCGCGTCAATCGGACGCCTGGTCTGAGAGTTATTGGTTTTTTTCGTCCCAGGGGCCCGGTTGGTTTTTAAGATAAAATCATCCCGACCGTACTCCAACTATGTCCAAACCTCGAGCGGAGTAATCAAAAAGGTCCATCTCACTTAGAGGAATCCAACAAAGTCAACGGCACGTCAATCAGACGTCCGGAGCTCATGTTATATGCGTCTCTGCTTCGAGGGCCCGGTTGGTTTCGTGTACGAACGAACCCGTCCGAACCCAAAATTCTCTAAAACCCTGAGTGCAATATACCGAAATGACGGTCTCGATCCAAGGATTGGTACGCAACTGATGGTGCATCGATCAGAGGCATGTAGCTCATGTTATGGGCAAAAGACCGAAAGAGGTTCGGGCCCAGTCCGACCCGTCCTGATACCCCCTGGGTCGGCCCAAACCGGGTCGACCCGACCTGGGTCCGGGTCCGGGCCGCTTGGGCGCGGCCCGGCCGAGGCGCAGCCCGGCCTAGGCGCGGCCTGGCCTGGCGGTCCGTCCGGGCGGCTCGGCCCGGCGTGTTGGTGCTGGCCAAGCGGCCGTGTAGTAGGGGGAGCCCCCCCCCCCCTTGGAGGAATCCGCGGCCCCGCGTGGGGGCCGCCTCTTGCCAACGGACGCGGTTGGTTGCCTCATCCCGTCTCCTCCGATCTCGCGCGGTCGCGGGACTCCCGGCCTGCCACCACAGCTTCAACCACGGCGGCTCTTCCAGGCGGCGCGCCGGGCGCCGCCGTCTCCTGGCGGCCGGCCGGTGCCGTCCGCCGCCTCCTGCCGCTGGCGCCACAGTGCCGGTGAGGCGCGCTGGCAGGTTGCTCCGCGGACCACCGGACGAGCTCCAGTGGTCGGATTTTCCTGCCGTCTTCTCCAACGGCCCTCCTGGGACCCGTTATTCACTGTGAAGACCTCACAACACCCGTGCAGCCTGCTTCATCATCCCCCGCCGATCCGCAAACCAACAACGAAGGTACGGTGGGTTCGGACTTGTTTGTTGGTCCTCACCCACAACATTAGCAGTTTTAAAAGTCTTCCGAAAAATATTTAAATATACGCCGTGGTTATAAATCACAAATATTTAATTTAATCAAACCCCTACCTCATCGAATTCGTTGAGCGAGGATTCATCGCGGAAAATCACGTCGCGGAATAAGGCGTCGCGGAAGGGGGATCGTCGCGTCATGGATGGAGCGTCGTGGAAGAAGCATCGCAGAAGATGGAACATCACGTCACACCGTCGATCTCCGAGGATCCGGTGTTCTTCATGTTCTTCGCGTTCTTCGCGTTCTTCGCGTTATTCATGTTCTTCGCGTTCTTCATCGAGGAGGAAGAACATCAAGAGCCTGAGAATTCTCCCTAGCCTCTCAACACCACTAGTCTAATGAAAATAAGAGTTGTCTTATTTTTATTCCACAATCCTTGTGTTTTAAAATTCAAAAACGAAAGAAACGGTTAAGCGAATTAATTGCAATGCTTAAACTTCCACATTAATGAGGCGTTTCTTAACCAGAATAAACGCATGAGTTGACTTCATTAAATGGTGGGGTGCATGTGCATTACTTAGAAGAAAAGGAATGGTGGGGCTCATGTGGGCCCCACCTCACAAATATCCTACCAAGAGGGTAGGATAATGTGGGTCCCACAACAACCACTTAACTTTAGTTAAGAAAAATAAAATAAAAACCGGTTGCGCCACTTTAATTTTATTTCTATCTTAACCCCAAAAATTAAAAACCACACCCGAGCAAACGCAACTCCGGATAAGGTGTTTCTAAGAAATTACCGGCGCTGCGATTCCATCGGTGCCCCCATAATTTGATTCCGAGAACCAGATCGAAAGTTATAAAAACCCGCTTGTCCGTTCACTGAACGTACCCAAGCTAAACATCGGAAAAAGATTCCAAGCACACCGGGCCTCGAAATCAGTGCCGTCAGAAACTGCGTTCTTGTAAAATCCCAAAGAGAATTAAGAAAAAAAAATTCCTTGACGTTTTCGGGTCTTTACAATAAATACTCTAGATCATTAATCCCCTATTTTAGTACAATATATAAATGCCTAGCATATTCTAAACAACCTTGGTCAATGGCTTCTTAAGAGTGTTGGTAAGGATGATTGTCGATGGGGTGGGATGGTCGAAAGTGGTCAGGGTGATTTTGGTGGAGTTAAGACTTTAATTTTTTTTCCTAGATTTGGGATAGTGGTGGTGGTTTCTTGGGTCACGGGTTGTGTAATTTGTGCTACAGGTCATCTATAAAGGGGAATTTAAGTGGTTTAATCAATGTATTATTATGATTTTTAGTGCATGATATGGCAGGCAGCCAACAGTGGATCTTAGGGATGTTTGAGGTTTCCTGATTTTGGTTTTTTTTGAATTATTAGCCATTAATTTGGTATTTTTTCACAACGACTACATTCTATATATAGGGTCATTTGGCCTTGAGTTTATCCTAGGATTTATTTCTCTAGGTATTTAGGCCAAGTAATGATTGTTCTACAAGAATTGTAATGGTTTTTCTTTTAATCTACACAAAATGAGTATCGATTTATTTTAATAATGGGGAATATCCCACAAATATTGCATAATACATGAAAAAAACATCCTATGAAATATATTTCAAGAATTTGAAAATGTAATGATCTTCAATTATTTCTTTAAAATTCATTCAAGTGTCCTAATTCACATTTGGAAGGTACTTTTGTAATTACTATTTTTCACCCATTTGATGCATTGCAAGTCCATGATCCTTTTACCCCAATGACCTTAATGGTTAATGATCAGCAACTAAAGAATCACCATGAGAGGATACATTCCCTAAGAATCGTAGTTACTTCCATTAGATCCACAAATACATGAATAGACCCACAATTAGATAAATAAAGGGGCTCATATAATCTTAACAAAAAACAAATCTCTTTCACTCTAAAACTCTCTCATTCACTGTTCCCTCCTCTCACTCCATATTTTTAACATTCTTGAACACTCATCTATTTCTTACATTTTCTCTATCACATAAAATTTTTTACTTTATATTTAATTAACTTTTTTAATCTCCCAATTCAATTTAGATTCTCATTTTTTCACTTTTTTTGTGTGTTTTATTCAAAATAACAAAGTTCATAATTACTCAATATAAAATTTTGAAATAATTTTAAACACTTTTTGTGTGGGTAAAAGACTTTGTTTGAAACAATTTTTTTTCACTACAAATTTGGATAAAATATTTTTTTCTAAGACCAAAAAGTTTTGTATTATCAATTTTTAATTGGAAAATTATTTTTCTCATACCCATGAAAAACATTTAAGAATTCGTTCAATGTTTTATAATGGGTATATTGTTTATTGTGTGTTTTTCACTACTGATTTTGAGTCACATGTTTATTGACTTTCAAGCCGAATTTCCCTCTTTAGTGTGAATTAATATGATAGATGCAATGTTTTTAATGAAATTTGAATTAATTTTTTCAAATATACTATCTTTAACAACATATTAATCCTTATTTAGAAATACCCATTAAGACTATAAATTCCTTGTCTTTAGCCACATTACAAGATAATTACCTAGTCCCACACAACTTTTAAATTGATTTTCATTGCATTATTTTTTGAAATTTAAGTGTAAGGGGAATGAATTTCACTTATGTATTATTTTTATGGATTTTATAAAATTATTAATATACTTTAGGGAAAAAAATTCATTTATGTATAGGGGAGAAGTTTTAATTAAGTGAGGTTTAGGGATAAAATTCAATTTATGTCAATTTATATAAATGTTATTGAAAAGTGTTCAAAACGTGGAAATATATATATATATATATATATGTAAGAAAAAATATAACACTTGTATCATGTCTAATTCAAACAGAATTAGAAGATTTATGGGTTTTACATATTTTCTATTTTTATCTTCTCCCATTTATCCCCCTATCGTTTATTTCTTCATACATTTATTCCCTTGTCATGATATGTTTTAATTATGTTACATGTCTCACTTCATAAATTGAGCATTGATTTTTATATGTTTATATTTTCCTATTATATTTCCATTTTTGGCGATCCTAAAACCATCACATTTTTATAGAATAACCCTTTATAAATATATCATTAATTTTTCTCACTTTACGATTAGAATGGAATCTTAGATCTCTTAGAAACATTTATATTTTCACTTTTGGATAGTGAATGAGTGAACTTCATCGATATATTCACATATTTGTAAGAGAAGTTACTTGATAGTGGAAAAATATTTCAACTTTAATTTTGAGAATGAAAAATGACTTCATTTTTTAAAATTAATTATAGAAGTGATATGTGTTAAAATTTATTATGGATGAGTAAACTAGTCTGGTCACCTGATTGGATATACCAAAATTTTAATATCCTCTAGTGATTAGAAATGATTTTCATGGATTTTTTATATTTTTGTGCCTTGAAAAATTATCTAGACTATGTTTGGGGAATTTATTAACATATTTATTCATGATTTTTAAATTACTCTCATTCCTAATTTACCTTTAAATAATTCATAATTCCAAATTAATGATCATTTTTTTACCATAAATTTATATAGAGAAGATTTTTCAAATTCATCCAATGAGAATTTATTTTACTATTTGGATTATATATTTAATATTATTGATTCCAATTATTAGATTTATATTTTTTTTATTTTTTATCCATGATTAAAAAAACCATTCAAATGGATGATTGTCTAGTCATGATATTTTTAGGGACATTTAGAGCACACAACAATGTCCAAACAATCTATTAAGAAAACTAGACCAACATATAGGATTTAATTTATAGACTCAATATAGCAATAAAAATTCCTTAAATATTCACTATAATTCCCAAAAAAACTCTATAAGTACGAGGATACAAATTTAAAGGCCTAAATTATTTTATTTGTGGATCAATATATGTACAGAAATGAAGTCTAATAGTTTAAAAGGATTTAAGAACATCCCAAAATACATGAAATTAATACTAATGAAATTGTAAAATTTAGCTATAATTTTATCGGAATAAATTTAAAATATAAGGATAAAACATTATAGAAGATTGTGATATTATATATATACATTTTCTATGTCTAAAATTCAATAACATTTAGATCTTGAATTTTTTTTGAATCTATCCATGCAATAGAAACTTGTTTATTACTATGGACATATATTTTAATATTAAACTACAATTGATGATCATTTTTGTTCATGGAAGAAAAAGATATATCTAAAACCCATTTTATAATAACCCATTTGATGATACTTTTGTTTCTTGGTTCAAATAGTGGTCCATCTTTTGGAATGATTTAGAGGGAAACCAACCCACCCCTTCGATATAAAAACCTTATTGTCCTTAAAAAGATTTTTTTTATCTTTATAACTCAAGGAGGTGAATTAGAATGACAATAACCTTTCTAAAGATTTAAAGGTCATTCCATACTTCTGTTTTAACAAGGGAATCAACTTTTTTGCTATTTCTCTTTATGTTTATTTTCATTCTTTTATAGTTATAATCATATAATTTTAATTTATTTTAATTTATATTTAATGAATGATTTATATTCTATGAAATATTATGTTAATTCACCTTCATATATTTTTTATTTTATTTTTAAAATAATTTTAACTATTTTGAAATATGTTCCCTCTGTACCTTTTATTCAATCAAAAGTGCATGTTTTCTTCTTCTTTTTTGTTAATTTTGTTTTCACCACTCTTATCATTTAACATTATTTTAATTTTTTCCATCACCACGTCATTATGACATATATATATATAATATTTATAATTACTTTAATAGATGATTAAATATATCGTTGGATTTGGTCATAATTTGGGTGTATGTGATTGAGAGTTTTATCTCATTTAATATAATTTAAGTTAATATTGGATATGTCAAACTAGGAATGTAATTGGTTAATTACATGTTAATTTTACCTTGTGGATTTAATGGATTATTCAAACCAAGAATTAACTAGGGTTCTTGTATTATTTAATCATCCATAAAGAAGATTTTATTTAGATTAAAACACTATACATGGATTGGAATAAAGACTTTACATTTGGGAATTATAATCATAATCATCTTGGGAATTGAATATTAATTTTATATAATATTTTGAAGTTATAAATGATATAATAATCTTAAATAACAACATTTTTAATCACCCTAATCAGTATTAAATATACTAATCAATCAAAAAAGTAAATCAATTCAATTTCTCTTTACAAACAAACAACCCCCCATTCAAAAAAAAAAAGAAAACCATTGATTCAAAAAATATATTACCATCATTGGAAATTTCACATGAGTACCATTGTACATATCATATTCGAGTATGATAACACATAAGGTTGATAAGAAAAAAACATTAATGCTTTAGGGTTTCCTATATGAAATTCTCAACAGTCAATTCTACATTTGAATAAAAATTAATTGGACTAAAGGTCCATTATGGAATGACAAAAAGGGATCATGGTGAATTGCCTCTTGTTGACACCCCTCATGGTGTGTCCATTAAGGTTTTTATATGATACAAATCTTCCATGAAGAAATAATGAAACCACAATTTAGACTATCTGAAATATCATTCCACATTGATGGTATAACCAACCACCTAAAACATCATAAGGCTACTACCCCTCGAGGTGCCTCCATGGATTATCCCACCAACTACGACATAAGATCTCTCCAAACAAGAAACCCCAAATGTTTATCTCTCATCATCAAGGCATCAATTCCATTAGACTCAATTTGGAAAATTATATAATATTTACTTATTGAGAAACCATTGTGTATTAACCTTACATATCAAAATAACCTTTTCATACTGATGAATTTACTATGTTTTTACCCACATGTATGAGAGTAACCCTTTTTTAATTTAGGGCCACCCTTACTAACTGAGTGATTTAACATTTCGATAACCCTCATGTATTATTGTAAACATGATGTATCATAGGGTAGACCATACATAAAATTTATTTTACCATATTTATAACCATAATATATCAATTTAACGCTTACGTATCATCGGTTGACACTGGTACTTCGTAAAAATTTCAAACAGTGTGTTCTTGAAAATCGTTACATATTGAGTTATCTACCTTAACAAATGTACTGGAGAACCCTTATGTATTCAGTGAAGATTTAATACTTTTTAAAATTATCAATCTAACTTCTGAGTACCCTTAAATATCATAAACCCTATACTCCACTTGAAATCTCACATATAATCAAAGATATTTTTCTGTCTCACACTTCATAGAGAAAATATTATGTTGTAACATGATACTTACTAGGAAACATATATTAAATATTACACAATGGTTTCTCTGTGTGGTTCCTATAATGGAATAACAGTCATTAATTATATAAAATTTTAATACTAAATGAATAAATATAACACACCGTAATATCCATTGGTTATGGAAGGCCATAGAGGCTAACAAAAATACATATAGAAATTTGATCCTAAACCTCCTCTAACACTTACTTGATAGCATAAGAAACCATTAGGGCCTATAAAAACATCCAAAAATTCATATAGTATATTTTACACTCCCACAATCCAATTCTATGTCCCCATTATAAAATAATCCTCTACTCTAGAACCAAAAATCAAAATTTTCACTGAATTTCATAACTCGTAACAATAAGGGTCATTACAAACTCCCCACTATAATTAATATCATCACCATGATTCATCTAGGATGATCACATGATACCTGATCTAATCATAGGCACTTAATACCACTGATCATGCTCAATTTTGATTGGTCAAGGATCTGATTCATTGATATTAGATCAAACCCCATAGATTTTATCTAAAGCACATATACCAAAACTCTACATGAATTGTTCATCATATGGGTGACATTTATAATTTTAAATTTTTTTCCCCAAACACAAACATGTTTAACACCACCTAAAAGATACTCTAGTCACTGATTTCCATAAAACCAACACCAACATGTCATGATATCAACACCTGATTCACTCCTTGGAATTTATACCTAGATTAAAATCTGAAACATCAAGAGACACACATGACTCATTCACTAAAACACATACCCCATTAGTCAATATTCATATTAATGGTTACCACCACCAAGGATGAACCATAGAAAACTATATTAGACACAAAACTAGATGTAGCCTGGAATTCCTTCATACTACAAATCATTGAGTTCATCAACCTAATATTTGTTATGATATTTCATTACATCAACACTAACCTTTGTAAAAATAACACATGGGTTTCATAATAAATACTGGTATGAAAATCCGGACCATAGGGTTTTCTAAACCATTATCCCATTAATAAATGTACCCCAAAACACTGGCATGACTTTAGGATTGCTATCATGTGATAGATTCCCATCATTACCTAAAAACATCGACCCATATACCCTACTGTCATGTCTCATATGTTAAATAGATAAAAATCCTCACTTATTCCAGTTAACCCTCAGTCATATTCTTCCATCAGTGACATGATCGAACCCCTCAGAGAAAATAAACTCAAATTATAGTTATGAATTTAATTTTCACAATTACTTCCACTCACTATCTTTTATTTTACACGAACACCTCGTGTTATGCCACATTCCTTCGATCAAGGGCCCAATAAGCTCTATAATAATCCATAATAAGACATATCTTACACCCATTAAAAACATATGAAGCTACACACATGGAAGACTTGTAAAATCTGATTACTGGTCTATTTGTTATATTTCTATCCTCATCTTGGTTTTCCTTTTTATTGTACACATAGGGAGGAGAATAAATTTGGAGGATACCTATAATAGTGAAGTCACAATTTTGTTGAACTCTTAGCTTTAATAGTTTGTTTTTGAATGATCTAGGTGGATTTCAGGTCATGTAACTTGGTTACATGATGTGTAATGGTTGTTGGGTTCATACCGTGAAGGGATTCACACTGTGGAAGGTTACACGACATGATGAATGGTTACATATTGTTAGTTATTTTGATGTCACATTTTTAATTCAAGATGATTTATTTTAAAACATTCTTGAACACTGTGGATTTCACAATGTGTAAAGTATTTACACATTGTGTAATCCCCTAATCAGGAATGTTTTAGGGCACCACATGGGTTTTGGGATCCCATTCAAACACCAATTATCCTTTTCTGTGAAAAGAAATATCATCTATAGTGATTTTTTGAAACATTGTTCTTTTAGAATCGATCAGTTTGGTGTTTTATATTCGTTTTGGTTGTGGTGCGTCTCTCTAGGTGATTGATCGTTATGCTTCTCTATTTCCATTGATCATGATAACACCCTAGAGTTGCGTTATTGGAATCATTGGACTGGATATGTGTTTATTTATGTTTTCTTCAAGATCTGTGGTGCAATATCATTTCAGAGACCATTCCTTTTTTGGTTATGGTACGTTAGGTTTTCATTATTGAGGTATATTGGTTTCCTAATTTTCACCAACCCTTTTTTTCAATATTGGATCAATATTGAAATGTGGTTTGGATTCTAGAGCCTCTGTTGACATCATTGGGTTTTTATTTATGGTGGATCCCATTGGGTCCTTGTGTGACCCATGTTTTAGGGAAGGTGGTTCCATCTCTAGTATATGTTTCATATTCTGTATTGTTATATTTTTATTAATTTATTTATAATTTTTTTTATGAATTTGTAATGATTACATATGTGTGTTGGAATGAGATTTTCAATAAAATTGTGTTTTCCTTATATTTTTATAAATGGAAAGGAAATGGGTAATTTAAAAATATTGAATGATTTGTGAAAAGGAATTGGACATGGTTACCCTGTTAAATATTGAATTAAATAAATGGACTTTTAAGGTTTTTCAAAACATTGAGATGATTATGAAAAAGAGAAAATGGGTTACCTTGGGTACTAGGCGGAAGGTATTTCTTGTAGCCACCATTCATTTTGGGGGTTCACTTTCTATGTGTTCCTATTATCCTAGAGAGAATATTATTGGCTCTAGGGACATATATGATGTTGTGGTTTCACATTCTATGGTGTCTCCCTTATCCCGGAGTGTAGATAATTGGCTCAAGTACCATATTTCCCTTGTCATATATTTTTTGGTACATATTTTCTGATACCTGATCTGTTGTATTCCTCAATGTTCTAATGCTTGTGATGCTACTATTTTTTTATTGCTTGGATTTTTAATATTTTAGCCTTGATATGCATATTTATTCTTTTGAAAGATGATATAGAAAATGTTCTTTGAAATGGATATGCCTTTTTTGTTTTAGAACTATGATAAAGAGGATATGTTCACAATGTTTTCTATAGAATTGATTTATTACTTATCATGAAATGTTTTTTTTAAATGGTCATACATGAATTTTTATATAGAGACAAGTTATGGAACATGTGGGTAGGATCCTATTAAGCATGTCTTCTCACACCTTACGCACCTCTTCAGTGTTGTTCAAACCCTTGTATGTTTTTCAATGTAGTGAAATGCAAGGTGATGTAGTGAGTGTAAGAACCCGGGTTTTTAGAACGGGTCAAAATCCCGACCCTGTTTAAATTTTTGACTTGTTTCTGAGGAAACTGGATTTAATGGGAAGTTCTGGAAATTTCCAGACTACACATCATGTACTTTAAGTACACACCATGTATGTGTAGGATAGTGACCGGCCGTGTGCTCGCCGAGTACATGCCGTGCAGTGACCGTGTAGAATTTTCCTACTACACGACGTGTAGTTTTTAACATGTCGTGTATGCCCCCGACCGTGTAAAGCCATATATGGCATGTAGGCCTGTTGGACGGGTAGAATCGAGGACAGGCCATGTTCCCCTGGGACACGCCGTGTAGTCTAGCCGTGTTTGAGGGATATACATGGCGTCCGTATGTCGGCGAGGAAGAGAAGAGGAACCTGGTACATGCCGTGTACCCAGAGGTACATGTCTTGTACTCATGTCGGCATGTACGAAAAGTATGTCGGTGGAATCATTCTATCTTATGAATAGTTAAATGAACCATACATGGCGTGTAGTCCCAATGTACACGCCGTGTACTTTCTTTTTTTCAGTTAAAACGTTCATTAGCCTCGTATTGAGGCAGAACCTCATATCCTCCGCCCGGATATGCGAACCAGGCCGGCCGAACCTCTATTCCCCTCCTGATCGTTCGTCCGAGACCTGTTTCGAAGTCCAATTAGTGCAGTGGAACCCCCACGGTAAGGCCTCGATTCCACATTGGCAGTTTTGTTTGATTTTCTTTCTAGAACGAGTTATAGCCTTTGAGTGGTTTTGAATATTTTATAGATTTACCGCGTTTTAGACCAAATTGGCGGGTGTTACCGGAGGAGTAGCATTGTGCGAGTCTCAGGTTGGTGGTGCATACCTCATTTTGTGATTTCGTGGTGGTTTGGGTGACGCAGCTTCAGCGTGTTTTTGGGTATTTTTTAGCAGGACCCGTTTTATCTTATTTTTCATATTGTATTGTTTATGGGACCTCTGGGATGCCTTTGGGTATTCCCGGTTACCAGTTTGCGTGAACAGGGCCGCATGAGGGGTCGTTGCTCATCAGGGCATTTTGGCTGGGGAATGCCAAAATGGTCTAAATTGAAATGTTATTGTTATAAACTATTTATTTTAATTTGTTAAAGCCTGTTCAATTGTTAGAGGAATTTAAGACTTCGGTGCTGGTATGGGACAACACCCTTCATAGTGAAATTCAACTATTTAGTTTGTTTTGCCTGGTTACGTTTTTTGTTTACATATGTCATATATGTGATTGCGGAATTGCATCTGCTGAACCCTTTGGGTTGTGTTGGGCTTTGCCCGGTTACGATTGAGTGATGCTGATCACAGGTTGGGGATTTTCCCAGGTTATGTTGGGTGGTTTTGACCACGAGATTGGGCGTCATGGACGTCAGATTGAGGCAGTGTCACTGTCAGGTTGCGCATGGCCCGGGTTACTTGGATGGAAAGGCCATCGGACTTGAGCGACATGGTCGTAGGGACATGAGGTGTCAGATTTTTTGGTGGCTTAGGACTATTTGGGTGATTATCGCTCACCGGGACTTGAGTAGTGTGCACACAGAGATACTCCGTGATGAGGTGGTTTTTACCACTCGTGTGGGTAGAGGCCCCCATAGTTTCGGTTAGGTATTTTGGTTGGGGGTTCTTTCCATAGAAATCCACGGGGGAGGTGAGGATATTTCAGAACATGGGCATGCCTTCGGGACGTCGGTACTTGAGACACGAGGTGTCAGGTGGCACATGGTGCCGGGTTACTATTTGTGGGCATGCCTTCGGGACGTCGGTACTTGAGACACGAGGTGTCTGGAGGCACTTGGTGTCGGGTTACTATTTGGGGCGTACCATCGGGACATCGGTAATTGAGACACAAGGTGTCAGGTGGCACACGGTGCCGTGTTACACGACAGAGATTCCGACATTGTCTGAAGCAGGTGACACTCCATGGTGGTTGTTGAGCACCAGTGGAGTTTGTATTTAATTTTTCATTGTACTGATTATGGATTTCCTGGTAAATGCATGACTTCTTAAACACATATATTTGGTACGCACCGTTGGGTGGTATCCTACTGAGATTTGTCTCACACCCTGCACGGGCCCCTTGGGACGGGTGCAGATTTTATGGATTTGTGTGGAGGAAAGAGGTCAGCTTCAAGAGATGGGTTACATTAGTTGTTGCATGGAGATGGTATGGACCTTGAGGTCATACCTAACTGGGGTTTACCTTGTTGTGTTTACTTTTCAGTATCAACATGCTTACTTGTTGTTGCTACTGTTGGTTAGCCATTGACGCCCCTTTATAATTCAGTTGTGTATGACCTTCTTTGGATGCATGATTGGTTGTTTACAGTAGTTGATTGTTGGAATGTTGTTCTATTTACATTCCGCTACAGTTGATTCCTATATTTCTTCTGCTGTATATTGTTATTGTATGTGCTTCCGCTATGCGGGTATGGTTTGAGTCTGCTGCGTCTTACTTTCTACTGCATCTTTACTGTTATACTCGGACTAGTACCCTTACTATGATCCTCCGAGAGGGTACAACCTCCCCACTATACCTATTCAGACCCTTTCTACTAGTCGGCAGCCGTTGGCATTCGGGTAGGTGCGCCTAAGGTAGTAACACCCAACCCGTTCGGCACTATTCGGGTGGCTGGCCGGGTCTGGGACGTTACAAAGTGGTATCAGAGGGGTTCTTGACAATGATTTAGTAGCAGTGTTTTTCTGGATACTAATGAGATTGAGACTTCTCTTTTTAATTTCTGCTGGTTTTATTATTTGGGATATGGTAGACTGAAGATAGGTTGTTGTTGGAAGTTGATTTTTGAACTTGTGCTAGGGTGCCTGCAGCCCCATGTACGAGGGATGGATTGAGTTTCCGGGGTGGGATTTTCTGTTTCTTTTGCTCAGATTACAGTTCATATGATTTCCACCTGGGTGGCTCACTTGTTGTGTGATTTTATTGATTGTGATATGTAAACCTTGACTGGTATGGCAAGGGTTTCTTGCTTGGCTTTTGATAGGAACATTTTTAGGGTATTTCAATTTCATAATTGCACATATGCTTTGTGAAGTGATAATACCATGTGAATAAAATAAATCAATTTCCATGCTTTATCTTATTTGAAATGTAAAATGGTGAAATTCTTGATATAATTTCTAGTTTTTTCAATGTGTATTCCATGCGTTATATTTTGTAAAATTGCATGTTGTAGGATTTGGGGTCTGACTCTTATGAGAGCAGGCAGGTATTATGACTAAGGCAGGGGAACTGTCAGGATTGGGAGACTCGGTCGTCGGTTTGAGGCAACGTGAGTTGTCGGGAGTGGCATGGAACGAGGTAAATTTGATACTTGGCTTTGTTAAGGGCGGGTAAGGAGGTCATGAGGCCGGGATGCTGTGGGGCATGGGTTGCGGTGAGGGGGAGTAAGGGTAGTTGTTATGCAATGCCTTTTACTGCTTTCCTTATCTGTGTATAATATATATTGTTATATATATGTATGGACTGTCTGAACATTTATTGTATTCAGCAGGTTACTCCTTCACGACTCGATGGAGCCTCAGGCAGGAGATGGTACAGTGCCGCATGATCAGGGTCAGAATTTGGTAAAGGCAGAGCACGAGCCGCAGGTGCAGGCTTCGGGACAGGATCAGGTTCAGGATCCAGTGCAGGCAGGACAACAGCCGGGTTTGGCATCGTTCGGGCCGTGGCTCAACGAGCAGCTCCAGACAAGCCTAGTACACATCTTGTAGGGGATGGGCAGTGGCGTTTAGGGTGCAGAGCCTTCTATGGCGTATCTGACACGGGTGTTCCAGTCGCAGCACCCGCCACTTTTTCAGGGAGAGGGTGGTCCGCAGGCAGCTAAGAACTAGATAGAGAGTATGTAGATGATATTCGAGTATCTTGAGATGCCTCCATGGCGGAGGGTCAAGCTGGCAACGTACATGCTGAGAGGACCGACGAAGCGTTGGTGGGATGTACAGGTTCAGGCTCGTAGACACGAGGGACTGGCATGGAAGGACTTCGATGGCAGGTTCTTTGAGCACGTCTACCCGGAGACACTGAGGGCAGAGAGAGATCGAGAGTTCTTGAGTCTTCAGCAGGGGGACATTTCCGTCATGGACTACGAATATACTTTCATAGAGTTGTCTCTCTTTGCACCTGGTATGGTGAGTGAAGATGCGGCTAGGGTGAGGCGCTTTGAGGATGGCCTGCGACACACCATTCGGGTCCAGGGGAACATTTTCAGGTTGGGTTCTTTTTCCGAGGCGGTGAATCAGACGCTTATAGACGAGGGGAACGAGAGGGAGAAATCTCACTTGGGCAGGACGACAGCTTCAGATGACGGTTCAGACAACAGGAAGCGAGGACGAGATGAGTTCCTGTAGGGAAGTCTGGCCAGGGATTCATCTAGACCACCTCGTGGGAGTTCTTCAGTGATTTTCTTCCAGTGTGGACAGTTGAGACATATTCGGGCGCAATGCGATAGGCCTCCGAAGGAGTACTGGGCATGTGGACAGGACGGGCATCTCGAGAGGTTTTGCAGGCAGCCTTCTCAGATAGCCGGTAGGCAGGGACCAGGACAGACTGCAGTGTATGGAGTTGGTTCAGGTTCGGTACCCGGAGAGGGTAGTTGAGGTTCAGCTATGCATGGAGGCCGTGACAGAGACAGTGGGACCCAACTCAGGGGTTAGTGGCCGGTGACTGGAGCAGCACCGTAGGGAGGTCCAACGTCAGGTAGCCGTGTTCCAGGGCAGGTGCACTTCGTGGAGCTGCCAGAGGCTGAGCAGGCTGATGAGCCGATGACAGTTCGAGGCACACCGAGGTGTGACCGTGATCTCCATGTTTCCTTTTTGGCATGACCTGTGGAGGTATGTCTGCTTTTGAGTGCATGAGGTGCACATGATCTTTGTGGAATGACTAGATGCTTGTCAGTGGGTTGGAACCATCTTGGGTGCGTGATATATATATATATATATATATATATATATATATATCTATGTATGTATGAGGTGTCGTGGGCATCGGGGCATCGTCGATGCAGGTTACTTGAGGTGTCGTGGGCATCAAGGCATCGTGAATGCGGGTTACTTGAGGTGATAGGCACCAGGACCTCATGGAGGCGGACACCGATGCGGTGTGGGATACTTTGGGTGTCGGAAGCGACACAGGAGCACCAATGAGGTGCAAGGGTGATGATGCCTCATGGGAGGATTTTTCTTCCGGAAAAAAGGTTAGCAAACCCGGTTTTTTTTAAGTTTTTTTGGGTTGAGACCGGGTACAACAATTCCTAAATTTGGGATCCCCCTTGAGGAATTTGGCTGGAACCTTCGAGACCGGGGTAGTCCGGGTTGTTTAACTGGGGTGGGCATGTTCGGTGCCATCTCCTGGTTTCGTTTGGTAGATCGGTGACGAGCTACGTTAAGGTGGGGAGTTTGTAAGAACCCGGGTTTTCAGAACGGGTCAAAATCCAGACCCTATTTAAATTTTTGACTTGTTTCTGAGGAAACTGGATTTAATGGGAAGTTCTTGAAATTTCCAGACTACACGCCGTGTACTTTAAGTACATGCCTTGTATGTGTAGGCAAGTGACCGACCGTGTGCTTGCTATGTACATGCCATACAGTGACCGTGTAGAATTTTCCTACTACATGGCGTGTAGTTTTTAACAGGCCGTGTATGCCCCCGACCGTGTGAATCCATACATGGCGTGTAGGCCTGTTGGCCGGGTAGAACCGAGGACACGCCGTTTTCCCCTGGGACACGCCGTGTAGTCTATCCGTGTTTGAGGGATATACATGGCGTCAGTATGTGGGCGAGGAAGAGAAGAGGAACCCAGTATACGCTGTGTACCCAAGGGTACACACCGTGTACTCATGTCAACAGGTACAGAAAGTAAGATGGCGGAATCATTCTGTCTTATGAACAGTTAAATGAACCATACACGGCGTGTAGTCCCAAAGTACACGCCGTGTACTTTCTTTTTTCGCTTAAAATGGGCAGTAGCCTCAAATTGAGGCAGAACCTCATATCCTCCACCCGGATATGTGAACCAGGCCATCCGAACCACTCTTCCCCTCCCGATCGTTCGTCCGAGACCCATTTCGAAGTTCGATTAGTGTGTTGGAACCCCCTCGGTAAGGCCTCGATTCCACTTTGGCCGTTTTGTTTGATTTTCATTCTAGAACAAGTTATAACCTTTGAGCGGTTTTGAATCTTTTTTATATTTACTGCATTTTAGACCGAATTGGCGGTTGTTACTGGAGGAGTAGCATCGTGCGAGTCTCAGGTAGGTGGTGCATACCTCATTTTGTGTTTTTGTGGTTGTTTGGGTGACGCGGCTTCGGCGCGTTTTCGGGTATTTTTGAGCGGGACCCATTTTACCTGCTTTTTCATACTGTATTGTTTATGGGACCTCTAAGATGCCTTTGGGTATGCACGGTTACCAGTTTGCGTGAACAGGTCCGGGTGAGGGGCCGTTGCTCGTTGGGGAATTTTGGCCGGGGAATGCCAAAATGGACTAAATTGAAATGTTATTGTTATAAACTGTTTAGTTTAATTTTTTAAAGCCTGTTAAATTGTTAGAGGCATTTAAGACCTCAGTGCTGGTATGGGACAACACCCTGAATAGTGCAAATCAACTATTTAGTTTGTTTTGCCTGGTTACGTTTTCTGTTTACATATTTTATATATGCGATTGCTGAATTGCATCTGATGAACCCTTTGGGTTGTGTTAGGCTTGGCCCGGTTACGCTTGAGTGATGCTGATCACAGGTTGGGTCTTTTCCCGGGTTACGTTGGGTGGTTTTGACCACAGGATTGGGCGTCATGGATGTCAGATTGAGGCAGTGTGACTTTCAGGTTGGTCATGGCCCGAGTTACTTGGATGGCGAGGCCATCGGACTTGAGCGACATGGTTGCAGGGACACGAGGTGTTATATGTTTTGGTGGATTAAGACTATTTGGGTGATTACCACTCACTGGGACTTGAGTAGTGTGCACACAGAGATACTCCGTGATGAGGTGGTTTTGACCACTCATGTGGGTAGAGACCCCCGTAGTTGCAGTTAGGTATTTTGGTTGGGTGTGCATATCGTAGAAAGCCACGGGGGAGGTGAGGAGCTTTCAGGACATGGGCGTGCTTTCGGGACTTCGGTACTTGAGACATGAGGTTTCAGGTGGCACATGGTGCCAAGTTACTATTTGTGGGCATGCCTTCAGGACGTCGGTACTTGAGACACGATGTGTCTGGAGGCACATGGTTCTAGGTTACTATTTGGGGTGTGCCTTTGGGAGGTCGGTACTTGAGACACGAGGTGTCAGGTTGCACACAGTGCCGGGTTAAACGATAGAGATTCCAGTGTAGGCCGAAGTAGGTGACACTCCATGGTGGCTATTGAGAACTAGTGGAGTTTGTATTTATTTTTTCATTGTACTGATTACAGCTTTTCAGGTAAATTCATGACTGCTTAAACACATATATTTGGTACGCACCATTGGGTGGTATCCTACTGAGATTTTTCTCACGCCCTGCACAGGTCTCTCAGGATGCGTGCAGATTTTATGGATTTGAATGCAGGAAAGAGTCTAGCTTCAGGAGCTGGGTTACGTTAGTTGTTTCATGGAGATGGTGTGGACCTTGAGGTCATACCTAACTGGGGTTTACCTTGTTGTTTTTAATTTTTTGTATCAGCATTTTTATTTGTTGTAGCTACTGTTGGTTAGCCATTGACGCCCCTTTTATATTCAGTTGTGTATGACCTGCTTTGGATTCATGCTTGGTTGTTTACAGTAGTTGATTATTGTCATGTTGTTCTGTTTACTTTCTGCTGCAGTTGTTTCCTATATTGCTTCCGCTGTATATTGTTATTGTATGTGCTTCCGCTATGCGGGTCTGGTTCGAGTCTGCTGAGTCTTACTTTCCGCTACATCTTTACTGTTATACTCAGACTTGTACCCTTACTATGATCCTTCGAGAGGGTATAGCCTCCCCGCTATACCTATTCAGACCCTCTTTGCTAGTCGGTAGCCTTTGTCGTTCGGGAAGGTGCGCCTAAGGTAGTAACACCCGACTCGTTCGGCACTATTCGGGTGGCTGGCCGGGTCTGGGACGTTACAGTGAGGCAGTATGGATTCATGTCAACAGGGTTGGGTAGCTGGTGGTGAGATGGTTGTAGTTCTTCCATGCCATCACAAGGAGTATTTTTCTAGTTTTTTTCCATTCACTTGTACTTGTCTCTTAGAGTTTTGTCTAATTTTATAGTTGTATTTTCTCTTTCTTTATTACAGTTATGGAACATATTAATTGGTTTTTTCCTTCTTTCATCATGTGTGTATATATTCATGAATTTTTTTAGGTTGGGAAAAATAGTTCCCTCTGGTTTGTTTTTTTAATTCTGAGTGCCTATCTCCAAGATGTGAGGATCGAAAATTCTCTTCAAGTATGTGACAGATCGAGTTAGGTACTAGGATTGATGGAATCCTGGGTCAATTTGTAAC
Organism: Viscum album; assembly: GCA_963277665.1. NCBI lineage: Eukaryota > Viridiplantae > Streptophyta > Magnoliopsida > Santalales > Viscaceae > Viscum > Viscum album. The sequence continues at coordinate 74,754,443 of OY728156.1, forward strand.
AAAATTGTATCAGTGGGTAGTTATTTCTTCAAAAAAAATTTTCTTGGGATGTCTGTTAGACTGTATATAATATTTTTAGGACATGATAGGTATGTTTCAATAAGTTGATGGCCAACTCTTATCATGAAGAGACTCGAGTTTCCAAGGGATATTGGGATATGTGTCTCTAGCGTTGGGTTTTGTTTTAAATCATAGTTTATTCATATGGTTTATATTATTTAAGATGATATCTATTTTTTTGTTTGATCAATATTATGCTTTAGATTTTAGTAGTTTTCCTCCAATACATCTTCCATGAGTTCTTCGAGAGAATGTGGATGATTCTCCTCAAAGTAATATTTTAATAGATCAGAATATCATTGATACTATCATATAGTAAATTATCATTTTTTTATAAGGTTGTACCATGAGTTCAAAGCACAGTTTTTGAGGTACAACCACGAGATGGAGGAGAGAGATATCGATTGGAATAATTTTTTTTTGAGAATCCACCATAATTTAAAGGAATGAATAAGCCTGAAGAGGTTGAGGATTGGCTATAAATGATCGATAAAATATTCACCATCATAGAGACACTTTAAAATATCAAGGTAAAGTGTAAAACACTCAGGATTAAGGGTTCCAGTAAGCTATGGTGGAATTATATAGTCTAGAAAGATATACACATGGACTTGGATTGGAGGGGTTTCAAAACCGGATTCTTCAAGAATTTTTTTTCCAAGTCCCTAATGATGGAAAAGTGTATAGAGTTATTATACTTATAATAGGGAGAGTTTTTTTTATCAACATACACCAATTGGTTTTTTGAGGTTTTTTAATTTTTTCTAGACACAGTGATGAACAATTATTTGATTGCTTAAAATTAATTTCATGGATTGCAACCAGATATCATATCATAGGTTTTTATGTTGAACCTTTTTAACTATGTAGAGATGGTAGATAGAGATATGATGGAATTTATGAATATGGAAGCTAAAGTTTGTTTTCCCACCCTTTATCTTTAATCTAGTGGTATTTTCAATGGCCTTCATGGTAAGAAGAGGGCGTGTTAGGATCATCACAAATATGGTGGAGGTGGGTCTCAGAAGTGATCCATCTACACAAAGTCTGCTAATACTACTAGTGTGACTTTAACTTGCTATTAGGGAAGCAATGTCAGACACAACAGATGTTATTTCCCCATTACCTCAAATATTTGAAACAAATGTGGACATACAAGACATTTACAACACTTCTATTATGTTATGACTATTCCTCATTTTGGTTGGGGATTATTACCTCTAAAGGATACTGTGGTGCGGTCAGAAGCTTCATAGACTATGGGGATCCATCCATATGCATCGGGATTGGGGCACTTTTATGAAATAAATCTTTTTTCTAGAAAAAGTTGATAAGGTTCTAGAAACATTTAGAGTTACTATCCTTATTTCATCTTCAATAGAAATTTCTTAATTTGAAATTGGGACCTCCCGCTCATTTATATATTCTCATTTTTTTGATATTCTTCTAATTTCAATGTAACTTATTTTATTTTTAATGGATTTAGTGACACCTGATGGTATTATATGGGGGTAAGGGTATATGTTTCCATCTTGTTCATTAACAATTATTGATACAGAGTTGGTCATGGATTTTCTTGTTATCGATTTGGATATATTTAATTTCATCATTAGTTTGGAATTTTTTGTCGCTCATTGAACTGAGGATGATGGTTATCATCAAGGTGTTTCATTTCTTATTTCCAATGGGAACTCTCATGTGTTTCATGGGGAGTGTGACATTAGGTATAGTCATGAAAGACCTTCTCGTCCAGAGCTCCACAGTTTTTTGACTTCCGTTGCAAGTTCTCTTAATGGCATCTATTTTGTTATATATCTTACAATTGTTGTTCCGAACATTTATGAATTTTTCTCATATGAATTCTTCATCATTTCTATAGAGAGAGTGGTATAGTTTAAATTTTACCTCATTCTAGTTATGTAGTCAATATTAATATCATTTTATCATATGATACCAGAAAAGATGAAAGAGATCATGATTCAGTTGGATGACCTGTTGAAAAACAGTGTCATTCACCCTAGAATTTCTCCTTGTGTAGCCCCAATGATCTTATTATAGAAGGATGATAGTTCATTTCTGTCATGTGTGGACTATCAGAAGTTGAATTGGGAAACAGTTAATAAAAAATATCAATTACATTATGTTGATGGTTTGTTTGATTAGTTAAAGAGGGAAAGTGGTTTTTTAAGATTGATCTTATATCGGGTTATCATAATCTCAGATTTCATGAGTCTAATATACCAAAAATGGCTTTTAAGGGAACGTATCACCATTTTGAATATCTTGTACTAACTTTTGGTCAGACTAACTATTGAGAAAAGTATTTTTTTCAATAATGCGTATTACTGTTATTTAAAAGGGAGATTATTGAAAATAATACTCTGTCTCTTTATTATAATTTTGATTCTCACAAATACCCTTAGTTATTTTCTAATTATTTCACTTAGTATTTTGTAGGAGATTATTACTTTATTTTACTCTTGAAATAACAATAATTTATTACTTAGCGCAGAATCTGTTTTAGCGCATTCTGGAAATACTGTTCTCATCTTACGTAGATGAATATAGCACAAAATCTGTTTTAGCGTGTTCTAGAATCACTGTTCATACCCTACGTGGATAAACGTAGCATAAGGATGAAAAGTGTGTATACTTTTTGAAGTAAGAGAAAAGTATGGTTAAACAACCATACGTTTTTTAGCAAAGTATGGAAGGAGAACCTTACATTTGGAAGGAACCTTATGTTTGTTATCAACCCTACGTTTGTTATCAACCCTACGTTTGTTATCAACCCTACGTCTGTTATCAAACCTATGTTTGTTATGAACCCTACATTTGAAGAATATGTTATTAACCCTACGTTTGGAAGCCACATCATCAACCTTATGTTTGGCGTCGGAATTTTCGGCAGACGGTTTTTATGTACAATGATCAGTAATCTGATTTCTGGGCGGATTTCAAGCTGGATTTAATGTCATTTTTAAATTACGACTTTGACTGATTCAAAGACGTTTTATTAATAGATTTAAGATTGAATTAAAAGGATATTTTTATGCTGAGTCTTAATGGGAGTTACGACTTCTCTGTAAATTCAAATTTTTGAATATCGCGAATAAGAAGGCAACTTTTATGGATCTAAATGTGCAGGAGATATGCTTTATTATTTATGATCTCTCTGAAACCCAAAAAATGATAATGAGGTGATTGATCTATTTTTAAAAAGTGGAAAATAGAGATTGAAACTATTCACGATTGATCTACAGATTCAACAGGATTGTAAAAGCTCTGTTTGTTCAAGAAGAAGGAACTCGATAAAAGATTCACCTGTTCTACATCGAATATATACTGTGGATCTACTACTGCTGAGTTTGTGAACTATATCTCTATATCTACTACAACTGGATCAACTCAGAACTGCTTCATCTTGAAGATCAATATTTCAAGAGTTTTTGATCCATCTGCTGTTAATTGCATTCTGTTGCAATTGTGAAGATCTATTGGAAATTTCTTTCTGAAATTTTTTATTCTTGAGTAACAAACTTCTCATTCTATGCTATGTAGGTTCATGTTTGAACCAAAAGGCTTTGTTTGGCCTTGAATTGTAAAGGTGTCAACTGCCTGTACTCAGTTGTGAATCAGTATGTGGAAAAGAGGACCAGATAGTGAAAATCACCAAGCTCGTGGAGTAGAGCATTGGTGGAGTGGACTAGGTGATTTCTATTCCCTGAGCCACTATACATCTTCGTATTCTTGTTTTTACTTTTTCCGCTGCATGATCAAATCCGATAAAATATAAAGGTTATAACTCGTTCAAGAAAAAAGCTATCGGAAAAATTACAAAAGACACAATTCACCCCCCTCTTGTGTATAATATGTAGATTCAGATCCAACAATTGGTATCATAGGAGGAGCTTCTGACAGAGCCTTAGAAAGCTAGAATCATTTAAGGATTATTCAACAGAACATTATGACAGATACAAGAGAAGGGATGTCGATGGTTAGAGCACCATATTTTAATGGAGACAACTATGGTTGCTGGAAACCATGTATGATAATATATCTGAAAAACCTCGAATATAGAGTATATTCAAAGATTCTGACTCCTTATGAAATTCTTGAAAATCTTGAGGCATGGAGTGCTGCTATAGAGGTAGATTACGATATGAACTCGAAGGCTATGAATGAAATTATCTGCGGTCTAGGACTAGATGAATTTAACAGAGTATCTCAGTGCCCGAAAGCATATGATATGTGGCAAAAAATAGCTGTGGCATATGAAGGAACATATAATGTAAGGAAAATGAGATATGCAACTGCAAAACTGAAATTTGATACTTTCAAAATGATTTAAGGTGAGAGAAATACCCAAATGTATGGGAGATTGATAGAAATTGTCAATAACATAACTGCTCTAGGAGAACCTATTAAGCAGGATGATCAAGCATTAAATGTACTAAGAGTACTTCCTACTAGATGGAATGGTATCTCAACTGCAATTAGATAATCAACACCTATCAAAGATCTAACTATGAGAGAGCTGATTGGTACACTGATGATGTATGAAGATGAAACTCAAGATAAAGCTAATGAACATAAATTTCTTATCAAAAGAGAAGATACTTCCTTGAGGGTAATATCACTACAAAAGAATAGAAAAATTAAGAGCAAAGAAGTCAAAGCCAAATTAGAAATATCTGACTCATCCAACTCAGATGAAGAACTCACTCAACAAGCCATAAAATTTAGAAAATTCTACAGCAAGAAAAGAGTCTTCAAAAAATCCTTTAAGGGAGATAATAAGGAAGTTAGATTTTATGAATGCAAAAAGATGGGACATATCAGAACAGATTTCCCACAATTGAAGGATGCAAAGAAAAAGAAATTCTTCAAAAGAAATGACTTTGAGCAGAAAGACAAGAAAGCTATGAAAGCCACTTGGAGTGTATCTGAAGACTCTAGTAGCTCTTCTGAATCAATCTCAGAGAAAGAAGAAGTCAATCAAAAGGAAAACATGTGTTTCATGGTAGAAACTGATGAGGTTCCCTCATATTACTCCTCTGAATCACTTTCGGAATCAAGATACGCAAATAAAAAACTAGCAGCCTACTGCAATATGCTTGAAGAAAGATATGACTCACTATTTAAAAAACATAAGTCACTGAAAAATATACATAAAATAATTTCAGATGAAAGAGATACAATGCTGAAACAACATAAAGAATTAACTGATAAATACAATTCGATTAACACTAACAACATTAATTTTGAACCAAGAATAAAAATACTGCAGGATGAAGTAGAATCTTACAAACAGGCTGCATTGGTTTTTAAAAAAGGAGAGAATCCATTAAATGAAATTCTTGGAAAAACTGTCATTAAAAAGGAGAGATTTTGAATTCGCAGTAAAGGAGAAAAACCAAAGCTATATAAAAATTATTTTCTTCCTATATCTAAAAAGTTTAATTGTAATTTTTGTGGGGAAAAGGAACATGTAGCTAAAAATTGTTTCTTAAGAAAACCTCAAATTTTTGGTATTAATAAAGCCGATATTTCAAAAGACTTATATGATTCAGCTGATTTTAAAAGAACAAATCAAATCTGGATACCCAGAACATTGCTAGCTAACACTCTTGGACCCAACAAAATATGGGTACCAAAGCAATTTGTTTGAATGTCTTTGAAGCTAGCAGGTCACCAGAGATGAAAAGATATATGGTACATAGATAGTGGCTGCTCAAGACATATGAGTGTAAACTCATTGAATTTTTCTTCACTCACTCAAAAGGAAGGAGGACTTGTCACATTTGGTGATAATTCCAAAGGAAAAATCATTGGCATTGGAACCGTTGGAGATCTAAAAATAGTCTCAATCAACAAAGTACTTTATGTACAAGGACTAAAACACAATCTGATAAGTATCTCTCAACTTTGTGATGATGGATATACTGTTGATATTACTAAAAATTGTTGTACTATTTTTAAAGATAAACTGTTTAAATTTAAAGAACTAAGAACTGAAAATGTCTATATTTTGGATTTAAATTCCTTGTGTAAACAATAAGTAAACTGCTTAACTGCTAAATTCAGTGAATCCTGGATCTGGCATAGAATACATGATAATTGCAATGTATATGTTTTACATAAGTTATCTAAGAAAAATTTAGTTTCTGATTTACCTTGTCTCAATTTTGAGAGTGGAAGATTTTGTGATGCATGTCAACATGGCAAGCAACACAAATCATCCTTCAAATCTGTTAATAAGGTTGCTACATCTAAACCTCTAGAACTTATTCATATGGATTTTTTTGGACCTTCATGAGTAGCAAGATTAGCTGGTAAATTATATGTATATGTTTTAGTTGATGACTATTCATGATTTACATCGATTTTCTTTTTGAAATTTAAAAATGAAGCTTTTAATTTATATGAAAGTTTCTGAAAATCTGTTCAAAATGAAAAAGATTTCAATATAATATCATTAAGAAGTGATCATGGTAGAGAATTTGAGAATCTAGATTTTAATTCCATTTTCTCAAATATGGGTATTAAGAACACCTTTTCTGCACCCATAACACCTCAACAAAATGGGATTGTAGAAAGAAGAAATAGAACAATTCAAAAAATGGCTAGAACTATGTTAAATGAATATATCCTACCTATATATTTCTGGGAAGAAGCTGTGAATACAACTTTTTATATAATTAATAGAGTTTTAATTAGACCTATTTTGAAAAAGACACCCTATGAACTATGGAATAACAGAAAACCTAAAGTAAATTACTTTAATGTTTTTAGATGCAAGGATTATATCTTAAACACCAAGGATAATCTTGGTAAGTTTGATCCAAAATCTGATGAATGTATTTTCATAGGATATTCTGCTACCTCCAAAGCATATAGAGTTTATAATAAGAAGTCAAGTATTGTTGAAAAATCAGTTCATGTGAAATTTGATGAATCTGATCCTTTTGAGAAAAGGACAGAACAAATGGATAAACATGACCCTAATGATAAAATGAGACTTGAGAATTTAAAGAATGATTTTGAAATTGATATAAAATAAATTCAGTCCAGTTCAGAGGAAGATGATACTGAAGAACCTTTAAATATTTTACCTAGACAGTCTAGAACCCTAAAGAATCATCCTTTAGAAACTGTAATAGGTAATTTAGAAAATGGTGTTCAAACTAGAAGAAACATAGGAAACCTAGTTGAATTATCTTCCTTCCTATCTCAACAAGAACCCAAGACTATAGAAGAAGATTTAAATGATGAAAGTTGGGTAATAGCAATGCAAGATGAATTAAACCAGTTTAAAAGAAATGAATTTTGGGTTTTAGTGGAAAGACCTAATAATTATCTTGTAATAGGAACCAAATGGGTTTTTAGAAATAAATAGGATGACCATGGCACAATAACTAGAAATAAAGAAAGATTAGTAGCTAAAGGATATAATCAAGAAGATGAAATAGATTATGATGAGACTTTTTCACCTGTATCTAGGTTAGAAGCCATTAGAATCTTTTTAGCCTATGCATCTTATATGAATTTTAAATTATTTCAGATGGATGTCAAATCTGCATTTTTAAATGGATATTTACTGGAGGATGTTTATGTAAAGTAACCTCCTGGTTTTGAAAACTCTCAAAAACCTGATTATGTTTTTAAACTTACTAAAGCTCTTTATAGCCTTACACAAGCACCGAGAGCTTGGTATGAAATATTATGTTCTTTTCTTTTGAAAAATGATTTTACTGTTGGTTTGGAAGATCCAACACTACTTAAGAAAATTGTGAAAAATAATGTTTTATTGGTTCAAATTTGTGTTGATGATGTAATCTTTGGGTCAAATAATAAAACTCTTTGTCACGAATTTTAAAAATTAATGCAAGAAGAATTTGAAATGAGTTTGATGGGAGAATTAAATTTCTTTTTGGGTCTTCAAATATTTCAAATAGATTTTGGAAATGTTTTAAATCAAAGAAAATACATTATTTATTTACTTAAGAAATTTGGACTTGAGAACAGCAAGACATTTATAACTCCTATGTGTACTAATATAAAACTTGATTTGGATGAAACTGGGAAATCAGTTGACAACAAGTTATATAGAGGTACGATTGGTAGCTTGTTATATCTTACTGCTAGTAGACCAGATATAATGTATTCAGTATGTCTTTGTGCTAGATTTCAATAAAATCCTAAATAATCCCATCTAACTTCTGTTAGAAGAATTTTAGATATTTAAAAGGAACTGTTTTTCAATTTCTTCTTTATCCTAAAACTTCTGATTTTAATTTGATTTCATATTCAGATGCTGACTTTGGAAGTTGTAGATTAGATAGAAAAAGTACATCAGGTACATTCCACTTTTTAGTAAAGTCCTTAGTATCATGGTCTAGTAAGAAAAAACATTCAGTTTCCCTGTCAACAGCTGAGGCAGAATATATTTCTACTAGCAGTTGTTGTACACAAGTGTTGTGGATGAAAAACACTCTTATTGACTATGGATTGAATTTTAATAATACACCTATTTTATGTGATAATACGAGTGCAATTAATATTTAAAAAAAATCCTATTAGTCATTCTAGAACTAAGAACATTGATATAAGGCATCACTTTTTAAGAGATCATGTTATTAAAAAGGATATATTTTTATAATTTGTAAATACTGAAACTCAATTAGCAGATATTTTTACTAAACCTCTTCCCACTGCAAGGTTTGAATTTCTTTAAGGGAGAGCTAGGTTTATTTAATTATAAATAATTTTTTTTATTTCTGTTTTTGTAAATTTTATTTTTTTTATTGAATACTGTTTAAGTATTTCTTTCTTTCATCGTATGAAAAATTTATTTATTAATAAGTATATGTAATGATGAGTGATTACATGGGAATCAAGGCTGTCAGAGTCTCTTCGACTTCTGAAACCTTTTCACTTCTATCGAAACCCTTTCGAAATCCAAAAATCGCACTTCCTCTTATGAAACCCTAACCTTCGAACTTCTGAAAACCTATCCTTCAAACCATCAGAGACTCTCGCAGCAATGGTAAGGACTAAAAGAGCCAGTGAGGCCGAGCTGAGAAATTCCAAGAGACACCACACTGAGGGAAGAAAAAACTTACAAGGAAAGGTAATTGATCTCGATTGGTTGTTTCAGACAAATATTTTGTTAAAGCAAGAGTTGTCATTCCATAATATTGAATAGATGTTCAACAGTGAAAATACAGAATTTCTATATGAAGTTGAACTTAGATACTTCTACAAATATGTACAGTTTAGTCTGGGAGATACTGAAGACAGTATGATGGATAAAATAGAGGATAGGGATTTCTCAATTTCTTCAGTAGAGATTAGTCAGATTCTCAAATATCCTCATGAGGAAGTATTTAATTTTGACTTGTAGAATATAGGATATTCTGTGCATAAATCCGAAGACATTATGTCTTTTCTTTTTGGTACCAAGACAATAAAGAAAATGTTTGTTAAGGATTTGGAGCCTGATTAGAAGATTTTGATAAAAATTTATTTAGACCGGAATAGCTCCACGGATGGTAGAAATGGAGAATATTTTGTACCTTGATATGTATATAATGTTTCTCTTACTAAGTGATATTAGGTTAAACGTTCCAAGATACATGATAAGTTATCTCAGTTATTACTGTCAAAGCGAGGCGAGGATAAATTTCTATCCCTTTGGAAGATTTATTTCCAAGCTGTTGTTTAAGAAAGACATGGTGAGATTAGTGGAAGATAGAGTTATCTATCATCACAGTAATACATTTAATGCTGGAACTTTGAGGAAAGTTGGATATTTCTAGAGCACAATTAAAGGAAAGCTTTTTCCAGTAGGAGCTGAGGAAGACTTATAGAGTGCTCAAGCTCAACCTGCTAAGTCCAAGGAGGGACAAGCTGAATCCAGAGTCAGAAATGTAGAAAGAAGGATTCGCTTTGAAGTGACATATGTTGAGGAAGACAGAAGCCAAGAGGGACTTTATTCAAGAAGAAAAAGACCAGTAAATTATGAAGTTACTTCCATTGTTTTGGAAATTCCACCAGAGCCTTTAATTTTTTATTATTTTGTGAGAGAAGTTGTTGCTGATAAAACCATGAAAGAAGTTACTGAGAGAATGGATCTGGTAGAGAAATCATGATCTCAAGAAGAAGCTCAAAATGACAATCAGGAACAGATTGTTGCTGATGTTGAAGTTTCACTTCAACAGGAACAAGAGATGGAGGCAGTGCCTGGTGAAGAAGTGGCCAGTCCTCAAGAAACTTCTACAAATATTATTCTTTAAAACCCAATAGAAGGCATAGATGCTGATGTTTGTGATTATGTTTGTGATGAGGATGTTTCTAAAGCACAAACAGAGGTACTTCAAGAGGATTTTTCTGTGGAGGAGTTTGAAAACTCTAAGGAAAAATCTGTGGACCAACCTTCTGAGGACAAAGAAAAGTAGAAATCTGATGCTGAATCATTGCCTTTGGTATTGCTGCATCAACCTGAGAATGTGAATCAAGCACAGGGTGCATCTGATTCAAGGAAAGAAGAAGTTGAAGAATTGTACAAAAATGTATCTCAGTTGGAATCTGAGAATTCTTCTCTTATAAATGCTTTAGACTTAGATCATTTTATGTTTCAAAAGCTGAAGGAGTGTACAGTTTTAAGGCAAGAAGTTGAAATGTTTTACGAGGATATGCTGACTGCTGTTACTCAATTGAAATCTGAAATGGTTATGAAGTCATATTTATCAGATCTGAAGTTGTTTATGGAGAATCAATTTGAATCAATTGAAAATAATGCAGTCAGTGGTTCAGGTACTTCACCGGACTTAATCAGAAGGTTTCAGGATATCACAGCTGCAATGAGAAACATGAATTATAGGATTCAAGATCTTAAATGTAACAGTGCTGCTCTGTCATTGTTGCTGGACAATCAAAAATTCTTAGTGGATCAACTGACATCTAGTGAGCCATCAATAAGAATTCTGTTAAATCAATTCTCAGAGAAGCTATCAGTATTTGTTGAAAAAGAGGAAAGGATGCATGAGTTTTTCAGAGTCAATTTAATTGAGGATATTTATATGACTCAAGAGAACAGAGAGCTCATTGTCAAGCTTGGAGATGGGATGATGAAGAGACTTCGGGAGCAGTTTACAGAAATCAAGTCTGCAATTCAGAGGTTATAGACCCTGTTGCCTATCTTACACAAACTTTGATTCCTGTGTATATCATTTTCATGTATATACTACTGTTTTTGAATGAAAATTTTTCTTCATTATTTATTTGTCTCCTTCCTTATTTGTTTTACTAATTTTATTTTTAATATGCCAGTACTCCAGATTTAATTATTGATAAACAGTTCGTAAAATAATTTTCTAATAGTTCAGTGCAATATTAAATGTGTTAAAAACCATGATTTTTCATTCTTTTTGATATCACAAAAAGGGGGAGAATTTGGATAAACACAACATCAGTATTTAGGGGGAGTACATTTTATTGAGGGAGAAAATTAGATGGGACATTTGGATTAATAATTATCTTTTTGGTGGGAAGATTTTATTTAAAACGTTATAATGAATTTTGAAATTTAATTAAATAATTTTAATTACTTTATGGGTTTTGTTTTATGGGTTTTGTGATCATTGAAAATGGGGAGATTGTTGAGAAAAGTATTGTTTTCAATAATGCGTATTAATGTTATTTAAAGGGGGAGATTATTGAAAATAATACTCTGTCTCTTTATGATAATTTTGATGCTACAAATACCCTTAGTTATTTTCTAATGATTTGACTTAGTATTTTGCAGGGGATTATTAATTTATTTTACTCATGAAATAATGATAATTTATTACTTAGTGCAGAATCTGTTTTAGCGCATTTTGGAAATACTGTTCTCATATTACGTAGATGAATATAGCGCAGAATCTGTTTTAGCGCGTTCTGGAATCACTATTCATACCCTATGTGGATAAACGTAGCGTAAGGATGAAAAGCATGTATACTTTTTTAAGTATGAGAAAAGTATGGTTAAACAACCATATGTTTTTCAGAAAAGTATAGAAGGAGAACCTTACGTTTGGAAGGAACCTTATATTTGTTATCAACCCTACGTTTGTTATCAACCCTACGTTTGTTATCAACTCTACATTTGTTATCAACCCTATGTTTGTTATCAACCCTACGTTTGTTATAAAACCTACGTTTGTTATCAACCCTACGTTTGAAGACTATGTTATTAAACCTACATTTGGAAGCCACGTCATCAACCTTACGTTTGGCGTCGGAATTTTCGGCAGACAATTTTTATGTACAACGATCAGTAACCTGATTTATGGGCTGATTTCAAGCTAGATTTAATGTTGTTTTTAAATTACGACATTGAATGATTCAAAGCCGTTTTATTAATGGATTTAAGATAGAATTAAAAGGATCTTTTTATGTCAATTCTTAAGGGAAGTTACGACTTCTCTGTAAATTCAAATTTTTGAATATCACGAATCAGAAGGTGACTTTTATGGATCTAAATTTGTAGGAGATATTCTTTATTATTTATGCTCTCTCTAAAACACAAAAAATGATTATGATGTGATCGATCTATTTTTAAAATGTGGAAGACAGAGATTTGAACTATTCACGATTGATCTACTGATTCAACAGGAGCGTAAAATCTCTATTTGCTCAAGAAGAAGGAACTCGATAGAAGATTCACATATTCTACATCGAATATCTACTGTGGATCTACTACTACTGAGGTTGTGAACTATATCTCTATATCTACTACAACTAGATCAACTCAGAACTACTTCATCTTGAAGATCAATATTTCAAGAGTTTTTGATCCATCTGTTGTTAATTGCATTCTGTTGCAATTGTGAAGTTCAACTGGAAATTTCATTCTAAAATTTTTTATTCTTGAGTAACCAGATTCTCGTTCTAAGCTGTGTAGGTTCATGTTTGCACCAGAAGCCTTTGTTTTTCCTTGAATTGTAAAGTTTTCAACTTCCTGTACTCAGTTGTGAATCGGTCTGTGGAAAAGAGGACTAGACAGTGAAAATCACCAAGATCGTGGAGTAGAGCGTTGGTGGAGTGGACTAGGGGATTTCTATTCCCCAGACCACTATACATATTAGTGTTCTTGTTTTTAATTTTTCTGCTGCATGATCAAATCTGATAAAGTATAAAGGTCAGAACTCATTTAAGAAAATAGCTATCAGAAAAATTGCAAAAGACACAATTCACCCCCCTCTTGTGTATAATCTGTAGGTTCAGATCCAACAATAACAATCATGTAGTATTTATGGATTTGATGAATCTTAAATTCAATAAATATCTTGACACTTTTATGGTATTTTTATTGCATGATATTCTAGTTTATTCGAAATATGAGTATAAGCAGGAGCACCATATTAGTCAGGTCTTGGAAATTTTAATATGTCACTTTTTTATGGAAAGCTTTTGAAGTGTCATTTGTAGATTAAATAAGTGATTTTATTAGGGAACATTATTTTTGAACATGTCTTATTAGTTGATCCTAATAAGGTGAGGTTTGTATGGTCTTGGAAGGTACCACAAAATGTCTTTGAGATAAATAGATTCCATGGTATTTCTGGATGCTACTGATGGTTGGTAAATTATTCCTCTAAATTAGTGTCACCTTCAACTGCTCATAATAAGAAACTAGTAAAATTCACATGGCATGTGAAGTGTTAGTCTTATTTTAATGAAATAAAATAACATCTTAAATCGACTCATATTCTGATCTTGACTGATCTCAGAATGGGGTATGTCGTGTTTTGGGATTCTTCTTGTGCTGGTTTGGGATAGATGATTATGAAATATAACCTTGTGGTAGCTTAAGGCTCTCCTGAAATTTTAAAAATAGATAATAACTAACCCAGTTATTATTTAGAGCTTGCTTCAATTATTCATGCACTTAAATGTTGGTGGAAATATCTTTTTGGGGAGATGTTCACTGTCTTATCTAATCATATGAGTTTGAGTAATATCTTTTCTAAGAAATAATTGAATCATAGAGAGAGACGATGGGTAAAATAACTTCAGAAGTTTGACATTGATATCTACTATGCCTAGGCGAAGGGAAATTTTATTACACATGATCTTATCTAGAAATATAGTCATAGGCTATTCTTGAATTGAAGGAGGAGTGGAACCTTATGGGTATTTTTTCTCAGCTGCACTTGGAAGATTAGTATGATTTTTCTAGTACTGTTATGACTAATTTTTGGTTATTATCATATCTCTTGGAGTCTATTTTGTAGACTCAACAGTTTTATGATGAGTTTAGTAAAGTTTGAAAAAATATTTAATGGTAGAGAGATCATTAATGGTAGGTCTCTTTCTTCAGATAGTATGAACCACATTAGGAAGCAGTTTTTCATCAAAATATCTACGAGGAGTTTTGTCTTGTTTAATTTTAATATCTCTTCTTGGTCATTATGTCTTGAAACTATGAATATGTATTATGACATGAGATGCTGATTCAGGTGGATGGATATGAATCAAGAGATTATAGATTATATGTCCCATTGTGACACCTACCAAAAAATAAAAGCAGATCACTTAAAACACTCTATGTTGCTTCAATCTCTTTTAATTTCAGTTTTAAAAAGGGATGAGGGATTGAATGATTTTGTTTTTGGATTAACAGGGAATATTTAAGGGGTTAATATAGTTTGATTGGTTTTTTACGTGTTGATGAAGCATACTCCTTTCATTCTGATCAAGTATAATACTAAGGTTAAAGATCTGGGTAATATGTTTGTGCATGAGATTGTGATTTTACATGTAAATAATTCATCTATTTTTTAATATAGGGATCCTAGGATTACCTTTAGGTTTTAGAGGAGTCTCCAAGAGACAATGGGAACTCAGGTAAAGTTGAGTATAACATACCATCCATAAACAGATGGTCATATGGAGTGAGTCATTCCGATCCAGGAGGATATTCTTTTGGCATGTGTCTTGGATTTAAATGGATCAGGGGATAACCATTTGGGACTGGTTGAGTTTGTTTATAACAACAGTTATTAGTCGTCAATCAAAATGGATCCCTTTAAGGTTTCTTATAGTCCATCATTCAGATAACCTATTTTTTTGGGTTGAGGAAGATGACATATCTTTTGATGGACCATGTTTTTTTAGTAGATGTATGTGATGATTCCTGATGTACGGTGATGTCTGGTTATAGCCCAGTGTTGACGGAAATAATATGCGGGTCAGAAATTTCATCCTATGGAGTTTTACATTGGTGATTGGGGTTTCTTGAACGTTTCTCCTTGGTTGGGTCACTACCAGATTAGAAAATAGAGAAATTTGGCTCTAAGATATGTTGGACCATTTTAAGTCACTAAGGTTCCTGGACATGTTTCTTATTGGTTAGAATTTCTAGTTCAGCTGATAGGTATTCATGATTTTTTCGACCTATCACAACTCATGAAGTATCATCCTAATCCTGCTCATGTTCCCAATTAAGATAAAATTTAGTTAGAGCAAGATGATTTTATTTAAGAGAAACCATTTGAGATCGTTGAATCTCAAGTGAAAGTCTTACGTTGGAAGTTGATTCCATGGGTTAGAGTTCTATACAAACACAGATCAGATTCTCATGAGCCTTTGGAATGTGACTCATTAATGATAGAGTAGTGACTTCATCTTTTTCAAGGGATTACATCTTCCACATGACTTCATCGTGATGGAAAATTTTTTGGGTGGGGATTTCATAACATCCCATTATCGATATATAATTTATATCCTTAACCTCATCATGGTTTTCCTTTTTCATGTTCCATATAGGGCCGAGAATAAATTGGGAGGATACCTATAATAGTGAAGTCATATTTTTTTGATCTCAGCATTAATCAGTAATTTCTGCTAGATTAAAGAAGATTTAACCTCATTTAACTCAGTTACATGGTGTCTAATGGTTGTTGGGTTCAATCCATTAATGTATTCACACTATTGATGGTTACACGATGTGATGAATGGGTACACATCGTGATTCATTTTGAGGTCATATTTTTAATCTGAGGTGGTGAATTTTTCATTGTAATTGAACACTATGGATTTTAAAACCTATAAAAGAGTTACACATCACGTAATTTCAAGATAAGGGCGGTTTTAGGGTCCCACTCAGGTTTTGGGTGCCCATTCAACTGCATGTTTACCTTTTATTTTGAATGAAATTTAATCTCCAATGATTTTTGGAGACACCGCTCTTTCTGATTTGATCCGTTTGACATTTGATATTTTTTGTGGTTGTGGTGTGTCTCTCCAGGTGAGTGAACCTTCTACTTCTTCATTTACATTGATCAAGGTAACACCCTAGAGTTTCATTATTGGATTCATTGGTTTGAATTGGTGTTTCTTCATTTCCTTTTCTAGATCTATGGTGTGATCTCATTCAATAGGGTGTTCCTTTATTGGTTGTGGTATGGCAGGTGTTTGTTCTTGAGTTATGTTGGTTCCTCCTTTCTTTAGACCCCTTTTTTTATAAATTTGATCAGTATTTATACGTTGATTGGATTCTAGGAACATTGATGAGAATTTTTGGTTTTCATTGTTGGTGGATCTTGTTGCAGCGGTTTGTGACCCAAGTATTGAGGTACCTGGTCCCATCTCTAGTTTGTGTTTGATTAAATGTATTATTCTTTTTTAAAAATATATTTATAAATAAACTTGTATGAAATTGTCCTGATTATTTTTGTGTGATGGTTGATATTTTGAATTAAATTGTGTGTTCCTTGGTTTTTGATAAATGGAATGAAAATGGGTATTTTCAATGTATTAAATGATTGGCTAAAAAGAAGTGGGTATGGTTACCCTATTAAATATTTAATTTCATAAATTATTTTGAGTGTTTTTTTAAAACATTAAGATCATTATACAAAAAATGAACATGAGTTTCCATGGGTACTAAGTGGATGGTTTATCTTGAGGATATCATCCATTGTGGGGGTTCACTTTTTGGGGTTTCCACTTATCGTAGGTTTTAGATTATTGGATATAGGAATGTATATGATTTTGGGGATCTACTTTTTGGGATGTCTCCCTAGTTCTCGAGTGTAGATAATTTGCTTCAGGAACCCCAATGCACTGTTAATAGATTTTTCGGTATGAGTAGTATACTACCTGACTTGTCTTATTCAATGGTGTTGTGATGCCTGTGATACTATAGTTGTGTTGTATTTATTTTCTTTTCACTATTTTAGCCTTGATATGCATGTCTATTCTTGTGAAGGATGATATTGAAAATGTTTTTTGAAATTGATATTGTAACACCCAATATTTTTATGAGAAATATTTTGTTTTTATGTTATATACATCATCAAAGGAATCATTCACTACACACAACACTAGCTTGGCTTACTTTACACGCAATCATGACCTTCCTCGATAGCTTGCGTTGTGCGCAATACCGAGTTTCACTAAACAACGATATGCTATTAAAATATTATTAAAACTAGACGTAATGAATAGTAATAAACACTTTTTGAAATTTTATAAATTTTAACATTCAAAATGGACTTCATTTTTGGATTCAGAATATCGAAATTATCCTAGGGTGAGATTTTCGTATTTTTCTGAAAACATTCATTTTTTGATGAATAGTGAAAACACTGGGTTACTATTTAAAAATCGGCTTTTTATTTAAATAATTATTTATTTTATTTAAATTTATTTTATGTGAAAATTGATACATAATAACTATATAAGTTCAATGTAATTAATTGGAGTCATTTTATAATAATTTTAGATATATAAAAATTTTATTGAACTTTTCACCGTCTTTTACCCACCTCCCAGGAGAGTTTGAAAATTTACATAATACTTAATTTTACAGCTTATGTGAGTGGAATTTCGAAAATCTGAGAGACACAGTCAATATCAATGAGTAAAAAGTGGTTCAATAAGATAAAAATATTTTTTGGTGAATAGTAACTTTTTGCTTTTATTTACCACATTTAAAAGTAAATCAGGTAATTAAGGGTAAAAATGGTGTTATTATCACCCTAACACATGTTATAATTCTATTGGATAAGTTTAATTCGGCCAAAAACAACCTTAGGAATAAAATATGACATTTTACGTCGACATGGATTAGATTAGAACATTTATTATTATTTTATTTTAAAATAGTTAAAATAGTTAAAATCGTAGTTGAATAACTAAAACATTTTTAATATAGGGTTATAAATAACATAAATTAGACTATAAATATTCATTAGAAAGATAAAAACATTTCCCACATAATGGTATTTTATTTATAATTTTTATACTTTAAAAAATTTTATTTATTTATGACACAATGATCATGCAGTAATTACCTTATTAAGAAAATATTAACATAATTGATATTATAAATACCCAAATAAATCTAATTTTAGACTTTTTATAAATTAAACTAATTTTTTAGGTTAATATGACATGTTAGTATTTATTTAATTTTATTTTTTAGAACTAATCATGCTGTTATGATTTTCACGAAAATCAATTACCAAATAGTGTCAAAATTGATATAAAATAGTTTTTAAAACAAATATTATATTATTGCTCGTGCATATGTAGCAATGAAATATTCCTAATAACTATATATTACTATTTTCAAGTGATATTTATTCTGAAATAGTATACATACACTTCAATCAAATTCCACGATCATGGGAACGATATCATCGCTCGTGCATACGTACGACCTACCGTCTCCACGATGTGATGCGACTCATTCTACATAATCTTCATTGAATAATGATTATATAAATGAATTGAATGAATAAATATTATATATATTACACTATTACCATTATGGAAATGAGGTATCTATAACCTCAAAAGAATAATAAGAATTTATTCGACAAAACACGCATAAGAACAAAAAGCAGTAAACACCCGAATAACAAGTAGCAAGGAAATATTACTAATAAGAAGCTAATAATATTACCATATATGAAATCATAACAATGATTAATATTCTGGAATAAGTCAATAACATTATTTAAATCATTATACAGGAGGTTCGGGCATGTACGAAGTAAATCAGACCTAAGGTAAGGAAAAATCCCGCAATCTCATTTTTATCCGAGATTGTTTATACTTCAGAATTTACTGGGGAATATTTATCATCCACAACCATGTTTCCTCAATATGTATTATTATTTACATACACCTACAATTGTTTAAATCCAATTTTAACCATTGGTGAGTTTTTAGTAAAATATATGAAAGGAATCTTTTGTCGTTTTTAGTACGAGGTAATTGTTTGGCTTTTCCGGACAAAGTACGAGAAGAATGTTTTTTAACTTATACAGCATGAATGGATTTTTATGATTTCGTAGAATATTATTTCCATGAAGATTACTTTAGAAGTTTTCAATTTTATTTTTCATCAAATTATTTTAGTTTAAATTTTTTTGACATGTTATGAAAGTAAAATGTTTTTTTAAGTATAAAGGATATTTTCGTCAAGAATGGAGTTCAAGTGTTTTATCGAAATTATTTTCCATCTAAGATAATATAAGGTTATGTTTCTATCCCTATTTTTTCATTGATTTAATTATGTTATGATGGAATTATTTTTATGATTTCATTTTATCTTATATGAATTATGTTATGATGGCATGATGTTTAAGAATCCCATTTTTATTCCATGGGTTATGCTTTGATGTATGATTTATGATCCTGTGGCACACATAAGATTTGTATCATTATGAGATGGGTGGGACCTATATCTCCCTCTAATGAATTGGGTAAAGATTTATATATCATGAGATAGACATGGCTGGAATGGCAGGTTAATCTGGTTCAGTGATACAGGACTGAAACGAGGAGTGAACTTGGGTCAGAAATGGACTTTGTCCGCTAGGATAGTCTTGGCAATGAGTCTTGACTTCTAAGAAATGATTCTCTATGATCATGTGTGTATGCCACAAAGTTTAATGTTATTATTATCAGGATTTACATTGCACTACCATGAATTATCCTATGTTATGATATTATGATCTCTTTTTCAGGTTAATATTTTCAAAATGTTATGTTCATATGAATATGATATGATTGATATTTCTTTTTTTTTACCCTTACTGAGCATTTGACCTCACCCTTTTTTATGTTTTCTTTTCCCCGGGTCATAAAGAAGGATATTAAGTAAGATATTCCGAAAGGGACACTAGATATGATGAAATAAATGGGAGACAATGTATATGATTTATGAACCAGTTGTTTATGTTTCCCAGTTTCTAAAGACACTATACCTATACGGTACTTTCATGGTTTTGTTTTATGTTTTAATAAGTATGCTTCATTTCTGAAGTAATAACCATGTATGTAAAGTATGGGCCGTTATAGATATACTTTATTTTTTGTTTTAGAACTATGATAAAGATGAAATGTTCACAATGTTTTCTATAAAATGATTTACTACTTATCAATCCATGTTTTGTTTAAAATTAGCATACATAAATTTTTTTATAGAGACTTGTTGTGGAACACCTGGGTGGGATCATACTGAGCTTGTTATCTCACACCCTACACACCTCTTCGGTGGTGTGCAGACCTATTTATGTCATCTAATGTCGGGAAAGGAAAGGCACCACAGTAAGGGGGAGAGGCTTCATGTTAGGTGGTTTGTGAAGCTGGTGGTGAGATGATGGGAGTTCCTCCATACCATTACATGGATTAGTTTTTTGTTTTAGTCCTTTGCACTTGTAATTTTCTCTTGTAATTTTTCATTACATTTATAGTCATTTGTTTCTGCTGTCTTTCTTTTAGTTATGGAATATATTTATTGCATTTTAATTGTTCCTTATTGCTTAATGTGCATATATATGCCATTTTTTTCTTCAGGCTTCGAGAAATAGGTCATTTTGGTATTTCTTTGGATGCCCAAGTCTTTATCACTAGCCCGTGGGGATTGGGAACGCCCTTCAGGTATGTGACAGATTGGGTTGGCTTCAATATTTAATAAAAACCTAGGTCGGTTAATTATAGACTCGTTCCATTTTTTTAACCATTACCATGACAAAATTTTCTCTACTAAATCAATATATTCTACCATGGATCTATTGATAAAAACTTTTTATATCCTACAATCCTAGAAGGACTTGATAGGATAATAGTGTGATCTGAATGATACACCATTATCTACCTCTTTATGAACACATCACTAAGAGTTATTAAGATTGAAGACACACCCACTAACAGGTTAGTTACATTAGGTACTTCCAATTAGTGAAATTTCGAAACCACACATGGCATTATAGGACAAACATCATAACGGGAATTACCTGATGAACCCAAGCTACCTATGTGATGGTAATTTTTTGAATAACCCTTCTACTTACCATTATTATTTCATCCATCACTGATCCTAAAGTTCATTGAATATCAATTGAAAAAAACCCTTTTCATCCCAAAACATGATTCTCTATGAATGTTATAACTCCTCTCTATTAAATCTATTATTCCAAAAAAAATTAGATTTATTGATTCATGACCAAGAATTCAACTCTATCTTCCCAATGGAATCCATGATCTATACTTGATTTAGGAAAAATGAGAGTCAATTAACCTATACTATCTAACCACAACCATCTTCCCATTAGGTACAACTATGAAACTTACCTATAATTACCCTATTTATTAGATCAAGGTAATGACACATTATCATCCAACTAAAGTCACCATAACCACCTCACCCCACTCAAAGCTCTCCATTAATAAGAACATATCAAATTAAATATTCACACTCATAAAAAATACCCATAATAAAACCCTTCATCCCCAAATCTACCCACTATAGGGTTGATGTATACAAAATTCTTAACCATATTCATAATATCAAATGACACACAAAAAATACATTTATCTCATTTATTCAAGGTTCCATTAGTATGTTATTTGATAAAAACATTTAATAAGTTATTATTGATTCTTAATTAATTGAAAACAACACCATCCAATTTTCAAAACATTTTCCTTTAATAATATTTTTATAAAACCATTTTCGACTTTTTTAGAACTATTTCATAATTATTGGAAGTCATGAACATGTACAGATATAACCATGTTCCAAAGATAACTCATAAACTCACACTCTCTTACTTCCCAAATCCAAGAGTAAAAATAAATAAATAAAAACTACCCTAAACATCATCCTTGAATCAATATCTCAATAATAATAATAAATATCAATGAATAAAAATATCGTTCTCCTAGTATAATGAACATTATTTATATCAAGGTTACATAAATCTTAGTATATAGTCTATTCAAAGATCTAAAAAAAGATTTTATCCAACTTCTTGCTCCAAATATTAAGATTCCCAAAAACAAATATTTGAAACCATTTTGTAATTCCTTGAATAATTTCACCCATAAAAAACCCTAACCAAAGAGGAATAATAATTCATGTGTTTCTAACCACAACCCAAAGGCCACTGATTAGTGGTATGAATCTATAATCAAAATGGGGTGACAATACTCTAAGTACCATTTCATCAATATTATGTGAATAAAAATATCCTCATATAAACATCAGAGTAAGTGTATGGAATTATAGATGAAATCCAAACATAAAAAAAGTAAACACCAACTTGATATAACAAATATTATACCCATTATCGGTATATATACATCAAAGGTCATCTATTGATCAACTAATGAAAAATAAATTGGAAAAAAATTATAGGAGAATCAACATCCATCCAACTCTTTAAACCAGATCGCATATATTAAAAGTCACTTATAAGTGACAAATGAAGTATACACACACATTGAGGTCATCAGGTAGGGTGTGATAATAACAAAATAGGGTCTCACAATGTTCTAATTATATTTTAAATAAAATATAGTGTATGACTATTTGATAAAATAAACTAGGATTGAATATAAATCATGAAATCATCCATGTTAGGTTATTGCGTTCTAGTCAGACTAACCTAACACCTATCATTTATTACATCATCTAATTACGGTGATATATCTCTTGTAGACATGTATAATTAGAATACCATCATGGAAAATCATATCAATATAAAATCATTGGAATATAAGAAACCCATCAATGATGGGAATAACAAAATTTGGTATTGAGCATATAGAGAACCCATCATGTACAAAATGTGATCTGAGGAGGGAATATTGATATCCAACCTATTTTATAGGTTGGACCACGCCATTTGGTTAAGGAATCATAGACATCTACTATACCAACAATTTAATATTAAAATGTTATAAAAGTATTGAATACCAATATACATCCTCCAAAAAAATAAAAAACAAAGAAACACAACGTAATTCTTAAGTATAGTCACATACATTTCAAGAAATATCAAATGTAATTGAAGATGAAATCACAATATCCAACCTCCTAAAAGATGAGAATCTATGGGGGTTTATTATATACCACAATACATAGATTTTGATTCCTCCTCCTTATCATTTAAAACAAAACTATATGGTCAAGATAAGAAAAAAAATGCCAATATTAAGTCTTCATCCTATCACCCACCTAGTATTTCACCTAAACCTTGAACTCCACTAGATGGTATCATATATAACTCAATATCACTTTCCCTAAATAGACTCAACATCCACAGTGATCTCAAATATAATCCCCATAAATATGTGATTCCTAATAATATCATACCCTTATGACATACTCCCATCATATCCTAATTGTAACACCCTGAGATTTTGTGAAATATTTATTTTCCGAATTAATTTAATCTTTTCGATATTTTTCATTTCACATAATACTTAATTTAGAGTTTTTTATATGCCGAAAAACTTGTATATATTTTTTTATATGTAAAACCATGTCGATATTAGGATACAGACAACACTTGGATTAACTTGTTGTATGTGCAACACTATTCTTGGCTCTTGTTACACACCACACTGAGTAATTTTCATTTCTTGCATTACACACAAGACCATGTTTTATCAAACAATAGTATAATATTAAAATATTATTATTTAATATAATAAGATATAAAAAAGAACTTAAATTAGTGGTTATGAATAATATTAACTAAATTATGGAAATATAAGTTTTATAATATGATTTCCTTGGTAACCAATTAATTATAAATGAAAATATATACCAATTTATTATAATGGAAATGTGTTTATTTTAATGTTCCGAAAGTCATTTTTGATTATTAGAATTAATTAATTAAAATTATTGAATCAAAATAATCAAAATTTATATATTTATATATTTTTTATATTTTAAATCAAACATTTTTCTTATTCACCCAATATATTTTATAGGAATAATATAAAAAGAAAACCAATTTTACGCATAAAACCATATATTTTTCAAAAAGATATTTTTACCGCCTTTTAATAGAGAACACAATTTAAATCTAATTTTTGACACTTTTATAATTTTTTATGAAAAAATAAAATTTTACTTTGAAATTGGGATATCAAAATTTATTTTTTTAATTTATCATATTTTCCATATAAGTTTCATTCTTTAATAAATAGTGAAAATACAGAATTTTAATTGAAAACAGTTTTTCATTGAAATAATTTATAGTGTATTAGGATATATTTGGTCAATTTTAAAGTATAATTAGATCAATTTATTTTCCTTAAATCCAATTTAGGTCTTTGGAATTAATTTTACATTGAATTTGGATATAAAAAACTTATCATACTTTTGGACTTTTTCACATTAAAAACTCATTTTCTCTTTCCATAAAAGGGATTAATTTTTTTAAAAAAATATCAATTTATATATTTTTAATTATGAAAAATGAATTTTACATTTTGAATCATAATTTTAAAAAATATTAAATAGGTCCTTTTATTTTTGGACAATATTAATAATAACTTAGGTAATTCTTAATAACACGTTTAATGGTGAATCATGTAATTAAGTGTAAAAATGATATAATAAATTTTAGAAAACTGACCTAGGACTTATCCAAAAGATATTAGATGAATATATTTGGACCATCAACACATAACAAATGAAATTTAATAATTTAATGGAAACTTGAAAATGAAAATGATTTAAATATTATTAAACTCAAAGGGTGTAAAAAATGTCGCTCTTACTTTTAATATGTATAATAAATATAATATGGGCACAAATAGATGATATTATAGACTATATACATTCATCAAGAAATTTTTTTTATATACATCATAATTTTTTTTTTAGTTTTTTGTGATGAAATAATTGTCTTAAATAATTTCAAAATAATGATGCAGTGATTACTAAATTAATGAAACAATATATTAAATTATATTAGAAATATTAAAAGTAATATAATTTAACTTAATTAAGGTGATTAAAGAATTTTTAGAGTTATATTACATTTTAGGGGTAATTTAAGCAATTTTTTTTGAATTTATCTTTTTGTATGTGGTTTCATAAAGTCAATGTTACGAATGGTGTCAAAATTTACACTTATGATATTTTATGAAAATGATATTTTACGAAAATAATATTTTGTTGAATTATTTAAAAACCATAAAAATATTAAATAAGGACAAGAGGATGATATATGGTCATAAATATCCTAAATTGGATATTTTTGGTCTAATTTAAACATTATATTTAAAAATTACATCCTCTTAATATTATAAACATTACAACCATGGTGAAAATTAAAATGGATTCACAAAGGGTTAATCAAAATGATAAAGTTTACAATAAAATAAAAAATTGTCCAAAATATATTATTTGACTATATTAAAACCTTAAATTATCTTTTATTCTAATAGAAAAAAAATTTTAGGTTTTTTATTGACATTTATTTTATTATATTTTAAAAGTTTTATAAATTCCAAAAGTTTTATTCCCCTCTCTTATAAAAGGGCACATATTATTCACTTGTCATCTCACTTCAGAACCTATTTTGTTTGTTAAAACACTTTAAAATTAACCTAAAAACATACCTACCATATTATTATATTCCTTTTTTGGGAATAAATCAAATCAATGAAGTCCTTTTGTGCAAATCAAAAGATGATACCCAAAGAAGAGGTAATGTTCATCAACAAACGTTTCAATTTTATTTCTTCCTTAAAACCCATGAATTATTTTTATATCATTTTTATATATTAAAATAAGTATTATAAATATAATATGATGTTATGTTATGGTTTTTACCTTCCTAAAAACACACTTACATTTAATGGGTAATGAACTTGTTGTTCTTGGGTACAACGAACTACCACCTCACGAAATGATGTTATTAATTTTTCTAATACAACTACTCATGATTTGGAATTATGAATTAAAATATGTTTGTATATGATATTTATGGAACAATTATAATATTTAATGATAATATCATACATAAAATTTACCACATAATCATTTGGGAAATCATAACGTTTCTCATGCGTGCATTTGGCTTTCCATCTCCACGTTGTGATGTGATTCGTTTCACATCTATATTTCACATGGATTTTTGTAGGGATAAATTTAATGATATATATATTATATATAACATATTTATTATTATTTAATGATAATATATCAAATTATTATATCTCTATTTTATATCATAAGAAAATTAAAACACCATTCATGCGTACGTATGACCTACCGTCTCTATGAAAATTTTATTTAATTATCTATCCCTAAATTTTATGAATCACCATGAATAATTATTTAATAGAAATACATGATATATATATCTATATATATATATTATGGTTATAATTTTTTTATGATAAATCCATGATTTATGTAAGGGGGTCCAAAAATAAAAAGTCAAAACATGAACAAAAAACAATGTTATTATTACCCGAAACGTAACTTTAACATTGAATTGTTGATAAACAGGTATTAGAAGGCCATAAGTAAATCATATATCATAAGATGTTATTAAATATGGTTATTTAATATATTTATAATAAATATATATTTATTATATAGGAGTTTTTCATGAGTATTCTTATATTCAAGACATAAGGTCAGGGAATGTCCTCTCACTATTTACTTCTGTGATATTCATTACAAATTCACCACTCTATTATTTTGTATGGTGTATATACTAGAATATTATATGTTATATAATTATTTAACTTTATTTAATTATATAAAAATATCTAATAGGTTTTATTAATTTATGGTATTAATAAATCTAAAGTTACTCAAGTATTAAGGGATTTGTTTCTCACTTTTACTTTTATGGGACACATTCCTTATACACTACACATTTTTTTTGTGGTGTATATACTACCCATGAATTTTTTTTATGATTATTATTAAGAAAATTTATCGGTTTTTACCAAAACATTTTATTATCTCTCTTTTATTAGGTTTATGGTTCCAAAGTTAATAAATTGGTAAGAGAGTTTTGTCTCAATTTTCCTTCTTCAAGACACATGTTATGTTATATACCTATATTATTTTAAAAGGTGTATATAGTTACCTTTAACATGATATATCATGAATATAATTATTTTTATGACATTATATGTTTCATGTAAATTAATTATCACTTTGGTCATATATTTGTTTTCCATGAAAATAATGTTTTCTAATGATGTTTTATAAGTGTTTTAAATTGACGTAATAATTATTTTTTATGGAAAAATGATTTCAAAGATTTTTAATTTTTTTTCAAAGATTAATTTATAGTTTCTCAAAGTTATTTTAAATGAAAAATGTTATCTAAATGTTTTATGTTTTAAAAACCATTTTTCATAATGAAATGGATATTTTCTTTAAGAATTACATCATGTGATCTTTCAAAAACATTTTCCATATAAGACAATGTTTTTTAATGTAATATATATTTTACTGGGGATATGATCAAATTACACAATTATTATTATTTCTCTAAATGTTTTATTCTTATAATGGAACGATATTAATGAATCTCACTTCTTTTCCATGTGTTATGTTATGATTAAATGATATTTATAAAACCTATTTCATCCGATGGGTTTTTATGTGATGAGTAGTTTATGTTCTTATGAGACACAGTCGTATGGTTTTGATTATGTGATTGGTGTGATATGTATCTCCATATAATTAATTGGGTAAATATTTATATATCATGATGGAATTATTGAAAAAAGTTGATGTGCTTGATCCACTATAAGAATAGGGGAACCAGATACACTCTGAGAAGATAGAAAAACCCAATCAACTATGGTAAGATGGGAAAATATAATCCCTTATAAGTAAATGAATATGACTAGAGATTTTGACGTGTCCTGCCCAGTAGTTATTGTCTCTATGAAGTTCCCTAAAAAGTACTAGAAATGCTTCTTGACTTATAGGGAATGATATTAAATGTTTAAGTGCATTCCAAAATTCCATGTCTTATTCCTATGTTATAATTTTGTGGATTATGCTCTTCATTTCCTTATGATAAATGTATTATGATCTAAATTTCATTACTCCATGATTTTTTATGATATTTTATATGCAAGGTATGATCTTTTAATGATCATGATCACATTTTCATACCCTTATATTCATGATATTCTTATACCATTAAATATTTTAAACTTACTGAGCATTTGAGCTCACCCATTTCTTATATTTCCCTTACTAAGGTTATGAAGGAAGTTTTTAAATTATAATTACTAATTGGGTGAACTTTTTGGTATACAGTAAATATGTTTCATGGAGTTATAAGTTTTGTGCTCCACGTTTCCACATGCCGTAAACTAATATAGTCTTTAGGCATTTTTTTGTAATGTTTTATGTATTCTGAAAAAGTGAGGTAATTTATATGTATGTCAAGAATGTGTTGTTATAGTTGGTATTAAATAAAATTTTTACACAGGCTTTGGAAACTAGGGTGAGACACCTTTAGAGATATCCTTAATGATATTTCTAATGATATGTCCAGGGGGGTCTCTAGGGATAAGTCTATGGACGAATAAATGTTTAGGAAAATGTCCTGGAACTTTTATAAAGGATAGAGTGAGTCATTTCCTTAAATTACATCCATGTTTGGATACTACAAGTGGATGTGGATATGGAATAGATATACCTAGGGGTAACTACTCTGATAAGGTGCATCAGGAATGACTCGAGCATAACCCAGTATACAAAAAATGAGCATTCATACACACCTAGTTTGACATTCCAAGGGGATATTCCTTGAAAATTAATAAACTCATTATGAACTATTATGAAGGATTTAAATATATGTTTTATTTTAATAACCTTCGATAAACCAATGGTGTCATAGATTAAATAAGGTGTTATAATTTTGATATCTCATATTTGTTTCTTAAGGATTATGTGGTTCCTCACTATGATAACTATTTCTCACTCTATGATTGTTGGTTTTATTAAAGGGATTAAACCTAAATGAATCATGTTAATGGTAATTTTTGTAGACAATGAAAGAATCATTCTCCTAATAATTTGAATTTTATCGGAGCTGGAATTAAAAAACCTCATTTTTATAATAAAAAATTCTTCTCAAGCTCTGAATCATGGTGATATTACAAATTAGAAAAGAAGGGAATTGTGTTCTATTGAGTTCTTCATGAGTCAAAATCTACCTTCTTTTAGCGGGTATTCAGATCAATATTTTTTTAATCACTGGTCAGTATGACTGAAAAGATATTCTCTATTCACCAGTGTCTCAAACATTAGAAATTCATTCAGGTTGTTTATCAATTAGAAGGAGAAGCAAACTAGTGGTAGAATCTAATCAATAATATGATGAAGCAAGATAAAATTAAATACATGTATTAGGATGAGATCACGAACATATCATTCAATAATTAATTTCCTAATGTTATTCATACAATGACGGTAAAGATGTTATTGGAGATGAAGAAAAACGATGATGAATCTATAAGTACCCATGGGGTTAATTTCCCAAGACTTGTGAGGTGTTTTCCTGGTATAATCATCCAACCCAAAAGTAATATTGATATTTTATTCAGTTTCTTAATGAAATGTCTTAGATGGGTGTTATCTATAATTGAATTCATTATCTACTAAGAGGTTTTGTTTTTGTAATGAAATTTAAAACAGATGTTAGAGTTACATATCAATATCATGGTTTTAACAAGAAAATAAAGATGGATATCAAATAAAAATACAAAACCAGGGAGATAAGAAGCAAATCATTTGTATTATGATATTTGTATAGAAATAATCATGTGGGGGAATTCTCTTGTGGGGTGTAATTATTGTTTTAAGTTCATAATGGGAGGTCATCAGATAAATGATTTCTGAACGGATGGAAAGAAGATGTTTTCTAATGATGAGATTAGAGAGAAATTTTCAAAGGATGCACCTACCAAAATTCTATACATAAAGTGTAAGACGAATGGAAATTATTGTAATCAATTCCCAAATCCAAGGGTTCACAATAACGATTTCCATCACCAACCTACTAATGTAAAAGGCCATATTAAATCACATGTGATAATTATTGGCGATGTGGAGTATAACAATGAAGTTGAAGAATGATCATGTAATTATTTATTGGAATTAAATAATAATGTTTTAGAAGTACTTTTATGGTATTATGGAATAATGAAGCTTCTATGTATTGGACCAATGTAGTTTTTCATATGAATTTAAGAGAATTTGTTAAATGGTACCAGTAAGCATGAAGAGTGATTCAGGTAATAAGGTTATATATTTGGAAAACACACGATTAATGGATGGACAACCCTTAATATGATATTAATGTTGAGATGATGATATTTGGATAATTATATATTGGATATGAATAAGTTAATTAGACTATACTTATTTCCTTGTAACCGATAAAGGATTTCTTGAAATGTGGTTTATGCTATCATGTATGATGTTTACAACATTTTTATAATTAAGAAAAATATCCAATAAACATTAGAATAAGAAAACATGCATTATTTTGATAAGTATTTATGGTAATTACCATGTTTCAAGAATACTTGATGATTGTATTCAAATCTTTGTAATGTGACAACCAAGATATGCCTTATTATATATAGGGGTAAATGTTAAGCTGATTTAATGCATATATATCTAATGTTTTGGACTTTAATCATTCATGAGGGTTATAAATATAACCATTTGTGTAATGTTTTAAGTTTAAATATGTTTGAGGAATTATATATTAATGTATTATCACATCATATGATAATTTAAGAATATTGGATAAATTTTTCTATCCTTTTTTTATAAAGAAATATGGAATGACCAGTCATTCTATTTATGGATCTCATGATATGATAATTCTTCAAGAATGAAAAAGTCGCATTTTTTAAAATTGATCATGGTGAAACAAAGGGTGAGGTTGTCCTGAAATAAAGTAATTATTTATTCACAGGAAAGTTATTGAACTATACGTATGGGATTTAGAAAAAGAAAAGAATCTCCAAATACATTCTTTTTTGAAGAATCAAATAGACCCTTAGATCATCATAGATTTATGGATTTTTTTGTAAAAATTCTCATAACCACGTTTTGTATCACTATCCATCAGATAATGACAATTACATTTCTTTTCCATGTCCATGTTATCACTTCCCACCGATGTTCTCCTATGTGGAAACATAGTGATGAGTTACTTTTGGTAATCATTATGTTTTTAACATTCCACTTTAAAAAGGAGGTTTAGTATTCATTTTTATGATGTGTATTTCTATGAATAGAAATTTGATATATTAAAATGTCAATAAAAAATTCAAGGGAGAAATTAATTTTATGGGTTGTAAAATGTAACACCATAATATTTTTTGAAATATTTTTTTTTCAAATTATTTTTAGTTTTTCGATTTTTTTCATTTCACGCAATACTTAATATAGCTTTTGTTATATAAAAACCACTATGTATGGATTGCATTGTACACAACACTAATTCGATATTTTACTACATGAAACAATTGGATTATATTGCAGTATATGCCAAACTATTCTTGTCTTGTGTTATACACAATTCCATGTCCTTTTTATTTCTTTCATTACACGCAACACTGAGAATTATTGAACAATATTATTTTATTAAAATATTATTTTTTCATATAATAAGATATAACATACCCATTAAATTAGAGGATATGAGTATTATTAATCTAAATAAAAAAAATATATGGTTTATAATATGAATTCATTGGTTACCAATTAATTATAAATGGGAATCTATACCGATTAATTATAATGGAAATAGTTTTATTTTAATTATACCAAAGTACTTTTCCCGTAATAAATTAAATTAATTTAAATAAGTTAATGATATTAATGAAATATAAATTTTATGTATTCAATAAAATATTTTCTATATTAATCCAATAGATTTTGTAGGCATAAGAGAAGAAAAAACCCATTTGTAAGCATGAAACACTGTATTTTTTAAAAGTGTGATTTTATAGACTTTTAAAAGAGAACCCATTTTAAATAAAATTATTTATAATTTTTGAAATTTTATATGAAAAAATAAACTCTTTATTTGAATGTGTTATTTCAAAATTTACTTTGGTTTAATTTTTCATATTTTTCTAATAAGTTTCATGTTTTGATGAATACCGAAAAATACTAAATTTTAATTGAAAATATATTTTTCATTGATATAATATACAGTGCTTAATTATATATATGATCAGTTTTAAATTATAATTAGATAAATATTTTATTATTTTTTTATTCTCTTTCATTGGAATCAATTTAACATTGAATTTGGATACAAAAAAGATGTCAATTATTCGGATGTTTTCATTTAAACAAAATCATTTTCTCATTCCGTCAACAGGTTTAATTTTTAACAAATTTTTGAAATTTATGTGTTTTTTGAATTTTGAATATTGATTTAATATTTTTACTAATAATTTCAAAATTCAGTAAATATTTCCCTTTAATTTTAAAAAATATGAATAATATATTTAATATTTTTTAATACCACTGTTAAGGGTAAATCAGGGAATTAAAGGTAAAAATTCTATATTTAATATTGGAAAACTATCCTAAATTTTTTTTCAGAATATAATTAATTAAGATAATTAATTAGGTAACACATAATTATATAAATTGAATAATTTAATTTAAACCTTTCCATGAAATGTATTTAAATATTATTGAACTGAAAGTGAGTGACAAAATGACACACTCTTACTTTTTATATGTATAATTTTTTTAATATGGAGATATATATAAGATATTCTTGAATACAACTTTATTAATATAAAATTTAAAAAAATTATCTAAATCATATATTTTTTTAGTTCATAGTTAATAAATAACTATGACAAATAATTACAAAATGATGATGTATTAATTACTCAATTAATGAAACAATATATTACATGATATTAGAAATAATAAAATAATTATAATTTAACATAATTAAGGTGATTAATGAATTTTTTGGGTGAATATTACATGTTATGGGTGTATTATGTGAGTTTCATTGAAGTTATATTATAGTATATATATTTTTGATGATAATGTTTTGAATAGTCTCAAAATTGAAACTTTTGATATTTTGTGAAAATAATATTTTATTAAATCATTTAAAAATAATGAAAATGTTAAATAGGATAATTTTGATTATATATAGTCATAAATACCTCAAATTATATATTTATGTTTCAATGGACACTTTATATGTAACAATTACATCCTCTTAATAGTAAAAATGTTATAACCATAGTGAAAATTAAAATGTCTTAACTAAGGGATAATCAAAATGATAATGTTTACAGTAACCTTAAAACTTATCTAAAATATATTTTTTGATTATAATAAAACTTTATATTTTCTTCTATTATAATAAATGGAATTTTGGAGGTATCTATATTGATATTTATTTTATTTTAAATCAACCATTTGAAACATTCCAAAACATCCCTTCCCTAGTCCAAAAAAGGCCAGCACTCCATCTCTTCTCTTCACACTTCAGAACCAATTTGGTTTGGAAAAAAATTATCAAATTAGCCTCCCAAAATCCCTCCCTTAATCTTATAAGACTTTATTTTGGATAAAATCCATCCAAATAAGTCCTTTTGTGCAAATCAAATGGAGATACCCAAAGAATAGGTAACATTCATCAACAGATGATTCAATTTTATTTATTCCTTAAGCCCATTAATTATTTTTTAGTTCATGTTTTTATAATATCATAAGTGCCATAAATATAATGGTATTTTTTTATATTAATTGTTCTACTTTTACTCCCACACATTCCTATCTAAAGTTTAATGAACTTACCGTTCGTAGGTACATAGAACTACCACCACAGGAAACGATGTCTTTCATTTTCTCCTTTACACCCTATCATGGTTATGAATTACGATGTAAAATTTGTTTTTATGATATTTATGAAATAATTAAACTTCTTAAAACATTATATCATATCCATATTTTCACCACCTAATCGTTTGGAAAACGATAACATTGCTCGTTTTTACGTATGTCTTACCATCTCTATGATGCGATGTGATTCATTTATCATATATATTTCACATGGATGGTAATAAGGATAAATTTATTGAATTTATATGATATATATAACATAAATATTATTATGTGATTATAATATATCATATACTATTTTTGTTTTAAAATATAACAAAAAAAGTAAAACAAGATTCATGTGTACGTACGACCTACCATCTCCCTGAAATGTATACATTATTTTCTATCTCTAACTTTTTTGAATAACCATGAATAAATATATAATGAATATAACTGATATATATATATATATCATGTTCATCATTTTTTATATGAATAACTAATTATCTATATAAAAGTAACAAGGATAACAAGTCAAGACATTAATGAAAAACAAAGCGGATATTAACTGAAACGTAACATTAACAAGGAATTGTTGAAAAAAGGGTAATAAAAGGCCATAAGTAAATTAGATATCTTATTATGTAATAAAATAATTTTCTTTAATATATTTATAATAAGTTTATATTTAATATATATGAGGTTTTCATGAGTATGGCAATATTCAATACATAAGGTAAGGAAATTTCATCTCACTTTTTATTTCTGTTAGAGACATGTCATATTTAACACTAGATTATTTTATGTGGTTTATATAAAAAACTTTAAAATTTTATATTATTTATTTCATTTATTTTATTTTATTCAATCATATTATTTATTTTATTATTTTAATGGATTCAAAAATCAAATGTTACTCAAGTTGTAATGGATTTTCGTCTTACTTTTTTATGTGTGATACATGCCTTATACACTACTCATTACTTTTTTTTGTGTATATAATTCCTATTAATGTATTTATTGGCCTTATTATAAAAATTTATGTGTAATTACATATCCATCTAATGATATCTCTTTCATTGGTTTTGAGGTTCAAAAGTTTCTAAATTAGTAAGGGAGTTTTTTTCAAATTGTTTTTCTTTGAGAATCATGTTATGTTATATACCTATATTATTTTACAAGGTGTATATAATATCATTATATATGATGTATCATTAATACACATACTTTAATGATATTATATTTTTTATTTAATGTTATTCTCTCTATGGATATAAATCTATGTTTTATGAAAACTATGTTTTAAAAGTGATTTAAATGATATTTTTAGAATTTTTTAAGAAAAATGATTTCAAAGATGTTTTAAATAATTTTCAAATCGTCCATTATTATTTTTTCATGTTTATTTTCATTGAAAAGGGTTTTATAAATTTTTTATTATTTAAAAAGAGTTTTTCAAAATTAAAAATATATTTTCCTCAAAATTATTTCAAGTGATCCTTCAAAATCATTATTCGTATATAAAAATTTCATTTGATGTAATTTATGTTCTAATGGGGGTTTGATACAATTATACAATTTATATTCTTTATTTTAATGATTAATTTTTATTATTTAATGATAATTATGAAGCCCATTTCTTTTCAATGTGTTATTTTCTTATTAATGGATTTTTATGAACCCAATTTATTCAATGGGTTTTCATATAATGAATGATTTAGGTTCTTGTGGAACAAATATATATGCTTTTCATTATGTTAAGGGTTGGACCTATATCTCCATCTAATGAATTGGTAAAATATTTATATATCTTGAGATAATGAGGGGAATACATTTGATGGGCATGATCCACTATGGGAAGATCGGGAACCCCAATCCATATTGGGAAGATGGGGAAACCTGATCCACAATGGGAAGATGGGGAAACCCAATCCCTTATAATGAAAGGACTTTGACTGTGGTTGGGGGTGTATCACTCATAGTAGTTATAGTCCCCATGAAGTTCCCCAAAAATTACTAGCAATGTCTTGTGACATATAAGGAATGATATAACTTGTTAAAGTGTATACCAAAATTCCATGTCTTATTCCTATGTAATAAATTCATGTATTATGCTCTTTGTTTCCTTATGATTCATGTATTATGAACTAAAAAAATTATTTCATGATTAATGATTATGATCATTAATATGATGATTATGGTATTATAATGATTAGGATTAGATTCTCATACCCTTATGTTCATGATATGCTTACCCCTTTCCATTATTTAATCTTACTGATCATTTGAGCTCACTCCTTTCTTTTTTCCCTTCCCAATGTTATGAAGGATGGTTTTTATGTATAAATAAAAAGGGTGAATATTTTTTTGTGAAAAAATTAATATATTTAACTAATTTAAAATATTTTTTGTTCCAAGTTTCTAGAGGCACAAAAATATTATTGTCCTTGGGAAATTTTTATATAATTTTAAGTAATCTTAAAAATTAATGTAATTTCTATGAACACAAAGAATGGGTTGGTATAATAACCCTAAGGTTATACCAATCACAATTCCCCTCTTGGTCCATGGACTATCTTGATCTCAGTGGATACTTGGCCACCTCCTATCACATTCCATTTATTATTTGTATATGTAGAAAAACCAAAACCTACTTAGTTTTTATAATGCATAAAGCATTAAACATTATCCAATCCCTACATAAACTTATTCTAGGTATCCATACTCATCTCATAATTTCTCCCCACACCCTCATAATTTCCAACCCTAAGATATCTCACTCCCCTACTTACAATCTCAAAGTGACACTAGGAACACCATAAGAGAGTGATTTTCCTCTTCCACATTCCAATAAAATGGATACACTAATCCCAAAAATATATCATGGTTCATTCTATATTTTATCTTTTGTCCTAATTCTTGTCCAAGTAGTTATATGGTTATAAGGATATACCTATATAATTTTAGATAAAATTTTCAGGAATTAAAAATTACTAGTCTAATTTTTCAATAGATAACCAAATGGACTCCCTTAACACACTTACTAGGGCTACCACTTACCCATTCATGATTTATCAAACAAGATAAACTCAATTTTATATCCTTTATGAAATTATAAACATTTTTCCCATTATAATTATTTTCATTGATTTTCCATCAATTTTCATCATGATGTGGTGCACTCAATCAACTATTCAAAGGGTTACCCTAATACTATCCTATTACCCCATGGTAACTCTAACACTTTTA
This sequence comes from Viscum album, assembly GCA_963277665.1. NCBI lineage: Eukaryota > Viridiplantae > Streptophyta > Magnoliopsida > Santalales > Viscaceae > Viscum > Viscum album. The sequence continues at coordinate 74,791,941 of OY728156.1, forward strand.
AAATATATTAAATCAATCTTATGGCATAGCATGAAATGTTATACAGAAATTAATTATTTAATATTAATGGAACAACCTTCTCTTTAAAATTTATTCCCTTTATGAGAAATAAGACCGCCAATGTTGACCAATATCAAGTAACCACATCCCATCATCACAAGGCCTTAAATCCTTAAAAATGACTTATATTAAATTATAAACTAAGTATAATTTTTTTACACATTAAACCAAAATTAATTCCATAATTAATTCCCATTCAATAGTCAAATTAAACTCATTAGGTGACCTATCAAAACGTAAAAATTAATAAATAGTGTGTGAATCATCCTCAGTATCTTCCCAGACCTCTAGAATAAAATATCACCATATTTTAATATTAAAATATCCACTAATTTAAATAAAATTGATGTAAATAAATAAATAATTCAAATTACTAATATACATCATTTAATATGTACAAAAAAATTGTGTTCATCCAACTAGTATCCCCTCTAGACAACCCTAACATAAGACCCAGCATATTCTCTTGATTCCATCCTGAACTAGTGGATTCATCATCAACCATTTTCTTAGAGACACCAAGGTTAGTGACTAAAAAAGTAGGAGATGAACCAAAAAAGAAGTTGAAATAATGTAACTTAAATATTGATTAGAAACACTATTGATCATCATAAATCAAGGTTGATGAAATGGAGAATAGGAAAGGGAGAAGATCATAACCTCCCCATGCATACGTGAACAAAATGTGAGGAATCATGAAGGGGATTTTTATTTAAAATATCCAAATTACCCTTTGTTCATTAGTTAAAAATAATAATTGAACATGATTCCCCTTATGTCTTAAGATAAGGTCACACATCACAATTCGTCTACCGAACACCCCATCATGGAATGACCCTTCAGGTAAGAGTGTAGAACAAATATGATGGGAAGAACCAAAGAACCAACACTTCAGGATTCATGATATGGCCTTCCCACTTCATAACATAACCAATAAATTATATTAGGCTAAGGATACTTCCACCTAAGAACAGACTATATCACAATGTATTCATTATGGTATTAGTTTTCCCTAATCAATCAACCATCATTGAATAGTTCTCATCCACACAATATTTATCCCATCACATTAAAATTTGAAAAATATATAAGAATTTCTTATTTATTAACCCATATGCATCATTATTACCTATCTTAGTAAAATTTATGTATTGAGTGATTTACAAATTTTCTAACCAAAATGTATCAGACTAGGCCTTAAGTATCATAGGATAACCATTATATAGTTTGTAATTAACCATTTTCAATCCCTTGGGTATTAGAATAACCCTTACATATCACTGGGTAACCCTTGTATATATGGTATATTACCATTTTTATGTCCCTCTCATATTAGAGTAACCCTTACGCCCCCTAGGGTAAGTACAATACTTTTTCAAATTTTAATCTGTGAGGTATATACAACAATTATTCATTTATTTCAGTATCTTTAAATATATACTAGAGAACACTTACATATTTAGTATATATTAAGTATTTTTCAAAATTCACAATCTACCATTGAAGTACCCTCACATCTCAAAAAAACATACTACACTTTAAGTCACATGTAACCCCCAAAGATACTCCTATGTATCATACGTCAAAGATAAAATCCTGGGATGTTTCCTAAAACATCCTAGGATCCATAAAATCAAGATCGTGAATAAGTATCATGGTGTAGTCCCATTAATGGTTTGATCCTATTATATCTAATAAATCTTTTATAGAATTCCAAAAATACACAAAACCCCAATACCAACTAGTTTATGAATGACTTGCATCAAATATTAAAGATTCAGAATAATTCCACACCAACCCTACTATAAAACTCACCCAAGAACTTGAGACACCACATGATCCTCTAAACACATATAAAAACACCTCTATAGATGTTCTGACTCTTGGAATATCATTATGAGTCCCAATTCTAAATTTTCCCCCATCTCTAGAAGAAAAAAATATTAAATTTCTCCTAAATTTTACAACCCATAACAATTATTTTGTGGTATATGAGTGAATATGAATTTTTTCAATGTTCGAAGTGTTTAATTTAATTTTATGGGTAATAATTTTTTATTTCATTGTTTTCATTGATGACGAATATTAATAGCATCATCATGGAATTATTCTCACAAAGAAAGGAAGAGTCATCAAATAAGGTCTTATCATTTTTTAGTTGCATGAATTGTCTTAGTTATTTATTATTGTATCAGTCCATAATATTTTAAGGTGATTAAAACCATTTATGTCTTCTTTTGAATTTATAATGACTCCAAATAAATTTTATTATTCCTTGGTAATGGGTTTTATTTAGTGTGTGTCTCAAATATAGTGTAAGGTGAACCATGGTTATCAAGAATATGTTTCTTGAAATGAGTTCCTTTACATGTTTTATAAGTATTTTTTTCCAAGGAATGGAAGAACGCAAAAAGTAATATTATGCTATTCTAGAAAAGTTGATCTCGTGTGTGTGATAATGGGATTAACTTATCATCTTTTATTGCCTAATTTCTTAACCTCTTGTCTAGTAAATATGCACAATCATATAGTTTTGAGTCTTCCTTGGGGATGGATATTTGATACTATGTGTAATTTTGTAATTTAACTTTTGAACTATGTTGAGAAATCATACTTATATGATAGAAGGATGTTTTATCTATGTCATTTGGAAATTTAAAAATGATTCGTCAAATTTATGACTTGTAGTAAATAAATATAAAGAGGAATGAGGTATTCTAGTGTTTCAGTGTGACTTATAGTGTTGGTATTGAGTAACTAATTATTTCCATTGTCTACTAAGATGTTTTTTTCATTGTAATGTGACAATATATTGGTTGTGTGAAATCTCTTTGATTCATGGTGATATTTGGTTTGGGTGAAGTTTTTGCTTTCTTCGGTAGTGTGGCTGGGTTTCAGGGGTAATTAGATATGATGGGGTGGTTTAGAATTTGTAAATTTAAAATTGAGTGTGTTTTGAGATGGTATCCTTAATCCTTTGATATGACACTTTTTTAAATTATCATTAGAATTTAACATTAATGTTTTGAAATTAATATTTTATTTTGTTTCCAATGGAGGTATTTATTTATCCTTGATTTATATAATAAGTTAAAAAATGAATCAAAAATTATTTCCCTGATTACTTATATCATATATGGTTTTTTATGTCCGAAATGTTTTCACAGTTAAAAGAATTTTTTGTTAGAATGGAAATTTTTTGAAACATAACATGAAGATATATATCATTTCATTACAAAAGGATTAAATTTTGATAAGATGGTTAAATTTTAGGATGAAGTGGTTGAATTTATCCTCTCACATTCCTTGTGACATAAAGTCACTTTTGATATTGAAGTTCCTATTCGAGAGGTATCTTTTATAGTAGTTATGTTTTAGAAAATATTCTATTAGAGAGGATTTGGAATTTTAGAAGATTTATTAATTTTAGGGTTTTATTTTTGAAGTATATATTTCTTTTGAGAGTAGTGTCACATTAGAATTAAAATCTAGATACTTCGATAATTATTGATATTCTTACAGTGTAGTAATTAGTCCATTTAGATTGCCTCAATCCTGTAATATAGGTATCTCCATGTCTAGTTGTGTTTTAAGAGTTACATTAATTTTATTTTTTTTATAATTATTAATGATAAACAAATTGAAATTTATGTAATATAAGGTACCAGATTTTCATGGATCTTTAATTTATTATTTTTGTTAGTTGGAGGTGTCAGAGGAAAATTCTTGGAAGATAGACTTCGATTTAGCCAAAATATCATTTTTAAATATATTTTATATTGTGACCATATGTGATTTAGCATGGTTGTTGTCATATATAAGGGATGAAATATATGAAATTATTTTGAATTTTTGTTAGAGAGGTTTATGAATAGGGAGGTGTGTTGTAGTTTGGGTCTTTGTCCATGAGATTTTGGGGTTCTTCTAGTTAGCTAGGAATTATTGGTTGCATCGAAACTATTTAGGTTGTAGAATGGATATTTTTGGGGAGAGTATTTTTTATTTAATGTGGTTTCAATTGTTAAATGGCGTGGGGAACTATACTTTATAATCCTTAATGTTATATTTTGGTGGTTCTTCCATTTTTGGGATTATTTAGCCATGGTAGTGACTATTTCACCTTAATGGTTTTTTAGGTTGAATCATGTTTAAGGGATAAGTTTGATTATTATTCCATGATCCTTAGTGATTCATTTTATGTAGATTGAATTACCCATTACACCATGACGTTCCTTAATTACATTTAATATTGATGATTTGACACCCTAGAATTTAAGGGGCATCACACCATGATTTCTAAATAATTTTATCCTTACAACATGATCATTCCCATCACATAATGATCCACCATTTTTTATTGTTAATTATAATTTCATGTTACCCATTGAATTATATTCAATTTTAATCTTCCATAAAACCCTAGGCATCCTTTGGATTGTTTTTAAGTTCTCTTGGTTGTTCCATGGTGGTTCTTATCCCTTGTTTTTTTTCTCAACACCTTATGATCCAAGGTGATTTTTCTCTACTCTTCCACCACCTTTATTTAAATTTCATCTTGAGTAGGTTTTTTTAGAAGATTTAATTTAGTTAGGTGAATACTTAATTAAGGAATTGATGAGTGTTTTGATATTTCTTTCAGTTTTGGTGGATTAATTCATTTTTGGTGTTGGTTAACCATCAATTATTATCTATTTTAGTTCTGTATTCATTGAAGATTGTATCATGGTACTGAATTTGATACATCTCATTTCTATTTATGTAATTTTTTTAATTATCATGCCTATTTTTTCAATAGGTAAGTTATTATGATTAACATTTCAAAGATGATGTACCAAACTAAATAACTAAAAGTGGAAAGTGGATTGTGTGATCATTATATGTTTATCATGATATTATGTTTTTTCCTAGATGAATTTTTTAGTTTATGGTCATTATACCATGTTTTTTATTGTTTTCTTGTCATGTTTAATAATGTATAATAACATAAATATGGTAATGTGAATGATTTGATAAATTTGGTATTAATAATGGTTCTTATCTATGCATAAAAATTGATTTATATGGTTGAAGCATGTCTAGAAAAGTTATATTGATTTTTCATTTAGTCTAGAGTAATTGAGACTGATGTGTGTTTCTATGATAACTTTGGTTTGTAATTATTGTGATATGAATCACTATTAATAAACAAATAATCATTTGAAAATGATAAAAAATTATACGATTAAAAATCTAGAAATCAATATATTTATGTTAATGCGTAAAGTGATAATCAATATAGAAGTATTATTAAGGGGGATATTTTTTTTACTATGGTTCACAATTGAAATAATTTTTTGTTATTGATCTCATATAAATTTTTTTTTATATGTTTATAGTAGTATTGGATGCTTGTTGCGGATTTTTTGGTTTTATGGTGTGAGATGGTTTTTTTGAAAAATTTGAGTTTTTGGTGTGTTATCAATAAAGATGGTTTTGCATGGTTGATGTGGTAAGTAAAAAATTATGTTTTTTTAGAAGTGTTAGATTATAGTGGTGTTAGCTATCTAGGAATATGTGGTGACTGATGTGGTTTTTGGATTAAGTAATACTTTTTGTGTAACAGTATAATGGTTATATAGAATGGGGTCAGAAATTAATAAATTAAATCATGAAATTAAAGATGAGTTAAATGTGATAATTGATTGAAATGATGAATGGGTAATCAAAAAGATTTAATAAGTAGTGGTACATTTAATTAAATAGGGAATGAGTTTCTATATGTGGAATATTAATGAATCGAATACATGTGACAAATGATTATATTTCCACTGGTAGTGGTAAATATATAAAACTAATAATTTTGTTATTAAATGGGATTTTATGAATATTGTGGTTAGTTATAGAATTCATGGTTGGAATGATTTGGTCAGATCATATAGGTTATAGTAGGTCATAATAATAAATTAAAACCTTTTTTAACAAGGTAAATAAATACTTTTTTGTGAGTCAACCTATAGGCTGGACATGAGTGTGGTTTTTATTTACTCTATATTTTTTAACTATTTCTTTCACACCGCCACTCAAGTTGGATAACCTTACTAACACACATATGGTTATGGGTTTCAACTCTCTCTTTTAGACATAACACAAGTTGTGATGGATATAGTCATAGTTATATATATATATATATATAAGCTATAATGGATTTTTTATGGTATATGTATAGTAGAAAACATTGTTATGTGTTTGTGGTGTGATTCTTTGTGGGTTATATATATTATCAATTTTTCCTTCACCTGGATTATTATTTATTTAATTGAGTTGAGAGAGACAAGTGATAAGTGTTTCATGATGATGACCATGTTCTCTAGGGTAAAATTCATAGGTTATACATATTGATATATATTTATCACATTATTGATGGTATTTTTCAATAAAATTCAAGGTACCATTTTCCACACTTTACAGGATGAAGTTTAATGAATCATACAATTGATATTTAAGAATGTGAAGGTCTATAATCTTATGTATTGCTGTATATATATTCTTGTAAAAAGATATATTGGGAGGTTTATAGATTTAATATTTTAAATTCAACCACCAAGGGGGTAATACTATAATCAATATTTATTTGATTATAATGGAATGAGTCTAAAAAATCACATATGGTTAAACCACAATTTTTCACTAACATTTTAATTTAATTTAGGGGTTTTAGGATTTTATTTTTTCTTTTCATTTTCTTTTAAAACACAAACTATGTTATTATTTTTGTGTATATTTAAAATAAAAATTATAAATGGAAAATAAGTTAAAATTTAATAAGATTGTGTGTATATAGGACTCCTGAAGATATGGCCCATGTTTTTTACTATACTATCTATTTAATTATTTAAAATATTTTTATTAATAGACTTTATAGTTGGTCCCCTCATTAGATATGGTGTGAAAAATATTAGGATGGAATAATTTTCAAAACTCACTACAATTTTTATTATCTAAAGTATGTGGAGGTGCAATTGATACCCTATAAAATTTCATCTCTATTCAATAAAATCAGTATGGAATGATACAAAGTGTTATCAAATATCTTTTTTTTTGTTGTTAAATAGAGATTAGTTGCTAAAAAATGGGAAGAAAATTGAAATTATTCCTAACTAGGAGATATATGGTTTAAATCCAAGTTACCAAGGAGTAGGATTGATATTATTAGTTTCAATCATTTTAGTATTGTAATTTAATGAAATATAATGTAATAATTTATGTTTTATTTATCTTCTATTGGTGGATTATGGAAAGTGGGTGAAAATACTCACATCTTTCTTGGAATATAGGTTCAAATTGATTATATATTACTATGTGTGACTAGAAAATTGATTTTTAAATAGTTTTTTAGTTAGTTAAAATACCAACAATAACTTTTTTAACAAAAAAACACTTTAAAATTTTAGTAATTTTTTTTAAAAAAAATAGGTACCCTAAGATCCAAAATGATTAAGGAGTCCGGAAAAAACGTTTTAATGAATAACCACATGAAAAACATTTGAATTACATGAAAAAAATAAAACATTGTTAAAAAAATTATCAATGGTATAATAATAACCACACACTAACGTCATGTCCACTACTAAGTTCCGCACCCTCTAGGTATGTGACAAAAATATTCCATCTAACAAGAGAAACTTGAAACCCCAAATGTGATATATCATCAACAATTGTGCTATTTGTGGATGAAATAGATATTTGAGGTCCATTAATTCATCCACTTTAACATAAAAAACATTGATACCCATGTCCACACACAATTATAATTATTGTCTTGGAAACTTTACTTCATCCAATATATATTTTTTGAGTATAAATATGGATATAAATAAATCATAATTAATCTTATAATTTCCTGTACTACCCCGATTCTATCCATACTACCATTCAAATAGGATCCAGTACTATCGAGATTACGGAAATGATTGGGAGGTGTAGATTTAACCTACCTATCCTTAGGGAAAATGAACTACATTCTCCTAAAAATGAAAAACCTCCCTTCTTAAACTATAAAAAATAAATATTTAACATCATAGACTTCAACCACTATGATAACCAAATTACCACCTTAATGACCTTCTAAACCAATACACATAGTTTCTAAGAAACCCCATCATATATTAACTCATTCCTCCAACACCAAAGAACCTTGAAAATTTGACCAAATACCACAATCCAAAGACTAGACTCAGTGCTATAATGAGACTCCACACCACACCAAGACTCAAATATATCATTCATAGATATATGATTTGGACATCTATAAAAAATGTTTCCAAATTAATCCTAAAAAAATAAGATTATATGTTTTGTGGGAAAATGTGGATAATATATTATCTCGGGGGATAATGAAAACATAAAAACCTAGAAAATATCTCAATTCCACTACCATGGATAGACATGTTAGTTGGTAGAAAAATCCCACGAATTCTTCTAAATAGAAAATTATTCTTCTCAGGTAGAATAACATTCCAAATTAAGAATCATCATCTATCATTGGGATTCATATCTATGATGTCATTATAGTAGAATGAGACCGGAAACCTACATGATTGTGGTATATAAAATATATCTTCATCAAACAATATTAAGATATATTTCATTATTTTGACAACATTAATCCTTATTTAGGACAGCTATAACAAAATAAGGGTGGTGAAAATCCTGGTTGAATTTTATATCAACAATAAGACATGTTTGGAATATATTAGAGCATTTACCCATTTATGATTGACATAGAGGGGGTATTCTAGGAATTAGATGGCTTTCAAAAAGTATCATGTGTATTTTCTTCAATATTTAAATGAATAAAGTAAAATATAGATCTTTACGAGTTATGTTTATGTGTTTAGAAGGTAGAGTTGGTCGTATTTCTAACCTAGTTAATTAGTGTGTCCACATAGTGATGGTTACATATCACATATGGTTGCATTAGTTGAATGAGGTAGCAGGTAGTATGTGGTTGAATGCATTATTGGGTGTAAAATTGGTAAGCAATCATATATTATTATGGATTTTTGAGATAATTTGGTTTACTATATTCTCTCATACCATGGAGGTGAGAGAGTGTGTAATGATTCATCAATGGTGGTATATAAAATGGTATTACTCTATTTAGGGTTAAAATATTTTTCTAAGTGTTTTTATATAAATATAACTAATATAAGAAAGTTCAGTATGAAAAATATAAAGTATAATTCCTAAATGATAGAGGGTCTATAACTTTATATAATCCTTGAAAGTGAAAATGCACTATGAATTCCATGTGAGAATTGTTTTATGATAATTTTCATGAATCTGTAATTTTTTCGAAGTGTTATGAATTATGGATCAATTTGGAATGATAATTTGATGTATATCCATGTTTTTTAAAGTGATTATTAAATGGTTTTCATACTTGGAGCATCAAGAAACAATTATATATATTTCCTTAATTCATATATGCTTAGAGTATTTATCATTTGTATCAAACATGTAGTGATACATCAATGATTTCAATAAAATATTTCTAAATATATAATTGGTTGTAGATAATACTATTCAAAACTTAAAATATAAATTATAACCAATTTTTGGGAATGATATATGATCTTAGGATATTTCTCATTGGATTGAGATTCTTTAGTTTATATAATAATGGGTTGGTACCCTAAGTGAGATATAATTGAATATGGAAGTTTCTAAATTTTATTGTGTGTCAGATGAATGGTGGGGGGGAATAGGGAAGGAAAGGATATATGAATTTTTATTATGGATATATTTACGCTCTCATTTTATGAGAAATTATACCCATTGATGTGACACCCTAGAATATTTCATAAGTTCTTGGAATTTTATCAGATTTAGTGCTTAAGGACATAGTATGTTTCGTAATTTGAGAGTTCATTCCACTTTATTTTTTCCTTTTAAGGTATGGGTATATATATTCATGTTATTTTGGGAAATTACATAGTGATCTATTATGGATATGTGTGGTAACATTATATATTAAAAATTGCATAGTTATTGTTTAGTGGGAACAAGAAGTAGAAGAAAATCTTTCTGTTGCTCTTGAATTTTCTAGAATAAAATTGATGATTGAGAATAATAAAAACATAATTTCATGAGAATCAAGGTATATATGGTTATTTTAGTAAGAGGATAAATTTTCCACCTATAAAAACAAATTAAATGTGACATATAAACGATTTGTAATATAGAATGATGGAAATATATTATATTATTATACAAGTAATCTAATATACCATCTTAACTATAATGAGTATGGATATATTTTGCAGTTTTAAATTTTTTCTCCTCAGGAGGTAAGTTATCCAAAGTAGGCTTGAACATGAGTGTCACATTTCTACGATAGAATATCACAAATATTTTAGTAATCAAATACTCATGATGTGTTTTATATTTTAGAAATATATTTATTTTTTACCATCTATTTTTCTAATGTGAGTGTCACATGATATATCTAAAGGAACCATGACATACTGGCATGGAATAGTTTATGATAGATAAAAGTGGTGGTATAGAGGACCATGATTAATTTTGACCCTAGAGTGGGGATCATGGGTTATATTTATTGGGTTATTTCAAGGCAGGGTCAGGAGTATTGTTTTTGAAAAATGTATAGATTCATGTGTATTAGTTTTAATTAAATGATGATATATAAAATCATATAGTTAGTATCACCCTCTCTATTTTTTTATGGTGAAAATATTATTATTTGTTAATGCATAGTGAATGTTGAGGGTTATATCTATAGAAAAATTATTAATTTGGTATCTATGTCTTAATATTCAATTGTGAGAAGAATGTTCTAAATTTTTGTCTAATTAATGAGGTACAATAAATTTAGGAAAGCATATGTGTCATTAAAAGATATTAAATATGTATAATAATTAATGAGGTATAGAATTTGGTAATTGGTTTGTATATGACTGGGAATTAGAGAATATCTATAAATAGAGAGAAAATTGACTAAATTTAGATTCCATATAGTTGAAAATGTCTTTATTTTAAGACTATATAATGGATGTGGTGATAGATGAAAATCTCAGTATATGAATCAAATATGATATAGATCATGTGTATGTTATAAATGTCAACAATTGAAGTTTAACAGTATAATCGAGTGTTCTACTACATTCATATAGTGTGGGGAATCATTGATTAAGTATGGTAAGATAAATGGATACATGATACATGGCTATATTGGATATTTCAAAGAAAATATTCATAGTGGTGTATTAATTGGAATATACTTTGAACATGATTAGTTATAAGTGAATGGAATTTTATTTATTTATATTGTTTGATAAATGACATGTTTTTATTTTGAATCACAGTGATTTTCCCTTTCAGTTTATATATATCCTTAAGTTTTGGTGTGGTGGAATAATTTTCATATCAAATATGAGTCATAAAAATGAGATAATGGTGTTATATCATAGTATTCAATTATGGGAATACACAATAATACTTATCAATGAAGATATATATTATGGTTGAGAGTTTTCAACACCCAATGTTATCAATTTTTGGTCGCTTCAAGATACAAAAAATTTTATATGGGATAAATCCATAAAAAAAATTTGAATCATGGAATTAAAATTTGGGGAAGAATATTTTTATGATTTTTTGGAAGTTTATATAGTGTATAAAGATAGAAATATGGATTGAAAATACTTGGATTGAGAATTTTTAGAATTTTTAAAAATTTGAATGTTAGTGGTATGTTTTATTATATATTGGACACTTGGTGGTATCTCATAGATTTTCTGATGAGTTGGGAAGTATCTCTATCAAACTCCCATGTGAATTAAATCCTAATGGAAGGTCACTAGGAACTCAATGGAAGTACTCTAGAAACCAAATAGAAAACTTGTGTTCTTATATGGGTATACTAATATGTTGGTGGAATACATAAACCAAATATTTAAGTGATTTAATTTGAGTTATGTAAGATTAATTCATTTAAATATTTATCCTCTACTTCTTCTTCTCATAGTCAACCAATATATGGGACCCAAATTCTCACCTACTTCTCTCTTCTCCCATGTATTATTACACTTCCACAAATATCATATTGTGTTGAATTAAAAAATAATTAGTATATTTTGTCATCTAAGAATATGGAAAAGGTAACACAACCACGGTTTTGTAGTTTTCATATTTTTTGGTGAATATCCCCTATGAATCCCGAAATTGGGTGTTTTTTATATTTTTTATGATATTATTGATCAAGTAAAAATTGGATAATGTTATTTAATTAATTAAATCATATTAGAAAAAGTTAGGTACATCAAAGAATTATTCCTCATTTTATCAATATATCACAAGTCATTTGTTATGTGATCTTATGTTAGTGGTTACAAGGGACCCAAAAAATGAATTTTTCAGGGATTAATTTTTTCTAAGAAAGTAGGTAAGACTTATTGGGGCCATGAAAAAAAATTCATGTGCATTACCTAAAATTACATGACATATTATTACTATGTTAATATTATAATTCTGGGTTCCAATTGAGTGATAAAAAATGGTTGGTGCTAAGTGATATGATATGACTTGATATAACTTAGGAGTTCAATGTACCGATTAGTGTGTTGACCACCCAATCAATTGTTTTACATATATGATGGACCTAAAAGGTTATGTAACCACTTGAAGATGGTGGTGATGGATACACCACCTATCCTCCCTTATCCATTAAGTGATAATGTTTCTCCAGCCTTCATCCCTTTGCCAAGCCTTCCATTCTCCCCAAGTATCCCTATATCTGTCTTATCTAAAATGTTTTTCCTCTTCACATTATGGCCCTGATGATTCCCCTAACCCTCTAAAAGTTTTATGAGGCATCTTATCTATATAGTTTATCCCAAGTGAATCAATTATTTCAGATGCACCAAATTCTAGAAAACCTCAGTGTATTCATTAGAAATTCATAGACTCTGAAAGATAGATCTATATTTGGGTTGCTAGATCCCCATAAATTTATTTTTTTCTCTTCTATTATAGATTCTTCTTCTTCTTCTTTGTCCTAGGGATTGTGTTTTTATGGGGGAATTTTGTTATTTCGTTTTATATGGGACTTTGACTTTTATTGGAAGTGAGATACCCCTTCCATGGAAATCTAGGTTACTTTTTATGGCACTCTTATCCCCTTCAAAAATTATTTTATCCTACAAAGTATGGGTAAACTCATTGGATAATATTTTGATTTTTATTACCATTAAATATCCCCATGTATCTCCACTTCTCTTTTCATTTTCATTGAATTTGGAATATCTAGAATACTCGTTTAATCCATGTGGGTTGAGGTGGGTGGATTGTTTAGATTTCATCAACTAGTGGTGTTTGAAAGCTTATTAATTTTTTTATCATGATTTTTTAGACCACATAGAGAATGAGATTGTTATATGTTCATGGAAAAGGAAATCATCGTCTCTTATCATGGTTTCTAACAATAATAGTAAAATAAAAAACATTGTATATAACTTCTTTGAATTTAAATGGTTGTTCGAGTGAGCTTGGGGTGAATTCATCTGATGTGGTGATCACTTTTTCTCAAATGATGATTAATTCCCCGTTGTTTTTGGAAATAGAAATAAAGATAAGTAGTTGGACTTAATATAAAATGATTCTTCTAAACATGTTATTCTAGTGGTCTTTGGGGAGGGGTCGTTCAGATAAAAGCTTGCTCCAAAGTAGTGGATTAGTTTCAAATCACCAATACAATGGTAAATCCTTCTTAGAATAATTCTCCAACATTGGGTATAGGGTCTTGAAAAATCATTATAGCTCAATGACCTATTTTTTAATATAAATTCCATCTAGTGGAGTGCTCTGATTCATCCTAACATGGGAAAGTATTTTCTAGAGATATTGAACAAAATACTAATTATTAAGAACCTTATTATCCTCATGTGATGGTTCTAGGAGGAATGTTAAGAGAATATTAAATTTTTATAACATGTTTTAGATGTTGGGAGGTGAGATCATGGGAAATGTTGACGAGCATGGTTGGGAATCAGAAAAATCAAAAGGAAGAAAAGAAGGTTGGCACTCTAAAGAGAGAGAAAAATGTATAATCAGACTTATTTTAAGAAAACTAAAGAAATTTAGGGGTACCGTAAACATTTTAGGATCTCTAATGGGAAGTATTTTATATTCATTCCTCCTTTGAGTGTGAATATGAATCTCAAGATAGAAAACTTCATTTCTCATGTGAAAAAAATTAAAAGGGAGGACTTGACATAGGAACTATTATATTATAAATACAAGAAACCCATATGAAAAAATAAATACTCCTCCATACCCATACCAAAAGATACTAGGTTGGATAGAAATGAACAAAGTCCAAATCCCTATGAAGAATTACCCAAAAAAATTGTGGAGGGATTCACATTGAGTATATAGATGGTAGATAACCTCAAACCAAAAACTCTATAAATTCATGTTACTAATGTATTATCCCCTATCAAGCAGTGTGGTTAACTTTACCCTTATAGTAAGTACTAATTAAAACATATATACTAATGTTTTATTGAATATAATATTCATTACCACTTACATGTAAATTATATTTTTTGATACATTCCATGGAAATGATAGAGGTTAGCGGTTATTGGACTTAATGTAGAAGAATGTGGAGATAATAAAATATATGAAACGATGATTTAGATTAGTATAAATGTAGTTAAATCATCATGGATCAATACCTATTATGTAATCCTTATTTATGGATTCAATGTAGGTAATATTATAATGGAAGAGTAACTTCATACATATGAAAAATTGGAAATAAGCTTTGAGGAATTTTAAATAAGATAAACCAGAGAGAAGATTTTGATTTTGAATAAATCCTTTATATGGTACATGGCCCCAATTTTTTAAAATTATTATCGAATAATATGGTGATATCTAATGGTGTCTAAATTTCTCATTTTGGATTTTTAATATTCAGGTTCTCACTCAACCACTAAAATTTATTTTACCGTAATAAAAATAATTAATTTTCAGTCAATTTCCATGAATGGTCTAGTACAACCATGATATGATCATCTTGATATCATAGTTAAATAAGTGGATGACTATATTCTAATGGTTAATTTTTCATCTTAAATAATATTTTTTTATCATAGTGACATAATCTAAGGATAATTGAAGTGAGAGGTGAGTGCATTTATATAAACACACTCATCGCAAGTTCCATGTGTATTATGGTTGTATTTATTGTCAATGAATTTATTTGAATAAATTAATTGTGTATTGATTATGATTCATTGCCTGAGAATCCACCCATATAAAAATATAAATATTATTCCCATGTATTTTTTTAATGAATAATGTAGTTAGATTCTTAGTGAGAAACCCCAACATCAGATGTTTGGAGTGATGAACCTCAATTCAAATAAATTTTTTGAATCTTAGAGTAGAAATGTCTACAATATATTGATTAATTCTAGGAAAAGAGAATATATCTATGATGAAATACACTAGGTGTATTCTATTTTTATCATTAAAATAAATAAATCATGATTAAATACTTCAAGAAGAAGTAGCTGAATTTTAAAGAAACCATCCATAGAGTGTCGATATTAAAGGTTGTTTTATAAAGTGAAGTATATCACTTGGGTGAAGTTATGATAATATTTGAGATGTTTAGAATAAATTATAAATGATTCTAAATTTATTTAAAGCAATTTTAAATTTTTACTATAAGGATTAAAATGGACATGTTCATAATTGTTTATTGATAATTGCTTCTTATGTAAGCATCATTGTTCATTTTTTAAAGGTCTAAAAAGGATCATCTATTAAATAATATTTAAAATAGGCAAAGTAATAACTCTTATTAAGTATTAATTATGTCTATTTTAGGATGATTATAAATTTTTTAAACATCATTGAAGCTACATAAGTAAGAATATCCTTTGCAAAAACATGATCTCTCTTTGTTAAAGCATCATTTTCACCTATGTGAGGATGATAAGTATTTATGTAATGATCATAAAGTAACTTCATAAGGATGATAGTATATATAATAATCATCCATGATCTACATAAACATTACTCTTTTTTTGTGTAAGGATGAACACTTAGTGACAATTTTAAGATTATATAGATTATTAATTCAAATTTCTAGAATTTAATTATAATAAGAAAATAAATTATGATGGTGATAAATTTGATATTAAATGTTTTCAAAACCCACCTAAAAGGGTGTTTTATAAAATTAAAATATTTATGATAATATTATATTTAATATTCATAAAGAATATCAAATTAAGAGGATGTTTGAGAGACATTATCAATTCAAAAAATATATTATCAGGATTTATTAATTTTGTTAAAAAATAATTCATATGATGAAATTATTGAGCTTATTTATTTTAAATATATAAAAAATATTTTTTATTTAATATAATTATGATAAATAATAGTTGAGTTGAAATATAAGTATTTAAATAATGATTTAGAATCCTGTTGTAAGCCCAAATGTGCTCACACTGTAAGATGAAGCTTCACATGGAAACTTATGTATCGTGTATAGTTTATACAACAAGAATTTGTCTTAGTTGAATATTTTGATAGAATTATTATCATAATAAATTAACTTAATATTTCTTTAAATTTTTTTATATAATCTCTATTGAGTGGGATAATGAGAATAAATAAGAAGAGGATATTTTTTCATACTCGTTTAGACAACAGTTCATAAAAAAGATATCAATGGGGATATTGGGTGTGAATTTGTTTTGATTTTAATTAAAACAAATTTTAATATATTTTCATTAATGGATATAGTAAATTTTACCTCAAGAATAAAGTGAAACCACCTATATAGACAGTGATAAAAAAATTGATATAAAATGGAGCATTATTAAAGTTGTGAGTGTGGGATGGGAAAACTAGTTAAACCTATCGAATAAGTAGAGGAAGTTTTGATCTTGTGTAAAAGTAACAACACCATCAAGGTATCAAAAAAATATGATAATAAGTAATGTTATAATTCTAGTTCACATACTAGTACCTACAATAAATAGTTGTTCCAAAATATTAGAAAGAAAATAAAATGAAATAAACAGGTTCACTAAGAATATTTACCTTAGAATATACTTTTTCTATAAAGTTCCATATCTTTTGAGGTGAGTTAATCCTATAAAATAGTATCTAATGAAATATTTGGAACATATAAAAAAGTAGAGACCGAGTTTCATATTTTTATTGAATTTATCAGATGGTTTCAAGGACTCTCTCAGGGAGGAATGAAATAAGTTTGTTGAATAGAATGGCATCCCAGGATAGATTGGATATCTATTTCAAAATGTGAAATAAGTATTGCATTACTATTCATGAGACTAATAACTATGGTATTTATTATAAAGAACTCTTTACTTATCTAATATAGGGAAATCTAGATTGTGAAATATAGTTGATAATCCAATGTGGAATATGGTGACCTCACCTGTTTAATATAGCGAGCTATTAACTTTTAATATAGAAATATCAGTTTCAAGATAATGAATTTGCTCGGAAAATATACTTTTATTATAATAATTATAGTAAAGAATATGTGATTTTGACACCCTGATCATAATAATTATTATGATTCCCAATAGTATCTAAACATTGTAAAAACACTTGTGTTATACTTTGTATCGTTACATGAACTTCATTTAGTTTTATTCTTGGTTAAATAAGAAATATCCAGTTATTTTAACTAAAAACGATGGTTTCAATACCAAAGGGTTTAAGGTTTAAGATTATTTAACTTTTTCAAAATATTACCAAGTCAAATTTATCGCCCACCCACAAGAAGGTGTCTCTGCATTTTTCCACTAGGACATCCAATTGTTATCAGATCGTTGGTTCCCTCTAATTAAATTTATTATTCATAGTTCAAATGTGATTTTCCTAAAATAAATTATTATCATATTTTAAATAAAAGATCCTTATATAGAAAAATATATTTCCATTTTTAAAAATATTTATTTCTAGGTTCCAACCAAGACATTGCAAAATATGATGAAAAGAGAGCCCAATAAATTTAGAAAGGGAAAAATAATGTATGAAGTATGATTGGATGAAGTTAATAATAGTGTTAAGAGTATTGAAAAATAAATTGATTATGATTACTCTAATGATGTAATTTTATGTAATTATAGTAGCCACATTGAATCTATTTAATATATCTACCTTAGTGTTAAGGATTATCTGAAGAATGATTAAATTGAGGTGGTGAACTATATATCCAAATTCATCAAGGGACTACATGATGGAATTCATTTTTCAAATAAGATTATGATGTAACAAAATATACATTAACTGAAAAAGTTGAGTAGGTTTAGTACTCTCATAAAATTGTTTATTTTTAATTATCAATTTGTATAACTTTTCAAAGAAAGTAATTATTTGATTCGAGAATAACTACTAAGAGTTTTTGTTGAGAATTGCTTTTTTAAATTTTTTTAATGATATGATCCATGCATTTGATAATATCTTAAAAGTTTAAATAAATTTAAAATCTGTATAATTATAAATAAAGTATAATATAGTGGAAAATATTGAAAAAAATCAAGATGCGAATAGAATGAATGGGAATCAACTTAAAAAGTTAAATAAATTATAATAATATAATTTAATAATATATGATTATGAATACAACACAATTAACATGATTTTTTATAAGTAAATAAAACATATAAATCTAGAAGAGGAAAAAATTGAAACTTCCCAATAAGCTGGGAAAAGAAGTGGTGCCACAAAAACTCATAAAGGGAGTCATAATTCAAATAGGAATACAAATGTATTTATAATGAGATTAAGACATTTTATATAAACATTGAAAAATGGTTCATAAGGAATGATATCATTAACCCCTTAACATTCCTTTTGTAATGAATATCTTTTAGATGTATGTATTGTGGAAAAGTCAAAAATTATACAAAACTGGGTGGATACAAATGCCAATAAATTCACCAAATAATTAGGGGTGAATAAAATTACATATAAGAAGAGAAAATAAAAAAATCCATACCATAGTATTGGTGAAAAATATTTAAAATAGAAAGGTTATAATTCTGGATAGACTACACCAATTGGAAAGGAATTAGATTTGTGGTCCATTTTTGGTGTCACTAGAGGTTTGGAAATATTTACAACGACTTCTAACAAAAAAAGTACAAATGTAAAAGATATAATAGCCTTAAATTGTGGGTGGATATTTCTTATGTTAAATGGAAACATATTAGAGAGAAATGCACTTTATAGAGAAAGCAAAATCTACTAATTAGAAATAGTTTTCTCAATTTAGATTGCTTCTATGATTTTTTAATGAATTTTCCACTATTACAATTTTTTTTGGTATATACTATAAAAAACTAAACTATTAATATTTAACGAATTAAGTGATTTCATCTCATAAAAATAGAAATATGTATTTCTTACTTTGAGAAAAAATATTATAAGAAATCTATGAACTATACACCCAAGAAGAAATATGATTGTTTTTGAAATATATAGTAAAGTGATGCTTCAATTGTGGTAATAAAGTCAAAAAATGACACTGAAAAAATACATGAATCATATGATGAAGAAATATATATGGCATCTAAAAGGGATTGAGTCCGTGGGAGAGATCATCAAATTTGTATAGTTTTTGACATCCTTGATAAAGAGGATGAACTTTTCTTTAAAAATAGTTTCTCTAAGGTTGATGAGGAAGTGATTATATGATGAATTTATGAAGGAAATGTGGACATCATATGTATGAGTATTTTTCTTGGATAAATAAGAAACAAATTTAATGGGTCATATAACTCTAGTGTTAAAATTACTGCTACTAAAAAGGAATCCACACTCAATAAGAATGTTGAGAATGTAAATAGTAGTGCTTGAAAATATGTACATACCGGTTTTCAGAGTCCAAAATATTGGATCATGATGAAATAAAATAAAGTGACTTAATTTCTCAAGTGAATAAGAAAAATCCAACTATGAATAAAGGGGAAAGAATTATAATCTTTTGCTTCCAAGTTATGTTTAGATCTATAATGCCAAAGATAGTGAAATCAAAAAAAGGTCTAGACATTTTAAAGCATCAAGGATAGTATTTTTTGGGTTGAGAGAGATGTATCATCCTTGTTTCTCACATTAAGGAGACATTGTAAATCCCTCCATATTCCCATATTATGCCATCTATGCATCATATAATAGGGAATTGAATGTGAATCATGAAAATGGATAATTGGTGAAATTCGTGATGTCAATATAGCTCAAGAAAGAAATCAATTATTGATTGTCTAATTAGAATTCACATAAAAATTGGTATCATTATCTAAATGAGATAATACATGATTAAAATCATCCATGGTGAATTATGAAGAAAATACCTTAATGGGGAGTTGAATTAGAAGTGAAATCTTACATATTTGAATCATTTTTAATATGGTTATCAAGGGGATGACTATATAAAAAATTTGGTGAATGTACCTTACACTTGAAATTATTTGGTGTGTTTGTTCAAATTTGAGTGAAGGTACAAAACATTTCTTGAAACACTATTTAAAACCTTCCCTAAGAGATGAATTTTGAGATGGTATCCCAATGAGGAAATAAATTTACATATATAGTTTTTAAAATCAATGTATATTATTTCTATAGAGGTATAGGAAAAGTATAATTATACTTGTTTATTTAATGAAAAATTTCTAATATAATATATGATACCGTAATTCTATTAAATGGAATTTTAAGGAATCAATTGAATTGTAAGTAGACAAAAATATGGAAAATATTTCTTTATTAAATTGGTAGATTAAAGTGGAATAAAAATTTTCTTCCACATAACCATCCCATATATTCATGATATCTCAATAAGGGCACTGGACTAACATTGGCATTTACATTTCATTCCAATTATAGAGAGACAATCCTCATTGACTTTAAAAGTGAATTTGGAATTGAAAAAAAATTAAGGGAAATATTAATGTGTCCTTTGTATTTTGGGTGTATTTTTTCCGACAGAATTCTTGAAATAAGGTAAATTTATGATGGGTAATGGAGTGAGAATTCACTCATATAAGAATATGAAGATAAAAACCATATATTTGTAAAAATAAAAATATAGTTGGTTTATTGATGAGAATTTATTGCATCATATGTTTGATGATTTGAACCTAAATCCAATGAAAATTGTTTTATCTTGGAGTAACAATATCTATAACATATTTTATAAGGATGAGAAAAGATAATCTAGATAAACTAGAATAAATTGGGTAACCTTTATTTCTATCATTAAAATGAAAAAAATAGATTAAAGGTCTTGAAGATGTTTTGGATGAGTTTTTATGAAACCATCCATAAAGTTTTCATCCTAATAGATATTGAATATAATAGATTATGTAACATGGTTACTGTTTTGAGATGAATGAAGATAACCTAAAATAATTTTAAATGTTTCTGAATTTATTTAAAGATATTCTAGAATTTTTTAGAATAAGGCCAAAAAGTACAAAGTCCTGAACTGTGTGCGGATGGTTTCTACATACATAATAATCATTTTTAACTTTACAAATATGTGTATAAGGATCAAAAAAACATCACAATAAATATTTACAACTTTATATGATTTCTAATGGATGTTACTTATTTTTGTAAGGTTTATTGGTTTTGTTGTAATCGTTATTTAAGTTTTGTAAGCATAAAATCACTCAACCTAACCATAATAGTTCTTTATATTAGCATCATTTTAATGATAATCAATTTTACATAAATATATTTCTAGATATTTTTAAATATGGTAGTATATTTAATACTCATCTATGATCTATGTAATCTTAATTCTTGTTATGTGTAAGGATAAAAACATAGTGAATTAACATATTTTTTTTAAAGGTTGGGGCCAAAGCCTCATTTTATTATTTGAAGAAAAGACCTCTTTAGATTGGGTAGAGGGAGACCCATTACATAGCCCAAAGGCCCAAGGCATAGTGGCTGGAATACAAGGCTTAAAAGATCATTTTTTTCCCAAAGGACCCCTCGGTGAATATTACTTCTATAGTACTCGTGCTGCTACAATACCTGCTATAGTACAGTTGCCGCTATAGTACCTTTTATAGTCCCTCAGCTGCTATAGTGTTTCCGCTGCTACAGTTCCACCGCTACTACAGTACTACTACAGTTCCATGTTACAGTAATGCTATAGTACCTTGGAGATTCTCCCCTACCCTGATTAAATATAAATATAAATTTTAAATTTATTATCATTCATTAAGAATTATATTAATAAAAGAGGAAGATTGGGAGACATTCTCGAGTCTGACAATAGATTTTCAAGAACTATTTATTCATAAGAAAAATAAATTAGATGATAAAAGTATTGATATTTATTATTTAAAATATTACAATTTTTTTTTGGTTCAACATAAAAATGATGATGAATATCTGAGATGCATTCTTAGCATTTGACGAATGAAGTTAAATCGTGTTTCCATTCTAGGTTCTCTCACGCATTAAACAGAATCCTCGCACTGTAACTGATGTGTAATTTATATTTTTTTTAGGTAGGAATAATTTTGATATATATATTATAGTGGAGTTATTTTAATAAATATATAACTCAATACCAAAATAAAAAACTAGGAGATATTTTTTTCTGAGAAGAAGAATGAGAAAGAATGAATATGATGGTATTATTTAATTCTCCTTTACATATCAATTGATAAAAAATATCATGGGGTTGATTTTGTGTGATGGAAGTTTTATTTTATTTCATGTAAAATTTGAAATATTTTTATTTATGGAAATAAGAAATGACCAAACCAATGAAAATTTAATTTTACCGGCATATTTGGTGATCAAAAAATAAAAAAAGCTGGATATATAAGATAGGTGTCTTGAAGATGTTATTGTGGGATGAGAGAACCAGTAGAATCTATTAATTAATAAGAATTAACATGCCTTTGAGGAAGTAGGTAAACAATCTAGTAATTTGATAAGATAAAAAAGTTGAATGATAAAAAGGTTGATTCACATAATATTCCTTATAACATGCATTGGAATTGAGGATTGAGTGATAGAATTAGAATAAGTGAATGGGGTTGTTGATCAAATTTAAATTATAATATACATTGTACAGTGAGTTCCTTAGAGTTTTAGGTGAGTGAATCTAGAAAATAGTTTCTTTAAAATTAAATTGGAATCTATTATAAAAATAAAGATGAAGATTCATACATTACTTGAAAATATCACAATGTAGTCTAAAGACTCTCTTAGTAAAGAAGAATATTTGTTTGTTTGATGTAGTAACATCCTTTGATAGATTAGAGATCTATATTAAAATTTTGAAGTAATTTCTTAAATAAAATTAGGATAAAATGAATATTATATCTATTATAAATTCATCTTAAATTTCCTAATATAGTGAAGTACCAATTGTGTAATATAGTAGTCAGTCACTTATGTAATATGGTGATCTCACATGAGTAATATAGTGAGCACATTCATATATAATATAGAAATATTTTCTTCAATAGGATACCTATACAAACCCACCACAATTTTATAATTGTAATTATATTAGACTATCTAAGACACAAACATTATAAGAACAATAAAGAAGATGATTCCAATTAGGATTTGAATCTTTTAAAGTGATATTTTCCATACATTACTGTTTTATTTGAATTAAATGTAGTTGTATTCTCTGTTAAACAACAAAGATCCATTTTTTTAAATTCAAAATTTATTCAAATACCAAAGGGGTGAACTTTTAAATGAATATTTTAAATTTGGTAAAACAAATTAACAACATTTAACTAACCCTGGCCCCACTCAGGTGTGTCTCCACTAGTCTACTAGGAAATATAACATACAAAAATAATATTTATTTTTTAATTGTATCATAATGGCTAACCAAGGTCCTCTATCTAGAGAATCCATGTTTTAAATCACACACTACTCCAAAAAAATACTTTTTTCTTTTTATATTTTATAATTTATTAATGAAATGAAAATATGAATATTTAGAAAATGGTGGAATGTAATCAAAAATAAAGATTCAAATAGATACAACCAAAATTAGTTTAGAAATAAAATACATGATCCCAAAATAATTACCCTAAGTGAATCTTCATTACCTAATTTCTCATCTCTTACCTAATTAGTGATCACATTACATAATATGTGACATCATCCTATAATACCCCATTTGGGAATATATAATACACATAAAAATTACGAAGTACACTATACATCTATATCCTTTATTGTTAACAAGTTAAATAGATCCTCAATCGAGAGAACCCCATAACTCACCTTACTAATATGCAATCACACTGATGATACACATAACCATCAAGTTTTCATTTTTTTACATTAAAATATATTAAAGGGTGGAAAATATGGTTTAAAAATAATTTAATCCTAATATGAAAATAGTGATGACACATTATAACCATTTCTCACTACTAATCATCATCATAAAAACCATAGGTATATAAGAAAAATTAAAAATAAACACACAAGAACTTAGGATCATCAAATATATTCCACATAGAAGATCCATTAGATTATATCTTGAACATATTAAATATTTTTCTTTATAATGAAGAAATATTATAGAAGAAAAAAATATAAGGTATATTGAGATACACTGAAAAATTTAATTAAAAATATATAGGATTAATTACAGAAGGAAAAGAAAATGCTAAACCTAAATCTACTCTCAAAGTCAAAGGATAAGTTGATAACTTAAACTATTAGGGGGGATAAGCATAGAATTTGTTACATTAGAATAAATATATATTTTGATAGGTTTCACCTCCAAAATAGTGAGCCCTGTAGGCTTTATCATGCATAAAGGTGGTCACCACGCATGAAACATGCTACAAGGTGAGTTCGGTAGGTGGAAGAAAGAGTTTATTATTTTTTGAAAACCACTCCGGATATTTGGACTTTCATATTCTCATTAAAATTAATGAAAATAGTGTAAAAAATATATTTAAATATATTTAACACTAATACAATGAGATTAATTCCACATCACTCTTCTAATAATGTCACACCATTAAATAGGGCCCTGCCACAATACGGTTCTTATGGATTAAACTATATTAGTACACTTAATCTCTTCGGGATGTGACTACCATCCCCTCAACATGATTACTCTAATATTCCATTCAAATTTCATGGACTAAGAAAAAATAATAATGTAGATTAATTATCAATGGTGTGGTCTTATGTTTCTTTTATTTGTCAAATAATAAGCCTTAACTCAAATAGCTAGGTCTAAATTTCACCAAGAATTAATCCTTACAAAACTACTCTATTGGTTCATAAAATTTACAAATTCTCCAAAGGAAAATAAAAAATATATTATTTATTGGTGAAAACCTTTTTTTCTTAAAATTTATAATGAATCGTCACTTCTTTACTAAGGTAAAATAAAAAAAACATTAGGCACCGAGATAATTCATATACCTCATCTGAAAAACTTATGCATCACCATACATTTCTATGTTTTTAGGAATCCCCTATAGTTTAAATATTTCTTATGTATTCTATTTATCAAATACAACAATATTCTATAAATTCATCATCTAACATCTAGATATTATTTACTTTTTAATCACATGTATTTAAAAAATTATTCATTATCAATTTAACTTATCAGATTCATCTTCTAAAGAATTATTCTTCTGTAACATCTTCATATCTTCTCATTACTTTCAAATCCAGACATGAACATCAAAACACTAAAAATTTAGTATTTTCATTTAATTAATTATTTAATAATATAATAAAAAATCACTAAAAATTATATTTTAGGTTTTATTTACTTTATATCATAAGTTATTCTTATAAATTAAATATGTGATAAATACCATTGAGACTATGAAAGGTGGGAATTAAATAATTGGATTAATAAATGAATATAATGAAAATATATTATCTATTAATTCAACCACACATAAAAATTACACTACATTGAAGCCAACTAATTTCTAGCTGAACTCAAACTTATCAAGTAATTAATGGTGGTTCATTTCAATTACTAAAAAATTTGAAACATTACTCTTCCTACATGGATATCAATTATCACATTCCTCAATGATTCTAAAATTCCATTAAATAAGCAACTAATCCCTATGAAAATTTTGTACCTACCTCACCAACAATGTATCTCTATGAACTTAAAGTATTATAATATTGATAGTTTCTAACGATAAATCAAAATAATGGTCTAAATAGGCTTGATTTCATCATAATTTTTTAACATCATAGTGTATAAAAGTGGAATTAATCTTGAGACCTTGAAATGGATTCTTCTATGGATAAGGTTTGGAATGATTTGATGTTAAAAATTTAGAGTCATAAAGAAGATGTTTATATCTAAATGAATTAAAATTAATATTGAACATTTTACAGTGAAGAATGGATTCCTCACTCACTATCATTTTAAATTATACATCTCCATCGTATTTTCATTGTCATAGAAAATATACACATGAAATATTTCCACACCAAATTGTTTTTCTTATTTTCCACTTTGTTGTGTTATTTCATTTTTTATTTTAATTATACGATAATTTTTTATTTTTAAGAAAATTATAAGTCATTTTTTATTAAATTATTTTTGTGAGCCCCCTTTCTGATTTTTTCGGGCATATTATTCATTATAGATTTTTATCCATGAGGATATATATTTTTCAAAACATCTCACAAAATAGTTTCAATCAATATTAAACATTTACAATTTTACACTCATCCAATTAACCACAAAAAATATCATAGTTCACTCCCCCACAATTTAGATCTACTATAATTATGAATTGAATTTTCAATAATGTTGGTTGTAGATTTTAGTCCTGTAATTCGGAATCCTAACAATGTTTTTCATCACTACTAGGGGCTATATTAAAAGTAAAATGTGAGGGTAGGATATAGAATAAAAGTAAAATTATGGAAATGTTATTAAAAACTTATACCTCAATCATTTTTGACATAGTTCATAAACAATAAATGTAGTGAAAATGATAAAAATAACATGTTATAAATCTCAAGACATGCCTGAACACTATTGTATCATTATCTCAAACACAGCCTAAGAGGGCATGAATTAATGTGTGAGTTTCTTTTAAACTTTTGGAATATTTCACTTCTGATAGATAAGGAAATTAAAATTCATTGTTTATTTTATCATCAAACAAACATTCAGATGGAGGAAGTTAAATAAAGGCTTATTTTTTCACTTATTTCACCAATATAGTTTATTCCATGGATCATATGTCGAAAATCATTCAATGTACAACGATGTAAAACTCTTCACTATGTGGTCTAAAAAAGTTTGAGAAACTAACATCACTAATATTAAGATAACATCATGCTCTTAACTAATTTCTCACTACATTAGGATAAGGGAAATTCAAAATAATCAATCAACTAGGTTTCTCATAATTATATTTAAAAAATAATAAAAATAAAACTGAAAAAGGGTGTTATAAATTTTTTCCTCCACATACTTCTATATAGAGATCTTTAAATTTGTTCCTTTTACAATTATTCTTACTAAGAACTAATTCTTTCACCAGGATTATTTTTAAAAGTACTTGTAATGACCATACTTTTATCAATTTTCCTTATTCTCCTTTATATTTCCTAAATATTTTTTATTTTTAAAAAATGTGCATTTTTAATATAGAATCTCCTCCCCCAATATCATTATCAATATCTCTGTTCAAAAAAAATTCCCCATATTTCTATATAAAACCCTCTTAATTAATATTCAAGGAATATATTCAATATTTTAAATATGGAGACTCTAATAAATCCTTCTCATTTTTTACTCTCTTGAATCCTCAAGATTTTCCCAAAAACCACATCCATTATTCTTCAATAAAATATATAGTTTTCTTCCTCCTACTTGAATAAATAATTTATCATAATATGAAATTAATAATATTCTCAGGCATGTTGATATTTATGGTTTGATATTCTCACTTGAACTATGATTTTTTATCCATAAAGTATTTAGAGAATATCAATATAAATACCTAATAATATCATAGAATAATCTTCCATAAAAATAAACTTAATTTTATCCATATTCAAATAACCATGTTATTAATAATATTTTATGATTAATTAAATTTTTTTACTTATTTGGATAATTTCACATCGAAAAATTATAAAGGAATAAAACATAAATAGGTTTCTTAAACTACATCAAGTCTGCTAAAATTCAAAATGATAACAAACCTTAAAAAATTCATAATAAATTTTTTGATATTCCTTGAACAACCATATAAATTCCTCTTGATGAACATTATATAGTTTACTAATAAACCATTAAATTCCAAGAAATAAATATTATATTTCTCACTATTAAACCTTATTATGACCTTATAAATTAGTATCAATCATATGATCATCGATGAGAACACATATTATTTAATTATTACACCTTACAATGAAAAGATTAAACCAAATTTTGAAATTTTGTTCAACCTTACAAATAATATTTGTCAAACATGAAAAGTTATTTACTTTTACTAAAGATAAACCTTGATATCATCTTGTATTATGGATTAACCATATGATATTGGAATTCGTCATTATAAATATAGATAACCAACTTAAAGAAGGTTCATGTTTCCAAAAAATAAACCTCAAAATCACAAGGTATTCTAGATTACCCTTACAATTTTTCCTTCAATCATAAAAATATAGGAAACCAACCATACAAAGTCTTTCCTTTTCTAAAATATCAAACTTATGATCATTGTTTAATTATTCCATGCATTTCCCATTTATCAAAGTCTTACAAAGTGAACCTTTTGAGAATTATAAATGGACCATACTTTTGAATAACAAAATTTGTGACTTTCTTCATTTTGCGTAAACCTTCTAAAATAATTGAAACCTATTCTATGATATAAGTCCACATAAAATGAATAATAAAAACATGATTAAAAAAATAAATGGAATTAAAGATGTAGTTCTAATATTATCCCCCTTTGGATCTTTTTGTCAATTCTCAATCTTAATTCCCAAGTCCTATCTCTATTAGCTCACCCAATAAGTATACATCCAACTGCTACCTTTTCCATTTCTACAACTTTACTAATATTTTCTCAATTATATCCCCTATCAGTTTTCTTATCCCCCCTTTTATAACAAAATTAAAAGGTTGGTTTTCCCACAATTTTTTCTCTTCTACTAATTGAATTATAATGGAAACTAATAATCATATCATAAATAATCTCTCTAATTAAATGGGATCCTAGGATATTCATAAGAAACAATAGAATATGGTAATGGTAATAATTTATTGAAAAATATTAATATCAAGACTCCATTCCTCTTCATGTATTCCACTTAGATAATATATCCCATTTTTAGCTCAAATTAACAGAACACAGACACCTTCACTAATACTAGTTTAGTGAAGGGTTTGGTCATGACATCTCCTACTGTGTTTGATTCCAAACATATTACATATTAATAAGTCTTTGATATTATTTTTATTTAATGAAATAATACTGGATCTAAATATGTTATTTTGTGATTTATGAATAGGATTATTACAAATTTCAATAATAAAATTTTTTCAAATAATATATCCCAAGGTTGTTCAATATTTCCACTAATATCTTTCAATTATTTTTCATTCATTGATGTTATGTGCATGCCTTGGTAAAAGTAGTATATTTTTACTAAATTAAACTAAGATGTGATATCCTACATCATGATCAACCATAACACACACATAGTGACAATAAAAAAACCCTCCTCTTATAGAGTTTCTATACCCCATATCACCAACCTAATAAAAATAGTTAAGGTTGGTACGTTATGTTTTTTAATACATTGACGAATATACAATAATTTGGAGTACCTTGGATATACCTCATAATTATATTCACCAATGTAAAATATTATCCTTTTATATTACAATAAAAAATTACTTCAAAATTATTAGTATAAGTAATGTTAGGATGAGTTTTTTTAAGAATAACAGGATTCTAATATTCCTTATATAATGTTTGGGATCCTCTACATTCCCATTGTTATTCTTCCAAATTTTTGTTCCAACTACAATGGGAGTTGACATTGGATTTGAATCATGTATTTATAATAATACAGTCAATTATTTTTTATATTTATCCCAATGAGAATAATGTATATTGGTCATGTTGAATAAATTGAAGAGACAAAAATCAGGTAAGCTCATTGATCATTATCATATAAAAATATTAATTCATAAGATTAAAAAAATCCACCAATTTTTTTGTCCATCTAAAAATAACATCATCCACAAATTAAGTACAAAAAAATTCTCTTCAATGGATATTTTCACATAAATATTATTATTAAAAGCTCATATTTAAAACATTAGTTTCTTTAAATGTGAGTCTAATTGAGAATACCATGATCATCGCACCTATTTTAGGATATAAAATTACTTTTCAAGTCTAGAGACTTTATTTTCATCTCAAACTACCATTAAATACACTGGTTGTTCAATTTATAATTATTACTTTATCACTCCTTTCAAGAATTAAATCATCACATTAATCTATAAAATTCTGAAACACTATTAAATAGAGACTTATTTGAAGATTTTGGATGACTATAGCCTTTGAACTAATGGTGAGGTGTCTAACATTGTTCCTTTAATTTTTTCATATATTTTTCTCACCGAATAAGATTTATTTTAAAACACTAATCCCTTTTTATAAAAAAAATTGGGAGACCCACTTTATCCTAATCATGTTGTGGTTTCCATGGTGAAGGAAAAAAATTATAAATTCAAAAAACTATTATTTTTTAGCTGAAAAAATTATGCATCACCATACTATTCTATATTTTCATAAATCCTCTTCAACTAAATTTTTTTACATACTCTCTTTCTAAAATTCAAAAACCTTTTATAAATTCATCCTCCATATTCTAGATGTTATTTAATTATGGACCATATTATTTCTATACTTTTTCATTATCAATTTTACTTATCAAATTCATTTTCCAAAACATTCATCTCTTGTATCATCTTAATGTCTTTTCATTACATTCATAACCCGACATGATCATCAAAACACAGAAAATTTATTACAGTAATATAATTATTTAATTAATAATATAATAATATAATAATTTAAAATATCATTTTATTTTTTATTTTCAATAAATATAAAATTATTTCTGTAAAATAATTATGTGATGAATACTTTGGAGTAATTAAAAAGGTGGGAATTAAATAAATTAATTGTAAGGGTAAAATAATGAAAATATATTCTCTTTAAATTCACCCACACTTAAACATGTCACTCCTAAGAATGCATCTAAATCTAGGTCAACT
Source organism: Viscum album (assembly GCA_963277665.1). Lineage (NCBI taxonomy): Eukaryota > Viridiplantae > Streptophyta > Magnoliopsida > Santalales > Viscaceae > Viscum > Viscum album. Next base: position 74,823,382 of record OY728156.1, read on the forward strand.
CAAACTTATCAAGGCATTAATGGTGGTACATTTCAATTTCTAAAAGTTTGGAAACATTATTCTTCCTACATTTATCTAAACTCTCATATTCCTAATTGTACATAAAAATACATTCAACAACCTACTAATCGACATGTTCATTTTTTTCAAGATCCCAAAATATATATCTCTCTATACTCAAAGTATGATAATATGGATATTTTATCATGATAAAATGCATGAATTATTTCTATATGATTGATACCATCCGAATATTTCAACATTTTTGTGTAATAAAAGGGCATCAATATTTAGGTCATGACATGGAACATTTTTTTGGCTATGGTTTGACAGGTTTTAATGTTAAAAATATAGAGGTAAAATGAAGATGTATCTCTCTAAATTAAATGAAATTAATATTGAACATTTTATACTAAGGAATGAAATCCTCATTCACAATCATTTTAAATTATTTACCTCTATTTCCTTTTCATTATCATGGGAAGCGTACACATGAAACAATTCATCAATAATAAATTTTCTCTTACTTTCCTCTTTTATTTTTTCCCTTTTTTTCATTAAATTATTTATAGATTTTTCATTTTGGAGAAAAATTAGAAATCCTTTTTTCTAATATTAGATGTGTGAACCCCCTTTCCAAATTTTTAGTATTGTATTCTCCCTTATATATTTATATCCATGAGGATATATATATATATATATTTCATAAATTCTCAAAAAATAGTGTCCATTAATATTGAACCTTTACAATTTTACCCTCTTTAAATTCAGTACCAAAAATAGCATAGTTCCCTCCCCATATTTTTGTTATACTATAATTATGCATTAAATTTTATATAATGTCGGTTGGGTATTTTAGTCTTATACTATGGCTTAATAATAAGGATTTAATATCTACTAGGGGATATTATTAAGGTCATATTTTATGATCAGACATAGAAAAGATAAAAATTAATAAAAAAATTATTAATAAATGACACCTCAAACATTTTTGACACAGTTAATAAACTACAAAATCCGTCAAAAAAATACAAATAAAAAGTTATAAATATCATGATGTGCCTCAATACTGTTTTAATATGAACTCCAACATAGCCTAAGAGGTCATGAATTATGATGTGAGTTTCTTTTATAAATTTTCTTGGATATTTCCCTTCTGTTATAAATAGAAATGAAAATTAATTGTTTATTTTATCACACACAAACATTCAGATGTTTGCAGTTATATAAAGTCACATTATTTTAATTTGTTCACCACTAATTTTTAGTACAAGAAAAATGTCAAAAAAATTTCAACGTATCAGGATGTAACACTCTTAAAAATGTGTTCTAAAGAAAATTTTAATCCAAGGAGCATATTTATAAAATGTTTCAACGTATTAAGATGTAACAATATTCACTATGTGTTATAAAAAAGTTTGAGAAAGGTGAATCATTGATCATAGAATCACATCCTTCTCTTAACTACTTTCCCACTATTTTAATCAAGGAAAATTAAAAATAATTCAACACATAAAATTTTTATAGTTATAATTAATAAATAAGAACACTAAAACTAAAAATGGTTTTGTCACTTTTCTCCTCCTCCTCTTTCTATTTACAGATAGTAAAATGTGTTACTTATATAATTCTTATCACGGAGGACTTATTTTTTCACCAAGAATATTTTAAATTATACTTGTAATAACCATCCCTTTATCACTTTTTTCATTCTCTCTTTTACAATCCCAAAATATTTTGTATATAATTTTTTTTACATTTTTGAATATGGAAAATCCTTCTTTAGCCTCAGTCTTAAGATCTCTTTTCACATACATGTCTCCATGATTCTCAATAAATCCTTCTTAAAAATTATTCAATTAATATTTTATAGATTTTAAATAAAGAGAAACTAATAAATCCTTCTCATTTTATTCTTTTCATACCTCATGATTTCCCATATATCATGGTCTTTATTCTTCTTTAAAATCTATAGTTTCCTTCTTCATACATGAATAAATAGTAAATTATAATGTAAAATTAATGATATTCTCATGAATATAGATATTTATGGTATCATATCCCAACTTTTTCCATGTTTTTATATCTATAAAATATTCATAGAATTTCTATTTAAATCTCTAATAATCTCATAAAATAATCTTACATAAAAATAAAATTTATTTTATCTATATTTAATTAACCATGTTAATATTCATATTTTATGATTAATAAAAATAATTTATAATTTTTAGAAAAACTATAAAAAATATGATAAGTGAATAAATATTAAAAATGCTTCTTACAATACCAATAGTCTGCTAAAATTCAGAAAGTTAATAAACCTTAAAAACATTTCTAATAAACTTTTTTAAATTCCATGAATGACTATATAAATTTCCCTTGATGAACATTATATGAATCACTAATGAAACATACAATTCCAGGAAAAAACATTATAATGATCTTTATTCAACATTATGATAACCTTCTAATGTCATATCAAATATATGATACTCATGGAAAAAACATATGATTTCATGTTGTATCTTTAAAAATAAAATATTAAACAATACAATGAAACTTTTGAAATTAAGTTCAACCTTATGAAGAATTTTGGTCAAACATGAATTTTTTTCCCTTTTATGAAAAATGAACCTTAAGATTGGAGGGTATTCTGGATGAAGCTTATAATTTTGGACACCAACATTATAAATATCATGAACTGACCTTACGAATGTTTACTTTGATAAAATATCAATATTTCAATCACATGGAATTCCCTATTAACAATACAAATATTTCCTTTATTCATAAAAATAATGGAAGAAAACCTTAAAAATTCTTTCATTTTCTAAACTATCATCCTTGTGATCACAAATTACTTATTCCATCCCTTTTCCATTTTATAAAGACTTATAATGTGAATATTTTGGGGATTCCAAATGAGTTTTATTTTCAAATGATGATTTTTGGGACTTTTTCAATTTTATATATTCAATATAAAATAATCCAAAACACTTCCATGATATAACTCCACATAATATTAATACTAAAAAATAATTAAAAAATAAAATGAATTCATGCTATACTTCAAATATTTTCCCCCTATGGATTTTTTTTTCAATTATCAATCTTCATTATTAATTCCCCTCTCTGTTATCTTACCAAACATGTATACAACCAACTGTTGGATTTTCTATTTCTACAACAACACAAATCTTTTCTCTGTTATCTCCCCTATTAGATTCCTTATTTTCACCCCCTTTTACAATAAAATTAAGAGGTGGGGTTTTCTCACAAATAGTTTCTCTTTTACTAGTTGAATTGCCATGTGAATTAAGAAAAATATCAGAAATATACTCCCTAATATTATGTTATCTGAGGATCTATATAGGAAACGATATAATATACTAATGCAGACAATTTATTCCACTATATTTAGATCAATAAACCCTTCCTCATCAAGTATTACCCATAGATAAAATTTCCCATTTTTAGTAAAAATTCAAAGAACACACACACCATCACTAATAATATAAAAACAAAAAAGTAAGGAAATAAAACACAATGGGGAGAGATAAAATCATTGAACATAGTAAACTTGAACTATGTGGTCTAAAACATAGGTTTAACTTGTTTTAATTAAATACTATTTTAGTCAAGGGATTTTTTATGATATCTACCAAATTTTTTTAGTCCCAACATATTACATCTTGAAAAGTATTTAATCTAATGTTTCATTAATGAAATAATATTGGATCTAAATATGTTAGTTTGGGAGTTACGAATAAGATTCTATCAAGTTTATATAGAATTATTTTTGTCACATAGATATCCATAGGTTGTTTCAAATTTTTTAAACTATATTTAGATTAATTTTCATTCATTAAAGATAAGTACATGTCATGGTAACAGAAGTATATTTTTCTATAGTTCTATTAAGAGATGTGATTTCCTTATTCTTGATCAACCAAATTACACATAGAGTGATAATGAAAAAAACCATCCATTTTTGAAATTTTTATCCCCCACATCACTAACCAAATAAAAATTAGTGATTCCTGATAAGTTGTGATTCTTTTTTAAATTAGTGAATGTACCATTATTATATGTACCTTGGATGTGCCTCAAACTTATATTCACAAATTTTATGTGCTTTTACTTATGATTTCTTTATAATATGACTTATAAATTATAATTATAGGTAATATAATGTTGGGATTATTTATACACAACAGGAATCTAATGTTCCTTCTATAATTTCTTGGATCCACTATCTTCCCATTGTTTTTCTTCCTATGTTTTTTTTACAACTATAATGGGAATCAACAGATGATTTGAATCATGCATATCAAATTTTATAATAAATTATTTTGGATATTTATTTTATAACATGATTTGTATATCTATAATATTTAATCAGTTATAGACCTAAAAAATTATTCAAGATCATTGATCAATGATATATCAAATTTTGAATGCATAAGATTTAATAAAAATCCCCTAATTTCTACATTCTCCCTCTAAAAATAATATCAAAAACATAAAAAGTACAATAAAATTCGCTTCAATTGATATTTTTACATAAATATTATGACCAACACCTCCTATTTTAAACTTTAGTTTCTTTAAATATGAGTCCAATTGGGAATATCGTACTCGTTGCACCTATTTTAGTCAATAAAATTATTTTTAAAATATGAACACATTATTCACTTCTATAAAAATAATTAAAAGGGTTATTTAATGTATAATTATTCATTTCTCACTAATTTCATGAATTTTATCTTCATATTCATCAAAAAAATTGAAACACTATTAAATAGACACTTCTGGGATGAGTATAATTGACTATATCCATGAAACTATTGTGAAGGACTCCTCAACTATGACCCCATTAATTTTTTCATAGAGTTTTCTCACCAACTATGCTTTATTTTAAACCACTATTCCATTTTTATCAAATATATTTTGAAATACCAAATTTATCCTAGTCATGTTCTGTTTTTTCATTTCACAACATATCTGTATGTCTTATTTTTATTAATCTATTCCATCTTTTTATTCATGGATATTATAAATAATAATCATTTTTTGGATTCATAATATGGAATTGACTCCACAATACATTGTAATACCATATTCTCTACTGACCTCAACCATCACACATAAGATGGTTTGGTTTCATCTCCAATAATATTGGATGGATCAAATTAGTGTGGTTTTATATCTAATATTATTTTATAGATCAAACTCTAACATATTAATTATTATCTAATGATTAGGGTTGATATCTCTATTAGAAATCTGATCATCGGATTTAATTATCCAACATTCAACTTTCAAGAAGATCTGTAACATATAAACTTTTTTACTTGATTCGTCATCTTCTTTCATTAACTCTTATATAAATGAGCTTCTAGTTTTCTTTCATCCTCTCTCCTTGATAGACATAACATAATTTATTTTAATAAATTTTCAGAAACATTTATTGAAACATTTGGAGTATTTTTTATTAATTTAAATCCTAGAAAAATTTCTTTATCAACTGAATCATCATATTTTCCTTTTTTCCTTATTTATATCCAATATAACATATTTTTCCAAAAATAGAAAAAAATAACGATGGATTTCATCAATTACAAATTTCGAAGTTGGTATATTCTTATTCAAGGATTATAAAAGTTATGTTTTTCGTGTATACAACTACCTACCCTACCCCTTTCTAATATTAGAGAGAAATACCACTCTCAATTAGTATAATTTTATCCTTATTACTCCCCATTTGATTCTATATATCAACAAAACCATTTTTTATGGTATCCTAACTAAGGAAACTTTAGGCTTGATTCAACTTTCAATATAATTTACAATATCATTAGTTTTATATTCCACTCAATTATCTAATCGATGATTCTTGATCATGTAAATGGTCACATTCTCTACTCTCCTTTTGTATTTATTCATGTAATGAATCACTATTTTTATTATTTACATAAATATAAGTTATATCATTATAATAAAATCATAAAAAAATTGAATAAATATTTTTTGTCCATGTGTTCCTAATATATTCATCATCCCATAAACATCTGAATGCAATAGATTAAGAAATTTTGATACTCTCTTATTCTTTTTATGATAGGGATTTCATACAATTTTCCTTCTAAATCCACCTCATTTCCTTTCTCAATAACTCTTTAAAATTATAATTTCTACTTATACATTAATTTTGGGTAGATTATTCATGATTTAATGGTTAATATGTCTCATCCTTTGGTACCAAAAACTATATTCCACTTCCATAGTTGGAAACATATTTTTGTTGTTGTCAACTTAATAGATATTATTTCTACTTCACCAAATTTTCACGAAAGATTTTTTATCTTTAATTTAGATCAGTAAACCCTTTTTATTAAAGGTAACCTCGAGACCAATGTCACACAAATGACTGATACTAAATAAGATGTGCCTCAATCCATTTACTAGATGTACTTCTATGTTTTTTAGTTCATTATCTTCCAATTTTGTCTTACTACTTCCCTCTATTTTTAATGCCACATCATATGACAAAAATTATTATTTCATTGACTCATTATTTCATATTATTCAATAGATTCACATTTATATTCATTCAGTATGAACACCCACTATCGTGAATCCATTTATTATTGTACATTATATCCTCAAGAGAAACTTCAACCATGTTTCCCTTCTCAGCCATATTCTTTTATATCCAAGAGAGAATCAGTTGGGATAGACTTCAATAGGATATATCCTTTTTTTTCTTTAGTATAGGAACAATTTTAATGTTCACATTATTCTTAAATATAAAATATAATTTTTCTAGAAAAATTATATTGAATATTTTTCTTCTCAACTTCCATTTATTTACATGGTTTCCATTTCCACTTTTTCTTTACCTAAATTTAATATCTCTATGACCAGTCTAATAACATTAAAAAATTTATCCATAAAAAGAGTTTATTCTTCATAAAGGATATAGTATTATACATTTTTGATGAATCACAAATGCTTCTCTAAAATAGTAGTTTTTTCCTCCAGAAAATAGGCCATTGTAAAACTTGGTAAGACACAGAACTCATTCTTTATAAGTGGAAATATCTTTTCTCCTTTACCTCACCTTATGTTGTAAAATTTTATGAAACTCTTTGGATTTTTATTTTTCCTCAAATTCCTGGGACTGTATTCTATCTTTTTATTCACTTTCAACTAATCAATAGTTGTATAAATTTTTTATCTCTCAATATCATTGCTAACCCCACTCTTAATCGTGTTCTAAGGTCTTTGATCATTCATAATTTTCTCAACACATTTAGTTCTATATTTATCCCTTTCCAATTTTTCTATGTCAATGAATTTCCTAAATTATAGCTTATTATTTGGTTCACTTTACTTTATTTAAATTTTATGTTTATTTCTCAATGAAACCACATCTTTATCAAGAGATTAAAACCAATTTTAATATTCCTTAAAACATAAATTAAATTCATCAATAACATTAGGCTTCTCTTTAACATTTAATTCAAATTCAACTACACCACCTGTGATTTCTTCACTAGATAGTTTATTTTCTACCCCCATCTATAATTATTCAATTTTAATCTCAAGATTATCTATATATTTTGATTATTACTTCACCATTCCAACAATATTCATATTTCTCTTTCTTTGGTTACAAATTTCTTCGAGATATTCATCCATATCTACCCTAAGATGAATGAAACCTCTTGGATTTTCATCATCTCTTTCATTATTATAAATCATTGAAACCTATTTAACAAGTTTGAATACACTTTATTACTCTTCTAAGTAGTCGTAATTAGATTCCTCCTCCTTCATCACAAGGATTTTTCTTTAATAATATTTTTAATAGTTTCTTGACATGATGTCCACTTTTGGAGAAAACATCGTTCTTGTATTTTTATGACATTAAATTTCATCTTCAACACAATTGTATCTTTTAGGGAACACAATTGTGATTTTCCCAACCATTCCATTCCTAAAATGTTCCATTGGTAGCTACCCTTCAAATCTTCCCTTGCCTATTTTGAATTTTTATTCCGCTAGAGACCGAAAAATCCTTATCCACCAAAATTGAGTATAGATCATCTATAGATCGTTCAGGATGATTTATTTTTCCAAGAGTTGATGCCTTTGTATAGTAAACAGGTGGATAATAATCAATATATTATTCACTACATTCACATTTCTTAATTTCATCACCAATTACTTGTATAAATCAAACAACATAAATACTATTATTTATAATTCCATCAATGTTCTCATCTGGATAAATATTTAGATCGTTAAACATGTTTTATATATCTTGATAGTTTTTTAATTAAACCATTATAACACCCACATATATATTATCTAATTTTTTCAACATATTCTTTGAAGTAGTGCATCTCACCATAGTTATGAAGATCTAATTTGGTAAGGAGATAGAAAATGAATTGTAGGATTTATCATATGTGTTAATGAATTTATTATCTCCTTCAGTCATGGATAATTTGATTCATCACTAAATTGAACTATGTGAATTACAAAAAAGAAGTATTTGAGACCAAGATACCATAGATACGATCTCATTTTGTTCTCTTAAATCTGGTGGTTTCAGCCATTAAATAAATTTAATCCTTAAGAACTCTTCGTATTATCCATATTATCCATATTTTGATAATAAATCCATTTCATCGAAAACAATGTCTTTTACACCACTTATTGAAAACTAATCTTAAACACACCCTAATATGGGTGTTAATCAAGGTGAGATTTTATTTTATAATTTTTTCATTTATATATAATTTTAGAAATTGAAGCGTGAATATTTTGGTTTTTTATCATCTATATAAACATTTATATTTATTATGGTTGATAGATACATGGTATTTTAAATGGTTTTTAACTAAGGTCTAGCTCAATAATATTGAATTAATAATGTGTTGAGATATCAAGATATAACACTCTTTACTATGTGTCCTATAGTGATTTCAGAAAGACACAATTTCCTTGTCCTAAAAGTCTTGATTTTTATTTATTTATCATAAGTTTACTTTTTAACTAGAATTATCTCTGTATCACTTCTTCTTATTGACCAAATACCCAAAAATTTGAGTTACATAAAATAAAAAAGAATAAAAATTGAATGATACTTAAAATTATATTCAATAAATATGTGAACTGAAATAGATAAGGGTGTTTTAACTTCTTCCATTATTCTTCTTAAAGTTATTGATCTTAAAAAATGTTCCTTTTATTATCTTCTCAAAAATAACAATTTATTACCTAGATACTTTTCAATATTAGTAGAAATAACTATTCATTTCTCCATTATTCTTCATCTCCTTTATATTCCTTGAATGTTTTTTCTTTGAAAATATTTCCACATTATTCAAAATGGAAACTCCTCAATTAGTCCCCATATAATTACTACTTATCACATTCATGTATCCAAAATTCTCAGTCCAACTTATTTAATATGATATATCTTCTATATTTTAAATATGGAAACATCATGAGATCATTATCCGTTTATTCCTCAGAATCCTTGTAATTCTTCAAATAAATTGGTGTCTCTATTATTTCACAAAATCTATGCATTACTATTATATAAAAATTAAAATTAAAAATTATAGAATACAATTAGTAATTATCTAAATCATACTAATATTCATGGAGTAATGTACTCAATTTTTATAATATTTTTGATCCAAGATGTTTACACATATTATTCCTTAAAATATGTAGTGATCTCATAGAATAATATCCCTTCAATTGCAACATCATTATCTCCATGTTCAATTGAGGAATTTATTTATCATATTTTATGATTAAAAATATTTTTCTACTAATTTAGATGATTCTTCATAGAAAATGAAAAATTAATGGACCTTACAATGTTTTCCAGTTATGTCTCCAAATTAAAAAAATTAAAAAAGGAAATGAAACATATTAACATCCTTAATGAACCTTAAATGGTTCCCAAAACATATTTATGAATACCCCTTTATGAACCACACAAGGTTCTAAGACTAACCTTATAAATCTAGTAAATTAATATTATGATTCTAACTAATTAACCTTATAATGAACCTTACAATGTACGATAAACCTTATGATTCTCATTGGTCGACCTTATGATGTTGTGTTTTTAACTTATGATGAAATGATTAAACATTATGATTAACCTTATACAGTTCAGTCCAACCTCAAAAATAATATTGATCAACCATAATAAGTTTTTTTACTAAAAAACCTGATGACCAAATAGAATTCTAGATTAACCTTATGAAGTAGGCCATCAACCTTATGAAGATAGGAAAAAAAACTTTAAAATTTTTTACGTTTTTATAATATAAATCATATGATTACATGTTATTATAGATTAACCATAAAAATCTGTCCATAAATCTTTCAAATATAGAAACCAACCTAATGTTGTTTTTCCTATATCGAAATATCTACCATGTAATCACGTGGTACATACTCCATTCCTTTTCCATTCTCCAAATTATTTCTAATTTGACCATATGAGGATTCCAAGTTAACCATTAATTCATATAAAACATTTCATGAATTTTATGATTTCAAATTAATCTTGAATTGTTTTTTGAAAAACTCATCTCAACTAAAATTATTCTAAATCTAGCCCAAGATAGAAATACACTTAATATGAATCCAAAAAATGATTACAAAATCAAGGAAATTAAATCTATAGATAAAATAACGACTCTTAGGATAATGAAAAACTGAAAATGTTTTGGAACAGGTTTAGAAGCCTCTCAGATTGGGTAAAATAAACATTAGATAGCACTTATGAACATGGGTTTCACATTTGATCAAAATTAATTAAGTGTTAAAATTTTAAAACATGGAATAAAACCTATTTTATCAATCATTTAAATCCTTGGATATAAAAATCAAGAAGTTGTTCTGAAAAAATCAAGACAATATAAATTTTAAAAAGTATATAATTCATCTCAAAATTTCCCAAAAACATTCTAAAAAATAGAAATAATACATATATTTACTAAAATCAGATTGTACCAACTCTACCATAAATTTCCATTACCACTCTCTTTGAATCTATTTTATAAATTGAAAAAAAAATTAAAGTATATTATAAGATAGTTAAAATTATAATGCTTATAACCTTTTTTTTATTAGGCTGGGGTGTCCCAAGTTGATATTATACCTTCTGAATTCAGCTAACCCGGAATAAAATAAAAAATACATAAAAAGTTTATTAAAATCCAAGAAAAATGAATAAAAAATGAAGATAATCATGATTTGGACCCCTAAAAATGTACTAGGTTTTGAATGTCCACAAAAATAAAGTACTAATTATTATCCAAAATTATATAGTGGGTTGGGATTATATAATTTGTACAACAACATATTTTTTCTTCCAGTTCTCATCACAATTCATTGGATTTATAGAATCACAAGAAGAGTATACATCATATACATCCCCATTACTATGAAATATAGACTTCATGGTGGAGATAGGATAAATCAAGGGTCCTACACTAATTCATCCACAATTTTTGTGGATTCCTCTTCAAATTCCATAGATTGATCCATGTGGGATGAATTAAAAGATTTATCATAGAAGAATTCAATGAAAATATATCGATGAATATAATTAAATCATGATAAATCAATATTAAAACATCCCTTTTAAATTATTCAAATTATAAATAAATATTTTCATTGAAATCTACCATGATTTATTCAATTACACCCTTTAATAAAAATCAATGTACTTGGGATGTATCATATGTTCCTCTTATAGTGCATCATATTTTTCTAATTTACTATACATAAAAATCCACGCACTATTATAATCATAAAAATCTAAACAGTATTAGGTAGTTCTCTATTTAATTTCAAAAAAATAATATTAAAATAAGTTCAATTTTTGACTATATCCCTATATTGGATCAACTATAAATTATTCTTTGGTGGTTAGTGTTTTTTGGAGTTGGGTTATCATGGATGGAGGGAGGTATTCAGTCTACTCTTTCCTATCTCAAAATCCCAATACTTCAATGATATCTTCATCCAAGGAAAGAGAGATATAGTTTGGGGTTGTTTATTATTCTTCAAGGATTAGAGATTAATTTAACATTTCACTAGATAAATAACCCTTCCAAAATGTTTCAAAATATTATGAATTTACCATATTTATATTAGTGAAAATTCACTCCTTGGGAACATATTCTAGTAATTCCTTAGTTAGGTCCAACGATATATCTTGAAGTAATTTATTCACGACCTCCTCAAGTTCTTCAGCAAAAATGATAAGTGGATTAATAATTTCATCCACTAGTTATGGTAATTTTTTATCATGTTTTTATTAAATAGATGAAATTATATATGCATCTGTCACTTTAATTTGGTTTTCATTACCTTCATGTATTCATTAATATTTTAGAGTCGGTCTTCCATTGAATCATGATTTTTTTCTTACTACACCTAAGATTAATTTTTTCATTAATATTATGGTTCTCATTAAAAATTAATCATGGAAAGATATTTTTTTGGTTGTTTTTTATGAAAATAAGAATATTTTCTACAAAATTTTGAAGGAATAAATTGTTATCAAATATATAGATTCTTAGAAACAGTTCCTTGTTCTTTACACACCCTTATAAAGGTGTAAAAAATATATATTCCTAATAAATTAATGTTTTTTCCGAGGTTCTTCTCTCTTGAGGATACTATTTTTAGATAACTCGCTACTATTAACACTGATATAGGTTTTTTATTATATATTTTCAGAAGAAAGGTAAATATAAGGTTTTGAAAAATTAATTTATTCAGAAAAAAATATGCATGTAAATGAAATAAATGTAAAGGGGGAAACTTTGTGATCCCAAAATAATTACTCTGATTGAACCTTTAGTTCAACTTTGTTGGTCTCTAACATGATTAATGATCACACTACATCATATGTGTTTCCTTCCTCCTCTTCCCAAGTTATGAATATACAATTCACCCAACAATCTCTAAGCACACTACACATGAAAATCCTCATTGGTTATAAAGTTAAATGTATTTTCAATCGAGACCACCCAATAACTCGCCTCCTTAGTATTTAATTTCACTAACTAATTACACAACCATAAAGGATCCATCAAATTCCATGATAAAAATGTGGAGGTTGTAAAAATAGTGTATAATAATATTTTAATCCAAAGAAAACTTTTTTAAGGATGAATCATCACCTTTTTTCACTACTAATCATCCATAGAAATACCCTATATAGATTAGAAACATTAAACATGGGAACTCAAGGACTTCGCATCATCACATGATTCCTCCCCCCCTAGATCCATCTAGTTATCACTATCATGAATATTAGAGATAAAAATAAATAAATTTAGTGCAATAAAAAATTAAAGATAAATGGAATACCCTGAACACATTAATCAAAAATATATCAGATAAATTATAAAGGGAAAATAAAATTGTAAACCGTAATATAATAAATAGTAGTAATTCCATGTTTAAAACATAAACTATTATGGGTATAAGCAATTGGTATTTCACATTATAGGGAAAATATAATTAAATAGGTAGTATTTCCAATTTAGATAGCTCTAATATGATTTTCCTTGAATGGTGGAGGCCTCCATGCATATAGCATGCATCAAGATGAGTTCTCCTAGTAGAAGAGAAATTTTATTATTAATTTATTTTCTTCTATGTTTTTCATTATATAATCTTATCATTTAAATTAATGACTTTTTCATATTGAAGATATAGAAATATTTTTAATGTGAAGGTTATCTGTTGCATTCCGTAAAATTATTTTAATCATGTCATGCAATAAAAGAGGGACTAGTCATAATGTGGTTCTTAGGGATTTTCCTATCTCAAATACATTATCTATTCATAGTACAATTTATATAAACTTATAATTGTATTCTCCTGGATCTTAATCAAGTTATATACCCTCTAATCTTTGATAAAACATTTTTACCTTAAATAGAACATCTATTTGAGTAATAGACGTTCTCTGAGTTTTCAGAAGGGTTAGGGTGGCCATATTTTATGGTTTTTCAAGAATATGTATGAGTAACATGGTTAGTGCATGGTTATCTTAATTATACACATCAACCATGTAGCCTAGTAAAGGGAGGATCATTGTTTGTTAAACCATGTGAAGAAGGCATGTAAACTGTGGAACCATTAAAATTTATTTTAGGTTCACCATTCATGGTTTCCACATCATTTTTATAATAATGTTCTTAAACTATGTGAGGTGTAATGATCTTATATATTTGGTATGCATGGTTTGAGAATGGTTTGGAAAATAGTGAATCTAATCTCTGAGCCCTATTAAAAAGTTGGAAATTACCATTTTCTCGTGTTTCCTTTTAATCAATTTATCTCTTTTCTTCTTCTTCATTATTTCATAGTAGCTATAAGAAGATCTCCCCATTCCTATATTAAATGTTTTGGTGTATCTAATTCATCCAACTTTTTATTCTTTTTTCCATCAAAAATGTTGTAACCCCATAAGTATTTTTAACACTCTTTTACCTTACACCCTCAACTCTCTTCATCATATTTGGTGTAATATTCAAGAGATATAATATTACCTGTTTTAAAATATTTTTCCTAGTTTTATAATTTCTATAATTTCAACTCAAATATAAGGTCTATATTGGATTAAGAGTCTTACAAAAGCATTATGTAGGTTGTATATTACTTTTCCATACAATTCTCCATGTTCAATGATTGTTTCATTATGTTACATGTCATACTTTCCACACATTTCCCCTAAACTTTGAAACCCCTTTTTATTAGTTACCTAGACCTTGACCTAGACATGTTATAAGAACCTTTTAAATAATTGGAAGTTGAATACCTCAACTTAAACCACTACTTATGGTGTTTTTGTCAAAATTCCCTTAACAATCATTCTTTTCTTCTAACCGAAACACTCTTTAGTTGTGTTTGTTATTTTTACTCATAAAAGGAATAGAAAAAATGGATAAATTAAATTGGTAAATGTCATGGATAATTAAATCATCCTTATACATTTTTACTCATCCTAATTTAGTTAATTTTATGTACCTTGATCACACTATTATACTTATTTCATTCCATGATAAATCCTTGGATTCCCAATCAAGAATTCCGTTGGTGAACCCATAAGATTCCACGAAATTCATTGATATGGATTACAAGAATTATACCATAATTTTATTCATTTATTGTCTCAAATTCAGGAATGTCTCAGCTAATAACATATTATTCACTTATAGACATCATAAATTATAATGGTTGGGATAAAATCAAAGGATTTATCTTGATTCCCTCCAACACTGACTCCCTTGGATTATCTCCTTGGATTCCATTCAATCATATCCTAATATTAAATTTTACTTTCTCCTTGATATTAGTTAATTACTATTAGGAGTGGAATGCCAATGGTTCACCACATAGACTACAATCAAACCAAGTAGCCTAACATATTATTTAATCACTATGAGTGGGATCAATCTTTAAAGGTCAATAATGTCATATAAAATATATGGATTTCTCGTGTTTCTTATAGATGGTTTCCATTTTTATGTTCATTGGGTCCCTTGATATATAAAATTGTTATATGTTTAGAGATATTTGGATTAGGATGATGATTTTAGGTTGATTCAAGTAACCCATGAGCAACTCGAGCCTGACATTGTTTCCTTTACTTTTCTTGTTAGATTTATTATACCTACACATTGTTACTTTTTATAATATTATACTAGATTTTCATTTGAAATCATTTTTTATGTCCTACTATGTTTTAATCACACCCTATTCTGGATTCCATTTGGTACCCGAGAATATTTCATGGATATATGTTGGCATAAAGGGTTGATCCTCCTATAGATGCTTGGTTTACTTTTTTAGGATGGAATATTAGGAGAATAAGAACATTTTTGTTCTTGGGGTACTCATTGAGATAGTTTTTTTGGTCTTATGGTTTATTTTTTATATATTGGTATTTTTTTCATTCCTTCTACCTTGTTATGTCAGCTCCCTATTTTAAAGAATCGTGACATAATCTATATATGATA
The DNA here is from genome assembly GCA_963277665.1 of Viscum album. NCBI lineage: Eukaryota > Viridiplantae > Streptophyta > Magnoliopsida > Santalales > Viscaceae > Viscum > Viscum album. The sequence goes on from OY728156.1 coordinate 74,839,470, forward strand.
CTATTACATTATTATATCTATTATTTATTGTCTCGATGGTTATTTTTCAGCCTTTATATTTACTTTTTTCATTATTTATAGTTTAATATCACTCTGAAAAAGATTTTATAGTATCCCCACCATACTTCCAAACATCACCACTACTATATGGAAGCCTCTAGCATATGTAGAGGCATTCTTGATGCCTTGTGTACATCCAATTCAGTCACTTCTCTATGAACTAGGATTGGGAAATCAGGATGTGGTATAAAATATGTTTTTTCTTTGTAATGATGTTTAGGGACAGTTGACGTGTGACTAGGAAGTTTCATAACATGGTATTTATCCTCTTCCTAGAAGTAGCTAACCAATATGTGGGGTAATGACGAAGAAACTAATGATTGGACATATTGTTTTAGATTTAAACTGTTATAGTTGTACTATTTTCACTATTGGGTAATGAAGATGTTTTGCGATGTTATATTTTATGGATTTTCACCTAGTTCTTTATGGAAACAATTATTGCCAAATGCATCATTATTAGAACATAGGGATTTATATGTCATAAATAATCCTTGAGATGAATAATTCACCATTAGTATGGTTGATTCATAATGTGTGTGCATTAGTGTATATATATATTATATCAAATGTATCTTATAGGATAGGAATAAAATAATTGGTTTTATATAATGTTTGAATAAACCAAAATAGTTTTTTCCCAAATTTCTTAATGATGGAACCTAATCTAACCAAATTGAATATGGTTTAATCTATAGAACCTTGATAATGTATAATTAAAGTTCTAGGTGGTTTCTCATTAAATGGATTTCTATTTGAAATTTTTATTCTTATATATCTATAAATTGGGAATGAATGCCCATATAACCTAACCATTGTATATGGAACAGTAAGATCATAATATTGTTTGTATATAGTTGGTTACAGTTAAATAGAATGGAAATTGTGACTTATAATGTTTAGGTCATTATAATTTGGAAATGGAAATCTGTATAACTAAACCATTATATACAGTCTTGTAAAAATTTAAATACCTCACATTGAAAAAAAAAATTCGTTAAATCATATTTTCAATTGAAACATAAAGTGTTTTTTCCTCTGTAACATGGAATTAATAGCCCATATAATAGAATCTTTATAATCAAGACATGAAATTTCACCATAATAACCTTTCATAGAAGAGGTTTAATTTTGTGTATATTGTTTAGTGGATCATTGTACCTATATTTCTTTATGATCTATAACATTTTAATCTTAATGCCTTGATTTGAGATGTTTTCTAGAAATTATAGATATCTACCTCCACAAATTCCCCATGACAAATGTTCAGAGGATAATAACGACCATACTCCTAATAAGGTGGGACCAAAACCAGCAGTAGTGAAACCTATGTAACCTCTTTTAGTACCACATATTATTCATAAACTAGATAATGAAACTCATATTAAGTTAGGTATTCTATGTCTAATACATTTCAGGGAGGGAGATCCATGACATGTACCCTCTATGTATGAATTGATGAGGGAAATCCAATGATAGAATCCACTTACTTTCGTAGGTTAATGTAGTACCCAACCTGTTTATTCATGAATAAAGATGATTCTTATTATCTTTGAGAATTTATGTATACTTATAGAAAGGATGTTGAATCTCACAGATTATAAACTCCATGGATCTACCAAGCGATGGTGGGACATTCTTAATCTGGGAAATCATCATCAGTGTATGGTCTGGAGGGAATTCAATACTACCTTCTAAGACTAATTTTTTTCCAAATTCACTAAGAGATCATAAATATATATAATTCATTCATCTATAGATTGATATTATGTATTTCATGGATTAATTATCTAATTTCACTGAACTATATTACTCTTTACCCACTCTTATTGGTGATGAGTTTTTGAGAGTGAGAATCTTTGAGGATAGACTCAGGTATGTCATCCAATGATTGGTGAATGTATTTTGACTAATTAAATTCTCTAAGATGGTGAACCAGGACCCTATATCTATGTATAAAATGAGAGAATCAGAAGTTATAGGGAAAGGGGGTTTGGAACCAATATAGGGAAGTGGTCATCTAGTGCTATGAATCATTACATTGAGACTTATCATGAAGATGGTGGTAGTTAGAGTGTACACCATGGTGGTTATGTGGTGTTCCATCGATGTGCAAGGAAAGGTCACATAAATCCCCAAAATAGAGAATACCTCGTAGAGTGATGAGTAAATGGAAGAATGGGAATCTCTAGATATTTATAGTATATTTACACTAATGCCCAGTGAGAGAGGATCTTCCCTAGTTTTGAGTTATACAATGGGTTCCATTACTCCACTCTGCTTAGGATGCTAGAGTAATGGTTATATTTTAGGATATAGAGGTGGTAAAGGTAGAGAAATCCGTATACAGGTTGTATAACCCCAGTATAGTGAACCTTATCAAGGAGTTTAGGTTATCGATCGTGGACATGGATATAGCCAATCATATGTAGTAAAACCGACATATGAAGAGAATAGTATCACTCCATCTATAGTATGTGGTATGATCTTAGTAACATCAACTTTTTTATCTAATTTTTTTAATGAATCACTTAACCTTCAAATATATTTGATAATTTAATGGTATGTATTAGCAAATAGATTGTATATTTTGTTAGGGTGATGTCACTTGAGAATTCATTAATAGTGTAGTTAAAGAGTGTTATCCAATTTAAGGAGTTTCCTTTGAAGATAGATGGAAACCATTTAATATAGGTTCATTTTGTTTTTGAGAAGATAAAAATCAACATAATTATTAGGATGGATTGATTTGTACCCTTTCTTTCCCATATTGACTATTACAGCTACATGGTGTCTTTATCATCACTATAGGGTGGTAGATGTGTTCAAAAGGTAGAATGGGATGTATAGAAAAATAGATATGGATCTATGAATCGATGCCTAAGAAGAGTGTCAGCAGAGACAGGTAACCATTTTATAGAGGATAAGAATGTATGGAATGTTGCGTTTCCACCTATGATCCACTAATTTAGACATTTTTTTCCTAAACGATTTTATATATTACCTTTTATGAGAGAGTTATAGTTCACTATATAGATTATTCCATGATTAGAACCAATAAATATTCTTTCATAAAAAAATCCTCGAACTGAGCATTAGGAACTCAAGATGTGGTTAAATGACATAGAAGGGAAAGGGTTTATATGATCTCGTACCTCTCCATATGGTTCACCTATAACATTCACAAAGGATTCATATGGTACCCTGAGGATATTTTTGGATTTTTAGAAATTGAGTCCGCTAATAGTTAATAACTGATACCCACTTAGTCATATAGATGATATCATAGACCCAATATAAGGATCAATGGTATTATCAAAGATTTATTTAAGAAATGGCTATCATCAAGTAAGATTTAGACCCTTAAATAAAGTATGTACAACCATCCAAAGAATTTATGGCTTATACATTTATTTGGTAATGTTTTTTTATAAATAATAAACCTTATATCTTTATGGAATTAATGAATCGAGTGTTCCACCCATACATAGATGCCTTATTGAGTTTTTTGGATGATATCTTAGTATACTATAAGACTAGAAATGATCATGTAAAAGTAATTTAAATCAAACTAATTACACCAAGAAATAATTGGTTCTCTTCCAAGATCACTAAATTCTACTTTTGGAATAATAATATTCACTTCATTGGTTACACTATATCATATAAAAGGGAATGTGTAGATCTAGAAAAGTTGAGAGCCATTTTTTCTTGGGAAAAAATGAGGGCATTTTCAATATTATAATCTTCTTATGGATGGATGGTTATTATCTATGCTTTATCCAAAACTTTTCACACCTTTTAGTACTGCTTATATAATTGACCAAGAAGAGTTTAAAGTTTTCATGGGGTGAATATTGTGAGAAGGTAAGTCATGAGTTTAAAGGAAGGATAACCTTAGTATTGATCCTATTTTTTCATGATCTTAAAAAGGATAAATAGTTTATTGTAACATATCAGTTGTTAGGATGTGACCTATTTTGATGCAAGGGGATAGAGTTTTGGCATAAATATATCATCATTTTAGGCTTCATGAGTTCAAATATATAACACTCAACCTCAAGTTAGAAGTTATTTTTCATGCCTATTGCTGAAGACATTATCTATTGGGGGAATGGTTTGTTCTATCTATATACCACAAGTACCTTAAATACATATTCTATAAGTGATATTTTTACCTATTGCAATGAATATGGGTTTAATATCTTGATTATTTTTAGTTTGAGCTTGGTGATCTATTAGGGTAACGAAATAAAGTTGATGATTCTTTGATACAAAAGACTTGGACTCAAGCTATTCAGAAAGCTAGAAAGGAATTTTAGTTGATGGATATTATATCTAAAATGCATCTTTAAGTTCAGAAGTGTCACAGACAGCCTTTTCTTGTGAATTTATTAGTGACTTCATCACATCTGGATCGAGAAAAGAGAATGAAATATTTATATCCTAAAGGGGCAGTCTTTATGGAAGGGGATTCTAAGGAGTACCCACCACGTATTTGGGTTGTTAATGTGGATGAGATCATGAAAATCCATGGGTATTTCTAGGTTCTTTGAGACATGATAGAGGAACTAGTGTGAGAATATCATGTATCCAGATGTGTAGAATATACTGGAATCACAAATATGTATCATTATGTGTTCTATCGATATTGGTGGGCTGGTTAAAAATGGATATTTTAGGTTTTTTTACATAGTGATCCATCTATGAGCATGTTAAAATGAAATATCGACATCCTAATATTATTTTAATTCTTGTACCCATCCTAGAGTCAAAATTGGACATCTCCATGGATTTTGTGATGGAGTTACAGATATTACCCTAAGGTAGTGAAGTTTTGTTGTTAATCATGGATACGATGCTGAGGTTCTCCCACTTCCTGTCTATCTAGCAGACATTCTCAGTGGATGATCTTCGAAATATATACTTTTGATAAATTATATTTTTTATTAGGTTATATGTATCATTTTATCAGATTGGGATGCTCAGTTTACTTATTAGTTATAGAAGGTTCTGTAAAATGCTTTTGTTTCACAAGTACTTCTTAGTAAAACATACCAACCACAGACTAATAGTCAGTCTAAGAACACTATTCATGTACTTTATGACATACTACATGCATGTGTGCATGATTTTGTAATATCTTGGTAAAATAACGTGGTTTTTACTATGTTAATGAATAATAACATTTTTTAAGTGAATATTCTGATGGCTCCTTACAAGGAACCCTATGGTAGTCCATGTTGTTTACCCTTGTGCTGGTTGGAGGATGGATAGGTGGTTTTACCAGGACTATATCTCATTCAAGAAACATAATAGTAGTTATAAATAATCATGAAATGTATGGATATGGATTATTCTAGGTAGAATTCATATGTTAATCGTCTCCACCAACCTTTGGAGTTTGAGTGGGGGATTATTTATTCTTTTTTGTTTCTCCAAAATTAGGTCCTTAATGGATTAAGAGGGCTAGAAATATAGAAAATGGATTTATCAGGCCTTTTAAGATCTTGGTGGGGGTCTATAAATTATGATATCAGATAGATCTAACTTAGTGGTATGTGGTAATTCATGACGTATTCGATGCATCTTTGCTTTTTAATTATTAAGCATACTCATCTCTTGTCTTTGATCTTAAGGAAGTTGGGTTGGAGGCTTATGTATCTCTTAATGAGTATCCACTTTATAATTTTTATCATATCACAAAGACTCTATGAGGAAGGAAAATTCATATTTTTTAGCCACAATGTAAGCATGACCATATATATGAGGAGACATGGGAATGGAGGTCTAACATATATTTTCATGGAAGAAGTTGTTCTCAGATGCATCTCAACCAACCCTAGAAGTGAAACTCGGGGATTTATTGTCATAAGAAGAGTATGTTTTAAGATAATTGTACTTAAGTAAGGTACATACCATTCTAATATTTTCTTAAGCTTCCTTTTTTCCTCAAATAGAAGTTCTCTGTGAGTAGTGGAGGTTATTAGAGTAATTAAAATGGTGTTGGGGCCCAGAGTTATGATTTTTAGATATGTTGTATAAGGTTAATGGTTATCTCATGGTTTGGATAACCTTGCACCTCAACCATACATCCGGGTTATATGAGGATAATTGTTTGATAAACCATGTAAAGGTGTCCTATAAACCATGTAACCTCAGCAATTTGTTGTAAACATGTACTTTTTTTACATGGTTTATCTAACAGTGTTACTAAACCATGTGATCTGTAGTTTTTATCGATAGTTAGTGTGCATGGTTGGAATATAGTTCGGAAAATCATGAACCCTATTAAAAATATGGACATTTCCATTTTCCCGAATTTAATTTAATTCAATTCTTCCTTTTTTATTCTTATTCATTTTTTAGAGCACCCATAAGAATCTTTCCCTCTTCCCCACTTCAAAGTTTTGGTGGATCTCCTTCATCCGACCTCGGATTCAAGCATCATCAATTCCCAATGGCTCCCCCTCAGAAATTGATACACTCCTTTACCTTCCTTCCTCAATTTTATTTTTTTTTCTTTGGTTTTATCTCAGTGTAATCTAATATACCCTATTTTAAGTTATTTTTGTAGTCTTCTGAATTTTATCATTCTAGCATACATATAATTTTGATACTCGATGAGGAGCCTTATATAGGGAATATGTAGGTGGTATTTTAATTATCCATAAATGTATCCATGTTTATAGATTTTTTTTATTCTACATGTTATACTTACCATGGATATCTTCTAAAATATATGACCTTTTTTATTTATTTCCTCTAAAATGATCTAAACATGTTATATAACACATTGAAATACTTGCATGTCAATGACCTCAAATCAAACCACCCATAGGGTGTGTTTTTTTAAATTTTCTTGACACCCATTCTTTTCATTTAAGAAACCACTCCATCGCTGTTGTTTTTATGGGAAAGAGACAACTTCTAGGTGAGTTCAATTTGGACTGATGGTTAATTATGAGTGAGGGGGTTAAGTGTGATAAATAATAATTTATGTTAGGTTATGATTATTATTATTAATGGAAACTACCAATGGTTCCCACATCTATTAATGGGTACAGACCTACTTTCCAAATAAATATGGTTAGTTGGGGTTTTATACTGAATGAAACTTAAGAACTCACATTGGTTGAGAGGATGGGAGTTTAGTCTCATCATAACGTTTTTGGTGGAATTTATTCCTACTCCAAGGCTCTTTTATATATTTAACAGATGTTTTCAAATCTATTCCAAATTTTGTTATGGGGTAGGTTACCCTAACAAAATGATCATGGGTTCGCCCCTTTATGTGAATAATTAGAAGGGGATATCATTATTGAAACCATTTGTTTGTATCTAGGGTTTTGCATCCATTTATAAATAATTAATACCTACATATATGTTAATTCCACATAACCAGACACTTCATAATTTTATCTCATGTAGGCGGTTAATATTCCGTGGAGGGGATTGATCCATTGTGAGTTTTCCTACATATCCAGTTAATTATATGAATCAAAATAAAAATAGTTAGTTAAAAACGTTTAGTTTAATGTCTTTTGAAAAATAAATATTGTGGGTTACATAGGAATCGAATATTTGAGATTGAATCTTAAGGAGACTTCCTACGTGTCTTATTTATATCATGAATTTTGTTACCTTAGTTTGTTCACGCCCTTGAGACTACCCCATAATAGATTCTCTTATATAGGGAATGTTTATATCATGACACTCATTGGGGATTACATATTGATATTTATTTAGATGGTCTAGACTAATGGTGTGAATCGCATTCCCATTGAATCTCCCTAAGCCCATGTGATATTTTCTCAATGTGAGAAACAATAGATAATAAGAAATCAGTCTCGCAACATATGGATTCATGACTTTTTTACTAGGACAACACATGGAATGTTTTATATAGAGCTCAAACCAGAGGAAGGAATATTATGTATCCTGGTTATCACAAAAATCAGAGTCATCATAGTCCAATTGATTCTTAGTAAACTGATGGATGAGATATAATGATCAGTTAATGGTAATTATCAGGTCCCGATGGTTGAAATTTTAGATAAATGAGGGGACTTATACTGAAGTGTATTCCAATTTGTCCTTATTATTAGGTCTTAGAAAATTTTTCTATGTATCCATGTTATGGTACGAATATGAGTCATTGTACTTCAATTGGTTAGGGATTATACATAGACGCTTCCCTTATATGTGAGATATCTCATATTATGTAATTGATTAGGGCTTACACGCTGATGATTCACTTTTATGCAGGGCATATCATATTATTCCAATATTTGGGCCTTAAACACTGACTTTTATCTTATATGCAGTACATATCATATTATTCCTCTGGTTGGGGATTAAATGTTGAGGTTTTCGTTATCAAAATAGAGATAGGTCACATTAATGATATTATCATTATATCTCCTAAATCCCATGTGAGGTATGCTTGGTGTAAGATTAAAGGGATGGAAATTAATTAGTCTCATTGATTATGGATGCAGGACTTATGTTATGGGAATTCCCTTTATATGCTTAATATAGATATTAGACCATGGGGAGGCATCCTATATGTCCTGATTATGGCAGGAATCACAGTTATCATAGTTTCTCTAGATGGTTCTTTGACACTAGAAATTCTCTTCTGATCGGGGCTTACACACCGATGATGGAAAAGGTTATCGAGCCTTTGGATTCCCCACTTACCAGCCTTCTTTTCTTCCTATCATGCATTTTATAATCCACTCTATATGCCTTAGTTTTCTTCTTGACATGTTAAAGGATGTATGTCTGACATGTCAAAATACAATAGCATGATCTTGTTGACCGGGCCATGGGACAACACAAATAAAAGATGGAATGTCTAGTTGTTGTCTCAGGATCAAGGCTAACTTCTCCATAGTACATTTCAATATTAGACAAGATTTTCCTAGAATCTATCACATGGTCCTGGATGAGATTCTTAGAGGGTGTTGCATGATCTAGCTGCCTTCCCTTGGTTGCAACATAATTGAGAGATAACATGTTCATAGGGAATCGTGAGTGTCAATTAGACATGTCTCAAAAGGTTTTTCATGTCCTAACTAACTTTTCCAAGATAAATATTGATTTTTAGATGACATGTTTGATGCACATCGCAAGAGTTGGATAACACAACCAAATGGAATTGTAAAGTCTGGCTAGCTTGTCTGAAGGATGTTGTGAGATCTAGATGACATGCCCTTGTTCGCTCACAGGAATTTAGCATACATGTGCTGATGTTTCCATATGATATGGGTGACATGTCTAGAGGACATTGTGAGGGTTGGATGGTGCACCAAGAGGGTTTCATGAGACTTGGGGTCATTCCTGGGGGAACCATGTGACTTTATCTGACATGTCCAAGGGACTTCACATGATCCAAATAGTATATCTAAAGATTTTTTAATGACCTTGGAGACACATCCTAGTTTTGTCACATGACTCATGTGGTTCTTGAAAAGCACATGAGGGTTAGCATATATGTTCTTCACATAATTATCTTGTCTTTTATTCATTACTATAGAATTTTATTACATATACCTTATATTTTTTGCAGGGTTATCTTATTTGAAGTCTCACTTCTCTTAGAAAATAAGGGAGATTTACTTTGTGTAGCCACCAGAAATCCTTGGAAAAATCTATGAGTGATCACATGAAGTGTCTATGAATGATTTATGACCACTCCAATTGTTCCCTGGATCTTTCCTTTTAGAAAACTACTCAATTACGAGATCATAAACTCTAATAAATCTACTATGATTCATGGATGTGGTGGTGCGAGGTTCTAAGAGTGAGTTCATGTGTGTTTGGTCATAATATAGCATTGAACCTTTGATGCTGGGGTGGGGTATTACGAGGCATGTCCTCCCATTTACTCACCATTTGTGCGACATGTATTTTCAAAACATATGTGATATTCGATGGAGGCCATTGTCATCACACGTCTTCACGAGGTCTTGTCATAGGTTAGTCAAGGGGAGTTGCAGGATTTTCAGAAACCGTAAGACCATCCCTTCAAAGCCCCATTTCATGGATTAATTCAAATTAATGGAGTATTTTTTGAATCTTTTGGAAATTCCTAGGGTCTTCCATATTTTAAGGTTGAAATTTCTGTGTATTTTTGCGAGATCAGTAGGACTACTGAAATTCTATGATGTGATATTCGATTCCTTGTTGGAGTTATTCCATGAGACAAGGATGGATTTCGAATGATCCTTTGTTATATCAAACTATATTGATAAGGGTTCTTATGATATTATTCTTGTGTGTTTAATGAGTTTTTCGACCACAAGAATCTCTCAAATTTTCTCTTTTATTTCCTTATTTATTTTACAAAAATGTTTGTTTTTTTATTATTTTTATTTAGTATGTTTTAAGACAATCTCTCTCTCCAATGGTGATGTGTCACGTGACCTATAAAAGTTTTTTTAGAGATTCCTAATCACTACATGGATAAGTCATTCTATTTGTATTATGGATCCATAGGGGTAAAATGAGGTTCCCCGTACATTTTTTAGGCCCTCCACATTATGAAGGTGATATGTTAGTAGGTTTTGGCGAGATGAGGTGGACACGACATTGGATGATTTTGATTTATAAAAAACAGCCTATGGAATGTCGCATTAGATTTATAACCAAAAGTGAATCACTAATTTAACTTTTTTATTTACTTTGTTTATTTTACAAAGTGTATGGATCTCATGAGTTTGTGTAAGTGATTTTTAATACAATCACTATACACATCAGTGATACCTCGTTTTATATTTATGACTGCAACAAAATCTCATATTTTGGATATTTTTCTAATATTTTCTAAGGATTATTGGATGGTTTTTAGGAATTTGTCGATGGATATGTCACATAACCTGGGGGGGATTTATATGCCATTCACCACATGATCTATGAGTGCCTAAGATGACTTTTCCTAAACAATGAGGCTTTGTCAAACAAACATTGTGGGGCCTTATGTGGGTCATGAGCTTCACATGGCCATCCGTATAAACATCTGTTGTTCATGAGAACGTGTGTCTCCTATGAGTTCACACATTCCATGTGGTCATGCCCAACATCCTCTTCTATTCCTTTTTTGTTTAAATAATCCCAATATTCTGGTATTTAATTCATTGTGATATTGTCGATTCTCATTTGATGGGAATTAACAAATGCACCCCCCCCCCCCAAGAGCGTCATCTGCGAGGAAACTGTCTTAGTTCTGAGGAAAGTAAATGCTTGGCCGAGTCATTGGATCTTTTACCAATTATTTTCTTGGGTGACATTTGGTATTCTTGGATACGTTTTTTATTCCATGAAATTCACTATAAATAGGGTAGAAGAGAAGGATTCATTCATTGGTTACTCTATTCTCTAGATCAATTGAACCATGCTTCTGTCAGATGACCTTATATCCTGATCCTCTTACAAGAACCCATCATTATACCTCTCCATGATTCCATACTATGAAAATTACATTATAATACTTCCTTCACTAGGGAACCCACTTGAATCAATCCATGAACATATCTTCCATAATTTCATGAACTTTTTCCAAGGGGATGCATGAATGTATTAAGGGTATTGTGGGATCTTCTAGATTGATCGCATGAACCTTTGACTATTGTATAACGTGTATGACTATGAAAATGTCACGTGATCATGATCGTTTTGAGGGGTCATGTGGTTATACAATTCCATGTGGGTTTATGTGATATGTGATATCCCCAGGGTTCAAGTGATTTTCATGTCCTTTATTTGATCGTGAATGCCTTATTGATTCATCTAAAGCACATGTTTCTTCAAATTTATTCATTTTCTTTGAAAATATTTAATTTATCTACCTGATATATGGAACTGCATTTTTTTGATAGACTCCAACTCCCATAATAATTTTCATAATCTTTCGACGAAGGAGTAAAAGGTAATGATGGACCATAATGATGCTATTATATCAAGTATGGAATCTACATTCAATTATAATTTCGGGTCATTTCATGTGATTCTAATAACTTTGATGGGAGGGAAACATGGGGGATATCCTCTTTTATAATTATTTCCCCATCATGAGTTTGCTCATACCAATGGCACTCCCATTCTTTCACTGTTATCATCATTCATATCGTCTTCTTACGTTCGAAAAACCCACAACAACTTTCAAGTGAACATATATTATAGGGGGATACATTTTCACTAAGGAAGACTGTGAACATAAGAATATACAAATGTACAATCCCAGAAACATTTCTAGAAATTATCACAAAATAGAATAAAATATTCATAAGAACCACTCGATAATGTCAACGTATGCATACAACATAATGTGTGGGGGAATACCAACTGGAAAATTCGATTAGGGGGAGCTAAAAATGGGTTTCGGTTGGCCCTTCAACTTGAAATATATTTCTTTTGAATTCACTGAGGAGGTGAATCAAATTTATATGTTAGAGGTTGTCTAGATATCACATATTTTTTCATGCTACAACTAGGTCCTAATGACGTACATGGTTAGTCATTGTAGTCCAAACATGAACACTTTCCACCTTATTCATGGTGAGGTGGCCATCGGTCCTTGGGATGTGGAATGGATTTGTATTGAACCTATATTGGGTGTGATGTATCATTATTTTTTCCCACTCATGGTCCACCTAGGATGATATAACAGGGAATCATCCTCTCACTCGATAACTGATCAAGTTGGATGAAGAGGACCTGTAGAAGGAATAACTACCTGGAGTAGATATCTTGTTCAAGACATGGAAAGGATACTTCATTAAGAAGGTCCACTCTAAGCTAGAATCTAATAATCCAAATACAAGTCTTCTGGAGGACTCCCATAGTTCACTATGTGCTTATTGGAATGTGGTTGAATAATGTAAATTTAAAATAATGGGGATGTAAAGTTGTCACTAGTTTTTATGAGGCTATCTGACTAAATAGTTTACTGACCATTTACTTGAGAAGGTACATAATTTTAATGATTTAAAATGTCATAGTTAGTATTTCCAATTTCACGATGGAGACCTCTATGGAAGGAGGGAGTGTATTAGTCTAGCCTTTTTTGTCTTGGAAAACTTTTATCATCTTCTGCACCATGTTTATAATAGAAAAACACCCTTATCGAATCATGGACCCCTTCCAAGTATTATGGGGTTGGATAAGAACTCATCTAGGAGGCTACAAGTATCTCTACATCCTGAGCATCCCCAACATTCGCTTCAAACCATATTTCTAGAGTTTATGTAGGGTAAGGACTAACATATTGATGGTCCAGGACGTCATGGCTTATATGAGTCATTATGACCATTTATCCTATAGAACTTATTGGACAGTTCTGAAGGGTGATGTGGTCAATGATGGTGGGTCCAACCATAAGGCATGGACATATATGATGTAACTTCATGAGGGAATGTTTTCCACTTGAATTGATGGGGATATCCTCTATGAATGGTATTAAGCCTTCTGGTTCAGGAAACAGTTTCTATGCATCCAATTGATATGTCCTTTCTCTATTTATGTTATATCCGAGGAACATCTGATGGTAGATCTCTAATTTTTTATTATGTTTACTTAGGATCAGACTCGTGTTGAGATAATGATTCATCCCCATGATGAAATAATTGGTTTATTGTGGTATTTTTTTGAGTTTTGGATCCACTCATATGCCAATGTGAAATTACCCATATTTTTGAGTGAGGTCTACCAAGATACGTAACATTAACCTAATCCCAAAAATCATCTACTCTCTAGTGGGACAACATCCCTAGAAGAACCTCCCAATACAGTAAGGAATTTCCATCACTGGTAGGGGTACCAAATAATGCACCTATATTGAGTGTGTAACTAATGGATGAACCTAAATTAGAGTTATCATTTACTGTCACATCTCGATAGTGGATGTCATGAAGAATGGAAAACTTAGAGGGTGATCTCTATGGTATGTCATTCCAATCAAGGTTAACATTGGAAGGTTTTTCCCTAATCACTACCCCTCTTGGTATCACTTTCAAAAATTAGATTGAGCATGTAAGGTCCTTCTTCTAAGACCTTGAAATAGATTTATGAAGCATAATGGGTAAAATATTTTATTCCCTTTTGTTATACAAAATGGTAGTTTGCGGTACGCTGGAAATTTCCATGAACGAATAGGATGATTCCATTTCCAAGGTAGTGGTATGGTTTAACTCCTTATTATTATTAAAATTTTGTGACTCCATTTCAATCGTACTGACTCTCTTTGAGTTTATTTACATAGTGGTAGGTTTCATAGGACCATCCAAACCTTCTATACCCCATATATTCTCCCCACGGTACATCGGTGGGAGATGAGTTTAGTAATGACTGGAAGACCGATGATGATGGATCCCCATATTGACTGGAATGGATGAGGCTAAAAATTACATCTTATATATTAGAATAATTGATATTAATTCTCTCTAAAGTTTAGGTCTCAAATGGGATGGAAAAATTGATTTTATCTTAACTATCAGAGTCCTCTTCTCTAGGAGCCCCATGTAAGTGTGATGTTTCTTAATTCTATTATTTTGGATTATTTTAGTACCACATCCTAAATTTTCAAAAATGTGCATGTCTATGATAATCTCACATGGAAGAGCATTTATCTACTTCTGAGAAGCATCTAGTTTCTTTAAAAGGCACTTAGTTGTGGGGGCATGTCCCATCAAGAAGTAGAGAGAATTGTTGTGTTGATTCAATCAAGTTCATTTCCTTCTACGGACATCCCAGTTATCACACCACTTGATTCGACGTCGGTAGATGTAGTTCTAGAGGATACAAACATAAGTAGTAATTCTACAACTATGTTATCCATGATGGGAGTGAGTTTTTGAGAAGTTGAATACTTCTTCCAGACTGTGCATTTTTTATTTGTGTCAAATCGCCTAATATTATCTATTGTTCCTACCATTCTAAAGGGTGGTGAGAGAAGCACACCATAGGAAAAATACTAGAATTTCCAAAAACACATCTCATCACAAGAAGGATTTGACCTTATCTTAAGGATGGGGTTGGGGCAGTGTATGTTTCTAACGATGCAAATGGGAATGTTATGTTTCTAACATCGGTCATATCCATCGATTACCAGTTGATACCATATTATTTTTTATAGGAATGAAATACCACTATTCCCCTTAATGAAATGTCCTCACACCAAAGATTGGAGGCTCAAGTCCATGCTTCCTTGGGGTTCCTATAATTTGATTAACTAATATTGAGGCCATCTCCATTCCCACTTCATCCAAATACATGATCATGACTCTCTCTCTCTCCCTCTAAGAAACCTAGTCCCTGAATATGTTCTCTTTCCCAGGATGGGCTTAGATCATGGCCTGAGGTCTATGTCATTCTATTATCCAATTCTATTGAAACTTTTGTTGGATATTTGGGCCTTTGATTCATATAACCCCTTGGATGAGTTAACATAACGTTTTGGTCACCATCGATTTATGTTACACACCCTTGGTTATGAGTGATTTGATTAAACCTCCCTTAATGCCTAGGTGAAGGAGGTGGTCTATCTGAGAGAGCAGAAGAGGGACCTTTAATCAAGGATCTTAGCTACTGAGGATTCATATTTAGTGAAGTAGAACTAGAATGAGGATATAAATTAAGCTTCCAGTCACACAGTGGTATTTGAAGCTCATTGAGACACGGATCGTGTTGGGATGATTAAAAATGGCCATCTCTAATATGTGATCAGACATCTTCAATATGATATCTTCCATCATCAAGGAGATCTATCACAGTCCCAACATGCACTCTGGTTGTTAGAGAATAATTTGATGGATAAATATGGAATTCTTGATGTGGTGGAGGAGGTGAGGCTCGAATTTGTCACTAGGGTGGAGGAGCTTCAGTGGGTTGTGAAAGTTGAAATTGAATCTGTTGACTAGTTACACCAATCAGTTACCTCCCTAAATCCATTTCTTGAGGAATTCAAGGATTACTCTAAGAATAATATATGATGATGTTTTAATTTTACAAATTTTATTTTTCTTGGATATCCATGGTAGAGACTCTAGAATATGGAGATTACTCATATTTTATGATATCATGAATATATATTCTGAACTTTATAAGTTTTTCAATGGTTTTTATTTCATTAGAATTGTGAATAATTTTTTTTCTATTTCTATATTATAAATACTTTAGTGATACCCATCCTTTGAATAATATCAAGTAAATATAATGTTTTGGATCTAAATAATTAAATAATAATAGATTCTTCTCAAGAAATATTCAATAATTCCCATTAACTTCAGATTATTTACTAACACATCTACTCTAGGTATCATGATTTAACCTAAATCATAGAATAATAATTGGGTGGAATACATGTCCTAGAGGGATATTTATTTATATTTTTTCTAAATCCTTTAGACTTTGTAAGAGAAACTTGATTTTTTCTAAGTCAATTTAGTGGGCTCTATAATCTTCTATATTTTTGCAGAATAAATCACTATTGTTTCATTGTTTTATGGTATTTTAGATCTGGTCGTATATTATTTTAGTTTAGGGTCTTTTATCTCATAAATTTTATCAATTTAGTTTATGTTTTTTTATCCTAGACCTTTTATCGTGGTAGTTTAGGGCCTTTTAGCTCAGACATTCTATTTCTATAATTTAGGTTTTTTTAGCTCAAACCTTATATCAATTTAGTTTATGGAATTTTAGCTCGAACCTTAGTATTCGAGGTTGTTTAAATTATTACTTCATATAATTGATATATGATCATGGAATATGTTATAGGCATTCTATGAATGACCCAATCCATCATAGGGCATTGAGTTCAGCCATGGTGTTGTCAAGGCTCATAGGTATTAGAGCTCATTTCCAGCTATGAGAATATTACTCTTATTGGTAAGTAAAAAGAACTTATCCATTGGTATCATTGTAAAATAGAGGTGTATCTACTCTTTTCTATGGTTCATGGAAGATTTATGGGTGGAATATTGGTTTTGGGAGAAATTCTAGGGATACTATTCCCATCAGAATAGTTAAAGTATGGGTTATATAATCCATAACCCAAAAGACCGAGTCAATGAATATGGGATGCGTAAGACATGTTAGGGATGACCAGTAACACACTATGGTTCTCTGTCCCATCACATTTTTTAGGGATCAAAAGGATTGAAGATACTTTCTATAAAGTATGATATGATTTTAGTTAGTAGTTGAAATCTGTTATCCAATGATTGCATGGACATGAAAATTTTATCTTCACTCTTCTCTAATGTCTATGAATTTTTTTTGAAGACGCAAATGTCACCATGATAAGGTTCGGTATGGAGTAAATCTGTCCAAGAAGGGTTCTGGCACACTAAGGTATCTCTTCTCTCAATTTTTAAGTTCTAGATATCTTTTCATTGGTTTTTAATCAAAAGGAGTGGTTGTAAAAGGTTCATGAAAAGAGTGTCACATTTTTTTCTTTGATAATGGATAAAAACATGGTGAAATAACATCAAGGATGTCGAATCCACTCATATAGTTTGGTATCAAGATTGTAAATCATGGTCTATAGTTCTCCTATTAAAAGGATGATATGGGAAAACCTTACCAAGAATGACCCAAAACACACTGAGGTGATGAGTTCTAATGTGGTGATGTGAGGGCTCATAAGGATCGGAAAGACTATTTGTAGAGTGACACATTTGGTTGACGACCATAATCACATATATAGGATCTATAAGTATACATGCATAGTCAAGAAAATGTTCCATTAAATCTGAGTATCCTTTTTGAAAGTCAATGTAAGGTTTATGGTGATATGAGGAAATCAAAACATGAAGTGAGGTTTGTAAAAAGTTTAATATCTAAAAAGGTTTTTGTCACTGTAAAATGTGTTTCAACACATAGAGAACATAGTCATACAGTGGGGATATATGAAAAAATCATTACTCTATCATTTTTCTGAACCATGGGGTCAAGAGAGCGTAGCCTGTCTTTTACTAGGGCTATATAATATGCCCTATGGTCTTTATGCCATATTTATTTGCACCTAAATTTTTTCCTAAACTTTGAAGATGAATAGTATAGAGAGAGAATAATTAACTTTCTATTACATTTCCCTTTTCAGGTTTTCAACCTAACAAACTTTTATTATATTTCGTTATAGGTTTAACGTATTCTGATTTGGACCATTATTGGATTGAGTATATTTTTGTACAATTTTTTATAAAGATTCAGTAGATTAAGGTCACGACACACATGGACTTCATGTGGAGGTGGTACACAAGAGACTAATTTGGTTGCCTAGGGTAATGAGTACCCCAACATCATTCAGAGTAGGATATGAAAATATTATAAATAATGGATTGTGGTTCTCAGGTCCTGAGTAATGATATGGGAAAATTATACTGGGAATGGCCTAGATCATAATAAAGTGATGAGTAATGTTGGGGGATGTTAGGTCTCAAATGTATCAAAATTAATTTTTTCTATGTGATAAATTTGGTTGAAAAATATAGGTGTATATGTAGAAGCTATAGGCATGCATTCAAAATAAAAAATGGGTCCCCTGATTCTAGGTATCTTTTTCCAAGGGCCATGAAATATTTATGGAAAATTGATGTGCTGAAGACATGAAGTGTAATTTATGGATTGATGAGATTAAAAGATGGGGGAAGCATGGGTAAGGCTCTTATGGTCCTTTTATAAAGTATGGTAATAGATTATCATCTGTATAGTTTAAAATCATGTAGTAGGAATGTAATTATTATCATGAATTTTAATCTCAGGTAGTAAGAATATTTTTCTTACAATATAATCATCATTCTGTAAGAACGTATTTGTGGTATAGTTTTAATGTCACGTGACCAGGACATTTTCTATGTAGTTTAATCATCATATAGTATGTTTGTGGGTATATTTTATTGTAGCAGGGCCCAATATTAGACATCTGAGAATCACTATGTATCCTATGATGATAAGAATTAAGATACATATATTTATTGAATGGAAAACTTTCTATGTATGTCTGAACCATATGCAGATGTGGGAATTTTTTTTCCTAAATATTGTTTCTAGGCCTATGATTGGAGATTCAGGCATCACTATGTATCATGAGATAATGGGAATGAGGCCACACCAATTCATGAGGAACCATGCAGTTTATGTTCATACAGAAAGGATGCCAAATTCCCAATCCGAAAAGGGGTATTACAGCTGGACCCAAGGTTGGAAATATAGGTGACACTATGTATCCCTCCATAATATGAATCAGGTCACATGTAGTTATTGAAATAAATGATTCATGTGAAAGTATGACCTATACACATAGATGTGGTATTTTAATGTTTATTTATTTTCCATGGACATGGGTTCGGAGATTTGGGAGTCACTACATTTCTTGTGATTTTATGAATCAAGTCACACATACTTTTTGAATAGATGTGTGGAAGGAGAACAACACCAACAACAGTGGTCCTCTCAAGAATGGTTCATGGGAATGTGCAATTTTATGTCATGAAAAGGATGTTTTTCATGGAGTTTAACATCATGTTGTGATGAATCACTATACTCCTTTTATGTTTTTTCATTTAAGAGAATGATAACCCTATCACGGGCTGATATGACTCTTTCATGCCGGTAAACCCTTACTATAATTCCTAATAACATGTTAACTATTTTTAATGTGATAAATAAGGAATGGAAAATATTCTTTTCCCCATGTAGAGAAATGAAGGATATGATAGGAAATTTTTATAGTATATGGTGGATAGAAAAAGATATCAGATCGAGGATTCCCTATGTATCTCACTAAAAATGAGAATATATATATGTATATATATGTTTAGATACCCCGAAAAGATTAATTTCATGTGGAAAGGACATCATCTGTGTTGTTAAATGTCATGGTTTAAGAATTTAGGTCACCCAACGTGAATAAATATAAGACCTTGGGGGATCTATGTTGCTAAACATCATGATGTGAGAACATCCACCATACAGGTAAACATCATGTGGTAAGGAAGAGGATCGCATGATACGAAAGAAAAATAATAATATAAATGGGCCATGACAAGAGGTTTGGGTGTCACTATGTATCCTATGATAGAAGGAATCAGACCAAATGTATTTATTTAATAAAGATATTCTCTATGTGGAGATAAATCTCACATGGGGATAAGGGAACATTGTTCTTCCTTCACATAGATCAAGCTCGTGAGTGGTGAGTAATTAGTGAGATGGTTATATCATGCAGTTTTACATCATATGATGAAGGTGTTCTTTGTATTATTTAGAATCATGTAATTATGACATGAGATTCTATGCGGTCTAAAGCCTTGTTACTAGGGCATGAGACGATGCATAGATTAACATCATGAAACCATGATGAGATTATATAGTTTAATGTAATCTAACCATAATTAGGGTCACATGATGATAGTTATGTAAATTATTTTATGAGTAATATTACATTGGTGGGGGAGTGATATGTTCCCCATAAATTGTGGCCAATGAGTAAGAACTATTGTGATAAACCTTATGTATGATGTAAGATCTTTTCCATTTGGGTTATAGCTTCAGAGGCTTCTTACCTAGTATCATTGGGGTCCTGAGAGACAACACTAATTCCCTTTAGAGGAATGAATGGAAGAAAACATTCTTATTAGAGACTCATGTGATTCGATTCTGATGGGTTTCTAGGTTGGAAAATGTGAGAAACCTATTCTCATCAAGCAACTCCAATTCATCTATATGGTTTTATGATTTATCTTCATCAAATAGTTTTCAATATATGGCTATTTGGATTTATGTAATCTAGACATATATGGGTAACACAACCTCATTCCCCTACACTAATGAGTGTGTTGTAGTTTTTGTAGTAGTACATGTGGTGGTACAGTATACCCATAAAGCCTAGAGGAGCTTATATGGATAGTAATTATTGTTATTATTCACCATATTTTGGATTATATTTGATATATTCTTTCTGATGGAATCTTTCAATCCATTTTACACTGCATGATATCATGATTTGTGGTTGGACTTGATGTCGTACTCTTGGTACAGTTTCTTCAACTATATAGAATTTAATTTGGTGTCATTTTCCATCAATATTGTATGAGAGACTCTAAATATGGTGATGATATGGGACATTACTAATTTTATGATTTTCTTCATCCCGACTTCTTTGAGTAGGTTTGACTCGACCGATTTAGAAAACATGTCAGTAGAAGTAAGGAAACACTTAAACTGCATAGTTGTTGCTGGGGGATATGGTCCCACAACATCCATACCCCAAACGGTGAATGGATTGGAATACCTAGCTATATGTAGAAATTATGGGGATGATTGAAGAAGTTTGAATGGATTTGTAAGGGATGTAATTTCTTGGTGAAGTCTACATTGTCTTGAATCGTGTTTTTTCATTAATATCCTAACCTCTTGCTATGGTGGAAGAACCTGGCCCCAGAATGATGAGTGATGCAGGATCCTACATTTACTTCTTCAATGATGGTGTGAATATCTTTTTATACTATTCATAGGATGATTTTTCCATCAAATCCCCACCTGTAGATGGATTTTATCTTCTTTGGGTCATCGTATGGGGTAAATTTTTTCACACCATGACGAATATACTCACTTCCTTATTGGACTATTGGGAGATCTCAATTTTTTAGATAATCTATTATGTTCTTTATCCATCCATGGGTGGATATTGAGTTATCACTATCTGGGGTAGTGTTGACCTAGTTTATTTATTCCACATCGCATACAATGATAAACAAGACCATTCTTTTATGTGTAATATGGGCGATAGATTCCTCCAAACAATGGTTGGACAATAATATGGCCATATTAGCCAGTGTTTTGGAATGATCATTCTATGATTGGGGAATGTGATGAAATGTGGTCTCAAAAGGTAACTATGCCACTAGTATCCTAACAAAGCCAGTGATAGGGGATAATTCATTATTTTTATGTAATATTAAACATTTATTTGATTTATCACAAGCTCCAAGTCCCATTTAATATTCTGATAGGATATTTGAGACTATAGGGCTAGTTCTAAGATATAGATGAGGGATTGGTATTCAATATTATTATTCATCTAGATTTAGAATATTGGAAATTATTAGGTAAAAAATACATTATCTAGATAGAAAATAAAATATGTAATCCAATGTGGTTATGATTTGAATCATCGATCCTTTTTTCGATTGGTCTTCAGGAGGCCCCATGAAAATAGATCTCCCTTGTATGGGGATTTTCAGGGGAATAGAAGATCCCTTCTTATGGGAGATCAGTTTCCACCAATGTAATCTATAGGATGGAATGTGTCGTGAGGAAATAATCTATGTATTACCCATTGAAAAACTTTTATGACATGAACTATATTCCATATTGTTTCAGATTTAACTCTCAGCAGGCCATACTCCTAGTTAGCATAGGGAGGCCAAGGATGTACTTGAACAGATCAATACAATTGAGGAAATGGAAAAAAAATTTCTATAACTAATTCTTAAATATAAACACTAAAAATATGAGTGTAATGAATGTTTTTTTGACATCCGAGAATCGGGTCATAGTACATATCATTTATTGGTTGAGTTAATAGATATTCTTTTCTCTTCCCATATATTTTTAATGTGTGTGGAGGGAACCCAGTGAGAATTCCATGGTGGCCACATACTAAATGAGTGACCTCCCTTCCAACGGGTGTATCAGAAGAAGTGGGGGTTGTAGATATTGCTCTAAAATTTAGAACATCTCTTAGCATTCACCCATCCCATTGGTTGGAAATTCACTTCTTCATTATCCTAGTTATGGGGAGAATTTCATCTGCGGAGCTGGATATGAAATCCCAAATGTAGGTGAGTTTACCATGGATACCCATCAATTATTTGATATTTATTGGGGTTAAATTACTATATTAGAACTATACTTATATGGGTCAACATAAATATTCTGGTGGCATACCACAAAGATAAGGAACTTCCCCGATGTTTCCCTGAAAGTTCATTTTAGTAGATTCATTTTCAGACCATGCTTTTTCATACAATAGAAGATCATATGAATATATATGAAGTGATCACATCATGATTAACATTTGGCCACCAGGTAGTCTACACAACATTTTTTATTCTTCTAAATAACGTCTTAAAGATATGATGCATTGTGCATTGATATGTAGTGAAAAAAAATTAAATCCAAAGGGTATGAACTGATTGAAAAATATTATCGGGGGGAACTATAAAGGTAGTGTCTTATTCATCTTTAGGGTCCACCATTATCTAATTGTACCTTGAGTACCCATCCTTGATGGAAAGGGTTTGGAATCAATTCTTTTCATCAATAGTTCTATGATCGATAATGGGAAATCATCATTTTGGAAGTTCCAATTAAGGTCTCTAAAATTGATGTAGACTCTAATATACCTGTTATTTTTCATGATGGGGATGATGCTGTAAATCCATCTTGGGTATTTCAGTTATTAAAAATATTGTCTTTGATCAATTTTTCACCTTTTCACCTCTACATCGGTTGGATGATAGGGGTGCATCCTTCTGGATACCTGCTGAAGTCTCGATGCTCATTGGATAAGTCAAGACAGTGCATAACCCTATCTAGATTGAGTCTGGGTATTTTTATATAGTTCCATGAGAACAAATATCGATGATTCATTATAAAATTAATTTACTTATATTGATCTTTGAGTGGAATGGTGGCACTAATCAGTATAAAAAACATTTCATCTTCTATTACTAGATTTACTTGCCTGAGCTCGATGATAGTGGTGGATACACCTTCCTCATATGGGAGGGGGGAATTCATGAGGTCATCCTAAAATTATTCTACTAGTGAGCCTATTGAGTCATTATTTTATAGAGATGGAAATCTAGGGGAATCAATATAACTATTGAGGTGAGAGAGGACACGAGAAAAGACATTATCATCCCATGATACCAGATTCATTGTAGATATACATCATATCTGATTGTCATTTACATTGTCATTGAAGAAAAAAGGGTCTAGGACCTCTATGACTAAGTCAATAACCTCAACCAGATTTATGGGGAGAACATAGTCTCTATCAATCATACTCTAGGGGTCTGTAGGGTCAGTCCCCAAACCAATGGGTTCTTTGACATTTATATCATCATCCACCGTCATTCCCCCCCCCCTTCCATAGAAACCCACTTTAGTATATGTTGCTTCACATGACTTGAAGGGGGCACATTCACCATAAATTATGCCTGTTTTTCCATAGAATGGCCATTTTTGAAATAGTTGAAACATTGAAGGAACCTTCGTGTTTCTATGAAACTAGGGCCTTATAGGTAGGATATTGTATGTGGTTTCATTATGGGTAACTATAAAATCGATTCTAGATTCAAGATCCCCAAACTAAGATTTGATTCTTATATATATGAGAGGACTTTACACAAGCTTATCATACCCTTGAATGGTCATCTTTATGGGATAAAAATTCCCTTTCACTATATCCCAAACATCATATAGTTAGAATTTGGATGATGATTATCCCTGATCCATTATCAATTATTTCTCATTGTATATATACATTATTGAGTCTACCCAAAATATATTGGGGTATGATGAGTCCTTGGATGACCTCTTCCTGATCATTCTCGGTGAACGAGGTGGTGACATGGAATTATAATGACATGGTCTCCATACGATATACCTTGTCTATAAATACTTCTATCATGAATTCCTATGGGATTTGGAGGGATTTAATGAGTACCTCTCTGAGGTATTTTGCAATATGGATCACATCAAGGATATAAATCATATATGGGACAACCAAAAACTATTTTAAAATGTTATAATTTCTTTCCAGATGTCAGAGCTTCTTGAGGTGGGGTTTTTTAAAGATATGTGGATCAGAAATTGAGGAATTTGAGGTGGAAGGGCCTTGAGCTTGTGCATAGGTCATGCGTGAATCTTCTATTAGTGGAAGAGGTTGTGTTTTCCATCCCCATTTCCTAGGATAATCAAATAATTGAACACCCACTAGGCTTTATTGCAAGAAATCTGGATGCGGATGACTACTGGAGGGTTCAGGGACACGTTCATGTATTTTATGGTCTTTCTAGAGAATGTACCCATGGATCTCAGCTGCATATAAGTTTGTCATAGGGGCATGAAAAAAAATGTTGGGTCCAACCACACCATTGATGTCATATGTATCCTTTGTTCCTATGCATGCAACCTCTAATTACCTAGTTTCGTGTGGGGAAATCATACTCGGAGATATATTAATCATCAAAGATGGGGTATTCTAAGTGTATAACATTGAAATAGATAATTATGATCTCTTCATCCAATGATTAGTCCATTTTTTGGGGCGGTTCACATTCTTCAAATGTTGCTGAGAAGAAATGTTCAAGAATTAAAGATTGTGTTGGAGTAGAAAATGATTCCTCCTTAGTCTTACAAGGTTCACACCCACTTTTAAGAGACATATCTAATTTCAGTTTTATATGTGGTGGAGATATTATGGGTTTTCATATTTTTGCTCTCATGGTGGTATGAGATCAGTAAAATATTATAAAATTCATCCAGTTGTTGAAATTATGTTAATGTATGGGTGGAACATTCTTCAAATCATCCTCTTCTTTTTACTAGGAAGTAGTTATGCATTCCACCTACTCCGATGAGTCATCTAACACCACCTAAACAGAATTGACTTTGTCTTGAAGTATTTATTTTAAGAAAAATAATCCCTATATATTATTAACTAGACTTATATGTAAGGGATAGCATCAAAGATGGTCATTGAGGTTAACCTTGTAGGGATTAAAAGGTTATGGTAGCTTGACCAAGTTATCATCCATGGCTGCCAAAAAATAATCTTGGAAATGATCATTCTAGAAATAGTATGATTTATTTATTTATTCCTCAAATCCTAGGCAACCCCAATTTTTATGTGCCTCTAGACGAGGGTGATTTTTTTTGTTTTAATTTCTTGATTAGATGTGTCAGGAAGTTCAAGACATACATAGGTTCATGGATGGGCACTATTGCTAGCTTGAGAGTGACAACTGTAGTTTCTTCTTTGACATTCTTTTTCCCCTGTGTTAAGGGAATGACTGAATATTTGGACCGAGTTTGCTGAATGGAATCCCCTATACATTTTTTCATTTCTAAAAAAACATGGAATTCACCTGGATACTTAATTAAGATTAGATTTTTCTACACCTCATCCCTAATATTTTCTGCATAGAATTTCATCACTTATTCATATAAGAGAGGGATGTTTAGTGAATAGTTTAAACCATTACATTTAGTTACAATGTCAAACATCCTCTCATTTTTAAATTGTTTTATGTTCATCTGGTTGAATATTATCATTTTCCTCATCATGGAGCTAAACTGATAAAAGAAATAATGGTGAAGGTCTTCCCATCCTACAATGGATCCTTCTAGAAAACCGTTTCACCCAAAAAAGGCTAGCTCTGTCAGAGTCCATATAAACAACATTAACTTTATTTCCTTATTTTGATCTCGAGGTCCAATCATCAAACCACACTAGGATACTAATTGGGAAATATATTTTTTAAGTTCTCCTACATCATCAAAGGTATGGAATGTACGATTTTCAAAAATCATTGGCGGTAGGGTATCATCCATTCAATTGGGATATGGATTCATCTCATGATTCATAGGTGCATTTCACGCTTCCATGAAATCCATTTGATTGGTTGGGAAATCGAGGAAGTCAGGTAGTCTAGGGTTACTAATGTCTAAGATTCCTACCATCTATATGGAGTGGGAAGATGTCGATGAGGTGGCCTCACCTTCATCTTCCACTGGTTATCGATTCATCTTAATAATGAATGATCATCCTAAAGAGGGAGAATATATAGCTACAATGAAGATAATTCACAATCATCTTTGACATCATTATATATGTAGACCTACTAACTAGATATGGATCTAGTCTAATGATCAGATACTACTCTTGCTGGAAGATCGACTATGGGAGGGAAAATTTCATCTCTACATGAAGAAGATACCGGATGGGAATATTTTCTCTCATTTTATTCACATTGAATTGTCTTAGATTTTGTATCTAATTTTCATATTATAACAATTGTTCTTTTCTGGAGGCAAATTCAACTCTTCTAGGTGGTGATTAGGATGTAGGCACACCTTTCCCTTTATCATTGGGAGAGTTATTCTAGAGAGGTGGAAACTCAATATTCAGTAGTACCAGGCTTTGGGGACTTTTTGGATCTTAGTTCATGTAGCCTCAATTGGTGAATTCAAATTAGCCTCCTCTCAGGGTATTTTTTTCTTTATTTTGGACCTCTTCATTTTAATGTTAATCCACCTTAACTATTGTGTTGACAGGGAATACATTCACTTAGTGAGTTCTGATTTCCATTTTTTGTACACTCCTCCTATCCCGACTTATGAGAAATGACCTTGAGGGTGTATCTAATCGTTACTTCCAAATTGGCTTTAAATAGTAGAGGATTTTCTTGAAATGGTAAGAATAGATGGGATGCCGACTGTTTATATTTACCTACCAACTTCACGAAAACTGATTATCTTTGTTGTGAGAATGATGATAGAAATTCTCACACACCTACGGACTGAGGTTTATTTGGGGCTGCAATCAACATTGATTAATCCTATTATTTAGGATCCAGTCATTCCACTTATGGATTTGATAACTCTTGGGACAGAAATTAAGATATAAATTCCGCCATACCAATAGAAAAGGTTTGATCTAGAATCACTATCAATTTCTCTGAGACCCCCTCAATGGATAATGAACATGGTTATAGGGATTGAGATATAAATGCTTCCATCCTATAGGGATGGGTTTGTATGAAGCTATAGATGATAGGTTATGAATAATATCAGTAATTTATGGTCCAACATGTCGAAGTGGTTGTAGATATTTCCCCTACCGAGTGGTCTAGTTATGATCCTAGATGACTGTTATAGTATTCCTACTATAGACCATTTGATGTAGAGATATTATGCTCGCATAGGAGCTAGGTATGATGGAATCCCATGATGGGAACCATTTTTTATGGGAAGTTGTTCAGTTGATCGCAACATTGGCCTCCATGTATGAAATGAATTCTGATTACTTTTTTGGTTCCTAGTTAAAAAGTATTTTGGACATACTTTCCCTCCATTTATGATGTATGGGCATAGTTGAAGCCAGTGAATTCTGTTGTTCTTACTAACTAGATCATGTGTAACCCAGTCCTCTAATTTCACTAGAGACATGACCTAAAAGATTCTATATCTTTAGGATTCTATTATTCTGTGGACATAGTGATGTTAACTTCTCCATATTTCTCACATCACTTTTATATGAATATCTATAGATGCTCTAGAAATCTGCTGGAGGAGTGTTGTCACAGTGTAGTGATATACACAACATAGATGTTTGTCATTATCCCCCATTCCTATGTCCTAATCCTCCTAAATGATGGATATATAAAACTAAAAATATAGTGTATTGATGAGCTAAATTTGATACTCTTACCCTAGATATGGTAGATTCTAGCCTTTGGTCACTGATGAGTAGCCCGCATATTATGGTGTAGATATGGAATTCACTCCTTTTATAGATCATTTGGGACTTTATAGTCATTAGTGGAGAGTGAAAAAAACATGGTGATGAGGTTTTTTATAGTTAACTATGTCGATTTTTTAATCTCAGGATCCTCTTCATTAGACTTACATGCCTCCATCTAGTCAGACAATAAAACATGGTTCTTGGGGTTTCCTACTGACTAGAGTATAGTGCTGTTGGAAGTTGATGGGGGAACTATATGTAGTTGGATCCAATGTTTTAAGCACCTCTCTGTATGAATGAATATGAGTTTTGATCACCTCTTATATGGAGGTATTTGGGAAAGGGGAGGATTTCCTTTTCTATGGGAGATATCATCATAGAGAGGTTGAACGTGGTGGATATGATCCATATCTACACTACCATGAGAAGGACTATCACGTTAATGATTTTCTTATAAATGGTTTTAAGATTGTATGTGACTTTGGGGTGTTGAGAATGTATCTCAAACAACCTCAAAGAAACTAGAATTGAAAATATTAGGGATATGAGCCTCATTCTATGTTGTGATCAGAATATGCCAACCTATCTTCTGGAATTGTTGTAGTATATGAGCATGTTGTATGATGGTTGATGGAACCATTTTATAATTCTCTAATGATGTGAGAATACGAATCCACTGTTAAGAATCTACTAGAATAAGCTGATGAGATACTTTATTATTCACATGAATATGAGCCTGTTCTGAGGCATGTGACATTCTCACATGGTGATCCTCAGTTAGAACTAGAGTATGTGCCTGATCTTGAGCCTTTGGAAGATGTCACTAGTCTTTTATGGTACGAATATGAGCCTACATGACACATGTGTATTTCTCAGTAGGTGAGTCCTAGTAGGAATAGAAATATGAGCTTGTTCTGAATATTCATTCCCCATAGTAATATGTCAACAAACCTCTTGAATGGGATAAAGGATATGAGACTCCTCTTATATTTCCTCAGAAGGATGCTGATGAAGTCGATCGTTGACAAAAGTAGGAATATGCATCTGACATTGAACATATTCTAGAATATTATAAGGATATTCACTTAAAGGAATATGAGCATGTCGCGTGGCATGTTTCATTCTCACTTGGTTATCCCCATTCAATATGGGGAAATGATCCTAATACTAGGCCTTTAGGGTATGCCATTGGTCTTCTTCAATAGTCATATGATCATTTCCTAAGGAATGTTCCCCTCTCCCTTGGTGATCACAAGAAAAAATAGGGATATGATCCCAATCCTATGCCTTTGGAATATGTCACAAGAATTTTTTGATAGGCTTGTGCCCCTATCCATAGGCATGTGCCACTCTCAATTGGTAAAACCCGATTGGAATGGGAATATGAGCCTAGTCTGATACCTCTTTCTATACCAGAATATGTTGATAATCATCTAGGATGGGTGTAATAATATGAAATTGATTCAAGGAAACCAATTATTCATAATGATGAGAGTGTTGAGCTTCTTAGTTGTAGGGATCGAAATATGTGCATGTCCCTGTACCCATACAAGTTCCAAAATATGTTAGTTGAGTTATTCATCTAATTATAAGATGTAATGTAATTTTCTAAAAGTGTTAATAGGTGTATAATTATAGAAATTTATTTTCTCCGCTATTTACTAGAAGATTTGTTCAATTGAAGAAGAGATATGAACCCACTTTTTTATTCATTATGCCACCAAAATATGATGATGGGAATCATTCATAGGGGTATGGATATTTTTCTCACCCATTCCTACTACAAGAATATGCCTGGGGACTTGTTCCGAGTAAGCAAGGATATGATTCTTCTCACTAGTTATTGTCAAAATATACTGGAAAACATCATGAATGCTAGTAGGGATATGGTCCCTCTCTTGGATATCTAGTGCTTTCCTCATATGATATGTCTTCCTTATTGTCATTTATGGGCATCATAGGTGGAAGTGTGTTAGGTGGTACCATCAGTAGGTGACTGGTGGATACTGGTGTGAGGTACTAGTGACAAAAATTAGTAAGATCCTTCTTCGGAATCCCCTGAACCGAAAGGGATCCTAATTTTAATACTTGTTCCACATTTTCTATATACTAAAGGTAGTTATTTTTACACTTCACGGATAACCACCCAAAGTGGATGACTATGACACTGAGGGCCACTGACATAGCTGCAACTTTCCTTGGATGATGCCGACTCATTGACTTTATTAATTGGAGGCCCTTGAAGGATGTTTTGAGGTTTGATATTGTACCACATCAATGTTATTATTCTAGAATTTTATTTTCCACTTGAAGTAGATGTTTTCAGGCTGGTGAGAACATTTTTTGACTCCTAGGGGTTTCATTCATAGATTTCTAGCCAAAACTATCACTCGATGATGAAATTATTTCATATCCGAATGTTGTTGATGAGATCAGTATCTATAGTCATGAAAGAAAAAAAGTAACATAACCATTTATTAGTAAAATATCATATTCATGATGTTCTAAACCATATATACATGGTTAACACAATTTCCCTTTTATTCACAATTTAAACATTCTTCTCACATGGAAGATTCTAAGAAAGGATGGACATATTTCATTAGAACCATGATTATAGAGTATTATCTGTAAGATTTATGTTAGAAATATTATCTTTTTATGATATACCAATGAAATCTTCTGACATATGGAATAATAAAAATCATTTGAATTGAGGGTTTCATATCAGAATTATTATTATTATTTTTTCATAGAATATTCAAAGAAAAAATGGCATGACACATGACTAACTGATCATTTTGTTATTTTAGAGATCCACTTTAGGTTCACAATTTTTGTTTTGATGGGAAAGACACTACCGCTAGGTGTGTTCGGTTTGGTCTAATGGTTGATTGTTAGTGAGGGGGTTATGTATACTTCATAATAATTTACATCATTTTACAATTTTTTTTCATAATAAATGATCTCAATGGTTCCCAAATCAAAAACTGGGTATATACATACTTTGAAAAGGAAGGTGTTCATTTGGGGTTTCAAACACAATGACACTTAAGAACTCACATTGTTCAAAAGGATGGGAGTTCATGGATCATCACATCCTTTTAGGGGGCTTTTTTCCTACTCTTGGACATTCATTTCAATTTATGTTATCTTTTTGAATCTATTCTCAATACCGATACAGGAATGTTTACCCTAAAAAAATGGTTTAAACCATTTTATGTACATTATGATAAGGGGGTCTCATTATTGAATCCATTGGTATGTATCTAGGGTTCTTCAACCCTTTATTATTCATGAATAGCTTCTTTTATCCTAAATACACATCACCAAGAACTTCAGAAAAAAAATTCATGATGATAGGCGGCTAATATTTTGAGGAGTGGATTCAGCCGTTGTGAGGCATCCATTGTATCGTGTTTTTTATTGGAATAAAAATACACAAAGTTCATTAAAACTATTCAATTTAACTTCATGTAGAAAATAAATATATGTGGTAACTTAGTAACTGAAAATTTGTAATCGAGTCTCAAGGAGATGTCATACATATCCTAGTTATGTTAAAAATAAATGTTATCATAGTTCATTCACACCCTGAGGTTTTTCTATAATTATATTCTCTTATATAGGCGATGTTTATATCTTTCCACTCATTGGGTATTATATACTATGTTTACTCTGTCTGATAGATAATTGCGGTGTGAATGACATGAACATTATAACTCCATATTTCCATGTGATATATGCTCTGTGTGAGAAATTGGGTATAACAAGTAATATGTATCACTACATATGGACACAAGACTTTGGAACTAGTACAACCCTTAAAATGTTTAATATGGGGATCAGGACTTAGGATGTTGTCCTATGTATCCTGGTTATCATCAGAATAATAATTATCATTATTCAATTATCTTCTTAGTATGCTAATGGATGAGGTTGAATGATCATCCCATGGGAATGATCGAGTCCTTTTGGTTGAAATTTTAAAGACATGAGGGGGATTATACTAAATTTTTTCCCATTTCAGTTTAGGATCAGGCCTTAGGAAGGTGTCAGATGTATCATAGTAAAGTCTGGGATAAGAGTCCTCATACTTCATTTGGTCATGGATTACACACTTAAGATTTCATTATATGTTATACATATCATATTATACCATTGGTCAGGACTTAAATGCTAAGTTTTCCCTTATATGTGGGGAATATCACATTATGCCACTGGTTAGGAATTATAGGATGATGTTTCCCTTACTTGGGTGAACTCATACTATGACACCCAATTAATTTATGTGAATTCCAATATGTATACCAAACATGGATTTAGTAAGTGTCTTAGATTCATTAATACCTAATACTGAAACTAACAATTCATAAGAAAACTCTAGAAAATTATAATTCCTAGGATGAACACCTAGGATGTTGCTTAATTTCCTTAGACAAAAACTAGATTTTCTCCTTGTATTCCAACCATGACTATCAAATGATTACATTGTGCTTTCTTCTTTGTCTCAGTTACAGTCTCATAAGAGTTGAATTCCAATGGTTCACCCCTAGGATTACACTCAAACCAAATATCCTAACATCTCAGTTTATCACTCTAAGTGGGATAAACCTACAAAGGCAAAGTATGCTAGAGATAGTATATGGATACATTATGGTTCATATACATGGATTCATTGGTTACGTTCCTTAGGTTTCTAGGTGAATTAAAAGGGCTTATGTTCATAGATATCCAGCTTAGGATGAAGCAGGTAGGATTATTCGGGTATCCCATGAGGTGACCGAGTCTGACATGGTTTCCTTTACATTATAAGTTATTATTAATTATACCTAAACACTACTACATTTTATAATCAATCATTTTATTTTATGTATACATGATTAGTCATGTCCTGCTATGTGTTACTCACAACCTATTCATGCTATAGATTGGTACCTAGGAAGATTTCATATATGTAGGTAAGGAAATGGAAGTTCCCTGATGTAGATGGTTGATTTCCTTTTATAGGATGGGAGCTTAGAAACATAAGACCAATTGTGTCCTTGAGATATTCATGGAGATATTTTCTTTTGGTATTTTTGTTTACTATTATATTTAATAGTACTAATTTCATACCTCCAATCATATTCTTCTTGGTCCATATTTTTTAGTTCCATGAACTCATCTATATAAGAAAATCTTATTACTCTGTGTATGTTATTTATTTTGATAGTTTATTTCCATTACCTTTATCTTTCAGTTAATTCCTTTATTTAGAATTGTATTTAAGACTAAAAAAGTAGATTTATTCTCCAAATCATATGGCCATAAACACTCATAACTTGTTGGAAGACTCTGATTTATGAGGTGTACTTGGATCCTTGTGGCCAACAAAACTAGTCAATTATATATAAACCATGCCTGGTTCACAACATGAATAATTTTTTTATTATTTTCCTATTGAGTTTTTTATTTGATAATATATCATACTATTTATTCATTATTCCTAGTGTGGTCATTTATTTCTCTGATTTTTTAAAGTATATGTCTTCGCTGAAACTTCTTGGTTGAAATTTCACCGTGTATGAAACCCTATGTAACCTCTTTATTATATTTAAAATATTGTTTATAATTTATAAGAAAAGTAGTTAATATTATGTATCAGATAAAGCCTTAAATTTCTTAAAAATTTATTACATATAATATCTTCTCTTATAAGTTAAACTTGATAACATTACATATGAGGAAAAATATTACACATTAGCTTAAAAAATTACACATAACCATACATTTCCATTTGTATCTAAATCATTATTAGTAGAAAAATATAAAATATATTCTCATTTTCAAATTCAATAGCCTTCACGAAGATCATATGTAATCTTATGAATTTTATCTTCTTTAAAATTGTATTTTTTTCCAAACTTCATCTTTATCATTTAAACATACATGATGCATCTTCTTCTTCCTATACCAGACTATTCATTTCTTATAGTACCCTACATGAACATCAAAATATCATAAATTAATTTAGTTCTTTAAATAAATTATTAAATTAATGTTAATAAAATTTTGGAAGATAACATTTTATACTATTTTTTCAATAAAATAAAAGTGATTCTTATAAACTAATTATGTGAAATTACCCTTAAAATATCCAAATAGTGGGAATTGGATCATTGAATTACAAATTACAAATAATTTTGATATATGATCTATAAGATAATTAATTTTTGGTCAGTGAGGGATGTTAGATAAAGGATATGATATTTTTCTATTGGGATATGTGATGTAATATGTGTGATGGTTAATTATACTAGGGACAGGGAGTTGGTTTTTTAATGCATTGTTTTTATTATTTCCTATCCGAACATTTTTATATTATTACTGTGATCTATCAATAAAAATTTAAGGAAAACGTAAGTTTGTTGGGACCTTTATTCAATGGAAATTACACATGGGTGGGATATTATGTTGGCCTACAATCTAGAGGAATTATCAAGAGTTGGATATGTTTATACCAACCCTATATTTATTAGATATTATTGGGAGTAAAATATGTGTATTCCAACACACTATTTGGAAAAATAAATTTCAAGGGATTTACACAAGAATGTAAATCCATTATTTCATGGACAATATTAAGGCTAGACCAAAGCCTACCATGATTTATGAAATAGTATTATACCTTGGAGTTGGACGTGTAGATTTTTATTTGTTCATAGGTATAATAGTTATTAATATTATGTTTTATCCATAAATAGTTGTTCCACCATCACATATATGTCTTGAATATAGATAAGATTATCCTAACCCATTGGAATTGGCCAAATATGGTATTTCAGATCATTATGGTATCCCAGTAAGCAAGTGACGATGTAAAATTAGTGATCCATGTTTAATTTTATTTATTATATATCATGTTTTACATATAGAAACATATATATTGAATTATATTAAGTTAATTTTGGTTATATACTACTAATTTTGATACTCATACCCTATATAAGAACCATTGTGGTTGTGAGGACCTTATAGATTGCATAATAGGTTAAGGATAAGTCCCTTTGAAATGTTGTTCAACTATAGTAGAATGAGAGGAATCAAGAATTGTTACTAGGAAAAGGACAGGGCCTTTTTTGAAAGGTATCATTTATTATTTTATTATTATTCATATGTTATGTATATGACCCGACCTCTAGGTGATCCTTATTGTGATGTATAATATTTATAATAGGACATGGGTTTTATTTTTCAATTTTATGGTGCTATGATTCTGTTATATTTGTCTTTCCAATGTGATTACAATTTCACTATGATGTTATGTGTTATGGGTTTTGTAGAGACCCGTATCTTGACGTACATTGACATTACATTACTTTTGCGGAATACTTAGTACATTACAAAAACACACACACAAGGACCGTAATAGTTTAGTGTCTTTGGAAACTCGGACTATAATCTTCTAATCGTGGTGAAAGATCTTCAAAATCTCCCATAAAGATCTTCCTTTTTTTTACCTAAAACCTTTCTTTATATCCTGGGGAAAAGAAAACATAAAAGGGTGAGCTCAAATTCTCAGTAAGGGTAAACAAAATAAATATCAATCACATCATATTCATAAGAACATAACATTTTGGAAATCATAACCTGCAAAAGAGAGCATAATTTCATAATCATGGGATAAATCATGGCAGTGAAAAAGTAATCCCAATAATCATAACTTAAAACATGAAACTTTGTGGCATACACACATAATCATAGAGAATCACTTCTTGTTAGTCAAGACTAATTGCCAAGACTATCTTAGTGGACAAAGTCCCTTTCTGAATCGAGTAACCCTCGTTTCAGTCCTGTTTCACTGAACTGGTATAACCTACCGTTCCAACCCTGTCTATCTCATGAGATATAAAATCTTTACCCAATGCATTGGAGGGAGATATAGGTCCCACCCATCTTATAATGAATCCTTTCTTATGTGTGCCACATAATCATAAAACATACATCATCGCATAACACCTGTAAGAAAAATGGGATTCTTGAAACATCATGACATCATAAATCTATTCATATAAGATAAAGGAATTCATAAAAACAATTTCATCACAACATGAACAAATCAATTTAATAATAGGGATAAAAACAGAACCCTTTATTATCTTAGATATAAAATCATTTTGATAAAACACTTGAACTCCATTCTTGAGGAAAATATCCTTTCTTCTTAAAAAACATTTTTCCTTTCATAACATGTCATACAACATTAAAATAAAAGAAGTTGATTAAAAATAAACTTGAAAACTTGTAAAGGAAGCTTTTTGGAAACAATGTTTTAAAAATCCATTCATGCCGTATAAGTTAAAAAAAACATTCTTCGTACTTTTGTCGGAAAGTCAAAAAGTACCTCGGATGAAAAACGAAAAAAGATTCCTTTCATAACTTTTACAAAAAAAAACTTACCGAAGGGTAAAATTGGATATAAACTATTGTAGAAGGATGGAAATAATATTACATATTGAGGGAACATGGATGTGGATGATAAAATACACCCCAGTAATTACCAAAGTAAATACAATCTCGGATAAAAGTGAGATTGTGATATTTCCCTTACCTTTGGTCCGATTTGCTTTGTACGTGTCCGAAGCTCCTGTATAATGGTTTAAATAATGTCATTGACTTATTACAGAATAATATTCATTGTTATGATATCATATATGGTTCACTTATGACATTATATTACCCGTTCTTTTGTAAATTCCATATTAAAGAAGCGTTTTGGGTAAAATCGTTTCTTTTATCGTAGGTGTTTTGACTTGTTGTTCTTGACATTATTATTACTTATATCATTATTTACTTACTTCCAGAATATAAAATATGATTTATATATCATATATATTCAGTATATATATATATAATAGATAGATAAATGAAATGAAAAACACTGTTCATGGAGACGGTAGTCCGTACGTACGCATGAACGCTGTTTTCCTTTCCCTATTGTCTTGAATGGAAGTAAGTAGATGACATACATATATATATATATACATAAATCCAGTAGCTTTATAATGTCATATATTTCATTATTATTTCTTATATATACTTTATAATCATTCTTAAATGGTTAACATGGAGAATGAATCTCATCGCGTCGTGGAGACGGTAGTCTGTACGTACGCACGAGCGATGATATCATTTCCATAAATATTGAATTGAATTGGAGTGGATTATACAATATATCAGAATAAATATGATGTTTTAATAACTATGTATAGTTATTCTTTACACCATTATACCCATCCATGTAAGGTGGTGGTGGAAAATAGATTTCACCACGGCGTGGAGACGGTATTCCGTACGTACGCACGCGCGGTGATTTCTTTTTCCGTAGGATAGATAGATGGTGAAATAGGGCTGTTTCATACTTATAATAACATATAAGTATATGAGTGATACTAATGTTATTACTCCATAATGAAACAACCTAATAAGAAGAAGTGGAAGAAGAAATAAAGATGAAAGAATTGGTAACGGTAATTACCTCTTCTTTGAAGCGCCTTTTGGAGACCTCCTCTTAGGGAACTAAAATTGGTCTTTGAGGAAGAACAGAACCTCTAGGATGTTGCTAGGGAAGTGGAGAAGAGATTTTGTCAGGGGTTGTCCGAGCTTGAGTGCTCAAATTGGTGTGAGGAGGAGGGGGAGGAGGTGCCCTTTTATAAGGGAGGAGAGGGGCACCTTAGGAATATCTCAAAATATTATTTTATATTAAAGTAAAAATCGGTTTATAATGGTTCCAAAGGGTCTTATTTCGAAGCTAAAGTGGGTATGGGTCGAAATCCTATCAACCAATAGGATTTAGACAAGTTTAGGTTCTTATTTTAACCTTATCAATTAGATTTAACTCTAAGTTAAATAATTTAACTTTTACCGTGTCTTTTTGTTTTCTTTCACTATATGGTTAATACACTTACTATAACATGCCAAACTAACCCCAAATTGTTTATTATTAATATATATATGCTTATATAAGTCATTTGGCCGAACATTAGATTTTTAGGAATAAAATAACAATTAATAATATAATATTTGATTTAAAAACTATTTTGTGTCAATTTTGACACTATTTGATATATGATTTTTGTGAAAGTCATAACAGAATTATATGTTCTAAAAAAGTTGATTAAATAAACACTAATATATCATAGTAACCTAGAAAATTAGTGGAATTCATAAAAAGTCTCAAATTACATTCATTTGAGTATTTATAACATCAATTATGTTAATATTTCCTTAAAAGTGTAATTACTGCATCATTGTTGTGTCATAAATAAATTAATTTATTTAAAGTCTAAAAATTATAAATAAAATATCATTATATAGGAAATCTTTTTAGCTTTCTAATGAATATTTATAGTCGAATTTATCTTATGTATAACCCCATATTAAAAATGTTTTAGTGAATAAACTTTGATTTTAACTCTTTTAACTCTTCTTTGAATTAAATAATAATAAATGTCCTAATCTAATCCAAGTGGGCCTAAATGATAATATTTTACACTTAAGGTTGTTTTTGGTCGAGATAAACTTGTCCAATAGAATTAGGACATGTGTTAGGGTAATATTAATACCATTCTTACCCTTAATTACTCTATTTACTTTTAACCGTGGTAAATAAATGTAAAAAGTTACTATTCACCAAAAATTATTTTAATCTCATTGAACCACATTTTACTTACTGACATCAACCGTGTCTCTTGGATTTTTGAAATTCCATTCACAGAAGCGGTAAAATTAAGTTTTATGAAAAATTCAGTTTTTTTAACTACCACTTAGTAGTTTCACTATTCATCAAAAAATGATGGTTTTCAGAAAAATGCCAAAATTTCATCCTAAGCTATATTTCATATTCCGAATTCAAAAATGAAGTCTATTTTACCAAATTCATAACATAGAAGTTGCATTAATTAATTTTATAATTAAATCCCGCTGTTAAAACAAATAGCGTGTTTTTAAGAAACAATATCTATCAAAAGATTGACATTTGTTTATGTCTGGTTTAAATGTGCAATTACATCCAATGACCAACATTGTATTAAATTGTAAAAATATATTCTAAATATACTTTAAAACTACTCCAATTAATAATTTATCACTATTAATTATTTCGATTAAAAAAGTTGTTTTTTAATTATAATTTAGTAATTTTCACTATTCATCAGAATATGAAAGTTATCCGAAATGTACCAAAATACCACCTTAGGCTAAATTCGATACTCCGAATCCAAAAATGAAGTTAATTTTGAAAAATAAGATTTACAGAATTTTAAAAAGTGGTTATTACTATTCATACCGGCTAGTTTTAATAATATTTTAATAGCATATCGTTGTTTAGTGAAACTCGGTATTGCGTATTACACACGCTATCGAGGAAGGTCGTGATTGCGTGTAATGCAAGGCAAGTCAAGGATGCGTGTTGTGCAAGCTCCTTTTGGTGTAGCGTACAACACAAGACATTAAAAAGAATATTTTTTATAAAATCTTGGGTTGTTACATTCTACCCCCCTTAAAATGAATTTCGCCCTCGAAATTCGTCGGGGTTATAAATGGTTTACTATTTAAAAGTTTATTTAATAGAAACCCACATCGTAAAAAGGAATATCAAAACCAATCTTTAAAAACAAAAGTATGAAACGTAACGGTTACCCAAATAAACTAATCATTGGGTTTCCACATAGGTGAAAATATGGATATGGAAGAGAAATCTAACCATCATGTTCTGATGGAGAGTGGTAGAGAACATGGCTATGGAAAATCCAATAATCACAAATCCATAAATTTGTGACGATCTAAGGTACCATCCGATTCATCAGGTATAAGATCACTAGGACAACATTTTTGGTTTTCAAGATCATTTCCCTAAAGTTGAAAATTTGAATTGGAATAAATACTTTCTTTATTTTGGTACAATCTCACTATTTTTCGTGCCTAGAACAATTTCTACTTCATCTCTTAAATAAATGAAGTTTAATTTGTTATTCGTGAAGTGTTAGCAGATCATGTGATAGAATGACGGGTCATTCCATCTGTCTCAAACAAAAGGTTAGCAAAAATTATATACATAAGTCGATCTATAGTGAGATTAATCATATATAGTTCCTAAAATGGACTTATACTTCATATATCATACTGCTTAATATAATAAAACTAGTTTCTACTAAACAGGGACTTCCTGTAGGCCAGTGGTAGGTGATAAAGGTCAGTCGCACTTCGGTTGTGGGTTCGATTCCCACAGCCTTGTCCGAAGCGATGGGCTGTCGCCCGTCCTGCAGGTTGTCCTTTTTCTAAAACTATATTACTATAACATCCCATAAATAATATCGAAAAAACTTCTATCCTTAAACAATACTAACTTATGTCCAACATAATCCATTCCAATCTTTAGTCTTATCCATAATACTGCAGTCCATTCTCATAACATAGTGAAAACGATTACCAGAGATTTAATACCATCGTTGATCCCCATATATCATAAGATATATCTTGTTGGACACATTCCAAACATTCAAAGGCCTTAATCTTGTACTCTCTTGAATACCCATTGAACCTTAGTGAAAACTTGAATGCAGTTAAAAGTTAACACTTTCCACATACCAAAATCCTCAAAATTCAATATAGTCAAACCATGCTATCACTTAGTCCTTATATCAATCATGAGCTCATGAATACTGTTAAACATTTCATTTTCTCGTTTTCGCATAATATCTCAATCACTTTTAATACCACATTAGATCAATACATAAATATTCCAATATTCCATGATACAACATTATTTTGGAATCCCATTACATAAAAACTTAATCATTCCACCACATCGTTGTCATATTCAACATTGCCAATAGTGATCGCATGTGACTTCCCTTTGTCCTTTTCCTTAAGCAGTTGCTCATGTCGATCATCACTAACCCTTGGATTAGGGCATTTATTGGCATAATGTCCCATCTCCTTGCACTTGAAGCATTGAAGTGTTGGTTGTGCGTTCTCTGCAGTGTTTGCTTTATTCAGTTCATTAGAATCCCTTTTTCCATTACTTCGACACTCAGCTGCTCGATGACCTTTTTTTCCACACTTAAAACATTTTCTAGTCCCTTTAAGACAATCTCCACCATGCTTCTTTCCACACTTTGTGCATAAGGAAACATTCATCTTCTTTTCACCATTATTCTGAGATTTATCCTTGAACTCCATCTTTCGTTTCTTGTCAAAATCATGAGATGGATATGTAACACCAACTTCCATTTCTACCTTGATAGCACAACGCACAATTTATTCATAGCTACTGAAGTCTCTTATAGCTAATGCCCTTCGAAGACTTGGTTTTAAGCCACTGAAAAATCGATCAACTTTACTTTCAGGTTGGATGATAATGCCATATGCATACTTTGCAAGTCTTGTAAAATTCTCTTCGTATATACCAACAGATTCATCATCCTTTTGCTTTAGTTCAAGAAACTCCTTCTCCATCTTCGTTCGAAGAATACGAGGGAAGTACTTACTGAAAAACAATTTCTTGAACTCGTCCCATTCCATGGAATCAATTTCATCTCTTTGCCTCGTATTCTTGATAAGATTCCACCATTGATCAGCTTCACCTTCCAAACGATATACTGCTAAGATGACTTTATCATGTTCAAAACATTGAAGAACTGAAAATATCTTTTCAGTAGTACTAATCCATTGTTCAGCAACTAATGGATCAGTAGACCCACTGAAAGAAGGCGGACGCTGCCTCATGAAGGATTCAACAGAATGTTGCTCCTTCCTTTGCTCGTTTGGAAGTCCTGCATGATTCATAGCTTGAGAAAGTTGTGTGAGCATGGATACAAGATTTTGCATTCCAACTCCCATATCGTTTGGTTGCTCAGGGGGACAATCATTGCATTGTCCATTGCATTGATCAACACGGTTCCTTCGGGTTCCAGCCATCGTCTAAAACCCCAAAAGAATAGTGTGAGAGGCAAAAATCATGCTAGGGAAAACAACATAATAAAGGGGTAGTACCCTCAATATCTAACATCTTAGGTTAAATTCTAAGATCGTTAGAGCAATTCTAGGACTATAACCTATACGTATACTTAACCTTAGAGACA
Organism: Viscum album; assembly: GCA_963277665.1. NCBI lineage: Eukaryota > Viridiplantae > Streptophyta > Magnoliopsida > Santalales > Viscaceae > Viscum > Viscum album. The sequence goes on from OY728156.1 coordinate 74,882,196, forward strand.
TCCCTAGACATACCGTAGAAATATCTCTAGGGATCTCACTAACGTTTTCGCATCCTAGTTTCCAAAGGTTGACTAAACCTTTCCTCTGATACCAACTGTAGAGACCCGTATCTTGACGTACATTGACATTACATTACTTTTGCGGAATACTTAGTACATTACAAAAACACACACACAAGGACCGTAATAGTTTAGTGTCTTTGGAAACTCGGACTATAATCTTCTAATCGTGGTGAAAGAACTTCAAAATCTCCCATAAAGATCTTCCTTTTTTTACCTAAAACCTTTCTTTATATCCTGGGGAAAGGAAAACATAAAAGGGTGAGCTCAAATGCTCAGTAAGGGTAAAAAAAATAAATATCAATCACATCATATTCATAAGAACATAACATTTTGGAAATCATAACCTGCAAAAGAGAGCATAATTTCATAATCATGGGATAAATCATGGCAGTGAAAAAGTAATCCCAATAATCATAACTTAAAACATGAAACTTTGTGGCATACACACATAATCATAGAGAATCACTTCTTGTTAGTCAAGACTAATTGCCAAGACTATCTTAGTGGACAAAGTCCCTTTCTGAATCGAGTAACCCTCGTTTCAGTCCTGTTTCACTGAACCGGTATAACCTACCGTTCCAGCCCTGTCTATCTCATGAGATATAAAAACTTTACCCAATGCATTGGAGGGAGATATAGGTCCCACCCATCTTATAATGAATCCTTTCTTATGTGTGCCACATAATCATAAAACATACATCATCGCATAACACATGTAACAAAAATGGGATTCTTGAAACATCATGACATCATAAATCAATTCATATAAGATAAAGGAATTCATAAAAATAATTTCATCACAACATGAACAAATCAATTTAATAATAGGGATAAAAACAGAACCCTTTATTATATTAGATAGAAAATCATTTTGATAAAACACTTGAACTCCATTCTTGAGGAAAATATCCTTTCTTCTTAGAAATCATTTTTCATTTCATAACATGTCATACAACTTTAAAATAAAAGAAGTTGATTAAAAATAAACTTGAAAACTTGTAAAGGAAGCTTTTTGGAAACAATGTTTTAAAAATCCATTCATGCCGTATAAGTTAAAAAAAACATTCTTCGTACTTTTGTCGGAAAGTCAAAAAGTACCTCGGATGAAAAACGACAAAAGATTCCTTTCATAACTTTTACAAAAAAAAACTTACCAAAGGGTAAAATTGGATATAAACTATTGTAGAAGGATGGAAATAATATTACATATTGAGGGAACATGGATGTGGATGATAAAATACACCCCAGTAATTACCAAAGTAAATACAATCTCGGATAAAAGTGAGATTGTGATATTTCCCTTACCTTAGGTCCGATTTGCTTTGTACGTGTCCGAAGCTCCTGTATAATGGTTTAAATAATGTCATTGACTTATTAAAGAATCATATTCATTGTTATGATATCATATATGGTTCACTTATGACATTATATTACCCGTTCTTTTGTAAATTCCATATTAAAGAAGCGTTTTGGGTAAAATCGTTTCTTTTATCGTAGGTGTTTTGACTTGTTGTTCTTGACATTATTATTACTTATATCATGATTTACTTACTTCCAGAATATAAAATATGATTTATATATCATATATATTCAGTATATATATATATATATATAATAGATAGATAAATGAAATGAAAAACACCGTTCATGGAGACGGTAGTCCGTACGTACGCATGAACGCTGTTTTCCTTTCCCTATTGTCTTGAATGGAAGTAAGTAGATGACATACATATATATATATATATATACATAAATCCAGTAGCTTTATATTGTCATATATTTCATTATTATTTCTTATATATACTTTATAATCATTCTTAAATGGTTAACATGGAGAATGAATCTCATCGCGTCGTGGAGACGGTAGTCCGTACGTACGCACGAGCGATGATATCATTTCCATAAATATTGAATTGAATTGGAGTGGATTATACAATATATCAGAATCAATATGATGTTTTAATAACTATGTATTGTTATTCTTTACACCATTATACCCATCCATGTAAGGTGGTGGTGGAAAATAGATTACACCACGACATGGAGACGGTATTCCGTACGTACGCACGCGCGGTGATTTCTTTTTCCGTAGGATAGATAGATGGTGAAATAGGGCTGTTTCATACTTATAATAACATATCATTATATGAGTGATACTGATGTTATTACTTCATAATGAAACAACCTAAGAAGAAGAAGTGGAATAAGAAATAAAGATGAAAGAATTGGTAACGGTAATTACCTCTTCTTTGAAGCGCCTTTTGGAGACCTCCTCTTAGGGAACTAAAATTGGTCTTTGAGGAAGACCAGAACCTCTAGGATGTTTCTAGGGAAGTGGAGAAGATATTTTGGCAGGGGTTGGCCGAGCTTGAGTGCTCAAATTGGTGTGAGGAGGAGGGGGAGGAGGTGCCCTTTTATAAGGGAGGAGAGGGGCACCTTAGGAATATCTCAAAATATTATTTTATATTAAAGTAAAAATCGGTTTATAATGGTTCCAAAGGGTCTTATTTCGAAGATAAAGTGGGGATGGGTCGAAAGCCTATCAACCAATAGGATTTAGACAAGTTTAGGTTCTTATTTTAACCTTATCAATTAGATTTAACTCTAAGTTAAATAATTTAACTTTTACCGTGTCTTTTTGTTTTCTTTTACTATATGGTTAATGCACTTACTATAACATGCCAAACGAACCCCAAATTGTTTATTATTAATATATATATCCTTATCTAAGTCATTTGGCCGAACCTTAGATTTTTAGGAATAAAATAACAATTAATAATATAATATTTGATTTAAAAACTATTTTGTGTCAATTTTGACACTATTTGATATATGATTTTTGTGAAAGTCATAACAGAATTATATGTTAGAACCAAGTTGATTAAATCAACACTAATATATCATAGTAACCTAGAAAATTAGTGGAATTCATAAAAAGTCTCAAATTACATTCATTTGAGTATTTATAACATCAATTATGTTAATATTTCCTTAAAAGGGTAATTACTGCATCATCGTTGTGTCATAAATAAATTAATTTATTTAAAGTCTAAAAATTATAAATAAAATATAATTATATAGGAAATCGTTTTAGCTTTATAATGAATATTTATAGTCGAATTTATCTTATGTATAACCCCATATTAAAAATGTTTTAGTAAATAAACTTTGATTTTAACTCTTTTAACTCTTCTTTGAATTAAATAATAATAAATGTCCTAATCTAATCCAAGTGGGCCTAAATGATAATATTTTACACTTAAGGTTGTTTTTGGTCGAGATACACTTGTCCAATAGAATTAGGACATGTGTTAGGGTAATATTAATATCATTATTACCCTTAATTGCCCTATTTACTTTTAACCGTGGTAAATAAAAGTAAAAAGTTACTATTCACCAAAAATTATTTTCATCTCATTGAACCACATTTTACTTACTGACATCAACCGTGTCTCTCGGATTTTTGAAATTCCATTCAGAGAAGCGGAAAAATTAAGTTTTATGAAAAAATCAGTTTTTTTAACTACCACTTAGTAGTTTCACTATTCATCAAAAAATGAAGGTTTTCAGAAAAATGCCAAAATTTCATCCTAAGCTATATTTCATATTCCGAATTCAAAAATGAAGTCTATTTTACCAAATTCATAACATAGAAGTTTCATTAATTAATTTTATAATTAAATCCCGCTGTTAAAACAAATAACGTGTTTTTAAGAAACAATATCTATCAAAAGATTGACACTTGTTTATGTCTGGTTTAAATGTGCAATTACATCCAATGACCAACATTGTATTAAATTGTAAAAATATATTCTAAATATACTTTAAAACTACTCCAATTAATAATTTATCACTATTAATTATTTCGATTAAAAAAGTTGTTTTTTAATTATAATTTAGTAATTTTCACTATTCATCAGAATATGAAAGTTATCCGAAATGTACCAAAATTTCACCTTAGGCTAAATTCGATACTACGAATCCAAAAATGAAGATCATTTTGAAAAATAAGATTTACAGAATTTTAAAAAGTGGTTATTACTATTCATACCGGCTAGTTTTAATAATATTTTCATAGCATATCGTTGTTTAGTGAAACTCGGTATTGCGTATTACACACGCTATCGAGGAAGGTCGCGATTGCGTGTAATGCAAGGCAAGTCAAGGATGCGTGTTGTGCAAGCTCCTTTTGGTGTAGCGTACAACACAAAACATTAAAAAGAATATTTTTTATAAAATCTTGGGCTGTTACAGGTTTTTTGTTATTTATTATTGTCAATGGTCAATATATCAACAACATAGTCTCCCTAAAATATGATTCATGGTCCTCATCACTTTTGACAATATATAGAATATGGGGAGGTATTCATGATGTATTGTTTAATTATATCTTTGGCTAGGTAAACTAGTTTTTTATTTTATAGACTTTCCATTGAAATATATAAGAACTAATGAGTGTATAGTGAAGATGTGAGATAATAATTTATCTCCCTCACACCATTGATGAATCCCACATTTGGTGAACTAATTAAATTTAGTTCCCTCTGTTTCATAAAAATATATATATGTTGATACATTATATATAGAACAATTTTTTAATTTATTCATGGATCTTGATTTTAACATTAATATTTTTAGGTCAACATATTTCATAATATGAGTATTGTTAATTTTCTAACTAAAATTATATTGGTTGGATATATTTTCAATATTTATTCATTTTATATTAAGAGTTATTTGAATGTATTTCAATGTATTTGGAGGGATCTGGTAATGTAGGGATAATTTTTAATTATAGAGTATGTATGTTTAAACCAAGGATCAAGTAAATGAACCATTCTTTAATCATAAATAATGATTTATAAATTTGAAAAAGTCATGGTTAGTGTTTAAGGATAATATATCTTTCCATAAACATAGTTCTGAGGAGATACATGTCGTAATACCACATTCCATGCTACAGTTGTTTTTAGAGTTTGAAAAAAATTAGGGTCATCCCTTGCAATACCATAGGAGAAAGGATCCTCTGTGAAGTATCACTAATATCAACTATAGTGAAATACAAGGTGGAAAAGGTGTAGAGAGCGTAGTTCATGTTATTTCTTGGTTGTAAGCAAGACCATAATGTCTGATGGAACCATGGATAAGAGCACCCTGTTGGGTGGAATAATAACTAGCTTGACATGGTAAGGCCTATAGGGGTTTTCCATTAGAATGTTAACAAATCCAAACTAATAAGGACCATTCAAACAGATACATAACCAATATAGTATTTAATAAAAGTGGGTTACATATCAATCCATCTCTCAACACTATATCATATAATGATTCAATTCCATAAAGTAGTAAATGAATACCACACCAAAACATATTCATTATGAAAATAGGGGTGAGTATTTGGTAGAGTGAAATGTTATATTTTTAAGATTCTATAGGTTTACACACTGTATTGAAAATAATGTATAATTGATAACATGGAGAAAAAATATTTCACACCATATAAAGATATTTCATTGTGGAGGATCTATTTTGAGCATTGGAAATATTTTCATCTTTATCAATTATATAATATATTTCACTATAATGATTTTTTCTATGTTGTATCTTTCATAGCTGTTGAAAAATCATCATGTTAAAACGATCTCATCCAATTTAAAAGGTTTATATTGCACTATGATATATTGATTCTTTTAAATTTAAACAAAGTTTATTATGAGGGTTTATCCTAGAAATTTGGTTCTTAGTTAAACATATTATACAATAAAATTTAAATTGAATGACGAAAATTTCAAGGAATATTATTCAGGAAAAGTATTGTAAGTATAATAATGAAAAAAGTTAATTTATGTTTTAATTAAAAATATGATATTAAAACTTTTCCAAGTGAAAGATAGTGTTTTTTTGTTTTAGTAAATTATCATACAAATACTAAAGAATATAGTAGGATTATATTGAATAATATATAGATATAAATATCATTGAATATATGGATTCGATAATGGAATTTTTTGAAGACTTATGTTATTTGAATATCACACTTTAAATAATATTGAATTGTTCTTGTTTATGATAAATATGGAAGTGAAGACTAAATAATAATTGAATAACACCAATAATGTTTTGTTTTTTATCTTTGATAAAATCTTGAAAGATCAACCTGTGAGTTGATTTCATCTTTTTATACCTCTTAAGAGTAGTTCTGTGAAGTGAAGAAGAATTTTTGAACCCTGGTGGAGTAGTGAGACCTTCCTAAAGTTACAGTAAAATACTAGTGAACTAGTGATTAATAGACATATAAACACATAATTGATATGTGCACCCTAGAATATACTTTTATAGGTTAACTAAGAAAAAATAGTGTGTTCATTTTAATTATATTTTCGCCTTTGATTAAGATTAAAAATAAAATTGATGTTTTCATTTATAATAAAAGGACAAGTAACAATTTAATTTAAAAAGAAAAATAAATTATGTAACCCTAATTCACGCCCTCCCAAAACCATCTTAGGCTATACAATGGGACAAGGTTACAATATTTACTATCATTGCCATTAGTTGTTTCATAAATCTATTAAAAGAACGATTCATTTAGGAAAAAAATTGTAATGAAAAGGTAGTGTCCTTATTTGATTGATGAAATAATAAAAAATGGAAGAACTAGATGAGATCTCATCAATGATCACTTGGTCTTGATATACATTTTACTACAATTCATGATATAAAAATAAGGGATCATGTGGTAAGGTCAATGAATAAATATAAAATATGGTTATTGAAATATAATGATAGGGATCATCATAACCTATCATGATCACTTTCAAATAAGATATATATAAATTTAATGGAATGATCTCTAGCCAAATGAATTTGGGGTAAACATTTAATTTCATTGAATGAGATACTAATGTGAAGGAGGAAAAGTCTTATGTCTTACAGAAAAGTTTTTATGGTCTAGAGATGAGTTTTAATGAAAACATAGATAGTTTATTAATCTATATCATTAATGTTCTCAATGTTATTAAATTTATTTGTCAATAAATAAAATATTTTTACATGTTGCAGAATATTATTAGAATATTTTTTCATATATAAAATCTAAATGTATCTTCTCCTGATAAAATGAATCGTTGTGAGTTATTTCCTGATTTATTTCATAGATAATGGGTTATTTATGAAATAATGGTCAATTTAGAAAGATATTTATAACATTAATCTAAAAATAGCATTCATAACTATAGATAAGAAGTAATTTCAAAAGGCTGAGTTTGAATATGATGTATTTGATGACTTCTTATCACTTATGGTAAGGAGGTTTAAAAGGGAAAATGATAATTTTAATGAAAGATACCTCTATCTTTTATATATTTTGGACATTTTGGAAGCATTATTATTATGTGTCCAAATAAATTTGATGAAGAGGGTATTGAGTATGAGTTCCCCCTAAAATAGAATAAGAAATTTAAATCCTGAATGAACTTCAATTCTAAAAATTCATGTGATAAGAAGTATGAAATGAAGGTTCTTGTTAGAATGGAAAAAGTGGATGTTGACTAAGATTGGTTGGAAGGAATTGAAAATGAGTTTATCATAGATGTAAAGGAAACTATGATTGATTGAGTGGAAAAATATAAAACTGAAAAAGCCGATGATAATTACCCAGAATGAGTTATAGACCATCATGTGGAGTTGGAAAGAGATCTTCAAGATCTTGATTTACATAGAAAAATGCATATGAGAATTGAAAGTATGAGGAATGAATTAATAATCAATGTTGTTGAACATGAATCCAAAGTATTTTATTATAATAATGTAGTGACACTGTATGAATATGTATTAGTAAAATATTTTGAATTAATTATTGAATATTAAAGAACAGAACAAGTTCATTGGTTCCCGTAATTTATTTTTCAAATATTTTTTCAATAATATTGATACTCCTAAAGAATAAATATTTTATTTGAAAAAAAATTAGTACTAGATTAAAAATATATGGATCCCAGAATAAGGATCATTTTTAAATGTTTTCAGATGATTTTTTTAAAGAGAGGAATGAAGGATATATAAGAACATTTAAAGAAATTATGAGTGATCAATGAAAAATATCATGGATAAAATTGGTATTTATTATAATGGTGATACATTAAAAATATTCATGAAATATGTAGAGAATAATAATTATGTATAAAGAAGAAAATTCTCAACTAATGAGAACATATCAACAACCAAATAATTATTCAATATTTAGAGAAATATGGTGAGTATACAAGAGAGGAAAGTTTCCATTAATGAAATATCTGTTCTATATTTTTATTGTCCACACTATGTCATGTTGTATAAAAGTTGAAATCTATCTAATAGAAGAATATATTTCAAGACAACAAAGGGTAACTGTAACATAATATTTATATCAAGGAATAAACTGTCTCTATGGTAACTATTTTAATTATTTAAACCATATAAAAATGTAGTTTATTGCAGGTATATAAGAGGAAGTTATTCTTATATATGATAATGTAAAATAAATCATGACATTATAATTTATTTTATTTTAATAATAGGTTTTATAATATTCAAAAAGGGAACTTTTGCATGATATCTTATACTAGAAATGATGGTAAGAGACCAAAAAGATTATTAACTCATTTGGGAATTTCTTAAAAGTAATAGAGAAATATTGAGAAGGTAAATTTGGAAAAAAATTTCATTTAAATAAATAAATAATATAATTATTTAGAATTGGGGTAGTGTGTTTCCTTCCCATAAGATAGATAATATGAAATTTTTAACTAATATTTATAGAAAATTTAATAGAATGGTTTGTCTGATAAATTAGGGAGAATTAAAGATTAAAGGATGTATATAAACTAAAATCACTGGTGATGAAATAAACAATTCCTATGTTCCATATATTGATGTACATTATTATAATTTATTAGTAATAAGTAAGCATAGTGACTTTTTAGGGTACACTTGGATAGACTGGATTTTACCTCAAAGAAAAATCTGGGTATTATTTGATAAAATTGTAGAGGTCTAATGGAAATCTATATCTTGTTGATATTAAGGAAAATAATTTTCTATTAATAATCTAATAAGATAAAAAAATTAAATCAAAGGACTGTCCAAATAAATTAAAAAAGAAGGGATAACTTATCAAAATTTCTAGTATAAGTGTATATTCATAACATAAATAAAGATTGAGAAAATGATTATGAATTGGGTATAAGTGGAAAAATAGTTCAATGTCTATATTTTCAAAATATAAATTGGGAATTTTGTTATTTAAATATAATCCAAAATGATATGTGTTAATAAATTTGTTAAGAAATAACAAATGGTTCAAGGTATTTCATCTAATTTGTTGATGATTATAAAAATATGGTTTGTGTTATGTTTTTATTTTTAAAATTAACTATTATGGATTGTATAAAAATGATTTTGAGAAAAGGAGAAAATCAAATGAAGATAATTATGAAAACTCTTAGAACAAACAATGGAATAGAGTGAAAATCCTACAAGGTTAAAAATTATATAAAAAAACATGTTATTAATAATGAATTTTCTTCATTAATAACACATTATAAAAATGGGGTTATATAAGAGAGAAATCACATGGTAAATAATATAGAAAAGGAATTTTGGATAGATAGTGGTATATCACATCACTGTTGGAAAGAAGTGGTTTAAGAGAATATTTATACTCAAAATAGAGTATTAATTAGTCTATTAGTATAAATGATGCCATAAAAAATTTGTAATGTAATTCAACCCTCTTTTAATCATTTTAGGGTATTTAAAATAAAGTGTTTCATCTAAAATAAATAATATTATCAAGGAAAATTTGGTGATGTATTAGACGAAATCATATTCATTAGATACTCAATAAAGTGTTAGGAAAAAAATGATTCAATAAGTGGATAAAAATTTATTGAGAGAATTAATGTAATATTTTTTGGAAATTCATCCAAAACAAATTCTAGAATTTTAGTTTCTATAGATTTATTTAAAGAAAGTGAAGAAAAAAATACAAAATTGGTATAACCCTAATTTTTTTAATTTGGTGACGATTATGAGAATGAATCTATAGAATAATATAGTAAAGATGTTATTAATCATGTGACTCATTAAATAAGTAAAAGGGATAAATTTTGTCTAATCAATATCATTGAAGATAAATCTTCTCTAACTCAAAATTAATGGATGAATAGAGTAGAAAAAATTTCTCTATAATATAATATTATACCCACATCATTCTAATGAGGGGTAAATGTGAAATCATTGATTAAATACATCAATTAATAATTAGATATAATTGATAAAAATAATCCTTGGTATTTTTTTAATAAAATAAAGAAACATAAAGCGATTGGTAAAAAATTGGTATGTAGTAACAAGATAGATAAAAATAAAAGTTAATTTAGAATAATGATCATTTTGTTTGTAATGGATATGCTCTGATTGAAGTTGTTGATGCTGAAGAAACATTCTCACCAGTGAAAAGAATGGATCCTATTAGATAGTTTCTAGAAATTTCAGTATGAATAATTTTTTTTTATATGGATATCCATAAAACATTTCGGAATAATGATCTGAATGAAGTGGTATATATCAGACAAATGGTTGGGTTTATTATTAGGAATGATGATTCAAAAGTATGAATGTTAAAAACCCTTCTATTGACTAAATAAATTACCTTATGTTTGGTATGTAAGGATAAAAAATTTCTTTAGGTTTATGGCATTCAAAAGAGATAGGGTTTATCACAACCTATATGTGAAAATTTATAAGGAGGATATGTTGATGGTATTGGGGTACATAGATAACCTCATATTTGATGGTATAAAACATACTTATATTGATAAATTCACAATATTAATGAGTTTTAAGTTTAAAATAGATATTATTAGGGAGTTAAAATATTTTATATGTTTTTATGTTTATCAAGATTAAGGTAATACATTCCTTTCATAGGTGATATGTGAAAATAATGTCATGATGAAATCCAAAATTGATAAGTGTAATCATTTTTAACTCTAATATAGGTTTGAAAAAAATGGATAAACATGAATATTGTGAGGGGGTCAACTAAAATAAATGTAGAAAAAGCATTAGTTTTTCACTCTTCCTTATTATAACCATGTCAAATATTTTCATTTTTATATGATTTGAAGTAAGGACTAAAAGTTTTTCTAAGAAGGAACTTCTTATTATGGGGAAAATAATAATAAGGTATATTTAATGACCTTTAATTTATGGTTTTTTGTTTAAATTTTTAATGAAAATGGATTTATTATAAAATTCATTTGATTATTGGGTTGGTGACATTCTAGATAAATAATCCCTAAGTAGAAGAGCTTTTTACATTGGTAATAATTATCTTGATTGTCTAAGAAAGAAACAAGATTTTATTTATTTATACACAATAGAGGAAAAATAAATTTAACTTACTAAATCAATTATGAAACATAACTAGAATAATAAATAATTTTAATACATCAATGAAGTTTTATAATGTCCAATGATGATTCAATGTGATAACAAAATTTCTATTGAGTTATCTAAAAATACATTTCAACACTATTACATGAAGCACACTGAGATCTTGTATCATTTTATAAAGTAGAAAGTTGATAACCGTATATTGAGGATATAATTCATTGGATCTCAAGATCAAGTGGATGATATTTACAAAAATAAATTTATGACTCATATATTCAATGTTCATAGGTTGAACCTTGTATTTCATCCAATTTCTTCAAACATAGAAGGTTTAAATTTCCCCACCTCATTTTATCTAATTCTATATCTATAATTTTATTTTTATTGTAGGGTTTTATATTTGTTTTTTTGTCAATGAAATAGGTAAATACACATTAAAGGGGGTTTTTTATATAAATAAGATTTTTCTAAAATTCTTAGACCACATTTTAATATTTAATACTTTACCTTGTTTCCTACATCAATTTTTGTCTAATTTATCCTTAGAGAAAATATTAAAGTCTATTTTCTTGGTTTCTAGAGGACTATAAATTTTAAGAACCCTTTTTATTTTATTGTTAATGTGGGTGTGAGAATCAAAGTATTCTCAAAATAATAGTGAGTACTTCCATAGTGAGTATTACAAAAAAAAAATTATTTTTGATAAAATTTAATGGGGGAGAATATTGGAAACAAAGGTTTTTGTTTATTTGATTAGTTATCATTATATATTTTTTCAATTAAATGCTTGTTAAAAGTAATATAAATTAAATTTAAGGATCTAGAAATTTTTGGAATAATATCGATTTCTATAAGAAGTTGGTTGAAACCAGGAAGTAAGGAAATAAACCACACTGTTACAGAAATTGTTGATTAAATTTTTTTTAAAATGAATGGAAAGTACGTTAGGTTCATATATCTTTGTATATATTAAGTTTTTAGGGGTTAAACATCGTAGTACAATTTATGATTCCATATTTGTTTTTTTAATTTTTAAAAACATGAGTTCCAAACCTTGAAATACCATAAGAGAAAGGCATTTTCATAAGGCATCCCCAAGATCCACAAGAATGCCAAGAACAGTGAAAAATGAGACAATAACACATCATGAGTTTTTATAAGGTTTTAAGAAGATCTGTGATATAGGATTTAACCATGTAAAGAATAATCAATTATATAATCATAATAACCCACCATCTATGTTAGGAATAAGGGACGTATTCAGGTGAATGGTAGTGTGTCCATACTAATAAAGGACTCATATCCAAGTTTTATTTTTAAAATGGTATATAGTTCAATTTTAAGGGGGCTACACTGCAATCCTGGTGACCATCCCATAGGGTACAAATATTCAACTTAATAATGAAATAAATCAAGACCACACCGAAACGTATTCCCAATGATGTGTTTAGTGAATATTTATTAGTGTGAAATATTGAGTTTTTCAAATATTTTAGGCTTCTATGCAATGGATGAAATCCTACACTATAAACTGAATAGATAAATTGTCTTTCATTCCACGAAAAGAGATTATATCATAGAGGGTCTCTTTTGGTCAGTTCCGCATTCAATAACATTTCCAATTATATAATATATTACAGCATATGGATTTACTCTAAACCTTATCCTTCATAGTCATTGAAAAATAGTTATGTCAACACTTTCTCACCACACCATGAAGGGGTATACTCCATCAATATATGTGATCTGTACTGAATTCAACAATCATTAATTATGTGGATTTATCTTGGATGATATGTGGTTATTTAAACATCATAAACAATAAAATTAAAATTTAATAGATGATTTTTTTTGTGAATATTAGTCAAGGATGTGCTTTCAAGTAGAATAAAGGTGGAAGTTAATAGATGTTTGAATTTAATTTTTCAAACTCAGACATTCTAATTCTAAAGAGAGTGTTATTTTTTAGATTTATAGTATCAAATATAAAAAAGAGAATAAAAGTGAATTATATTAAATATAATATATATTTTAAAAACATTTAACATCTATATTTGAGAATAAAAATTTGTGAAGACTAAATTTTGTTAATTATCAAGCTTGAAATAATATTTCATTGTGCTTATTTATGATAAGTCGAGAAGTGAATACTAGAGAATCATGGAAGAACAGATTTATTTTTTTTTTGTTTTTATCTTTGATATAAATCATATAATGTTGACCTAAAATTCAATTAAATCATATTATCCCTCTTGAGTGTTGGGTGAAAGAGAGGAAGTGGTTGTGGACATTTTTTTAGCAGTGATCTCTTCGTAAAGTTGTGACCACATACAATTGAAGTAGTAATCAATCCAAATATAAACACATAGTTTATATATTCTCCTCGAAGTAGAATTTAATAGGCAAAAAATGTGAAATCAATGTGTTCAATTTATTTATATTTTTCAATTTCATTGTGATTAAAAATTAGATTGAAATTATCTTCTCAAAAATGAATACATGAACAAATTTTATCTAAAGTGTAAAAGAAATTTAATCACCCTATTTCACCCCTCAAAGTACATAGTGAGACTGAAGTAAAATAGTTGGTGATTAAATTAAATTCGTATACTGGTTTAAAATGGTTATTCCTTAATTCACCCCCACCTCCCTTAATGTTTTTTATTGTAACTTGATCGACTTGGATCCAACTCGGTGCAACCAATAATTGGTATCAAATCTATGGTTAACAATAATTAATTTTGAATCTATATTATTCAAATTCTTGTATCTATAAATTATTAGTTCTTATTAGATAGAGTTTGATTTTTATATTTAGTTTTAAATAAGTGGTATACTATACTTGAATGTGATTATTCATCAAATTTTATTATGGATTTATTATTTTATGAACATGAATGTTCCATCATTTAATTGATTTATTTTTTATATTTGGAAACATAAATTTATTTAATGATTTATACATTTTGATGAAGTCTCATTATTTTTTATTCAATTTATTTTTAATAAAATATGAGTATTTTTTATGGATGAATAAAATCATATAGTTCTTATATTTTTTATTAATCCCAATATGGTGTTACAAGATTAAATGGGAGATAAAAATTATATATGAATTTTTTAATATGAATCATTCACATGGATAATAGAAATTGTAGAGAAGTTTTATGAGGAAGGTTTTATATCATGGTAAAAAGATTTATTTCATTGTCACATTCTAATAATATAAGAACATTGGGAAATATAAATGAAAAATTATGATGATAACAAATATTTTATATCAAATCATGAAAGGAATCATATAAAGATAAACTATATAAAGAAAATAAATTTTCATGAAATTTAAGTAAATAATTATATCATGAAAATTTTGAAACTAGATAATATATGAATACATAAATTAATTAGTTATGATGAATGTTAATGAAAAGAGATAGATAAATATTGAAGAATTAATTTTTTATGATATAATAAATTATAAATAAGAATGAAAAATAGATATTCATTCAAAAAGTGTTAATGATCAATTAATTGAAAGTGAGTGTTTCACTGGGTTGAATTCATAACTTGAAGGTTCACAGTCATATAGTAAAATTATAGATGAAATAGATTTATATTAAACTATATAAATTTAATATCATAATAATTGATAAAATTTATGTGTATGACTTCCAAGATTTTTATGAGGATAATCTATTAATAAAATAGTGTCTCACTAAAAAAATATTAAAATCGATATTGTTAAGGATAAGGTAAATTGTTTTGAAATGAGGACTAAAATATATCATGGGACTGAAGAATGATCAACTAGAAGTTGAATCCAAATGTATGAAGGAACTTGATAACAAAATGGGAGAAATGAAAAAACAAATGAATGATTCTAATGAATCTCATTTTGATGTAAATAAAATACGATAGGAATATAAAATCCAATCAATCAAGGATGAAAAATATTTTTAAAAAACAATTGAGTATTTCTAGGTTGTGTTTTTAAAAAAAGGTATATATAAATATTCCTGATGGATAGTATTATTACTGTATAACTAATTAAATTAATATTTATAATTTTTAGATAAAGTTAGATTGGTTTTATCTAGAATATAAAAAATATTATAATATTTTTTGAATATATTTTCGTTATTTCATATATTTTGGTGAAACGACTGATGTAAAAAAGGCGAAGAGATATGTCAACATTGGTCTACATTGTTTATCTATTTCTACACAATAGTAAAAAATTGTTTTTATAGATACATGATGGATGTTATATTTTATGTATAAAACCATCATTTTAGTGGTATAAGGTTACAAGATATATTTTTTTCTAAGAAAAGATATGTATATCTACCAAACAAGGGATATGAATTATGATGTAACATGATGTCATGATTATTGGACTTATTAATATCCAAGGAATGTTGGGTTAATAAAAACTATAAAAAGATTTATACCATAACTAAAAGTCATAATATCATAGTATATAGGATGTTATGATTTATTAATTTTTATATTCTATTATAGATTTTTCAAATATATATTTTTAAATTTGATAAAAAAATAAAATTATAGATAATATTTTCAATCAGTTCATAATTTTTGGAGGATCTAGGGTTAAAAAATATAATGTCATAATATATAACATCACACCATGATTTGGGCGATATCTGTAAATTCTTTATAATTTAAAATATAGTTATTTTCGAAGCTTTTAAATGAAATACTAAGATATAATGTGACCATATGGGAAAAATTTCAAGATTGATTAAGGGGTAATAACTTCTATCATGATCAAGGTGACTAAAATATGAAAAATAATCATATCCATTATTTATATCTCGTGGTGAAAAGAAAATGGGTATAGAGATAGTTCTATAAGAGAATAATGTGAATATATTCATAATGATATAGAGGGAATAATAGAATACATGAGAGAATCCACAAAAAGTGTAAGAGATTTTATCACTCAATGAAATATTTGATAAATAAATAAATTGGAATATATAAATCATCTCTATGATTAATATGGGGATATTTTCAACACTAAAATCATTTTAATATTTATTTTCGTCATTTTTAGGGAACTATTCATTTACTTTTTTGATAGTGGGTCTAAAATTTTGAAAGAGAGAAATGATCCTTCAAAGGGTAAGTGGTCGTAAAACAAGTGGGAGAATGAGTATACTATAAAATTATAAAAGGTAGTGTTCTTGGTATATTATAGTTAATTTCAAAATCTCCAATATTTACTCCTCGTATATATCATCATGTAGATAAACAAAATAAATTTTATTGTGACTTTATCTTTTAATTATTTTGTACTCAATGAGGAAGATGTAACAATTATTAAAAAATAAGAAATAATTTATTTTGGTGGAAATGATTTTAATTTGAATACCCTAACTTATGACTCCCCCCACATTTTATAATCCCTAGAGTAGCAAACAAATGGTATCAAAGATAATGTTTCTTTTTTAAATATATTTTTCATTATTTAGTGGATATGGAAGAAATCTTCAATCAAAAGTGAATTTGGATCTTAAATAAGGTTAAACCTTAATTATTGAAGAATCAAATAAAATAATATTTTTTATATATTGAAATAGTTATATGTATGTATTTTATGCATATCATTTATGTGAATATAAAAAATAGACTGCTTGTGTAAAGAGATCACAATAAATAAAATACTAAAACAAAATGACCCAGTCCTCTATGGGTGATTAATATAACATAATTTAGATAAGAATGATTTCATCTACATCCTAAAAGGAATATTGGGAGAAATTTATTAACATATATTATGGTGATTAAAATATAAAAGCAGTAAAACCATAAGTAATTTGGAAAAAATAAACAGATTTAAAAATATAAAAAACTGAATACATTGATTTATTAATTGATCATGTGAATATTCTTATGTATAACATGTATATAAATATATATATTCTTGAATATTTTACTAATGTAAAGCACATATGATGGTGTTTGAATCCTTACATTAATCTCATTGTTTCAATAATTAGGAATGAAATCACAAGATGGTTTATTTGGATGGATTTCAAACATCTTCATTATATATGAGATGATGATGAATGCCTATTACCCTATGGAAAAATAGGTTCAAATGGAAGTTTCATTCAAGGTCGTGAAGATGTTCACTAAATAGGTTGATTCTAAATAGAATTAATTTAATTAGATGATTTCATTTATTTCCTTGAACCAAAAAAGGGTGGAGTAAATTTTAATGTAATGAAACCAAACAAATGATTTTGACACCCAAAAGTATGCCACCTTACAAGAAATATTCTAATGAAATTATTTGATGATGAAGATGAGAATCTAATAAAATATACATAAATTATGTGAAAGTAAAGAGGAGTTATAAATATAGTTTCCATAAAATAAAAAAACATATATTTAAAATAATTCTATGGCATTGAGAATCCAAAAAAAAGGAAATTAAGGACTTAAAAGACCTAAATAAATAAATTCATGAGGTTTCAATGGAAAACAACAAAGTTGGAAAAAAATTTAAGGTGAATAAGGAAAAATTAAGGGTGTTGTGCAGTCGAAGTTTATTTGGATCATATAGATGAAAAGTATAATGAGAGAAATAAAATCTAAAGTTTTTGAATGAAAATATAAAATACAAAAAGTTAAATTACAAAAAAAATATTTCTAAACACAAACTAAAAAGGGAATAAGTGGTTCAAATAAAAAACTATTTAACTAATAGGATATAATTTACATGTTGTCTTTTTGAGAATCTAGAAGAAGAAATTATTGAAATTAGGTGAAATTTTTAAGATCAATAAAGGACTTTGACTCAAGGGATTACTTTGGGATATCGGATCACCTAAGAAATTAAAAAGGGTGAGGAGAGTCATAGTGATCAATTTAAGGGGTTTGAGGTTTATATTAAAAAATAATTATTTTATCATGACGGTTACATAGGATTTTGACTTTATACAAAATAAAAATATGTTTCATTTAATGATATGATATAATTTACCACTATATTAAAGAATATTTATTTATTTGAGACCTAAAAGATTATTGTATTTCCAATGATATAACAAAACAATATACATCAAAATAGGTGATTTTATTAGGTAAATATGTGATGCACACAAAATGTGTGTTACATAAAAAAAGGTATTTCAAAAAACAAGATTAGTTATTATAGATAACCAAAATTGAGTAATTTTAGTATTAATTCAATGGATACTATTTTTAATATGAATGTTATGGAAATAAATATATTTATTTCTCATCATGAAGGAAAATTAGTATAATAATAGAGATAGAAAGTGGTAAAATAAGGAGCTTAATAATTAATCATCTATATTAAAATTTCAAAATAATCATAAGAGGATTTATAATATAGAGAGGATCCATAATATTTGTAAGAAGATAATTATTATCAACCATGAATGGACATGAAAAAATAATTTGTGGATAAAAAATAATAGGGATGAGAAGGATACAGTAGCAGAGATTGATCTAAATGAATTTGATAGTGTTATAGTTTAAATTCTTAATAGTGGGTATACTTCCAACATGACGAGGAATGAGAGTTTTATAAAGTGCATAAAATATCAAAATTAATGAGTTAAGATATTTAAAAATGATAAGGTCTTGATTATATTTAACTCCTAGAAAGAAAAAAATTTGTGACAAGGATATGATACAGATAAATTTCTTAGTTTTGGATGGTTTTGATCACAATCTTGTTAGTGTTATACATTTATTTGAATTGGGATATTATATTTATTTTTCAAGGAGTTGTTTACTTTCTATGGAATGGATTGTGCAATATTAATTAAAGGAATAAAAATGGAAGATAATAACAACATTTTTAGTGGAGAATAACACTTCTGTTTTCTTACGAAGGAGGATGAAAGTAAATTATTTAACAAATATCTTGGTCAATTGAGCCAAAATTCCAAGAAAGGCTTGAGAAATAATGATGTTATAGGTGATATTCATTATCAAATATATGTTCAAACAAACATGAGTGATTTCTTCCAAAAATAATGAAAAATTATTAGAAATTCATACATGCTAAAGGAAAATAAATAATTAGGGTTTCTTGAATTAGTTCATGTAGATGTTTTTGTCCAATTACCCCAACATTAATAGATATTAGAAAGTATTATATAATCATTATAAATGAATATAGCTATATATAATGGTTAATAATGATTAGTCATAAATCAAATTATTAAATTTCATAACACCTTATCGATGGATAATCAAAATGATACTTGGGAAGAAAATTATAAATTTTGAACTAGTGTGGTAAGGAGTTTACCAATAATTATGTTGAATATTATCCTGCACATTATAGTATAATTCATAGTTTTAATAGTGATAACTTCTCAAAGGAATGGAGTTCTTGAGATAAGAAACTAAATGATAAATAATAATGCTAGAATAGTACCAATTGAAAAATATCTACTATATAAATTTTTGAATGAATAAATATTGACAACAATATATTTCACAAATTGAGATTTTTTGTGTCATGGTAAATAGAATACACCATATGAGATGTGGAATGGAAAAAATTAAACATTAAAATATTTTTTAATCATTATAAGTAAATATTGAATTCTAAATAATGATAATAGTATCAATAAGTTTGAATCTCAGAAAAAATAATATATTTGACATTACCCCATCTACAGGGCCCAACATGAAAAGATAGTAGGCCAAGTGTTCCACCCCATGACCACACCCAATATTTATAGGGATGGATAGTATCACCAAAAAGTAATAATCCACATGGTAATATTTACCCTATATCATCTTCTATTATAAATTCATCGATAATACAAAACAATAGCCAACAACACCATGTTTATATATAATGAACTGAACAGTATAACAATAAATACATGAGATAACAACTACCAAAAAAAAATTGAACACCAAATGGAAAACATATAATGGGATAATATCATTGAGAACAACATATGTGAAATGTGAAAAAATATTCCAATCTATGAGAACTCATGGGAAGATAAGATCAGTAGAAATCATTTATGTCATGAATTTCCATATGCTTCAATTCTCCTGCTCAAATTGATATACCATCTCTATATTAACCATAATAACCTTTAAAATATGAAATATATATACAAAAACAACATTTGTTGGAACAAATATTTTGTATGGGTGAGTATAAACATACCCAGTGGGATTCCTTGAAAATATAGAGTGAAGATAACATAATATTTCAGCTCAAAAACAATTCTCTGAGGGAAATGGGAAGGAAAATCCCAAAGGAATCCAATATAATCTAACTTTAATAAAACCATGGAAAAATGAATTATCACTAACTTCATATATCATATTTTTGAAGTATTGTATCTCATAGAGACTAATAATACTATATACACCAAATTATCATAAATATAAAGTTTAGGAACTCGTCTATAAGTCATATCCTGAAGAAGATCAAGTATGATTGACATATTATAAGATACACATGACACCTGAAAAAAACGTTATCCTAATAACCCAATCTTCATACCGTCCAAGACATGTCTTAGTAATCAGGTGAGGGATTGTACCTCATTGAAGCATTCATCTTAGATGTGGGGATATTAACCCCAATAGAAGACCTATACCTCATAATGTTGTGTAAAATTAGATGAGGGGTTACAATCATAAATATTAAATTCACTAAGTGTATAGAGGAACAATTCCCTATGGATAATATATCTCAAGAGGGGTTACCAATCTTGTTCCTACTTCTACTGTCTCACTCACTCCTCCCATCATCATCTATATGAGAAAATGAATTAATATTGTACAAAATTTCTTAGAAATAATCCTAACAATATGGAGAGATAATAACCATCATATTTTATGTGGAAGAAACTCAAAACGGGATATTCAAGTGTCTTTTTATAACACCATAATGAGATTATATGAAAAATAATTGAGATGGGTATAGTACACAATATGTTCTTCTTAGTACATTGTGTGTAGGCCTACGCAGTAACTTTACATAGGCCTCTAATTCTCATCTCATGAGGATTAAATCTATAAGGAATTTACAGTATGATACATAGTGTGTTGGACTATTAATTACTTCTAGGGATGTATTTATAGTATATATTGAGTCGTAATCCTATAGTTCATGATATGTACATCTGAGTACATGGTGTGTATTCTAGGACCAAAATGTTTTTGTGAGGTTAACACACATGATCTTTTCAAAGTGTTACATAATGTATGGGACCAAAAATCCATTGGGTTTTTATCCCAATAACATTGAGTCATTAAATCCTAGTATATATGACATGTACTTAACCCCACATAGTATATGGGAATAACTGGTTATTTTGTGTGTATAGTTGGTACACTCTCAGGTTACATGGCCTAGAATACATGGTGTGTGACCTAAAATCACACCCTATAGAGTAGTTATGATACATGGAATCCCAAGTAGGTCCCTATAAAAATATATACCATTTAGTTCATCTTACATGTCATGTACTATTTATAATCATATATAAACCCAAGCACTAGGGGGATATATATACATAATGTGTAACCTTGAGGACTATACAATATTTTTAAATTTTTATAAATCCATTCAATACTATCATCTGAATTCTACACCAATACAAGATTTGTTGCATCTAAATCTAGTCGTTCCTTTGATACTTTATGTATTTGACACCTTCAATGGTAACATACATGCCTCATCAGAACTTTATCATCACTATATGGTCATCTCATTTTCATTCTCCATTAAACCAATACTCAATCCTTAAAAAACTTCCTTCCTTAATGCCAACAATAAAACACCATTATAAGATAGTGTTATCCCTAGAATGGAACTCCATATCCTCATCCATACATAGTGATATTATCACATTGAGTTATGTTTCCCATTATCCATAAAAGAAAATATGAGAAATAATAATGGAAATTGGTTATTTGAGAAATTCTAGAAACCTAAATTGCAATTAAAATGTCTGGAAATGGGAGAATATGACATATGAAAAAAAAATTATTTGTAAAATAATGTATAATTAATCATTCTTCATTGATGATATTTTATTGAATGTTCCATTACATAAATAATAATGTTAGAAATGAATATTTGTAACCATTTAATAATGAATAAAATTATGATCACTATCAGAGGAACAAAAATGGGATTACTGATTGTAAATGATTCTCAACATTCCAATAAATTAAAACACATTATCATATATTAGATTTTATCTCACATAAATAAATTAATATTTATTTAAAAAAATCTAATGTTTATAAATACTAAAATAAATTTATTTGAAGGAATTCATACCAAAAAATTTCTAATGGCACTGTTAAATTTGATCATGAAAGGAAGTAATCAACCACATGATTAATTAGGCGAGAAAAAATATAAAATTTCTCCAACCTTATTGTCTAAATTTCATTCCTTTAACATTCAATCATAAAAGTATCCTGAATCTGCCATTTTTTTATTCATCATCATCACCAATAACGATAACCTAACACCAAGAAAATTATTTTCCTCTACTCCTCCTAGTATTATTATAGAAATATAAAACCCTATAGAAGTTATGAAGTTGGTATTTTATAAGA
This sequence comes from Viscum album, assembly GCA_963277665.1. Taxonomy (NCBI): domain Eukaryota; kingdom Viridiplantae; phylum Streptophyta; class Magnoliopsida; order Santalales; family Viscaceae; genus Viscum; species Viscum album. Next base: position 74,905,311 of record OY728156.1, read on the forward strand.
TAATATCCATGTCAATAGATATTTTTTATTAAAATACCTGAAACAGTCCGATAGAAGGCTTAAAAATAGATCACAAAACATACACATGAACTGGGGGAAACCCCCCACTCCTAAAAAACACAATTTCAAAATTGACATATATTATTATATATGGAAGATACCATGATTTCTTTCTATGAAATAAATATTTATTTATTTGATAAATATCAAATATTCTAAAAAATACACCAGTCAATGGAATCATATAGTATTTAACCCAAGGGTAAGTGCTACATTCTAAGATCAATGGAACTATTAAAAAATTAATGTCATTATTTAGTGTAAATTTAATATTTTACCCCTTTTTTAGGACCCAAGAGTATTTAACTAAAAAATGACCTATGTACTAATGAGATAAGACATAGGTCACTATATTCTCCCCACCATTAAACCATTTCATTCTGAATAAGGAATGAACCCGATCTACTAAACTGAGAATTACCTAAAACAATATCATATAAAAAACTACCCATATTTTCTCACATTAAATTTTCGTCTAATGGACCTATCTCAAAGAGAGCACAAGAAAATATAGTGGAAAACCATTACCATCAGTACCACTATCATTCCAATTACTAGTCAGAAAATCATTCTCGCTCACAATGCTCAACTAGTTCAAGCCCATTCTTTCAAAGAATCAATAAAGGTATAATATTTCACTGTGTTACTCGTACTAATATTTCATAAAAAATACCTTTTCAACCATAGGGTATATATTTATGTTGTAAAAAAATTTAACCATCCACACCAGCCACAAAAGATTTCATTAAAAAGGGTACCAAAAATAAAAGCATCACACTCACCACATTTAAAACGAATCCTAGAAGATACCAAAAGATAATTATTAATTCTCATTGAATCATATCACATGTTGATTCAACTAAATATTAAAAACTAAAGACCCATATCTTGTGAAAGACTTTTTATGACTCTCTTTAACTTCTAATTTCCATATAAAATTTCATGTGTTCTAATATCATCAGCACTAAATATTAGGGGTGTGCAGACCCGACCCAACCCGACCAACCCAACTCGACCTGATCGGGTCAGGTCAGGTTAAAAAAAATATACCATGGGTTGGGTTGGGTAGTATCATATCATGGTCGGGTTGGGTCGGGTCACGGGTTGGGAAAAAATTGACCCAACCCGACCCCACCAACCCGAATACTGTGAGTCGCCTCTTTAGACTTTGCCCTCTCCCTCCGGGGACTCGACCCAATTCCCTCACCCTTGCCCACACCACTGTCTTCCTCCTTACCTACACTTTCCATAGAGTCCAGCCATTGCCCACCATTACATGATAAATATTAGATTAATTGCGTAGATGAATGAATCTTCCACGAATTTTCTTAGACAAGAATAAAAAAAATTCAGAAGAATCAACACACATGAAATCAACCAAAAACGATGCCCAAATAACAGACAACAACATGAAGAAAAATGGATTTCATTCGATTTTGTTACGGTAACTAAAGAACAAGAAAAAAACCCAAAAAAAAGACAAGCTGATTTTATTGATTCGAAGATCCGATGGTGGAGGATTGAACAAGAAAATGACCATTCCACATCGCCCTCACCCCTGCCGGTCTACTGTCTCCACTGCACCGCATCAGCATCTACCCCCTCTTCTTTTTCCCCTGCCTCTATCTCTACCACGACTTTGTGCGGCCCCCGATCTATTGGTGTCAGGAAGTACCCCATCCATGTCACCCTGACCTCACCATCAACCTCCTCAAACCTTGAAAACTACCTGCAAATGTGAGCTGATCACATCAAACCGTTGAGTCGCCGACTCACATTTTTTTTGGTCGATTTGTTGTAGGGTGGTGGTTGTGGGAATTCCCTCGAATAGAGAAAAAGATAAAGCGGAAGAATACGTAACCCAATCAACCCAAAGGGTGGGATTCTAAAAAAATAAACAAATAATTTTCTTTTTGTCATAACCCAATCAACCCGTGGGTGGGATCATAAAAAAACAAAAAATGATTTTTTTTGTTGTAACCCGATCGACCCGACCCGACCCAACCCGATCTGAGATGGGTTGGGTCGGGTTGGGTCTGAGTTGAAAAACTTCTCCAACCCGACCCAACCCAACCCGACTTATCGTGCTTGGGTTGGGTCCAAAATATCCCTCAACCCGACACAACCCGACCCACGGACACCCCTATTAAATATAGAGGCATTAACAAAACCAAAACTATATAATTACTCTTTCATCAATGAAAAAAGAAAAACCAATCTTCTATCCCTGAACAAGATCACATCCCCCATTTAGATCACCTAGTTGGGTTTATGGATTCTCAACATGAACGAGATTAATGATAACATCAGGAATTAGCATAAACCTTCTAAACCACCATGTAACCAACTCTAAGCTCATCAGTGGTCCATTCAACCAAAATATGAAGTAGATGGATCTGTACTATTTAGATAACACTAAATTATTAGCTCCCACTCAAATAATACACCTTCCAAAAATACAAATGATCAAAATACTCCAGCCACTGACTAATTTTCCAAATCATATAGCTAGTGGTATTATGAAAGGTGATCACCAATCATGATTATGATATAACCACCAGATTTACAAACCCAACTAGGAAACTATAGTTCAATCCACTTACCAAAACCCTCAATATTATTATTAAGTAAATTATATTATCTCATCTTGTAACAAGATAACATACCCCCTAATTTTAATAAAATCTTTTTGGTTAATCACTTTCAAATACATCATCATGTATGATCCCACAACCAATGTTGCCTCATTGGACCTCCATTACTCACTAGGTTTTAGTGGGTCATTACAGACAATGAATAAATTCCACATATCTCAATTCTATTAGAACTATCCTCGATATTTCTAGATGCTCAAATATATACACCTTCTCTACATGAAATTATGGTTAAGGGAATCATCTACTAACCCACCATTGGGACACTCTAATCATTTAAGTCATCATGGATTCAAAATATACTTGATCCAATCACTACCCAATTTCCTTAAATGTAATTATTTAAGGGTATATCTATTGTATAAAGATCATATTCTTCTAAAGTCCACCACATTATTGGTTCTATCAAATTAATCAACAAAAAATCACAAAATTCCAAGGATGTTCTCTCTTTCATTTATAAGAAATTGGGGCAGTTTCAATAATGACTAGCCAAAAAAGTATTAATGAGTTAAATAATCATTGAAATGATGATTATTACTCCCAAAGACAGTACTAGGGATTCAATATATCCCAATATCTTCATAAACGCTACCCATGGAAGTTCATTACTATAATACAAAATAGTAATTCAAAGAGACATAAAATCGACCATCTAGAACCCCTTTGTTTGGACTCGGGGGTAAAAGTGGACACTTTGAGCCTTGTTAAAACCATCATTAAATAGGTATTTATACTACACCATCGAATCCCTAAACATATCCATGTTATCTTATAAATAAATAGAGATATAGATACATCCTCTGAAACATGTTTACATGGAATTCAATTTATTTATAATGGTAACCCAAAAATTTATTTCAAAAAACATTATCGAATTACTTAACCACTACAAGTATCTCCTCTACTATAGTTTCATTAGTGTGCTAAGCCAGAATTTCCAAATGGAGGTTATTCATCAATAATTCCCAAAATATAGGACTTATTAATAAATACATAACTTATAATGATTATAAACCATCCAACCACACCAAGGGTGATGCAACAATGTATCATCTTAATATGTTAGATTCTTAAAAAGATTATTACTCCATCTTAATAAAAATTCACACTTTCAACAAATGTGATAAAAAATGATCCTCGTCAATAGGAGTCTTTGGGAAAATAGATTCAGCTAGAAACTCTTCTTGAATCTCTAACCCTCAAATAATAACATAGAAAGGTATGAATGAAAAATAAAAAAACTAATGAGAAAAAGTGTTAATTAGGGAAAAAAATAAAAACTCAAATCCATGGATTAGATTCATCATATAATGACTAGAGACTTTGGATCCATTAAATTTATATTATCTTCAATAGCCTATATAACACGTAAGGTAGAACTAAAACTAAACTAAAATATATTTAGACCATTAAAACCTATCCATTTAATTAGTATATATCAATCAGAGTAACTATGTTATGAAATATATATATAAATATATAGAGTTATTTTATAAAAAAATTACTAAAATTATTTTTATGTTTTACGAATATACCTTTTTTGAGATGCACGTTTAATTAAATAAAAACAAGTATATTATTTTTAAATTATAATTTAATGGAAATATAACCTTTATTGATTAAATCTACCACTACTTATTTTTTATATGATGTTAAAAGAAAAACAATAATTATTTTTACAAAAGTAATTTTCTAATAAAAATAATTTCTCATTGAATTTTAATATTTTTTTTAAATTAAAAAAAACAATTCTAGAAGTTTAATTTAGGGAAATAAACTCCATTTTTTATTTATAATGTAAATATTAGTTTATGAATTATTATTATCATTTTTCTAAAATATGTATCTTATATGAATATTGAAAAATTCTAACATCACTAATATTGTCACTTATATTACATTATTACATGAAATTATTTGAATATCAGTTTAAAATAAAAAATATAACTTATAAAGTTAAATTTTTTCATTTAAAATATTTTTTTGACATATAAAACCCATGCTTAACATATTATAAAATGTATGTAATGTTTTAACAAAAACATTTGCCTATTAATTTTAATAAAATTATCACATGGCGTAACTAGGTTTTCAAATTAATTTAATGTTAACTAAATATTATTTTAATAATAATTTTCATTTTAATTTTAATGGAATCAATAACATTAGATAACATAAATCTTATACATAAAACACATCTATTTCTAAAATGGGTTTTTACACCTTAAATGTAATAATACTAAAATTAATTTCTATAACTCCTATAAATTTTATTTTAAAAATTATTTACATATTAAAATAATAATGTTAAAATTATTAAATAATTTACATTTAAATTTTTCCATTAAAATTTCTTTTCATGTTTGAAATTAGATTTATCATAGTAATGGTAAATTTTTGTAAAAGTGGTTTAACATTGTGAAGGTGATTAAAATATGTGAAAAACATATTTTTAATTAAATTTTAAAGGAAGGAACATCCTTATATATTTCCCCCAAACCATTTTTCTCAATTTCTTAGCCTTTTTCCATAATAATTGAGTGATATAATTGATATGTAATGACTTTTTACAATAGTTAACTTTTATTCACTTATAAAATGAGACCACCACCTTCTCATTTATCCAACCATTCCAATGCCTTTGATCGATCAAAACTCAAAACAATCACTCCTAATCACCCTACCCACACATTTTACACTTTGTGCTCACCAAAAGACCTATCTATGGTGTCAAAAAGGAGTTACCTAAGGTATAACCTTCAAGGGAATGGTAATACTCTCACCCCAACATTTCTAAGTTCTTTTCTTCTTCCACAACCCACAATCCCCAATATATGTGAAGTTATTATAACAATAGTTTGTTTCCTATGATGAAATTTAATAATACTAAGGTAATATTCATTATATACTTTCCTCTAAATCATTAATAAAAAGTAAAAAGTCGTCATGTGTGTCAGAAAATTACAGCCTTCATGAATGATGCGGTCAATTTTTCATCACCACCTTAAATGGTAGGTTAAAATTTTTATTTAATTAACTAATATGATATTTTTTATACCATTAATAATATTAAATAATAATATTTATTGTTATATATTTTTTATTTTTAAGAAATGGTTGTAATAACTTTAACCACCTTAAATGTACTTATCAAGGAACCTTTGTTAACTTCGATCTATTTTTATATAACCCATGAAACTAGATAAGTATTTACTTAATGGAATAATAAAAGACCTAAAACTCCACAATTTTTTTTGTTCATGATGTTATATTACAAAAAAAATTACCATGTTTAACAAACCGAAATTGTTATAATGAAATTAATTAAGCAACCTTGAGTAACCGAATTAAGAAAAAAATATGTTAACAATAAGTAAAAAAATTTAATATATATACCATATAAAATTAAATATAAATGAATAATTTTATCTGGTATATATATAATGAACCTAATTTAATTTAAAAAAAAATTTAATTTAATGTGAAGAATGATTTATGACAGAAAATAAGGGTTTCATCTCAAAATTTCCATCATCTACACATGTTTTCTTTTATGAACATATTTTATATTAAATAGTGTGTATACTAAATATTTTCGTTATAATAGTATGAAACTTATTTCTTCATGGTATTGTAACATCAACTACATTCTTTATCTCTTTCAAATAGTTTTTATTATAATGTTTCTTAATCCACGAGGGATCCTCTATTCCTTTTTCATAACCTTTAGGTCACATGTTCACTTTCATTTTCTAAATTATAATCTATATTATTAAAAATTATGACTTATATATTATACATTTTTTCTTTGAATATTTACCAAGTTTAAGATAGATTATTTTTTGGTGATAATATATAATTTATAATAATTCATAATTCCCTCTCTTATGTAAACCTTATTTTTAAAAGAACAACCATGTGTCTACAATCATGTTAAGTATCACCACATAAAAACATTTTAACTGTTATTTTTTTCTAATAAAATTATTTATTTTTTTAAACCCTTTTTAGTTTGATTATTTTTACAAAATAAAACATTTTTCCTTTTCCACTTTAAAATTTCCTTCAATAATTTTGAAAAGTATCACTTAAAAGGTCATTTTTATTCGTACTTATTTGGATTTTTTATGAATTATTATCTAACATTATTACCCTTGTTTATGAATTACACTTCCTTTTAATCAAAAAAATATTATGTAAAAGAATTTTATTCCACCATTTCCTTTTAATCTATATTATATAACCTTTGGTTATGCCTTAAGATAATATTGTGAAACCCACTTTAATCTCATGGATTTTGTCTTGATTATGATCTAATTATGGTTTATTTTTTATTTTGCGGAAAAAATATACTTTTTTATTTATGATTTATGTTTTTAAAATTTATGATTATTGGGATTTTTATATCCCCTAAATTAATTTTAAAATTTTATTGTCACATTAGATTCAATGTATGGTGCACATATGGTTACCTATGAACACTATGTATTGTGAATAGGAAGTTAGCCTAAAAATTCTATGTTATACTGGAGGATAGATGAATCGTACCATGATTATGTTAGAGGATATCATATATTATGTCTTTTTGTTGATTATCCTTAAAATATTCTTATGATATCATGCTTTATGATTTTTTTACATTGTTATGATTCCATCATCTTATTATTTAATTTTTTATGCCATGTTTTCATGATTAGTATTAGTCTCATTATGATATCATGTTATGCCTTTTAACACTCACATAATGCTTTATTTTTATGTATACTCCCTAACTGGTCTTTATATATCAACCTTTTGTTTGTGTATTTTCTCAACTGCATCCTATTTGGTTATAGAATATCTATGGGAGTTATGACCCCAATGTTGAGTTTTAAAAAAATATGTTGTTTTTATGTTTAATATTTTCTATTTATGTATCTAATCATACAAAGTCACCAGACCTATAGATCCTTATCTTGTGTTATTGGGAAAGTATGACATAAAACATGAACTAAAATATTTTTAAGGATTGTTTTGTTATGGTTTTTATCATATCATGGTCTAGTTATTTTTATATATTAGGATGATAGAAACTTATTGGAACCCCTAGGGAGAAGTCTAACGAATAATCCTATGTATACGAGAACATCCTATGATTTTGGTGAAGTATATATTATTTGATTTTCCTTTCAATTACATCCATTTTTGTACACTAGAATGTTTATTTAGGCACTATCATTGTTTTAACTATGGGTAATACCAAGGAAAGGGTGTGTTGGGTATTAACTCAATCATAACCGGGTATATGAAAAAATTCATAACTACACTCATGGATAGACACTCCCATTGGATATGTTTTAGTGAATCACACACTCTTTTTGAACTATTATAAAGTATTTATTTCTTATTTAAATTAAGTTATTATTTTAAGAAAATTATAGAACATAACTTACAGAAACCTAAGTATAACCAATATAGTTATTGGATTAACCAAGTATGAAACAATAGAAATGAAAGTACCATTGATTAAAATGAATGAAAAATAGTAGAATATATCTTTCAATTGTGCATTCATATTAATATAATCTGATTATTTTGGATATTTTCTGAATCATTTTTTCTTTATAATTTGTTTCAAACAAGATCAAAAGGATGAATTTGAGAAATATATGTCCATAATTCACTTTTCATTATAACTTAATAAGAGATAATACATAAAAGGTTGATAATCAAAGTATATTATTATTATGATATAAAATTATAGTTTCCCAATCTTACCTAACATTGTGATGTTTATTCTATAATAGAAATTAATCATTGTTATTTCCATTAGTGTGTGATACATATCAATGGTATTCTAGAATATTCTTAAATGTAATAAGTATTATGTGAATCATATAAGGATTTGTTCTTCTGTAGTGTTTCTTTGAAGGTGTGGAAACATATATTAAATGGTGTCTATAACCTTGAAAATATATTTTATTACAAGGTTATATTTTGAGGGAAAACTACTGAATAACACATGATGATGTATGGATAAATATTATGATTAATATATTATTGATTTTGAGGTAAAAAAGGGATGATTAATTATGTGAAAAATGAGTTAGAAATTATTGATAAACATGGAATTGATAATTGTAAAAATTGACCCATGATATTTTTGGTGAATTTTCACTCGTTTTTCATGATTATGATATATATTGACTTTTGAGTTACCCTATGAACTAGGGTTTAATACCATTTAAGGGTTAAAGATATAATTTTATGAAAATGGATGAATATCTAATTTCACTATGGTTTTATGATTTGGATACATAGGTAGTTTTAAGAATAGTATATATAGGATAACATATGATTATCATATAAACAATCAATGTTATTTGATGAAATATGAGTATATTGATCATGATTAAGATAGTGTGGTAGATGTCACATTGTAGGTTATATCTAAAATAATAAATATATTAAGAATAACATCTCTTACCTTCATCTGTGTGTAAAAATTTAAATTTTAAGGATTCGATTTCTTTAAGGGGTAGAATTTAATGACCCGATATTTTTGATCCCTTACATTGATATTATCATCAATAGATTTTTCCCCTAGAAAGACCAAACTAAAATGAGATTATGACATTTTTAGACCGTAAAAACCATGTTTTGGAATTTTTAGTAAATAATAAGAGTAACTAAATTATAAAATATATTTATATATAAAGTAGTTATTTTTTAAAAAAATTACTTAATTAATTATTATATAAAACAATATATATTTTTATGTATAGTAATATTTATTAAATAAAACTAATTACATTACTATTAAATGATGATTTTAATATAATATAAAATTAATTTATTATTTCAAGCTTTATTGGGGTTTTATATAAATTAGAAATAAGAACAACTAGTAATTTAAAAGAATTTATTTTCCTATAAAATAATTTTTCATTATATATTATGATTTTTTATAAGTTAATATAGAAATTTATAGAAATTTAATTATAAAAAATAAACTTCATTTTTATATTTGTAGTATAAATATTATTTTAAGATGTATTTTTTGAATTTTTTTTAAAAAGATTGTTTTTTAAGAAAATAGTGAAAAATTACTATTTTACTAATACTTTAACTTTTATGAAATTATGACACGAATTATTTTGAAACCCATTTTTCAATAAAATATATATCTTATAAATTTAAATTAATTTTTCATATATACTATCTTTATACAAAAAAACCCACACATAACATATTAGAAAATTTAGGTAATGTTTTAATGAAAATAGTATTTCGTCTCTTTCATTTCATAAAATTTTCACGTGGTGGAACTAGGATTTAATTTTAAATTAATTTTAATTAAAACTTTTTTTAATTATAATAAAAATATTAGTCTCAATATAATAAATTATATTCATAATTTTATCTTGATGATATATCTTATTCTCAAAATATAATTTTTTTTCTAAAATAGTTTTTAAGCATTATATCCGTAAATACTATTATTTATTTCTATAAATCATGAAAATTTTATTTAATAAAATTATTTATATATTTAAATTAATTATTTTAATATTATAAATAATTTCAATTTATGTTTGGATATTAAAACTAGTTTCCAAGGGTAAAAGTAGATTTACCATGGTAAAGGGAAATTCTTGTAAAAGTGGATTAACATGGCAGCAAAGGTTATAATTTTTTTAAAAAAGTGATATGTTGGATTTTAGAAAAATAAGATAAATTATCTATTTCCTTAAACCATTATTTGAATTTTTTTTATCCTTATTCTATTAAAAATGGAGTGATATTAATAAAAAATAATAATTTTTTTACAAAAGTTACCTTTTCTTCACTTATAAATGGAGACATTATTCTCCGAATATATCCAGACATTTCAAACAATTTTATTAACAAAATATCTTCCCTATTCTATCCTCAACATCCTCCCCATTCCTTTTAAGATTTATTCTCACCAAAAGACCATCCTAAGGAGACTTAAGAAGTTACCCAAGGGATAACTTCTAAGGGAAAGGTAATAAACTCGACCGATATTTTCAAAGATATTTTATTCTTATACACCCCTGAAGTACCCATTATCCGTGAAGGTATGATAAGAAAAACAATATTTTTATTATTGAGTGTTATTATACTAATAGTATATTTATTTTTTGACTTTCCTGTGAAACATTAATAAAAAGGAAAATGTTGTTATGTGTGTGTGTAGACTACCGCCTACATGAAGGACAAGTTAAATTTTACATCACATCCATAAATTTTAGGATAATTAATTTTATTTAATTAAATCATATGATATTTTTACACCATTAATATTCTGGTAGAATAATATTGGTATTTTATATGTATTTTTAACAATATATGGTCATAGTGACTTTAACAACCTTAAAGGGACGTTTCAAAGTACTTTTCATAAGTTAGAGATATTTTGGGATAACATTTGAAAATGTATAGTTATTGTCATAATGAAATAAAAAGTACCTAAAATTCACCAATTTTGGATATCGAGAAGTTATTTTACAACACCATTGACCATGTTCAACAAAACAAAAATGTTACAAAAAAATTAACTAAACAACCACGAGTAACTGATGTAACAAAAAAAATATTAAAAATAAGTACTAAAAGATAATATATGGAAATTATAAAATTAAATATAGATGAATAAGTATCTTGGTTATATATTTAAGGAACTTAATTTAATTATTCATGAATTTAGGTTCAAGTTAAATCTCTTTCGTACATGAGGTAATGGGTTCATCTCAAATATTCCTTATTTGAGACAAGTTTTATTTTATGCACATATTTTCATTTAACTGTTGTGTATACTGATAATTGGATTTATAACAGAAATATTTATCTTTATTCATGATATTTTAACTTCAAATCCATGTTTAATATCTTTCAATTTTTTTATTATAATTTTTTTAATCTATAAGGGATCATCAGAAACTTTTTCCATACCTTTGGGTTTCATGATCTATTTATTTTTATCCCTTATACTCTATATTATTCACATGTATGAATTCTGAATTTTTTATATATGTTCATTAAGTATATACCTACTTTAACTTAACTTTATTTTCGGAGGATAATTCACGTTTTATGTTCCTTCACAATTCCCCCTCTTAAGTAAACCTGAATTTTAATAGAAGATACCTTTGTATAAAATCATATCAAATATCACCCCCAATAAAATTATTTAACCATGAATGTTTTTATAAAAACCATTTTAATTTCATGAAAACCATTTTTAGATCAATTATTTTTTAAAAATAAAATATTTTTCTTTTTCTTCTTCATTGAATCCTTCTCTCATTTCACAAAACATTACTTAAAAGGTTATTTTAATTCTTAATTATTTCCAATGTTTTAAGAATTATTATCTAAAATGAATACCCATGTTTAAGACCTATTGTTTCTATTTTTTAAAAAATTAATATCCAAAATAATTTTTTATAATCCACTCCTTGCTATCTATATGATATAATCTTTAGTTATTCTTTAAGACAATATTTTAAAACATTCTTTATCCTCAAGGGTTTTATCATGCTTGTGATTTATGTATGGTTTATTTTTTATATTGTGGAAAATGTATTATTATAAATATTATTATTTTGTGTGTCCTATGTTGTATTTTTTGGGTCTCTTATATCTCTCCAATGCATTTTTTAATGTCAATTTCTCATGAGATTCCAAGTAAGTTGCATGAGCAGTTAGCCTAAGCATACTATGTATAGTACATGGGATAATAGCCTGATAACACTATATTGTGACGTTAGATTGTTTCATAATACCATGATTATAATGCATTTTAGTTTAAGTTATGTTGTATTGGTAGTTATGTTTTACATTTGTTTATGATTTCATGCTTTATAATGTTTCCACATGATTATGATTCCATGACCATATGATTTCATTTTCTATTTCCTTGTTTTCATGAATATGATTAGTATATTTATGATATCATGTTTTATATATTGAATCATGTGTTATTATTTATTTTCTTGTTTATTACCTTAATTGGATTTACATCTCACCCTTTTCCTTGTGTATTTTCCTCAGGAGATCATCTACAGTTTTAGAATATCTATGGGATTTTTGAGCACCATGTGGTGTTTTAAATAGAGATATTTTTTTTCCTATTTATGATGTTTTATTTATGTATCTAATATTCCAAATGCACTAGAACATTATTTCTATAAATTTTATTATTAGTAATTATTTTTATAAATCATGAATAAAATTGTGTTTACGGATTAGGTTGTTAAACATTTATTGTGAAAAAATATTGAAATTGTGGATATTATTATTCCGTGTCTATTACATATTATATAAATATGGTAATGAAGATGGTCCAAAGGGTCGCTCATCCTTAGTTACTCCTAAACCACCAACTCTTCTTCCAATAATACATATAAAAATGAAAATTTTCCAACAACTAGAATATGATTAATTTCAAATTTGGATTTAATGTGGAGTATATCCATAAAATTTCTAAGACATGTTTTAGGGAAACACTAAACTATTCAAAAAATAGGGTTCTCCACATATTGAAAAAGAATCAATTTATAATGACCATTTTATGTATCTGATATAGATTAGTCCATTCATAATAGAATAGTCCCAAGTCAAATATCACCTCAGAGTTCTTTCTTGAACTCGTGAGCTTAATGAAAATTTATTAATAATCATGATGAAGGAGTAACTAATTTATAATGCTTGATATATTCATGTTCAATGTCATTTTTTCCTAGAGATGTTATATATCCTTCAAAACTCATCCATCCTCAACATCATATAGTCAAACTTTTTAAAAGAAACTCAATTTCCAACCGTGGGAGTGTAATATCATCATGAATTTGGCTAAACATAAACCAATAAGTCATATAACCCTTAGAGTAAAATATGTAAAAAACATTACCTGGTTAGTGGGCATCTGAAATAGACAAAAAGCGTGATTACCAGTCTATAATACTTACATTATTCTGTTAGGATTATCCTTACCTAATAATCCATGAGAAATCTATCACTAGAAAACATACAATGAAATTAGACTATGGTTATTACTATCGAGATCATCGGGAGCGTCCATTGACTAAAACAAATTCTTCACTAAGTAAAACTGGTATAACAACTTCCCTCTACTCTCCGGGCGTAGATATATTCCAATTTAAAATTTGAATTGATAAATTACCACTCAACTAAACATTGGTGATGGCTTCAATCTTCAAAATAATCTCAGCATAACCCTGACTTTAATCTTGATCTTTCGGTCTATGGGTACCATCCTCTATTAGATGAGATGAATCCACAGTTACTAGAAAACTTTTAGGTTAGGTGACACCAAAAGGACATGTGAAAAAACAACTGAACATAGTATAAATCATTACTATGAAAAAATTACATATATTTATAGGTTAACTAATATATTATCAAAGTCTTATAGAAATGATACATCATTCAACATACCTATGATGTGTTATCTTATCTAATAACTGAACTCAATACCCCCTTAATATCAATACCCAAAATTCACAAACCAATACTCACAGGAAATATAACTTTGAAATATGTCTCAAATACTAAAACAACACTAATACCATTTTAAAATGACCTAACCCATGATGTCCCTACCTGTACTAGTGATAAACCTAATGTACCACCCTAAACCTACCTATAATAAAATAGTGGTAGGAGACTAGCACCAAGAAGGCATAATGATTATGGGAGGCCTTTTCTAACCAATTTCACTCATTTATTTATTCATTTTACCACATACTTTTTTAGATATATAATTGAGTTTTGATAAAAAAATTCTTATAATAGATAATTATTTTTTAATATTTATTAATTTTCAATTAAAACATTGATTTTTTAAATATTTTAATTAAATTGTTGGATTTGGTGATTAAATGATCAATATTATAAGATTTAATTTTTCTAATTATCTTAAAAACAACCATTTTTTATTATTTTTCAACGAAAAAATGGCTTTGATGTAATTTTGGTTATATTAAATTTATCATAAATAATTCTTTCATAAATTCCATATGTTTATTTTTTAAACATTTATTGTGGAATTAATTAAAAAATGAATTATTTAATTTCATAAAAAATTATTGTGTTAAATTTCTAAATTTTCATTTCAGATGAATTTTCTATGTTGATGGAGTTCATTTTAAATAAAATGGTCAACCAAAAAACTGAAACTACCACACCATGAATTTTTAAAATTATCAAACCTACCACATAAAGAAACAATAGTGACCACAACTTGGAAAATTGAAAAATGTAGAAACCTACATGAGAACAACTTTGAACTGACTAAAAGTTCAAAATCAACTTATTGTTACAAAAAAATGGAAAATTTACCTAATGAATACAAGTTCAAATTCAACCTACCATGACAAAAATTTGGAAAAGTGATGAAGTTATCATAAGAAAAAATTTCAAGTGATAAAA
The DNA here is from genome assembly GCA_963277665.1 of Viscum album. Classification (NCBI taxonomy): domain Eukaryota; kingdom Viridiplantae; phylum Streptophyta; class Magnoliopsida; order Santalales; family Viscaceae; genus Viscum; species Viscum album. Next base: position 74,920,484 of record OY728156.1, read on the forward strand.
ATTCCATTCCAACCTAGCATGTGATTTTTTTGGTAAAGTCACCAAGTGACTGCATGACCCATTTCTACTTACTAGAAGACTAGTGTTCCATCTATCCATAAGAGGGAAAAAATAGTAAAGGAACAAAGTGACCTCATGATGAAGGCCAAGTTACCACATAACTCTCTTTATCAATAATACATATAAAATTGGAAAATTTCCAAAGTGAAGGTATAAACAAATACCAACATACTAAAAGTGTAATTCACAACCTACTATAAGAATAACTTCAAGCTATAGAATGAGGTAGAAACAAACTGAACATGTGACTATGGATTAACCTAACCTGACCAAGGAAAACTGGTCACACATGTTATGACCTACAATGAAAACAATTTGATTTAATGATTATGTTAAAGTTAATATCGATAAATTCATGTTTTGTTATCATTTTTGGGGCTCTATGAAGTTCTCATTCGAGATGGGATTTATTTAAGATGGTAAACTAGATAGCTATGGTCAAAGATAAGAACCAATTTGATCATGAAACCAAATTAAAAAAGTTAAATTGAAGTTATATTCAAAATGGTCTTGTTTTATCAATATCCAATACTGTGTATGGACTTGATATGAATCATTACCATGATAAAGGTTATTGAATAATTGAATGTAAATGGTTAATCCTAGCCACTATTATATAAATATAGATCATTGTATGATCATGAGTTAAATTTACCTAATGCTGGAATCCAATAATGAATATTTTTTTCGGTGTATGATTCATGATCATGATTATATTTTAAAGTTGATGGGGCCACCAACCATCCCTTGTGTAATAGATGTTATCTAAATAGATAAAATTTACAAAGGAATATCGACATAATATTTTGAACCTAAGATTAATAATTTAGGACTTTTTTGAAATTATGGATGGGCATTAGCATGTGAATTTTACACCAATGAGTGTAATAATTTTTTTCATCATAATTATTCATTCCATTTGGATAAAAAGAATATCAAATGTATGTTTATAAAAATTTGAACAAGTACTACATGATAAGCCTCAGGGTTATAAACCAATACTTATAATGTCATTTAAAGGTTGTCAAGTCCAATTATAAAGTCTTCAAGCCCAGGACTAATCTTGTTTCACTTTGTCCTGATAACTCCATAAGAATAACTCAACCTCATGAGAATTTATATGCATTAAACTAGAAAATAAAATGAAAATATGATAAGAATCCTAATTTTTGAGAATTTAGAAATTTTATGTTTGGAAGAGGAACTAATGATTAAATCTACATTCCTAAATTGTTCATAACATTTCAATGTCAACATGGAATATTTTTTATTGGTATATATAAATTATTAATGATGATTGACAGTGAATTAGAAATATATCATGACAATAGATGGATGATCTTAGTGATTCCCCTAGTAAATCACAACCCTTGAACCTTCCACATGGTAACCATTAGGAAATGAGATTTTGGTCACTAATGAGCAAGTAAATTTTAATGGACTTACATTTGATTATGATGGATCAACGTGTTTCATTTTATTGGAGGATTAGGTACCATGAGTATTCATATGGAATCTAGGGAGATATTCTTTGAGTTGTGACTATGAGAGAGTGGTGGGGAATTGGTATTTCATTATATTGAATAGGACATACGGATGAGATAGCTAGAAGAAAAATAAAAAGAGTAATTTGAACTTTATTGGAAATTTGAACGATGTTGGATAATTATGGTTGATCAGAGTACATTGGGACTGAGAGTAAGAAATATAGCATTTGTGGGGCTTGGTAAGAGTTTTGGACAAGTTCTATCAGTCCCTTTTTCTTTATCTATCTAATATTACATTTTTAATGTATTTTTTGAACTATTTTAATGTTTTGAACATTGTCATTAGATAAAATACTTTAGGATAATGAGATAGTGTATGTAAAACTATTTTACTTTTTTTATGTGTGATTTCTAATTAGAAGATACCCTCATCTTCACTTTTTATGCAGTGACTTTCTGAGAACATCAGGAACCAATGAGAACTAGATGTTATTATATTGGTTTTATAACTACTTAGACATATGAAAATCCATTTGAAGAGATTTATTCTCATTGAGTGTAGCGCATTGGTATAAATGAAGAATTTTATCTTTACATAGGATTAATTTTACCATTATATGAAAGAGTGGATGATGTAGTTGAGGAACGGTATTATTCATTCACTCATAGATTGACCATTGAAAATAATATGCCACTCTATTTCATGTAAACTCCATTTTTTTATTATAGAACATAAATGAATGAAAATTTATCTAAAACCAACCAACTGAAGTACCTTACCACTTCTCTTGATTTTTGTATATTTCTTGTGATCTATGTTCTCTTTATTTATTTATTCTACAATATTGTTAATTTTTCATTTAATTCAACTCAATTGTCACATTTTTTTTATTTTCTATGTGTTTCATTTACTCTTCATTAATTTTTTATGTTATTTCTTAGTATAATGCACAAAATATAATTATTTCATAGTGGATAAACCCATATTAACCAATAAAATAGTTATTAATAAGTTTATACATAATTAATTTGGCTCAAACCTAGTCAAATACCTAGATCCTCAATAGTAATATAATAGATTTTGGAATCCTTTCTGGAGAGAGGATTTGATACCCAAAAACGTATAAATAAACATATCAATAAAATTTTTAAGAAAATATGACATCAAATAAATTATTAAAAATAAAATTTATAAAATTGGTATGAAATCCCAAAAAATCAAAATTGATCTAATAGTGATTGTATGATAGGTTTTCTGTTGGAAATTTAGAAATATTTATCCCTAAAATATATAAAAATCTTATTTATCCAAATAATAAAAGCAAAATGAAATATCCTATGTATAATTTTAATGATCATCAACCAAAAATTACAATCCACCTAAACTAGGAAATGTGCTGATAAAGAGTTTTATACATAGAAAATTTCAAGTGCTGACATTTTTTGTAAACCCAACCAACATTAGGAAGAACCCTAGGTATCATATTTATGAGATCAAACAATCTTACTTACCCATGTTTTCATCATTTTATGGAATTTATAATTATTATTCTATTTAATTTATTGGATATTCCTATATTTGATATAGTAGCTGCCACTGAGAGGGTCGAGTGAGGAGGAATTGAAGTTGTATGTTTTCGTAGTATTTCTAAATTAAAATGAAAAAAAAATTGTTCCAAAAAATATATGAATATATATATGACTCATGGGAATACGTTTCTAATTATTTTTTTTATAAATTTTTATCCTAATATAATTATAACTGAATAAGGCATAAAATCAATGGGTTAATTTTGGATGAGGTTGAACTGTTTCATGAGAATTTTGATAGATTTAGGGGGTTACTTAGATAATTTTTATATCAATAAATTACACTAAAATTTCTTATGGATTAGTTTTATAATAGTATCACACCATATCACAAAAAATTGTCTATTAAATCTTCTAGAGTGGTCTTTAGTGATAAAACTGTTGAGAAACACATAAAAAAATTTAACACATTGGCAAAAATTATCATCATAAGTGTTCGAGAAGAATAATAATTATTAGGAAGAAAAACAATTATAATCAGAAATATAATGTCCAGTATACTTTTTTTTAATTAAAATAATCATATTACTCTTAGGGATAATGTCACCACTATGAAATTTTCAATAATTCAAACTCATGATGCCCAAATATTGATATGCCTACACAAGATTCTGGAAAATATAATTATACAAGATATAGATCCAAAATGTAACCTAAGTATGATCTATTTGTTGAACACATATAATAATTCCTATAAGAACTATCTGAACATTCCTCAAATGGATTAGAGAGTTCATAAACCTACTACTCCCACTGGATTTCAACAAAATCCAAGAAAAAATTTCCAAACTCATCCTAAGACTCAGTCTTAAAATTCAAAAGAAAATATAGAGGGTATTTTTATTGGATGTTGAATAAAATGGATGATCTAGATTCAAAGAAAAAAATATTACATGGATTCTGAAAATAAGTTTTCAAAAATAAAATGAATAATTTATGATCCCAAATTCTAAAAATGGTTATAGAGTTTTGATTAAGATAGATGGAAGATACTTAACACCACTTTGACTAATCTTAGAGAAAATATAATAGATTTCACAACTAGGAGTGGTATTAAAACCCACTAGGATGCTATAAGTGATATTAAACAAGATCAAAATGATATTATGTATTACAATGAACAAAATATATAGAAACCCTAAAATATATAAAGATTTATAGTACCCCAAAGTTCACTATGAAACCTATTAACAAATATTTCCTTCGGTTATATGTTCAGATAGTTCTTATAAGCATGATTATATGTGTTCGGATAATTTTGAAACAAAAAAAATCCATTGGGTTATATGTTATGATTATCCTTACATTGTAATCTTATAGGCATGATTATATATGTTTAGAAAATAAAACATCACTTAAGAGAAATCAGGAAGAAAAACGTGAATTAATTCTGATAATTTTGAATAAACTTTCCACAAATATTTCCTTCCATTAAATAACTAAAAATAATAAACATAAAAAATAACTTCTCAAATTTTTGTAACTTTTTAACAAAATTCATATAACAATACCTTTCGTGGAATCCATAATTCAATTTATTTATTATCTTAAATACCTGATGAATCTTCTTTATAAAATAGAAAATTATAAATGTGTTTTCAAAAAAATAGTATCCTAGAGGAGTGTGGTGTTTTTTTATAGAATAAGATACCTCTGGTAATTATCCTGGAAACATTATCTTTCCACGTGCTCTAGGATAAAGTCATCATATGATTTTTTTTTATTTCATTTATGTGTTTATAAATTTGATTATCTTTCCCTTATTTCAACACATGATGTTAGAAGAACCAAAACCCCCCATAGATTCTATGTAGTTATATAATTAGTTCATTACTCACCCAATTTGGAGAGTTGAAGACATGTTATAAAGAGTAAAAAAGTTTTATTTTCATACTAATTTTCTCATACTAAACATAGAGTATGACCTGGAAGTACCAATTATTATGGGTAGGAATTTTTTAAACATATTAGGATAATTCATTAATGTCTCTAATTAAAATATCATTTTTAATTTTTTAGATAAAATTGAAGAGTTAATATCTTAAAAAATGGTAAGTAACCACCTTATAAAGAGAAATCTTTAATATTTGAGTTACTAGAATTTCTGGAATCAGTTTATGATGTTTAATAAGAATATAATAACCAATTCATGGTTTAATAAACCACTTTGGAAGATGAATATAAGTTTACTTAAATTTTGATAATGATAATGATAATAATCTGGATATTTTTTCATAGAAGGACAGTTATGTTACTTCTAATAAGATGAGTTTTTTAGTAGATCAATTTTTTTCATTGATATTAGATTTTTTTTTGTGAACCTTAGGATCCCTTTACAATATCAAATTAGGAATAAACATTTAATGAGTATTTGACATAATTCCTTAAACACATAAAATTTTTTCCCTTAGAAAATATATTAAAAACGATCTTAGATCATGAGTATATGAAGTAGTTTTATGGGGATAATTAATATTTTTTTTACATCTCCTTCTTTAATAAGAAACTTGAAGTTATTTTACCTACCTAGCCCAAGTGACTTCCTTTAATTATAAAAGTACTAGATTTGGATCTCAAACCCCTTTATACTCATTTGAAATACTATTTTCTATGTGAATGTTCTTCATTACATGTAATCATTAAATTCAAGTTATAAGAGGTCAAGAGGACAGTTTGTTGTCCATTTTGATGAAATTAAAAACACTCATTGGTTGTTACATAGATAATATCTAGTTAATATGTCCATATTATTGCATACATAAAATTAAAAAGGAGACTAACTATAAACCTCGAGTTTATGGATAGATAAGTTTAGATTCTAATATGAATGTGAGAGTTATAGATTATGTGATAATATTGATCGATGATGGAAATTTTCTTATAATATTATATAGCCTTGAGTGAGACATATTTAGGTAGTACCAAAAAATAGTGAATTTACTATTATAAAAATTTAAAAAATGATCAAATTAAAATATAGAAACAAAAACAATTTAGATTCTATATTGATTATAGGAAACTAAATACTTCCCCAAGGAAATACCATTTTCGTATTCCATTATTTGACCAAATGATTGATAGGTTGGCTAAAAAATATTTTTTTCCTTAATAGAAAATTTGGTTACAACGAAATTTAAATATATCTTAATGATCAGGTGAACTCCATATTCATATGTTCATTTGAGATATTTTTAGACAGGTGAATTCATTTTGGCATGTGTGGTGCTCTATCGACTTTTTAGAGATATATTACAAAAAATTTCTCTTTTATTTTAGAAATAATCATTGTGGTACACATGAATTACCTCTACATTGTTAAAAGTAACTATAAAGACTATCTAGAAAATCTATTAGCCATTTCTAGAGGTTTTAGGAAATGTATATTATTTTAATGTGGTAAACTGTCAATTCATAGTCAATAAATGAATTGTCTTAGGTCACAAAGTTTTCAAGAGGGGAATAGACGTTGAAAATTCTAAAATCGAAGTGATCCAAAAGTTACCCCTATATATAATTCCAAAGGAATTATGATATTTTTAGTCCATATCAATTTTTACTACATATTCATCAAAGCTATTTCCAAAATCACTATGTATTTTCTTTCAATTCTTTTCAAAGATACTCCTTTTATGTTTGACAAAAAAACATGCAGTCATTTTACCTTATCAAGGTGAAACTATCAAATTACATAGTTACTTTTAACATAAACCATAAATTTCATTTTTAGGTTATATGTGAAGAAATTTATATGGTTGTAGATTAATTTTATAGAAATATAAAGTGAATAAGTTTCATGTGATCTTCTATATAATTAAATAATTGGATAATTCCAAAAAAATTACATTTCTACTCAAAAGGTGTTGGATTAAGTCATATTTTCCTTTGAAAAATTTTGTCAGTATCTGATATGATCTATGGGTATCATTTTCACATACTATTCTTGTAAAATCCATAAAATATATAATTTATTTTTTAAATAAATTTTAAGAGTTTTATGGATTCTGTACATGTAACAGTGATACTAAAATAAACTGTGATATATGGTAAAATAGATGTTAAAATTATGAGTATCAATTGGATTAACCAATTTATGAAATATTTATAGAAATTATTTACTTAATGTAAACGTATTATTTAATTCATAATATATATGTGCTCAATTTTTATTAAAGGTATTTTATGTATCAAAAATATTTTTTCCTCAAAAATAGTTTTTATTGAAATTTGTGTGTGAATATTATATTTAATTTATAAAACATTAAGAAATTAAATTTAATAAAAATGATATCATTTTTGAATTCATAATATCAAAATTATCTTAGAAGGAAATTTTGTGATTTTTCTGAAATGATTGATTTTCCAAGGAATAAGAAAAAATAATGATATTTCTAATACTATCATTTATTTTAATTAAATAAACTAATTTTAAAGTCCAAATATATTTTGGATATAGTATTAAATATAAATATGATATATTTAATTTATAATAATATTATTAGTTCCATTTGAATTAGTAATATTCATTATTTTTATATAAGCTAATTTATATGCTTAAAAAGAATTTTTCTAAAAAAACTGTTTTCATTTAGATTTAAGAATTTGTATTAAAATATATTTCTTCCACTTCTATAAATTGATTATTAAAAAATTGATACCAAATTTTTAATCACGAGATATTAATTTGGTTAATAGTTTCCTTTTGTTTGTTTTCATTATAAATATTAATCATGGTAAATAGTTTCACCTCGCTGATGATAAAATGGGTAAATGAGGTTAAAACATGATAAAATGTATCAAATTCAACCCAAAACATTCCTTTATTTATTTATATGGAATAAATTCAACTATAAAATACCTAATTTTAATTTATGGAATTTTGAAACCATTTTCATTTTCTAATGGAAATAATATTATTTTAAGTGAAGAAAATTCTAAAATGTTACTCTCTTGACTTTAATATCTCTAAAAAAATCATTAGGATAAAATGGGAATAATTTTAGTTCAAAATTTTTCTTTGTAATAATATTTAATTTTTTTATCATGTTAATTTATTTATAATTTTTTGTGATGGAATAATTAACTTAAATTATTTACCAACATTGACATAGTATTTATTCAATTAATTGAAAAAAATGATTTTAAACATATTAAATGTAATAAAATTTGGGTGAATTATTATGTTTCATGAATTTTATAGATAGATATAACAATTTAGATATTTTCTTAATGGTTTATATTTAAATTTCATAGCTATCTTGACGAATTCAGAGTGAAATAAAATTAATAATGTCAAAAATTGTATTAACAATATTTTATGAAAAATAACATGTTATTAAATAATTTAAGAATAAAAAATATATTAAAATAGGAAAATTATAATTATAATTGGTTTATAATTTGATGAATTTTCTATTTGTGATCCAATTTTTAGCTTGTATGTAAAATAATCACCCATTAATATTAAAAAAAATTTTATTGTGGTTAATGTTGAAAATTGTTAATAAAAGGGATAAACAAAAAATATAGTTTAAAATTAAACCAAAACCTATAAATATTTTATTAGATGATGGTATATTAATAATATCATATATTTTGTTCAATTAATATATATATGGATTCTATATACATTAGAAATAAATTATTTATATTTTCTTAATTTTAAGTAATCTAGAGTGTGTCATTTCAACCAATACCTCTTTTCTTCAAACCTCCATGATCAATCTAGATCAATGAAAACCTGCCCAATTATCTTATAAAATAACATATACATGAATTAGAAGTTTTTTTATTCTTAAAATACTAATCAAAAGACTTTTAATAAAGGATATAAAGATGTCCTACCAAAGAATATGTAATCATCTTACCTAGACAATTTTAATTAATTTATTCTTTTTTCATCTCATAAATATATTGTATTATTCATAAAATAGTAAATTATTTATCCTAAATATAATATTATTTTATTATCATTTTGGAACCACCAATTTATACCCTCTATTCCATCAAATGAGAAGTGAAATTATCACTAGTGTGTGTGTGTGGACCACCACCTCCACATAACTATATAATTAATTTTTCATAACCATATTTAAAGGTAGATTATTATGATGGCCTCAATGTTTATATGTGATATTTATGATCTAAATTCCTAACCTAGATGCCACTAAATGTAGCCTCAAGATGATGGATCACATGCCTCAAGTGCACCTTCCCAAGCATTAGAGACTTTTAACTAGCAGCGGGGGCCTAGGGTGTGTTTGTGGGAAGACTCTGCCCTATTATTTGAGTGAAACACAATGGTTTAAATAAATCAGTCAATATTGGAAGAATTAAATCAACCAAACAGAAGATAAAAAACCAAGATAAAATTATATAAAAAATTACAAAATTAATCTCGTATACAAAATGATTATTCATTTTATGTTACTACAAAGTAGGATAATGTGTTTACAAGAATCCAATACAATATATTTATCAAAATACCAAAAACACCAAATATAAATTTACCAGCTAGAATCAAGAACCTGTCATGTTCCTGTTCTCCCACACACCTTATAAATAAGTAAATCAAGCATCGTATAGTGGTTTCTTTCCTTGGTCCTTACCTACATCCATATAGTTTATCTGGGTACCCAATGACGACCCAAAGATGGTGTGAGATAACACTCAGTATGCCACCAACAATGGTGTCTATAAAAAATCTATTCTATGTATAACAAGTTATGTAGTGTGCAATATATAAAATAGGTATATCATTATTGAACGTAAGGTTCTCCAGGAATATATGGTATTTTCTATCTAAACAAGTCTCCCTACAAACAATACTCAATCTCCAATAAACAAGGGTAGTTGTAAAGCAATATAAATAAGTGAAATATTTTTTCAATCTTAAAATTGTAAATTAATACCCATATTGATTATAATAGTAAAGCATAGAAAAAATACACAACAAATAATTCATGTAATAAAGTGTAAAAAAACTACCATGGCCACATGATACAATACATTATAAAATAACCATCAAAACCATGTACTATAATCAAGAGTTTATCACATCCACAATGTACATTATATGTAGTTAAAATTTTCAGACGACAAAAGTCCGGATCCAAGCTATAGAGGGATAAGGCATCAACATTGAGTCCAAGGAGAATCGTTATGGAATATCAGTAAATACATGGGTGTGGTCCAAGGAGTATGTCAATAAAACTTGTCAAATACGAGACTAAGTAAGCTGGATCCAAGGGATATAAAGGCACCTGGAATCCTACAAAATCATGATCTTAAGAGTCAATAGGTCTAAATAATCTGCTACCATAAACAAGATCCATGGGAAAAACATATGTGGAATCCTATGGAATCAGTATCCAAGGTATATTAAATGAGTAATCCACTACCATAACAACTCATCATCTCATTCACACTACATTTCATATTTATAAAAATTATGTGAATTTATCTAACTCATATAACAATTTCTATTCAAACAATTAAACCTTTCATATCATGTCAACACATGGAAAAGAGGCATCAAATATCTCTTAACATCTCAATTCAATTAAATACATAGTTTAAAGGCTAACTCTAGTAAGGAAAGCTCTCGCAAACCCACTAGGTGGTATAAAATTGGGTAAAAAGATAATTTCACACTCCATGGGTGGCCTAGGTTGAGGCTTAATGACCTCCAATCATAAAATGGTACTCAAGAGGTAACCTAGATGGTTCCAATTCATTTAATCAAAACATTCAAATTCATTTTAGGGGAAAATCTAGAAATTATGGCACGCAGAACAACAAAATCTAGCTATATAAAACACCAAAGGATGAGTTAAAGGCACATACCACCTACAGTATGTCTATTCAAGAACACTCATCTAATAATGATCACTGATTCAATATATATCAAAAGAAAAATGAATAATACATGAAGAACTTGAAAATAGGTCATATTATCTTCCACCTAAATAATATTGTCAATCCCATGAAAAATGAGGAAAGGAACTAGAGGATCGAAGAACATACTGGTGTGGATATAGTGAGATGATCGTTACATTAATTAGAGTTTGTATTTAATGTTTATGGAAATAAAATCTCAAGGATTCAGTGGATATCTCAAAGGAGAAGAAAATACACTACTACAGGATCATGTCATTGTAGCATTCACTTCCTTATTTAAGGGTTCCTTGGCGTGTTGTTATATTCTAACCATGGACTTTAGACTTCTTTACCAAATTCCCCTAATAAAGAGGCCTAGATGTTCACACACTAAGTGTATCCAGAATCCTAGTTAAATAATATTATATATTTTATTATTTAATAGGTTAAATAAATTTTATTCTTGTATGTGTTTTAGTAATTATTCATGTAAGATTGATCACATATAAATATTTATTTATTTATTTACTAAAAGTACATTTATTTATTTGTTGGAGTCTAATGTAGTGATAATTATTTAATACATAAAAATAAATTATTCAAGGTCCTATGAATATTGTGGAGGAATAACAGAACGAGATTAATGGTCCAATGAGAAATAAAAATATTTAGTACTATTTTATTAAAAAATATTTATTTATAATTCACATGTTAGATACATATTGAGAAATAATAATTTTAGTATTATTATATTAAATGGATATTTGATAGGATTAAATAAATAATTGAGGCCATTGTTTTAGTTATTTTATTTTAACCCAATCAATATAAATACCTAGTTATGTTGTTTTCTCAAGAGATAATTTTATTTTCTTGGTCTTGAAAAACAATCTTGTAGAATCCTCTCAAGCCACGAAAGTTCTCTTCTCCAATAACACTCCCCCGAATGGTGAGAAATCCTCCTCCATAGGATCAAGAAGGACACATTGGAAGTGATTCTCAATGAGATCATGGTGAACAACCCAAGCATAAGGATCCTTTACGATAGGATTGCGAGTCTCCGTTAGCAACATCTAGATATTCCTGGAACACATGTGGACTGCCGCTAATAGGTATATACAGTTGATTTCTAAAACCTAATGACGGTTCACCACAAATCTATGACCAGATTCATTAATGATGAAGGAATTCATTAGAGTCAATTATTATTTAATTAAATTGATTATGAATAATGTGTAATGATCCTCTCTCTCTTTGTTTCTATCATGATTAATGTCTTCAATCATTGATTCAATTCCATTGATCAAGGAAATTTAAAATTGTATAGATCTTGGATTGATCATCGAACATGAAGAGGTAGCGTTGGGCATCACCCATCGTACATTTCTATATTTCCTAGATACTAAAAGTGGTATCAAAGGGATCACATAATTATTTATAATTATTTAAGGATCATTGGTGATTTATGCATTTTTTAATTTTTTTTCAATTTTTATTTAATCATTATGAATTTTGAAATATTATTTTTCCTCCTTTGTTTCTCATAGATATAATTGAGATGATTAATTATATGAATAAAATAAAATTGAGGAACTCAAACTTTGGTTACAAGAATTTTTTTCAGACAACACCAGCCTATACACTAAGTAACCGGAGTTACATTCCATGTAAAAACATTCAATGCATCGGGATTTCATTAGAAAATAAATTTGAGACTATTCATTGATTATTTAATTAATTATTCCATTTAATGCACCGTGTATTGACCAGAATTAAATAGTACATGGTCATTCAGACTACATTATATGTACCCAACTAACATGGTGTGCGTTAAATTTTGCTTAGAGATGAGTTGTGTATTCCATACAAGACCAACCTTACTGGTGACTGGATAATAAGAAGTCAACATAGTGTGTGGACTATTAGACGTGTTGTGTACTTCAAATTTTTGAGTTATTTTTTACACACCAATTTTCTTGGTTTTTACCTTGGATGGATGGTGAAAGTTTTACATGCCATGTTGATTAGATATATATATCATGTATTTATACCAAGTTTCACAGATTTAATTTTTTTTTGTTTTACAGTGTAAAACTCGATACATATACTTGTGTGTGATCATAAAAATAGAAAATTCCATTTGATTGGTTTTAATATAGATAAATATTTATGTTTTTCATTAATATTTACATAATGTTCATACATACATGTCTTTTATGAGACGTTTTACAAGGTGTAAATCTACGTTCATTGAAGAATAACACATGACTAAAAATTCATGTAATTCTCATAACAATTTGTAAAGTACATGTTGTGAAAGTACGTGATAATCCATGTATACAATATGTTACAAGATAAAAAATAGTATATGATTATAACACATATTGGGCAGAATCAGATGGGTATGCACCGTTTTGACTCCAAGGTACATTTATGTACAAAGTTAATTTAAAATGAATTTATTTAATTTGTTTAAAATTATAATGGATGAGAATCTCAAGGAAATTCAGATAAAAATGAAGATAAAATTATTAATTAATTGATGATACTAATTAACTGATTCAAGTGTGATTTATCTTAAATAAGAGTTATTAATAATTGAGTTCTAGTTTCTTTAAATTTGTAATTAGTTTCACGCAAGTGGATGATCAGGGGTTGAGAGAAATTTTTTTTTTGATTGGTTTCATTTAATTTAAAATTAAATTAAATCATTGGAATTTGTGCCTTTTGTCTTTTCATTATGTACGGCATGGGTTCCCATGGATTCATTTATGTAAACCACTTTCCCCCTCACCTGCTTGTGAATAAAAGGCATATGTAATGGAATGATCTCCCATGCTAGGGGAGTCAGTTAAAGTTCAAGGATAAGAATAAACAAATCCAAAAATCTACATAGGTGGACATGTGAAAAGATGAAACAGGAACCCTATTTGGTTCAAGGTGTTTTCTCCTTAGGTCAATGGTTGGTTTATCATCCACTAGATAAACTAACCACTAGTAAGAGCATGTGGTCAGACTGCTTCATTATTTTATTTTATTTTCATTTGCACATTTTTTTTATTATGGATTTTTTGTCATGATAACATAATTAATGAACTAACAAGCATTATAGATTGAACTAAAATAAACCAGATTATGCATAAATGTTATCTAAGATATGGTTAATCGCACAATTAATCCCACTTAATATTAACAAAAATGTTATTAATTTAATAATTGAATATTTACACATAAAATGATAAAATACATCAATAAAATATTCAGTCAATATAGCCATCTATTATTTTAGTTAGAATCAAACCATATTTCAAGTTCTTGACCAGACAAAGTTTGGGTGATTTTAATTATCACGGAATTATAACAAGTGGTTTTGGGTTGACTTAACTTGGTTTACATTAATGTTTGACTACCAAATATGGACATGGTGTAATAGATAGGAAAAGGTTGAGGAAATATAATAATGTGATTCAGCATTGGGGAGCCCAATAAATGGGTCAAGGTAGTGTGAGTTAATGCATTTGGAATTTGGAATGCCTACCTAAAACCATTAAAGTTTCTTGACCAAAAAAAGTTGAGGTGATGAAAAGTGGAATATAGATCTTTTTTGATTGAATTTTTAAGCAACATGATATTCTAAAACCAATGGTGAGGTCTATTGGGTTTCATTAAATTAGTTGGAGATTAATAAATATAGTATTTATTTATTTAATTGTCTTTATTTTATTAGATAAATTACTAAAATTCAACATATCTTATTTTATAGAAACTACGATAAAATGAAATCAACCATATCATTGTGATCCAAACATGAGAAAGAAAACCATTTCACAAGAATAAATTTTCTCGACTATCAAAGGTGCCTATATTTATCTTTTTCCATGAAAGGAAATTGTATGTGATGGAAAAACCTTTAACAGTTTCATGTAGAAATTAGGCAGGTAATGAAGAGAAATCTCTCTATGAGAAACATATTAATGATGCTACATATCCTCATTTCTTTGTGATATCATCCATGTATAATGATATTTTTACGTAACATGTGGATATGGATGCCTATATTTTGATATCTCACCTTCAGGATCTCTATCAAGAGATGGTTAGACAAGAGAGGTATGAGATCTCCAATGATTTTTTAACAACTAATTTTAGAGATTCTATTATAGATATGTTTCAAGTACTCAATATTATCAGTTAAATTGAATTTCTGGATATATTAGGTATTTAATTCCCATATAAATTGCATACAGATCTCATACTTTCATCACATCCCAAGACCTTCTCCAAATTTATTGTGTGTTTTAATATGATGAATAATTAGAAGAGTATTTTGTAACTTCTAACCTTGATTCTCCAAGTAGTTAAGGCCATGGGGAATGAGAGCCTTTTGGTTTTTATGGTGGAAAATAAATGTAAGAACAAATAAAATTGGCCCAAGACTTATAAATAGTCTAAATCTCCTGAGCATTATCCTTACATGAAGAAGAAGAAGAAGATAGAGAGGCAAGGCAAGGAATCAGAATCAGTAGGTTTTGCACGTGGAAATCTAGGCCACTGGATGAAGAACTACACCTAGAAGAAATATGAAGCTAAATGTGTGTCCATTATAGATTTCAATATTTCCATTTCTATTTATTGTGTATTATATATAGCTTATGGTTCACACATCTATATCCAAATATAGGAACCATGTGTAATCTAGAATATTTCTAGAGGGGAGGTGGATCTATGAGCTTCCAATTGTGTGAGGTTGACTTATATGGCCTTAAGTGACTACCACCTTTCATAGCCAACATGAATGATTTTGGATTCAAGATATTGTTATTATATACTTACAGTTACAAAGAACATAATTTCTATATCATGTTTAGATACATATGGGTCTATTTTCAAATTTGTAAATAAAAGTTTAATCTTTTATAAGTATAATATTTTTTATGGTATGGCTCAATTAAATAATGGTATTTATGTATAAAATTAAAAAAAACAACTATAGGAAATTCATAAAAATTCATGTTAATGTGACTCGAATAACACGAGGATGTAGAATCGTCATCTAGGTCATGTAAATGAGAAGTGTTTGAAAAAGCTCTATCAAGATGGATATTTAGACTCTTCTTAGCTAATACCACTTGATAGATTTCATGCTTGTATACAAGAAAAAATGACCGAATCGGCACTCAATGGGCATGGTGAAAGGGACATAGAACATCTAGGATTGGTACAAACAAATTTTTGTGGCTCATTTCTAGTTGAATATAGTGGGGGTTATTCATACTTACTAACATTTATTGATTACTTGAGTAGATATGGCTATATCTACATAATGAGGTATAAGTCTGAGTCCTTGGAGAAATTCAATGAATTCATTAATTACGTAGAGAATTAGTTTGGTAAGATGATAAAGAAGCTTGATCATATAGATGTGGTGAATGTATTAACCAAGAGTTCATTAAATTTTTATTGGGGTTTGGTATTCTATATCAACTCAATCCACCTTATAGGCCATATTGGAATGGAGTTAGTTAAAGGTGGAACTATACCTTGTTGGAAATGGTATGGTCAATGATGAGTTATGAAGATCTTCAATTATCCTTTTGGGGATATGAATTACAAATTACAGAATACACATTAAATTGAGTACCAACTAAAGTATAAAATAGAATTCCCTTAGATCTATAGAGTATAAAGAAACCCATTTTATCGTATACACATATATGGGGTTATGAGACTATTTATAAAGGCTTCTTAAGAAACAAACTAACACCCTAGGGTACGAGATATGTCTTTAATTGGGTTTCCCAAAGAAAAAAAGGAATACTACCTATAAAACCCCTTAAATAAGAAAGTGAATGTCACCAGACAATTCGTATTTCTTGAGAGGGAGTATATCCTCAAAAAGGATAGTGGGAGAAATATTGACTTTGTAAATTTTGATGCTCAAGATACACAAAAGTTGGTTCATGAACAAAATCCATATGTCCCCATGGAAAAATTAGATCCTAAAACACAAGTACTATGTAGAAGTGTTAGAAGGGTTAGAGAACTAGAGAGATATGGTTTCCTAATCACCGAGGATGGGGACTCATTATTGATTGAAATTATGAACCTATATCCTACAAGGAGGTAGTAGAGAGCTCAGAATCTACTAAATGGATAGAATTTATAAATTATGAGATGAAATCCATGTATTAGAACTAATTTTGGGTTCTATTTGATGTGATATTGGATGTAAATCCTATCAGTTTCAAATGGGTATTCAATTGGAAACTGGACATAAAGGGTAATGTAAGTACCTATAAAGAATGGATAGTGGATAAAGCATTGAAAAAACATCAATGAATTGACTATGATGAAAGCTTTTCACCAGTTTCAATGTTAAAATCCATCAAAATCATACTTTTATAACAACTTACCATGACTATGATATTTTGAAGATGGGTGTCAAAACTGCATTCATTAATGGGAACATTCAAGAATATGTATATATGACACAACTAGAAGGGTTTTTTACTCCACGTGATGCCAAAAAGGTTTTCAAGTTGTATATATCTATTGAGGGATTTAAGTAAGCATCTAATTCATGGAAAATTTGATTCGATGAATTCATAAAAGAATTTAGTTTCATTAAGAATGAATGTGAGTCTTGTTTTTATAATTGGTTTATTGGGAATTAAATCATTATACTATTATTATATGTTGATGACATATTACTTATTTAAAATGACATACCAGTCTTACAATCTATTAAGGACTGGTTAAACAAGTGTTTCTTTCTGAAGGACTTAGGTGAAGCATCCTATATTCTATGGATCAAGATCATTCATGATAGATCCAAGAGGCTACTTAGAATAATTCAAATTAAAAAATTTCACCAGATACTAAAGTGATTTATTATGGAACAATCAAACAGGGTATTGGTTCATGTGTAATAGGGTTTAAATCTTTCTAAGAAAATGTTTCCATAGACACGCAATGAGAAAGAGAGAATGAGTAAGATCCCATACACTTTGGATATAAGATCAATGATGTATGCCATAGTATATAATAGACTTGATGTTTCATATGAACTGAGCATAGTAAAAAGATATCAAGAAGATCCAATATGAAAACATTAGAATAATATTATAGATATCTATATGTATCTAAGAAGAACTAAGGATACATTCCTGGTATATAAAGGAGATTAGGAGCTAGTCATCAGAGGTTATACTGATGCTAGTTTTCAGATGGATTAGAATGATCTGAAGTTACAATTAGTATGTTTTTTTTTCTCATTGTGGAGTTGTGAGCAGGAAGAGCTCAAAGAAGCTTGTTATCACTAATTATACAGTGGTTTCCATGTATATAGAGCCTTCTGATCCATCTAAGTAAGCCATTTGGATTTCTAACTTTTTCTAGGATCTTGATGTGGTACCTTGAAATAAAGACCCTATCACATTTTATTATGATAATACTACAGTGGTGGCTCTTTAAAATAAGACAAGGTAACACCAACGAACAAAGATTATACTTCAAAAGTATCGCCTCTTGAGGTATTTTAATCAGAGAGGTAAAGTTCCAGTGTGAAGAGTAACCATATAATAGAAAGTTCTAGACCCCTAGACTAGATTTATATCTCAGTAGAAGCATGAATATTATATTATAGCAAGAGGACTGAAGGTTGTTAGTAGTTGTCTCTAGTGAAATTTGGACTTTGATAAAGTTGGTGCCCTAAAACCAACATCTTTTTACTTTATGATAAATTTGTATTCAATTTTATTAATATTAATAAACTACATACCACAAAATTATTTTTCTTTTGTGTTACATAGTATGTGATAATGTACTAAGATGAGCTATCTCACTAGAAGGTCATAGTAGTTCCCCACTATGATGAGAACCCATAAGTGTTATGAAACTATCCTTGAATACATGTTCTATAGTTCAATGATATCATTTGAGGGACACAAATGACACATGTTATTAGGTGAGGAGACTCAAGGGCTTTAAGTTACTTTATCATAGTGTATTCCATTGGTAATATCTAGTAGAATACTATGAGAACAAGACCCGCCAGTAAGAAACCAACATTTATATGTGTCGTTGGATGGTCCTTTATGTGGAAATGTGTATTGGTCAACAGAATTTAAAATTATTATTAATGATTTTTATGAGTGACTCATTTAGATTTATTGATGAAAACCATGATGAAATGTTTTTTCAATGAGGTTGGAAATGATGGGTTCATCATGGGTAATAATGCATTAAAAAAATAATGTGAGAAAGGATTTAT
Organism: Viscum album; assembly: GCA_963277665.1. Lineage (NCBI taxonomy): Eukaryota > Viridiplantae > Streptophyta > Magnoliopsida > Santalales > Viscaceae > Viscum > Viscum album. The sequence continues at coordinate 74,939,768 of OY728156.1, forward strand.
CCCTTCTTTTCATTAGCATATGTTAAAATCTCAGGACCTTTGATAGAAATGATATAGCCAGAATAAATCCCTGGCCATTGTGTTCTAAGTAAAAGTTCTTTTTCAAGAAATTCAACATAAGAGATATCAAGGAAATAGGTTGATGGCACTGGCATGGAACCTGGTCGATTAGAGATATTGTAATAAAGGGATTATATTACATGGTAAGCATCTGTATGAGGCGACATGTCATTGCAGCATTAACTTCATTCTCTATCGGTTCCTTGGAGGGTTATTATATGCCCGCCTGGTAATTTAGGATATATTTCCTAATGTCACTGAGAAAGAGTCCTAGAGGGTCACACACTATGTGTATCTAGAATCTCAGTTAAATGATATATAATTATTTATTATTTAAAATGATTAATAAATATTATTCCTATATGAGGTTTAATAATTATTCATGTATTCTTGATTGCGTATAAATATTTATCTTTGGTTTGTTAAATATAATATATATTTATTTGTAGGAAAATAATGTAGTGATATTTATTTATTAAATAAATAAAAATTATTTAATATTTGATAAATATTGTGGAGTAATGATGGACCGAGTTTAATTGTCCTGTGAGAAATAATAATATTGAATATTATTTGGTTAAATAATATTTAATTATAATTATCATGTTATGTGCATGTCGAGAAATAATAATATTAATTTTATTATTGGACATTGGGATTTTCTAGAATTAAATATATAATTAATTAAACTTGTGAAATTATTTTATTTTAACCCAAGTAATATAAATATCCAATTATGTTGTTTTCTCAATATCGTTTTTTAGGTGTGCACAACAATCTTTGAGAATGCTTTGGAAGCGATTCTCGAGTCGATCAATCCGGACAACACAAGCATAAGGATCTCCTATGATACCACTCAGAGACTCCTTCCGTGATGTATGGAGATTCATAGAAGACATGTGGATCACCATCTGAGAAATATACACTTGGTTTCTACAACACAGTGATGGTGCGCCAAATATCTTTTTGTAGATTCATCAACAAAGAATGAATTTATTAGAGGTAATTCATGTTTAACTAAATTGATAATAAATAATATTTGATGATCATCTCTCTCTGGTTCTGATGTCATTAATGTTTCCTATATTTTATGTGTTTCCATTGATCACATTAATTAATAATCGTATAGATCCTAGATTAATCATCGATCATAAAAAAATGAAATGTTGGGCACCAACCATCGCATGCTTCTATTTCACCTACAACCTACACTAACTATGTCCATAATATCAAATAGCCTGCCACATTTCAGTGATATCTTACATTGAATCCTAATACATATGTGTCCTAACCTTAGTGAGCTATGTAAAAATACCCAATCCCCTACTTAAAACTATAGAGGTCATCGATGGAAATCACTGTAAGGTTTCGTTCGAGACTTTTACATAACCACCCATTTCTAAATAAATTAAACCTACTATGAAGTCTCCTAAATGAGATTAGGTCTATGTAAAATTACCTCTCTAACTTCTCACCAACACAAGGGGCAATTGGCATGGCCTACCATACAAAGCCTCATAAGGTGTCATCTGTATAGTCTTTTGAAATTTATTATTGTAGGTGAACTCAATTAGGGATATATTTATCTCCAAAGATCCCTAAAATACTAGGATGCATTCTCTCAACAAGTCCTCAAGAACATGAATGATTTTTTATGACTGTTCATTAGTCTTACGGTGGTATTTCATGATTTGAAGAGCATGTGTACCCACCACCCTCTACAAACTCTACCAGAATCGAGATATAAATCTGGAATCCATATCTTATACAATATTATAAGGATCCCCTTGAAGTGGTACTATATCAAGGATATAAAAGATCCCAATATAATCTACTAATAAGGTCTCCCTGATCAACAAAAAATGGGATAGATTTGTGATCCTATCCACAACACCCATCACAATATCACTACCTAGAGGTGGCCACAAAAATACCATAATGAAATCCATTAGAAAATCATTCCATTTCCACTAAAGAATAGGTAACTATTGTATAATCCAAGCTGGTCACTGATGTTCCAACTTCACTTGCAGATAGGTGGAACACCTCATGAAAAAAACAACTACCTCTCAATTAATACCCAGAAACAAACACTGATGGCATAACTCATGGTATATCTTGGTGATGTCCGGGTGTACTATCCAATTTGAGGAATCAAACTCTCACATCAGCTCCTTGAGTATGTCTGTTGGAACCCAAATACAACTCTAGATTTATATCATTTCACCCCCTCATAGTCTAACCTGGAGGTGGGTCCTCACCTTCCACACATTCCCATAGGACTAAGAACTCAACATTTGAAAGATTTATCACTATAACAAAAACCACATTTAATTGCACTAGTATTTATCATGGATAGAAAAAATGCTAATAAATGGAATATTTTTCAGTGTTAAGGAAAGCACTGGTAAATTAATCCTTTTATCAATGCGTTTTTGTGAGAATAATGGGAACCTTTATTAGTGTTTTATTTTTAGAACTGATAAAGGGTATATCCTTTGTCAGTACATTATTTTTATTGTTGATAATGGGTACCCTTAATCATCACATTATTTTTAGCACTGATAAATGATCCCTTTATCAGTGCATTATTTTTAGCGCTAATAAATATTTATTTCATAAATTTTTTATCATCGATAAAGGTCTGAATAAATAAAATGAAATTATTAAATAATTTAAAAAATAAAAACATGATTTTATTAGAAAAAATATTACAAATTTTATTACTTAATTAATTGTTGATAAAAATAAATAAATTTATTATACATTATTAGTTATTAAATTTTGTTTATTTAGATAATTAGGATAATTAATGTTATTAAATTGTATATATTAAATATATAGATATATATTAATGTATATAAATATGATTTATATATTAAAAAAATTTTATTAGCTTCATATTAAATATTCATATATTTATTGAATAATGGTTTATAATTAAAAAGTAATATGAATTAAAAATATTAATTAATTGCATAGTACTTGACATATAATTGAATGTAATTTGATTTTTCAATTCAACATAGGTCAAATATATGTTATATTGATTTCATATATATATATAATTAATTTATTTTTATATGCAATACACACACATAAAACATATCCATTTTTTTAATATTCGTCAAAGTGTACTTATTTTTAATTTATTCAATTTCACTCATTTTTAACGCATAGACATGCACTTAAACTAATTTATTCATTAATAATTTTCATAATATATTATAAAAAAGAATATAAAAAAATATATTTAAAAATTTACATTTACTGTATTTATACAATTATATATTTATAATTATAAATAAATATATATTTTTTAAAAGAATTTTAGTTAATATAAATAAATAATTTTATATATTTAAATATTAATTAAATCTATAATAAGTTTACCTAAATAATGAATATATTTATTATATTTGTATATATTTATTATATTTGTATATATTTGTTAAATATAAATATCTATAATTATATAAATATAAATAATGATATAAATATTAGTTTTTTAAAAATGTTTCTATATTTAAAAATATATAATTATAAAATTATAATAAATATATATAAAAAATAATATATTTACTATATTTATATTTATATTTATATTTATATTTATATTCATATTTATATATATTTATTATGTATACATAAATATTTACAATTTTTATTTATAATTATAATTATAAAACCTTTATCATCTCTTAAGTAATAATTGATGATAAAAGCATCTTTATCAACAATTTTTTCACGCTGATAAAGATGAGGCTTTATCAGTGATATAATTTTAGATCTAATTAAGATTGATTTGATCAACGCTTGTGTAATAAGCACTGATAAAAGGCCTCTTTATCGGTGCTTATTTGTAAGTATTGATAAAATTTTCCCAATCTAATTAAAAACCCTAACTATTTGTGAACCTGTTGCAATATCAGAATCATTCCTCAGAAGCCACTCATTTTTGGTGCTCCTCCTCAGTGAATCAAACCTCAAATCACACCACCGGACTACCTCCCGAACATGTCATCTAATATTCAGTGTTTGATTGAAGTTTGAGTTTCCAAAGAGGGTTTCATATTTTATTCATCCTAGAAAGGTATTCCTTCTAATTTTCTATATGTAATTTTCATTTTCTTATTAATTTATTCTTTGAAGATGTCATTGTTTTTGGTTTGGTTATTGTATACTAGCGAGGTAGGCCATTTTATTTTCTTCATTTCCAATTTTGATTCAACTCTTGATCACTCATGGATAGTTTATTGTTTCTAGACTTGATGGTGATATATGGAGTCACATAATGTTTAGTTGGTTGTTTTATTTAGTTTAAAGTTTCCTAATTGATCACCCAAATCTATCAAACATATTTTTTATTTTTTATTTTATCAATGGTATTCAATACATTTAAAATTTTAGAAACTGAAACTGGGGATTTTGTGTGTGGGGGAGTTGAAGGTAGTTTCATGGATTAATTTTATATTATAATAATTCATATATTATTTTTTCTTACTTATCTTGGTTAGTGTGGAAATATAATGTGTGGATTCATCATGGTAGTTTTTATTTAATTTATTCTACTAGTTTTATTTATTTTTTGGGAAAAATCATTCCCACTCTATTTTTTTCATTCCCTGGTTCTTGTTGTCTGCTAGAGGGGGATCAATAATGTCTCTTGGATACAATCATGGGACAACCTGGGTGTTTGATATATGGTTGTCTTGGGTTTTTTTTAGGAAACTATATCTATTTCTAAATGTGTTGTATCTTTTCTCAATAATATAACTTCTTATTTCTCTACACTTTTAAAAAAATATTTTATTTTTCTCCCTCTTTAAATTAATCCAACATTATTTACAAATCCTTTTCATAATAATCTATGAAATATTATACCTTAATTATTTGTAATATTTTCCAACTACAGTATAATTTTTCATCATCATCCTACTCCCCCTATATCAATAATTTACAAAACAATCCTTAGAAGATTACCCCTTTCTAGTTATACCGATTTTTTGAGACCTATCTACCACTATAAGAATATATTATTTCTTACTCGGAAATATAGATTTTCAAGAATCCCCCCTGGATTATTTATTTAACTAATAAAAAGTACATTTATAAGGAATCAATTTGATACCTAGCTATAAGAAATGTATAAAAATAGTATGTTAAAGGTTATTACTGTAAAATAAAATTATCATATAATGAATCTCCCACACTCCATGATATAGATTGACATTCCATCCACAAAATTTTAATATTTTATTTAATTTTCAATGGGTGTTAACAAGGGTTTTCAATCTTCCTTTTGAAATCTATAAAACACTTCCCTCATATACATGGTTTGGCAAATAAATATCCCAATAAATCCATGTATCACCTATAAACTAAGGAAAATTTCTACTCACTAATCATCAATATTTAAACATTAGTTATTTTTAATGTAGAAAATTATTATCATTCATTATCACTTAGCACTCTAAATACCAGGTCATTCACATTGATAAAAACATCCAATCTATCCATAAAATTAAACTTTATGTAATGATTATGATCAATTATTCATTTTTTTAATTAATTTTTCTTTAATAATTCATTTGACCGTCAATACCAAGATCTTAGTTTTTGTTTAAATTCATACATCACCTTTGTAAATTTAAAAACGTTATTCTCATATTAAAGAATTAGAAAAATATTTTTTTTTGTAAACTTCCTTTTTGTGTAATCCATTAAAAATGATATTTTATATCTAGTTGGAGTACCATTTATTTCCTTTTAATGGGTCGGTGGGGTGATATGGCATCCCAAAATTATTGATATATTTTCAAATATTGATATACTATTAATTTTAAAAGTAATAATTCATTATGATGCAATATCAATTGCTCCAATACATTTTTATATCATATAGTTGATTGATTGAATGAGAGTTTATTATTCTTGTCTATCATTTTTTAGTTTCTTATTAATACTTAATTTCCTATATTATATTTTCATTTTTTTGTTTGATTTAATAAATATTTGATGTGGAGTAATTATTTTATTAAATTAAATTACCCATTTTCTTCAACATACAAAAATTATTTGAAATAATAAAATGTTGTGTTTCCATTTTTATAATTGTCAATAACTTTCACTTTTGATAATGAATATCTTATGTGTATTTATTTATATACTATATTAAATTAATATTTTATGAACCCAATATGATGTATATGAATAGAAAATGGATTAATTATAATAGTTTGAAAAATGAATATGATAATATAATTAAATATTTCGTAAATTTTCCATGAGAGAATGTAGATGACCCTTCTAAAATTCATTTTCCATGTTTATATTATTGTTATTCAATAAAAATAAGCCAGGAAGAGTTGGAAGAACATTTTATTTGTCATGGGAAAGATCAAATCTATAAATGTTGGACTACACATGGGGAATACTAGATGTGGACATCAATTAGGTTGATATAGTGGTTTATGAATCATTTTATATAAATACCTTCATAAAAGATTATGAAATCACATGAAATAAATAAAAAAGGAAATCAAAGATGACCTTCATGATATTTCAATGTTGTTTAAGGAGTTAAATTGTTTTTCTAAAAAACCATTGTATACCAGTTGTACAAAATAAGCTAACATTTTAGCTATATTGAAGTTATATAATTTGAAAGTAGGCGACAGATGGAGGGACACCTTCTTTAGAGAACTACTTGGTCTTTTGAAAGATATTCTATGATAAAAAATTACCATCCAAGAAGAACATATGATTCTAAACGAATGTTATGTTCAATAAGAATGATATCTAAAAAATAAATTCTTGTCCAAATTATTGCATATGGTTTTTTAAGGACTATGAATCACTCATAAAATGCTCTAAGTGTGATGCATATCAATATAAGAAAAATGAATCAAGTCATTCAAAATATGTATTTTACTTTTCTATCATTCCACAGTTTAAAAGACAATATGGATGTCATAGAACTATGAGACAATTAACATTTAAATTAGATACAATAATTAAAGATGGTATCCTACGTCGTCTGGAAGATTCTCCTTAGTGGATGCAAATTGATTATGAGTTTTCTGAATTTAGATATGAGCCGATACACTTTCATCTTTTGTAATCCACCGATGTAATATACCATTTTCATATATAAATTAATACTCAATTTACATGGACCATATTGTTGGTAAATTATAACATTCATCCATGGTTATACATGAAGTGAAAATACATTATTTTATCTCTTCTTATATCAGGACCAAAGAAAACATTAATGATTTTGATGTCAATTTGGCCCCATTTATTGAAAATATGAAATTGATTTGGGATACATGTGTTACAATGTATGATGCTCATAGAAGTGAAGAATTAACATTGAGGTCCATGTTTTATGGAATGATAAATTACTTTCCTGCTTATGGAAATTTATCAGGCTATAGCATTAAAGTAATTTTGGGGTGCCCCATTTGTGAAAAACACCCAAACTCTGTTCAATTGAAACATTCCAGGAAGGATTGGTTTTTAGGAAATTAGAAATTTTTACCTTGATGATATGAATACCAATCTCAGAAGACAATATTCTATGGGAATATCGAACAAAGTACAACACTATATCCAGCAATAGGTAATCAACTATACAAAAATATAAAAAATATTGACACTATTTTTGGTAAACCAATTTTGAAAAACCTTAAAAAACCATTTTAGAAGAATAAATTAGTATTATTGAATTATCTTATTGGAATTGTTTCTATGTCAGACATTTTTGTGATGTCATAAATATTGAAAAAATTTATTTTATAGTGTTATTGGAATGTAAATAAATGTTCCTGAAAAAAAAGGATTCAAGGATTGGATGAAATTGATTGAAATGGGGATAAGGGAATAGTTGGAACTGGTGAAGGATAAAAGGATGACTTTTCTTCCTCCTTAAGCTTACACTCTATCCATAGTGGAAAAATTGAAATTTTTCCTTTTCTTTACTAGTATAAAAGTTATATAGGGGTATTCACAAAATATCAATAATGTCATTTCAATGACTAATTTGAAGTTACAAGGACAAAAATCCCATGAATGTCATTATTTGATGAAAGATTTAATGTGTGTTTCTTTCTGTTTCATTCTGCCTCAAAATGTATGACATACATTAACTACACTCTAACTATTTGTCAAAGTCATATGTAGTAAAGTTTTAGACCCTAAAATGTTTCTCATCATGAATAAGGATAATACAATTATATTTTGTGAATTAGATATGTACTTCGCACCATCATTCTTAGATATAATGGTCCACCCGATGGTTCACTTTTTCAGAGAGGTTCAACTATATGGTCCTATCTATTATAGATGGATGTACCCCATCGAACAGTATATGATTATTTTTAAAGGGTATATCAAGAATAGAAGTGTCCCAAAATGTCATATTTCAGAACAATATAATTTTGAAGAATTTATTGAATTTTGTACTGATTTCCTATCAGATATTGGAAGCATCAATATCCCAAAGTCTCTTCATATCAAATGCCATATGGGAGAAGGTATTTCGAAAATATATTTTGATACAATTACTTTGATATATCAGGAGCAAGAACGTCTTTAAATATTATATAATAGTGAATATGTTGATCCATACATTTAATCCCATAATGAAATTATTAGATATTTAAATCCATCAAAGGCAGAAGGATGGATATTAAATACACATAATAAATAGTTTATTGTATGGTTCAAAGATCAAATTGATAAGGAGTTATCAAAAAATATGAATTCAATTGTTGGATGACTTTAATACCTAGCTAGAGGACCAAACAAAAATGTTATATCTTACACTAGTTTGGTAATCAGTGGTTATACATTCTATAAAAAGAACACTATTCAATCAGTATGATGAAAAATAGTGGTGTTACACTTGTGGATGAAGTGATGCAAAAATCTAATTATAACAATATAAATCCAATTTTATAAAAATATGTCATGTTTTGGCATTATGTAATAGATATACGAGTTGTATTATACATTTTATGTGCCACTTTTCAATTGAAAATAGGTTGAAAATATCAATGGAGTGAAAGTTTAGGAAATGGGCTATATAAAGGCGAATTTAAGTGTCTGGGGGGAATAAGATGAGTCATTCATAATAGAATCACAAGTAGTGTATGTATATTCTATCTATGATCCAAAAAACAAGAATTGGTCGATTGTCCTACTAGTGAATAAAACAAATGTTGTGTTAGATGAAAATTCAATCGAGGATAACCCTTTCATTGGTACATCACAATAATTTAATTTCGATCACAATATAGAAAACATCGTGTACATTAGAGGGACCCCAAAGAGGGGATTTGGATTCTCATTAAAGGAACAAAATCCTTGAATCCATTAAAAAAAGAAAAAGGCTTCATTATTAAGGTAAAAATGTTTTTTAATATATTATGTTTTCCTCATAATATTATATGTTCTCTAATTTATTCACATAATTTAAATTAAATGTTTGACTACTCATGCAGATAGTGTCTTCATCACATGATGGAAGAACAATCTATAAAGAAATAAACCCTATACAAATATTTAAAGGTAATGTTATGATATACTTTCCCTATTTTAATGAAAAAATATTTAATGAAATGTTGATTTAATTTTTATTATCCCTTGTAGTGTTTTTTTATTTTATATGATTAATCTCCATGTGTCATGCCTTTCTAGGAAGAGCAACGATGCTGTCTATTTTCAATCATAGAGGTAATCCTGATGTTTTCCCAATGAAATCACTGTCTATAAAATTAATTTAATATTTTATATTTATATTTAATTAATTTATTTATTTTTACTCAAATATTTTTTTTATTATATAGGTGGACTCTTATTTTGAGTTGTGGTGTTCTTTCTAACATTCATGCTTCTTCTTGCTCAAAACCCTTTCATCCATGTAGTTTTGCATTTATCACTTTCTTTCAGGTTCTCTCTACAACCATTAATGGAAGAGCAACGACACTGCGTCTACTCAATTAAAGAGGTAATTTTGATATTCCCACAAAAAAAATCATTATCCATAAAATTAATGTATCATTTCCTATTTATGTTTAATTTATTTTTTAGTATTACCTAGATAATAATTATTTTTTATATTGGTGGATTCTTTCTTTCGATTTGTGGTGCTTTTTCCTACTTTCATGCTTCTTCTCCCATGAAACCTTTTCACCCCTACAGTGATGCATTTATCACTTTCCTTATTGATACATCAACTTCATTTGTAGTAAGAGAAATGATTCTTCCTCTACTCAACTACAAAGGTAATATAAAATTTTTTATGGTAAAATAATTGTCCATGTAATTAATGTATTGTTTTATATTTATGTTTTATTTATTTGTTTTTAGTATTACTAACTTATTAATTTCTTTCTTATGTAGGTGAATTAATTTTTTTGAGTTGGGGTACTATATCCAACCATTATGCTTCTTCTCCAGTAAAATAATTTTCACCCCTATAATGGGGCATTTAAAAATATTATCATGTTACCTCCACTGCCTTTGAATGAAGAGAAACGAAATTGAATCTTCTCAATGACGGAGGTAATATTGATATTTACAAATTAAAAATCATTGTACGTAGAATTAATGTATTGTTATATATTTATTTTTAATTTATTTATTTTTAGTATTAGTTAAATAATAATTTATTTCTTATAAATATGGATTCTTTTGATCATGTTGGGGTTCTTTGTCCATCTCCCATGTCTTCTTACACCAAAACATTCACATACATCTTCTCCCTCAAAACCATTCACCCTTGTAGTGTTGAAATTTATCACATTCCTTCAAGTTCCCTCCACTTCTCAATCACAGAAGTAATCTTGATATTTTCACATCTATATCACTATCCATATAATTAATGTATTATATCAAATTTATGTTTCATTTATTTCTTTTTACTATTCCACATAATAATTTTTTTCTAATACAGGTTGATTCATTTTTTTTGAGTTGATAGGGTTTGTTAAAAGATTTTCATGAAGTGTTGGAAGTTTGATAAATAAATTCAATGGAAATCCTAGTAATATCAATATTTAGGAATGTTTTTAGACATTAGGAAGTGTATGAATCATCCACACCCCAATATGACACACGATTTGACCGGTATGACTCCAATTACTTCTTTATTTTTTAAATTTACATTGATTTTAGTAAAAAAGACAACTAACACAATGTGTATGTTATCAGTTTAAAATCAAAATTTGACATTTAATGTTTCACTAACTAAAAATTAGGAAAACATGCTTTTATTTTCTTGAAAATTTATGAAATCAATTCATAATTCATTTGTGACATTTAGGAGTTGGTCTCACATCAAACCGATAAAAATTGTGATTTGTATGAGTCAAAGTGTGTGTTTCATGTCTAAAATGGAATTTTCGTAAAAAAGCGAAGGGAATTACTCAAAACTAATCATACATATTTAGATTGTTTTTATAATTTATAAAAAATATCCATAAGTGATTTTTAATATGTATGAATCAACTGAAACTCAACCAGATGCACAGTGTCACTAGTATGACTCTAAGTGAATATTTATTTAAAATCGACATCAATTTTAGTAAAAAAACAAACTGACCTACTCATAACCAAACAAACACATTCATATTGTTTTTATACTTTAGTAAAATCATCCATAAGTCATTTGTGATGTCTAGGAATCATATGAACCTCAATATAATGCAGGGTGTGATAGGTATGATGTCGAGTTCGTCTTTTTATTTAAAATTGACATCAATTTTTGTAAAATTAACAATTTTTGTAATTTATTTCTCTATATTTTTACTATAATAATAATTTTTTATACAGGTGCATTATTTTACTCTATCAAGGGTGGTTTGTTATGAAATAGTATGAGTTGGGTTACAATTAAAAGATATAAGAACATTGAGGTTTTTCAATGTATGTAATAATTTTTATTTTTGCAATTGTATGAACCAATGTTTGAAATGTCTATAATATACTGTTTTTATTTTTTATGTTGTAAATTTAATTTCATCTAAATCTTGTATTGGGACTTGTTTTTTTTATATATGGTATGTTTCTGGTGTTACTGTGTGCTATTACAACACACTAAATTATGACCCTTTATCTGCACTTTTAAAAGCTTTGATAAGGATATAATTTATCAATTCTCGTAGAATGAAAGACAAAGGTCTATTTTATCAGCACTCAATAAAGAATTTAAAAAAGTTCATTTGTCAATGCCTCTATAAGAATTGATAAATGACCCTTTATCATTGATTTTAAAAGTGCTACTAAATGGTTCTTTTAGCAGTGCTAAATTAAAGAGCTGATAAATGGTTACTTTATCAATACTTCTAAAAGCACTGATAAAAGTCTCATTCATCATCCCTTTTTTTATATGATAAATGAACCCTTTATCAGTTTTTTTAGCACTGAAAAAGGACAAGAGATTTTATCCTAACTCATGTAGTTAGTGCTTTACTAGAACTGAAAAATGTTATTTCTAGCGCAGTTAAAGGCTAGTTTTGTAGTAATATATGATCATTACTCTATATTGAAGAGTATATATAACATATAAATATGAAATAAAGGTTGGACCCTAACCATCTCTCACCTCCAAGTGCATCAATGAAAACCAATCCATCAGCTTCCACTCACTACTATCCTCACGAACTTCCTTTATCCGAGTCCTACTACTCAGTGAATGAGCCACTGTAATTCCCTTTCTAGACATACAGGGAATCTCAAAGTCTAAGTAATAAAGGTACCTGACCAACCATCACTACCTTAAGTTCTGATCACACTATATAAATATATACTTGGTAGTTTTTTGGTCCATGTACACCATAAAATTATCCCCCAGATAATAATGTCTCTAATGATGAAAAACATGGACAATTGTAGCTAACTCGAGGTCATGCATCTATTAATTCCTCTAGTGTAGCCTCAAGTGATGAGACTTGTATATCATGACTCTATATCCTTGGATAGGAACTAATCCTAGCCTAATACATGGTGCATCGCAATACATAGTGTAACTCATGCTCGACTCTAGTGGAACCAAGATTGGTGCAGATGTCAGTATCCCTTTCAACTCTTTAATGGTTGTCTTACATGTATCATTATATAAAAACATTTTACCCTAATTATTTAAGAGCATAAAAGTTTCTTATAAGCATGATATTTCCCAAATGAATTTTTTATAGTATCTACTTACCCCCAAAAAACTTCATATATCAATGATTTTCATGGGATGATCCCAAGAAACTACAGCTCTCATCTTTTATGGGTCAACTAAAACTTCTTTATCTCAGATAATATGACCTAGGAAGTTAATATAATCCATCCATAAGTGGAACATTATAATATTATCATATAATTAATGCTCTCACAATGTATCAATAATAATCTCAAGATGTTTGGCATGGTCATGTCAATTCTGTGAATACACCAATATATCATCCATTACTACCACAACAGAAGAATATAGATAAGGACAGAAAAATTAGTTAATCAGCCCCATGAACACTTTTGGCACATTCATTAGACTGAACAATGTAATTAAATAGTTATATGCACCATAACTACTATGAGAAGATGAATTAAGTATGATTATATGTCAAACATTCACCTGGTGACAACTAAATCACAAAGAAATATTACAGAAAAACATAGATCCTCGTAGTTGGTCAATGAGATCATCTGTCCATGTAAAGGGATAGCGGTTCTTAATCATCAACTAGTTCAATTACCAATACTCCACACATAGCTTGAGGGAATCATCCACATTTTTTAAAAAAGGACTATGAACCCCCATGGATATGTTCTAGGTTGTATAAATCCCTTTGTCTCCAATTCTTCTAGATTCCTTATAAGATTTTTTAAATCCACAGTAGCCATCCAATAAAGAGTAATGGATAGCAGTTTGTATCCTAGCACTATCTCAATATATAATTGCACCTATCCCTAATGAGATAAACCAAAAAAATTCGGGAAAGTTTCCCTTAAACAATCAACCACTAGAGGAATGTCTACCCAACGTGATCCTTGATCATCCAGATATAAACTAAAAATATAAGATGTCAACACATTTATACCATAATTACAGGGTCCATATATACCTACCTTGGAATTCCAATCATCATATTTAATAATAACTCCCCCCTCTAGTGATGTAGAGGGCACACTTATGAAATAACAGCCAACATAGGCTCGACAAATAACTATCAATTCCATACCAAGTATCATGTCAAGCTTGGTCATCTCAAGGACAAAAATATCCCATATTAAGTGACACCCACCTATATAAAGGGGAATCTCCCAATACTGGTGTCCACCCTCGGTCCGGATCCTCAACGGAGTGTCGATAATCATAACACCATCAGAAAACTGAATAATGATATGGAGGCTTTCCATGCTAGTTATAGATATGAAACTATGTGAAGAATTTTTTTAAAAATTGTCAGATACTAGAATATATGCTAATAAGATTATACCTCTCATCGTAGACTACTCAGTTCTCTTCTCCTTAAGAGTATTCTATATAAAATATATTTGTACTGAACAGTAGTCTAATGAAATAACCTCACTACCTAGACCAAGCCCACTCTATTATCTATGTTAAATTTCTTCTAGGATTCATCAACCATGATCACTACTTTATCCTGAATGATTAATACTACTCCATCTCCCAGCTTGATGTGGAGCTATAAAACCCAGAATCGAACCTCCAGTCAGAGCTGACCCCCATACACTAACTACAAGAGGGAAGGTCCTATAGAAATGTTGTACATGAGCCATCCTTCCACAAACTCAACTATCATATGTGCTTATCTACCACACTAATGACATAAAAAAGCTACCAGCAATAACAGCTTGGCTGGTACACCCCTAGTAAGAAACCTCAAAATGTCACTTCCTACCACAGGAAGTTAAACTACTACTTCGAGAGACTATAATGCCCTACTCTACATCCCCCAGATTCCCTTAGGTTCTTCTCTATAATTAGTATTGGATTAACTATTTCTGTAATGTTATTCATCCATAAAAAATTGATCTACAATCAAATGGAATTCTTGAGACATTTCTTGAAGTTTCTTTTCCTCGATACCTTATCAATAAAATATATCCGCTCAAAACCCTAAAGCTCTGTAAAGCATGCTGAATATTCTATAACATTCATCATTCCCTACTCTAGAATAATAAAATCGTTGTCCCTATCATCTATCAGGGTCTACGGAAAGAAGTAATCACAAAATATGGATTGGAAATCTCTCCAAACAATATCTCATAGTTAATCAACTTGGATCAAAACATCCCACAAGTTAATAGCTACTCTCGGAAGTGTATATGTCATGATCTTCACTCTCCTCCAAGGAGGTGTCTCAAGATGCAAAAAGATCAAAAAATTAGTATCTAGACACATCTATGTAGCCTATATACCTCTCTCCTTTGAAAACATGAGAGGATTTTACTTTTGGAACACACACATCAACACTTCCATAGATAATCTAGGCTACGGTGCTCCGTGAAAATTTATATATATCATAAACCCCCCTCAAAAAATTAATCCTTACATAGTAAAACCAATGGTTTCTGAGCTAGAACTATATGAGAATCTATTAGTAGCACATGGCCCACCACCATCAGAGGATGGTTTTCCCCACCCTCCTAGTGTACTGTTGGAGGTCGTCATAGTGGATTTTTTCTACAATAAAAAACACACACCTAATAAATATCAATAATGAAAGATCATTTTCTTAAATGTAGGATAGGTCAAAGCCTTTCTATAATAAATCAATATCCCCATTTCATATCCTAAAGGAAGTATTGGGTTCAAATAAATAGCCATAAAATTTATTATTGAAACTTCCTATTTCCCACTCTAATGATGGGTCTAGGTGAATTTCTTTGTATCAAAATTTAATCTCAAATTTAAGTCAAATTAATTCACAATTCTCATTGATTTTTGAAAAAAATGGGTCAATACTACTAATCTATAAGGTCTAATACACCTCATGAACCAAAGTATTATGTCCACTTAATCCATACCATAACACGTTCCAATCCACGCAACCAATGGTCTATGAATCAATGTGTCATAATTAGATTCTAAGTGTGTATTCTAATGCCTAAATTGGAAAACTATATTTAGGTTTTGGAATACACTCTAATTACTAACCATGTTAATCTTTTACCTATAAAAATAATTTATCAATAAATAGGTATATAACACAAGGCATGGGTAACAATGTCATGCAGTCATGTAATGCATCCTATATGGCTTGGAATAATGCATTGGGTAATTCTTGGAATGTGAATTATAAGATGTTCCTAAAATGATACATGAGATCCATATGTAATGTAAAAAGTATTATTTTGACTTTTAGGTCTTTTTTTTAATAAAAAATCTACTCATTTCACAAATAAAGGAATTTCATTGAATACAATTTCAATGTCTATCGTACTGACTCTATCTATCGTACTCACCCAGTCTATCATACTGACTCTATCTATCATAGTGAGTTTATCTATCATACTAACTCTTTCTATCTTACTTACTTTATTTATTGTACTGACCATGTTAATCATACTCACATTGTGCATCGTACTCACTTTGCATCAGATCAATACATAGCATACTCATGTTTTACTTTCATCACATGATTGCTTTTATTCATTCATCAAAACACATGTTCTATATCAATCGTACTCATGTTATGATTTTTATATACCTATTTTGTTAACGAAAATGATTTCATGGAGTTAGTTATAAACTAATCAAAACAGTGTTGTGTTTTCTGTTTCAATATGACTATTATAGTGTCAGGTGTCCAAGCCCCTCCATGTTTTTCAGAAAAATATGATTGTTGGAGAAAATATGACCATTAGAACATGAGGCATATAAATAAGAGGTCATTTAAAGAACATATATAAATTTAATGACTTTAGCTACTTCTATGTACTAGATAGAGATCACGTGACTTGTCTCTACTTCATGATAAATCCATGAAACTAAAAAACATGAATGAATCATTCTTAGTTTTTTTATTTCAATAAGTGATTTTTTGGCTTTGTGCGTCTGATCAGGTGATAACGATTAAGGGATTCAATGGATAGAAAAATGGTACAGCCGATCATCAAATCAAGGAAATTCAAGCATTTTAAAGATAGAGGTTTTGATTAGCTATAAAATTGAGGGATTTAGGGATATCAAGATGGACGTGTCGATCATCGTATCGAGGGATCACCAGTATTGGTGAGAAATACCAGTTATCCGAGCTGAAAGGATAACCTACTCTTTGGGATAAAATAATTTTAATACCTTTTACATTTTCACTGTATATTGTAATAGAAATTGAATCCTTTTATTTTCTCTTTTTATTTGTATTCTATTGTAATTTTTTTAATTAACTCTTATAAGTTTAGTATTAATTCTATACGCTACATGGTAGAATCGTTTACAATCTGTATTACTATGATATTTGTATTCAATCCAAATACAATTGCTTCATATCCTATTGTATCACATTACATCATCAAATCAATTTTTAGTTCTATCTTTTTTTTCTTTTATAAGAGGCTTTGAGAATTGTTTTTAGTCATTGTAAACTAAAAACCAAACCTAAAGGATTTAATTGAAATTTTATAAATATAAAATTCACCCCCTATTGTATTTCTGCCATCTCATATCCATTTCAATCCAAAAATTTGTATCAGAGAAGGTTTTTCCACTATATTGAATATTTTATTTACATTTTCTTCTTTTAAATACACTAACCTCTATTAGTGGAAAATGATTTTGTTTCTGTATGATGGTGGAATGATGAATGTCAGTTCAATTGACAATCATAACCATAAAAGACCACCTATTTTTATGGTAATGATTTTGAATATTATAGAGATCGAATGAAGTCTTTTATCATAAATACTAGTGTATATAATGTTGTTATGATCATTGGTGAATATAAGATCCCCAATAAAGAAGTCAGAACTTTTAATGCCCATGAAAAAGTTGAATATCAGCTAAACTACTAGGTACGCAATACATTGTTGTGTTCTACGACCAGGAATATTTATAGTCAAATATCTTTATGTGAATCCCCAAATTGTATATATAATAAATTAGAGATCACACATTTTGGTACTTCTAAATTTGTTTAAACAAGAAGAGTTTTTCTAAGAGCTGACTATCAGGATTTGGAATGTACTTATGGTGAACCAGTAGTTAAGGTTAAACATAGATTTATGAAAATAATTAACAATATACAATCCATGGGAGAGAAATATTTAAAGGATTATGTTTTATTTGAGAATATCATAGATATTATGAAAAGTGAATGGGAATCCAAGAGGAATGTAGTTGATAAATCTAGAAAGATTACTAATATTACTCTTGATGATATATTAGGAACTCTATTGAATTATGAAGGAAGACTTAAGAGAGATGAAGATAAAGTGAAAAGGAATAATGGTTGAGTGCAATTCACTACTACATTAAATCCTACCATGCCTCAATCTCCTGTAAAAACCAAATCTAGAAATAGAAAGGTTGAAGTCTTATTAGATTCTAGGGATACTGAGTAGTTGGAGAATGATCTTGAAAATAATTACAGAATAATGAATAAAATTGTTGGAAGGATGGATTTCCAATATAGATATAAAAAACCTCAAAAGGTAACAAGGATAAGAAATATTTTGAAGTCTCATGATATGAATGTAAAAGAGAAGGACACATTCGACCTGATTTCCCTATGCTATAAATAACGTATAGAAAGGAAATATGTTCTAAGAATAATAAGATAAAATAATGGAAGTCCAATAGAAATAATGTCTTGATATTTAATTACTCTGAAAGTGCAAGTGGTGGTGATTTTTATGATGATTATTTTTATAGTGATACCTCAAATCACAAGAATATTATTCTTTTTTCCAAAACACTTTATCATTGTTTAATGGACAAGGTACATAGTTCTAAAAACCTTACTAATATTTCATTGAGTAAAAATTATCCCAATAAAGATTATTATTCTTTTGAAGAAACATCCTCATCATAAAATGATACTTCTTTAGATTCTTATGAAGAAGTATCCAGTTTTGCTAAACTTTTTCAAAATGA
The DNA here is from genome assembly GCA_963277665.1 of Viscum album. Classification (NCBI taxonomy): domain Eukaryota; kingdom Viridiplantae; phylum Streptophyta; class Magnoliopsida; order Santalales; family Viscaceae; genus Viscum; species Viscum album. The sequence continues at coordinate 74,958,945 of OY728156.1, forward strand.
AAATTGTAAAGTTTCTTGAAAGCTTGAAAAAGAAAATACTAGGATTGATATTTTAATAAGAGAATTATTAGATATTTCTAAAGATCTTGATTCTAAAACTCCTGAGATTTAAAGTATTTCTAATAACTTTGAGAAAATGAATTTGAAAATAAAAAAAAAATTCAAGATTTTAGTATTATGATTTCTAGGAAAACTATTTTGGAATAAAAATAAATTCTAAAACTAATACAAATGAGGATAAGAATTTGGTCACCAAACTAAAATGTGAGATTTTTTCTCTTAAGAAACTTTTATCAAAATTTACTACTAGGAGGAAAGAGTATGATAAAATGTATTCTCAATTTTTTCCATTAATAAATAGTTCTAGAATCAGATAAAATCATTCAATTTTTTTTTCAAAATAACTATTTTTTCCCCAAAGTTCTCTCTATTCTGCACCAAATGTCAATGTGGTGGACATTGGGAATGAAATTGATATTTAAATAAAACATAATCTTTGGGTTTCCATAAATATCACTTTTCAAAATAAATGTGGATTTTAAAAAATTATTTCTAATGTTTTCAGACCCTAACAAGTTTGGATTCCAAAAGTTTAATTATTTATGTTTTCGGAAAAAAACAAGAAATAATTACAATACATGTATATTGGATAGTGGATGTTCCAAGAACATGACAGGAAACAGAAAATTCTTTGAAAAAGTTATCATGATGAAAGGAGGAAAAGTTACATTTGGAGAAAATGATAAAGCGATGATTGTTGGTATAGGTAATATCATTTTCCATGGTAAAATTTTGATATATAATGTTTTTTATGGTATTAAGAACAATATTATTAGCATAACTCAGTTACGTGATGAAGGTTACATTGTAAATTTTAGTAATGATAAACTTTTAGTTCAAAATTCCAAGGATGAATTCATTTAATCTACCCAATGTCATGAGAATGTTTTCAATTTGAACTTATAATACCATAGGATCCTAGAAATACCTTGTATAAGTGAAATAGAAGATCAATATTCGTTATGGCATAGAATACAAGGAAATAATAATTTTTGAAATTTTTATAAACTCTTCGAAAATAACTTTTTAATGATCTACCTGAATATAGGTTTTATTATTCTAAAGTTTGTGACCCTTTTCAATATGTAAAACAACATAAGTCGATATTTAAATCAATCAGTGAAGTCAAACTACTGATGCATTACAGTTAGTGCATATGGATGTTTTTGGTCCAACATGGACTGGATGTATTAGAATAAAATACTATGTATTTTGTCTTAGTTGATTATTATAGGAGATTTACATGGAGATATTTTCTCACTAAAAATCATAATCCTTTTTTTCCTTTAATACTTTTGTTTCTAAAGTTAAAAATAAGAAAAATGTATCATAGATAACTGTCCGTAGTGATCATGGTTGGGAATTTGTAAATTCTGATTTCAATACTTTTGGTAGTAAATAATGTATTACTTACAAATTTTATGCACAAAGAACACCCCGAAAAATGGTTTTGTTGAAAGAAGAAATATAATTCTTCAAGAGATAACAAGAACCATGTTGAGTGAATACTCAATTGAAAAAAATTTCTGGGAATAAGTTTTTAGTACTTCTTGTTATACAATAAATCGAGTTTTAATTTGGCATTTTCGTAATAAAACCCTTTATGAGTTATGGATAGACTGAAAACCAAAAGTCTCATACTTTGATGTGTTTGGTTGAAAAGTAATTATTTTAAATACAAAAGATATCTTACATAAGTTTTCACCCAAATATGATGAAGGAATATTTTTAGGTTATTCCATAAGTTCTAAGGCATTAAGAGTTTTTAACGAAAATTCTTTTGTTTTTAAAGAAACAATACATGTTAAGTTTGATAAAACAGATCCATTTATTTTCAATGATCCTTAAAATATTACTTCTGAAGTGTTTTCCAAAATACATTATCGTCCTATATGAGATTATTCAATCATTTTAAATATTCATGAATTTTTTTATAAGATATTTACACCTAAAGACTTTTTACCTTATATTGATGCATGAGTTTTTCAAAATCCAAATCATTTATTACTTAAGAATCATCCCTGTGATAACATCCTTAGTGATGTAAATCAGCCAGTAATGACTAGAAACTACTTATGAAATGAAATAGAACATCTTTCTTTTAAATCTCAATTTGAACCTAAAACTCTATGTGTGGCCTTAGGTAATGAATATTAGATTAAATCAATGAAAGATGAAATAAATTAATTTAAGAGGAATAAATTATGTACCTTGGTTGAAAATCTAAGGATACACCTGTTATTTAAGTAAAATGGGTTTTCAGAAACAAATGCGACAAAAATGGTATCATTATAATAAATAAATCCAGACTTGTTGTTAAAGGTTACAATCAATAAAAAGGAATACACTATGAAGAAACCTATGATCCTGTATAAAGACTCGAATCCATTAGAATTATATTATAATTTGTAGCATTCTTTAATTTTAAACTCTTTTAAATGGATTTCAAGTCTGGTTTCCTTAATTAATATTCTCAGGAGGAAGTCTATGTTGACCAACACCTTGGTTTTGAATATAAAAAACACCTTGAATATGATTACAAACTTACCAAGTCTCTTTATGGACATAAATAATCCCCTAGAGCTTGGTATGATAGATTAAAAGTATTTTTGTTAAAGAATAATTACATTAAAGGAAAATCTGATTCAACTCTTTTAAAAAATAAAGAAAAAAAATGTTATGATTGTTAAAATTTATGAGTATTACATCATTTTCAGATCAAATCAAATTTTTTTAATAGATTCATCTGTGAAACTAATGAAGTCTATGTTTTAAATGAGTATGATGGGTTAGTTAACATTATTTCTTGGTTTTCAAATTTCTTTAAAATAAGAAGGTACTTATATATCTCAACATAATTATATCAAATACTAACTCAAAAATAATGGATATGAAAATCATACAAGTATTAGTACTCCCATTGGAACCTCAAAGACTCTTGATCATGATGAGTTTGGACAACCAATTGATCAAACAACATTTATAGGTTTGATTGGAAGTCTACTATACTTAACATCTATCATCTAGACTTAATGTTTTCTGTATTCTTATGTCTTAGATATCAATAAAATCTAAAATAATCCAATTTAAAAGTTGTAAAAAAGATTTTTTAAATTTTAAAAGGAACCTTGGATTTAAGCCTATTATATTATTTTTTAAATGATTTTGAATTAAAAAGTTTTTCAGATGATGAATTTGGAGGTTTTAGAATTGATAAAAAGAGTAATTTTGGATCTTTGCATTTTCTAGAATATTATTTAGTTTCTTAGTCATGAATAAATAACACTCAGTTGCACTCTCCACTGCTAAAATAGAGTATGTAGCAGTTGGAAGATGTTGTGCTAAAGTTTTTTTGATGAAACACACACTCATAGACTATGTTATGAGTTTTACTAAAACTCAAAAATTATGTGATAACACAAGTGCCTTTTCTTTGACTAAAAACCATGCACATCACTCTTGTTTTAAACACATAGATATTAGGCACCACTTTCTTAGTGATCACACACAAAAAGAGTATATTATTTTACAATTCATTGGAATGAAAGAACAACTTGATAGTATTTTCCCAAAACCATTACCTTCTGAAAAATTTGAATATATTAAACAGAAACTGGTAACGATTAAACTAAAATAATCATTCACACCTACTTTTTGTTTTTAAAATTCTTCTTACATTAAAACACTCATTTTCCTAGGGGAAGCACATTACTCTTTTGTTAAATGGTTTATCTATTCTTTTTTGTCACTATTAATTATTTCAAATTATACATTAATTAGTTAATAAAATAGTTATATTGGTTTTATATGTTTTATTAGTTTTTTTATTTTTTTTATGTCTTTTGGCATAATTTGTATTAATTTCTAGTTTCTTCCTTTCAATATAAAAATCCAGACTATCAGCTTTATAGACTATCCGTCGTCTTGAAAACCTATGGTAATGAATATTTTATCCATTTTCATGACAACCAATGGTAATGAATTTTTTTTCATCAACTTGACAACCAATGGTAATAACTTTGTCTTCTATCGGCTTGACAACCAATAATAATGACTTTGTCTTCCAACAGCTATACAACAAATGGTATTGACTTTTTTTCATTGGTTTGACATATTATGGTATAATCTTTGTTTTCAATAGTCTTGAAAACAATAGTAATGACATTGTTTTCCTTCGTCTTGAAAACCAATGATATTGACTTTTTTTCATCAGTTTCACATATTATTGTATTAACTTTGTTTTCTATTAGTCTGAAAACTGATCGTATTCACTTTCTTTTTCATCAGTTTGATATTTTATTGTATTTTATTTTAATTATTTAAAATATTTTTTTCTATTGTGTATTATTTTCTTACTTTCAAAATACTAAGAAACCAACTTACCTGAAATATTCAACAGGAACATTCTATTTTTTATTTTTTATTTTTTTTCTTTTGTGTTATTGTTTCACGTTTTTTTAATTATATTTTATTATTAAAAAAACCTCTTTATTCCCCATTGTTGGAATATTTATCTTCAAATCATAATCATAGAAGACCAATGGTCATCCAAATTCTTCTATAAAAATAGGACCCCCCCCCCTTTTGGAACCCACACATGTTCTTCAAGATTATCGGCGAAGCTCTTCTCCCCTATATAAGACTTAGTATGATCATTTCTTTTTTCTATCCTAATTTTGTCTCAGTATTCTTCCAACACTCTTACAAATATGTCTTCAAAGACTTTTGTAAGAACCCAGATCTTCCTTTTAGGTATTTTTTCTATTTTTGGTGTTTTTTAGAAAAGAGGAGTTTTCTGGAAATTTTTGAGGTACACGCCATGTACTTTATTAGTACATGCCGTGTATGACATTGTCGCAGGAGGTTGTGTGTTGGCCGTGTTCTGGCCACACACACAGTCATGTGGGGTGATGTGGAGGCCGCTTAAAGTGGGGTACAGAAATGGTGATTACATTCCATATACTCCAAAATATTACGTTGTGTGCTTTGTTTTTTTCATTAAACGCACTAGGGTCACGTATAACCCCCAGAAGCGTCTACTTCTGGGTCCCATTCTGCCGAGAGGAATCGTATGGTTCCAAAACATCCCCAAGCCCTCGAGCCTTTGTATGTTCTCCGAATAGACCATTGTCGATTGCGTTAGAACCGCAGTGGAAAGCTCTTCCTTCTGTATCAGCCTTGTTTTCTAATTCTTCTTCTTTTCTAAGTTATCGTGGGTTGAAATTTTTGGATGTTTTCTTAGATCTATGACATTATAAAGAGAATCGGGTTTTTAGGTTCAAGTATTTTGATCTCCTAGCACCAAGGTAGGTGGTTTATGCCTTTCCATTGAAATTCATTTAATATTATGTGAAAATTCCCCCAATACCCTTGAATGAGGTATTGTGTGTTTACCATATTACCCATGTTATATGTATTCCATGCTAGTATGCATGTATAAAATATGTTGAATATGAATATGGTTTAACTACTATGCTTTGATGGTTCTGCCCACGCACGTTCTATTGTGACCGTTTGGTCTTGTTTTTCCTTGGATGCTTTGTCTATTCCCATTCCTATTATAGTAGGATGGAGAAATGTTTTCTGACATGATTTGTAAGCTGTAGAACTATTTATCCAAGTAGTTCTGTAAGTCTAATTTGATCATATAGTACTGTTATATCATTATCCTACATAGGTCCATGAGAACCGAGTGTAGTAGACTATAAGAGGATTGACCGAGTGAGCATCCTCAGAGAGCCTAGGATTACTTTGGGAAAAAAGGGGATAGACCGTGAGATCTTCCTTAGAGAGAGTCCTTGACTGCTTTGGACTATACGGGGATAGACCGTGTGAGATTCCTCAGTGAGTCTCTATTTTTTATCTAAATCATTGTATTACCATAGGCTATAGGAGGGATTGACAGTGTGATCTTCCTCAGAGATTCAATGAACGACCTAAGCTATAAGGGGAATTGACCGAGTGTGATTCCTCGGAAAGTCTTTGACCTTGGGGCTATAAAGTGAATTGATTATGCGAGCTTCCTCGGAGAGTTCCTGTCTACCCTAGACTATAATAGGAGTTGACCGCATGTGCTTACTTAGAGAGTCTTTACAATTTCATATGACCAAACCAGAGCAGTTAGGCTGAGTACACTGCCCAGAGGGTTGTTGGTACTGGTTAGGAAGGACCAGAGGGAATGGTTGTGAGTACGTCCAGAAGGTTACCAGTTGTTCTTTACTGTTTGTTTACTGTTTCTTGACTTTGGAACTGTGTTTTTTTTTATTTTTTAACTTGTTCCTTCTTACTCTTCCCTGTACCTTTACCTTCCATATATTCACTGACAGTTAAGCACAAATCTTTGGGTGGTCGCCTATAGGGATTTAGTCTCACACCCTATTTGGGTCATGATTTTGGGCCCAAACAGACTATCTTGTTGCAGGTATACACAAGGGAAAGAACCCTTCGACTTCATGTACTTGACTTGCTGTGGAGATGGAGATTATGGGACCAAGCATAGGCTTGTGATGCTGAGGATATGTTTATCTTACTTTTGTACTTGTTTTTAGTACTTTTCTTATTTCCATCATTGTGACTTGTTTGGATGTTTTCTTAGACATATGTATCATGCATCATATATATATATATATATATATATATATATCTATGTGTGTGTGTGATCCAACTATTTATCATATTTAGTCTTTCGTTGTTCACTTCTATATGGATTTTTTACTGATTCTAATATTGTTTATTGTTTCTCTTCCACTGTGTACTCAGCCAATGAGGGCATAGTTTCCCCACAATCACACCCAATTCCCTCGTTGTTAGTCGGCAGCCTCTGGTGTTTGGGGATATGCACTTATGGCCATGTGACCAACCAGGTACGGGGCACCTGTAGTTGGCTCTCGGAACCGGGACATTACAATGTGGTATCAGAGGAGTTTCTATTTCTTGACTTATAGTTTTGAGCCTTAGTCCAAGATAGGACAGAATCGGTACTTGGTAATAAGATGTTCCCGGGAGTAGCTGACCTGTGTACAGGGAAAATCCATACTACCTCGTTTATTGAAATTTTATTAGTTTTCAAATTTTACAGTTAATTTTATTTCACCATTACGTGATTCACATGCTTTTTTCTCTTACCGTTGTTGTTATTTTAGTTCAATTTCTGTCGCAACCCGATGAGATGGGGGTATTCCATCTCATTCATCATATAGGCACTTGTTAGAAATCACATGCCATGCATTCTTCCCATGCCATCTAGGATGCATTATCCATTGCAAGTTGTTGTGATAGACGTTGTGCAGATTATGCATGTTGTTGTGATACATGCTTTGATAGAATCTCTATTGTTTGATAGGGAACTTTTTAGTATAGTTCTTTGCTTATATGGACGCCAAACTTTAGTTATTGAGGTGATAATGGCTCTCATGAATCAGAACTTGGTGGATCATTGACTTGTTTTCCTTGTATATGACATGTATAAGATTCCAAGATTTGATTCGTGGGGAGTATGTGCCCTCACGAGTCATAATTTGGAACCTTAATGCTGGTATTCTGTGTTTTCTGGGCTCCGTAGCAGTTTCTGAGCCTACTATCTGGAAAAACACAGATTACATGGTGTTTACTTTATGAATACACGCCGTGTAGTCTATAGCCTTGTCACTGACTCTGCGAGCAATGACACGGGGTTGCGAAAAATCTTGTAGGAACACGTCATGTACTAGTTTATCACGCCGTGTAGTATCAAATAGGTACCCCACTCTTGTCACAAACAACACGAGTCATGTTATCTTTTCACACACACGCCATGTTTGAATTTTACATGGTGTGTAGTCTGATCAAGGTACTCGGCCATGTCACGAACAACATGGGTCAGTGTTAACGTTTCTCGTACACACCTTTTCCATCTAAAACATGTCGTGTAGTGTCATCCATGTGTTAGGCCGTGTCAATGAAAATCCAAGCCAATTAAGGCATGTCCAGTACACACCATGTCTACCTTGAACACGCCGTGTAGTTTTTTCTTAGAGGAGCTGTGTGGCTTAACCGTGTAGAAGTAATCGGGCAGGGAAGAGTATTTATGTACACGCCGTGTGTAAGGACCAAATGCCGTGTATTTGGGGTGTTACACGACCATTTTAGGCAGAAGTACATCCCCATGTGAATGACTTAAGGAAACACATCGTGTAGGGAAAGAACACGCCATGTAGTCATGTTTTGTAGAACTCGAATGACTTCTTTTCCCTGTTACTTCTTCTACCTTCAGTTTTCAGTCCTTGTTAATCCTGAATCTAAGGTGTGCGTTTGAATTTATAGAATCATCCCACATAGACGTCCTCCAATTGACTTCCAGTCGTAAAGTGGTGATCAGACGCCCAATATGGCTGATCAGCAACTTCCTGTAGATCCTCCGGTTGTGCCATACTTGGCACCAGTGGTTATACTAGTTGCAGGCACTGATGCAAAACTTAGGGATGGTTTTATAAGGATGATGCAGACCTTCCAAGGATCGCAGCCTCCTGTCCCATCGATGGCTGATTTTACACGGGTTTTCCAGCAGCAGCATCCTCACACCTTCTCTGGGAGGAATGAGGACCTCAGGCTATAGATTCGTGTATTTAAGACATGCTGATGTTCTTCGAGCATCTCGAGATACCCCCAGAGATTAGGGTGAAGCTCGCGACCTACATGATCTGAGACTCCACCAAGAGGTGGTGGGATGTCATCTATCAGGTGGGACGCCACCAGAATATGGCTTGGGAGGTGTTTCATCGTATCTTCTATGATTATTTCGACCTGGAGACCTTGAGGGCCGACCGAGCCCGGAAGTTCATGAGTTTAGAGTAGATTACTCTTTCTATGATGGATTATTCCTCTCACTTCAGGGAGTTGCAGCATTTCACACCTATCCCAGTAGGTGATGAGTTGTTCCTGGATAAGAAGTTTGAGGTACGTCACAGGCAGGAGATCTATTCCCAGGTGAACATCTTCAGATAGACTTCGATATCCTCTATCATCAACCTGATGTTGATTACAGAGCACAATTTGAGAGATTCTAGAGTAGTGATCTAGGGTGGTTCGACATCGAGAGTTAGTGTTCCTTCTTATGATAGAAGGAAGCATTGTAGGGAGTCTGCTCAAGGAGATCAGAGTAGACGGGATTCACCTTCTGGTCGCTAGGTAGTGTGACACCAGTGTGGGGGGAGTGGGAATACGAGGCCACGTTTTCTGAGAGACCCGATGGAGTGCTGATCTTGCAGCAAGATGTTCCATCTCCAGCATTTCTGTCAGTTTTTCCCTCCAGCAGCTGGAGATAGGGAATCTTCTATGACTCTGTGTTAGGGAGCATAATCACCAGTTTGGGAACTGGAGTGCTTCTGGCTGTTCCGGCCGAGGTGTAGGTTGTGGCTGGGGTGGTCAGTCGCCGGTCTATCAGCGACAGCAGGGCGGATAAGCTCAAAGCAGTCAAGCTGAGTCACAAGGCCGTAGAGCGGGCCAGACTTTTGCGATGGAGTCAACCCAGCAAGAGCAAGATCCCATACCTTCCGCCATTCGAGGTACGATCTTAGTGGCCTCAGTTTTATCTTCTGCCCTTTTCGACCCGGGGGGCTTCCCATAGCTTTATCTCTATTTTTGTTGTGAAGTGTCACGGACTCTATATCCTTTCTTCTACCAACATGTTGACACTAGACACACTGTTGGAAACAAGGACATCTAGCATATGTCAGTGTAGAGAGTGCCCTCTTGAGGTTGCGGGGTGTCACTTCTTATGGGGCCTCTATGTTCTAGAGATGACAGGATATGATGCCATTATTGGAATGGACTGGCTAGTTCCCTTCCATGTAGTTGTTGACTGTGACCACTGAAGGGTGAGTTTTATATCACCAGAGGGTAAATCTTTTCTTCATAAGGATGAGTGGGATGTCCAGGAGAACAGAGCGGGTCTAGAGAATCATGGGATATGAAGAGTTATAGCCCAGATTTCTAGTCTCTATCTAGATGACTAGGGGACTTCACAGTTAGACTATCCTCCAGTGGTAGATTATTTTAGGGATGTCTTCCCAGACAACTTTTCAGATATTCCTATGGAACGAGAGGTGGATTTCTCTATTGAGATTGTGCCCGGAGCGGCACCGGTGTCCATTATTCTTTATCGAATTGCGACAACAGAATTGCAGGAGCTCAAGAAACAGTTTGAGGAGTTGCAGGAAAAGGGTTTCATCCCACCCGGTACTTCTCTTTGGGGTTCGCCTATCCTATTTGCGAAGAAGGCAGACATCACCCTCATGATTTGTGTGGATTATTAGATTCTAAACCAGTTAATGGTCAATAACTGATATCCCTTGCTGGGGATTGATGATCTCTTTGATCATATTTGAGGAGACCGAGGGTTCTTGAAGATCGACTCGAGGAATATTTATCATCAGTTGCACATTAGACCTTCATATATACCTCTCACAGCCTTCCAGAGTAGGGATGGTCTATATGAATATATGGTTATACTGTTCGGCCTCACGAACGCACCTACAGTCTTCATGGAACAGATGAACCGAGTGTTCCATCCATACTTGGATTCCTTCATGGTGGTTTTTGTGGATGACATCTTGGTGTACTCTCACACTCTACACGACCATGCTAACCATCTTGAGATTGTTATTAGTACACTGAGAGGGTATCATTTATATGCTATGATCTCTAAATGACACTTTTGGATGGACCAGATTCCCTTATTGGGTCACGTTATCTAAGATACAAGAGTATCCATAGACCCATAGAAAGTGAGAGAAGTATTTTTCTAGGAACATATGAAGAACGTATTTGAGGTGCGGAGTTTTCTAGGGATGGCTAGTTACTACAGAAGCTTCATAGACGACTTTTCACGCTTACCAGCACCGCTGACAGGTCTGACCAAGAAGGGTGAGAAGTTCTTATGGTCAGATTCCTATGTGTTATCCATTCAGGAGATGAAAGAGAGGTTGACTTCAGCACTGATACTAGTCTTTTCAGAGCCAGGCAAGAGCTATACTGTTTACTGTGATGCTTCAGGTATTTGTTTTGGATCTGTACTAATGCAGGGAGATGGGGTTATTGCGTATGGGTCTCGGTAGTTGAGGCCACATGAGAGTAACAACCCGACGCATGATCTCGAGCTTGTGTAAGTTGGTCATGCCTTACATTGTTGGAGACATTATCTTATGGGAGAGAATTTTGTGGTTTTCACTAACCACAAAAGTCTCAAGTACATCTTCACTCAGCGTGATCTTAATCTGAGACAGCGTAGGTGGGTCAAGTATCTTCAGTCCTTCGACTTTGAGATTGCCTATACACCTGGGAAAAGCAACGCAGTGGCTAACATGCTGAGTAGAAGAACTCCGATACAGGTAGTCCAGGAGGCCAGCAGTGAGTGGAAGCTTATGGCTCTATTCTCTGAGATTCATTTGTAGGTACACGATAGACAGGGGTAGACTTTTCTCTCTTCCATAGATGTTACCTCTAATCTTCTTGATCGGGTATAGATGAGGCAACTATCAGACTCTGAAGGCCTAGTCCTGCAGGAGGGTGTGTCAGAGGACGACACTCTTCTTGGTTGGACAGTGGGTGAGGATGAGATCTTTCATTTCAAGGGATGTGTATGGGTACCAGTAGATATGAGTGAGGAGCTGATGCGGTATTTTCATTCCTCATTTTGGGAAGTTCTTCCTCGCATCAACAAGATGTATCATGATCTACACTACCAGTATTGGTGGCCAAGTATGAAGAGAGATGTTGCTGGTTTTTCATGAGGTGTTCCTCTTGTCAGTAGGTGAAAGTGGATAATCAACAACCGGCAGGTCTTTTATAGCAGCTACCCATTCCCGAGTGGAAGTGGAATGACATCACGATGGATTTCATGACGGGGTTTCCGAGGTCTTCTTGAGGGACCGATGCAGTTTGGATTTTCATCAATAGGATTACGAAGGTTTCTCACTTCTTACCGATCAAGGGGACCTTCAGTGTTGATGATATGGGATGGTTGTACATCCGATAGATTTTACATCTACATGGAGTTCCAAACTCCATTGTTTCAGACAGGGATGTGCGTTTTACTTCTCGGGTTTGGAAGGGGATTCATAAGGATTTGGGTACACAGGTACTTTTGAGTAAAACATACCATCCCCAGACAGATGGCCAGTCCGAGCATACAATTCAGGTGCATGAGGACATGCTCCGAGCTTGCATTCTAGATTTTAGAGGTTCTTGGGAGAAGCATATGCCTCTTGTTGAGTTTTCCTAAAATAATTGTTTTTAAGAAACTATTCAGATGGCACCCTATGAGGCTTTGTATAGTAGGCCATGACGATCACCATTATGTTGGCTGGAGGCAGGAGAGGCAGCTTTGCTGGGACCTCATCTTGTTCCGGAGACCACAGAGGAGATGTGTTTGATTCAGAAGAGGATGGCTACTACACAGTCTCGGCAGAAGTCTTATGCGGATCAGCAGAGATGGACTATTGAGTTTGAGGTCAGGGATTCGGTTTTCCTGTGTGTCACAAAATGGTTGGGGCACAGGAGGATTAGAAGACAGGGCAAGCTTTGACTGAGATCCATCGGGTCGTTTGAGGTGTTAGAGAGAGTTGGGTCAGTTTCCTATCGATTGTAGTTACATCAGAGGTATTGGGCTACGGACGATGTCTTCCACATTTCTCAGCTTCGACGTTACTTTTCAGACCCGTCTAATGTCTTTTAACTCGAGGAGGTTGAGCTCTAATAGGATGCGTCTTTTGAGGAGAATCTTATTCGGATTGTTTATCATTGTACTAAGGTTTTCTATGGCTGGTCTATTTCTTTAGTATGGGTGCTTTGGTAGCACAGGAGGGTATAAGATGAGACTAGGGAGAGGGAGGTCGATGTACAATCATAGTGGCCAAAGTTGTTCGATGTTTCTTCTTCTATGCTACACTAGAAAAATTCGAGGATGAATTTCTTTTAGGGGGGAAGTTTGTAAGAACCCGGATCTTCCTTTCGAGTATGTTTACATCTTTCTAGAGTTTTTGAGAAAGGAGGAGTTTTCTGGAAATTTTTGAAGTACACACCATGTAATTTATGAGTACATTTTGTGTACATCATTGCTGTCGGAGGCCGTGTCCTGGCCGTGTTCTGGCCACACACACGATCGTGTGGGATGACGTGGAGGACGCTTAAAGCGTGGTAATGAAATGGTGAGTACACACCATGTACTCCAAAAGTAGATGCCGTGTAATTTATTTTCATTAAACACTCTGGGGTCACGTTTAACCCCCATAAGCATCTTCTTCTAGGTCCCGTTTGGCCTAGAGGAATTGTACGGCACCGAAACTCCACCGAGACCTCGAGCATCCGTCTGTTCTACGAATCGATCGTTGTCGATTGCATTAGAACTGTATCGAAAAGCTATTCATTCTGCTTGAGCCTTGTTTTCCAATTAATCTCCTTTTCTAAGTTATCGCGGGTTGAACATTTTGGACGTTTTCTAAGATCTATGATGTTCCGAGGAGAATAAAGTTTCGAGGTTCAAGTATTTTAATATCCAAGCACCAAGGTAGGTTGTTTGTGTCTTCCTGTTGAATGTCCTTGAATATTATGTGCAAATTTTACCAATACCCTTGAACAGTGTATTGTGTGTATACCATTTTACCCCTATTATATGCCTCCTCTTCTTGTATGCCTATATAAAAGATGTTGAATATGAATATGGTTGAACTGCTATGCTTTGGAGGTTCTAACCGTGCATGTTATGTTATGACCATTTGGTGTTGTTTTACCTTGGCTGCATTCTCTATTTCCATGCCTGTTGTAGTAGGATGGAGAAATATTTTCTAACATGATTTCTATGTTATAGAACTGTTTTGACAAGTAGTTATGTAATTCTACTTTGGTCATATTGTAGTGTTATGCTGTTATCCTACACAGGGACGTGAGAACCGGGTGTAGTAGACTACAAGGGGATTGACCGAGTGAGCATCCTCATAGATCCTAGGATTACTTTGGGAAAAAAGGGGGTAGACCATGAGAGCTTCCTCAGAGAGAGTCCTTGACTTCTTTAGAATATACGGGGATAGACCGTGTGAGATTCCTCAGAGAGTCTCTATTTTGTTTGTTTGAATCACCGGATTACCATAGGCTATATGAGGGATTGACTGTGTGAGCTTCCTCAGAGAGTCAATGAACAACCTGGGATATAAGGGGAATTGATCGAGTGTGGTTCCTCAGAGATCCCTTGACCGTGGGGATATAAGGGGAATTTATTGTGAGAGCTTCCTTAGAGAGTTCCTGACTACCCTAGACTATAAGAGGAGTTGACCGTGTGTGATTCCTCAGAGTGTCTTTATAATTTTATATGACCATACCAGAGGGGTTATTCTAAGTGAATTTCCCATAGGGTTGTTGGTACGGGTTAGGTAGGACCATAGGGAATGGTTATGAGTTCTTACGGAAGGATACCTATTGTTCATTGTTGTTTGGTAGATATTCCTTGACTTTGGAAATGTGGTTTGTTTATTGTTCAGCATGTTCTTGTTTACTGTTTCCTGTACTTTTACCTATCATATACTCACTGACAATTAGGCACATATCTTTGGGTGTTCGCCTACTGGGATTTAGTCTCACACACTATCTGGGTCATGCTTTTGGGCCCAAACAGACTATCTTGTTGCAGGTATAGAAAACGTCAAGAACCCTTCGACTTCAGGTACTTGACTTGTTGTGGAGCTGGAGAGAATGGGACCAATATTAGGCTTGTGATGCTGAGGATATGTTTATCTTTATTTTGTACATGTTTTAGTATTGTTTGTATTTCCAAAATTGTGACTTGTTTGGCTGTTTTCCTAGAAATATATATCATGGATCATATATATATGTGCTCTTGATTTTTATCATATTTAGTCTTCCGTTGTTCACTTGTTTATGTATTTTTTTCTACTTCTGCTATTGTTTATTGTTTCTCTTCAGCTGTGTACTCTGCCAATGATGGAGTAGTTTCCCCACAATAACACCCAAGGCCCTCACTACTAGTCGGCATCCACTGGCATTCGTGGAAATGCGCTTGAGGCCTTGTGACCAACCGGGTACGGGGCACCTCTCGGTGGCTCATGGAACTAGGACGTTACAACTTTATCATAAATGTATTTCTTCAGAGAAAGGTCAGTCTCTCAAAATTTATTTGAAAATTATGACTAAACAATCAAATGGATTATTTTATTCCAAGGATAAGAACATATTTATATTGAGAAACACATATATCAAGATCCAATTCTGGTTGAAGAGGTTATAAAATTCTACAATATAGTGTCTTTTGAAAAGGATTTGATGATTAACTTATCCATTTATGAAAAAGATTTTTTCATGTTAGTAAAACAAGTAGCACATTTCCTTAATGTTCCAACGGAATGTGATATCTTTTTTCCATCTGATAAGTTACCTGAGGAAGTTGGTACGTCTAATAAGGAAAGAGTTAAAAAGTCACAATTTATTATCGATGATGGGTTTCTTTTCTTTTCTCATCATCGATAATAAACAGTGACTTTTTAATATTTAAAACAACATAAGTAGATTTTTAAATCAATCAGTGAAGTCACAACTACTGATGCATTATAGTTTGTTCATATGGATGTTTTTGGTCCAACATGAACTGGAAGTATTGGAAGAAAATACTATGTATTTGTCTTAGTTGATTATTATACTAGATTTACATGGAGATATTTTCTCACTAAAAATCATAAGCCTTTTTTTCCTTTAATACTTTTTTTTGATAAAGTTAAAAATAAGAAAAACTTATCATAGATAACTGTCCACAGTGATCATGGAGAGGAATTTGTAAATTCTAATTTCAATACTTTTGGTAGTAAATAAGGTATTACTTATAAATTTTATGCACCAAGAACACCCCATAAAAATGGTGTTGTTTAAAGTAGAAATATAATTATTCAAGAGATAATAAGAACCATGTTGAGTGAATACTCAATTGTAAAACATTTCTGGGAATAATTTTTTAATACATCTTGTTATACTATAAATCGAGTTTTAATTTGGCATTTTCGTAATAAAACTCTTTATGAGTTATGGATAGATTAAAAACCAAAAGTATCACACTTCAATGTGTTTGGTTGCAATGTATTTACTTTAAATACAAAAGATATCTTACATAAGTTTTCACCCAAATATGATGAAGGAATTTTTTTAGGTTATTCCATAACTTCTAAGGCATTAAGAGTTTTTAACAAAAGTTATTTTGTTTTTAAAGAAACAATACATGTTAAGTTTGATAAAACAGATCCATTTGTTTTCAATGATCCTTAAAATATTACTTCTAATGTGTTTTCCAAAACTGATTATCATCCAATATAAGATTATTCAATCATTATAAATACGCATGAATTTGTTTCTAAGATATTTACACCTGAAGAGTTTTTACCTTATATTGATGCATGGGTTTTTCAAAATCGAAATCATTTATTACTTAAGAATCATCCCTTTGATAACATCCTTAGTGATGTAAATCATCCAGTAATGACTAGAAACTCTTTATGAAATGAAATAGAACATCTTTCTTTTCAATCTCAGTTTGAACCTAAAACTCTATGTTTGGTCTTAGGTAATGAATATTAGATTAAGTCAATGAAAGATGAACTAAATGAATTTAAGAGGAATAAATTATGTACCTTGGTTGAAAATCTAAGGATACACATGTTATTTAAGTAAAATGGGTTTTCAGAAACAAATGCGACAAAAATGGTATCATTATAATAAATAAATCGATACTTGTTGCTAAAGGTTACAATAAATAAGAAGTAATACACTATGAAGAAACCTATGATCCTATAGAAAAACTAGAATCTATTGGAATTCTATTATAATTTGTAGCATTCTTTAATTTTAAACTCTTTTAAATGGCTTTAAAGTGTGGTTTCCTTAATTAATATGCTTAGGAGAAAGACTATGTTGACCAACACCTTGGTTTTGAATATAAAAAACACCTTGAATATGTTTACAAACATACCAAATACCTTTATGGACTTAAATAATCCTCTATAGCTTGGTATGATAGATTAAAAGTATTTTTGTGAAAGAATAATTACATTAATGGAAAATCTGATTCAACTCTTTTAAAAAATAAAGGAAACAAAATTGTTATGATTGTTAAAATTTATGATGATGACATCATTTTCAGATCAAATCAAAAGTTTTTAGTAGATTCATCTTGGAATCTAATGAAGTATATGTTTTAAATGAGTATGATGGGTTAGTTAACATTCTTTCTTGGTGTTCTAATTTCTAAAAAATAATATGGTACTTATATATCTCAACATAAGTATTTCAAACACTAACTCAAAAATAATGGATATGAAAGTCATAAAAGTATTAGTACTCCCATTGGAACCTCAAACACTCTTGATCATGATGAGTTTGGACAACCAGTTGATCAAAAAACATTTATAGGTATGATTGTAAGTCTACTATAATTAACATCTAGTCATCTAGACTTACTTTTTTCCGTATTCTTATGTCTTAGATATCAATAAAATCCAAAACAATCCCATTTTAAAGTTGTAAAAAGATTTTTTAAAATTTAAAAGGAACCTTGGATTTAAGCCTATTTTATTATTTTTGAAATGATTTTGAATTAAAAAGTTTTTCAGATGCTGACTTTGGAGGTTGTAGAATTGATAAAAAGAGTAATTTTGGAACTTTTCATTTTCTAGAAGATTCTTTAGTTTTTTTGGTCATGAAAAAACAACACTCGGTTGCACTCACCACTGCTTCAACTGAGTATGTAGAAGCTGGAAGTTGTTGTGCTCAACTTTTGTTGATTAAACACACACTCATAGTCTATGGTATGAGTTTTACTAAAACTCAAATATTGTGTGATAATAGAAGTGCCTTTTCTTTGAGTAAAAACCACGCACATCACTCTCGTTTAAAACACATAGATATTAGGTACCACTTTCTTAGTGATCACACACAAAAAGAATATATTATTTTACAATTCATTGGAATGCAAGAACAAATTGATAGTAGTTTCCCAAAACCATTACCTTCTGAAAAAATTGAATATATTAAACAGAAGCTTGTAAAAATTAAACTAAAATAATCATTCACATCTACTTTTTTTAAAAAATTCTTCTTATATTAAAACACTCATTTTCCTAGGTGAAGCACATTACTCTTTTGTTATATGGTTTATCTACTATTTTTGTTTTCACTATTCATTATTTCATATTATACATTAATTATTTAATAAAATAGTTCTCTTGGTTTTATATGTTTCATTAGTAGTTTTATTTTTGTTTTATGTCTTTTGGCTTCATTTGTATTAATTTGTAGTTTCTTCCTTTCAACATAAAAATCCAGACTATCAGCTTTATAGTCTATCCATCATCTTAAAAACCTATGGTAATGAGTTTTTTATCCATTATCTTGACAACCAATGATAATGAATTTTTTTTCATCAACTTTACAACCAATGGTAATGACTTGGTCTTCTATCGGCTCGACAACCGATAATAATGACATTGTCTTCCAACGGCTATACAACAAATGGTATTGACTTTTTTTCATTGGTTTGAAATATTATTGTACAAAATTTGTTTTCAATAGTCTTGAAAACAATGGTAATGACTTTTTTCCATCGTCTTGAAAACCAATGGTATTGACTTTGTTTTTCATCGGTTTGACATATTATGGTATTAACTTTGTTTTCTATTAGTCTGACAACTGATCGTATTCACTTTCTTTTTCATCAGTTTGATATTTTATTTTATTTTATTTTAATTATTTAAACTATTTTTTTCTATATTGTATTATTTTATTACTTTCAAAATACTATGAAACCAACAACTTACTTGAAATATTCAACAGGTACATTCTATTTTATATTTTTAATTTTTTTTCTTTTGGGTTATTGTTTGACGTTTTTTAATTATATTTTATTATTAAAAACACCTCTTTTATTCACCATTGGTGGAATATTTATCTTCAAATCTTAATCGTAGAAGACCAATGGTCATCCAAATTCTCCTATAAAATTAGGACCCCCCTTCTCAAACCCACACATGTTCTTCAAGATTATCGGTGAAGCTCTTCTCCCCTATATAAGACTCGGCATGATCATTTCTTTTGTCTATCCTCATTGTGTCTCAATATTCTGCCAACACTCTTACTAATATGTCTTAAAAGACTTTTGTAAGAACCCAGATCTTCCTTTTAGGTATTTTTTCTTTTTTTGGAGTTTTTGAGAAAAGAGGAGTTTCTGGAAGTTTTTGAAGTACATGCCATGTAATTTATGAGAACATTCCGTGTATGACATTGTCGCAGGAGGCTATGTGCTGGCTGTGTTCTGGCCACACACACGGTCTTGTGGGGTGATGTGGAGTCTGCTTAGATAGGTGTACAAAAATGGTGAGTACATGCCATGTACTCCAAAATTTTACATTGTGTGATTTTTTTTTTCATTAAATGCACCGGGGTCACGTATAACCCCCAGAAGCGTCTACTTCTGGGTCCCATTCTGCCGAGAGGAACCGCATGGTTCCAAAACATCCCTGAGCCCCCGAGCCTTTGTATGTTCTTCGAATAGACCGTCGTCGATTGCGTTAGAACCGCAGTGGAAAGATCTTCCTTCTGTTTGAGCCTTGTTTTCTAATTCTTCTTCTTTTATATGTTATCGTGGGTTGAAATTTTTGGATGTTTTCTTAGATCTATGACGTTCTAAGGAGAATCTTGTTTTGAGGTTCAAGTATTTTGATCTCCTAGCACCAAGGTAGTTGGTTTGTGCCTTTCCATTGAAATTCCTTTAATATTATGTGAAAATTCCACTAATACCCTTGAATGGGGTATTGTGTGTTTACCGTCTTACCCCTATTATATGCCTTCCAAGCTAGTATGCCTGTATAAAAGATGTTGAATATGAATAAGGTTGAACTACTATGCTTTGAAGGTTCTTCCCACGCACGTTCTGTTATGACAGTTTGGTCTTGTTTTTCCTTGGCTGCTTTGTCTATTTCCATGACTATTATAGTAGGATGGAGAAATGTTTTCTGACATGATTTGTATGTAGTAGAACTATTTATCCAAGTAGTTATGTATGTCTACATTGATCATATTGTACTGTTATATCGTTATCCTACACAGGGCCATGAGAACTGGGTGTAGTAGACTATAAGAGGATTGACCGAGTGAGCATCCTCAAAGATCCTAGGATTACTTTAGGAAAAATGGGGATAGACCATGAGAGCTTCCTTAGAGAGAGTCCTTGACTACTTTATACTATACGGGGATAGACTGTGTGAGATTCCTCAGTGAGTCTCTATTTTTTATCTAAATTACCAGATTACCATATGCTATAGGAGGGATTGACAGTGTGATCTTCCTCAGAGATTCAATGAACGACCTGAGCTATAATGGGAATTGACCGAGTGTGATTCCACAGAACGTCCTTGACCTTGGGGCTATAAGGGGAATTGATTGTGCGAGCTTCCGCAGAGAGTTCCTGACTACCCTAGACTATAAGAGGAGTTGACCGCGTGTGCTTCCTTAGAGAGTCTTTACAATTCCGTATGGCCAAAACAGAGCGGTTAGGATGAGTGCACTGCCCAGAGGGTTGTTGGTACTGGTTAGGTAGGACCAGAGGGAATGGTTGTGAGTACTTCCATAAGGTTACCAGTTATTCATTACTATTTGTTAGCTGTTTCTTGACTTTGGAACTATGGTTTGTTTATTTTTCAACTTGTTCCTACTTACTGTTCCATGTACTTTTACCTTCCATATATTCAATGACTGTTAGGCACAGATATTTGGGTGGTCGCCTACAAGTATTTAGTCTCACACCCTATTTGGGTCATGCTTTTGGGCCCAAACAAACTATCTTGTTGCAGGTATACACAAGGGAAAGCGCCCTTCGACATCAGGTACTTGACTTTCTGTGGAGATGGATATCATGGGACCAAGAATAGGTTTGTGATGCTAAGGATATGTTTATCTTTCTTTTGTACTTGTTTTTAGTACTTTTATTATTTCCATCATTGTGACTTGTTTGGCTGTTTTCTTAGACATACGTATCATGCAACATATATATATATATATCTATGTGTGTGTGTGTGTGCTCCTACTGTTTATCATATTTCGTCTTCCGTTGTTCACTTCTATATGGATTGTTTACTGCTTCTACTATTGTTTATTGTTTCTCTTCCACTGTGTACTCAGCCAATGAGGTCATAGTTTCTCCACAATCACACCCAATGCTCTCGCTGTTAGTCGGAAGCCTCTAGTGTTAGGGGAGATGCGCTTGAGGCCATGTGACCAACCAGGTACGGGGCACCTCTGGGTGGCTCCTGGAACCGGGACATTACAATGTGGTATCAGAGGAATTTCTTTTCTATTGACATATAGTTTGGAGCCTTAGTCAAGGACAAGACAGAATCGGTACTTGGTAATAAGATATTCCCGGGAGTAGCTAACCTGTGTAGAGGGAAAATCCATACTACCTCGTTTATTTCAATTTTATTGGTTTTCAAATTTTACAGTTAATTTTATTTCACCATTAGGTGATTCACATGATTTTTTCTCTTATCGTTGTTGTTATTGCAGTTCTATTTCTGTCGCAACCCGACGAGATGGGGGTATGCCATCTCATTCATCATATAGGCACTTGTTAGAAATCACATGCCATGCATTCTTCCCATGCCATCTAGGATGAATTATCGATTTCATGTTATTGTGATAGACGTTTTGCAGATTATGCATGCTGTTGTGATATATTCTTTGATAGAATCCCTGCTGTTTGATATGGAACTTTTTAGTATAGTTCTTTGCTTAGATAGATTCCAGACAATGTTAATTGAGGTGATAATGACTCTCATGAATCAGAACTCGGTGAATCATTGACTTTTTTCCCTTGTATATGACATGTATAAGATGCCAAGATTTGAGTCGTGGGGAGTATGTTCCCTCACGAGTCATAATTTGGAACCTTAATACTAGTTTTCTGTGTTTTTTGGGCTTCGGAGCAGTTTCTGAGCCTAATGTATGGAAAACATAGAATACATGGTGTTTAATTTATGAATAAACGTCGTGTAGTCTATAGCCTTGTCACTGACTATGCGAGTCGTGACACGGGGTTGTGAAAAATCTTGTAGGAACACACAGTGTACTATTTTGGCACGTCGTGTAGTATGAAATAGGTACCCCAGCCTTGTCACAAACAACACGAGTCGTGTTATCTTTTCACATACACGCCGTGTCTGAATTTTACATGTTGTGTAGTCTGATCTAGGTACTCGGCCATGTCATGAACAACACGGGTCAGTGTTAACCTTTCTCGTACACGCCTTGTCCATCTGGAACATGTCGTGTAGTGTCAGCCATGTGTCAGGTCGTGTCACTGACAATATAGGCCAAGTAAGTCATGTCTAGTACATGTCGTGTCTACCTTGAACACATCGTGTAGTTTTGTTTTAGAGGAGTCGTGTGGCTTAACCGTGTAGAAGTAATCGGGCAGGGAAGAGTATTTATGTACATGTCGTTTGTAAGGACAAAATGCCGTGTATTTGGGGTGTTACACGACTATTTTAGGCATAAGTACATCCCCATGTGAATGACTTAAGGGAACACATCGTGTAGGGAAATAACACTCCATGTAGTCATGTTTTACAGAACCCGAATGACTTCTTTTACCTATTACTTCTTCTACCTTCAGTTTTCAGTCCTTGATAATTCTGAATCTAAGGTGTGCGTTTGAATTTGTAGAATCATCCCACCTAGAAGTCCTCCAATTGACTTCTAGTATTAAGGTAGTGATCAGACGCCCAATATGGATGATCAAGGACTTATTGTAGATCCTCCGGTTGTGCCACACTTGGCACCAGTGGTTATACTAGTTGCAGGCACCGATGCGCAACTTAGGGATGGTTTTCTAAGGATGATGCATACCTTCCAAGGAGCGCAGCCTCCTGCCCCGTCGATGGCTGATTTTACGTGGGTTTTCTAGCAGCAGCATCCTCCCACCTTCTCAGGGGGGAAGGAGGACCTCAGGCTATAGATTCATGGATTGAAGCCATGTTGATGATCATCGAGCATCTCGAGGTACCACCATAGAATAGGGTGAAGCTCGCGACCTACATGATCTGATACTCCACCAAGAGGTGGTGGGATGTCATATATTAGGTGGGATGCCACCAGAATATGGCTTGGGAGGGGTTTCATCGTATCTTCTAGGATTACTTCTACCCAGAGACCGTGAGGTCCAACCGAGCCCGAGAGTTCATGAGTTTAGAGTAGAGTACTCTTTCTGTGATAGAGTATTCTTCTCACTTCACGGAGTTGCAGTATTTCACGCCTATCCCAGCAGGTGATGAGTTGTTCCAGGATAGGATGTTTGAGGAAAGTCACAAGAAGGAGATATATTCCCAGGTGAACATCTTTAGATAGACTTTGATATCCTCTATCATCAACCAGACGCTGATTAAAGAGCACAATTTGGGAGATTCTAGAGTAGTGAACCTGGGTGGTTTGACATCCAGAGATAGTGTTTCTTCTTCTGATTGCAGGAAGCGCCGCAGGGAGTCTGCTTGAGGAGATCGGAGTAGACGGGATACACCTTCTGGTATCCAGGTAGTGTGACACCAGTGTGGGAGGAGTGGGCATACGAGGCCACGTTTCCGGAGAGACCCAATGGAGTGCTGAACTTGAAGCAGGATGGGCCATCTCCAGTGTTTCTATCAGTTTTTTGCTCCAGTAGCCGGAGACAAGGAATCTTCTATGACTCCGCGTTAGGGAACATCACCACCAATTTCTCACCAGTTTGGGAACTGGACTTCTTCCGGCTGTTCAGGCCGCAGTGGAGGTTGTGACCGGGGTGGTCAGTCGTCGGTCTATCAGCGACAGCAGGGCGGATAAGCTCAAAGCAGTCAGGTCGAGTCAGAAGTCCGTAGAGCAGGCCAGACTTTTGCGATGGATTAGACCCATCAAGACAAAGATCTCGTACCTTCCACCATTTGAGGTACGATCTTAGTAGCCTCAGTTTTATCTTTTGCCCTTTTCGACACGGGTGGCTTCCCATAGCTTTGTCTCTATTGTTGTTGTGTAGAGTCATGGACTCTATATCTTTTCTTCTGCCAACATGTTGACACTAGACACACCATTGGAAAAAATTACATCTAGCGTTTTTCAGTGTAGAGAGTTCCCTCTTGAGGTTGCGGGGTGTCACTTCTTATGGGGCCTCTATGTTCTAGAGATGACAGGATATGATTCCATTATCGAAATGGACTGGCTAGTTCCCTTCCAGGTAGTTGTCGACTACTACCGCCGAAGGGTGAGTTTTATTTCACCAGAGGGTAGATCTTTTCTTCATAAGGATGAGTGGGATGTCTAGGCGAGCAGAGCGGGACTAGAGAATCATGGGATAGGAGGAGTTACGGCCCATATTTCTAGTCTATATCTTGATGACTAGGGGACTTCATTGTTATACTTTCCTCCATTGGTGGATCGTTTTAGGGATGTCTTCCCAGACAACATTTCAGGTCTTCCTCTAGAAAGAGAGGTGGATTTATCTATTGAGATTGTGCCTGGATCAGCACCTATGTCCATTCCTCTTTATAGGATGGCAACACCAGAGTAGCAGGAGCTCAAGAAACAGTTGGAGGTGTGGCAGGCAAAGGGTTTCCTCCCACCCGGTACTTCTCCTTGGGGTTCGCCTATCCTGTTTGCGAAAAAGGCAGACATCACCCTTAGGCATTGTGTGGATTATCAGATGCTAAACCAGTTAATGGTCAAGAACTGATATCCCTTGTCGATGATTGATGATCTCTTTGATAATCTTTGAGGAACCCGAGTGTTCTTGAAGACCTACTCGAGGACCATTTATCATCAGTTTCACATTAGACCATCATATATATCTCTCACAGCCTCCCGGAGTAGGGATGGTCTATATGAATATATGGTAATACTGTTCGATCTCACGAATGTGCCTACATTCTTCATGGCACTGATGAACCGAGTGTTCCATCCATACTTGGATTCCTTCATGGTGGTTTTTTTGGATGACATCTTGGTGTACTATCACACTCCACACGACCATGCAAACCATCTGGAGATTGTTCTGAGTATACTGAGAGAGCATCAATTATATGTTAAGCTCTTGAAATGACACTTTTGGATGGACCATATTCCCTTATTGCGTCACGTTATCGAAGAGACAGGAGTATCAGTAGTCCCAGAAAAAATTGAGAGCAGTAGTTTCCTGGGAGCAGCTGAAGAATGTCTTTGAGGTGAAGAGTTTTCTAGGGCTGGTTGGTTACTATAGACGCTTCATAGACGACTTTTCACGCTTAGAAGCACCAATGATAGGTCTTACCAAGAAGAGTATGAAGTTATTATGGTCAGATTCTTGTGTGTTATCCATTGAGGAGATGAAATATAGGTTGACTTCAAAACTGATACTAATCTTTCCATAGCCAGGAAAGAGCTATACTGTTTACTCTGATGCTTCAGGTATTGGTTTTGGAGCTGTGCTGATTCCAGGAGATGGGTTTGTTGCGTA
Source organism: Viscum album (assembly GCA_963277665.1). Lineage (NCBI taxonomy): Eukaryota > Viridiplantae > Streptophyta > Magnoliopsida > Santalales > Viscaceae > Viscum > Viscum album. Next base: position 74,984,539 of record OY728156.1, read on the forward strand.
TGGGTCTCGGTAGTTGAGGCCACATGAAAGGAACTACCCAATGCATGATCTTGAGCTGGTGGAAGTTGTTCATGCCTTACACTGTTGGAGACATTATCTTATGGGAGAGAATTTTGTGGTTTTCACTAACCACAAAAGTCTCAAGTACATCTTTACTCAACGTGATCTGAATCTGAGACAGTGTAGGTGGGTCAAGTATCTTCAGTCCTTTGACTTTGAGATTGCCTATACACCTGGGAAAGGAAACGCAGTGGCTGACATGCTGAGTAGAAGAACTCAGATACAGGTAGTCCAGGAGGCCAGCAGTGAGTGGTAGCTTATGGCTCTATTCCCTGAGATTCATTTGGAGGTACACGACAGACAGGGGTAGACTTTTCTATCTTCTGTAGCTATTACCTCTACTCTTCTCAATCAGGTTTCGATGACGCAACTATCAGACTCAGAAGGCCTAGTCCTATAAGAGGGTGTGTTGGTGGATGACTCTCTTCTTGGATGGACAGTGGGTGAGGATGAGATCTTTCATTTCCAGGGATGCGTATGGGTACCAGTTGATATACACGAGGAGCTGATGCGGGATTTTCATTCCTCGGTTTGGGAAGTTCTTCCTCGTATCACCAAGATGTATCATGATCTACACCCCCGGTGTTGAAGGCCAAATATGAAGAGAGATGTTGCTGGTTTGTCATGAGGTGTTCCACTTGTCAGTAGGTGAAAGTAGAGAATCAACAACCGGCAGGTCTTTTATAGTAGCCACCCATTCCCGAGTGGAAGTGGAACGACATCACGATGGATTTCATGACAGGGTTGCTGAGGTCTTCTCGAGGGATCGATGAAATTTGGGTTTTCATCAATAGGATTATGAAGGTTACTCACTTCTTACCGGTCATGGAGACCTTCAGTGTTGATTATATGGGACAGTTGTACATCCAATAGATTTGACATCTTCATGTAGTTCCACACTCCATTGTTTCAGACTGGGATGTGCGTTTTACTTCTCGGGTTTGGCAGGGGATTCAGAAGTTTTTGCGTACACAGGTGCTTCTGAGTACAACATACCATCCCCAGACAAATGACCAGTCCGAGCGTACGATTCAGGTTCTTGAGGACATTCTACGAGCTTTCATTCTAGATTTTAGAGGTTCTTGGGAGAAGTATATACCTCTTGTGGAGTTTTCCTAAAATAATTTTTTTCAAAAACTATTCAGATGGCACCCTATGAGGCTTTGTATAGTAGGCCATGATGATCACGATTATGTTTTCTAGAGGCAGGAGAGGCAGCTTTTTTGGGACCTCATCTTGTTCAGGAGACCACAGAGCAGATATATTTGATTCGGAAGAGGATGGCTACTATACAGTCTCGAAAGAAGTCTTATGCTGATCAGTGGAGAGGGCCTATTGAGTTTGAGTTCGGGGATCGGGTTTTCTTGCGTGTCACACAAAGGTTGGGGCACAGGAGGATTGGAAGACAGGGCAAGCTTTCACCGAGATCCATCGGGTCGTTTGAGGTGTTTGAGAGAGTTGGGTCGGTTGCCTATCGATTGTAGTTACATCAGAGGTAGCGGGATATACACGATGTCTTCCACATTTCTCAGCTTTTACGTTACTTTTCAGACCCATCTCATGTCTTTCAACTCGAGGAGGTTGAGCTCTAAGTGGATGCGTCGTTTGAGGAGCATCTTATTCAGATTTTCTATCGCAGTACGAAGGTTCTATATGGCCAGTCTGATTCTCTAGTACAGGTGCTATGGTAGCACGGGAGGGTAAAGGACAACACTAGGGAGAGGGAGGCCGATGTATAATCACATTGGCCGAAGTTGTTCGATGTTTCTTCTTCTACACCACGCTAGGAAAATTCTAGGATGAATTTCTTTTAGGGGGGGAACTTTGTAAGAACCTGGACCATCCTTTCGAGTATGTTTACTTTTTTCTGGAGTTTTTGAGAAAAGATGACTTTTCTAGAAATTTTTGAAGTACACACCATGTAATTTATGAGTACATGTCGTGTACATAATTGCCGCCGGAGGCCATGTGCTAGCCGTGTTCTGGCCACACAGACGATCGTGTGGGATGACGTGGAGGATGCTTAAAGTGGGGTACTGAAAAGATGAGTACACACCATGTACTCCAAAAGTACATGTCGTGTAATATATTTTCATTAAATGCACTGGGGTCAAATCTAACCCCCAGAAGCGTCTTCTTCTAGGTCCTGTTTGTCCTAGAGGAATTGTACGGCACCGAAACTCCACCGAGCCCTCAAGCCTCCGTCTGTTTTCCAAATCGACCGCCGTCGATTGCATTAGAACTGCATCAGTAAGCTATTAATTCTGCTTCAGCCTTGTTTTCCAAATAATCTTCTTTTCTAAGTTATCGTGGGTTGAACGTTTTGGATGTTTTCTAAGATCTACGATGTTCGAAGGAGAATAAATATTCGAGGTTCAAGTAATTTGATATCCAAGCACCAAGGTAGGTTGTTTGTGCTTTTCTGTTGAAAGTCCTTGAATATTATGTGCAAATTTTACTAATACCCTTGAACAGTGTATTGTGTGTTTACCATTTTGCCCCTGTTATATGCCTCCCATGCTAGTATGCATGTATAAAATATGTTGGATACGAATATGGTTGAACTGCTATGCTTTGGAGGTTCTACTCGTGCATGTTATGTTATGACTATTTGGCCTTTTTTTACCTTAGATGCTTTGTCTATTTCCATGCCTGTTGTAGTAGGATGGAGAAATGTTTTCAAACATGATTTTTATGTTGTAGAACTATTTACCCAAGTAGTTCTGTATTTCTACTTTGTTCATATTGTACTGTTATGCCGTTATCCTACACAGGGCCGTGAGAACCAGGTGTAGTAGACTATAAGGGGATTGACCGACTGCGCATCCTCATAGAGCCTAGGATTACTTTAAGAAAAAAGGGGATAGACCATGAGAGCTTCCTCAGAGATAGTCCTTGACTGCTTTAGAATATACAGGGATAGACCGAGTGAGATTCCTCAGAGAGTCTCTATTTTGTTTGTCTGAATCACTGAATTACCATAGGCTATAGGAGGGATTGACTGTGTGAGCTTCCTCGGAGAGTCAATGAACAACCTGGGCTATAAGGGGAATTGATCATGTTTTCTTCCTTAGGGATCCCTTGACCGTGGGGATATAAGGGGAATTTATTGTGCAAGCTTCCTTATAGAGTTCCTGACTACCCTAGACTATAAGAGGAGTTGACCGCGTGTGCTTCCTCCGAGTGTCTTTATAATTTTATATGACCAAACCAGAGGGGTTAGGCTAAGTGCATTGCCCAGAGGGTTGTTGGTACTGGTTAGGTAAGACCATAGGGAATGGCTATAAGTTCTTCCAGAAGGATACATATTGTTCTTTGTTGTTTGTTAGCTATTCCTTGAATTTGGAACTATTGTTTGTTTATTGTTCAGCATGTTCTTGTTTACTATTTCCAGTACTTTTACCTTTCATATAGTCACTGATAGTTAGGCACAGATCTTTGGGTGTTCGCCTACTGGGATTTAGTCTCACACACTGTTTGGGTCATGCTTTTGGGCCCAAATAGACTATCTTGTTGCAGGTATATAAAAGGTCAAGAACCCTTCGACTTCAGGTACTTGACTTGTTGTGGAGATGGAGAGCATGAGACTAAGCTTAGGCTTGTGATGCAAAGGAGATGTTTATCTTTCTTTTTTAATTGTTTTAGTATTGTTTGTATTTCTAAAATTGTGACTTGTTTGGATCCTTTCCTAGACATATATATCATGGATCATATATATATGTGCTCCTGCTGTTTAGCATATTTAGTCTTCCGTTGTTCCCTTGTTTATGGATTTTTTACTGCTTCTGCTATTTCTTATTGTTTCTGTTCCACTGTGTACTCTTCCAATGATGGAATAGTTTCCCCACCATCACACCCAAGGCCCTCACTACTAGTCAGCATCCACTAGCCTTCGTGGAAATGCGCTTGAGGCCTCATGACCAACCGGGTACGGGGCACCTCTGGGTGGCTCCTGGAACTGGGATGTTACAACTTTATCATAAATGTATTTCTTCAGAGAAAGGTCAGTATCTCGATATTTATTTGAAAATTATGACTAAACAATAAAATGGATTATTTTATTCCATGGATTAGAACATCTTTATGTTTAGAAACACATATATCAAGATCCAATTCTGGTTTAAGAGGTTAGAAAATTCTACAATATTGTGTCTTTTGAAAAGGATTTGATGATTAACTTATCCGTTTATGACAAAACGTTTTTCATGTTAGTAAAACAAATAGAACATTTCCTTAATGTTCCAACGGAAGGTGATTTCTTTTGTCCATCTGATAAGTTACCTGAGGAAGTCGGTACGTCTAATAAGGAAAGAGTTAAAAATTCCCTGTTTATTATCGATGATGGGTTTCTTTTCTTTTCTCATCATCAATAATAAATTGTGACTTTTTAATAAGTAAAACAACATAAGTTGATATTTAAATCAATCCGTGAAGTCACAACTACTAATGCATTATAGTTAGTGGATATGGATTTTTTTGGTCTAACATGAACTGGAAGTATTGGAAGAAAATACTATGTATTTGTCTTAGTTTATTATTATACTTGATTTACATGGAGATATTTTCTCACTAAAAATCATAATCCTTTTTTTCCTTTAATACTTTTGTTTCTAAAGTTAAAAATGTGAAAAAATTATCATAAATAACTGTCTGTAGTGATCATGGTGGAGAATTTGTAAATTCTGATTTCAATACTTTTGGTAGTAAATAAGGTATTACTTACAAATTTTAAGAACCAAGAACACCCCAGAAAAATGGTGTTGTTGAAAGAATAAATATAATTATTCAAGAGATAACAAGAACCATGTTGAGTGAATACTCAATTGCAAAACATTTCTGGGAAGATGTTTTTAGTACTTCTTGTTATACTATAAATCGAGTTTTAATTTGGCATTTTCCTAATAAAACTCTTTATTAGTTATGGATAGACTGAAAACCGAAAGTCTCATACTTCAATGTGTTTGGTTGAAAAGTATTTATTTTAAATACAGAAGATATCTTATAGAAGTTTGCACCCAAATATAATGAAGGAATATTTTTGGGTTATTCCATAACTTTTAAGGCATTAAGAGTTTTTAACAAATATTATTATTTTTTAAAGAAACAATACATGTTAAGTTTGATAAAATAGATCCATTTGTTTTCAATGATCCTTCAAATATTACTTCTGAATTATTTTCCAAAACTTATTATCATGATATATAAGATTATTCAATCATTTTAAATACTCGTGAATTTTTTTCTATGATATTTACACTTGAAGACTTTTTACCTTATATTGATGCGCGGGTTTTTCAAAATCAAAATCATTTATTACTTAAGAATCATCCCTGTGAAAACATCCTTAGTGATGTAAATCAGCTAGTAATGACTAGAAACTCCTTAATAAATGAAATAGAACATCTTTCTTTTCAATCTCAATTTGAACCTAAAAACCTATGTGTGGCCTTAGGTAATGAATATTAGATTAAGTCAATGGAAGATGAACTAAATGAATTTAATAGGAATAAATTATGTACCTTGGTTGAAAATCTATGGATACACCTGTTATTTAAGTAAAATGGGTTTTCAGAAACAAATGCGACAAAAATGGAATCATTATATAAATAAATCCAGACTTGTTGCTAAAGGTTACAATCAATAAGAAGGAATACACTATGAAGAAACATATGATCCTATAGAAAGACTTCAATCTATTAGAATTCTATTATAATTTGTAGCACTCTTTAATTTAAACTCTTTTAAATAGATTTCAAGTGTGGTTTCCTTAATTAATATGCTCAGGAGGAAGTCTATGTTGACCAACACCTTGGTTTTGAATATAAAAAACACCTTGAATGTGTTTACAAACATAGCAAGTCCATTTATGGACATAAATAATCCCCTAGATCTTGTTAAGATAGATTAAATTTATTTTTGATAAAGAATAATTACATTAAAGGAAAATCTGATTCAACTCTTTTAAAAAATTAAGAAAAAAAATTGTTATGATTGTTAAAATTTATGATTATGAAATCATTTTCAGATCAAATCAAAAGTTTTTAATAGATTCATCTGTGAATCTAATGAAGTCTATGTTTTAAATGAGTATGATGGGTTAGTTAACATTATTTCTTGGTTTTCAAATTTATAAAAAATAAGAAGGTACTTATATATCTCAACATAATTATATCAAATACTAACTCAAAAATAATGGATATGAAAACCATAAAAGTATTAGTACTCCCATTGGAACCTCAAACACTCTTCATCATGATGAGTTTAGACAACCAATTGATCAAACAACAATTATAGGTATGATTGGAAGTCTACTATACTTAATATCTAGTCATATAGACTTAATGTTTTCCATATTCTTATGTCTTAGATATCAATAAAATCCAAAACAATCCCATTTAAAATTTGTAAAAAAGATTTTTTATAATTTAAAAAGAACCTTGGATTTAAGCCTATTTTATTATTTTTGAAATGATTTTGAATTAAAAAAAATTTCAGATGCTGACTTTGGATGTTTTAGAATTGATAAAAAGAGTAATTTTGGAACTTTTCATTTTCTAGAAGATTCTTTAGTTTCTTGGTCATGAAAAAACAACACTTGGTTGCAATCTCCACTACTGAAACTGAGTATGTAGCAGCTGGAAGTTGTTGTGCTCAAGTGTTGTTGATGAAACACACACTCATAGACTATGGTATAAGTTTTACTAAAACTCAAATATTGTGTGATAACACAAGTGCCTTTTCTTTGACTAAAAACCACGCTCATCACTCTCGTTTAAAACACATAGATATTAGGCACCACTTTCTTAGTGATCACACACAAAAAGAATATATTATTTTACAATTCATTGGAATTCAAGAAAAACTTGAGAGTATTTTCCCAAAACCATTACCTTCTGAAAAATGTGGATATATTAAACATAATATGGTAACGATTAAACTAAAATAATCATTCACATCTACTTTTTGTTTTTAAAATTATTCTTACATTAAAACACTCCTTTTACTAGGGGAAGAACATTAATCTTTTTTTATATGGTTTATCTATTATTTTTGTTGTCACTATTAATTATTTCATATTATACATTAATTATTTAATAAAATAGTTCAATTGGTTTTATATGTTTCATTAGTTGTTTTATTTTTGTTTTATGTCTTTTGGCTTCATTTGTATTAATTTTTAGTTTCTTCATTTCAACATAAAAAGCCAGACTATCAGCTTTATAATCTATCCATCATCTTGAAAACCTATGGTAATGAATTTTTTATCCATTGTCTTGACAACCAATGGTAACGAATTTTTTTCATCAACTTGACAACCAATGGTAATGACTTTGTCTTCTATCGGCTTGACAACCAATAATAATGACTTTGTCTTCCAATAACTATACAACAAATGGTATTGACTTTTTTCATTGGTTTGACATATTGTGGTATAAACTTTTTTTTCAATAGTATTGAAAACAATGGTAATGAATTTTTTTCAATTGTCTTGAAAACCAATGGTATTGACTTTGTTTTTCATCGGTTTGACATATTATAGTATTAACTTTGTTTTCTATTAGTCTGACAACTGATCGTATTCACTTTCTTTTTCATCAGTTTTATATTTTATTGTATTTTATTTTAATTATTTAAACTATTTTTTTCTATATTTTATTATTTTCTTACTTTCAAAATACTATGAAACCAACAACTTACTTGAAATATTCAACAGGTACATTCTATTTTTTATTTTTTATTTTTTTTTGTGTTACTGTTTCACATTTTTTTAATTATATTTTATTATTAAAAACACCTCTTTTATTCACCATTGTTAGAATATTTATCTTCAAATCTTAATCGTAGAAGACCAATGGTCATCAAAATTCTCCTATAAAAATAGGACCCCCCCCCTTCTCGAACCCACACATGCTCTTCAATATTATCGACGATGCTCTTATCCCCTATATAAGACTTGGTATGATCATTTCTTTTTTCTATCCTCATTGTGTCTCAGTATTCTGCCAACACACTTACTAATATGTCTTCAAAGACTTTTGTAAGAACCCATATCTTCCTTTTAGGTATTTTTTGTTTTTTTTTTGGAGTTTTTGAGAAAAGAGGAGTTATTTGGAAATTTTTGAAGTACACCCCATGTACTTTATGAGTATATTCCGTGTACAACATTGTCGCAGGAGGCTGTGTGCTGTCCATGTTCTGGACACACACACGGTCATGTGGGGTGATGTGGAGGCCGCTTAAAGCGGGATATAGAAATGGAGAGTACATGCCATGTACTCCAAAATTTTTCGTTGTGTGCTTTGTTTTTTTCATTAAACTCACTGGGGTCACGTATAACCCCCAAAAGCATCTACTTCTGGGTCTTGTTCTACAGAGAGGAACCGTATGGTTCCAAAACTTCCCTGAGGCCCCGAGCCTTTGTATGTTCTCCGAATAGACTGTCATCGATTGCGTTCGAACCGCAGCAGAAAGATATTCCTTCTATTTGAGCCTTGTTTTGTAATTCTTCTTCTTTTCTATGTTATTGTGGGTTGAAATTTTTGGATGTTTTCTTAGATCTATGACGTTCTAAGGAGAATCTTGTTTTGAGGTTCAAGTATTTTGATCTCCTAGCACCAAGGTAGGTGGTTTATTCCTTTCCATTGAAATTCCTTTAATATTATGTGCAAATTCCACCAATAACCGTGAATGGGGTATTGTGTGTTTACCGTCTTACCCCTGTTATATGCCTGCCATGCTAGTATGCCTATATAAAATATGTTGAATATGAATATGGTTGAACTATTATTCTTTAAAGGTTCTGCCCACGCACATTCTGTTATGACCGTTTGGTCTTGTTTTTCCTTGGATGCTTTGTCTATTTCCATACCTATTATAGTAGGATAGAGAAAAGTTTTCTAACATGATTTTTATGTAGTAGAACTATTTATCCAAGTATTTCTGTAAGTCTACTTTGATCATATTGTACTTTTATATCGTTATCCTACACAGGGCCATGAGAACCAGGTGTAGTAGACTATAAGAGGATTGACCGAGTGGGCATCCTCAGGGAGCCTAGGATTACTTTGTGAAAAAAGGTGATAGACTGTGAGAGATTCTTTAGAGAGAGTCCTTGATTTCTTTAGACTATACGGGGATAGAACGTGTGAGATTCCTCAGCGAGTCTCTATTTTTTTATCTAAATCACAGGATTACCATAGGCTATAGGAGGGATTGACAGTGTGAGCTTCCTCAGAGATTCAATGAATGACCTGAGCTATAAGGGTAATTAACCGAGTGTGATTCCTCAGAAAGTCCTTCACCTTGGGGCTATAAAGGGAATTTATTGTGCGATCTTCCTTAGAGAGTTCCTAACTACCCTAGACAATAAGAGGAGTTGACCGCCTGTGCTTCCTTAGAGCGTCTTTATAATTTCGTATGACCAAACCAGAGCGGTTAGGCTGAGTGCACTACCCATAGGGTTGTTGGTACTGGTTAGGTAGGACCAGAGGGAATGGTTGTGAGAACTTCCACAAGGTTACCAGTTGTTCTTTACTGTTTGTTAGCTGTTTCTTGAAATTGTAACTGTGGTTTGATTATTGTTCAACTTTTTCCTACTTACTGTTACCTGTACTTTTACCAGCCATATATTCACTAACTGTTAGGCACAGATCTTTGGGTGGTCGCCTACAGGGATTTAGTCTCACACCCTATTTGGGTCATTCTTTTGGGCCCAAACAGACTATCTTGTTGCAGGTATACACAAGGTCAAGCACCCTTCAACTTCAGGTACTTGACTTACTTTGGAGATGGAGATCATGGGACCAAGCATAGGCTTCTGATGTTGAGGATCTGTTTATCTTTCTTGTGTACTTGTCTTTAGTACTTTTCTTATTTGCATCATTGTGACTTGTTTGGCTGTTTTCTTAGACATATGTATCATGCATCATATACATATATCTGTGTGTGTGTGTGTGTGCTCCAACTTTTTATCATATTTAGTCTTCCGTTGTTCACTTCTATATGGATTGTTTACTGCTTCTTCAATTTTTTATTGTTTCTCTTCCACTGTGTACTCTACCAATGAGGGCATAGTTTCCCCACAATCACACCCAATCCCCTCCCTATTAGTCGGCAGCCTCTGGTGTTTGGGGAAATGCGCTTGATGCCATGTGACCAACCAGGTATGGGGCACCTCTGGGTGGATCCTGAAACCAGGACATTACAAAGTGGTATCAGAGGCGTTTCTTTTCTCTTGACTTACAGTTTGGAGCCTTATTCAAGGATAGGACAGAATCGGTACTTGGTAATAAGATGTTACTGGGAGTAGCTAACCTGTGTACAGGGAAAATCCATACTACCTCTTTTATTGAAATTTTATTGGTTTTCATATTTTACAGTTAATTTTATTTTGCCATTAGGTGATTCACATGCTTTTTTCTCTTACCGTTGTTGTTATTGCAGTTCTATTTCTGTCGCAACCTGATAAGATGGGGGTATTCCATCTCATTCATCATATAGGAACTTGTTAGAAATCACATGCCAAACATTCTTCCCATGCCATCTAGGATGCATTATTGATTTCATGTTGTTGTGATAGACGTTGTGCAGATTATGCATGCTATTTTGATATATGCTTTGATAGAATCCTTGCTGTTTGATATGGAACTTTTTAGTATAGTTCTTTGCTTAGATGGACGCCAAACTTTGGTTATTGAGGTGATAATGGATATCATGAATCGGAACTTGGTGGATCATTGACTTTTTTCCCTTGTATATGAAATGTATAAGATGCCAAGATTTGATTTGTGGGGAGTATGTACCCTCAGGAGTCAATATTTGGCACCTTAATGCTGATATTTTGTGTTTTCTGGGCTCCGGAGCAGTTTCTGAGCCTACTGTCCGGAAAAACACAGAATACATGGTGTTTAATTTATGGATACATGTTGGGTAGTCTATAGCCTTGTCACTGACTGTGCGAGCAGTGACATGGGGTTGTGAAATATCTTGTAGGAACACGCCGTGTACTAGTTAACACGCCGTGTAGTATGAAATAGGTTCCCCAGCCTTGTCACAAACAACACGAGTTGTGTTATCTTTTCATATACACGTCGTGTCTGAATTTTACACGATGTGTAGTCTGATCTAGGTACCCGACCATGTCACAAACAACACGGGTCAGTGTTAACCTTTATCGTACACACCTTGTCCATCTGGAACACGCCATGTAGTGTCATCCATGTGTAAGGTCGTGTCACTGAAAATACAGGCCAAGAAAGGCATGTCTAGTACACACCGTGTCTACCTTGAACACACTGTGTAGTTTTGTCTTAGAGGAGCCATGTGGATTAACCGTGTAGAAGTAATCAGGCAGGGAAGAGGATTTATGTACATGCGGTGTGTATGGACAAAATTCCGTGTATTTGGGGTGTTACACGACCATTTTAGGTAGAAAACACGACATCAAGCTGGCCTCCCCAAATTCCAAAGTTTGTGGATAAGCAAATAGGGTCTAGGGTGTGACCATGGGATGACAATACCCTCATGTGAGAGTGCAGCATAGTAGTAGTAAATATATCATCCAATAGAGGAATTAGTAAAATAACCATAGATAAGTTAAACATCTAAGAAAAGAATATATAAATAATACAGAAAGTAATCTAATATACAAAATTATGTATCATGTCATGTCTCTATAATGCAAGAAAAGTGGTATACAAGCATCTATAATACATGTATCAAAAATACCAAAAATAACTATGCTAGCTACCAACATGAGCATGTATCAATTTTCTTCTTCCATACGCATAAGAAATAATTAAATTAAGAATCACACCCTGGGTGCTTTCCCCAATCCATATTATATCTATAGAGTGTGTTCAATTTCCCAATGGTATCCCAAATATGGTGTGAGATAATACTCAGTAGGGAACCACCAACTGTTTCTATAATGAATCCATTCATCGTATAACAAGATAATAATTTTCCAATTTATAGAAGAGGTATATAAGTACAAAAATTAAGTTTACCAAGTCATTTGGGGTACTTTATATCCAAATAAGGCTCCATGTAAACAATAGTCAATTACCCATAAACAAGGGAAGCAATAAAGTAATATAAACAAGTGAAATACCTATCCATTCTAAAATATATATAAAATGATACCCATACCAGGGTTAACAGTAAAGAATATAAAAATTTCACAATGACTTCATCATGTAATCAAGTGTCAAACTACTACCTTGTCCACACCGTATAATCCAATATAAAATACCCATCTTGGCCAGACCGCATAATCAAGAGTGTATCACATCTAAAATTTTTGTTCTATGTAATCAAAAGTTTTTGACCACTAAGGTATAGAATACCAAGTCATCCACATCGAGTCCCAGGAGCATCTTGATGAAAACTCGATAAAGACTTCGGTGGAGTTTAGGGATCATTTCAACAGAAAATTTTCAATACGATCCCAAGAAAGTCGCATCGAAGTGGTAGCATGGACCGTGGAATCCTACAGAATCTTGATCCATGGAGTAAATAAGTCCAAGGCATCCACTGTCACAAAAAATATCCATATGAGACACATCCATGGAATCCTATACAATCCAAATCCAATGTATACCAACTATGGAATCCACTACCATAAAACATTATCATTTCACAATAATACAAATTCAAAGAGTTCAAAAAACTCATGTATCAATTTTCATTAAAATAATTGAATAATTCACATCATGTCAAGACATTTCAAGGATGCATTGACACTATTATAACATATCATTTCAATTAAATTAAAATTTTAGAGAGTCTCTCTGTAAAGGTTAGATCGCACACACCCAATGGGGTGGTATAAAATTAGGAAACATATAAGGGAACATCCCATGGGTGTCCTAGGTTAAAAATAAATGACCTCCAACAATAAAATGTTACTCGAGGGGAAACCCAAAAGGTTCCAATTAATTTAATCATGAAATTAAAAACTTTTTAGGGGAATGCCATAAATTTCAGCATGCGACATAATGAAATCTAGCTATATAAAGCACCAAACCACAAGAGAAATTTATAGACCACCTACTGTAAGTCCATAGATAAACTCTTTTCCAGTATAGATCTATTATTCTATCCAAATTGAGGGAAAAATAAGTAATAGATGATGAACCTGGATATAGGGAAAATTGGATTTCACATAAATAACTCTGATGATCACAATAAAAATAAAGATTCTCCCAAGAGAATCAAAGAACCTACTAATGTGGGTTCAGTGAGATTATCAGTGATTGAATATCATTGAGGATCATAAGCTTATAGAAAACCCATATCTAGGATTCAATGGATCTCTCATGAGAGAAAAAAATATATTAATAGATAAGAATAGTAAAATGAGAGGGGGGATTATCATTTATGATCATTAAGGGAAAACCAATCATTTTTCCAAAAAATACTGGGTCATATAGTTTGGTCGCACGGTTGGCCAAACCATGTGCTGACTATGTGCCCTTGACGGATTTATGGGGGACCCTACAAGATTAATGTTCATGGTTTAAAAACCGTATGTAAATAGTAATTCTGTACTCTATTAAAATTATGTAGTTTTTCGCATGAGAAAGTACCTCAGGTTGTACAGTTTCATCAAATTGCATGGCCTCCTACTACTCACTTTTGAGTCCTATATGATTACAATTAATAATGTTTCTTGGGTCGCATGGTTTATCCTTACCATTAAGACCAACTATGTTTCTCCAAAATTCAACTCTAGGCTCTAGACAAGCCCTAGAGACCCCCAAAACCCCAATGATCTCATTAGATATTCAAAATAGGTCAAAACTAATAAGTTTAATAGGGAAAAAATTATTACCTCAAGGGGGAACCTTGGATCTTATAGTATTACCCCTTAAATAAATTCATCACTATATTCCCCTTCCAATGGTGGTCAAGAATCACCTAAGAACAACTATATCCACTGATCAAGTACATCGAACTCCCACTCCCAAGTTTCATCCTTTAAAGAGTCATACTTCCCTAACACATGTACTAGAGGAACTGATTTTCCTCAGATAACCTTAATGCTCCTATCGATAATATATATATGATACTCCTCAAAGAAGGAATTTACCTATAACTCCATCTCATCCAGTTGTAGAGTATGATATGGATCCAAGTGATGATGGTTTATCTAGGATACATGGAAGTCATTGTGCAAAGATCAGCACCTTGAAGGTAACTGCAAATGATAGGCTACCGGCCTAACTGGATCTAGAATATCAAATAGCCTAACATATTATGGTGAAATAGTACCCTATCTCCTAATTCATATATTCCCCATGATTTTTGAGATACATAAAAATATCAGATCCCTGATCATGAACTCTAGATTTCATCGACGACAATCAGTGTATGATTGAGGTTGAGACTATATAGTATCCATATTTTTCTAAATCAAATGAACCTATTCTATTGTATCTTTAATGATATTAGGTCTGAGTAAAATTTTATATCCTTCCTATAACAAGAATATGGGAAATAAATATGTCTTTCTGTAAAAATCCAAATAAGGTTTCATCTTTATAGTAGCTTAATAGCTATTATTGTAGTTCAACTTCATTAGGGGTAAATGCCTCTCCGAAAAGCACCAAAATTCCCAACGCATACTCTTAGTAAGTGTTGGAACCAAGTTCGTTATATGCATGAATTGGAGTATGGTTTGTGTTTTTTTGTCAATCCTATGTGGAATTTCAGAATGTTTGTCAACAAAGTGATCATAAAGAACAACCAGATAACAATATTGAAGGTGGAACTGTTTTCCAGTGTTTGCCAAATTTTTGGGCCTGAAAATCGACCAATGGAGAAAAGTGGTTTTGGTAAAAGAGACTTGCGTGTCGATGACTTGGAGGTTTTGAAACTTGAGCGCCATATTTTTTTCAAGATCAAAGAATCAAAATATGGAAAAGGGATAAGGGAGACCAAGTTTTATATTGGGTCGCGCAAGTGACGTGCGCGGTAGAGACTTGTGCGCCGAAACTTGCGCACTGAGGGAAGAATTGAACGCCGTCATTAAGGGTGTCCAAATGACTATAAATAGAGTTCGACCCATCCTTATTCGGTATGAAGTTCAGACTTTGAGAAAATCAGATCTCCTGTCGCGCAGGTGTTTTTTGTCATGCAAGTGGTAGTGGGTCGCGCAAGTTGAAGTTACGAGACAATTTTTTGCTGCATGTCCAAGTTGTTTTTGGAGAGAAAGGGGTTGAGTCGCCCAATTTTGGAGTTGGAAAAGGAGGTGTTGCACAGGTGGTTTGGTGACACTTGTGCACTAGAATTTGAAGTAGCGCGATAGTTGACAGTTGCAAGCCAAAACCGGTTTGGGTGTAAAAGGGTGTGAGTCGCGCAAGTTTGGTGTTGAAGAACTGAGAGTCACGCAAGTGGCTGGGGTGGACTTGAGAACCAGCTTTAAAACTTACGCGTCAGCTTGGAGAAGCGTTCCAGGTTTCATTGAAGCACGCCAGTCTTTTTGGAGCTGCAAGAAAACTGGAAGATTTCATGATACCTTCAGTGAAAATTGAGATTAGTATACATGTGAGAGTTGGTATTCAATAGAGCATATACATACAATAGAGGATGTATTAATTAGTGAATTTGAAGATACCATCATGTCTATAAACTAAGTGGGACTTCACCAAAGGCAATGGGCCAGGGGGAGTCAACAGGAGTGACCCGAGGGACATAGTGAGCTATCCCTAAACTTTTGTTAAGGTAGTAATCCTGGTACAGAGTGACTGTTCCCAAACCTTTGTAATCCACAATGAGTAAAGAATAGAGGAATTTGGTACGACCGACAACCTTTTGGTGTATGCTCCTTGGACGTAGACCTTAGTGGTGAACCAGGTAAAAAGTGTTGTGTCATCTCTTTGCATGTGAATTTTTTATTTATTCGCATATCCATCATACTTGTTAAACTTGTTTCTACCAATGTGGGAACAAGATATGTCAGTTTAAATGAAAAAGTTGACACCCTGATTCACCCCTCCCCTCTCAGGGTGTAACAGGGTCCTAGAAGTGGTATTAAAGGGAGGTTATTAGTGTTTGATCTGTTTTATACTGCAATGGAAAATTCAGCCACTGTTAGTGGAGTTCCCCTCTTTGATGGATGTAATTTTCAAATTTGGAAGAATAGAATGAGATCTCATCTATGATCCCTTGGAATGGATGTTCTGTTTTCCACAATGCATGTTATACGTGTTACTAATCCAACTGGGCTAGTTATGACTGATGTAGATAGGAAAATTCTTGATGCACATGGTAAAGCACAAAATGATCTCACCATAGCACTTTTTGATCAGATCTATCTAAAAGTGATGAGTTGCACCTCAGCAAAGTCCATGTGGGATAAACTTGAAAATATTTATGAAGGATATATAAAAGTGAAGGAGGTGAAACTACATGTCCTGCACAATAGGTTCGATGATATGAAGATGCACCCTGATGAGAATGCTGATTCTTTCTTCAATCAAATTACTGAAGTGGATGGAGCAATTCGGAGTCTAGGTGAATAAATCAAAGATGTAGACATTGTGAAGAAAATACTAAGAATACTACCATCCCTTTACAATGAAAATGTTTCATCCCTTGAGGAAATAGATCTTTCCAAACTTTCTCTGGATGATCTACTGAGCAGCCTGGTGGCATATGAAATGAGGGTCAAACCAGAAGATGCTGCAACTTGAGTGAGTAAGGAAATGGAATTCATCCCCATTGAGAAACTAAAAAGCTGAAAATATAGTAGTGGTGAAAATGATGAGGAAAAACAAATTTTTATCTCAATGAAAAGAAGTTCTATAAGGGAAAAGGGAAATTCAAAGGGAAGTTACCTCTAGCTTTCATTCGTTGTGTCAAAGTTGGTCACATTGTTTCTTAGTGATCAAGAAAAATTGATGATGAGAATAGAGATTTTGAAAACATTGAGAAGCCTCAGAAAAGTTTTTTCAAAATGGGAGACTTAAATTCAGGAAAGAAAGTACCAAAGAAGTGTTTTGTCTCTGAATAGGAAGAAGATGATAATGAATTTTGTGATGAAGAAGAACCATAATTTAAAACTGAAAACGATGCTTCCATGATGGAAACTGTTGAAAAATAAGAAGATAATGGTGGAGAAAATCAGTTGAAAATAGTGCAGATCCCGAGTTGAAACATAAGGATGTTGTTAGTAAGCTTTTGATTAAATGTAAGAGTTGAAATAAGTGGAAATAAATTGTAGATGAATCAACTGAATATGTTGATCAACTTGAAGCTAAAATTGAATTACTAGAAGAATTGGTGAAAGTAAAGTCTAAAATACATGAAATCAATGATGATGTAGTGGATATGAAGTTGAGAATTGAAGAGCATGAAAAGGTCATCAATGACCTCACATCCAGGCTGGAAGAAAAGAACAAGGTTGATGAGGGTCCTGAGGAGGAAGTTGTTACTCTTAGGAGTAAACTTGAGACTGAATCAATTTCAAAAGAATCAAGTAAGAAAATACAGTTTGGAAGGTTCTCATATGCTGAGCTATTGAAGAGAGAAAAATGTGGCTCTAATAGAGTTGAAATGATTCTAAATGATCAAAGACCTTCCAAGATGGGAAATAGTGGAATTGGTTATGAGGCAGAATCGCAAAATGCTACAAATAAAGGTGACCAAAATAAAGTCAAGATGAAGGTGGGTTATGTGGGAAAGTATTTTGAAGTGATGAAGCAAAAAACCCCAATTCAATATGAAAGAAGAAAATAAAATTATCCTAAATCATCATAGAAAAAGGAGCCTTCATACTATTATCCCACAGAAGAAGGAATGGGGATAAATAGAAGTAAGAATACATTTCCTCTCATGAAGTGTCAGTTCTGTGGATATTTGGGCCATACCATGTCTTATTGCAAAGAGGCAAGAAGATATCTGAATAGAGAAGATATAGGAGTTCAACTACAGAGAACAAATTCATATCCTAATTATATTAGAAGAAACAATTTCTATAGATATTGTTTTCATTGTTTTAACTTCGGTCATAAGGCTGTTAATTACAAGCAGAGAAGGGATATGGACACCTCATACCAAAGTTTGAGACAAGTCAAGTCTCATTAGCAAGACAATGTTCTTCTTTCAAACAGGTTTTCTCCTCTAAAAGAATATTTCGACTATGAAGAACCTAGGTACATGGAAGAGATAATTGAAATTCCATCATTTCTCTTTACTCAATACAATGTCTCATGGAAATAAAGGAAGAAAATTGAGAAATCCAACCTTGTAGAGGTGGACCTCAAAGCTACAAAAAGAAACAGTACCTAGATTCTAGATAGTGGTTTCTCGTCTCATATGACAGGTAATGTTGGCCTGTTGATGGATATCAAAAGGAAGGTTGATGGTACAGTACTATTTGGTAATGATGGAGCTCTCAAAATCAAAGGCAGTGGAAGTACTGAATTATCTAATGGAGAGCTAAAGAAGACAGAAGTCCTTTATGTCGATGGTCTACGTCATAATCTACTCAACGTGAGTCAACTCTGTGACTCGGGACATATAGTTACTTTTAATCATAAAGGCTGCACTATCAAGGGAAAGACATGCAATTCACTTATGAAGGGATTCAGAACAAAATGAAACATGTATCAGGTTGATAGTAAAGAAAATTTTTGTTACATGAATGTTGAAGAAAAAAACAATTTGTGGCATCGGATACTGGGACACATCAATCAACAAGAATTGGAGAAAATATCAAAATTGGTGATTGTTATGGACATTCCCAACCTGAAGCGTGAAAGTGAAAATTCTTGTGATGCTTGCATTCGTGGAAAGCCGGTCTGCAGTTCATATCATCCAAAGAAGAAAATGTCTTCTCATCTTTTTAATCTAATTCATATAGATGTATGTGGGCCGATAAATATTTTTAGAACTCATGGACAAATTTACTTTTTCCTTTTCATAGATTATTACAATATAATGGCATGTTTTATGGTCATTCACAAGAAATGACAAGTTATTGACTGCATGAAAACATATCGGCGAAACATCGAGAATAATACTGGATGAACAATCAAATTGTTGCGATCTGAAAATGGAGGGAAATAAACGTCCATTGAATTTGAAAATTACCTGGAGAAGCATTGGATACAACATGAGGTAGCTGCTGTGAGAACTCCACAAAACAATGGAGTTGTTGAATGTAGGAATCGACAGGTGAACAACATGGCACGAACTATTATAATTGAGAGTTGTATTCCACGACATTACTGGAAAGAGGTTGGTCAAGATGCAGTGTATATTCAAAATCTAACATGACTTTATACGGTTGAGATGAAGACATCATATGAATTGTGGCATATAAGGAACCCTTTTTGAAATACTTTCGTGTTTTTGGAAATAAATGCTTCATCAAAAACAAAGAAGTAAATCAAGGGAAGTATGGTGACAATGCAGATGAAGTAATTTTCCTCGGATTCTCAATGAACATCAAAGCCTAAAAGTGTTTGAACAATCCATTAGTAAGGATTTCGGAAAGTAGTGATGTTAAGATAATTTAAGAGAAAACCATAAATGCTCCAAGGAAGTCATATGCTGTTGTGATAGATACTGATGAAGACAGTGAACATGGAGAAAATAAAAATATAGAAATAGAGGAAGCTGTAAAAAAACATAGCAGTCACATCATGATGTTGACTCAGAAGAAGAATCTGAAGAAGAAACTATGGTTGGAGATAATGCAACTGAACCTCACATGATAAATTGAAGAACTGAGATTGATCCATCTAACATAATTGAGGATAGGAGTGCACCCAAACAAACAAGGAGGATGAGAAATAACATGCAATCTGCATTTCTCTCAGTTTTGGAGCCATCCTTATTTGAAGAAGCTGCAAAGGATGAATCATGGGTGAAAGCCATGAATGAAGAGTTATATTAGATTTACAAGAATCGGACATGGGATCTTGTCCAGAGACCCGAAGGTCACAATGTGATTGGTACAAAATGGATCTTCAAGAAAAATTTTCATGAGCATGGAAGTTTTATTAGGAACAAGGCATGACTGTTATGTAAAGGATACTCCCAGATTAAATGTGTTGATGTTGAATAAACCTTTTCTCCAATGGCTATACTGGAGTCAATCAGGCTTTTCATTGTCATGGCACTCCAAAGAGTATATAAAGTATATCAAATGGATGTCAAGGAAACATTCTTGAATAGTGTACTCGAATAAGTCTACATCGAACAACCAGTGGGTTTTGTTCTTGGTACTGATGAAACAAAGGTCTACAAACTGAAGAAAGATCTATGTGGCTTGAAGCAGGCACCACGAGCATGGTATTCCCAGCCGGAATCATATCTCAAGAAGCTAGAATTAAATAGAGGAGGAGTAGACCACAATCTATATGTGAATAATTCTCCAAAACATCGGTTCATGGTTCTAGTCTATGTTGATGACATTATTTTTGGTGGAAGTAGGTAGAAATCAGTGGATGAATTTTCCAATCACAAGAAATCAGAATTTGAAATTTCTATGATTGGGGAGATCACATATTTATTGGGGATGTAGGTGATTCAAAGGCAGGATTACACTTTCATTTCTAAAGAAAAGTATGCCAGACAGCTACTGAAGAAGTTTAATATGCAAGAATCCTAACCAATGTCAACTTTGATTGCAGTTGGAACCAAACTTGGAAAGCATGAGGATGGGGCATCTTTAGACGCCACTATGTACCGAAGGATAATTAGGAGCCCACTATACCAGACATCGACACGACCAGATATTGTATTTGCAACCTGTCTAGCAGCCAGCTTTCAGAGTAATCCAAACTAGGAACATATGACAACAGTAAAAATAATCATGAGGTATATTCAAGGTACTCACAACTGTGGCTTATACTCTACTGCAGTAAGAGATAGTAAATTATCAGCATTTTCTGATGTTGACTGGGCTAGCGATGTAGGGGATAGAAAGTCCACCAGTGGTGGATAATTCTATATTGGGAATAGATGTGTTGGCTGGTTGAGAAAGAAACAAGAAATTACTTCTCTTAGTACTGCTAAAGCTGAGTATATCTCTGCCACAAAGGCATGCACTCAACTTCTATGGATGAAGCAACAACTAACTGATATTGGTGATGAGGTGAAGTAGCCAATGGTAATTTACTATGATGAAAAGATTGCAATTGATCTTATGAAGAATCATGTTCAGCATTCTCATACAAAACATATTGAAATCAGGTATCAATTTATCATAGAAAAAGTTGAGCAAGTGGCTGATATCCTGACCAAGCCACTATCAGTGGCTGTGTTTGAGAAGCATCGGTTGAACCTTGGTGTTCAGCCACCTCCCAGTGCATAAGGAGGTTACTCAATACCCCTCTTCCCAGCTATGTTAATTGTTTTTAATATGTTTAGGGATGCGATGCAGGTTTTTGGGGGAGATACTATCCAGGGAGAGTGTGGTTTGATCTGAACAATGAACAATTATCGGTCTTTGGGTTTATTGTAAATGGGGGAGAAAGGAATAAATTCAGGCATGTAATATTTTTGTGACACATTGAGAATTCGGTGTCGGTGATAGGATGGTAAGGAATACATTGGACATGTAATGCTTCTATGACACTATAAGAGAATTTATTAGGAATTATTGAGAATTACAAAACATAGGAACCCAATTCAAGATTCCTCTCTTGTTTTATACACCGAGCATTTCCCACGTAGACTTAGGGTGTTGGCTATGTTGATTCTTGCGTTTATGGTTTTCCAATGGCTGGTACTCTATTAAATTTATTTACTGATTTCCAACAAACCTAAAGGGGGAGATTGTTGGAACAATGTGCGTTCTTTGCGTGAATTGGAGTATGGTTTTTGTTTATTTTCAATCCTCAGTGAAAGTTTAGAATGTGGGCCAGCAATGTAATCATACAGAATAAGAATATAATAGTATTGAAGGTGGGACTGTTTTCTAGTGATTGCCAAATTTTTGGGCCTGAAAATCGACAAATGGAGAAAAGTGGTTTTTGTAAAAGAGACTTGTGTGCCGATGACATGGAGGTTTGGAAACTTGAGAGCTATATGTTTTTCAAGATTAGAGCATGAAAATATGGAAAAGGGAGAAGAGCACCCAAGTTTTATGTTTGGTCGCGCAAGTGACTTGCACGGTAGAGACTTGCGCGCCAAAACTTGCGTGCTGAGGGAAGACTTGTGCATAGTCGCGTAGGTTATCCAAATTCTTATATGTAGAGTTCGACCCCTCATCATTTGGTATGAAGTTCAACATAGAGAAAACCATATATCCTATCACGCAGGTGTTGTGGTCACGCAAGTGGTGGTGGGTCGTGCAAGTTGAAGTTTCAGAAAAGTTGTTTGTTGCGTGTCCAAGGTGTTTTGGGTGGGAAAGGGGTTGAGTCGCCCATGTTTGGAGTTGGCAAAAGAGGTGTCATGCAGGTGGTTTGGTGACACTTGTGTGCCAGAATTAGAAGTAGAACAACAGTTGATAATTGTGCACCAACACTTTTTTGGTTGTAAAAGGGTGTGAGTCACACTGGTTTGGTGTTGAAGAAGTGATAGTCGTGCAAGTGGTTGAGGTGGACTTGCATGCCAGCTTTGAAACTTTCACGCCGGCTTGGAGAAGCGCGCCAGGTGTAGTTGAAGCACGCCGGTCTTTTGGAGCTGCATGAATGCTAGAAGATTGCTTGATACCTTCGGTGAAAAGTGAGATTATTCTATGGGTGAGAGTTGGTCTTCAACAGAGCATCTACATACAACATAGGATGTATTCATTAGAGAAGATGAAGAGAATTTCACGTCTATAAACTGAATGGGACTTCACCAAAGGCATTGGGCTAGGGGGAGTCCACAGGAGTGACCCAAGGGACCCAGTGATCTATCCCTGAACTTTTGTAAAGGCAGTAAGCCTGGGAAGGAGTGACTATGCCCAAACCATTGTAATCCACAATGATTAAAGAATAGTAGAATTTTGTATGACCGACAACCTGTCAGTGTATGCTATTTGGACATATCCCTTAGTGGTGAACTAAGTAAAAAGTGTTGTGTCATCTCTTTGCATGTGAATGTTTTATTTATTCTCATATTCATCATACAGGTTAAACTATTTTCTACCAACAAGGGTACAAGATCAGTCGGTTTAAAATAAAAATTTGACACCCTGATTCACCCCACCCCTCTCAAGGTGTTCTGGGGTCCTACAGTAATCCCTTAGTAACCTAAATCATGTGATCTGATTGGCTGTTAGTCTGAGGTTGGTATTCCATGCTCAGAAGAACCTGTGTACCCAATTCTCTATGCATAATCTACCAAAATTGAGATATAAACCAAGAATCCCTATCTTATACAATGGTTTAAGGAACCCCATCAAGACGTATTATCTCATGGATATAAAACCTTCTAATCTCATCTAATGATAAGTTCTCCCTGGTCAGAAAGAAATCAATAACCATTATGAGCATGTCCACAACAACCCACACAAAATTACTACCTCAAGGTGACTTCCACAATCCTTCCAAGAAATATATCACAACATCATCTTGTTTCCACTCAAGAATAGTTAACATCTGTAAAATCCCATCCAGTCACTAATTTTATTTCTTCACCTACTGGAAGGTGTAACACCTTGTGAAAAAACAAGATACCTCTTATTTCATACCTATCCTACAATACTGACAGTGTAGGCAATGGTATATCTTGGTGACGCCAGGGTGCACTGCCCAAACTAAGGCATGAAACTCTCACATCAACTCCTTGCATATGTATTCTAGATCCCCAACTCTACCATAGAAACACATAATTCCATCCTTGCTCATAGTCTGAAAAGGAGGTGGTCCCTCACCTACAACACTCTCCCATAGTAATATTCCCTCACTATTAGAAAGTTGTCTCATCATTACTCCATCTAGAAAAGTAGATCTCACAACTATAGAAAAAAGAAAGGTTTATCCCTAACCATCATACACCGACAAGTTAATCTCCAAAAAATCATAATATTCCAGTCTCTAATGGCCTCTTGAACTTCTGATATCTGAGACCTCCTGATCAGTACATCGACTGCTACATTTATCTTTCAAGAAGATAGTAAAGCTCGAAGTCAATGGAATAAAGGTACTCAACCCACCATCACTTCCTCAAATTCAAATCATGATGTTTAAATATATACTTGATGATTTTTTAGTCCATGTACACCACAAAACATCCTCCCCATAAATAATGTATCCAATATCACAATGATGAACTAATACATGTATCTTGAGGTTGTGTGTTAGGTAATTCCTCCCATGTGCCCTCAATAGATGAGAAACATATTCCCCGACTCTATCTCCCTTCATAAAAAATACTCCTTGACTAACACATAATGCATCGTAATATAAAGTGTAGCTCATTCCTAGCTTCAGAACGACCAGGATCGATGATGAATTCAGTCTTCCTCTCAACTCATCAATGGTTATCTCACATGTATCTACCAATAAAAACATCTCACCCTTCTTAGTCAATCCCATAAAAGGTTATTATAATCATGGGAAGTCCTATATGAAATTAATATAGTTTCTATTTATCCCTGATAAACATTATATATCAAATATGTTCTTTGAATACTCCCACAAAAATATTACTCTCATCATCTTTGGGACAACCGATACTCTTGTCTCAGAGATAATATGACCCATAAATTGGATCTTATCCATCCAGAAGTAGCACTTTGTGAACTTACCATTTAAAAGGTTCTCTCTCAGTGTATCCATATAATCACAAGATTTTTGGAATGGTTATGTCGATTGTGTGAATACACAAAGATATTATTTATGAATACTACCGCCAATGAATCTAGATAAAAATGGAAATGTTAGTTCATCCACATCATTAAAACTACTGGCACGTTCATGAGACCGAGCGACATAACCAAATACTCATATAAAACATACCTACTATGAAAAATAATAAAAGGTAGTTCTATTGTTCAAGCTCATTAATGGTGATAACCTGACCTCAAATCAATCACTACAACTAAATAGGCCTTTAACGACACTAAAAATGGTCTTTATCATCGCCAGAGAAGTGCTGACTAACAAAGAGAGATTAAAATCCCTAGTCTTTTATCAGTGATTTTAGAATCACTCATAAAGGAAAAAATGTATCAATTATTTTACTTAAAACTAATAAATAATACCTTTATTAGTTCTTCTACAAGATCTAATAATGGTTTTCTTTATCATCACTTCTAAATTTACTGATAAAGGGGCATGCTGGAGTGTGATGTAACATTACATTGTAGCACCAGTGTAGTGTGATGTAACTACACACTACAGCCCCAAAAAAACAACACAAAATTGAAAACATCAAGTACCAATAAATAATTTAAATGAAATAGAATTTCCAACTCAAATAAAAGAAAAAAGACTATATTATAGACATTTCAAACATTGGTTTATGCAATTACATAAGTACAAATTATTACATACATTCAAAACCATCAATGTTTATTTTCCTTTTGATCCTAACCCCTACCAGAGAAAAAACCCCACCTATATAAGAAAAAAAATTTATGTTATAAATAATATAAAAAATAATAATATAATGTATTGATTTAAAAATAAACATTGATTAATACCGAGAATAGTGTGTGTCAGATTGAGTTACGGTTGATTCTCGCTTATCACACCATTTATTGTTTATATTCAAGAAATATATCTGGGAATAATAACTAAATATGTATAAGATAAAAATGATGAGTAAATTAATTAAAATATAGAAGATAGCGTGATGATAAAACAATCTAGGCCTGCTTTCTTAGTTTAGTGATGTGATGAAAGTTGGAATCTAAAATGACACTATTATATTGAAAAGATGAACATGGAGTCAAACTAGTTGCATTATGCATCATATTTAGGATTAGATGATTCCTACACATCTCAAATCACTTATGCATCGTTTTTATAAGGTATAAAAGAAATATGAATGTGTTTGATGGTTTTTGAGTACGTCACTTGTCCTTTTTTACAAAAAATGTCATTTTAAACTAGAAACACGCACTTTGACTCATATCGATCACATTGTGTTTCAATTTTACATGATACCAATTCCTACACATCAAAAAAGACTGATTAATTAATGTATTAAATTATCAAGACAATCTGAGTGTGTTTTCTCAGCTTTAAGTGAGTGGTGTTTTTTGAACTAAAATATCGATTTTAAGCTAATAATGGACACATTAAGTTATACTAGTCACACCGTATGTCAAATTGATGTATGGTTGATTCATAGACATTAAAAATGAATTATAAATAATTATAATAAATTATCAAATCAATCTGAATGATTTTTTATCAGTTTTGAGTAGGTCAGTTATCCTTTTTACTAATTAGTTATCATTTTTACTAAAATTGGCATTAATTTTCAATAAAAATACACACTTGTATCCATACTGGTCACATTTTTCATCCTATTGTGGTTTAGCTAATTCAAACACATCATATACAACATATGTATTTTTTTCCTATAGTATCAAAATAATTAGAATGTGTTTTCTTAGTTTTGAGTACATCACATGTATTTTTTACTAAACAAGCATTTTAAACTAGAAACAAGTACGTTGACTCATACTGATCACATATTGTATCAGTTTGGTGTCAGACTGATTCCCACATGTCACAAATGATTTATGAATCTATTTCATAAATTATCAATAGAATCCAAATGTGTTTTCTTGATTTTCGGTAAGTGACTCTTTTTTAACTAAAATGACATTTTTGAACTGATAACGGACACTTTGAGTCTTACTGGTCACACCATGAATTGGATTGATGTTATGATAATTTATAAACATATCAAATGACTTATGAATATTTTTCCTAAAGTATCAAAACAATATGAATTCTTTTTCCCCTTTTTGAGTAGTACAAATGTCCTTTTTACTGAAATTGATGTCAATTTTAAAGAAAAGGACCCATTTTGAGTCATATCAGTGACACCATGCTTCAGATTAAGGTGAATCTAATTACTAAAAATCTCAAATTACTTATGTATTGTTTTACTAAAGTGTAAAAAATCCAAATGTTTTATTGATTTTTAGTATGTCACTTGTCCTTTTTACTAAAATTTCATTTTAAATAAGAAACTTTCACTTTGACTCATATCAATCACATCATGTATTAGTTTTATGTAATATATATTCCAACATATCAATAATGGATTATGAATTTATGTCCTAAATTATGAATACAATCTAGGTGTGTTTTCCCAGATATAAGTGATTGAAACTTTGTGATCTAAAATATCAATTTAAACTAATAACAGACACATTGAGTCATACTGGTTAGACCATGCATCAAATTTTTTGTGGATTATTTCAACATTCCCTAAATGACTTATGAATAATTTTCCTAAAGTATAAAAATAATATAAATGATTTTGATCAGTTTTGAGTAGTTCATTTTTCCATCTTACTAAAATGGATTTCAATTTTAAATAAAAATACACACTAGGAGTAATATTAGTCACATCATGCATTATATTGATGTTTGAATGATATATAAACATCCCAAATTACATGTGGATAATTTTTTTAAATTATTAAAATAATTTTAATGTGTTTTATTTGTTTTTAGTTCATCAATTCTCTTCTTTTTCTAAAATGTTAATTTAAACTAGAAACATGCACTTTGACTCATACTGATCACATCGTGTATTAGTTTGATGTGAGACTAATTACTAAATATCAAAAATTATTTATGAACCGGATTATGAAATTATCAATAAAATTTTAGCATGTTTTCTCATTTTTCAGTGAGTGACACTTTTTGAACTGAAATGTCATTTTTCAACTAGAAACGAACACTTTGAGTCATATCGGTCACAATTTGCATCAGATTGTGGTTTAGATGATTCCTACACATCCCAACTTACTTATTGATCATTTTCATAAAGTATCAAAACATTATGAATTATTTTTCTTAGTTTTGAGTAGGTATGTTGTCCTTTTACTAAAATTGATGTCAATATTAAATAAAAAGATACACTTAGATTCATACTTGTCACACCATGTGTTAGATTGTGTTTTTTTAGATTTATACACATCTAAAATGACTTATGGATCATTTTCATAAATTATAAAAACAATTTTAATTCTTTTTCTCACTTTTGAGTATTTCAATTTTTTTTTTAATAAAATGTCATGTTAAACTAGAAACATGGATACTAATCAAATTCTATTTCATTTTGACATGAAAATAATTAATATATGTAAAAAATGATGTGGGAGTTGATTTTCTAAATTATAAAGAAAAAAAGAGTTTGTTTTCTCATTTTTTAGTGATTGACACTTTATGAACTAAAATGTCAATTTTAAACTGATAACAGACACATTGAATCATACCAAGCACATGATATATCAAGTTGAGGTGTCGATGATTCATACATGTCACAAATGTCTTATGGATCATTTCCCAAAATTATCAAAACAATATGAATGATAGGAAAGTACCATACACATTTAAAATGAAATTGATTCATTTTTCTTGTATTGAACTGCACCACACATAGGTTGTTTTATGAGTGAGTCATGATCCTTGTAAAAAAATAAGACATAATTTCTACATGCATATATTTTGTATATATTAGTTCCATTGAATGTTTCATTCATTTAGTATAATATGTTAGACATAGTTTTTTATTTTATTCTAGTAGCATATAATTCCAGAGATTAAGTAGTTCTATAAAGCTGGTGTCAATCCATCCGCTGTGATATTTTAAATTATATAACATCAATACAGCTAAAAATATTGTGTATTTAGTACAAAAGGTATAAAATGGCCACTTATCACATCTTTTTATCTTCTCAAAACAACATTGGACAATCAAAATTTTCATATTCAATTTTAATTTTCATTTATTTTATATGATCTCCATTATCATTTACACTCATATTCATATAAAATGATTCATCAACTGTAGTATCATCCCAATCAGTTTGCATGTTAATTTTTTCCCTATTTTTAGTCCAACATTTATAGCTATGATATATTTTGTGACAAATAAAATTTTCTTCCAACTCATCCAGGATAATGTTTCTTGAATAACATCTTTTTAAAAATGGTCAATTGATTTTGAGAATGGTCATACTCATGCTCTATTGAAAACATGATGAAATATTTTAATCCATCTTTATGTTCTTTTTTCAAACGATTAGTGTGCATACATTTTCGATTCATATCCATCATATTGGATTCATAAAATATTCATTTTTTACTATAAATAAATAAATACACATAAGATATTCATTATCAAAGATGAAATTTCTGGATAATTAGGATATAATAAATCCAACATTATGTTATTTAAGATAATTTTATTATGATTTGAAGAAAATAGGTAATTGAATGTAAGAAAATAATTACTCAACTATGGTAGGAGTTATCCTCTTTATTCATCCAAAATAGAAAGTTATAGACAACTTTCATCCTCATCAACTCATCTTATGAATAGTTATCACTTCATTTCTTTGTTTGGAAATCATCCTCCATATCTTTTGGACACGAACCTATGTTGTTTAGAAAAATCTCAGAAGTACTCATCTATAGGATGACTACTCATCAGATTAGTAAAAGAAACATAAATGAGTTGTGGGATGAGTCACAATCACCAAATTGGAATAATAACTATCTGGGAGATGAACATGATGAAGATGATTGTTGTACTTCATTGTGTTCCCTAAAAGGGGTAATGCCTTCCATTTCTGAGAATTACATGGATGGTAATCAAATATTCCTAAGGGTTCTACTAAAAGACAATGTTAAAGAATGATTATTTTTTAAAATTCATTAAATTAAAACACACATAGTGTTTATTAGATATGTGATGAAATAAATTAAGAGATTTTTAAGAAGTATTAATCAGTGGGTTATCATTTCAAAGAAGGATATATTTTAACAATGTTATAGAAAACTAGCTGAACCATTTTTTAATTGGGTTGGTAAAAATTTATGGTAATTGTTTTTGAAAGCCAAAATTGACATCTGTTATTGAAAAATAGATCATATAAGATAATGAGAAAATTAAATACTGACTTAAAAAAGGTGGTTTGATATTTTTTATAGTTAAAATATAAAATTGATAGATATTTTTTACTAATTATAATGGGGAGATTGTTAATAATTAAAATAATGATGAAACATCATAGTAAATTAATGATGAATTAAGCATCATATAATGAGAAAATGGGGATGTGATAGACTAAAAATAATAGATTCATGGTGGGAAAAAGAAAGAATAATTATCAACCACAAGAAATACAAGAAAGGATAAAATCAATGAATAAAATTTCATTGGTGATCAGACCATTTCGGTGAAAACTCTAAGTAAGAATCTACAAAAACCCTCATTTTTCCAAGTATTGCCTAAATAATTATGATAGCCTAACAAGGATGATAATTGGATAAAATATATTCATGAGGATCTTGATCCAAATAAAATAATGTGACATGGGATATTACTCTATGTCTGGAAGAAAGAATTGTTATCACAACCAAGTTGTTTTTCAGTAATAAACTCATTGACTACAGAAAAGTGGATCAAAATAAATAATGGATAGAATTAAAGGGTAATTCCTTTATCAAATGAATTTATATTTATGATAAATTAAATCCAATATCTGGGTTGGAAAGTATTTTAATTTTCTTGGATATTTTATTGAAAATGTAGTTAAAACTATAACAACTGGATGTCAAATCTATATTCCTCAATGGAGGTCTTAATGGGGAGTATACATTGAGAAACTGGATGGGTTTATTATGGAAGAAAATGAGAAAAGGTTTTACAAATAAGGAATTATTTTTATAAGATAAAGAAATAATTGAAGACCTAGTATTTAAGGTTGGATCAATACCTAAGAATGATTTGTTTTTAGGGTGGTATAATATATCACAACCTCTACATCAAGAAGGATAATGATCAAAGGATGTTGATACTCATATATGTCGAAGACATGGTATTTGATGATTAGAAAAAGAATAATGAAATTTTTTGTGGATCAAATGTGGTAGGATATCGTGATGTCTATTATTGGTGAGTTAATCAATTTCCTTGTTTCATAGATAAATCAATGAAATCATAGCACATTAATTCCTCAATAAAAATATGAAAAATTGGTTCCCATGTGATTTGCAGTGGAATATTCCAAACCAATGACAACACTGACGAATATAAGGATGGATTTTTTTAAAATATTATTGATTAGAAAATGTAGATGTCATCAAATATAGGTATTGGGATCCCGTTATACCTCACAAAATCATTACCCAACATCGGTTTTGATATATTTCAAGTCGTACAGTACCAATGTTGTCCCAAGGAGAGCCACAAGCTATCAGGGAAGATTATACTTCAATATATCTAAAAAATAATGCATTTTGGGCTGTTTTATTATAGGATAGTGCAACTAGAGTTGTTGGGATACATGCATGTGGGATAGGAAGGTTCATTGGATAACCAATGGAAGGTAGAGATATCAAAAAAACTAGATTTCATTTGAGTCTTGGTTTCGTTCAACCCTTCAATTATATGAGCCTTGGATTAGGTCCTTGGAATAGTTCGAGTCTTTATTATAGTATATATTTGATATTGTATTCTAAAACGAGGAGTGTTGGAAGCAGATGACTTCTGTAGAGAGATTCCTATATCATGAATTGGTTCATGATGGTTAGGGTTCTTAAAATAGCTCAGCAGATTTTTATTAGTGATTTTTTAGAGTTGAAAAATCTCTATCTTTATCAACTCTTTTTTATCATCGCTTAGTACTTAAGCACTGACAAAGGATTTATAATTATAATTATAAATAAAAAATTATATATATTATATAATTGTACACATATTTAATAAATATATATTGTAAATATATTCTTTATTTTCATATATTTATTATAATTCTAAAATTATTTAAATATATAATTATTTATTTATAATTATATAAATGTATTTCGTCAAAATATTATTTGTATGATTATTTATAATTATATAATTATATAATTATATATACATATATTAAATAAAAATATATAAATATAATTATAGTAAATATATTCAAAATTTATAAAAAATTATTATTATTTTATTATTATTTAAATATATATAATTATTTATTTATAATTATATAAATACTTTTTAAAAATAATATATATTTATTTATAAGTATAAATGTATAAATATATTAAATATACATTTAATAATATATTTATTTATAATAATTTTTTTCCAAATATTTATTTAATAGTATTAATTAATATTTAATCTTAAGTGCATCCATCTTAAAAATGAGTGAAATTTAATAATTAAAAATGGGTAAACATTAACAATATTCAAAAAATGGATAATATTTATTAATTAAATATGAATTATTTAAAAAATATGGATATATATAGAAAAAAAGGTGAATAAATATCAAAAATATTAAAACATAGTAAATATATACATATAAACAAATAAGAAAAATTCATTAAATTCCCAAAAAAATACAAAATAAAAAACACATATTAGAAATGATTAAATAATACCTAACCTTAATAATATTAAATATAAATAAATAACATTTTCCCATTCAAAACATAATACATTAATTGTGTAATGTTATAATGAAATTACAAATTAATACTAAAATTTGAATAAATTAAATAAATATTACGTGTATGTGTTTCTAAATAAGATTTCATTAATTGTATAAATATTTTGTGTATGTAAGTTGTATATAAAACTGTATTAATTATTTATATGTATGTGATATCAATGTAATGAACATTTTATCTCTATTAAATTGAAAAATCAAACAAGATTCAATTATGTCCATTACTCAATTTAATTAGTCAATATTTTAA
The DNA here is from genome assembly GCA_963277665.1 of Viscum album. Taxonomy (NCBI): domain Eukaryota; kingdom Viridiplantae; phylum Streptophyta; class Magnoliopsida; order Santalales; family Viscaceae; genus Viscum; species Viscum album. The sequence goes on from OY728156.1 coordinate 75,017,442, forward strand.
ATTCATATTAATTGATAATTATAAACCATTATTCGCTAAATATATTACTATTTAATGTAAAGTATAAATATTTAGTATTGTATAAATAATATTTATATACATTCATATTTATCTATATATTTAATATATATTATTTATTAACATTATAAATACTTATTTAATTAAGGAAATGTTTAATATTTTCTCAATTTGCTTATTTTTTATTTTTATTTTTCATTTTATATATATACATATATTTAATATATACTATTTATTAGTATTTATAATTTATATATATTATAATAATTTTATTCATTTTTATCAATAATTATTTAATTAATAAATATTTTAATATTTTTTTATAAATTTGTTACTATTTTTTATTTGTTTCATTTGTTCAAACTTTATCAGCACTAAAATACCCTTGATAAAATATCCCTTTGTGGGTGATAAAAATAAAGATCTCATAAAGGGTATCGATTATCATCACTTAAAATAAATTGTTGATAAATTTATCCTTTATAAGAACAAGAAATAAAGCACCCATAAAGGGTACCATTATCAACGCTATTAAAGGACTGTTTTGTAGTTATAAATCTTTGATAAAAACTGATATCCTTGGATCTTGTTTAAGAGATCATCTATCTGTGGTAAGTGAAACCGGTTCTTAATCATCAAATACTTCAATTTCCAATAAATAACATATCTCTTGAGGGTACTTTATTGTTTTTTTCTAAAAAGTAATAGTGAACCCCATGAAAATGTATTGGGTTATATAATCCCATTTATCTCCAAGTCCTCTAGCATCCTCTTGAGCTCTTGAAACTCTATAGTATCCAACCTATAAAGAGGAATGGATACTATTACTACTCCTAGTACCAGCTTGATAGAGAACTCCACCTCTCTCTCAAGCGGTCAACCGAAAATTTTATCCGGGTAAACAACATTGAAATGATCAACCATTAGAGGGAATTATTCCTAATGTAATCCCTGATCATCTAGATATAAACTAAAAATATAGGATATCATCCTACCCAGCCTATGATGTTTGGGTCTAGCTCTACCAGCCCAGACATCTCGTTCACCCATGTGAATAAAAAAAATCACCTTATATTGATGTGAATGTCAGAATTTAGTGATTACAATCGACATACGCTCGGTTAGAAACTCACCAGTTCATCCTAAGTATGAAGTCAAACCTGATCATCTTGAGGATAAAAATATCCCATATTAATTGACACCCACCTATCTCAATGGGTATTCCTTTCACTGTTGTACACGCTCATCCTCATCCCTAATGAAGTTACAAACGTCATAACACCCTCATAAAAATGAAGAATGATCCCAATGATCTCCATAACATGTGCATATATGAAACTATTTCACTCACCTATGTCAACAAGGGAAGATACTAACAAATAGGCTATTAATATTGTACCTCTCACCATATATGACTCAACACTCTTCCCCTTAGGTGAAGGATATAGATAATATATCAGACCTAAACCAAATCCTTGTGAAGCAACCTTACTACCTAGATCAAGCCCACTCTATTTTCCAGATAAAACTGGTTCATTGATGCCTTAGCCATGACCCGCACCTCAGTGTGAATGATCAGTAACACTCCAGATCCTTGCCTGACAGAGATCTATAAAACCCTATCCTAAACCTGGAGTCAACGATGGCCCCCTTCTACTATCTACTAGAGGGAATGTCTTAATGAAATTTTTTATTTGTTCCATCCTATTACAAGATAACCACTTGATTGGGTCTCGATCACACTGATTCCTCATATTCCACTGTATTCTACACCAAAGAATCAAAAATAGATCTACCAACACTAACAGCCTAGATGGTACTCCCCTCATAGGAAGACTCGAAACATCACATCCTTATACTAGAAGCTAAACCACTGTGTCAAAAGACTATACTTCCCTATTATGCACACCCCATCTTCCCTTAGGATATACACTACAATCTGTGCATGTTTCCCTATTTTTGTAATAGTCTTCAACCTAAATAGGATTAATTGTGGTCAAATGACATGCCAAATACATTTCTCAAATTGTCTCTCCCTTGATTCCTCATCAACAAGATATTTCAGTGTAAAATGTTGAAGCTCTGTAAATAGTTTCATGAATTCCAAAACCATCATTGCGCCCTACTCCATACACATAAAATCTCTAGACCTTTCCTCTATCTAGGTCTTAGGAAGGAATTATTCTTAAAATTTTCATTATAAATCACTCCAAACTTTATCTCATGGTTCGTCATCCTGGTTCAAAACATCCCACTAGTTCTTAACTTCCCCTCAAAGAATATATATCACAAGCTTCACTCACCTCTCAGGAAGTGTCCCTAGATGATCTAATATCTAAAAGGTAGTCTCTAACCTAATTTTATCAACCTATGAACTTCCATCCCCCAAACACATGGGAGGATGCTTCCACTAGAATACCCACTTCATCTTTGTTAAAGAAGAGGTAGGCTGTAGTGAAACTTATAAGGTCTGCATATAGCATAAAAACCCCTCATGAAGTTGTTCCTCAACACATGTTTCCTGTAAAACCATGGATTCCTGATATGGAACTACAAGAGGTCTTCCTAATGTCCCATATACCACCATCTCCAGATCCTGGTGGTCATGACCCTCCTAGTGTATTACTAGAGTTCATCATGGTGGCATGTCTCTACAATTCCAAACACATGCCTCGTACAATATTGATGATCAAAGGTAATAGTTTTAAATGTATGACATGTCAAAACCTTTCAATAAACAATCTATACCCCTATTCCTTCTCCTATATCAAATAATTAGTAAAAATAAATAGCCGTTAAAATCTCTTGAGACACTACGTATTGCCCACTCTAAATCCGAATCTAGGCAACTTCTCTGTTTCCCAATTTAATTTCCATTTTAATTCACATTTATTTAAAATTATGTTTGAATGGTTTAACTAATGAGTCACTACTTCAAATCCATAAGGGATCATACACCTCATGATCCAAAGTATGGTGTCCACTTAATCAATACCATAACACAGTTCACTCCATGTGACCAATGATGCTTGACTAAACATACCATATTTTCTTCATTGGGTGTCTATTTTGGCCTCTCTAAGAAAACATTGTTTAGGATATGGTAGTAACTATAATTAACAACCATTTTATTCAATTCCATGCACAAAACTTTTATCAAACAACATGTATATCACTCAAGGAACACATAAAAATGTCACACAATCATGAAATGCATCCAATATGGCATGGCATAGTTCATAGAAGGTGAATTCTAGCAGGTTCCTAAAATTATGGATGAGATGAATACCCTCATATCATCAAGAAATAGTAAAATAGAACCCAAAATCATATTTATAATAACATCACAATTCACATGTGTCACCCAACGGTGGAATCAAATCAATTATAGTAGGAAATATCCTAAAAAATGTAATTTCCATTCTAGGTAGTTTGGTTTTTTCTGGTTCATGGGTTCTCTAACCCCAAGAATAGTTCATAACAAAACCCCTATTAATTCCTAGTCCTATGTCTATTTTATGAAAATAGTAAATCTAGAAAATAAAATATGATTCTTTGATTCCACTTTGTAACATCCTGACCTAGATTCCACTAAATGGTTCCCTAAGATGGTGGGTCACATGGCCACAAGCATGCCTCCCTATATTCATAAGTCTATCGACTAGTAGAGAGGACCTAGGGTGTGTCAAATAGAAGACCTTTCCCTCATGTTAGAGTGTATAATATTGGTAGTAAACATATCAGTCAATAGATGAAGAAATAAATAAACCATACATAAGAAAAACAACCAAAATATGAATAAATTGACAATGAAAAAAGTAATCTCATATAAAAATTATGTGTCATGTCATGTCTCCAAAAATCATGAAAATTGATATAAAATCATCCAATACAATACATGAAACAAAATACTAAAAATACCAAAAAAACAACTATCCCAAATAACATCATGATCCTAGATCACTCTTGTTTCCCCTAACCCTAATAAATAAGAGAATAAAGAATCATATAGTGGGAAATTTCCCAATCCTTACCTGCTTCCATATAGTCTATTCAGGTACCCAATGGTAACCCGAACAGGGTGTGAGATAACACTCAATAGGACACCGCCAATGGTTTCTTTTACAAATTCAGTCTCTGTATAATAATATTTACAATGTGAGATATATACAATAGGTATATAAGTACTGAAAGTATGGCTCCCATGGAATATGAGGCATTGTTGAAAGATATTAAGTTTTCCTAAGAGGTATGTGTAACACCCGATACTTTTATGAGAAATGTTTTGTTTTTATGTTATATAAATCATCAAAGGAATGTTTCACTACACACAACACTAGCTTGGCTTTCTTTACACACAATCGCGACCTTCCTCGATAGCTTGCGTCGTACGCAATAACCGAGTTTCACTAAACAATGATATATTATAATATTAGCCGTTATGAATAGTATTAACTGAATTTTTAATTTTATAACATTTTAATTAATCTTATACATTTTCTAGAATGATGTATGAAAAAAAAATCAGTTTTTTGGATAAAAGAATTATTTTTCAAAAAATGCAGTTTTACCGCCTTTTGATGGCGCACCCACATTAAATATAGTTTTTGAAAAGTTTATAAGTTCAATTTGACAAAATAAAATTCTTCTTTAGAATCAAGATATAAAAATTTACTTTGGATAAATTTTTCATATTATTCTGATAACTTTCATATTTTAATGAATAGTAAAAACACGCTATATTTTAATTAAAAACAACTTTTTTCATCGCAATACTTTATATGGTTAAATTATAATATTGAATGTTTTTAAAGTATAAATAGAATATATATTTACAATTTAATATAATGTATGTCATTAGCATTAATTTTACATTGAATTCATAGGTAAAAACATTTCAATCTTTTGGAATGTTTTAACTTTTAAAACATGTTTGCTTAACAATGAGATTAATTTTAAATTAATTACTGCAACTTCTGTGTTTTTAATTTTGAAAAATAAATTCCATATTTGGAATCAGTGGGTCCAAATTATGTTAATAGGTTACTTTTATTTTTTTTGATTTTATGAATAGTAACTACGGTAATTTTTATTTACTACGGTTAAAGGTAAATAGGGTAATTCAAGGTTAAAAGAATATTATAATAATTCAAAATTAGCTTGACACTTGTCCAAACCTTATTGGATGAGTATTGTCTGATCATGGGAATCCTTGGGTCGATTTTGGGACCCCATTGAGCCACTTGGTAGTGACAATGACAATTTGGATTAATTAATTTAATGTAAAGACAAAATTGACATTAACAAAAATCTTTTAGTAATTAATTTTTATAAGGGGTTATATAAATTATATTTTAGACTATAAATATTAATTTGAAAGGTAAAAAGATTTCCTACATAATGAAATTTTTTTATAATTTTTAGACACCAAATAAATTAAATTATTAATGACACAATAATGATGAAGTATTTACCTCATTAATAAATGATTTAAATAAATAAGATTATAATGATTAAAATATTTTTCAAAACATGTCCAATTCTGATTGGATGATTTTATTTCTACTATGAGTCATCGTATCTTCATATTTAATGATTTTTAGACCTTTTTAAATCGAAGATAAGTTTATAATAAAATAATATTTCCACACTTTCCAAAGGTGCCCCTCTCCTCCCTTATAAAAGGGAACCTCCTCCCTCTCTTCGTCACACCAATTTGAGCCTTCATGCTTGGCCAAAACCAACCCATTTCACTGCCCCAATTCCTTATAAACCTAATAGAGGTACTGGTCCTATCAAAAGACCAACTCTAGTGCCTTAAGAGAAAGTTTAAAGGAGGCACTTCGAGAAAGAGGTAATACCTTCTACCATTTTCTTCAAGTTCCATTATTCTTCTACTCCATCTTCTTTAGTTTTTTCATTATGAGGTAATAACATAAGTATCTATAATATACTGATATGTTATTATAAATATGAAACAACCCTATTTCACCTCTTATCGATCCTACGGAAAATGAAATCACTGCGCGTGCGTATGTACGGAATACCGTCTCCACGTCGTGGTTTAATATGTTTTCCACCACTACCTTACATGGATGGGTATAATGTTGTAAAGAATAACTATATATTATTATTGTAAAGTGATATTGATTCTTAAATATTATACATAAACTTAAATACAATTCCATGATCATGGGAACGATATCATCACTCGTGCGTACGTATGACCTACCGTCTCCACGATGTGATGTGACTCGTTCTATATGATCTTAATTGAATAATGATTATATAAATGAATTTAATGAATTAATATGATATATATTGCGCTAATACCATTATTTAAATGATGTATCTATATCCTATAAATAGTAATAAGAATTTATTCGACAAAACACGCATAAGAACAAAACGTAATAAACACCCGAATAACAAGTAGTAATGAAATATTACTAATAAGAAGATAAAAATATGACCATATTTGGTATCATAAAAATGAATTTGATTCTGTAATAAGTCAATGACATTATTTAAATCATTATACAGCAGGTTTGGACACGTACAAAGCATATCAGACCTGAGGTAAGGGAAAATATCACAATCTCATTTTTATCTGAGATTGTTTATACTTTGGTATTTACTGGGGTGTATTTTATCATCCACAGCCATGTTTCCTAAATATGTAATATTATTTCCATCCACCTACAATTGTTTAAATCCAATTTTACCCTTCATTGAGTTTTTAGTAAAAGATATGAAAGGAATCTTTTGTTGTTTTTCATACGAGGTACTTTTTGACTTTTTTGACAAAAGTACGAGAAGAATATTTTTTTAACTTATACGGATCGAATGGATTTTTAAAACATTATTTCCAGGAATCTTCCTTTACAAGTTTTCAAGTTTATTTTTAATCAACTTCTTTTTGTTTAAAAATGTATGACATGTTAAGAAAGGAAAAGTGTTTTTGAAGTAGAAAGGATATTTTCCTCAAGAATGGAGTTCAAGTGTTTTATCAAAATTATTTTCCCTCTAAGATAATATAGGGTTCTGTTTCTATCCCTATTATTTCATTAATTTGATTATGTTGTGATGGAAATATTTTGTGAATTCCTTTATCTTATATGAATTGTTTTATCATGTTATAATGTTTAAGATTCCCATTTTTATTACATGGGTTATGCTATGATGTATGGTTTATGATTTTGTGGAACACATAAGAATGGTATCATTATGAGATTGGTGGGACCTATATCTCCCTCAAATACATTGGGTGAAGATTTTATATCTCATGAGATATTCATGGCTGGAACGGCAGGTTAAACCGGTTCAGTGAAACAGGACTGAAACGAGGAGTGAACTCGGTTCAGAAATGGACTTTGTCCACTAAGATTGTCTTGGCTATGAGTCTTGACTGATAATAAATGATTCTCTATGATTATATGTGTATTCCACAAAGTATCATGTTTTAAGTTATGAATATTGGGATTACATTTCACTACCATGATTTATCCCATGTGATGAAATTATGATCACTTTTGCAGGGTAAGATTTCCAAAATGTTATGTTCTTATGAATTAGATGTGATTGATATTTCTTTTGTTTACCCTTACTGAGAATTTGAGCTCACCCTTTTGTATTTTTTCTTTCCCCAGGTCAGGAAGAAGGTTATTATGTAAGATATGCCGAAAAGGGACTATATATATGATGAAATAAATGGGAGACAGTGTAGATGATTTATGAACCAGTTGTTTATGTTTCCCAGTTTCTAAAGACACTATACCTATATGGTCCTTTCATGGTTTTGTTATATGTTGTAATAAGTATGCTTCAATTTTGAAGTATTAACCATGCATGTAAAGTATTGGTCATTATAGTTGGTATCAGAGGAAAGGTATAATCAACCTTTGGAAAATAGGATATGAAAGCCTTAGTAAGAAACCTAAGGATATGTCTAAGCATAGAACACAATATTAGTGTTTTAGAAATGGCCATGAACAACCTATGATAATAACATAAGTGTGAAATTGTATTCTTGATTATGTGGTTTTCCTATTATAATTAGTGTTTCTCACACTATTCTTCTTGGTTTTAGTCAATGGCAGGAACCCGAAGAAACCGTGTTAAAGTGGAATGCGACGGGCAATGCAATGATTGTCCCCCTGAGCAACCAAACGTTATGGGATCTAGAATGAAAAATCATGTAGCGATGCTCACACAACTTTCTCAAGCTATGAACCATTCTGGACTTCCAAATGAGCAAAGGAAGGAGCAACATTCTGTCAAATCCTTCATGAGGCAGCGTCCACCTTCATTCAGTGGGTCTTCTGATCCATTAGTGGCTGAACAATGGATCAGTACCACTGAAAAGATATTTTCAGTTCTTCAATGTTCTGAACATGATAAATTCATCTTAGCAGTATATCGTTTGGAAGATGATGCTGATCAAAGGTGGAATCTTATTAAGAATATGAGGCAAAGGGATGAAATTGAGTCCATGGAATGGGACGAGTGCAAGAACTTATTTTTCAATAAGTATTTCCCTCGTATTCTTCGAACAAAGATGGAGAAGGAGTTTCTTGAACTAAAGAAAAAGGATGATGAATCAGTTGGTACCTAAGAAGCAAATTTTACAAGACTTTCCAGATACGCTTCCGGAATTATTATCCAACCTGAGAGTAATATAGATCGATTCTTTAGTGACTTTAAACCAAGTCTTCAAAGGGCGTTAGCCTTAAGGGACTTCAATAGATATGAGGAAATTGTGTGGTGTGCTCTCAAGGTTGAGATGGAGATTGGTGTAACCCATCAGTCACATGGGTTTGATAAGAAGAAGAAAATTTAATTCAAAGGAAATCTAAAGACCATATTGAAAAGAAGATGAGTTTTATCTTATGCTCAACGTGTGGAAAGAAACATGGAGGAAATTGTCTTAAGGGGACAAGAAAATATTATAAGTGTGGAAAAGAAGGTCATCGGGCATTTGAATGTCGAAATAATGGGAAGAAGATGTCTAATGATGCAAACAAAGGAAGGGATACACAGAATGAACCTACTACACTTCAATGTTTCAAGTGCAAGGAGATGGGGCATTACTCCAATCAATACCCAAATCCAAGGGTTGATGATGATGATCGACGTCAACAAACTCTTAAAGCCAAAGACAAAGGAAAGTCACATGCAATTACTATCGGCGATGTGGAGTACGACAACGAAGTGGTGAGAGGTACACTTACCATACACTCTAAAGTAACAAATGTTTTATTTGATTCTGGATCCACCCACTCTTTTATTTTTGAAGAATTTTCTAAGGGTATCACCATATTACCTCAACAATTAGATGTTGAGTTGGCTGTGACAACTCCTAATGGAACAATTGTCGCATCAAAAGTTTATAATTCTTCTCTGATTGAAGTTTGTGGGGAAGTGCTTCCTGCAAATATAGTGATCCTTCCTATAGTGGAATTTGATGTGATTCTTGGCATGGATTGGATTTCTTTATATGGAGCTCATATCAATTGTCAAAGAAGAGAAGTCATATTTCATATTCCAGATCAATCTATGATCATCTATCGATGCAAGGATGAACATAACCTTCCAGTGGAAATTTCTTCCATCTTATGGGTCTTGATTCCACTAAATGAAGGTCATTTATCTCAAATGGTTGGTGAGAAAATCGGGATTAAGAATATTCCCATTGTATAGGAGTTTGACGATGTCTTTCTGGAGGAATTTCCAGGTCTTCCACCAAATCTTGAAGTTGAGTTTTCAATAGAACTCGTACTGGGTGCTTTGCCTATTTCAAAGACACCTTATAGAATAGCCCCAATTGAGTTGCATGAATTGAAGAAGCAAATCCAAGAGAATATTGATAAAGGATTCATACGCCCTAGTGCGTCACCTTGGGGAGCACTTGTTCTGTTTGTTAAGAAGAAAGATGAATCAATGAGACTCTACATTGATTATCAAGAACTTAAAAAGATCACTATCAAGAACAAATATCCTCTCCCACGTATTGATGGCCTATTTGACCAACTACGCAGAGGTCAATACTTTTACAAGATTGATCTTCATTCAGGGTATCATCAATTAGGGGTCAAAAGGGAAGATATACCAAAGAAAGCTTTCCGTACAAGGTATGGACACTATGAATTTATAGTGATTCCATTTGGTCTTACTAATTCACCTTCTATCTTCATGGATCTGATGAATAGAGTCTTTAGAGACTATCTTGATCAGTTTGAGGTAGTCTTTATAGATGATATTCTTTTCTATTCAAAGAGCAATGAAGAACATGAAGATCACTTGAGAATTGTATTAAAGACCCTAACAAAGGAGAAGTTTTATGCCAAATTTACCAAGTGTGAATTTTGGATTCAAAAAGTTTCATTTTTTGGTCACATAATCTCAAAAGAGGGGTTATCTGTGGATCCAGCAAAAACATAGGTTATCGAAAGACGGTCGAGAACAATAACAGTAACCGAGATCTGAAGTTTTCTTGGTTTGGCTGGATATTATCAACATTTTGTGAAAGAATTTCCATGATTATCTAATACACTCACAAAGTTGACTTGAAAAGGATTTAAGTTTGTTTGGATAGAGGAATGTGAAGAGAATTTAAAGGAGTTGAAAAGAAGGTTATCCAGTGCACCTGTGCTCACACTGCCTTATAGTGGAGAAATGTTTGTGATCTATAGTGATGCATCCAAGAAGGGATTGGGGTGTGTTCTTATGCAAAATGATATGGTGATATCTTATGCCTCACGACAATTGAAAATACATGAGAAAAATTACCCAACTCATGATTTGGAGTTATCTGCGGTAATATTTGCATTAAAGATTTGGAGGCATTATCTTTATGGATAAAATTGTGACATTTATACTGATCATAAATTTTTAAATTATATTTTGACACAAAAGGAGCTGAATATGTGCCAAAGAAGATGGTTGGAGATGATTAAAGATTACGACTGCTCAATTCATTACCACCCTGGGAAAGCAAACAAGGTGGCAGATGCATTAAGTCAACAAGGCCATGGTAGCTTATCCATGATGAGGATCACAAAAGATCCAATATTTATGGATTTACAAAGGATGGATCTTGGAATTATAATGAAAGGGGAAAATTGTATCTTTCTCAAATGAATGTTCAACTATCTATACATGTGGAGATTAAAGAGGCGCAGAAAGAAGATGTCGCATTACAAAAGAAGGTGAGAAATGTTCCTGAATTCAACCCTGATTGTGATGGGATAATAAAGTTCAGGAATCGGGTTTGTGTTCCTCCCATCCCCGAATTAAATAAGGAGTTGCTGGATGAGGCTCATAGTTCTTCATTCTCTATTCATCCTGGAAGCACGAAGATGTATAGGGACCTGAAAGAGTACTTCTGGTGGGATGGCATGAAAAGATATGTTTCTGAATATGTCTCTCGATGCTTGGTTTTTCATCAAGTTAAAGTTGAGGGACAAAAGTATAAGGGGATTTTACAACCATTACCCATACCTGAATGGAAATGGGAAAACATCACTATGGACTTTTCCATTGGACTTCCTAAAACATCCAAAGGCAATAATGCTATCTGGGTCCTAGTTGATCATCTTACAAAGTCTGCACACTTCATTTCTATTAGAGAGGATTCCTCTCTATATAAGCTTGCTAGGATATATGTAAAGGAAGTGGTAAGATTGCATGGAGTACCACTTTCTATTATATCTGATCAGGATCTGAGGTTTACCTCAACATTCTGGTGAAGTCTTTAGCATACTCTAGATACAGAGTTGAGTTTCAGCACTGCTTATCATCCTCAGACAGATGGTCAGTCTGAGAGAACAATTCAAACACTAGAAGATATGTTCAGATATTTTTCTATGGATTTCAAAGTTAGTTGGGATCAACACCTACCTTTGGTGTAATTTTCTTATAATAATAGCTTTCACTCCAGTATTCAGATGGCTCCTTATGAAGCTCTCTATGGAAAGAAATGCAGGACTCCAACTTGCTGGGATGAAGTTGGGGAAAGAAAGCTATTAGGACCTGATCTTGTTGATGAGATGGCAGAAAAGGTCAGATCTATTCAACAACACATAAGAGCAGATCAGAGTCGACAAAAAATTTATGCCGTCAACCGAAGAAAAGACCTAGAGTTTGAAGTGGGTGATAAAGTGTTCTTACGAATATCTCCTTGGAAAAGAGTAATGAGATTTCAAGAGAAGGGAAAGTTGAGCCCTAGATATATCGGTCCTTTTGAAAGTCTGGATCGTGTTGGGAAGGTAGCTTACCGATTGGCGCTTCCACAAAATCTCTCTGAAGTTCAAAATGTGTTCCTTGTATCACTCCTGAGAATGTGCATACCTGATCCTTCACATGTACTCAGCTCAGAAGTTGTACTGCTGGAACAAGATCTTTCTTATGAAGAACAGCCGATAGAGATTCTGGATCATAGTGAAAAATTCCTACGGAACAAAACCACTCTCTTGGTGAAAGTTTAATGGAGGAACCACCAATTAGAAGAAGCTACATGGGAACTTGATGACATGATGAGGGAGAGGTATCCTCATCTATTTGTTACAAAGTGACGAATTTCGAGGGAGAAATTCATTTTAAGGGGGGTAGAATGTAACACTCGAAACTTTTATGAGAAATATTTTGTTTTTATGTTATATAAATCATCAAAGGAATCTTTCACAACACACAACACTAGCTTGGCTTGCTTCACACGCAACCGCGACCTTCCTCGATAGCTTGTGTAGTACACAATAACCGAGTTTCACTAAACAACGATATATTATAATATTATCCGTTATGAATAGTATTAACTGAATTTTGAATTTTATATCATTTTAATTCATCTTATACATTTTCTAGAATGAGGTATGAAAACAAAATCAGTTTTTTGGATAAAAGAAGTATTTTTCAAAAAATGCAGTTTTACCGCCTTTTGATGGAGCACCCACATTAAATCTAGTTTTTGACAAGTTTATAAGTAAAATTTGACACAATAAAATTCTTTTTTAGAATCAAGATACAAAAATTTACTTTGGATAAATTTTTCATATTATTCTGATAACTTTCATATTTTAATGAATGGTAAAAACATGCTATATTTTAATTAAAAACAACTTTTTTCATCGCAATACTTTATGTGGTTAAATTATAATATTGAATGTTTTTAAATTATAAATATAATATATTTTAACCATTTAATATAATTTATGTCATTATCATTAATTTTACATTTAATTCATAGGTAAAAACTTTAAAATCTTTGGCAATGTTTTAACTTTTAAAACCCGTTTTCTTAACAACGGGATAAATTTTAAATTAATTACTGAAACTTCTGTGTTTTGAATTTTGAAAAATGGATTCCATATTTGGAATCAGTGGGTCCAAATTATGTTAATATATTACTTTTATTTTTTTGATATTATGAATAGTAACTGCGGTAATTTTTATATACTACGGTTAAAGGTAAATAGGGTAATTCAAGGTTAAAAGAATATTATAATAATTCAAAATTACCTTTACAGTTGTCCTAACCTTATTGGATGGGTAGTGGCCGACCATGGAAATCCTTGGGTCGATTTGGGGACCCCATTGAGCCACTTGGTAGTGACAATGACAATTTGGATTAATTAATTTAATGTAAAGACAAAATTGACCTTAACAAAAATCTTTTAGTAATTAATTTTTATAAGGGGTTATATAAATTATATTTTCGACTATAAATATTCATTGGAAATATAAAAATATTTCCTACATAATGAATTTTTTTATAATTTTTATACACCATATAAATTAAATTATTTATGACACAATAATGATGAAGTATTTACCTCATTAATAAATGATTTAAATAAATAAGATTATAATGATTAAAATATTTTCCTAAACATGTCCATTTCTAATTGGATAATTTTATTTCGACTATGAGTCATCTTATCTTTATCTTTAATTATTTTTGGACCTTTTGAAACCGAAGATAGGTTTATAATAAAATAATATTTCCACACTTTCCAAAGGTGCCCCTCTCCTCCCTTATAAAAGGGAACCTCCTCCCTCTCTTCCTTGCACCAATTTGAGCCTTCAAGATCGGCCAACCCCTGCCCATTTCACTACCCCACTTCCTTATAAACCTACTAGAGGTACTGGTCATATCAAAAGACCAACTCTAGTGCCTTAAGAGAAAGTTTAAAAGAGGCACTTTGAGAAAGAGGTAATACCTTCTATCATTTTTTTCAAGTTCCATTATTCTTCTACTCCATCTTCTTTAGTTGTTTCATTATGAGGTAATAACATCAGTATCCTTCATATACTGATATGTTATTATAAATATGAAACAACCCTATTTCACCTCTTATCCATCCTATGGAAAACGAAATCATCGCGCGTGCGTACGTACGGAATACCGTCTACACGCCGTGGTGTAATCTATTTTCCACCACCACCTTAATTGGATGGGTATAATGGTGTAAAGAATAACTATATATGATTATATTAAAGTTATATTGATTATTAAATAGTATTCATACACTTAAATACAATTCCATGATCATGGGAACGATATCATCGCTCATGCGTACGTACGACCTACCGTCTCCACTATGTGATGCGACTCGTTCTATATGATCTTCATTGAATAATGATTATATAAATGAATTTAATTGAATGAATATGATATAAAGTACACTAATACCATTATTTAAATTATTTATCTATATCCTATAAAGAGTAATAAGAATTTATTCGACAAAACACGCATAAGAACAAAAAGTAATAAACACCCGAATAACAAGTATGAATGAAATATTACTAATAAGAAGCTAATAATATGACCATATATGGTATCATAACAAGGAATATGATTCTGTAATAATTAAATGACATTATTTAAGTCATTATATAGGAGGTTCAGACACGTAAAAAGTAAATCGGACCTGAGGTAAAGGAAAATATCACAATCTCATTTTTATCCGAGATTGTTTATAATTTGGTATTTACTAGGGTGTATTTTATCATCCACATCCATGTTTCCTCAATATGTAATAGTATTTCCATCCAGATACAATTTTTTAAATCCAATTTTTCCCTTCGGTGAGTTTTTAGTAAAATATATGAAAGGAATCTTTTGTCGTTTTTCGTACGAGGTACTTTTTGACTTTTCCGACAAAAGTACGAGAAGAATTTTTTTTAACTTATACGATATGAATGGATTTTTAAAACATTATTTCCAAGAAGCATCCTTTACAAGTTTTCAAGTTTATTTTTAATCAACTTCTTTTAGTTTATAATGTTATGACATGTTAAGAAAGGAAAACTGTTTTTAAAGAAGAAAGGATATTTTCTTCAAGAATGGAGTTCAAGTGTTTTATCAGAATTATTTTCCATCTAAGATAATATAGGGTTCTGTTTCTATCCCTATTATTACATTGATTCGATTATGTTGTGATGGAAATATTTTATTAATTCATTTTTCTTATATGAATTGTTTTATGATTTCATAATGTTTAAGATTCCCATTTTTATTACATGGGTTATGCTATGATTTATGGTTTATGATTTTGTGGCACACATAAGAATGTTATCATTATGAGATGGGTGGGACCTATATCTCCCTCCAATGCATTGGGTAATGATTTTATATATCATGAGATAGATATGGATGGAAAGGTGGGTTAAACCGGTTCAGTGAAGCAGGACTGAAACAAGGAGTGAACTTGGTTCAGAAATGGACTTTGTCCACTAAGATAGTCTTTTCTATGAGTCTTGACTAATAGGAAATGTTTTTATATTATTATGTGTGTATTCCACCAAGTTTCATGTTTTATGTTATTATTATTGGGATTACATTTCACTACCATGATTTATCCCATGTTATGAAATTTTGATCTCTTTTGTAGGGTAAGATTTCCAAAATGTTATGTTCTTATGAATTTTTTGTGATTGATATTTCTTTTGTTTACCCTTACTGAGCATTTGAGCTCACCTGTTTGTATGTTTTCTTTCCCCAGGTTAGGAAGAAGATTATTAAGTAAGATATTCCAAAAAGGGATTATAGATATGATGAAATAAATTGGAGACAGTGTAGATGATTTATGAACCAGTTGTTTATATTTCCCAGTTTCTAAAGACACTATTCTTATACGGTCCTTTCATGGTTTTGTTATATGTTGTAATAAGTATGCTTCAATTTTGACGTATTAACCATGTATTTAATGTATGGGTCGTTATAGTATGGATCTCTTATTTGTAATTTAAATTACTTTTTATTACCTTTTGTGGATTCTTAAGGATGTTATGGGTGTATCGAGGGTGTATGAGGCCTGTTCAGAGCCTAGAAATTGGAATTTTAGAGAAACAAGGCATGCTACATGGTTAGTAAAAATCATACAAGGAATGTCCTTTGGTTTTTCTAATTGTGCAATACCTGGGAATAGGACTGAAGGAGACCATTACATTTTAATAAATTGTGTGTAAGGAGGTTAACACCCATGAAAAAAGATACAGACCTTGGATTATTGTTACAAACACATTTTTTTCAAGGTTAGTCAAAGTGTTCTCATGAACTGTGTAATGTTCCCCCTTATAATAGTTATGGGTGCATGGTTTGTGCACAATTTTCCCATCCTTGCAGCCAAAATGTTGGACCATGTAATTTTTTTATGTAAATAACAATTTTTCTATTAATAATGTTTAAAGACTAATACACTTTTTCTATTTCTCTATTGTATAATATCTTATTCCTAGAATCTCCTTCCAAATCCTATAGATAGGCTTTGTTGTATATTCTTTATGAAAACATGGAATCAAACATCATTAGTCTCATTGGATTCATTCCAGTTCATCATTCATTCATTATTTTTCTTTTCATCTAGATCAAATCAAAATCTAATATTAGATATGTGATATTCTAATTACAAACATTTTGTGGTATATAAATTTCACTCATCGTTTAGTGTTCAATAATCATAGTTTTCACTTTGTCATTCACCAGACATTCTTATGGCACCACATTAATTTATTAAATGGTTTAATTGGATGGATTGGAACCTGTTAGGTTTGACCACTAGTTCCTCTATGTTTTTTGGACGTTTTTCCCCAAAATATGCCACCCATGGGGTATTCACTTTCCTTTTTATATTGTGTTACCACCCATGGGGTGTGTGAGAGCTTTCTCAGTTAGAGAAATCCTTATAAATTCATTAAATATAAATTAATTTAATAGGATACAAATTTTTCCTCCATTTCATGTTTCTGTTTTTTATTGATTGTTTATATATAATTTTTATATGAGTGGGTAAACTCATGGAATGTGAATTGAAGAATTAAATGTAATGATGCATTGAAATGGTAGTTTATTTTTTAGTTTGTATACCTTAGATCATAGTTCCTTTATATTTAATGGAAGTTTCTCCCATGTATCTTTTCGACAGTAGTGGATTCCTTGGAATTGTTTCTCCTTTTGTACTGATTCTATAGGATGCCTTTGGATTTAAAACACCTTGGATCAAACATTCATGGACTCACATTGTACATGTGATGTTGACATGATCTTTTGAATCCACCTATAGATTTACTATGTTTTCATTGAGATGCTCCTTGGACTCGATGAGGATGCATTGGTCTTTAATACCTTGGATTTGACCGTTCCTGGTTTAACACATTAATTATATAGAACAGACATTCTGGATGAATTATTGACACTATAAGTTTATGATGGATGTTATATACTAGATTATACATATTGTTCACGATAGTGGTTTACACATGGCTATACAGGATGACCATGATCAATATGTTTTTCTATGCTTGAAGATACCCTGGTATGGGTATTCGACTCTAGTGGGTAGACAAGACAATTCCACTTTTTATTCATGTTTTACGTCTTCCATTGTTTATGAGAGACTGGATATATTTTATAGGGATCATTTTTTATCTTGACTGTATCACTTTACTTATATCATATATTCCGTGGGAAACTTGCTTCATTTTTGGTATATATGGGATATGCATTGTACACTGCTTAGCTTGTATTTTTTAGCATGGATATGTTAAAGACACCATTGGTGGTGGCCTACTTAATTTTATCTCACACCCTATTTGGGATGATGTTGGGTACATGAATAGGAGATATTGATGCAGGTGGCGGTCGGGGCAAGATCCCATAGTACGAGCCTTACTTTTTTATATTATTAGGAACAGCAGAGCATAGGACTAAGCTATGGCTCATTATTCTATTTGGGATTAATATTTTTTGTCATTTTAGTATTGGATACATGTATTGTACTAGATGATTGTATACCTATTTTCCTACTTTTTAGAGTCATGACATGGGTATCATTTTATATGCTATTCCTTATTGAATTGTTTGTATATTCATGTCTTTGGTATTTATATTCTTGTCATTTGTTATATCTTCTTCCTTTATTAATATTTTTAAATTATACCACTATGTTACACTCTGACACGAGGACATTTTCTCCCCACAGACACACCCACAGTCCCTCTAAACTATTGATAAGCCTCTAGCATTCAAGGAGATATGCTTAAAGCCATGTGACCCACCGACTTAGGGCACCATTTAGTGGCATCTTGGTCAGGGCATTGCAATGTGGAATTTGAGACTTTTTATGTACTATTTTATTATTTTTTGACAATATATAAGATATAGAATGGTATTCTAATTTGGTAATGATATTTTCATGTGAGTAGCTAACTCACGCACAAGAAAAGGCCAAATTTCAATGAATGGAAATTGATGTTTTTTGTATTTTTACTATTATAGTTGATTTGATTCCACCATTGGGAGATACACTTGAATTGTGATGTTATTATTGATATAATTAAGGGTTTTATATTTTTTCTTCCCAATGAGATAATTGTATGCATATCATCCATCATTTTAGGAACCCACTATATTTTAAATGAAATGCATTATGCCATGCCATATAAGATGAATTTATTGACGGCATGACTTTGTGATAAGTGTCATTTTTTATATACATGTTGTTGTTAAAGATGTTGTTTACATGGAATTGAGAAACATGGTTAGTTATTATAGTACTTGTTATAACCTAAATTTTTTTTCTTGATTAGGTCATAGTAGACTCCCTAACCAGTCAATTATGACATGTTGAGTCATGGACCATCGGTAGCAGAGATTGGAACATGTTATGGTGTGGATTAAGTGGATTCAATATTTTGTTTCATGATATGTATGGTTAATTATGGATCGGAGGTGTTGAACCATTTGGTTCATCCATTTATAAGTAATTTTAGGATGAATATGAATTTAAATGGAATTTTAAAATTGAAAAAAAGAGAACTTGACATTGACCCATATTTTTAGTGGGATTTAGGAAGTGTCTCTAGTGACATTACAATTGTTTATTATTTCCCAATTCTACATTTAGGATTAGTCAAAGGAGTATGACTTCTTTATAAGATGTTCTTGACCTATTCCCATGCATTCAACTATGAACTTCGGTTATCGATCTTTTCGGAGGCGTGTGTTTGTAATTGTAGATACATGCTACTATGAAAACCTCATGTTGTATTTTAGGAGGGGGGGAAAGACCATTCATTGAAGGTTATGGGACAAGGGAAAATAGTATATCCTCATATAGTGGAATATGGGGCACCAAAATTTTTACTAAACACAGGTGTTGAGGAACAATTCCATGAGGGGTTTTTATGCTATACGCATACATTTTATAGAGAACTAAAACTCTCCTCATCTATGGAAGAGATGAAGTGTGTGTTCCAATAGAATAATCCTCCAATGTTTTAAGGGTATATAATTATGAAACCTTATAAGAGGTGTATTGAGACTAATCCTTTTATTTTTGAGGATTTGGAGACATATATGATTCTAGAAGAAGCAAAGCGATGGTGGTATTTTTTGAACCCGAATGACATACCATGAGACATTGTTTTGGGTGATTTCCAAACTAGATTTTATTATTAATTTTTACCTAATACTCTATGAGTAGAGTGGAACAATGAGATCATGTGTTTGAATCTAGGAATAATGTCTATTATGGAATATTCAATACACTTAACAGTGCTGTAGTATTTTTGACTGATATATATTTTTTATGAGACATCGTGGTAAATATTCTTCAAGGAAGGTATCATGAATTCCATTCAATCATATGTCATCTTGTATAGTCTAAATACTATTACTGATATAACAAATTAGACATTGATTACAGATATTAACCTTAGGGAAGCAAGGGGTGGAGAGCATGGTAGTTTAGCCTCTCGACGTAGTGGTTTAACTTCTATTGTTAGTAAGCGACATTTTGAGGTATCTCATGAGGGGATTATTAGCTAGGATGTTAGTGTTGGTATCTATATTTTCTATAATTAGTGTGGAATAAGGGAAAACATGATTATTCAGTGTTATTTAGACCTAGTCAACTATCAATATTGAGAAAGGATGGGCCACAAATAACATTTTTATATGACCTTCCCTCCAGTAGTTAGTGGGAGGGGTTAATATCTAACACATGTTTCTGGAGAATGTTTTACAACTCTGTGTTGGGCTAAAAGTTGGAGTAGTACTAGTCATTCAGGCCCAAGTGGTGGCCATTTCCAAGGAATCTAGATACCATTTTTACTAAGAAAGCAGAGTGGGATTGATCTAGGTAGTTTGGTTGTGTCACAAGGTCGCAGTTTAGGCTTGATATTTTCTATATATAGTACCCCTAACCATTAGAACAACAGGTTGTCTATGGTGATAGGTACCATATTAATATCCCCTACACTTGTATATTATTTTTTTACATAGGTGAATCACATATCTTTATATATGTAACTTTTTTGAATAGACATGGGCTCATGGTTATGTGTTTTTATGGTGTGATGATTATTGACACTTTGTTGGGGATCAGAACAAAGGTTGCACATCTATATAGGGAGTAACCCATGAGGTGGGTGGGTGTCACTTCTTATGGGGTCTTTTTTCCTTAAGATGATTGGGCTTGACATCATACTCAGGATGGATAACTAGTTTCTTATCAATCCAACATTAATTTATTTCATTATAGGGTGACTTCAACATCACTAGAGGTCATTGTTTTTATTCACAAGGGTGAACGAGATGTCCAGGTTAACTGAGATAGACCCAAGAATTAGGGATTGGGTGGGATGATTACCCATATTGATAGTCTATATTTGGATTATCATGGATCACATTTTGAATATTTCCCCCTAGTGGTTGATCATTTTAGGTATGTTTTCCTAGATGGAAATTTTGTTTTACCTACTCAGATATAGGTGTAGTTCCCCGTCGAGCTAGTCCAAGGAGTTTCACTCGTATCAATTCCTCATTCTAGGGTGGCTATGATGAAGTTACAAAAACTCTAGAGGTGGCTAAATAACATGAAGTAAAATGGTTTTATATGACCCATTACTTCTTCATGGGGTTTGAAGGTATTTTTTTTAAAAGGTAGACGGTACCCTCAGGATATGTGTAGATTACTGAAAATTGAACTAGTTGATGGTTAAGAACCAATATTCATTTCCATAGATAGATAACCTTTTGATCATATTAGAAGATATCATGTATTCTAAAATATTTATTTGATATATGGATATCATTGGGTAAATGTTTTCCTATAGACAAACCGCATACATCATTTCATAGAATGTATGGTTTATATGAATATCTTGTTATGTCATTCGACCTCACAAACACACAAACAATTTTCATGGAACTAATGTACCAAGTTTTCCATCTTTAACTGGATTTTTTTGTGATGGTTTTTGTGGATGAAATTATGGTGTATTCTCACAATTGACACAACCATTACAAACATATTGAGATAATTTTGGATAAACTAATAGAGCATCATTTATATGATAGCTCTGAAAATTACACTTCTGTATTGATAATATTAACTTCTTAGGTCATATTATCATAGAGACATGAGTTTAATTTGACCTAGAGAAGTTGATAGATTTAGTTTCCAAGGAGAATCCCAAGAACATTTCAACATACATAATTTCTTGGGGATATCCAAATGTTACAATCATTTCATACAAGACTTATCAGGCCTAGAAGTTCCAATGAATGGATTGAAAAAAGGGTTTGGAGTTTCTATGGATAGATACCTATGAGACATCCTCTCAAGAGCATGAAGGGAGACTGATGTCAATGCAATTAATGATTCTACCAATGTTGGGCAGGAGATACACTACATGTTGTGGTGGATTAGGTATCTAACTAGGAGAAATTATCATGTAGGGAGATAGTGTCTTGGCATAAGTGTCTCGTCGATTTAGGACACACAAGAGGAATTACGTAATTCATGATCCTGAGTTGGTTGTAGTTGTTCATGCATTGTGTTGTTGGATACATTACTTATTGGGACATCGTTTTTTGGTGTTCACGGACCACAAAAGCCTTAAGTACATATTTCCAGAGAATAATATGAATTTTAGGTACCAAAGGTGAGTTTAATATCTGTAGCCTTTCAACTTAGAGGTTTCTTGTATGTTTATAAAGGTAAATGTAGTGGATAATGAATTTAGTATGCGGAATCAAATATAGTTAGTTTAAGAGATCAGTAGTGATTGGAAGATCATGGTTTTTTAAGAGATACACTTGGTGGTTTAGGATAGCCAATGGTATAATTTTATTTCACCATTATTTGTGACCTTTACACTTTTTTATAGAGTGAGAATATGGAAGTTATCATATAATGAGATCTTAACCCTATGGGAGATAGTGGAAGGTGAGGACTAGCCTCCTAGATGGACTGTTGGTGGTGATGAGATTATGTGTATTCATGGTCGTATTCGTGTTTTAGTGAAAAAACGTGAGTACTTGATTTGGGAGTTTCAGCCCTCATTTTGGGTAGTGCACTTCAGTGTCACCAGGAAGTATTGTGGCATACACCTTAATTATTGGTGGTTGGGTATGAAATGTGAGTTAGTTAGTTTTATTATGAGGTTTTCTACCAATTAGTAGGTGAAGGATGAACATTAGAGACCAATCCTACTTTTACAATAGTTACCCATTCTTAAGTGGAAATGGTATAATGTTGTGTTGGATTTCACGATCATGTTGCCAAGGATACCTTATGGTAGTGATTCTATGTGGGTTGTTGTGGAATGGATCTTCAAGGTTTTCAATTTCTTACCAATCAAGGATACCTTTAGTGTATATTATCTTGGGGGGTTTTATATCTCTGAGATTGTATAACTTAATGAGGTCCATCATACTATCATTTCTGATAGATATTCCCAATCTACATCTCATTTCTTGAAGAATTTGAAAAGGTATTTGGGGCCATTGGTGCTTCTGATCATAGTATACCACCCTCATATTGATGGTTAGTCAGAGGGTATGATTTAATTACTTTAGAACATGTTTCAATCTTGTACTTTAGATTTTCTGGGCTCTTGGTATAGGAATTTTACCTATGTTTATTTCACCTAAAATAGTAGTTTTCATGCGAATATGCATGTGTTACTATATTATGATTTTTACAGTAGGCCATGTTGATCGCCCATGTGCTGGTTAGAGGTAGGCGAGGCAGCTTTATTGGGACCACATCTCATGCAAGAGACTTCTGAGTAGGTTTAGTTGATCAGGAAGTGGATGGATATTGCATAGTAATGATAGAAATATTACACCAATCACCATTTATAACCACTAAATTTTAATGTTTGGGATCAGATCTTTTTACATATCTCACTGAGGCTAGGAAATAAATGAATTAAGAGATAGGGTAAAATTTTACCGTGATAGGGTTGACCATTCGAGATTATAGAGAGATATGGGATAGCGGCCTATCAGTTTTAGTTACCTAAAAGGTACCAATTCTTGAACGACGTCTTCCATGCATCTCAATAGAACAATTATTACTCAGACCCATCTCACACTCTAAATCAAGATAAGGTGGAGTTACTGGTTGATCTATCCTTTGAGGTGCATCCTATATGTGTTGTTTACTATAGAAAAAAGGTTCTCTAAGGATAGTCAGTTCTTCTTGTATGAGTGCAATGGAAGCATGGCTATTTATAGGATGAGACTGGGGAGTGGGAGGCTAATGTAGGTGCTCAATCCTTTGTTATTATTAGGTGATTCTTGACGACCCTCGAAGGAGAAGTTTAGGGACAATTTTTTATAGGCTGTAATTATATGATCATGTATTTTATTATGAGGTTGGATCCATTTTTTTAGTTTAAATACTCTTTTTATGACCATTTAAGGATGCCTTAGGAGGTCATGGGTGTATCATTGGAGTTCAGGGCCTTTTCAGATCTTAGAACCTAGATTATTTAAGAAATAATGTCGATCACATAGTAGAAACTAGGTGGGGTAGGAAGCATGGTTTTTCTAACTGTGAGAGGCCTAGGAAGAGGGTTGAAGTAGCCCACACTGTTTGATGAAACCATGACGAAGGATGCACATGCTCGTGAAAAAAAACCTTGGAAAGTTATTACATACATGGTTTTAATATAGTTAGTCAAAATTTGTTCATAAACCCTGTGAGTTCCCACTTATAGTAGTGAATGGAACATGGTTGGCACAGGGTTTGGTCAACCGTTTGGCCAAACCGTGAGACCTAATAATTTTTGCAGAAATTACTATTCATTCCTTAAAAATATTTAAAACCTAAAACACTTTTTCTTTTCCTTTGATGGACAGTGGATCATTCTTGGGATATCCTTTTAAATCCAAGTGGTATGATTTGGTGTAGATTCTCCATATGAACTCAAAATTGAATGTCATTAGTCTCATTTAATTCACATTGGTTCTTCATCCTTTCTTTAATTTTCTTCTGATCTAGATCAAATCGGAAGTCGATGCTAGATGATTTCTCTACTATGGAACTACAGTAGGTGTTATATACCTTTCACTCAAGGTTTAGTGTTTTATTATTATATTTTCTATTACTCTACATGCTAGAAATTCTAATGGAGCCCCTTTAATTTATTAAATGGTTCAATTAGATGGATGGGTACCCATTGGAGATACCCACTAGGTCATGCAGATGGTTTGACTAACCATATGAAAACCATGGTTTGCATGAAATATTTTCTAGTTATAAGAATCCGTATAAATTGATTAAATGTAATCTAACTAAATAAGAGATGGATATCTCTTCCTTTTCATGTTGTTTCTTTTGGTTTTTTATTTATATAGAATTTTTATATGAGTGGGCAAACACATGAAATGTCAATTGATGAATAAAATGAAATGGTACGATGAAATTTTAGTGGATTCCATTGTTGGTAGACCTTATAGACTATTTCCATTAGGTTCCATAGATGTTTATCTCATGGATCATGAGTATGGTAGTGGATGGATTAGAATTGTTTTTCCTTGCCTCTTGATTCTGTCGGATGACTTGGGCATTGCTACCCCTTAGATCTATCTTTATTAAAATATCATTGGACATGTTATGTTGACATTCTCATTTGAATACACCTAGATTATTATTGATTATCCATCAAGATTCTCCTAGGACTCAATGAGGTTTTCTTCATCTTCTATATGTTGGATATGGACTTTTATTTCCTGATTGATTCATTACTTAGAACATCCATTATGTATGACTTATTTATAAGTAAATGGAAAGATGAATGATATATAATGGATTATACACCATGGTCATGGTAGTGTTTTACACTTGGTTATATGTTATGGTCATGATGGAAACACTTTATTATGATTGCGAATAGACCTTGTATAGGTATTAGACTCCAGTGGGTAGACTGAACAGTTCCACTCATGTATTAATGATTTATTATTTCCCTTTTTTATTTATGTCTGACTATATTTTGCAGGGATCCTTGTTTTGATTGAAAGTATCACTTTAATTATATCATATATTCCTTAGGAAACTTTCTTCATTTATGATATACTTATGATATACATTGCACAATACTTATATTGTATTCAACAACATTGATATGTTATAGACATTATTGGTGGAAGCCTACGGAGTGTTATCCCGCACCATTTTTAGGCCAATGTTTTGTACCCTAACAGACTATATAGATTCAGTTATGGATATGGGAAAGAACCCATAGTATGAGGTCTGATTTTTCATTTTCGTAAGAGTAGGGGAGCACAGAACTGAACTGAGGCTCATGATGATAGATGGGATAGTTATGTTAATTGTTTTTTCTATTTGATACATGCATTGTACTAGATGATTGTATACCTATTTAGGATTCTTTAATGTGACATGACATGATCATCATTGTATATGAGATTACTTATTTCATTATTTATATAATCATCTCTTAGATATTTATCTTCTTTTCAGTTGTTGTACCTACTTTTACTATTGATTTATATGATTGATACCACTTTTTTGCACTCTAATATAAAGGAATAGTCTCCTCATGTATACACCCTACACCCTTGTTTCTAGTAAATAGTCTCTGGTATTAGGGGAGATGTATTTGAGTCCATTTTACACACTGGCTCGGGGCACCATTTAGTGGCATTCAGGTCAGCGTGTTACAACTATCTATCCAAACAATGCTTCCTTCAAAAAATATTCAGCCTCCCATAAAAATGGGAATCTGTATATAAATATAAACCAGTGTAACATCTAAATAGTATAAAAATAATAATCAGATACCCATACTCGGTTTAAAAGTAAATCATAGAAAAAGTCCACAATGACCCCACATTTTAATAAAGTGCAAAACAACTAACAAAGACACACTGTATAATCCAGTATAAAATACCCATCATGGCGACACTATATATTCAATATTGTATCACATAAGCAATGGACACACTATGTAAACAAAATTGATAGACCACAAAGGGTCATATTCAATGTATAGAAGACCTTGGCATCCATGTTGAATCTTAGGAGCATCTCGATGGAAACTCAGTAGAGACATGGGTGGAGTCCAGGGATCATGTCAATAGACCATTCCTAATGCACGCCCATGAAAGTCCAATCTAAGTGGTAGAAAGGCCATAGACATCCTATTAAATATAGATCTAAGGAGTAAATATGTCCAATCCATCTAATACTATAAACAATATCGATGGGAAAACTTCCATTGAATCCTATGGAATCAAGATCCATGTTATACTAATTAAGGAAGCCACTACTATAACAACCCGTCATGTCATTCATTCACCATTTCACAATTATACACATTCCATGAGTTCATCCAAATCAAATTTCAATTTCCACTTAAATAATTAAACAATTCTGATAATTTGGACACATGGAAAGGTGTCATTAACACTATCCTGGAATTTGAATTCAATTATATTCAAATTAAAAAGGCTCCCTCTATAAAGTAAATATCACTTTCCCATAATAGGGTGGTATAAAATCGGAAAACATTTAAGAGAACAACCCATGGGTGGCCTTGGTTGATGTTAAATGACCTCCAAACATAAAATGGTACTCAAAGGGAAACCCAATAGGTTTAAATTCATTTAATATAGGCATTAAATTCATTTCAAGGTAATTTTCAGAAAGTCTGATGTGTAGAACAGTAACAACTAGCTATATAAAATACAAAACCATGAGAGAATAGTATAGATCATCTATTATAGGATCAAAGAAGAATACTCATCTAGAATCGATATCTGATTTGGTCTACATCAATATAAAAACAAATAATATATTAATAACCTGGAAATAGCCCATATTATCTTTCACCTAAATAACTCTATCGATCCCATGAAAAACTAAGAATGGAATAAGAGGATCGAAGAACTTACCATAACGAATCCGACAAGATGATCGAGACATGAATCTACGTATAGATTGAAAGGTTATTTAAAATCCTAATTATAGTATTCTAGGGATCACTCATGGGTTAAGATAATACACTATTATAGGAGAATAGGAAAAAATTTTAGGGTTTATCATTTAAAATAATTAATAGAAATTGTTATTCTGCCTCAAAATTTTGGGCCATATGGTTTGGATGCACAGTTATCCAAACTATGTTCCAACCATGAACCCTTAATTACTTCAAGGGGACCTCACATAGTTCATGCACATAGTTTTGGAAACTTTTGGAAATCTATTCTTTTTTTATATATTAAGGGTCTGTAGTGTTTCGTAGAGGCATTCACCTCAGGTTGTATGGTTTTATCAAACTGTTCAGCTACTATTTTCTCACTGTCTGAACCCACATGGTTGCTCCTATTCATGTGGATTGGGTTTCATGTTTTCTCATAACCATTAATCCCAACTTTTTTCCTGAAAAAATTAGGCTCTAGGATCCAAATAAGACCTGGACACCCCTGTAATTCCCATGATCTCATCAGACACTCAAATTAAATCAAATTCTAGGAGTTAAACCAAAAAAAAGAAAGATTTTTACCTCAAATAAAATACATAAATATTACATATCAAATAATTATTCTTGTATAATTATTATATCATATCAACCTTCTTACATTTTTATCCGTTTTAAAATGATAATGTCACCCATGTGTACGTGTGGGCTACCACCTCCACAAAACAATATGATCAATTTTTATATTGAACTTTAATTCGGGGGTAATAAGTATATATATAATGTATATATATGATATATATGATATAATAATGATTCTATAAAGGTGAATATTTTTTACCTTTCTTTCATTCCATTTTTCAAAAAGTGTAAATAGTGTTCATGCGTATATACGGCCTACCATCTCCATGAACAGTATAACTCATTTTTCTATCTCTTATATTTATGTATTACTATATATATATATATATAATAAATATGTATAATATTTATATCATTATTAAATAATTGGATGATTTAACCATGATCATAATAGAGGATCTGGAATAACCGAACTAAAATTTTCATGAAAAAATAAAATAGTTAAAACCAAAAAATAATGATTTTAATAAGGGGTTATTAATAAATTGGTGTTAAAATTTAATAATTAGATTATAAAGGATATTATAAGTATTTAAATTAATTTTTAATATAATTACAATAAATTGAAATTTATTATACTAATGTTTAAATCACTTTATATGAAATTCAAACTCGAGGTAATGGATTTTTGTCTCACATTTATTTCTTTGAAACACATGTAAAATTCACCACTTGTTTATTTTATTTGGTGTATATAATTTCCATGAATTAATTTCATAATTATTACCCTGAATATTATGTGGATTTACATATCCATATATTTTTCTGACATTCATGATGTTTATATTTAGAAGTTACTAAAGAGGTAATGGATTTATGTTAAAATCCTACTGTTTATTGGGATTTTTTATGATCAAGTTCATGATGATGAACTTTTATGATCTACCTACCAATAAATTCATGAATTTTATTCTCATATTATTAATTATTGATATTACATGTTTTTATTTAATTTTTATTTTTTATGAACTCAATATAATGAAAGAATGTTTTTAAGAAAAATCGAATTTATTTTTCTAGTCATTTAAAAACACTTTTTATTCCATATTCTTGTTTTTAAAAATTGATTTCAATAATATTTTTATTATTATCTTATGATCATTTAAATTTATTTTAACCCATTTTTTAATGTGTAAAAAATAGTTTCAAATGAATCTTCTTGTCATTTTCTGAATAAGGTAATCATTACTTTTTATCCAAAATGTAAAAGAAAAATTTATTTTAACATATATTGAATAAATAGAGTTTAATTCCATAATGACCACTCAATGATTTGAGAATTAATTTTCAAGATTCCAAGGTTCTTTTAAAATAAAATATTTTCATAAAATTTCTTTAACATTTAGATTTTAATATGAGATTTAAAAATGAAATGGTTATTTTTCCCATGAAATATTCATGTGATATTTAATTTTCTATCTATCATAACCTCCATTGATGTTACTTAAGATTTACTAGGTATATAATCCTATGATACCATATTTATTTTTTTCTAGATTTTTATGGTTATGATGATGAAATTCAATAAAACCCATTTTTTCATGTGTTAAGATATAATGAATGTTTTTTGATCTTGTGGTAAACATATGAATGGATTTATAATTATGTGATGAAATGTCCCTGAATTATATAGTCCCTCAATGAATTGGGTTATGATTAATATTCTATAATATCAAAGGGAATGTGGGAGGTCAACCCATTATCAAAATAGAATACATGAGAGGTTATCCCAATCCTGAAAGAGGGTACATTGGAGGTTATCCCAAACCCCAAATAGGTTACATGATAGGTTATCCCAAGCCCAAAGTAGGTACAATGGTGGTCATCACAAACCTATCATGTTATGAGTTTTTTTGTGGGTAACCTTGACATAATATTTCTTTGATTTTTTTTATTCAACACATTATTCCACTCTTTTATGACATGATCTTATGCCAATGTAATGTTCTCAATTCTTATGTTCTTTTACCAGATTATGATTGATTTCTCATAAATTTATAGTATTTATGAAATAAATAATTTTCATGGTCTAAGAATTATTAGGTATAATTTTCAAAGGATAATATCATGTTTTTATACCCTATATGTTCCTGTACTATTTAAAATATCATTTATATATATCTTTTTTTACCCTTCCTGAGAATTCATGCCCACCATTATTATGTTTTCTTTTCCCCAAGAAATGAATAAATTTTTTAAATATGATTTGTCTAAGAATGTTACTAGTTTTGAATAACTATGTGGGAGATGATATAGATATTTTATAAACTAATTTTTTATGAATATAATTTTCCGAAGTCTCTATACATTTGCAATTATAGAATGGATCTTAATGTAATATTTTGAATATTTATCTAAAATTATGTTATATCTATTTATGAAAGGTATGGGTTTCTATAGTTGGTATCATAGTATGTTTTAGTCAATATTGGGATATTACGATTAGAGGTCTTTAGTGAAAAACCTAGTTATAATACAAATCATAGGATAATTTCCTAAATGTTTGGTACTATAGATATTTTGTGGTTTTATTAAAAAAACATTATTGTCTATATAAAACAAGTGGATGTGGTTTTAGTACATATATATCTCAAAGTAATAACCCTAAAAAGAGTTGTTAATGTATATTTATATCATCGGTTTGGTGTACAATTAATGTAAATTTATTGATCACATGTTTTTTCACTCCATGGGTATATTATTGTGTTAATTTTCATTTTATTTATGATCAATTATAAAGGATTTTAATATATTATAGTCTTGGATGGTCTAGGTTAAACATATGGTGTCATATATTGGAAAGAATTTATCATGATTTAAATATTCTATAAATTACTTTTCATGATCTCTCAGTAATATTATTATTGATCAAACTATAATTTTACTTTTAAGAAATAGATGGAATCAATAGGATTTATGTTAATGGTGAACGTGATAAACAATGGAATGATTTTCCTTAGGAGAAACAAAATGAAATAGGAACTGAAATGAGAAACCTTATGATTATTTCAAATCATATATCATGATATAATATTAACAATGTTATCTTTGGTGATCTTCCTAATGCATAAAATAAGAGGATGATGTAATTTTATGAAATTTAATATGGTAATGTCCATAAAGGAATGAAAGTTTAATTTTATCCATTTCATGAATGTGGGAAATAGTACCTTTAAGAATGTCGCGAAGGATGGGGGATATATTTTCAGTGTGGAAATGAAGGTCATATAGAAATGTATTTTAGATGAATATAATGTCATTTGTTTTGGGATCAATGGAATAATTTGATTCAATTCTCTAATATAAGGGTTAACTTCTAGAACAAGGAATGACTAATGATATACCAATCACTGATGTAATAGGATTGAATTGTGTATGTATTTGGAATAAATAATTATATTGTATAAGTGTTATATGAATGATATTCTGGTTATATTAATCGTGAAACATATAAGGATTATTCCAAATTAATTTTTTTAGGGATTTTAAAACATATGTTGGATGATAATAATAACCAAGAAAAGTGATTTAGTGGTAAGGTGATTTGTTTTCATAACATGTGATTAATAGAAATATAACCCTTATTATGTGCCTAATTTTTAATAAGTAATGTTTATTTGGTATAAATAAAAGATTTAAATTGATGAACTAATTGGGATAATGTTGGTAACATTGAAATTGGTTAGTGATTTAATGAAAAGTTATTTAGGACATATTTAATGAATTTTATTTAATTTTTGGATTTATAAAACATATTAAATAGTCTGTGATTATATTTTAATAACAATAGTAGTTCTATGTGTAGAATAATAAATGTTTTCATTGAGGTTTTATGGTGATTCATGATATTTTCATGTTTTAAGATAATCAAGGTCTTCACTTGTTTGGTATGTGACATTATGCACTACTTCATGTTTTCTAGGGATAAATTTTAATATTGATCTAAAAAATGTGATCCAATATTTTCTTTTTTTGGAATTTTATTTGTTTATAAATATTTTAGAGAAATATTAAGGTTAAATATTTATTGAATGGATTAATTTTAACTTTGGGTGTTATTTTTGAGGTTTTAGAGATTAATGTGTTGTATTTATCCATATTGGATAACTTATGAAAACCATTATGGTTTGGATGAATATTTAATGTCTGGAAGAATTAATTAGTTATCTTTTTATTCATTAAAATTTAATTTTAGTACATTAGGAAAGAAAAATTCATCTTGAATATCCATTTCTTAGAATAAGAGATTAGATATAAGTGTTATTGATTGAAGAACAACCAAAGAATGGAATTGTGCTTATAACATTGAAATAAATAGATAAATTATATTTTATCATGTACTATGACTTGATATTAAAATAATCCCTCAACTTTAGTTAAAGGATCTTAAAATAATTTTGTGTTCCTCTAACATTTATTTATAATGAATCGATTATCTTTTCACCAGCTCACAGATTTATTGTTTTTTCGGTCATTAAATTCCTCCTAACTCGGTTCTTTATCACTCTATATTAGTCCTTGGATGTTATTTTTCCCATCCATGTTTGTATTTTAACTTCCTAAAAATTTTATCCTTATATGAGAACCTGATAATGTGTTATTTCACATAACCATTATGTTTACTACTTCCCCTTTTTAGAGGAAGTTTTATTATCTCTTTGTAAAATGTGGGTCTTCAAAAAATTTATTTTCAAATTTTTTACCCTGTATACCAAGATAAAAAATTGGAGAGTGAAATATATTTAAGGAGGTAGAATGTAACACCTTGAGATTTTATAATTTAATTTTTAAATAAAATTTTTATTTTTGATAGCATTATTAACATTTAAAACTATAATTAAAACGATTAATGGTATATGATAACATAGTTATTAAATTTTATGAATAGATTTAAAATATTTATTATATATATATATTACATAATTCAGATATATTATTTAATTCATAATTTATAAGTATTTAATTTTTAGTAAGGTTATTTTATTATTCAAAAATATGTTTTCTTTAAAAAATATTAATGAATTTTGTGTGCACATATTGTAATTAATTTCGAAAAAAATATATTTTCTAAAAAGGAATTTTTTTTAATTCATAGTATGAAAAATAACATAGGGTTAAATTTGAAATTTTTCTTAAATGATTGATTATTTAGTGAATAGTGAAAAATATAGATTTTTTAGATACTATTATTTATTTTCATTAAGTAATGTAATTTAAAATTCCCTTTATATTTTATATTTATTATTTAAGTTATCTATGATCCAATTTATTTAAAAAAATCTAATTAATTCCTTTTTAATTATAATTATTTAAAATTTTGATATAAGTTTATTTTTATGCCTAAAAATACATTTTTTGACAAAACTTATTTCATTGTGTGGTGTTCATTTAAATTTAAAAAAATTATTTAAATTAAATAAATTTAATATTGAAAATTGTGTAAAATTTTGGGATTAGGATATTAATTTTTTTTAAATCGATCCCTTTTATTTTTGGTCATTATGAAAAGTAATAATTTTAAATATTTTTCACCTCAGTAAGAGTAAAATGGGTAAAATAGAATAAAAACCATGAGATAAGGTCTAAAAATCAACCAAAAATAATTTACTTAATTGTAATGGTAAAATTATACTATATAAATCCAAAATTCTAATTTATTTCATTTTTCCCATTTTTCCTTAATAATAATATTTATATTATTTTATGTAAAAAAATATAAAATGTTATTATCTTGGCTTTAATATCTCTAAAAAAATTCCAAAATATTTAAATTGGGTTATTTAATTTATAAATTTTTATTTGAGATAAAAAATACTTTTTTATCATTGTGATTTATTTATTATTTTTTTGATCTAATCATTACCTTAATTTCTTACGCTGTGTCAACAGAGTATTATTTCAACTAATATAAATATATAATAAATGATTTTATAATATTATATGTAATAAAATTAGGATGAATTATTTTCTTAAATCATTTTTTATGTAAATATTACATGTTAGTGATGTTTTAAAGGTTTTTATTTGAATTCCAAAACTATCTTGATTAATTTAAAGTCAATGTTATTGAATAGAGTCAAAAATGACATTAATGATATTTTATGAAATATAATATTTTTCTAAATCTTTTAAAAATTATAAAAATATTGAAATAGGATAATTATGATTATATTTTTTCTTAAATGTTATAAATTATCCATTTATGAGACAATCGTTTCTTTATAAGAAAACCTATAACCCTTTATGATTAAAAAATTGTTATCACAGTTAAGGTTAGAATTGGATAACGAAGGGGTTAAACAAAATTATAATGCTTAAAATGAAACCAGACCCTATATAAATTTAATTAGATTTTTATATTTATACCATATACTATTTTTCATCGAATTAATTGCTATTTGGAATCATTATACTTGAGAAAGATATTAATTATATTTTAATATTTTTAAGTAATTCTAAGTGTGTCCTTCCCCCTTATAAAAGGGCACACCTAATCATCTTTATTTACACCTATGTGGTCCATAGAGATAAAAAGTCATGATAAATTATCTTATAAACCTTACTATCCATGAATTATAAGTTTTTTACTTCTTAAAATAACAGTTTAAATTTTCTTAATAAGATATTTAATGAAGACCTACCCAAGAAGAGGTAATCATCTTACCCGACCTCTTTCAATTTATTAATTCATAAAAATCCTATTAACTTATTGTATTATTAATAAAATAATTACTTAATTATCCTTAATATATTTAATTTTAATTATGATTATATAACCACTAATATCAACCCTCTTTTCGATCAAATTGAAAGTGGAAGTTTCACTCGTGCTTAAGTGTGGACTACCACCTCCATGTAGTGATACAATTCATTTTCCATCACCTTATTTAATGGATGGTTTTTATGATGGATTAAATTTATGTATATGATATTTATGATATAATATTGCTTCTGTAATTAAATATATTATCCTCAATCTTACCTTTCTATCTATTGAAAAACAATAGTGTTTCCCTTGCGTACATATGGACCACCACCTCTATAAAGCGATGTGATTCATTTTTTTATTTTATTTTACATGTATGGTAATAAGGATAAATTTATTGAATATATATGATATAATAATTATTTTAAATAGATAATTTTTATTTACATTTCTTTCCTTCCATCCGTTGGGAAGTTAAAATAGTGTTTATGCGTACGTATGACCTACAGTCTCCATGAACGGTGTAATTAATTTTTATATATAAAGATTTTATGGATTAATATATATATAATGAATAAATATAATATTAATATAATGATTAATATTTTTTATATAATGAAACCATGATAAAATTATAGGGTCCAAAACTACCAAAATGAAATTCTTGTGAGAAAACAAAATAGTCAACGCCTAGAAATGGTGAATTTAATATGGAGTTATTAATAAATGGATGTTAAAATGTAATAAGTGGATCATATATGATATTATAATTATTTTTATTATTATTATTATTTAAAATAATTATAATAAATTTGAAATTAATATACAGGAGGTTAAATTACATTCAAATAAATTCGAACACAAGGTAATGGATTTTTATCTCACATTTATTTATATGATACACGTTCTATATTCACCAATTTATTATTTTATGTGTTTTATATGATACCATGAATTTATTTTATGATAATTATTAGGAATATTATATTTATTTACATATCTATCTTAGTTTCCCTCTCCCATTAAGTTTTGATTTGAAATTTACCAAACTGGTAATGGATTTCTGTTACAATCTCTCTGTTTAGTGGAATTATTTATGATTAGAATCTCGATGATGAAATTTTATTATCTAAGAATCATGAAACTCATAATTGTATTCTCACATTTTTATTTCTAGATATTAATTTTTTTCTTTAATTTTTCTCTCTTTGAAAACTAAGAGACAGAAATAATGTTTTTAAGGAAGATCAAATCTATTTCTATCTTAGATCAAAAAATCATGTTTTCCATGTCCATGTTTTCTAAAAATGTTTTCAAGAATGATTTTAATATTATAATATGATTTCTTAAAGTCATTTTTATCCATGTTTTAATTTTTACAAAATGAATAAAAATGAATCTTCTGGTCATTTTCTGAAAAATGTACCTTTGACATTTTACTGAACATGTGAAAGTAATAATTTTTTAAAAATAAATTGAATAAATTGAATTTTCCATCATCATGACCATTAAATAATTTAAATATTCATTTAAATGTTTCTAGGGTTATATTCAATGATTTTTTTCCTTAA
Organism: Viscum album; assembly: GCA_963277665.1. Classification (NCBI taxonomy): domain Eukaryota; kingdom Viridiplantae; phylum Streptophyta; class Magnoliopsida; order Santalales; family Viscaceae; genus Viscum; species Viscum album. The sequence continues at coordinate 75,054,120 of OY728156.1, forward strand.
TAATTGGGAAATTATTAGATTTTAAGATGTGATTTTAAAATGAAAAGGATGTTTTCTTCATAAAATATTCCAATTATATTTTAAAAATAATCAACTATGATAACATCCTTTGATGTTAGTACGTAATTAATAGGGATGTGATCCAATGATACCATTATATTTTTTCTCTAGCTAGTTTGTGGTTATGATGATGAAATATCTTTGAAACCTATTCTCTTTTCTATGTGTTAATTTATTTTTAATGTCTTATGACCTTGTGTCATAAATATGAATCAATTTATGATTATGTGATGGTAAGGCCCAAAATAATATATCCCTATAATGAATTTGGTAAATATTAATGCTATATCAGCTCAAAGAGTACACGAGATGTTATCTCAATCAGAAATTAGTGTACAAGAGCTGTTAAACTAAGAACAAAAGAAGGTAAATAATGGGTTATCCCAAGCCTAAAATAGGGTACATGAGAGGTAATCCCAATCCCAAAAGAGGTTACATGGGAGATAATCCCAAGAAAAAAAAGAAATTACACAAGTGGAAATCCCAAGACTAAGATTTTATGAATGTGTTGGTGTTAGAGTTGACATAACAATTCTACGATTATGATTATTCCACACTTAAGGCTAATATTTTTTGACATGATATTATTCTAATTTCATTTTCTATGGGATCATTGTCTTTGGTCCATTTATGATTCATGTATTATGAACTTCCAAGATTTACTCTATGAATCATGTTTATGATATAAGAAATATTGGGTATAATTTTCAAAGGTTAATATCTTGTTTTTTACCCTTATATTCATGAAATTTTTAAATGATCATTGATATCACCCATGTTAAGATTTACTACGAATATGATCTAACTATTCATTATGTTTCCTTTTGGCCAGGATATGAAGTAAATTTTTAATTATGATGTGTCAAAGAAGGTTACTTGTAAGGAGAAACTAATCGGTAGATGATTTATGTCTTTTATGAACTAGTTGTTTATGTATCCAAGTTTCCAAAGAAACTAATACTTTATGGTTCTGGTGTGGAAAATAATATTATGATCTAAATATTCATGGAAATTTAAGTTATATCTATCTATGGAAAGTATGAGTCACTGTAATTATTCCCGAAACTATTTTATTTCTATGAAATAATCCAAAATAAGGCCTATGAGATGGAATATTGTACTACATGATTTTTGTATGGAAATATGGTTAACAAGGACTTAAAATATGTTTTAGGAAAATTTTCTTGGATTCCTAATTCTAAAACTGATGAATCAAGAGAGAGAAATACAACTTTTCTAGATAAAAAAACTATTTTCTACATTAATGAGGCATTACTCTTGGTATGCAGAATTTTACAATTTCCTAGTTGTATGATTCATTCCAAAATACCTTTTATAGAACCAAAGAAAGCGATTCATTTCAATGTTAAAATATTATTTATGGGAGGATCCCTTACTATTTATAATAACGTTCTATAAAATCAAGTGTTGTGTTTCTTAGGATAAGATGCTTCTAACTCCTAATAGCAGTCACTCTTCACCCTAGGGTGGACACCATGGGAAGAGAACTACAGAGAACGTCTTATTGGATAGTTTCTTTTGGCATAGATTATTCAAGGATTCTAGGGGTCTTGTGATTGATTTTTAAAAATTTAATTATTAGTAAATGATGGTATAAATCAAGAGTTTCCACAAAACTGGATTATTTGGGAAATCATTTTTTATGATATGGGGTTATAATTTATGGGACCATTATCATCATCTTATGGGAATGTGTATATTCTATTCTTTAATATACTATGCATCTGAGTGGTTTGGGGATATATTAAATCCAAAAAATCCTAATTCAATTATTTTAAACTTTATAAAGAATTATATATTTTCAAGATAGAGATTTCCCAAGGAATTTATCACTGGTAATGGAACTCATTCCAAAAATTAAAATTTCAAATATTTAATGGAAAAATATGGGTGTTCTCATAGAAATTGAACCATATATCACCCGCAATCAAGTGTAAATGATAAAATTTATAATACATAGCTAAAAAATATAGAAAAATATTGTTTCTTGATCTATATGTATTGGTTAATAAAGTTGGATGATGCTTTGTGATCCTATATGAATTATTAAAAACCCTAATAGGAATGTCTCCATATAGGTTTTTTTCAGAAATTTTCTAATTTTCATGTGGAACATCATCATAAATCCTTTTTTCTATGAAATCCTTGATTTTTGAATTCAAACCTGATATTTAGTATAGTGGTTGGAGATAATTGAGATAGAATAATTTATAAGGGAATGTTATAAGAATGATAAAATTTACAAAGAGATAACTAAATCCTTCCTTGATTATATCATTTAGAATAGGGTTTTCGATGTTGTACAAAGGGTTTTGAAAATTTAATTACGGGATAAAGTTTTTTCAATTAAACTCGGTTCCAAATGGTTTGGACCCATTACTTTCATATGAGTGTCAATGGGGTTATAGAGTTAATTGGAGGGAAGAACCTACTATTCTTGGTCAATGGGCTAATAATTAAGCAATGTTTTTTAAGTAAACCAAAGGTAATTTCATCCATTTACTTAATTTAAAGGTAATCTATATCAGAGTCTAATTGAGTACTATAAATTCATTTCTTTATGGATTCTAAATCAAGGTTTCTTATTTCTATTTTCTTTTCATTTTTTATAATAATAATTCATGTTTGTCTTCTATATATCCTTGTGAACTACACCTGATTATAAGTATCCTCAACTGACTATAAATTTAGATAATCATACTATGGTTGGAGTAACCATGAATAATTATCTATGCATTAGGTTAAAAAAACATAAGAGGAATGGAGTTACCATAAAAAGGGACCTTCCACAAGAAATCTAAATTATTCTTAAAAACTAAATGGAATGACATATTGGATCTTGCCATATAAAATTATCCTAAACTAAAACCTTTGGTTATTATCTTTCTAAAATTTGAAATTTAGAATCTTATATTGATTTGTTCATTGTGTAGGAACTGTAGCTCGCAAACTATACATGAAAGAAATTAGAATAAATTTGGATAAACCCCAAAGATAAAATCTCCACATTCAGGGGAGTACGATTCTAATATATTTATTTAATTATTCATGGTAGATACTATTGAAAATTATTTTTAATGAACTAACACATTTATGTGTTCAACTTTACTGAGTGAATATATTTTTATTAAGTTTTGGTGTTTGTATTATTGATATCTAAGATGTTGAAAATCATTTAGAACTAAATTTAAAACTTTTTTCACAATTTTAAATTCGTTTTGGACTAAAATGATGTTTTTTATACAGAATGATGAAAATGATACATATATGATCTTTAATAAAAATTATAATGTTTGTTCACAAGGTTAAAATACATATATTTTTTTAATTCTATCTAAGATAGTATAGTTAATGAGGCAAACATTATATAAACATTCTTTTACACCTTCGAAGAAACAATGAACTATTGAATTACAAATCTATTTTGGAAAAAAAAATTATTTAATGTTCTCCCACCTTAGAATTCAATATTAGAGAAAATGTAGTTTTTTATATGTGGGGTAGAGAGAAATTTCACTATATTTATTTTTTATTCAATAATTTATACATATGAAAAAATTCATCAAAAACATTAAACAATATAAATATTTTCAATTATTTTTGATTTAATTTTCTTTAAAATGATGTCCTGAATTGGGAATGATTTCTTGATATTTTTTAGGATTTCACTGATTATAATGTTTTTGGACTTCCATGATTCTTGAGAAATGTTATACACTATTTTATGAAAATTATTTTTAGAAAATAAGAAAGATAGTATGATAGGATCAATATTTGTGAAATTGGGGGTAGAAGATGACTAAACTAGATATTTTAACTTGCACTTTGTATCTCATAATTTCTAAAATAGAACACTTATGGGATATAACTCAAAATATAGTCATATAAGACCTTCTAAAATACATTGAAATGGGAAATTTAGATCCCATAATTTATCTTAGATACATTATGCACTAAAATAATAATAAATCCATTTGTCAATTTAATAATTTATCTAAACATTAATGTCTAAATAAATATAAAATAATATAATAAAAAATAAATTTCATGATTTTCAAAATTGAGGTCATTATGTTTAGGGTAATTTTGAAACCCAGAAGGGGTAAATTTACTTATAATAAAATCATTTGATTTGTATCAATGATGTAGGAAGATAATCTTTGGCTTGAGGGACCTATGGAAGAGTGAAAATTGAAATTTATTCTTTCGATAGTTTTAATTATTATTAAAGATTACATATATATAATCCTCGTACTAGAACTTCGATTTTAATTGATGTGGGGTGGTGAGTGATTTTCATAAGTGATTCGTGACATTTTCAATGATGGAATAGTATGTTATTTCTTTATTTATATTGTGTGCATTTTAATCTTGGAAGTTCCTATGTGAAATTTTTTTAATCACTTTGGCCCATCTAAAATTCTTATTCTTATGTAAAATAATTTTTTAACATTATACATTTTGATATAGTTTGTGACATCTTCTTGTAATGTCTATAAAGTAAAATTCTAGATTATTTGAGGAAAAAACTGCTAAGTGTTGTGGAATTTGATGTGTCATATTTTTTATTCATTTGGCTACATCCATTTTTTTAGAAATAATTGATTTTTTGATATGAAAAGATCTTATAATGAATACTTTTTAATGTTGATTAATTTGAAGTTGAGAATATTATTATTTGAATATTTTAACTAAATATTGTGATTTTGTGATAAAATGATCGATATACTGAGATATAATTTTTCCATTTTTTCTAGAACAACCATTTTTTGTGATTTGTAAATGAATATTTGATTTTAAAGTAATTGTGGTGAATTTTAATTTCATAAAATAAATTATTTCTTTAATTATATATATATATATTAAAACATTATTTTTATAATTCATATTAATTTTAATTAAGGAATTAATTGAAAAATTATTATTTTGGATTTCATAATTTTAATTTTAAATTAAATATTTTCACTTGAGATGAATTATATATGTTGTGGTAGAAACATTTTTAAAAAAAATTCTTATACAATCACTCAAGATACAATGGAATAAAATTGAAAAATTATTCAACCTACCGTATGATGGTCCTAGGGTGACCTCTAGTGGGAAAATCAAAAAAGGTGTCTGCCTACCGTGAGACTAACATTGAAGTGAATGTAAGTGAAAATTCAACCTACCATGCCCCAAAAAAATTAAAGTCCCCAAATGGACCTATGTTATATTTTAACCCAATTTGAGAAAAATTTATCAAAGTGATTAAGTTAGCACAAGTATAATTTAGAAATGAACCCAAGTTCATTTCAACCAATCGTTTGAGATTATTTGTTAAATTCCCCAAGAGACAAAATGACTCATTTCAGCTAACCACAAGAGGAGTGTGCCAACTAACCATAAGATACGGAATTTGGTAAAGGAACAAAGTATCTACATGAAAAAGGAAAATTTACTGCAATAACCTCTCTACCAACAATGCCTATAAAATTTGAAAAGTAACCAAGTGACTACATGAACACGTATAAACATACCACATGAGAATGGAATAACCTATATCAAAAATAACATAAAGCTATTATATGAGGTAGGGACCAACCAACAATGTGAGTTGAGATTAACCTATGATGACCGAGGATAACCAACTACACCTGTGACGACCTAGCATGACAATTGTTTAGTTTAATCACTATATTGAATCTAATGATAATCGATTAGGTTACTGTATCCGTTATGGTGAACTTTACACAACTCATTAGATCTGGGATTAATTTAATATGATGAGTTGATAAGTTGTGGATGAAGCTATGAACCTAATTGGTCTCAAAACCGAAACATCGAAGTCTGATTGAAGTTTAAACTAAAATTTTCATATTGTATTTATTACTAATATTGGTTAGATATTTCAGAAGAATAATTAATGAAATTAAGGTTCATGAAAAATTTAATGGAGATGGTTAAGTCTAGAATTTGGTTATCTATGCTCAAAAATTTTAGGGTTATGAGTGAATCATGCTTGATGTTGGAATTTGAGATCGAATATTGGTTTTTTCTGGTGTCTTTCTCATGTAAAGGATCAACTATTGAAGATAATGTAGCCTTTAACCATTCCCAGTGATGAAACTCTAAGAAAGAAACAAAAAAATTACAAAGTAATCTTAATGTAAGATTTTTGGGCATTACCAAAATCCAAGCTGAAAATTAGCATAATAATTTTCCACCCATGAGCATTATAATTTATTGTATTTTAAGGATACATTCCATTATGAAACAATAGATATAAATTATTCATTTATTAAAAATTCCCTAGGTTCATTAAACCAATCCTCAGGGCTTCATATTAGAACTTATGAATCCATTAAATGTTTGGAATTACCAATTATTAAGTACAACATCCCAGGTCCAAGCCTATTTAACATATCCCTAAGAACTCAATAATACCAAATCATATTCCTGAAAAAAAATCATGAATTACCCTATAATGTGAAATTAAAATATATATGGTGCCTAATTTTTAAAAATAAGGAAATTTGAAGCAAATAATTGGATCCTATGTCAAGGATAATTTTTTAAATTTAGTAGCATATATCAAAGACATCTTGTAATATTTTTTGTCTGTATGGTTAAATCAAGAAAGATGATCACATGTAAGGGAATAGAATATCATTGTAATGAATGGAAGATTCCAGAGACATGATGTTTAGTCAATCATGACCCTTTAACCTTCTATGTGGAGATCATCAAAAATTTATATTTTGGTATCTGTTGAGAATATAAATTTTAGGGAAAGCACATTCAATTATTAGGGATCATCTTGTGTCACTAGAGAGGATAAGTAGGCATAGTTAACATTCCATATGAAGGCTAGGGATATATTCTCATATTTTTTATTATGAGTGAGAGCTGGGGTATTGGGATTACATTAATTTTAATTTAAGATAAAGAGGATATAGTTGGAATACACATAGATAGGATTAATAAAACATTATTGGTGATTTAAAATAAGTTAGATAAGTGTGACTGATTAGAGTAAACTATGATGAGGATCCAGAAGAAGATCATCTATGAATATTAGGAATAATTGTTGAGACATTCTATCACCACTATTATTGTAATCTATTTATTTTGATGTTAGAAATAGAGTTATTGAAATATTTGCATGTTATGAACATGGAAATTTGTAAAGATACTTTTAGGGAATTATATTCTATTGGTAAATCATTTTTTACTTCATTTAGGTGAGATTTATTGTTATAATCCTCCCTAATTTTTATTTCATAGGTAGTGACTTTATGAAAAAAAAAATTAGAAATTAGTGAGGACTAGAATCATTTGAATTTATTTTCTAACTACTTAAACATATAAGAATACATCATAAAAGTGATCATCTCATTAAAGTAAGAAAATCCAGATCAATTGATATGTTGTTCTTAATGAAGGGATGATTTCATTATTATGTGAATGAGTCGATGGTTTAGTTGAGAACAATATGATTTATTCACTTATAGGTTTAACATTAAAAAGAATAATCCACCCAATTTCATCTCAATTATAGTTTTTTTCTCATAACATGTGAAATAAGGAAAATATTTTTGAAACCAACCAATCAAATTCCTCCATCTCATCTCTTGATTGTTCATACATACTTATGATTTATATTCTATCTCTTTATTTTTTCCATTACATTGTTACTATTTCATTTTCTTTACCTAAATCATCAAATTTTTATGATTTATCTATGTTTGGTTTACTTTTAAAATGTTTTTAAGTGATTTATTGGTATCAAACACAAACTAGAAGTCCTTCCCTATGGCTTGACCTATATTCACAACTAAAATAATTTATAAAAGAGTTATAAATAATTAATTTAAAACAATACTAATCAATGACCTAGGTTATTTTATATCACTTACATGAACCTATAACATAAATGCATCTGTAATACATAATAATATCAAAAAAATGGATATATATATATATATAACAAAAATAATTGTATATAAATACATGCATGAGATAAAAACTAACCAGTACAATTTTGTAAATCCAATTTGAAAGGTAAATATATAATAGGATAATATCACTGAACACAACCAAGGTAAAATAGGGAAAATTTCTGCAAACTGTAATAACTCTTTATAAGAGAAATTAACAACAACCATCCATTCCATGGAATACTATATTCAACTATGATTTATCTCAACTAGATCCACCTACTCTCTATCCACCATCATTACCTATAAATTATGAACTGTATATAGAGACATAACAATGGTGGGAATATGACCCGTGTAGGGGTAAGTATAAAAGTACACAGTATGATGTCTCTAAAACAAAATGTAAAAAATAAAACACTATTTAACAACCTGAAATCAAGAACCATAGATCTTATAGTTATATTACATTATTGGTACAGAATACTAGAGTTCTTAAAGGATCCAAATGCTTAGTAGTCTCGTATGACTAGATACGTACATATTATTCACATTTTACTTAAGAAAAAAATTACAACATAAAACAATCCTTGATAACATTATTTCTATTCAAATAGATTCTTGAAAATTACACATAGTTCTCTTCTAGTTTGCATAGGGAAAGAAAAAAATAATGGCGATCTTAGATGCTCAGAAAGGATTAGCATATAGTTGAAGCTATAACAACATAAACATGGTACAAGTGATATAGTAGGAATAAATAAATAACATTAAGGCACGATTAATTTAAATTGAGGGAATGATATATCCCTGATAAAAAAAATATGGATAAGAATAGTAATTAATCACATGATGATGGAATACATAAATTTATACATCAAAAAATATTTTAATGGCCTTATTCCATGAAAAAATAATGAAATGGGGAGATTTATACACAAAATCCAAAGTTATTTTATCTCATGATATTGGTCAATTCATTAAGAGGATATATAATTTTTCACCCCACCAATAACATGATTGTGTCCCATACATTCACCATAAGATTCAACGAGATATTTCATATTATTCCCTAAGAACCTATGCCTCAAAAAAACAAATTTACCTACATAATAAAAAATATAGATAATAATACTTTCTCCTTCAATGGAATAATTTGGATGTCTAGGAGAACATGCCTTAATAAACATATAAATTGTGGGGTATCTTCAAATTAACATTAAGTACCCTTATACCAAAATATAGAATGGTGAGGGTATTTTCAAAGTGTTGGGTTATCCATGTTATATAGTAATTGGGCCCAGTAGTTTTCACCAATACGATTCTACAAAAATGTTTTATAAAATCCTTCATTATGGTTTATAAAGTTCATATGAATCTTCTAAATAATATACCGGTAGAGTTTCTAGGCAGGTGTGTAGCCTTTGTCCCACTCGTAATGCATTAGAGTGTTTATTGAGTCAATGATCAACCAAACCATTTTCATATGATTATACAAAAGTGAATAGATTCCACATTAACATACACATACTATTATCTATACAAGGATTTATTTTCTTGGAAACTACACATTCATTTACTTTACCTAAACATAGGATTATTTTTCAACAATGGAAAAATTGAGTTTTACAATGATTTTGGTAAAACATGAATTAATATAATAAGAGTTAGGGATAACAATATAGTCTTTTAAATACCTCATAATTAATTAATAATATATTAAAAATTCATCCATGGAAATTCATGCACCACACAAAATGAAATTAGTGGTGAATAAAAGATGAGTCCTAAAGAATGATAATTGAGAGATAAATACTCACTTATGGGTTGGGTAGTAATTCAATAAAATACTATTGAAAGATAGGGCTTAAAATTGATCTTAAAATACCATGAATAAAATTAATTTATTTTTATTGCATATCAAATAGGAATTATAAATACCATATAATGGAAATTGGGTGCATAACAAAAAACATCTATCAATGGAAGGAATTTGAAATGTAAAACTCATTCCTCTTGTCCTGAATTCCACGAATATAAATTAACCTCGTATATGTTAATTTCTTAATTCATAACCTTACTCATATCTATTTTCATGTATACACTTCATTTATTTTCTTTGTCTATAATAATTCTAGTTAGTTTTTTATCTATTTTCCCACATCGGATGTTTGTAGTTTGATCATTTTTACTAGTTTCATAATAGCGGTGTCCATATTAATTCTTACTATAAAGACAATTAATTAAAATTAATTAAAATTACTTTTATGGATTATATGTAATAATTTATGATTGTTAACATTCTATTCATTATTATTCTCATCTTTATCCTTGAAATGAAATCGATAACAAACATGATTCTGTGATCCTTGATGGTCTAAGAGTGTATTATTTTTTAATGAATTAAATATTTAAATAATATCTTCATAAGAAAAATAATCATTATTTACTTATTTATATCATATAATATGATAAATTACATTCCCATATTCATCCATTATAAAAATTTATAGCATTTTTCAAGTAGGGGGTTATGCCAACCCAACCAACAACATACCATAATTAATTGATGATTATGACGTTTTTTTGTCATAATATCACTATATCATAAGAATAATGACCATATTTAGTGTTTATTAGTGTCTTTATCATAATTTTAAGGAATTAAAAGAATAATATAACCTATAAGAATTTATTTCATAGTGTAAAGAAATCAGTTTTATCTTAGAACACTCTTTTGGATGTTTGAATTTACCATGGTTGTTTATTGCTTATATTGTTAATATTTTGTCCAAATTGTCTTTATAGGACCTTAATAATTTTATAAACATCATTTTCATCTATTAAACTCATTATTATGACCATCCATGTAAGATGGTGATGAAAATATAGATTGAAATTATGACTTACCGACCCAGATGAAACTAAACGGTGCCCGGAGATGGTGAGTCACATGGCCTAAAAGCACGCCTCCCTATACACTAGAGGCCTCCTAATAGAAGAAACATTACAAGGTGTTAAAATGGGTATTATATACCCTAATGATCAAAGTATCAAAGTGGTATAATAAAAAGAAACATAGTGGAAGAATAATAGATGAAAACCAAACAGCGGAAGGTAAACATCCAGATTATATAATAAACAAGACATCCAAAGTATCATATAGTATCACATAGGAAATGGTGTAATGTCTTGTATATATAAAAAATTAATGGGTAGGCATGGAAGTAGGAATTTAATATATTACATGAATCAAAAGAACCAAAATAAAAAAATGATTATCTGTAATAGCATCATGAGCCATATGTTTGTCTTGTGCTTCCCCACTCCCATTATATAATCACTCAAGCATCACAAACTTAGTGATTTCCCCTATCCCTACCTATTTCCACATAATCCTTCCAAGTACCATGAATATACCCAATAGGTTTTGAGATAAAATCAATAATCCACCACCAATGATGTCTATAAATATCCAGTCAATGCATATAATATGAGAGTTTTGTAGATAATAATTGTAACTACTAATAGAAACTCTAAAGGGTTGGATCCAGTTTCTGAAAGACATCTGACTGACACTACCTACTTTTTCATGTTCTAGATAATCTCTAAATAAGTAACCACATGTATACTTATATATATTCTATATACATACTGACATCTACAACCATATGTATGGATACTACTACTATTATAGACTTGAGGCATAACTCTAGAATCCATGTTTAGTGGCCTGAGTATCTGAAGTGTCTAGAGATTCCATTCCCATATATAAAAAAATTAGGGTCACCATACCCATACATCAAGAAAGTAGGGTCTCCATGCCCATACATCACAGTGTAAGGGATGCAATGCTTTTAACTCAATAAAGTAGGGTCTTCATGCCCAAATCATATCAGTTGGGTTTCCATTCCAGAATCCCAAAAAAGTTGGATCATCATTCCCATATCATATATGTAGGGTCACCATGCATGTATTGTCATTTTAGGTGCATAATGCTTGTGTACCATAGTATTAGTTCCAGCATTCCCATTCATATAGTTTATAAGGGTCAATATTATTATCTAAGGGTCAATAGTTGGTTAATAGTTCATTATCATCCATCCTTAGAAAGGGTGTAATCATTATTCTATTAAAAAAATGATGTGTTGATCCATTAAATTTCTATTTAATTCAATATAGTCTAATTAGTGTTCTATCCATGTAGCACGAGTATGATTATCCATTATCATTTATGATATTACCTTTTACAAGTAAAACTAAACACACCAATGTGTGTTTTGGTTATAAAACTATGAAGGTAAAATGGGAACATAAAGGTCACACACAAAAGGGTGGATCACATTGAAGTTGATGACCACTAATAGCTTTAGGGATCCAAAGGAGTCATTAGGTTCCAATATAGGCAACCGGTTTAAGGTAGATTCATTTTTAGGTCCAACATACATTAAAACCAATGCGAGGCACAGTGGAAATTAATATAAACATTAAGAATCTAAGGGATGATTACTAGACCACCTACATTATGCCTTTGTAGGAACACTCATCCAGTATCGGCCTCTGATTTGGTCTAGATCATAAGAAAATATAATAATATATGAACACCCTAAAAATATGGCATATGATATTGAACATAAATATAAATGTTGATAGAAAGAAGAAAAAATAAACAATCATATAGAGTATATATATTACCTAAAGAAATATAGCAAGATATTCATATCTTGATTCCAATTTCAGATGGAAGAATTATCAGTGAACATAGGTTAATGGGAGGAGGGCCTCTCAAGAGATAAAAATTAGAATATTTTCTATAGTAGGAAGAAAAATGGGTTAAAAATAAAATCCCTTAAAGTAAAAATGATAATTTTACCAAACTTATTAGGGTCACAGGGTTTTCCCCCATGGTTAGCCAAACCATTCCCCAAATATTCACCATGCATTGTCTAAGGAAAGAGATCTCATGGTTCGTGTGCCTAGTTTGGAAAACCATGAAAAATCCATGTGATTTTGTCTATGGTAAAAATTGTATATTTTTATAATTTATTGCATCCCAGTTTTCAATGTTAGGGAAGATCATCTGGCCTATTATTGAGCATTGAAATTCCATATATGGTTTGGTTAAACCATGTGGACTAGGGGACATGGTTTTTACTAAATTTTCTGCCCGGCTGTTTCTTCAAACATCTGTGATTTTGTGCTCCAGAAAATACTCAAACACCCTTGTTTCCTCTATATCCTCACCATAAATTCATACTTGGTAAAACCATGGAATTGAAAAAATAAAAAGAATATTTACCTTCTAGAAAAACTGGGTTCTTACAGTATTCCCCCTTAACAAAACTCATCCTTGAGTTTCACTTCCAAGGGTGATGGAATTTTACCTAAGAACAACTTTGTCCACGGAGCACATGCATCATCCTCCCTCTCCCAATTATCATCTTGTGCATAATTTTTATACCATAGAAACAATAATAAATGGATAATTCTACCTCTAAGATCCTTTATGTTTTTATTAATGATATATATGGGATACTTCCCAAAATAAACATTAGTATCCAATGTAATATCAGTAGGATCAAAAGTATGAGATTGGTCAACAAGATAATGGTGAAGCTGCGAAATGTGGAAGATTTCGTTCATGGAATGGTACCTCTGTTGTAAAAGCAACTAATAGGATATTGGCCCAACTCTATCCAAGATATCAAGTAGACAAAAAGTGAGCTGATAGTTTTCATTTCCTATGAATTCATATATGACCAATTCTATGTTATACTCATAATAAAACATGATCCTTAGCCTAAAACTCTAGAGTTTTTCAATGGAAATCATCAAAATATTTCTATCAAGATTCAGTAATAGAAATCTACTTCATTCTCAATAGTTCATGTTCCAAATTCTCTTACATAATAGGTGGAACTAGTAGCACTACCACATCTACCTCTAGCCATCATAGAGGTGAATAGAATGTCCTAACATATAATTCCTCCTAAAGATTCATCATAATTAATCCATGAAAAATAGTATTGTATAGAAACTCAACAATAGTGATATGATTCTCCCAAAAACCCTGAAATCCAGGAAGCATAATCATAGAATGTCCTCCAACACCTGTATAGTCTGTTTCAACTAACCACTAGTCTGAGGGTTAAAGGTTGGGCATAGAAGCACTTGTGTACCCAAATCTCTTTGTAACCCCTTCTAGAACCTGGAAGTGAAATAACAATCCCTATTTGAAATAATAGTATGAGGTACCCCATATAAGCATGTAATCTCATGAACATATAGTATTATCAACCCATCAATTACAAAATTCCCCCAAATAAGCAGGAAGTGCCCAACATTCATCAGTCGATCCATGACTACCCAAACTTCATCTCTACCTTGAAGTGACATCTGTAAAACAATCACAAAATCTATTATTTTCTCAATGAATTTCCATTTTTGGATTGGTAACAACACTAATAAGATAGTGTTTCATTGGGGTTTCATCTTCACCTGCAAAAAGGTAGACCACCTAGTGATAAAACCTATTATATGATTACTCATCCATGTCTATGAATATTGGGGGCACAAATCCTAGTACATAGTAGAGATACCTGGGTGAATTTTTCACTAAGAAGCATGTAATTGTCACTTGATATCCTCCTTCATGTCTGTAGGATCCTAGATATTCACATGTATACCTAGACTGTCATTTCCATCAACAAAAAAATTTTGAGGTGGGTCCTCCCTATAAATAATCACTCATAGGACCAAACATTCAAGATATGAAAACCGCCTTCTCTTCACCCTATATAGGAGTGAAGAAATAGTTGCTAAATCTGCGAGAAAATTACTCTCATGAATCTCTTAAAACTCATGAATCGTATTATAAATAAGGTAAAACACATTTCATTCATCATTGGCTTACTGAATGGATTTTTCCTATGTTTTCTGAATCAGTGCCTCAGATACTGTATTTCCCTTTCCAAGAATATGGGTAAGCTAAAAGTAAAAATACTGAAGGTATTCAACCCATACATTTTTTTGATAGTCAGTTCATACTATGTAAAGATATACATGAGGCTCATTTTGTCTATATAAACCAAAAAGTGAACTCCAATCATAAAATGCCTCCATCAATGTAAATCATGGATAACTAATACGAGTTCAAGGTCATGTTTCAAGTAATTATTCTCATGAGGTCTCAAATGGTTAGGCTTGTATTCCATAAATCGATTCTATAGAATCAATAATACACCCATACCAATGGCCAATGCATCATAGAACAATATATATCCTCTACTAGGCTCTGGTAAAATCAAAGTTGGTGTTGAACTAAGACTTAGTATCATCTCATGAAATTTCTTATTGCGTGCTCATATCACAAGAACTTCACAACCTTATTAGTCAATATCGTAAGAGGTGACCCAAGGCATGATATGTCTTGTATGAAGTTATTGTAATAACCATCTATCTCTAAGAAACTTCTTATATCAAAGGAATTCTTGGCATCCTCCTAGGTAACTACATCACTCACCTTCTTTAGGTCAACTGATACTCCTGCCTCAAAGATAAGATTACCTAGTAAGTGCGCCTTATCATTCCAGAAGTATAATTTTGTAACCATTTCATACATATAGTGCTCTATTAGTTTATTCAGAATGATCTCAAGATATTTTTCATTTTCACTTAATGTATAATAATACACCAAGATATCATCCATAAAAACCATAACAAATGAATCTAGATAGGTGTGGAAACCCTTATTAATCATATCCATGAAAATATTGGGAAAGTCTGTAGGACTAAAAGTCATAACCAGATACTCATATTGAACATACCAACATTATAATGATGTATGTGGTAAGTATGAAGGTCTGAATCACACCTACTGATAACAAGATCTCATGTCAATATTTGGGAAGACTATAGATCATCAAATATGGTCAAGCGATAATCTATAGGAGGCATTGGATACAATTTTTTCACTGTAATATGATTCAACTTATATTAATCCACACAAATCCTTTGGGTTTTGTCTTCCTTCTAGAATAAAAGTACCAGATAACCCCAAGAAGAAGTACTCATCCATATAAAACCCTTAGCTTCTAAATCCTATATCTCCCACTTGACCGCCTGCAACTAAGTATATGCATCCCGTATGCATTAATGGACACTGGTGTAACTCTAGGAACTAGATCGATAATAAATTCTACTAATCTATCAAGTAGTAGTGCCAAAAAATTTAGGGAAAACATCCCTAAAATTATCTAATGCATGTGGGAATTCGGTATGATGTAACCCTTGATCATCCATATAAGGTCTAGAAATTTGGGTATTTACCCCACCTACTCCAAGATACCCTAGTCCAAATCTAATTTACTATACATCCCATTCACCCTAGTTAAGGTAACTACCACCCTATGGTGATTTAAATAATATTTTGTGTTGATAGAAGTCTACATAGGCGTGATTGGGAACTAAATAGTCCATCCAGAGAACTACGTCAAATCATGTCATTTTGAGGATGAAGATGTCCCATAAGAAATTATGGATTCCAACCTCAAGGGGGAATTCCTTTCACTAGTGTACACTCTCTACACATATGCCCAAATGTGTTTCAAGGGTTATCACACCATATAAATACTTAATATCATTCCTAAGGATTTAAAAAATATCCTCCAAGATAAGTAATTAGATACAAAAATATCAAAAAAAAAATAAGATAAAATTACAGAGGATACTAGATTAGTACCTCAAACAGTAGATGTCCCAACACCCTTTTCCTATGGTATATGTTTCACTAAACAAATATAGCTTGATCTGTAACCTTGTGTTGTAACTTGACAACCTTAAGAAGTTTGTCTCTACTGGGGCTTTATATCTAAGTCCTGGTTACCTCGGTCATGACCTTCTCTTCTACATATACGACTATTAGTATTTCATCTACCTACCTAGCGAGGAAATCTTGATCCTAAAATTGAAGGTGGAGTCGATAATGATCCTCTCCTTCTAGGATCAAATGGGAAGGTCCTGTAAAAAATAAAAAGATTCGCTAACCATATACAGCCTCATCACATAATGGGTTCTCTGGGACACTAGGTCTTCTTATGCCAAGGCATCCAAAATTAGTGAGAAACCATGTAAATATAATTAGGTGTCACCTGGCAGTCACTTCTCCCACATTTAATCCCGAAGTATCGTTTTTTTTCTCTAGTCAAACCACTTCATTATCTCAGTTCCAAACCATCCTGGCCTACACAATCTACTTCCAAAAGTTTTTTTTGTGATGTGATCTTGGTTCAATATATCATATATAGTATTCAACTGGAAAACATTGACCTAAGATTGAATAGTATACCTAAGTTCTTTCTCAAATCATGTTTCTTTTGCTTGATCATTAGTGGTATTGATAGGTGAAACGTGTTAAATCTCTATAAAATGAGATGAATAATACATAATGGACATAGAAAACTTTTTTGGTTTCATCAAATCCCTGTATAAATTATCTCTATGTGTATTAGGGAAGAAATAATCATAGAATCTAGATTGAAAAATCCCTCCAAATCACTTCCTAGTACTGACCTGCCTAGTTCAAAATATCCCACCAATGTTTAGTAGATCATTGAATCATATAAGTGTTGATCTTTAATCTCCACTTAAGAGGTTCCTAGAGGTGATTTAAGATAGGTAAGAATGAATCAACCTAAAACAGTATAGCTTGGGGGGAACCATCCCTGGAAAACATTAGCAGTATACTACTTCTAAAACTCATGCACCAGCTCTCCCATAGAAGGTTGAGGTCGTGGTTCTCCCTATAGAGTTTAAAAAGGTAGAAAAACTCCCCTATAAATATAACATCATCACCCATATCAGAGATAAATGGTTTTTCCATAGGTGGAACTACTGAATTTATCACTGGTGGCTCAAGGATCATAACCTATGGAGCATGGTTATCACCACCCTCATATAGCATGACTAGAGGATTTTGTGGTGGCATCAATCTAAAAATTATAAACAAAAACCTAATATATATTGATAATGGTAAATATCAAAGATAAATGAATAGTATAGATACAAGACTTCTTATGTAAAAGTGACACCCATATTCCTTCCCCTTAATCCTGGTATAATTGATAGGATAATTCATATAAAACACAAGATACCTCACTTACTACCCACTAATAAGGCCAGGTATGGGTCATGATTTTTGTTCAATTATAAGTTTCACTATATATGGAATATAAATTTCATGATATAGAGAAAAACACCCATTGATTTTAAATTGACACCCCCATTTAACAGTGAACATATTTTAAATTATAGATTTATCAAGCCATTATTTTACATAATAGAAAAATTATTTCAAGTACCATTTAAAATTTATACAATTACATTATTTATAATTTTCAATTGGTAGTTCATTTAACTACATCCAAAACATTGTATTTAATAGCAGAGTGTAACAACTAATATAAGATGATTTGACTATATGATTCATAATTCCCAATCTATTGAAGTACATACACATTTTAGATTACAAATAAAATTCATGTATTTCAAATAAACTGATCTTTCAGTCTATGTAACCTCAGTTATAGAACTGAAACATGTAGAAATTTGTTAGTTAAGTTGTCGTCGTAAAAATATATTGGAAACCCCACTTATCTTGATACAAACATATTAATAACACATGAATTAAAATCAATTTTTCTACAAAAAATTTAATTGTAATATATATATATATATCATTCAAGGAACATACAACTTGTATCATATAGTTAGTAAATGATACCTACATGTAATGGTGCAATTTAAGAAATATTAGTTTTATAAGGTACCTAAAATGATGCATAATAGATTTTTACTTTCTGTATCAGGCCAAGGATATAATATACTATAACATAATAATAATAATAATAATAATAAACACATATCACGTGTGTATCCCAATTGTGGAATCAAATAAACTGTAATAAATAAACTAGAACATGATATCCCATCCCAGGACATTTTTTTACATGTATGTGGGTTATCTACTCCTAGGAATAGGCTTATTACCAAATTCTACCTCATTCTAGTCACTTTTATACCATCCCAAAATAGTAAGGTAAGGAAAATAAATCTTTGATACAACTTTGAGATGTCTTGACCTATAACATACTAAGTAGGTCCCCAAGAAAGTGGTTCACATGGCCTAAAGCACGCCTCCATGTATGCCAGATGATGTTGACTAGCTGAAAGGGTCAAAGGTGGGATAGTAGGGAGACTATACCCTCATGATCAGATTGTAATAACATTGTAATAAAGAGATAAATTAATAATATAGTAGTAGAATCATAATTTAGAGTGAAATCCAAATAGTAGAAGTTAAACATCCATATGATATAATAAAAAATACATCAAAACTAACATCAAGTATCACATATGAAATGATGAAATTAATTGTATTTATCAAAAGAAAATAGAAAGGTGTGTAAGTATGAATTTAATACAATACACGAATCCAAAGAAAAAAATACGAAAACGACTATCTCTAATAGAATCATGATCCATAGCTCTATCATGTGCTTCCCCACTCCCATGCTATAGTCACTAAAGTATCAAAAAATTGGATCCTTCCTCTATCCATACCTACAAACACATAATCTTTATTGGTACCATTGGTTCTCTAGACAGGTTGTGAGATAAACTTTGTATTTCTCCACCAACGGTGTCTATAAATATCCAATCAGTGGATATAATATGATTAGTGTGTAGATAAGAATGGTAAGCAGTAATAAAAATTGTAAATAGTAGGATCTAGTACCTAAAAGACACCATGATAACACTACCAGCTTCATCCCATGGAAAATAATATCTAAAAAAGTAACCACATGTATACATATATATGGTCTGTATACATAGTTAATTATACATCCATGTTTGTGGATACCACTACTTGTCAGGACCCAAGGTGTAACTCGGTCGTCCATGGATATTAGTATGAGTATCTAAAGTTTCAAGAGACATTATTCCTAGTATCATGGTTATAATGGACTCTTTTCCTATATCTTATAAAAGTAGAGACCTCATTTTTACAGGCTTCCTATCAGGTTAATTTTAATTAATTTATTTTTTCTTAGGTGATGAGGGATGAAACTGATGATAATCCATGTGGAATGACCATGTGGTGCAAGGAGGTTCCCTCAAAAATTGACTTCTTTTTGTGGCAGGTGAGGAACTGAGATATACCCAATGATGATAAAATTAAGTGCATGGGTGTGAGCATTGCCTCCAGGTGCTGGTTTTGTCACGATCCCGAAATAGAAATAGTGGGAAATATATTTTTTGACAGTGAATGGGATATATGGATCTGGTAGGGTTTTGGTGTTTTCACTGGGTGGAATGGCGAGGGAGGGATGCAGGATACCTTTTTAAGTGCATGGTTTCAAGGAGCTGGTATTCAGGGACAAGAGAGGAGGTCGAGGTCTGTTTTCATATTGGTTGGATGTTGGACCATTTTGAAAGAAAGAAATGAAGCACGACACAAAGTAATATGAGGATCACAGGTCAGCATTCTCTTTAAAATGAAGAACACATTTCAGGATTTGGTTTAGTTGTGTGTCGACTATCATGACGCACTGTCTATGAAAGCCATCATTTCGAGTCATTTTCTTTCTAATCATACCAGGGATTAGGGCTACAGTCATTTGTTTTGTTTGCACCCTATTCCCCTTACAATCAATCTAAACACAGATGGATCACTAATAGATGGTATATATGAGGTAGAGGGGTCATCCAGAATTGGGATGAGTTAGTTTTAGTAGCATTCTCCACCTTCTATTGTAGGGGACTTGTTTTGCAGGCTAAAGTGCAGGATCTACTCATAGGTTTGGAGATATGCAGGCAGTGGGACATCGTGCTTAAGATCGTGGAAAAATATTCTTTAATTATCTTCAAAGATCCAGCAGGTATAGGCTGGGATCCATGGAATAGTTCTTACATAATCATAATGTGAAAATAGATTTTTGGAATTCACATTGAGATCACTCGCACGTGGCATTACATGAATCAGGTGGTAGATTTCATAGCGTCCATGTCTTCACAAATCTAATTGTGTCTTATCTTATTTAGCATAGGTTCTTTTCCTGGGGAGGGATGAAGGTTGTAGTTAATGATGCTATGGGATTTCACTTTTTTTACCTCCATGATTTATCTTGTACCTCGTGTTTCTTTTCAAAATCAATAAAAATGTTAGTTTTTAGTTAGTATGCCCATAGATCAATAATGTTGGGTCACCATTCACATACATCATAGTGTAAGTTATTCCATGTCTATGAATCAATAAAAGAGGGTTTCCAAGTCCAAATCATATCAATAGGGTCTCAATTTCCGTATCTCAATAATGTAGGATCTCTATGTCTGTATCATAACTTTAGGGATGCCATCCTCATATTATAATTGTAGGGAAGTCATGCCTATATTCCATAGCATTAGGGTCACCATTCCTATTTATAATATTTCATAAAGTTCAACTGGATTAATTAAGTTTCATAAGATGATTCATGGTTCATTATCATTCCACTTTAAAAAGGGTGTAACCATTGTTCTATTAACATACATGATGTCTTTGTACCACTAACAGTCCATTTAATTCAGCATAGTATGATAAGTGTGCTAGCCATGTTTTTCCACTATGATTTTCCATTTTCATTTATTATATTACCTTTTAGATGTAAATCCAAACACATTGATTGTTGTTTTGGTATATAACAATGAAATTAAAATATTCATCCACAGGGTTCAGCCAATTGGTTGGCTCACGTTGAATTTGACAACCTCCAACATCGTTTAAGATTCAAATGATTCGTTATGTTCTAGAATAAGTAACCAATTTAAGATAGATTCATTTTTAGAGAAAACACGTGGTGAAACCGATGTGTGGTACAATGATAAAAAAAAATATAAACATCAACGCATTGAGGGAAAATTACTAGACCACCTAACTTATTCTTCTGGAGGGACACTTGTCCAGTATCAACATCCAGTTTTCTCCAGATAAAAATAAAATGGAAAAATAGATAAACACCCTATAAATAGGGAATATGATCTCTCACCAAAATAGAATTGTTGATATAAATAATAATGATGAAATGATATTAATTAGTATAGCACATACTAAGAATAATGCAATGAGAAAATCATCTCTTGATTTTGAGTTGGATGGAATAATTATCAACAGACCTAGGTTGGTGGGAGGAGGAGATATCTAGGGATAAAAATGTAAAGTTTTTCCACTAGAGAAAGAAACAAAATGGGGATTAAAGACATGATCCCTTAAGGTTAAAATTTTAATTTTACCCAACTTTTAGGGGTCACATGGTTTGGCCGTACAGTTGTCCAAATAGTGCGCCAACCGTACGCTAAGCACTATCTATGGAGGGAGCTTTCATGGTTCATGAATACAGTTTAGAAGACCATACACATACTTTTCTATTTGGATATAATAAAAAAATTATATTTGTAATACTATTGTGTGTCCTCAATCCCATGGTTAGGGTAAACCATGTGGCCTACTTCTATGCACTAAAATTACCTACATAGTTAAGAGAAACTATGCAGAATGGGTGACATAGTTTCTACTAACTGAAGACCCAGTTGTTTCTTCCACTGGTCGTTGTTCCAGGATCCAAAAAATCCCCAAAAACTCTTTTTTTTCTCTATATCATCACTAGTAATTAATATTAGGTCAACCATATAATTATACCAAAATTGAAAGGTTTTTTACCTCATAGAAAACTCAGGTTCTTACAGGAATCAATCGCTCTTTGGAGGTGGTAGTCCACACATACTTATAGTGGCTGGTTTCATTTTCCAAAGAATGGGAAAAATATATAATGTGTATTATCATTTAAGAATATAGAATATTTTATAAATATAATAATTTTTTATTAAATTCAATATTATTAAAATTTTTGTAAGGTGGTTAAGGAAAAAATATGATGCTTTGTGGAGACAGTAATCCACACACATGAAACAATGTTGTTTATTGTTTTCCTCATTGAAAATAGGGAAGGTGATTAATTATTTTACCCTTAACATAATAAAATTCAGTATATAACCAATATTTATGTTACATATAGTGATGATAAAATTATTATTTTATTGGTAATAGAGAAATGATATAATTTAAGTAAAAAAGTATTACTCATGTTGAACACTTTGAGATTTCCTTAGAGGACCCCTTGGAAATAATGGTATTATAATAAAATAATATTGCAAGAATCCAATTTAAGTAATATTTTATTCAAGGTAAAGCTAAGATGATAGTTTTTAAAGAGGAAAATATATTTGATGAGTATTTTTGATGGGGTTGTGAGAGGCCCCTCTAATAAGTTAAAAGTGGTGACATTTTTGTAAATACCTATAAATATTTCATAATGGGAATTCACTCAAAAATAAAGTAGCTCTAAAATTGATAAATAATGTATTAAAGAATAAATAAGGTTAATTAATACTCTAAAATTTAATTTCTCACTTGTGTTAAAATTTTTACCAATAGAGTTTACACTTTTCCCATTTTAACATTTACCATGATAACTTGTTTTTATGATAGTAATTTATCATTTAAGACTAAAAAAATTCATCTTTTTACATGAATTGTACTTACTGATTAAATTTTTTAAATACATTTAATAATATTAAATTTATAAAATTTACATAAGTTAAATTATAAATTGTAAATGAATAATGTATTAAAATAGGTTTAGTGAATAATGTGACTTATGTTTTCAAATATCAAATACAAATTTATAAATTAAATATAATATTTTAAATTGTATAATTTTACTTCTAAAACATACATTTTCTCAATATAAAGATCTTGTGAAGTTTATTTAATACTTGCATCATAGTGTTTTCAAAAAATTCATGATTTAAAAAATGGTATTCTCATTATTAACATAAAATAAATATTTTAGAAAAAATACCAAAATTTAAACCTAATATAATAACATTAAAAAATTAAATAATTAAGTTTAGTTTTTAAAAAATAAAATTATAAAATTAATAAATGAACCTTTTAAATATACTCAGGAATAAAGGCTCTTTACAGTACACATTATGTAGTTGTTTGGGGATGTAGTAATTCCCTACTCAAGTGAGGCCTCATGTATTATATCCCCCCTAAAATAATTTCATCTTCAAAATATGTGTATATATCATCTATTGAAAAAATATGTATATTATATACCAATCGATTATTTAGGCTTCAAGGTTTCCCCTTTTAGTTTTGAATTTCTCTAAAGGAATCTCACCAATTAAGTTTTCTGATTCCATAACACTTTATCTCTTATGTTAAGACTCTAAAACGTCTCTTTATTATAAGTAAATTTAGGTTCCAACTCTATTACCTCATATGTAAGAACATGAATTATATCTGTTATTTTTTTTCTTATAAACTAAACATGGAAAATTTCATGTACTTTATAAAAATTGGATATATGTTTTGACGGGAAACATGTTACCGTGGTGAATTTGGTTCAGCCTGATGATTGATTATGAGGGGTTCAATTTTTATCACATCACATTCATTGGGTCACTATTTTCATTCTTAATGGAAAATCCCAAAAGTTCCCCAATCCATAACATGGTGCAGACCTCCTTTCCAAAGGAAGGTGTCAATTGGGTTTTCAACCCCAATGACACTTAGGGACTCAAATTTTTCGAGAGGATGGGAGTTCAGGCTCATCAAACCCTTTTGAGGGGTATTTTTTCCTACTTTAGGACACTCTTATAAATTTAATATATTTTCATGATTCTCTTCCTATTTCTGACACAGAACTCGTTACCCTAACAAAATGATCATAGGTTAATCCCTTTTATGTGCAAAAAATAATCATAGTTCAACTCCCTTTTTGTTAAGAAGATGGGGGTGTCATTAGTGAATCCATATATATATATTCAAGGTTATTCACCCATTTACAAATTATGAATAGATTTGTAAAGACCCGTAAAATTCAAGGGAAATTTTTTCTTAATTTTCTTTAGAATTTTACAAGAGCGCGGTTTCTGACGGCACCTGATTCCGAGGCCTGGAGTGCCCGGAATTAATTTCCGAAGTTTGGCTCGGGTACGTTCAGTGAACGAACGAGCGGGAATTCCTAACTTTTGATCTGGTGCTCGGAATTGAAATCCGAGGGCACCGATGAACTCGCAGCGCCGATATTCTCTTAAAGAGACCTTTTCGGGAGTTTCGTTTGTTGCGGGTTGAAAGTTAGTTTTAGGGGTTTTTAGTTTGAGTTAAATAAAATTGTGTAGAACAATTTTATTTTTAACTTGTTAAAACCTATCAAAGGAGGTTGGGAGTGGGACCCACACCCACTTAACCTCCCTTGGGAGGATTAAGTGTGGTGGGGCCCACACGAGCCCCTAAACCTTTCAAATTCTCCAAACTCCCTTAACGCCTCATTTAATGGCTTAAGTTACTTAATTAATTATGGGAGTTAAACCTTTTTGAATTTCAAACTTTTGAAATTCTTGTGTGTTTTATAATAATAAAATAAGATGTTATCTTATTTTATTATGGGTTGTTTGTTTGTCTCCTAGAGAGCTTTTGAAAGCTTCTTCTTCATCTTCAAGCTCTGACGAAGAACGAAGAACGCCCAAACTCCGACGAAGAACGACGCCTCTCTTCTTCGTCCTCGGTGTCAACAAGAGGGAACGCCGCTTCCTCCTCGGACCTTCTTCGTCGGCATACGAAGATTCGCCAACGACGAATCTCTTCGGGCATATCTCTTCGTCAACGGATTTGACGAACGACGACCGCGACGCCCGACCACCGCGACGTTGTCTTCCGCGGTACGTTGTCAAATCTTCGAACCTTATACCCGAGGTAGGGGTTGTCGAATTCTTTTTGGTTTCCTATTTTATTCTTGATCGTGATTTTTAGCAAGACTAACGTGTGACTTGAATTATTTTTAAGTTGCGTTATTATTTTAACGTGAGGGGGGCCGGACCGCACGAACACGGCCGAACCCCCCTCCATCGTTCTTGTTTAATTATTTTGCGGAAGAAAGCAAGTGGCGTGGTGCCGTCGCACCACGCGGATGATCGTGTAAA
This sequence comes from Viscum album, assembly GCA_963277665.1. Lineage (NCBI taxonomy): Eukaryota > Viridiplantae > Streptophyta > Magnoliopsida > Santalales > Viscaceae > Viscum > Viscum album. Next base: position 75,080,207 of record OY728156.1, read on the forward strand.
TATTTTACGCGGCGCTGTCGCGCCACGCCGAGGTAGAACCTTCAAGAACGTGACGCCGTCGCGCCGCGTTGAAAAGAATCAAGGCACGGCGAAAGGGGCGCGGTGCCGTCGCACCGCGCCGGACGACAAACACCGCAGCCGGTTCCGGGCCGCGGCGGGACGAGGAGACCGCGGCCGGTTCCGGGCCGCGGCGGAAGAGAAGACCGGCGGCCGGGCCGCCGGCGTCGGAAGCCGAAGGGGGGACCGGAAATTTCCGGTCCCGTTGGAGAAAACCGGCCGGCCAGCTGGCCGGCCGGAAGTCATTAAAACCGGGGGAATTAATCCCCCGGCCGTAATAATAAAACCCCCCTCTTTAAGAGAGGGGGGCGGTTCTTTGATGAGAGGGGGGGGGGGGCAGCCGGCCCCCCGGTTCGTTTCCAGCAAGCCCCCCACGTGTGGGGGCGTTTTAAATTTTTGGGCGCGGCATATAGCTGCGCCGTCCATGAAGAAGCGGGGGCTGAGCCCCCCGCGTGCCACCCTCGTGCGGCGCCAGGCGCCCGCCGCCGCCGCCGCCGCCGCGCCGCCCCAGGGGGGGGGGGGGTCGGGCCGGGTTGGCCCGGACCCGGACCCCCCCGTTTCGAACCAGATTTGGTTTTTGGCCCATAACTTGAGCCTCGGACCTCCGAATGACGAACCGTCTACGGCAACGCGATCCTTGGATCGAGACGGTCGTTTCGGTATATCGCACTCAAGGTTTCGGGTTACTTTGAGTTCGGCCGGGTTGGTTCGTTCACGAAACCAACCGGACCTTCGGAGCGGAAACGCTCATATCTTGAGCTACGGACGTCCGATTAACGCGCCGTCAGTCGCGTTGTGTTCCTCTTAGTGAGACGGATCTTTTGGCATACTCCGCCCGAGGTTTGGACGCAGGTGGAGTACGGTCGGGTTGGTTTTGCCTTAGAAACCAACCGGGCCCCGGAGACGAAAATGCCAATAACTCTCAGATCGGGCGTCCGATCGACGCGCCGTCTGTTGCGTTGAGTTCCTGTTGACGATACGGAACTTTTGGATACATCAACTTCGGTCTTCGTGACAGTTGATGTATCAGCCTCTCGGCTCGTGGAGCGGACCCTCCGAACGAGCTTGCTGTGTGCGGGAACCCTAGTGCTGGCTGCGACTGTTCTACTGCTACGACTGCTACTGTGACTGCGACGACGACAGTACAGAGATCCTGTGTGGATTCGACGACGACAGTACAGAGATCCTGTGTGGATTCGACGACGACGACTACAGCACTCAGCGATCCTACGTGGATCAGTGCTACAGGTCCTGTGTGGGCCCGATCCTGTGTGGGTCCTTGCGCTCAGCGGTTCTGTGTGAGCCAGCGCCTACAGGTCCTGTGTGGGACCGATCCTGTGTGGGTCATTGCGGGGGTGAGTTACCTATCGATCCTTCGTGGGTCCGACGACTTAGATGGATCAGTGATCATCTTTATCGTCCTTGAAGAAGTATATCTGTGTGAGCTGAATCCTGTTGTTTTCCTGTGCGGATTGTGTTGTGCAATCCTGTGTGGATTATGTTTTGCTTTCCTATGTGGAATACGTATACTTTCCTGCGTGGACTGAGTTGTACTTGGGCTCGGAGGTTGGAGCGTATTTTAATTGATGACTTAGGTATATGTATGGGCATATACCTAAGCAGTGTCGGTTGTTACTTCGTAATTGTACTTTTCTTCGTGGTTTATCCTTTGTGGATTTGAGAGACCTTCAGGGGTCTCGGGGTCCCTACTGAGTAGCTTATACTCACCCCTGCACGGGATTCGCCCGCACTACGTTGTGTTGGTTGCAGACGACGGACATCGTTGACCTTAGCTGAGGCTTGTAGAGCGGGACGGTACCCGGAGGTGGACCACTGGGCGGAACGTGCACGGAGCGGACGGCGGGACCCGTGGAGCAGAGGAGCTATCTGTACCCACCCTTCAGGTGGGATTTCCAGTGGACAGCTCGGAGTAGCGGCTTTTACTTTTCAGTTGCTGTTTTCCCTTTGGAGTTGTACTTTACTTTCAGTTTGGGTTTGTATTCTAGCCCATTTACCTTTCCTCACTTTCAGTCGTACTCTGCTTTGTTTAGTATTTACTTTCCGCTTGTTTACTCTGTGGTGTGTGTTTACTTTTCAAAGGCAATGCCTTCCCTTTTTACTGGGATTTACGCCTTGGTGCTACGCCAGCCCCTGGCCTATGGAAGGCGGGCTTGGGGTAGTCACGGCACGGACCCCGAGGGCGGGTCGTGACAAATTGGTATCAGAGGAGTTCGGTTCTACCGCGAACTCTGATCTTTTCTATGTGAAGCAATAATGTTTAGTGTATTGAGTGTGGTTATCAGTCCAGGGAGTCCAGTGTTGATGCGGCAGCCGACGTATCCGTACACCAGGACCCTAACTTCTGATTTCCGACTTAATGCACGAAAACATTGATTGCGTGTGTGTTTCAAAGTTTTCTTTGTGATTACTTATATCAGCTCACCAGGTATACTGTTCTAACTGTGGCGCACCTGTTTCCTTTTCAGGATGGCCCCACGACGGTAGCCAGCTAGGGTTCCGAGAGTCGAGCGTGACGACAGCCCACCGAGCGACGAGGCCTCGGTACAGGGCCCTTTGCCAGTAGTGGCACCGGCGGTAGCTCTACCCGCCGAGCCCCCGATGCTTCCAGCAGCAGCCGCTGACGATGCACGTCGCCTCAGCGCACTGCATGAGTTTCAGCGCCAGCGACCGCCCAGGTTTCGCGGGGAGACGGATCCCCAGGCAGCAGAGGACTGGCTGGAGGCAGTGGTTCGAGTGTTTAGGCTAGTGAGGACACCAGCAGACCTCATTGTGATCCTCGCTGCGAGCCTACTACACGCAGCAGCAGGACGATGGTGGAGCTTGATTCTCCAGGTGCACGATGAGGCATCTCTACTTTGGAAGGACTTTGAGAGCCTCTTCCGCTCGGAGTTCGTCCCAGCCACCCTTCGTGCGGTGCGTATCCAGGAGCTTCTACAGCTGCGGCAGGGCAGCATGACGGTCGCTCAGTACTCGGCGAGATTTACCGATCTCTCGCGCTACTCGACCGACATGGTACGGGACCCATTCTTCCGGGCCCGGACCTTCGAGCAGGGTTTGAGACACGAGATCAGGGCATCGCTGATCTCCCTCAGCATACCGACTCAGACAAGAGTACTGGAGCGGGCCCTTCTGATCGAGAGCTTCCTTGCTGAGTCTACACCAGCACAGCGACCCACCGCAGGGCGGCACGTGGCAGAGTCATCCGCAGCAGGCAGTCGACGGATGACTCAGGGGTCCAGACAGACCAGACCTTCGGGCAGACGATCTCAGGGCACTGGCTCAGCAGTGCGGGGCACACAGCGCGGAGCCAGTCTTCCGAGAGGCAGACAGTGCTACTCGTGCGGCGGGCAGGGCCACATGGCTCGTGACTGCCCGACCCGTCGTGCCGAGGAGCAGCAGTCAGTTGATGGACCACCGAGGCAGAGGCAGAGGATCGATCGTGGCGGTCCACAGGGAGGAGGCGGACGAGGCAGAGGAGCTGGACGAGCAGCTGGTGGTGGCCGACGCTTTGAGGCACTACCACCACCACCACCAGGAGGTCCACCCCGACCACAGGGAGCTGGCGGGCAGCGACAGGCACAGCTCCAGGCAGTAGAGGCCTACGACCACGGTGCACCCGAGATGATTCGAGGTACTATCTGTGTCTATTCCACCCTTGCTGCAGTTATTTTAGACACAGGAGCGAGTCATTCTTTCATAGCCGCTGCCCTTGTTCGGAGCTCGGAGATTCCGACAGAGCCGTTGGCTCGATCCTTACGGGTAGAGACTCCTACGGGAGCAGACTCGACGATTACGCACTGGTGTCGGCAGTGTGAGCTTACTCTAGGAGGCGAGAGCTTCGGCTGGGATCTTCTTGTAGCAGCGTCGAGGCCTTACGCCGTCATCTTGGGCATGGATTGGCTATCTACGGTCCATGCACAGATTGACTGTTTTAGGCGCAAGGTGCGATGTGTACGCACCGACGGGAGTAGGTTCACCTTCACCGGTGAGAAGGGAGCCTTAGCAGCACAGGATGGACTTCCGCGGAGGAGAGGACAGCCCATCACTCATCAGTTGGCTAGCCTTATCCTTGGAGCAGTTGACGTGCGGAGTCCTGGTTTTCCTGCAGTGGTGGATCAGTTTGCGGACGTTTTTCCCGAAGATGTTCCAGGGCTACCTCCTCGCAGAGAGGTAGACTTTTATATTGACTTGTACCCCAGGACAGCCCCGATATCCACTCCAGCATATCGGATGGCCCCCGCCGAGCTTCGAGAGCTACGGGTACAGTTGGAGGACTTGCAGGGCAAGGGGTTCATCCGACCCAGTGTTTCACCCTGGGCTTCCCCGATATTGTTCGCCAAGAAGGCGGACGGGAGCTTGCGACTTTGTGTTGACTATCGTCGCCTGAACCAGGTGACAGTGAGGAACAAGTATCCGCTACCGAGGATTTATGACCTCTTTGATCAGCTCAAGGGAGCACGGTGGTTCTCGAAGATAGACCTCAGGTCAGGCTATCATCAGCTCAGAGTCAGAGACGAGGATGTGCAGAAGACGGCCTTCAGATGTCGGTATGGCCACTATGAGTTCTTGGTTATGCCTTTCGGTGTAACCAATGCTCCAGCAGTGTTCATGGCTCTCATGAATAGGATCCTTCAGCCATACCTCGATCGGTTTGTCGTGGTCTTCATCGACGACATTCTGATTTACTCTACGACAGAGGAGGAGCACGCCTATCACTTGCGAGTTGTTCTTGACACACTCCGAGAGCACCAGATTTATGGTAAGATCTCGAAGTGCCAGTTCTGGATACGTGAGGTCCACTTTTTGGGACATGTTATCTCTAAGGCGGGAGTTGCTGTGGATCCCGCGAAGATTGAGGATGTGTTAGCATGGGAGCCACCCAGGAGTGTGACTGAGGTTCGGAGTTTCTTGGGACAAGCTGGATACTATCAGAGATTTGTGCCGAACTTCTCCAGAGTTGCGGCATCACTCACAGCTTTGACGAAGAAGGGGAAACCCTTCGTGTGGTCAGACAGATGTCAGCAGAGCTTCCAGGAGATGAGACAGAGATTGACTAGCGCCCCTATCTTGAGGTTGCCTGAGGAGGGATTAGGGTACGTAGTCTACTGCGATGCATCAGGGACCGGACTCGGATGTGTTCTGATGCAGGAGCGGGCAGTGATCGCCTATGGATCACGACAGTTGAGGCCGCATGAGCAGAACTACGCTACCCATGACCTGGAGTTAGCAGTAGTGGTCTTCGCTCTGAAGACATGGCGACACTATCTGATGGGCGAGCGCTTTACTGTCTTTTCCGATCATCAGAGTCTCAGGTATATCTTCTCGCAGAAGGTCCTGAACCTGAGACAGCGACGATGGCTCGAGTTCCTCCAGGACTATGACTTTGAGATAGTCTATACTCCTGGGAAGGGGAACGTAGTAGCCGATGCCCTCAGCAGGAGGACGGGAATTCAGCTACTTGAGGAGGCAACGGAGCAGTTAGCCTCTTTGCAGATATCCTTCGTGGATAGAGATGGAGCAGCCTTTCTTCAGTCTCTCACAGTCACTCCTCCACTACTGCAGCGAGTCAGGGAGGCACAGCATGGGGACGCTGACTGTGAGACACGGCGTGCACAGATATCCTCGGGACAGGCACCTGATGGTTTCTCCCTTGGAGTAGAGCACAACATCCTTTTCAGGGGACGTACCATGGTACCAGTAGCTTTGCGAGAGGAAGTGCTGAGAGAGTTTCACACTTCTCCTTTGGCGGTACATCCTGGAGTGGCGAAGATGTACCAGGACCTCAGACGACAGCACTGGTGGCCGGGCATGAAGAAGGCAGTAGCAGAGTTCGTATCTCGATGCCTCACCTGTCAGCAGGTAAAGGCAGAGCATCAGGTACCAGCAGGCTTGGTACAACCCTTGGAGGTTCCGGAGTGGAAGTGGGACGGCATAACTATGGACTTCGTGACTGGACTTCCACGCACTTCCAGAGGTCACAACTCCATTTGGGTGATTGTTGACCGACTCACCAAGTCGGCACACTTCTTACCCATCAGAGAGCAGGGCTCAGTGGAGAGCTTGGGACGTCTATATGTTCAGGAGATTGTGCGGCTCCACGGCGTACCATCATCTATCGTCTCTGATCGAGATGCCCGCTTTACTTCCCGACTTTGGGAGGGGTTATAGGAGGCGTTCGGTACACAGCTACGTCTTAGCACAGCTTTTCACCCTCAGACGGATGGTCAGACGGAGAGGACCATTCAGACTCTCGAGGACATGCTCCGCGCATGTGTCCTCGACTTTGGTCGTAGCTGGGAGGACCACCTACCCTTGGTGGAGTTCGCGTACAACAATAGCTACCACTCCACCATCGGGATGGCACCGTACGAGGCGTTGTACGGCCGACCATGTAGATCTCCTTTGTGCTGGACAGACCCTGGGGAGTCAGCACTGGTGGGACCGGAGATGGTCCAGGCCACGACAGAGAAGGTCCAGGTCATCCAGGAGCGGATGAGGACAGCTCAGAGCCGACAGAAGTCATATGCTAACAGGAGGCGAAGGCCACTAGAGTTCGAGGATGGCGACCACGTCTTCTTGCGGGTCTCACCTCGACGTGGTATTCGGAGATTTGGCCGAGGCGGCAAGTTATCTCCGCGCTTCATCGGACCCTTCCAGATTCTCAGCAGGATTGGCGAGGTGGCTTATCGCCTGGCTCTACCACCTCAGTTGCACCGGGTGCACGACGTCTTCCACGTATCTCAGCTGAGGAGATACGTGCACGACCCGACGCACCTCATTGATCATGGGGAACTTGATGTTGACGATGGGGCGACTTTTACGGAGGTCCCGGTGGAGATATAGGATCGACAGGAGCGGGTCCTGTGTGGGCGATCGATTCCTCTTGTGCGCATCAGATGGCAGCACGGGAATCTCCAGGAGAGCACATGGGAGCGGGCGGCTCAAATGCGTGCTCAGTACCCTCATTTGTTTCCCTAGTTTTGATGTATCTTTACGGGGACGTAAAGCCCTGAGGTGGGAGTAATCTAAAGACCCGTAAAATTCAAGGGAAATTTTTTCTTAATTTTCTTTAGAATTTTACAAGAGCGCGGTTTCTGACGGCACCTGATTCCGAGGCCCGGAGTGCCCGGAATTAATTTCCGAAGTTTGGCTCGGGTACGTTCAGTGAACGAACGAGCGGGAATTCCTAACTTTTGATCCGGTGCTCGGAATTGAAATCTGAGGGCACCGATGAACTCGCAGCACCGATATTCGCTTAAAGAGACCTTTTCGGGAGTTTCGTTTGTTGCGGGTTGAATGTTAGTTTTAGGGGTTTTTAGTTTGAGTTAAATAAAATTGTGTAGAACAATTTTATTTTTAACTTGTTAAAACCTATCAAAGGAAGTTGGGAGTGGGACCCACACCCACTTAACCTCCCTTGGGAGGATTAAGTGTGGTGGGGCCCACACGAGCCCCTAAACCTTTCAAATTCTCCCAACTCCCTTAACGCCTCATTTAATGGCTTAAGTTACTTAATTAATTATGGGAGTTAAACCTTTTTGAATTTCAAACTTTTGAAATTATTGTGTGTTTTATAATAATAAAATAAGATGTTATCTTATTTTATTATGGGTTGTTTGTTTGTCTCCTAGAGAGATTTTGAGAGCTTCTTCTTCATCTTCAAGCTCTGACGAAGAACGAAGAACGCCCAAACTCCGACGAAGAACGACGCCTCTCTTCTTCGTCCTCGGTGTCAACAAGAGGGAACGCCGCTTCCTCCTCGGACCTTCTTCGTCGGCATACGAAGATTCGCCAACGACGAATCTCTTCGGGCATATCTCTTCGTCAACGGATTTGACGAACGACGACCGCGACACCCGACCACCGCGACGTTGTCTTCCGCGGTACGTTGTCAAATCTTTGAACCTTATACCCGAGGTAGGGGTTGTCGAATTCTTTTTGGTTTCCTATTTTATTCTTGATCGTGATTTTTAGCAAGACTAACGTGTGACTTGAATTATTTTTAAGTTGCGTTATTATTTTAACGTGAGGGGGACCGGACCGCACGAACACGGCCGAACCCCCCTCCATCGTTCTTGTTTAATTATTTTGCGGAAGAAAGCAAGTGGCATGGTGCCGTCGCACCACGCGGATGATCGTGTAAATATTTTACGTGGCGCCGTCGCGCCACGCCGAGGTAGAACCTTCAAGAACGCGACGCCGTCGCGCCGCGTTGAAAAGAATCAAGGCACGGCGAAAGGGGCGCGGTGTCGTCGCACCGCGCCGGACGACAAACACCGCGGCCGGTTCCGGGCCGCGGCGGGACGAGGAGACCGCGGCCTGTTCCGGGCCGCGGCGGAAGAGAAGACCGGCGGCCGGGCCGCCGGCGTCGGAAGCCGAAGGGGGGACCGGAAATTTCCGGTCCCGTTGGAGAAAATCGGCCGGCCAGCTGGCCGGCCGGAAGTCATTAAAACCGGGGGAATTAATCCCCCGGCCGTAATAATAAAACCCCCCTCTTTAAGAGAGGGGGGCGGTTCTTTGATGAGAGGGGGGGGGGGCAGCCGGCCCCCCGGTTCGTTTCCATCAAGCCCCCCACGTGTGGGGGGCGTTTTTAATTTTTGGGCGCGGCATATAGTCGCGCCGTCCATGAAGAAGCGGGGGCTGAGCCCCTCGCGTGCCACCCTCGTGCGGCGCCAGGCGCCCGCCGCCGCGGCCCGCCGCCGCCGCCGCCGCCGCGCCGCCCCAGGGGGGGGGGGGTCGGGCCGGGTCGGCCCGGACCCGGACCCCCCCGTTTCGAACCAGATTTGGTTTTTGGCCCATAACATGAGCCTCGGACCTCCGAATGACGAACCGTCTGCGGAAACGCGATCCTTGGATCGAGACGGTCGTTTTGGTATATCGCACTCAAGGTTTCGGGTTACTTTGAGTTCGGCCGGGTTGGTTCGTTCACGAAACCAACCGGACCTTCGGAGCGGAAACGCTCATATCTTGAGCTACGGACGTCCGATTGACGCGTCGTTAGTCGCGTTGTGTTCCTCTTAGTGAGACGGATCTTTTGGCATACTCCGCCCGAGGTTTGGACGCAGGTGGAGTATGGTTGGGTTGGTTTTTCCTTAGAAACCAACCGGGCCCCGGAGACGAAAATGCCAATAACTCTCAGACCGGGCGTCCGATCGACGCGCCGTCTGTTGCGTTGAGTTCCTGTTGACGATACGGAACTTTTGGATACATCAACTTCGGTCTTCGTGACAGTTGATGTATCAGCCTCTCGGCTCGTGGAGCGGACCCTCCGAACGAGCTTGCTGTGTGCGGGAACCCTAGTGCTGGCTGCGACTGTTCTACTGCTACGACTGCTACTGTGACTGCGACGACGACAGTACAGAGATCCTGTGTGGATTCGACAACGACAGTACAGAGATCCTGTATGGATTCGACGACGAGGACTAGAGCACTCAGCGATCCTACGTGGATCAGTGCTACAGGTCCTGTGTGGGCCCGATCCTGTGTGGGTCCTTGCGCTCAGCGGTTCTGTGTGAGCCAGCGCCTACAGGTCCTGTGTGGGCCCGATCCTGTGTGGGTCATTGCGGGGGTTAGTTACCTATCGATCCTTCGTGGGTCCGACGACTTAGATGGATCAGTGATCATCTTTATCGTCCTTGAAGAAGTATATCTGTGTGAGCTGAATCCTGTTGTTTTCCTGTGTGGATTGTGTTGTGCAATCCTGTGTGGATTATGTTTTGCTTTCCTATGTGGAATACGTATACTTTCCTGCGTGGACTGAGTTGTACTTGGGCTCGGAGGTTGGAGCGTATTTTAATTGATGACTTAGGTATATGTATGGGCATATACCTAAGCAGTGTCGGTTGTTACTTCGTAATTGTACTTTTCTTCGTGGTTTATCCTTTGTGGATTTGAGAGACCTTCAGGGGTCTCGGGGTCCCTACTGAGTAGCTTATACTCACCCCTGCACGGGCTTCGCCCGCACTACGTTGTGTTGGTTGCAGACGACGGACATCGTTGACCTTAGCTGAGGCTTGTAGAGCAGGACGGTACCCGGAGGTGGACCACTGGGCGGAACGTGCACGGAGCGGACGGAGGGACCCGTGGAGCAGAGGAGCTATCTGTACCCACCCTTCAGGTGGGATTTCCAGTGGACAGCTCGGAGTAGCGGCTTTTACTTTTCAGTTGTTGTTTTCCCTTTCGTGTTGTACTTTACTTTCAGTTTGGGTTTGTATTCTGGCCCATTTACCTTTCCGCACTTTCAGTCGTACTCTGCTTTGTTTAGTATTTACTTTCCGCTTGTTTACTCTGTGGTGTGTGTTTACTTTTCAAAGGCAATGCCTTCCCTTTTTACCGGGATTTACGCCTTGGTGCTACGCCAGCCCCTGGCCTATGGAAGGCGGGCTTGGGGTAGTCACGGCACGGACCCCGAGGGCGGGTCGTGACAAGATTCTTATATGTTGAAGTCATATATCCAAAAACATTGTAATTTTGTACTATGAAGGGAGGTTATTAATATTCAAATTAGAAGATTGATCCATTATGAAGCATCCTATATATATCCTATTTTATATTAGGAATCAAAATCCACTTAGTTCGTTAAACCCATCCAGTTTAACCTCATGCATATAGCGTATATGTGCAGGCCCATAGGCACCATATATTTCAGATTTAGTCTCAATGGGATGTCTTACATATCCTAGTTATCAATGAAATTAGACTTATTGTAGTTCACTCACACCCTTGGAAATGTCCCTAAGGTAGATGCCCTCTTATGGGATGGGTGATTATATCAGGCCACTCATTGGGGCTTACACACATGGATTGCACTAGCTTATGGAGATTCACAATTCAAGTTATGTGACTATCACACCTCCATATGCCCATGTGATCTAAGATCGATGTGAGAAACAAGGCATAAAATTTAATCATCCTCGAAACATGTGCGTGTGGGGATTATGTACTAGGATAGACATGAGATTCTTATGTATAGATCTTAGTCCTCTGATAGGAATCCTACATATCTTGGTTATGGTAGGAATCATATTCTTTATAGTTTGATCGTTTTTTAGTCCACTAGGGGATGAGTTATATGATTTTCCCATGGGAATGATTAGGTCTTGATGGTTGAAATGTTGGACTCATGGATAGACTTACACCAAATTGGGATCTCGTTTTAGTTCAGAATCAATCCTTAAGAAGTTTTCCTATGTATCCTAGAAATGACTGAAATTATAGTCAACATAGTTCAATTGGTTGGGGATTACACACTAACATTACCATTATAATGCGAGACATAACATATTATTCTACTGGTCGGGGCTTACACACTATCATTTCCCTAGATAGTGTCAGAAATATCATATTATTCCGCTAGTCAAGGCTTAAAAATTGTCATTTACTTGGATATATAGAGGCTTATAACTTTAATGATATGATCATTGTAACTCCCTATGCCCTTGTGATCTATGATCAACGTGAGAAAGAAGGGATATAAAGTAATAAATCTCATCATTTATGAATATAGGACTTATGTGACAGGACATCCCTTTAGATGAATAATATAGAACTCGGGCCTTAGGAAGGAATCATATGTATCCTAGTTATGGAAATATTTTTAGTCATTTTATTATAGTTTATATACACTTATAAATTGAGGATTCACTGGATAATCGAGTATAACACACTAAGGATGAATAAATTCCACATGTTTTTGGATTCCATGGTTATTTTACATGATTTTACTCCTAACATGCATTGATTTTATGCTCGACATGCCTTGATTTCTACCTAAAATTTCGAAGGATGTCTTTGTAATAGGCCTTAATAAATTCTCATGACCCAATTGATTTTTCCAAGGGAAATCACATGTCCTAGATGGCATGTGTGAGCACCATCACATGATCAGGGCCAACTTTTCTAGATGACCTCACGAGACCTGGCTAGATGACCGTGGAATCCATTAAATGATCTCGAAAGGCATTTCAAGAGTGTGTTTCATGAGCCTATTGACATTCCATGGTATCATCATGAAATCTAGATGAAATTCTTGGAGGTAATCCTGAGAGGCAATGTGAAATATCTCAAAGGGTGCAGCATGTCCTGGATGACATGTATGAGGGTCAATGAGAGATCTGGATGGCGTGCTCAGATGGAATCATAAGATCCAGCTAACGTAACTGGATGCTATCATGAGACCCAGCTGACATGCACTGGTGCCTCTATAAGGGTTGGGAGATATATCTAGAGGGCACCACAAGGCTTAGATGGTAAGCTTGTAGGATGTATTGAGACTAGCGTGGCATGTATGGGGGTGCCATGTGACTTTATTTGACATGTTTAAAGGACTTCACATGATCCAAATTTAATACCAAAGGAGTTCCATGAGATATGGGAGGTATTTAATGGTTTTATATCATGAATTATGTGGTTCATGTGAATCACAAGGGGATCAAAAAAATTCATGTGTGTATCCCATGGCTAGACTTTGTTATAGACATTTATTATGAGTGTCTTATATTTGTTCGCTGTTAGATTATTTTAAGTCTCGCGTGATTTAGAAGATATTTGGGATGTTATTTTTGTGTCCTAATAGAAGTCCTTCATGTTATTTATAAGTGATCAGGTGAAGTGATTATCCATGTTTCATGATTTCTCTAGTCATTCCTCATATCATACCTGATGGGAAGATTTTCCCATCGCAAGATCAGTTTCTCTAAGAAATATTCTCTAGTGCTCTTGTGGATTTACATGGGCACGTCACCTGATTTTTTATGATCACAAGAGGATATATCCTACTCCCCCTTTTTATTTCATTTTTTCATTTTAAAATGGATGGTGATCTCATGAGTTTACTTTAATGTTGTAAAGGAAAATCATTATTCCCATTGGTGATGATTTTCATTAGTTTTATGACCGCAAGAGGCTCAAACGATTTCCATATTTTCCTCCCAATTTTGAAGGCCTTCTAGATGGTTTATTATGTGTCTGCCAGTTGAAAATAAGTGTGACCTAGAGAATCAAATCCGACTTTCACTATATTAATAACGATTATCTAGGGTTCCTTCATGATAGAAAAATGACTTTTCAAAAGGGGCTTCGTGGTACCTATTTTAGGTTACGAACCATGAGTGACCATCTAAATGACCTTATTCTACTCATGTGATCATGTGTCTCATAGGGGTTCATGTGATCTACATTATTATGGACACCTTCTTCTTCCATTGATTTTATGTTAAATATAATACCCATATTCATGTATTTTATCCTTTTTTAAATTTTCAATGCTCATTTTGTGGGCGTTAACAAATCCCCCCCTCCTCCCCTTAGGAGAAAAATCCATAAGGACAAGTGCTTGGTTCCGATGAAAGTAAATTCCCACCTAAGTATTTGGAGAGAGTATCTTTTCTATTGCTTTAGTTTAGGGTATTTTATCTGAGACCTTCTATCACTTTAGTTTAGGGTCTTTTAGCTCGGACTTCTATCATTGTAGTTTAGGGTCTTTTAGATTGGACCTTTTATCACTATGTTTTAGGGGTTTTTATCTCTCATATTCTATCACACTAGTTTTGGGTCCTCTATCTCAAACCTTCCATTTCTTTTGATTAGGGTATTTGACCTTATAAAATCTATCACTATTGTTTAGGTTCTTCTGACTCAGTCCTTCTATCAAATTAGTCTAGGGTATTTTAGCTTGGATTTCTAATAATTTTAATTTAGGGTTTTATCTCCTTAGTATAGGGTCTTTTAGCTCATACCTTGGGATGTCATGTAATTTAAAGTATTACTGCCATGAATTCATCTATGATCATGTAATATGGTGAATTGGTTATCATTTATTGCCAAAGTTTTATTTTCAGCAATACAAATTGATATTCCCTATCAGGTATAGTACCGGTAAGGTGTAGATCCATAGGGAAAAGGACTTATCATTGTTTTGTTTATCAATTTTTTAATTGATTTAGTGAAGTTTAATGAAATTTAGAATCTATTTTGTTTTTTTATAAAAAGTGGTTGGATTTCAACATTTTAATAAATTTATTGAAAGAGAAAGAGAAAAATAGAGAAAACATGGGAATTTGGTTTTGATGAAAATTTAGAGAGAAATGCGTTGGGACTCTGGATTTTAATGGTTTCTATTAAATAAATTTGATTATGAGGTTGTGTTGTTCATAATAATTCACAAATATGTGTTAAGATTATTACATAACCCCCTTGGTCCAGTTAGTTTTGTTTAAATCAATAGAAACTATTTTCTTGTTCTGTATATTGATTTCTTTTAATTTTATTAGTTGAAGTACCTTTTGAGATGATTAAGACACCCAATGTTCATGGATATTTTAAATTTTAATTATTTAAATGATCGCTTGAAATCTCATTCTTGGTTCGATATAAGATTTCTGGTGATATTTAGAAAGAGATTATAAGGAATTATAAGAACGAATAATAAACTAAATGGTTATAACATCACAAATGACAAGTTACAACTCACAATAGTCCATATCCCCAACACATAGGGAATTTAGATACTCAGAGAGTATACAGTAATTGAAGAACATGATGTACCAAAATACATCTTCTTGAAAGCTTTGGAGCGAAGGTCATTGGGAAGGTAGCATGGAATCAACTTCTCTCCTCTCTTATCTCCTTTTATTTCTCTCCCTTCTTCTCTTCTTGGCCGTATCTAGAGTGCTCTCCCTTTGAATATCATATAATGGATGAAGACCGAATGAATTAATGATTTATTAACTTGGAGGTCCTACCACCTATTTATAAGTTTTAGGAGTACACGGCATGTACTACTAGTAAACACATCTTGGCCATCTTTTCTCCACAGGTAGGTGAGATAACACGTCGCCTTTGACTTGACCATGGCACTGCCTGGTAGGTGGATGTAAACGGTGTGTAGTACTGCCCCAAATGTTGTGTAATATGGTTAATCATTCGCCAACCACTTCTAGAAGGTCCACGCTGTTTTTGTAGGGGTCGTAAATGGTGTGTAGTCCTAAGCTAGAAACATGGGTGTGTACTTGCTCTCAGCCACCTACCGATTCTAGAAGGGGGTACATGGTGAGTACCTAGAATCACATGGCGTGTAATGGTTTTTGGATACTTGGTAATGTACTTAGCCTAGTCAATATGTGTCAGGGTACTAATACACGATGTTTTTCCTAAAGTACATGTTGTGTAGTTTGGAATTCCTAATAAACTTCCACGGATTTGTGCCTTTGGCATGGAAATACCAGAAAAATCATCTTGATCACCAATATAAATAATTTGAACCACAAAATTATTAAAATCTGGTGAAAGACAAGTTTTTCTTCCCATTAAAATATATAGAAATGTATACATAAATCAGGTACATCAAACTCCCCCACACTTAGTCATTTGCTTATCCTCAAGCAAGATCTCAACATCTATTGAATATAATTCATACTCTAAAAGGGGATGAATTTAACTAATTATAACTATAAATAATCAAATCATATAATAATATTCTTAAAAGGAACAAAATAAATTTCATTTCCAAAGATATTCTAGTTATGCCTGATATATAGAATCTAATTGAAATTTTACATCCTCTTTCATTCAAATTGTATGAATTTTCATAAATAAACATGCCACTTGAGGATTTACCTCACGAAAAGATACCACACTCATCACTCATGTTTTATTTAATCAGATTTATACTCAATATTAACTATATTCACTCTATCCATAGGCTTTCAAGTGTTCTCATTCTCCACTTTATAAATTTAAATAACAAAAATCATAAGGGATTCCATCAAGGATTCACTGTTTCTGAGGTTGAGATCTGGTAGGTAATAATGTGAAAAATAATCTCAGAGTCTTGAAAATGGGGGGATAAATTCTTAAACAAAAATTCATGATATTCAAAAATTAGAGCTCAATGAAAAATGTTCCCCCAATAAAGATTTCTCAAATTTATCATTACCACGATATTACTCTGCCAATATGGTCCCATAAAGTAATAATATGTAATAAAGATTCTTGTCCCTCTTTTGAATTTTTCATTTTTCATTTTTTTATATATTGATGGACCATAAAAATGAAATAGATAGTAGGCTTTGGGACCCTTTTTCCCAAACGAACAAGTGAAAAAATCCCACATACTTAAGTTCATGGTTTCTTTACCAAAATGTACCATGAAGAACCAAAAATCCCTCTCTAAAGCTCAACTAAATAATCATGAAAAATTTTAAAATAATTATGGTAGGAATGGAAAAATATACTTCTAATGTGGATTCCTATAAATGCATTTCATCGTTTATAAGGGTTTATGAAGATCAGATGTAGGGTATGTCTCTAGGTCAAAGGAGATGAAAAACAATCAAATGCCTCAATCATTTTAATGTGATTCAAAAATAATCATGTTCGTAAGAGAAAAACTAGTAAATTATGGTATTTATGCATGTCTCAAGAATCTCTCAATAAAGTGGTCATACGACAGAATATGTCAAAAAGAATTAGAATACCACTTAGGAACATGAAAAATATAGGGGTCAATCAGGTCATGAAATGAATAAAAAATGATAATTATAATATACGTAAATGTATAAGGCTTAAAATCCAAAAATCAAACTATATCAGTAATCATTATATAATTCTTTTTAAATTGAAATAAACATATAACTTTAAAAATTCCATGTTATGCCTTTATTATTTATAATTACAATTAATTAATAAATTTCCAAAATAAAAAATATGTCAACTCTTAATGATGTTTCCTAGATTAGTTTAAGGTAAGGACTATAGTAATCAGAGGTCTACCCCCAAACTCAATAAACCACATGGTTCCCCAAGTGAAATACCAAGGATGAGGAGGAAATATGGGGAAAAGGGGGAAAGTCGAGGGGAAGCAGTGGAAGAATTAAATTCAAAAGAGAAAGGAAAAAAGGAAAACCAAAAAATACTCCCCTCATAAATAGAGATGCCCAAGTTGCTCCAATGCACCTATGACTGTCGAAGGAAAGGAAAATGAAAAACAGAAGGAATATACATTATCACATCCCAAGAATATCACAAAACAGATATATATATATATATATATATATATATATATATAAAGAAAATAAATGTGCCAAAAACTAGTCCCGGGGTCTCCTTGTGAGAGGCATTGTCTGTAACAGGAGGATCAGACAGGGAAGGCTCGACAACAGCAGTTGAGGCAATAGGATTGGGAACTGTGCTTGGAAGAGGAGTCATAGAAGTCTGGGGCCCCGGCGCGGAACATGAAGAAGGTGGATCTGAAGTGACACCTGAGTTGGCAGCAGGAGTGGTAGTAGTGGGGATGGTGGTGGATTGGAGAACAGAATCCATAACCAGAACTATAAATGGTGGTGGATCTGCTAAAGAAGGTCCTGGAGTAGTCTTAGGAACAAGTGTTGGGCGTAGTGGAATGCCATGATGCTGAAGAAGAAGTCCCAAGATCTAATAAATCTAATCCAGATAATGATCCAGACAAACCTGGTGCTGCTCCACCATGTCTAAGTGGAGGGTAAAGTGGAGATTGACCGAGGGAACTGATGGAGATGGGGAGGTAGAAGGAACAGAAGAAGAATGAATAGTATAATAAAGAGGGACATAAGAAGTGGGGTGGGGTGGGGAAGGTTAATACATAGGTGGATAGGGTGGATCCTAAGAAGCAACACCAATGGGGGAAGGTTGGTTGTCCCACACCCCTGTAGGAGCAGGGGAATCCTGTAGAAGAAGGGGCATCCTACACAAGAAAAAAGTTCCCTCCTAGATGTTCGACCAACCTCATGCAGAAAAGAATGAGGAAGTCCATACACAGAGGATAACCCAAGTGGTTCTGAGAGAGAGATGGCTCAAAAACCCCCCAATGGTGTGCTAAACAGGTGGCATAGAAATCTTCATTCAGGTTTCCCTAATGGACATGGATTATGGAGTGGAAATAGTAGGTGGATATACAAGGGAGGTCAGGGTAGTCATGCCTGAAGATATAGGTCATGAGCTCCATGTCTATCCTAGACAAAATGCCCATATCCTCGTGGCATGGAAAGAGGATGGAACTGAAGAACTGGAGAAGATATCAAATAGGAGTGTCAAGGATGAGAATGATCTTATGCAAGGTGGGGGTGTACCTGTGTTCAGGCTCAAAAATCTCTCACCACATCACAATAAGATCAGAGCGCTCGAGATGGGTCAAAGTGGAGACAAGAGGTGGGGGTAGAAGGATGGAGATAAAAGTCACACCCTCGGCCAAACTCATCCATAGTAAGTGAAAAAGGTCATCCACATAGCTGGAAACGAACTTTGGAAGCTATATCTGTGGGATTCTACTGGTATGTAGGCCCATCGAACTCTAAAGTGGCCATGAACTCCAAAAAATAGTAGTACGTAGGAGGACTGACCTGAAAAGTATCTAGACGGAGAGTGTGGGCCAGAATCCCCTCAAGATCCTCCCATATGTCGAGGTTCTATAGAACTATAATATTGGGGAAGCGGTCACTCAGCTGGATAGTGCGGAGGGAAAAACGCTGCAAGCGCTTTGTCACGTGATGAGCCTCAAGAAAGACCAGGCATGGATGCAGCAGTGTTTAGGTACCATCCAATGCAGGTAGTGGTGGAATAGCTGGTGCTAGAGTAGATGGTCCCTCTATTGAGGTAAAAGATGGAGTAGTGGAAACTTGAACGGGTGTAGATGGATGGAAAGAAGGTGGAGGTGTGGGATCGGTTAGGTCCACCACTAGCATGGATGGTAGTTGAGTGGGAGTGGAGCTAGAAGATGGAGTAGTGGAAGATGAGCTATCAGCCACAATAGATGTAACTAAAGCCACTATCAGAGAATATATAATAGAAGGGGTTCCGTGAACGGTCAGATCAGTAGACGTTGCGAGTGTAGGTGGTATCATGAGAGGATGCATAGCAGCCAATGTGGGTGGATAGTAAGCTGGGAAATCCAAAGCGGGTCACTCAACCTGTTGAAGAAAAATCTGACGACAAGGAGGTCACTCACCCTAAGTAGTGGAAGCAGGCCGCTTCCCACTCACAGAATCTCGATCATCCATACATAAAAAAAGAAAACAAAATAAAATAAAATAAAATGAAAAGAAAAATGAAAAGAAGAAAATGTGAGAAAACCGTAAAAGTAGAAGAACACAACCTGTATATCCATATAAACGGCATGTAATAGGAGTGTGTAAGATTCTGTGTACCCTAGAGAGAAATGTCATGAGGGAAAGTGTCAGGAAAATAGAAGAACATGGTGTGTATCAGAGTGTACACATCGTACACTACAACATGGTATAATGAACCATACTTTACATACATTGTTATTAATTCAAAATTTAAGCACACTTATTACAACATATAACAAAACCATGAAAGGACCGAATAGGTATAGTGTCTTTAGAAACTGGGAAACATAAACAACTACTTCATAAAGCGTCTACACTGTCTCCCATTTATTTCATCATATCTATAGTCCCTTTTGGCATATCTTACTTAATAAACTTCTTCCTGACCTGGGGAAAGAAAACATACAATGGTGAGCTCAAATGCTCAGTAAGGGTAAACAAAATAAATATCAATAGCATCATATTCATAAGAACATAACATTTTGGAAATCATAACTTGCAAAAGAGATCATAATATCATAACATGGGATAAATCATAGTAGTGAAATGTAATCCAAATAATCATAACTTGAATCATGAAACTTTGTGGCATACACACATAATCATAGAGAATCATTTCTTATTAGTCAAGACTCATCGCCAAGACTATCTTAGTGGAGAAAGTCCATTTCTGAACTGATTTCACTCCTCATTTCAGTCCTGTTTCATTGAACCGGTTTAACCTGCCGTTCCAGCCATGTCTATCTCATGAGAAATAAAATCTTTACCCAATGCATTGGAGGGAGATATTGGTCCCACCCATCTCATAATGATACCATTCTTATGTGTTCCACAAAATCATAAATCATACATCATTGCATAACCCATAAAAATGGGATTCTTATCATCATGACATCATAAAACAATTCATATAAGATAAAGAAATTCATAAAAATAATTCCATCACAACATAATCAAATCAATGTAATAATAGGAAAAGAAACAGAACCCTATATTATCTTAGATGGAAAATAATTTTGATAAAGCACTTGAACTCTATTCTGGAGGAAAATATCCTTTCTACTTCAAAAACATTTTCCTTTCTTAACATATCATAAAATTTTAAACTAAAAGAAGTTGATTAAAAATAAACTTAAAAACTTGTAATGGAATCTTCTTGAAAATAATTTTTTAAAAATCCATTCATGTTGTATAAGTTAAAAAAACATTCTTCTCGTACTTTTGTTGGAAAAGTCAAAAAGTACCTCGTACGAAAAGTGACAAAAGATTCCTTTAATATCTTTTACTAAAAACTCACGAAAAGTAAAATTGGATTTAAACAATTATAGGTGGATGGAAACAATATTACATATTGAGGAAACATGGATGTGGATGATAAAATACACCCCAGTAAATTCTGAAGTATAAACAATATCGGATAAAAATTGATATTGCGAGATTTTCCCTTACCTTCATTCTGATTTCCTTCGTAAGTGTTTGAACGTCCTTTATAATGATTTAAATAATGTTATTGACTTATTCCAGAATCATAATTATTATTATGATATCATATATGGTAATATTCTTATCTTCTTATTAGTAATATTTCATTACTACTTGTTATTCGGGTGTTTATTACTTTTTGTTCTTATGTGTATTTGTCGAATAAATTCTTATTCTTCTCTTTAGGTTATAGATACCTCATTTCCAGAATGGTATTAGTGTAATATATATCATATTAATTCATTAAATTCATTTATATAATCATTATGCAATGAAGATCATGTAGAACTAATCGCATCACATCGTGGAGACGGTATTCCGTACGTACGCACGAGCGATGATATCATTCCAATGATCGTGGAAATGTATTGGAGTGTATTTATAATATTTCAGAATTAGTACCACTTTACAATAATCATATATATTCATTACTTTCACACTTATACCCATCCAAGTAAGGTGGTGGTGGAAAATAGATTACACCACGGCGTGGAGATGGTATTCCGTACGTACGCATGCGTGATGATTTTGTTTTCCGTAGGATGGATAAGAGGTGAAATAGGGTTGTTTCATATTTATAATAAAATATCAGTATATGAGTGATACTGATGTTATTACCTCATAATGAAACAACTAAATAAGAATAAGTGGAATAAGAAATAAAGATGAAAGAATCAGTAACGAGCATTACCTCTTCTTTGAAGCGCTTCCTTGAGACCACCTTTTAGGGCAATAAAATTGGTATTTTAAGAAGACCATGACCTCTAGGATGTCTCTAGGGAAGTGGAGAGGAGAAAGTGTCCTGGGTTGGCCGATCTTGAAGGCTAAAATTGGTGTGAGGAGGAGAGGGAGGAGGTGCCCTTTTATAAGGGAGGAGAGGGGCACCTTTGGAAATATAAGAAATATTAGTTTATATTAAATCCCAAACCCACATAAAAACTTCCAAAATGACTCATATCTGAATATTAGATGAGATAGGGTTGTAATCGAATCATCCAATAAAATTTAGACCTGTTAGGAATTTATTTTAAAAATTATCAACTTGATTTATCCTTATTTATCAATTTAATTTTATTTGTGGTAAAAATATTCTAAATTTTAAATTATTATAAATAATTACATATGTGTTGTGAATTTTCCATAATTTGACACTTTATGACATTTTCGACCATATAAATTTTAATTTATAATTTTCAAATATTTTTGTGATTTTTAAACAATTTTATAATATGTTATTTTTATAAAATATCAATAGTGTCAATTTTGACACTATTCATTTATTTGAATTTAAATAAAACATATACAGAATATATGTTCTAACTAAAAGCTTTAATAGATTCATAAAATTTCATATTTATCTAGAAAATTAGTTTATCACATTAAATAGTCCATATAATATTTATTTTAATATTTTTAAAACAATTTATTTGATATTTTAATTAATAAAATAATTAAAACATCACTATTGTGTCATAATTAATGATAATTATTTAATCCCTAAAAATTCTAAATAAATTCCTATGATGTAGATAATTATATTATATTTCTGTATACTATTCATGTTTTAAGTTTCATTAAGTTTATCACCAAATTAAAATTATTATACTTATAATATTTAAGAAAGTGGCATGTTGTCACATTCTTTGGTTTTAATAATAATTAAATTATTTTCATGGAAAAAAGTCCATTAAATGAATCTAATCCGACCCTTAGGTGATATGGGTTGACGTTTAGTCATCAAATAGGATTTTGGCCGGTGTTAGGGTAATTTTATAATCTTATATTTACCATTAATTACCCGATTTACTTTTATCTATGGTAAATAAAATTTACCGTAGTTACTATTCATAATGCCCAAAAATAAAAACTAGCCTATTAAAATAATTTGAACCCACTGATTCTGAATATGGAATCCATTTTTCAAAATTCAAAACATATAAGTTGCAGTAATTAATTTAAAATAAATCTCGTTGTTAAGAAAACGGGTTTTAGAAGTTAAAACATTGCCAAAGATTGAAAAGTTTTTACCTATGAATTCAATGTAAAATTAATGCTAATGAAATAAATTATATTAAATGGTAAAAATATATTCTCTTTATACTTTAAAACCATTCAATATTATAATTTATCCATATAAATTATCTCAATGAAAAAAGTTGTTTTTAATTAAAAATTAGCATATTTTTACTATTCATCAAAATATGAAAGTTATCAGAAGAATTTATCCAAAGTAAATTTTTATACCGTGATTCAAAAAAAGAATTTTATTTTGTCAAATTGAACTTATAAACATTTCAAAAACTAGATTTAATGTGGGTGCTCCATCAAAAGGCGGCAAAACTGCATTTTTTGAAAAATACTTCTTTTACCCAAAAAAACTGATTTTGCTTTTATACCTCATTCTAGAAAATGTATAAGTTGAATTAAAATGTTATAAAATTCAAAATTCAGTTAATACTATTCATAACAGCTAGTTTTAATAATATTTTAACAGCATATCGTTGTTTAGTGAAACTCGGTATTGCGTACGACGCAAGCTACTGATGAAGGCCGCTGTTGCGTGTAGAGCAAGCCAAGATAGTGTTGTGTGTAGTGAATGATTCCTTTGATGATTTATATAACATAAAAACAAAATATTTCTCATAAAAGTCTCGGGTGTTACATTCTACCCCCCTTAAAATGAATTTCGTCCTAGAAATTCGTCACTTTGTAACAAAAAGATGAGGATACCTCTCCCTCATCATATCCTCAAGCTCCTGTGTAGCTTCTTCTAATTGGTGGTTCCTCCATAAAACTTTCACCAATCGAGTGGTCTTCTTTCATAGGACTTTTTCGCTATGATCCGGAATCTCTATCGGTTGTTCTTCATATGAAAGATCTTTCTCCAACGGAACAACTTCTGAGCTGAGTACATGTGAAGGATCAGGTATGTACTTTCTCAGGAGAGATACATGGAACACATCATGAACTTGAGAGAGATTCGGTGGAAGCGCCAATCGGTAAGCTACCTTTCCAACACGATCCAGTATTTCGAAAGGACCGATATATCTAGGGCTCAACTTTCCCTTCTTTCCAAATCTCATTACCCTCTTCCAGGGAGATATTCGTAAGAACACTTTATCACCCACTTCAAACTCTATGTCTTTCCTTTGGTTGTCGGCATAACTTTTTTTGTCGACTCTAAGCTGATCTTATGTGTTGTTGAATGGATCTGACCTTTTCTGTCATCTCATCAACAAGATCAGGTCCTAATAGCTTTCTTTCCCCAACTTCATCCAAGCAAGTTGGAGTCCTACATTTCTTTCCATAGAGAGCTTCATAAGGAGCCATCTGAATACTGGAGTGAAAGCTATTATTATAAGAAAATTCCACCAAAGGTAGGTGTTGATCCCAACCACCTTTTAAATCTATAGAGCATGCTCTGAACATATCTTCTAGAGTTTGAATTGTCCTCTCAGAATGGCCGTCTGTCTGAGGATGATAAGCAGTTCTGAAACTCAACTCTGTATCCAGAGTATGCTGAAGACTTCTCCTGAACTTTGAGGTAAACCTTGGATCCCGATCAGATATAATGGAAAGTGGTATTCCATGCAATCTTACCACTTCCTTCACATATATCCTGGAAAGATGATCAAGAGAAAAATATTCTCTAATAGCAATGAAGTGTGTCAACTTCGTAAGACGATCAACTATAACCCAGATAGCATTATTGTCGTTGGATGTTTTAGGGAGTCCGGTGACAAAGTCCATATTGATGTTTTCCCATTTCCATTCGGGTATGGGTAATGGTTGTAACATTCCCTTATACTTCTGTCTCTTAGCTTTAACTTGCTGACAAACCAAGCATCGAGAGACATATTCAGTAACATCTCTTTTCATGCCATCCCACCAGAAGTACTCTTTAAGGTCCCTATACATCTTCATGCTTCCAGGATGAATAGAGAATGATGAACTATGAGCCTCATCCAGCTTCTCCTTCTTTAATTTGGGGATGGGAGGAACACAAACCTGATTCCTGAACTTTATTATCCCGTCACAATCAAGGTTGAATTCAGGAACATTTCTCACCTTTTTTTGTAACTCGACATCTTCTTTCTGTGCCTCTTTAATCTTCACATGTACAGATGGTTGAACATTCATTTGAGAAAGATAATATTTTCCCCTTATATTATAATTCCAAGATCCATCCTTTGTAAATACATAAATATTGGATCTTTTGTGATCCTCATCATGGATAAGCTAGCATGGTCTTGTCGACTTAATGCATCTGCCACCTTGTTTGATTTCCCAGGGTGGTAATGAATTGAGCATTCGTAATCCTTAATCAGCTCCAACCATCTTCTTTGACGCATATTCAGCTCCATTTTTGTGAAAATATACTTTAAACTTTTATGAACAGTATAAATAGCACACCTTTCACCATAAAGTTAATTCCTCCAAATCTTTAATGCAAAGATTACCGCAACTAACTCCAAATCATGAGTTGGGTAATTTTTCTCATGGATTTTCAACTGTTATGAGGCATAAGCTATCACCATATCATTTTGCATGAGAACACATCCCAGTCCCTTCTTGGATGCATCACTGTAGATCGAAAACATTTCTCCACTACAAGGAAGTGTGAGTAGAGGTGCACTGGATAACCTTCTTTTCAACTCCTTGAAATTCTCTTCACATTCGTCCGTCCACACGAACATAACTCCTTTTCGAGTCAACCTGGTGATTGGATTAGATTATCATGAAAAATCTTTCACAAAACGTCGATAATATCCATCCAAACCAAGAAAACTTCAGATCTCAGTTATTGTTGTTGGTCTCGACCATCTTTTGATAAGCTCTGTTTTTGCTGGATCCACAGATATCCCCTCTTTTGAGATTATGTGACCCAAAAATGCAACTTTTTGAAGCCAAAATTCACACATGGTAAATTTGGCATAAATCTTCTCCTTTCCAAGGGTCTTTAATATAATTCTCAAGTGATCTTCATGTTCTTTTTTGCTCTTTGAATAAACAAGAATATCATCTATAAAGACTACCACAAACTGATCAAGATAGTCTCTAAAGACTCTATTCATCAGATCCATGAAGATAGCAGGGGCATTAGTAAGACCAAATGGAATCACTATAAATTCATAGTGTCCATACCTTGTACGGAAAGCCGTCTTTGGTATATCCTCCATTTTGACCCTTAATTGGTGATACCCTGAATGAAGATCAATCTTGGAAAAGTTTTGAGCTCCACGTAGTTGGTCAAATAAGTCATCAATGTGCGGGAGATGATATTTGTTCTTGATAGTTATCTTGTTAAGTTCTCGATAATCAATGCAGAGTCTCATTGATCCATCTTTCTTCTTAACAAACATTACAGGTGCTCCCCAAGGTGACGCACTAGGGTATATGAATCCCTTATCAAGATTCTATTGGAGTTGCTTCTTCAATTCCTTCAACTCAATTGGGGCCATTCTATAAGGTGTCTTTGAAATAGGCAAAGCACCCGGTACGAGTTCTATTGAAAACTCAACTTCACGATTTGGTGGAAGACCCAGAAATTCCTCCAGAAAGACATCATAAAACTCACGTACAATGGGCATATTCTTAATTGTGAGTTTCCCACCAACCATTTGAGATAAATAACCTTCATTCAGTGGAATCAAGACCCATAAGATGGAAGAAATTTCCACTGGAAGGTTATGTTCATCCTTGCATCGATAGACGATCATAGATTGATTTGGAATATGAAATGTGACTTCCCTTATTTGGAAATTGATATGAGCTCCATATAAAGAAATCCAATCCATGCCAAGAATCACATCAAATTCCACTATAGGAAGGATCACAAGATTTGCAGGAAGCACTTTCCCACAAACTTCAATCAGAGAAGAATTATAAACTTTTGATGTGACTGTTGTACCATTAGGGGTTGTCACAGCTAACTCAACTTCTAATTGTTGAGGTAATAAGCTGATACTCTTAGAAAATTCTTCAGAAATAAAAGAGTTGGTGGATCCAGAATCAAATAAAACATTTTCTACTTTAGAGTGGATGATAAGTGTACCTTTCACCACATCGTTGTCATACTCCACATCGCTGATAGAAATTGCATGTGACTTCCCTTTGTCTTTAGCCTTAAGAGTTTGTTGATGTTGACCATCATCATCAAACATTGGATTTGGCCATTTATTGGCATAATTCCACATCTCCTTGCACTTGAAAAATTGAAGTGTAGTAGGTTCATTCTGTGTATCCCTTCCTTTGTTTGCATCATTGGAAATCTTCTTCCCATCATTGCGGCATTAAAATTCCCGATGAACTTCCTTTCCACATTTGAAACATTTACTTGTCCCTTTAAGAAAACTCCCTCAATGTTTCTTTCCACACTTTGAGCATAAGGGAAAACTCATCTTCTTTTCAGTGTGCTCTTTAGATTTTCCTTTGAATTACATTTTCCTCTTCTTATCAGACCCATATGACTGATGGGTTACTCCAATCTCCATCTCAACTTTGAGAGCACATCGAACGATTTCCTCATAGCTATTGAAGTCCCTTATGGCTAAGGCCCTTCGAAGACTTGGTTTTAAGGCACTAAAGAATCGATCGATCTTACTCTCAGGTTGGATAATAATACCGGAAGTGTACCTTGCAAGTCTTGTAAAATTTTCTTCATAGGTACCAACATATTCATCGTCCTTTTGCTTCAGTTCAAGAAACTCTTTATCCATCTTTGTTCAGAGAATACGAGGGAAGTACTTATTGAAAAATAAGTTCTTGAACTCGTCCCATTCCATGGACTCAATTTCATCCCTTTGCCCCATATTCTTAATAAGATTCCACCATTGATCAACATCTCCTTCCAAACGATACACTGCTAGGATGACTTTATCATGTTCAGAAAATTGAAGAACTGAAAATATCTTTTCATTAGTACTAATCCATTGTTCAGCAACTAATGGATCAGTAGACCCGCTGAAAGAAGGTGGACGCTGCCTCATGAAGGATTCAACAGAATGTTGCTCCTTCCTTTGATCGTTTGGATGTCCTACATGATTCATAGATTGAAAATGTTGTGTGATCATGGCTACAAGATTTTTCATTCCATATCCCATAACGTTTGGTTGCTCAGGGGGACAATCATTGCATTTCCCGTCGCATTCTGCATTGACACGGTTCCTTCGGGTTCCAGCCATTGACTAAAACCAAGAAGAATAGTGTGAGAAACACTAATTATAATAGGAAAACCACATAATCAAGAATAAAATTTCACACATAAGGTCTTATCCTAGGTTATTCATGGTCATTTCTAAAACACTAAGATTGTGTTCTATGCTTATACTTTTCCTTAGGGTTCTTACTAAGGCTTTCACATCCTAGTTTCCAAAGGTTGACTATACCTTTCCTCTAATACCAACTATAACGACCCATACTTTACATACATTGTTATTACTTCAAAATTTAAGAACACTTATTACAACATATAACAAAACCATGAAAGGACCGAATAGGTATAGTGTCTTTAGAAACTAGGAAACATAAACAACTGGTTCATAAAGCATCTACACTGTCTCCCATTTATTTCATCATATCTATAGTCCCTTTTGGCATTTCTTACTTAATAACCTTCTTCCTGACCTGGGGAAAGAAAACATACAAGTGTGAGCTCAAATGCTCAGTAAGGGTAAACAAAAGAAATATCAATCACATCATATTCATAAGAACATAACATTTTGGAAATCTTAACTTTCAAAAGAGATCCTAATATCATAACATGGGATAAATCATAGTAGTGAAATGTAATCCCAATAATCATAACGTGAAACAATAAACTTTGTGGAATACACACATAATCATATAGAATCATTTCTTATTAGTCAAGACTCATCGCCAAGACTATCATAGTGGATAAAGTCCATTTCTGAACCGAGTTCACTCCTCGTTTCAGTCCTGTTTCACTGAACCGGTTTAACCTTCTGTTCCATCCATGTCTATATCATGAGATATAAAATCTTTACCCAATGCATTGGAGGGAGATATAGGTCCCACCCATCTCATAATTATACCATTCTTATGTTTGCCACAAAATCATAAATCATACATCATTGCATAACCCATAAAAATGGGATTCTTAATATCATGACATCATAAAACAATTCATATAAGATAAAGAAATTCATAAAAATAATTCCATCACAACATAATAAAATCAATGTAATAATAGGAATAGAAACAGAACCTTATATTATCTTAGATGGAGAGTAATTTTGATAAAGCACTTAAACTCCATTCTGGAGGAAAATATCCTTTCTAATTCAAAAACATTTTCCTTTCTTAACATGTCATACAATTTTAAACTAAATAAAGTTGATTAAAAATAATCTTGAAAACTTATAAAGGAAGATTCTTGGAAATAATGTTTTAAAAATCCATTCATGCCGTATAAGTTAAAAAAACATTCTTCTCATACTTTTGTCAGAAAAGTCAAAAAGTACCTCGTACGAAAAATGACAAAAGATTCCTTTCATATCTTTTACTAAAAACTCACATAAGGGTAAAATTGGATTTAAAAAATTGTAGGTGGATGGAAAAAATATTACATATTGAGGAAACATGTATGTGGATGATAAAATACACCCCAGTAAATTCTGAAGTATAAACAATCTCGGATAAAAATTGAGATTGCGAGATTTTCACTTACCTTAGGTCTGATTTGCTTCGTAAGTGTCTGAACCTCCTGTATAATAATTTAAATAATGTTATTGACTTATTAAAGAATCATAATTATTGTTATTATATCACATATGGTCATATTATTAGCTTCTTATTAGTAATATTTCATTACTACTTGTTATTCGGGTGTTTATTACTTTTTGTTCTTATGCGTGTTTGTCGAATAAATTCTTATTATTCTCTTTAGGTTATAGATACCTCATTTACAGAATGGTATTAGTTTAATATATATCATATTAATTCATTCAATTCATTTATATAATCATTATTCAATGAAGATCATGTAGAACAAATCACATCACATCGTGGAGACGGTATTCCGTACGTACGCACGAGCGATGATATCGTTCCCATGATCGTGGAATTGTATTGGAGTGTATGTATACTATTTCAGAATCAATACCAATTTAAAATAATCATATATATTCATTAATTTAACCCTTATACCCATCCAAGTAAGGTGGTGGTGGAAAATAGATTACCCCATGGCGTGGAGACGGTATTCCGTACGTACGCACGCGCGGTGATTTCGTTTTCCGTAGGATGGATAAGAGGTGAAATAGGGTTGTTTCATATTTATAATAACATATCAGTATATGAGTGATACTTATGTTATTACCTCATAATGAAACAACTAAAGAAGAAGAAGTGGAAGAAGAAATAAAGATGAAAGAATCGGTAACGAGCATTACCTCTTCTTTGAAGTGCTTCTTTGAGACCTCCTTTTAGGGCACTAAAATTGGACTTTGAAGAAGACCAGGACCTCTAGGATGTCTCTAGGGAAGTGGAGAGGAGAAAGTTTCAGGGTTTGGACGAGCTTGAAGGCTCAAATTGGTGTGAGGAGGAGAGGGAGGAGGTTCCCTTTTATAAGGGAGGAGAGGGGCACCTTTGGAAATATAAGAAATATTAGTTTATATTAAATCCCAACCCCACTTAAAAACTTCCAAAATGACTCATATCCAAATATTAGATGAGATAAGGTTGTCATATCGTCAACCATTAAAATTTAGACATGTTAGAAATTTATTTTAAACATTATCAACTTGATTTATCCTTATTTATCAATTTAATTTTATTTGTGGTAACAATATTCTAAATTTTAAATTATTGTAAATAATAACATATGTGTTGTGAATTTTCCATAATTTGACACTTTATGACAGTTTCGACCATATAAATTTTAATTTATAATTTTTAAATATTTTTTTGATTTTAAACAATTTTATAATATGTTATTTTTATAAAATAACAATATTGTCAATTTTGACACTATTCATTTATTTGAATTTAAATAAAATATATAAAGCAGATATGTTCGAAATAAAATCATTAATAGATTAATAAAATGTCATATGTATCTAGAAAATTAGTGTAGCACATTAAATAGTTCATATAATATTTATTTTAATATTTTTAAAACAATTTATTTGATATTTTAATTAGTAAAATAATTTCAACATCACTATTGTGTCATAATTAATGATAATTATTAAATCCCTTAAAATTATAAATAAATTCCTATGATTTAGATAACTATATTAGATTTCTGGATACTATTCATTTTCGAAGTTTCATTAAGTTTATCACCAAATTTAAATTATTATACTTATAATATTTAAGAAAGTGACATGTTGTCACATTTTTTGGTTTTAATAATAATTAAACTATTTTCATAGAAAAAAGTCCATTAAATAAATCTAATCCGACCCTTAGGTGATATGGGTTGACTCTTATTCATCCAATAGGATTTTTTCAGGTGTTAGGGTAATTTTATAATCTTATATTTACCCTTAATTACTCGATTTACATTTAACTATGGTAAATAAAATTTACCGTAATTACTATTCATAATACCCAAAAATAAAAAGTAGCCTATTAACGTAATTTGGACCCACTTATTCTGAATATTTAATCCATTTTTCAAAATTCAAAACATATACGTTGCAGTAATTATTTTAAAATAAATCCCATTGTTAAGAAAACAGGTTTTAGAAGTTAAAACATTGCCAAAGATTGAAATGTTTTTACCTATGAATTCAATGTAAAATTAATGATAATGACATAAATTATATTAAATGGTAAAAATATATTCTATTTATAATTTAAAACCATTAAATATTATAATTTATCCATATAAATTATCTCAATGAAAAAAGTTGTTTTTAATTAAAAATTAGCGTATTTTTACTATTCATCAAAATATGAAAGTTATCAGAAACATTTATCCAAAGTAAATTTTTATACCCTGATTCAAAATAAGAATTTTATTTTGTCAAATTGAACTTATAAACATGTCAAAAACTATATTTAATGTGGTTGCGCCATCAAAAGGCGGCAAAACTGCATTTTTTGAAAAATAATTTTATCCAAAAAACTGATTTTGCTTTTATACCTCATTCTAGAAAATGTATAAGTTGAATTAAAATGTTATAAAATTCAAAATTTAGTTAATAATATTCCTAACTGCTAGTTTTAATAATATTTTAGTAGCATATCGTTGTTTAGTGAAACTCGGTATTGCGTACGACGAAAGCTATCGAGGAAGGCCGTAGTTGCATGTAAAGCAAGCCAAGCTAGTGTTGTGTGTAGTGAAAGATTCCTTTGAAGATTTATATAACATAAAAACAAAATATTTCTCATAAAAGTCTCGGGTGTTACATATGGTGTGTTTCCCGTGTAAAAGTTAGACATGGCTAGGCGAGGGTAGGGTAAATGTGGCATAAACGTCATGTGAAAAGGCGTACACATTGTGTATTTGAAAATGTAATGAGAGGTGTGTACATATTTACACACGAAGTCCCCTATTAAGTTAGTGGAAAAAGTGTGTCCGGAACAGACACGCCATGAAATGTGACATGGGGAGGGGTCTCTTTCCCAAACATAAACGGACATGTCTAGAAGTATAGGGGAGGCATGATACACGGCATGTACAGAACTTACACACCATGTACCGACCGAAGTGTAACAATGTTTCATGTGTGGTTGTGTACAAAATGTACATGAAGTTTGTTCATCACGCACACCATGTGCTCTGTGAGAACTCGAACGGTCAAATAATCTGCAAATATACCTAAATTCCTTTAAAATGATAAAATGAGGAGCATATAACGGCGCACATGAATCGAGGATCACAATGTTCAAGAAATCAGATACGAAAATGCACAAAATTGATGGTTCTAAAATAAAGGAGTATTAAGGGCATACAAGAGAAGAAATGGGTAATAGAGGGGGGGTTAAGACACGGCCTCTGCCTAAGTACGGAATCCCAGCTTTTATTTCAAAGGTACAAGGAATTTACAAATTCCTACATGTCATACATCACTAAGTTTTTTTAAAAAAATGAAATATATATATATATATTATAATTCTTTTTGTAAACTATATTATAATTAATAATAATAATTAATGTAAATATAATTATATATATATATATATATTTATAATTTACTAAAAATAAATATATACCCATAATGTATCTAGAAATACATGTCGTGTGTTTGAAAATTGGAAAAATAGAAGTACAACCATTTGTCTAGTGCTTAGGGTGAGGTTTGAACTGTTGATCAGTCGATCCAAATGCAAGCCCTTATCCACTAGGGAAAAGGTTGTACAACTGTGCATGTTTATTAATTTTATATATTTAATGTATAGGGTTAATACTACACGGGATGAAAAAAAGGCATGGTGTATGGGTTTTAATTAGAATAAAAGGGATAAAGTAGAGAGATTAGCTGAGTTCGAACCCTAGTCTTTTGGATGCAGGGCTGAGACTCTACCAATTTTCCAACTTCACCCACATATATGTTAGTATTTCAAAAAATATTTTAATTATTGATAACTTGGTACACACGACGTATATGAAAATTCTTGTCATGTGGTTTTATTAATATGAAAAATGATGAAAATGTGCCAGTTGTTAGGATTCGAACTCGGGTCTTGTGGAAACTAGTATACGACTCTAGCCAGCTAGTCCATCCCCATAATGGGTTTTCTTTTATTTAAATAACATTTATATATTATTTTGAAAATATCACACACACTGTGTAAGTGCACCTAGGTATAAAAAGGATGAACCCTGTGCCGAAGGTACGGATGGAGGGATTGAAACTGGCAACGACACAGATAAACTCCAGGGACTTAACCTTCGGCACCATCATAATCCATGTTTATTAAGTTATTTAATATATATATTTATCTTATTGGGAATATATAATTAAAATATCAGTACATGTCATGTGGATTGGAGGTACATGACATGTAACCTCTGGGTTGCCTCCTAAGATGAGCCATTGTTATAGGTTATTGGCTCGACCTACCTACCTCTACTTACTTGAGATGCATGGTGGAGAGCATTCCCACCATGTCTTATATGTGATGGTAAGTCTTCAATATTTGTTTGTTCACCTTGAATGGTTGAACATCCTCCCAAACAATTTACACCTCTCCATGGTGGAATACTCATATGACTCAGAATGGTTCCAACCATATTAACATTAGCTTTCCTAGAAATAATCAACGATGGGAGTTAAAAACGAGTACCTGATCACTAGTTTGGAAATATTTTCATGAAATCATCTAGTTATGGATTTATCTTGTCTTCTCCTTGTACAACTTGGCGTTCTCATACACCTCCCATCATATTTCATCAAGTTCTGATAGTTTGAACTCATGCTTATTTTTAGCTGCCTTCAGATCAAAATTCAGGGCCTTGACGGCCCATAAATCATTGTGCTCAAAATATACTAGGAGATGTCTTGGATTTATATAGATGAGGTGGAATGAGGACATCCCCAGTTCCATCTTGAATATGGTATGATATTCCCATAAAGCATCATATAGTGTCTTGGACTAGTCTTTCCTTAAAGTTTTAACCATTTTCTCCAGAATATTTATGAGCTCATGGTTGGAGAGCTCCACTTTTCCACTGGAATGGGGATGATATGGCATCTCTATATGATTCTCTACTTTATACTTTGACAGTACTCCTTTAATCAATGTGTTGTCAAAGTGGGTCCCTCTGTCGTTGATTGTTACACGGGGAGCGTTGAGCCTACTAAAAATTTGTTTCATTAAAAAGACCATGACCACCTTTTTCATGTTGTGTGCTATAGCAGCAGCATCCCCCCACGTGGAGAGATGGTCAACATAGACTAGGATGTAATTTTTTTTGAAATATGGTGGAATGTCCCCATGATTTCTATTCCCCAGACGTTGAAGATCTCAACCTCCAGGATGGGGTGCTCGGCATCTCAGCTCTGTTCCCCACATTACCTATTATTTGGAATTGATCGCAGTGGGAAACAAAGGCTCAGTCATCCCTATGCATGTTTGGAAAGAAAAAACTAGATTGAAGAATCTTTTCTATAGTACGGTCTAGCCCATGATGTCCCCCAACTAGCATGGGGTGACATAATTCTAGGACTTTGTGAACTTCAGTTTCCAGGATGCAACGTCAGATCACCCCAACCCCACTAGATCGGAATAGTATAGGATCTTCCCAGAAGTACCTATTGAAATCAGAGAGAAACCTATTCCTCTATTAGAAGGATAGGTCAAGGTGGATGTCACCATTAACCAAATAATTAGCAATATCAGCATACTAGGTCTGAGGTGATTCCTCGATTGAAAAAAGGTGATCATCAGGTAAATCCTTCTTGATCTCTTGATCTTCCTCCTTCTCCAAATGTGGTAGCTCCAGAGGGGAGAGATGATCATCAACAACATTCTCACTCCCCTTCATTTCTCGGATCTCCAGATCAAATTCTTATAGGAGGAGTACCCATCAGATTAGTCATTACTTCGCATTCTTCTTGTTCAGATGGTACTTGAGCACTGCATGGTTAGTATAAACAATAACATTAGATGGCACTAAATAAGAACAAAACCTATAAAAAGCATACACCACTTCCATCATGTCCATATATTTGGTATTGTAGTTCATATGTGCCTTGTTGAGGGACCTTTTGGAATAATAGATGGGTTTTAAAACCCGATCAAGTCAGTAGCCTGAGATTTCTCTCACTATGTAGTCACTGGAATCACACATCACTTCAAATTTCTCCTCCCAGTTGGGAACAATCATCACTAGAGCTTCAACCGGGAACTACTTCAGGTGCTCAAAATCTATGGTTCATGCCTTATCAAAATCAAAAACGGAATCCTGGGTTAGAATATTGGTGAGGGGATGAGCTATCTTTGGGAAGTTGTAAACAAACCTCTTGTAGAAACCTACATGTCCCAGGAAGCTGCATATTGATCTGAAGGAAGTCAGAATGGGGATTTTTTAAATGACTTCTATATTTGTTAGGTCTACCTCTATCCCCTTCTCCAGGATTTTGTGGCCATGGTTGATGCCACTCTACACTAAGCAGTGATACTTTTCCCAGTTCCAAACTAGGTTAGTGTTCTCACATCTTTCACGTACCAGCTTCAGGTTCCACAAGAAAGTGCTGAATGATTTTCCATAAACAAAAAAATAATCCCTGAAAACCTCAAGGATCTGTTATACCATGTCATGGAAGATAGCCATCATGTATCATTGGAAGTTGGTGCAAGGATTGCACATTCAAAATGACATCCTTTAGTAAGTAAATGTACATAGGGTTAAGTAAATGTGATCTTATCTTGATCTTATGGGGAATTGGAAATGTGATTGTAGCTGGAATACCTATCGAGGAAGTATTAAAACTCGTTCCCCACTAGTCTCTCTAGCATCTGATCCATGAAGGGTAGGGGAAAATTATCCTTCCTCATGGAATCATTTAGATTTCTGTAGTTCACATATACTCTCCATCTCGTGACAGTGCTTGTAGGGATGATCTCATTCTTATCATTTTAAATCATAGTGATACCCCCACTTTTGGGTACCACTTGCAAGGTACTCACCCACAGACTATCTGAGATGGGGTATATGATTCTTTCCTAAAGAAACTTGATAACCTATTTCTTCAAAACATCCTTCATGGTGGGGGTTCATGTGTCGTTGTGGTTACTAACATGGAATCTCTCCTTCATCGAGCAACACCTTGTGGGTGAAAATGGTAGGGATACTACCCTTCATTTCGGGAACTTTCCACCCAATATCCTTCTTCCACTGATTTAAAACTTTCAAAAGCACATCCTCTTTCTCCTATGAAAGTGATGTACTATGTATGATTGGAAATGTCTGATGGTCTCTCAAGTACCCATACTTCATCAAAGATAGGAGAGGCTCTAGTTCTAGTGTAAACACCTTTAGAATCGAAGGTAAAAGTGGTTGTACATATGTCCGCTCTAGAATGTTGTGAATAATTGTGTGTTTATAGTACTGACCACCCTGGTATTTGAGAAATTGAAACTTCTAAGGAGATTAATCAACTGAAATGTATGGAAAAAACCAATTCATCTAAGGTGGAATAATATACCAGATCGTCTTCTTTTCAACTCAAGTGATCATCCATGGTGGTCACTCCATAGAAGCCCCCGTGCTCTGGTTATTATGTCTGCTTGATGGATTTGAGGAAATTGTATGAGACTCTTTCATCTACTACTCTAAAAATCATCTCCCCCTAGTGTATTCCCATAAATACCTTACTAGTTTCCAAGAAAGGCCTTCACAGAATTAGAGGTGCCTCCTGGTCTTCCTTCATGTCGAGGATAATGAAATATGCAGGGAGGATTTTCCTGCCCACCTTTACCAGCACTTCCTCTAGTAACCCCTTCAGATATTTGGTAGATCAATCAGAAAGATGAAGGTATAATCTAGTAGGCTTCAGTTCGTTGAGCCATATATTTTAAAAACTCTTAAGGGCATTATGTTGATAATAGCCCCTAAGTCATAGAGGGCCTTCCCAAACTCACATGGTCCAATAGTGCATGGAATAGTGAAGCTACCTAGATCCTAGAGGATGGGAAGAATTTAATGTTCTTTGACCACTGGGAACTCCTTTGTCCGTGAAATGGTGCTCAGATCCTCTATCTTTATTTTGATAGAGAGGATATCCTCAATGAATTTCGTGTATGTTTACATCTGTTTCAGTGCCTCAACAAATGGAATGTCGATGTGTAGCTTCTTGAACACTTCTATGAACATGATGAACTATTGGTCCATCTTTCTCTACTTAATCCTCTCCGAGAAGGGTAAGTCAGGATCTACGAGTTTGAAAACCTCCTTTCCATGGCCTTATGGGGCCTCGTTTGGTGGTATTTTCGATGAGGAGGGTTCTGTAACTGTACCTTCATTGGTAGCAGGGGGTCTAGGAGAACCTGGTTGTGCTGGTTTCTTCTGGTGTAGCTCCATTATACTCTATAGTGTGATGGCATGGGCCTCCTCCCTCGAGTTCTTCTCTGTGTTACCTTATAGTGTACCAGGCTGCCTCACCAAGAGCTATTTTTCGAGCTCACCGATTTGGTTCTCTAGGATTTGAATGGAAGCCTCTTGATTCTGGAATCTAGTCTTAGTAGTAGATATAAACTTGTTCATGAGATCCTCTATTTTTTGATGTGTTCTCTTGCTAAGGTGTTTGTTCTACTGGTGGAGGTGGTGTCTACCTCATCTGCTACGGGCGAGGGTTTTGATACACTTGCTTTTGGTAAGAGCCCCATGGTTACTATCTTGGATATGGGTTCTAGTAATTATTTTGACCATAGCCAGGTGGTCTCTAGGGTGCAGTATTTTGTTGTTCTTGCTAGTACCCCATTTCGTTTGTTCACTCCATGTTGGGTTCTGGTACTGAGGATACATATTCATCCCCTGGTTCTGAGAAACATAGCTCACATAGCTTGTTGAAGGGCTGACATTTGACCCTGGGCATTCACCAATGATGTGGTTGTCACCAAATTTTGTCTATATTGGATGGTTTTCTACTTGAACATGGGATGCATTCTTCAGGTTTAACGCATCAATTTTTTTGGACACCACATCAAATTGGGAAGTGAGCATCGTGGTGGCATCAATGTTGTGCATACCTCGCTTTTGAGTTCCCCAATCTGAGTGCCACTGAAAAATATTGGCCGACATGTCCTCCAAGAGTTCAAAGAGATCTTCAGTATATTTATGTATTATCATTCCCATAGTAGTGGAATCCACCATAGATTTGGTGTTTGTGGTTTGGCCACCATAGAAGGTTTGTACTTTCATCCATAACGGAAGTCCGTGATGATGAAATTTCCATAGAATCTCCTCGAAACCCTCCATGGAATCATACAAGGATTTTGATTCATGATTCTATAAGATGTGTATTTTTTTCCACATAGTTACCATCGTTGATGGTGGAAATTATTAGGACCATAATGTGTAGTCTAATGCCTCCCACATGAGGATAGACCATTGAGGTAGTCCCTTGATCTAGTATTTTTTCTTATCCTTTAATGATTAAGGGAAGAGGTGAATACAGATGGCATCATCTCACACTCCATTCTAATGGAAGGTGTCATAGATCTCAAGGAAGTTGGAGAGATGAGAATTCGGGTCTTCACGGGGTAGACCACTGAATTGTACCGTGTTTTGGAGTTGTTGTCTAATGGACAGTTTGATTTTGAAGTGTTGGTCCTGCATCGGTGGTGGGACTATTCCCGTGTCCACTCTTTAGATGGAGGGAATACCATACTACATAAGGGTAAAGTGTGGGGGATGTTTCTCTCGAGTAGGTGGTGGAACAAATTATTGTATAGGGGAAATGTATGTCCCCTGACCTAGCTTCAGGTATGGAATCTAATTTGGTTGGAACTGTTGAATTTTTTGTGATTTATACCCTAGAACAGGTGGAGCTTGTTGGTTCCAATTGTCGTCTGGGCCAAATGGCTATCCAACTCCTTAGACAGAATCTTTATCTCCCACTTTATTATGCATCATGGGATTGTTTTAGTTTCGCTCATCTATGAGTGCATGTCATCGCCTCAAATTTTTTTGTTTAATCTCTAGGTAAATTGGAAAAAATTCTAATGCCTCAGCGCTCTTGGAACGAGTGATGCGGCCACTCATACACCTATGAATCTTCACAACACATAACACTCCAACCATTAAAGAGGAAGACAAAAAATAATAAAAAAATAGGAATTAGAGTAAGAATAGAATTTTTAGAATTTTTTATTTTTATTTTCACGAACATTGATACAAACTTGAATTAAACAAAAAAAATTGTATCTTCTACTTCCTAGGAAACAGTGCCAAAATTTGGTTATTTTTTTCCGAAGTGTTATTTCTGTCAATAAAAATTGAAATACCCTAACAAGTATAGTACCAGTAAGGGATCGATCCATAGGGAAAGGGTGTTGGATTTTATAGGTTGATATTATATCATTTTTTTTAAGTTTGTGTTGTTCATTATAATTCAAAACTCTAGGTTAAGATTATAACATAACCCCCTTGTTCTGGTGAGTTTTTTTTTAATCAATAGAAACCAATTCATTGGTCTGGATATTGATTTCTCTTAATTTTATTATTTGCAGCCCATTTTGAGATGATTCAGACACCCAATGGTCATGTATGTTTTAAATCATAATTCCTTAAAGGATCCCTAGAAATATCATTCTTGGACCGATGAGATATTTCTAGTAATATTTATAATTATATTATAAAGAATTCTGAGAACGAAGAATAAACAAAACAGTTACGACATCACCAATGACAAGTTACAAATCACAATAGTCCACAGTTCCAACACATAAGGAATTTAGTTACTTCGAGAGTATCTAGTAATTAAAAAACTTGATTTACCTGAATACATCTTCTTGAATGCTTTGGAGCGAAGTTCATTGAGAATGTAGCACAGAAAAACCTTCTCTCCTCTCTTATCTCCTCTTCTTTCTCTCTCTTTTTCTCTTCTTGGCTGTCTCCAGAGTGATCTCCCTTCAAATATCACAGAGTGGATGAATAATGAATGAATGAATGAATCCCAAACATGGAGTTCCATCCATGTATTATATGTTTTAGGAGTACATGGTGTGTACCAGAATGTACACAGTGTGTACTACTAGTAATTGTGTCTTGGCCATCTTTTCTGCACTAGTAGGTGAGCTAACACGTTGTCTTTGACTTTGAACATGGCACCCCCTAGTATATGGATGTACACTATGTATAGCTCCCCCACCCCCCAAACACGCTATGTAATATGGTTCATCGGCCAAAAACCATTTCTAGAAGGTCCACACGATGTTTTTAGAGGTCATACACTGTGTGTATTCCTTAGCTGGCAACATGGGCGTGTACTTGATCTCAACCACCAACCGCTTATAGAAGGGGATAAATAGCGTGTACTAGGATTCACACAATGTGTAATGGTTTCTGGATACTTGGGATTGTACTTGGAAAAGTTAATTCATGTTGGGGTGCAGATACATAGTGTGTTTCCCAAAGTACACGCCATGTAGTTTTTAATTTTTGATAAACTTCCCCAGATTTGTGTCATTAGCATGAAAATACCTGAAAAATCATCTTTATCACCAATAAAAAGAATTTCAATCAACAAATGATTAAAATTTTGTGAAAAAAAATTTTATGATCATTAAAATATATGTAAAAGTATACACAAATCAGGTACATAATTAATACATGCTAGGAATAACCCAAAACACTCTGGGGTGTTAGGGTTTGGTTGTGGTGTTTCCAAGGCTCGCAAGGATCATAGATCCTTTCCTGAAAAAGGATATGGTTCCGATAGGTAGTTAAAATACCTCATGCATCAATAGAATTGTAAAACTGAGGTTTATCCACTCATTTACAGGGTAATGGATGAATTATGAGGGAACATATTACTTGAGGGTGAAATAAAAGGGATTCTAGGTCCGCCTGGATAGTTGGAGTATGGGTGATGTAATTAATAACCCAAAAGTTTGAGTTTGTGAATATTTGATGGTGAAGACACGTCAAGGACGAATGGTAACACCATGAGGTGTCGTGTTCTTCCACTTTGTTTCTAGGACTCACAAAGGTTGACACTCCTCTATTTAATGGAGAAGATTCCTTTAGCTGGTAGTTCCAAGAAATTATGCATTGATAGAATGTACAAGTAAAGATGATCTCTACTCTTTTCTGGGGTCCATGAAAGATTTATGAAGACTCAAACATCTATATAATCATGTTCTGTATGGAGGAAGACTATCTAGGTATGTTTTTGTCACCCTAGGGTAGTTTAGCTATTGATTGTGAAGCTCAAGTCCTATGCACTGTGGTTTTGAATAACAAGGTGTGGGACATCAAAGGTTCAAGAATGGTGTGTTGCATTCCATATTTGAGAAAGGATATAAAATATAGTGATATAACGTTGAGTATGTTGAATTAACGAGAAAATATTGATACAAGAATATTAAATCATGGTCCAAAGTACTTGGGTTAGGAGGATGATATGGGATAATCATATTAGGAAATAAAAACACAATCTAGGGCTCTAAGTTCTAATGCGGTGATTTTAGGGCTTATAAGGATCATAAATCTCTCTTAGTAGAATGATGCATTTGATTGACGACCATATGCTCATATTCAAGAGCCATAGATATACATGCTTTGTCAAGAAAAGGGTCCCTTGATGTTGGGTATCCTTTTTAAGGATCATGGAAAATTTACGGTGATCCGAGGCACTCAAATCATGAACAATGATTTTTAGAAAGTGTAATATCCAAGAAGGGTTCAAGAACCCCAAAAATTATGTCACTGGTTAGTGAAAATATTCTCACGGAAAGAGAAGTGACAAATCATTTGTCTAGTTTTTTCCTAAACTAGGGGTTTTAGGAAGAATACATTGATTTTACCTTGGATATATAGTAGTCCCTTTGACCTTTATTTTATATTTATATGTGCCTAAAATTTTCCCTTAAATCTGTAGGTAAATACTTTAGTGATCAAATACTTGACTTTTTATCATGTCTCCCTTTGTGGGTTTTCAACCTGAAATGTTTTGTGTCTCTTTCTCTAATAAATTAAGGACTTTTGATTTAGACCATTGTAGGCTAGATTTAATAGTCATACATAATTGACCAATAGTGTAGGTAGCTTAAGGCCATGACACATTAGGACCTAATATAGGGGATGGTACACCAAATCCTAATTAGAATACATAGGGTCAAGAGTACCCAATAATATTTCTGAGTGGTAGATTAAAATATTTTAAATCATGGATGGATCTTCATAGGTCATGAGTAATGACATGGGATAATGGTATTAGGAATGGATCAGAACACACTAAGGTTTTGAGCTCTTTTGCAGTGATTTTAGGGCTCACACATATCAGACAAACCTTTTTTAGAGTGGCACTTTTGGTTTATTACCATAGGTGCATATAATTAACCCATAGGCATACATGAATAGTCAAACAAATGGTCCCTTGAAGCCGGGTATCTTTTCCAATGACCACAGAAGGTTTTTGGAAACATAAGGCAATGAAGACATGAATTGTAATTTATTGATTTTGGTGCTTAAAAGATGGAGGCATCACTCCATACTTTGGTTGACTGATGTAGGGATCAAGTTTTCCTTTGATAAGAAATGGTATTGAGTGACAGACTTCATAGTTTAATGTCATGTAATTGGGATGTGCTTTATTCTGTGTAGTATTAACATCATGTGGTACAGATTTTTTTATGTTTCCATGAAATTTAACATCATGTGGTGAGGAATTTCTTCTTTTTGACGTTTTAATTTCATGAGACCTGGACATTTTCTTTGTAGTTTAACAACATTTGGTAAGGATGTTTATCATGAATATTATCGTCATGTTGTGTGTTTGTTTTCCATGTAGTTTATCATCATGTGGTGAGGATGTTTGACATGTAGTTTAATGTCATGCAGTAAGGATGTGCAAACCAATGTGAAAAATTATACATGGTATATTGCATGTACAAGTCATCCACACATATAAATTACTCATACGTAGAAAATATGATCATGTGTTGCTCCATCTCTATTAAGTTAGAGTGTATTTCTTTTATCAATTGTTGTAACTAATCCTAAATTGGAGATTTGGGCATCACTATGTATCCTATGAAATTAATCATTACAAAAATATTTCTTGAATGGGAAACACTCTAAATAGGTCTAGACCATGCATAGAGATGGTCATTATTCCCATTAATGATTGTAGTTGGGCCCAATATTGGAGGTCTACGTATCAATGCGTATCCTATGATGACATGAATCAATCCAAATAAAGATCATGAATGGGAAACACTCTACACTGGTATGGATCATGTGTAGAGGTGGGAATTATTTCCATTGATTGTTGTAGATGGTCCCATGATTGGGGATCTGAGCATTACTACGTATCATGTGATGATTAGAATCAATAAACACTTAGTTATTGAGAAACTGTGCAGTTTAACATCATGCTTAAAGGTTGTTGGATTCCCGACTTGAAAAGGGGCATAGTGGTTAGACTGAAGTATGGAAATATGGGTGTCACTATGT
The DNA here is from genome assembly GCA_963277665.1 of Viscum album. Classification (NCBI taxonomy): domain Eukaryota; kingdom Viridiplantae; phylum Streptophyta; class Magnoliopsida; order Santalales; family Viscaceae; genus Viscum; species Viscum album. The sequence continues at coordinate 75,123,965 of OY728156.1, forward strand.
ATACTATAATTATATGAATTTGTTCATATGTAGTTCTTACACAGGGAACCTTCCTGCATAAGTCTATCATATATGTAGAGAGGGGGAATCTTTATGTTTCTTTTTTGTGACGGGACCTAGTAATTTAGGATCCATGTATCACTATATATCCTTTGATTTCAGAAATAATGTCAAAAATAGTTCATTATTGGAGGTGAGGTATGAGACTATTCACCAACCATAGTGGTCCTCTTGGGTGAGGCTCATAAGAATGTAGTGTTTTATGTCATGCGATGGAAATAAAACATTCAATTTAACATCATGTAGTAGGGACTCACAGTTTGCCTTTTAAGGTCTCAAGATCAAGACTATGACAACCCTATCATAAATTGACATTCTTTACTTGTGTAGGGGAAACCCTTATAGAAATTCCTAATTCCACGTGATCCATGATTGGGGTAAGAAACAAGAAATGGAAAGGTTACCTCTCACTATGTAGAGGTGTTCATTGATAGGGAAGGGTAATTTTTCATCATGTGGTGGTTATAGAAAGATATAGGATTGAGGAATCCCTATATATCTCATTGAAAATGAAAATCAATTCACATGTAGTTCTAGGAAACCAATACAATTTAATGTCATGTAAAAAGTACATCTACCATGTAGTTTAACATCATGTGGAAAAGAAATATACCATGTATTTTAATTCCATACAGTAATGACAAATATCACCTGCCATGAGAGAAGAGTAATATTTTGACTCGGATCAATAATAGAGGCTCGGTCATCACTATGTATCATGTAATGGTAGGAATCAACCCATACATTGTTTTAGGAAACTTATGTTGTTTAGTGTCATATGAAAAATAAATTATCCATCCCGGTTAGAATCATTTTTTGAGAAAATGGATAGCATGAAATTTTACATCTTGCTAGTAGGATGACCTTATTGTTGATGAAATCTGTGAAAATTATTTCTTGAGAAATATTTCATTGGTGGGGGTGTGACATGCTCCTCGTCCATTGTGGCCATTGAGTAATCTATATTGTGATTGACCTTATATATTATGTAAGGTCCATCCCATTTGGGTTCAAGATTTGGAGTCTTATTTCCAAGTATTATTATGGTATAGAGATTCAACACCATCTCTACATGGAGGAATGAACAGAAGAATACCTTCTTATTAAAGTCATGTTTGATCTGATTCTAATGGACCTCAATGTTTCGTAATGTACACAACCTGTTCTCATTGAGTTTCTCAAATTCATCTAGTCAATTCTATGATTTATCACCATCTAAGAGTAATTAAGAAATGACTATTTGGAGTGAAGGAAACTAGACTTATATGGTCAACTCTTCCTCGATCCTATAAACTAGTGAGTATGGTTTTGTTTTGTGTAGTAGTGTGTGTGGTGGTAGAGTAGGCCCATAAATAATGGGAGACCTTATCTGGCTAGGAATCCTTATCCTTGTTCTGCATATTTTGGAATATATTTTATATAGTCTTATTGAAGGCCTATATTTGTCCATTTTCTACTCTAGTATAATGGGATGAGTGATTATACTTGATATTGTACTCCTTTTATAATTCCTTCAATTCTGTAGAACAATATTTGGTTTCATTATCCATCAATATTGTTTGAGGGAACCCAAAATTGGAGATGATATGGTACATTATAAGCTTTATGATATTCTTAGTCCATATTTATTTGAGGGGTATTTCCTAATCCCATTTTGAAAATATTTTTGTAGTGGTAAGTATGTACTTGAACTTCTTATTCATGGTTGGGGGATATGCCCCCACCATATCCATTCCAAAAATGTAAAATGGACCATATTTTTAGTTGTATGTATCAATTATGAGGTTTAATGGATGAATTTTTAATGGATTTTGAATGAAGGACATTTCCTATGGAATTCCACAAAGTCATGTATCATGGTCTAACGGTAATAGCCCAACCACCTGATTTGATGGGAGATCCTTGTCCAAGATTGAATAGTGTAGTTGGATCTTGAATAAACTTCTTCAATATCTATGAGAATCACATATTCTTATTATTTTCATTTAAAGAGGATTCCATCGATTCCACACTTTTAGAGGGTCCCCTTCTCATTAGGACCATTCTGCAGGCTATAGTTCATCAGACGACATCAGATATGTTCTTTCCCAGATCTATCTTTTGGGAGGGCCCCATTTTGAATATAACCTTTGATGGAACCCATCCATCCAAGGGTTTAGAATATTTCATCACACCCTATAGTGTTTTTTAAGTAATTTCTTTCTTCCATATAAAATATGAAAATCAACGATACCATTATTTGATGTTTGATGTGGAATATTTTTTCCTCCCGATCAAAGTTATCCAAGAATGTGGCTCTATTAGGAAATGTGTTAGTGTGATAATTCTATAATCATGGAACATGGTGAAATGTGGTTTCAAAAGTGGATTCATCCATTATTCCCCTAACATAGCCTATTATAGGGCCCATTTTTTCTTTTTTGATGGCATGTTTTTCATTGATCTTCATTATCACTAGTTCTTTATCTTCTTTTATGTTCATCAAGGCTATTTATGGCTATAGGGCCAGTTCCAACCTAGTGATGATGGATTGGTATTCTCCCTTATTATTCGTGTAGCCATCAGATAGTGAGAAAAAATAGGTAAAAAATTATTTTTCTGGAGAGACAAACACAATATTTAATCCAACCTAATTGATTTCTTGGTTTTCCATCCTTTTTCTGATAGGACTTTAGGAAGCACCATCACAATACATATACCATGTGTGTGGAGTGTTATGGGAATATAATACCTCCTCATATGGAAGATCAATTTCCACTGACGTGTTTTTTGGGTAGGATGTGTTATGAGGAAATATACCACGGTTTTCCCTTTCACTAATTTCTGTGATATGAAATGAATGTTCTATTGTTGTAGAATGATCGTCCATTAGGCCAAGCACCTAGTTAGTACAGGACAACAAAATATATACTTTATTGGATCAATAAAAGAGACCAGATGTACTTTGTGGTTCTTCAAGTAATGCCTCATCTTTTTCACTAAGAAGATGAGTGAAAGGCATTTTCTCTTAACATTAGTGTATCGGGTTTCAGTACCTATCACTATTATGGTGATGTAGTAGAGACTGTTATCACTATATGCATCATTTTTTGTGTAAGGAGGGTTCCCATTGAGTGTTCCATGGAGGTTACATATAATATGAGTGTCCTATCTTCCACTAGAGGTATTATAATTAGTGGGTGCAGTAGATACTTCTTGAAACATTAAAAGGATTATTAGAAGTTATTGTACCTTTGATAGGAGATTACGTTCTTCATTACCCTAGTGAAGGGGAGTGCTTTTCTATCTAGGATGGCTATGAATCAGCGAATGAAATATAGGTTACCTTGGATTCCCCTCAATTCATTGAGATTTATGGCAGTGACATTTCTAAGATAGACCTCATATTCTCAAGGTCGGCCTTAATGTAGTGGTGGCATACCACGAATCTAAGGAACTTCCCTAATGTTTACCTGGAGGTGTATTTATATGGATTCATATTAAGAATGTGTTATCTAACCTTGTTGAATATTTTTGGGAGATCCATTAAGTGATCACATCATTTCTATAATTTAACCACTAGGTCATCGATATACCATTTGGTTATTCTTCCCAAGAACAGCATAATGATATGATGCATGTCACGCTGATAAGTAGAATTGGAATTCTTTATGCCAAAGGGCATGATCTGATAGTAAAAGATCCCATGAGGCTCTCTAAAGGAAATTGATTCTTCACTTAAAGGACCATATTTATCTTATTATACCCTAAATATTTATCCATAATGTAAAGGGATTGGAAGCTAGTTTTTTCATTGATCAAGAGTTCTATGATCAATAATGGGAAATTTATCTTTGGTAAGTACCGATTAAGGTCTTTGAAATCAATAAAGACCCTAATATCCCCATTATTTTTATTGACAAATATGATGTTAGTAATCCATATTAGGTATTTCACTTCTCATATAATGTTTTATTTGATCAATTTGTCTACTTCTGCCTCTACATTGGTGGAATGAGAGGGGTGATTCCTTTTAGATGCCTTTTTGAAGCCTCGATGCTCATTGGGTAATACAAGATAGTGTGTAGCCACATCTTGATTCAGTAAATAAATTTCTATAAATTTCCAAGAGTACACATATTAGTGTTGCTTTTGATATAGAATGTACATCTCTTTCTCTTTGAGGGGAATGGTGGCACTAATCAGTGTATGTCGTGATTCTTATTTTTTTCCAAGATTTAAAAATCTATTTTAGTCAATGGTGGTAGAGAAACCATCATTGAATGAGGGAGGGGTGTTCCTGAGTTCATTCTATCCTTATTCTACCTCTGATTCTATAGAGGCATTCTCAGATAAAGAAGGAAATTGGGGGGAATCTTTGATGTTTTAGATGAGAGAGAGTCCCTGAGAAGAGGCATTATCATCCCCTATTACTTGATTCATTGTAGAGAGATTCTAGAGTTGATTTTATTTTATACTATCACTAGTGGAAAAGGGGCTTGGACCTCTGGGTCCAGGTCTATCACTTCAACTAGATTTATTGGGAGCACATAGTCACTATCAAGCATACTCCAGGGATTTTCAGGGGCGGTCCCCAAACCATTATAGGCTAAAAACTGTATATCATCATCTACTATTGGTTGTTTACATATTATTTTGTAGAAACCTAATTAAACATATGTGGTTACACAAGTATCAAATGACGAAATTTCACCATGAAGTATGTCGACCTTTCCATAGATGGGGTATTTCATATACTAATGGAATGTTGATGGTACCACCAAGTATTTATATATCGAGGGCCTTAATATTTGGACATTATATGTTGTGTATTGCTGGATAACCATAAAATCAGTGTCATATGTGAGTTCCCCAAACTAAGCATCCTATTTGACCTTCCCAAGAGGTCTCTTCTCATGCTCATCATAACCTTTAATGGACATCTTTGGGGGAGAAAATCCCTTTAAATATATCCCATATGTTTAAGGATCTGAATTAGGATAAGTTTTATCCTAAAACCATTATCAATCAGATCCTTTTGGACATCGACATTATTAAGTCTACACAAAACTTATAGAAGACTAAGGTTCCCTTGGATGATCTCTTCTATATCCTAGTCCATGAACGAGATCGTGATATGACATTCTAATAGAATTGTCTCCACTCGATAAACCTTAGATGTAGAGACATATTTCTCGAACACTTGTGGGATTTCAGGGACTTCAATGAGTGACTACCTGAGTTATTTTTAAATATGGAGTGCATCCAGGATTGATAGTTTGGCTGGGGAAATTTCCTGCTATTTTATAATGTCATATTTTTTTATTTAGATCATCGCCTCCCGATTTGAGGTTTCTCCGTAACAGATGGATCAAGAATCAAGGTACTTGAGGTTAATGTTCAACATGATTTTTTATATTTCTAGGTAGAATATACTTCCCAATGGAATGGGCCACATAGTCCTTCCACGTTTTCTAGACTTATCAGACAATCTCACCCTCATTAAGAGGTCATGTAGGATAACTAGGAATGGGTGACTTGTGGGGGGGTTTAGGAAACCTCCATGTCTCTTTTGGTCATGTTGGATAGCTTTCACATAGGTCTCAGCTACATATATGTCATATGTTGGAATCTAAATGAAATATTGGGTCCGACCATGCTTGAGTTGTCCCCTATATCATCAATTCCTGCATATGAAGCCTCCTATTCCCAAATTATGAGTAGGGAACTCATATTATAAGGCATATTCATCATCTAATATGGGTTATTAAAAGTGTATAATATTGAAATAACCAAAGATGATCTCTTGTTCTAATGAATATTTTGTTTGGTAGGGTGGTACCTATGCTTTAGATGCTGCAAGGAAGAAATATACAAGAGTCAGAGATTGTTTTGGAGTAGAATTTAAATCCCCAAATTATATTTCTTCTAGATTTCGATGTTTTCTCCCATCATTAGAATACATATCAAATGTCACTATCATAGGTGGTGGATCTATTGTGGTTTTTGTAGCTATTATCTCAAGGTTTCATGATCTTGGTCCACTTTTTTTTTGAGTCATAGAGTTATCGAACTTCATCCCATGTCTGGATGGAACTTTCTTCCATTCACCTTATTGTTTAGGCTGGAAAATAGTTATGCAGTCCACCTACTCTGAGGATTTATCTCACACCACATGTCTAGAATCAACCATTCCTTGATGGATGTCTTTAAATATGAAGTAGTCCTGTATATTATGGCCTCGCCTTCTATGGAAAGGGTTGTATTTTTGATGGTCAGTGAGGATGACCCCATTGGGCTTCATAGTTTATGGTAGATTGAGTAGGATATTGTCCATGACTATTTATAAATAATTAAGTACATGTTCATTTCCGAAGGAGTATGTTTTATTCATTTGTTCCTCAAATTACAAGCGACCCTGATTTCTCTATACTTCTAGTTGGGGAAAATCTTGTGGCCATTATCACTCGATAAGAAGTTTTGGGATGTTCAAGACCTATCTAAGTGTTTGTATGGGAACTACTTGTTGGAAGAGGATGATAGTCATATCATCTTCTTTTCCTATCATTTTCCCCTATGATGAGGTCATGATCAGAGTTTGGGATCATGTTCATTGAATTGAATATTAGAGAAATTTTTCTATTTCTATAATCTCTTGGAACCCTTTTGAATACTTCATTAGGATCAGATGTGTAAGCAACTCATCCTGAACATTTTCATCAAGGAGTTCCAATAGTTTCTCCTGTGAGAAAGCGATGCTGAGTGAATAGGTTAAACTTCAACATCTGGATTTAAAGTCAAAAAACTATCATGTTTTCTTGTTTATTGCTATTGTTTGTGTCAATGATTGTCATTTTCCTCACCATTCATCTAAATTGATAATGTAATTGGCAACAAAGGTCTTCAAATCCTACAATGGAACCTACTGGCAGAATGTTTCACCAAATTAGGTTGTCCCTATTAGATTTGGTATAGAACACATCATATTTTTGTCTCATTTTGATCTCAAGGGACCATCATTGGCCCATGTTGAGATATGATATGTTTGATTTAATGTTTAGGGTTTCATGTATTGTCTAAGGTAGAGAAATTAAGATTTCTAAAAATGTGTGGAGGTAAAGTGTCATGCAACCATTTAGGATATGGATTTATCTTAGGCTACAAAGGTGTGTGTCACCCTTCTATGGAATCCATTCAAGTATTCAAGAACTCGATGACATTAAGAAGCTCTAGGGTAACTACTATTTGAACCACCTTCTATCTACAGGGAGCATGTGGGTTTCAATGAGGTGGCCCCACTTTCATCTCCCATTGATTCTCAATTCATCCTAATACTGAATGATCATCCTCGAGAGGGATAGGTTGTCACCGCAATATAGGTATTTCAAGATCATTTTTTACTTGATAAGTTATGTAGACTAGATTCCTGGATATAGAGCCATTTTTAATCACAAATGTCACTTTTTATAGTGGATTTTCTCTTTTGGGAGGATGAATTTTCTCCTCTTCCTGAAGATGATACCTAACATGAATATTTCCCCTATGTATCTCCTCGTTGTGTTTTCTGAGAGTTTGTATCTCACTCTAACATTGAAAAACTTCTTCCTTTATGGAAGTAACCTCAAATAATATGGCTGTTGACTGGGATATAGTCGTACCTTTCCTTTTTTATTTTTTAGAGTTCTATCAAAGGGGCGGAGGCTTATTGTTTGGAGGTTCTAGATATTGGAGCCTTCTTTTATTCTGGGTGCACCCAACCCCAGTTGGTCCATCCAAATCACCCTCCTCTTGGGGTAAATTTTCCATGTTTCGGCCCTCTATATTTGGGGCCTGATACTCCATATCTATTGTGTTGATGGGGACAACATTTACAGAGGCATATCAAGAAATGGTGGTTTTCCCATTACTTTCAACACAACAGGCTAATTTTGTACGACCTTCGTCAGGATTGTTATTCAAACTCTTTCCCCTATCAGGATATTTCTTCTTGTGATCCCATTGGGGTATGACCACCTTCACCGTACACTCCTCCTATCTTGGTATATGAATAGTTTCCTTGACAAAGTTTCCAATCACAATTGTCAAGTGAGACCCAACCTGAAGAGGTTTTTCTTATGGTGGGAGAAATATATGGGATGACAACAATTTAATTTTCCCTCCAAACCTAGAGAAGAATAATTATCTCTTTGGTGATTTTTATAATGAAACATCCTGTATCCCTACAGTATGGGGGTTGTTCAAGGCCACAACTATCATTAAAGGATACTATTGTTGAGGATCCAATGATTCCAGTGTGGGATTCGATGAGTCCTATGATGAACATTGAGATATAAATACGCCCATCCTAATAGAGTGGGGTTGATCTAGAATCACTATTTATTTCTTTAGAACCCTCTCAGGGTATGATGGACCTAGTGACAGTTATTGAGATATAAATTCTCCTAGGATAGTGGGATAGGGTTTTTTTAAAGCTGCTACTGATATGACCTAAATACATATAGGAATTAATGATCTGGGAGTTAGAAGAGGTGGTAGATATTCCACAATATTAGTGAGCTAGGTTCACTTCTATATGGATAATGTTGATGCTACTACTGCATCCGCTTTATTTCAGTGTATTTGTGCTCTCGTAGGAACTAGGTGAAATGGAATTCCATGATGCGAATCATACTTTATAGGATGTTTTTTTGGTTGATCATAACTTTGGCCTCCATATCTGAAAGGTATTCTCATTTTTTTAAGTGGGCCATTTTAAAATCTTGTTTTCAATCACATACTTCCATTAATGATGTCTGTCATCATTGAAGTGGGGAAAGTTTTGTAGTTACCATCTAGCCTAAGCGTTACCTGTTCCCCTAATTTCTCCGAAGGCTATGACATTATGGGATGTCATATATGTAAGTAACTATTATTACAGGGGTGTGGATAAGTGTAAAGCTTCGTATTTTCTCCACCATTTGATATTGATTCATGATGTGGACTTGGAGATCAACTACAGAAGATTTGAGATACAATTGTGGGAAGCGTGTTGCCGATTTGCGATGTACTTTTCCATTTGTGGTTCCTAGGATAGAGAGATAGAAACCAGGTCTAGCTGGCAACAATGAATATTGATGGTCTGATAGTGACCCTCTTATCCTAGATAATGGAGGTTTCTATCCTTTAGTCACTAATGATTTTCTAACATATTTTAGTATATATAAGGCATAAAATCTTTTTCTAGCTCATATATGACCTTATATTAAGAAGTGGCGAACAACCAAAACATGATGGGGAGTTTTTTTCTAACTAACTCTCTCCATATATTAATTTCATCCCCCTATTCATTAGACTTACATGCCTCTATCAGGTCAGACAATATAAGAAGATTCTAAGGTTCGTCTGCTAATTGGATTGGAGAGCTACTAGAAGTTGATGATAAAATATATGTGGTTGACCCCAATGTTTTGATTACCTCTCTATATAAAGTAATCTGATATCTATACACCTCTTTATATGATGGTTTTTTGGAAAGGGGGTTTTTCTTATCTATGTGAGATATCACCATAGGGATATTGACCATGGTGAATGTCAGGATTGGAGTCTTTACGATCCATCTCCACACTACCACAAGGAGGACTATCAATGTAATGATCATCTCCTTCTTTGGTTTAAGATTTGATGGAACATTTAGGTGTTGATAATGTGTCTCAAATTTTCTCAAGGACACTTTTATTGAGAATATTAGGGATGTGGGTCATGGATTGTGTTGTTTTTTGGAATATGTTGACCTGAGTTTTGGAATTGTGCAGAAATATAAGCCTGTTATATGGTGGTTTTCAGAACTTTTTTAAAATTTTCTGGTGCCATAAGAGTATGAGACCACCAGTGACTAGCTACTGAAATATTTATGATGAGAGTCCACATTATTGATAGGAATATAAGTTTGTATCTAGGCGTGTTTCATTATCACTTAGTGATCCTTGATCTGAATGGGGATATGATCCCAAACGTGAGCTTTTGGAATATGTCATTGGCCTTTTATAGTAGGAATATGAGCATACCCCGAGGTATGTGTCCCTCTGACTCGGTCATCCCTGATTGGAGAAAGAATTTAAGCATGGTCTGAATATACATTTCCCACCAGAATATGTTGATAGACCACCATAATGGGATAAGGTATATGAGACTCCTCCTTTACTGCCTCGGAATGATGCTGGTATAGTCATTCATTAGAGGAAGTAAGAATATGTGTCTAGATTATATGATCTACTACAATATTCTAAGAAGATTCACTGCCAGGAATATGAGCCTATCATGAGGCATTTTCTATTCTCACTTGGTTAGCCTCATCTAGAATGGGTATATGAGCCTAATCATGGGCCTTTAGAGTATGTTTCTAGTATTATTTGAAAGTAATAAGATCATATCCCAAGGCATGTTCCCCTCTCACATGGGGAACCCCAGCCAAAATAGGAATATGAGCCCGATCCTTGGCCTTTGGAATCTTCCACTAGAATTTTTCAACATGCATGTGCCCTTATCCAGAGGCATCTTCCTCTCTCAATGGGTGAGACCTAGTTGGAATAGTAATATGATCCTAGTTTGATGCCTCTTCCTTTAGAAGAGTATGATGATAATATTCTTGGGGTATAGTAAGAATGTGTGCTTACTCTAGAGAAGACAGTTGTTCGTAACGATCAAAGTGTTGAGCTATCCTGGATGTAGGTATAGGAATATGAATCTATCCTTACATCTATACCAATGTCGGAATATGTAGATTGATTTATTCAGTTTCTATTGAAATATAGTTACATTTAAAGAAAGTGTTTGTAGGGATATAATCCTACACATTTTCCATCTCCACTATATATTGGATGACATTTTCAATTGAAGTAGTGATATAAACCCACTTTTATCCTCCTTACGCCATTGGTACACATCGATGTATTTCGTGCACTGGTGTAAGGATATGTGCATCCCCCATGACTGCTATGATATTATTCCCAGTGACTTATTTCAAGTGATAAAGGATATTTTCATGCTCACTGGTCACTATCGGTATATATCGTCATACATCATCGGTGAAAGTAGGGATATGATCCCACTTATATATATCTATCTTCATTATTTCTTGATGTGTCTTCTTTGCTTCCCATTCATGGGAATCATAGGTGGAAGTGTATTAGGTGGTACCCTCAGCAGCCCACAGATGAGTACCGGTGGGATGGTGATGGTGACGGTGGTAGATAGGGTCCCTCCTTGACAACCCCAGTACTAGGAGGCATCCATATTTAACTCCCTATTTCACCTTAATTAGATAATGAATTTTGTGATTATCATGCTCTAGGTATAACCTCTCAAAGTTGTTGGTTGTGGAAACACAGGTTGTTGTCCTAACTACATCTTTACTTGGATGATACGAAATCATCGGCGTCATTGCTCAGATATCCTCATGGGTAGTCTCAAGGTTCGAGATCATACAACATCAATGTTACTCAAATACCATCATTTTCTCCACTAGATGTTGAATCTATCATGTAGTTGAGATCTCTTTTCGACCCTCTAGGGTTGCAACCATAGATGAATTGTCAGAATGGTTGCTAGATTATGACATTATCATGGATCAAGATGCTATTGATGAAAGTAGTATCTACAATCATGCAGAAAAAACGGAACAAGTTCATCGATTGGTGAAATATCATAGGCATGATATGCTCAATTATATCTTCATGGTGAACACAATTTTCCATATATTCTTGATCCATCAATTATTCTCATGTGGACTTGTAAACACGAGGATGGAATTATTTCATGAGAACTGTGGTTACAGGAGATCATCTATAAGATTTATGTCGGGCTTGCTAGACTTTTTTATAGGATATTCAAAACAATGTGTCATGATACATGATTAACTGATAATTGTATTATTGAATATATTCACACTCGTTACACAATTTTTGTTATAATGGGAAACACAGGATCATGGTGAATTTCTTTCAGCCCGATGATTGATTTTTAGGGGTTTTGTTTCAATCAAAATCACTATCTCTAGGTCCCCAGTATCATTCTTAATGGAAACTACCAATAGTCCCCCCATCCATAATTACATATAGAACTACTATCCAAATAAATCTATTCAATTATGGTTTCAAAAACAAATTCACTTAGGGACTCACATTGGTCGATAGGAATGGATTTTGGGCTCATCGCACCATTTTTGGAGGTATTTTTTTTCCTACTCTGGGGCTCTCTAATAGATTTAATATAAATTCTTGAATATCTTTCTAATCTCGATATGGAACCGGTTACCCTAAAAATGATCGTAGGTTAATAATTTTCATGTTCACAAAATTATCATATGGAAAACCCCTTTTTGTGAAGAAGAAGGGGATATTGTTAGTGAATCCATCTGTATGTATCTGAGATTCTTCACCAATTTCCCAATGATGAATATTTGTTTATATGATGAAGTTGTATAACCAAGAACTTCAAAATTTTCTACACTGTAGGGAGGCATCTAATCTTATGAGGAGAATATTGAGCAATATGAGGCATACTACATATCCTTTTTATTCCAAGAATCAAAACCAATGTAGTTTTTTTATACCCATGTAGTTTAATGTCATGTTGAGAGGACATATGTGTGGTCACATTAGAACGGAATATTTGAGCTCGAGTCTTGATGAGACATCCTATGTATCCTAGTTATAGCATTAATCAGAGTTATCATAGTTCACGCATTCCCTTGGGACTGTCCCCAAGGTAGATTCTCTCTTATGGTAGGGGTGTATATATCATGCCACTCATCAGGGCTTACATACTGGGATTTCTTTGGATGTTGGCGATTCATGATGAGAATGATGTGACTGTCACATCTCCCTAAGCCCAAATGAGCTATTCGTGATATGAGAAATAAGGGATAGAAATTAATCAGCTTCACTACATGTGGATGCAAGTATTATGTTCTAGAAAAGACCTTGGGATGCTTAAATAAAATGATTAGGACTTGGGGAGGTATCCTATGTATCCTGATTATGGTAAGAATCAATGTCTTCATTATTAAATGGTTTCCCATTCCACTGGGGGTGAGCTATATGATCATCCCATGGGAATTATTAGGTCTCAATGGTTGAAATATTGGATTCATGGAGGAACATACAATGATGTGGGTGCCCATTTGAGTTCATGATAGGGCCTTTGGAAGGATTCTTATATATCCTGGTTATGGTAGGAATTAGAGTCATCAAAATTTAACTGGATAATGCTTACACACTGATGTTTTTCTTATAATGTGACACAAATCATATAATGTCATTGGTCAGGGTTTACATACTGACTTTCCCCTTAATAATGTAGAATATATCACATTTTTTCACTGTTAAGGTCTTATACAATGATGTTTCCCTTGATATGTAGATGCTTATAATGTTAATGACCTGATCATTACTACTCTCTATGCCCACATGAGCTAGGATCAGAGTAAGAAATAAGGGATAGTAAGTAATCAATATCATCATTTATTAATGTGGGACTTATGTTATAGGAATTACCTTTATATGATTAATATAGAGCTCAAGCCTTAAGAAGAAATCCCACATATCCTGGTTTTAGAATGAATTGAAGTTATCATAGTTCTGTTGATTTGGTCTTACACACTAAGGTATACCTTGATAATTGAGGCTTACACACTGAGGATGAAAAATTCATCATGCCCTAGGATTTAATGGTTATTTTTATGTCTTTTATGTCTAATATGCATTGATTTTCCACTCGATATAACTTGATTTTCTATTGAACATGTCGGAGTTTCATTTCCTAACATGCCCTAAGACAATCGCATGACTCGGTTTGCTTATCCAAGGGATATCTCATAGCTTTGATGGAATGGGTGAGGTCCATCACATAATCAAGGCCGACTAGTCTGGAGGACCTCGTGATACCTAGAGAAATGTCCCTATAATCAATAAAATGATCTTGGTTGGCATGTCCAGAGGGCATCACATGATCTGGCTCGCATGCCCTGGTATCATCAAAAACTCTGGCTAACACGCTTGGAGGGCATCATAGGAGTCAATGTGACATGTCCTAAAGGGTTCCCGATTTCCTGGTTGACTTTTCTGAGTGTCATCATGAGATATTTCTGGTGTGCTCAAAGGGTTTCATATGATCTTCCAAACATTACCATGTTTCATTGAAAAATATGGATTACCCGGTTTGAGGGAATCACGAGAGTCAATGTGACATGTCTCGAAGGGTACCACATGTCCTGGATGACTTGTTTGGGGATCATTGTGATATCTAGATGGTGTTCCTGGAGGGTGTCGCAAGAGCCATCTGACATACACAAGTGCTATCATGATACCTAGCTGATATGCACTGATGTTTCCATATGGGTTGGTCATAATATCTATAGGACACATGAAGGCTTGTATGACAATCCTAGAATGCTTCGCTGGAATATGGTGGAATGCCCAAGGGGTTCCATGTGACTTTCTTTGACAAGTATAATGAACTTATCATGATCTTAATTTTATACCAAATGACTGTTGTGAGATATGGGTGACATGTCTTACTACTTTTTCATGAACTTGGTGGTTGGTGAGAAGCGCATGGGGATCAGCGTATATGTTTTTCACATAAGTCTCCCATATTTAAAATCTATTCTGGCCTATTTATTGTGAGTTTATTAGATTTTTTCATTGTTATCATGTTTTAATTATCATATGGTCTATAAGATATGTGGGTTGTTCTTCATGTGGTGCATTATAAATCCTTTGTGTGATCTATGAGTTCTCACTTTATGTACTTATGAATATTTCATGATTGTTCCAGTCATTCCACAAACCATAACAGATGGAAAGATTTTATGATAGATAGATCATCTTCTCTAAGAAATTTTCACTAGATAATGGGCTATCCACATATGGATAAAAAACTATAACCCTTTATTTTATTCTCGGTGGCTGATTTATAGGCCTCTCCACCCTATGTTTTCACCAATTTTTGTGGATCATATCACGTGAACCCAGGCCGGAGTTGGTGGAGGGCCTGGACTTCACGTGTCTTCACAAGGTCCTATCGTGAATCACTCAGGGGGTGTCACATGTATTTCAGTGACCGCAAGACTATCCCTTTAATGCCTCATTTATTTGAAGATGTCCCATTAATGGCGTCTTGTTGAATCATGAATACATGCAAAGGGGTGTTCATATTGTCTGACTAACATGTCCAAGGGACTTTGCAAGATCAGGGGGCCTATCTAAAGGACTTTGCATAATCATGGGTGACTTGTCCAGGACTTTCCATGACACGAGAATATATTATTTGGAGCCATCAAAAAAATAAATTCGACAAGTCATGGGCTATTGCGAGACCATGTTTTAGATATCCTAGGTATGTCATGTGAGTTTTATGACCAAAAAAGGCTCATTAATCCTCCCATTTTTATTTTATTTATTTATTTTATTGTGGTTGAGGATTTCATGAGGTTGACCGAGTTTTTTCAAAGACAATCACCTTACCTCTTGGAGATTTATAGTGTCACCAAAAAGGGTCCTATGGATATGTGCAAGCATTTCATGGAAATTTTCATATTTTTTATTTATAGAGCCAAAGGGGGGGTGTGAGGTTTACTATACATTCCTGAGTCCCTTCATGTCATTGGGATGACATGCCAACAGGATCTCATGAGATGAGGCACACATTTTACTAGCGTATAGTAGTGTCTTTCAGATTTCCAGGGGAATATAGCAAGATGTTTTATGACTGTAGGAGGCTCTAACCTCCTCTATTTTTTATTTTCCTTGTTTATTTTCCAAAGGTTGGGTATATCATGAGTTTACTTGAATTTTGTCGATGAAATTCATTCTCCCCATTGGTGATGAGTCTTATACATTTTACGACCACAAAATTCCGAGTTATTTTGGATACTTTCCTCCTATTTTTGAAGGACTTTTGGATGATTTGTCAAGATTCCACTAGTTGAAAAGTTGTGACACCTAGGGAAGCTTATCTGGATGCAATTTTATGATTGCTAATTGTCTAGGGATCCTTTTCAAGAGAATAAGGACATGTAAAAAGTTTCTTCATGGGACCTACCATAGGTTATGCGATTCGTGAAACCATCTGCATGAAATTTTTCTAGTCATGTGATCATGTTTCT
This sequence comes from Viscum album, assembly GCA_963277665.1. NCBI lineage: Eukaryota > Viridiplantae > Streptophyta > Magnoliopsida > Santalales > Viscaceae > Viscum > Viscum album. The sequence continues at coordinate 75,140,148 of OY728156.1, forward strand.
CCTAGGGTTCACGTAATTCATGTGATCATGGACATCTTACACTTTCTTTTATTTTTTGGGGAAAATAATACTCATATTCCGGTATTTATTCCTCTATAAATTTTTCAATTCTCATTTAGAGGGAATCAATAACGGAATATCCAATTGGTATGTGATAGCTCTAGTTCTTTCTAGTATTTCAAAATGTCTGACTTAATAAAGGTGTAACTTCCCCTTTTTACCAAAATTTACAACTCTTTTACATGGGGATATCTTCAGGAATACATTATTCTCTACTTTAAATTATAATTATTTCCTTCAATTATCATCATAACTCTTTTTTTTCTTTGAGAAACCTTGATATGATTGAAAATATTCCATAATTTCTCAACTACCTCCTCCACAAGCTCTTGGCCAACTAGATTTCTTTATCCAACTTCTTCCCAACAGGTTTGAGTAGACACCATATCCCATAGAACTCTTTATATATTTTCATCTAGATTATCTAATCAAAGATATTATTATATATGAGTTCCAAAAAAGTAAGTTATTTATACCAAATACCATGATTGTCAAAATAACATGATATTAACATACCTTCTAATGTCTATATATTCCTTTTATATTGTCCATAAGTTTGGGGAAGATGAGATTTTATTAGATTTATCTTATAGATAAAAACCCTTTTTAAGAATATTCCAAAAAAATTATGTGAACCAAGGGTCATGGTTAGATATAATTGATATAGGTTACCCTTGAATCCTTATGATTTCATTGATATAGAGATAGGAAAGGCACTCAAGTGTTAGATATTATCTCATCTCTAAGAAATTAGAATAGTAAGTAAGGTGATCGAAAATGACCCATATAGCATCATTCTTCCTTGGATTCTTCAGAAATATAATGAAATGGTCTATTATAATATTATCCAACTTTCATATAGGTATAGAAATAGGTTTCATTACTCACTTAGGATGTTTTATGTCTACCTTTACCTATAGTAATACTAGGTATCTACACACAAAGTCCACAATTTCCCTCTTTATACCATACCACCAAAAATTTTCCTTTAAATCCCTATACGTATTTTTTAATACCATGGTGTATAGAGAAATTTGAGTTATGTGATTCATCTAGGATTTTCCTCTTCAAATATGGTATGGATGGAACACTTAAACTCTTCTAAAACGTCAACACTCCATCTCTATAGATGATTTCTATAAATTTACCATCATTAAGTGATTTGTTCTCCCTTTGAATGTCTTTTTAATCCTATTGGGACTTCACTATAGTTTCTAGTAAGGATGGTTTAGAAATTTCTTTGAAAATTAATGATGCCTCCCCTTTCTTAAAGAAAACTATATCCATCATTACTATATCATTATATATATGGTCTCTATTAATCCAAATTATAATTATAATTCCATGGTCCCTTCTATTCAATGCATTATCCAACTTGTTTTCCTTCTTATGATAATATTGAATTCATAAATTGTAGTTCTTAAGTAAATATATCCATATTCTTTACCTCATTTTGAGTTCCTTGTGAGATAATATATACCTAAAACAATGTGGGTCCATATATATCATATCTTTCACCATATAGGTAGTGTATCATTATTTTAAATAAAACATAATGGATCCCATATCGATTTCATGAGTTGAATAGTTTAATTTATGGATTTTTAACTGTCATGATGCATAGGAAACCACTCTATCACTATAGAAGGACACAAACCAGACCTTTATTCAATGCATCATTATAAATTATGAATACTTACTTACCCTATAGTAAAGGTAATACTAGTCCATTAATTTTTATTCTATTAATATATTCAAAAACTTCCTCATATTCCCTTGACCATTTGAATTTAACCCCTTTATGTGTTATCTTGGTTAAGAGGTTGGCCAACCTATTGTAATATTGAAAAAACTATCAATAATAACTTACTAAACATGGGAACCTATGTATTTTGGTAATATTTTTAATTATAATCCATTCTTTGAGTACCTTTATCTTCAAATGATCGACAAATATTTCAATTTAGACAAGAAAATAAACTTCATTTAGACAAAATTTACACTTACTATATTTACCATATAATTATTTTTTCCCAGGGTCTCCAAAATTATTTTCATATGAATCACATGATATTAAAATAATTTAGAGTATGTTAATATATAATTAATTAATACCACAAAAAATTTTATCAAGATAACACTTTAATAGAATATTTATCAAATCCATAAATATATAATGTTCAGTATTTAATCTAAATGGAATTAATATAAACTAATTATTTCCATACATGGTTTAAACTTTTTTATTTGGTATACCATCCTTCTTAACCCATAACTGATGATAACAAGAGAGAATATATTTCTTTTAAAAGTATTTGGATCCTTGATGTTGATCGAATTAGTCATCAATGTGTGGTAAAGTATACTTTTTCTTTATAATAATGTCATTGGACACCCTATAATTGATTCATAATCTCATAAATTCATCATTCTTTTTCATGAATAAAAGCGGGACTCCCCATGTTGAAACACCATGGAGTATAAACACCATATCACATAACATTATTATCTATTTTATAAACTCCACCAACTCCAATAGAGTAATCTTATAGGTATTTATATATATATATATATATATATCCTATATTAGGAATGATTTAAATGGAGAACTCAACTTCACACTATAGTGGATGACTAGGTATTTATTATGAAACATAGAATTGAATTTTTTAATCATGGGTACATCTTATATTCTTATGATATCTTCCTTATCCATATAGAAGGCTTGATATTCCTCTATTCCAATAATTTATTAAAGATAACTACTACGAGAGGATTCAAACATGATTTAGATGATTAATTCTTCTATCTAAAGACAAGATATTCTACTTCAACATTGAAAATCATAATCTCCATCTCTTAGAAATAATTTTTTCATTATAATTTGAAAACAAATACTTAAAAAATATCATATCAAATTCAACAAAAATAATAATTACTATGTTTGGAAATAATGTATATCTATGAATCATAATTAGAATCGACTGAAATACCTTTTTTCAATAATATTTCCACAAGATTTCTTAATTGAAAACTCCCTTACTGGGGCTCTAGGGAAATTTTTTTTTGAAAACATAGAAAATATAAAAGATTATGAAGATATAGAATTAAATAAAATAATAGAAAACATTTATACTATGATTAAAGTACCTTTCACTATGTCATAAGAAATTCCCAATTTAGATTTAGTAATTCTATAAGAAATTCCTTGATTTCGTAGCCTTTTATAAGGTAAATTTCTTTAATTATTGGGGTATTGGTTCACATAATTTCCATTATCCTTACATTTAAATAATTTAAAATCAATAACGTCTTCCTTCTCTTTGAATTCAAAAACATGATGGCCTTTTTCTCCACACTTTTGAAAAACTTTTTTCTCTTCCTGTAATCCCCAGGGTGTTTCTTCCCATAATTATCACATGTGGGAAATATGATCCTTCCTTTATTCCCCTTTGTTACATTGTTCTTCCCATTATTTTCAATCATAATATTATTATAATTAATTCCTTTACATATATACATCCTAGAGAACTAATTTTTTATCTTAATGGATCTTGAGTCTATATACTCATACAATGAAAATGTATGAGAGACTAACACCCATTGAAGTATTAACATAACCTATCAAATAAGTGGTCAATATTCTGTTATATTCTATATACATATTACACATTATTTCTATATAACCTTGTAAAATTATCCTCATACTCAGAAATTTTTTCCTCTTTTCTAAGATTGAGGAACTACCTTTCCATTTTATCTCTTTGATCATGAGAAAATTATTTATCATCTAATGCATTTTTAAAAGTTCCCAATTCCATGGGATTTATATCATCTTCTTATTTAGTGTTTTTAATTAGTGGTCATAATTGGTCCTCAAATTCCTTTAGATAATATAAAACCATAATGAATTTTTCCTTTTCACTACTTCCCAAAGTGAGAAATATCTTCTCTAGGGATTTGATCTATTGTTCATCTAATAATGGATTAGTAGTTCCACTTAATTTTGTAGGTTGTTATCACATGAAGCAATCCAATATAGTTACTCCATGTTCTGGATATGTAGGTTTCTATATACAATTCAAATTATTTTTTATAACAACTACGCTAATGTAGTTATGATCTGATACCCTCAACTTTAGCTTCATTGACATTCTAAGGGGGAACATCTCAACATTGACTATGGGTTTTTTTATGGTCCTCATTACTCCTATTAGTCACCATCTTTTTAAAATGGCATACGCATAATTAGATCATGATTTTAAATTTTAAAATAAAATTCCTATTGGTTATTCTTGAGTGTTACCAAGAAATACTGAGGGTTTTTCATAGAACTTGTGTTATCTTACTAGGTTCCAAAAAATCCAGTCACCAAGGTTTCTACTAAACTTCATCTAACTACTATTATATCAATATAAACTCCATAATACAAAATAACATTGTCATATTACACTATTATTATAGAATAATAGAGTTCCTAAAGGATCCAATAACATATTATTCTTAGAATACAAGATATATACATATTGTTCACATTAAAATTAAAAACATAATTTACAACATAAAAAATCCATGAGAAAGTTATTATCAATTTTAAACTATCCATGAAAATTATGCATAGTATTATTATAGTTTTCTTGGGGGATGAAAAATAAAATATGGGTGAACTCATATAATAAGTACGATGTATCATATAGTGGAATCTATAACAATATAAAAATGTAACAAGTGATATGGAAGTGTTTACAAAAGGATATTTGTATGGTAGTTGAGTTTTTGGAAACATGATGTCTGATTCTTATGGTAACTCAGTTATTCTATTATCACATGATTTCATTTTAGGTTCATCATTTTTGTTTACAGTGGATTCATGTTCGCTATCTAGGTTTACCACTTCTCATCTTCCATGGAAACACTAAATGCATCCCACATCTGTACTAAGTTATGAGTTTACATTCCAAAAGTAAGAGATCAGTTGTGGTTTTAAACCCAATGATGCTTAGGAGCTCAAATTGGTCGAGATGATAGGAGGGAATGCTCTTTAAACCATTTTTTTGGGAGTTATTGCCTACTATAGAACACTCTTATAGATTTATGATATGTTTATGAATATTTTATAAATCCCAATATGGGATTGGTTTCCCTGATAAATAAATCTGGTCTTAAATCTCAATATAAGTAACAGGGTGTCCTAAATGAAATCATCTATATATATCAAAGGTTCCCCTTCTAGTCCCCATTATTTCTTGGGAATGGGTGATTGTTTTTATTTTGAATCCATATAATCAGGAATCCTAGAGTTTTCTTCCACCTATAATGGTAGTTTTTGTTTTGGGAATGGGATTGAACCACTAAGAGGTGTCCTATATATCCTGTGAGAGAATAAATAAAAACCCACATATTTCATTTGATATAGTTTTAGGTTATTTGACATAACCATACACTGTTTTTTAACATCATTCTATAAGGATGTATATGGGGGTACTTAGGAATTTAGTATTAAGCTTGGGACTTAGGATGATGTCCTATGTATCATACTTATAATAATAATTAGAGTCATTATAGTATGGTCTATCCTCAATCGTTGATGGGTGGTGATAGATAATTAATACTCGTGAGGTTTATTTTCCTAGAATTTATCAATGGGTGAATTTCTTCATTACTCACTCTAAGGTCAATTCCCTTTGGATGATGCATTTTGTATCATGTTATTGAATGGTCATTACAAACTGAGGTTTCCCTAGAGGATAATTTTTATGATTCTACTGATATGATTATTTTCAATCCCTAAGCTCACATGATTCATGATCAGTGTGAGAAATAATATATAGTATGTAATCAAACACATTGTATAGGGGTGAGAGTGTTATACACTAAAGAAGCCCTGATATGGTGTTTGATATGAATTTTGGGACTTAAGAAATAATTATATGTGTATTATGTATGATATGAATCAAATTCCACATAGTTCAGGTAACTCCAGACCCGCTGATGGGTTAGGATAGGTGATTACCCTTGAAGGTATTATTATTATCATGGGGGTTTAGGAAGTTTAGGGACTTATAATAGGATGTATTCCCATGTCACATATTCATCCTCTACCCTCTGATAGATAAAGAGATATGATGACTATAAAGTGTCCATCAAATAAATTTGGTGTGAAACAGAGGCCCTTAGGAGAGCATGACATGAATAGGGTTTAATGAGTGTGTAACCCTATCCCATTAAGGACACTACCCTTGTAAAGGGGGTAATCGGCCAGAGGCTCATGGTTGGGGGACTATATGGTGTTTATCCAGATGTTTCTTTTGGACAAGGTTGACATGTCCTAGGGTGTCTACCTAACATGTTTAGGGTTTATTCCTAGTATTTCTAGGGTGTCTTCAAAGAATTTCTAGAGTGCCTGCCTATAATTTTAAAGGATGTCTGCTTGGAATATCTAAGGGTGTATACCTAAATAGGCTGACATGTCCACAAGACTTCACATGATCGAACCCAACATATCTAAGGTGTTTCGTATGACTAAAGACGAAATGTTCAAGGTACCTCACATCATCAAAGTTGACATGTCCAAGGTAATTAACATGATTGAAGCTGATGTGTCCATGGTTCTTCACATGAATAAGATGGAATGTATAGAGGAATTCACATGATCAGGTTGTTATGTCCATAGGAATTCACATGATTTGGGTAACATGTCCATAAGATATCATGTGACCTAAAAAACATGTCCAAATGATATTGTAGGATATTAATGACATTCTAGAGGACTTCATATGAATTGGATGACATTTTCAGAGGTCATCACATGATCTATTAATATATCACATGAAACGCATGACCTGCTCTCATGAAAATCATTGTAACCATATTTACATGATGCTTCCACCATTTTTAGCCTTTATCAAATAAATACTTCAATTTTTTTAGGCAATATCCTACTAAGGAATCATGTGATTGAGTTGTAACACAGAAAATACTTCATGTCGTTTGGTCAGAATGCTATAAGTCCATCACATGATCAATGGTGTGTTCAGAAGAAGCACAAAAACAAACCATGTAATCCATTATGTTATTCCTCTGACTTACATGATAGAAGACTCTTTTGATTCCGTATTATCCACTTAAAAAAGTTTAATCTCACCTACATATCCCTTTGGATGTTTTTTCCATGCTGGGGGGAGAGAGAAATTTATATGCATCACTACCCTAAATCTAAAATGATTTTCACAACAATTAAATCTCATATATTCTCTTCTGTTAATGGAGGGACTATCGCATCATGAATTTTTCATGATCCAAAAAAAGTTCATCCATGACTTCTTCTTCATATAAAGTGGTCAAAAGTGATCTCATGGTCACTCCATCATTACCATCATTCTTGATCCCATGTATTTTCAAAGGACTTTTTCATCATCAATCAAATATTCCAAAATATCTTTATTGTAATCAAATACATATACTCTATAGACTTTAAATTATTGATTTGGCATGTAAAGGGGCCTTCTTAAGATCATTATGATAGTTTTTGGATCCTTCATGAGATCAATATGGCTTGTTAGAGGGCTATCTCGTGATCATTAAATTCATCGTGTGAAGCACGTTACCCCTTATCATGAAAAATCATGTTACTCTTATTCACATAAGGGTACCATCTTTTCATATTTTATTTTATAAATTCTATGGTGTTATCCAATAAATTATTTATCATTTCATTGTATGATCAATCATACCAGTATGAAATCATTTTCATGATGATAGTGACATGTTAACTGGTATGTGCATGATGATTCTGACATACCTTTATAGATTTCATCTGATCCATGGATTTATCACACAAATCATAATAGACCTTCATATAAAAATAAATGTAACATTTTTTCAATTAATCTTACATTTTTTCAGAATTTATTTCATGATCCACTTTGGGATTGTCTATTGTCTATCGATTGACATGTCACATGATTACAAGAACTCATTTTAAATCCCTCACATTATTGAGTTGACATACCAAAGGGATTTTTTATGATCATGTTGACATGTTTGGGGGCCTTCACATGATCAACATGGCATGTCAAAGGTCATTCACTTGAACAGTAAACTAATCACATAAATCACATAACTCCTTCACAAAAAAATATCATAACTCTTTTTTACATAAGTGTATCTTTATTTTCATAATTTATCACATGATCACCTTGGAATGTTATCAAGAAATTTTCATTTTTCATGTCTCATGGACAAAAATACTCATCTAAGAGAATTCACTTATTCAAGTGGTATATCTAATGAGGTTTTGTATGATCTACACTAATTTTCAAATGACCATTTTCATGATCATGAATAGATCAAGTGATGTTCATAACCCCTTCTCCTGATGTTCCTAGGGTCATGCGATTCATATGACCTGGGTGCATAACCCCCATTCATACATGCTACTCCTTTCATTAATTTTCCAAGAAAATAATACTTGTGATTTATGTATTTATCCAAACCTAAAATTGTTGATTCTCATTTGGGTGGTTTTAATAACTTTACCACCTCATTAGTGAAGTCTAAAGAAACATGGACCCAGTTCTTAGGAAAGTAAATGTATACCTAAGTCACTTGGGATTCCACTAGTTTATTTTCTAAGAACATTTTTTGTATTTTAGGAGACCATTAATATTCCATGAGGTTCCCTATAAATAGTGGATTTAAATGCTGATCATTTCAATTGTGACACAAGCCTCCAAAGCTCTAATGATTTCCTATCTCATGTCATTTCTTCATAGGACCATTGTGTGTAACCCTGTCCTAAGAACCATTCACAGTATTCAATCACATGATCTTGACTTTTAACCTCTTCATGCTATCACCTTTTCCAAATTATTACCATGAAAAAACAATTAATTAATCAACCAAAAGTTTCTTGAACTTCAACGCATGTGCATTCCCATAGGGTCACTTTTCATTCTTTATGTCTATCACAAGGGTTGTCATTTGACTAACTAATATTCATGTGATTTTTGTAACCTTATCATGTTCACGTGGTTTAAATTATTAAAACAGATCGCATGATCAGGAGATTCTACATGGGGCGTTTGATTCTCAAGTATTATAACAGGTCATGCAATCATGAGCCCTTATACGAGTCACATGATTCACATAATGTCACTCGAGATATGTACTTATTTCACTCATTTTGTAAATGTTATTTAATAATTTTACATATTCTTATTAGTCTATATAGAAGGATTAAAGTTCACAAATGTCATCTTATGTGGCCATCTGAATATCCTTAATCGTCTGGAATCGTAATGTCAACCCTCGGTACTAGGTCCATTATGACAATGAATTTTTAAATTTGATTATTTTGAATTAAAATAAAAACTCTCCCATGTCACACATACTACCTTTGTATGGATTTCTCATATATATTAAACTTATATTCATTCTCTTGACTAAAATATTCCATCTCACTATCCATCAAACTCTCTTGATTGTATTCAAAAGACAGTTTTTGAGGAAAATAATTTAATTATGGTACCATTATAAGGATTATCCCACATGTTGGATAATTCAACTTTGGGTCTAAATGATCATTATCTCTCTCGTCAACTGATTTCTTAAAGTTACTTGAACATACTCATCACTTTTATAGATAACCTAAAAAGTATATGGAGTTCAAAGTGGGATTTGTTCCCTAGTGATAAATTTTTTAATGAATGGGAATAGCCATTTTAGGTTGGGGAGAGCTACGCATGATTTTTTGATCAATTATATGATATTATTTTTTATTAGGTGACATGGATTTCTTAGTTCATCACTTACCATCAGTTAGATCTTCTCAGAGAACTGAATAGTCATCGGTGCACCAGCACCAACTCTTTTCATCTGATCCATGGTGAGGTGGGGATCATCATATGGGAAATTTAATAGATTGAGGGAATACCTCCTCTTAGGGGTATATATGATTAATTCCTTCCTAACACAAATGTTTGGGATGATCCTGAAAAAACTCCAACATTCTCATGAGATATGATAAAAACTAAAAAGGATATGTTAAGAAATGAGGTGAACCAAAATTTGATATTTTCATTCAAGAATTGGATTAGCATATTCTTTTATTAAAGCGGGGCTTGACCAACTTTCATATGCCCTAATTGATTCCCTTATCAATATGTTCAAGATAGTGCGGGCTCTTATGGTCCATTCTAGAGGATAGGGAATATGCTTCATTGAGCTATAGACTGAGACCAGAGGAATCTTTAGGCCTTTGATTAGTGTGATTTTAGGCCATATTCTTAAATGGATGAATTCTCCTATATTGGAATTCATGCATGGGGATTTGAGTAGGAACATTAGTTATGGAAGACCGATTGAAAGAAGGGAGGTCGCTCAACCTAGCTGTTCTAACCCTTCCTCATCTTTATCAACTTTTCGACCATGTTCAATAGGGTATTATTCCATATCATTTCATTGGAGTATTTAAATTTTTATTTCGTTAGATAAGAGATAATTTTTGGTGTTACAAGTATTATAATATTATCAACATTCCTCATTCCATGTTCTATCCCATGATGCTAAGCCTTTTTGGGGTTGAGACAATGTCATTAGGTTGTGATGAGGTTATTGATATATTGATTTAGTGTAACTATTTCAACTTAATGTCATAACCTGCACCTTCAGGGATGGTTAACGACAATTTTAATGGTTCCCATCATGATAGATCATATAAAGTCTCACTCCCATATGGGGTTCTTATAGCTCATGTAGAAAATCTAGTAATTTATGAGAAATAAATTTATATTGGTTTTCTCTCTAGTTTCATTGTACTCCAATAGTTTCCCCTCTTCCCTTAGTGTTCTAATAGGTAGAATGGAATCCTAGAATCATTCATAAGTTCTATCTTATAATGATTCAAAAGGATATAAATAATAAAATCATTCTTATTTCTTCTGATGCCCCTATCTTCTGGTCTTGTGACTATACCCAATATTAGGTGGAATCATGCCTGATTGGTTTGACGAGTCAATCAGTTCTTCAAGTCGAAAAGCATTGTTTTTTTATGATACCCTAATTTATGTTTGTGATGGAGATAATTCAAGAATTGTGAGATCCCCTATGTAAGTTATGTATCCATTGTGATGATTCTTCCATCAACAGGGTAGGTTTTGTTGTGAAAGCTTTCCTTTTGGTCCCAGTTATAGATGATGCACTGATTGCGGGAGAACACATGAGACTTATTATCTTTCTTCCTCATCATCTTGGTTGATCCTTCATTCAATGGGCTTTTCATCTGAGTACATCCCATCAACCATTCTTGTTTCCAATGTGATCCTCCAAGAGGTCATGAAGCACTGACTATCATGAAGGATAAATTCACATAAAATCCCATCCTTGATTACTAGGATTATTTTAGAGGAGATTTGTGACCATGAGGAGTGCCTTCGCCAAATATTTTTTGATTTCAGAGCTAGCGGATTTGACTATTGGTAATTATATGATACATTTCTATAGATTTTCTTGGATTAGAAACAATTGGCCATTAACCATAGGTTCTTTCACAGCTCTAATTAAAGTACTCATCTAGTCCAATAAATATGGGAATATTAAAAGGTGTGGAAATAGAGACATAATAAATTCACTCAATTTCACACTCATATGGATGACTTGACTTCATAGATAGTAGAACATGAAGTGGTCATATCTCAAACAAAGATTTATCTTTCTATGTGATCATATTTTTTAGTGATAACATAGATTAGGGGAAATGTCTAATTTTATTTATACTCATAATTATTTGGTGATAGTAGAATAAATTGATTGGATAAAACATTAGTGTTCAGTTGACGCCTCTCACCAGACTCTGGCTAATTTAGGAAACTCATCCAACTAAAATTTATTACGATTTGGATAAAAACATATATTCTTTTGAAACTTTTTGAAACCATGGTAGAGACTCTAGAATAAAGATACTCCTCCCTCATTTTCACATTATCAATAAGAATACCATTTATATTTTTTATGTCCCTATCTGGCATTCTTTTATTCTCATGTTCATGGAATTTTTTTGACTTGATAACATGTAGAATTTCAAAGATATCAATAATTTTCATAATACTAACTGAACCCAAATTTTGAACTTAAATCCTCAAATCTCAAAAAACCTTCAATGAGAAATTTTCATAATTTATTAATGGAATAAGAATCCTCACTGATGTATTTTCCCTCTCTATTATGATAATACCTAGTTCAGAAGGCTAATTTTTGGTAAATATTTCCTAGAGGAAAAGTGATCTAACTTTTTCTTAAGTAAATGGACAGAGAAAGAATAGGTTTATTTTTTCTAGGAATAGATAATGACCCCTAAAATATTTACAGATTTTTATTTTTTATATATTACCCTAGATTTTTTATAAATATCATATGGGTAAATCTTAGTGGGTATGGACTTTGATTTTTCTCTGGATACCCTTTATGGATTTTCAGCCTAAAAAGTTTTTTTCCTTTTTTATTTCATATGTGCTCAATTATTTCTAAATCACAAAAAGTGCATGTTCAGAAATTATGGACTCAAATATTCCCAAGATATTCATTTTGAGTTCTCAACCAGGTGAGCATTATGTCTCTTTAAATTTGTTATTTTTTGGTTCCTTCTATACTAATGGGATGCTATAATTTCAGGGAAAATATATTGGACCTTATGTTTCTATAATTAGGGTATTCTAGCTCAAATTTTTTTTTTTATAGTTTAGGTTATTTTAGTTGGAACTATCTATTGAACCCTTAGGTTAGTTCTATTTATGGTTATGAACCTTGGTCCCAACATCATATGGTTTCAAGTCTCATGGTAAATTCCATCAAAAAGTTCAAGAATGAAATATTTCATTCTTTATTTGATAATGGGTACAATACACAATTATGTCGAATATACTTAAATATTATTATTATGGGGACTATAAATCATGGTATAGGAATATACGAGTCAACAAAAAATATTGTATAGTGGGAAACGGTCGATCATTAGTAATGGTAGAAACTAGTATTGCCTATATCCAGGATGATTTCTCATGGAATTATGGGGGACATTTTATCTGGGATGAAGAAATCCACTAAGAACAATCTCTTGAGATTTACATTATTCAATAAAGAATCCTAGTGTTGTACATTTATAGAATTTATTCATTGTTTCCAAAAACAGTATAGGGAAGAACTAAGAGAAATAACTCAAGGGTATTGTGTTCTATGAGAAGTGTATCTACTCAAGGAATTGGTGAGTTTCATCTCATACTTTAAAGACACGAAGGTGATCTATGGAAAACATAATATTCATGAAGAGTTCGAGAACTATACAATTTATGTTTCCTCCTAGTGATCATGTTATCATGTAAATGTGATGTGATCAATCATTACTCTATCTTTTTCATGGACCATAGTATCCAACGATCATGGATCCACTTTTACTAGGTTCACAAGATGGAATCTATGAACTTTATACCATTTTTATTTATTCCATAATTTTTTTCTAAATTCTAGAAATGGAGAGTTTAAGAATTGGAGACTTGAATTTTTTTCAAACAACCCTTTACAAAATTTTATCTTGATAAGTTTTATGTATACTTCCCAAGAATTTTAAGGTCTTGTGATTTGGACCATTAAAGGAAAAGGTTTAATATTGGGTATATTGGACTTAATTGAATGTAGTTTTAATGTCATGATACACATGGATAGGATATAAGGGGAATGTTACATGGTATCCTATTTAGGATTCCCAATGTCCGAAGTAATCTAATGTCCCCCGAAGTTAGAGATGAGAATATTGTAAATCATGGATTAGGATTCTTGAATCATGAATAATGGTAAGGGATTGTAATGATGAAGATGATCATGAATAAATCTATGGTAATGAGCTCCACTTTGATTTTTTCAAGGCTCGTAAGGATCAAAATCCCTTTTCTAAGGAAAATACACATTTGGTTGACTGGTCTGGAGCTCATATACAAGAGTCAGGGGTATACATGAATAGTAAAAAGGGTCCCTTGAAACTAGTTTTTCATTTCTAAAGTCCATGGAAGGTTTGAAGAAATTTGATACACTCAATACATAATGTTTGGTTTATAGATTTTAGTGCTTAGAAAGATGATAAAAGCAAATATTTGGTTGAAAAGAGTCAGGAACTTGTGTTCCTTTAATAACTAGTGATGATAGAAGATGGATTTCATAGTATAATGTCATGTATTATGGAATCATTTGTCATGTAGTTTAACATCATGAAAAAAGGATATATTCATTTATGTTTACCATCATGTGATAAATACGTATGAACTAATGTGAAGGTGTGAAAGATATCATTAAGTAAATTTCACATGGGTTGGGGGAATTTAGATGTGGTCGGAATATTTTATCGTTTAACTATATTATTGGTGTGTAGCCATATTTTGGATCCCATATTGAACTTATCTATCTCATAAAAAAAGAAATTCATACATAGATCTAATTCATATATAGGTGATGTTAGTTTGTATGACTCAACCATCCATAAGTAGATTAAGTTACTTCAAGGTAGACTAGATATTAGGGTCATGTGAAACCTGTATCTTTGTGCTTCCCTAGGTTTCAATATCCATATTATAAGGGAAAGAATCATGTTCTAGTAAATTTTTTAAGGATATCCCTCTATGTAGATCTGACTCATATGCAGGGGAGAGGGGAATATTTCCATGAGTCATCCCCTACTGTTTGGGTTCATGATCTATCACATTAGACTATATCATTTATGTAAAAGACTATTATATTGGGAGAAACTTTTATTACTGGGGGAATTTCTATAGTCTCATGACCAATCGAATTTGACAGCTTTCAATATTGATCTCGCACTAAGGAAGGTTGTGATAATGGTAAACCTATGGCTAGGACTAGGAAATATACTAAATAATATATTCATATTCTAATAGGTCAATAATCAAGTCCAATATAGTTCTTAAAAAAATGGACTTCCTATATATATAACTCATATATGAGGAGGGGAACATTTTTTTATCTTCCCTTAGTGATCCTACACATTCTAGTCGGATAATGGGTACTCTACATAGATTAGTATCATACATAGGAAATGGAATTTCCATGTCATATTATAGTATAGATATGAAACAATCATCAGAAGTATGGATTTATGGACCAGACAGCCCACTCTAAGCAATTTTAGGTCTTTCAAGATGGACCATAGTCCATGTAGTTTAACATCATGTGAATAGGATATTTTCATGAATCTTAACATCATGTAACTATGATTTTTTTAAAGTTTAATATCATGTGGCTAGAATTTATCAGCTGGATGAATGACTATCTTATAGAAATTGGGAATTCACATGATATACAAACCCTTGTATGGAGTGGTGATAGGATAAGATATTATATTATTGATTTGATAATGGGTAAGGTGCACATATGTGTAACATCAAGGGTATCTAAATCCACATAAATAGTTAGTTTATGGGAAGTGTAAATCATTACAAAATAATATATGAGTCAATGGGGAGTGGCAATTGGGGAGTACAGGTCAACCATTCGTAAGGGCAGAGATCTCATATCCCACGTAGTTTGTAAAACATCTCTTGTATTTAAGATGGGGACTCTTCTCTTTAACTAAAAAAACCACTGGGAGAAAGGTCTGTGGTATTTTTTTATTCACTAATGAGTCCTAATGGGGTCCCTTTGGATTAACCAATCCATGTTACCAGTTTTCTATAGGGGGAACTAAGTGAAGGGGAGCCCAAGGTCCATGGAATTCTAAGAGAATGGAATTAACATAAGGAATTGGTTGGTATTAACTTAGATATCAAATATATGAATTTGGCACATGGAGAACATAAGATCCAAGAAAGGTTTTAGAACCATATAGGATATTTCATCGTGTATTGATCATATTTAGAGGAAAAGGTATAAAACATGTGATTATCAACTTTAAAATCATCATACGGGATGATTTATTCAATTTGAATACCACTTATCGTGCAGTATAACATCATACGACAAAGAAGTTGTCATTTAGTTTAATTCTATACGACTAGGAATTTGTCATGCAGCTTAACATCATGTTACTAGGATGTTTTTGTGCGGTTTAATTTCATGTGACTACGACATGGTCCCATATATTTGGATAAAACATACCTCTATCGTGCAAGTCAGAATGAATTTCCCAGTTCCCTAAGCTCACATGATTCATCCTCGGCATGAGAAACAAGAGATAGATGGATAGTAGATTGAGTCATGTAAGAGTTCATGATAGGTAATATGAGGGGGTAATCACATTTTTTGTATTAGTGGTAATCCCCACAATAAATTGCTTCTCATTGAGGGACATAGTTGGGAGTCATGAGAATTCATGACTAGGTCTGAAATAGAGGATCCCAGAATCAATACTTATCCCATAGTATGAGAATTGAACCACACATATTTCTTATTAGATAATCCAATTCGTAGTTCTAACCCATATTGAAGGGAAGGGTAATTTATTTTCTTTTCAACACAGATAAACCCAATATTGGAAACTCAGGAATAATTATGTATCTTGTGGGTGTAAGAATCAATACACATGTACTTATTCAAAATAAAATTCCCTACACAGATCAATGTTATGTATATGGAAGTTGGAAATATTACTCTCATTCACATTAAACTTATGTTCTAAAGTCTTCTATATAGATATTTTTTTCCTGTATGGAATGATTCATAGTTGAGCATGAAATTGATATCCATACATCAATACATAACTCATGGGGATGAGAATCAAGACACATGTAGTTCTTAAATGGGATCCCCGTATAGAAAAAGATCATACGTGGGAAAGGAGAATTCGATCATTGTATCATGGTTGGACCTGGTATTGGATACCTTGGAATCACTATGTATCCTATGGTAATAGGAATCAAGACACATTTATTTCTTATATAAATGATATGTGGTTAGAGCCTTTTTACCAACACATGGAATATGAAGTCATAAAAGACTAACTTATAACTTATCCCTCTTGGACATGGGGAAAATGGTTAAAATGAATAATGTATTTAAATATCTATATCAATGATGAGTGATCGTTGATTGATGGAACCATCATCACACTATTAGAGAAATATATTGTGGGACTAAGGTGAACCTTTCTGATGAGACCAAAATATACACTATGTGCAAGCTCTATGGAATTTCATTATTCAATAGTGAATCCTATTTGGGTCCCTTAAAGAACCAAAACATCCCCTATGAAAAAGATATTAGGATTTTTTTTATTTTCCAATGAATCCTAGAAAGGATGCTTCTATATCAGTTAGTCCTTATCACCAATATGCTACAAGGGAGAACCAGGAGGATGTAAACTCAAAGTCAATGAAATTAAAATAGAATACCCACTTAAGGTGTTAGGTGATTTATACAAGAAAATTTGCCATGAATTTTTTATGGTGGAAAAAAGGGAGGTTGAAATGGATTTTGAATCTTGAGAAAGTTAGGTCTTCAAAGGGGATACATACCCAAAAATGAAAGGTTACAAGTGTAACACCCCAGAATCTAGTATCTCAGATCCATTTCCTTACTTTATTATATTAGAATATGATATAATGAATCGAATCCAAAATGATCGAATGGTTTATTAGTCTTGGAAAACTTGATACATATTTGAAATTAAAATTACATTTTAAAAATAAAATACATACATTTTTTTCTTTGAGAACACGATTTTTCCCATTTGCCTAACCCTACACATTAGTCATAATATACTTCTTGGAATCATGGGGAATGATGAAACCTAATAAAGGGGTGAGATCAAATTCTTAGTAAGGGTAAATTACAGAGCAATATGACTTGAATCAAGGAGCATAATCAATACAAAAAGGAAAATAAATGAACCCACATTCCATGTAATTAGTAAAATGATAATGAAAATGCATCCACATATTTTTTTTCATTGTGAAGATCATCTAGATAAATATTTCTAAAATAAATTAAATTCTTAACTTCATACGTCTAAACTATCAAGATATATCCTCTAGATTATTACTGTCAAGATCAACTATCTTTGTAGTTTAAGTTTGTGCATAGAAACTTCTCTCATTCTGTTTAGAAATAAACATGAAGGGTTTTTATCCAATTGATTTATTATTAAGATACTACCAATGCATCGAGTAGGTTTTTAATATATGGTTCTCACCCATTCTTTCATGTCGAATTCAATTCTCACATTAATAAATAAGATAATTGAATTGATATGTATTACCAAAATCAATAACCAGTCACACTGTATATCAGTACTTCCCCAATAAAACTAACCATAATACATTTAATAAAGTATGGAAGATGATATGATATGATATAAACCTCAATAAAACCCAATATTCAACAAATTATTTTGACATAGCTAAAAATACTTGAAATGAGAGCATTGAAAATTTATTGAGGATAATAATATTTGAACATTCCAAAGTGTCCCATACCACTTTGAAACATTTGAATTATAATACCAATGAAGGAATGACATTAACTGAAACATATAATATCATGATAATAATGATATTAATGATATAACATGCCATAGGATCTGTATGTACACCACACAACAAAAATAAGTGGTGAATAAGGAATAAATCTCACAGAAGTAAAAGTGGGATAAAAAAACTCTTACCACTTTATGATTAGTAGAATCATACACCCCAATGAAGAAATAAAATTATATGGATATAAAACTACCATAATATTTATAATAATTATCATCAAATAAATTAATCGGTAGTATATATACCACACAACCAAAAATAAGTGGTGAATAAGGCATATATCTCACAAAAGTAAAAGTGAGATGAGAAAAAACTTTTCCAAATTATAATTAGTATAGTTATATACCCCCTGAAATAAAGAAAATTATATGGGTATGAAAATACAATAATATTCATAATAATTCTCATAGAAGACATTAATGGTTATTATATACACCACACAAATGAAATAAGTAGTTTATAAGGCATGTGTCCTCCAGAAATATAAGTGAGGAAAAAATATATTTCCACTTTTTCATCATTTATTTAAAAGGTTATGCATTTATAATAGAAAAAATTTCTTTGAAAAGAACATTTCAACCCTATAAAGGAAGATTTAGAACATTAGGGTGTCATGAAAGTGGGAAATTTTGATCATTCCATATAAGTTAAAAAAATTCCTTTTAATTTTTAAAGAGAATTCATAAAGTACATTATTTTTTGAAATTGACAGGAAGATTCTATTCAAAGAATTTTTTAAAAAGTAAAAAATGAGTAAAAATTATTTTAAAGAGTAATTGGAGAATAGAAAAAACATTTTTGAAAACATTTTTAGAAAACACTAACATGAAGCTGGAATATTCTTCAATGGAGACTTAAAGAAAAATAATCCCGAATAACGATGAGATTATGGAATAACCCCTTACCTTATTGTTTCCCTTAATTGAACATGTTTTAACCAACTTTATTTTTTTAAATCTTTTTAATAATTCATAAAATAACCATATTAAATATGATCCTATTATATTATTTTATTACTTTTCTGTTAATAATATTTTATTATTATCCATGTTTCAGGTGATAACTACTTCATTTTTCAATGCATGATTTATAATGTAAGTCCTGGTTGCTTTTCATAGGATATAGTTACATAATAAAAAAATGACACTAATGTGTAGATATCATATTTATTCATTAAATAATATTTTATAATCATAATTGAATGTTGAACATATAAAATTAATCGCAACGCATCATGGAGATGGTTGGTCGTACGTATGCACGGGCGACGATATCATTCCCTTAATGGTGAAAGGGTAAGGAATTGGATGTTATATTAATTTTTTTAGAATAAATATCATGTCATAATTATTATATATATCCATAATTTCTATATATATACCATTCTATGTAATGTGATGATGAAAAACAAGTTACATCACTGTGTGGAGACGGTAAGCAGTATGTATCCATGCACGGGGCTTCCATTTTTCATAGGATGGATAAAAGGTGGAATATGGTTTTACCATGATCATAATAAATTATAAGTATATATATTATATGGTATTTATAAATTTATCATAAAAAAATAGTGAGGAAGTAGAAGAAGAAACAAACTTGGAAGAGTCGATAAAGATGATTACCTCTTCATCGGCAGACTTATTTTAATCTATTCTTAAAGGACCTATGGTAGGTATTTTTTTAATTATCATAACCTCTATAAATAAAATACGTATTTTTATAAGATAAAATTTCAAGGTTTGTATTAGATATATGGCTTAAATTGGTGTGAAAAATGAGGAAGGAACCACCCTTTAATAATTGAGGTGAGAGGCACTTTCAGAAATCCTCAAAATGATAAAATATAATAAGGTCATTATAGAGACTAAGACTTCAAAATGGCATGTAAATGAATAAGGGAAGAAATTATTGACCATATATTATCCGATTTTTATTATTTAAAATTTTTCATTTTTAAATAATTTAAAAAAATATCATTTCAATAAAATACCATTACTTTTAATTTTGAAAATATTCAATTAATATGACTTAAAATACATCATGAAAAAGTGATAATCTGAATATAATAATTTAAAACCTATATAGTATATCCTATAGATATATAAAATATTTTATACATAATAAATCATCCCAAATATATCAAAAGTAATACTTATAAAATCAATTATTTTATTTTTTTGTTAATTAAATAAATATTATATTATCATTGTAGAAGAATTGAAGGTAATTATATTGTTTTTAAAAACTCAAAATAAATTTATATAATAAAAAGATCATTAGGATAAAAATAGACTTTTATTTTCGTTTAGATATTGATTTTTTAACTATGTGGACACATAAAGGAAATTAAATACAAAGAGATCGATATTATGTAACAATCTTTGATTTAAATAATATATAAGTAATTTTAAAGTACAATTATCCATTACACCATTAAAATTTTATATTAATGTTATAAGGGTCAAATACTCTTCATAAAGTAAATTTTTAATATGTTTTTTTCATTATTATTCTCTTATATTTTGGTTTTAACCCAACTTAAACTCTTTAACTCTTATTGTGACAACCTATGTTTTTACTTTTTGAAAGTTAATATAGTTTCTATAAAATTTTAAACTAACCATAAATGAGTAATGGATGAAATTTATAACTTTTCCCTAAAAATTTGGTAGAATTTTATATTTTTATGAATTTAATATCATTTAATAAAATATTATTTATTTGAAAATATCATTAATGTCAATTTTTAGACTACTCATTACTGGACTTTTTTAATTCTATTGTAAAAAATAAATATTAAAAAAAACTTAATATATCCTTAATATTTCTAATTAATCTTGAAAATTTTTGTATGAAATTAATTATCACAAATTATAATTAATTTAATATTTTTAATATAATTTATTTGATATTTCTATTAATTAAACAATTATTATAGCATCATTGTGTAAGCATTTAAGGTAATTATTTATTTCCTAAAATTTAAATATAAATTATAATGATTAAAATAAACATTTTATCATTTAAATTATTATTTATAGTTGAATATATTTTCATAATAACCACATATAAAAATTTAATACTTATTAAAAATATAAGTATGGCATATTGGAAATTTTTTAGAATAAAATACTAAAAAGGTATTAGAGTCCTCCAAATGGGTCTAAGAGGCCCTAAAATCATCCCAAGTTTTATTATGGTTGAAAATAACTCATAAAATAAAATTATTAGAAGTTTTAGGATAATTTTATAATATTTATAATATTATTTTTACCCTTAATTACTCGATTTATGATTAACCATGGTAATAAAAAAATTACTATTTATATTGTATATAAATAAAAGGGAACTCTTTGATAAATTTGGATATTATGATTCCAAATATGGAATCAACTTTTCAAAATTCTAAATACAAAATGGGATAAAATTAATTTAAAATTAATACCATTGACCGAACAGGAAATCAATTTTTTAAAGTGAAAATGTTCAAAAGATTGAAATATTTGTATATCCAAATTCAATATGAAATTGATTCTAGTGACCTATATTGAATTAATTATAATATATTGATCTACTTATATATTAAAAAAAATTATCAATATAATTTAACACTGTAAATTATTTAGATGAAAAAGTAATTTTCAATTAAAATGAAATATTTTAACACTATTCATTAAAGCATGAAACATATCATAAAAATATCAAAAAATAAATCAAATTAAATTATAATATTACAATTTAAAATATGAAGTTTATTTTTTTCAAATATAATTTATAAAAGTGTCAAAAACTATCTTTAAATCAAGTGCATTATCAAAAGGAGGAAAAAAATCTTTTTATAAAAATACATCTTTAATATGAAAATTTTGATTTGTTCATATATCATGTCTAAAAAACACATAGGATAAATTTTAATTATTATATTTAATATATTATATATTTATTTCATTAATATAATCCAAAAATTGTGATTTGTTTATTTTATTGAAATAAAACACACTTGTGCACATTTAAATAGTTTTAATGAAGACATTTATTTTATTTTAAATTAGTTTTTATATTTGTTTTTAATTAATATCTATCCAATTAATTTAATAAAATGTTTTTATAAGTTAGTTAATCCCATTAATAACTACCAATATAATTACTAGGGGATAATTCCATTATAAATAATATCATTGTTGTGTGAAACATAAGATATAGAATATGTCAAATTTAAAAAGATACATAAAATGAAATATTCGGGTGTTACATTCTCCCATTCAACAATAAATTGCATTATAACATTTTCAAATTTCACTTCAAAAATAGAAGGTTGATACTTTAAAATTCCTTTGTTGGAAACCCACGTTGAAAATAAGGCTAACAAAACATACTCTTATTAAGAGAGAAAGGGAAATGAAAAGGTTACCATTGAATTAGTCTTTATAAAAAGAGAAAATTAGGGGAAAGTGAGAACTTGGACATGGAAGAGAAATCAAGCTATCATATCTTGGTGGATAGTGATAGGGAACATGGTTATAAAAAAGTTAACCATTAAAAAACTATAAATTCTTTATTGGTTAAAAGACCATTTATTACGCAAAAATAAAAGTAAATGGATAATTTTTTTGTTCTAATATCATTTTCCTAGAGTTTAGGAATTCTTTTACTATACATATAAAAACTTACTGGATTTATTTCCATGTCATAAGAATAATATTAT
Organism: Viscum album; assembly: GCA_963277665.1. Classification (NCBI taxonomy): domain Eukaryota; kingdom Viridiplantae; phylum Streptophyta; class Magnoliopsida; order Santalales; family Viscaceae; genus Viscum; species Viscum album. Next base: position 75,163,443 of record OY728156.1, read on the forward strand.
CCTCTATTCATGCTTCAGTATATTTTCACTTCACCCCTTACACCAAGAAATGAATGTTCAAGATGAGTTTTTCATTCCTTAAAAGCTTTTCAGAATCATAATATCCAAGATTCGTTCGTTTGGATCTTAATGTTTACTAAAACCAAAATAGTTAGCACAAGTTATCAAATACGATAAATTATACTTTAACTGAAAATAATAATATCCCAAGTTCAACTTAATCCATTCCATAAGTAGTTACCTTAAGACTCATTCAAAATACTTCTGTCCAGATTCAATGTCCAAAATTTTTTAAAGAAGTCCACTAAATTTCTAAAATCAAATTAACATTTTATTCACCAAACAACATAATATGGATCTTATTTTCACATACCAAATATTTGATCACCTTAAAAACCTTAATAGACACTTTTATGCTTCTAAATCCTTAAATAATAAGTACTATAGTAAAATCCTTATATATCTCATGATTCTTATAACCAAATAAAAATTAATGAAATAATTATTCAATCTAAATACACAAGAACTTTAATCATTATACTTTATTATTAAACTAGGCTTCATCATCTTATTCCTTAATAACTCCTTCCTATCATTTGTCTTTTTTAGTATCTTAATCATCATTAGTATAACCATTACTTGTCTAACCTTGATGATTTTAAACATTTACCAAAACCCAAATCAAAATGTGAGAAACATTAATCATAGTCATATAGTTATGAAAAAATCATTTATAGGTTGTATAAATGGAAACACATTCATATAAATATATGAGTCCATAGGTTTAACCAAGGTTTTCCATGGTATTACCACATCTATATGATGATATTATATACATAGATTTATCCTCCCGGTCGATCAGAGGTTTATTTTTTCTAATCCATGATTTCTAAAATCTAGTTTACAAAGTTTCTACTAAACATACTCTGATACAAATTGTGACACCACAGACTCTAGTATCCCAGAGTCAATTCCTTACTTTATTAAATTGGCATAATAAACAATAATTGAATCCCAAAATTCCAAATAGTTTAGTATTATTGGTAAACTATATATATATATATATATTTGAAATTCAAATTACATTTTAAACATAAAATTAAAAACATATTTTCTTTGAGAACATGATTATTCCCTTTAGCCAAACCATGAACATCAGTTATAATCTACCTCTTGGAATACTAGGTAAATATGAAACATAAAAAGAGGGTTACCTTAAATGATTAGTAAGGGTATGCTGTAATGGAATAAAACTTGAATTATTGAGCATAATCAGTATAAAAAAGTAAATAACTGAACACACAAGTCATGTAATCAGTAAAATGAGAATGAAAATGCATCTATAGATTTTGTCATTGTGAAAATCCTCTAGAAAAAAATAAATAAAATTAATTAAATTCTTAACATTGGAAGTCTGAACAATCAATATATATCCTCTATATAGTTAAATTCAAGATCAATTTTCTTTCATGTTTAAGTTTGTGGTTAAAAACTCATCTAATTCTTCTTGGAAACAAAAACGAAGGATTTTGCCCCTAATTATTTCATATCAAGAGACTATTTATGAATCAAGGGGATTTACTATATATAGTCCCCACGTTTTCTTTCATTTACAATGCATTCTTAACATGAATAAATAATAATATTGAATCAATATGTCTTAACAAAGTGAATAACTAGTCAAATGGTATATCAATACTTACCCAGTAAAACTGATCATAAACAATTTAATAAAGTATGGATGATGATATAAAAAGAGGTAAAACATAATGAATCCTAGGTTTCATAAATGGATGTTTTCATAGATGAAAATACTTTAAATGAGATCATTGAAAAAAAATCTTAAGGAAAATAATATTTAAACATTTAAAAGTTTCACATACCACTTTTAAACAATTTAATTATAAGACCTATGGATGAATAAGATTAAAATAAACTTATAATATCATGAAAATATTTATATTCATGATATAACATATCAAATTAATAGTATATACACCATATAAAAAAATAACTGGTGAATAAGGCATATGTCTCATAGAAGTAAAAGAGAGACAACAAAACCCATACCACTTTATAATTAGTAGAATCATATGTCCCATAAAATAAAAAATTATATGGATATGAAAATATAATTATATTCTTAATAATATTCATAAGATATACCCATGGGTAGTATATACATAACATGAAAAAAATAAGTGGTGAATATGGCATATATCTCACATTATTAAAAGTGAGATAAAACCAACCCTTACCACTTTATAATCAGTAGAATCGTATTCCCCATGAAAGAAAGAAAATTATATGGATATGAAAATACCATTATTTTCAGAATAGTACTCATAAGAGAAATTTATGGGTAAAATATACACCAAAAAAATAGGTATTTTATAAGGCACACTACAACAAACTAAGTATTTAGTGGTGGTTTATTTGAAGTTTCTTACTAAACCGCTGCTAATATTTCTTTAACAAAAATTGCTGCAGGTTTTTATAAACTCCCTCTAAATAATTGAATTTTTTTAATAGTATACTCTCCGCCTCCCCCGAAAAGGCCTACCCCCTGACCGCGTGACTCCCCCAATGCTATACTCCCTCGCATTTCCTATCTCTACCGACAATCATCGTTCCATCCTCATCACTGCTGTCACCGCCAATCGTCACCCCTCGCCTTAGGTCTCTATTCACTGCCGACCCTCACCACCCCTCAGCTCGTGGTTTTATGTGATACTCTTTTTGAGAATGATTTATTTTTTTGATATTGGTATATTGATGGTTTATGTTATGTGATTCATAATTTAACTAGATTCACATCAGATCATTGGGTATACAACATCATTGTTTGAGTTGTATATTGTTTTTTTATCTTTTTATATCATGGTGTTTTATGTGTTTAGATTAAATTTTAGTTATGGGGTTTGGGATTACATTCAAATTTATTTTCCAAATTATTTTTAAATTATTATTTAAAATGAAAATAAATTGTATTTTTCAAAAAGGGTATTGATAAATATTTTTGGAAAGAGTAAAGGTATTTATCTTTTTTTCCTAAACATAATAATGGATACACATTACATGGTTTAAAAGTGTTTTATTAAAAAAATTATTTATGGTCATTTATATTCAAATATGGGATTTTATTCCTAAAATTAATTACACCATATTATTTTATTTCATTATAATCTCATGTGAAAAAATCAATTTTTAATCATATTTTGAACAAGAGTTAATGAAATGTATTTTTAAAGGAATTCCACAAACTCTTTAATGAAATTATACTAGTCATGTTCACATGCACCCTATATATACCAATGGATGTATGTAGCTCTCATGTTTCCTTTTAGGTTCCTGAGATTTCATCTCTTTTAGGGTATGTGTTTAGTTTAGTCTAATGATGGATGGTATGAGATGTGGTGAGTAACCATGAGTAATGAGAAGTTCATGAATAATGGTTATGTTTTGGTTCTATTTTTAGTTGTTATGTAATGCACTTGTTTTCACATAACACTATTTTGGACTATGTTATGTATTTAATGTTTTATTTATATTATTTTATGAATTGGTGTGGTTTATGAGTTAATTATTATTATTATTATTACGACATATTTTTATTTTTATTTTATTTCATTTATATGGAATATGTTTATTCCATTTACATGGGGATACAATATTTGGACACTCCGTGCTGGAATTTCAGAAAAGTTTTTATACTTGTTATATTTTTTTTATAGTGATGTAACTATTACCAAGTATGGGTTCTGGATACTTAGGTACTAGTTTCCCACCTGTGGGGATTTGGAATTTCCTTCAAGCTTAGAGGTAGGATTAGATGAGTGATGTGTCGGGTCATCTTGGACTTGTTTTCTAAAAATGACATCAGAGATCTAGGTTATAAAGAGGGACTGGGTTCTTGAAACAGTCTATTACTATTTTTTAATTTTTTTAGAATTGGGATAAGGATGTTGAAACCCAAGATGTAAGTGTGGGGAGAGTCTATGTATTTCTTCCTTATTCAGAGCCTCAAGTTTCCATGGGTAGTCAAGATTTTAATATGAAATTTGAGTTTGTTTATAATTTTACTTAAAGTATTTTTATATGGAATAATATTTTTTTAATCCCCAATGATTATACCAAATATTTTGGGGGTATCTTTTAGATTTTAGTGTAAAATAGAGGAATAACTATAGTGGAACTATTATCTTGCATAGTCTGTAAAATGATAAAAAGATATTTTATTGGTTCAGGAATCCACTTCAAAGGATGTTTCATGGTTGTTGCATAGTTTTCTCACCCATTTTCGCAAACCATGCACTTATATATTTTACTACTATATGTGTTGTCTTCTATCCTTTACTTTCTGAATTAACATCAACGGTTTTTACTATTAATTTTAGGTTAATTATAGAAGTTTTACGGTCAATTAATGATATTGGGAGATATTTTGACTGACTCTTGTTACTTGTTTCATGGTTTCACGTTATAAAACGTTGGTTTTTTATTTTAGATAAATGATTTTTGGGATGAAAAAGGACATATTTTTTGTTTATTCTTATGAAAGTTGTTTTTAAAATTATAATAAAATAAAAAAATTTCTACATGAAATATTTTGAAATTGAATAGTTTTTTTGCTTTGATTTTGATCTGGGAGCATATTTTTGAATTATAGGGACAATTTTGAGAGGTTTTTTGTTTGTAAAACAAGATGTTCTGGTTTATTTGTAATATTTTTATGATTCTCATGGGATTTTTCTAATGTGGTTGATTTCGTTATAAAATTTATTAATTTTTTTAAAAGGATGGTGAATCGATGGAAATTATTATAAATAAATGTTCATTAAAATATTGTTTTTTTGAAATAAATGAGAGATTCATGAGAATATTTGGTTTTATAATGTTACTCGTGGATATTTTTTAAAATAAAAATTATCTTAATAAAGTTCAAGTCATGACTTTTTTATTTAAAGAAGTTGAATGTTTTAAATATTGTTTGTACTTTTTTGAAATGTATTTTTTGACTCTTTTTGAAGTGTGTAGATTTTAAAAAATATTTTTCATGATTTTTATAATTGAAGTGAACTTTTTCTAGAGGTGGTTGGATTATCTTCAAAATGAGTGTGATTTTTAAAAATTATTTCAATACTCCTTATAAAAATGTGTATGAATTAAAGAAAATAGAAATTTTTAATGATTTTTTTACAGAAAACTCTAATAGATTCCTCTTCCATAATATTTTTACATGAATGTTGCTACTGACCTGTGTTCCAAAGGTATTCGATTATTGGGGTTTCTTATTAGTGATGCTTTAGAATTCATGTTGGTCAAGAGGATGAGAGGTTAGGCTCATCAAACCTGTTTGGGGTCATTCAATACTTTTCAAATATCTTATACATTTTAGTCATATCCATAAATCCTTACCAAATATAAATGCATGATTAGTTACCCCTATACTAGTGTCATTATAAAAATAATTAATTGATGTGAAGCTATATATATATATATATTATAAGTTCTCTATCAATGTGAACATGTATGTACAGACTTGATGTTCCATATTTCTAATTGGAATAATCATAAATGATACTTATTTTTATATATTTGGAGTCTCTATATATGAAAGTCCTCTATATTATTCATAATTACTCGTCATGATGCCCCATATTGTCAAAAATTAATTAATGGACATGATTTCACACAATTTCCTTTTTCAAATCAATGGGCATGGCATCCTCTTAAAACAAAACACTGTCACTATGACATAGAGATACCTGAATTTATATTTCCACTAAATATCAGAGGACTATCCTATATAGTTTTACATCCATAATGAAATGTGGAAAATATGGTTTCAATGCATCCCCTTATATATAGAATGTATGTATTTATTTATTTATTTAATTATTTATTTATTTTGGAAAACCTTATTTATTATATTCATATTTTTTAAACTGTATATATGAATATATTTTCTTATTTAGTAATTTTTATATGTTTTAATTTTTTTAATAATCTATGGATACATTGTGATATATATGGATGAAAGTTGGATCACATTAGCAAGGAAACACCTCAGTTTACTAAGGGTTTGGAGGAGTTTTTAGATTTTTCAATTTCGAATCTATCCATTAATGGGAGAATAAGATTTATGTGTCCTAAATGTAAATTGAGAATATGGTTGAATAGAGATGATGTTTATAAACACATAATATTTAAGAAATTACCAACTCGATGTTTTTGTTGGATTTCATATGGAGAATCCAACATTATAGAAAGTTTGAGCACTAATTTCAATCAATAGAATGAGCTCCCAACATCATCAACAATAGAAAATGAAATTAAAAACATTATAAATGATGAATTGGGCAATACAAGATACCAACATCAACATCAAAACATATCATAACAACCAGTTGAGGGTGCTACCAATAGCAATATGACAAGTGATGTTTTTGAGACTTTAGGCCAACTAGATCTAGATTGTAATATATAATTGGATCCACCTCTTGATTCTATAGAGACTAGTGTTTGGAATAACATCAATGAAAAAAATGTGTTTCATGGTTTAGTTGACGATGTAAATCAAGAGTTGTATAGTGGATGTTTGAAATATTCAAAACATTCTTTTTTTCTAAAGTTGTACCATATCAAATGTCTATGTGGAATTACAAATAATACGATGTCCCTGATGTTGTAATTTTTGTGTGATTCATTTCCTGAACAAAATATCTCCATGTCTTTTTATGATATGAAAAAAGTTGTTAACAGGCTTGGTCTTAAATATACAAAAATATATGTGTGCCCTAATTATTGTATTCTTTATTGGAGAGAGGATTCAAGTAGATAGGATTAAAAAATGTTCTTCTTCTAGACGGCAGTCAATGAGTTATGTTGGAAGTATGAATCAACATAATACCATAAAGAAGAAGAAAAGGAACACACCTGAAAAGGTTTTCTGTTACATTCCTTTAAATCCTTGATTACAAATATTATTCATGTCATCGAAAACTGTTGAACACGTGAATGGAATCATGTAGATAATAAAAATGATGGGTTAATGCGACATCCACAAGATTAAAAATTATGGAAGACATTTGATTCATTACATCCTGATTTCTCATATGATCCTAGGAATGTTCAATTGGGATTTTATTATAATGGATTTAACCCATTTGGATCTTTTGGTACCAGTTATAGATTTTGGATAGTTGTTTTGATCCCTTACAATATGACTCTATGGATGTGTATGAAATAAAAATCATTTATGATTTTGATTATTATTACTTGAAAAAAATGTCTGGAAATGATATTGATATATACATTATTCCTTTAATTGAATAATTACAGGAGTTATGGAGCAACAATGTTGATACATTTGATGCTTCTTCTAAAATAATGTACAAAATGCCAGCAGATCTAATGTGAGCCATTAGTGATTTCACTGGACTTGGGAATTTATTTGGATGGAACACTTATATGGGTTTATCTTGTTCTATTTTTAACTTTATGTTGATCCCAAATTGCTACCTCATAGTAAAAAATGTTTCTACTTGTGCCATAAAATATTTCTTGATCGATCTCATAGATTTCGGTTGAACAAGTAAAGATCCAATGGTTTCATTGATCATATACCAAATCAAAAGTTTTTAATTGGTTCTAAAATATTGGCACAACTTGGAAATGGAGAAAAGATTTGGAAAGGTTAAACATTTTAATGATAGTTGGAAATGAACTATAAGTGCGTCTTCAAGTGAAATCAAGATGCACCAATGGAATAAAAAGGAATATTCTTCCAACATTCATATTGGGAATTTAATTTGATGTGGAATAATATTGATGTGATGAATATTGAGAATAATTTTTTGGACAATTTGATCTTCACATTTCTTGAGGAGAATGGAAATTTTAAGGATCATCTCAATGCTCATAAAGACTTACAAGCAGTGAACATAAAGCGTGATCTCTAGCCATATTAGAATGAAAAGTATGCTCCAACAATTTTTCCAATGAAAATTATGGATAAAGATACATTCCTTTGAATTTTAAAACATGTGAAGGTATTTTATGGGTATTCAAGTAACATCTCAAGGTGTGTTGACATAAATCATCATGGGTTACATGGATTGAAAAGTCACGATTCACATATTTTGTTACGAAAGTTACTACCATTGGCATTGCGTACATTATTACTGGAAAAGGTTACTACTGTTGAACTCAAATTATGCATATTTTTCAAAAAACTATGTGAGAAATATATACATCCATTTGAGCTTTAAAACCTTCTAGATAAATTTTTATTGATACTTTTTTCAATGGATATTATATTTCCTCTGTTATTTTTTACTTTCATGATGAATTTAACTGTGCATTTGGTTGTGGAAGCTAAATTAGGAGGCCTCGAACATTATCACTGGATGTATCCAATTGAGAGTTACTTTATTTATATGTTTTTCAGATAACTAACTAATTCTTGGAAATTAATTAAATACCTACTTAAGCATTTTTTTTAATTTTTTTCACATATATCTTGGGCAATTGAAATCATACGTGAGAAATAAAGCTCAACTAGAAGGATCTATTTCTGAAGTATATGTGGCAGAGGAATGTATTACCTTTTGTTCTAGATACTTGGACAATATTGAGACAATATTTAATCTAGTTGGATGTGTTGATGAAAAATTAACTGAATCTCAAATACAGTGGAAATCAAAAATTATTCATGTTATTGGTCGATCAGTTGAAAGGCCCTCAAATGTTACACTTACAGAAATGGAATTATTACAGGCACATAGATATGTGCAACTGAATAGTCAAATTGAAGATCCATTTATTGAAGAGTTTATAATAAAAATAATGTGACGAATGAGATTCCGAACAAGAAATGATAAATATATAACAAAATATGTTAATAAATATCTTGTAGAATGGTTTGTATGACATGTAATTTCATAAATAGTGAAATAAATATAGTTATTAGGTTGACTCATATATTTTGTAAATCTAATAATGTGTATTTCTTTTTTTAGATCCTGAATACTGATACTCGAGCAGATTGGTCAGAAGATTTTATGTTTCATTCTCAAGGTCCTATAAAACAAGATCGAAAATTTGATTCTTACAACATGAATGGCTTCATATTTCATACAGTTGATTGAGAAGAGGGTTTAAAAACATAGAATAGTGGTATATTTACATTTTTTTTAAGTTGTATACTATGGAAAGTTGACTAATATTATCAAATTAAACTAACACGGGAATTTTTCTATTGTTTTTTTAATACAATTTGGTATATATTATCAAAGTTGTTGAAAGATATTCCTTACAATTTACTTCTATGAACTTCTATAGCTTGATGGATATTGGTGACCCTGAACTACATGATCTATATATCTTATAATTGAAACAGAAAACGGTATATTTTGTGGAATATGTAGTGGATGAAGGGTAGAGTGTATTATCTCATGTAAAACAAAGATATTTGTATGATATGGGTGATGAAGTGGAAGATTTGACCTCTGACAATGAATATCATCAATAGAAATAACCTAAGTTATTTTTCCATCATGATTTTGAAAATATTATTCTTGAAAGGTTGGATGGAGTAATGGAGTAGGAAAATAATATTATTTAAGGGTAAAATGATTGTATGTACAGTTATCCATTCATTTATCATCCACTTATGTCACTTGTGGAGTCATTCGTTATCATTGTTATATATATTTTGTTTGTTAGTATCAGGCATATGTTATCATTTTTAATTTTTTTCCTACATATTTTTTTTGAAATATACATCCTGAACTTAATTTTATTTGATTAAATTAAATTAATTCCAAGGAGTAAGTTTCATATTGTTTCATCAGTCACACTGATAGATGAACATCCATCTGTCTCCCTCTCTACAGCATGTGAGACACCATCCAATTTCCCCCCTCCACCATCTCTCACACACTCCATGAGAATTCCTCCAGTATCTCAGGTGATGATTTCATATTCAAAAGACCCAGTAGTGAGAGAATTGGGCACCACTTCTAGTTCTTCGTGGGGATACCGGAGAGTGATCATTATCGCTACAAATTTTAATATGAATAAATTTATTTTACTTTTTTATACTAACTTTCTGTTCATACTTGATGGAATATATGAAAGTATGGAGAAAAAAATGAAAATTTCATATGTGTGGAATCTACCTAGAGAGAATATTTTTGTCCAATTTGATTCCTATGGGGTCTCTACAGATGAAATCATAGGAATAATCGGCCAGATTTTGGGTCAGCTAGCTGCAGAGCCAGTTTCCCTTCCTATTACTTATAATAATTGGAGGCATTGCATTCAAATTGAAAAAATGAAGTTTTTTATTCACAAATGAAGGTAATATTAATACATTATGGTGTAATTCAATGTCACTTTGTTATTTAATTATAATATTTTCAAAATGAATTTCTCTGTTCAAATGTTTTTCCACTTTACAGTTACTAATGTGCTAGCATGAAAGTGGGCATTAAAAAATTTGGGCATGAAATGAAAATACATTAAATGAAGATTTTTGGGTGATTTCAGAAATACTTCATTGAGCACCCAATAGATGTAGGACATGGTACCCAATAGGGTACCAAAAGAGAAATGGAATGTTTTTGTTTACAGATATTGTGATGAGAAGTAGAAGGTATTTAAATATATATTATTATATTAATCTCATTTTACATTTATACATGTATATTAAAAGGATATGATATTTCATACATTACTATTAAATTATATTTTATTTATTTCAGGATCTTTCAATGAAGAATGCATTGATCCAGTCTAAGCAAATCATCCCTCACACTGTTGGGTCAAAGAGTTTTTCTAGAATATGATCGGTTATGGTAATTGTTTCATTATTTTAAATATTTATAAAACAATATTATTTGTTTAATATAATATTATTTATGATTTATCTTTTTTTAATGTAGTCACAGAATTTAGGATACCCAGCATTTCAAACAGAACAGTGGTTAGATGATCATAAAAAATATGAAGGAATTTTTGTTAATGATTCTACAGAAGAAGTTGGGGTATAAATTCATTTTTCATTATAATAACTTATTTTCATTTGTAACTATGTTAATATATATTTCTTGTAATATGACTGATATTTTATTTATAAGTAAAAATTAATGAACTCTGGGATTCCAATCCCACGCAGTCCTGCTCAATCTCCCAAACTGACCAGTTAGTCATGTTCTTGGGAAGGAGCATATTGGTCGAGTGTGTGGGATGGTTATGGGACCCATACCATCTGAGATATTTGGTATAAAATCGGGTATTGATTCTATATCTACTCCTGGTTATATTCACTCCCGATTCTAATATTCTCATAGAGATTTTGTTTCAATGCAAATCAAAATTGAGGATCAGGGGACTCAAATATCCACTTTTGTAGAAAGAATTTATTGATTTATATCAAAATATTACTGGATCTGTCTCAAGTGATATTGCATTAATGATGGGTGGTGGTGAGTTGGTAAATCACAAAAAATCAAAATCATTTAATTTTCAAACATTTATTGGTTTTATGATTAAATAGAAAAAATATACAACAGTATTTAATTTTCAATATAATTTTCTTACAGGTGTCGGTACCAGGAAGTAGAGATGGAGGTGGAGAGGGTGGGGAGTTTTATTCATCATCAAAAAATGATTAGAGGTTTTTTTTATATGTTGGACAAATTCGGAAACATTTGGTTTGTTTATGTATCATTTATGGCACACAGTAGTCACCAAACATATATTGTTTATGTATCACGTGTGGCAGAGTAGTCACCAAACATATTTTCATTTTAGTTATGTTAGGATGTGTATATTATTATTTTAGATGGTCGATTACTAAATATTTTTAGATGGATTAGATTATTCTACTATATAAACTCTAAACATGGTTTTTTTTTCAGGGTACTAGTACAGGGGTTGTAAAACAAGAAGCAATTTTTTATTTATAAATATAAAGTTTGTGGCAGTTTAAACTACTGCTAAGTAAATATAACATATTTATCATTGGTTTAAACCACCGCTAAAATGTGGTATCCTATTTTTGGATGTAGTTTAAACCACCGATAAATTATATAGTGCATGTATTTTAGTATTAGCTTTAATGTTTTAGTGGTGGTTTTTTCTAGTAAATTTGTACTTTTTTAGTGGCTGTTAAAACCACCCCAAGAAAGATCAATTTTTCCCTCAAAAACCACCTCAAAAATCTCAAAAATCCTCTACTAAAATGTTTTCTACTATACTTAATGAAAAGTGCTGCTAGATTAGAGAAACTTCCATGTATTGGTTGTCAACACCAAATTTAGCGGCAGTTTTATGAAACTGCCATAGAATCATATGGAGGCGGTTTAAACTGTCGGTATGCGGTGATTTTTCATGTACCTTCATGTGTCCTACTGAAATAAAACTGAGACAAAAATCCCATACCACATTGTAATCATTTATTTAAAATGACTCGAATTTATAAAAGAATATATATTATTTTATATGAACCTTATAAAATTATAAATTAAGATTAAAAACTTTAGGGCTTAATGATGTTGGTAAATTCCATTAATGTCGTATAAGTTAAAAAACATTCATTTTACTTTTTTAATAAAAGTAATAAAGTACATTGTTATAGAAAAAAACAGGAATATTCATTTAAAATAATTTTATAAAAATTAAATAACAGGTAAAATGAATTTAAAGAATCATTTTAGAATATTAAAATCATTTTTTAAAACACTTTTAGAAAACACTAATGTGTAAGATAAATATTCCATGGTGGAGACTTAAATAAAAACAGTCTCAAATAATGATGAGATGGTGAAATAGCCCCTTACCTTATGGTTTCCCTTAACTAAAAATTCTTTAACCTCCTTTATAATGGTTTTAATCATGTTACTAACTCATAAAATAATCATATTAATTTTTATGATATCATATATTATCCTCTTATATCATTTTTACTTATTTGTTAATAATATTTCATTATTATCCATGTTTTGGTTGTTAATTACATCATTTTCCTATGCATGATTTGTCATGTAAGTCCTGGTTATTTGGAATAGTATATAGTTCCATAATATAAAGAATTATATTAAGTTTATATATATAATATTTAATAATTATATACGTTTTTATAATCATTATTGAATTTTTAACTTTTGAAATGAATCGTATCGCATTGTGGTGACGGTAGTTCGTACGCACGCATGGGTGATGATATCATTCCTTTAATAGTGAAAGAGTAAGGAAGTGGATGGTATATTAATTTTTTCAGAGTCAATATCATGTAATAATTATTTTATATAACCATTATTTCCATCATTATACTCTTCTAAGTAAAGTGGCGATGAAAACCAAATTACACCACATTGTTGAGATGGTAAGTTGTACGTACGTACGCATGGTGCTTTCTTTCTTCATACGATGGATAAAAGGAGGAATACAGTTGTTAAATAATAATAATAAAATCTATGAATATATATGATACTATATTTATTAATTTATCATAGAAACAAAACATGTATATGAATTGTAAAAAGAAACAATCTTAAAAGATTTGATAAAGATGATTACATATTCTTTGGCGAACTTCAATTAATCTCTTCTTAAGGGAACAAGGTTAGGTCCTTTCGAAAGACCAGAACCTATATAACTTAACAAAGTATGTTTATTATATAAATTTCTAGTATTTGGTTGATCTAGATGGCTAAAATTTGTCTATGGGAGTGAGGAAGGAAGAACACATTTATAATTGAGGTGAGGGACTCTTTTAGAAATCCTAAAAATATTAAAATATAATAAGGTCATTCTACAGCTAAAGACCCCAAAATGAACCATAAATGAAAAGTGTAATACATTTTAGACCATATATTATACCATTTTATTATTTAACATTTTTTTATTGTTAAATAATTTAATAAAATTTTAATTCAATAAAATAGCATTACTATCAAATTTGATACTATTCTTTTAATTTGACTTCAAATACATCGTTAAAAAGTAGGAATTAGAATATATTACTTCAAAACGTCCCTAATATATCCTATAGATATGTGAAATTAATTAGACACCTTAACTCGTCCCAAATATATCAAATGTAATACTTTTAAAAACAATTATTTTATTTCTATATTAATTAAATAAGTATTGTATTAACATTGCAGAAACATTTAAGGTAATTATATTATTTCTAAAAATTAAAAACAAATTTCTGTAATTAAAATAATATCATTTGGATCTAGATGTTCATTTTGGTTTGTTAATATCTTTATTTTTTCACTATGTGGACACATAAATGATATTAAATACAATGAGAGTGGCATTTTGTAACAATATTTGATTTAAATAATATATAAGTTATTTTCATGGAAAATTGTCCCTTAAAAACTAAAATTAGATATTAAGGTGATAAGGGTTTAATAAAATTCATCAAATAAAATTTTTACAAGTTTAGTACATGGTTATAGCCTAATATTTTGGTTTTAACCTCTTTTTAAACCTGTTAACTATTATCATGACAACATGTGCTTTTACTCTTTGAAGGTTAATATAGTAACTATAAAATGTGAAACAAACCATAAATGAGTAATAGATGATATTTTTAAATTTATCACATTAATTTTTATAATTTTTATATTTTTATGAATTTTATATCATTAAATAAAATATTATTTATTTCAAAATATAATTAATGTCAATTTTGACACTATTCATTACATGACTTTTTTAAAAATATCATAACAAGAAAAAAACATAGAAAAAAACCTTTTAATATATAATTTTAGTCTATATAATTATTTTATGACATTAATTATATCTAAATAAATTTATTTTAATATTTTTAAGATCATTTATTTAATATTTCAATTAATTTAACAATTACTGCATCATCATTGTGTAAGCCTTTAAGGTAATTATTTATTTACTAAAAATTAAAAATAAATTACCATGATGAAGATAACTATTTTATATTTTTAATGACTATTTATGTTTGATGATTTAATTTGAATAACAGCATATAAAAAATGTAATAGTTATTAAAAACATGAGTACGACATAGTGGACATTCCTTAGAATAAAATACAAAAAAAAGTATTGAAGCCATACAAGTGGACCCAAGAGGCCATCAAATCGTTCCTATGATGATTTGGATCAAAAATAACTCATCTAATAAAATAAGGGCAAGTTTTAGGATAATTGTTTAATTTTTATAATATCACTTTTACCCTTAATTACCTGATTTACCCTTAACCATGGTAATAAAAAATGTACTAAAGTTACTATTAATATTATACAAAAATAAAAGGGACCTATTTACTATAATTTTAAATTATGATTCCAAAATATGGAATCCGTTTTTAAAAATTCAAAACACTTAATTAGATAAAATTATTTTTAAATTAATCGCGTTGACGGAATGAAAAAAAAATCTTTTTAAACTAAAAACATTCAAAAGATTGGAATATTTTTATATCCAAATTAATTGTAAAATAGATTCCAATAACCTAACTTGTATTAATTGGTAAAAAAATTATCTAATTATATATTAAATCCAATTATTAATATAATTTAACTCTATATGAAAAAACTGTATTCAATTAAAATGCAATATTTTAGCACAATTCATCAAAACATAAAAATTATCAGAAAAATAAACCAAAGTAAATTTTTATATTAAAATTTTAAAATAAGAAGCTTATTTTTTAAAATATAATTTACAAAAGTTTAAAAAATATATATTTAAAACAAGTGTGTTATCAAAATGATTTAAAACTATCTTTTAATAAAAATACATGTTTTTGGTGTAAAATTGGATTTTTTTTCTTATATAATTTATAGAAAACACATATGATTAATGTTAAAAATAATATTATATATATATTATATATATCATTAATATAATCCAAAAAGTTTGACTTGTTTATTTTATCTATATAAAAGAAATTTGTGTATATTTAAATATTTTTTATAATGACGCTTTCTTTATATTAAATTGGTTTTTATATTTATTTATAATTAATTTGTTTCAAATGAATTTAGTAATATATTTTCATATGTTATTTAATATTATTAATAACTACTAATTTAACTAATAAGGGATAAATTCATTTTAAATAATAATATTAATAGTATATCATGGTTTGTTTAAGCTCTGTATTGGGTGAACCATAATCTATCGAATAGATTAAATTTAAAAAGATACATACCATAAAATCATGGGGTGTTAAAACAAGAATGAGATTTCCTAATATTTTTTTGATAATGGTTATGATAAAAAAATGTGCAACATAGAGGGTAACAATATCCACTTGAATAGTTGGGTTATGGAAAGTATAAATCATAACCTAAGAATATCTAAGTTAATAGTTAGTGGGGACCGGTGGGCATAGGTCTACCATTATTAATGGAAATGAGCCCATATCCCATGAAATTGGGACAATATCTCCCAGATTAAATGGGGGTCCTCTTGGACCAAAACATCCACTAGACGCCATCTGTATGGTGGGGAATTATTCCCTAGCAAATCCAAGTGGAGTCCCTTTGGATTAACCAGTACCTGTTGCGAACTTTATAGAGGGAATTACCATGATTTGGGGGCTTTGAATCCATGGGGTTTTAAGATAAGGGTATAAAATTTAGTAATTAGTTTGTATCGACTCAGATATTAATGATATGATGCTGGTTCATGGAGAACATAAGACTCAAGAAGGGTTCAAGAACCCAAAAGGCTATGCCAATGTGTATTGAACATATTTTCAATGAGAATGGACAAAACATTCAATTGTTGGGTACACAATCATTAAGGGATGATATGTTTTGAATGGAGACCTATTTTCATGTATTTTAACTTCATGTCACTAGGATGTTATCTTGTAGTTTAATGTCATGAAACTACGATGATTCCATGTAGTTTAATTCCACGGGACAAGAACAATGTCGTGGATTTTAATGCTTTGTGCCTAGGAAATTTCAGTACAATTTAACATCATGTGACTAGGATGTTTTTATGTAGTTAAATATCATGAAACTATAAAATTTTCATGCAATTTAATTTTAGGTGACTATGAAGTTGTCATGCATTTTCACATCATGTTACTAGGAAACTATCATGCAGTTTAACATCATGCAACTTGAATGTTTTTGTGCAGTTTAACATCATGTGACTAGGAAATTGTCTTGTAGATTACCATCCTAAGACTAGAACATAATACCCTATCTATAACATTCCTCTATTTTACTAGATAATGGATATCTAATTAATCAAGAGTGGGTTTAATTGAGTTCCTAATTTTATTTTACATAAAAATATCCCTCTTCAAATATAATCATTCAAATGTAATCATTCAAATATAATCATTAAAATCCTTTTCCTTAATAAAAATATGTAGTAGAAATTAAAACATAAAGTAAACAGATCTAAAATAGAAGATTTATTATGGTTTGAGAAACATAAATCTCTTAGACCACTCCATGAATACTCTATTCCAAGAGTTTAGTGATTTTAATTATAACATTCCTTTTACAATGGGGCTCCCAGCTGATTATAATAAATTTTCACTCAATAAAAATGACCTACAAATTTCAACCAAGATCTCCCTTTATAAGACTTATACATGGTTGTAATACACACTCTTACACTGAGTGTAAACAAAATTGACTTTAAAAACATTTGAAGATATAGTTCTATATACAGTTGTGAGCAGTATGTGATAGTAGTTAAAGATTCATCTTGAGAATATGACAGAATTCAAGGTATAGATTGAGATAATATTCAATGTAATTTATTCAATTGATTAGCACAACATGACCGTTTCTAGTTTGATCTATGTATAGGTATCCAGAGTACTCATATATATGTTTGTTATGTTTACATGATTATTTATCTCCTCATCATTCTTTATGAAATGAATGATTGATCCTTTTATATCTCATTTTGAACTTAATCATGTGATAATCTTAACTATCATGTGATTCACACACCAATATTGATGAGACCGGTAATTATGGGTAATGATATAATATTTCCAAACATAGAAATTAATTTTACAGCAACGATGTTAGAAACATTTTCATTCTTCAAATTTTTCCATTCATGGAAAGTCCTATACAGGCTAATATTTCCTTAAATGGATAGTCTCCACTTTTTATCAAAAAGAATAAAATTAATTATCATGATATTTTCAAATTAATCATAACATAACTCAATAGTTGGATATTCATAACTTATCAATTGGAAATCTTTTTCATCATATTATAACTATTGTAAGATAATGAAAAATATTCTTTATAATATATAATTTATTTAAAACTATGTAGGATAATTTTTTTATGTAAGATAACAATGAAACACTTAGATTCTTAAAATTCATCTAGATTTCATAAGATTATGTATTCTCATATTTTTATTATGACTAAAATCTGGATTGATAAACTCAATCATTTTCATCAGAAGATAAATTCTTACGTAGTAGGATAAACTTTCAACATTTTCTGATTCTGAGAATACTGGTGGTATAATTCAATTATCATAAGATAATATAGTTTTTTAAAGATTTAACACTTAACTAAATTTAGGATAAACACTTAGAGAAACACCGTAAGATAAATTCATTTTTTCAAATATAATATGAAAAACATAAGATAAACATTTTAGAATAAAATTATTGATTTTTTAATCATCAAAACACAAAAAATATAAGATACAATGTAACAAACATACTATTTAAAAAAAAATCTCCCCTTTTTTATGATAAAACCCCAATGAAATAGAAAACAAAAATTTTATGCAATAGAATTTTAACATTAAACATTTTTAGGATAGATAAAACTTTTATAAAAATATGTGTTTTTTTATTCCCCTATTTTATGGAAACTTTTCCTTTGAAAATCATTTTCTTCCGAGAACTGACTTTTTTTTCTTCTCCCCATTTTTGAAAAAAGTGAAAAAAAACATTAAATTATAATTTTTTTTATTTTACTTTTCTTCTCTACCATTTTACGATATCAAAAAGAAATAAGATAATGAATATAATTAGTATTTCACATAAAAATTTGTAAAAACATAATGCTACTACTTTTTAATATAATTTTTCATTAAATAGTGTCGATAAGGTATCATTAAACAAGAAAAAATATCAATCCCAAATATTAAAACTTAAAATAGTATAGAGTAAAAAGATAATAAAACATGAATATTGAATAACTAGTAAAAAGATAGTAGTATATAAAAATTAAACATGCTATCAAAATTAGACACATAAAATCAGGCATGCATTAAGATGTTAACATAAAACGGATTAAAATATTTTTTACATTAAATAAACTTATTCAGATTCAAATGTTTTTAAGATTCCCAACCACTGGTAAACCCACTTCACAAGATTAAGAGAGAGTGTGTATCAACTTTTGATCTTGAAATTATTTTTCAAATTTGGTTTATTAAATGATAATGGTTGAATATGGATTAATGAGGATGAAGCCAAAGGAGGATTATATTTTTTTTCCAACAACAACACCCAACATTAATAGATATAATGCATAACCTACTCTATATTCATGAGAAATCCTTACGAGTTTCAATTAATGTTTGTGATTATCTTATTCTACTCCTTCCAAAAAAATATATCTACATGGGTAAAGGATATTTTAGAAGCTTTTTTTAGGAAAAGGTAAAGATATTTATTTAGAAAATATGAGGTTCTTCCTTTGATAGGTTTCAGAGGGGTCAAATATTTCCTTTAAATGCTGAGAAGTGGACATATGGTGATTCACAATTGGATGTCCTAGAAAACTTCTTCCTAGAATCTGAAATATATAATCTTTACAAGCATTTATTCTTTTCACCACATCATTATTATAGTAGTCCAAAAGTGTTGTGAATCCATTACAATAGATTTTAGAGAAATTTCCAACAAAATTATGTAAGTCTCTCTTCTTAGCACAATGGGCTATCATATTCTTTAAAAATGTATACTAGCTTTCCATCATAACAACAAAAGGTAATATTATTTTCCTCTTGTAGATACTTGTTTTATAAAAGATTCTACAAAATCATCAGCTTTTACCTCTTATTTATCTGCAGAGAAATATATTTTCAAACTTTTAACCACTACTCCATTTATATCTTCAACTTTATTTTCTATAACATAAAATTTATTTTATAATGATCCAACCATTTTTTATAAATTTTTTATGATAAATCAAACATTTTTTTCATTTCGACTAAATTTTCTTTAATTTATGAAATCTTTTTATTCAACAGAAAACTGATTTATTTTGTTGACTGGTCATCCATCTCAATAACTTCTTTATGAATGAATTATAACCTCCTAAATTAATCTAAAAAACATGTCTAAAATTATTGAAATAACTACCTTTAGATAATATCACACTGAAGAGAATAAAAACTACAGTCATAATATCCATAGATTGATATAATTCAATCTTATTTTACTATACATCAAAACTGTTTATAGTTATAATAGTGAATTCTTTGGATGAATTTTCAATCATATATTGAACCAAAAAATTTACTTCTTGAACATCATAATTTGATGACATTTTATCACAGAGTGCTTACATCATTACTAGACTTAATCACTAGAGGTTTTATTGATCCTACTTGAGACAATAATTTTGACTTGATTTCTTGATCTTTTTCAGATACATTTCTTCCAACTTTTGGTACTTCATCATTTACACCTTCCTTGTGAATAGTATAATTTCATTCCTATTGGACTTTATTTATTTATCAACTAATTCTCTTTATTTACCATCTGGTGTTTCTTCTACATGATGTGATTCTTGAGAATTGGTTGTGGAATTTTATTTCAATTATTCAGAGTGAGAATCAACAATAAGAGGTAAAATTCGGTGTCTTATGGAAATGGTCATGTCGAGAAAAAAAGTAGGCAATATTAAAGTATATCCTCTCTTTATTAACATGTTCTGGTACAAAAATAAGAGAAAGAGGTGTACTCTCTTGATGAGTAGTTTTCTATCCTAATTAATCACCAACTCAAACTCATATTCTCCTCACAATGAGAGTCACTTCATCATCTTAACTTTTTCTTGTATTATTATTCTGAGGTGATCCTTCTAATTGCACTAGTATTTTTTGTAAATGGGTTGACTCCCCATATATTTATGTGTGTTCCACTTTAGCAACTTATGTAAATGGAACTAACTTTCTTAATGATAAATCCACACACAACCAAGTTTTTAGTAAAACACATGCACTGAAGGCTATGAAACTGTGACAAAAAGTTGTGTTTCTCTCAGACAATAAAACTATAGTTTTTCAAAAAACAAGGGTTAATATAATTCCATAGGGATATATATTCAAATATTTGTTATAAACATAGAAGATATATCACATAATATATATTTATACATTCATATATTTTTTCATCATAAACAGATAAAGCAAGGTAGTTTCTTAAAAACAAATTTTCTCAAACTCGTTTTTTCTTTGTGCTATTACTAACTACATAAACATGATCATGAATTTTATTTTGGTCTATGAATCCTTAACTAGCTTTATTTCAACATTTTTTTTGAAGACTGACTTCATAATATATAGTAGAGTTAATCCACCCAGTATAACTAAGTAGGTTCTATAAAATGGGTATCCTTAAAGAGGTATTTTTAGGGTTTCTTCTAACTAAATTGAACTTGTTGAGAGTTTTTTCTGGTTTACTAAGTAACAATGTCTTCTTCATCCCCAAATTTAATGACTATTAATTCATACAACTGATGAACATCCTTTTTTAACATGATCAAGGTTATCTTTTCATTGATTAAGTGCTACCATACTTCATGATTAATGACCTTCTTCAGCAACATATCAGACTTTTCTAGCCATTGAAAATCAATTTCTCATCCACTCAATACATTCCTTGAGATCCATTATCTCTTCATTCGTATTTATGAGTCACATCATTTTATTTTTATTTTCAATATTGACAAATGTTCGAAAGTTTGGAAGGTTGAAATTTTATGGTAGGATATGTCTATGTGTAAAGAGATAGGGTTTAAAGGTTTTCAAATCATTCCATGTGTAGAGTTGATACACAATCCTTTTAATTTACTATAATATATGGGTCACATAGTGATATGCATAATTATTATTACTAAAACTATGTGATGTGACATACTAAATATGAATAGTATTAAAAATGGTGGTACAAAAAATGATTAAATAAGGTAAATAATATATTTGTTTTGAATATGAAAAATATGTTATAAAATATCATTATGTAAAATTTAACATGCCTAATTATAACTTAATGAAAAAAACATGTCATTAGGTATATCTTTGTAAAAATTTATGGTAATTGGCTTTATGCGCACAAAAAATCAAAAGAGATATCATTATTTTTTGCATGGTCTCTTAAAAAATGATGTCTTAAATCAATGTGATATATTCTTGAATGATTTATCAGATTATTTGAAATATTGATAGCACTTGTTTTATCATATTAGATTGTAACACAATTAAAATTAAATCCAAAATTTTTTAAGGTGTGTTTTATCCGCAGCACTTGTGTATAACAACTTCTTAATATAATATATTCATCTTCGGTAGTTGATAATACTATAGAGTGTTTTTTCTTACTTGGACAAGACACTAGTTATTTACCATGAAAATGAAAGGTTCCTGATGTACTGTTTTTATATTTTGGTCATCCAGAAATATTATCATCTGAATATGAAGTTATATTAAAATCAAATGTTTTTAGAAAAAGAATAGAAAACGACATAATTCCATTAGAATTTCTTAAAATTATTTTATCATAATTTGAATGATATTATTTTATATTATTTTGAAATATTTTACAAAGGAATACTAAAAAAATAATGTATGGCCTACTTTTAGTAAAATATTACAATCATACAATGATTCCTTTATACAACTTGTTCGAAACTAGTTTTCCAGTTTCATAAAAATCAAGTTGGATATTAGAGTTCACAGTATTTGAGTAAGACTTATTGTTTTCATGTATATACTATTTATGTAAATCAGGTATGTATTTTTTTCATTTTAAATTTTTTTAAAAAGAATTCATAAACTTGAAATTATATAAAATAGTATAACTCACCCATCATACTCATTTGAAATTATTTTTTCACATGTTTTAAAAAATCAATGAACAATTTTTGATTTTTTGATCCAAAAAAACATTATCAACATATATATGTACTAACATAATATCTAAGGATGAAGCTTTTTTAAATAATATAGGATCTCCCATTTCTATTCCAAATCAATTTGATAAAGTAAAAGATCTTAACCATTCATACCATGAATTTGGATCTTGTTTAAGTCCACATAGAGCATTTTTAAATTTAAAAATATAATTTTGAAAAGTTAGGATCTTAAAAACAAGGTTTTTGTTCTACATAAACATCTTCCATTAAAATTCCATTTAGAAAAGTAGATTTAACATCCATTAGATATAATTTAAAATTCATATATGATGAATATTGTAGTAGGATTCAAATAGCTTATGACCTAGATAATGAAGAAAAGTTTTCTTCATAATCTATTCCATTTTCTTAATTGTATCCTTTTGCAACTAATATAGATTTATTTCTAATTATTACCCCCAAGATCATCTCATTTGTTTCTAAAACCCCATTTTTTTCAATTACAAGATAGTATGAGGGTCTTTCAACTAATTACAACACTTTATTTATTTTAAACTAATTTAACTCTACCTATAAAGCTAAGAACCAAGATTCATCTAATCAGGATTCATATATAGATTTAGGTTCTTGTTGGGACAGAAAGGAATATAATTTTACTATATTTTATATATTTCTTCTGGTTATTACCCCCTCATCTAAGTTTCTTATAACTGTTTCTAAATGATGGTATTTAAGGTTTCTAGGTATTCTAGGTAACAAAATTTTTGGTTCACTGTTATCTACCATTATTGGATTTGGTTTAGCATAATGAAATTCTAAATCATCATCTTTGTTATTATTAAATACTGGATCATATCTCATATCATTTTTTGAATCACCTTTATCATTATTTTGAATCATTTGGTGATCAAAATGATACCTTTCATCAAACTTCATAGAAGTGTATTCTTCTATAATCCTTGAAATTTTATTGAAAACTATATTGGTTTTGGAATTAGTACAATAACTTAGGAGGATACCTTCATTATACATTAGATCAAACATTCTAAGGTTATCCTTTGTGTTCAATATATAAATCTTGCATCCAAGCACTTTAAAGCATCCTACCATTAGTTTTATATTATTCCATAGCTCATAGGGGGTTTCTATAAAAATAGGTCTTATTATAACTCTTTTAATGAAATAACATTCTATTTCAACATCCTCGACCTAGAAATGAGTGGGCATGTTATATACACATAACATAGTCCTAGAAATATCAGAAAAAGTCTTATTCCTCTATTCAACCACACCATTCTATTGAGGTGTCCTGGGGGAAGAGAATATATGTTTAATTAATTTAATAGATTGGTATGAATTAAACTCATGATTCAAAAATTCACCTACCTGGTCTCTTCTTAAAGACATAATTTTTCATAATTTTTTCACAAGTTTAAAAAAACTAAAAAAATTGAGCACGATTCGCTCTAAAATTTTAAAAAGTAAACCCATTTAAATAAAGGAAAATAATTAACTTACAAATAAAAAAACCATTTACCAAAAACTATTTTAGTTAAAATAGGTCTTAACAGATCCATATGGATAAGTTCTAGAGACCTAGATGTAGCAATCCCTTTAATTGGTTTAAATGATGACCTGTGTTGTTTACCCATTTGGTAGGCATCACATAACTTCTTTTTGCCCAATTTGAGGTTAGGTAAGTTAGAAATTAAATATTTCCTACAAAAAATATTCATGGAATGTATATTACAATGTACAAGACTTCTATTCCAAATTCATGATTCATTAATTTCATTCTTTAAACAATACACATTTTTTACACAAATAATTAAGATCTAATGTCTAAAAATTATCTACTATAGGTGATTTAAACTTTAGAAATTTATCTTTGAAAACTAAATAGTTAATTGATTGAAAAATAAACACAATACCCATTATAACAATGTTAATAAATACTTATCTGGTTATGTTTAAATTCTTCAACATAATGTACATTGTTGACCAGAATTAACTAAGGATTTCCAACTAATTTGATTCCATTTATCTTTCATTTTTCATTGCCACCAAATGTGATGTATCCTCTACCAATTTTGGATATTTTGTAAAAGTTTTATTAATATCGACTAATATTACTTGAAGATCCATTTTCCATAAACCATTTTCCATTTTTCTTCACATGGGCAGTTTTCTACAATGACAAATCAAACAATAGAATGATCTGGTACCTAAAACTTATTTCGTATGAAAATGTTATGTGTAAGATAATTGGGGATCCATATCTATTTTTTATAGAGAACTTTGCAAAAATATTATAAAGATTTTTCAAGAAAATAATTTTTTATACCACACAATGTAATATTTTTCAAATCAAAAATTTTAGAATAATGTCCTACTTTTCCACAAAGAAAACAAGTGACTTTTGAATAATTTTATTTTCTATAATTAAAAACATAATATTTTTTATAGAATTTGGACTTTTAACATTAACTAATTATTCCAAACATATCTTTATTAAGTTAATTCTAACCAAGAATATTATTAACACATTCTTACCCTTTGGTAAAGTCACTTGCTTCATCTTTAAAATTTTGGACTTCCTTCTATTGGATCTCTATTATTTTAGCTTGTTCATTATTCGAGGAAGTATATTTTTAGAAATAATTTTTCAAATCTGAAATCCTTTTGTTCAGGTAATTCTATTCACTAAAAATTTGATTAAAATAATTTTGAAGGGATTTATTTTTCTTTTATAGACATTAATAAAGTGTTTCAACATGGAAGAGTATTCATTCATTTCTTCATATTACCATTTTTCATTTTTTGGTTCATCTTAATGCTTAGAATAATATTATAAAAGTTACTCATTATAATGAACCATGAAGAATACATTATCCTTATCATATTTATTGTATCCATTATAGTTTAAGTAATTTTTTTTTGTATTTTTATCATGTTTAATTTTTTGGAGTCATGGTTTTATATGTCCTATTTTTTAACACTCATAGCACCTCAACTCTTTGAAGTTTTTATTGTACTTATTGTTCTTGTTAAAGGGACATCTAAAAACACATAACTTTGTTATAGACTCTTTTAAACTTTCAAGAAATCTAAGAAAGATCATCATTTAATCCATAATTTTATGAGGAATATTCTTCTTTAGATGCTTCATAGATTTGTTCACTTTTATTCTTCTTGTCATCTTTAGTAGTATAAATATTCAAGGAAACATTATATTTCTTTATCATCATATTCTCTTCAACTCCAGTTTCTATTTTATCTTTAAAAATCATGAGAGTTCCAATAAGATATTTTATTTTGAAGTTCTTGACTTCTATAGATTTTTTTATAGTAGATAAGATTCCACTCCACATGGTTGGTAAAACCCTAAGTAATTTCAATACTTTTTCAGGTTTAGTAATGGGTTCTCTAAGATTAGTAATTTTATTCACAATCTCAATGAGTCTTTATTTTAGTTGAGTAATTCTCTATCCTTTGGCCATTTTGAATTTATAAAACATAATATTAGTTGTATCATATCTAGAGCATTCATGTTCTCAGTACCTTTATATCCAACTGATCTAGTGGTCCACATTTCATTTGTTTCTTAAAATTATAAAACTCTATTGAACTCATCTGGTCCAAATACATAGATTATAGCATTCATATATTTGGAGTTCAGGTCATAATTTTATTCAGTTGTAGGATCCCATGTTTTAAGTTATGTATTAGGAATTTTATTGGGCTTTACCGCTTTGTGATAAACCTTTCCAACAAGCATAATTTTTACTATTAAAATACAAATCTCTAACAATTGACAAACCTTCTTGGTTATCAGCCATAATAGACATTTAAATATGGACATTTGGACAAAAAAAATTGACAGCTATGAACTTGAAATTCATAATATCTTATTCCAATTATTGTCTTAGATAAGTGATAGTTGAACACTTAAAAGGGGTGAATTGAGTTCCTAAATTTTATTTTATAGAAAACCTCCTTTTTCAGATATTTTAAATAAAATAAATTTCCTTGAAATAACTCATAAAATAAAATTAAAATATAAAGGAAAGAGACCGAACACATAAGATTTATAATTGTTTGGGGAATATAAATCCCTTAGTCCACCCCACCAACACTCTACTCCATGAGTTTTTGGATTTTAACTATAAGAAACCCTTTACCAGGGGCTCCAACCTAAGTACCATTTGTTGTCACTTAATAAAAAGGACAAAGTGATTTAACCATGATCTCTCATTACAAATCTTATCCATGGAATTAATACACATTCCTACAATAAGTGTAAACAAAAAAGTGTAAAAAACATTGGAAGATATAGTTCCAGCACCTAGTTGTGAGTAGAAACTAATAGTTTTTGAATATTCATCCTAAGCATATGATAGAATTCAAACTATAGCTTAGGAAGATCTTTACTGTAGTTGATAGAATTGATAATCATGGAAAGAATGTTTTCAGATGGATCTATATATAGGTATCCATTATACTTGTATGTATGTGTTTTTTGTATATGTGACTATCTATCTATTCATCATTCTTCACACAGTAACTGAGAGATCCTTCTATATCTCATTTTGAACTTAATCATGATATAATACTAACGATCAATAAATCCACACATTTATATTGATGAGAAAGGCTATTAAGGTTATGCATCCAATATTTCCAAATATAAAAATTACTTTTTTGGTAGTGATGTCATAATTTTTATCATTCTTCGAATGTTTCCATTCATGGAAAGTGTTGTATAGGTCTGTCTTTCCTTAAATGGATAATCTCCTTTTTTATGAGCTCTAAAATAATGAAATTAATTATTGAGAGATTTTCAAAGTAGTCATGACATTCTTAAATAGCTAGATCTTTATAATATATCAACTGAAAATATTTTTCATCATAATATAACTTTTGTATGATAAAATAAATCTTCATCATAAGATAAAATGTCTTAAAAAATGCATAGGATAATTTTTCGGCATAAAATAAATACTAAAGACTTAACTTATTCAACTTCTTCTGGATTTCATAAGATAGTGACCTCTCATATATTCACTCTGACTAAAATCTATCTTAATAAAATAATACATTTTCTTTATAAGATAAATTCTTACGTAGAAGAAAAAATATTCAACATTTTTTAATTCAAGGAAAACTAATTGTATACTTCAATTATCATAAGATAAAATACATTTCCAATGATAGAATAATTTCATCATAAAAAGATAAATACTTAGATAAATATCGTAAGATAAATTCTTCTGGTCAACTATAACCTGAAACACTTATGATAAATTTGTTAGAATAAAAGTATATATTTTTTGAATCATCACAAAACATAAAATCAAGAAATGTTGGAACAACATACTCTATCTAATAGTCTCGACCACACCAGTTATAGTATATTTTAAGGTTCCCTACGCTCATATGATTTATGACCAGCATGAGAAAACTAGTGATAATTGGGCATTCAATTAAGCTTGTTGAGAGTATGTGATAGGGAATACATGGAGGTGTTCACAAGTTAATGTGTTCTAAAGCCTCTACATGAATCTGACTCTCAATGAGGAACATTATTGGGAGTGATTGAAACTCATGGATAGGCCTAGAATAGAGGATCCAAGCATCCCTACATATCCTGTAGTAATAGGAATCAATCCACACATACTTATTACATTGTAAATTCCCTGCACCACTCATGTTTCTATGGGGGGAATGGAATTTTTATCATATTTTTGTTGGGCACAAGATTTCAGATTTGGGTGTAACTATATATCCTATGATAAAAGTAATCATGTCGCACATATTTCGTATATATAAAATTCCCTACATAGGTATGACCCATACATAGAATGCTGGTTTTTCATTTATATTATGGTTGGACCTAGGATTTGAGATCTGGTCATAGGTCTAACCCATACATATAAAGGGAATAATGCATTCATTCATACTGTGAATGGACTCATGATTTGATATCCAAGCATCAATAAGTATCTGATGGAAACAATAATCAGTCCACATGTAGTTCGTGAGAAGGTTCCCTATAACCCATATACAGGGAGGGGTTCATTTTTATATATTTTAGGGTGGGAACCAAGATTTTGGATCTGGGAATCACTATTTATCCTATGGTAATATGAATCAATCCATACATAGTTCTTATATAGATAATTTCTTATGTAGGCCTAACCCATATTCAGGGAGGGGAAATATTTTTTATTTATATCTCAGCTGAACCAAGGATTTGGGATCCAGGCATCACTTTGTATACTATGATAGAAGGAATCAATACAAACATAGTTCATGAATGGAAAATTCCCTATGAAAGTTTAACATATATGTAGATAGGGTGAATTTTTTCCATTTTATATTGTGGCTAGGCCTAGGATTCAGGATCTGGTAATCATTATGTGTCCTATGATAATAGGAATTGATCAACATGTAGTTCTTGAATGAAAAATTATCATATGCATATCTAAATCACACATAGAGATGGGGTACATAATTTTTACCTCTGAATATATCTATCTCGTATATAATGAATCATTCATTAAGAAATTACCTATGTATAGTCTAACATCATCTGGTAAGAAATCTTCCTTGCAATTTAATATCATGCTGTGATGTTGTATGATTCCATATAGTTTAGAGTCATTCTCCTAGGATATGGAATTATGTGTAGTTTATATTCTTACAACCAAGACTTGGATTTATTAATGTAAGTTATGTGAATTACTTCTTAATAAACATCACATTTGTGGTGGAACAACATGTTCCCCATCCATCATGGCCAAATAGTAAGCTCCATTGGAATAAACCTTATAAATGATGTAAGGCCCTTACCCTTGGGTTTTAGATTTGTATGATTCTTCCCTAGTATCATTGGTTTTTAGAGAAACAATATCAGTTCCCCTTGGAGTATTAAATTGATGAAAACTTTATTATTTAAGTCTTATGAAATTAGATTCTAATGAACTTTGATGTTTTATAGTGTAGGAAATCATTTCTTATCAAGTAATTATAACTTATTAATCCACTTAATTGACTCTCATCATCTAATTGTTTTCCAAAAATAGATGTTCAGAGTGAGGGAAACTAGAATTCCATGGGAAACACTTCATTTGTACCGTAATTTAACAAATATGGGGTTTCTTTAATATCAGTGCATGAGGTGGCATGGTATGACCGTAAATCATAAAGGATCTTGTCCTGCCAAGACTTCTTGTCCTTTTACACCATTTTATAGAGAATATTTCTAGATTCATATTTAAGGACTCTATTTTCCATTTTCGAATACATGATAGTGAGATGAATAGTTAGACTCAATGTTATATTCCTAATAAAGTTTATTTAGCTTTTAATAATATAATTTGGTGTTATTGTCTATAAATATCATGTGAGGGGCACTAAATCTGGTGATAATATTGTACTTTACAAATCTAATGATATTATTCATCGAAAATTCCTTAAGGGATATAGAATCATCTCATTTGTAAAATAATTCTATTTTAGTAAGGCTGTATTTAATCTTCTTAGTTTTAGTTGGGGGATATTTCTCCACAACATCCATTCTACATACAGTGAACATCCTAGATTTCTTGGCTTAATATAGTAACTCTAGTGGATGATAGATAAATATTTCATGAATCTGACATGTATGGAACGTCCTAGTGAATTCCACATAGTCCTGCATCATGGTTTTTTAGTACTAAACCAGCCTCCTGTTTTTTTGAGAGATTCTATTACTAAAATTGTGAGAATCACAAGATCCCACATGGTCTTCTTCCATGATGGAGAAAATACCTCCATTTGCAATGAATCTGAGGAGGATTCCATTGAAGCCTCATTTATAGAGGTCTTTTTGGTCATTTGGACCATCACAATGGGTAAAGTTTTCTACTCATCATCAAATATATCTCATTTTGGCTTGATCTAACGATAGGGTCCCATTTTAAAGGTAATTTGTTACGGTATCCATCCGTATATGGTTGGATGTTGGATTATCATGCTCTAGGGAAGAATTGAGCTTATTTATTTCCTCCATGTTAAAAATTATGACTAGTGAGACCACCTTTCTTTGTGTGATGTGTAAAACCACTTTGGCCTAATTAGGGTTGGTTGGTACAATAGTCATATTGGCTAGTGCATCAAGACTAGTGTTTTCTTATTAAGGGACATGGTGCATCGTTGTTTTAAAAAGGTAATTCATCCTTGAATAATATAACATAAATTATGGGGGAAATTCTTTTTTATTGATGGAATACTAACCATTTATCTTTTTGATTACAAATTATGATTCCACATTGATATTCATGTATGATATTTTTATTTGTAAGGATTGTTCCAAACCAAAAATAATGCCTTGGTATTTTTCCTCATTATTAATGCAGCCTTCAGATAGTGAGGATTAAGGAAAAAATTCTTTGTTTGGGGAGACAAATACCTTACCCAGATCAACTGGTAGAGATTTGGGTTTTCCAATACCTTTCCAATAATAATTTAGGAGGTACAATAAAAATACATATCCTACATTTGGGGAGTTTCATGGGAATCAAAAACTTATTCTTATAGAAATTTAGTGTCCACTAGCATTCGTTTGGGGGTGGTATATTCCATGAGGAAACCAGTCATGGCCTAACCTTTAACTAACTTTTTTAAGTAGTTTTAGATGTCATACTATTACAGAATAATATCACATTGGTCCAAATCCCAATTAACACAGGGTATCCAATAATATAATTGAGTGGTTCAACCGAATAGAACATATGGGCTTCTTGATGTTGAAAGTAATTCCTCATCTTTTTTATCTATAAAGATATGTATGGGGTATTTTTTTGATATTGTAATATCAATTCTCAGTATCTAGAATCATCAAACTGAGATAATATAGGCTATTTTCATTCCCCATGTCATTTTTCTATGTGACAAGTGTACCAATAGATAATTAAATGGTTTCCATATATAGGATAAGTGTTTTTCTTTCTATCAGAGGCATCAAGACTGGTGGATGCAGTAGGTACTACTAGAGCTTCTTGAAATATTAGTTTAAGTCCTCATCTACTCAGTAGGAAGATCTCGTCTTTATAGAATTAGTAATGGAGAGAGGTTTTCTATATAGGTTGTCTATGAAATGATGAATATAAGAGATGTTCCCTTGAAGACCCCTCGGTTCATTAAAATTCATGAGGGGTGGAATTTTTTAGTATTTCACTATTATTTTTTGGATCAATCTAAATTTAATAGTGCTACACCACAGAGCCACTGAATATCATTGACATTACTCTAAAAGAAAACTTTAGAGGATTCATCTTAAAACCATGTAGATGTAATTTGATGAAGATTTATTAAATATTAGTGAGGTTATCACAATTGTGTGGATATTTAACTACTGGTTCATCGATATTAAATTTTGTGATTCATTAAAAAAAGGTTTTAAATATATGATTCATGGAACATTGGTAAGTTTATTCAGCATTCATTAATCCAAAGAATATGGCCTAATATAAAAATATCCCCTATGGTGATCTAAATGCATTGTCTTCCACATCTTCAGTAAATATCATTATTTGATTATACCCCAAATACCTATATATAAAGGAAAGGTCTTAGAAGATAGTAGTTTCATCTATCCGAAGTTTTGTGATTGGAAATGGGAAATCAACCTTTTTGATGTTTTGATTATGGTCTATGAAATCAATTTAGTCCCTGATCTTCCCAATATTTTTCGTAACATGGATGATTTGGTAAATACATTTTTGGGTATTATACCTCTTGAAAAATCTGACTTTGATCGTTTTTTCATCTTCTAATTCTTTGTTATAATCATGATAGGGGTACATTCTCCTAGATTTCTACTTGAAACCTTAATGGTAATCAAGAGATCCTAGGTGATGAGAATCCACATAGGGGTTTACCCAGGGCATGTTTGTATAATTTCCAAGAGAACATGTATTGATACTACTTTAGAAATGAAATGTACATCTCTTGATCATCGAGAGGCAAGGAGGAACTAATCAACATAGGTTGTGGGTATTCTTATTTTTCAAAATCCACCTTTCTGAGATCATTGATTGTTGTGTAGATTTCATCCCTAATTGTGGGAGGTGTATTCCTGAGGTCATCCTCTTCTTCTTCCATCTCTTTGTCTATTGGGTCATTTTCAAACATGGTGGGTAACTCAGGGAATCTATGTCCCTGTTGAGATAACAAAGTCCATGATAAGAGACACAGATATAATAAACTACTAGAGTCATAGTAGAGAGATTTTGGGGATGCTTGTCTTATTTTTAACTACTACTGGGGTTATGATATTTATGGACAGCCTGAGTTGCAAAGAATATCTAATAGGAGTTTTCAATTTTTTAATGTCTAAGGAGAATTAGTAAATCCTGATAGAACATCGGTCTGATTTCTATTAGATGAATCCAATGAATATTATGTTATTTTCATCACATAGACATAGGCTAGTTATGTTTTTTTCACAAAACATCTTATTATGATTGAATCTACTCCCTTAATCAAGTTTATGGTAAAAAATAATCATTTTCATGAATACTCCATGGATTCATAGGTGTGGTTCCTAATCTATTAGGAGTGTAAACCTATATATAATCATCCACCAACATTTTTTCCATTCCCTTTTATAAAAAAATGGCTCAGAATATATGGACTCACACGACATGAAGGGGGAACTGTCACAATGTATTATGATGACCCTTCTATTGATAGGGTATGTCAATCATTGATTAAATATTGAAGGTACTTCCCCATGGAAATTAATTAAATGCCTTCTGAGAGGGACATTGTATGTTGTGTCTTGCTAGATAACCACGAACTCAGAATTAGATTTGAGATACCTGAACTAATTATTGAGCTTGATATTTATAAGAGGCCATTGATGGCTCTTATAATACCCTTAAATGGTTAGCTTCATTGGAGACAATTCCCCACACTATGTCCCAAGCATCAAAGTGTCTAGAATGGGATAATGATGATCCTGAAACCACTATCAACAAATGACCTTCAGATATCAACATTATAGAGTTTTCCAAATATATATT
Source organism: Viscum album (assembly GCA_963277665.1). Lineage (NCBI taxonomy): Eukaryota > Viridiplantae > Streptophyta > Magnoliopsida > Santalales > Viscaceae > Viscum > Viscum album. The sequence continues at coordinate 75,197,675 of OY728156.1, forward strand.
GTGGTCTTATATGTCCCTTGATAAATTCTTTCAGGTCCTGTAAACCTCAGTTGTAGTTAATTCTTTCCCAAACTCTTATGTGATTTGGAGGGATTAAATGAGTTCCTACCTAAGTTATTTTGAATGTTCTAGAGAATATAATATTGAGAGTTTGGTTCGAAAAACCGCTAACTATTTTAGAATTTTTTATTTTTTTCAGAGTTGTGCTCTTCCCAAGGTGGGGTTTCTACTTATCATGTCATTAGGAGTCTATTTGTTTGAGATAGACAGTCCTAGTACTTGGTTGGAAGTTGAGGTATTTTTTGTTGTAGATAGTGTACATCACATTGGCCTACCCCTTTGTTTATTATTATCAAACAATTGGTCCCGCATTAGATATTCCTTTAAAATGATTGGTTTTGAATAACCATTAATGTGTTGTGGAGAATATCCATGATTATGTTGGGATTTATGAAGTGATCGACCACATGTCTCAGCTGCATATATGGATTTCATGGGGAGGTGACTGAAATATTGGGTGGGACCACACCCACATTATCCCTTATACCCTTGGCTTATATGAATTCAGCCTCTACCTCCCCGGTCAGTTATAGGTAAGTAAAAATCAAGGTCATATTCATCATCGAAGAAGGTATCTGTTAAGTAAATTACGTTAACAAAACTGAAAATGATATCTTTATCTAATGAGGGTTCTGTTTGGTGGGGAGATTCCTATACTCTAAATATTGAAGTAAATAAATATGTAAGAGTTAATTTCCATGTTGGGGTTGTATATGACTCTTTATCTTGTTTTTTTCCTATATATGACAATTATATCCACCTCCAATAGGTTTTTTCAATGGATAATCTCTAGATGTTGGAATTGTTATTAGTTTGTGAAGCTGATATCTTAGGGTGGAGTGAGCTTGATCAACTGTTTTAAGAGTCATCCAATTATCAAACATATGTTCATGACTAGAAGAAACTTCTTTCCAATCACTCTCTTCTTCTAGTTAGGTGATAGTTACATAGTTCACCTATTCTGGGGCCTTTCCTAGTATCAATTATATTGGATTAACCATGCTCTGTAGTATGTCTTTAAAGACAAAGTAATTATTAATGGTGTGGATGAGTCTCTTATGAAAAGGACAGTAGCTAGGGAATTTTATGGGGTCCACCTCATTGAATTTCCTAGGATATGGTAGTTTTAGAATTTTATTTTTCATAGTTATGAGTAAATAACTAGGAAATTATTTATTTTAGGAGTAATACACTTTGTTCAACCATTCCTCAAATCGTGAATGTCCCTGATCACTCTTCAAATCCATTTGAGGCTGGTTTTATGGTTATTTCCACTCGACAGGAGGCTCAGAATAATTCCGGACCAACCTAGATTCTTGGACAAGAATTGTCACTATTTTGAGGGTAACATCAACAATCTCTTCCTTTCCAAACCATTTTCCCTTCTTCATTGGTATGGGACAATATTTTTCCTGTGTTATCCAAATGGAGTATTCTCAATGTTTTTCCACCTCCTTAAACTCACTAGATCATACTAGATATTTAATTATGATAAAAGGTGTCTACATCTCATCTCGATGATCCTCATCACAATGTTATAGTGATTTATCTTTCAAGAGTGGGATACATAATGAATAGTTTAAACCTTTCCATCTAGAGATTAATTCATAAACCGTATCATTTATATGTTTTTTACAATTGGTGAGATAAAAAATTATCAATTTCCTTAACGTGGATATTAAATTATAAAGGAATTGATGATGAAGGTATTCACAACCCATGATAGATCTTATTAGAAGGCAGTTGTTGAAAATGGAGGTTGGCCCTATCAGAGTCTATATGAAGCATCTTAGTTTTTTCACCTCCTTCTGTTCTTTCCTATAATATCCCAGCATCGTGACATGATATCTGTGAGATGTTGTTCTAGATCTACTATTCCATTAATGGTTGAGAATATTGAATTTTTTAATTATTTTTGGAAATATTTCTTCAACCCATTTGGGATATGGATTCTTTTCAGGCTACACAGGGGCATGTCACCCCTCCATGGATTACATTCGAGTGTATAGGGATTTTATGGTATTAAATATTTCTATAGGTATCACTATCTAGACCACCTCCCATCTATAAGGGGTGGTAAAGTCTTTATGTAGTTTCCCTATTTTCATATCCCAGTAATTCTTGATCCATTCAAGGATTAAATGATCAACCTAGTTGGGAGAGGTTGTCACTGTAATGGAGGAAAGTCATGATCAACCTCAAATTCTTAATTTATTTATACTTGTTTCCTAGATCCAGATCTATCTTAATTGTCAAATGTTTCTCTTTTCTTTAGATTATCTCTCTTTTGATGCCTGTGGAGAGGGATGTGTGTTTCTGTTTCAATATGAAACCAAGGAAAAACATTTCCCCATATTATTTTTTCGTTATGTTTTCTTGGATTTTATATCCCATTATCATATTATGCTAGTCATTCCTCTATATAAGGTATTTTTGCTCTTTTGGGTGGTGATTTGGGTATAGCCACACCGTTCCCTTTATCTTTTTAATAATTACACTAAGGAGGTATAAATTCATCGTTAGTATTCCTGGATCCTCTAATTCCACAAACATGTATCCCAGTCTTTGCATCCAGATCACCTACCTCTCAAGGTATTGTATAGTGACCCTACTATTTTACATAAATATTACATCATCTTTAAGATTAAAAAAAATAAAGATATAAATCCATGGTTACATGATTTAGTGTCTTATAATAATTAGTCATATACATGACTTTTACATAATAAAACATAAAAAATATTTAATTATTTTTCTCTATAATTATAGTGGCCCTCATTTTCTCCTTAGTAAAAGTAATCACCAAATAATATACATCAATGAAAAGGGTTATATAAAATACCAGTAAGAGGATGAATAAGGGACATTAATCAATATAACATGGGTTATCATAATCATCATCATCCAATTATAATTATAAGATCATAATCAACAACATGATTGAAATATGTGATAATGGAATGGAATGCGGAAATGAATAAAAATAAAACATCATGTCATAGTGGTCAAATACCACAAATAGTTAGGGACAAAGTTAGCATCCTATTCACACATAACATATACGCATAATCATAACATCATCATTGTGAAAAAATATCGAATCATGTTCACACACAATACATATTATCTCATGAGATACATCACATTACCCAATTAATTAGAGGTATATATAATTTTCTACCGACTTTTTACATCATAATAATTATATAATCATGCATGCCAGATAGAACGTATTACAATAATAGTAATGAATTAACCCATGGAAAGGAATGGGCTTCATAAGGATTTCAATAATCATGATTTCATGAATAAAATTGGTTTTCCCAAATAAAAAATGGAAAAAAAATTTGGTATAAGAATCATCATTCTCGAACGAATAAGAAACAACTCAAGAAGAGTTAAATATGTGTTTTAAAAAGAATATTTCTTTTGGAAAATATTTCTATTTGTCAGATAATAAAGAAAGAAACTTTTATATCTCTAAAATGGAAAGGGAAGAATAATAAAATGATATTTAAATAACATTATATGACTATTAAAACCAAATATTTCATTAAATAGGGATAACCCAAATAAAAGGATTTAGGTTCAAGAACCCCATTACATTAATTTCCCTTTATTTTGTTTCTTTTGGACCAATTGAATAATAAATATATATTTAATAAAACATTAATACATAAGATAATTATTGTAATTTATACCACTATTTATCAATTAAATTCATTTTATTATATTTCTTAATTTCCTTGGTTATAAGAGAGTCATTATGATATGATATTTTACATAAAATTTTCCTAGTTTCCCTCAATTTTTCTATTTTTTTCAATGTCATTTATAAATTTTGATAAATAATTATAGAATATTATAATATATAATAACATGTTTATTTGTTATATATAATATATAATATAGATCCATTATGATTGTTATACGTGTTGTCAAGGAAATGTCTCTATATGTGGTTAATCGACCTTTTAAGGGACATTTTCGGGAGAGTAGGAAAGGGAAGTTTGAAATTTATATATATTGTAAAAATGAAAAATATAGTAGGTTAAAATTATTCAAATAATGTAAAATTAACTAATAATTAATCTTATAATGTTTTTTTCTGAAAGGGGATGTGAAAAAAGAAATTGGATAAGAATAATAAATAAATAAAAGTTTATTAAAACTTCTTAATCATCGATATAGCTTATCATGTACGCCACTAAAACATCCTTGGTGTCTATACCTAGTTTACTATATAATGTACATGGATATTATAAGGGTATTTAGAAGAATTATTTTGGAATAGGATAAGTATTGGAAAGTGGGTAATGAGTGGTTTTCCAACGGGGAGAGGGGTTATTTATACTTGAGGAGAGATATATTTTTAGAATAAAATATTATATCAAAGTTAAAACATATAATAGTCAATTTATGACAATAAAAACCATATATAAATATAATATAATCTTTTTAAGACTTTAAATCCACTTTATAATTCAAATTAATTAGTTTATTAAAACGTAAAGTGTAGTGAAATAGAAATTATTATTTTAAGGAATCAATTTTGACTTTAGGTTTTGGAAAGTTTTTTTAGGTTTTTAAATTAAATTTATTGTATTTTAATGACTCATTTATGAATAAAATATTCCTTGGTTGAACCTCAACTCTGAGAAATAATTGTTTCATTATTACATCGTGAATGATAGAATTTAAGTTACACTCGTTATGTTAAAAAATTGTATTTTTACTATTCACTTGAAAATTGAAGTAATTCAGAAAATTACCAAAAAGTCACCCTTGGATAATTTTGACATGATGATTTCAAAAGTGATATTAATTTTATCAAAATAAATTTCAAAAATATTTAATTTTAGTTTTTAATATAAAAAATATAATTTTTACGAAATACATTAAAATATAGTATATTAAAAATATTCTTATATTTTATTTTCTTTTTTTAATCATACTATTTATTTTTTGGTATTTTAATATTTATATTTACTTAAATTAATCATGATAATATTATTTATATCATCATTTATTATTTTTAGGTAAAATATCTATTCCAACGGCTATGTTACTATTCCCAATGGCCAGGTTACTATTTCCAAGGGCCAAGTTACAATTCTAATAGCCACACTACTATTCATGTGGTTACATTACCTCCTATAAATACATCTAGATTCCTTAATTCATTATTAAAATCAATTCCCCTCAAGATTTTATATTTCAATTTTCTATAATTTTTCTTAGTATACTAATATTTTTTTTCTATAGTATTTGTAGTGGGGGCGTTGATTCTAGTAGATTGGTTCATCCATATTTTCCATTTTAGAATTAATATTCTTTATTTTTTTTAGTTTTAATATTTAGAATTTTAATATATTTCATTGTTAATTAATGTAACCATATTTGTTAATGAAATAAATTTTCTATTTTTTTCTCTATATTTTGTATGTGTATAATATTATATAATATTATAGAACACTAAATAATTAAGGAAAAAAAATTTACTAAAAAAATAATGTGTTGTTACATTCTTTCACCATTTATAAATTACATCCATAGAATTTCAAATCATATTCTCCGTTGAGAATAGATGATGGTACTTCTATTTCATTGTTTTCTCTGGTTCCTAATTTCCCTCTTCATACTTGTGGTTCCTCCATAAAACTTTAACAAGGTGAGTTGTCTTATTGTGTAGAACTTTGAATATATAGTACAATATTTTAACTATATTCTATTTAGATAAGTGGTCATTCTCTAGTTTTACTAGCTCTATATTCAGTACATGTAACTGATTTGGTATGTACTTCTTCAGGATTGATACATCAAACACATCATGAACTTGAGTCGTATTTGGTGCAACTGAAAGATGATAGGAGGATAATATTATTCAATAAATGATATAAAATAGGGACAATTTACTGTGGTATAATCTTCCCTTTCTTTCCAAACCACATGAATATCTTCTATAGTGATATTCAAAGGATAAATTTTTCTCAAATATAAAACTCCAAGTCCCTCAAGTGGTTCTAAGCATATCTATTTTTCTAATTATTCACATATTTTATATATTTTTGGATATCTTTAACCGTATCTGTCATTTCTTTCACAATATTAGGTCAAATTATTTTTCAATCACCAAATTTATCCCAATAAGTTGGATTTCTACATCACTTCTCATAGAGAACTTCATATGGATCCATTTGAATACTTGAGTGAATGATGATATTATATGAGACCTAAACTAATGGGAAATGTTGATCTCATCAAACTTTAAATTCTATTGAAGAATATGTTATAATTTCCTCAAGATCTAAATATTTATTTTATATTGGGTATTAGTTTGGGGGTGATAGGTCGTGTTTAACCTCAATTCATTACTCAATGCATGTTGAAGACTTATCAAAAAATTAGATGTGAACCTTGGATCACAATCAAATGCGATCAAAAGAGATACCCTATATAGCCTCACCACTTCCTTCACATCTATATTGGAAAGTTGGTCATGTGATCAATATTCCCTAACAATGATAAAGTGGGTAGTCTTTGTGAGTTGATCCGCCATAACCCATATCGCATTTTTTCCTTTGTATTTCTTCATGAGACTAATGAAAAAGTACATGGTGAAATTCTACCATTTCCATGTGGATATAGGCAATGTTTGTATCCTTTATTTGGGATTATATCACTCTACTTCAAACTATTGACATACCAAACCTCTTGAGATATACTCCACAATCACCATCTTGATGTTGTCTAACAAGAATTGCACTCAATGATCATGATACATGGTGGTACTTCTAGGATGGATAGAGAAATATGAGATAAATGAATTATCTAATAGATCCTTTTTTATATCAGGTGATTAAGGCACATAAAACCTTTTTCCAAACTGAATCACACAATCATCATCTATGTCCAACTCAGGTAGCTTCCCTTTCCTTTACTACTTTCACCTTCTTTTTTAGCTCTAGATCATCTCTTTTTCCCTCCTTAATATTCTCTTAGATAGATGGTAAGAAAATCATTTGGTAAAGTTATTATGTATTCTATGACATTATGATTTTAATATCCATCCTTTCCATATCTTGGAAGATAGTGTCTCTATCAATATTCATCATTGATAGAGTAGTATTTGTTCTTTTTTCTATGAGAATCAGATACCTTTTCCTCCTTTACAGGATGGTAGTGAATAGATAAATTGTAGTCCTTGATTAGATAAAACTATTTTATTTGATGAATTTTGAGCTCCAACTATATGGATATATATTTTAGACTCTTATGATTGATATATATGTCACACTTCTCACCATAGAGATAGTTCTGAAAAATCATTAGAGCATATATAATATTTTCTAACTCTTGATCATGTGTTGGGTAGTTCTTCTCATAGAACATAAACTTTCATAATTCATAGGCCATCACTTTATCACTATTCATGAGTACACAACCCAACCTTTCTTTGAAGTATCGTTGTACATTATAAAACCTTATCCACTTGTTGGTAGTTTGAGTAAAATTTCATTGATTATCCTATTCTTGAGATCCTTCTGGATTTCCTCACATTATTTCATATAGACCTATTTACCCCTTTTGTGTCAAATTAGTTAGAGGGATCAAAAATTGAGAAAACATCCTCAAAAAACTTCTCTAGTAACCAAAAAATACAAGAAAACATGGATTTTTTTTACGTTTTTAGGATAGGGCCATTCATAAATTTCCTTTTTTTAAGGGTATACATAATTTCCTTTACTTTTGATCATCTGCCCCAATAATGTGACTCATTGCATCCAAACTCCAAACTTTCTAAAATAAGAGTACATTTTCTCCTTCCGTAATTTTAATAAAAAAAATCCTAATATTATCTTCATATTCCTCCTAAATCATTGATTAAATGAGAATATCTTTGACAAAAACTTCAAAAATATATAGAGGTAGTATCTAAAGACATTATTCATCAAATATATAAAGATTGAAAGAAAATTAGTAAGTCTGAAGGGAATCACTATGAACTCATAGTTCCCATAACTTGTATGGAAATTATCTTTCTAAATATCTTCATTATTCACCTCCAGTTGATGATATACAGAATGAAGATACACCTTGAGAAGTACTAAGATCATCATAGCTGATATAAAAATCATCAATCCTTAAAATAATATATATTTTTTGTATAGTGATCATGTTGAGATCCCTATAATAGATATACATCTAAATTAATCCATCCTTCTTGTTGAAAAAGAGCATTGGATCACCCCAAAGTGATTCACTAGGGTGTATAACCCTTTTTCCAAATTCTCATGAAACTAATTCTTTAACTCTACAAGTTTGATCGGGGAAATCCTAAAGGGAAATTTTCATGAAGGAGTAGATTCAGGTATGATCTCTATTGATAACACAACCTCATGATCTATGGGTAGTCCAAGTAACTCTTTGGGAAATACATCACTGTATTACCTAGTATTGGGAATTTATTTTAAGATGATACCTTCCTTTGACTCAACCATTTAGGAAAGGTATGATTATGAACATAGTATCAACACCCATACCACTGATGGATTTTTCAAAGGAGATTCGTAATATTAATTTAATTATTAGAGGATCATTGGATAGTTCATAATATGAAAGGATATTTTATTTTCCCGGTAGTTGATGTGTGCTCTATATAATGAGATTCAATCTATGCCCAGTATAGCATGGAATTACACTAAGGGGGTATTAAAAGATTCACTAGACGAATATTCCTAGGTAAACTTACAGTAGAAGATTCCAACACATAGGTTGCATTGATTTCACCCCTAGGTGTTTTTATAAATATATCTAATTCACGGTATCGGGGCTTCAATTCAACAGTTCTATAAAACATGTACGATATAAAAGAATGAGTAGAACAATAATAAAATAAAACTTTTTCCATTATTGAGTGAATAGGAAGTGTACCTTATACGACTTCATTTTAATCCTCCACTTTATTATTAGTGATGGAATAATATTTACTTTTATCTTTTGGATTTGGTGGTTGATGACGTTGATTACCCTCAAGGACTCATGGTTTAGTGAATTAGCTTGCTTAGTTCCCTTTCTCCCTACAGTTGAAGCATTGAAACATGGGTGGATAACTAAGAGGTTCCCTCCTTTCCACCATAATTTGTCCAAATTATTCATGTCTCTTCGATATTCAAGAGCTTGGTGGCCTTATCTCTCACATTTGAAGCATTTCCTTGTCCTATTGAGACAATTCCAATGATGTTTCTTCCCACATTTTTGACATGTGGGTAGTTGGATCCTTTTTCATTATTTGTCATTTGACCCACCATCTTTAAACTAAATTCTTATATTTTTATATATATATAACCATTGGACCATTCTCTGAATCATTATTATGAATAAAATAAGAAAGAACTCAATAGAATTCAAAGATGAGTTTTGGAAAGAACAATTCTTTTTTAAAATCATTATATTTGTCATAAAATCAAGTCTAAAACATGTATATCCCCAAAAATAAAATGGGATAATAATGAAATTATATTCAAGTAACATTTTAGGAGTTTTAATACCATATATTTATTGAAATAGGGATAACTCAAAGAAAATTAGTTGGGTTCTAGAATCCCCTAACCTTAATTCCTCCATTATTTCATTGATTTTTCACCTACTAAAAAAATAATTAGATTTATTTAAAAAAATTATTCATAATTGAATTATTTTAATTTTTAACACTATTTATCAATTATAATAATTTGATTATATTTATTTATTTCCTTGGTTATAGGGTAGTCATTTTGATACTATGTTTTACTTAATAATTTCTCATTTTCCTCAATTTCTCTACCTTGTTCTATGTGAATTATACATAAGTATAATTAATTAAAAAATGATATAATAAATATAATTACATTTCAGATTTTTTTATAGAATTTATAATATACATCCATGATGATGGTTATATGTGTTTACATGGAAATTTCTCCATAGGTGGTTAACCGACCATCAATGGTACATTATCGGGAGAGCGGGAAGGGGAAGTTATAAATTTATATATATAGTAATTATGATGCATAATGTTGGTTAAGATTATTAACATAATGTTAAATTAATTCCAAAATAATCTTATAATTTTTCTTTTTGAAATGGGAGGTGAAAAAAAAAAAGAAATAGAATTAGAAGAAATAAAAAAAGTGTTTAATGAAACTTACTTAATCCCCAGTGTAGCTTCTCTTGTACGCCAATACAACTACTTTGATGTTTGGAGTTGGTTTACTATATAAAAACCATAGTCATTATAAGGATTTTGAGAGGAAGGATTTTGGTATAGTTTAGGATTTTCAATGTGGGGAATTAGTGGTTTTCCAAGGTGAGGGGGGGTTATTTATACTTGAGGAGAAGGGTATTTTAAGAATAAAATATTGGCTAAAATATTATATCAAAGGTAAAACATGTAATAGTGAACTTTTTACAATATAAACCATATGTACATATTATATAATGGTTTTATGCATTTAAATCCCCTTAATAATTTTAATTCATTAGTTTATTAAAAAAGGAATGTGGAAAAAAAAGAAAAAATTTTATTTTAATGAATCACATTTGAATTTAGGTTTTGGAAAGATCTTCTTAGGTTTGGAAATTAAGTTTATTGTATTTTAATGACTCATTTATGAAATAAAATTTTTAATGGAAGAATCTTAAGTTATAGAAAGGATTATTTCATTGTTACATCATGAATTATGTAATTTAATATACACCAGTTAAGTGAAAAAATTATGTTTTTACTATTCACATAAAAAGTAAAGTTTTTCACAAAATTACCAAAAAATAATTCTTGGATAATTTTTACATGATGATTTAAAAAATGATATTAATTTTATCAAAATAAATTTCTAAATTTATTATTTTTAATTTTTAATATAAAAATTATGATTTTTATAAAATACTTTAAAATATTACTTATTAAAAATGTTCTTATATTTTCTTTGGGTTTTTTAATAATGATGATTATTTTTTGGTATTATAATATTTATATTTTCTTAAATTAATCATGATAAATATTATTTATATCAACATTAATTATTTAAGGTAAAATTAGTATTCCAATGGTCATGTTACTCTTCCCAATGTCCAGGTTACTATTTCCAACGGTCATGATACTATTTCAATGGTCAGGTTACTATTATAATGGTCACATTATTATTCCAATGTTCACATTGACTCCTATAAACACCTTTATATTCCTTCATTAATTATTCAACTCAAATCCTCTCAAGGTTCTATATTTTTATTTTCTACATTTTTTCTTGGTTTACTAATACTATTTTTTCTATTGTATTGGTAGTGGGAGTGATTATGGAATTCGGCCTTTTTATTACATAACTTTAAAATACATTTTATGAATAGAGGATATTTAATGTCTAGTGTCTTGGAAATAAGGAACAATAAAACATGAAAACATAAAACAATATTTCAAATCCCCTTGAAAATATTCTTTAAAAGTTCATCCTATGCACAATTACTGCATCTCATAACTTGGAGACATACATCAAAGGAAAGGGTGAGCTGAAGGCTCACAAAAGAAAGAAAGGGAATCCGTTTACTTGTGATATGAATAAGAACTTGATGAGAACCATAAGACATGGGAAATGCAAAAGGAGGAATATCATAAAAAAATAACATGAAACACATCATGAATATGTGGCTACAACATTTCATTTAGAAATTCATGAACATATCACCAAGGTTCATCCCATGGTGCCATAAAAACTTTCCCAAGGTTATTCACCAAGGTATCGTGAAACTTGTCATCTCTAAAGATTTAATTCTTTTCCAAATTAAATGGAGCTCTATCAGGATGCACCCTTAATATTTATTTACTCTCATGTTATCAACATAGATCATAATCAAACATTTCATAAATAACCCATGGAGAATAAAAGAAATGGGTTTCCTTTCAAAAACATGACGTTTTAAAAGTTCTTAAAAAGAATGATCGTTATTTAATTTATAAGACATTTAAAGGGAGTGTGGGTTTTATGTATGTCAATAATAGAATAAAATTAATAATTTTTATGTCTTTATGAATACACATATAAATTAAACAGTTTTGGGTATTCCTATAAATAAAACAAGAGAATTTCTTTAGGGAAAGAGAGTGAAATTTTGAGATGAAATTTATGTAGCATAACAGCTATATAACATGGTTTTATAAAATATTTAAAAGAAATGGGAAAAGAGTCACCCACCCATAAATAACTCATAACATAGTAGGTGTAAATAATAAAAATAAATAAGATCATTGAAGCGATATTTGAAGGAAATACCATATGCAAATGAAACTCGAAGGAAAAGAGAAGATGTGATTTCTTTTACAAAAAATCAGCAACCTAACGGCGTCACTAAAAAATTCAGAAAATAAATTGATGAGAGAATAAAGGGTCTCTCATAATTTGGAAATTAAATCTAAAGTAATAAGAATATATTAGAACATACACCCACATAAGAATATGGAAACTTGAATACATAACTTAAAGGAAATCATGATTAAAAGAGGAGGGAGAAAGTTTCCCTTACCTTGAAGAGTAACTTCGAAAGTGTGAAGGATGCGATCTTGGGGGGATTGAAGGCACATTGGGGGGACACCTTGGAAGGTAAAAAGACTATAAATTCATTTATTAGGATTTTTGAATGAAATAAATGAGGTAATGGCTTGGTATTTATAGAAATAAAGAGGGAATATTTATTTAATTTCTAAGGGGTACCTCATTGGTGGTATTTGAAAACCCATGGGATTTCCCATGGTATTTTCCCATGGTATTGGCCACTTGTGATAGCTCATAACATATATTACTATTCAAAAGTCGACCAGATTTATTAAATCATGATTACATCATCAATGATGTCATTAAACACCCAAACTCAAAACTATATTTTTACTATTCACCGAAAAGTCAACTATTTCATAAAAATCCCCAAAATTCGCTCTAACCTAATATAAATTCTTTGAATTCAAAAATGAACTCCATTTTATGAAAATAATTTTCTATATATTTTTAATTTAATTTATAAATAAAATCATTATTTATTCCCAAAATACAACGTTAAAACTACACCTCATTTTGTAACACCTTGAAAAAGTAATTTGGGTCCTATATAATTATTGTATAACCATAAAAAATAATGTAACTATAAAATGTTACATTTTGTGAAAATACATTTCCATTTAAAAATATTAAATTAATTATAAAATTTTAAATAAAATATTTTTGACATTCACAAATACCAAAACTTATACAATGATTGTTTTTTCACTTTTAAGATTTCTAAAATGTATTTATACATTCATGGGTGAATTTTCTATTTTTTGGATGATTTACAATTAATTACTATTCATTACTATTCATACGGGTATGTTACTATTCATACATTACTCTTCGTTAAAAATTAAGTTGATCTTCTTAGACACTAAGTTTCTTACTGAACACAACTATAGAAGACCATTTTTTAAAAATCATTTCACATTATTAATTATTTAAAGAATACATAAATATTTTAAAATACCGCTTTTTTCCAAAATTCATCATTAATATAGAACTTCTATAAATTCATCCTATATTTATCCGGACATTTGAATTTCACAAATATTACCATAATAAGAAGTAAAAATTTTATTTATACAAAAGGATTGTAGAAAGTAACTATGGCTTCATTAGGTATCCCCTTACAACACTATAATATGATCGAAGTGTAAGGTGTGCTATGGTGATAGAATATTGGGGTGGTTCAGACAACATAGCCCGAGTAGTGATTTCTATCAACTAGAACTTTTCCCTTAGGAGATTCTGTTCAAGATTCACATATTGAAGTTCATCTTGGGCTTGTTCCAGAGCAAATTCTAGTGATGCTACCTCCTTCCCAAGCTTTGAAAAATTGGCTTCATATGGCTAGAGTCTATTAAATGATTCCATCAACTCTTCATTCTATATTAATTAACCAAGATCATTTGAATTTATAAACAATAATTGTAATGTTAAGAGTTTAGTTTCCAATGGTCATATTAACCAACAGTCATATAATAGTTGAAACCCAACGGTCTCATTTAATTATACTCACTTCATTAAATAAAGGATATAGTTTTGATTTGTATAAAATAAAATAACACACAATATCAGGAAACAAATATTATTAAAAAGTTCGGGTCATTACATTCTTCCACCTTAAGAAATTTTGTCCCTAAAATTTTATCTCATACCCTATGATAATAAAACGTGTGGGTACTTCTGTCTCATAGACTCCTCTGGTTCCCATGTGGCATCTTCACATTTGTGGTTCCTCCACAACACCATAACGAGGTGAGTAGTATTGTTGCATGGATCCTTGTCTCTATGATCCAAGATCTCCACTGGCTTCTCCTCATAATAGAGGTCATATTCCAGTTGTACCACCTCTGGATTTAGTACCCGTGAAGGGTCAGGTATTTACTTCCTCAAGAGGGATACGTGGAAGACATAATGAACTTGTGCTAGATTGGGAGGAAGTGCAAGATGATAGGCCACTACTCCTACATGATCTAGGATTTCATAGGGGCCAATGTACCTTGGGCTGAGCTTACCTATTTTCCAAACCTCACGAATATATTCCAATGGTAAATTTTAGGAAATACATTATCACAAACATCAAACTCCAAGCCCATTTGACGGTTGTTGGCATAGTTCTTTTGTCGACCCTGAGTAGCCTTAATGTGTTGTTGGATGGCCTAGACTTTTTCTGTCATCTCTTGCACAAGATCAGGCCCAAGAGGCTTTCTCTCACCAAGTTCATGCCAACAAGTAAGAGTTATTCATCACCTACCATATAAATCTTCATAAGGTTCCATTTGAATTCTTGAGTGGAAGCCACTGTTGTAAGAGAAATCAATTAAAGGGAGATGTTGATCCCATCCACTTTCAAATTTCATTGAGCATGTTCTCAGCATGTCCTCAAGTGTTTGAATAGTACTTTTATATTATCCATCAGTTTGAGGTTGATAGACCGTACTAAAATTCAATTTAGTGCTCATAGATTGTTGAATACTTCTCCATAATTTTGATGTGAACCTAGGATCATGATCAGATACGATAGAAAGTGTAACTCCATGTAGCCATACCACTTCCTTCACATAAATCATGGAAAGTTGATCAAGAGAGAAATCTTCTTGAATGGTGATAAAATGGGAAGTCTTGGTGATATGGCCCACAATAACCCATATCGCATTATTTTCGTTGGAAGTTCTCAGGAGAATAGTGACTAAGTCAATAGTTATTTTTTTCACTTCCATGCTGCTATGGATAGCAGTTGCAATACCCCTTTAAGAAGATGTCATTCTACCTTCACTTGATGACTTATCAGACACCTTGAAGTGTAGTCAGCAATCTCCCTTTTCATATTATCCCACCAATAATGATCGCTAAGGTCCCTATACATTTTTTTGCTTCTAGGATGTATAGAGAAAGTAGATCTATGAGCTTCATCCATCATCTCCTTCTTTATTTTAGGAATAGATAGAACACATAGTATTGTACGAAATTTTAGTACACCTTATTGATCATTATTGAACTCAAGAGACATCTCATCCTTCATAGCCTCAAACCTCTTCAGTAACAAAGGATCTTCTTTTTGATCTTTCTTCATCTTCTCTAGTAATGACAGTTGAGAATGAATTTGGGTTAGGGTTGAGGATGTACCTTCACTTATAATTCTCATGTCCATATTTACTAGGTCATTGATGAAATAACTCTTTGAATCCTCATCATGGAAAGAACATCGGGGTCTTTCTTGCTTAATGCCTCAGTGACTTTGTTTGCTCTTCTGGGATGATAATGAATTGAACAATCATATTATTTGAGAAGTTCCAACCATCTCCTTTGTCTCATGTTCAATTCCTTTTGTGTGAAAATATAATTCAAACATTGGTGGTCTGTGTATATATCAAATTTTTCCTCATTAACATAGTGCCTCCATATATTCATAGAAAAAACAACCACAAATAGCTCCAGATCATACATAGGATAGTTTTTATCTTTAGTCTTCAATCGTCGAGATGAATAAGCAATGACATTTTCATTTTTCATGAGGACGCACCCAATCCCTTTCAGAGATGCATCGCTAAAAATAATGAATACTTCTCCACTTGAGGGCAGAGTTAACATAGGTGTAGTAACCAATCTCATCTTCAACTCTTGTAATATTTACTCACACTTCTTTTTCCAGATGAACTTTACCCCTTTTCGAGTTATCTTGTTTAATGGTTTAGAAAGTTGTGAAAAGTTTTTCACAAACATCATTTATTATCCTGCTAATCCAAGGAAAATATGAATCTCAATTATTGTTGTAGGTTGAGGCCACTCTTCTACAACTTTTGTCTTTTTAGGGTCAATTGTGATTCCTTCATTGGTTACAATGTGCCCCAAGAAAGCAACTTTATGTAACCAGAAATCACATTTTCTGAACATCCCAAATATCCTTTCCTTCTATAGAGTTTTTAAAATAACCCTTAGATGGTCCCCATGCTCCTCACAAATTTTGGAATATATCAGAATATCATCAATAAAATCTACCACAAAGTTATCAAGGTAGTCTTTAAAGACTCTATTCATGAAATGCATAGAAATATTAGGTGCATTATTCAATCCGAAGGGAATAACAACAAACTCATAATTCCCATATCTTGATTGAAAGGCGGTTTTTTGGAATATCTTCTTTATTCACCCTCATTTAATGATAACCAGAATGAAGATCAATCTTAGAAAGGAATTGAACCCCATGAAGTTGGTCAAATAAGACATTAATTCTTGGAAGAGGGTATTTGTTTTTTATTGTGATCTTATTCAGTTCTCTACAATCAATGCATAGCCACATCATGCCATCCTTCTTCTTCCTATAGAGAACATGTGCTCCACTAGGAGACACGATTGGTCAGATAAAACCCTTATTCAAAAGATCATGGAGTTGTTCCTTTAACTCCTCTAGCTCCTCATTTTCCATCCTATATGGGGTCTTTTATAACATATGAGATCCAAGTACACATTCAATGGATAACTCTACCTCTCTTTTAGGGGGAGGTCTGGGAAACTTTTGATGAAATATGTCAATGTATTCAAGGATTATGGGGAAATTTTCTATACTCAAAATATAATTTCCTTCTTCTTATTCAACGATCAACTCCATAAAGAAGGATATAAGAGGTTATTCTAGAAAAATATCAGTTTGAGATATCTTTCCTTGGTAGATAACTATAGGTTTTCCATTCAAGACTACTGAGATTTCCTTGCTTTTATATTTGATCTTAGCATTATACTTTGAGAGCCATTCCATCCCTAGTATAATGTCAAATTCAAGCATGGGAATTACTACTTGATTTGTGAAAATATTGTGATCACTAATGTAAATAATAGAGTTTCTAAACACTGAGGATGCTTGGATAATCTCGTCAAGAGTCTTGATTGATAACTCAACTTTTACAAAATCGGGGGTTGATTCTAAATTCTTTGCAAAAATGGGGGAAATAAAGGAATATGTAGAACCAGAATCAAACAAAGTACTTTCTATCATTTAGAGAACAACAATAGTACATGTCACCACATAATTCAGAGCTTTAAATTCAGTTGTCATGATATAAAAAGAATGACCTTGCTCCCTTGGCTTTGCTGAGGCTGATGGTGGTTCCTTTCTACTGCCCTTGGATTTGGACAGTGATTGGAAAAGTGCCCAAGTTGTACACTCTTAAATAATTGTAAATTAGGTAGGGATTGCACTATCTTCCCCTTGTTGTTAGTGTTTTGAAGTTTAGGTTTCACCTCACTATGACAATTCCTCGCAATGTGGCCATCTCTTCCACACTTGTACCATTTCGCGCTCCCAAGTAGGTAGTTCCCAGAATGCTTCTTCCCACATTTATTACATGTGGGAAGTTGCACTTGTATGCCTCCTATTCCCTAATAAAAGCCTCCCTAAGTTTGGATTTATCGATCTCTTCTTATCATTAGATTTATGAGACCACTGCATCTCACCAAAATCCAACTCGACTTTCATCGCACTCCGCACGATCTCCTCATAGCAATCATAGTCTCGGTTGGATATATTATTCTGTAGATGAGGTCTCAATCCACAGAAGAATCTATAAACCTTACCATTTGGATCCATGAAAAAGCTATAGGATTAACGTGAAAGCCTTGTGATGTTCATCTCATAGCTTCCCACATATTCATTCTCCTTCTGCTTCATCTCAAGAAACATCTTCTCTATTCTTGTTCTCATGGAACGATGGAAATACTTACTGAAGAAGATCCCTATGAACTCTTCCCACTATATAGACTTAACCTCCACTCTTTTCCTGTTGTTTTTAATCAGTTCACACCACTGATCAGCTTCTCTTTCAAAGCGATAGACAGCCAGGGTGACCTTCCCTTGCTTTAAACAACGGAGCACAGAAAAGATCTTCTCGATAGAGCTGATCCACTACATAGAAATCAGTGGGTCAGTCGAACCACTGAAGGTTGGTGGTCATTGATGCATAAAGGACTCAACAAAATGTTGTTTCATTTGTGGTGAGATTGGTCTCTCAACTTTATTAGAGTTATTTCCCATAACTTGAGTCTGTTGGTTCATCATTCGCATGGAATTTTCCTTTTCATCTTCCATCAGAGGGTTGTTACCACATGGTCCATTGCGGCCCCCATTTGCATGGTTCCTCCTATTTTTATCCATTTTATAAAATAATAAAAACTTATTGAGAAGATTATTTCATTTATGAATCTTTTAACTATAAATTAATTTATTTCTTAATACTTTATTCTTTAAACAATTACATTTTTCTATAAATCCTTCATAATGATTCATAAAAAGATTATGATTAACCAAAAATATCCCCCAGGAGTGTCATAAGAAAGATTTTATCAAGGATCTTTGTCATGTACTAGGATACCTCATGTAAAGCCCGAAACTCCTTGTCAGAGTTTTCACATCTAGGTACATTTGTGCCAGAGCCACCTCTACCTGCTCGTATCCAGACGTGGATATATTTTCTTGATAAACCACTTACTCAATACTCACCAAAATACCTAGAATTTTTCCTATATTTAAAATTTTCTAAAGGTTTATTTATAAAGTTTTCATAGACTAATTTCCATAAATAACTAAACTATCATTTTCTTCCATCTATGGCATCCTGCCTTTTATTACATTACTTTTCATTGCATTTTACAAACAAAGGATCTTTAAAGTCTAATGTCTTGGAAATCGGGAATAATAAAACATGAAAACCTAAAACACTATTTTAAATACCCTTTAAAAGCTTCTTAAAAATTTCATACTATGTAAAATTACTGCATCTCAAAACCTAGAGACATGCATCAAAGGAAAGGGAGAGCTGAAGGCCTAGTAAGGAAAGCAAGGGAGTTAGTTTACTTGTGATATCAATAAGAACTTGGTGAAACCCATAAGACATGAGCATTGGAAAAAGGGGAATATCATAATAAAAATAACATAAATCACAAATCGAATATTTCGATACAACATTTCATTTATACATTCATGAATATATCACCAAGGGTCATCCCAAGGTTTCATAAAAATTTACCAAGGTTATTCACCAAGGTTTCGTGAAACTTTTCATCTCTAGAGATTAAATTCTTTACCCAATGCATTAGAGAACTATTAGGGATCACCCTTAATATGTATTTACATTCATGTGAGGCACATATATCATAATCAAACATTTAATAAATAACCCATGTAGAATAATAGAAATGGATTTCTTTTTAAAATTGTGAAGCTTTAAAAGTTCTTAAAAAACATGATCATTATGTTATTTATAAACCATTAAAAGGGAGTGTGGGTTATATATATGTCAATTAAAGAATAAAAATATATCATTTTTATGTCTTTATGAATAAACATATAAACTAAATAGGTCTGGGTATTCACATAAATAAAACAAGATAATTTCTTGAGAGAAAGAGAGAAATTTTGAGATGAAATTTATGCAGCATAACGGCTATATAACATGGTTTCAGAAAATATTGAACAGTGAGGGGACAAGATTCACCCATTCATAAATAACTCATTATATAGTAGGTGTATTTAATAAAAAGAAATAAGATTATTGTGGTGATATTTGAAGGAAATACCATATGAAAATGAGACTCAAATGAAAAGAGAAGATGCAAATTCTTTTACGAAAATTCGGCCGGCTAACGGCGTCACTTAAAAATTCAGAAAATAAATTGATGAGAGGAGAAAGATTCTATAATAATTTGGAAATGAAATATAAATTAATAATAATACATAATAACATACACCCACATAATAATTTGTATACTGGAAGACATAACATAAAGGAAATCATGACTAAAAGAGGAAGGTGAAAGTTTCCCTTACCTTGAAGAGTAACTTCGACAGCTTGATGGTTGGGACCTTGGGGGGATTGAGGGAACCTTGGGAGGACTTCTTGGGAGGTAAAAAAGACTAGAAATTAGTTGAGGAGGATTTTTTAATGAAATTAATGAGGGATTGGCTAGGTATTTATAGCAAAAAAAGATGGGATATTTAATTAATTTCCAGGGGACACCTCATCGGTGGTATTTGAAAAACCATGGGCCTTACCATGGTATTGGCCCATGGTATTGGCCACTTAGGACACCTCAAAAAATATCTTACTATTCACAAGTCGATCAGATTTATTACATCATGATTACATCATCAATGATGTCATTAAACACTTGAAACTCAAAAGTGTATTTTTACTATTCACTGAAATATCAATTGTTTCAGAAAAATCCCAAAAATTCACTCTAACATAATATCAGTGATCTGAATTAAAAATGAACTCTATTTTATGAAAATATTATTTTAAATATTTTTAATTTAATTCTTAAATAAAATCATTATTTATTCCAAAAACACAACTTTAAAATTATAACTCATTTTGTAACACCTTGAAAAGGTAATCAAGGTCCCATAAAATTATCGTATAACCATAAGACAATAAAGTAACAATATATGATTACATTTTATGAAATTAAATTTCCATTTTAAATTATTAAATTTATTACAAAAATGTAAATAAAATATTTATGACATACTGAAATACCAAAACTTATACTATGATAGTTTTTTCACTTTTAAGTTGTCTAAAATGTATTTATACATTCATGGGTGAAGTTTTTTTTTTGGTTCATTTACTATTAATTACTATTCATATGGGTATGTTACTATCAATAATTTACTATTCACTAAAAATTAAGTTGATCTTATTATACTCTAAATTACTTACTGAACGCAACTATAGAAGACCATTTTTTGAAAATTAATTCACATTATTAATTATTTAAAGAATACTAAAATATTTTGAAATACCCCTTTTTTCCAAAATTCATCAATAATATGGAACTTCTATATATTTATCCTATATTTATCCTGACATTTGAAATTCACAAATTTTACCATAAAAAGAAGTAAAAGTTTTATTTATACAAAAGGATTGCAGAAAGTAACTAAGGCTTAGTTACATAGCCCCTTAAAACACCAACATAAGACCTAAGTGTAAGGTGTGTTATGGTGATAGAATATTGGGGTGGCTTGGACAACATTACTCAAATGGTGATTTCTATCAGCTTGAACTTCTCCCTTAAGTGATTCAGTTCAAGCTTCACATGTTGAAGTTCGGCTTGAGCTTGGTCCAGAGCAAATCCTAGTGATGCAATCTCCTTCCCAATCTCCAACAGATGGGCTTCATATGGCCAGAGTGTACTGGATGATGTCCCTTACTCTTCTTTCTATATTCATTAACCAAAATCATTTGAATTTATAAATAATAATTGTAACGTTAAGAGTTTAGTTTCCAACGGTCATATTGACCAATAATCATATAATAGTAGAAATCCAATGATCTCATTTAATTATACTCACTTAATTTTTTAAATAATATAGTTTTGATGAGTATAAAATAAAATAACACAAAAAAATAGAAAACAAATATTATTAAAAAAATTGGTTCGTTACAGTGATATTTCTATTAGATTTGGGTGATCTATATTTTTCTATTTTTTATTTTTTATTTTTTATTTTTTATTCAATTATAATGTTTATAATTTCAATTGGTTTCATTGCTGATTGATGTAATAGTATTTATTAATGACATTATGTTTTTATTTTTTTCTATATTTTTTGTATAGGTATAATATTATATAATATAATACAACACACATTAATTTAGGATAAAAATTTTACTAGAAAAATTGTGTCATTGGATATGGTTTCCATGTTGCGTCCCTATGAATTTTCATATTGGTCCATGTTATTTTCTATATTTATAGTGATGGAATAAATTGAAGCATACCATGTGACAGTAGTTACCCCATCAATCTTTACATAATATGGTGGTTTTATACTGCTTTCTTATCTTTATATGGTTGCATCAGAGTGATTTCTCTGGCCCCTAGTCATATTAGACCATCTTGGTTTACAAACCTTATGGGGTTTGATTTTTTTTTTCATAAGTCACCCTATCTCTGTCTACGGATAATGAACTAAAGGGAGTTTATGGTCATACTTTCTAATTTAGACACAAATGAATGGGGTTTATCTTATGGTGGGAGTAACTGTTGGGATGCAAACCATAAATATTTTCTTCCTTGATTAAAAATACAGATTTCTTATATGTATATGATAATGATAAAAAAATTCCTCTAGCCCATAGATATGGGGTTGATTCGGGGCCATTATTGGCACTTTATGACCCTGTTGTTAGGGATATAATGACCCATGGGTTGACAGTTGAGATAAAAATTCCCCCATTCTTATGGGATGGGGTTGATCTAGAATCTAAACTTATTTTTTTAGGACCCCTTGGTGGGTGATGACCATGGTGGTGGAAATTGAGATAGCATTTACCATAGACCTATGGGATTAGTTTTCTCTTGTAATACTTGTATAGTGTATACTATTACAGTATGCATGATTTGGGGAAATCATGTTCATGCAAGGGTCATGTGAAATAGATTCTTATGATGAGAGTCAATTCCTACAGTAATTCATCTGGTGATCCGTGACATCAGCTTTCATGTTTGTGGTGTGTTTCCATTTTTTAGAGAGACCCATATTAGGATTTCCTTAAAATCTCTCTCTCTCTATTCATGACATATTTTCATCCTAAAAATGGAGTTTCTTCTTTGTATTGACAAACTATCCCATACATTACTTGGTCCACTAATCTCCCCTGTGACTGTGTAATTGTAGGATTTCATGTCTTATGAGCTTTACTATCTAGGGGAAATAGTAAAGTGAAGCACCCCATACTTCCCCCATTCTCATATATTAACATCTAATGGGTATTTTTAAATTAGTCACTAGAGACTTCTCATTATTTAGAGAAAAAAAAAATTAGATGTTTATCATGCTCTTCCGATCCTTGGTCCCATTGTAGGAAAAATATGGCCATGTCCAACTAACAACGGTGTATTTTTTATTTGGAGGTTACCCTCATATCCCTAATAAGGTAGGATTCTTATAATAACCCAAAAATTTATAAATCGAATTCCATTTAATTGAATTAAATTCATTATTTATGTAATGTAAATATTGAAAATACATGCATTACTTTGGTCATTTTGGACCATTAAAATTTATGTCCTATCAGATTAAAAATACCATTAAGCATCATAACCATTGAAAATATATCCATTTAATAGTGTTCATAATATTAGTATATATTATGGCTTATGATAAAGTACTATTTACATAGAAAAAAGATGTGATGACCACAAACAGTATTATTGTACTCTATAACCCCATATAACAGAGATTTTGAGAGAGAAATCATCTCTATAAATTTAACTTTATCAAGACCAATTCAATATTCAAAAAAATCATAAGAAAAATTGTTAATAGGGTAATCTCAAGATCATCAATATTACAGTCCTAACCATTTTATTTGAACAACCCCATGAGAATTGCATCATCATGGACTTTACCCTTAAGGAATTTGATGGTGTAATGGGGGGGTATCTATATAGAACCTAGTAGTATGAATATGGATATATTATTTTCTATAAAATAATGGTTATATTTAACACTTATTTATTACTTTATAAATTATTAAGTAATGAGTTTGATAAAAATTGGATTTTAATATTACAAAACTCAGATTGTGTTTTTTGGGTAATATGAAGTTTAAATTAAGACATTAATTTTTATGAATTAATTAATTAAATTATATTTTAATAATATAGTATTACCAAAAATATCTGAGTATGATTTGGGACCAAATCATGCCCCAAAAATTTATTAATGAAAATAATTAATGAAGTGATTACATGAGGTGCAAAGTATTTTCACCAGCTGAAGTCAAGAGGTTAAAGAGGTTACAAAATGGGAGGCATAAAATGAAGAGCATATGGTTCCTCAAGACTGAAGCATCTCACTGGATTACATCATGTGCCTTCATTGTTTTTGTGTATGCTTGTCCTGATTCATCCGATGAAATATTTCCAGTCACAGCTAATAGTTGATCCTGCAAGACCCCAAAGATAGCCAAACAAAAAAACTGAAAATCGCATGAAAATTCCACCATGAAATTAGAGTTTGTCTCAGGGTGATGTGTACTCAAAGAAAGTAGGAGACAGGATGAGCGCAACACTTTGACAGAAAAAGGTCATGCAAACTAAAGAGAAAAATCATCCTTGAAATCCCAAGCCAAGAAAACTTCTGCATATGTTCTATTTACAGGACATTTGTGAGAATCCATGTCCTAGATAAAACATTTCTTTTCTTGGCATTTTAGCAGAAATTATTGTACTCTGTGAAGAGACTTCAGAACTGGTTTTGGAATCAAAAGCTTCAATGATCCTGCAGCAAACAAGAATACATCCCAAAGAGCATAGAAGACATCCCACAAAACTAAACGGGCTGACACAAGGTAGAGAGAGATTTTAGATCATCACAATCCCAACACTAATCTTCATTTCCATCACATGGCATCCAAAATCAATATTTTTGTCCCATCATAAAATTTGGGATTCCTCTCAAAATTCAATTGAATTTCAGAGAGAATGCGCTCCCTGATTTGAGAATATTCATGGATGGTGATATCCCCTTTTTGGTACCTTTGAAACACCAAGGAATCATTATCTTCAATACATGAGTAAATATCTCTATTGAGACCCTCCTTGGCAGTCCAAATATGATTTTTATGCTTCTTTATCTCATCCAAATTCTCTTCATAAATAAATGGAACTGATTTATTGACTTCATCTTGTGAAAAGAAAAAACATTCTCTTCAGCACATAGTCCCAAGGATCTGGTAACAATGGCTCTCTTCAATATGGAATAATCCTTTCAATTCATTGTTTTCTTAGGATGAGGGGTAATAAACCCATCTGAAACCAACACTGCTTTCATGCCTTTTGTAGCACATGATTGAAAAAAAGACACTTCATCTTGATGCACATTATCATGTACATCATTCAATGCTTTAGAGGATTCACTCGGATCATCTCGATCCCTCTCCAAAGTGGGGTGGACATCAGTGGGCTCACTCCAAACACTTTGAATAGTAACACCAAAACCTGAGAAAAAATTAACAATATTAAGCTGAGAACCACTCTCCTCATTGGCAATGACCTAAGTCAGATTTCCAACAGACTTCTCAATAGATTATTTTTTCCCTCCAAATGAATCCTTAGTTCCATAAGGGACAGAAAATGTTGTCGATGTCTTTAACTCTCTAGTGAAATCTTCCAAGTACAACTTCTAATTGTTCTTCTCAACCCATGTCAACTTACTAACAGGTGGATGAACTATCCTTCCACATTCACTAGATGGGTGCCCAATTTTAAAATAGTCACTCCAATAAGCAGGCAAGTTTTCATAAAACACCTCCTGAAAAAAACCATAATTTCCATATTGAATCCAGATATAATTTGTAAGGGGTTTAAAGACATCAATCTCAGTGCAAACCCTAGAAACCGAAGGTCGTGAGAATTTTTTATTGAAAAATAAAATTTCAGCAAATAACCAATAAGGATAGAAACCGGGAATAAGGAAATATGCTTAAAAATATGAAGTGGTAATCTAGGGAAACCAACCCAAGCAAGAACAATGGGAGATTCGATGGCAGGATCAAAATCAGGGGTCCATTTCAGGACCTTCATCGTGCAACCACCAAAAACTGATGATTTCCTCACCCAAAATCTATAATACTCATTTTCAGATGAGAATCGAAAAATTAATTATGAAGAGTTTAACAAGACAATGTGGAATCCAATAAACCCAATAGCTTCCAGATATTTCTTTAGAAATATCAACAATGGTCTACGCTTATTAAATTTTCCAATAAGCACAAAGCACAAATCTGAAGAAAGAAGATTTACCTCATTTGTAGAAATGGAGATCGCCAAATGACCTATATGATGAAAGATCTTCAGATCCATGCAATGTTCCTCATCCGCAACACCACCCGCATCAGGAGGTTCACCAGTCTTCAAAGTCCATCTGACAACGACATCAACGAAGGATTGAGGGTCAGATTTAGGGCTTCTCGGATGATCGCCTTAGGGCAGGGACACCAGTGTTCACGAGGGAGACATTCTTCTAGTCCTACAATTAATATTAATAATAATAAAATAGTATTATTAAATAGTATTTATTAAATATTATTTATTAAATATAAATGATAATATAATTTTATGAAATAGAAAATTAATTTTTTTAAGGGTCAGAAAACGGTAATTATAAACAACCAGTATGTTTTAATAAATGGATTTTTTAATTTAAAAGTTGAATTTATCATATTTAGAGAATTATTTTGATAAAATAAATATTGTTTTGAATCATTACATCAAAATTATCTCATGGTTAATTTTTCATAATTTTCTGAGATAGTATAATTATTTAGTAAAAACTAAATATGTTATAAATATACAGTATGTACTATGAAATCATAATGACATAAAAGGGATGTAATATGTGTAATAAAAGGTATTAATGACCAAATATTCGTTTTACCTTAAAAATAATGTGTTTTTTAGTTTATTTTGATATTTTTTAAACCCTTTATGAGTCCTCCAAAACCTTTATTATATTTTAATGTTTTAAAATCAATTGTTTATAAACCTGAATAACTTCCACTTCACCAAGGGTATTATTTTAATTCTATCAGTTTATAGAGTTATATAATAATTAATAAAAATTTTATTTGGTAGAATAAATGGCAAAACCCATTATATTTTTTTTGGTTTTGATTCCTTTATTATATAGAGTCCAAAACCTTTGTTTGGAAAATTATAGAGAAATATCCTATCTATTTTTATATAAACCCACCCAAGAGCCCATTTATCTTCACTAAAAACCATTTTAGAACAAATATAATCTAACTTATAAGCTCTATATTCCTCACGAGTTTCCCTCAATCTCTTAAGAATCTTCTCACAAGCTCTCGGAAACAACATCTCAAGGTAAGTGATCATCTCTTTCTCCTCTTTATTCAAACACTTTCATTATGTAAAGCCTCTAATATTACAATTATTATTGATGGGAAACAATTTTCCATATCCATATAACTAAACTTATGATATAAGAGTGATGATATACTCCTTTAAATCTCATTTTCCCTCCCATGATTCATTATGTACCCCTATTATGCTGTTGAAATTATCCTGCAATTTTTCCATGCCAAACATTTATAAATGCATACGTTTTTTATTATACCTATAAATTTATAATTTTTATTCTTGTGTTATTTTGTAAAATACACTTATTCCTACCATTATGATTTAAAAGTTATGAGATACCCCTTTCACTCTAATTAATCCCTCTCATTATTCATTAAGTACCCCTGTTATGCTTCCAAAATTATCATGTGATTTTTCCATGCCAAACCTTTG
This sequence comes from Viscum album, assembly GCA_963277665.1. Taxonomy (NCBI): domain Eukaryota; kingdom Viridiplantae; phylum Streptophyta; class Magnoliopsida; order Santalales; family Viscaceae; genus Viscum; species Viscum album. The sequence goes on from OY728156.1 coordinate 75,225,637, forward strand.
TATTGTGAATACCATTGTCATTTTCACTTAAGAATATTCACTTATAAATAACTATAATTATTTTATTTCTTAATTACATGTATTTATTCTATAATCATTAACTTTGGGATTAAATTTGATGAAATTTCATTTTATGTCGAATGATCTTTGAGGAACACTTATGCAAGTACAGGATATGAATGTGATGGGAGCACCCAAAATTATATAGTTCTCCAATGAATTGGGTAATATTTAAGTCTCATGATATGTCATTTATGGGATTAAGTAGTAATACTAATCCATTATGGTAAATTTTCCACCATTTTATGATGTCTTGAAAGTTATCCTTGGCCCATGTTTATGATGTTATGATTATTGTTATTTCCACAATCCCTTATTTCATTTTTGTTATCATGTTATATTATGAATCATTGTTCAAGATGACAATCCTCACCCATTTTATGTTCCATTTAAATTCCCACTGACTAAAATTTAATACTTCCATCATGTTATAATCTTTTTATTCCCTTACTGGGATTTATAACTCCCCCCTTTCTTATGTTTGTCATCTGGTTATCCCATGCTGTTTTAAATGAGAAATGTACTATTTGAATAATGTTAAGGAATTTTTCAAAAAAAAATTTGCATCCATGTATCAAGTTGATGGGATATGTACATAATATCCCAAATATACTTGGGTTATTGATATTTTATGTTTTAGTAAGTGTTATTTTATTTAATAAATCACGAAATTAAGTGTATTAAAGACAAGGGTTTTCATAGATGGTATCAAAATAAAGTCTAGTTATTTTTTGATTAGGATTAGAAAACTCTATATAAATCCTAAGGGATAAGAATAAACATAAGAAAACATCACTAAATTTTTATATAGATTAAGTGGTTTCTAAGAAAATAAATCATCGTGTGGATATTACAAGTGGATGTGGCTCTAGTATAGGGCTACCTAGGGGTAATAACCCCAAAAAATACACATTGAGATGGACTTAATTGTAAATTGTTTTATAAAAATGGAACTTGTTGTACACCTAGTTTGATACTCCAAGGGGATATTATTTGGTAAATACATGAGGTCCTTATAAACCATTATTAATGGAATAAATATTCTCATAAGAATTTATATTAGGAAATAGATCATGGAATAGTTATATTGATGTTTATAAATTCATAAGTTAAGGAATATGTGTTATTTATTTTTTATCCCTTTAATGTTCATAGTTTTACTTTTATGTGATTAATAGTTTTAAATTTATCATCCTTAACTTTATTTTGGATTAAGTAAATGATTAGAACCAGAATCAAATAATGAAAGGTGGGATTATCATCTATCCATTAATTTTAAATGTACTAGTTTAATATGGTTCTATGAATTGTTTCGCATCTTTAATGTTTAGTAGAACTATTCAAACACTACTATCAATTATGGATGTAGTACTGTTGGTGAAAATGGATAATTGGGAAATTATTTCATCCTAATTATATAACTCCTACCCTATCAAAATTAGTGGAATTAACTTCCCAGTGAATCTTATGATACTCTATTTAGTGGAATTCGAAGCAATTATGGGTATGGTTTGTATTTCCTTATATAGATCCAATATAAATTTCCATGAGAAGTAAATCAACCTCCATATCATGAATCACCATCTAATTCTATACAACTTCAATGAGGAGGATGAATATTATTTAATACCAACATCTCAAGCATGGAAATTATTACCTTGTGAGAAATCATATCCAAGTAAAATGTTTAAGACTAAGGAAAATATCATCCTTGAAGACATGCCCATTTTTAGGGAATACGTTAACGTGTTTCCAAAAGAATTTTCTTGTCTACCTGCTAAATAATTGTTTGAGTTCTTAATCTAACTTATTTCTAGACAAAGTAACATTCCCATGTATTTTCATCACCAACAAAGGGATATATTTGGATCCTTCAAAATAGTGTCAATTAAAGGGTGGAATAGAAAAACATATATGAAGAAAATATTTAGTTTCCTTAGATTATCTAGGTCTTATCATCAGTTTTTGAGAAAATTACCAAAATTTTCAACCATTATAACTAAGATAACTTAGAAAGGAGTCAACTTTATCTACAATGATTAATGTGAGTAAAGTTTTAAATATCCGATGAAAAGGATAATTTAAATATATGCTCGCATTACCAAATATTAGGGAAGGATTGTTTTATCTAAAGTGATGCATCCCAAAATGGATTGGGTTTTGTACTCATGTAAAATGAAAAAGTGATATCCTATGCCTCCTGAAAACTAAAGATCATTGAGTAGAAATACCCAAATAATTATCTATAATTAGGTACAATTATTTTTGCATTAAATATTTTGTGATATTATCTCTATGTGGAGAAGAGTGATATATATATAAAACCATAAAATCCTCACTTGAATATTCACATAAAATGAGATTAATATGCACCAATGGAGGTGGTTATATCAAGTCAAGGATTATAATTGTTCAATATGTTACCATACTTGGAAAGGAAACAAAGTAGATGAAGATTTGAGTATAAAGGATTCGACAACTCTATCCATGGTGAAGATTAAAAGGGATCCAATCTTCTTAGACTTGTAAATTATGTATATGGGAATAATAAAAGGATCATTATCCTACCTTGATCAAATAACTTCCCAAAAATCCATTCTTCAGAGAATAAAGAAGGATCAGAAAGATGATGAGTTACTATATATGGAATTATCAAATATTCTAGAGTTAAACTTTTCTAAGGATGGAGTTATAAGGCTTGGAACCAAGATATGTTTCCCATAAAAACTACAACTAAAGAGGAAATATATGGATGATGAACATAGATCATCCATATCTATTCCTCTATAAAGAACTAATATGCATAGAGATTTCAAGTAAGATTTATAGTGGGATAACATGAAGATAACGATTGTGGAATTTGTATCTTGATACTTGGTATTCTATAAAGACAAGGTTAAATGACAGAATTATAAATTTATAATGAAACCATTTCCCAAAAAACTATGGAAATGGGAAATAAAACCTTATATATCATTATAGGAATCCCCAAGAAAACTAAAGGTAATAAAACCATATGGGTGGTAGTCCATTACCTTAAAACATTGATGCATTTATTTAAAATAAAGGAATGTTTCTCACATAAACAACTCACAATGATATATATGAATAAAGTTGTAAAATTTCATGGAGTTAAACTCTCCACTGTATCTGATCAAGATCCAAGGTTTACCTTAATGTCATATAGAAGCCTTTAGAAAGAGTTGAATACATAACTGAGCTTCATCACTACTTATCACCCTTAGAAAGTTGGTCAATATAAAGGAAAATTCAAACCATATAATATATTTTGAGATCATGTTCATGTAATTTAGAAGGATATTGGGATCAATACCTTCCTACAGTGGAGTTATCATATAAAAAAAATTATTATAGTATTTAAATAGATTCTTATGAGGCTCTGTATGGGAATAGGTTCCAGGATCTAACATGATGGGATGAAGTTAGAGTGTATAAGCTTATACGACTTGATGTTGTATAATAGATTATGAAAAAGGTTTAAACAATTCAATGTCATGTGAAATACATTTAATGTCGTGAGAAAAGAAATGAATAAAATCATCGATGTGATCTAGGGTTTGGGGTTAGAGACAAATTGTTCCTTCATATATCTCTAGGGAATAAATTTATGAGGTTTTGGAAGAAGCTAAAGATTAATCCTGGATACATATTCCCTTTTTATATACTTAATCACATCAAAGTGGTCGCCTATCAACTATCACTCCCACCTAACCTATCTGAAGTATATGATGTATTCTAGGTCACCCCCTTGAGAAAGTAAATACTAGACCCATCACATTTACTGAATCCAATAGTGGTACCATTTGAGAATGATCATTCATAAAAGGATAAACTGGTGAAGAACTTAGATTGTTGAGACAACGTTTTATGAAACGAGACAAATCATTTGGTCAAATTGTTGTGGTGGAGCCAAAAGTTTGAGTAAACGACTTGGGAAATGAAAGAGGTGAAGAAACAGAAGTACCCTTATATAATATAGTGTATGAAATAGATATTTCAAGGGGAAATTTTCTAAATGTGTGAATAATGTAATCACCTGAACTTTTATAAAGGAAATTCCTTTATTTATTGAATTAAATGCATTATTTGTGTAATGTAAATATAAATAACACATGCACTAATTAGGTCATATTGGACCATTATAAGTTATATCATATATTATTCAAAATATTTTTATGATTTATAACCATTGATAGTATATTTTTTAATATTGATCACTTAATTATTGTATGTTAAGTGTTATGATAAAGTCCTATTTAAAATAGAAAAAAATAAGTGATGGATCGACAAGTAGGATCGTACCCTATGAAGCCCATTTATCAATTATTTTGATGGATATGGAATCTATGGGATTTTCAATTGATCAATACCAAGCCATGATTAAACAAATAAAGAGTAAGTGAAATTTTTTATGGGAGATGTTCATACTCATTGAGATCATTGCCCAAACCATGTTCGTCAAACCCCTCCATGAGAATATCACTATTAAGCACCTTACCCTTACGGTGATCACTGGTGTAATAAATGGTTATGTATATTTAACCTAACTATATTAATATTTATATATTATTTTCAAAAAGATAATTTTTAAATTTAGTCCTTATTTTATTTACTTCATAAATGATTAAGTAATGAGTTTGCTCAATATTAGATTATAATTAGAAAAAAATCAGATTGTATTTTTTGGGTAATATGAAATTTCCATTAAGTAAATCCTATTTGATTAATTTAATAATATAATTATATTTTAATAAAGTATTATTATTAAATAGTATATATTAAATATAAATGACTATAAAATTTTACGAAGTGAAATTTTAATTTTTATAAGGGTTATAAAATTGTTATTGTCAAAAAAAAAACTAGTCTTTTTAAATAATTAGGGGGTTTATTTTAAATGTTCAATTTTTCATATTTATATAATTATTTCTATTAATTAACTATTATTTTTTTAATCTATGCATTTAAACTATCTAATGATAAATTCTTCATAATTTTCTAATATAGTTGAATTTTTGGGTAAAAATTAAATACAGTATAAATATATGGTATGTATTATGACATAATAATGACCAAAAAGTTATTTAATATGTTCCATAAAATGTATCCTTGGATGAATATATGTTTCCCCTTTAAAATAATGTGTTTTTAGTCTATTTTATTAATTTATTAAACCCTTTATGAATCCTCCAAAACCAATATTATATTATATCATTTTAAACTCAATTCATTGTAAACATGACTCACTTCCACATAACTAAGGGTATTATTTTAAATTTATTGATTAATTTAATTATAAAATAATGAAAATAAATTCTCTTTGGAAGAAACCATGGGAAAAAACAATGGGATATTTTGTGGTTTTGATTACTTAATTATATAGTGTCCAAAACCTATGTTTGGAAAATAATAAAGAACTCTCCTCTTTTTTCCTATATAAACCCACCCAAAATCTCATTACTATTTGAATACAATCTGACATTTACTATATATATTCCTCCTAAGTTCCCCCCAATATTTATAGAATCTCCTCCCAAACGTTTGGAAACACCCGCTAAAGGTAAGGGATCCTCTCCTTCTCCTTTTTATTCAGGAACCTTATTTATGTAATGCCTTTTGTATTCCAATTAATATTGATGGGATATGATTTTACATATCTCTATAAATACCCTTATGTTTCTTAATTTATAACATGCACATCTCACTCTCATTAATCCCTTCCATGATTCATTATGTTCCCTCATTATGCTGCTGAGATTATCCTACAATTTTTTCATGCCAAACTTTTATTTAAGAACCCATTTTGTCTTATCCCTTTTAATTCCATTTTTTCACATTGGATTATGTTCCTACATATAACTATTTCTAAATTTATTATTTTTAATTTATTATAGGACCCTTTAACTCTAATTAATCCCTTCCATGATTCATTATGTACCCTAGTTATGCCACCTAAATTATGCTGCAATTTTCCCATGCCAAACCATTGTATTGTGAATACTATCACCATTTACACTCAAGGGTATTAACCTATAAATAAATATCCTTATTTTATTTGGGAATTACGTTTATTTATTCTACACTCCTTAATTTTTGGTTTAAATTTTATGAAATATAATTCTATTTTTAATGAACTATATTGCACACTAATGCATGTACATGATATTAAAGTGATGGGTGCACTTAGAATTATATAGCTCTCAAATGAATTAAGTAATGTTTTAGCCTTATTAGAAATATTTTATGGGATTATAGGGTAAATATGATGCATTATAGGAAGTTTTTCATCATTTTATTATTATTTTTATTCCCTTATCGGGCTTTATAACTGATTTATTTCTTATGTATGTCCCTAGGTCATCCTGTATAGTTTTAAATGAGTAACGGAATATTTTAAGAATGTTAAGGATGTTTTCAATAATATTTTTGTATCTATGTATCAATTGGATGGTATATGACATAAATTGTATTAAATAATTGGTTTTTCATATGACTAACCTTCAATCACTAATGGGTCTCCCACGTATTCTGGTGTAAATAAAGAATGTACTCCTATTTTAGATCATCTAGGATCTCATATTTAGATGTTTCAATAAGACTGAACATGATTAGGATATTTTTTTCAGACAACTCCCTCTATATTTTCATGCCATCCCTTTATTAATAAGGTTTATATGCATCCACCTAGTCAGACTATAAAGGTTTCTTCTCTAGGTTGCCTGTTGACCACATCGAAGTGGTTTTGATAGTTTATGGGGAACTATATATGGTTAAACCTTGAATTTTGATCATTTATATATACAATGATTTATGGTAAAGTGGAGGATTTCCTTTTCTGGGTGAGATATCAACAAGTGAAGGTTATCCATAGTGGATATCAGGAGTAGAGTCCATGTGATCCATCAATATACAAACCTGAGAAGAACAATTGAGGTCGGTATTTCCTTCTTCTTTCATTGAATATTATGCGGACACTTGAGGTGTTATAGATATAAATTGTACAACCTCAAGGACACTAGAATATTATAGATAATTTATTTGAGCCTCATCCTCTATCATGGTCGGGATATGCCGACCTGTCTTTTGAGATTGAGTAGGGATATTAGCCTAGTCCATGATGGTCACCATAATATGTTGATGACCATATATTGTTGTGGGATATGATCCAAATACTAATTATATTCTATAGTATGTCAGTATGCTTTTGTATCATTGGTAGGGATATGAGCTTGCCTTAGTGTGGTTTCTAGAATATTATGGTCATCCCTGGTCTAAGAGGGGTTATAAGCCTAATTCATATATGAATTCCCCATAGGAATATGCCAACAGACCTCTATAATGGTAGAAGTAATATGAGACTCCTATTATCTATCATTTGAAGGATTTTGGTTAAGTATTTCATTGGAAGAAGTAAATATATGATCATGGATTCTTTCAGCTATTGAAATATGTTGAGTAGCTTCATCAGTGTTGATATGATCCTACTCTGAGGTGATTTACAAATTGTATTGACAAAACTCTATTGGAGCATGGCTATGAGCTTAGTCCTATAAATTTGGAGTATGTCAATATCCATCTTCTATATAAATGTGTGCTTGTCCTAGGGAATTTTTTATCCTAGGTTGGCGATCCTCAGTAAAAATGGGAATATAATAATGGTCCCATGCCTTTCCCTTTATCAAAATATTCGAATAATCATCCTGGGTAGAAGAAAGAAGGTGTTCTTTCTATAGAGTATCAACTTTTTCATGCCGATTATAGTGACATGTTGCTCTGGATTTTGGTATAGATATATGTTCATATACCTATATCTACACTAGTACCAGAATATGTCGGTGGACCTCTTATGCTACTGCCAGAATGCAGCGACAAATCAATTGAGTCGGTACAAGAATATAGTCCTGCATATTCTTGGTTTCTAATATATATTGGCAGATATCGTCGATTGAAGTGGGGATATAATCCCAATTCTTTAATCCTTGTTCCATTGGGATATTCCAATGGACTTCATGTGCATAGGTTGGGATATGTGTCACCCCCATGCTTGCTACTGGAATATGCAGGCATACTTGATCAAGGTGAGTATGGATATGAACCTTCTTACTAGCCACTACTAGAATATTCCAATGGGATTCCATATAGAAATCATGAATATTATCCCACTCAATTTTATCTATATATTTCCATGCCTAATGAAATATCTTAGGTTTATGGACATGAGTGTCCAAGGTGGTGACCTATTGGGTAGTTCCCTCAGAAGGCGACTGAGGGGAAATGGTAGGATGACACTAGTAATGATAGTTAATAGTATCCCTGCGAGGTGGTTCTTGAACAATGTTAAAGTTGTTATCAACTCCCTAATCCACCACCCTAAGGTATGGAATGTTTTTATTGTTTTTCTCTATAGAGAAGCTTATAATGTGGTTAGTATTAGTGACATGAATCATCGGTTCCATTGAATCATTCCTTAAATAAGTAAAAAATTTCAAATTTGGTTTCTAGATAACTATACATGAATCCTCAAAGATTATAATCATAATGTATCACTGATATTCTAAAACCATCACATTTTTTCCCAAAAGATACGGTGTCAGGTGGGTGATTTTTTTACATCCTGTGGAGTTTTCTATTATGGATGAGGTTCCAAAACATTCTCTTAATGAAGACATGATCTATAGTCGAGTTGATTCTTATGAGAATAGTGTCTATTGTCACAAAGAAAAAAAGTAATAAGTTCACCAATTAGTTCATCATCACAAGTTCGAAACTTGATCAATTAGTTTTTCATAGGTGGCACAATTGTTTGTTCTTGTTGTTGGTTCATCCATTTTTTCGTCAAGGAATGTGCATGGTGAAATGGCATATATCATGGGAAACCTGATTAAATTTTATTATTGAAATTTTCACATCGGTTTCACCATTTTTATTTTCATAGGAGATACAAAACAAAATGGCATGACATGTGGTCAACTTATTGTTTTTATTATTTAAAATATTCCAGGTCATGTTCACCACTTCTTCGAAAATAAGGATGGTAAAGTAGTCTGAGTTCGGGAAACAAGATTCCTAATGTTTGAGGTAACTCAGCTATTTTTTATCTTATTATTTCATTTCAGGTTCATAATTTTTTTTCATATTCATGTTATCTGTTTGGGTTTACCACTTCATGCCATGGAAAATCCCAATGGATCCCACATCCATAAAAAATTACAAGCATTCTTTTTAAATGAAGGTGGTCATTTGGGGTTTCAAACTGAGCAACGCTCATGAGATCACATTGGTCGAGAGGATTAGAGGTTGGTCACATCACACCCTATAGGGGGAGATTATTTTATACTCTATGACTCTATTATAGATTTAATTTATGCTTATTAATATTTTCCAAACCCTGATATGGGACTAGTTACCCTAATAAAGAAATAGGGCATTGAATAGCTTTATATGCAAGATGGTGTCCTATTAATGAAACCATATGTATATATCAAATATTACCTATATAGTCTCTATTATTTATTAGTAATGGATGAATAATTGTATTTTTAATCCATATAATTAAGAACCCTACAGTTTTCTTTTATCTAGGAAGGTTGTTGATGTTTTGGGAATGGGATTGAACCTCTAAGAGGTATCCTACATATCCTATAAGAATATTAATAAGACCCATGATGTTAATTTGATATATTTTAAGGTCCTATGATAGGAAAATATCATGAATTTTTATGTCATGTGGTAAGGGAATATATGAGGGAACTTAGGAATTTGGTATTGATCTCAGGACATATGACAAAATCCTTTGTATTCTGTTTATAACATGAATCAGAGTGTTCGTAGTTCGGTCTATCCTCAACCTGATGATGGGTTGGGGAAGATACTTAATATTTTTTAGGGTTATTTACCTAGTGTTTATCAATATATTAATTCCCTTGATACATAATTCAAGGTGGATTCCCATTAGAGGATTCATTTTGTGTCATGTTATTTAATGGGGTTTACACACTATGGTTTCCATATGTGGTTATTTTTATGATTCTAGTGATATGATCATTTCAAATCCCTAAGATCAAGTGAGTTATACTCAATGTGAAAAAAATATATAATAGGTAATTAGAAACAATACATATGGGTACAGGACTTATGCACTGAATCATCCCTGATATGGTTTTGAATATGAATATCAGCCTCAAAAAGGCATCTTGGGTATCCTACTTATGACAGGAATCAGATTCCTCATGGTTCGGTTGACTCCCAACCAGTTGATGGGTTAGGATAGGTGATTACACTTCAAGGTTTTATTATTATCCTGAGGGTTTAGGAAGTTACTTATACTAGGATGGATTCCCATGTAACATATTTATTATCTATCCAGTGATGGATAAAGAGATATGATGAGCATGAAAGGTCTGTCAAAAATGTTTGGTGTGAAATGGATTCCCTTATGAAATAATTACATGAATAGATTATAATGAGTTCATAACCCTAACCCATGATGGGAAATCCCATTATAAATAGGGTACTAGGTAAAAGGTTCATTTCTGTGGGTTTACATGGTGTTTGTCTAGGTGTTTGTACTGAAAAACGTTAACATGTCCCAAGGTGTCTATCTAACAATTCCAAGGTTTCTACCTAACATGTACAACATATATGTTTGGTATTAATAGAGTGTCTACCTGAAATATCTGAGGATGTCATCCAGACATGTCCCATGGTGTATGACTAAAAATCATGACATGTCCAAGGTCCTTCACATGATTGAACCCATCATGTCCAATGTGATTCGCATGACTAAATCTAACATGTTCACTATGTTTTTCATTATCAAAGCTCACATATCCACATTTCATTTCATGACTGAAGCTGAAATGTCTAGGGTTCTTCGCATGACCAGTATAATATGCCCAGAGAAATTTTCATGATATTTTTTTATGTATGGAGTACTTTTCATGATTTGGATGACATGTCCAGAGGACATCACGTACCATGACTAACATGTTTGGAAGAATTTTCATGATCTGGATTACTTGTTCAAAAGACTTCCTATGAGATAGATGACATATCCAAAGTTCATATCATGATCTAGGAACAAATCACGTGAATCACATGACCTTCTCACATGAAAATAATTTTATCCTTATTCACATTATGCATCCATAATTTTAATCATTTGTCACATAAATGCTTCAATTTTCATCAAGAGATAGCCTACTGAGGCATCACATGATCAAGTCAGCACATAGAAACTATTTCACATGATCTGTCTAGAATGATATAATTTCTTTATGTGACGAATGGATTTATTATGTGAAGCACATAAACATACTACATAATCCCTTATGTCCACCCGAATGGCCTGAAGGCCATCATTTTTATTGATTTTTGATGACCCCCTTTTAAGAGATGAGGGGGAACCCTTACAAGGCTCATAGGATTAGAGATTACATGTCCCTATGTGACCCAAAGGTATTAGGGAATTTAATCATACTATCTACAAGGAACTTCCCCTCCCTAGCATCTACATCATGATAGTAGCTCTCCACTTTCACATAGTCGTCTGGCTAGGCTTCCCGTGCAAGCATGGGCTGGTCCCGATGGCATAGTCATACCCTCTCATTCTGACTAATCCATTTGGTTCTGATCTGGTGAGTGCACCTTATCTAAATCCTCTTCTAGGGAAACTCCTTTTTTGTAGTGTGTCTGGGGGCAACTGCATGTGGCCCGAAGGCCTTGAGGAGCCCCGAAGGCCTTAAAGGTGGCCCAAAATCCCTACTGACTCGAAGGCCTAGGTGGACCAAAATCTTTAAGGACTCCAAGCCCAAACTGGCGGCCCAAGGTGAATAGTTTTAGGTACTATAGTACCAAATAGTACCTGATATAGTAACTGCTACAGTACCTTCTACAGTACCCGCACAGTGTACAGTACTACTAAAGTGCATGCTACAGTACTGCTACAGTAACCTGTAAATATGTCTCTACCTAGTTTTGAACCTGGGTCTTTTGGATGCACTTAAGGATACCTAACCAACTTGGCTGAGGCTCATGTCTTACATAATCCCTTCTGTAATTCCTCACGATTACAAGGTGGAATACTCTTGTAATAATGTGATTCTACACTCCATAAAGTCCTCTCTCACCCTTGAACCCCTCTATATGTGTTTTTAATTCCAAGGGGGAGAATTTATAGGCATAATCATCTAGAAACTATTATACTTTTCATAAAACTTAAATATCATATATTGGATTGAGTTGGTGTAGGGAGTGTCGCATCACGCATTTCACATGATCTAACCAAATGTCATCCATGATGTCATCTTCATATCACATGATAAACAGTGATCGCATGATCAACCTATAATTACCCACTTTCGTAATCCAATTTATTTCTAAAGGGATTTCACATGATCAATCCTAGATTCCAAAATGGATTTTTTGTAATCAAATCCATATGTCTGATAGAATTCATTTGATAGATTTGACATGTCATGGGTCCTTCACAAGATCTTGTTGATATGTCTAGGTCACTTCGCTTGTTCAAGATGTCATGTCAAAGGGCCTTCAAATGATCAGTAAACTGATCGTGTGAAGAACATTACCCCTTCATATGAAACACAACATAACTCTTCTTCACATAAGGCTACCAAATTTTTCATATTCTATTTTATAAAGCCTATAGAATTCTCCAATTAGTTGTTTATCAGGGTGTCTCGTGATCTATCGTTCTTTTCTAAAATCCTTCACATGATGAAGGTGACTGGTCCAGTGGACTTTTTGTGATGAGGCCGACATACCACTAGGTGTTTTTCATGATCCATATAATGATCACATGACCCACAATATCCCTTCTCATAAAAATCAATGTAACTTCCCTCGCATGAAGATTCCATATTTTTTAACTTTTATTTCATGATCCCAATGGTGATTTTTTGGCATTAGTTGATTGATAGATCACATGATCATAAGGACTAATTTGTAAGATCTTTCATGATTGATTTTACATGCCAAAGGAACTTTACATTATCAGGCTCACATGTCTAGTGCCCTTCAGGAGATCAAATTGGCATGTTAGGAGGCCTTCATGTGCTTGAGCTGGCATCTCTAACATCCTTCATGTGATCAGTAAACTGATCACATAAAGTGAATAAATCCATATCATAAAAAAGGTAACTTTTATTCTCATAATGGTACCATATTTTTCAGATTTATCACATGATCCCCTTGGGTGGTTTTTAATAAATTGTTAGTTCTCATATAAATTTACCAAAAAGACTCATTGAGGGACTTTACATGATCAAGAGGGTTGTCTGATGGGGATTCACATGAACTAGATGACTTTTTTAAGGGTATTCACATGATCATGAAAATATCACATAAACCGCATAAGCCCTTAGAGTTATGTTCCTAGGGTCATACTATCCGTATGACACGGGTGCTTAACCCCCATGTAACTATGGTACTATTTTATTTCCATTGAATAGAAAATAATATACGTACTTAAGGTATTTATCTAATCCTAAAATTTCTTATGATCATTTAGTGGGTTTAAAAGGTAGTAACTTTACTCTATATATGTGATGGTCACTCATACGAAGTATAAGAGTCATTTTTCTAACTCAAGTAAATGAAAGTGAGCTATTTCATGGAAGAGGTATAAAACATAAATGTCATTATATCACTATGTTAGAGACTTTTCTTCAACAAATAAAAAATATTAGATTCACTTATATGAAATAAGGGGATATATTGTTTTGTGATACATCTCACAATAATGGAGAAATAATTAAGGTTAATCCATATTTTCATTTTAAGAGTGAAGGGTTGGCCTATGTCATATTTAAAATGTATTTTATTTACCAAAAAATATGATGGTTCGACTAGTATGGATGCAAACAATCATGACAAAATTAAATTAATATTATCTCTTGGTATTATAGTGATTCAAATATAGGATATATGAGTATTTAGTTGTTTTTTATTTATTAATTTTCATGATACAATGGAATAATTTTCCACAACATGTTTTTTTGGTGTGATGTAATGACATGAACTGCAATAAATGAAGTTTCCCTTTGTGATTTAATAAAATGTATAGTTGCATAATATGGTTATAGAAAACACATGCACTTCCTTGGTTATATATTTGGATTTAAAATAAAATTAAGCATGTTTAAAAAATTTAATATAGACATTGAACAGTGATAACATGATTATTATAAATATAGGGACTTTAAAAAATCCAATTGACTCATAAAAGAATGTGATGGCGTCAATTAGTAGAATTTTTCCCTATTAATCCCATTTATCAAAGATCTTGAGGGAGATAGTATCTATGGTATTTTCCCATGATCAATACCAAGTAGATAATTAAAAACTTAATCATCAGTGAAACCATTTATGGGGGAAGTTCATTCTCATCAAGATCACGACCCACACCAAGTTCGTCGAACTGCACCATGAAAGTCTCCCCATCACGCACCTTAATCTTACAGAATACACTGGTGTAATAAAGAGATATGTATCAAGACCTTAATAATATAAAATTTTATATTTTAAAAAATAATGAATTTATTTTCATTCTTATTGTTACTTTATAAATTATTTTTATTTTGATTCAATTAAAAACAAATTTTATTTTTAGGTAATATTCAAATTCAATTAAGGGATTTATTTTGATGAATTAATGGATTTTTTAAATAAATACAATTTTAATAAAATTTTATCATTAAATAAGTTTTATTAATTATAAATGGTCATCTAATTTTTATGAAGTGAAATGTACTTATTATATGAGTTAAAATACTATTATTGTTAAAAACAAGTATTTTTTTCAATAATGAAAAATATTTTATCCCCATCATCCCTTATTTCTTTCCCATGTGTGCATAGAATGATGCATGTCACCCATATTCCCAAGGTCCTAAAATTATGTATGGATGAACAACCTCATACCACTCCATCCATGAGAAAAAATACCACACAATAGTCACATAGCGTAACAATTGCATCACCTAATAGTGAAATATAATCAAACAGTAACAACACACGTCGAGAAAAATAATTCCCACCCTGGGTACTTTTATTTTCCCTCATACATGGGTCATCTACTCCTATGAACAAGCTCATTTCCAAGGCCTGGAAATTCCTAATCTCTTTCCTACCATTCCAAAATAGTAAGGCAATAGAAAAGAACCACTCTAATACCACTTTATAGCATCCCCATCCCAAGAGCCACTAAACTTGGTGCCCTAATCCGTTTAACACATAACCTCAAGAACACCTCCTAGTATTTTATAGGTGGACAACTAGTACCAAATGTCTATTGTAATATTTGGGGAGACTATAACCTATTTATCAATGTAAGACATGATTGATAACAAATAAAAATAAAGGAAACTGAATAACTAACATCCATGCTTCAAAAATCCATTTCCAAAAACTAGGTAGTGGTCCAAAACGAAATAATAAATATGTTATGTCATTTAATATTGTACCAAGTGAAAAGGAAGTCCAAAATGGAACAAATATAAGAATACCCAAATGGTTCTTAACTCCAAGTTTGAATCCCTATTCCATGAACATTCCACTCCCAACCCAACCATTTAGCCTAGGTCCTTTTCCCATGTCCTTACGTACTACCATGAATCTTCTTGGGTACCCAATGGTAACCTGAGCAGGGTGTGATTAAAACTAAATTAGTCACCACTAAAAGTGTCTAAAAAATATCTAGTCTAAATATATTGTGTATGCATGTACAAAATGATTGAAAAAATAAACAAAATCTAAACCAAGTTTCATTAGTCAACAATAATCATCTAAACCATTTTCATCATTTTTTCCTTAGGTTGTAATTTTTATCAATTACACTAAGTTTTATGTTAGTAAACCAATATGAATTAGGGGGATAAGTCAAGTTATCTATAACACTTGGGAGAAAATTTTATAAACAATACGTAACACTAACCTCAGATCCTCGTTCTAAGAAGTCTCGTCACATGAAACCGTTAGGGGAATGAAGCCTCAATCCTCTCCCAAACCCATGAATGAAAGGGTTTGGGGTTAGATCCTTATTCTAACCCAACCCATGGGCTTAGATCCTCAATTCCAATACCCCACATGTAAAAACAACAAAATTCATTAATGAAAATTCCTCTTTGTCTATTTAAATGCATTCTTATGGTTATGTAAAATGTATGAACTTATTTGGTTTTATGTTTTGGATTTTAAAATACCATTAATAATTGTGATAATTTCTAATATAGTCGTTGAACAGTGATCACATGATTAGTATAAATATAGGGCTTTAACAGATCTAATTTACTCAGAAAAAGGAAGTGATGGCCTCATCCACTAGACTTTCCCGTATGAATCCCAATTATCAGATCTCTAAAAGGAGGTGGCGTCATTGGGCTTCTCTATTAACCAATCCCAAGCTGAGATTGAAAATATTAATCTTGAGCAGAACCGACTATAGGAGAAGTGGAAGTTAATTGAGATTACCACCTGAGCGATGTTATCCGAGCCACCTCAAGAGTCTGTCACCATCGCACACCTTACCCTTCGTTCTTATGTGAGTGTTATAAGGGGTTATGTAACAAGACCCAAGAACTATGACAATGTACATTATTGTTTTATAAATAATCTGCATTCATTTTATTACTATTACTCTGTAATATTTTTTAAAGCATAAATAGTATTTTTAGTTAATATTCAACAAAGAAATCAATTTTTATGAATTAAGGGATTTTTGAATTACATAATATTTTAATAAAATATAATTAATAAATTAATTTTTATTAAATATAAATGATCATATATGTTTTATGAATACAATTGTAATTTTTATTAAGGTCTGAAAGCTATTTTTTTCAAAACCCATGAATTTTCAATAAATGTCGGTTTTTATTTTAAAAGTAAAAATTCACATATTTATAAAATTATTTAATTAAAATGAATATTATTTTTGGAATTTAGACATAAAAATTATCCAATGGTTAATTTTTCATAATTTTGTGAGACAAACGGATTTTTGGGTAAAAATTAAATATTGTTTAAATATATAATGTGTTTCATGATGTCATAATGACCCAATAGTGATTTAATAAAATACTATAAACATTATGTTCAAAAAATATATGTTTTACCATTTAAATAATGTCATTTTGGGTTTTTTTTGATTTATTTTACAATGCTTTAGTGGACCCTTCAAGGCTTATAAAATATTTTGTCTTTCTAAATTGTTTTCATTGAAATATGAATCACCTCAACATAAGAAACCCTATTATTTTATGAATTTATGAAATTAAATTTATAAAATATTTTTTCAACTCCCATTTTTAAAAAACCATGGTCAAAAACCATGGGCTAGGTTTTGGTTTTGATTAGTTTAATGTTAGTTGTCCCAAACCTAAATAATAAATAATTCCCTCTCCTTTCCTATATAAACCCACCCAAGCTCCCACACCCTCTTCACTTAAAGCCTTTGTAGTTAGACAAAACATTTCCCTAATCTATCTAAAATCCTCCCAAGGTGCCCCAAGCTCCCAATAAGCCTCTCTCAATCCTCTCCCAAGCTTTTGGGATCGCATGTCCATGTAAGGGATTTCTTCCTTTCTCATTTTTTCTAATTTTCTTTAAGTTGGTATGCCATTTTTTCAATTACAAATGTTGGGGTATGATTTCACACCTCCCACATAATTATATATTTATGTTTTTATGATGTGATACCCCTTCCCCTATCATTTATTCCACCCATGTACACTCGTTACCATGCTGAAATTCCGTGAGGGATTTCTCCATCCTATTTTACATCCAAGTAAATATTTTTTATTATGCTTATAAATTCTATTAAGTTTGTTGGGATATGTATATATATGAACCCCTTACTGTCTATTTAATGTGAATATAATGAGACACCCATTTCTCTCTCATCAACCATTTTCATGAATCCTTATGTCACGCCGTTATGCTGCCAAAATTGCACCGCATTTTTTAATGCCAAGATCATTGTGTAGTGAATACCATACCCATGTCTCTATCAAGGGTATTCACCTTTATTCGCAAATAAACATTGAATTTTACTTTCATTTATTTATTCAAAATTAATTAATTGTTTAATAACTTATTATGTTGATTTATTCTTTGTTATATGATCCATGTGGCACACTTATGCATGAAATGAAATGTTTAAGAAGGGTGGGCCATCATAGCGCTCCAATGAATTGGGTAAAGTATAGTATCATGATACATCATGTGAAATAAGTGTTGACTCATGATAATTCAAGTGAAACAATGGATTACCTATGCTTCATGTGTAATGAGGGTTTACTCATTCTCCATGTGCAATGAGCCTTCACTCATGATAATTCCATGTTATCTGTTGTTGCCACATTTCCATGTTTTGATTATCACGATTTGTCATGACTTTATGTTCATGTTTCTCCTTTGATCCATTAACATTCCTATATTCTAACATGTATTTTATTCCTAATGTTATTCTAGGTTTATTCCCTTACTCGGCTTTAAATCTCGCCATTTTCTTATGAACGTCCTTAGGTTATCCCAGGAAATTCTATGTTTGAGGGAATATAGTGGTCCTCTAAAGGAAGTTTTCAATAAAGATATTTTATTTCATGTTCTAAGTTTTTATATAATGTTCCTAGCCCCAAATACACTCGACCTCTCAATCTCTTAAGTTTTATCAAGTGATTTTTTTGTAATAAATCATGTTTTAGTGTGTAATAAAGAACATGGTTGTTATAGTTGGTATTATAGGATTGGTTTAGTTATTTTTGGGATTAGGATTAGAACTTCGTAGTGAAGCCTTAGAGACAAGACTATGTATAATAAAAACATCCCTAAGTTTTGGTGGGTATTGAGTAAGTGGTTTATCAAGAAAATACATCCATGTATGGATATGAGTAGGTAGAGGCAGCTCTGGCACAGATGTACCTTGGGGTGAAAACCCCGAAAATGAGTTTCAAGCTTGACTCGAGGTATATTGGTACACGACAATGGGTCTTGCTTCACTCTTGTTTATGACACTCTTGGGGGACATGCGTTGGTAAATTCACAAGATTAGTATGAACCATTATTAAGTGAATAAAAAAATCCCCTAAGAATATATGTTGGATAACATAGATTGAATCTTATAGATACATAAGATAAGAAAATAAAATCTATTTATAATTCATTGGTTTTCTCCTTGGATTACCATTTATGTGTTACCCCTAACATTACTTTTATTCCAGCTAATGGTCGGTAATAGGAGGACTCGGGCTAACAACTGATGTGAAGATCAATGTGATGATTGTGCTAATGAGATGACCAATTCGATGGGAGCGGGAATCATGATCTTTGTCACGATTTTCTCTTAGTTATCTCAAGCTTTGAATAGAAACATGTGTCAAGAGGAACGTTCAACCCCCCCCCCCCCAAGAAATAACATGTCGTTATTGAGAGCTTCATGAGACAAAGGCCTCCTACTTTTAATGGATCATCTGATCCCTCAATCATCAAACAATGGATCAAACCCATTGAAAAGAACTTCTCCATCTTTCAATGTTCCAAACAAGAGATGGTTCTTATGGTTTCTTACTGTATGTTGGGTGAAGCAGATCAATGGTGTACATTGATCAAAAATACGAAGCCTATGGAGGGGATCAAGGCATTGGAATGGAAGTATTTCCAAAAAAAGTTTTTTGATATATATATTCTGCACACCCTTGGGCATAAGATGGATAGGGACTTCCTTTCCCTCAAGAAAAAAAGATGAAACATCTGTCAGATCATATGAGGAAAACTTCACAAGGCTTCCATGATACACCTCCATCTTTGTCATTACCCCCGAATACAAGGTTGACCACTTATTTGGTGGGCTAAAACCTAGCCTGCGGAAATCCCTGGAGATCCGTGACTTCGAGAACTATGAGAAAATTTTCCAATGTGCCCTCAAAGTAGAAATGGTGATTGGTGAATCTCATGGGTATCATGGGAATAAGAAGCGTAAGGTGTACTTCAATTTTGGCGGTCCGATGGATAAATCTAATAGTGCTAAAAAAATACAACACCCCACTTTCCAAAGGTGTGGAAAGAAGAACCCCGTAAATTTCGTGAAGTGGATGAGGAAATTCTTTAGGTGTGGAAGAGAAGGGAACCTAGCTATTAACTATCGACAAGAAAAACATGCGGCTCTGACAGAGGAGAGGAATGATTCGTTTGACTCTCAACGTGTCGTTCATTACTTAAACTGAAAAGAACTATTGAATCTTGAAAATTACTTCCCTAATCCAAGCATTTTTTGAGTCAACCAACAACCTCCAATGCAGCAAGGGTGAGCTTTTTCCATCACTACTGCCGAAGTGAACCATGACAACCAAGTGGTGATATGTACGCTAGTTATTCATTCAAGAATAGAGAAAATACATTTTGATTCAGGTTATGTGCATTCTTTTATATCCCTAATGTTTATTATAACAATCCCAACACCACTAAAAATCATGAAAGTAAAGATGTCGGTGAGTATGGAAAATGAGATAATCATTGCATCCCATGAATATAACTCATCCGCTATCTTAATCAGTGGGTTTAACTTCTTGGAGAACCTCATCATACTCCCTCTTGTGTAATTTCATGCAATTATTGGCATGGAATGGCTTTCCTAATATAGAGCCAACATAAATTTCTGTGAGAGATAAATCACTCTCCATGTGGAGAATCGAACCCCGATTCTGTACTAGTGAAAGGGGGAAGATAAATCTTCTTTAGCTCCATCATCTCAAGAATAGATATTAATATCCTATGAGCATGCAAATATTGATTATATGATTGAGTCTAAGGAGGAAACCATCCTTGAATACATTCCTATTGTGAAGGAATTCGCTGAAGTGTTTCCTAAGTAATTACCTGGTCATCCTCCTAGAATAGATGTTGAATTCTCAATTGATCTTATACCTAGAGTGTTGTCAATATTTCGGAATCTGTATAGAATGGTTGTTGAGGAGATTTAGGAGCTGAAGAAACAAATACAAGAGAATCTAGATAAAGGTTTTATATTCCCAAGTGCTTCACCATGGGGTGCACCAGTCCTCTTCGTCAAGAAGAAGGATGGGTCAATTCACCTTTGCATCGATTATCGTGATCTTAACAAAATCATGATAAAGAACAAATATTCTCTCCCATTAATTGATGACTTGTTTGATCAGCTGGATGGAGAAAAATACTTCTCCAAGTTATATTTTAGGTTAGGATGTTATCAAGTAAGGTCAAAGAAGGAAGATATCCCCAAGACTGCTTTTCGTACAAGATAGGGGAACTATGAATTCATAGTAATGCCTTTCGAACTCACTAATTCTCTATAAATCATCATGTACATGATGAATAGAGTCTTTAGAGATTACCTCAAATAATTTTTGGTATTATTTATAGATGATATTCTAATATACTTCAAAACCAAGGAGGATCATGAGGAGCATCTAAGAATTGTACTAAAGACCTTGCGAAAGGATAATCTCTATGAAAAGTACAGCAATTGTGAGTTATGGTTGAAGGAGGTCTCATTCTTGGTCCATATCATCACAAGCAATGGGATATCTGTGGATCCCTCCAAGACAGCTACAATATAGGGATGTCCAAGGCCAACATCGGTAATGGATATACATAGCTTATTAGGGTTAGTTGGATATTATCGATGATTTTTGAGAAATTTCCCACGATTTTCCAACCCTATTACCAAGCTAAATCGGAAGGGAGTAAAGTTTTCTTGGAGTGATGAATGTGAAGAAAGATTCAAAGAGTTGAAAAGGAGGATTATCACTGCTCTCGTTCTCACATTACCCACAAGTGGATATTTTTTGTTGTATTCAGTGGTGCTTTGAATAAGGTCATGGGCTGTGTGTTGATGAAAAATAACAAAGTCTTTGCCTATGCTTCAAGGTAATTGAAAGTTCATGAGAAGAATTATCCAACACATGATCTGGAGTTGGCTGTAATGATATTCGCTTTAAATTTTTGGAATTTTTATATCTTTGGGGAGAAGTGTGAAATATATACAGACCAAAAAAGCTTCAAGTATATATTCACACTGAAAGAGTTGAACATGCGCAAATGAAGATGGTTAGAACTAATCAAATACAATGACTGCTCAATCCATTACAACCCTGAGACAGAGAACAAGGTGGCAGATTCTCTATGTAGAAAGAACCAAGTAATTCTATCATTGATGAGAACTGATAAGGATCCAATATTCTTAGATTTAATGAAGATGGACATGAGAATCATAAAGAATGTAACATCATAAATCCTTTCACAAATGATTGATCAACCATCTCTTATGGAAAAGATAAAGGATGCTCAAACGGATGATGTGGGAATTCATAAGAAAGTGGAAGCTGTCAGAAAAGGGAAATAATCGGAGTTCAATGTTAATGAACAAGGAATTGTGAGATTTGGGAAAAGACTATGTGTTCCATCAAGTTCGGAGATGAAGAAGGAACTTTTGGATGATGCACATAGTTTGAATTTCTCTATTCACCTATGAAACACAAATATATATCAAGATCTAAAAGAGCATTATTGGTGGGATAATATGAATAAGGAGATCACTGAGTATACATAAAAGTGTTTGGTGTGTCCGCAAGTGAAGGTAGAGAGGCAGAAGTCTAAGGGGATGATGCTACCATTTCCTATATTGACATGTAAATGGGAGAACATCACCATGGGCTTTTTCACCGGACTTCCAAAGACATCCAAAGGCAACAATGCAATTTGAGTTTTTGTGGATCGTCTTACAAATTCTACACAATTCATTGAAATTAGGGAGGATTTTGAATTGGATCAACTAGTACAGATATATATTTGGGAAGTGGTAAGGCTGCATGGAGTATCACTATCTATTGTATCTGATTGAGATCCAAGATTCACCTCTATGTTTTGTAAGAGTCTTCAACATGCTCTATATACTGAACTGAACTTCATTATGGCCTATCATCCTCAAACGGATAGCCAATATGAGAGAACTATTCAGACACTGGAGGATATGTTAAGATCATGTTCTAGGACTTCAAAAGGAGGGTGGGACCAACATCTTCTACTGGTTGAATTATCCTACAATAATATTTTCCACTTGAGCATCCAAATGGCACCATACAAAGTTTTGTATGGGAAGAGGTTCAAAACACTGACATGTTGGGATGAATTCAGTGATCGTAAGCTATTATAACATGAAATGGTTAAAGAAATGGTGGATAAGGTGAAAACTATTTAGTAGAATATCATGGCATCCCAGAGTTGACCGAAGAGTTATGAAAATAACCATCAATGAGACCTTGAAATTAAAGTTGGAGACAAAGTATTTCTATGCATATCTCCATGGAATAAGGTCAGGAGGTTTGGAAAGAAAGGGAGGTTAAGTCCTAGGTAAATCATACCCTTCGATATTCTTGATCGTGTCGGGGTAGTGGCATATCGACTAGCACTTACACCTACCATGGCTAAAGTATAGGAAGTCTTTATTATATACCTCTTAAGGAAGTACATATCATACCCTTTACATGTACTCTCTTCAGAGGTAGTACAGATATAGGATGATATTTCTTATGAGGAGCAACCAATGAAGATCTTAGATTGTAGAGAAAAAGTTCTACAAAATAAGGCAATGCCCCTCATCAAGGTGTTGTGGTAAAACTAAAAGTTTGTAGAAGCGGCGTGGGAATCAAATGAAGTGATGAAGCAAAGTTACCCACATCTATTTTAGTGTGGGAAAAGGAAATTTTGGGGAAGAAATTTCTTAAGGGGGGAAGATTTTAATGACTAAAAAATTCATTAATGAAAATTATTATTTCTCTATTTTAATGTCTTCTTGTGTTTATGTAAAATGTATACACTTATATCTTTTTATGTTTGGGATTTTAAAATACCATTAAGAATTTTGACCATTTCTAATATAGCCATTGAATAGTGATCACATTATTAGAATAAATATAAAGCATTAACAAATCCAATTTACTCAAACAAAGGAAGTAATGGCCTCATCTAGTAAACTTTCCCCGTAAAAATCCCATTTGTCAGATCTTGGAAAGGAGGTGGTTTCATTGGGCTTCTCTTTTGACCAAGCCCAAGCTGAGCTTGAATACGTTAAGCTTTAGCGGAACTGAATACAGTAGAAGTAGAAGTTAATATAGATTACCACTCGAGTGACGTTATCCGAGCCACCTCAAGATTATGTCACCATTGCACACCTTAGCCTTCGTTCTTATGAAGGTGTTATAAGAGGTTATGTATCAAGACCCTAGAACTATGACAATGTAAATTATTTTTTTATAAATAATGTGCATTCATTTTATTATTGTAACTTTGTAAATAGTTGTTAAAGCACAAATAGTATTTTTAGTTAATATTCAACTAAGAAATCTATTTTGATGAATTAATGGATTTTTTAATTATATAATATCTTCATAAAATATTATTAATAAATTACTTTTTATTAAATATAAACGATCATATAATTTTTATGAATACAATTGAGATTTTTATTAAGGTTTGAAAGTTGTTTTTGTCAAAACCCATGAATTTTCAATAAATGTCAATTTTATTTTAAAAGTAAAAATTATAATATTTAGAAAATTATTTAGATAAAATGAATATTTTTTTTCTAATTATAACGTCAAAATTATCCAATGGTGAATTTTTCATAATTTTCTGAGACAGTCGAATTTTTGGTAAAAAATTAAATACCGTTTAAATATATGATGTCTTTTATGACATCATAATGACCCAATAGTGATGTTATAAAACACTATAAACATTATCTTCATACAATATATGTCTTACAATTAAAATAATGAGATTTTGGATTTTTTTATCTTTTCTACAGAGCTTTAGTGGACCCTTCAAGGCTTATAAAACATTTTGTCTTTTGAAATTGTTTTCTTTAAGAGTGTGACTCGCCTCCACATAAGAAACCATATAATTTTAAGAAGTTATGACATTTTTCTTATATAATATTATTTTTTACTCCTCTTTTACAAAAACCATTTGCGAAAACCATGTTCTAGTTTTTGTTTTTGATCAGTTTAATGTGAGTTGTCCCAAACCTAAATAATAAAGAATTCCCTCTCTTTTCCTATATAAACTGACCCAATATCCAACTTCTTCTTCACTAAAATCCTTTTGAGTTATACCAAACCCTTACCTCCTTTATCTATAATCATCCCAAGGTTTCCCAAGCTTTCAAGAAGCCCCTATCATGCCTCTCTCATGCTTTTTGGATAACACTTCCATGTAAGGGATTTCTTCTTTTCTCATTTTTATCCAATTTTATTTAAATTGTTAAAAACTTTTTTTCAATTAGAAATGTTGGGGTATGATTTCACACCTCCCCCATACTACCTGATTTATATTTTGATGATGGTATACCCCTTTATCTATCATTAACGCCTCCCATGTACACTCGTTACCATGCTGAAATTTCGTGATGGATTTCTCTCTCCTCTTTTACATCCAAGTAATTATTTTGTATTATGCATCTAAATTCCAGTAAGTTTGTTGGAAAATGTATCTATATGACCCCCTTAATATCCATTTCATGTAAATATGATGATACACTCATTTCTCTCTCATCAACCATTTACATGAATCCTTATGTCACATCGTTACGCTGCCAAAATTCCACCGCATTTTTCAAAGCCAAGATCATTGTATAGTGAATACCATACTCATGTATTTGTCAAGGGTATTTAACTTTATTCACATATACATATTGAATTTTACTTTCATGTATTTATTCCACATTACTTAATCATGTAATAACTTATGATGTTGATTAATTCGATGTTATATGATCCATCTGGCATACTTATCCATGAAATGAAATGTTTAAGAAGGGTTTGCCCTAATAGCGCTCCAATGATTTGGGTAAAGTATAGTACCATGATATGTCATTTTCAATGAGTGTTGACTCATTCTAATTCAATTGAAACTAGTTTTTAACCACTATTCATGTGCAATGAGGGTTTACTCATTCTCCATCTGCAATTTGCCTTGGCTCATGCAAATTCCTTGTTATGTGTTGTTGACACATTTCCATGTTATAATTATCATGATTTATCATGCCTTTATGTTCATTTTTCTTTTATGATCCATTAATATTCCTACTTTCTAACATGCATTGTATTCCTCATGTTATTCTATTTTTTCCCTTACTGGGCTTTAAAGCTCACCCTTTTCTTATGCATGTCCTCAGGTTATCCCATGAAATGATAAGTTTGAGGGAATGTAGTGGTCATGTAAAGGAAGTTTTCAATAAAGATGTTTCATTTCATGTTTTCAGTTGTTATATAATGATCTTAATCCCCAAAGACATTATAACTCTTGATCTTTTATGTTGTATCAAGTGTATTTTACGTAATAAATCATGTTTTAATGTGTAATAAAGAACAAGGTTGTTATACCACACAAACCTCCAAGCCATGTGCACATGATTCTTTAACCATAACACATTTACCAGACATAAATCATAACCATCAAACACATTTAACATTTAAAATCATAATTCATTCAATTCATTTTACATTTACATGACTTAACCAATTAACACATTCATTATTTACTATCCTTATCCCATTACCCATTTTCACATTTCACAACCTAAACCATTTAAAACAAACATCATTCACATGTCATAATACATTTATACTGTAGAGACCTGAAGCTTGATGTACATGAACATTACATTACTTTTTCGGAATACTTAATACATAACAAAAACAGACACAGAAGGACCGTAATTGTTTAGTGTCTTTGGAAACTTGGAACGTAATCTTCTAATCATGGTGAATGATCTTCAACATCTCCCATAAAGATCTTCCCCCTTTTTTTCTTACCTAAAACCTTTCTTTATATCCCGGGGAAAAGAAAACATAAAAAGGGTGAGGTCAAATGCTCAGTAAGGGTAAGCATGGATAAAATAAAACATACCATATACATTTTAACTTAAAAACATGAACATAATGTTTAAACATCAAAAGCTTGAGCGATGAAATAAAACATGGAAGTATGTATGATATAGAACATAAAAAACATTAATAATGATAAAATAGCATGGGTATAAAACATGTAATTGTGGCATCCATTAAGAACATGTAATGATTTCCATAGTAGCCAAGGCATTGCTGCCAAGACCATCTTAGTGGACAAAGTCTCTTTCTGAATTGAGTTCACTCCTCGTTCCAGTCCTGTAATACTGAACCGGATTAACATACCGTTACAGCCATTTCTATCTCATGAGATATAAATATTTACCCAATGCATTGTAGGGAGATATAGGTCACACCCATCTCATATTGAAATCATTCTTACTTGTGCCACAAAATAAACATACATCATTCATAAAAACCCCAATAAATAAAATGGTTTTCATAAACATCATCCCATCATCACATAATCCATATAAAATAAATGGATATCATTTCATAATAAGAAAATTGAAACCATGTAAATCATAGAGACATTAAACTTGAAACATACACATATGAAATAATGTCATCTTATATGGAAAATGTTATTGATAAAACACTTGAAATGAATTCTTGAGGAAAATATCCTTTCTTCTTCAAAATCATTTTCTATTCACAAAATGCCATGAAATTTTAAAAGAAAAGTATTTTTTTGAAAATAGTCCTGAAATATTTTGGAGGAATCTTCATGAAAATAAGTATTTATAAAACCGTAAAAATCCTTTCATGCCGTATACGTTAAAAAAACATCCTTCTCATACTTTTTCCAGAAAAGTCAAAAAGTACCTCGTAACGTAAAAAAAGTAATATTCCTTACATACCATGTAGTAAAAGTCAAAAATGTGTAAAAAGGACATTAAACATACGTGAAACCATTTTCAGAAAACATGGTCTTGGATGATAAAGATAACCCCAGTAAATACTTATGAATAAACAACCCGGATAAAAATGAGATTGATAAATTATCCCTTATCTTAGGTCCGATATGCTTCGTACGTATCCAAAACTCCTGTATAATTATTTAAATAATGTCATTGACTTATTTAAGAATAATATTCATTGTTATTATATTATATATGGTTCACTTATGAATTTATATTACCCATTCTTTTGTAAATTCCATGTTAAAGAGTGTTTTGGGTAAAATCGTTTCATTTGTCATCGGTGTTTTGACTTGTAATTATTCATATGATTACTTAGATCATGATTAATTAATTCCATAATATAAAACATGATTTATATATAATATATATTCATAATATACATATATATAATAGATCGATAAATGGAAAGAAATACACCGTTCATAGAGACGGTAGGCTGTACGTACGCATGAACGTTGTTTTCGTTTCCTTATTGAATTGAATTGAATTAAGTAGATGACATAAATATATATATACATAAATACAGTATCATTATTATGTCATATATTTTATGATTACTTATTATAAATATTTTATAATCATTCTTGAATGGTTATCATGGAGAGTGAATCTCATCGCGTCGTGGAGACGGTATTCCGTACGTACGCACGAGCGATCATATCATTCCCATGATCATCGAATTTATTAAAGTGTATGTATAATATTACATAATAAATATCAATTTACAATAATCATATATATTAATTAATTTCACCACTATACCCATCCAAGTAAGGATGTGGTGGAAAATAGATTACACCATGGCGTGGAGACGGTATTCCGTACGTACGCACGCACGGTGATTTAATTTTCCATAGGATGTATAGATGGTGAAATATGGTTGTTTCATACTTATAATAACATATCAGTATATGATTGATACTTATTTTATTACTTCATAATGAAACAACTAAAGAAGAAGAAGTTGAATAAGAAAGAAAATTGAAAGAATTGGTAACGGATATTACCTCTTCTTTGACACGCCTCTTTGAATCCTCCTCTTAGGGTACTAAAATTGGTCTTTGAAGAAGACCAGGACCTCTAGGATGTTTCTAGGGAAGTTGATAAGGGAAATGGGAAGTGTTTGGATGAGCTTAAAGGCTTAAATTGGTGTGAGGAAGAGAGGGAGGAGGTTCCCTTTTATAAGAGAGGAGAGGGGCACCTTTGGAAATCTTAAAAATATTAATTTATAATAAATAAAACCCCACTTAAGAACCTCCAAAAATGACTCATATTCAAATATTAGATGATATAGGGTTTTAATATTATCAACCAATAAAATTTAGACATGTTAGAAATTTAGTTTAAACATTATCAACTTGATTTATTCTTATTTAATCAATTTAATTTTATTTGTGGTAATAACATTCTAAATTTTAAATTATAAAAAATAATTACTTATTTGTTGTTAATTGTCCATAATTGGATACTTTATAACATTTTATACCTTATAAATTTAAATTTATAATTTTTAAATATTTTTGTGATTTTTGAACAATTTTATAATATGTTATTTTTATAAAATAACAATAGTGTCAATTTTGACACCATTTATTTATTTGAATTTAAATAAAATATATACAAAATATATGTTCGAAATAAAAGCTTTAATAGATTCCTAAATGGTAATATGTATCTATAAAATTATTTTAGCACATTAAATAGTTCATATAATATTTATTTTATTATTTTTAAAACCATTTATTTGGTTTATCTCTTAATAAAATAATTACTACAACATTTTTGTATAATTATTTAATATACTTATTTTTTGCATAACAATTAGAAATAAATAACTATGATTAAGATAAATATATTATCTTTCACAATAATATATTTACTCGAATTTATCATCTTAAAATCACAATATTTAAATTTTTATATTTATTAAATTATGAAGGTGACAACTTTGGCATCATTTAAAATAAAATAATATAAGTGTCATAATCACTTTTATAAGACTCCAAACAGTTATATATTAGGTAATTGGATGATTAAGTTGTATATATACACTAAAAATAAGTTTTGGTCAGGTTTTTGGGACTTTTAATGGGTATTATTATTTCAATAAAAACTATATTACTGATTTTTCACTAAATAAATAATTTCTGCATCATTAATGTATCACCATTAATGACAATTATTTAATCCCTAAATATTCTAAATAAATTATCATTATGTAGATAATTTTATTAGATTTCTGTATACTATTCATTTTCTATGTTTTATGATGTTTATCACTAAATTAAAATTATTATACTTATAAGATTTAAGAGAGTGACATTTTGTCACTTTCTTTGGTTTTAATAATAATTAAATTATTTTCATGGTCAAAAGTCCATAAAATGAATCTAATCCGACCCTTAGGTGATATGGGTATACTTTTAGCCATCCCATATAATTTTTCCATGTTTTAGGGTAATTTTATAATATTATATTTACCCTTAATTACTCGATTTACTTTTGACTATGGTAAATAAAATTTACCGTAATTACTATTCATAATTCCCAAAAATAAAAAGTAGCCTATTAACATATTTTGGACCCACTGAATCCAAATATGGAATCCATTTTTTCCAATTCAAAACACAGAAGTTGCAGAAATTAAATTAAAATTAATCCCGTTGTAGAATGAAAACGGGTTTTTTTTAAAACATTGCAAAAGATTGAATTGATTTAACCTACGAATTCAATGTAAAATCAATGATAATGACATAAATTATATTAAATTGTAAAAATATATTCTATTTATACTTTAAAACGTTTCAATATTATAATTTAACCACATAAGTTATTATGATGAAAAAAGTTTTTTAAAATTAAAATATAGCGTGTTTTTACTATTCATTAAAATATGAAAGTTATCAGAATAATATGAAAAATTTATCCGAGGTAAAATTTTATATCCTGATTCAAAAGAATAATTTTATATTATAAAGTTGAACTTATAAACATTTCAAAAACTAGATTTAAAGTGGGTGCGCTATCAAAAGGTGGCAAAACTGCATTTTTTGAAAAATATTTATTTTACCCGAAAAATTTATTTTGTTCTTATACCATGTTATAGAAAATGTGTAAGATGAATAATAATGTTATAAAATACAAAATTTAGTTAATACTATTCATAATGGATAGTTCATAATAATATTATAATAATATATCATTGTTTAGTAAAACCCGGTATTGCGTACAACACACGCTATCGAGGAAGGCCGTGATTATGTGTAATGCAATCCAAGTCAGGGTTGCGTGTTGTGCAAGAATCCTTCATTGTTTATTATAACAGAACCCAACCATATTTCATTTATACATTGAATATATATATATATATATACTCAATGTTGCATAGAATAACTATTATCAAAATTGTGTGTAACACGATCCGAGAATAGTGTTGCGTATACTGCAAGCTAATACGGTGTTGCATATAGCGCAAGATAATCTTGGTGTATCGTACAATAGAAGATATGAAATAAATTAAAAAGAATATATCTTATAAAATCTCGGGTTATTACATTCTACCCCCCTTAAAATGAATTTCGCCCTCGAAATTCGTCGGGGTTATAAATGGTTTTCTACTTGAAAGTTTCTTTAATTGAAACCCACATCGTAAAAAGGAATACCAAAACTTATCTTTTTAAACTAAAGTATGAAACGTAACAGTTACCCAAATAAACTAATCAATGGGTTTCCACATCGGATAACATAGGTGAAAATATGGATATGGAAGAGAAATCTAACCATCATGTTCTGATAGAGAGTGGTAGAGAACATGGCTTTGAAAAAGCCAACAATCACAAAGCCATAAATTTGTGATGATCTAGGGTACCATCTAATTCATCGGATATAAGGGCACTAGGACAACATTTTTGTTTTTCAAGATCATTTCCCTAAAGTTGAAGAATTTGAATTAGAATAAATACTTACTTTATTTTGGTACAATCTCACTGTTGTTCGTGCCTTGAACAATTTCCACTTCATATCTTAAAGAAATGAAGTTGAATTTGTTATTCGTGAAGTGTTAGCAGATCATGTGATAGAATGACGGGTCATTGAATCTGTCTCAAACAAAAGGTTAGCAAAAGTTATTAAATATACATAAGTCGATCTATAGTGAAATTAAACATATATGGTTCCTAAAATGGACTTATATTTCACATATCATACTGATTAATATAATAAAACTAGTTTCTACTAACCAGGGAATTCATGTAGGCCAGTGGTATGCGATAAAGGCCAGTCGCACTTCGGTTGTGGGTTCGATTCCCATAGCCTTGTCCGACGCGATGGGCTGTCGCCCGTCCTGGTGGTTGTCCTTTTTCTAAAACTACATTACTATAACATCCCATTAATAATAGCGAAAAAAATTCTATTTTTAAACAATACTATATTATGTCCAACATAATCCATTCCAATCTTTATCTAAAATACTTCGGTCCAAGCTCATAGAATAAAGAAAACGATTACTTGAAATGTCATCAACCAACCATCATTTATCCCCCATTATCTTGTTGGTCACATTTCAATCTTGTGAATATCTTAATCATGTATTCTCTTGAAAAATGAATACCCATTAAACC
This sequence comes from Viscum album, assembly GCA_963277665.1. NCBI lineage: Eukaryota > Viridiplantae > Streptophyta > Magnoliopsida > Santalales > Viscaceae > Viscum > Viscum album. The sequence continues at coordinate 75,258,220 of OY728156.1, forward strand.
TTAGTGAAAACATGAATGCTGTCAAAAGTTAACTCTTTCCACATACCAAAATCCAAAAATTCTATATACACAAACCATGATATAACCTTCTCCTTATATCAGTCATGAGCTCATGAATACTATCAAACATTTAATTTTCTCCTTATCCCTTCATTATGTGCATATCATCTACTTTCCAAAAATACTGGTACCATTCATCACACACTTTCAAAACTTAAGGAAAGACAACAGTGTAACAATCCTTAGATGTCTCTTTATTCCATATTACCATGAGATCACTTATACAACATTACACTTGATAAACATGTAATCATTCCACTACCTTCTTAAACCATTGACCGAGCTTCAACAATTCTTTCATCTCACATATCATTTGTAGTCTCTTCATCATCATCAACATAAATATTACCCATACAACCATACTTATTCTCTTCATGAGACTTTACCTTAGGGAATTGGTTTGAATAATTCCCGTACATTCCACATTTAAAACATTTAACCATTGTTGATGTCGTAGCAATACCATTATCCTCTTCCATGGTGTTAACTGAACCTTTTCATTTTCACTTACTGTCTTTGTGTCCTTCTTTTCCACACCCAAAGAATCTTCCAGTTCCTTCGAAACATTATCCTTGATGCCTCTTCCCACATGATTTACATAGGGGAAATTGATCTTTATTTCCTCTATGATCTTCATGAAACTCCATCTTTCTCTTATTAGCCGAGTCAGGAAACTTACCAAATTTGAGTTTATTGATCATATTATGAGATTTCTGATTCGGCATAATAATGATGTTTGGACTTCCAAATCTAGTTTCATTTGGTTTCTCATGAATAATATCATTCCATTGTCCGTTATATCCTCCATTATCGTGAATCTTCCTGTTTCCAGCCATTTTCTAAAACCCAAAAAGAATAGGGTGAGAGGAAAAAATCATTCTAGGGAAAACAACATAGTAAAGGGGGAGTAACCTCAATATCTAACATCTTAGGTTAAATTCTATGATCGTTACTGTAGTTGTGGGACTATATCCTATACGTATACTTATCCTTAGGTACATCCCTAGACATACCTTAGAAATACCTCTAGGTATCTCACTAACGTTTTCACATCCTAGTTTCCAAAGGTTGACTAAACCTTTCCTCTGATACCAAATGTAGAGACCCGAAGCTTGATGTACATGAACATTACATTACTTTTGTGGAATACTTAATACATAATAAAAACAGACACACAAGGACCGTAATAGTTTAGTGTCTTTGGAAACATGGAATGTAATCTTCTAATCATGGTGAAAGATCTTCAACATCTCCCATAAATATCTTCCCCCTTTTTTCTTACCTAAAACCTTTATTTATATCCTGGGGAAAAGAAAACATAAAAAGGGTGAGATCAAATGCTCAGTAAGGGTAAGAATGGATAAAATAAAACATACCATATACATTTGAACTTAAAAACATGAACATAATGTTTAAACATCAAAATCTTGAGCAATGACATAAAACATGAAAGTACGTATGGCATAGATCATAAAGAAACATTAAGAATGATAAAATAGAATGGGAATAAAACATGTAATTGTGGAATCCATTAAGCACATGTAATGATTTCCATAGTAGCCAAGACATTGCTACCAAGACCATCTTAGTGGACAAAGTCCCTTTCTGAATCGAGTTCATTCCTCATTACAGTCCTGTAATACTGAACCGGATTAACATACCGTTCCAGCCATGTCTATATCATGAGATATAAATCTTTACCCAATTCATTAGAGGGAGATATAGGTCCCACCCATATCATATTGAAATCATTCTTATTTGTGCCACAAAATAAACATACACCATTCATAAAAAACCCAATAAATAAGATGGGTTTCATAAACATCATCCCATCATCACATAATCCATATAAAAGAAATGGATATAATTTCATAATAAGAAAATTGAAACCAGGTAAATCATAGAGACATTAAACTTGAAACATACACATATGAAATAATTTCATCTTATATGGAAAATGGTTTAGATAAAACACCTGAAATGAATTCTTGAGGAAAATATCTTTTCTTCTTCAAAATCATTTTCTTTTCAAAAAAATTCATGCAATTTTAAAAGAAAAGGATTTTCTTGAAAATAGTCCTGAAATCATTTGGAGTAAGCTTCATGAAAATAAGGCTTTATAAAACCGTAAAAATCCTTTCATGCCGTATATGTTAAAAAACATTCTTCTCATACTTTTTCCAGAAAAGTCAAAAAGTACCTCGTAACGTAAAAAAAAGAAATATTCGTTACATACCATGTAGTAAATGTCAAAAATGGGTAAAAAGTAAAATAAAAATAAATTAAACCATTTTCAGAAAACATGGGCTAGGATGATAAAGATAACCCCAGTAAATACTTACGAATAAACAATCTCGGATAAAAATGAGATTGATAAATTATCCCTTACCTTAGGTCCAATATGCTTCGTACGTATCCAAAACTCCTGTATAATGATTTAAATAATGTCATTTACTTATTACAGAATCATATTTATTGTTATTATATCATATATGGTTCACTTATGACTTTATATTACCCGTTCTTTTGTAAATTCCAAGTTAGAGAGTGTTTTGGGTAAAATCATTTCATTTGTAGTCCGTTTTTTGACTTGTAATTATTCATATGCTTACTTAGATCATGATTAATTAATTCCAGAATATAAAATATTATTTATATATAATATATATTCATAATATACATATATATAATAGATTTATAAATGGAAAGAAATGCACCGTTCATGGAGACGGTAGGTCGTACGTACGCATGAACGCTGTTTTCGTTTCCTTATTGAATTGAATTGAATTAAGTAGATGACATAAATATATATATAAATAAATACAGTAGAATTATTTTGTCATATATTTTATTATTACCTATTATATATACTTTATAATCATTCTTGAATGCTTATCATGGAGAGTGAATCTCATCGCGTCGTGGAGACGGTATTTCGTACGTACGCACGAGCGATGATATCATTCCCATGATCGTAGAATTGTATTAAAGTGTACGTATAATATTAAATAATAAATATAACTTTACAATAATCATATATATTCATTACTTTCACCATTATACCCATCCAAGTAAGGTGGTGGTGGAAAATAGATTACACCACGGTGTGGAGACGGTATTCCGTACGTACGCACGCGCGGTGATTTCATTTTCCATAGGATGGATAAATGGAGAAATATGGTTGTTTCATACTTATAATAACATATCTGTATATGAGTGATACTGATGTTATTACTTCATAATGAAACAACTAAAGAAGAAGAAGTTTGAGAAGAAAGAAAATTGAAAGAATCGGTAACGGATATTACCTCTTCTTTGACACGCCTCTTTGAATCCTCCTCTTAGGGTACTAATATTGGTCTTTGAAGAATAGAAGGACCTATAAGATGTTTCTAGGGAAGTTGATAATGTAAATGGTCAGGTTTTGGCCGAGCTGAAAGGCTTAAATTGGTGTGAGGAAGAGAGGGAGGAGGTACCCTTTTATAAGGGAGGAGACGGGCACCTTTGGAATTCTTAAAAATATTAATTTATAATAAATCAAACCCCACTTAAAACCCTCCAAAAATGACTCATATTAAAATATTAGATGATATAGGGTTGTAATATTATCAAAAAATAAAATTTAGACATGTTAGGAATTTATTTTAAACATTATCAACTTGATTTATCCTTATTTAATCAATTTAATTTTATTTGTTGTAACAATATTCTAAATTTTAAATTATAACAAATAATTACTTATTTTTTGTGAATTGTCCATAATTGGATACTTTATAACATTTTATAACTTATAAATTTAAATTTAGAATTTGTAAATATTTTTGTGATTTTTGAACAATTTTATAATATGTTATTTTTATAAAATAACAATAGTGTCAATTTTGACACCATTTATTTATTTGAATTTAAATATAATATATACTTTAGATATGTTAGAAATAAATTCTTTAATATATTCTTAAGTGGTCATATGTATCTAGAAAATTAGTGGAGAACATTAAATAGTTCATATAATATTTATTTTATTATTTTTAAAACCATTTATTTGGTTTATCTCTTAATAAAATAATTAATACAACATTTTTGTATAATTTTTTAATATAGTTATTTTTGGCATAAAAATTAAAAATAAAATACTATGATGAAGATAAATCTATTATTTTTCATAATAATACTTTAACTCGAATTTATCATCTTAAAATCACAATATTTAAATTGTTATATTTATTAAATTATGAAGGTGACAACTTTGGCATCATTTAAAATAAAATAATATAAGTGTCATAATCACTTTTATAAGACTCAAAACGGTTATATATTAGGTAATGGGATGATTATGTTTTATATATACACTAAAAATAAGTTTTTTTCAGGTTTGTGGGACTTTTAATCGGTATTATTATTTCAATAAAAACTATATTACAGATTTTTCACTTATTAAATAATTTCTGAATCATTAATGCATCACCATTAATGACAATTATTTAATCCCTAAAAATTATAAATAAATTATCATGATGTATATAATTTTATTAGATTTCTGGATACTATTCATGTTCGAGGTTTTATGATGTTTATCACTAAATTAAAATTATTATACTTATAAGATTTACGAGAGTGACATATTGTCACTTTCTTTGGTTTTAATAATAATTAAATTATTTTCATGGTCAAAAGTCCATAAAATGAATCTAATATGACCCTCAGGTGATATGGGTATACTTTTAGCCATCCAATAGAATTTTTTCATGTGATAGGGTAATTTTATAATATTATATTTACCCTTAATTACCCGATTTACTTTTAACTATGGTAAATAAAATTTACCGTAGTTACTATTCATAATTCCCAGAAATAAAAAGTATCCTATTAACATAATTTGGACCCACTGAATCCAAATATGGAATCAATTTTTTCCAATTTAATAAGTAGAAGTTTCAGAAAATAAATTAAAATTAATCCCATTGTTGAATGAAAACGGGTTTTTGTTTAAAACATTGCAAAAGATTGAATTGATTTAAACTACGAATTCAATGTAAAATCAATGATAATGATATACATTATATTAAATGGTAAAAATATATTATATTTATACTTTAAAACCATTCAATATTATAATTTAACCACATAAGTTATTATGATGATAAAATTTTTTTTAAATTGAAATATAGCGTGTTTTTACTATTCATTAAAATATGAGAGTTATCAGAATAATATGAAAATTTTATGTGAGGTAAAATATTATATCTGGATTCCAAAGAATAATTTTATTTTGTAAAATTGAACTTATAACCATGTCAAATACTAGATTTAAAGTGGGTGCGCCATCAAAAGGCGGCAAAACTGCATTTTTTGAAAAATACTTATTTTACCCGAAAAAATTATTTTGTTTCTATACAATGTTCTAGAAAATGTGTAAGATGAATAATAATGTTATAAAATTAAAAATTTAGTTAATACTATTCATAACGGCTAGTTCATAATAATATTATAATAATATATCGTTGTTTAGTAAAACCCAGTATTGCGTACAACATACGCTATCGAGGAAGGTCGTGATTGCGTGTAATGCAATCCAAGTCAGGGTTGCGTGTTGTGCAAGAATCCTTTGTTGTTTCGTATAACAGAACCCAACCATATTTCATTTATACATTGAAAATATATATATATATATAATCAATGTGGCGTAGAATAACTATTATCAAAATTGTGTGTACCACGATCTAAGAATAGTGTTGCGTATACTGCAAGCTAATACGGTGGTGCGTATAGAGAAAGATAATCTTGGTGTATCATACAACAGAAGATATGAAAGAAATTAAAAAGAATATATCTTATAAAATCTTGGGTTATTACATATACTTTTCTATTACATCCCATGAATCACTTAACAAGATCACTTTATTTCATTTAGCCCATTCATGTTAAACCAAACACCCCCTTATGCCATTTAAACTACTAGACATAATTACCATTAGTTCTATTCCATAGGTTAAGATAAAATATCAATATATTTATCATGGTCACTATCACATGGTGATTTAATTTTATGAATAACCATTCAATTGCATGTTTACTAAGCGTCACACCCATTGGGTAGTACTTAACCTGGTCTAAATCAACCTCAATGCATCCCATGGGGATTTAGAGGGGTTCAATTCATCAATTAACCAATTAATTCATCAATTCTTCTAAGTAAAACGAAATGGACAGCACAACGGAACCCAAGAACAACCACATACACATGAAATAATCTACAATACTATGGTATATAACCTATATACCACCTACCTTAATTTTTAAGATGAACACTCCTTTAACCCTGTCCTTTGATTCAGAAATAAACCACTATTAAATCTTTATCCTAAGACCCACTGGGAAAAGAGGGTTTTTGGGATTCAAAAGATAAAGAATGGCTACACAAGACCTAATCTAAAAAAGAGAGGGAAGAGTAGTGTTAGGATCAACTAGACCTTCGATATTCACTCAATAGTGATCCAAACATCTTAAAATAAGGGAGATAAATATTTGGAAAGTTTAGGGAAACTTGGTTCATCACCCTTGTTTTCAGAGGAAGAATATAAGAGAAAATTTGGTGAGGTTTCTTATAAACTGGGGAAAAAATGGTCAATTTCCCTTAATTTAATGATTTGTATGGTTTGGTTGCATTGTTGGTCAAACCATGCAGAAACCATGTTCCACCCTCTATACAAGAGGGGTCTAGGCTACACAGTTTCATGGGTAGCCCGCATAATTTGAAAACCTATGGGGTAACCCTGCAGGATAGATCTGTCCAAGCCTGCACAGCTTAGCTATTCCCCTTGAATGGTTTTCTCCAACCGTGATCCACCTCTCTAGGAAAGAATATTCAAGTTTCATGGGTATTACTAATAGTGTTCCAACCATGAAACATGTACTGGATGGCCCTATTTTCCTTTCTTTCATGTCCTGAACCCCTGGGACATCCTTAAGCCTCTTCACAAACTCGAGAAACCATTCATTAACCAACCTACGAATATTTAAACCAAAAACATAAACAATAATACCCCTCAAAAAAGGATGGAATCATACACCCCTTTTAGGAAAAGTTTCATCATGACTAATGTAACATGGAAGGGGACCCCACCATCTATAGAGTATGATGAGGGTTGGATGATAGGTTTCCTCACACTCACCACTCTTTTGATCTGCCCGCCTAATAATGCCTGGATGGAACTCATTTGTAACACCATCCAGATACACCCCAACCTCATACTAGAATCATAAGTGGAAAGACACATTTCGGGGCACCCCTCTATCTAGCATGGTATATCAAGTAGATAGAGAGTTGAATGATAAGCACCAACATGTTTATCCATTTAATCAAGGCCACCTGACAGGCAACGCATATCACACTTTCAATATATCATGATTATATGAATTCCTGGTCCATAACACTCCATAATCTTCACAAAACCTTACCCAAAGGAAAAGATACATGAGGGACAAAGCAGATGGTGGCCTGAAAGTACAGTGGTCAAAGACAAAAGAACATACTGAAATTCCGAAGGGTATTGACACTCAAATATGACTATAATACATGATCCAAATCCTTCTCTCCCCCTATCCACTCCCAATGTTATAGAACCATTTTCATCACTACCCATCAACACCTCTCGCCATGACCTCTCAAATTCATCCCACCATCACCGCCTAAGATCACAAGCACCACTATTATCCCTCTAAAGCTAGAAATATATGAAAATAATTATCTCCCACCCACGAGGTATCTCACGCTGCTCGGATCTAATGAAACACCACTACCATTGCCACTATGGAACAGACTCCTCAACATTATCAATTTCTCATTAGTTTCTAATCCATGATGATGTCATCATTTTAGACATTGTAGACTCACTCATATACTGACACCATAACGAAGATGTTGCCACCATCATCCAATATCTATCATTAAAGGATATATGACTAGAGGATTAGTGAGAATGGATCTAGAATATATCTAGTCAAAACATCTAATAGACCTGAAAGGAACTTAGAATGCCAATTTAGACTAAAGTGAGAAATAATGGAACTATGAACATAGTAGATAATGTTTTTGGAAGGAGGAGTACTGATGGCCATAAAATCAGGAGAACCATCATTTCTATCAAGAGATAGAAGAAACATCACTATTTCCAAATAGGTTTCACAAGAAAACCGAAACATCCCAGATAATGTGGATCTATATTTATTGTAAATATATTAATATGTGATTGAAAGAAACAAATCCTTGAAAAGTTAAGGTATTTCCAAAATAATGTGAAGTGTGAGATTTCAAAATTATAAATATGGAAGGAATTCTATTTTTTCAATGAAATGAGTTCTAAAAAATGAAAAGGTATGTTAACCTGAAGGATATTATTATGTTGATAAGTAATGATATATCTTAAAATAGTTCCTTATAAATTTAAATATTTTTAATGATATATAGAATTATATTTTTAGAAGGATTTCTAAATTCAGGGATCTTAAATACATTTCTAGAATAAACTCTAGAATGAGTTATGAACGAACATTTGTAATTTTAATGGATGTAATTATTTAAGGAATTTATTGAACCACTGAAGTTTCTGTAAGATCAATTAATACAATTATAAACTATTCATTCCTAATAAGAACATCAATTTGGTGAAATAATAACAATGATCAAAACTAATTTTAATTTACAAAATCATTATCACTAGAAGTTGAGGATATATTTAAACCATAATGGTGTTTTAAGGATACCTGAAGATAAGGAAATTGTGGTACAATCCTAATATTAGGATGATATAAAGATCAATCATAAGTTAAGAATATAAAAATAATATCTAGAATAAAAGTATCTAGAATTATGATTCAAAGACTTTAGTATAAATCAATTAGAATGATGACCAGGATTTGAGATGATTGGAATAAGATAATGAATCTAGAAGCTGAGTTGATTCTATATAAGTGGAGGGAAGAACATCTGAAGTTGGTGGTTGATGTTTAGTCAATCAGAAGAAGAATATTCATGAACATTTCAAACTAAATGAAGGTGCATAAAAATGGATTCCACTGGAAGAACATGTATCATTTAGAATGATTTTTAAAACATCAAATTCTATAGAGTTTTAAGTTGAGGAAAAGGAAAAATTCAAAGAACATGTTCCAAAAGAATTCTAGAAGGACTTTACATTATTGTAAATAAAAATATTGTGATGTTACTGAGCTTTATGGTTAATGTTAAACATTAAAAAAATATTTTTATTGATTCTAGAAAAGATTTTAGGAAGAATTAAGGATTGTTGACCCATATTTTTTGGGATATTTTATGAATTCAAATCCCAATATTTTCATAAGATATTGAATGCAGTCAATTAGAAATTTTAATGGGAATGGATTTCAAAATAAATATTATTTTTCCCGTATCTATAGAATGAATATTGCTTATATAAATGGGGGGATATCCCTTGAGTTAAATATGAGAATTGGGAAAGAATTATTGATAGATGTTGTGATGAAGAGTTAAATAAAGGCGGGTTTTGAATTAATTTCATCATAAGTATATTTAGGTCGAAGGAAGGATGGGGATCCATAAGAAAAAAAGTTTTGGAAGTAGAATATCTGGAAGGTAAACATTTCAAAATAAAATTTTCCGGAAGAAGAAGTTATGGAAGAAGAATATTGAGTACATCTAGATCATCTAAGATACTAAGGAATTTTCAAGCCTAGTGGACCTTTATTATAATCTATTTAAGATCTTGATGAATTTTTACATATGATAATGTGATCCAACATTATTTTAGAGTAATAAAATCGGAATAAAAAGATCTTTCTATGCTACATAAACTCTGAAATGGAGCTTTTGGATGGGGTGTATAACCATCTATTGGATTCTTGTGATTAGGGTGTATAACCAATCACTGATGGACTTTTTGATTGTGGTTTATAACCAATTTTTGAAGAAGGCATGGGGTTTATAACCAATCAAAGTATGATTATAGTTGGGGTGTATAACCAATTACTATTGAAGTTAGTGGAGATTTCATGTTGGGTCTATAACCAACATGAAAAGGAGTAGTATTTTATAATGAACCTTTTAAATACTTGTTTTCTTGTTTTGTACTTTCATTTTTATATTTATGAGGGGAGGATAAGATTTAAATGATGATAGGAGCAAGGCTTTAACCATCCATAATGATTGATTTTCTTAAAAAGTATAAACTTCATAAAAGTAAAAGAGAACATTGATTCACCCTATCCCTGTCTCACTTATCCAAAAGAACATGGGTACTTCATCAACAATTATTTATAAAAACAACACGCTTGTTTTAAAATATCATTTAAAACCATCAATGGAATTAATCCAATTTACCTTGAAATTTTATTTTAAACCGTTTCATTATATATCCATATTTTTAAAAAAATTCCTTCTTAAATCCACACTTAAAAAACAAAACCCATTTTAAATCATTTACATTATGAATCCATTTTACAAAAAAAATTCATTTTCAGAAACATCTTTAAAAAGGAAGAACTATTTTCAATTAAAATTAAACTCACTCCACAAAATAATCCATAAATAGGTTCATTAGAACACTTTTGAACAAGGGACCACCAATGAACCATTTAGAAAATTATGCTGTCCTTATTAACTATTTTTCCTATGAAATATCTTCCCAATTCATGGGGAAGGATCATGAAAATAATAAAAACATGTGAGCAGTAATAACAGTGATAGCACACAAAAATAAAATCACCAAATAAAAATTATGTTCAGTGATGTGGATTGAATCTGCCTCAACTGGCGATCCATAAATTGATCCAAAGATCATACTAACCTCTATAAGTCCAAAAACACATATCCCATCAATAAACACAATCAAATTAATATATTTAACTTTTCAAAAAACATACCAAATTGGTATAACCAATTATAAACTCATTGAGATGAATCATAATGTTGAAACTACAAGACATGTGGTGTTGTACACTCCCTACGTGCACCTAAAACAAAGATAAAAAATAATTTATTTATTTACTTTAGTAGTTAGTTTATTAAACCAAATTTTTCTAAAACTCTAAATAATTTTTTTGGTAGAATACCTAGAATAAACAATTAATGTTAGTGTGAACATATCATCTTGATATATCCTCTACAATATATTCACCAAATGATCCATAAATAATGATTATTCTTCCAGACTCTATTATAATATTCACCCTAAAACAATAGTTGGGTGAACCAAAATTAAAGTGGATAAAAGAGGAAGAATAATGATGATAAGAAGAGAGATATTACCTCGAATTGATATAGTGAAACCCTCCTGAACAACCTAGATTCAATGGAGAAAAAAATTAAAGAATGTGAGAGAAAAAGTGGTCCCTTTAACTTATTATTATTTATTGACGTTTAATGAGATTTAAGAGTTCCAAAATAAGACCCCTAAAGAATTACTAGGAGTCCCCTTTTTAAAAAATAATTCCTAGAAACTTGGTTAAAGTGTGACTAAGATTATTAGAGGGTTTCTAAGATGTTCACATCGTGATTCTTAAATAAGAGTGATCAGTCATGGAATAGAACCACTAGGTCATGGAACAACCACCCTATATAGAGGTCATAACCCCATAAAAATACACTATCATACTGTGACCAGGTTTCTCATGTTGTGATGGACCATACTATAAGGGTCTCATGATGTGACATCTACATCTCCCACCCTTGAACCTCCCCAACCTCAAGTCTTCACAATATATTAAACCATAAATTGATAATTATTTATATATAATTATTAATGATAATTGATTATGATAAGTTTCATTGATGTCGTTTAAATTAATTATTATAACTAAAATTAATGATAAAATATTATTAGAGATAAAATAGCTCTAGTGAAAATGTGAAGGATAAATACTCTTTAGAAATTATAACTTAAATCACAATTACAGACAAAAAATTATTGAATAGTTTTATAAGTATTATAATTTTATAAATTCCATGAATGATGTGTTTAATTAAATAAAGAAAGCATGAACTTTATAAATTGTCTAAAGGTTGGTGTGAAAGAATATTATTTAAACCAGATGATTTTTTCAAAAAAAAAAGAATGAAATGATATATTTATTAAAAAAATAAAATATTAGTTCTTAAGGTATACTCTCAAATTTAGGGCATAAATATTGATGAAACATTTTCTCTTGTGGTGATGTTGAATATGGTCTAATTATTTTCATAATCGTAATCAAAAAGAAATTTCAATTTCTTCTATGTGGACATAAAATTAGAATTTATTAATAGATTTAATGAAGTATAAGTATACATTTAATAGTAAAATGGATTTCTCAAACATAAAAAAATGAGGAAAAAATTGTTTCAATTGAATACGACACTATATGGGTTCAGGTAAGCCCCAAGAGTGAGGTTTTCTAGAATTGATCCCTTTTTCAAAAAAAAAATTGATTCAAATAAGGTGGATTTGATCATGGTCTTTATATGAATATGGTGTGTGATAAAATAATTATGGTTCAAATATATATAGATAAAAAATTATAGGTGCATGTTACAGTTAATTCAAGTATTTTACTAAATTCGTGATGATATAGTTCTAGATATCAATAATTAGAGAATTAATATTTTTTATGGTTTTTAGGTTACATAAGGAAATCATGAGACATTTATTAGAAAATAAAAAATATATAAAGGAAGTGAAGAAAATATTTTTTATAAAATCAACAAATCCAATTAAAATAATTATTACTATATTTAATTTGTTTTTAAAAGATAATGATGGTAATTTAATCGATATCATAGGGTATAAGTAAATATTTAAAATAAGATTATACTTAACATTAATAACAAAATACATTTTTATTTCCACGTGTCAAGAGATATGATTTCAATATAATCCCAAATAAATCTAAAATATAGATTTCAAACAAATACTTTGTTATATCAAAGGGATGGTAGATTTTATATTATTCAATAAAGGAACAAATAAGCATGATTCATTAGGATATACAAATGTTGATTGGGCTGGTTTGATGAATGATAGAAAGTAAAATTATATATTTTCATTATATCTTAGTGAATTATATATTTTTTATATAATAAATAAATAAGATTATATATTTTTGATAAATAAAATGGTTTATTATATAGCCACTAATAAATCTTGTGTATAAATTTTTTAGATAAGATGGAAGGTTGAAGACATTGGTGCAGAGATATGATCTCCTATTATAATTAAATTTGATAACTCAAATACTATAAATATTATAAAAAATGTAGTTACTGATTCAAGAAAAAATTATATTGGGTTCAAGTATCATTTTATCAAAGAAAAAGTGGAACTTGGTATGGTGAAAATAAAATTTGTTTCAACACAAGATCAAACATTTTTATAAAGTCGCTATCCAAACATATTTTTAAGATGAATTTTTTGAATATTGGAGTTCAAACATCACAATTCACTAAATGGTTTAAGGAACTTATCCCACTACCCTAATTATTTTTGGGTATATATGCTTTAATATGGACTAGTGCAATTTTTTATTCCATGATTTCTTTTAATATATGGTAGTACTTAATAAAAAATTGTGCAAGGGATAACAATAAATATAAGAAATATGATAAGGATTTCTTATATAAAGTGTTGGTTCATTGGGTTTTTGATTCTATAATTTCAACTTGAATAAATGATATTCTTGATCATTTATAAAGGGTTACATGCTCATATATCAAATATTGTGTATTAACCATAAAGTGGGGTTGTTCTTTCAAGTAGGAGAGATATATTAGGAGAAAATTCTAAAAGAAATTATCATGAGGGGGATAATATCTCAACATGAGTGGAGTAAATAATTATAATATATTTTTATATAGGATTTATTAAAATTATAAAGAGGTTTTTAAAGGATAATGAGAATATTAGGGTGGTTCATGAAACAATTTTCATTTAACTCTTCTTTCTCATAATGATCATAACTCATTTAGTCTTAGAGTTTATGGTTTTTGAATCCTATAACACACTATAAATATGATGATAAGGATGTTATAGATTTCTAATAAAGTTGTTTAAATTGTAAAAATTAATATTTCTATATAAATGATTATCAGAAAACCTGAATGGATATAATTTTTGTAAAAATAAAAGTATGCATTTTTAGGTTGGGTTTTTTAAAAAAAATATAAAGAAATCATCTAAATGAATTATTTTTTACTAGAGAAAAAATCATATAACATTATATGAAGTTTTTTTAATAAGTTATATTGGTTTTGGATATAATAATAAAAATCAAAAAGTAATGGTTTTTTATTATGCCTTGGTTATTTCATGGAGTTTATAGAATTATTTTATATAAATAAAGTAAAAAGGTGTATCAACATTATTCAATATAGTTTGATGATTACCATATAATAGTAAACATTGATTTTTTTGGTTTCGTTGGATTATATTTTTTACTTATAATGCCATAATTTTTGTTGTAAAAGGTTGGAATATAAGGTTTTTCAAAGAATATATGAATTTATATCTGACACAGGATAGAAAATATACCATTACTTGATACTGTGATTGGTGGATACATTTAATTTAAAAGGATTTTACTATGGATTTTTCAAAATGATAAATAGGTTTAAACTAAAATCATAAGTTGTAGTATTTTTTATAGGAGGATATTATATCGTAGATATTTCTACATGTTTTATTGGATTTTTCAAATATATCATTTGAATTTTTTAACAAATTAAAATTTAAGAAGATATTTTTAATCAAACTATGTTTTTTTAGGATATGGTGTTCAAACATATTACACTATAATATATAACATCATGGAATTATTTGATTGGTATCTAAATATTATTTTAAAATTTTAAATACTTTTATTTGGGAGGATTTAATATGAGATAGTGAGGTATAATTTTCACATATGTGATGGATTTGACTACTCATTAAGTGGTAATGATAACTTTCATGATCTAGGAGGCTAAAAAATATCAAACAATATTATCCATTGATTTTACCTCATGAATAAAATAAAAAATATATAAATATTATTGTAAAAGTGAATAATGTGGAGAGATTCAAAAATCTAAAAAAGGGAATAATAGTATTCTTGAGAGACTTATATGAATGTGGAAGGGGAGATTTCATCATACATTGATATATTTTTTCAAAGTAGTAAACTGGAATATGGAGTTCATTTACATAATTAATATGGATATTTTTATTTCACCAATAGAGATATAATATTTATTTGTTTTAATTTTTGATTATTAGTTCATACACTTGTTTTATAAGGAGACTGAACTTATAAAAGATGGTGTTGATCTTTAAAATAATGAGTGGTTATAAATAAATAGGGACAATGAGTCTACTCTAAAATTATAATAAGAAGTATTCTTAGTAGATTTTGGTACATTAGAACATCATAAGTGTATAAAACATGGATTTATCCTTGTATGGGTAAATCAAGTAAATGTATATTATACTTTTAATACTTTGATAAATAGTGAGGATGATATTAGAGTTTTGTTCCTACTAATTATTGAACAATATTAGGGAATAATTTTAATTTAGATACATCAATTCACACCCCCTATGGTATAATCCCTATTGGGACCAAAAAGAGTATTATAAACATGATTTATTTGGATCTTGAAGTAATGTTTAAATACATGGAAGTAGATAAGTTAAAAAATAAGAAAACGCAAATAGACATTTTTAATTCACCAAAAAATAGATGAATTAATTAAAATTCATAGGACTAATTCAATTGGTAAGTTTAGTCTTGGTTATGATGGATCATCCACATAGATGAATTAAATTATTAATGAAAACTTTAGAAAAGAATATATCTGAAGTAGTGAGATCATTTCTAATTTGAATCATGGTGAGATGAAATTTTCATAGTTGAAATCAAAATAAAAATAGAACAATATTTTTGAATTTTAAAGATTAAATTAAAGTGAAATATTGGAAAATATGTGTTACATATATGGGATTCTTGAACTTACATAGAGTTTTTGTGATTAATCAAATGAATTAGATTCAAACTATGAATCTAAATGGCCACCCATATAATCCTATTATACTTAACATCATATTAGGTATAATTCAAATTTGAATAAATTTTTATTTAATTACCATGAATTTTTTATTGAATGTCATAGTTGTACATCAAGAAGGTATAATTTTCCCATTTGAAAAAAAAAATCAATTAAATTTACTAAATAATATAAAAGGATATTTAATTGTGTATATTTATTTTATGGGAAATGACTGTATTTAATCAAACACTTTAAAATAACATCGAATTAGTAGAACCAAATGAATATTTAAATATTATCTACAAACATTCTGAGTATTTATAGGTTTAACAAAACATGGAATATTTTCAAGAATTATGGGTTTATTTTGATATTATAATGACTAGGTAAAGGGTATAATGAGAGAGAATGGATAATATTTCATGAATAATAGACCAATAAAAATATAATATAATTTATATAAAGGTATCATTAAATTTTAAATGAAATTTTAAAATATATTATAACAAAATAATTACAATAGGAAATGATGTGATAAGAATAGGAACTCTTACCTCACTTAATCTTTTTAGCTTAGAATCAACCCTTAGAAAATCCAAAAATATTCAAAATAAAATAGATAACAATACTAAATACCATTTGAGGGAGATATTAATATATGAATCAAGATTATTTTGATGAGAAATAAGAGTAAGGGTGGGTATTTATAAGGGTGGTGTGTGTAGTTTGTTGGAATAAATAATTGTATATTTAATTTTTTTCATTATCTTAATTTAACCGCTATATACCATAATGATATAATATACCCCTAAGTCTTGAAATAAAAAGTTTTGTGAAAACTTTAGGCCAAGAGAACTATATTGGGTGGATATGTTCATGATTACACATTTATGATATCACAATTACTTCATTTTACTGTATTTCAGTATTTTTTTACCATATTTTTATTTTTACAAAAAACAATCACCAAATTTTAGCCATTAACTTCGAAATAATGATTTAATAAATTTAATACATATTTCCAAATTCAAATTATAATTATAATACATTTATATTTTAACCATGGATAATAAAATTCATCAAAAATATTGTATCAAGGTAAATATAATTTTATTATTATAATAATTTATACATAAATATCACTTTAACTCCTATATACATAACCCTATATTAAATTGGTATATTTATAATGGTTAAGGTGTAAAATAGTGGAACTATAGTATATTGGTTCATAAAATATTGATATCATAGTGACTTTACCTAGCTTGAACTTCTCTGCTATAAGATTTAATTCATAACCCAATTTTCATAGTTCTGATTACACATAATCTTGGAAATTCCCTATTGATTCTACAACCTTCACAAAATCAGATAAATTTATTTCATATAAAAATTTTCTAATATACTAATCTATGGTTTTTCTCTTATATAAAAATTAACTTATTCCATTATCCCCATTAATATGTATCAATCCTAATGGTCACTTCACAATGAAAATATTTCCAATGGTTATAACATCCACCATTCATATAATTGATATTTACCCTCTTACTTCCTATAAATTTATTACATGATAATAAATCAAATAACATTTATAATTATCAAGTTCAATTCTCTCAAAATTTCCATTCCATGGATTATATCAATTTTATTTTATATTTTACTTGTTATAGTCATGATTTTTATTGTTGAATTGATTATAGAAATGTTTTACTTTTTACCACATTATTTATCTTTATATATTGTCCATTGTAACATATATTGTGTATAGAAAATATGTGAATTTTATTTTTTAATGCATCATTAATGTAGAAATGAAAATTTAATTGCATTACTAGAATTTATTGGGAGTTATAATGGAGTAATCAATTTAGATTTCAATTAGTAACATAGAAGCACAAAAATGACCATATTTCTCTAGTCACAATAATAAACCCCCCTTTCCATCCAAGTTATCACTTGGTGTGTCAAAATATTTACCCTCTTTCAACATAAATTATATAAGACTCAATGTGTTATTAGTTAGATCCTCCCCCCATTCGTAATATGAGTAAAACCATACTAAAGGTATATTGAATATATCTTATAAGATAACTCAATTGAATATAAAAAACAAACTCATTAATTTCAGTTAAAACCATCAAATAAATCATACCAAATTTAAAATCAATAATACTCATTAAAATTCATCCAAATATCTCTTATTAATTTTTTAAATATTTTTTTACATAATTAAAAAAATTCAAAATAGTCCAAAAGAGTGTTTTAAAATAATTAAGTCATATAAAATTTACATGACATTACTTTATAACCAAACAAGACCTGAATCCTTTATAAAAACTTTAAATCCTAAGAAAACCACTATAATCTAAATGATTTCACTCAAATAAGGGTAAATATCCAAAAAATGTTTTACTCCATATAAATAAAAGTTATATTTTTATTTAAAAAATCATAACATATAAAATATCAAACTACACTCAAGAGAATTAAAATAGTGATCCCAAAATCCCAAATAATGAAATATACTAAATAAATAATTGTAAAATAACCCTTTAATAATTTAATAAGAAGAGAAATAAAACTATGTAAAATAAAATAGATCATGTGAAATAGGTTTATCTAATATAAATGGAAAATATATAGAACTTCCTAACATCAGGTAACCAATGAATTACAAACCACGAGAAATGAAAAGATCGAGGGTCCTAAAAGTATCCATGCAACCTAATTCTCAAAAACCTATTAATTTTATAAACTATAACTCATAAAAACTATAAAAATAGTAATATAAGGTTCCTTAAAATAATAGATATGGGTTAGGTAAGGATAATTGAATGAACTGATCACTTCTACATGTATTCACCAATATTTTTGCTTATAAGTAGAGAATATTAACACAAAATAAAATAACTTTCCAATTGAAGACATCCTTGTCGATAATAAAACCCAAATAGAGAAAATAGAGATAAAGGTGGAATCTTAAATTAACATTTTTTAAAATTATAAAAAGATATATGATTTCATTGTATGGTTTCTCAGACTATGCATATAGTCGTACATTTTTCTTTCTCCCATTTTTAACGTTGTATAACTAGTATACACAGTTTTTTAATCATCATTCCTAACCATGAACCTTGTAAAAATTATACATTTCTTCTATTTTAACAAAAATATTAATTAAATAACATAAAAATATACTTACTGTAATGTGGATTTTACATGTATCATGTATCTCTAGTGGAATAAGATTAGGAATTTGTGTATATAGGATTATAAAGATATCACCAATTATGAAGGTGGATTATAATACTAAATTGATTGTTCATGAAAAAATAGGGAAATAAGTTAAAATATTTTTTTAGGTGGAATTAAAATTTTCCATAACACTAAATTAGTAAAACATAGGTAAAAGTTGAAATTTTAATCCATTGTGGGAAAAGTGGTCCAATCAAAATCCTTACATTGTGAAGAAAAAACCACAATAAATACTATTGATTTTATTAAGAATATGAAATTATATAAATAAGGGGAATATTTTAGTTTCTTTGTTATATATAAATAAGGGGGAGTATTAAATGAGGCATAAATATAAAAAAATTAATATGCCTAAAATTGGAATATTTATACCTTTTATTTGAAATAATTTTGATAATGTTGTTATTTTGTTCAAATATTGAAATGTATCAAGTTATAAAATAAAAAATTATTCATGGAGATTTATTAATATATAAAAATATAATTTGATGATAAAGAGGGGGTTTAATAATTGGAGACATGGGAAACATCTTACTCCCAATAAATTTGATATTTTTATATTGATTAATTATTGAATGTATGATTAATATTATAGAAAGATTTTTTATAGTCATAGGGAATTGATCAATTTATAAATTGTTTTGTGAAATGAAATATCAATGGAAAGTTATATATGATGTAAATGTTTAATACCCATGTCAAAGATATCTTAGGGATATTAAATAATTTTATTTTTTCCTATACTGAACCACAAATCAAGTAATCATAGTGAATTGATTAAATGGTTCCTTTATAATTGTAGAAATACTCTCTAAATTTTATTAAAATAAAACATTACTTATGAGTTATTTTAATTTTTATATCAAATAGATAGAAGGTATTGGTATTGGTTAAAAAAACCCCATATGTGATAGATTATTGGACTCCATGGATTTAAATTTAAGTTAATATATTTTATTTTTTGTTAACCATTGATATTTATGGAAGAAATTGGTGAAGGGGGGTGGTTTCACCCCTTGATTCGGTTAAGTAAATAATGAATTTTATAAATAATGTGATAGTTCAAGTGATCACATGAAGTAGTGCATGAATAAATTAATAAATTTATATCGTTCAATTAAATTATTAACATAAATATGAGAATATCATTAATTATCTTTGTAGGAAAGATTTTATACTTGTAGATCTACGTTAGAGCATATTAGAAAAGACACAAAAACCAACGGAATGTTATATGAGTATTTTATGATGATTTTAAATAAAAAATAGTGATTATAAAAGTAAAACACATTGGATGAATGATTGTATTTTGGAACTCATTTAATATATATTATTTATTCATGGATTAGAGTATTAGTATGGTATAAATAAATAAAAGTATATATAAAGAACAATGATAATTTCTATTTTTTCTTGAGAACACATGAAATAATATATCGTTTCAAAGAATATGTGGATGTATATAATTTTAGTTATATAAACCTATATTGTAAGATTGTATAAGTGTTTTCATATATGTATTATTTGAGTGTACTATTTAATTATTGGAGAATGTTAGAAAATTAGTGAGGATTATTATATTATGTAAGAGAAGTGTTATTATGTAAATTATGAATATTACAATGAACCAGACCATAATACCATCTGAACTAGCATCTGGTCCACTAGCCTAAAGGTCATTCTTAATCCTCAGAGGTTATTGACATGAACTTGGGAATCAGGAAAATTTATTAAGTAATAATTTTTTCCAAAACAAATATAACATAAAACAAAGAGAAAAAATAAAAAACAATTACATAAATAAAAACTACTCAACTTGATATAAAGAGATGATACAAATACATTTGAGAAATATAAAAAAAATTAAACAAAACTTCCCCAATCTATATCCTGGTGGTCCATGAACACACACCATTTCCCAAGACATTTGTTCTTGTCTAACCAAGCACAAAACCACAAAAGGAAGACAAAGAAAGCAGGATCACCTACTATATAAACATTAAGGTTATATATATAGAGAGGTATATATACGGAGTGAGTAAACTAAGTCCATTAAGATCTCACCATGAAGTCTATTCAATTTTTCTACAATGAAATTTGGATATGCTAGTTTCAAAATAAGGTATAATAAAATAGGATTTTTCTATTATAAAGAAATACGGTAGAACATGCGTTATTTTATAAAGAGAATCATGAATCCATAAATTCTAGTTATGAGAAAAATGGAGTCTAAATCATTACCTTTTCCATTTCAAATACATTTAGGAATCTCAAGAGTTAGAAATTAAAAATCCATTTTTAATAAAATATACATTTTAAGAAATCCTTACAATTGTTTCACATGCCAAGGTTAACAATGAATAAGGAATATATGAGTTGGAAACATGTATCAAAGAAAAAAATAACATAAAATTGAAAGATATGTAGGTAAATAAATAACCTCATAAAAACACGTAGATATAATAAGGTAATTCAAACATGGAAACTCTATTGTTGGGTAATGATAAAATGATCATATTCATACATTGAGTATAAATTTCAAGTGTCTAGGTTATAGGTCATGGGAAATTTCTATATACATTAGTGAGTCAACCAAATACGAGAAAATTGATAACTAACTATAGGAAAATGTCAAATCTACTAAATATAAAAGCTTTATGACTTGACTCACACTCACCTTCAAGAAGAAAATATCTAGTCTGAATCCACGTTATCTATGGATAATCTAGTCAGGGCATGATTTCATAAAATAATATAATAAATCTAGGTTATATTATATATCATCCAAGGTTTCCCATACCCAGTTATGGTGGTAAGTGAGATATCAAGAAACAAGGATCATAAAATGGATCTATAACGGCCTCAATATAAAGAATCAACATTTTATTTCATACAAGGTTCACATATTACCCTCATGGTCCCATAAAGAGTAAAACCCATGTTTCAACACCCATCATTATGTTCTTCAAACATCAATCATCAAAGAAATTAATATATAAAAAATTCATCATGAAATTTTACAAGAAGATCATTTAATTCGAAAAGTTCCAAATAGGCCTTTGGTGTAAACCAAATTGATAAATTAAACCTTTATCGATTAAATAAAATATCACATCGAACAACCCTTTCATAAGGTATATACATTACGAGTTCCTTTAAAAACCAAATTAAGCTTCCAAATGGGATGAAGAACCTGAAAAATTCAATCAAAAACTTTAATGTTTTTAAATATATTTACAATCAACATTTTAAACAAACCATAGTGAGTTATTATTTAAACCATTCCAAAACAAATTACTAAGGATCACACGTGTTAAGACTTTTGGAATTAAATTTAAATAATCAAACTACTTTCAGTAAAATTATTCTTTTCATTTTGAACACCAAAACCACCAAGATTTGTATACAAGATATTTTCATTTCAAAAAAATGATAAATTAATGATATGTAACTATCCATACCAAATACTATTTTCATAAAAAAGTATCATTTTGTGCTTCAAACTGATCAACCATTCCTGAACAATTTCAAATGGAAAAAATATAAATTCAAGAAGCACATGAATCACAAGAAACAACATAAAAACACATACCTAAAAATATCTGGGATAAAATTGTAATGAAACTAATATGTTTCACCTATAATGGTGAACACCATGTCCAGGTAGAAGGGATCCTACTAACAATACAAACCAAGATTCCCAATTAGATCAAGAAACATACCATAGATCTATTCCTAGCAACTAAAATCTAATATTACTTCCAAAAAGGTGGTGAGGATCTATAAAGAATATGAATAATGATAAATAATATCCTTTATAACAAACCAATACATGTCAACTTAACAAGTCACCCAAGGTGGTCCACCACATGGTGAGGTACAATAAAAGGAAGAAATATGTCTCATGTGAAACCTAAACAATGTAAACCAACAAGGTACAAAGAAGAATAATGTGAATATTATTCATGAGACATAAAAAACTTAGACCAACTGGGTAAAATCGTATTGTAAAACAAGACAAGACTAACAAGTCTCCATGTGACCAAACATCACCTCCAGAACATCCTCCTATAATGGTAAAAACAATAAGAGAATCTGGCATGCTACATAATTCCATACCATTTACCTGAGTCCTATAAAAAACATATATAACCACCTAATTAAAAAATTAGGGTGTGAGAACAAAGAATAGAAGGATACCACTAAAGAACCTATACAAGTACTAATATCAATAATTAATTATCTCTAGCTTTAAAACAAATCTTTTTTAAAAAGAATTTTCATATAATAAACCCATTTTTTAAACATTCCTTTAGTTTTAATAAAAACATACCATATTCAAGAAAATCCAAGAATATGTCAAGTAAATGAAATATATTATGCACTCATAATCAAAAAAAACCATGGACACACCATAAGATAATAATGTGAGAAAATAACTATTAAAAGGCCACCATGTGATAAACCAATCATAAATG
The DNA here is from genome assembly GCA_963277665.1 of Viscum album. Lineage (NCBI taxonomy): Eukaryota > Viridiplantae > Streptophyta > Magnoliopsida > Santalales > Viscaceae > Viscum > Viscum album. The sequence goes on from OY728156.1 coordinate 75,282,067, forward strand.
ATAGATAACACCATTGGAACTATAACCTATGGGTTTATGTGCAATACAAGAAATAAAATTCCCAATCTAGTCCTAAGGTGGATCCAACCAATATAACCTATAGTTTCATTACACACACTAAAGTGATCTAAACCACTTGTGACATTAAAAATAAACAAATATTGACATGTCTATCCCCAATGAACCCAAGGATACCCAATGTGATAATTTTTTCAAAAACCATTTAAAACCCATGATTACATTTAATATAGAATTTTCACATCAAATTGATTCCACTTATATACTTGAAACCCCATTTAAAAACCAAAATAACCATTTAAATCATTTAATCAATCAATTGGTGTGGAAAAATCCATTTTTAATTGAAACACATTTGAAAACATAAATATCATCCAATGAAACCACTATAATGTCAAATCATGCATTTTTATGGAATAACCAAAATTAATTTACAAAAACATAAAGATATTCATTAATTTTAACCATTTTATAGATACACCTACTTCAAGAATGGAGGAACCAAAGTCACCTTTGAAAACAGAGGTTCGAAACAAGGAGATCATCCTCTTAAATATAAGGAATTAAGTAGAACTATAAAGAATCAGTCATTATCACATCCTGATTATTAGACCTTGGAAAACCCATCATACATCACTTCCAAATTGAGATAAAAATGTTAAACAAGGAGAGAGAGATCTCATATAACCAAATTAAGACATCTCACCATACTAGATATCAAATTCACCAAGCAAAGTAATCCAATGGATGAAGTGGCACTCAAAAATTCTTATGTATAGATTTAGGGGTTGAGGAGAACTACTAAATGATGAATGAAAGGAAGTTACCATATTAGTGAAAAAACTCACTGAGTATGGGGAAGTTATGTTATAAACCATTGTTTTATGGAGTAAACTTATCATAATATAATTATTCCAAAAAACATATCGCATCGGGTTAATTTAACCTATGTGATACTTTTACGGCATAAAATAGGTTTATAGTGTAAAATATTCTGACAACTTACACCATTTTATAGATTCTTCTTAGTGATTAAATTACAATACGAATTTATCATTTATGACATAAAATTTTCTTCAAGATAGTTCCCATCCCAAATTCCTATTGAAGACCCCCAAAAACATCTCGATGCCAATCAAACCTAAGTAAAATCTGTTATACAATAAAAAATATTATACCTTTATAAACTAGGTCATTACAGGATTATACCTTGAATTATCTATATATGATTCATCAATATCTATCATAATTTCTTTCCTAAAGGAATAGATTCATCAAAATTAATAAGGGTTAGGCTCTAGTTTAAAATACTAGGTCATGAGAGAAAGAATGGGACCGATGGGAGGCATTTTAGGTCATTAAAATAATTTTTAGATCATTAAATTTTCATCACATATTTGGGAAAACCATGAACCAACCATGCACCAGATTCTAGGATACTATAGGATCGTCATAGTTGGTTTACATGGTGTGACTAACTAAGTTCCAAGAATGTGAGATTCTTTTATCCAAGGGTACATTATTTCTGGAGAAGTCTGTATAGTTTTTCCTAATCATGTACCAACCGTGAGCCCTCCCCTGGGACACCAAAATATGCCACAAAATTTACTATATAAAACCACATGGTTGGTATAACCATGCACCAATCATACACATGCATAGGAACCTCTAGAATCCTAAAAAATCACCCATCATAAGCTAATAGAATCCATCAACATCATTTCATCAAAAAATGATAATATAAAACTAAAAGTTACATCATGATGTGAAATTTATCCCCCCCCCCATATCACTTTTTATCCACTAAAATTACCCAATCAAAAGATAGAAAAAATGAGACAAAAGAACTTCCACACCCAACTCATGGGGTGGACAGTTCATGAAGGATAAGAATACATGCCCAAATAAAAATCAATATTACGTGATCTCTAACAGAACGTATGATCAACACTCCAAATAACCCTTAAAAATATTCTTTAATATCACTACATTCCACCAAACAAAAAAATGTAAAAAAGTGTAAAAAATACAAGAAGGACCATAGGAATAGCCTATGTATCCAAATAATTTAAAGATTCAAAAAAAATTGTGGAACACGGGGAGTACATCTCTCAGAACAAGTCTCTTAAACCCAAAGAAGTGACCTCAATCACTCACCATGAATAACCATCTCATTGTAGAATCAAAATCTATAAAGGGTTAAATCACAAAAAAAATATAAACAATTACAAAAGAGACAATTCCCTCAATATCCATAAAAGATCCAACCATACACAAGAAATGGAAAAAACTAACAAGTATTTTTACCCTGGGTAAATATTGGATGGTAACCTAGGATTTACAACATAGAGCCTCACCAATCGATGATTTCATAAAATTAAATAGTGGAACCTCCGAGTGTGTAGTCTAATATAAATCCACATAGTCTTAGTTACCTAAGTACATACCCAAGTCTTGTCCACGTCCAAATAGAAAAGGATCAAAACAATAAGGCCAACGCACAAACAAATTACAATAATCTTTCAAAAAGGGAGATCAACCGACACCTAAAAATTGAGATCGAACAAAAAATGAATAAACAAGTGAATACCAAATAAAAAATAACCAACCCAAACTATATCCAACACAATCCATAGTACGACATTCATTTAAGGGAAGAAATGTCTTTCAAAAGGAAACAACCGAAAACATCTAGAGGGTTCTAGAATAAGAGTTTATCCATCCACAAGGACACAAAAACCCTTGAGATATTAAAAAGATTAAATATGAATACCAACCAAATTTGATAGAGCAGATCTAAACAGATATTATAAATATATCCCAAGAAAAAAATACATAAATATGTTAACAATATATAAATTACACAAACCAAGTCCACAAGGGAACATCAAAAAATAACCCAAAATAAGAAACAAAAGTTCTGAAAAATAAAATGATCACCAAGAAATTATTACATCCAAAATATCCCCTTTCTAAAACCCAACTTAAAAAACCTATGAAAATTTCACAAGCGTCCACACTAATAAAAATATATCATTCAATTAAAAAAATATTATAATGATCCAGTGCCCCACACGGGAAGCACATCAGATGCCTCTTCTTTACACGAGAAGAAATTCCCCACTGAACCAACCTCTATGATCCATCAGATAGTATATATTCACTTAATCCAACCATGAATAATGAATTAACCACTTCTTTTCATTTTTCTCACTCCTCTACAATTTAAAATTCACTTTCAAGAACCTTCATATAAGAGTTCAGACATACCAATGACACAACATTTCAATGTTATGGTTGAATACTTCCTTTAAAATAAAAATACTTAAGTGATTAATCACCAATAAGCTTGCGTGATGAAAATAAAAAACATGAAAATTTATTGGAATACTTGTAAGCTGATCACTCACCTTAACTAAGACCCATGAGATCATAATAATTCACCATATTCACTTCCTTTGAATATTTCCATTGTATGAAGACTGGCTTAACGAATTACCAAGACATTATTCTATACATATGGGGAGTAACCATGACTTCCCACCACTCTCAGTGACTTTATTCAAACAAGGGGGTGACATATATGACCTTTAGAGTATTAGGAGTCTCGAGAGAATAAAATATTTTATCAACATCTATTATCCACCTCATTACCTTGGTATAACCTTGTTCGCCTCCATAAAAAGTTAAATGATTAATCAAGAATTTATATATAGGATTCCAAAGCTAGAAATAATTTATTTCCAACACTTGGTTCAGAGTATGGGTTTAGTATTTAACTTGATACACCACTTCTAAAAATTTGAATGACTACTTTGAATATAGAACCAGAAAATGGAATTTTAAACCTCTTTAGAAAATTTTCTAAAATACATTTTTATGAAAAATAAAACATAAGATCACCAACACAATAATAACACAAAACCCAATACAAAAAACCCACACACACACAAAAATAATCTTTAAAATGAAACCCTAAGCCACATTAATAAAAACACTACTACTTAAAAAAATTCCCATTTAAAAAACATTTCACTTACCTTTCAAAATATGAAATCATTCTATAATTTTATTAAAATTTTAAAATATTTTACCAGTTCATAGAACTCATTTCATGGTTTCAAATCATTACATATGAGTTTTTAAAAAAAAAATTCAAACCCAACATCTCATAAAATACACTCTTTTAGTAATTATAATCATTTTTTAAATAACTGAATTGAAACCCATTTTAAATTAAAAATTTGGGTTTTATGAAGGATTTAAAATCATCACCAACGGGATTAAATCAAAACAATTAAAAAATATCATGAATTAAACCACACCCATTATCCCCCATTTAAAAACCAAAACCCTCCAAACTAACCTCATGTAATTGAAGTCTTTAACAAGAAAATGGACAAGGTTCTAATTTTTATGTTTAATTAGAACTATGTATGGATTAGTTTCAATAATTTTTTAAACCACATACCAACCTTACAACTGTTAATGGATTGGTTTCTAGATCAACCACATCGATTCCTCTTGGTTTACCAAATCGTGAAGGTGTTGTGGATCCCTGGAAAACATTCTAATCCAACAAAAAACTCATAATAGATTCCAAAAATAAATATATTCTCATTATTAATATAAATATATTTAATGACGAGGAAAAATAATAACTTAATTGAAATACTCATGTCCTCACTTTCCCTAGTAACTCGAGTTTCATTGCAATGGGCGGTGATCAAGAACCCATTCACGAACTACCTATTGAGTACTAACATGTTCCTAATATCCTTTCTAACATGAATCACCCAATATAACATAAGGTATTTAGAAGTTTGAACTCTTCTAGGAACAAACCTCCTTTGGTACTAATTGTAATGAACCATCCAAGAATACCACTTGATCTAACATCTGAACTGATCTTCCACTTACCCAATGTGAATTCCTAATATCCATGGGCTAGTTACAAGTTCGTGGGAATCAAGAAACTTCCTTTGTGAATTATTTCTCCCAAAAAAATATAACATAAATTTAAGATCATGATGGAAACAGCAACAATTACAAAAATTAATTCTAATCTATTGGATACAAGGATATGATAAAAAGGCATCTGAGAAACATAAAGTAAAAAAATAGAACTTCCAAAACCGATATACTAGTGGTCTAGGACCACCCACCATGTCACAAGTCAACTTCCCTCAGCCAACTTATCATGAAAACACCAAAGGAAGATGAAGAGATCATGATCACCTACTATAGAAACATTAAGGTTTCATAAAACAAGCGGTATATATACGGTGTTATTAAACTGAACCCAGAAGGATCTTACCAAGTATTCTATGAAATTTATCTACCAAACAATTTAGATATGCTAGTTTGAAAAAAAGTAATAAAAAAATATTTCCATTATAAAGAAAGTATGTAAAACATGCCACATTTTAAAAAGGGAAATAGAAAGCTATAAATTCCAATTATGAGAAAAAGGGATTGTAAACCATTATATTTTTAATTTTAATTCTATTTAAGAAGCCCAAGATAAAAAAATCATAATACCTTTTTAATAAAATACACATTTTTAAGAAATCCTTGAGAATAATTTCATTTTACATGGTTAACAATTCATACAAAAAATATGAGTTAATACCACGTATCATAGGACAACATAACATACCACTAGAAGATAAATGTGTAAATAAATTACCTCATAGTAAAAAAGTAGATATAATAAAGTAATTCAAATATGGAGTATTTAGTGATGATTAACAATCAACTGGAAATAGTTGTATATTGAGTATCAATGTCATGTTTTTTGTTCATATATCATGGGAACTTCCTAGATACATTAGTGAGTCTACCAAAAACTAGTAAACAAAATCATGAATGAATACATGGGAATGTTGAATCTACTAAATAAACAAGATTAAAAACTCCTCACACACCTACCACCTCAAATAATTCCCCTATTTTGAATCAACATTCCTTAGGGAGGTCCTAGTTGAGGTGTAAATTTGTAAAGTCATAGAAAAATTCTAGAATCTCTCTTCTAGATACCTAGTTTTCCCATGATTAGTCTAAGTGGTGAGTAATATATCAAGAAATAAGGATCTCAATATGGACCAAAAATGTAATCAACATTCATAATCAACATTACATATCATACAAGGTTCAAATATCACCCTCACTCCCATGCTCCCTCAAAGAGTATAGTCCTTGTTTCAACACCCATCATCATGTGATTGAAACACTATTCATTAAAGAAATATATACATAATGGGTTTATCAATAATTTTCATAATAATATAATTTTCATTATAAAGTTTCAAATAGACCTTTAGGGTGACCCAATTTTGAAATCAAGTCTTTTTTAATTAGATAAAACATCACTTTGAACCACCATTTAAAAAAAATCCATACATTCCCGATTATTTTTAAAAAAACGTAAAGTTCCAAATGGGAAAAAATAAAATGAAAACCTTTTTCAATATCTTTAATATTTTTAAATATATTTAAAATAGAAATTTTAAAAATAACCAGAAAAAGATAATCTTTAAACCATTACAGAACACACTTTCAAGGAATATACACGGTAAATGATTTGGAATTAACTTTAAATAATAAACCTACTTTCCTAAAAATACGGATTTTCATTTTTAAAACCAAAACCCCCAAGATTATCAATCAAGACAATTTCATTCCAAAACAAAGGATCAATTTTTTATATGAAACTTCCCATAAAAAACACCATTTTAATCAAAAAAGGTCATTTTATGCTTCAAAGAAATCACCCATGGTTAACCAATTTCAAATGGAATAAACATGAATTCAATAACTTAAATCACAAGAAGAAAAATTAAAAAAAACATACCACATAATATCTTGGATCAACCCCCAAAGAAGCTAAGATGTGTCACCTCTGATGGTGAACACAAAGTTATGGGAATGTGATCCCAACAATGTTATAATCTAAGATTCACAATTAGATCATGAAATGACCCATAGATTTATTTTTAATAACTTTGATCAAATTTTTCATCTAGTAAAAGAGATAGGATCTAGAAATAAGATGAAACACAATGAAGAATGTTCACTTTCCTCGAATTATATAGATCTAATGCCTCATGATTCATCAGAATTTCTCTTTGGAATAAAGATTCATCAAAATCACTAAGGTTTATGCTCTGGTTAGAGATCCTAGGTTATGGGAGAAATAATGGGGCCAATGGGATCTATTTTAGATAATTAAAAAAATTAGAACATTAAATTTTTGTCGCATGATTTGGAAACCTAGTTTGGAAAACCATGCACCAACCTTGTGCATAGTTTTGGGATACTAAACAAGCCACATTGTTTGGTCTCATGGTGTGACTAACCACACACCAAACATGTGAGATACTTTTATCCAATGGTGAACAGTTTATGGAGACGGCTGTATGGTTTGGCATAATTGTGAACCAACCATGAGCCCTCCCTGAGACACTAAAATAATCCACATGTTTTCCTGGAGAAAATGGCATGGTTGGGATAACCATGCATCGACCAAGAACATGCCTTGGTACCACCAGAAACCTAGAAAAATAACCCTATATATCCTAATATAATCCATAAACAAAATATAATAAAAAAAAAATAAAAATATAAACCTGAAAGTGACATCATGATTTGAAAAAGATAAAACTATAATGAGTTGAATATGTCTCATGTATATATATTGATGCGTGGAGATATAGAATATATTAATGTAATTTTTTTCTAGATAATTAAATTGGTAAAGTTTTAATAAAGTAGGTACTTCACATAGAGAGTTTTCAAACCATGCCCAGAAATATTTTAAGTGGAAACATACTTATTGAATCTTCAATTAGAGTGGCTTGGAAGTATATCGGTTATGTTATATAATATAGAATCAAGTTTGAGGATATAGGTAGATGATTTGTTCAAAAATTAGTATAGTGTAGACTATAGATTATGTATAGCATAGACCATGATAAAAGGTGGAAACATAGTGTAACAAGGTATTGGATGATGTTTTGCCCATGAAAAATCATGTTGAGGTAATTGGAGGAAAATCATGAATGGAAAACACTACTCATTACTCAACCATGAACAGTGAAACTAGTATAAAATTTTATATATTAGTGGAAATTATGGACCACTATTACACCATAGATAGTGTTATAAGTGAATTTATACTCATGACTTTAACATAGAAAAAGTTGTAAGGATAGGAATGAAAAAGGTTTATAATGAGGATAGTGGTAGAAAAAATACTGCATGAACTTTGTGCTGAAATTGAATATTTCCATTGTGTAAGGACATAGTGTGGAAAATACATGAGATATATAAAATATAGTGATATGAATCTATGTTTCTAATGAATTATATAAATAATTTTACAAAGGATACTGCCTATATGAATTTACTCATGGATAGAGTTAGAAAAATTAGATCTTGTTGTAATTGTGTGACCTATCTCAGAAGTAACGACTAAAGAAATAGTATCCCATGTTATGTTCACAATTCATATTATGCCCAATGATAAGAAGAAATTTTATCTCATCATTAAAGAATGAGTGAATACAGGTTTTAACATAGCTCATGGATTACTCAATTTTTAACCCATAAATAATTAAAGGAGTAAATCGCATTTTAAGGTCAAATTAATTATATAAAAAGGGTTATATTGGTGATGATTTTTAGTTGAACAGTAAACTATGGTTTAGACTCAAATAAATTTTTAAGATAAAATAACTTAATTACTATATATAAATTAATCCATAAAATTGGTTATTTTTGTTGGATATTGAGCCATTAATGAAGATCATAGGATTAGAGTTCTGCATGTGTACAGTTTATATCATTGTATAAAATTTGTTATTTAAAAAAAGAAATAATATAATATATTGAGACTTGTTTCTCACAATCATATTGAAATAAAGTAAATAGTATATATATTATTAAATAAAGTTAGTATATAATTTTTAGTTTTCAAAATAATTGATAAAATTGTTAAAAAAAGTGTTGAGAAAGATCATAAGGGAATATAGAAAGCTTCATTCTATTTGGAATACATGAAAGGTTGGTGAATACACATGTAAAGATCCTAAAGTAAAAATTGGTTTAAGAATATGGTAAAATAATAAGTAGATATATATGAATGATGAAGGTTATAGAGAATATATAGAGTAATATTTCCTCTATGAGTGGCTATTGAGATCTAAGAGAGATATGTTTTTAATGGTTGGGGCTGAATCCTCATTGATTATTAAAGAAAAGAAAAGACCTCTTTAACTGGGTAGAGGGAGACCCATTACATAGCCCGAAGTCCCAAAGGACCTATAACCCATTACATGGCCCGTAGGCCTAAATTTTTGACCCAAGGCCCATTATATGAATAGTAATGCTACAGTACCATCCTGTTATAGTACCACACAGTACCTGCCACTTCTACAGTGCCCTATCACCGCTACAGTGCCATGCCGCTGCTATAGTGCCTGTCGTTGCTACAATGTTGTCACTGCTACAGTTCTTCTACAGTAACTGCGCCCAATGGGTTTGGAACCCCCATTTTCTATGTAGGATTATAGGGTGCTTACCACTAAGCCAAACCCCAACTACACTAAGAGAGATATGTTGTTACATCCAAACTCTCATATAAATAAGGATAAAAATATAGATGAATTTAGGACTCATATTCAATAAAATTGTTGTGTAAGTGAGGAGGGATTAAGTATAGGATCTTTATTGAATACCTGATTACTCACATGAATGTAGAAGGGGGATATGGAGTTAACCTAGAGAAGGAGATAGCCACAAGTATCTGTAAAAGAGAACCATATTAGAGTGACATAATTCTTAATTACACTCATTTATTTATCTATATGATGATTATTATTAGTGAATTATATATTATAAGTGGTAGTACCCCCAATGTGGAAGTGATACACCCACACATTAATAAATGTATATTGGATGGAGTGATCGTCTTAAATTTCTAAGGGCAAGTGAGATTTTAGTGAAATTGTGATAGGATTTGTAATCTCCATTACACTTTTAGATTATGTCATAATAGGTAAACCATGTAAATTTGATATTCCCTTTTTAATTATAGTATGTGTGTGTGAAGGATGTATGATATATATAATGATTGAATAATATACTCATGCCGATTGACTGCTAAGAAAATCTGGGCACGTTGGAAGCATTAAATATAAGTATTTTTAGAAAATATCAAATAAATTTATGTCAAAACCCAAGATATGGCATACCAATCCAGGAGTTTCATGAATAGGTTGGGTACTATATATTTAATGGCAAGGATAATTAAACCATTAATAAGATTAATACCTCTGTAGATTGATATTCTCTGTAAAATGTCATATCATCATAACTAAAATGATGCAACTCAGAACTCCTCTATATAATTTGAACATGTGTCAAAGATCATTTTTTCAATCAATATCCTTTTATACTATCATGATAGAATTTATATATTTACCACATAGGTATGATCACCAGAAAAATATAGACTCGATCCAAAAAAGAATGATTGATCTAATATTTTTCTGCTCAATTCATTATCTCTCTAAACATAAGAAAAAATGTGAGAGGACTAAAAATTCATGAAATTATATCCAACACTATTCATGGGTCTAAAATTGGTTTTTATAAATAAATTAAACTTTATTTAATTTCAATTTAGTCATATAAATAAATTTAACCTTAAAAGCTACCCAATATTTCATAAATGACTAATTTTACTCATTATAAGTATAAAAAATATTTCATCATTCACCTAAAACACTATCATATTTCACAAGATAAAATAAAATCCATTCACTAGACTTGTTCCTCCAAAATATGTTTAACAAACCTTGATTAAATATTATCCATTCAAAAAACTATTTTCTCATATACATATATTTTAACATAAATAACTTCTAAATAACATAATAAATATATTAAGTTCTACTTATTTTAAACTTGAATTATAGTAATTGAATTTATTAATCTGTTAAATGTTTTCTCTTCAAACTCAAACTTTCATCAGCCCCTAAACATGGGGACTGCTTCATTTTAAACTCTAATTAATTTGAATTAGTGGCACTACTAGATAAAATTTGTGTATGAACCTATAGGATTTTACTCAGATAGCAGTGAGTCATACTCATAGTATAATAGTGGTATTTAGAAAAACATTATAGACTATAAAAGATATGGATAAGTCATATTTATGACAACCACCTATGAACAATTGTTGTGTAATATAATCTATATCTCCAGATATGTCATAATGAAATATGAATACTTTGAGTTGTTATCGTTTCTTGAATTATTTAACTTTATTTATCTAAATTGTATAAAATTACTTTCATATTACACAACCATGTATTTAGTCAAGGAATTACCATCCAATTAAAATTTGTAAATATTTTTTCTTCCTCAACCTGAAAATAATAAATCCATTCTTGAATCAATGTCCTTCCACTAATGAAATGCTTGATGCAAGTTACCTTACCCAAAAAATAAACCATATTTGTTTTCATCATGTATCAAAGAATGTGATAGAATGATACACATTAAAAATTATCTAAACTCATGAGGCCAATACACATGATCATGGGTAGGAATGTTCAATGATTCCCAAAACATGTGGTGTTCCTATTATAAATTCTGTCCTAATGATATCGTATACTCAAGATCCCCAAATATGAACTTCATGAGAATAATTTTTTATACTTATAATCCCCCATAACCAAATATAGATACATCATATTTTTCATGTCATTATTATTTTTATACCATAGGATATATATTTAGTATTACTATAATAGTGTTGTAAGGTTGTCATTATAGTTGGGGACTATAATAACTTTGATAAAATATGTAATCTATGGATAAGTACATATATAGTACATGTATAATTTAAGTTACTATTATTGTAAGTATGAATCATTCCTATATCATAGCATAATAATGATGTGTTAATAGAAAAGTATAAGTTCATATTGGGTCAAGGGTGGCCACTCTCACAAGCCTAAAAATTACACATAGATTTAGTTTATTCACATTCAATGTGGAGGTTATCTAGTTCAATGCCATAAAACCTAAATTTCTAGAATCATTTTTATTACATGATTTATAAGGTGGTAATATCCCTCCAGAAATGATTTATCTCACTTTAATTGACTAATTTTATAAAATATGAATAAGGATAATGAATAAAAAACCATCAAAAAATTAGTACATCAATGGTCCTCCAAAAATATTTCACAATTACTCACTAATAAAAAAAATAATTCATTAATGTATAGTAAGAAATAATTATATTATTTTTAAATTCATTTTCATTAATCTATTTATATTAATTTCAATAGGGTTTGATACACCTCATTTTATTTTTTGAACAATATATATATAGTGAGAACCAATGGATATGACCATATCATCACACTAGATATGATTACAATTATATCCTCAAATATCTTAGTCAAAATACATTAAATACCATTTATTAAAGTCAATAATTTATTCAAGTCAATATTAATGATCTAATTACCTATTTATATATCTTAAATATATTTCAAAATCAAATTTTAAATAATAAAATTTATAATAATACCATGAAACACCACCTCAAAAATGGGATCCTTAGTCAAATGGTGTTTCAAACATCATAGATTGAACTTATTACTATCTCAAAAATCACATTATATATTAAAAGATCAAAAAAATATGAAATTAAAACTCTCATTTTGAAGTGATTAATTTTCACCAGAAAAAAAAAATATTAAATATTATTTCTAGAAATGTTTCTTGCAAACAATTGTATTATATAAAAAAAGATCACCTCTTAATAACACATTTCCCAAATGTAAAAACCCTAGCCCTAGTAGCCTAGAGCCAGTGCATTACTTTATTACATTGAAATATATAAAATATTTGAATAAAAAAGGGAAGATCTATTTATCAAATTTGGAAACCTGAATACATATATGAAATTCACATTACAATCTAAACCATAAAATATACAAAGAATTTTCTTCGAGCAAGTGATTATTTCCCTTAGTGAAACCCTATATATATTACTCAAAACACTTCTTTGTATCCTTGAGAAAAATAAAACATAAGAAAGTGTTGAGATTAAATGATTATTAAGGGTGAGCATTTAGTGTAAGATATAAGTAAATAAGGCATAAACAATATGGAAAGATAAATAACTAAAACACAATCCATTTAAATAATCACATGAGTTAGGAAACTTAATCATCGATATTCAACTAGTTGAATAATCACATGTAATATCAATAACTAATCTCATAATGATGTAATCCATGTTAATGGACATCTATAACATACCATCAAGTCCTCGACCAAGAAATCTGAAAAAAAAATTGTTAAGGCCTAGAAAAAATATATATTTGAAAATAAATGGGCATGGTCTTAGAAAACTCTATATCTAGTTTGTCTCATGAGACCTACTAATGAAACAAGGGGCTATAGATGGCCCCTCCTATCACATAATAAGTTCAATTCATTATTCATATGAATGGGTTAAAACAAAAATAACAAATACATATGAAATGTAAATAACTTTCCCCAATCAATAAACATAATCACAAACCATTCTGAGTAATATGGTGAATGGAATCAAAATATCATATCCATGATCAAACTGATCATAAAAAAGTTAATATTATATGTTCAATAATATCATAATATATCAACCTTAATGAATCATAAAATTCTACAATGTATGTTGACATATATGAAAATACTATAATAAAATCATTGAAAACTCTTTAGAGAAATAACCCTTTTAAATATGAAATTATTTATTTAAAAATATTCTCTATTATAAATGAAATCATTTTATTTTAAAATAACCTTTTAAATTTTTAAATTAATCTTAAAAACATTAAGGGGTCATGATGGAATAAAATCCTGTCACACCGCATAAGTTAAGAAAATATTCCTTTCATCGATAAAGTCATAAAGTACCTCATTTGGAAAATGACAAAAAGATTATTTTCAAAATGTTCTATAAAATGTAGAACATGGGTTAAAAGACTTTAAATATTTATATAATAATATTCAAATCCTTTTGGAAATAATTTTTAGAAATCATTGACATAGAAGATAAATATTCCCCAATGGAAACTTAAATAGAAGCAATCTCGATTAATGATGAGATTGTGAATTAAACTCTTACCTTAGGTTCGATTTCCTCTATACTTGTCTAAAAATCCTCTATTATGGTTTTAAGAGTGTTACTAACTTATTACTGAACCATATAAATATTTATGATATCATGTATGATCATCTTATAATATATTCTTACCTTCTTGTTGACATTATTTCCTTATTTTCACTATTTTGAGTGTTAATTGCCTTGTTTCTTGAGTAAGTTTTGACATGTTATTTATTGTTCCTATTAATTAGATCATAATTTCATAATCTCTATAATTTAAACCATGATATAAATATTATATAAATTAAGTATATATTTATTTAGAATAATCCATAAAAAATTAGATAACAAATAAAATGCACTATTCATGGAGACAGTAGGTCGTATGTACGCATGAATAATACATTCATTTATTTTTAGTATTAAAAAATGAAAATTAAATTATATATGTGTATATTATAATTATAGTATCATATTTATGTCATATGTATCACATGTGATTATTAAAAGAATCCTTTATACATTCCCCATAGTAGAGATAACAGTTTTGGAAGAATGAGAGGGTATGGAAATTACCATCGGTACTAGGCCTATGTATCTCTACACAGGACTACTAGCTGAACTTTCATTCAAAGGTGGAGAGATAACTTCACTATGTAGATTTTGTGGAGGGTATTTATAAGTATTCATAGTCCAGGGTGAATTCCACTAATACCATTGGGTTATGTAATGTCATGAAGCCTATAGGACATGTAAGGGTTCCCCTACAACCCTTAAAAGAGTGTATTGTCAAAAAATTAATAAAAATATAATGCCTTTATTCCATTTATTTAGCGGGTGGAGAATTTTAAAAAAACTAAAGATCTTGAGGAAAGATGTTACCACTTCTTTGGGTAACTTCTTTTGGTTTTCACCAAAGAACTTCCTTGGATGGATTTCTACCCAAAGAGAGGATTTTAGGATGAGGAGAGGGATGTTGAGGAGATATTTGGGAAAATATTTTCGATACAAAGTATCTTGAGATGTGTGAGGAAGTGAGGGAAAAGGTTCCCCTTTATAATTGAGGTGAGGATCACTTTTGGATACTCTCAAAATATTAAATTAATAAATATTTATTTTCAATTCCAAATGGATCCAAAGTGAGTTATATAAAATATAATATGATTATTTGTCTAAATATTCTAAACCAATAATTTTGGGACAATTTTTGGTCACATTATTACCCTTATCTTTCAGATTTAACAGTTAGTTAAACCATTTAACTCTTACATTGAAATTGTTTCTTTTTTACTCTTTAAGGGTTAATATAGATACAATAAAATTCCAAATGATCCATAAATGAGTCATAGATGAAATTTTCAAATTCATTCTAATAAGATTTCTAATGTTTTTATTTTTATGAATTTTATATCATTTAATAAAATATTGTTTATTTTAAAATATAATTATTGTTAGTTTTGACACTATTCGGTTTTTGTCTTTTTAAAAAATATAAAAACAACTAGGTAACTCACAAAAAAACCTTAAATACATCTCTTATATGTCTATTTAATATATAAATTTCATTTATGAAATTGAATATATTAAATTATAGTTATTTTAATATTTCTAATAACATGTTTTTGATGTGTTCCCTAATTAAACAATTATTACATCATCACTATGCAGGCCTTTAATTTAATTATCTATACCCTAAAGCTTTAAAATAAATTATCATGATTAATATAAAAATTTTATATGTCCAATTAATATTTATAGTTGAACATATCCCCTATATATCCCCATATGAAAAATATTTAACTTGTTAAATACAAAAGTATGACCAAATTGACTTTTATTTGGATAAAATAATATAAAGGGATTATAAGAATCCAAGTGGCTCTAAGAGATTTAAAAATAGTCCCAATTATTATATCAGTCTAAAATCACTCATCAAATAAAATTATTACAAGCGTTAGGGTAATTTTATAATATTTATAATATAATATTTAGCTTTAATTCCCTGATTTTCCTTTAACGATGGTAATTAAAATATTACTAAATTTACTATTTGTATGCCTAAAAATAAAAGAAAACTATTTAAATAATTTTTAACAACTAATTATAAATATATAATCTAGTTTTCAATATTCAAACCATATAATGTTTCAGTAATTAATTAAAAATTAATCTCATTGACGAAATGAGAAAACAGGTTATTAAAGTGAAAATGTAAAAAATATTGTAATTTTTTTATATTTATATTCAATGTAAAATTGATTCTATGAACTAAATTGTATTAAATGATATATAATTTATCTAATTATAATATAAAACTATTCAAAAATATAATTCAACACTGTAAATTATTTAGACGAAAAGTTGATTTCAGTTAAAATGTAATATTTTATCACTATTCATCAAAACATGAAACTTATCATAAAAATACAAAAAAACCAAACAAAAAATATATTCCTTTTTATTTTTTCAAATAAAATATATAAATGTGTCAAAAATGGATTTAAATTAGGTTCTCAATTAAATGGTGGTAAAACTGCCTTTTTAGAAAAATGAAATATTTAAGAATAAAACTGGATTTATTCAAATCTTATGTCTATGATATCTATTGGATGAATGTAAAAAATAATTGATTGAACATATAACATATATATTTCATTAATATCATTCACTAATTGTAATTAATTTAATTTATTAAGACAAAACACCTTTGAGATCATAAAAATATTTCTTTATAAAAACATTTCTTATATATTTAGTTAGTTCCTATATTCATTTATAATTACTTTTTTTACCAATTAATTCAAACATATATTTTTATAATTTATTTAATACTATTCTTAATTTCCAACTTAACAGTTAGGTCATATCTTATTATATTAAATAGTAATATTTGAATAATATATTGTTGTTCGGTAAAACTCAACCATGCATGTAACACAAGCAAAATCATTATTGTATGTAGTGTAAGATTAAAATGGTGTTGTGTATAAAGATATATAGGAACAAAATAAAATTTATTCAAAAATGAAAATATTTTAAATTCTTGGGTTGTTACATTATCTCCTCATTAATTAAATTTCATCCTCACAATTTAAACTTGATCTCAGAAGTCTAGGGTTTGATATTTGAAAATAAAAAAAATATTTAAACCCACATTTTGAATAGGGTTAATAAAAAATATAATTAATAACAGTGAAATGGAAATGATAATCTATCTACAATACTAGTATTTTGAATAAGAGAAAATTAGTGAAATCATGGATATGGAAGATAAATATAACCATCATGTTCTGATTAAGAGAGATAGAGAACATGTTCATGAGAAAGTTATTAAACACAAAACCATTAATCATATTTGTGAATAAAGTTCATTGATATTATCAAAAATAATGAAAATAGGAAAATATTTTTATCTTATACCATTTTCCTAGAGTTGAGAAATTATTTCACTTTCTAGGATTATAAGTAAATATACATACCTAATACATTTCTATAACCGCAATCTTATCCTTGTTCCTTGAATTATTTCTATTTCTTTACTTATCACGGGTTTCATCACATGGTGAAGTAATACAATAATATCTAAAAAATCATCCAAATTTCAATTTAAACCATTTCATAAATGGTTAACCTTTGGAACCTTCCATGTATTATGATACCAAAACAATATAATTAGTTCCAAGGTAGTTAGTAGTATCCAATTTACTTTACCCATATCAATCAACTCCTTATCCAAAAATCATTATATCATAAGAATATTATGGATTGTATTTCCCTCAATATTATATTTTAAAAAAATTATTTCTACTGAATAACTTTTCTTGGAACCATTTAGTATATGATATCAAATCTTTAATGAAAAAGTATTACTGTACAATTCTCATATATTTCATAATTCTTATAACCATTACATCATTGATAAAATAGTCAAATGACATAATTATTGAATCCAAACACAATTATATTTATCATTACTCTTACTTTTTAGTTGTAGCATAATATTGTCCATGATCCATTAGCTTATTTTCGTGTATATTCCTATGGGATATTGATTTATGCAGTGTCTCATATTCTTTATATGGAAGCATTTCATGTTTAAATTTTATTTCTTTCCCTTTCAATCATGAACTTGGTGGAAATTTTCTCTATACTTAAAACAAACTCACATTTCATTCATTCAAGTACCAGGGAGTTTCTTTCTACAATTATCACATGTGGGAAAAAAATTCTTTCTCTTCTTTCTTTATATATCTTTTGACCTTCCATCATCTTATTTTATTTCATTCCTTCGAATCCGTAGGACAAATGTAATTCCTTAACCATTTTTTTATCACATTATATTATGTCCTCATATGATAAAAAATTTTGGGAGACTATTTACCTTTGAAATATTGTCCTATGACCATAAAAGAAGTTATCCTTATTACTCTTTGGATCATGTACATTGGTGAGGTTCACATTCTTTATTATATGTTCCATTTCTAAATGATGACATACCCTAAATTAGTTCATATCGTTATAAAACATAATGTATAATCCCAAAACTAGGAAAATAATTAAAATAAATTGAGAAATTTATGCATAAAAAATCTCATAATTGTAAAATGGTTTCTTTGGGGATATCATTAATTCCAAATAATTCATAATGATTTGTAATGAAAACATGAATTGTTTTAAGTATATCCCCAGGGAGTTTCAAACCAGGTACGTGGTAAGGCTCATTTTCATGTATTATGTTATGTCAAGTCAGGCCCAACACTCCTTATCAGGGTTGTTACCCCTAAGTACATCTATTCCAGAACCACATCCACTTTTAGTCTCCTAATAGTGATGTATTTCTAGAAATACCAAAAAAATATCTACCTTACCAAAATTATAGGATTCTCTTATATGATTAACTTCAAATTCTATATTAAGTTTATGTTCCCTGATCTAGTTTCCAAGGTTTCTACTAAACATTATTTGATTCCAACTGTAATGACCCCAACCCCAGTAGACTAGAGCCGGTGCCTTAGTTTATTACACTTGCATAGATAAAAGATTTTAATACCAAAATACTAATTAGTTTATCATTTTTGGAAACTAGGTTACATACTTGAAATTCAAATTTAAAATATAAAACATAAAATAAAAAAAAGAATTTTATTTTAACATTACATTAATCCTCTTAGTGTAACCATACATATCAAACTCAAAAAAATTATTCATATCTTGGGGAAGAATAAAACATAAGAAATGGGTGAGATCAAATTCTCACTAAGGGTAGGAATACATTGGAAGTTATGAGTAAATATGTAATAAAAAATATGGCAAGGTAAAAAACTGAAACATAAGACATTTAAATAATAGAATGAGCTTGGAAAATTTACCATAGATATTATAATAGTTAAATAATCACATATAAAAACAATAACTAATCTCATAATGATGGAATTTATAATGATGTACATCTGAAACAAACCATTTAGGATGCATCTATGACATCCTAAAATAAATTTTTAAGGCATCATCGAAATCCATATCTGAAAATAAATGGACAAAGCCTCGACCAAGTCCATATCAAGTTTATCTCATGAGACCTACTAATGAATCAAGGGGATATAGAAGGCCTAACCCATCACATACTAAGTCCAATGAATTCCTCATATAATTGGGTTGAAACATGAACAACATATACATATGAAATGAAAATAACATTCCCAAATCAATAAACATAATCACAAACCATTCTGAGTAATATGGTGAATGATATCAAAATAGCACATCCATAGTCAAAATGATCGTAACCCATTTAATAGAATATGGTAAATTATATCATAATAGATGAACCATAATGAGTCATAAAATTTAACAAAGGATATTGACATAGATAAAAATACTATAATAAAATCATTGAAAATTCTTGGGATAAATACCCATTTTAATTTTAAAATTATTTATTTAAAAAGTCAAGCAATTATAAATAAAAACAATTTATTTGAAAAAGAACATTTTAATCATGTAAAGTAAGATTCAAAATGTTAAGGTTTCATGATGGTGTAAAAATATTCTCACGCCACAATAAGTTTAAAAACCATTCCATCCATCAAAAAAGACAAAAAGTACCTCATTTTAAAAATGAAAAAAAAGATTCCTTTCTAACCATTTTAAAAATATTAGAACATGGGTTAAAAGGATTTAAAAATTTATAGGATAATATTAGAATACTTTTTCAATAAATTTTTTTAAATCATTGATATAGAAGAGAAATATTTCTCAGGGGAGACTTAAACATAAGTAATCTCAATTAATGATGAGATTATGAATCAACCCCTTACCTTAGGTTGTATTTCCTCTATGATTGTATAAAACTATTTTATAATGATTTTAATACAATTAATAACTTATTAAATAACCATATTAATATTTAT
The DNA here is from genome assembly GCA_963277665.1 of Viscum album. Taxonomy (NCBI): domain Eukaryota; kingdom Viridiplantae; phylum Streptophyta; class Magnoliopsida; order Santalales; family Viscaceae; genus Viscum; species Viscum album. The sequence goes on from OY728156.1 coordinate 75,302,671, forward strand.
GATATCATATATGATCATATTATAATATATTATTATCCATTTGTTAACATTCTTTCATTATTTTCACTATTTCATGGGTTAATTGCCGAGTTTCTTGAGTAAGTTTTCACTTGTAACTTTTTGTTCCTATTGATTAGATAATGGTTTCATAATATACGGAATGTAAACCATGATTGAAATATTATATATATTTTATATATATGTATTTATAATAATCCATAAAATTTAGAGATAAGAAATAAAATGCATCGTTCATGTAGATGGTAGACTGTACATATGAATAAACTCTACTTTAATTTCTTTTTCATATTAAAAAAACAAAAATTAAATGATAGATATTTATATTATAATTAAATTATAATATTTAGTTCATATATGTCACAAATTCTTATTAAAACTATCCTTTATACATTCCATGTATAGCGTGAATGATTCATGTCGCTTTGATGAGGTGGTAGTCCACACTTCTTTAAACGATGTTATCATATTTATACAAAATGGAAAGCATAATGGTATGTGTTATAAAATAATTAAATAAGAATAAAGACATAATAAATATCATATATAAAATTTATAAATATATTTTCCATCATAATTCACAACCAATAAATGTGTTAAATAAAAAAATGAACAATCATCATTTCGTGAGGCAGTAGTTCATCGTATGCATAAATAGTATGTTTGTTTTCCATTAGATAGAATTTTGTGTAATTTTAGTATGAAATATTAGAATAACCACATATAATTATAATTATTATAATTATTTTATATATGTAACAACCCAAGATTTCATAGTGTGTTATTTTTTCAAAGTAATTCAATAACTTGCACTACAGGCAACACCGAGTTTAAGCACACCAAAAGAATACCAAACTAACCATTTAAAAATGGTTATGAATAGTATTAACTGAATTTTGAACATTATACAATCCTTATAATTTTAGAATCCATATTATGAGTTTCTTAGACATAATGTAAGAACTGATTCATTTTTTTCAGATAAACGAAGTATTTTTCAAAAAATGCACTTTTACCGTCTTTTTAAGGTGAACCCTTTTTAAATACAATATTTGAAAATTTTATATATTAAATTTGAAAAAATAAACTTCTTCTTTAGAATCATTTTATAAGAATTTACTTTCAATAAATTTTTGGTGTTTTTCTGATAACTTTCATATTTGGGTGAATAGTGAAAAATACTATATTTTAACTGAAAACAACTTTTTTAATAAAAAATATTTATTGTGTTAAATTATACATTTTAATGGTATATAAGTATAAATATATTATATTTTTACTATTTAATCCAATTCTAGTCATTGTAAGTAATTTCAATTTGAAATTGGACATAAACAAGTGTCAATCTTTTGATAGTTATTATTTCTAAAAAATACGCCTTTTGGATTTGACAATGGGAATTAATTTTAAATTAATAAATGAAACTTATATGTTTTTAATTTGGTAAAACAGACATCATTTTTGGGATTGGAATATTTAAATTAGCCTAGGGTGAATTTTTGGTATTTTTCTGAAAACATTCAATTTTTGATGAATAGTGAAAATACTGAGTTATTGTTTAAAAATGAATTTTTATTTAAATAATTATTTATTTAATTTAAATTTATTTTAGGTAAAAATAGATAAATAATACCTTTATAATTTCAATGTAATTAACTGGAGTCATTTTATAATAATTTTAGATATATAAAAATTTTATTGAACTTTTCATCGTCTTTTACCCATCTCCTAAGAGAATTTGAAAATTCACATAAAACATAATTTTACCACTTCTGTGAGTAGAATTCCAAAAATCCCGGAGACAGATTCAATATCAAGTAGTAAAATGTGGTTGAATAAGATAAAAATATTATTTGGTGAATAGTAACTTTTTATTTTTGTTTACCACGGTTAAAAGTAAATAGGGTAATTAATGGTAAAAATGATATTAATATTACCCTAACACAAGTCCTAATTCTATTAAAAAAGTGTATCTCTACCAAAAACAACCTTAGGAATATAATTTTATCATTTAGGTCCACTTGGATTGGATTAGGACATTTATTATTATTTAATTCAAAGAAGAGTTAAAAGAGTTAAAATCAAAGTCTAATAACTAAAACATCTTTAATATAGGGTTATACAGAAGATAAATTCGATTATATATATTAATTATAAGGATAAAAAGATTACCTACATAATTTTATTTTATTTTAATTTTTAGACATTAAATAATATAATTTATTTATGACAAAATGATGTTGCAGTAAATACCGTATTAATGAAAGATTTATATAATGGATATTATAAATACCAAAATAAATTTAATTTGAGACTTTTTATGAATTAAAATAATTTTCTAGGTTAATATGAAATATTAGGATTGGTTATATGAATTTTGATCTATGTAATAATTCTGTTATAAATTTATCAAAAACAAAATACCCAATAGTGTCAAAATTGACCTAAAAGAGTTTTTAAAACAAATATTATATTATTAATTGATATTATATTCCTAAAAATCTAAGGTTAGGCCAAAGGACTTATATCATGATATGTGTATCCTTAATGAACCACTTGGGGGTCTATTGGAAGTTTATAGTAAGTTTATTAACCATATAATATAATAATACAAAGAGACATGGTAAATGTAAAACTAATTAACTAAGAGTTAAAACTAAAAGATAAGGTTAATAAAGTGACCCCAATCTATCTAAAAGCTATTGGTCGAGTGGATTTCGACCCATACCCACCTTATCCTAGAAATAAATCAATTTTGAGCCATTATAAACAGAATATGAATTTATTATAAAATAATATTTAAAGTTTTTCCTAAGGTGCCCCTCACCCCTCTTATAAAAGGTCACTCTCCCTTCTCTCAAATTCATACCTTCAAAGCCTTTTGGCTTGGACAAACCCTTCCCAAATATTCTATAAACTTCCTTCACTTTAACCTATAGGTCTTAGTTTGATCAGAAATCCAACCTAAGAAGCCGTTTTGATCAAATCAAAAGGAAGAACACGAAGAAGATGTAATGTTTTCACCACCATCTTTCAAGTTCCTTTCTTCTTCAACTTCTTCTTTCTTTGTTGTTTCCAATATAAAATAATAACTCTAGTATATTCTATACACTATTATGTTATTATAAATATGGTACAACCATATTCAGTATTCTATCAATCCTTTGAATGACATGTCACCATATGTGCGTAAGTACGGCTTACCGTCTCCACGTCGTGGTGTAATTGTTATTCAAAAAATTATTATTTGGATGGGTATGATAATGACGTGTAATTGATGTAAATAATAAATATAACATGATAATTATTCTTTATATATGATATAACATCCAATTATATATTATTTTAATATAAAAAGAATGATATTGTCGTTCGTGCGTACGTACGGACTATCGTCTCCACGAACGCAATAAGATTCATTCCCCATCGTATCCATTCAAGACTAATTTTCATTTGATGATTAAAAATAATTTTTAAGGACTTGATATAATTATATATATGAATAAGATACAACCTATTGATAACAAACATGACTTATATAACAAAACATATAAAAGAAAAAGAGTAAATGAACACCCGAAACGATGATAATACTAAAATATTATTAACAAAGCAATATAAAAATATCATATATGATATCATATTTATGTATATTATAATTTTATAATTTAATAACAGTGATTTAACTATTATACAGTAGTTTAACCCACCCTTGACCAAAGAAAACTAAAAGGAAAGGTTTTATTTCAGAATCTTTTTATTATCCGAGGTTGTTTATACGTAATTATTTACTGGGACCTCTTTATCATCCACATCTATGTTTCTTAAAAATGTATTTCCAAACATTCTTACTATTTTTCAGAATATGGTTTAAAGTCATTTATACCATTTTTTGACTTTTTATAATAATTTTATAAATGAAGCTTTCTGTCTTTTTGAAAACGAGGTCCTTTTTAACCTTTTCGACAGAATTAAGGTAAGAATGTCTTCTTTTAACGTATACGGTGGGTGTGGCTATTTTCTGCCGTTATAAAATCATCGAATCTTCCCCTACAAGCTTATAAGAATATTTTGAAATAAATGTTTTATTTTATAATTATGTGACTTTTAAATGATTTCAAAATGAATATTTTAAGAATTTGTGAAAGGTAATCTTTATCAAGATCAGAATTTTAAATATTTTAAAGATTTATCTTTATAAATATTTTTAATTAATATCTATATTTTCAAAATGATTTTAAGGATTTATTTATATGGTCATGAATGTTTTGAAATTATATTTCTTTTCAAAAGTTTCAAAGTGGTACGGGACACTTTGATTCAAAAATCTCTTTTAAATTACTTCCTTTATAAATGTGTGACTTCTCAACGATTTAAAAAAAGATATTTCTCTCATATTGTAACACCCCGAGATTTTATGAAAAATATTATTTTAATTTCATTAATTTCTTATGTTTTATTCTACACCAAGATTACCTTTCGCTATACGCAACACCGTATTAGCTTGCAGTATATGCAACACTATTCTTGGACCGTGTTACACACAATTGTGATAATAGTTATTCTACACAACATTGAGTATATATATATATATATATATTAAATGTATAAATGAAATATGGTTGGATTCTGTTATACGAAACAACGAAGGATTCTTTCACAACACGCAACCCTGACTTGGCTTGCATTACACGCAATCGCGACCTTCCTCGATAGCGTGTGTTGTACGCAATACCGGGTTTTAATAAACAATGTTATATTATTATAATATTGTCATGAACTATCCGTTATGAATATTATTAACTAAAATTTGAATTTTATAACATTATTATTCATCTTACACATTTCTATAACATGTTATAAGAACAAAATAAATTTTTCGGGTAAAATAAGTATTTTTCAAAAAATGCAGTTTTGCTGCCTTTTGATGGCGCACCCACTTTAAATCTGGTTTTTGACATGTTTATAAGTTCAATTTGACAAAATAAAATTCTTTTTTGGAATCAAGAAATAAAAATTTACTTTGGATAAATTTTTCATATTATTCTGGTAACTTTCACATTTTAATGAATAGTAAAAACACGTTATATTTTAATTAAAAACAACTTTTTTCATCGTAATATCTTATGTGGTTAAATTATAATATTGAATGGTTTTAAAGTATAAATAGAATATATTTTTACCATTTAATATAATTTATGTCATTAGCATTGATTTTACCTTGAATTCGTAGGTTAAATCAATTCAATCTTTTGCAATGTTTTAAACAAAAACCCGTTTTTATTCGACAACAGGATTAATTTTAATTTAATTTAATTTCTGAAACTTCTGTGTTTTGAATTTTAAAAAATGGATTCCATATTTGGAATCAGTGGGTCCAAATTATGTTAATAGGATACTTTTTATTTTTGGTAATTATGAATAGTAACTACGGTAAATTTTATTTACCATAGTTAAAGGTAAATCGGGTAATTAAGGGTAAATATAATATTTTAAAATTATCCTAACAAATGTCAAAATTCTATTGGATGACTAAAAAACGATCCATATCACCTAAGGGTCGGATTAGAATCATTTAATGGACATTTGTCCATGAAAATAACTTAATTATTATTAAAACCAAAGAAAGTGACAACATGTCACTCTCTTAAATCTTATAAGTATATTAATTTTACTTTAGTGGTAAACTTCATGAAACTTAGAACATGAATAGTCTCCAGAAATATATTTAATTTATATACATCATAGTAATTTATTTAGAATTTTTAGGGATTAAATAATTATCATTTATTATGACAGAAAGATGATGCAGTAATTGTCTTATTAATGAAATATTGACAGAATTGATGTAATAAATTCCCAAATAAATGTAATTTGAGACTTTTTATTACTTAAACTAATTTTCTAGGTTAATATGATATATTAGTGTTGATTTAATCAACTTGGCTCTAACATATAATTCTGTTATGACTTTCACAAAAATCATATATCAAATAGTGTCAAAATTGACACAAAACAGTTTTTAAATCAAATATTATATTATTAATTGTTATTTTATTCCTAAAAATCTAAAATTCGGCCAAATGACTTAGATAAGGATATATATATTAATAATAAACAATTTGGGGTTCTTTTGGCATGTTATAGTAAGTGTATTAACCATATAGTGAAAGAAAACAAAAAGACACGGTAAAAGTTAAATTATTTAACTTAGAGTTAAATCAAATTGATAAGGTTAAAATAATACCCTAAACTTGTCTAAATCCTATTGGTTGATAGGATTTCGATCCATACCCACTTTAGCTTCGAAATAAGACCCTTTGGAACCATTATAAACCGATTTTTACTTTAATATAAAATAATATTTTGAGATATTCCTAAGGTGCCCCTCTCCTCCCTTATAAAAGGGCACCTCCTCCCCCTCCTCCTCACACCAATTTGAGCACTCAAGCTCGGCCAACCCCTGCCATTTTCTCCTCTCCACTTCCCTAGAATAATCCTAGAGTTCCTGGTCTTCTTCAAAGACCAATCTTAGTTCCCTAAGTGGAGGATTCAATGAAGCGTTCCAAAGAAGAGGTAATATCCATTACCAATCTTTTCAATTTCTTTCTTCTTCAACTTCTTCTTCTTTAGTTGTTTCATAATAAAGTAATAACATCAGTATTACTTACATACTGATATGTTATTATAAATATGAAACAACCCTAATTCACCTTCTATCCATCCTACGGAAAAATGAAATCACCGCGCGTGCGTACGTACGGAATACCGTCTCCACGCTGTGGTGTAATCTATTTTCCACCACCACCTTACAAGGATGGGTATAATGGTGTAATGAGTAACTATTTATGATTATTATAAAGTAATATTGATACTTAAATAATATATATATACTCCAATACAATTCCACGATCATAGGAACGATATCATCACTCGTGCGTACGTACGGAATACCATCTCCACGATGTGATGCGACTCGTTCTACATGATTATCATTACATAGTAATTATATAAATGAATTGAATGAATAAATATGATATATCTTACAATAATACCATTCTGGATATTAGGTATCTATAACCTTAAAAGAAGAATAAGAATGTATTCGGCAAAACACGCATAAGAACAAAAGGCAATAAAGACCCGAGTAACAAGTTACAATGAAATATTACTAAAAATAAGCTAAGAATATGACCATATATGATATAATATCTGGAATAAGTCAATAACATTATTTAAACCATTATACAGTAGCTTCGGACACGTACAAATAAAATCGGACCTAAGGTAATGGAAATATCACAATCTCATTTTTATCCGAGATTGTTTATTCGTAAGTATTTACTGGGGTGTATTTTATCATCCACATCCATGTTTCATCAATATGTAATATTATTTCCATCCACCTACAATTGTTTAAATCTATTTTTAACCTTCGTTGAGTTTTTAGCAATATGTATGAAAGGAATCTTTTTTCGTTTTTCGTACGAGGTACTTTTTTACTTTTCCGAAAAAAGTACGAAGAATGTTTTTTTTAACTTATACGGCATGAATGGATTTTTTAAAAAATTATTTCCTAGAAGCTTCCTTTACAAGTTTTAAAGTTAATTTTTAATCAACTTCTTTTAGTTTAAAATTGTATGACATGTTAAGAAAGGAAAAAAAATGTTTTTGAAGAAGAAAGGATATTTTCCTCAAGAATGAAGTTTAAGTGTTTTATAAAAATTATTTTCCATCTAAGATAATAAAGGGTTCTGTTTTTATCCCTATTATTACATTGATTTTATTATGTTGTGATGGAATTATTTTTATGAATTCCTTTATCTTATATGAATTGTTTCATTATGTCATGTTGTTTAAGAAACCCATTTTTGTTATATGTGTTATGCGATGATGTATGATTTATGATTATGTGGCACACATAAGAAAGGATTCATTATAAGATGGGTGGGACCTATATCTCCCTCCAATGCATTGGGTAAAGATTTTATATCTCATGAGATAGACAGGGCTGGAACGGTAGGTTATACCGGTTCAGTGAAACAGGACTGAAATGAGGGTTACTTGATTCAGAAAGGGACTTTGTCCACTAAGATAGTCTTGGAAATGATTCTTGACTAACAAGAAATGATTCTCTATGATTATGTGTGAATGCCACAAAGTTTCATGTTTTAGGTTATGATTATTTTGATTACATTTCACTGCCATGATTTATCCCATGTTATGAAATTATGATCTCTTTTGCAGGTTAAGATTTCCAAAAGTTTTGTGCTTGTGTATACGATGAGATTTATATTTATTTTGTTTACCCTTACTGAGCATTTGATCTCACCCTTTTATGTTTTCTTTTCCCCAGGATATAAAGAATGGTTTTAGGTAAAAAAAAGGGAAGATCTTTATGGGAGATTTTGAAGATCTTTCACCACGTTTAGAAGATTATATTCCGAGTTTCCAAAGACACTAAACTATTACGGTCCTTGTGTGTCTGTTTTTGTTATGTAGTAAGTATTCCGAAAATGTAATGTAATGTCCATGTATGTCAAGATAAGGGTCTCTACAGTTGTTATTAGAGGAAAGGTTTAGTCAACCTTTGGAAACTTGGATGCGAGAACTTTAGTGAGATCCCTAGAGATATTTATAAGGTATGTCTAGGGATGTCCCTAAGGATAAGTATACGTATAGGATATAGTCCTAGAACTACGGTAATGATCATAGAATTTAACCTAAGATGTTAGATATCGAGGATACTCCACCTTTAATATGTTGTTTTCCCTAGCATGATTTTTGCCTCTCACACTATTCTTTTTTTGGGTTTTAGAAAATGGCTGGAAACAAGATGATTCACGATAATGGAGGATATGATGGACAATGGAATGATATTCTTCATAATGAAATGGGATTTGGAAGTCCAAACATCATTATTATGCCGAATCAGCAATCTCATAATATGATCAATAAAGTAAAATTTGGTAAGTTTCCTGACTCGGCTAATAAGAGAAAGATAGAGTTTCATGATGATCATAGAGGAAAGAAAGTTCAATTTCCCCTATGTAAATCATGTGGGAAGAGGCATCAAGGAGAATGTTTCAAAGGAACTGGAAGATTCTTTGGGTGTGGAAAAGAAGGACACAAAGCAAGTAAATGCAAAGGAAAAGGTTCAGTTAACAACATGGATGAGGATAATGGTATTGCTACGACATCAACAATGGTTAAATGTTTTAAATGTGGAATGTACGGGCATTATGAAAACCAATACCCTAAGGGAAAGTCTCATGAAGATAATCAGTATGGTCGTATGGGAAGTATTTATGTGGGTAATGATGAAGAGACTACAAATGATATGTGAAATGAAAGAATTGTTGAAGCTCGGTCAATGGTTTACGAATGTAGTGGAATGATTACATGTTTATCATGTGTAATGTTGTATAAGTAATCTTATGGTACTATGGAATAAAGAGACATGTAAGGATTGTTACACTGTTGTCTGATTAATGTTACCAGTATCTATGAAAGGTTATTCAGATATTTTTGGAATGTAGATGATATGCGCATAATGAAGGGATAAGGAGAAAATTAAATGTTTGATAGTATTCATGAGCTCATGACTGATATAAGGAGAAGGTTATATCATGGTTTGAGTATATAGAATTTTTGGATTTTGTTATGTGGAAAGAGTTAACTTTTGACAGCATTCATGTTTTCACTAAGGTTTAATGGGTATTCATTTTTTTCAAGAGAATACATCATTAAGGTATTAACATGATTGGAATGTGACCAACAAGATATATGGGGGATAAGTGATGGTATTCACATTCTTGGTTGGCAACATTTCAAGTAATCATTTTCTTTATACTATGAGCTTGGACCGAAGTATTTTAGATAAGCCTAAAGATTGTAATGGATTATGTTAACCATAAGTTAGTATTGTTTAAGTATAGAACCTTTTTTTATATTATTTATGTGATGTTATAGTAATGTAGTTTTAGAAAAAGGACAACCTGGAGGACGGGCGACAGCCCATCGCTTCGGACAAGGCTGTGGGAATCGAACCCACAACCGAAGTGCGACTGGCCTTTATCGCCTACCACTGACCTACAGGAAGTCCCTGTTTAGTAGAAACTAGTTTTATTATATTAATCAGTATGATATGTGAAGTGTAAGTTCATTTTAGGAACCATATATGATTAATCTCACTATAGATGGACTTATGTATTTTTTGATAAAGTTTCTAACCTTTTGTTTGAGACAGATGGAATGACCCATCATTCTATCACATGATCTGCAAACACATCACGAATGAAAAATTCAACTTCATTTCTTTAAGAGATGAAGTTGAAATTGTCCAAAGAACGACAAACGGTGAGACTATACCAAAATCACGAAAGTATTTCTTCTAATTCCAATTTCATCAACTTTAGGGAAATGATCTTGAAAACCAAAAATTTTGTCTTAGTGCTCTTATATCTGATGAATCAGATGGTACCTTATATCATCACAAATTTATGGCTTTGTGATTGCTATCTTTTCCATAGCCATGTCCTCTACCACTCTCCATCAGAACAAGATGGTTAGATTTCTCTTCCATATCCATATTTTCACCTATGTGGAAACCCAGTGATTAGTTTATTTGGGTAACCGTTACATTTTATACTTTTGTTTTTAAAGATAATTTTTGGTATTCCTTTTTACGATGTGGGTTTCTATCAAAGAAACTTTCAAATAGTAAACCATTTATAACCCCGACGAATTTCGAGGGAGAAATTCATTTTAAGGGGGGTAGAATGTAACACCCCGAGATTTTATGAAAAATATTATTTTAATTTCATTAATTTCTTATGTTGTATTCTACACCAAGATTACCCTGCGCTATACGCAACACCGTATTAGCTTGCATTATACGCAACACTATTCTTGGACCGTGTTACACACAATTTTGATAATAGTTATTCTACGCAACATTGAGTATATATATATATATATTAAATGTATAAATGAAATATGGTTGGATTATGTTATACGAAACAACGAAGGATTCTTTCACAACACGCAACCCTGACTTGGCTTGCATTACACGCAATCGCGACCTTCCTCGATAGCGTGTGTTGTACGCAATACCGGGTTTTAATAAACAATGTTATATTTTTATAATATTGTCATGAACTAGCCGTTATGAATAGTATTAACTAAAATTTGAATTTTATAACATTATTATTCATCTTACACATTTCTAGAACATGTTATAAGAACAAAATAAATTTTTCGGGTAAAATAAGTATTTTTCAAAAAATGCAGTTTTGCTGCCTTTTGATGGTGCACCCACTTTAAATCTGGTTTTTGACATGTTTATAAGTTCAATTTGAAAAAATAAAATTCTTCTTTGGAATCAAGAAATAAAAATTTACTTTGGATAAATTTTTCATATTATTCTGGTAACTTTCACATTTTAATGAATAGTAAAAACACGCTATATTTTAATTAAAAACAACTTTTTTCATCGTAATATCTTGTGTGGTTAAATTATAATATTGATTGGTTTTAGAGTATAAATAGAATATATTTTTACCATTTAATATAATTTATGTCATTAGCATTGATTTTACCTTGAATTCGTAGGTTAAATCAATTCAATCTTTTGCAATGTTTTAAACAAAAACCCGTTTTTATTCGACAACGGGATTAATTTTAATTTAATTTCTGCAACTTCTGTGTTTTGAATTTTAAAAAATGGATTCCATATTTGGAATCAGTGGGTCCAAATTATGTTAATAGGATACGTTTTATTTTTGGCAATTATGAATAGTAACTACGGTAAATTTTATTTACCATAGTTAAAGGTAAATCAGGTAATTAAGGGTAAATATAATATTTTAAAATTACCCTAACAAATGTCAAAATTCTATTTGATGACTAAAAAACGACCCATATCACCTAAGGGTCGGATTAGAATCATTTAATGGACATTTGTCCATGAAAATAACTTAATTATTATTAAAACCAAAGAAAGTGACAACATGTCACTCTCTTAAATCTTATAAGTATATTAATTTTAATTTAGTGATAAACTTCATGAAACTTCGAACATGAATAGTCTACAGAAATATAATGAAATTATCTACATCATAGGAATTTATTTAGAAATTTTAAGGATTAAATAATTATCATTTATTATGACAGAATGATGATGCAGTAATTGTCTTATTAATGAAATATTGACATAATTGATGTTATAAATGCCCAAATAAATGTAATTTGAGACTTTTTATGACTTACACTAATTTTATAGGTTACTATGATATATTAGTGTTGATTTAATCAACTTGGTTCGAACATATAATTCTGTTATGACTTTCACAAAAATCATATATCAAATAGTGTCAAAATTGACACAAAATAGTTTTTAAATAAAATATTATATTATTAATTGTTATTTTATTCCTAAAAATCTAAGGTTCGTCCAAATTACTTAAATAAGGATATATATATATTAATAATAAACAATTTGGGGTTCGTTTGGCATGTTATAGTAAGTGTATTAACCATATAGTGAAAGAAAACAAAAAGACATGGTAAAAGTTAAATTATTTAACTTAGAGTTAAATCTAATTGATAAGGTTAAAATAATACCCTAAACTTGTCTAAATCCTATTGGTTGATAGGAGTTCGACCCATCCCCACTTTAGCTTCTAAATAAAACCCTTTGGAACCATTATAAACCGATTTTGACTTTAATATAAAATAATATTTTGAGATATTCCTAAGGTGCCCCTCTCCTCCCTTATAAAAGGGCACCTCCTCCCCCTCCTCCTCACACCAATTTGAGCACTCAATCTCAGCCAACCCCTGCCATTTTCTCCTCTCCACTTCCCTAGAATAATTCTAGTGGTCCTGGTCTTCTTCAAAGACCAATCTTAGTTCCCTAAGTGGAGGATTCAAAGAAGCGTTCCAAAGAAGAGGTAATATCCATTACCGATCTTTTCAATTTCTTTCTTCTTCAACATCTTCTTCTTTATTTGTTTCATAATAAAGTAATAACATCAGTATTACTTACATACTGATATGTTATTATAAATATGAAACAACCCTAATTCACCTTCTATCCATCCTACGAAAAAATGAAATCACCGCGCGTGCGTACGTACGGAATACCGTCTCTACGCTGTGGTGTAATCTATTTTCCACCACCACCTTACAAGGATGGGTATAATGGTGTAATGAGTAACTATTTATGAATATTATAAAGTAATATTGATACTGAAATAATATATATATACTCCAATACAATTCCACGATCATAGGAACGATATCATCACTCGTGCGTACGTACGGAATACCGTCTCCACGATGTGATGCGACTCGTTCTACATGATCATCATTACATAGTAATTATATAAATGAATTGAATGAATAAATATGATATATGTTACACTAATACCATTCTGGATATAAGGTATCTATAACCTTAAAATAAGAATAAGAATGTATTCGGCAAAACACGCATAAGAACAAAAGGCAATAAAGACCCGAGTAACAAGTAACAATGAAATATTACTAACAAGAAGCTAAGAATATGACCATATATGATATAATATCTGGAATAAGTCAATAACATTATTTAAACCATTATACAGGAGCTTCGGAAACGTACAAAGCAAATCGGACCTAAGGTAAGGGAAATATCACAATCTCATTTTTATCCGAGATTGTTTATTCGTAAGTATTTACTGGGGTGTATTTTATCATCCACATCCATGTTTCATCAATATGTAATATTATTTCCATCCACCTACAATTGTTTAAATCTATTTTTACCCTTCGGTGAGTTTTTAGTAATATGTATGAAAGGAATCTTTTGTCGTTTTTCGTACGAGGTACTTTTTGACTTTTCCGACAAAATTACGAAGAATGTTTTTTTTAACTTATACGGCATGAATGGATTTTTTAAAAAATTATTTCCTAGAAGCTTCCTTTACATGTTTTCAAGTTAATTTTTAATCAACTTCTTTTAGTTTAAAATTGTATGACATGTTAAGAAAGGAAAAAAAATGTTTTTGAAGAAGAAAGGACATTTTCCTCAAGAATGGAGTTCAAGTGTTTTATAAAAATTATTTTCCATCTAAGATAATAAAGGGTTCTGTTTTTATCCCTATTATTACATTGATTTTATTATGTTGTGATGGAATTATTTTTATGAATTCCTTTATCTTATATGAATTGTTTCATGATGTCATGATGTTTAAGAGACCCATTTTTGTTATATGTGTTATGCGATGATGTATGATTTATGATTATGTGGAACACATAAGAAAGGATTCATTATATGATGGGTGGGACCTATATCTCCCTCCAATGCATTGGGTAAAGATTTTATATCTCATGAGATAGACAGGGCTGGAACGGTAGGTCATACCGGTTCAGTGAAACAGGACTGAAACGAGGGTTACTCGATTCAGAAAGGGACTTTGTCCACTAAGATAGTCTTGGCAATGAGTCTTGACTAATAAGAAATGATTCTCTATGATTATGTGTTAATGCCACAAAGTTTCATGTTTTAGGTTATGATTATTGTGATTACATTTCACTGCCATGATTTATCCCATATTATGAAATTATGATCTCTTTTGCAGGTTAAGATTTCCAAAATTTATGTGCTTGTGTATACGATGAGATTTATATTTCTTTTTTTACCCTTACTGAGCATTTGAGCTCACCCTTTTATGTTTTCTTTTCCCCAGGATATAAAGAATGGTTTTAGGTAAAAAAAGGGAAGATATTTATGGGAGATTTTGAAGATCTTTCACCACGTTTAGAATATTATATTCCGAGTTTCCAAAGACACTAAACTATTACGGTCCTTGTGTGTGTGTTTTTGTTATGTAGTAAGTATTCCGCAATTGTAATGTAATGTCCATGTACGTCAAGATACGGGTCTCTACACATATAGTTTTGATTTCAACTATGTCAATATCCTTTGATAGATTTTAATCTTATTTGAAGTTGATTTACTATGATACAAAACCTCCATATTTTATTTAAGGTTTTGTGATATGTTTGACTGTGGATGTGTTATTTTTATTCCATTCATGGTTTATGGAGAATGTATTGACATTACGTATGCTAGTTTTAATACGAATGTTTATGTTATGTTTAAACTTGTTCATATGAGGAATGAATTGGGCTTAGTAAGTGGCGGGTGGAGCCCGCTATAGCTCCTCGATGCATTGGTAGGTCTCATGAGAAAAACTAGTTTATTGGCACAAGGCCTTGACAAAATCTTATTTATAGTCTTGGCACAATGCCTTGACTATGTGGTTATGATAATCTAGAATTATGCATTCCATAATTATGAATGTGGTTATTGATATTGCATGTGATTATTCTATTAGTATAATATCCATGTTAATAAGTAAATGAAATTATTTCATTTTATTTCTTCCATATTATGCTAAATTTCAAGTTTAAAATGCTTTTGTTTTAGTTCTACATTGCCTTAAATGTTTAAGATTATTTATGGAAGTTTCCACTATATTGTTATCCTTACTGAGAATCTGATCTCACCCATTTCTATGATTTATTTTTCCTACGATGAAAAAAATTATTTTATGACTGACCTGCAGGGATAGTCTAAGGGGATATGAGTGTGGAATATGGAGACTATGTTGTTGTAGTTTTTCACTTTATGATGTAATGTAAGACTTATGAATGTATCTAGTGTTTCCAATGCTACTAAACTCATCGGTCATTCGAGACTTAATATTTTGTGATCATGCCAAACTTATGTAATAATGCACCGACTCTGGGAAACTGGGGTTGGGGTGTTATAATATAATCATGGAATAAGGATAGTTTAGGGGGTATTTAATTCAAATAAAACAAAATATCTTGAGTAAATATGTTACCTCTTCTTTTGGTAGCTCCTTTTGGTTGGCACCAAAGGGATTACTTGGATGGATTTATAATCTAAATGAGGCTTCTAAGATGAGGGGATGGATTTTTAGGAGATATTTTTCAGATATTGGTCTATTGAAAGTGTCTTGAGAGCTGTGAAGAAGTGATAGAGGAGGTTCCCTCTTATAATTGAGGTGAGGGTAACTTTTGGAAACTCTCAAAATATTAAATTAATATAAATTTATTTTCAATTAAGAATGGATCCAAAGTAGTTAATTTCAAATAAAATATTAGAATGTGTCTAAATAATCTCAACCAATATTTTTTAGACAAATTTATGTCACATTATTACCCTTATCATTTGGATTTAACCCTTAGTCCAACCCTTTAACTCTTACCTTGACAAATTGGATTTTTATTCTATGAGGGTTAATATAGTTACTATAATATGTAAAATGAACCATAAATGAGTAATGGATAATATTTTAAAATTTAACCCAATAATTTGGTAAAATATTATATTTTTATGAATGTTATATCATTTAATAAACTATTATTTATTTAAAATATCATTAATGTCAATTTAAACACTATTCAATTATTGACTTTTTAAAAAATATCAAAACCTAAGATAACATAGAAACAAAATATTTAATAAATCACTAATATGTCTAGGTAATCTATAAAATTTATTTATGACATTAATTATATCAAATTATATTTATTTTAATATTTTTTTAAACATTTATTTGATGTGTTCATTAATTAAACAATTCCAGCATCATCGTTGTGAAATCCTTTAATTTATTTATATATTTCCTAAAAATTAATAATAAATTTTCATGATGAAGATAAAAATTTTATATTTTTAATTACTATTTATATTCAAATATATCCCATATATAACCTCATATGAAAAATATTTAACTTGTTCAAAACAAAAGTATGAAATAATTGACTTCGCTTTGAATAAAATACTATAAATGTATTAAAGGAATCCAAGTAGATCCAAGAGCTCCTAACATAATCCCAAGTATGATTTTTTTCTACAATCACTCCTCCAATAAAATTAATAAATGTTTTAGGGTTATTTTATAATATTTAAAATATAATTTTTACCTTTAATTACCCGGTTTACCCTTAACTGTGGTAATTAAAATATTACTAAATTTATTTTTCATATTCCAAAAAATAAAAGAAATATATTTTTCATAATCAGTAAGCACTAATTAAAAATATAGAATCCATTTTTTAAGATTCAAAACACATAATTTTTAGAAATTAATTTAAAATTAATCTCGTTGACGGAATGAGAAAACAGGTTGTTAAATAGAAAACGTACAAAATATTGTAATGTATTTATTTTCATATTCAAAATAATAATTATTATAATGATCTAAATTGTATTAAATTTTATAAAATTTATATAATTATAATTTAAAACTAATCAAAAATATAATTCAACACTATAAATTATTTAGAGGAAAAAGTTGGTTTCAATTAAAATGAAATATTTTATCACTATTCATCCATATATGAAACTTATCATAAAATTACCAAAATATCAACCAAAGTAAATTTTTTATTTTATGATTTTAAATAATAATTTTATATTTTTTCAAATAAAATATATATATTTTCAAAAAAAAATGTTTTCTAAATAGGGTCTCCATTAAAAGAAAGTAAGATTTCCTTTTTAGAAAAATACAATATTTAAGCATAAAACTAGATTTAATTTTATCTTATGCCTATAAAATATATTGGATCAATGCCAAAAATATTTGATTGAATATATAATTTATATATTTCACTAATAAAATTCACTAATTTTAACTAGTTTAATTTATTATGAAAAACTCCCTTAAGAGCAAGAAAATAGTTCTTTATAAAAACATTTCCCATATATTCAGTTGGTTACTATATTAATTTAAAATAAATTTATTAACCAATTAATTCAACCATATATTTTAATAATTTGGTTAATATTATTCATAACTATAACTTTAATAGATAGGTTATATCTTGTTATATTAAATAATAATGTTTTAATAATATATTGTAGTTTGGTAAAACTGAGCCTTGCGTATAATGCAAGACAAATAATTGTTGTGTGTAGAGTAAACTTAACATAGTTTTATGTATAAATAAATCTAGAAAAGAAAACTAAATTTATTCAAATATGAAAATATTTTAAATTCTTTGGGTGTTACACTGAATCTTTAAGTGGTTCTTATCATTTAGTAGCTGCAACTTCAAATACAAGTAAATAGTATGATAACTATGGATTCTCTATGACTCAAAAAAAATTCAGTGCCATGAAAAAGATTTAATAATGTTTAACTATTAACACCTACCAACCCATGTTCACTCTAAAAACATGACCACATACCATAATATTATATTTCCTCCCCAAAATCATGTATATAAAATCTTACCATAAGTATAGAAAATTATTCCCCACACCAACTCATGTTCCTTAAAATTCTATATTAACATTTTTCAATGCTTCTCAGTTTTATCCAACAATTTTATTATCAAAAAACAAAAATATACTAATGAAAAATGTTTTCTCAACAAAGATTTATCAAAAGTTCACGTAATTGCAAGTGGAATCCATTTATATCCCTCAATAAATTGTTAAATATCTTTTATATTACCATATCATTAGTTTTTTAAATAGTTTTATTATCTAATAAATATCAATATCCATATAAAATCTCACATAAAATGGTTAATTCCTAGTTAATGGGAATAAAACCCAACACAATCATTCAGTGAAGGGTCAAAGATCTACCATTACTTTGCTTCATTATCTACCCACAAACCTAACGATCAAAATGAAACACCTTGACTCTAATTATTAAACCCATGATGTCACAAATACATATTTATTTCAGTTATTATTTATTTAATTGAGTTTATTTAATATTGAGTTAATAATTTGAAAATTCTAAAAATTTCACTGGATGCACAAGTGGAATGAATAGATATAAAGACTGAGTATTCAAACCAGGAAGAGTGAGAGGATAATTTTACTAATAAATGAATGGTATTATGTGTGGTCTGGTAGAATATGTCATTGTGTTGTTAATATTTTTAAAACTTAAATATTTTTATATATGTGAGTTTCATTTTAGAATTTTCACGACCCTCATTCTTCTAGGAGATTTATTCATCGACTCAGAGGACCCCTATAGTTTCTTATTTCTTATTCCATCCTAATTGTCCTGGTTTAAGTCAATTACATGGAAAAACCTAAATGTTAAGGATCTAATTATCTACTTTTCCTCTTTTTTCTCTACTTTTTCCTTCTCTTATCCCTAATATTCTAGGTTTAGTTTATTTAATGGTTAGGTACTGTATAAAATTAGGATTTTTCTTATATTGAGTTTACGGATTCCTTCTTAAACCCCAATATACAAATATCTTAAATAATCATTTAAGTTTCAATGAGTTTTTTTATCTAATTATATGCATTTCCCCTTCTTTGAAATAACCCTTTTTGTATGGGTGTTAATTATAAATTTTTTTGGTAATTAACTCTTACTTAATTATCTATATAGGTTTTTTATAGATTTTTTACCTATATTTTAAGAAATTAATGTTTTATCAAATTTTATTTCCTATTAAATGTTAACATTCTTGTATATATATTGACATAACAAAATTAAGATGAATTTTACTTGTGTTATAACATGTTAAGATTTCATAAATGTGGTTTTACTTTAATTCTTTATTTATAAAGTAAATTTAAATATTTAAAATTCATATTTAAATGTTTAATCCTTTATTATTTATGATATTAAAGGAAAATTGGATTATTTCCATCATTTTATCATGCCCCAAATCTTATATATTATATTATTGAATTTTATGGAATGGAATGGTGGTATATGAACATGAAATGTGTTGTTTCATTGTGAGGGTGCGTGGGAGATTATATAAGTGGATTTATAAATGTTTTCCTTGAACACATTGATGATTAGTTTGAAACATCATGGGGATCCTTGGGTATCAGTGTGGGAATAATATTTCTGATTGTTATGATATTTATAATCATTATATTATTATTAACCATAGTTATAATCATACTCTAGAAAGTGGGAGTCCTATAATTGTATTAGTGTATGAATTTTTTAATTCCATAGGATCAAATCCAAGTCTAATGTGATTTGTCTATGGATTCAAGTTCTATATTATCTCCTTTAGGACCTAAAAGTTTCTCCCATGATGCTTATGTTTTTTATGGTGATTCAGTATTTCTTTGATGGATTTTTATTTCTTTTTAGAATATGTGGTTGAGTCATATTTTGGTTATGAAATTTTTTATTAGTATTCCTGGGGAATTTAAAAAATCCATCATTATTTTAAAATAAATTATAAAACACTTGATAGATATATTTTCATATTCTCGATTTAAGAAACATCCATATTTATAGTGGAATAAGGAGTTAAAACCCTTTTTTCCTCTTAGTAATGTTGAGGCACCCTTAACCAAGATGCAATCCCAACAGGAACCTCCTTTGATGATATAAGAGGGTAAGAGTCATCCTTTTATTATAAATTTCTATAAGTTATTTTTCCCTTTTACCTCTCTTTATTCTCTTTCATTTCTCCTTTTATTTAGTCTAGTCCAAAGGTTATTAATTTTTTAGAATAAATTTCATTGGTTTAAATCCCAACTAGGAAATATTTTTATGCTTCTTATATTCTTGATTTTTTTATTAATGGTCCACTTTGGTGTTCATAATATATTTGTTAATTATTTTGATGAATGTATTAATAGATATTGAGGTTTATTGAATAAATTAGTGGTCATAATTATTGATTCACAGTAACTTATTATTCATCTTTTTAGAATTTAGGAATTTTTAAAGGAATAGTTCATATTGGCAGTTTATTTCAAATATTTTTGTAATTCACTACTTCAATGGTCATTCAATTCAATAGTAACTGAGATCATCTTTAGATTATGGTGTGGATGTGTTTTCTAGTACTTTTTCTTCCTTTCAAGAACCCTTTAGTGTTATGGTTGGTGGGGAACTTAAGGGGTTTCTTTCTCTTTTTGGATCATAGGAAAAATATATTAAAACACCTCATGATTTCTTGGCAGTGTAAACAAATAGAAATTATAAATCCACCATTTTATTTTCTATGTATTTAAGTTTAATGTAAATATAGTTATTAAAAATAGATTTTTTATGAATCACATATTTAATTTTTTGGAATCTTGTAAATGAAAGGGTTATAATCCAAGTCTATACAATCAAAAAAGATTCAAAATTTTGACAAATTATAAGTGCACTCAACAATGGGATGTTCAGGGAAGCATCATAGTTAGGTATGATCCATTAATTCCTATTATGTCATTTAAATTTGATACCTGTAAATTTGATATGGCACGGAAAATGAGTGAGAAGAGTGAGAATAGATTTATCTCTCTTCTTTAAAGTAGGTATGATCTTACAAAAATGTATATTTCCCACGAATTTATAATAAATGAAGATTTTCATAATATAGGTGAAGTGACAGTTGGAAAAATTATGAGGGTTTTGGAACTAATTGAGTGATTTTCCGATCATTATGGGAAGTTAATAGAGAATTGTCCCCAAGTATCCAACTATCTGGATCGATATATATCATATTTGTTTCCATAACATGTGAAATAAGTAAAGGTTTGGTTTTATTTTAAATTCTTAATAAATAGTAAAATTATACCATAGAGTATATGGTTCTTATGCCTCTTTAAAATATACAATCATGTCTCACTAAAAGTTCATGACCATAGGTGAAATAATAAGGACAATCTATCTATTTTATTGATATATTGAATCTATATTATATAAAATTTGTGAATTTTGGGGGAAAGTATACAGAGTTTTTAGTTGATAATATTAAAAAAAGGTTTAACTAACAAAGGGAATAATTCATTGTTGTATTATGAGAGTTAAAATCTCACCCATGTAAAGATAATATATCACTGCCTAAAATTGTATCAATGTACCATAAAATTTGGTAGTTATTGTTCATTGTGACAAGTAATATGAATTAATTATGTTTTAAGTGGATAATATAGTAGATTAGAAGGTTATTATAGTATGATATTTGATTTAGGATCTTAATTTAATTGAAATAAATAAATTAGTTGTGTTGAAGGAAAAAAATTTAATATTCATACTATTTTTTTAATATAATTAAATAAGGAAGAAGATAGATCAATTATATTTTAGAGTAATAATGGAAAAGAGATAAAATGGATCAATTTAAGTAACCCATATTTCCCACACTGTGAGAATCACAAATACATTTTTAAAAATAAACAAACATCTATAAGATTTCATGGAGGAGATAATTAATTTTAAATATCAAATATGGAATTAGGAAAGTCTATTAAAGAAATTTAAAACTATATTGATTATTAAGGATAATTTTTATCTAAAATGTATATATTGGGAGATCATTTTAAATTCTAGTGATAATGAAATTAACTTCTTATTGGAAGATTATAAAGATTTATTTCTTTTTTTGTTTCAAAGTTGTGATAGAGTTGTAGTTTTTTGTTCATGTTGGTCCTTAATCATTTCATCTTTATAGAGCATTTTCTCCATGTAATTTGATCTTGATAATAATAAAAAATCTTATTTGAGGGGGAAAAATGGAAAAACCTTGTTTTAATTTTATTCTCTTCTTTTATAAAAAATAAGTGTTTAATTTTTTGATTTCCAAACAAGCTATTTGGTTTTTATTATGAAATAAAATATATAAAATCTTCAAAGGTATAATACATAGTTAATCATCACTCCCTATATACACACATTTATTTGTCTATATATTTTGTTATCTATGATATATTCCAAAGTAATGCACCCCTTTATTTTAGTGATGGACCATAGTTACATGTGTGGAGCTAGGGTGGTGGTGATTTGTAAGGCATAACCATCTATAATATGATGATGGAGTTTCTTTTTTGATGATCATTGTATATTTTTTATATTATTCTAGGATATATTTTATAGGGTTATATCATCCACCACTCTCCTCCCTTTTTTATAAATATTTATATTTTTGATATAGTGTATGTAAAACTTTTCTATGATTTAATGGTTTATGTGATTTTTGTATGTTCTTATATTACATGGTTTTTATAAGTTTTTTATTGACTATTATGATATATGGTTAATTTATGCCTTGTTTGGTTATATTTAAATTCAAAGTATGTTTTTCATCCAACAAGTAAATTCCAATGTATGGGTAACTCATTTCATATTTCTAATAGAAATCATGGTTATTATTTTCATGTTTTTAGAAAGGGTGAGATCATTATTAAAGTTTTTTATTGATACCCATAGACTCTTGTTCTAACCTAGGAAATTGGAAATATGATTTAAGCCTTAGGGTATACTATCTCAAGTATTACGATATAATACTTAGGTTTGTATATTATAAAATGGTATCAAATACCTTCCTAAAATATGTCATTTCAATACCCTTGGTAGTTAGGAGATAAGATCGTTGGATATAAGTAGGTATTTTACTAGTAATTGTATGGCCAACACTTTTAGTAATGATCATTTAGTTACCATTGAGAAGTTGAAAATATGTATTTTAATTTAAATATTGTTTTATAAAATTTTATCAATATATTTTGGTTTAAATATCTATTATAATAAGTTATATTGAATTATTGAGGGATATTTTGAAGAATTTAACGTTTTGGAGTGATAATAGTGAAAACTCTAGTTTGTATGGTCATAATCCATGGGTTGTAGGACATGCATGTGGAATATACAAGCCACTATGAAGCATCTAGTTTGTGTTTCATGATTTAATAAATGGTCAAGATATAATGCATTTATAACCATTCATTCTATGAAATGTTTTTATTTCTATTATCTCTATAATGATATATGACCTATAAAAGAATTTATGACTTAATTTAAAATAAATTATGAGATTTGTATGATGTAATGAAAATCTTCCATTGATTTATTATATTATTTATTTCATTTTTTGGTGTTTTGATATGTTTTAATGGAGTTTTTTTATAGAAATATTCTACCTAAAAGAGTGTCAAATAATCCTTGAGAGGAGGTTGCAATAATTTTATATGTGGTAATCATCCTACTGATCTAATCCTAGTGGATATGTTTTTCCAAACAATAAAGGATATTGGTATAGAAATAAATTGGTACCTGTCTCAAACTATGGATTATACTTTGAATTTTAATAGGATAAACCCTGAGGTAAAATGACCTCAAGCAGTTAAATAATGGATGGTTAATATTAAATTAATATATTTTTTAGATTCCTACAGCTTATAAGGTGAAATTTTCCATCTATATTCCAGAAGGCCTAATCAAGAAGAGGTTGGATTCTATAGTGTAGTCTAAGATATAAGAAGAAATTTCCTAAAAGGGATTCAAGGATTTATTCAAGAAACTATTCTGTTTAGAAGTTATGAATATAGATGGGTCTAGGGAATTTATGGTCTTGTGGTCGGTAGATCATACTATAATGAAGTACATGATCCATTTCACTAAGTTTGTGTAATTTTCACTTGATCTTGTCTCGTTTGATGCTATGAAATTTTATTGATTTGAAATTAACTTTTGACCTGATATCATATAAAAGGTTTTCTTTTTCTTCTAGATCTCATATATAAAGTGATGGATGATATATATATCATATTGATAACATTCATGGTGTATGGAGTCATTTGAAGCACCTATCCTAGTCATGAGAGGAAACATGATGAATTTAGGTATGGTAGTGGTGGAAGTGGTAAATGATTAACTAATCATGTTTCCTTAACCTCCTCTAAATTTTTACTTCTATTTTGTTATCAATGTGATAATTTAAGTCATTTTAAGACCAATTTTCATAAAACCAAAATGATATTTTATTACAATGGTCAATTGGATTATTGATAATGATTTTTTATACTTACCCTATATAAAGTAGTGTGTGAGGTTTTAATTTTTCTTGAGGCTCTTAGTTTTAGTCATATGTATCTAAATAAGAAGATACTCACTGATAAAAATGTGTAGGGAGTAATGAACATCCCTAAGTACATGATCTTAAATATAAATACACATTTCCTACTGAAAAATCTTAGGTTCATTTTGAATCGGGGTATTTATTTTTTAGAATCATGCACCTAAGGAATCAAAATCTAGAACTATGATTGTTTGATCCATTTTGATTATAGAACCTTCTATGGTATTGTATGTATTTAATACAAGTTCCTCGCATCCTTCTAAATATTTTAAATTACTTAACTAGATGAGTTTTCAAGTTGAACTCATTCTGTATGCTATATAAATTTATACTTATTTGGTGAAAATATTAGGGATCTAAATTTCCCTCTTATTTTTTCATGATTTTTTATGCTAAATTAATTTGGTATTTTATTTTCTAAGAATGAGATATGTTAAATATTATTCTTTGAATGGATTGGATAATCATTTCAAGGTTTAAAATTTATTTCTATCACCAAAAGGTGGTGTTAATCTCACCTAATGGGATCACTCACACCTTTAAAGATGAGTGCGATTCAAGATCAGGGAGAGAGGGAATGTTTCCTTAGGATATTGGGACTATATATTTTCATATATTGACATACATTTTGAATTTTTTGGAAGAAAACCTTGTAAGTAAAATTCTTGTGGTGGTGTATAGATATCCAGAAGTTTTTTCTGATGACTTCTCAGATCTTTAACCATTGACATAATTAGATTTATTGATTGATATACTTCCCAAAATGGGTCATATTTCACTACTCACCTATAAAATTGATCTTAAAGAATTGAGATATATGAAAATTTAACTAAAAGATCATGAAAATAAGGGTTTTACTCACCTGATTATGTCACCCAGGTAGCTCCTATTATTTTTTCAAAAAAATCAGATGGAATTTATGCCTATTTATTAATTATCGGAACCTAATCCAAGTGATGATAAATAATAAGTACCCTTTTCCATGAATTTTTGAAAAAATTTATCATCTCAAATGAATGAGGTGGTTTTTAATGATTATCCTAAGGTAAATATATCATCAATTTAAATTCAAGAAGTTTGATATTTTTAAGACTATCATTAGAAATAGGTATATAAATTATGAATATATTTTAATTCCCTTTATACTTATGAATGAACCTATAGTCTTTATGGGTTTTAGGAATTGTATCATTAAAGGATACCTCGAAACATTTTTTATGGTTTTTATTTGTGATAATCATATCTACTACAAGTCAAAATCATACTATGATTATTATCTCAAGATTTTGTTGAGTGATATAAAATATAATTTCATATATGTGAAATTATATAAATTCCAATTATATATTTTGGAAGTTAAATTCCTAGATTATTTTTATTATAAAAAGTTATATTACCTGACCAAAAGATGATTAAAGTAGTAATGTCTTGGGATAATCCTATGAATGTTTTTGAAATCACAAATTTCTTAGGATTGGTGGGATAATATTAGTGGTTTTTTTGGGATTTCTAGAAGATATAATCACCCATGATGAATTTTATGCATAAAGGAGTGGGGTTTTAATATAATGAGGAATGATAAAAATACTTTTATGAACTTAATAATACGTTAAATTTAGGGCCTATATTAATTTTCCCTCTATCAGATAAAGGGTATACTGTGTATTTTAATGAATTTTACATGGGTTTAGATTGTGTTCTCATACAAAATGACCATGTGGTAGTGTATTTTTTTCTCTTGTTATTCCTATAAAATAATAATTATCTCACCCATGACATTTAATTATTATCAGTTATACATGCTATTAGGTATTGGTGATACTATTTATTTATAAAGAAGTTTATTTTTTATATATATTGAAAAAGTGTGAGGTATATATTTTTCCAAAAATATTTAATTTTAGGTAAAGGAAATGATTGAAATACTTATAAATATTTTATTTTTATTTACCTTGATCACCTTGTAACAAACCATCCTTGTATACCATTAACCTTGTATTTGAGCCATCCTTCCACAATGTTCTAAGCGTGTTACCAATTTCCATGGGTGGGAAACTATTGTTGGGGTATCTAATTAAAAACTTGTGGTAATGGTTTCACCCCTGAATCACAATAATAAATTAGTAGAAACTACCAAGAATCTTACATAGTGCATTCATACATTAGACATACATTCATATAAAATGAGAATATGTAAATAAATAGACCGTCCAAATGATTTATAACTAAGGATAATGATTCCACTCATCTTTAAAAACATAAAAAAATCAACTATGTTTATAAATATACATTAAGAAAAAGGATTAGTGAAACATAAATACATAATAATCAACAAAATAGGAAATCTAGAATAAAAATACACTTGGATGAATTGGTGGATACATAGAATTTAAAAAAATAAATAAATATCCTAAGCTGCCAATACAATATATCTATTTGAACCATGGTCACTCACCATATCCAAAATATCCATCAATGGACTCACAACAAAAAACCCCAGTAGGGATCACAAATAGGGAACCTAAAAGAAAACATAAAGGTTGCATATATGCACAAAAGTTTGTATAGAAGGTGTGATCTAAACAAGCCAATATGATTTCACCAATGATTCGATAAAATTAATTTTGGAAAATATTTCATAAATTCAATTTTAAAAGTCATTTAGAAAATAATTTTTTATGAATATAAAGAATAAGGTAAAAATTATCATATCAAAACTCATTTTTATAAAACTAAGGAAAACCCTCTTTGGAAAACAAAACACCTTCCAGTTGAAGACCATGATTTTAAACCCAAGAAAATAGATCAAACTACACTTTAAAATTTCTTTCATAATTTCTTTTTATTCAAAGTGGTGTAATCTACCACTTAAAACATAATAAAATTTAAAACCTTTAAAATGTGGAGCTCTGTGTTTGAAAATTTAAAACCAAACCTTACAATTTGAAATACATTCAAAAATACTATTCTCAAAACAATATTAAAAGTAAAATATAAAAAATAAGGAAATAATATAATAAACAATATGAACTATCATATCCAAGATGAATTTTATGAATAAACATCAATAAATAGAGGTTCCACGCTACACAAACTAGAAAAGGGAATAAAAATTTGTGTAATGAAAATCCCCTATATATTATTCTTAGTTAATGAATGAGTGTCAGCAGAAACTTCTTATGAAATAATATGATATGGTCCTAGATATTCTTAAGAGAATCAACATGTCAATAATATCTCACATTCTTATTGAGCAACTATATGGTTATCTCCCATAGCTTAATTGGAACACCATACCTAAAAATGTCACAACATATGCTAGGGGACATAAAGTTAGTATAGATTAAACTAAATCCCTCACTAAGATACCCAGGTACCCATGACATGTCGTAACATAGGTGAGTAATCAATGAAAAAAATGATTGACACATATATCAATTTCAACAAAAAAATAAACCTCACCTCACCTCTAACTCCCTTGGATGAAACAACCCCTTTCTCATCAATAAAGCATCGCATAATAATAGTAATTTATTTACATTCCAAAAATGGATAAAATTTATTTACAATACATATTAAAAAATGGTATCAAATTTTGGGCACATAATCCTCAAAAAATAAATTTATAAAATTACAATCATACCATTTAAAACACAAAAGGTTTATTCACTTCCAAAATATAATTTTCCTCCATTAGGATCCATTTGGGAGACAAACACCTATTTAATTAAAAAAACTTTTAACACAGGTTATACCCCTTTGGAAATCAAAAAAACAACGAAAAATACTTTTAAACGAAAAATCCATTTTTCAATATCCTCTTAAGAATTTTTGAAAATGGTTGGCATGAACAATAATTTTATTAAAAGTGGATATTAGAAATTCATTTTAATCCTCCATTCCAGTTATATAAAACATTGGAAACATTTACAAATCCTTTATAGGTTTTATATATATACATAACATGACATAAAAATGGTTTTAGAATGACCAAGCATTTCATGAAAAGTAAAGTAAAATAAATTCATAGAAACACCTACCTCAATCAAGAAGAACCACTCACCTTCAATGAAAAAATATAGATAGATAATGGAAACGACCTTAAAAATCCCTAAATAACCAAATAACTATTATTATACCCATATAAAACCCAAATCTCAAACCAAAGAGCAATTATGGTTCTTGGAAGGAAGGAAATATGAATGGAATTGAATATGGGGTAAGAAATGAAGAAAAAAATAGTCTAAAATTGAAGTAAATATTAAAATTAAAGTAGGGTAATCCATGGAATCATGGTGGAGGGTAAAACTACCTTGAACATTTCCCAGGATTGGTCGAATGAGAGGTGGAAGTAGGACTAAATTGTTGTAATTGGGTGACATAAACCTACCTCATGTATATACTTTGTTTACTATTAAACGTATATAATTTGATATATACATTCATTTCTTTACCATAATAGTAACATTTATTATGTTTGTGTTATATGAATGGTGATTTCCTTGGATTACTCATCATTTATAAAGGTTATAATATTTCTTAGCTATAATGGGTACCACCGGATATTATGATAGTAAAGTTAAATATATATCATGTATTTTAGTTAAATCATACTAATGAGTCATAAATGATGTCTAACTATATGGTGATTGGAGATCATAAATATCGAGTCTCATTGTCATAAATTTTACACTTGGTGACCTCAATTCAAGAATATCATGAGGATTGAACAGAAAATTGGAACTCAATTGGTTTCACATGTCATTGGTTATTCCTATCTATGAGAATGTGTATTGGTCTCTTGACTTCAGGTTTTTATTAATGTATACCATTTGATCATGTACTTTTATGAAATAAAAAAACATGGAATTTAGGTTTTGGTGAGGTTTCTTGGGTTGGGAGTGTGATTGGTGATATTTCAATGATCGATTAATCACGACTGAATTTTTCACTTCTGAAAGGAAGAGATATCCCAAGCCCAGTTGGATAGGATGGTTGTTACTCACTAAATCCATATCAATGGTATAATAAGTTAAGTTCATCCATTATGGTCAAGAATAGATAAATCAATAAAGTTTGATGGCATGAAGTGTGCATCCTACATTATGATATATCATGACAAAAATATATTATATTACATTGTGTGTGTTCATAGGTGAGTTTTTCATCACTATGTCTAAACATTATCTCCTTATGATCCATAATGTGTTGTTGGGTACTGATATTGGTCTACAGTTATGAATCACTATTATCAAGATAATGGTCTAAAGGGTTGTGCGGTAAACATATTCATAATATTGACCAATTATAGTGATTTGGGGTTTTAGACATGGTGGGACCCACATAAGGGGTTGAGATATGTGAAAATTTAAATGATTTCAAGAAATAAATAAATTAACTATTATTTAAATTTATAATAATAATAATTTACTTTTTTTCAAATTTATTCATAAGTGTTAAGTGAATGAGGAAAATAATATTGCCTGAAGGGAAATTTTTATTCATGGTTCATTAAATATTTTTAGGAGAGATGAGTCGAGTTAATGGTTTATATTTTATCATGTAACACAATTTATATATTTCAAGTATTTAATAAAACATTTATAATAAGTATGACATTTCTCTATGTCAAACATAGTGAATATGGTTTGATTTAAAAGGTTTCATTTATTAAAGGTCCAAATTGAAATTTTCATAAATGAAACCCACCTACTAAGGAAATAAATTCCGTTATTCATGGTGAATATACCCTTCATGATTTTTCAATACCCTCTTTCATCTATATTT
Source organism: Viscum album (assembly GCA_963277665.1). NCBI lineage: Eukaryota > Viridiplantae > Streptophyta > Magnoliopsida > Santalales > Viscaceae > Viscum > Viscum album. The sequence goes on from OY728156.1 coordinate 75,333,358, forward strand.
ATTTCAAGAGAGGTAAAGTAAGAATGAAAGCACCCTAATCCAAGATTACATCTTGGATCTAAGTGGTAATTCCCTTGTGATCATTGGAGTGTCAAAAGAATCATCAAATTTTCATGCTAGTACCCAAGAATCGATTATTGATATGTCTATAAGAATTTAGATCATGTTTGGATGATCTAGAGGTATCCAAAATTAATTCATTCAAGAAATTATCATTGAAAATTATTGGAACACATATGTATCATCATATCAAATGAGGTAACACCTTGATTGAATATTTATGATTATTCTTGATCATGTGAGATCCTAGGGTTTTTTACCAGGTTACGCTCCATTGGTGTTGGAATCACAATGTTAAACCAATGATAAAAATTTTAAATTTATATTTTTCTACTTACACTGCATGATTGATACCAAAAGGTGGTATCAAATAGATAGTGTTTTCATTTAATCCAAATTATAATTAAGTTTTAATCAATTTGAGTATAAGGTGTCATTACAGTTCCAATTCCACTAATATAACTTTGATTAGAGTTCATATATCCAATTTATGTCTATTAAGGGATTGAAAATTATATTTATGGGTTTCCTAAGTTTAAAACATATATATATTCATCATTGAAGAATTGAGGGAAGCGGTGCAACAACATAGTGTCCATTAGTATTAATTAGTTGATTAATGGATAGGGATTAGGATGAGTAAATTGTTTTGTAGGTAGGGTGAAGGAATTCCATTTGGGTGTAGAATCAAAGAGAAAAAAATGGTAAAACATATGGTATTTAGAAAACTAAATAAATAAATAAAATATTCTTTTCAAATGAATAGTAATTTGGTCAATATTCAACCAAGTGAATGGTTCCATAAGAAGTAAGTTCTATAGACTAAATATATAGAGAAAATGAATTCTATAAGATAGCCTTTGGAAAAATGAAACCAACAAAATTATGTTGCAGTGCACATGGTGCATTCTACCCACCAATACAGCCCTATGTATAGTGCATGGGGTTCCGCTACTTTCTCGGCCCAACAACCCACCAGTTTGGTCTCTTCTTGACCCGAAAATCCCTCCATGTGTTATTTTGAAGCACAAGATCCCTAAAAATATATCAATGAAATATAAAATTATTTAAAATTATTTAGAAGTTAACAAAAAATTAACCTAGACCATGAAACTTATTAATTGTTAATTAAAAGAATGGTAACTTATTTTTGTTCATAATTAATTCACTCAAGTATAATAAATTGTATATTTTATTTTATTTTTCAAGTTTATTGTGAGTCGTATGATCATGATTCAGACTAGAAAATGTATTTTTGGTATTTTTATTTTTTTATTCAATTATTGAAATTCATTTGATGCTTCTAATAATTAATAAATGAATGGAATTATGTGCATTGTCTTTTCTATCATTATATGTATAAGGATCTGTGCATCCATGATTGACTGTATTAATGTGTATTTTGAATTTCTAAGACCCCCTCACCTGTGTGTGAGTATTTATATACAATGATGAAGATGAAAGATGACATGGTCTGTATCAAGAATCAATGATTTGCTAGATGATTCATTGATATATTTTATGTGGGAGGGCACTACTATTCAAGTCAAACATGACTCTGGGAGTTTCCCTTGGGGTCGTAGTTGATCTATTATCCACTCAATGGATTAAAAAATAGTAAATTCTAATGATCAATCACATTTTTTATTTATTTATGCATGGTTTATTATTATTTTTATCATGTGTATTTTATGTGAACATGTGTAATAATAAATAATAATTCGTATAGAAAGGAATTAATATGTTGTACATGTTTTCTATTATACAAGGTTTAGTTGCGAGTGTGATCACATATAACAAGCATGTTCAAAATAAAAGTTTTTCCTTTACTAAAATAATTAAAATATCTCAAATAAATATTAATTAAAATTACTTTAATTTCTTGATTTGAACAAAACCATATGTTTATGTGCTCATCATCCCTAGTTGAGGGTTCCTCTAATAGTGCATTATTATTATGTAAGTAATGGGTTAACTTGACAAATTTTTATAACAAATATGTATTCATAGAAATATTGTTGAAACTTTGGAGGTAAAGTGTTGAGTAAATCATGTTTATAATTTCCAAAAGTTGGGAATTCACTCATACAGCACCCTCAGTTTTAGGAAATCAACTCTTTATTTGTGTATTTTAAGTATATAAAGTTATTAGGTTATGTTTAATGAGTTTTGGAGTAGGTATGAGATTTTTTTTAGCCTTTTTTGAGTTACATAGTTTGAGAACATTGAGAAGAAACCATGCAACACCTCCCAAGAAATAGTGTAATTGAAATAGTGGGCCTTGGGTAGGCGCATGGTTTGTCCAAACTATGTGGCTAACCAAGAAAACCATGGAAAGTATAGATGTATGGGAATAGAAATTTTGGTGTATTGTTTTTATAACCATGTGAGGAAACCATGCAAGGGGTTTTTAGAGGCAGTGGCTAGCACACAGTTAGTACACAGTTTTCCTAACTTTGTGCCCTAACCATGCAAAGTGAAAAATTAGATTTTGATTTTGTGTATCTCACTCGGTTTACATACTTAATCTCTTATTGTTTCCCCTAATAAAGTCATAAACTTAAATCATATTCCTATTAATGATTTTTATACCATTCTCTTTAATCTGAGAGTGATTCTAAGTTGAATCTAGGTTCTTTATAGGCTCTATTTGTTGTTAAGTTCCCATTCTTAGTTGTTTTACTTAGTTTCATTCTTCTTCCCTCTCATGGAATCATAGATACAATCCCTTGGGGATGTAAAGATGTTTTTTATTTAAATCATGATGATATATGATTGTTTTAGTTGAAGTTAATAAGATCTAAGGATGGTTTTTAAAGTTTCAAGATTAGTTTTTAAAGTTGTTGTGTCATTCTTTATTTTCACCTAAGTTTGAGAGGTAAGTAGCTTCACTCTCGACTCCTATTGATTATAACTTGAAGGATTCATTTAAAATTTATTGAAATACTAAAATTTAATTATGAAATTAATGTGTGATTATTTTTGGAAAACCTCTTTAGTGATGGCTTTTTGAAATTGTGAAATTGGAAGATTTGTGGAAACTATTTTTTTCATGATTTTAAAATTATGGTTCAGTATTAAACTCAAGTAAAAACTTTTTTGGAATTGTTTTCAATAAAATTGATGGTTTATTAAAATTCCTTGTCATGTTTGTTTTGGAATATATATTTATTTTTTGAGTTCATTTCGTTGACATGACACCGAATAAGTGGCATTTACCATTAGGGTATGATGATGTTACACTGTTGAAGGGGTATGTTCCATTGAGGAACTATAGATATAGTTACATTGTGATGACTTGGTAGATCGATGATATACCACTCCTTAGTATGGAACCATCACCTGGTCTTGCATGTGTGGATGTGTGGAGTTATGTATAGAGTGTTCCAAATGGAAATGTGAAATGTTTTAAATACGTTTTCAGTTGATTTCCATAGAAAACTAATTGGTTTGTAAAAATATTTTATTCATTGATATAAAATGATTTAAATTGATTTAAACTATTTTATATATTATTCTAACCTGTCTTATTCTAGTGGTGTGATCTATAAAGTTATTAGGTAAAACTTACTGAATTTTATACTCACACCCTTCTTGGGCACTTTGGTTCATTTGAAAATATTTTATATCAAGAATTAGGTAAAGGAAAGGTATATCATTTATTTAGTGATGCATCGTGATACCAAGGTCATAGTTGAGGAGTTTGGGATTAGAGCAGTTTTGGACTTTTTTAGTTGATGTCTTTTTTACCTTTAAATTTTGGTGGTCTTAGATTCCGCATTCTACTCTGATATAGTTTGGTTTGGTTTGGTTTTATTTGAGTTTTATTTTGGTACACATGCATCATATATATGTTTTTTATTATGGTTACTTTGGTTTGGTTGTTTTATTTTAAAAGGTCAAAAACATCGCCCAATTGCTTATGAATCCCTTGGAATTTATTTCCAGCCTTTGGTTTCTTGGAGATGTCACCTAAGGCCTATTATAACCCTCCACCTATTCCCAAGCCAATGGGTGAGGGGTGAGATGTTATAAATGGTTTCATTTTTTCGGTCCTTGATATGAGAATGGTTTTAGTCTATATATTAGGATGGTATCAAGGATTAGGATCATCATAACTTGAAATGTAGAACATAAAAAAGTAGTGGCTAACCTATTTATGTTGAACATCAAGATACCAGGGATTTTGGGTAAATTATTGTTTTTGAGACACTTATAGGAGTTGTACCATCATCCTAATGGGTTTAGATAATAATAATATCAAGACATGCATTGATAAAAAATAACATTCCATTGGGTGTGTATATTTATTTTTGAGTAATAATTTATGATTTGGTAAAAAAGTGTTGATTTTTGAAATTAGTGGAAAATGGATTGATTTTAAATGTAATGGTGGAATTTTAAAAAATTATTTAAGAATACAGAAATTATTTAATTTTGGAATTTTTTGTTGTGGTATGTGTGATGTGTTAAATTTAAAACTGCTAACCTTAAGTTTCTAGGGAGTGAGACTAAATGGAATTTTATTTTGGTTATAGAAATGGAACCGGTTAGGCATTATAGAAACCAACGAGAAGAGGCTAATGAAAATGTGGTTGAACCTAAGACACAGGTGAACCAAAATCAGGTTTAGAGTATTTTATAAGATATTTAGGCCATGGATAGAGGGAACAGAATGGATGAACCAAGGAAATCGAATCATTTTATTCAGTGCCAAAAGAATAATCTATCCATCTTTTGGGGTGATTCAAAACCATAAAAAGAAGAAGTGTGGATAAATAAGATGGATAAATTATTCATTTTACTAAGCACACTTTCTAAGCTAAAATTAAATTTTGTAACTTATATATTAGAGGATATAGCACGCTAGTTTTAGGAATTAGTAGTTCAGAAAAAATTGGACCAAGCCATTTCATAGGAGGATTTTGATGAATTTTTCACTAAACAATTCTATCCTCACACATTCATAATTTTTAAAATAATGGATTTATTTATTTTGAATCAATAGATTCTCTAGTTAATAGTGTATAAAACTAAATTCATGAATTTAGTCCTCTTTACACTAGAAGTTTTTATAGGTGCACCCTTGATGTCGTGCATTTTTTAATCAGGGATGAAGTTGTAGATTCGCTCAAATATTTCCATGCTTTCTATAAAAATTTATACAGATATTTTCAATAGATATATGGTAGTATAAAGAGACATATTAGGTAGTACAGGTGGAGGAATCATGTTGATACCTGTGGAAAATGGTGGGAACTCTAATGTTGGGAATAATAGGAATAGTGACACCTATTTTCAGATTGGAGGAATGGCTCAGAATCATATAGGAAGATCGATGAATATTACTCCTAAACTAAAGAGTAATCCCAGATGTTTTCATTTTAGTTATTTTGAGTATATGAATTGGGATTTCATGGAACCACCTAGAGAATGTCACAATTTCAACCATATGGGGCATCTTCAGTTCTATTGTTTAACTTATCCAAGGAAGGGTGCTAGGGCCACATCTCATTTTTCATGAACACTGTATGATTTGATGGGATAAGGTAAATAGAATAGATCTCATCAGTAGATCTGAGGAATCTATGGTGATTCTAGGAATACCATAACTCCTCAACTAGTACAATATCAGCAGGGTAACAAAGAACAAAATTCACTGAGTAAGTAGTTTTGTGGAGATGATCAAGTGATAATGGATGATCAATATGGACCTTTGATAGTGAGAGGTATAATTCTTTTTAATTCTTCTTGTATTTATTTCTTCTCATGTTTTTTATCTTATGGGTTTTCATGTTTATATGATGCCTTCTGTTTTGAAACTTCAAACTCATCTTGGATAAAGAGAATGGTGATACTTTATGTGAAAAGCATGTTTTACAACTATAGATGGGTATAAATTAATTTGGTATTTATCTATGTTAGAGATGGATGTATATGAATTAATCATGGGTGTTTATTGGTTGGAAATGTTCAAATCTTACATTAACTATTATACCTAAAGGTTTAGTTTTATATCTAATAATGGTGTCGAGTATTTATTTATAGGAAACTATAATGTAATGGTAGTTGAACCCGGATTGTTGGAACCAGAGGTTGCAACTATCTCATATCAATTAGCATGATTGACTTTTTCATCAATGTATGAGATTGATAAAAGTTGTTTTCCAACAATTATTGATCAGTTTCTTGATTTTTTCCTAATAATTTCTCTGGGTTTCCACCCATAATAGAATTGGAGTTTAATATTGATAAATTACCAAGGACCATACCAATTTCACTTCAATATTGTTGTATATATCCAAAAAAATAAATGTAATTGAAATCCCATTTAGATGATTTGGAAAGAAAAGGGTTCGTTAGGCCTAGTGCTTCTCAGTGGGAAGCACCAGTCTTATCTATAAAAAATGTGTATGCAAATTTAATTATTTTTATATATTATCATAATATTAACTAACTTACGTTAAATAATTGATATCCACTTCCATATATTTATGATCTATTTGATCAATTAAAGGGAGCCCAGTGGTTCTCTGAAATTTATTTATGTTTATGATATCACAAATTGTAGGTTTAGAAAGAGGATACTCTGAAAACATCATTTAAAAGTAGATATTTTCATTAAAAGTATGTGGTTATTAAATTCATTATTATAAAATAACTATAAGTATTTATTGAATTGACGAATTGTGTATTTCAAAGATATCTGGATTATTTTTTGTTGGTGTTTTTGGATGAAATAATAGTGTATTCTAGGATAAAGTTCAATCATAAGAAACACTTGGTGATAGTGTTGGGTATCTTACAAGATCATTTTCTTTATTCCAAAATTTTAAAGTGCAATTTTTTTATATAAGAGGCATGTTTCCTTGGTCGTGTTATTTTTTAAAAAGTTGTTTATATAGACCCAGAAAAGATAGAGTCTATGATCTCTTAGTAACCTCCAAAGAATATCTTTGATATATGTAGTTTTTTTGGCCTGGATGGTTATTTGCAACATTTTTTTGTGACATTTCATGACTAGATTCACCATTTAAAACCTTGACAAGGAAAAGTTTTTTATTCTAATGTAACAATTAATGTTATAATTTTATTCATGAGCTTTAAGTTCTCCTTACATCATAACAGATCTTGATATTTCCAAAATCAGGATAAGGATTTTTGGTTTATTGTGAAGCTTTAGGATCTATTTTAGCATGTGTTCTCATGCAGGGATATCATTTTTTTGCTTATGGCTCATATTAGTTATGGTTTCATGATAAGAACTTCCCAACACATGATTTGTAATTATTTTTTGTAGCCTATTGTTTTAACACTTGCTTTCATTACCTCTTTGGTGATAAATTCATGGTGTTTACAAATCTTAATATCTGAAAAAACATCTTCCCATAAAGTGATTTGAATCTGAGACAAATAATGTGGCTGTAGTATCCCCAAATTTTTGAATTTTACTTAAGTTATGCATCGGGTAAAGGAAATTTGGTGTGAGATTCATAAAGCATAAATTTATATAATCATTTTGTGAAAGAGGATTCGAATCATTGGAAGTTGATGTCAGTAATATTTGACATGCACTTGGATTTTGAAGACTGAGGTAGTGTTGTGGTTTTGTTTCTGGTTTCTTTTATTCCTGATTTAGTTGAAATAGTTAAAGAGGCACAAACATTTTTTTCTCGAATGTGTCACTATGAGGTTAAAATTTAATGGTGGGGAGACCATTGAGGGATGTAATCTTAACAAAGAATCAATTTTTTCTTTCTACATTGGATGTTTTTACATTTGTCTTATCAGGAATAGTTTATTAATGCTTATTATCATTCGAGATGGGTTGTTCATATTGGAATAAAAAATGTTTATAAGGCACTTAAAGAACTATTTTGGTGTGATGGCATGAAAAGAAAGGTGGTTGATTTTGTTTTGAGGTACTTAACCCATTAGTATCTTATGGCATAACACTGTCAACCAGCTGGTATGATACAGTCTTTACCAATTCCCATGTCGAAATAGGAGAAAATAACTACATATTTTGTAATAGTTCTACCAGGGAAGGTTTATAAACACAATTCCATATGGGTCATAGTGTATTATCTCACAAAGTTATCCCATTTCATTCTGATTCATGAATCTAATATGGTGTAAGACTTATCAAAAATCTATATCCGAGAACTGGTAAAAAGGCATGGAGTACCACTTTAGAAAATAGCTGGCTGAGATCTAAGGTTTACATCTAATTTTCGGAAATCCTTACAGCAATACCTTGGGACTTAGTTGACTATGAGAACAACATATCATCCTCAAATGGATGTAAAATTCGAAAGGATGATACAAAAATTAGAATACATGATTAGGGATTGTGTAATGGATATTGGTGGATCATGGGAGGATCACAAACTATTAGTGAAGTTCTTGTATAATAACAGATATTAAGCCTCAATAAATATGGATCCTTTTGAATAATTATATGGTTTGCCTTGTCATTCACCACTTTTTTGGTTTGAAATATGTGAGACTTCACTAGTTGGACCAAGTATTATGAAGGATACAATATATAAGATATAGTTGATCTGGAAGATAATGGAGACAACATAGAGTCATTATAAATCTTATATGTATCATCATTGATGGTCATTATTGTTATATTTGAGTGATCATGTGTTCTTAAGAATCTCTCCAGGGCTTGGGAATCATCTTTTATGAAATTAGGGAAAGTTATCTCATTGATACATAGTCCTTTTTTAGATACTTACATGGTTTGGTGAGCTGGAATATCATTTTTCATTGCCATCAAGGTTAAATTCTATGTATAATGTGTTTAATTTATCTTAATTGAAATATTATCAACCTAATTCGTACTATTTGATTTTATGGTATCACATTTACCTAGAGATATATTCTACATTGATTCATGTGTTAGTATGGATTATGGATAGGAAAGAGAAATCATTTAATGGAAATAGAATTGGTCTAGTGATGGTTTTATAGAAACATGGTAAGATTTATGAAGAAACATGAGAACATTAGAATTAATTGTTAAAGGAATAGACCGAACTCTTTTAGGACAATTGTGGTTTTCAACTTTCCTGGGATAGAAATACCAATGGTGTGGTTAATGTAACACCCCTTATTTCTCTTACATAACCCTTTATTTATGTATTTTAAGTATATAAAGTTATTCCGTTATGTTTTGGGAGGTTTTAAGGATATTTTAAATGTTTTTAAAGATTTTTTGGAGGTTTACTGTTAGTATAAATCTTGAAACACCTCCTGGAAAATCATGCAACTGAAACAGTGGGCACTGGGTGGGTGTGCGGTTTGGCCAAACTGTGAGACCACCCAAGAGAAACTATGAAAGTATGAACAAGTGTAATATCATGGTTATCACATGGTTTGTGTAAATATGTGAGACAACCATGTGAGTGGTCTTTATAGGTAGTGGCTAGTGAATATATAGCGCATGGTTTGCCAGATTGTGTACCCTAACCATACAACATGAAAAATTTGATCCTGATTTTTTAGATCTCACTCAGTTTAAACTCTTAATACCTTTTTCCCTAATCATGTTATAACCCAGAATCATCTTCCACCCAAGGCTTTGGAGATTATTCCCTTTGATTTAGGCGCAATTCTGAGGTGAATATAGGTTCTTTGGAGTCCAAATTTGTTGTTAAGTTCCCATTCATTGTTTTTTTACTTAGTTTTCTTCTTTTTCCTTGCCTTGGAATCCTATATTCAATCCATTGGGGATAAGTATATTGTTTTTTATGTCAATAATGATGAGATATGATTTCTTTTATTTGAATGTAACAAGATATAAGGATGATTTTTGGAGTTTCAAACTAATTTTCTGATGTTTTTATGTCATTATTCATTTTTCCTATGTTTGAGAGGTAAGTGGATTCACTCTTGACTCCTCTTAATTATAATTTGAAGTATTGATTTCAAATTGATTTAACTTCTTGAATTTAATTGTGAAATTTATGTGTGATTCTCGGTGGAAAACCTCTTTAGTGATGGTTTCATGAAATTTTGAAATTTTATGGTTTCTAGAAAGTATTTTGGTTCATGCTTTTAAAATAATGGTTTGATTTTAAATGCATAGAAAAACATTTGTGTAATTGTTTTAAATAAAATAAATATTTTATTTAAATGGCTTGCCATGAGTTTCTTTCATATATGGTTTGTTTTGGCCAACTATGAGAGGGGTGTTTAGAGGTAGTGGCTAGCATACAGTAAGTATGTGGCTTTCATAACTATGCACCTTGACCATGAAATGTGAAAAAATAGAAATGTAATTTTTTTAATCTCACTTAGTTTAAACTCTTAACACCTATTGTTTTTCCTTAATCAGGTTATAACCGAAAATAATATTCCTCCCAAGCCTATGGATACCATTACCTTTTATCTGGGAATGATCATAAGGTGAATCAAGGTGATTTGGAGGCCGAATATGTTGGTAAGTTCATGTTCTTGGTTGTTTCCTTAGTTTCTTTCTTCTTCCCTCTCTTGTAATCATAGATCTAATCCATTGGGGATTGATATATGTTGTGTTATGTCAATCATGATGAGATATGATTGTTTTTATTTTATGGAACAAGATCTAAGGATGGTTATTATAGTTTCAAGATTATTTTTGGAAGTAGTTGTTCAATTATTTATTTTAAACTTATTTTGATATGTAGGTGGATTCACTATTGACTCCTATTTTTTATAACTTTAAGGATTGATTTCAAATTGATTCAAATAATTTAATTGAATTGTGAAATTGATGTGAGATTCTTGGTGGAAAACCACTTTAGTGATGGTTTTGTGAAATGGTGAAATTGTAGGGTTTTTTGGAAAGTGTTTTGGGTCATGATTTTAAAATAATTATTTTAAAATTATGGTTTGTTTTTTAATGAATTAAAAAATTTTTGTTGAATTTTTTTCAGAAAATAAATGTTTTATTGAAATTTCTTGGTGTGGGTTTTTGGAATATATAGTTTGTGTGAGTGGATTTTATTAACGTGACCTTGTATAAGTGGTGTATACCATTGGGGTATGATGAAATGACTCTATATAAGGGGTATGTTCCATTATGGATCTTTAGATATGGTTACCTTGTGATGACATGTTAGATTAATGAGATACCTCTCATAAATATGGAACTATCACCAAGGCATGCATGTGAGGATGTGTGTAGTTATGTATTGGGTATTCCAAATGGAAATGTGAAATGTTTTAAATACTTGATCGATTTCTTTCTATTTAAGACTAATTGGTTTAGAAAAGTATTTTATACTTTGATATAAATAATTTTACGTTTATTTAATCTATTTTATATAATCTTCTAACATTCTCTATCATATTAGTGTGAATTCGGAAGTCATTGGGGGAAACCTACTAAGATTTATACACACCCTCTACTTGGGAACTTTGGTGTGATTTCAGATATTGTATATCGAGACAGAGGTAAAGGAAAGGTATCTCATTTCTTTAGTGATTCATCATGATACGATGGCCTTGGCTTGTGGAGTTGGATCTTGGAGCAGGTTGGGTGTTTCTGAGTTGATGTCTTTTCTGTCTTTGAATTTTTTTGTTCTTGGTTTATTTTTTGTACTCTGATATAGTTTGGTTTGGTTTGTTTTGGTTTTATTTGATTTTTATTCTAGTACTCATGCATTATATAGAGGTTTTTTGTTTATGGTTATTTTGGTTTGGCTATTATATTTTCAAAGTGAAAATCATACCCCAATTTCTTATGATGCTCTAGGCATTTATTGTCGTACTTTGGTGTCTTGGGGATGTCACCTAAGGCCTAGAAGCACCCTTCACCTCTTCCCAAGCCAATGGGTATAGGGAAATATGTTACAACTCAATAGGTCAACGAGACATGAGTTAATGTGGTTGACTATCCAAAATCCTACCTTAAAATTCTTTGAGTAGTGGAACATCCATAACTTGGAATATGAGGAGTGGTTTTGAGGATCCTTTATACTTTAATACTCAAGAGATTAAGCCTTCTAAGCTTGTTAGTTGAGGGATACTAGGATTTTATAAAATAGTGGGATAGATTTAAAGATTTATTAGTCGGTGTTGTATATTTATAATCAAGATAAAGTGCTAATGTGGTAAAGTTTATTTGTTTTAAATCAAATTTAAATCACCACCACCAGTTCAATATGACGATGGTAAATATTGGATAATGATAATATACTTACGGACTGTAACTTCCAAGAGTGGTACAGGCACTTACTTATAGTACTAGGATAAGATAGGAAGCTTTATGTGATTAAATCTAAACCTCCAATTGTGCCCCATATATGAGAAATAAATGTAGATAAAGATAAGTATAATAAGTATATATATGACACATTTAATATTTATTGAATTTTTCTCATTAATTTCTAGTGATATTTAGAAAAATCATGATGGATATTCCTAAAAAATAATTGCTTGTCTCTAAAATAATTATCAAGATAGAGACTGGTAATAAATATATGATATATTAAGTGCACCACGTAATGGTGGGATAGAATAAATGAGTCAGTAAAGACCTCATGTACTCAAAATTATTGGAAACATTGAGATACTGGAGTCCCTTGGGTTCATGTTGAACTTATAACTAGTGATCGATCTCATTATTTCCTCTTTACCACCTTGCTTCTCAACTTTCATCCTTAATTTCAATATAACTTACATGAAAAATTCACTCTTGAATATATTGGATTTAGTTCAAAAAGAAGATTAGGATATGAAGAATACCAACTCTTTGATATTTATAGTGATCAAAATGAGGAAACTCAAGGCTAAGGCATCAAATTATAAGTCTAATCCAAAACAAAATGATGGAACACCCCAATAAGAATCAAAATATATAGAGGTAGGGAAATAAAGAAGAGTTATTATACTTCACATATGAAAATAAGGGCCACTAGAAAAATAATTGTATATATGGTAAGAGGCAGAAAGGATCTTCTTATAATTTAGTTATATTTCTCATTAAATTCAATTTGTTTATATCTACAAGTTGGGTACTGGATATGACATGTGTCTCACACATTTTTATTCACATATGGGAACCAAGTATACTCCATATGATTTTAAAGGGTGAGGTTGATCTTCAAGTAGAAAATAGTGCATGGATGGTAGCATTATCAGCGATAGATTATAATATTACTTTTCCTAGTAGAATGGTTCTTTTTTAAAACAATTTTCATTATATATTTTCTATTACACAAAACATAGCATTAGTGTTGAGTCTAGACACAATGTTATTTTATTTCATGTTTGAAAATAAATTTTGTCTCTTTTATAAGGATAAGGTATCTTATGGTATAGCATTTATTAATGATGGGTTGTATATAATTGAACTTGATAAACCAATCTTATAAATTAGTGTAAAATCCGTAATGAATTACTCATATTCTAACCACCTATGGAACTTTAGGATTTATCATGTAAATGATTAGAACTTACAAAAATTACATCAAGTGGGGTGCTTATACTATATTGATTTAAAACCTCTGAATGTATGTCACACTTGTTTATAAGATAAAATTACCAAATAAACTTTAAATAGTAAGGGATTAAGAGATATATAACTATTATAATTGATTCATACCTATGTATGTGGTCCATTACCAATAAATACAGGGTTTGGGTTAAACTACTTTATTACTTTTACTGATGACTTCAGTAGATATAGTTGTATCTACTTAATGATGTATTAGTCAAATTCCTTTAACAAGTTTAATAAACACCTAAATGAAGTAGAGAATAATCTTTCTAATAAGATAAAGAAACTCCTCTCAAAATGAGGTGGATAATATCTAAACCAATATTTTATTTATCACTTAGAGAAGTGTTATATAGTCTCCCAACTCACTTATCCTTACACACCTCAATTGAATACTGTAATTGAAAGGATAAATCATACCTTTCTTAACAAGGTATTTTTTATGATGATTCATGAAACATTACCATTATTCTTTTAGGGATATTCACTATAGACAGCATCACATAAAATGAACCTAGTACTAACTAAGGAAGTGGATGGGATTCCATATGACCTATGGTATGGAAATAAACCCACTCTATCACATATACATGTATGGTGATGTGAGTAATTTTACAAGATAGTACCAAGTGGAAAACTAGCATCCTAAAGCACAAAGTTAATCTTTATAGGTTATACTAAAGCAATTAAATGATATTACTTATATAACCCTTTATATAGAAAAGTTATTGAGGTGAGACATTCCATATTTCTAGAAAGGGAGAAAATTTCCAATCGAAACAGTGGGAGAAAGATTGAATTCGATGAAGTTGATTCTTCAGATATACAAGTCTTGATGTGGGAATAATCTACACAAGATACTGATGGTGATGAATATGATCTCGAGACACAATTACTATTTAGGTATACTATAAAGTTTAGTAGACCAAAGTGATATGGTCTTATTTTCAATGAGTCAAGTGACACATTACTCCTAGAGAATGATGAACCTAAACCTACAAGGAGGAATTATATGGAAAGTAAACTTGTAAATAGAGATAAGTTATTCATTATGAGATACACTCTATGTACCAAAACCAAATTTTAATTTTGGTTGACCCTCTATATGATATAAAACCCATTTGGTATAAATGGGTATAAAAAAATATGTACAAGGATGGTCAAGTAAGTTCCTATAAAGCATGACTGGTTTTAATGGGTTTAAAGAAAGATCATGTAATTGACTATGATGAAACCTTTTCACCATTCATGATGCTAAAATTTATTATAATATTACTTGTAATAAAAGCCATCAATGATTATGAGATTTAGAAAATGGTTTTCAAAACTACTTTTTTGGATGTGGAATTGGTTAAAGATGTAAATATGATGCAACCCAAAGGTTTTATCATGTTAAAGAGTTCCAATAAAGTATAAAAACTAAATAAATCCATTTATGGATTTATGTAGGAATCAAAATCATAGAATGTTTATTTTAATGTGGGTAGAAAAAAAAATGGCTTCATTAATAATGAAAGTGAGCCATGTGTCTATAATAAAGCTAGTGTAAATGAGATCATTTTCCTAGTATTGTATGTTAATGAAATATTATTGATGGGGAATTAAGTTAAAGTCTTACAGTTAGTAAAGAATCATTTAATTGAATGCTTCTATATGAAAAAATTAGGTGAAGAAACCTACATTGAAAGGACTAAGATCTATCAGAACAGATCTCAAAGGATTATTGGGATAAGTCAAAGTAAATATGTTAATAAGGTACTCAAAAGGTATAATAAAGAACAATCCAATAGAGGATTGCTTCCAATGTCACATGGAATCAATCTCTCTAATAAAGTGTTTCCATAAAGATAGGTGTATATCTAAAGAATTATTATAGTCCCTTATCCTTTGGAAATGATATTTTTAATGTATTTCATTCTATGTATTTTTTTATGTTTCCCTTGTTTTGAGAATGGGGTGAAGATATTAGTCTAATTCGGGAGATCTATATTGCGAAATAGTAAAAATTATCTTAAAATATTTGATACATACAATGGATATATTATTTGTTTATATAGGAGATGAGCAGTACATAGTGAGTGGATACATTGATTCAAGCTTCTAGATATATTGTAATGATATAAAATCATATTATGATTATGCCTTTTACCTAAATGGTGGTGAAATGAGCTTGAGATTCTTGAATAATTCTATAGATGCTGATTATATATTATATTTTGAGTATATAATGGATATAATGTAGATAAGAAATCAATATGGATATATACATATATATGTGTGTGTGTGACTTAGTTATTGGTAGTTTTATTAGCAATGTAGACCCTGTTTCATTTTACTGTGAAAATATTTTTGTAGTGCTAATTTCAAAGGAGTCCAGGTCACACTAGAGGACAAATAATATACTTCAAAAGTTTCATCTCTTGATGGATTTTTCTCAGATATGTGAAGTCACAATTATAAAATTACCCAAAAATGATGATGTGAAAAAACCCATGACTAAATTAATATCTCATCCAAATAATGATTCTCATGTGAGAGCTAGTGGGTTGAGATTTGTTAGAGTTTGGCTCTAGTGTAAGGGGTAGTTTAGTAAGTGGGATACATAGACCTAACTTCTATATATAATTTGATTACCATTACATATATATAGTTTGATATATATTTTTGTGTGTGTTTTTCTTACCATAAAAGTAACATTTATTCTTATTATGTTATATGTGTGGTAATGTCCTTATATTACTCACCATATCAAATAGTTATTATAGTTTTCATCTTTAATGATAACCTCAATATACTATGAAAGTAATCTTATATATATGTCATATGATCTAGAAATATCATAATGGTGGTACATAGATGATTTTTGACTATCCAATATATGTGGCTCAAAAGTAATGAGATCTCTTCTCATGATGTTTTAATTTAATAATCTCAAGTCAAGGATATCATGAGGATTTTCTTACCAATAGAAAAACTGCATGTTTAATTTGTCATTTTTTATTCCTATCTGTGATCATGTCTATTGGTCTCTTAACTTGGGATCATTATTAATGTGTACCATTTGATCATGTACTTAGATGCAGGATTGAAACCCTAGAATTAATATTTTGGATATGTATCTTGTATTGGGTGTGCCATTGGTGGTATGAAATTGATTGAATGATCAAAATAGGCACTACTACAAAAAAGGGCAAGGGAAGCGCTACACCTTTATCAGCGCTAAAAAAAGCACTGATAAAGGGGGCCTTTAACAGTGCTTTTTTTAGTGCTGATAAAGGGGACCCCTTTATCAGCACTTCTTTTAGTAGCGCTGATAAAGGGGGGATTTATCATCACTTTTTCTTACCGCTGATTAATTTTATATTTCAAAAAAAACATGAAAAATAAAATATTTTTATATAAATATATTTATATTGATATAAATATAATATATATTTTTTAAATATGTTTTATATAAGTATAAATAGACTATTACATTTAATATAAAAAATATTAGTGAAAATGGATTTAAAATATTTTAAAAAATATTATTAATTAATAATTTTCTAATTATCATTGATTAATAATCATTTAATAATAATTTGAAGACACAAAAAATCAAAAAATAATAATAAAAGATCTAAAATAAGATGAAAATGTATCTCAAACTTCAAAGGGCCATAACTTTTCTGAGTGTCTGTTTGAGCTCTACAACATATCAAATCAAAGTCTGTGATGAGATCTACACGCAAGTGATTAAAGAAGAGCTTTTTTCACAATTTCAGAGGCCAAAAAAACTTAAAAGCCCTCCAAAATTGAGTTTTTAGTCGGGATACCCTGATTTATTAACATTCAAACCAGTATAACTTACGATCTGGATGTCTGTTAGGCTTGTACCACATATCATATCAAAGATTGTTTAATTTTCTTCGATTTGACTAGTTTTGAAGTTGAAACAGGCTTATGTATTATAAGTTATGGTCGTTTTAACATTCTATGGATTTTTAAATACACATATATATGTATTTATTCGTAAATATATATGTGTCCGTGTGTGTGTGTTTGTGTGTGTGTGTTGTATATATGTATGTATGTATTTATTTATTTATTTATTTATAAACACTCATAAAAAAACATATTTCATAAATGTATTTAAAATGAATCTTATAAGTATATATTAATATACAAATAAATATATAGATAAAAAATTATAACTATATATATATAAATAAATATAAATATATATTAATATAAAAATGAATATATATATATATACTAATATATGAATAAATATATTTATATTAATATGAATCTATATTAATATACAAATAAATATAACTATATATATATAAATAGATAGATATATCATTAAACATAGAAAAAACGAAATGGCTTAGTGGTAAAGGTGCAGCAGCGAAAGGGGGGAGGTTGCAGGTTTGAGTTCGGGTAGAAGAAAAGGGGTGCGCATGTGTGGGGATGCACGGGAAGGGCAGCATGTGGGAGAGTGTAAGAGGGGTTTTCCTAGCACTGTTAATGGGAGGTCAAGCACTTTTAAAATCTCCCCTCGCATTATATAAATCATTTTTATTTTTTTTATTTTTTTTAACTTTTATCAGTGCTTTTTTAGCACTGATAAAAGGGACCTTTATCAGCGCTTTTTGAAGCGCTGATAAAAGGGACCCCCCCCCCTTATCCTCACCTCAATTAACAGTTCTTTTTTAGTGATGTTAATCGACTTTTCTAGCGCTGATAAAGGCCATATTTTTAGTAGTGAGGATTTGTTGATTCTAAAAGTAATATATCTCGGGTCCAATTCTCTACGATAGTAAACCTTCACTAAATTCATGGACATAGTATAAAAAGTTATATTCATCTAGTATGGTCAAGAATAAATAATTCCAGAAAGGATGATGAAACATAGTATGCATCATGATTTATGAGTTATCGTGGGATAAAGAGATTATATTACATAGAATGGGTTAGTTAGAGAGGTTGTCGTTGTTATGACTAAACCTTATCTCCTTATGGGACTTCATGTGTTACAAAATACCACTCTTGGTCTATGGGAATGACTCGTTTCTATATAAATAATGTTCTAGAGAGTTATAGACTATTCAGATTCAGATTCTTGACCAATTATAGTGAATTAGAGTTTTGGAAATGGTGGGCCTCACATTGGGAGTTGATATATGTCCATGTTTAAAAGATTACAGGAAATAAATAAAGTAACTACTATTTGAATTCAGAATAATAATAGGAGAATTTATATTATCAATATATTCACAACTGTCAAGAGAACGTAGAAAATAATATTTTGCAAAAAATATTTGTATTCAAGTGTAGTTAAATATTTTTTGTAGAGACTGGTCAAGTTAATAGATTATATTTAAT
The DNA here is from genome assembly GCA_963277665.1 of Viscum album. Lineage (NCBI taxonomy): Eukaryota > Viridiplantae > Streptophyta > Magnoliopsida > Santalales > Viscaceae > Viscum > Viscum album. Next base: position 75,352,283 of record OY728156.1, read on the forward strand.
TATGTAACATAATTTTCATGTTATAAGTAAGTGATAAAATATTTATGATGTTTCTAAAATTTTCACTACATCAGATGAAATAAATATGGTTTTATTTAAAGGATTTCATTTATAAGAGGTCCAAAGTTTAATTTTCATAAATTAAACCTTCCAATTTAAGTAGATCAATGCCACTATTCATAGTGACTATTCACTTCATGATTTTCAAAACCCCTCTCTCTACTCTTATAAAATATAAAGAGAGGAAGTGGAAATCAGAGCACCCTAATCCAAGATTACATATTAGATCAAAGACATGGTTCTCCTGTGATCATCGTAACATCGAAATCATCATTGAGTTTTCATGCTAGCACTCAAGAATCAACAATTGATGCATCTGAAATAATACGTAGCATGTGTGGATGATATAGAGGGATATATCATCATTTTATTGAAATAATAATCATCAGTGATAATTGGAACATGCATACATTATCATATCAAATGAGGTAGTAGTTTAATTTAATTTTTGTGCTTATTATCGACCACATGGGATCTCAGGGTTGTTTACTGGGTTGCACTTCATTGCTGTCAACATCACAACATCAAAATGGTGAAAAGAAATTACATTCCAAATTTTTATTCTTCTTTTGAGCACCTGATACCAACACGATCCCTATAAAAAATAAAGAGGATTATATCAAGAAATTTTTCAAAATTAAAACTTGGAATAATCACATCACGGCACAACCTACCCGTCATAGTGAGACTATAATCATTGGATACCTTCCCAAGGTTGTGATATGATGTTACCATCCCTCATCACAATAAAAAAACCTCATAGGATTCCCTTTATTGTGCAACACCTAACCATGGTTCCTCCCTAAAAAATGACCCCAGTGCCTGGGTCTAGTCATAGTTCGGCCTCCTTTTTCATAGCACAAACACTTTCTTACTCGAAAATAAATAAATTCAAAGCCATCAGTTATGGCATGAATCGCCCATCATGGAATTCCCACCTATAATTTAGAACTCTAGGTCACCCACACACAGATGTCATAGTGGAGACCACCTATTTTAGGGTGTGACTCACTGTATAAATAATTTTAAAACTAGAAACAAAATAAAAACACCAAAACACTCCCAATTATTGAAAACTCCAAAAAAACTAAATTAACCCTAAATTTTATAATATTTAAATACCATAGTAACAAAGGGGTTTCAGAATTATCCCCACCATGAAACTATATATACATGGAAAGTATTTATCAAATGTAGAAGCAATGAGACACTAAAACCTCCACACCCTAATTAATAGGTGGGACGGCTAGGTGAAAATTCAAAAGGGTCTATTGTAAAATATTGTTAGAAAAAAATGAAATTATCAAAACACCGATGAAAACAATACTTAATCCTTATAAAATATATAAAATCATAATTCAAACTATAATAAAGATACATAAGGGTCATAGATCATAGTGTCCTTTAATAGGTATCCCCACCATTTAGAATTCATCTAAAATGGTGATACATGGAATAAACACTCGTATTAAAATGATATCATCAAAAAAACACTTTTCCTCAAAAAATATCAATAGAAAAAGTATTACACTATCAATCATAACCAACTTTCCAAGAAATTTTCTAAGTCTTTAAAAAGTAAACACAACCCAAATGGACACCCAAAAGGCCAAAATCATAGTCGACTAACCCATTATCATCCCACAAAATAAAAAATAGAAGGATATAACCACCTAAAACATGCCTCAATAATAAAAAAACATGGACTCTAGACTTGGGTCACAAAGTGAAAGGTCTAGTAACCTAGGACCTAACTCTCAGAACACCCATACATAGGGATCTTAATAGGAAACCAAACCTGATAGCACTCTATGTATAATTGGAAACAATCCCCTAGTCAGATCAATAATCTCAACTACGGAACTCATACTAGTCACCCCAGAATACACCCAAGGCTTCTCATAAGAAGCCCATACAAATCCAAGGATCAACACAAGTTTAACAAAAAATACCACTCTCAAAATATAGAATAATTAATTAGGCATAAAAATAATCAAAATAATCAAAACCATTAAAAATTTATTAATGTAAATACCCAAAGAATACCCAAATCAATAATTACCTCTATAAGAATCAATCCACTATAAACTAATCAAACATAAATAAAAAAATAGATAATCACCTGATCCTCAACTACACCCAAGACTCCCTCTCGACCACTTCCTAATATGATATAAGGAAAAATCAAAACACAGCTGGTTTAAGGACTATAAAAAACCACTTCCAAAAAATTATTCTTTCTAAAATACATTGGTGACTAAAACAAACCTTGAACTTTATAGAAGGTAGATGAGAGATAATTCAATAATTCCTCTAACAATAGAGTTTATGGATTTATTACTCTATTCAGAGTCTAGGTAGAGTAAAAAATAGGAATAGTTACACCTAAATTAAAAAAGGATTATCCCTAAGGATCATCATTTGAGAAAAACTTTATACTTCATATCCAAAACATTCCTAGGAGGCAATTCTAAATAACAGGAAGCATAAATAAAATTCTTTCATGCATCACATCCTCATAACAAAAATCTAATTAAAACTAAGGGTTTAAAACAAAAACATCATTTCACCAAAATAATCACACTATAAAAATTTATTTCATTAAAATTACCCCATTTGAAAAGAGGATAATAACTTGTTTTTTCAAAGTAATAATTTTTTGAAAACATTTAACTTATATTTTAAGACAACTGAAATCCATTTCACAAATCTATCAAGATTTTAAATACCAATTTTAGTACTAGGGAACAAAAAAAATATACTTAAGACCCACTTCAAAAATATCCAACCATCATTAGGAAACTAAAGAGGCTCCATTTTACAATTCGAACATAGTTAAATCAAAATTCCTTTCCAAGGGATTCAAAACATTTCTATAAAATTTAACTTTCAAATATTTCAATTCAGATTTATTTTCTATATCCCATAACAAAATTAAACACTATTAAAACAACTCATGAAAGTCAAGTTCCATTAAACATAACCCATAACTTCAAGTTTAAAAAAAAACAAAACCTTCCATTATTTTTTTTTAAAAACCACCAAAAGTGGTTCAAATCCAAAACTTTTCATGAGTTTCCTTTTTGCATACAAAACTATCATTTTAAAACACAAATATAAACAAAAAATAATGTTTTGAATCAATAAAATCATATCCAAAAACATAAAAACATCATCAAAATACTAAATTGATATATCTAAAAAAAGTGGAAACCACTCTAAGGGCCATCAAAAATAAATAGAGTTTCAATCAGAAATTTTAGGAGGGATGCAGAGTTGTGCATAGTATGGACACATAGTTTTTTAAACCACGCACCAACCATGTAGAAAACTCTAAAAAGTGTCCCAAGCACACATGCTATGTATGGTTTGACAGGTCGTACGAGCTAATTGAGAATCTTTGGTTCCTCCTACACTTTCATCCCAAGACATAATGAGATCCACTGAGTATCTGATATAACTCAATGGGGATCTAAACATCATCAAAGTAATCAAACCAAAATCTTGATTCAATACTCAAATCCTGGTTATGAATGGAAATTCATGTCTTGTCACCTACTCATGACCTACCTCCTATGTTCAGATATTCTTTGTATCCATACTACCAAGATTTACTCGAATAATAATAAATCACACTGATACTATTTTTTAATGAACCGGATTGATCTACCCCAAAACAGGTATCTAAAACAGCCTACTATAAGGCTCGTAGTGTATTATTGATCACCACAGGACTAAAACTAGTGTCGGGATATCAAATGAAAAACCAGTTGGGATTTTTTCACCCCTAAATAACAATAATAATGTAATATAAACTACCAATAATCAAATATGAAGCATCTATATATTCGATTTCCAGGAATATAAAATGAGTATATGTACAAACCAATCCAAATGATTCATAACTAATGATAATGATTCAAATAATTTATAAAAACATACAATATCAGTTGAATACATAAATAGGATTTTAGAAAATCATCCTGAAACATAAATACATCATTGTCACTAAAACTAGAAAGTTGTAAGAAAAAAATACTTGGTAGAATAATCCAATATAGGAGCATTCCAAATAAAAATAAGCATCCCAAGACACCACTATAAGGTCTCCATGTGACCCAAGGCCACTCACCATATCCACAAATTCCATCAATAGACTCAAAATGAATAATCAAATTGAGATCTAAAATTTCACACCTTGAAGATAACACGAATGATACATACATTCACACAAGTGTGTATGAAGAGTGTGATCTAAATAGGTTCAATAATATTTCGACAATGAGTTTATACAATTACTTTTATAAAAAAAAATTATATTTCTAATTATAGTTAGAAAATAAAGTTTTCTAATTGTAAATCATAATGAAAAATAAGTATCATATCAAAATTCTTTTTCCAAAACCAAGGGAAATCATTTTTGGAAAAAAATCACTTTCTAGTTGAAAAAATGTTTTCAAACCCCAGAAAACAATTAAAACATCCCTTTAAAATATATTTTAAAACCCCTAATAATCTAAATGGGTGGAATCTATCATTTAAAATATAAAATAATTCAAAGCCTTTAAATGGTTGACTTTGACATTTAAAAATTTAAAACCAAACTATTCCTTTTTTTTATATACTTTCACAGAACTTATTTTCAAATAAAGATGAAAATTAAACAATGAAAATAAAAAAATAAGTCAATAAGAAATGAGAATAATCATATCCAAGAGGCATAATATAAACAAAAATCAATGATTAATGATGTTCCACACAACCCAAATGTGAATAAAGGAATACTAAAAAATAATTACTAGAAATCCCCTAAGTAGTATTCTAATTAAATAAATGACAAACATGGTAAAATCTCTAAGTAGTAATGTGAGATGGTCCTATACATACCCAATAGAATCAATATATTGGTAATCTCTCAAATCTTTACTGGTTCACCATCCTATTAACTTCCATAGGCTAATCGAGCCACCATTCATGGTAGGTCACAAACTATGCAAGGGTCACAAAATTAGAATAGATTAAATTAAATCTCTCAATTGGACATCTAGGTTTTCATAACATTTCATATTGGAGGTGAGTATTCAATGAACAAAATGATCAACACATTCATCAAGTTTCAAAAAAATAAAATTTATCTCACCTCCAACACCCTCGCATGAAATAACCCATTCCTCATCAATCAAGCATCACATAATAATAGTATTCGATGTATATCCCATAAATGGGGAAAATTTATATACAATACATAAAAATGGAATAAATTTATAGGTTAATAATAATAAATAACTTAATTTATAAAATTATAAATTGTCCTTTGAATATACACATGGTTTCACCACTTTCGAAACATCATTTTCCTCCTTCAGAAATCATTTGGAAAAAACACCTCTTTAATTAAAAATAAACTCTTTCAGAAAGGTTACCCCAATTTTGAAATAAATAAAATTCCACAAACCAATATTTTATACATAACACCCGTTTTTAAAGAGAATATTAGTCATTTTTAAAAACACTTGGCATTCACAATAATATTTGTTTAATAGGATGTTATAAATTCTATTAAATCATCCATGCCAAGTAGATAAAACCTTTAAAACATTCAAAAAAACCCTCCAAGAGTATCATAAATATATATAAGATGATATAAAATGGTTTTAGAAAACCCAATCATCTCATTAAAAGTGAAATAAAATAATTTCATAGAAATGCCTACTTTGATCAAGTAGAACCACTTGCCTTTGGTAGTATAATCCAAGAAAATCAAGGAAACGACCTCTATAATACCTAAATAACCAAATCCCCAGGATTAAACTCATAATAAACCCAAAATTGGGCCCTTATAGTGATTAGAATTCAAATAAGTATGGAAACCCATGGGGAATGTAAGAGGGAAAATAGAGGAATAAAAATGGTGGTCTAACCACAAAAGACTACTTGAAATAGAAGGGGAATCCATGGAAGAAAGGAAGATGATAAAAGAACTCCATTGAGAACATACCATGTTATTCCAAATGATATTGGTTAAAGTATGGTTTAATCCCTAAAAAATCAAATAGGGTTGTATCTGAAAATTTATAAAAACAAACTAAAAGTGGGCACATGCACATCATGACGTGACCTACCAATAACGGCACAACTTGAATTCCAAGAAGAATCACGGGCTCATTTCCTAGGTTCATGCCCTGGAATGAACTTCTATAATCATAGTGTGACCACCATTTAGGATTCCCTTTGTTGTTAAGAACCAAGGTATGTCCTCTCCCTAGAAAAATGACCCCTCTACCTTGGTTTTGTGGTAGTGAAACCTTCTCTATCACGGCGTGACCCATTTCTTTCTTGAAAGTAGAAAAAGTGGAATCCATTAGTCACAGCATGGCCCACCCATTTTAGTGTAACTACCTGAAGCCTATAACTTCAATATACCTATAAAACTCCTTTCAGTTAAAATTACTCTAAATGTAACTATATAAATAGAAAATAAAAAAATAAAACACCAAAAACACTCCCAATTATTGAAAACTCCCACAAGATCTAAACTAACCGAAAATTAAATAATATTTAAAATTTATATTGTCATGGGTTTTTGATACACCTATAAAGATAAATTGTTTCATTTATTATCTCAGTGATAATTTTACAATTTATATAATGAAAGAGTTTCAAGAATAATAGTAGTTTATGAGTTTATTTTCTAGATGGAATTCGAAGATAAAAGAAGAGAAGAATCATGTGTTCTTATCAAATGTGAACAATAATACTCTAATTAATTATATTTGATAGGATCAGTTGTTAAATATTAAATACCTATATATCGAGTAAATTTTAAATAATAATGATACCATTAGTGAATAGTCTCATTCTTATAATGGAACTCTTTATTTTAGTAAGTGGCCTATAGCCCCCCTTTCAATGAGATAAGAGGTTATGAAATGTTGTAAATATTCAAGTTTGTTTGTTCACATGGGTTCTACCAATATGTATTATGATATTAAATATAAATATTTAACATTTGGTATAATTCAAGTAATTGATAAATTTTTGTCTTATTGTCCCAATTTTCATCAATTGAATGTTTGGTATTAAAAGCATAACAGTTTTCTTTATCCTCTTATTATTTATAATTTGAAGTTGGATGAGGTATCCATATAATTCATGGTTGAACTAAATTAATCTCATCATGTAAATAATTTGATTTTGGTTATTAATGATCAGATATCTAAATCTAATTATCACTTTCCCATCAAAGAAATCTTGAAGAGAGAAGATTTGGAATGTTATATGTGCATTAGGTTGTTAAATTATATTTGTTCCCCTTTAATAGTGGATCTGAATGAGTTCACTTGTTTAAATCTTAATTTTGGAATATTTTTTAAGATTCTATGGCCATATGAAATTTTTAACTAAATATCATATTTATGGTAAGACAGAGAAAGATATTTAGATTCTCAAATATTTGATTCTTGCTTATGTTCTTGATTTTTGGTGGAACATAAGAGACACATTTTTCTATGATTTAATTCTCATATAAAAAATTATTTTTCTTCAATCAATATTGATCCTTTTTAAACACATTATGATATTTCATGTCAGTATCCTTTGTGTCACGACCCGCCCTCGGGGTCCGTGCCGTGACTACCCCAAGCCCACCTTCCATAGGCCAGGGGCTGGCGACTAGCACCAAGGCGTAAATCCCGGTAAAAAGGGAAGGCATTGCCTTTGAAAAGTAACAAACACCACAGAGTAAGCAAGCGGAAAGTAAACACTAAACAAAGCAGAGTACAACTGAATGTGCGGAAAAGTAAATGGTCCAGAATACAAACCCAAACTAAAAGTAAAGTACAACTCAAAAAGGGAAAACAGCAACTGAAAAGTAAAAGTCGCTACACCGAGCTGTCCACTGGAAATCCCACCTGAAGGGTGGGTACAGATAGCTCCTCTGCTCCACGGGTCCCGCCGTCCGCTCCGTGCACGTCCCGCCCAGTGGTCCACCTACGGGTACCATCCCGCTTTGCAAGCCTCAGCTAAGGTCAACGTTGTCCGTCGTCTGCAACCAACACAACGTAGTGCGGGCAAAGCCCGTGCAGGGGTGAGTATAAGCTACTCAGTAGGGACCCCGAGACCCCTGAAGGTCTCTCAAATCCACAAAGGATAAACCACGAAGAAAAGTAACAATCACGAAGTAATAACCGACACTGCTTAGGTATATGCCCATACATATACCTAAGTCATCAATTCAAATACGCTCTAACCTCCGAGCCCAAGTACAACTCAGTCCACACAGGAAAGAAAACGTATTCCACACAGGAAAGCAAAACGTAATCCACACAGGATTGCACAACACAATCCACACAGGAAAGCAATAGGATTCAGCTCACACAGGTATACTTCTTCAGAGGACGATAAAGATGATCACTGATCCATCTAAGTCGTCGGACCCACGAAGGATCGATAGGTAACTAACCCCCGCAATGACCCACACAGGATCGGGCCCACACAGGACCTGTAGGCGCTGGCTCACACAGAACCGCTGAGCGCAAGGACCCACACAGGATCGGGCCCACACAGGACTTGTAGTACTGATCCACGTAGGATCGCTGAGTGCTGAAGTCGTCGTCATCGAATCCACACAAGATCTCTGTACTGTCGTCGTCGCAGTCACAGTAGCACTAGTAGTCGTAGCAGTAGAACAGTCGCAACCAGCACTAGGGTTCCCGCACATAGCAAGCTCGTTCGGAGGGTCCGCTCCACGAGCCAAGAGGCTGATACATCAACTGTCACGAAGACCAGAGTTGATGTATCCAAAAGTTCCGTATCGTCAACAGGAACTCAACGCAACAGACGGCGCGTCGATCGGACGCCCGGTCTGAGAGTTATTGGCATTTTCGTCTCCGGGGCCCGGTTGGTTTTTAAGGCAAAACCAACCCGACCGTACTCCACCTGCGTCCAAACCTCGGGCGGAGTATGCAAAAAGATTCGTCTCACTAAGAGGGACACAACACAGCTGACGGCACGTCAATCGGACGTCCGTAGCTCAAGATATGAGCGTTTCCGCTCCGAAGGCCCGGTTGGTTTCGTGAACGAACCAACCCGGCCGAACTCAAAGTAAACCGAAACCTTGAGTGCGATATACCGAAACGACCGTCTCGATCCAAGGATCGCGTTTCCGCAGACGGTTCGTCATTCGGAGGTCCGAGGCTCAAGATATGGCCAAAAGACCGAAACTGGTTCGAAACGGGGGGGTCCGGGTCCGGGCCGACCCGGCCCGACCCCCCCCCCCCCCCTGGGGCGGCCCGGCCGGACGGTCGGCCGGCGGCGCGGCGGCGCGGCGGCCGCGGCGGCCTGGTGCCTGGCGCCGCACGAGGTGGGCACGCGGGGGGCTAAGCCCCCGCTGATTGAGAGGCGGCGCGGCCTTTGTGCCGCGCCTTTGCAACAAAACGCCCCCCACGTGGGGGCCGGTTTTGGAGAAGTAAACCGGGGGGCTGCTGCCCCCCCCCCCCCTTCATGGAACCGCCCCCCTCTTAAAGAGGGGGGTTTTATACGCTGGCCGGGGGATTAATTCCCCCGGTTTAACGTCATCCGGCCGGCCAGCTGTCCGGCCGGTTTTCTCCAACGGGACCGGAAATTCCGGTCCCCTCTTCGGCTTCCGACGCCGGCGGCCCGGCCGCCGGTCTTCTCATCCCGCCGCGGCCCGGAACCGGCCACGGTCTCCTCGTCCCGCCGCGGCCCGGAACCGGCCGCAGTGTTAGTCATCCGGCACGGTGCGACGGCACCGCGCCCCTTCGCCGTGCCTTGATTCCTTTAACGTGGCGCGACGGCGTCGCGTTCTTGAAGATTCTTCCTCGGCGTGGCGCGACGGCGCCGCGCAAAATATTTTCACGATTATCCGCGTGGTGCGACGGCACCACGCCACTTGCTTCCACCCGCAAGAATAAACAAGAACGATGGAGGGGGTTCGTCCGTGTTCGTGCGGTCCGACCCCCTCACGTTAAAATAATAACGCAACTTTAAATAATTCAAAGACACACGTTAGACTTGCTAAATTCACGATCAAGAATAAAATAGTTAAACCAAAAAGAAAACAACAACCCCTACCTTGGTATAAGGTTCGAAGATTTGTCTACGTTCCGCGGAAGACGACGTCGCGGAGGTCGGGCGTCGCGGTCGTCGTTCGCCAAATCCGTTGACGAAGGGATGCGTCCGATGCGATACGTCGTTGGCGAAACTTCTCAAGTCGACGAAGGAAAACCGAGGAGGAAGCGGTGTCTCCCTTTCTTTGACGTGGAGAGAAGATAGAACGGCGTGTCGGTGTTCTTTGCGTTCTTCAAGGAGGAAGATGAAGTTCTTCAAAGTGTAGAACTCTTCTTCTCTCAAATCTCCACACAACACAGCAACTCCCAAAATAAAATAAGCTACACCTTATTTTATTTTCACTTCGCCAACCTTTCAAAATTCAAAAGTTGAATTCATTGCATTAATTAAAATCTAGAGTTGTCAAAAAAATTAAATGAAGAGATAAGTTGGCAAGAATTAATGTAGGGGAGAGCCACATAATTTAAGAGGGGGTTTAGAGGGGTTAGGGAATTTGAAAAGGTGGGGGCTCGTGTGGGCCCCACCTCCCTCATAACCACACATGGGAAGTTGGGTGGTTGTGGGCCCCACCAACAACTTCCCATGAGAGAGTCTAACCACCACGAATAAAATAAAATTCACACACAATTTTATTTTACTTATCTTTTAATCCCCAAAACTAACTTTCAACCCGCAACAAACGCAACTTCCGAAAAGGTCTCAATTAGCGAATTTCGGCGCTGCGAGTTCATCGGTGCCCTCGGATTTCAATTCTGAGCACCGGATCAAAAGTTAGGAAAACCCGCTCATTCGTTCACTGAACGTACCCGAGCCAAACTTCGGAAATTGATTCCGGGCACTCCGGGCCTCGGAATCAGGTGCCGTCTGAAACCGCGCTCTTGTAAAATTCTAAAGAAAATTAAGAAAAAATTTCCCTTGAATTTTACGGGTCTTTACATTACTCCCACCTCAGGGATTTACGTCCCCGTAAAGATACATCAAAAACTAGGGAAACAAATGAGGGTACTGAGCACGCATCTGAGCCTCCCGCTCCCATGTGCTCTCCTGGAGATTCCCGTGTTGCCATCTGATGCGCACAAGAGGAATCGATCGCCCACGCAGGACCCGCTCCTGTCGATCCTCTATCTCCACCGGGACCTCCGCAAAAGTTGACCCATCGTCAACGTCAAGCTCCCCATGATCAATGATGTGCGTCGGGTCGTGCACGTATCTCCTCAACTGGGATACGTGGAAGACGTCGTGCACCCGGTGCAACTGAGGTGGTAGAGCCAAGCGATAAGCCACCTCACCAATCCTGCTGAGAATCTGGAAGGGTCCGATGAAGCGCGGAGATAACTTGCCGCCTCGGCCAAATCTCCGAATACCACGTCGAGGTGAGACCCGCAAGAAGACGTGGTCGCCATCCTCGAACTCCAGTGGCCTCCGCCTCCTGTCAGCATATGACTTCTGCCGGCTCTGAGATGTCCTCATCCGCTCCTGGATGACCTGGACCTTCTCTGTCGTGGCCTGGACCATCTCCGGTCCCACGAGTGCTGACTCCCCAGGGTCTGTCCAGCACAAAGGAGATCTACATGGTCGGCCGTACAACGCCTCGTACGGTGCCATCCCGATGGTGGAGTGGTAGCTGTTGTTGTATGTGAACTCCACCAAGGGTAGGTGGTCCTCCCAGCTACAACCAAAGTCGAGGACACATGCGCGAAGCATGTCCTCGAGAGTCTGAATGGTCCTCTCCATCTGACCATCCGTCTGAGGGTGAAAAGCTGTGCTAAGACGTAGCTGCGTCCCGAACGCCTCCTGCAAACCCTTCCAAAGTCGGGAAGTAAAGCGGGCATCTCGATCGGAGACGATAGATGATGGCACTCCGTGGAGCCGCACAATCTCTTGAACGTAGAGACGTCCCAAGCTCTCTACTGAGCCCTGCTCTCTGATGGGTAAGAAGTGTGCCGACTTGGTGATTCGGTCAACAATCACCCAGATGGAGTCGTGACCTCTGGAAGTGCGTGGAAGTCCAGTCACGAAGTCCATAGATATGCCGTCCCACTTCCACTCCGGAACCTCCAAGGGATGTACCAAGCCTGCTGGTACCTGATGCTCTGCCTTCACCTGCTGGCATGTGAGGCATCGAGAAACGAACTCTGCTACACCCTTCTTCATGCCCGGCCACCAGTGCTGTCGTCTGAGGTCCTGGTACATCTTCGCCACTCTAGGATGTACCGCCAAAGGAGAAGTGTGAAACTCTCTCAGCACTTCCTCTCGCAAAGCAACTGGTACCATGGTACATCCTCTGAAAAGGATTCTGTGCTCTGCTCCAAGGGAGAAACCATCAGGTGCCTGTCCCGAGGATATCTGTGCACGCCGTGTCTCACAGTCAGCGTCCTCACGCTGTGCCTCTCTGACCCGCTGCAGTAGTGGAGGAGTGACTGTGAGAGACTGAAGAAAGGCTGCTCCATCTCTATCCACGAAGGATATCTGCAAAGAGGCTAGCTGCTTCGTCGCCTCCTCAAGTAGCTGAATGCCCGTCCTCCTGCTGAGGGCATCGGCTACTACGTTCCCCTTACCAGGAGTATAGACTATCTCAAAGTCATAGTCCTGGAGGAACTCGAGCCATCGCCGCTGTCTCAGGTTCAGGTCCTTCTGCGAGAAGATATACCTGAGACTCTGATGATCGGAAAAGACTGTAAAGCGCTCTCCCATCAGATAGTGTCTCCATGTCTTCAGAGCAAAGACCACTGCTGCTAACTCCAGGTCATGGGTAGCGTAGTTCTGCTCATGCGGCCTCAACTGACGTGATCCATAGGCGATCATGGCCCGCTCCTGCATCAGAACACATCCGAGTCTGGTCCTTGATGCATCGCAGTAGACTGCGTACCCTACTCCCTCCTCAGGCAACCTCAAGATAGGTGCGCAGGTCAATCTCTGTCTCAGCTCCTGGAAGCTCTGCTGACATCTGTCTGTCCATACGAAGGGTTTCCCCTTCTTCGTCAAAGCTGTGAGTGATGCCGCAACTCTAGAGAAGTCTGGCACGAATCTCCGATAATATCCAGCTAGTCCCAAGAAACTCTGAACCTCAGTCACGCTCCTGGGTGGCTCCCAAGCTAACACAGCCTCAATCTTCGCGGGATCCACTGCAACTCCCGCCTCAGAGATAACGTGTCCCAAAAAGTGGACCTCACGTATCCAAAACTGGAACTTCGAGAGCTTACCATAAAGCTGGTGCTCTCGGAGTGTGTCAAGAACAACTCGCAAGTGATAGGCGTGCTCCTCCTCTGTCGTAGAGTAAATCAGAATGTCGTCGATGAAGACCACGACAAACCGATCGAGGTATGGCTGAAAGATCCTGTTCATGAGAGCCATGAAAACTGCTAGGGCATTGGTTACACTGAAAGGCATAACCAAGAACTCATAGTGGCCATACCGACATCTGAAGGTTGTCTTCTGCACATCCTCATCTCTGACTCTGAGCTGATGATAGCCTGACCTGAGGTCTATCTTCGAGAACCACTGTGCTCCCTTGAGCTGATCAAAGAGGTCATCAATCCTCGGTAGCGGATACTTGTTCCTCACTGTCACCTGGTTCAGGCGACGATAGTCAACACAAAGTCGCAAGTTCCCGTCCGCCTTCTTGGCGAACAATATCGGGGAAGCCCAGGGTGAAACACTGGGTCGGATGAACCCCTTGCCCTGCAAGTCCTCCAACTGTACCCGTAGCTCCCGAAGCTCGGCGGGGGCCATCCGATATGCTGGAGTGGATATCGGGGTTGTCCCGGGGTACAAGTCAATATAAAAGTCTACCTCTCTGCGAGGAGGTAGCCCTGGAACGTCGTCGGGAAAAACGTCCGCAAACTGATCCACCACTGCAGGAAAACCAGGACTCCGCACGTCAACTGCTCCAAGGATAAGGCTAGCCAACTGATGAGTGATGGGCTGTCCTCTCCTCCGCGGATGTTCATCCTGTGCTGCTAAGGCTCCCTTCTCGCCGGTGAAGGTGAACCTGATCCCGTCGGTGCGTACACATCGCACCTTGCGCCTAAAACAGTCAATTTGTGCATGGACCGTAGATAGCCAATCCATGCCCAAGATGACGTCGTAAGGCCTCGACGCTGCTACAAGAAGATCCCAGCCGAAGCTCTCGCCTCCTAGAGTAAGCTCACACTGCCGGCACCAGTGCGTAATCGTCGAGTCTACTCCCGTAGGAGTCTCTAGCCGTAAGGATCGAGCCAACGGCTCTGTCGGAATCTCCGAGCTCCGAACAAGGGCAGCGGCTATGAAAGAGTGACTCACTCCTGTGTCTATAAGAACTGCAGCAAGGGTGGAATAGACACAGATAGTACCTCGAATCATCTCGGGTGCACCGTGGTCGTAGGCCTCTGCTGCCTGGAGCTGTGCCTGTCGCTGCCCGCCAGCTCCCTGTGGTCGGGGTGGACCTCCTGGTGGTGGTGGTGGCAGAGCCTCAAAGCGTCGCCCTCCACCGGCTGCTCGTCCAGCTCCTCTACCTCGTCTGCCTCCTCCCTGCGGACCGCCACGGTCGACCCTCTGCCTCTGCCTCGGTGGTCCATCAACTGACTGTTGCTCCTCGGCACGGCGGGTCGGGCAGTCGCGAGCCATGTGGCCCTGCCCGCCGCACGAGTAGCACTGTCTGCCTCTCGTAAGACTGGCTCCGTGCTGTGTGCCCCGCACTGCTGAGCCAGTGCCCTGAGATCGTCTGCTTGAAGGTCTGGTCTGTCTGGACCCCTGAGTCATCCGTCGGCTGCCTGCTGCAGATGACTCTGCCACGTGCCGCCCCGTGGTGGGTCTCTGTGCTGGTGTAGACTCAGCAAGGAAGCTCTCGATCAGAAGGGCCCGCTCCAGTACTCCTACCTGAGTCGGTATGCTGAGGGAGATCAGCGATGCCCTGATCTCGTGTCTCAAACCCTGCTCAAAGGTCCGGGCCCGGAAGAATGGGTCTCGTACCATGTCGGTCGAGTAGCGCGAGAGATCGGTAAATCTCTCCGAGTACTGAGCGACCGTCATGCTGCCCTGCCGCAGCTGTAGAAGCTCCTGGATACGCACCGCACGAAGGGTGGCTGGGACGAACTCCGAGCGGAAAAGGCTCTCAAAGTCCGTCCAAAGAAGAGATGCCTCATCGTGCACCTGGAGCATCAAGCTCCACCATCGTCCTGCTGCTGCGTGTAGTAGGCTCGCAGCGAGGATCACCATGAGGTCTGCTGGTGTCCTCACTAGCCTAAACACTCGAACCACTGCCTCCAGCCAGTCCTCTGCTGCCTGGGGATCCGTCTCCCCGCAAAACCTGGGCGGTCGCTGGCGCTGAAACTCATGCAGTGCACTGAGGCGACGTGCATCGTCAGCGGCTGCTGCTGGAAGCATCGGGGGCTCGGCGGGTAAAGCTACCACCGGTGCCACTACTGGCAAAGGGCCCTGCACCGAGGCCTCGTCGCTCGGTGGGCTGTCGTCTTGCTCGACTCTCGGAACCCTAGCTGGCTGCCGTCGTGGGGCCATCCTGAAAAGGAAACAAGTGCACCACGGTCAGAACAGTATACCTGGTGAGCTGATATAAGTAATCACAAAGAAAACTTTCAAACACACACGCAATCAATGTTTTCGTGCATTAAGTCGGAAATCAGAAGTCAGGGTCCTGGTGTACGGATATGTCGGCCGCCACACCAACACTGGACTCCTTGGACTGATAACCACACTCAATACGCTAAACATTATTGCTTCACATAGAAAAGATCAGAGTTCGCGGTAGAACCGAACACCTCTGATACCAATTTGTCACGACCCGCCCTCGGGGTCCGTTCTGTGACTACCCCAAGCCCGCCTTCCATAGGCCAGGGGCTGGCGACTAGCACCAAGGCGTAAATCCCGGTAAAAAGGGAAGGCATTGCCTTTGAAAAGTAACAAACACCACAGAGTAAGCAAGAGGAAAGTAAACACTAAACAAAGCAGAGTACAACTGAAAGTGCGGAAAAGTAAATGGGCCAGAATACAAACCCAAACTAAAAGTAAAGTACAACTCAAAAAGGGAAAACAGCAACTGAAAAGTAAAAGCCGCTACACCGAGCTGTCCACTGGAAATACCACCTGAAGGGTGAGTACAGATAGCTCCTCTGCTCCACGGGTCCCGCCGTCCGCTCCGTGCACGTCCCGCCCAGTGGTCCACCTCCGGGTACCGTCCCGCTCTGCAAGCCTCAGCTAAGGTCAACGCTGTCCGTCGTCTGCAACCAACACAACGTAGTGCGGGCAAAGCCCATGCAGGGGTGAGTATAAGCTACTCAGTAGGGACCCCGAGACCCCTGAAGGTCTCTCAAATCCACAAAGGATAAACCACGAAGAAAATTAACAATCACGAAGTAATAACCGACACTGCTTAGGTATATGCCCATACATATACCAAAGTCATCAATTCAAATACGCTCTAACCTCCGAGCCCAAGTACAACTCAGTCCACACAGGAAAGAAAACGTATTCCACACAGGAAAGCAAAACGTAATCCACACAGGATTGCACAACACAATCCACACAGGAAAGCAATAGGATTCAGCTCACACAGGTATACTTCTTCAGAGGACGATAAAGATGATCACTGATCCATCTAAGTCGTCGGACCCACGAAGGATCGATAGGTAACTAACCCCCGCAATGACCCACACAGGATCGGGCCCACACAGGACCTGTAGGCGCTGGCTCACACAGAACCGCTGAGCGCAAGGACCCACACAGGATCGGGCCCACACAGGACCTGTAGCACTGATCCACGTAGGATCGCTGAGTGCTGAAGTCGTCGTCGTCGAATCCACACAAGATCTCTGTACTGTCGTCGTCGCAGTCACAGTAGCAGTAGTAGTCGTAGAAGTAGAACAGTCGCAGCCAGCACTAGGGTTCCCGCACATAGCAAGCTCGTTCGGAGGGTCCGCTCCACGAGCCGAGAGGCTGATACATCAACTGTCACGAACACCAGAGTTGATGTATCCAAAAGTTCCGTATCGTCAACAGGAACTCAATGCAACAGACGGCGCGTCGATTGGACGCCCGGTCTGAGAGTTATTGGCATTTTCGTCTCCGGGGCCCGGTTGGTTTTTAAGGAAAAACCAACCCGACCATACTCCACCTGCGTCCAAACCTCGGGCGGAGTATGCCAAAAGATTCATCTCACTAAGAGGGACACAACACAGCTGACGGCACGTCAATCGGACGTCCGTAGCACAAGATATGAGCGTTTCCGCTCCGAAGGCCCAGTTGGTTTCGTGAACGAACCAACCCGGCCGAACTCAAAGTAAACCGAAACCTTGAGTGCGATATACAGAAATGACCGTCTCGATCCAAGGATCGCGTTGCCGCAGACGGTTCGTCATTCGGAGGTCCGAGCCTCAAGATATGGCCAAAATACCGGAACTGGTTCGAAACGGGGGGGTCCGGGTCCGGGCCGACCCGGCCCGACCCCCCCCCCCCCCCCTGGGGCGGCCCGGCCGGACATGTAACACCCCAAGCTTCTACGGTACGTTTCCCTTTGAATAATGCGATAGCGTGTGTTGTACGCAACCTCGAGTTCTAACACACACCACAACTAATTAAACTAGCCGTTGTGAATAGTAATACCTAATTTTTGAAATTATATATATTTTATATTTGAAAATGGACTTCATTTTTGGACTCGGAATATCGAATTTAGCCTAAGGTGAAATTTTGGTACTTTTCGGATAACTTTCATATTTTGATGAATAGTGAAAATTACTAAATTTTAATTAAAAACAACTTTTTTAATCAAAATAATTAATAGTGATAAATTATGAATTTTAGTAGTTTTAAAGTATATTTAGAATATATTTTTACCATTTAATATAATGCTGGTCATTGGACATAATTTTACAATTAAACCGAACATAAACAAGTGTCAATCTTTTGATAGTTATTATCTCTTAAAAACACGCTTTTTGTTTTGACAGCGGGAATTAATTTTAAATTAATTTCTGCCACTTCTATGTTTTGAATTTAGGAAAATTGATTCCATATTTGGAATCAGGATGTTCAAATTGTGTAAATGGGTAACTTTTATTTTTAGACATTTTGAATAATTACTGCGGTAAATATTTTATTTACCATGGTTAAGGGTAAATCCGGTAAATAAGGGTTAAAAAAATAATATTATAATAATACTAAATTACCCTAAAACGTGTCTTAACCCTATTGGTTGATACATGGTCGACCATGGGCATCTTTGGGTCTATTTTGGGACCCCATGGATCCACTTGTAAGTGATAATGACACTTTATTTTAATTAAGTTAAAATGAATACAAAAATGACACAAGCATATATCTTTTAGAAGAACAATTTTTACATAGGGTTATACATGTTGGATTTTCGATTGTAAATATTCATTAGAAAGCTAAAACGATTTCCTACATAATAATATTTTATTTATAATTTTTAGACATTAAATAATTTATTTTATTTATGACACAATGATGATGCAGTAATTACTAAAATAGTAAAAAATTAACATAATTGATATTATAAATACCCAAATAAATATAATATGAAACTTTTAATAAATTACACTAATTTTCTAGGATAATATGATATATTAGGATTGATTTAATTGACTTTGTTCTAAGTAATCAATCTGTTATGAGTTTCAAAAAAATCAACTATTGAATAGTGTCAAAATTGACATAAAAGAGTTCTTAAAACAAATATTATATTATTAATTGATATTAAATTCTTAAAAATCTAAGGTTCGGCCAAGAGACTTATATTATGATAGGTTAATCATTAATGGACCACTTGGGGGTCGCTTGTATGTATATGGTAAGTTTATTAACCATAATATATAAAATACAAAGAGACATTGTAAAAGTGAAACTAATTAACTTAGAGTTAATACTTAAAGATAAGGTTAATATAAGTACCCAAACCTGTCTAAATTCTATTGGATGAGTTGTTTTCGACCTATCCCCACCTCATCCTTTGAATAGTCAACTTTGGAGCCTTTAGAAACCGAATATCAATTTATTATAAATTAATATTTCTAGCTTTTCCAAAGGTGCCCCTCACCCCTCTTATAAAAGGGCACTCCTCCTTCTCATTTCTCCACACCTTCAAAGCCTTTTGGTTCGGCCAAACTCTGCCCAAATAATCTCCCAACATCCCTCACTACAACCTAGAGGCCTTAGTTTGATCAGAAAGCCAACCTAAGGAGCCCTTTTGATCAAATCAAAAGGAAGAACCCGAAGAAGAGGTAATGATTTCACCACCCTTTTCTAAGTTCATTTCTTCTTCCACTTCTTCTTCCTTTGTTCTTACCATTCTAAAATAATAACTCCAGTATCTCACATATACTGTGATGTTATTATAAGTATGGTACAATCATATTCAGTATTCTATCCACCCTTTGAATAACATGTCACCATACGTGCGTACGTACGGCTTACCGTCTCCACGTCGTGGTGTAATTGTTATTCAATATAATATTATTTGGATGGGTATAATAATGATGTGTAACTCATGTAAATAATAAATATAACATGTTAATGATTCTTTATATATGATATACCATCCATTTATATATTATTTTAATATCAAAAGAATGATATTGTCGCTCGTGCGTACGTACGGACTACCGTCTCCACGAACGCGATGAGATTCATTCTCCATCGTATCCATTCAAGTATAATTATCATTTGATGATTTAAAAATGATGTTTAAGGACTGTATATCATTCTGGATATGAATAAGATACAACAACCATGGCTTATGTAATAAAACATATAAAAGAAAATGAGTAAGTTAACTCCCGAAACGACGATAATTCTAAGATATTATTAACAAATCAATGTTAAAAGATCATATATGATATCATATTAATATATATGATTCTTGTATAATTTAATAACAACTATTTCACCATTATACAGGAGGTTAACCTACCCCAACCAAGGAAAAGTACAAGGTAAGGGTTATTTCACAATCTCTTCATTATCCGAGGTTGTTTATACGTAATAATCTACTGGGATTTCTTTATCATCCACATCCATGTTTCTTCGAAATGTATTTCAAAACATATTTATTATTTACAAGAATATGGGTTAAATTAATTTATACCCTTGTTTAACTTTTTGTAATAGGTTTATAAAGGAATCTTTCCGTCGTTTTCAAAACAAGTTCCTTTTTAACATTTTCGACAGAATTAAGATAAGAATGTTTTTTTACTTATACGGCGGGTGCGGTTATTTTCCGCCGTTATAAAATCGTCAAAGCTTTCCTTAGAATCTTACAAGAATATTTTCAAGAAAATGTTTTATTTTATATGGCTCTTAAATGATTTCAAAAATAGAAAGAGATATTTCTCTAAAAAGTGTTTTGATTTCATCTATGTCAACATCCTTTAATGGATTTTACGCTTATTTGAAGTTGATTTATTATAATACAAAACTTCTATATTGTATTGAAGGTTTTGTGATATGTTTGACTGTGGATGTGCTATTTTATACCATTCATAGTTTATGGTGAAACTATTGACATTTCGTATGCTAGTTTTAATCCGAATGTTTATGTTATATTTCAAACTTTTCTTCAGATGAATGTGCTAAACAAGTATGTTCCGGGTTGGGGACCGGTAAAAGTAAGCCCTCCAGGTTGGGGACTGGTTAAAGTAAGCCCTCCAGGTTAGGGACTGGTAAAAGTATGCCCTCCGGGTTGGTGTCCGGTTATTAGAGGCACTCCGGGTTGGTGTCCGGTTATTAGAGGCACTCCGGGTTGGTGTCCGGTTATTAGAGGCACTCCGGGTTGGGTTCCGGTTAGAAGTAACCCCTAGGTCTTGGGATGAGGCCTAGACAAAGAAATTAACGTTTAGCATTATGCATTCCAACATTATGAAAGTGGTTATTGATTTTTTCATGTGATTATTCGATTAATAGAATATCCATGTGAATAAGTAAATGGCATTATTTCATTTTATTTATGCCATACCATGTTGAAAGTTCATGTTTAAAAGGATTTTGTTTTAGTTATACATTGCCTTAAATGTTTATTCTTATTGATGAAAGTTTCCGCTATATTGTTATCCTTACTGGGCATTTGAGCTCACCCCTTTTCTATGTTTTATTTTTCCCAGGAAGTGAAGATGTAAGTTATGAATGACCTGTAGGGATATTATGAGGGGATTGTAGTGTGGACTGTGGAAACATTATGTTGTTGTAGTAGTTTTTGATTTTATGATGTAATGTAAAACTTATGAATATATCTAGTGTTTCCAAGGCTACTAAACCAATCGGTCTTTCGAGATTTGATCTTTCTTGTGATCATGCCAATGTTATGTAATAATGCACCGACTCTAGGTAACTGGGGTCGGGGCGTTACAGTTGGTATCAGAGGAAGTTTAGTACAAACCTTGGAAGCTAGATTTAGATAAACTCTGATTAGAGCACATAGACCTAAGATGAACTTTGAGGATTAGTATAGAAGAACTTCCTAGAATTTTGGTATTGTAGAGACTTTGTGAGTTTTCCGAGCAATACATCCCTGTCTGGATACGAGCAGGTAGAGGCGGCTCTGGCACAGATGTACCTAGGGGTAAAACCCGAAAACACCGCTTTGAGCTAGACTCGAACGGGAACTGGTGCACGACAACGGGCCTTGCTGCACTCTTGGTTACGACACTCCCGGGGGATATGCTAAGGATAACTCTCACTTTCTTTAAAAATAATTATGAAGGGTTTATGAGTATATACTTCCTCAAAGAAAAAATATTTATGATTATGGATTATATCCATAGATAGTTCAATTTATGTTAAGTGTTTTATAAGTATGGGATTATGTATTTTGATTCATAAACTGATCTAGTTTATGCCATTGTTTAGAAATGGCGCCTAGTGGAAGAAATGGAAACCGTATCAATGCACGCACTCCATGTAGGGATTGCCCTCCTGCTCAAGATAATTATAGTGGGGCTGGTGATGCAACTGGTGCTGATCAGCTAATCACCGTACTGGGACAACTTACTCAGGTTATGAATAATAACCTTACCCGTATGGAGCACCCTGATCCGCAGCGTGGAGGATCAATGTTAGATCGATTCATGAGACAACAACCACCAACGTTCAATGGAAGTACAAATCCCTTAGTAGCTGAGCAATGGATATTTTCCCTAGAGAAAATATTTCAGGCTTTGGAGAGTAGTGAAAGGGAAAAAGTTACCATGGCAGTTTACCGCCTCACTGGAGATGCTGATCAATGGTGGTCATTGATTCAAA
Organism: Viscum album; assembly: GCA_963277665.1. NCBI lineage: Eukaryota > Viridiplantae > Streptophyta > Magnoliopsida > Santalales > Viscaceae > Viscum > Viscum album. The sequence goes on from OY728156.1 coordinate 75,374,681, forward strand.
ACATGAAGGAAGATGATGAAGTATCAAACATGGAATGGAGGGAGTTCAAAGATCTGTTTTTAGAAAAATACTTTCCTCGCGACCATCGAGCAGATATGGAAAGACAATTTCTGAGTCTGAGACAAAAGGAGGATGAGAATGTCACAAAGTATGAGGCTAACTTTACAAGGTTAGCGAGGTATGCTGGAGATTATATTCGCAACCCAAGAAGTAAGATTGATCGTTTCTTTGATGGGTTAAAACCATTTCTCCGTCGAGCATTAGTCTCACAATCCTTTTCGTCGTACGAAGACATTGTCTCATGTGCTATCAAGACCGAAAAAGAATTCTCTAAGTCTTATGACTTTAAAGCGAAGCAAGAGAAGAAGAGACCTTCTGATCAATCTGGGAATGGAAATAAGGGGAAGAAGGGAAAGGTTGAATATCCATCTTGTGGTAAATGCGGGAAGAAACATCCTGGTACTTGCTTGAAGGGAATGGGAGTCTGTTACAAGTGTGGTGAAAAAGGCCACCAAGCTCATGATTGCAAGGGGAAGAAGGAAGCTACCAATGTTCAGTGCTACAATTGCAGGGAGATGGGGCATTATGCAAATGCATGTCCTAAGCGTCAGGATAACTTACCTCAGAAAAGGCCAAGGGATCAAGGCCAGGCTTATGCTATCACTACTGCTGAGGTAGAAGCTCTGAAAGACGTGGTGGCAGGTAATTTAATGGTTTCCTCAAGTTTAGCAAATGCATTATTTGATTCTGGATCATCGCATTTTTTCATATCTTCCCAGTTTTCTAAAAAAATTAGATATTTCCAATTTGATTTAATAAGGGAGTTGTCAGTTAAAACTCCTAAGGGAAGTATCATTGCAAAAAAGTTTTGTGAATCAGTCCCCATTAGAGCACATAAATTTTCTTTATCTGCTGATCTCATCGTCATACCTATGATCGAGTTTGATATAATCCTCGGTATGGACTGGCTTTCGGACTATGATGCGAAGATTTATTGTAAGAAGAAAGAGGTTACGATTCTTGATGATAATGATAAGGAACACCTTATTTTTAGAGCAGAATCATCACCACCTAATTCTTATTTAGATCCACCCTCAATAGCTCAACTAAATTCAATTATTGGGGAGGAAGAGAATGAAATAACTGCGGGTGAGGAAAGGAATGTTCAAATAGAGGATGTACCTGTTGTGAAAGAATTTGTAGATGTATTTCCAGAAGATTTACCTGGACATCCTCCAGAACGAGAAGTTGAGTTTTCTATTGATTTGATTCCTGGATCAAGGCCTATATCGAAGACCCCTTATAGAATGGCCACTGTAGAGTTAGTCGAACTAAAGAAACAACTAGAGGAATTGAGTAATAAGGGATTTATTCGCCCTAGTGTTTCTCCATGGGGAGCCCCTGTTCTTTTTGTTAAAAAGAAAGATGGATCTATGAGGTTATGTATCGACTACAGGGAGATCAATGCTATAACGATAAAGAACAAGTATCCCCTACCTCGTATTGATGATTTATTTGACCAACTGCATGGAGCTCAATACTTTTCAAAGATTGACCTTCGATCTGGATACCATCAGTTGTGTGTGAAGAAGGAAGACATTCCGAAAACAGCATTTCGAACCAGGTACGGGCATTACGAGTTTACTGTAATGCCGTTTGGATTGACTAATGCACCCTCTGTATTCATGGATCTGATGAATAGAGTCTTCAAGGAGTATCTCGATGAATTTGTGGTGGTATTTATTGATGATATCTTGGTATACTCCAAAACCTACGAAGATCATGAAAATCACTTGCGCATTATCTTGAAGACTCTGAGGAGGCATGAATTATATGGGAAGTTTAGCAAGTGTGAATTCTGGCTTCAGGAGATTTCTTTTCTTGGCCATATTGTCTCTAAAGATGGAATCTCTGTTGATCCTTCTAAGACCAAGGCAATCCAAGAATGGCCAGCACCTACGAGTATAACTGAGGTACGTAGTTTTATTGGTTTGGCAGGTTATTATCGACGTTTCGTCCAGAATTTTGCCCGATTGGCTAACCCATTAACGAAGCTCACACGTAAAGGGGTTAAATTTGTTTGGACAAAAGAGTGTGAAGAATGTTTCGAAGAACTGAAGAGAAGATTAGTCAATGCTCCTATATTGACTCTACCATCGGGGAATGATGGGTTCGTTATTTATAGTGATGCATCAAAGAAAGGACTTGGTTGTGTCCTTATGCAGAATGATAGAGTTATTGCCTATGCATCACGACAGTTGAAAATTCATGAACAAAACTATCCTACTCATGATCTCGAGTTAGCAGCTGTGATCTTTGCTTTGAAGATATGGAGGCACTACCTCTATGGTGAAAAATGTGAGATTTATACTGATCACAAGAGTTTGAAGTATATTTTCTCACAAAAAGAACTCAACATGAGGCAAAGGAGATGGCTTGAATTACTCAAGGATTATGATTGCACGATACACTACCACCCGGGGAAAGCAAACAAAGTAGCAGATGCTTTGAGCAGAAAAGACCATGGAGTTCTGAACATGATGAGAATTGAAAGGGATCCAATTTTCATGGATCTAGTGAAGATGGACATGGGAATAACCAGGGAAGGTGAAACATCAATGCTTTTTCAAATGGTTGCCAAACCATCTTTACTAGAAAGGATTAAGAGTTCTCAGACCGATGATGAAGAATTTCAGAAGAAGATTAAAGCTGTGAATGATGGGAGATTGAGAGACTTTGTGTATGAAGATGGAATTTTGAAATTCGGGAAGAGACTTTGTGTTCCCAATATACATGATCTAAAAAGGGAATTGCTGGATGATTCTCATAGTTCCAATTTCTCTATACACCCTGGGAGCACCAAAATGTATAGAGATTTGAAAGAACATTTTTGGTGGGACAATATGAAGAGGGAGATTGCTGATTTTGTGTCAAGATGTATGGTTTGTCAACAAGTGAAAGCTGGAAGGCAACAGCCTGGAGGAGTCATGCAACCGCTTCCCATACCGGAGTGGAAATGGGACAATATTACAATGGACTTTGTCATGGGGATACCAAAGACTCCTAGAAGGAACGATGCAATATGGGTTATTGTTGATCGTCTTACCAAGTCAGCACATTTTCTTGCTATAAGAGAAGATCTACCCCTGGAACGTCTAGCAAGACTATACATTAATGAAGTTGTGAGACTTCATGGAGTACCCCTATCGATTGTTTCTGATCGTGACCCCCGTTTTACTTCAAGATTTTGGAAAAGTCTTCAGAAATCCCTGGATACTGAACTTCATTTGAGCACTGCTTACCACCCTCAGACAGACGGACAATCAGAACGGACTATTCAAACCTTAGAAGACATGTTGAGATCTTGCTCACTTGACTTTCAGGGTATGTGGGATCAATATTTACCACTGGTAGAATTTTCCTATAACAATAGCTTCCATTCGAGTATACAAATGGCACCATATGAAGCGTTATACGGAAAGAGATGTCGTACACCAACCTGTTGGGATGATGTTGGTGAAAGAAAACTTGTAGGCCCAGAACTGGTGGAGGAAACGGTGGAAAAGGTGAACGTAATCCAAAATCACATCAAAGCAGCTCAAAGTAGGCAGAAGAGCTATGCCGATAATCGAAGGAAGGATTTGGAATTTCAAGTCGGTGATCATGTTTTCCTGAAGGTATCTCCGTGGAAGGGAGTCATACGTTTTGGTAAGAAAGGTAAATTGAGTCCCAGGTACATCGGACCTTTCGAAATTCTAGAACGAATTGGGGCTGTAACTTACCGATTGGAAATGCCGCCAAGTCTCTCCAAAGTTCACGATGTGTTCCACGTATCTCTGTTGAGGAAATACATGCCTGACCCAACGCATGTACTCACCTATGAAGATTTAGAACTGGAACCCGATCTGTCTTATTGCGAAGAGCCCATCAAGATTCTTGATACGAGAGAACAAGTGCTGAGAAACCGGACGACGCGTCTGGTAAAAGTTTTGTGGAGGAATCATAAGATGGAAGAGGCAACGTGGGAACCCGAGGAACTTATGATGAAGAACCACCCGAGTCTTTTTATGCAGTAATACCCTAGAAATTGCGAGGACGCAATTATTTGAAGGAGGGGAGAATGTAACACCCCAAGCTTCTACGGTACGTTTCCCTTTGAATAATGCGATAGCGTGTGTTGTACGCAACCTCGAGTTCTAACACACACCACAACTAATTAAACTAGCCGTTGTGAATAGTAATACCTAATTTTTGAAATTATATATATTTTATATTTGAAAATGGACTTCATTTTTGGACTCGGAATATCGAATTTAGCCTAAGGTGAAATTTTGGTACTTTTCGGATAACTTTCATATTTTGATGAATAGTGAAAATTACTAAATTTTAATTAAAAACAACTTTTTTAATCAAAATAATTAATAGTGATAAATTATGAATTTTAGTAGTTTTAAAGTATATTTAGAATATATTTTTACCATTTAATATAATGTTGGTCATTGGACATAATTTTACAATTAAACCGAACATAAACAAGTGTCAATCTTTTGATAGTTATTATCTCTTAAAAACACGCTTTTTGTTTTGACAGCGGGAATTAATTTTAAATTAATTTCTGCCACTTCTGTGTTTTGAATTTAGGAAAATTGATTCCATATTTGGAATCAGGATGTTCAAATTGTGTAAATGGGTAACTTTTATTTTTAGACATTTTGAATAATTACTGCGGTAAATATTTTATTTACCATGGTTAAGGGTAAATCCGGTAAATAAGGGTTAAAAAAATAATATTATAATAATACTAAATTACCCTAAAACGTGTCTTAACCCTATTGGTTGATACATGGTAGACCATGGTCATCTTTGGGTCTATTTTGGGACCCCATGGATCCACTTGTAAGTGATAATGACACTTTATTTTAATTAAGTTAAAATGAATACAAAAATGACACAAGCATATATCTTTTAGAAGAACAATTTTTACATAGGGTTATACATGTTGGATTTTCGATTGTAAATATTAATTAGAAAGCTAAAAATATTTCCTACATAATGATAATTTATTTATAATTTTTAGACATTAAATAATTTATTTTATTTATGACACAATGATGATGCAGTAATTACTAAAATAGTAAAAAATTAACATAATTGATATTATAAATACCCAAATAAATATAATATGAAACTTTTAATAAATTACACTAATTTTCTAGGATAATATGATATATTAGGATTGATTTAATTGACTTTGTTCTAAGTAATCAATCTGTTATGAGTTTCAAAAAAATCAACTATTGAATAGTGTCAAAATTGACATAAAAGAGTTCTTAAAACAAATATTACATTATTAATTGATATTAAATTCTTAAAAATCTAAGGTTCGGCCAAGAGACTTATATTATGATAGGTTAATCATTAATGGACCACTTGGGGGTCGCTTGTATGTATATGGTAAGTTTATTAACCATAATATATAAAATACAAAGAGACATTGTAAAAGTGAAACTAATTAACTTAGAGTTAATACTTAAAGATAAGGTTAATATAAGTACCCAAACCTGTCTAAATTCTATTGGATGAGTTGTTTTCGACCTATCCCCACCTCATCCTTTGAATAGTCAACTTTGGAGCCTTTAGAAACCGAATATGAATTTATTATAAATTAATATTTCTAGCTTTTCCAAAGGTGCCCCTCACCCCTCTTATAAAAGGGCACTCCTCCTTCTCATTTCTCCTCGTCCCGCCGCGGCCCGGAACCGGCCGCGGTGTTAGTCGTCCGGCACGGTGCGACGACACTGCGCCCCTTCGCCGTGCCTTGATTCCTTTAACGTGGCGCGACGGCGTCGCGTTCTTGAAGATTCCTCCTCGGCGTGGCGCGACGGCGCCGCGCAAAATATTTGCACGATTATCCGCGTGGTGCGACGGCACCACGCCACTTGCTTCCACCCGCAAGAATAAACAAGAACGATGGAGGGGGTTCGGCCGTGTTCGTGCGGTCCGGCCCCCTCACGTTAAAATAATAACGCAACTTTAAATAATTCAAAGTCACACGTTAGACTTGCTAAATTCACGATCAAGAATAAAATAATTAAACCAAAAAGAAAACAACAACCCCTACCTTGGTATAAGGTTCGAAGATTTGTCTACGTTCCGCGGAAGACGACGTCGCGGAGGTCGGGCGTCGCGGTCGTCGTTCGTCAAATCCGTTGACGAAGGGATGCGTCCGATGCGATACGTCGTTGGCGAAACTTCTCAAGTCGACGAAGGAAAACTGAGGAGGAAGCGGTTTCTCCCTTTCTTTGACGTGGAGAGAAGATAGAACGGTGTGTCGGTGTTCTTCGCGTTCTTCAAGGAGGAAGATGAAGTTCTTCAAAGTGTAGAACTCTTCTTCTCTCAAATCTCCACACAACACAGCAACTCCCAAAATAAAATAAGCTACACCTTATTTTATTTTCACTTTTCCAACCTTTCAAAATTCAAAAGTTGAATTCATTACATTAATTAAAATCTAGAGTTGTCAAAAAAATTAAATGAAGAGATAAGTTGGCAAGAATTAATGTAGGGGAGAGCCACATAATTTAAGAGGGGGTTTAGAGGGGTTAGGGAATTTGAAAAGGTGGGGGCTCGTGTGGGCCCCACCTCCCTCATAACCACACATGGGAAGTTGGGTGGTTGTGGGCCCCACCAACAACTTCCCATGAGAGAGTCTAACCACCACGAATAAAATAAAATTCACACACAATTTTATTTTACTTATCTTTTAATCCCCAAAACTAACTTTCAACCCGCAACAAACGCAACTTCCGAAAAGGTCTCAATTAGCGAATTTCGGCGCTGCGAGTTCATCGGTGCCCTCGGATTTCAATTCCGAGCACCGGATCAAAAGTTAGGAAAACCCGCTCGTTCGTTCACTGAACGTACCCGAGCCAAACTTCGGAAATTGATTCCGGGCACTCCGGGCCTCGGAATCAGGTGCCGTCTGAAACCGCGCTCTTGTAAAATTCTAAAGAAAATTAAGAAAAAATTTCCCTTGAATTTTACGGGTCTTTACACATTGTGTTAGGATAAAGTGGGTGATTCCTCATTAATTGGGTCAGGAATTATATAGAATATTACCAAGAATATCCAATTGATTTTTAAAATATTGTGGATGGTTCAAAGTAACTGAAACCTATATGTGGATCAACATCAATAATCATTGTCATTTTTTGTTAGTGATTATGTTTTCCTAAAAAAATTACCTTAACTAGGGCATAGAAGATTGGGAAAGCAAGGTAAGTTTATCCTAAGATATAAAATTCAATTTAAGATTATGAAACAACTTAAAAGAAGTGGAATATTTCATGTTTATACCTTATTAGTTTACATTTATTTATAATATTTTTCATGTATCCAAGTTTAAGAAGTGTTGATAAGATATATCACATGTTATTGATTGGAAAAGTTTTGATTTATAGTAGGATACCATGTTTATACTGTAAATTATTCAAATTCTTGATCTTCAAAGTAAATTATTGTAGGGTAAAATGATTCATATCATTGGTGTGTTGTGGCGGCATGGAATTGATAATCATAAAACATGGAGGTTGGAATTTTTTATTAGGAATAAATGACCTCGTATTTTTTCTAAGGAATAATGAAAGTAAATTTTGGGTGTATAAAATGGAATAGTAGGGAGAATTTTTTCACTCATGATTTCATTAGTATGTTTTTATTTTATTTATTATATATTTTATTTAATTTCTTGATGTTTGAGTAAATAATTCATAAATACTATAAATTTTCTCAAAAATGAACAGGTGAGGAGACCATGAATTCCAACCATGAAATGCTATAACAGAAATCCAATGTGAAATTTATAATTTCATGTGTGATCTGGAAGAACATGTTAGACACCCTGGGCCTGCACTACCAGATCTAGTGCTAAAACACTTTTTTTAAACATTAAATTTTATACGAAGTTATATAAACCTATATTTATTTTAAAACATTACAATATGATAATAATTACAACTCATAAAACATATCCCAATCCCAAGAACATATGTTTTTGTTTCTTTGGGGATCATAGACATAAGAAACATATTTTATGATGCTTGTGAACAATTATCCACATTCAAATTCACACTAGATCCACTTTTATACATCTCCTAGGTTATACTCATATTTATAACTAGGGTAAAGGAAACCATAATATAGGGTTATTCTGAAACTCTTGTTAAGGGAAAACGTGTCAAAATTTTATCAAGGGTTATAGCATAAGAATTTGAGAATACATGAGAAGGGGATAATTTTTTTATTAAAAAAACATGCAATAATATGAGTTTTCTATAGGTCATTATAGAAATACGTGTAATCTCAAATTAATAAACATATACTGTGGAAAATTTTGTGGAATCATGAGATATTAAATATGAGTCAAGTATTATAATCATAGATATATATAAATATGATATGTCATTTCATAGTAGTATAAAAGAAATATTGAAAACATAATCATAGAAAAAATATTGCGAATAAGGCTTCTCACATCATGTTTACATAGAAATTTGTGAATAAATATTCCCATATCTTATTCACACACAAAAAATTGTGAAAACAATATGCATACACCTCATTCACACAACAAACTTGTGAATAAATCTTCATTCATCTCATTTATACTAAAAACTTGTGAAAAAAGTTTCCCACATCTAATTCAAACAAATATATTATGAAAAAATCTTATCACATCTCATTCACACTAAAAAATTGTAAAAAAATATTTTAACATCTTAGTTACACCATAACATTATGGAAAATACTTACACATCTCATTCACACAACATTTCATCATCTCATGTGATATAAAACCTTAAAAATGCATTGTAGGATTATATATAACCACAAAAATCAACAAACTTACATCTGAGTGTCATATAAAATTAAATAATTCATCTTATCACGAATAACTCTTTGAAATAAGATGGGTTTTATATCCCTTTCAAATGGAATCATATATGTAAAACATTAATAATTCTTCCAATAACTGTAACTTGATATACCCATGGAAAATAAATGGGTATCCAAATATATTCTATAACATTTAAGGTAAATACCATTTAATCATGATAGTAGATTTTATGGTATTTATATCAAATATATAAAGTTTATATGGTTAAGTCAACAATTTCCCCAATTAATCGATGTATGGAATCTATGTGAAAACCTTTAATCAAATGAAAGTAAAATTGGGTATTCACTTAGGGAAGTCTTTGGAAGAATAATTCTGGTTATACATAAAAGATAATTATAAAATATAAAGGCAATTATGGTTAATTTCTATAAAAGGGGAATACATTACATAATCCATCCATAGAAATAAGGTGGATGGTTACATTTGAAAAACATCCTTGATCAAGCATAAGATATGTCAAAGGAAAATGTCTTATATGAAAAATACTTTTAAGGAGTTTTGAAAAAAAATTAGAAATAAGAAATATCCTTGATCTTTTGAAATCATTTTAAAATACATATTTTTTAAAATCTAATAGAAAAATATTTTTTCTCTTAGAAACCATGAAAACATAGATATAAGTTTCAAATAAAATTCCAAATATGGTATAAAGATGTGTTCCCATGGAAAATGTTAAAAGAGATCACTTTCAAAATATTTTCAAAATGAAGAAGTTCAAAATTTATTTCCAAAAAGGTGAATTAATACTTTTGAATGCATTTACTTTTGAAAAATAAACTTCAATAGATTATTCCTTGAAAAACCATAACAATTATCAAATGAAATTTAGAGTATAAAATGGTTTGAAATACATTTTTTTGGAAACCCATATCGTGAAAATAGTACTAAATTTTCCTTTTAAAAATTCATAAATAGAATTATTATGATCATATAAAATGATCTATATTATCTTTCCCAAAAATAAATGAAATAATTTCTGAAAAGTAATATATGAACTTAAAATAAAGATCTAATTAAGAGATAGGGTTTTTTCTTTATAATCTTATTCTATTAGATTAAAGAACAATAAAGTATAAATATTTGAATAAAAGTTGAAATTATATTCAAAAATATAAAAGATAAAATCATGAAATTTAAGAAAATAATTATACAAAATGATAATGGGGCTTTATTTCCACCATTAAAAAAACCATGTTTTATAATATAATCATGTCTCTAAGAATTTAAATTTAAGATTAAGAACCCCTTACAACATGATGAGTATTTAACAAAAAACTTAATAAAATATATATAATTATATATAAATTAATTTAATATTAATAAATTTTATTTAATGATTTAAAATCTCTCTTAGGTAGTATGTAAACCACTAAAAATAAATTAGGTTCATAATACAAAACATGTTTCAAAGAGAGGAAAAACCCTTACCTTTACCTCGGATTAGTCAAAATTTGTTTTAACATCCAATATAATGAACTTAAATATTGTAATAACTTATCTTGGAACCTTAATATAAATATAATACCCTTTTATAATTATTTTATAATCATATATTACAAATATATTAATTGAATATAGTTTATCTCCATTATCGGGTGTTAGAACTTTCAGTTGTTAGTTTCAGACAATCTTTATAAAGATAGGATCAATTCTCAATAAGTGGTTTCAATTTCATAATTAATATATTATTAAAGATATAATAATCATTTTTTAACGATTAAATTATTCCCATTTTCATTATGTGAAAAACATGAATATGGCCTGTAAAAATGGAAATCACACTGAACTAGTTTTTGATGTGTATAATGATTAAAAGGTGGTTTATTAATAAATGTTTTAAATATTAAAAAAATAATCATAGAATAATTATAATATATTAATTATGTTATTGTCACATTATATTACCATTAATGACATAATAATTATAATATTGTTTGTATAGGAAGTTAAATCAATCTAAATGATGACATGTCATAATGTTTTAATGAGTAAAGAGATGTATTCAGATAATCAAAATGTTACATATAAATAATCTTAACCATGTAATAAATATCATATATCTTCATTAAATCCATTATTTTAACCATAAATGATGGGTGGTGAAGAAAAATCAAATTAAGCATTCATGGAGGTGGTAGTCTGTCATGCACATGATTAACGATCCAATTTTCCAATGAATGGATTGAATGATGGTATAAAAAAATTATCATCTAAGAATTTTATTTTTGATATAGGAAAAAAAATTATTCATCAAATTTTTCATTGACACTACCCCTGATATGTGGTGATGAAAAATTAAGCACATCATGTCATGGAGGTGATAGTCTGCACGTACACATGATCGATGTTTTGGTATCTATTAGTGGATGGAAACTAAGGAAATATAGTTATTAAATTAAGATAAAAATATGAAAGTATACTTATTATGATTATTTTTTATATTAATAATTTTAGAGGTGATTTAGTAAGTATTCGAGTAGAATAAAGGAGTGAGTGAAAGTAATACTCAAGTTGGAAGCATGAGTTTTTGCTTGGAAAAATCCTTAGAAATTATGGCCTTAAGAAATCTAAAGTTTAATAGAAGATTATGGACATATAAGACAGTTATATAAGGATAAAATTTTCATAGTTTCAAGTAAAAATTATAAGGATAGGTGAGCCTTAAATTGGTGTAATTTTTATCATTTTATAAGTGAAGAGAATGGTAGTTTTGGAAGTAACTATTATATTTTCAATAATGTAACATTATTATTTAAATTTCAATGGATCCAAAATTGAAAAAATTGGAGGGTAGTGTGTTTGGTTCAATATTATCCTAGTAAAATCATTCTTTAGACAACATAGAGTGTTTTTAGTCTTTTTATTTTAAATTTTTAACTTTTATGCAAATTTAATTTCACAATGGGAATTAATTTTTTAACCTTAGTAATTAATATTAATGAGAAAAATTTATATTATAAATTTTAACTATTTTAAATTTTTTAATTCCAAATTTTTAAATAATATTATCAAATAAATTTTTTAAGGGTTTGAAATATTAATTTTAAAATAAACGTACATAATGGGTAAAAACAATTTTTTTAGAAAAAGTGTATTTTTAAGTTTAAAATTTTATATACAAGATAATATTATCATAAAAACTTATTTTAATGGAATAAAATTATTTATTATGAAAAAATTAAAAGTTAAGTCGGTTTAAAAAAAAATTAAAAAATCATTATTAAAAAACTTAATTTGAAGAAAAGATTGAAAATGGTTTTTGTAACACTCGAGATTTTTATGAGAAATATTTTGTTTTTATGTTATATACATCATCAAATTAATATTTCACTACACACAACACTATCTTGGCTTGCTTTATATGTAATCTTGACCTTCCACGATAGCATATGTTGTACGCAATACCGAGTTTCACTAAACAACAATATGTTATATAAACTAGCTGTTATGAATAGTAATACCCAATTTTTGAAATTTTATTTTTCAAAATGTTCTTCATTTTTGAATTTGGAATATCGAAATTATCCTAGGGTGAAATTTTGGTATTTTTTTGAAAACTTTCAATTTTTGATGAATAGTGAAAACACTAGGTTGCTATTTAAAAATTGACTTTTTATTTAAATAATTATTAATTTTATTTAAATTTATTTTATGTGAACATTTATACATAATACCTATATAAGTTCAATGTAATTCATTAGAGTCATTTTATAATAATTTTATATATATAAAAATTTTATTTAACTTTTCACCGTCATTTACCCACCTCCTAGAAGAGTTTGAAAATTTACATAAAACATAATTTTACCGCTTCTGTGAGTGGAATTTCAAAAATCCTAGAAACAGAGTTAATATCAAGGAGTAAAATGTGGTTCAATAAGATAAAAATAATTCTTGGTGAATAGTAACTTTTACTTTTATTTACCTCGGTTAAAAGTAAATAGGGTAATTACGGGTAAAAATGGTGTTATTATCACCCTAACACATGTCCTAATACTATTGGAAAAGATTAATTCGACAAAAAACAACCTTAGGAATAAAATAATACCATTTAGGTCCACTTGGATTAAATTAGAACATTTATTATTTTTTATTTAAAGAATAGTTAAAATAGTTAAAATCAAAGTTTAATAACTAAAACATTTTTAATATAGGGTTATACATAATATAAATTAGACCGTAAATATTCATTAGAAAGATAAAAATATTTCCTGCATAATTTTATTTTATTTATAATTTTTAGACTTTAAATAATTTAATTTATTTATGACACAATGATGATACAGTAATTACCTTATTAAGGAAATATTAACATAATTGATATTATAAATACCCAAATAATATAATATTATAATTTTTATGAATTAAACTATATTTCTAGTTTAATATGAGATGTTAGTATTGATTTAAGTAACTTTTTTCGAACTAATCATTCTGTTGTGATTTTCACATAAATCAATTACCAAATAGTGTCAAAATTGACATAAAATAGTTTTTAAAACAAATATTATATTATTAATTTTTATTTTATTCCTAAAAATATAAGGTTCATCCAAATTACTTATATAAGGTTATATATATTAATAATGAACAACTTGGGGTTCGTTTGTCTTGTTATAATAAGTTTATTAATCATATAATGTATGAAAACAAGAAGACACTGTAAAAGTTAAATTATTTAACTTAGAGTTAAATATAAATGATAAGGTTAAAATAGGAACATAAACTTGTATAAAATATATTTTTGAGAGGATTTATACCCATAACCACCTTATCTTCGAAATAAATCAATTTGGATCTATTAAAAACCGAATATGATTTTATTATAAAATAATATTTTATGTTTTTTCTAAAGTGCCCCTCTCCTCCCTTATAAAAGGGCACCTCCTCCCTCTCTTCCTCACACCAATTTGATCCTTCAATATCGGCCAAACCCTACCAATGTATCTTTTCCACTTCCCTAGAAACATCCTAGAGGTCCTGGTCTTATTCAAAGACCATCTTTAGTGCCCTAAGAGGATGTTAAGAAGACGTGCTTCAAAGAAGAGGTAATGTCTATTACCGATTCTTTCAACTTTATTTCTTCTTATACTTATTCTTATTTGGTTGTTTAATTATGAAGTAATAACATTAGTATCAATAATATACTAATATTTTATTATAAGTATGAAACAACCCTATTTAACCTTCTATCCAAAATGAAATCACCGTGCGTGCGTACGTACGGAATGTCGTCTTCACGTCGTGGTGTAATCTATTTTCCACCACCACCTTACTTGGATGGGTATAATGGTATAAATAATAACTATATATGACTATTATAAATTTATATTGATTCTAAAACAGTATACATACACTTCAATAAAATTCCACGATCATGGGAACGATATCATCGCTCGTGCGTACGTACAGCCTACCGTCTCCACGATGTGATGCGACTCGTTCTACATGATCTTCATTGCATAATGATTATATAAATTAATTGAATGAATAAATATGATATATATTACACTAATACCATTTTGGAAATGAGTTATCTATATCCTAAAAAGAATAATAAGAATTTATTCGACAAAACATGCATAAGATCATAAAGCAATGAACACCCGAATAACAAGTAGCAATGAAATATTGCTAATAAGAAGATAATAATATGACCATATATGATATCATAACAGTGAATATGATTCTGTAATAAGTAAATGACATTATTTAAATCATTATACAGGAGGTTCGGACAATTACGAATCAAATCGGACCTAAGGTAAGGGAAAATCCAGCAATCTCATTTTTATCCAAGATTGTTTATACTTCAGAATTTACTGGGGAATATTTATCATCCACATCCATGTTTCCTCAATATGTAATATTATTTCCATCCACCTAAAATTGTTTAAATCCAGTTTTACCCATTGGTGAGTTTTTAGTAAAAGATATGAAAGGAATCTTTTGTCATTTTTAGTACGAGGTACTTTTTTGACTTTTTTGGCCAAAGTACGAGAAGATTATTTTTTAACATAAAAAACATGAATGGATTTTTATGATTTAATAGAACACTATTTCCATGAAGCTTCCTTTAGAAGTTTTCAAGTTTATTTTTTATCAACTTCTTTTAGTTTAAAATTTTATGACATGTTAAGAAAGTAAAATGTTTTTTAAGTAAAAAGGATATTTTCCTCAAGAAAGGAGTTCAAGTGTTTTATCAAAATTATTTTCCATATAAGACAATATAGGGTTATTTTTATATCTTTATTTTTACATTTATTTGATTATTTTATGATGGAATTATTTTTATGATGTCCTTTTATCTTATATGGATTATGTTATGATGGCATGATGTTTAAGAATCCTGTTTTTATTACATGGGTTATGCTTTGATGTATGATTTATGATCTTATGGCACACATAAGAATGGTATCATTATGAGATGGGTGGGACCTATATATCCCTCTAATGCATTGGGTAAAGATTAATATCTCATGAGATATACATGGCTGGAACTGCAGGTTAATCCAGTTCAGTGATATAGGACTGAAACGAGGAGTGAACTCGGTTCAGAAATGGACTTTGTCCACTAGGATAGTCTTGGAAATGAGTCTTGACTACTAAGAAATTATTCTCTATGATTATGTGTTTATGACACAAAGTTTCATGTTATGATTATTGGGATTTACATTGCACTACCATGACTTATCCCATGTTATGATATTGTGATCACTTTTGCAGGTTAAGATTTTCAAAATGTTATGTTCTTATGAATATGATACGATTAATATTTCTTTTTTTACCCTTACTGAGAATTTGATCTCACCCTTTTGTATTTTTCTTTTCCCCAGGTCAGGAAGAAGGATATTAAGTAAGATATGCCAAAAATGGACTCTAGATATGATAAAATAGAAGGGAGACAGTGTAGATGATTTATGAATCAATTGTTTATGTTTCCCAGTTTCTAAAGACACTATACCTATATGGTCCTTTCATGGTTTTGTTATATGTTGTAATAAGTATGCTTCAATTCTGAAGTAATAACCATGTATGTAAATTATGGGTCTTTATAGTTGGTATCAGAGGAAAGGTATAGTCAACAATTGGAAACTAGGATGTGAAAGGCTTAGTAAGAACCATAAGGATATGTCTAAGCATATGACAAAATCTTAGTGTTTTAGAAATGGCCATGAATAACCTAATATAAGACCTTAAGTGTAAAATTTTATTTTTGATTATGTGTTTTTCCTATTATGATTAGCTTTTCTCACACTATTCTTATGGGTTTTAGTCAATGGCTGGAACCTGAAGGAACCGTGTTAATGATGAATGCGACGAGAAATGCAATGATTTCCCCCCTGAGCAACCAAATTTTATGGGAGCTGGAATGCAAAATCTTTTAGCCATGCTCACACAACTTTCCCAAGATATGAATCATTCAGGATTTCCAAACGAGCAAAGGAAAAAAGAAACATTTTTTGAATCCTTCATGAGGCAACGTCCACCCTCATTTAGTGGGTCTACTGATCTATTAGTGGCTGAACAGTGGATCAGTACCATTGAAAAGATATTTTTAGTTCTTCAATGTTCTGATCATGGTAAATTCATCTTAGCAGTATATCATTTGGAGGGTGAAGCTGATCAATGGTGAAATCATATAAAGAATACGAGGCAAAGGGATGAAATTGAATCCATGGAATGGGAAGAGTTCAAGAACTTATTTTTTAATAAGCACTTCCCTCATATTCTTCAAACAAAGATGGAGAAGGAGTTTCTTGAACTGAAGAAAAATGATGATGAATCTGTTGGTACCAATGAAGGAAATTTTACAAGACTTGCAAGGTAAGATTCTAGGATTATTATCCAACCTCAGAGTAATATCGATTGATTCTTTAGTGGCTTAAAACCAAGTCTTCGAAGGGAATTATCCATAAGGGACTTAAATTGCTATGAGGAAATCATTCGATGTGCTCTCAAAGTTGAGATGGAGATTGGAGTAACCCATCAGTCATATGTGTTTGATAAGAAGAGGAAAATGGAATTCAAAGGAAAATGTAAAGACCATACTGAAAAGAAGATGTGTTTTCCTTTATGCTCAAATTGTGGAAAGAAACTTGGAGGTAATTGTCTTAAAGGTACAAGAAAATGTTTTCAGTGTGTAAAATATGGTCAATGGGAAATTGAATGTCGAAATAATGGTAAGAATATGTCTAATGATGCGAATAAAGAGAGGGATACACAGAATGCACCTCCAACACCTCAATGTTTCAAGTGCAAGGAGATGGGTAATTATGCCAATAAATACCCAAATCCAAGGGTTGTTGATGGTGATCGAAGTCAACAAACTCTTTAAGTCCAAAGACAAAGGAAAGTAACATGAAATTACTACCGGTGATGTAGAGTACAATAATGAAGTGGATAAAGTTACACTTACCATCCAATCTAAAGTAGAAAATGTTTTATTTGATTCTGGATCCACCCAATATTTTATTTCTAAAGAATTTTCTAAGGGTATCGTCGTATTAACTCAACAATTAGATGTTGAGTTAGCTATGACTACTCCTAAGGGCACAAAGGTCGCATAAAAAGTTTACAATTCTTCTCCAATTGAAGTTTGTGGGAAAGTGATTCCTACAAATCTTGTGATCCTTCCTATAGTGGAATATGATTCTTGGCATGGATTGGCTTTCATTATATGGATCTCATATCAATTGACAAAGAAGGGAAGTCACATTTAATATTCCCGATCAATCTACGATCATCTATCGATGAAAGGATGAACATAACCTTCCAGTGGAAATTTCTTCCATCTTATGAGTCCTGATTCCACTAAATGAAGGTTATTTATCTCAAATGGTTGGAGAGAAACTCACAATTAAGAGTATACCCATTGTACGGGAGTTTGATGATGTCTTTCCGGAGGAATTTCCAGGTCTTCCACCAAATAGTGAAGTTGAGTTTTCAATAGAACTCGTACCAGGTGCTTTGCCTATTTCAAAGATACCTTATAGAATGGCCCCAATTGAGTTGCAGGAATTAAAGAAGCAACTCCAAAAGAATATTGAAAAGGGATTCATATGCCCTAGTGCGTCACCTTGGGGAGCACCAGTTCTGTTTTTTAAGAAGAAAGATGGATCAATGAGACTCTGCATTGATTATCGAGAACTTAACAAGATCACTATCAAGAACAAATATCCTCTCCCACGCATTGATGACTTATTTGACCAACTATACGGAGCTCAATACTCTTCCAAGATTGATCATCATTCAGGGTATCATCATTTAAGGGTCAAAAGGGAGTATATACCAAAGATGACTTTCCATATAAGGTATGGACTCTATGAATTTATAGTGATGTCATTTGGTCTTACTAATTCCCCTACTGTCTTCATTGATCTAATGAATAGAGTCTTTAGAGACTATCTTGATCAGTTTGTGGTAGTCTTTATAGAAGATATTCTTGTCTATTCAAAGATCAAGTAAGAAAATTAATATTACTTGAGAATTGTATTGAAGACCCTGAGAAATGAGAAGCTTTATGCCAAATTTACCAAGTGTGAATTTTGGCTTCAAAAATTTGAATTTTTGGGTTACATAATCTCAAAAGATGGGATATTAGTGGATCCATCAAAAAAAGGTTATTGAAAGATGGTCGAGACCAACAACAATAACTGAGATCTGAAGTTTTCTTGGTTTGGCTAGATATTATCGACGTTTTGTGAAAGATTTTTCACGATTATCTAATCCACTCACCAGGTTGACTCGAAAAGGAGTTAAGTTCGTTTGGACGGAGGAGTGTGAAGAGAATTTCAAGGAGTTAAAAAGAAGGTTATCCAGTGCACCTATGCTCACACTGCCTCGTAGTGGAGAAAGGTTTGTGATCTACAATGATGCATCCAAGAATGGATTGGGGTGTGTTCTCATGAAAAATGATATGGTGATAGCTTATGCCTCACGAAAGTTGAAAATCCATGAGAAAAATTACCCAACTCATGATTTGGAGTTAGCTGCGGTAATATTTGCATTAAAGATTTGGAGGCATTATCTTTATGGTGAAAGGTGTGATATTTATACTGATCATAAAAGTTTAAAGTATATTTTCACACAAAAGGAGCTGAATATGTGCCAAAGAAGATGGTTGGAGCTGATTAAGGATTACGACTACTCAATTCACTATCACCCTGGGAAAGAAAACAAGGTGGAAGATGCATTAAGTCGACAAGACCATTCTAGCCTATCCATGATGAGGATCACAAAATATCCAATATTTATGGATTTACAAAGGATTGATCTTGGAATTATAATGGAAGGGGAAAATTGTATCTTTCTCAAATGAATGTTCAACCATATATACATGTGAAGATTAAAGAGGCACAAAAAGAAGATGTAGAGTTACAAAAGAAGGTGAGAAATGTTCCTGAATTCAACCTTGATTGTGATGGGATAATAAAGTTCATGAATTGGGTTTGTGTTCCTCCCATCCCAGAATTAAAGAAGGAGCTGCTGGATGAGGCTCATAGTTCTTCATTCTCTATTCATCCTGGAAGCACGAAGATGTATAGGGACCTAAAAGAGTACTTTTGGTGGGATGGCATGAAAAGAGATGTTGCTGAATATGTCTCTCGATGCTTGGTTTGTCAGCAAGTTAAAGGTGAGAGACAGAAGTCTAAGGGGATGTTACAACCACTACCCATACCTGAATGGAGATGGGAAAACATCACTATGGACTTTGTCACCAGACTTCCTAAAACATCCAAAGGCAATAATGCTATCTGGGTCATAGTTGATCGTCTTACAATGTCGGCACACTTCATTGTTATTAGAGAGGATTTATCTCTTGATCAGATTGCCAAGATATATGTAAAGGAAGTGGTAAGATTGCATGGAGTACCACTTTCCATTATATCTTATTGGAATCTGAGGTTTACCTCAAATTTTTGGTGAAGTCTTCAGCATACTCTGGATACATAGTTGAGTTTCAGTACTTCTTATCATCCTCAGACATAGGGTCAGTCTGATAGGACAATTAAAACTCTAGAAGATATACTAAGAGCTTTCTCTATGGATTTCAAAGGTGGTTGAGATCAACACCTGCCTTTGGTGGAATTTTCATATAATAATAGCTTTCACTCCAGTATTCAGATGGCTCCTTATGAAGCTCTCTATGTAAAGAAATTCCGAACTCCAACTTGTTGGGATGAAGTTTGGGAAAGAAAGCTATTGGGACCTGATCTTGTTGATGAGATGGCAGAAAAGGTCTGATCTATTCAACCACACAAAAGGGAAGCTCGGAGTCGGAAAAAAATTTATGCCGACAATCGAAGAAAAGACCTAGAGTTTGAAGTGGGTGATAAAGTATTCTTACGAATATCTCCTTGGAAGAGAGTAATGAGATTTGGAAAGAAGTGAAAGTTGAGCCCTAGGTATATCGGTCCTTTCAAAATACTGGACCGTGTTGGGAAGGTAGCTTACTAATTGGCGCTTCCACCGAATCTCTCTCAAGTTCACGATGTGTTCCATGTATCTCTCTTGAGAAAGTACATACCTGATCCTTCACATGTACTCAGCTCATAAGTTGTACCGCTAGAGCAAGATCTTTCTTATGAAGAACAGCCGATAGAGATTCTGGATCGTAGTGAAAAAGTCATATGGAACAAGACCACTCACTTGGTGAAAGTTTTATGGAAGAACCACCAATTAGAAGAAGCTACATGGGAGCTTGAGGATATGATGAGGGAGAGGGATCCTCATCTATTTGTTACGAAGTGACGAATTTCGAGGGCGAATTTCATTTTAAGGGGGTTGGAATGTAACACCAGAGATTTTTAAGAGAAATATTTTTTTTATGTTATATACATCATCAAAGGAATATTTCACTACACACAACACTAGCTTCGCTTTCTTTACACACAATCACGACCTTCCACGATAGCGTATGTTGTACACAATACCGAGATTCACTAAACAACGATATGTTATATAAACTAGCCATTATGAATAGTAATACCCACTTTTTGAAATTTTATTTTTCAAAATGGACTTCATTTTTGGATTCGGAATATCGAAATTAGCCTGGGGTGAAGTTTTGGTATTTTTCTGAAAACTTTCAATTTTTGATGCATAGTGAAAACACTAGGTTACTATTTAAAATTTGAATTTTTATTTAAATAATTATTTATTTTATTTAAATTTATTTTATGTGAAAATTGATACATAATACCTATATAAGTTCAATGTAATTCATTGGAGTCATTTTATAATAATTTTAGATATATAAAATTTTATTGAACTTTTCACCGTCTTTTACCCACCTCCTAGGAGAGTTTGAAAAGATACATAAAACTTAATTTTACCGCTTCTGTGAGTGGAATTTTGAAAATCCGAGAGACACGGTTAATATAAAGAAGTAAAATGTGGTTCAATAAGATAAAAATAATTTTTGGTGAATAGTAACTTTTACTTTTATTTACCACGGTTAAAAGTAAATAGGGTAATTAAGGGTAAAAATGGTGTTATTATCACCATAAAATAAGTCCTAATTATATTGGATAAGTTTAATTCGACCAAAAACAACCTTAGGAATAAACTATGAACATTTAGGTCCAATGGTATTAGATTAGAACATTTATTATTATTTTATTTAAAGAATAGTTAAAATAGTAAAAATCAAAGTTTAATAACTAAAACATTTTAAATATAGGGTTATATATAAGATAAATTAGACAATAAATATTAATTAGAAAGATAAAATTATTTTCTACATAATGGTATTTTATTTATAATTTTTATACTTTAAATAATTTAATTTATTTATGACACAATGGTGATACAGTAATTACCGTATTAAGGAAATATTAACATAATTGATATTATAAATACCCAAATAAATGTAATTTTAGACTTTTTATTAAATTAACTAATTTTATATGTTAATATGACATGTTAGTATTGATTTAAGTAACATTTTTCGAACTAATAATTTTGTTAAGATTTTCACAAAAATCAATTACCAAATAGTGTCAAAATTGACATAAAATAGTTTTTAAAACAAATATTATATTATTAATTTTTATTTTATTCCTAAAAATATAAGTTTCGGCAAAATGACTTAGATAAGGCTATATATATTAATAATTAACAACTTGGGGTTATTTTTTCTTGTTATAGTAAGTTTATTAACCATATAGTGTATGAAAACAAGAAGACGCTGTAAAAGTTAAATTATTTAACTTAGAGTTAAATCTAAATGATAAGGTTAAAATAGCAACCTAAACTTGTCTAAAATCAATTTTTTGAGATTATTGAGACCCCTCACCACCTTATCATTTAAAGAAATCAATTTTGAGCTATTAAAAACCGAATATGACTTTATTATAAAATAATATTTTAAGTTTTTCCTAAAGTGTCCCTCTCCTCCCTTATAAAAGGGAACCTCCTCCCTCTCTTCCTCACACCACTTTGAGCTTTCAAGATCGTCCAAAATCTGATCATTTACCTTCTCCACTTCCCTTGAAAGATCATATAGGTCCTTTTATTCTTCAAATAACATCTTTAGTTCCCTAAGAGGAGGTTAAGAAGAGGCGCTTTAAAGAAGAGGTAATGTCTGTTACCGATTCTTTCAACTTTATTTCTTCTTCTACTTATTCTTCTTTGGTTGTTTCATTATTAAGTAATAACATCAGTATCACTCATATACTGAAATTTTATTATAAGTATGAAACAACCCTATTTCACCTTCTATCCATCCTACGGAAAACGAAATCACAGCGCATGCGTACATACGGAATATCGTCTCCACGCCGTGGTGTAATCTATTTTCCACCACCACCTTACTTGGATGGGTATAATGGTGTGAAGAATAACTATATATGACTATTTTAAAGTGATATTTATTATTAAATAGTATACATACACTTCAATAAAATTCCACGATCATGGGAATGATATCATCGCTCGTGCGTACGTACGGCCTACCGTCTCCACGATGTGATACGACTCGTTCTACATGATCTTCATTTCATAATGATTATATAAATGAATTCAATGAATAAATATGATATATATTACACTAATACCATTCTGTAAATGATTTATCTATAACCTAAATATAATAATAAGAATTTATTCAACAAAACATGCATAAGAACAAAAAGTAATGAACACCCGAATAACAAGTAGCAATGAAATATTAATAATTAGAAAAGAAGAATATGACCATATATGATATAATAATAGTGAGTACGATTATGGAATACGTCAATGACATTATTTAAATCATTATACAGGAGGTTCGGACAATTACGAATCAAATCGGACCTAAGGTAAGGGAAAATCTCGTAATCTCGTTTTTATCTGAGATTATTTATACTTCATAATTTACTAGGGAATATTTATCATCCACATACATGTTTCATCAATATGTAATATTATTTCCATCCACATACAATTTTTTAAATCAAATTTTACTCATTGGTGAGTTTTTAGTAAAAGATATGAAAGGAATCTTTTGTCGTTTTTAGTACGAGGTACTTTTTTGACTTTTCTGGCCAAAGTACTAGAAGAATGTTTTTTTAACTTATACGGCATGAATGGATTTTTATGATTTCATATAACATTATTTCCATGAATCTTCCTTTAGAAGTTTTCAAGTTTATTTTTTATCAACTTCATTTAGTATAAAATTGTATGACATGTTAAGAAATTAAAATGTTTTTTTAAAGTAGAAAGGATATTTTTCCTCAAGAATGGAGTTCAAGTGTTTTATCAAAATTATTTTCCATCTAAGATAATATAGGGTTCTGTTTCTATCCCTATTGTTACACTGATTTGATTATGTTATGATGAAATTATTTTTATGATGTCCTTTTATCTTATATGGATTATTTTATGGTGGCATGATGTTTAAGAATCCCATTTTTATTACATGGGTTATGATTTGATGTATGATTTATGATCTTGTGGCACACATAAGAATGGAATCATTATGAGATGGGTGGTACATATATCTCCCTCCAATGCATTGGGTAAAGATTTATATCTCATGAGATAGACATGGCTAGAACGGCTGGTTAATCAGGTTCAGTGATACAGGACTGAAACGAGGAGTGAACTCGGTTCAGAAATGGACTTTGTCCGCTAGGATAGTCTTTGCAATGAGTCTTGACTACTAAGAAATGATTCTTTATTATTATGTGTGTATGCCACAAAGTTTCATGTTATGATTATTGGGATTTACATATCACTACCATGACCTATCCCATGTTATGATATTATGATCTCTTTTGCAGGTTCAGATTTTCAAAATGTTATGTTCTTATGAATATAATATGATTGATATTTATTTTTTTTACCCTTACTGAGAATTTGAGCTCACCCGTTTGTATGTTTTCTTTTCCCCAGGTCAGGAAGAAGGATATTAAGTAAGATATGCCAAAAGGGACTCTAGATATGATAAAATAAATGGGAGACAGTGTAGATGATTTACGAACCAGTTGTTTATGTTTCCCAGTTTCTAAAGACACTATACCTATATGGTCCTTTCATGGTTTTGTTATATGTTGTAATAATTATGCTTCAATTTTGAAGTAATAACCATGTATGTAAAGTATGGGTCATTACAGTTTTAATACAAATTACATTTTAATCTAGTTCTAAAAATGATGGTCATAAGATTTATAATTTCAAATATTAGTTTAAAATATATAATATCATTCCATTAATAAATATTTTATTACTTAAATGGTTTTTTTAATCATATAGGATACTCATAAATAATGATAAAACAATAAAAAATATAATTTCCACAAAAAGCATTTTTTTCAACTAAAAATCAACCTTTTCAAAAAACCTCAAAAATTCCTATGAAGTAAATTTAATGTTAGGAAATAAAAAAATAATTTTATTTTATCAAATTTAAAGTATATAATTTTTAAATTTAGTTTATTAAAATAAAAAACATAATATTAAGAAAAAAAATTTACTAAAAAGTTTCATTTTCAGTATTAATTCATATTAACGTCACTTCGGTGGTGGTGTGGTGGTGAAGGTGGGTTTCCAAAACAGGTCGTTCTTTGGGAGGTTCAGGGTTCGAATACTAGGAGTCCACTCTCGGGGCGAGGCGCTCCCCCAGGATCCACCCACCTTTCTCGGTCTTCTGGACTCCTCTGGGCGGGTAAAATGAGGCACAGCCCAATTACTGATGGATCGTTGTGACAAACCATTGTTGTCGGGCCGTTACCCTCTGGGATGCTCTGCCATCTCGGTTGGCAACGGCTCCTTCCTCAGCTGGGGAGCTTCCTGCGGGTACTACCCCTTTGTGGGGGAGGGGGGATTCTCTGTGTGGAGGGTATGAAAAGGCCACACTAGGGAATTCCATTTTTTAAAAATTCATATTAATTCATATTAATAATTTATCTTCCAAAGGTAATATATTTTAATGTTTTTCTATCTTAGTGTTTATTATAGCTTTATTAATAGTGTCATTATAATATGGTGTGGTTTTTTTACATATGGTGTAGCGTGTAATTTAATTTATCAAACATACCATTAGTTTTACAAGGTTTATAATTTCAAATCATTACACCCCCCCCCCCAAATAAATTGTGTCCTCACAATCTTAATTTTTAATCATTGAAGAAATAGGTAAGCATTCTCTTAAAATATTTATCATTCCAGGTATATCCTCAAATATGAAATCTACCCTACTCTCTTAAGCTATTTAATTTTACTTATCTTTATTAAAAAAACCTTATCCATTCATACAATCTTATACCAAATTATGTATAAACACTTTTGATATATTCTCCGTAACATAATTTTCTCAAAATAATATTAATCTCCAAGACATTAAACCATATAAAAACCATATATAATTGTATAAATAAATACTATCTTTAACCCTTAAATGGTGTAAAATCACACACTAGTCAATATATACCACAACCTAAAAATGTGATGAACTTCGCCAAAAATATCATGATTCAATTATCAATCATAGGGTTACCAATACTATTTAACTTTATTTTTTAAAATAAACCAACCCTTTATTATATCAATATCAAGTATATATTAAACCAAAAGTTTACCTATGCCTTAATTATGTGTTCTTAAATAGTTATCCCAAAAAATAGAACCTTTTATAAAATCACTTTTCAGGGTTATTAATAACATTTAAAATATGTTTTCAAACCTTTAAAGAAAAACTACTAAAGAAAAATCTTTATATATTTCACATAGTCCTCATAAATTTTAGAATAAACCAGAATATCGTTGATAAATATCACCCACTAATGATAATGTCTAAGAGTTTCAAGAATTAATTACTATTGACATACAGACCTCACTACCTTAGATAAGACTAGTAAACTCACCTTTTACATTATAATAGTCATATAAAATTATAATCAACCATTTAATTATTCCCCCTTATTCAATTATAATATTTAGTGGCTCATTATTTTCATACATTGATATTTCTTCCTTTTAGATGAATATTCAATACAAAACATTATGATCCATGCTAAAATCATAATGTTTTTATGTATTTAGAAACATGGATATATAAACAACTTGTTCATAAAAGACCTATATTTCCTCCCACTTAGTTCTTCACAAATAGAACCCCTCTTAGACACATCATACATAAAATTTCTTCTCATATCCTTAGTAAAATAGAACATAATAAAGATTTAGTTTATATTCTCAATAAGGGTAAGAAAAGGAGATAATAGTGATAATTTGAGTATGACATGATCATAAAGGATATTAAAACATAATATTAACCTTTGAAAGTCATACCTAGAAATTATATCATAAACATGAGTCATGGAATAAATATTTTAAGTTAATAAGACATGAATCATAAAGGGATAAAATAACATTATCCTTGAGAACATAACTTTGGCATAAGATCATATCATAAAAGAGTATCATATTCATAATCATAAGAATATTATGCCATGGACACCCACCAACATATTTATAAAATGTTAGGTTTGGGATAACTGCCCATGTACCCACTTCAAGCTTAGGATAACCTCATGCGTACCCTCTTTTTTGATTGGGATAACCTTTCATGTATCCTCTTTTAGGTTTGGGATAACCTCTCATGTACCATATTTCGAGATTGGGATAACCTCCTATGTACCCTATTTTGGGCTTACGATAACCTCTAGTGTACCCGTTAATATCATGGAACATTAATATTTAACCAATAAATTATATGGCTATATAATTTTGATCCAACAAATCACATAATCATAAATCCATTAATATGTATTCCATAAGATCATAAAAACATTCATCATAACTTAACCTGTGGAAAAGAAAATAGGTGTCATCGATATTTCATCATCATAAACAAAAACCATGCATATAAATAATAAATATTGTATTATTGGATAATATACCCATTAAATACTTAATAACATCAAATGATATTATCATAGATGAAAAAATCCTTTAAAAACTAATTGGAATATTTCTTAAGGAAAATACCCTTTTCATTTTTAAAACACATATTAAAATATAAAAATTTCTCAAATATCAAGGAAAAAAAATTCTTTGAAAAAAACCTCGGATACATATAAAATAATCGTAAAATAATTTAGAAGTCACACTGGTGGGAAATTTTGTTTATTCCATGTACATTAAAACAAATATTCCTTTCACATTTTTTGTAAAAAGTAAAAAGAACCTCATTCAAAAAATGACCAGAATATTTTTTTAAACCAATTTATACAAAGTCAATAATTGGTAAAAATGAATTTAAAAAATCATAGTATAATATTAAAAAAAATTATAGAAAACATGGATATTTAGGAAAAAAGGTTTTCGACCGAAGATGGTCGGTATTCCTTAAAGACATTATTTTAATATCTTTAGTTCTTAAAGAGAGTAAAATGAAATGAAAACACGTAATATATATAAATAACCATTATAGAATAAAATTTACGAGTTTATTGAGGGTTATATTATAAAATTTCATTATTAAAAACATAATCACAAAAAACCTCAATAAACAATGAGATTGTAACATAAATCCATTACCACTGTGGTAACTTTCAAATAAAAACCTCATAAAAGATAGAATTTTATAGGGATATTTAAATCCCTATAATTTTCATGATAATTATCCTAAAATACATTCATTTTTATTATATAAACAATATTAAAGGAACAAGTGGTGAATGTGGTATGTGTCTCATAGAAATAAAAGTGACAAAAAAATATTTTACCTTGAGTTTGATTTCATTTGAAAGTTATTTAACCTCATATATAATAAATTTAAATTTATTTAATTATACTAAATATTAATTTCCATACTTATAATATCATATATTTTCCACTTATAACATTTTAACACCCATTTATTAATAACTCTTTATTAAAATCGTCATTTTTTTGTGTTAACTATTTCATTTTTTCATGAGAATTTCAGTTTAAAGGTTTTATCCCCTATAATTTGATCATGGTTACATCATCTCAAAAAATATAATAATTATTTAAATTTCATATATATTCATTATATATATATATATATCCAATAATAAAATGTAGATATAGAAAATTGAATTACATGGTTTATAGAGATAGTAGGTCGTACGTATGCATGAATGTTGTTTTCACTTTTTGATGGATGGAATGAAATAAAGTTAACTAAAAATAACCTTTAAAGAATCATTAGTTTTATATATATTCATTTAATATACCCTTATTATAATCCATGTAAAGAGTAATTGAAAAACGAATCACATCACTTCATGGAGGTGGTAGTCCACACGTATGCACGAGCGATGTTATCATTTTCCAACTTATAAGAAGTTAATATTGTAGATATGATGTCATAATTAAAAAATCATAATTATATAATAAATATCATATATTAATATTAAACCCATAATAATAATCTTCCTTTAAATATGGTGATGTAAAATTAATTGTATCGCTACGTGGATCCAATAGTCCACACATACGCACAAGTGATACATTCACTTTTCATTTAATTGAATAGAGGGTGGATATTTGTTTTCCCATTATCAAAATAAAATTTCATTATATTAAGGAAAATTTATTTATTATTTTATTATCAATATCACCTATTTATAAGAGTTATAATAATAAATAAATTGAAAGAGTTCGGGTGAGATGATTACCTCTTTTTTGATAGTCCTTCTTTAGATCCCTTCAAAATAACCATTTGATTGGTATTTTAAGAATAATGAAACTTCTAATTAATGTATATGGAAGTTTATAAGAAAATTTTATATGTTTTTATTAATCTATATGGATCATGGAGTTTTAAACCAAAGATATAAGGGGTTCCCTTTTCTGAAGGAGGGAAAGGACACACTTGGAATTACTTAACAAGATTGAAATATAATTACTTTCTTTATAAAGTTTAATATATAAAAATAACCATTAATTCAATTAAAAGGAGGATATTTTTGAAATATTATCATAAAATTAAATTTATATATGTTTTTGTGTCATTTTACACCTTATATTTTGGTTCAACCCCGTTAGTAATGACTTTTTTAATCTTAAAGGGTTATAATTTTACTTATAACGTACCAATTGGATCATAAATGTCCATGGGATGAAATTTTAAAATAATTATCATCATACTTTTACTATTTAAATATTTTTATTATTTTTAAATAATTTAAAATTTTATTATTATCGTCAAATATCATTAATGTCATTTTTGACACTATTCATTTACTTTGAATTTAAAGTCATCAAGATACTTATGGAATTTTAATATAAACCCTTAACACATTCCAAAAAATTTATATTCATATAAAAAATCATTTGACACAATTATTAACCCAAAGAGTATTAATTTTATTATTTTTAAAAACATTTATTT
The DNA here is from genome assembly GCA_963277665.1 of Viscum album. Taxonomy (NCBI): domain Eukaryota; kingdom Viridiplantae; phylum Streptophyta; class Magnoliopsida; order Santalales; family Viscaceae; genus Viscum; species Viscum album. Next base: position 75,404,494 of record OY728156.1, read on the forward strand.
TATTTTTCTATTAATTTAGTAAATATTGTTTATGTGTTGTATAAACGCATAAGATAATTATTCAATCACTAAAAATTATAAATAAATTAAAATGATAAAAAATTAATTATTATTTAAAATAAAAATTTATAACTGAAATTATTCTCTTTTTATCAATATGAAAAAAAAACTCTAGATATTAAATTCAAGAGAGTGGCATTTCGGAATTTTCATTACTTAAAATAATATAAATTTCATTATCAAGGGAAAATGGAACTAAAATTACATATATTAGAATTTTAGACGTCTATGGTATTATTTATTCAATAAAATGAAATAAATTCAATCTTTTAGTTGATTTTGAGACCTTATGTCATGGTTTTAACCCTATTTTACCCATTTTACCCTTACCGAGGTGACAAATATTTTCCACAGTTACTATTTATAATGACCAAAAATAAAAGGGATGTGTTTACCAAATTTTACTCTCTAGATTCCAAATATGGTACCCATTTTACAATATTAAATATTTAAAATTGGAATAAATCTATTTTAATATAAAACTATAAAATGCATTGAAAAACATTGAAAAACATTTTTTTAGAAAAATGTGTTTTTAAGCATAAAAATTATCTTATATTAAAATCATAAATATTTCCGATTAAAATGTAATTAATTAGACTATTATAAATAAAATGGATCATATTTAGATTTAATACCAAATTAGAAATATAATGGTACCTTTAAATTACGTGATTTAATGAAAATAAATGATAGTATTTGAAAAATATGTATTTTTCACTATTCACTAGAAAATCAATCATTTTATAAAAACCCTAGAATTTCACATGACATTAATTATAATATTATTAATTAAAAAATTAATTCTTTTTTTTCAAGTTCAATTTCTAATATTTGTATAAATTAATTATAATATTCTCACACAAAATTTAATAAAAACTATTTTTAAAGAAAACATATTTTTGAAACATAAAATAACTTTAGTAAAAACTGAGTACATATATATTATATATTAACATATATATTTTAATTAAGTAAAGAATTTAAATATATATATATAATAATTTTTTTTATCGTATTCATACCCATAAATTTAACAGCTATGTTATATATAATATTTCATTCTAAGCTCAGTGTTTCATGACAAGAAAGCTATCAGAAACATATAATTTATTTAAAACATATACTCTAAAATCTTGGGTTATTACATTATAACCCTATTAAATGAATTAAACCTTCAAAAAATTTATCTTGGAAAACATAGGTTCAAAATTTAAAAATACATGTATTGAAAACTCACATCATACAAAGGGATAATAAAACTTCCTCTGAAAATGGAAAGTGGGAAATGAAAAGGTTACCTATAATAACACATAATCGGGTTCTTAGTTAAAGAAAGAACTAGTGGTAAGTTGAAATATATACTTGGAGGAGAAAACTAACATCCAAGGATATATGTTCTCCCAATATTCCACCTTAACACTAAATCACTTTTCTTGGTTATCAGTACCATTTAAGATATGTTTTTAAATCCTTAAATAAAAACTACTATGGAATAATCCTTATATGTCTCCTAACTCTTATAACTATAATATAATTTATATAATACTTCTACAACATAATTATTGAATCCCAATATATACACACTTCAATCATTTCACTCCAATGATTGGTATAGTGCAGTTCATCCCTTGTTCTAGGAGTCAACCCTTATATTAATGAATTGACTCAGATAATGCCCAAGTTCCCCCACACATATGACATTTTATACCTCATAAATTTGTTTCTCTATGACCTTAATTTCCACAAACAAAATATCACCCCCTTCTTTTAAGACATTTTTCTGGGTGCTCTTTCCCACATTGTTAATATGAATAAAATTGAACTTTATTTTTTCTATGGTTATTACCATATGAACATTCATAAAATTCAATCTTCCTCTAATTTTACACATTTGGAAAATCACAAAATTATATGTTATTATTCATATATCACAATAAAAGATTAAGAATAGTCACAATGTTTCACCTTCCAGTTCATATTTCATTTAGTTTAATTTAAGAACAATAATTACATTATCCTTTGCATTGACCGTTAACATAAATCTTCCTAATTTTGGTTAGTTTCTAAAATAAAAAACCATAGTGTACGTAACAATAATCATAGTGAGATATCATGAAAAGTCATTTGTATAATTTCTAAATTATGACCCCTTGTTTTTAATCTATGACACCTTAGGTTTAACCTAGGTCATCCTTGGTTATCATCTATTCAAATCTTTCATAATTTTTCATAAATAAAATGTGAATTAACCCAAATATAGTCTTTTAGATAATCAAACAAGTTTCATAGTAAGGGAACATTAATAGTGCACCGGAATGATAGACAAGATATACTTGACCAACTATTTTTAGGGATATTACCCCTAGATGCATCTTTTCCAAAATCATATCCATTTATATTTTCCAAATAGGAATGTATTGCTAATTATACTATATAATCTTTATCTTACCAAAACATTAGGTTGTTATCTTATACTTTGGCTTATCCCTGGAGTTTTCACTAAAGTTATCTAATCCTAATATCCAAATATTAACTAAGCACTACCCAAATATGAACTATAGTGATTTATACATTTCATACATATATATTAAATTATTTTTTATGAATATTCAATGTAAGACATTACGATCCATTCTAAAACCATAAAGGTTTAGTGCCTTTGGAAACTTTGATAAATAAAAAACAAGTTTATAAATGATCGAAATAATATTTAAGTAAGTTCTTCATAAATATCACTCTTCTTAGACACGTCATACTTAAAACTTTTCTACATATCCTAGGGAAAAGAAAACTTAATAAATGGTAAGATCAGGTGATTTTTAAGGGTAAACAAGGGAGATATCAATGATCATTTAAACATAACATGAGCATAAAATTCATGAAAACATGATTTTAACCTTTTAAAATCATACCTAGTAATTCTTAGATCATAAACATGATTCATGGAAAAACTCTTTGTTGTTTATAATACATGAATCAAAAAGGGATCAAATAACATGGTCCTTTAGAACATAATTTTGGTATAATATCATTTCATAAAAGAGTGGCATGAATTGTGGGTAATAATAATCATAGAAATCTTATGTCAAGGCTACCCACTAACACATTAAAAACATGTTAGTATTGGGATAACCAACCATATACCTTCTCAGATCTTGGGATAACCTCATATGTACCCTATTTTGAGATTGGTATAACCTCTCGTGTTCCCACTTTCAATCTTGGGATAAGATCATGTGTACCTTCTTTCATTCTTGAGATAACCACTCATGTACCCTGTTTCGGGATTAAGATAACCTTACATGTACCTTTTGAGATCATATAAAATTAATCTTTACCTAATACATTATATTAATATATAATTATGGTCTATCCCCTCATATATTCATAAATTAATTCATATGTATATCACAAGATCATAAAAACATTCATCATAACTTAACCCATGGAAAAGAAAATGGTTTTCATCAATATCTCATTATCATAACCATAAACCATCAAAAGAAAAAATAAATATGGTATAATTGAATCATATCCCTATTAAATCCTAAGTAACATCAAAGGATGTTATCATAGATGAAAAAATTATTTAAAATATCAATGTAATATTTATTGATCGAAATACCCTTTCATTTGGAAGTCACAAATAAAAATTTAAAAATTTCCCAAATATTAAGAAAAAAATTCTTTGGAAAGAACCTAGGAAAATTATAAATTAATCTTAAAATAATTAAGTAGTCATAATTATTGTAAATTATGTTCATGAAATGTATGTTAAAACAAATATTCTTTTCATATTTTTAGAAAAAAGAAAAAAGTAACTCATTAGGAAAAAAAAATATTCCTCTTAAAAAAATTATACAATGTAAAAAATGGGTAGAAATTAATTTAAATAATCATATAATAATATTAATAAAGTTTTTTAACACATTTTTAGAAAACATGTACATGAAATAAAAAGGAATTTTCACTGAAGAGAGAAATAAATTTGATTTTCCTTAAAAGAATTATTTTGGTGTCTTAAGTTATTAAAGAGATAAAAATGAAAGGAAAACATGTAATCCCCAAAAATAACTATTGGAAAAGAAAATTCATGATTTATTGAAAGGTATATCATAAAATTTCAACATCAATAACTTAATCATAAATGATCCTGATAAACACTAAGTTTGTAACATAAATCCCGTAACACTTTGGTAACTTTTGAATAAAAAGATCATGAAAGAGTGAACCTTAGATAGATATTTAAATCCAAATAATTTTCAAGTGAAACATTATAAAATAAATTCAAGATCATTATATAAACTGTAACACCCTGAGATTTTATGAGAAGTATTCTTTTTAATTTATTTGATGTATTGTGTTGTATGATACCCCAAGATTATCTTGCATTATACGCAATACCGTATTAGCTTGCAGTATATGAAACACTAATCTTGGATTGTGTTACACACAATTTCAAGTTTTTTTGATAGTAGTTATTCTACGCAACATTGAGTATATATATATATATATTCAATTTATTAATGAAATATGGTTGGATTTTATATTATGAAACAACAAAGGAGCCGTGCACTACACGCAACCCTGACTTGGCTTGCATTACCCACAATTGCGACATTCATCGATAGCGTGTGTTGTACGCAATACCGGGTTTTACTAAACAACGATATATTATTATAATATTATTATGAACTAGCCGTTATGAATATTATTAACTAAATTTTTAATTTCATAACATTATTATTCATCTTACACATTTTCTAGAACATGGTAGAAGAACAAAATAAATGTTTCGGGTAAAATAAGTATTTTTTAAAAAATGTAGTTTTGTCTCCTTTTGATGGAGCACCCACTTTAAATCTAGTTTTTAACATGTTTATAAATTAAATTTTACAAAATAAACTTATTATTTTGAATCAGGATATAAAAATTTACATTGGATAAAGTTTTGATATTTTTCTGATAACTTTCATATTTTAATGAATAGAAAAAACACGCTATATTTTAATTAAAAACAACTTTTTTCATCGTAATAATTTATATGGTTAAATAATAATATTGAATGGTTTTAAAGTATAAATAGAATATATTTTTACCCTTTAATATAATTTATGTCATTAGCATTGATTTTACCTTGAATTCCTTGGTTAAATTAATTCAATCTTTTGCAATGTTTTAAACAAAAACCCATTTTCATTCAACAACGAGATTAATTTTAATTTAATTTCTGCAACTTTTGTGTATTTAATTTTGAAAAATGGATTCCATATTTGGAATCAGTGGGTCAAAATTTTATTAATAGGCTACTTTTAATTTTTGGAAATTATGAATAGTAACTACGGTAAATTTTATTTACCATAGTTAAAGGTAAATCGGGTAATTAAGGGTAAATATAATATTATAAAATTACCCTAACACATGAAAAAATTAAATTTTATGGATAAAAGTACACCCATATCACTTAAGGGTGGGATTAGATTCATTTTATGGACTTTTGACCATGAAAATAATTTAATTATTATTAAAACCAAAGAAAGTGACAACATGTCACTCTCTTAAATCTTATAAGTATAATATTTTTAATGTAGTGATAAACTTCATGAAACTTCGAACATTAATAGTCTCCATAAATCTAATAAAATTATCTACATCATATGAATTTATTTATAATTTTTAGGTATTAAATAATTATCATTAATTGTGACACAATAGTGATGCACAAATTGTTTATCTAGTGAAAAATCTAGAATATAGATTTTATTAAACTAATAGTGACCATAAAATGCACAAACCCTGCCCAAAACTTATTGGTCATGTAAATGTAAACCATAGTCATCCAATGGTCTAATATTTGACCATTTGGAGCCTTATAACAGTGATTGTGGCACTTATATTATTTTATTTTAAATGATGCCAAAGTTGTCACCTTCATAATTTAATAAATATAACAATTTAAATATTGTGATTTTAATATTATAAATTCTAGTAAAAGTATTATTGTGAAAGGTAATAGATTTATCTTCATCATAGGATTTTATTTTTAATTTTTATGAAACAAATATGTATATTAAATAATTATACAAAAATGTTGTAGTAATTATTTTATTAAGAGATAAACCAAATGAATGGTTATAAAAATAATAAAATAAATATTATATGAACTATTTAATGTGATCCACTAATTTTCTAGATACATATGACCTTTTATGAATCTATTAAATATTTTATTTAAAATATATCCCTTGTTTAGATTTTATTTAAATTCAAATAAATGAATAGTGTCAAAATTGAAACTATTGTTATCTTATAAAAATAACATATTATTAAATTGTTTAAAAATCACAAAAATATTTAAAAAAATTAAATTGAAATTTATATAGTATAAAATTTCATAAAGTATCCAATTATTTAAAATTAACAACACATAAGTGATTATTTATAACCATTTAAAATTTAGAATTTTATTACCACAAATAAACTTAAATAGATTAAATAAGGATAAATCAAAATGATAAGGTTTAAAATAAGATCAAAACATGTCTAAATTTAATTGGTTGATGAGATTACAACCCTATCTCATCTAATATTTGAATATGAGTCATATTTGGAGGTTTTTAAGTGGGGTTAGATTTATTATAAATTAATATGTTTAAGAATTCCAAAGGTGCCCCTCTCCTCCCTTATAAAAGGGCACCTCCTCCCTCTCCTCCTCACACCACTTTGAGATTTCAAGCTCATCCAACCCCTGAAAAATTCTCTTATCCACTTCCCTAGAAACATCCTAGAGTTCCTGGTCTTCTTCAAAGACCAATATTAGATCCCTAAGAGGAGGTCTCAAAGAGGCTCTTCAAAGAAGAGGTAATGTTCGTTACCGATTCTTTCAACTTTATTTTTCTTCTTCCACTTCTTCTTCATTATTTGTTTCATTATGAAGTAATAACATCAGTATCACTCATATACTGATATTTTATTATAATTATGAAAAAACCCTATTTCACCATTTATCCATCCTACGGGAAAATAAATCACCGCGCGTGCGTACATACGGAATACCGTCTCCACGCCGTGGTGTAATCTATTTTCCACCACCACCTTACTTGTATGGGTATAATGGTGTAAATAATGACTATATATGATTATTGTAAAGTGATATTTATTCTTAAATATTATACATACACTTCAATACAATTCCACAATCATGGGAATGATATCATCACTCATGCGTACGTACGGACTACCGTCTCCACGACGCGATGAGATTCATTCTCAATGATTAACCATTCCTGAATGATTATAAAGTATATATAATAAGTAATCATGAAATATATGAAATAATAATGATACTATATTTATGTATATATATATGTATTTCATCTACTTAATTCCATTCAATTCAATAAGGAAACGAAAATAGCGTTCATGCGTACGTACGGCCTACCGTTTCCATGAACGGTGTATTTATTTCCATTTATCGATCTATTATATATATATATATATATATATATATATATATTCTGAATATATATTATATATAAATCATGTTTTACATTCTGTATGTAAGTATCCATGATCTAAGTAATCATATGAATAATTACAAGTTAAAACACGAACAACAAATGAAACGATTTTACCCAAAATGCTACTTTAACATTAATTTACAAAAGAATGGGTAATATAAAGTCATAAGTGAACCATATATGATATCATAACAATGAATATGATTCTATAATAAGTCAATGAAATTATTTAAATCATTATACAGGAGGTTTGGATCCATACGAAGCATATCAGACCTAAGGTAAGGGATAATTATTCCAATCTCATTATTATCCGAGATTGTTCACTCATAAGTATTTACTGGGGGTTATGTTTATTATACATGTCGATATTCTATCAAAATGTTTTCATAAAATGTTTACTTTACTTCCATGTATGTTTATGACATTTTTACCCTTTTCATACTTTTACCACATCGTATGGAAGGAATCCTTCTTTTTTTTACCAAACGAGGTACTTTTTGACTTTTCCGAAAAAAGTACGAGGAAATTGTTATTTTTTTACTTATACGGAGTGAAAAGATTTTTACGGTTTCATAATGCCTCATTTTCATGAAGCTTCTTCTACAAGTTTTTATGATTATTTTCAAAAAAATCCTTTCCTTTTAAAATTGAATGGCATTTTGTGAAAAGAAAATGATTTTGAAGAAGAAAGGATATTTTCCTCAAGAATTCATTTCAAGTGTTTTATCAAAACCATTTTCCATCTAAGATGAAATTATTTCATATGTTTATGTTTCAAGTATAATGTCTCTATGATTTACATGCTTTAAAGTTTCTTATGATGAAATATCCATTTGTTTTATATGGATTATGTGATGATGATATGATGTTTATGAAACCCATTTTATTCTTTGGGTTATGATGAATGTTTTAAGTTTATGTTGTGGCACAAGTAAGAATGATTTCATTATGAGATGGGTGGGACCTATATCTCCCTCCAATGAATTGGGTAAAGATTTATATCTCATGAGATAGACATGGCTAGAACAGTAAGTTAATCTGGTTCAGTGTTACAGGACTGAAATGAGGAGTGAACTCGATTCATAATGGGACCTTGTCCACTAAGATGGTCATGGCAGTAATTCCTTGGCTACTATGGAAATCATTACATGTGATTAATGGATGCCACAATTACATGCTTTATTCCTATTCTATTTTATCATGATTAATGATCCATTATGATATATGCCTTACGTACTACCATGTTTTATGTCATTGCTCATGATTTTGATGTTTAAATATTATGTTCATGTTTTTAAGTTCAAATGTATATGGTTTGTTTTATTTTCTCCATACTTACCCTTACTGAGCATTTGAGCTCACCATTTTTATGTTTTCTTTTCCCCCAGGATTAAAAGAAAGGTTTTAGGTAAGGAAATAAAAAGGGGAGGATCATTATGGGAGATGTTGAAGATCTTTCAACATGATTAGAAATTTATATTCAAAGTTTCCAAAGACACTAAACTATTACGGTCCTTGTGTGTCTGTTTTTGTTATGTATTATATATTCTGCAAAAGTAATGTAATATCCATGAACCTCAAGCTTCGGGTCTCTACAGTTGGTATCAGAGGAAAGGTTTAGTCAACCTTTGGAAACTAGGATGTGAAAACGTTAGTGATATCCCTAGAGATATTTCTAAGGTATGTCTAGGGATATCCCTACGGATTAGTATACGTATAGGATATAGTCCTAGAACTACAGTAATGATCATAGAATTTAACCTAAGATGTAAGATACTGAGGGTACTCCCCCATTACTATGTTGTTTTCCCTAGCATGATTTTTACCTCTCACACTATTCTTTTTGGGTTTTAGAAAATGGCTGGAAACAGGAAGATTCATGATAATGGATGATATGATGGACAATGGAATGATATTCTTCATGATCAAACAAATGAAACGGGATTTGGAAGTCCAAACATTGTTATTATGCCTAATCAGAAATCTCATAATATGATCAATAATATCAACTTTGGAAAGTTTACCGACAGAGATAATAAGAGAAAGATGGAGTTTCATGATGATCATAGAGGAAAGAAAGTTCAATTTCCCTCATGTAAATCATGTGGGAAAAGGAATCAGGGAGATTGTTTCAGAAGAACTGGAAGATGCTTTTGGTGTGGAAAAGAAGGACACAAAGCTAGTAAGTGAAAAGGAAAAGGTTCAGTTAATAGCATGGACAAAGATAATGGAATTTCTACAACATCAACAATGATTAGATGTTTTAAATGTGGAATGTATGGGAATTATGAAAACCAATTCCCTAAGGAAAAATCTCATAAAGAGAATAAGCATGGTCATATTGGTAGTATTTATTTGGATGATGATGAGGAGACTACAAATGATATATGAGGTGAAAGAAGTTTTGAAGCTCAGTCAGTTGTTTAAGAAGGTAGTGGAATGAATGTATGTTTAACAAGAGTTATGTTGTATAGTTAATGGTACTATGGAATAAATAATCATCTAAGGATTGTTACACTATTGATTTTCCTAAAGTATTTGAAAGTATATGTTGAATGATACCAGTAACCATGAAAGGTTATTCAGATATTTTTGGAAAGTAGATGATATGTGCATAATGAAGGGATAAGAAGATAATGAGATGTTTGATTGCATTCATGAGCTCATGACTGATATAAGGACTAAGTTATATTATGGTTTGATTATATAGATTTCTTGGGATTTTGGTATGTGGAAAGAGTTACCTTTTGACAGTATTCATGTTTTCACTAAGGTTTTATGGTAATTTATGTTTCAAGAGAATATATGACTAAGGTATTCATGTGTTTGGAATGAAACCAACAAGATATATCGTATGATATATGTGAGATAAATTCTTGTATTCACATTCTTGATAGATAACCTTTCTAGTAATTGTTTTCTTTATACTATGATCTTGGACCGAAGTATTTTAGATAAGCCTAAATATTGGAATGGATTATGTTGGACATAAGTTAGTATTTTTTAAGGATAGAACTTTTTTCGATATTATTGATGGGATGTTATAGTAATGTAGTTTTAGAAAAAGGACAACATGCAGGACGGGCGACAGCCCATCGCGTCGGACAAGGCTGTGGGAATCGAACCCACAACCAAAGTGTGACATGCCTTTATCACCTACCATTGGCCTACAGGAAGTCCCTGGTTAGTATAAACTAGTTTTATTTTATTAAGCGGTATGATATATGAAGTATAAGTTCATTTTTTGGAACCATATACGATTAATCTAACCATAAGATGGACTTATAACTTTTGCTAACCTTTTTTTTGAAACAGATGGAATGACCCATCATTTTATCACATGATCTGCTAACACTTCACGAATAACAAATTCAACTTCATTTATTTAAGAGATGAAGTGTAAATTGTTCAAAGAACGAACAATAGTGAGATTATACCAAAATCAAGCAAGTATTTCTTCTAATTCAAATTCTTCAACTTTTGGGAAATGATCTTGAAAACCAAAAAAGTTGTCCTAGTTCCCTTATATCCGATGAATCATATGGTACCTTAGATCATCACAAATATCTGGCTTTGTGATTGTTGGATTTTTCATAGCCATGTTCTCTACCACTCTCCATCAGAACATGATGGTTAGATTTCTCTTCCATATCCATATTTTCACTTATGTTCTACTACGTGGAAACCCAGTGATGATTTAATTTGGGTAACCATTAAGTTTCATACTTTAGTTTTGAAAGTTAAGTTTTGGTATTTCATTTTACGATGTGGGTTTTAATTAAATAAACTTTCAAGTAGAAAACCATGCATAACCCTGACGAATTACGAGGGCGAAATTCGTTTTAAGGGGGGTAGAATGTAACACCCCGAGATTTTATGAGAAGTATTCTTTTTAATTTATTTGATGTATTGTGTTGTATGATACCCCAAGATTATCTTGCGTTATACACAACACCGTATTAGCTTAGAGTATATGCAACACTAATCTTGGATCGTGTTACACACAATTTCAAGTTTGTTTGATAGTAGTTATTCTACGCAACATTGAGTATATATATATATATATATTCAACGTATTAATGAAATATGGTTGGATTTTGTTATATGAAACAACAAAGGAGTCGTTCACTACACGCAACCCTGACTTGGCATGCATTACACACAATCGCGACCTTCCTCGATAGCGTGTGTTGTACGCAATATTGGGTTTTACTAAACAATGATATATTATTATAATATTATTATGAACTAGCCGTTATGAATAGTATTAACTAAATTTTGAATTTTATAACATTATTATTCATCTTACACATTTTCTAGAACATGGTAGAAGAACAAAATAAATTTTTCGCGTAAAATAAGTATTTTTCAAAAAATGCAGTATTGCCGCCTTTTGATGGTGCACCCACTTTAAATCTAGTTTTTGACATGTTTATAAATTCAATTTTACAAAATAAACTTATTATTTTTAATCAGGATATAAAAATTTATGTTGGAAAAAGTTTTGATATTTTTCTAATAACTTTCATATTTTAATGAATAGCAAAAACTCACTATATTTTAATTAAAAACAAATTTTTTCATTGTAAGAATTTATATGATTAAATTATAATATTGAATGGTTTTAAAGTATAAATATAATATATTTTTACCATTTAATATAATTTATGTCATTAGCATTGATTTTACCTTGAATTCCTTGGTTAAATCAATTCAATCTTTTGTAATGTTTTAAACAAAAACTCATTTTCTTTCGACAACGGGATTAATTTTAATTTAATTTCTGCAACTTTTTTGTATTGAATTTAGAAAAATGGATTCCATATTTGGAATCAGTGGGTCAAAATTATGTTAATAGGCTACTTTTTATTTTTGGGAATTATGAATAGTAACTACAGTAAATTTTATTTACCATAGTTAAAGGTAAATCGGGTAATTAAAGGTAAATATAATATTATAAAATTACCCTAACACATGCCAAAATTCTATTGGATGGCTAAAAGTCGACCCATATCACCTTATGGTCGGATTAGATTCGTTTTATGGACTTTTGACCATGAAAATAATTTAATTATTATTAAAACCAAAGAAAGTGACAACATGTCACTCTCTTAAATCTTATAAGTATAATAATTTTAATGTAGTGATAAAATTCATGAAACTTCGATAATGAATAGTCTACAGAAATATAATAAAATTATCTACATAATATGAATTTATTTATAATTTTTAGGGATTAAATAATTATCATTAATTGTGACACAATAGTGATGCATAAATTGTTTATCTCGTGAAAAATCAAGAATATAGTTTTTATTAAACTAATAGTGACCATAAAATGCACATAACCCTGACCAAAACTTATTTTTCATGTAAATTTAAACCATAATCATCCAATGGTAGAATATTTGACCATTTGGATCCTTATAAAATCGATTATGACACTTATATTATTTTATATTAAATGATGCCAAATTTATCACCTTCATAATTTAATAAATATAACAATTTAACTATTGTTATTTCAAGATGATAAATTCGAGTAAAAGTATTATTGTGAAAGGTAATAGATTTATATTCATCATAGGATTTTATTTTTAATTTTTATGCATCAAATAAGTATATTAAATAATTGTACAAAAATGTTGTAGTAATTATTTTATTAATAGAAAAACCAAATGAATGGTTTTAAAAATAATAAACTAAATATTATATTAACTATTTAATGTGCTCCACTAATTTTATAGATACATATGACCTTTTATTAATCTATTAAATATTTTATTTCAAATATATCCTCTGTTTAGATTTTATTTAAATTCAAATAAATGACTAGTGTCAAAATTCACACTATTGTTATTTTATAAAAATAACATATTATTAAATTGTTTAAAAATCACAAAAATATTTAAAATTTATAAATTGAAATTTATATAGTCTACAATTTTATAAAGTATCCAATTATTTAAAATTAATAGCACATAAGTGATTATTTATAACCATTTATAATTTATAATTTTATTACCACAAATAAACTTAAATAGATTAAATAAGGATAAATCAAAATGATAAGGTTTAAAATAAGATCAAAACATGTCTAAATTTAATTTTTTGATGATATTACAACCCTATCTCATCTAATATTATAATATGAGTCATTTTTGGAGGTTTTTAATTGTGTTTAGATTTATTATTAATTAATATTTTTAAGAATTCCAAAGGTTCCCCTCTCCTCCCTTATAAAAGGGCACCTCCTCCCGCTCCTCCTCACACCACTTTTAGCCTTCAAGCTCGGAAAACCCCTGAAAAATTCTCTTCTACACTTCCCTAGAAACATCCTATAGGTCCTGGTATTCTTCAAAGACCAATTTTAGTGCCCTAAGAAGAGGTCTCAAAGAGGCACTTCAAAGAAGAGGTAATGTTCGTTACTGATTCTTTCAACTTTATTTTTCTTCTTCCACTTCTTCTTCTTTAGTTGTTTCATTATGAAGTAATAACATAAGTATCACTCATATACTGATATTTTATTATAATTATGAAACAACCCTATTTCACCATTTATCCATCCTACGGAAAACGAAATCATCGCGCGTGCGTACGTACAGAATACCGTCTCCACGACATGGTGTAATCTATTTTCCACCACCAACTTACTTGGATGGGTATAATGGTGTAAAAAATGAATATATATGATTATTGTAAAGTTATATTGATTATTAAATATTATACATACACTTAAATACAATTCCATGATCATGGGAATGATATCATCGCTCGTGCGTACGTACTGACTACCGTCTCCACGACACGATGAGATTCATTCTCAATGATTAACCATTCATGAATGATTATAAAGTATATATAATAAGTAATAATAAAATATATAACATAATAATGATACTTTATTTATGTATATATATATGTATCTCATCTACTTAATTCCATTCAATTCAATAAGGAAACAAAAACAGCGTTCATGCGTACGTACGGCCTACCGTTTCCATGAACGGTGTATTTCTTTCCATTTATCGATCTATTATATATATGTATATTCTTAATATATATTATATATAAATCATGTTTTACATTCTGTATGTAAGTAACCATGATCTAATTAATCATATGAATAATTACAAGTTAAAACACGAACGACAAATGAAACGATTTTACCCAAAACGCTACTTTAACATTAATTTACAATTGAATGGGTAATATAAAGTCATAAGTGAACCATATATGATATCATAACAATGAATATGATTATGTAATAAGTCAATGACATTATTTAAATCATTATACAGGAGGTTCAGATCCATACGAAGCATATCGGACTTAAGGTAAGGGATAATTATTCCAATCTCATTCTTATCCGAGATTGTTTACTCGTAAGTATTTACTGGGGGTTATGTTTATTATCCATATCCATATGCTCTCAAAATGTTTTCATAAAATGTTTACTTTACATCCATGTATGTTTAAGACATTTTTACCCTTTTATTACTTTTACCACATCATATGGAAGGAACTTTATTTTGTTTACCATACGAGGAACTTTTTGACTTTTCCGACAAAAGTACGAGGAAATTGTTATTTTTTTACTTATATGGCGTGAACGGATTTTTAAGGTTTCATAATGCCTCATTTTCATGAAGCTTCCTCTAGAAGTTTTTATGATTATTTTTTAAAAAATCATTTTCTTTTAAAATTGAATGGCATTTTGTGAAAATAAAATGATTTTGAAGAAGAAAGGATATTTTCCTCAAGAATCCATTTCAAGTGTTTTATCAAAACCATTTTCCATATAAGATGAAATTATTTCATATGTGTATGTTTCAAGTATAATGCCTCTATGATTTACATGCTTTCAATTTTCTTATGATGAAATATCCATTTTTTTTATATAGATTATGTGATAATGATATGATGTTTATGAAACCCATTTTATTCTTTGGGTTATGATGAATGTTTTAAGTTTATGTTGTGTCACAAGTAATAATTATTTCATTATGCGATGGTTGGTACCTATATCTCCCTCCAATGCATTGGGTAAAGATTTATATCTCATGATATAGACATGGCTAGAACGGTAAGTTAATCTAGTTCAGTGTTACAGGACTGAAACGAGGAGTGAACTCGATTCAGAAAGGGTCCTTGTCCACTAAGATGGTCATGGCAGTAATGCCTTGGCTACTATGGAAATAATTAAATGTGCTTAATGGATTCCACAATTACATTCTTTATTCCTATTCTATTTTATCATGATTGATGATCCATTATGATCTATGCCTTATGTACTTCCATGTTTTATGTCATTGCTCAAGATTTTGATGTTTAAATATTATGTTCATGTTTTTAAGTTAAAATGTATATGGTTTGTTTTATTTTCTCCATGCTTGCCCTTAATGAGAATTTGAGCTCACCCTTTTTATGTTTTATTTTCCCCCATGATTAAAATAAAGGTTTTAGGTAAGGAAAAAAAAGGGGAGGATCGTTATGGGAGATGTTGAAGATCTTTCAACATGATTAGAAGTTTATATTCCAAGTTTCCAAAGTCACTAAACTATTATGGTCCTTGTGTGTCTGTTTTTGTTATGTATTAGATATTATGCAAAAGTAATGTAATGTCTATGAATTTCAAGCTTCGGGTCTCTACATAAACCGCATAAAATAAAAAATTGGGGAATATGGAATGTGTCCCATAGAAATTAAAGTAAGACAAAAAAACTGTTACCTCGATTTCGACTAGATTCAAAAGTGATTTAACCTCATATATAATAAATTTAAATTTAATATATTAATATTATAGATTCATTTAAATAATTATAATATCACATATGATATATTTAAAACATTTTAACACCCATTTACTAATAAATCTTTATTAAAATCATCATTTATGAGTGTTAACTGTTTGGTTTTTTCATGAGAGTTTCGGTTTGGTAATTCTAGCACCAGTAATTTGATCTTGGTTCTATCATCTCAAAAAATTTAATCATGATATAAATATAAAATGTATTAATTATATATATATAGAGAGAGAGATATATAGTTATATATATATATATATATATATATATTCATCCATAAAAGGTAAAGATATAAAAATGAATTACACTATTCATAGAGAAGGTAGGTATTACGTATGCATTAACATTGTTTTCACTTTTCTACGGATGAAATGAATGTTAAGTAAATAAGAAAATCACATTTAAATAATCATTATTATATCATATATATCATATATATTCATTAAACATATCCTTATTACCCCCCATTTAAATCATAATCAAAAATGAATCACATCACTTAATGAAGGTGGTAGTCCACACGTACGCATGAGCGACGTTAACATTTTCCAATATATGAGAAGGTAAGATGGTAGATATAATATTATAATTCCAAAATCATAATTATATAAAATATATAATATATAAACACTAAACTATTCATAATAAACCTTCATGAAATATGGTGATGGAGAATGAATTGTATTGTTACATGTCAGCGAGAGTTCACACGTATGCATGAGCGATACTTTGACTTCCCATTTGATAGAATTTAGGGTGAATATTGGTGGTTCCATAAGCATAATAAAATTTTAGTATATTTATTTTATTTAATTAATTATTTTATGATGAATATCATAGATTTATAGGAGGTATAATCAAAAATAAATTGAAATATATCAGGTAAGATGATTACCCCTTCTTCAATAGGCCTTCTTTAGATTACTTCTTAAGGACACTTTGATTGGTATTTCAAGAAAAAAATTACTTATAATTCATGTGTTGGAAAGTTTAAAATATAATTGGATAGGGTTTTTTTGATCTAGATGGATCGAGAATATTTAAATAAATGAGATAAGGGGTGCCCTTTTATAATGGAGGGAAAAGACACAGTTGGAGTTACTTAAAAGATTAAAATATAATTAATTTCATTATCAATTATAATGCATCCAAATAAACATTAATTTGAAAAAAAGTGTATATGGTCGAAATATAATCATCCAATTAAATTTATACAGGTTTTGGTGTCATTTTAAACCTTATCTTTTGGTTTGAATCCTTCATTAACTAATTTTAACCTTAATTGTGATATTTGATTCTTTTAATCTTAAAGAGGTATAATTTTACTTATAAAGTATCAATTGGATCATAAATGAAAAATTTATGAAATTTTAGACCAATTATAATCATAATTTTAATTTTTCCGGATTTTTATGATTTTAATATAACTTAATAAAATATTATTTTTCATAAAATATCATTAATGTCATTTTTGACACTTCATTTACTTTAACTTTAAATTCATCAAGATAGTTATGGAATTAGAATCTAAATATTTCACACATAAATAACATGTCATATTAATCTGAAAAAATTCATGGAAACCAATATTTAACTCAAAATTTATTGCTTTTAATATTTGTAAAATTGTTTATTTTATTTTTCTATTCATTGAATAAATATTTTTTTAGTGTTGCGTAATAATTTAAGGTAATTTTTCAATAAATAAAAATTATAAATAAATTACCGTGATAAAAAAACTAATCATTTTTTCAAATTAACATTTATAACCAAAATTATCCTTTTTATCCATTTGAAAAGAAAATAGATATATTAAAGTCAAAAGAGTAGAATTTTGGAATTTTCATTACTTAAAATAATATAAATTTCATTTTCAAGGGAAAATGGAACCAAAATTCCATATATTAAAATTTTGAATGTCTATGGTTGATTTTATTCCATCCAATGAAATAAATGAACGTTTGGGGTTGATTTTCAGACCTTATCTAATGGTTTTAACCCTTTTTACCCATTTTATCCTTACCAATGTGACAAATATTTTCAACAAATACTATTCATAATGACTAAAAATAAAATAACCTCTATAAAAATTTCAATCTACTAATTCAAAATATGGTAAATAATTATAAATATTAAATCACTAGAATTAGGAGAAATAAATTTTAATATAAATTCATAAAAGGCAATAAAAATATTTTTTTAGAAAAATGTGTTTTTAATCATAAAGAATAACTTATGTTAAAATCGTGACTATTTCTAATTGAAATAGAATTAATTAGAGTATTATAAATCAAATGTGACATATCTCACTTTAATAAAAAATCCAAAATATAATGGGAACTTTAAATTACTTTTATTTAATGAAAAAAATAACAATATTTTAAACATCTGTATTTTCACTATTCGTAAAAAAATCGATCATTTCAGGAAAATCACAAAATTTCACCCAACGTTAATTAATATATTATTATTTAAAACATTATATCATTTTTATCAAATGGAATTTCTAAAAGTGGTATAAATTTATTATAATATTCACATGAAAAATATAATAATACCCATTTTTAAAGAAAATTTATTTTTGAAATATAAAATAACTTTACTAAAAATTGAGTAATTATGTATTATGAATTAACTAATAAATTTTAATTAAGTAAAAAAATTATATATATATTTCATTATGTATTTAATCTAATTCAAATTTGTTGATTTAACATATATTTAATAGTATATCGTAGTTTTTTTTAAGTTTAGTGTTGTGTGTCCAGCATGTTATCAAATACTTCCAATTTCTTTAAAAATATATATTCTAAAATATTATGGTATTTCATAAGACATAGTTATCTTCTAGATACATTCCTTTTTCAGCTTCATTTCCTTGATTCTGTTTCAACCAAATACTAAAACCAAAATGGTTATGATAATATCCAAAATATGAAGATGAAAACATCAATCTAAAGATGTATTTCTCTATGACACCTATTTATTTAACATATGATACATTTGGTTCAACCTATGAATATATTTATTCAATCCTTGGTTATTCATACCCATTTTCTATGAAGTTATATAACCTAATTAGTAAGCATCATACACAAATAATTCATAATTTTTCATTAAAGAAAATGTAATTGACCAAATCATATCCCCCAAGAGTGTCAAACTAGGATTGTATTTTTGAATTTTTTTCATGCACTAAGTGGTGATTTAGTTAATACCCAATGTTCAATTTTCATGGTTATTATCCATAGGTACATCTATATCAAATACTACATCCACTTTTAGTATCCATATAGGGATGTAATTTGAAGTAGAACCATATAATATCTACTTTAACAAAAATTCAAAATGTTATCCTATATTTTGACTTATCCCTTAAACATTTCCCTATGGTTTTCAAAAAAGTTATATTATATTATTCCTTAAAAATAATTAAACTAATCCCCAAAAATAAGTAAACTTTTCTTCTATTCCAACTAAAATACGCCAAAACTACACTCCTAGAACTTGTACTAAATACACTTTCATTAAACACTGGATTTGATACAATGTGAGATATACCAATATTTATTTTACAAAATTAAAATATAATAATTATTGTAACTCAAAACATCTCAAAATATCAAAAACATTATGTTTAGTATATTTGAGGATTAGCTACATAATCAACTTATATTATGATACTTGTGAACATTTTTTCACATTTGAATTTTCACTATATATACTTATAAAAGTATCTAAGGTGGTACTAATATTTATAACCTGAGGAAAGGAAAACATAATAAAGGTTTGATCTCAAATTATTAATAAGAGAAAACTTATCAACACGTCATCAAGGGTTATATCATAAGTATAAAAGAAAAAATTATAAATGGATAAATTCTTTTTTAAAAGGAGCATGGAATAATATGTGTTATTAATAAGTCATGATAGAATGGAATGTAATCTCAAATTAACAAACGTATACCTTAGAAAACAAATATGGAATCATGATACATTAAAAATGATTCAATTATCTTAATCATAGGTACATTGAAATCTGGAATCTCATTGAAATGTAGAATAAAAATAATAAAGCACAAACTTGAGTATATAAAATCTTATAGAAAAAGAATCTCAAATCATGTTTACAAAAAAATGTGAAATAATCTTACCATATCTCATTCACACAAAAAACTTGTGAATAAATATTCCCCCATCAAATTCACACCAAAAACCTATGAACATTGCTTCCCATATCTCATTCACACAACAAACTCAATAAAAAATATTATATCATCTCATTCACACCACAAAATTTTGAAAAAATCTTCCTGCATCTCATTCACACAAAATCTTAATGCCTCATGTGATGTGAAACCTTAACCAATTCATTCAAGAGTGATATAGTACCCTACCTATCATAATCAATACATATTATTATCACATAAAATCAAATCATTCAACTTATAATAAATAACTCAAGGAAATAGAATGGGTTTTATATCCCTTTCAAATGCAATCTTGTAAGGAAAAAATTCATTATTCCATCCATAACCATAACATTATATACACATGGAAAATAAATGGGCATCCAAATATATTTATTAAATCTCAGGGAAAATAACATTCAATCAATATAATAGAGCTTATGGTATTTACATCATATACATAAATATTATAAATATAAGTTAATAATTTACCCAATCAATTGATTTATGGAATTAAGGTGAATACCCTTCAGCCAGAGGAAATAAAAATAGGGTATTGATATAGGTAAAGAATTAGAAGAATATTTATAGTTATATATTGAAGATGATTAGGCATGACAAAGGCAGTGATGGATTATTTCTCCTAAAGGGGAATAAATTACATAATCCATCGAGAGAAAGAAGAAATATGGTTATATTTAAAAAACATAAGATATTTCAAAGTACAATGACTTAGATGATAAATATTTTAAGTGAGTTTTGAAAAAAAACACTTTAGAAATAATAAATTTCATTGATCTTTTGAAATAATTTTAAAACTTATATTTTTAAAAAAAATAAAAAAATAATTATTATTTTAGAAACAATTTCAACATAGATAGAAAGTTTCAAATGTAACACCAAAGGTAGCGGAAATATGTGTTCTTATGGAAATATTTTAAAAGAGGTCACTTTTAACATATTTATAAAATTATAAAGTTATGGGTAACTTTAAAAAGTTATTTTCAAAAATGTGAAGTGAAAAATCTGGAAAACATTTACCTTTTAAAAATATAATTCAATAAATTATTCCTTAAAAATCATAAATATTATCAAAAGGAATTTTGGGTGGAAATATGTTTAAATTATTTTTCTTGAAAACTCATATCGTAAAAAGAGTATTTTATTTTATTTTTAAAAATGGTTAAATATAATTATTAGAATCATATAAAATAATTCATATTATCTTTCCCAAAAATAAAATACAACATTGGTTGGAAGAAAGATATAGAATTAAAACAAAGATCTAATTACGATATGGGGGATCGTTCTCGATATCATTATTATTTTAGGTGAGAGAAAAATCAAGTAGGAAGCTTTGAATCAGAAGAGAAATTATCCCCAAAAATATAAAATAGAACATCTTAAAATATAATGAAATAATGATACAAACTAATGATGTATTGTAAATTCACAATGGAAAATAAAACATGGTGTATAACATAAACATGTCTCAAGGAATTCAAAATCAAGACAAGTAACCCCTTACAACTTAAGGATCATTTAAATAAAAACCTCTTTAAATAGATATATATTTAAATAGAACTTAAATTACCATGAATAAAGAGAATTTAGTGATATAAAATGTAAATTAGGTAGCATATACACCACTTAAAAGAAATTAGGTTCTTAATACAAAACATGTCTCAAAGATAAATATTTTAGATGAAAACATCATGCCTATATTCCCACTTAGTCAAAATAAACTCACACATTATATATAATGAACATAAATATCTTAATCACTTATCACATAACCTTAATATAAAAATATTTCACTTTTAATAATTATTTTATAACCATATTTTATAAATATATTAACTATTTAGATTTCATTTTCATTATCATGTGTAAAAACTTTTGGTTATTTTTTCATACAAGAATCACAACGATGGGATATATTCTCACTAATTCATTTCAATTTCATCATTTATAGATCATTAAAGATATAATATTCATTATTTCTTAATGATTTCTTAAGTACCTTTTTCATTAGGTGAAAGACAGGATTATGTCTTGTACATTGTGTTCGTATTGTATTTGTTGTAAATAAGTCATTAAGAAATGAAACACTTGATTTAATATGAATTTAGTAAATATTAACAACTTTAAAGTTCATTGGTATTTCTGATCTTTTTTATTAAATATTTAAGTGAAGTACCCAAGAAACTTCAAGCATCAAGTCGAATTTTAATTTATGAGACTAAAAGGATAATTAAAGAAGCATGGTTGTTTTTTTTATGGCCAAACAATTATCTTAAAATATCTATTTATATTTGGAAAATAGCTATTGGTAGTAGTTTATGTTTTGAATATGATATGTTCATAATATGTTCAAATTTAACATGACATATTTTTTTTATAAATCACATTTTAAAGTGTTATGATTTATTAATTTGTCAACATGTTTAAGGAACATGTACTAATGTGTTTCACATTATTTTCCACAATATAAGAAGTTAAAAGACCATGAAAATAATTAATTCCATGAAGTAATGTCTTGAATAAGTCTTGTATTGAGTTTGAGAAAGTTTTAATTTGAATAGAGTACAATCTGTAAGAACCAATCAGTTGTGCAAAGGTATTAAAAAAAATTATAAGATATGTAAATTATAGCCCCATTTTGTGTAAAGGTAACTGAATTTGTGTAAGGGTACATACTGGATGGTATGTTCTATGTAAAGATTAGCCCCATACAGTATAAAGGTGACTGAACTTGCTTAAGGGTACATGTTGGTGGATATGTTTTGTGTAAACGTGTGTCATGTGCTGCATAAAAGTAAATCTCATCATGCATAAAGGATAACATGTCAAATGGTATCTCATGTAAAGGTGCATGGAAGCTCACATAAGGGTACAAAGTAATAGTGTAAAGGTATATTTTCAAGTACACAGACTATGTAAAGGTAAGTACCTCTTGCGTACGGGTAAACTAAGGTAATGAAAAGGTTTTGATAAAATCATAATGCTTCATAAGGGTGCCTACGTAAGGGTAACAAAGATTTCATTAAGGTAACTCAACATGCATAAGGGTAACCTCATGTAAAAGGTATGACCTGTATATTTTTATCCCTCATTTTCCTCATCTCACATAAAGGTAGTTCCCTCCTTACAAAATGTCAAGTCGCATAATGGAAATCGAGGGTCCGGAACTTGACACCATCTACATTACCTATATGATCACCTCATTGTAGAAGCTCCATGGATAACGAGATGGCCATGTCATAGCTTCTCTCTACATAATGGAAGGTCCAAATTTAATAGAGGTGATAAATTTGAGGTATAATGGGGTTATTCCATAGTATATGAGATTGCACTGCAACAATATCATTAAGGGTTTTGGTTCTAGAAAATATGAGGGTGTTTCACCATAGAAGATGAACTATTCCATGAAGGTGGCTGTGGTTTATTTCCAGTATTATTCAATTTTATAGATGTCTACACCTTATGAAGTGAGATATGTCGTAAGTAGTGAAAGTGTTTCTTTATGGAGGAAATGGATATGTTTCAATAGTCATGCATGGATACTGGAGCGAGATATGAGGGATTATATAGATTGTGGAGATAGTGGTTTTTATGGGAATTAAAATGATTTTTCATGATAAATAAATCAGAAAACTATTGGCCAATTTGAATTAGAATATCCTACTGTTAAAGATTGAGGTATTTCCATAATTAAAATATGGAGATATTAAATGAGGTATTTTTTATAACAATATTCGCATACAGGGAATATAAATTTGAGAAGAAATAAAATTAAAAGGATAATGTTTGACACTTTAATTTAATATATAAAAATTCTTTTGACAAAAAAAATATCTGATATAGTATCTGCTTCAAAATTTGACATATTGATGATAGAGAAAGTGAAAAACCAATTCTTCACTTCAATAATTTTTCTTGTGCATTGATGAAGAATAAGAGAGGAAGATATAGAGAGTGGCATTCTAAATTTTATCAATCACATGACAAATTATTGAGTATATTGTCTATAATATATTTCTATATTGTAGAAGTATAAGGAACATTGAGATAGCCCATTGATTACTGTGAAATAGAGGAATCCCATCTGATTTATACAAGAAAAAAAGATCAATTATTATAGTTTAAGAGGGACTCAAGTCAACACAAGTTATCTTTCTTCATGGTGGTATAAGCCCAATTTTTATACAAAGGGACAACAATCCCACTCTTTATTTGAACCTAGTTAGTGCAAGTAGAATTGGTTCAAGGTCATTCCCTTTCTTATGCTCTCTTTGATAATAAAAATAAAGTTTTGTGTGAGTGAAATAATAACCACCATACACAGGGGATATAGTCAACCACATTGGAGGTGAAACTAGTTAACAAAACCTGGTGTCCATTGTGATTTATTATTTTATGTGAATTCTAGATAACAACATGTGTATAAGAAAATTGAATAATTCACTAAATAATTGAAAGAGGTAAATAAATGGATAAATTTTTTAAAGTGGTAAAAATTCATCCCACACTAATTCAACTCCCCCTAGTGTGTTCATCCAAAAAGTGATCCTAACAATTAGTATCATAGATTGGTTATGATACTCTGATTGAAATTCCTAATTTAAATATTCTTGAAGATTTGATCTATCTCCTCAATTCAGAATGGCGTGAAAAATTAGAGGATTTGTATCTAATGCAGATCAGAATTGTATCTCAACAAAGACCATGAAAAATAATAATTTATAAATATGAATAATAAATCCCTCTATTGCAAAGTGGTTGATGAATTATTTTCCCCGTGTTTCAATTCTGAGAAATACATGTCTAGCATGGAATTCAATGATCTATTAGTTCAATTTACTACTAATAATATGGAAAATATTTCCAAATCATATTATGATGAATATGTAACAAAAATTTCTTTTCAAAATTGTCCTTAATAATATCCAAGAATCAGTGGGAGTGATTAAATGTCAAAAAATAAATGATGAATCATCTTCTACTTTGAATGATATGCTACACAATTTTTCTAATTAAATAATCACTTTTATTTTTAGATCATTCAAAGGAATGAAAGAAGAGATCACTAATATTGAATAAAATCTAGAAAACATGTAGAAAGATTTTAAAGAAATAATACAATCAAATATCAATCTCTCTAAGAAAATTAGAACCAAAGAAGAAGAGATTGTTGAACTTCAATAAAGATACTCCATTTTTTGAAGATTGAAAGCTAAATACAATTCAGGAGAAAACAGGTGCTAATAAAGATTTTGAAAATAAGTACCATGCATTAGAATAAAAAAAATAAGGCTTTAACAAATGTCAAGAATTTCCAACTTGATATCAAAGAAAAAAAGATCAAGGAGTTTGAAACATTAATACAGGATAAGAAAAAAATGTATGGTGGTGAAGTTATAGAGATAAATAATGATTGTGAAGATAGATTGAAGTTAGTGGAGGATGAGAAATTCATCTTAAATATGAACTATCATGAAAATGGTGTTAAAAATATAAAATGTTGTAAATTTTCAAGCCGATTCTTCAAAATAGGTTAAAATAAGAGTTATTACTATAAGACCTATATCCATGCAAACTTATAAAGGGTTTTCTTATTATAAAATCCATTCATCCAGTGGAAAAAAAATCGAGGTATATTAATGATAAATCTCAATATATCTTTAAAAGGAAGTTATCATCCATCTCTGATAATATTATTTATTCTAACTCCGGACTTATGAAATGTATGGGTTCAAAATCCAAACATATGAAAAAGTGGATGAAGAAAGGTGATGAAGTGATTGCCACAAAATATATTGTGAATAAATATAATAGAAGAAAGTATTTTTACCCAAAATGATATCATTTTAAATATGATATGAAACAAAACCAACATTCATACAATTCTATATAGATTTTTTCACATAGGAAAATATCATGATTTATGGGTTATTGATGGTACTGTTACAAGTTTGGGAACAAGGCTGTTATTGTTGGTATAATATTATAACACCTAAAATTAAAAGAAAGTATACATCAAGGGGGATTATAGTAGTGAAAAATTAAATACCAAATAACTAAAGGGAATAATCTTCCCATTAAAAATAGATTTGAAATTTTAAAGAATCTATGTGGGATTTTTAATGGTAGGGGTCATAGTGAAGAGGTATGAAAGTAAAAAATAATTATAACCTTATACTACTAAATTCAGATGAAAATACCACATAATATGAAGATAGGATAAAATTATACATTGGGAAAGAATCAATATGAAAGCTTTAGAAAGAACATTCCCTATAAGTTTATAAAAAACATAGGTAAGTCAACCTTGGGTGAAAATTAAAGGAAGAATAAGATGGTTCTTTTATCGAAAAAAGAGGTCACACCAAGGATCACTGTAAGTAGGACATGGATATCATGATAAATAAAATAAATATTAAGAAAAAAAGTGGAAGACTGGTCCAAGAACAAAATAAATGGACTAAAGTGGTAAATATCACACCTGAGAATCCATATGGATCTATAAAAATACATTTTAAAGGAAGGTAAAATATTCCACATGAAGAAATTGAATTTCATGAGAGGTTTTTAGCAATTGATAACCATAAAATCTCAAAATTACTATACAGAATGTTCAAGAAGGATGGACATATTTATGATGGTTGTTTTTCATAACACCATATTAAGAATAAATTTAAAAAAATTATAAATAACCCAATGATGAATGTTCCTTAATGGATAGTGTGAAGAAGAAGATTCCACATAAATAAATTATTGAAATCAAAGATCTCATGCTGCCGAAATCTTACAAGAAATATAGAAACGTTATCTTGAAGAGTTAACTCTCACATAGAGGAGGAATGAAGGGAGTTTCATAGTTGAGAAACAATTCTGATCCGTGTTTCTCTCATTGAAAATCAATGGAAATCCACCTTATTCCCATAAACTTTGTGTTTGTTCGCTATTTATAGGGAATTGATGGTGATGCACATACTTAGGGGGAGAACTGATTTTTAGAAATTGTATTCTTATATCTACAAGATGGAATATTAATTCAAATATTTATGGAAGTCACCATCCTGGTTGATCTATCTATTTTTTTCTTTATGATTATTTATTCAAAAAAATAAAAGATCAACTCTGATTAAGATGATAAATCCACCATATTTGATCAAAAAAATTGAAGCCATCATCATGGATATAATCACAATAATTTATATTAAAATCAATTGGAATATCAAAGAAAAACTAATGAAAATTTCCATATTTAAGAAGTAAAAATAGGGATCATCCCTTGATGGGGTATCTAAAGAAGTTCCCAAAGAATTATACTTCAGTCGAAGATTTTATCTCGGGAAGGTACTTGTTTAGAAATTCATTAATAAGGTATGTTTTCTTACTCTATCATACCCATTCAAAAAAATGAAAATAATATCTGAATTTAAAGGGGAGAACTTAAATAAATCAATGACATGAATAAAAGAATATTGAAGAAGATCTAGGACTGATTTCATGAATATTACTTACCTATCATAATTAAATTTTTTTAATCTATGTGTTCAGATGTGTAAGATCCAGAGTTTTTATATGATGTATGGATCATTTTTTAGTTTAAATACTTATTTATAGCCTAATGTGAATAATCATTGATCTTATGGGTGTATAGGGGGTGTGTGGGGCTTATTGGGAGCTTGGAACCAAGTTTTTTAGAACAAATGGGTAGGCCACATGGTTAGTAGAAACCATGTCGGGAAGACTGCATGGTCTGACATACCATGTGAGACCTGGGTATTGGGAATGAAGATCCCGTATGGTTTTTCAAACCATAAGGATGGAGGAACACACCTATGTCGGGGGACCTACAAATTTTAGCATAGCTAAAATGCATGGTTCGCGCACAGTTAGTCAAACCATGAAAAGTGACCATTCGAGTGACCCATTAGCAAAGTATAGGGTGCACGGTTAGCATACAGTTTGTCCAACCATGTGGGGTTGTGATCCACTAATTGGTTGGAATGGAAGAGATGTGTAATTTTTGTGGTTATGGTTCATGATGGTAATCATGTATGTGTGGTGTTGTGGTACCATGTGGAGGTATTGTGAAATGAGGTTGTGGTGTGTGATGTAGTGCGGTAGATGTGGTTGTGTTGTTATTGGGGATTGTGTTTTTTTTCAAGATGACATGGTCAATGTGGTATTTTGGAAATGGTTGATGTGAAATGGGATGTTTTCATATCTTTCATGGTTGTGTTAGTTTCTTAGTTAGTAATGGAATAAATTATTACACTAAATTAAATGATTAAATCAATGGTTTTGTGATTGAATATAATGGAATATCACTACTAAAAATATAGCCTTTATCAGCACTAGAAAAGTGCATTAACAGTGCTAAAATGATGTTAATCGAGGTGAAGATAAAGGAGGGTTCCCTTTTATCAGTTCTCAGAAAAGCAATGATAAAGGCACCTTTTATCTGCGCTAAAAAAACACTGATAAATGACCCCTTTTATCAGTGCTAAAAAAAATTCTGATAAAAGGGGTCCTTTATCAGCGCTGATAAAAGTCAAAAAAATAAAAAAAATATATATATAATGCAGGAGGGGATTTTAACAGCGTTGGACACCCCCCCTATTAGTGCTAGGCGGACCCCCAGCCTAACACTCTCTCGCGCTGCCCTTCCCGCCCATCCCCCACATGCGAGGCACCTCCTTGCTTCCACCTGAACATGAACCCGCGACCTCCCTCCTTGCACGCCTGCACCTTTACCACTAATCCATTTCATTTTTTTCTCTATTTAATGATATATCTATTTATTTATATATATATAGTTATATTTATTCGTATATTAATATAGATTCATATTAATATAAATATATTTAGTTATATTAATACATATATATTTATTCATATATTAGTATATATATATATTCATTCATATATTAATATATATTTATATTTATATATATATATATATATATTTAGTTATGATTTTTTTCTGTATATTTATTTGTATATTAATATATATTTATAAGATTAGTTTCAAAAACATTTATAAAATATGTTTTTTATGTGTTTTTATAAAAAAATTACATACATACATATATACAACACACACACACAGACACACACACACACACTCACACATATATATATTTACGAATAAATAAATATATATTTGTGTATTTGGAAAAGCCATAGAATGTTAAAACGGCCATAACTTCTAATCCAGAAGCTCGTTTCAACTCCACAATCAGTCCAATTGAAGAAAATGAAACAATATTCGATATGATATGTGGTACAGGCCTAACAGACATCTGGATCAGAAGTTATACCTATTTGAATGTTAACAAATTGGGGTATCATGACTAAAAACTCAGTTTTGGATTCCTTCTAGGCCTTTTTGCCACTAAAAAATGTGACAGAAGATTTCCCTCAGTCACTAGTGCGTAGAGCTCATCGCAGGCTTCGATTTTGATATGTTGTAGAGCTCAAACGGACACCCAGATCAAATTTTATGGTCGTTTGAAGTTTGAGTTACATTTTCAACTTATTTTAGATCTTTTATTAATTTTTTTTATTTTTTTGTCTTCAAATTGTTATTAAATTATTATTAATCGATGATAATTAGAATAATATTAATTAATAATATTTTTTAAAATATTTTAATGTTATTTTCACTAAATTTATTATATATTAAATTTAACAGTCTATTTATACTTATCTAAAACATATTCAAAATATATATATTATATTTATATCAATATAAATATACTCATATAACAATATTTTTTTTCATGAATTTCTTTTTGAAACATAAAATTTTTCACCATTAGGAAAAAGTGCTGATAAATCCCCCCTTTATCAGCGCTACTAAAAAAAGCACTGATAAAGGGGGGCCTTTATCAGTGCTAAAAAATGAGAGGATAAAGGGGGGGCTTTATCAGCGCTAGAAAAAGAACTGATAAAGGGACACTTTTAACAGTGCATTTTCTAGCGATGTTAAAAGTTCCCCTTTATCTGCGCTTTTGTTTTAGCGCTGATAATGCCCCCCCTTATTAGTGATTTTTTTTAGCGCTGATAAAGGGTGGCGCGGCGAAAACCCAGTTTTGTGGTAGTGTATGAATAAATGTGTGGTAAATGGCCTAATTTATTGGTTGAATAAATAAATGGGATGTAAAAGGAGTATTGAAATGGATAATTAATATTTGTTATGAATCTTTTAATTAAAAAAGGTAATGTGTGGTTTTGTGTATGGTTTTTGTTGTCTATTTTATATAGTAGTGGAATCAGTTATGAATGTAGGAATGTGGATTAGTGGGGAGATATGGTGTCCACTAGTGTAGTTAACGTTAACCCTGGGTTGGATAATATGTAATATATATATATATATATATCATTAATTTTATGATATTTATATACATAAATCAATAAATAAGTATATATAGACCAAATCTCGTATGTTTTGGGTTTGTAATGTTTTCCCTGTCATATAGGATGATGGTGATATAGATGGATTGCTACCCGCTCTTCCACGTTCTACCTTCAGTGGAAATGATGATATAGGTTGGTATTGGATATTACCCAATAGTGTTATCTAAAAATATTTTTGGAGATAAATGATGTGATCATTTTTGATGTGATTTGATATGTGTTTGGGAACATGTTTTTTATGAGAAGGGAATGATTTGGACATCCTTCGCATTTATGATACCCTATTACTATAGTTATATGATGAGTTGTGCTATAATGACGTAGGATTCTTCATCCAAGATGTGATGTGATTATTTTTGATTAGATTATACAAAATATACACAAGATGGGGGTGAATTGTGTCTTTTACAAATTCTTTGCAAGATCGTGTTCTGCCCTTTAACTTTAATCAGATGAATTAATGCAGCGGAAATTTAAATAGCATAGACACACGATGTACGGTAGTTCAGGGAACAGAAGGCCCCTAGTCCACTCCACCAATTCTCTACTCCACGAGCTTGGTGATTTTCACTATCTGGTCCTCTTGTCAACAGACCATTCCAAAACTGAGTACAGGTAGTTGACACCTTTACAATCTAAGGCAAAAAAAGCCTTTTGGTTCACTCACAGAACCTATACAGCTTAGTACGAGAATTCGATCACTCAATAATATCAAAGAAAGGTATTTGTACTTTAAAAATACTTTCCAGTTTTTCTTCACAATTGAAACAGAATGAAATTGACAGTAAATGGATCATAGCCTTTAGAATAATGATCTTCAAATAAGAGTCATTCTGAGTTGATCCTTTTGCAGTAGATATAAAAAAATATCATTCAAAACTTCAGAATTACTATATTCATAGTATATCATTGATGTACAATGAGTGAATATTCTATCGTGATTCTTCTTCAATAAATAGATCTTTGTCACTCTTTTGAATCAGCAATTTTGTGTTTTCGATAGTCTCTGTTTTCCTTCTTTTTATGAATGTTTGATGTTTCTATTCGGAAAAACTCGTATATATTCCATGTGTAAATATCACATAAATATAATAACGACGAGCACCTATCTTGTAAATTTAGATCGACAAAAGTCACATTCTAACTCACGATAATCAAAAATTCAAAATAACAGAGCAGTCGTAACTTCCCTGAAGATTTGGCATAAAAAGATCTTTTTAAATTGATCCTTTGAATCATTGATAAAACGTCTTTGAATCAGTCAAAGATGAACTTTAAAATCAGCTTTAAATCCGGCTTGAAATTATCCTAATAATCCACTTGCAGACTGTTTCATAATAATATCATCTTTAATTCTCGGACGCCAAACATAAGGTTGAACTGTATAGTAGGCATCTTTCAAACGTAAGGTTGAACACAAACGTAGGGTTGATGTTGCATCCTTCAAATGTAAGGTTGATTACAAATGTAGGGTTGATGAACCATACTTTTCTTTTCAATAATCAATCGTATGATAAATGATCCATAATTTTATAAGCTTCCAAACGTAAGGTACATGATCCATACTTTTGATGAAACGTAAGATTGTTTACAAAAGTAAGGTTGATGAACCATACTTTTGAGAAACAAACGTAACATTTAAAACTTATGCATGGTTCTTCTTCTATACATTTTCACTAACCCAAATGTAGTGTTCCTTCCTAACGTAGGGTTCCTCTTCCATAAATTTCCGATAACGTATGGTAGATTAACCACACTTTTCTAATATCTCATTAAGTATACATCACATTTCATCCTTATGCTACGTTTCTCCATGTATGGTATGAACAGTGTTTCCAGAACACGCTTAAGAAATTCCCGAATATGTAGAGCATGAACAATGTTTCCCGAATACACTAATGCAAATACTTTAGCAATTAAATATCATTACTCAAGAACTTAAATATTTCTTCCAGAAATAAAATAAATAAATAATAAATTTCGGAAATATACTTAAAAAATAAAATCATTAGAAAATAATTAAGGGTATTTGTGAGCATAAAAATCATCATAGAGATAGATTATTGTTTTCAACAATCTCCTCCTTTTTAATAAAAATATTATGTATCGTTGAAAAACAACACTTTCTCAACAATCTCCCCCTTTTTTATGATCACAAAACCCATAAAATAACCAATGAAATTAACTTACAAAATTAATTACATATTGTTTTGAATTTTTCAAAGATAAATACAATATTAGAATTAACTCAATTTATCACCCTTTAAAGGATTAAGATAAGGATTAATATTTAAAACGGTTAAAATAAAATTTTGTGTTTATCCAAATTTCTCCCCCTTTTTGTGATATCAAAAGTAATTAAAGAATACGGAATAGAACACATTTAATATAGCACTGAACTTAAGTAAATGATATTATTAACCATTTCTCAATAATTGAACATGGAATACTAGAATATCTAAACAAAGACAGTAAAAAAATTGAATCAAAAGTTCATTGAAAACATGGAATATGTACAATCATGATGATCACAGGAATCAAGGTATGGTAAGATTATGAGATAGGGTCTATCTTCCCTGAACTACTTTCTTGATTTCTGTCAACTACTCCTTTAGCCTTTTCATCATTCCATCTCCTAGTTTGATAATAAGATCTTGATTCTCCTGAGTCATATGAATATCTTCTATCAAGTTTACTCTGAAAAAATCATGAAGTATCTCTTCCTTCTCTATAAACAAAGTTAACTTCTCTATGAACTAAGTCAGCACAGTTCTAATACTTGGTTCACTTTAGGTTAACTGGTCAACCAAAAACTTTTGATTATCTAACAAAACTGATATTAGAGCACTATTGCATTGCAAATCATGCAATATGTCATTCATATTACTCATTACTGCTGTGATAGCCTGAAATATTCTGATTAAATCAGGTGAAGCACCTGATCCACAAGCTTCACTAGTTCTGATAGATGAAAAATGTGTCTCCATATAGGTTTTGAATTCTGACAGTTCTGACTTCATGACCATTTCTGATTTCATCTTGTGTACCTCTGTCAACATCTCTTGCTTAAAATTTTCAACTTCCTGTTGGGAAACTGTATTTTATTTAAGTCTTTTAAATTTAAATTGTTCTTTCTCTAAGGATATCCTCATAGAAACATTTTCAGATTCCAAATTAGACAACTTTCTATACAGTGCTTATACTTCCTTATTCACTGAATCAGAGGTACCCTGTGCTTGATTCTCATTTTCAACTTCAATGTGATGTAGCAGTACTAATGGAAAAGAGTGTGTATCAGATTTTTCTTTTTCTTCCTCCTGAGCTGGTTGGTCCATATAATTTTCCTCAGAGTCTTTTCCAGACTCTTCCACACAAAAATCCTCATGAATTACCTCTATTTGAACTTCAAAAACATTCTCAATGCAAACATTAGTAATCAGTTATTCCATTGGATTTTCTAAAATAATATCTTCTAGATTTTCCTGAGGACTGGCCACTTTCTCACGAGGCTCTGCCTCCTTTTCCTTTATAATTATAACTTCATCTTTAGTTACAAGTTGAGGTTCAATTTCAGTTTTTACTTGAGGAGTCACTATAATTTAAGAAGTATCCTCTTCTTGTGGATTCTTAATAACTTCTTCTCTGACAAAACTGTAAGAGAGTAAATCTCTTGTTGTCAAAATAGGTGAAACAATTTCCTCATTAGGACTTATTTTTCATTGAATCTAAAGTCCCTCCTGACGTTCTTATTCTTGAGTTTCTTCAGTTTAAAATATTATTCTTCTTACAGTAGTGCTCACTCTCGATTAATCATGTACCTCCTTGGACTTTGCAGACTGAGCTTGAGCACTCTCTTCTTCTTCCCCAGCCCCTACTGGAAAAGAATTTCCTTTTAATGTGCTCCATAAGTAACCAATATTTCTTAGGGTCCCAGCACTAAAATTGTTACTGTGATGACATCTAACTCTGGCTTCCACCAGCCTCACCATATCCTTTTTGAACAAAATTTTTTAAATGAATCTACCAAACAGATAAAAATTCATATGGGATTATGATTGACAACAATAATGAATATACCTTACCATGTATCTAGGAAAATTAAGCCTTATATAACTCATTAACAGAAACATTATATACATGTCTGGATACAATATTTTCTCTAACTCATACATCCTCGGTGCAATCCCTGTTTTCAAGAATTTCACTAGGATTTTCTGATCTGGCTCCATGTCCTTTATCAAAATCTTCTATATATGAGTAGAACCAAAAATAAAAGACATGATATATTTAGACTTATGCACTGAATCTCCTATATTTTTCAAATCAAAATGAAAAATTCCCTCATGAGGGCAATTCATAATCTAACCAATCTCTACAGAGGATATCAAAACATCTTTATCTTCAATATTCGCTACTATATTATCCTTGTCTTCTCTCAGACTAAATTGTATAGACTTAAAGAAATAATTTAGTTCTATCCCATACAAAAACTTATACTTCTCACCATTGAAGGTCTGCTCTATATTTTGAAAAGAGAGAGCTTGTTTCAGCAGAAGATTCATCTAAAATATCCATTCCAAGTATATGACCTTTCCTTGCAAAAACATTCTTCCTTCTAAGCACTATTTCTTTGTTGTGATGGTCACAGCTTCATCGGTTCTCTTAGTCTTGGACATTTCTATCGAAAAAATATCTGAATATTTAAAAGAGGATTAGGGTTTCTAAGGTTCAGGTTCGAATAGACAAAGTGTGGTAAAGCATTGCGGGTTCAAAGGGGTTTTTTGTAGAAAATGAACAATTCAGAATTCGAAAGGTTTCTGACAGCCTTGATTCCTGTGTCATCAATAATTATTACATAGATTTTAAAAACGAATATAATTGATTGTACAAAAAAACTTATTCTATTTGAAAACCAAATAACTAATTTATTTTAAACAATATTAAAATAAAGAAACAACATAATAAAATTAAACATTATTTAAAATTAAATAAACCTAGCTCCACCTTAATAAAATAAAACCTTGTAGTGGGAAGTGGTTTAGTAAAAATATTTTCTAATTGAATTTCAGTACTTACAAATTCCAAAGATATATCCTTTTTAAGAACATTATCTCTTAGAAAATGATGTCTGATATCAATATGATTACTCCTAGAATGATTAATATGATTTTTTGAAATATTTATAGAACTAGTATTATAACATAAATTAGGCATACTATTAAAATTTATTCCAAAATCCATAAGAGTGTTTTTCATCCACAAAACTTGTCCAGAGTAACCAGCAGCAGATACATATTCTGTCTCGGTTGTTGATAGGGAAACTGAGTGT
Source organism: Viscum album (assembly GCA_963277665.1). Classification (NCBI taxonomy): domain Eukaryota; kingdom Viridiplantae; phylum Streptophyta; class Magnoliopsida; order Santalales; family Viscaceae; genus Viscum; species Viscum album. Next base: position 75,440,840 of record OY728156.1, read on the forward strand.
TGTTTCTTACTTGACTATGACAGTAAGGATTTTCTTAAAAAGTGAAAAGTACCCGAAGTGCTTTTCATATCTAATATACAACTCCCAAAGTCTACATCTGAATATGTAATTAAATTAAAATCAGACATTTTAGGATAAAGAACAGATTGAAAAATAGTTCCTTTTAAATATCTAAAAATTCTTTTAACAACAGTTAAATGGGATTATTTAGGATTTGATTGAAATCTTTCACAAATACATACTGAATACATTATATATAGCCTGATAGTAGTAAGATATAATAAACTACCAATCATACCACTATATAACTTATTGTTAACTTATTTTCCAATTTCATCCAAATCAAGTTTTATATTAGTACACATAAAAGTTCTATATGTCTTGATGTTTTCAAGTCCAAATTTTATTAGTAAATTAGTAATGTATTTTCTTATATTTAAAACATCTCCAAAATATTTTTGATAAATTTAAAGTCCTAAAAAGAAATTTAATTCTCCCATCATACTAATTTCAAATTCTTTTTGCATTAGATTTGAAAACTCATGACAAAGGGATTTATTAGTTGATCCAAAAAATACATCATCAACATAAATTTGAAATAATAAAATATTAGAATTTATAGTTTTCTTAAATATTGTTGGATCTCCCATTCCAACATTAAAATCATTTTTCAAAATAAAAGAGATTAATCTTTCATACCAAGCTTTAGGTGCTTGTTTGAGGCCATAAAGAGCTTTAGTAAGTTGAAAAACAGAATCTGGTTTTTGAGAATTTTTAAAACCAGGAGGTTCCTCAACATAAACTTCCTCCATCAAATAAAAATTTAAAAAGGAAGACTTAACATCCATCTGAAATAATTTAAAATTCATATGAGATGCATATTCTAAGTGGATTCTAATGGCTTCTAATCTAGCTACAGGTGAAAAGGTCTCGTCATAATATATACCTTCTTCTTGATTATATCCTTTAGCTACTAGTCTTGTTTTATTTCTAGTTATTATTCCTTGATCATCTTGTTTATTTCTAAAAACCCATTTGGTTCCAATTACTATATAATTATGTGGTCTTTCAACTAATTTCCAGACATCATTTCTTTTGAACTGGTTTACTTCTTCTTGCATTGGTATCATCCAACTTTCATCATCTAAAGCTTCTTCTATAGACTTTGGTTCTAATTAGGATAGAAAGGCAGAGAACTCAAGAAGATTTCCTATGTTCCTTCTAGTTTTATTCCTATTTCTAAGTCTTCTATTACAGTTTCTAAAGGGTGATTCTTTAGGGTACTTGACTATCTAGGTAGTACACTTATAGGTTCTTCAGTGTCAAGTTCTTTTGGACTAGACTGAATTTCATTTATATATTTTTCAAAATCATCTTTTAGGTTCTCAAGTCTCATGTTATCATTTGAATCAATCTCATCCATTTGATCTGTCCTTTTCCAAAAGGTATCAGGTTCATCAAATTTCACATCAACTTATTCTTCAACAATCCTTGATTTTTTATTTAAAATTCTATAAGCTTTGGAAGTAGTAGAATATCCTAAGAAAATTCCTTCATCGGATTTTGTATCAAACTTTCCAAGATTGTCTTTAGATTTTAAGGTGTAAACCTTGAATCCAAAAACATTAAAGTAATTTAATTTATGTTTTCTATTATTCTAGAGTTCATAGAGTGTATTTTTTAAAATTGGTCTAATTAAAACTCTATTCATTTTATGGCAGGTTGTGCTTACAGCTTCTTCCTAAAAATAGGTATGAAAAATGTATTCATTTAGCATAGTCCTAGACATTTCCTGAATAGTCCAATTTCTTCTTTAAACAATAACATTTTGTTGAGTTGTTCTTGGTGCAGAGAAGGTGTGTTTAATACCCCTATTTGAGAAAAAGGAATTGAATTACAGATTTTCAAATTCTCCACCATGATCAATTCTTAATGAAATTATTTTAAAACCTTTTTTATTTTGAACATCTTTGCAAAAACTTTTAAATAATGTAAAAGCTTAATTTTAAAATTTTAAAAATAGAATCCATGTAAATCTAGAATAGTCATCAAGCAAAACATATACATATAATTTACCATCCAAGCTTTCTACTCTTGAAGGTAAAAAAATCCATATAGATAAGTTCTAGAGGTTTAGATGTATAAATTTGGTTAATAGATTTCAAGGATGATTTGTGATACTTTCTAAGTTGACATGCATTATAGAATCTATCACTTTCAAACTTGAGACTAGGAAAATAAAAAACTAATTTTTTCTTGGATAATTTATGTAAAGCATATATATTGCAATGTCTGCATCTTCTATGATAGATCTAGGATTCATTTATCGTAGCTGTTAAACAGTTTACTTGTTGTTTACATAAGGAATTTAAATCTAGGGTATACACATTGTCAGTTCTAGGTGCTCTAAATTTAAGCAGTTTATTTTTGAAAATAGAACAATAATTGTTAGAAAAATCAATAGCATAACCATTATCACATAGTTGAGAGATAATTATCGGATTGTGTTTCAATCCTTGTACATAATGTACTTTTTTGATTGAGACAGTTTATAGATCTCTAACTGTTCCAATTCCAATGATCTTATCTTTGGCATTGTCACCAAAAGTGACAAGTCCATCATATTTTTGAGTGAGTGTAGATAAATTCGATGATCTTACACTCATATGCCTTGATCATCCACTGTCCATATACCATATGGTCTTTTTTCTTCTGTGAAATGCTTCCTAAAAAGGCATTTAAACAAGTTGTTTTGGTACCCATATTCTATTGGGTCCAGTTGTGTTAGCCAGCAAAGATCTGGGAATCCAGACATGCTTTGTTTTTCTAAAATCAACAGAATCAAATAAATTATTTGAAACAAAATATTTCTTAATACAACTTATTTGAGGTTCTCTTAAGAAACAGTTTTTAGAAATATGTCCCCTTGTTCCATAGCAATTACAATTTAATCTTTTTGAGCTTGGAACCAAATAATTCTTTTACAACTTTGGTTTTTCACCTTTACTGCCAATTCCAAATCTTTATTTCTTAATAACAGTTTTTCCAAGAATTTCATTCAAGAAGTTTTCTCCTTTGGTAAAAATAAGGACTGCACTTTTATATGTTTCTACTTCTGTTTTTAGGGTTTTTATTTTAGATTCATGATCTATATAGTCATTGTTAATTTCATTATACTTTTCATTTACCTCCTTAAATTTCTTTATTATTTTATCTCTTTCTTTTGAAACAGCCTTGTGAATGTTGTTTAATGACTTATGTTTCTTAAAAAGAGTGTCATATTTTTCTTCAAGAATGTTTCAGTAGGCTGCAAGTTTTTCATTAGAATAGATTGTTTCAGAACTAGAGTCAGAGTTAGAAGAGTAATATGTTTGTACCTCATTTGTTTCTGCCATAAAGCACATGTTGGATTTCAGATTTACTTCTTCCTTCTCTAAGTTTGATTTTAAAAAGGTGATAGAGTCTTCAGACACACTCCATGTATCTTTCATTTCTTTATTGTCTTTTTGCTCATAATAATTCATTTTAAAGAACTTTTTCTTTTTGTCTTCTTTTCACTATGGACAGTTAGGTCTGATATGACTCATCTTCTTTCACTCAAAACATCTGACTTCCTTTTCATCCTTTTTAAAAAAAAATATGAAACCTTTCTTCTTTCTGTAGAATTTAATAAACTTTATGGATAGATGAGCTAGTTCTATATCAAAAATTTATGAATTAGAACTTTCTAATTTTACCTTTACTTATTTTTTCTTTAGCTTTTTTCTTTTCCCTTGAGATGAAACTTTTAAGGTAGTGTCTTCTCTCTTGATCAGAACCTTATGCTCATTTTCTTCATCTTGCATATCGGCTTCATACATCATAAGTGTTCCAATCAACTCTCTCATGGTTAAGTCTTTGATAGGTGTTGACTGTCTAATTATAGTAGATATTCCATTCCATTTAGTAGGCAGGACTCTCAGTACTTTTAAAGCTTGATCAGTTTGTTTGATTGGGTCTCCCAAAGCTGTTATATTATTGACAATATATGTCAATCTCCCATTCATTTGAGTAATGATTTTACCTTCAAACATTCTGAATGTGTCGAATTTAAGCTTAGTAGTATCATATCTCATATTCCAGACATTGTCAGTTCCTTCATAAGCAACAAAAATAGTTTTCCACATCTCATATGTTGTTGGGAATTGAGATAATCTGTTGAATTCATTAGGTCCTAGACCACATATAATAGCATTCATTACCTTCGAGTTCATATCATATTCTTCTTCAGTAGTTGCACTCCATGTATTAGGTTTGTCAGATATTTCATAAGGAGTCATAATCTTTGAATATACTTGGTATCCAAATTTTTTCAGATATATTATCATTCTTGATTTCTAGCATCCATAATTTTCTCCATTGAAGTACGGTGCTCTGACCATATACATTCCCTCTCTTGTATCAGTCATCTTGCTCTGTGTATAATCACTTTCATTTTATTAAGGCATTATCAGAAATCTCAACCTCTAATACCAATTTTTGGATTGGATTATATCAAATATACACAAGAGGGGGGTGAATTTTGTCTTTTACAAATTCTTTGCAAGATCATGTTCTTCCCTTTAAATTTAATCAGATTAATTAATGTAGTGAAAATTTAAAGAGCAAAGACACACAATGTATAGTGGTTCGGGGAATAGAAGGACCCTATTCCACTCCACCAATGCTATACTCTATGAGCTTGTTGATTTTCACTATTTGTTCCTCTTGTCAATAGACCATTCCACAACTGAGTACAGGCAGTTAACACCTTTACAATCTAAGGAAAAAAAGCCTTCTGGTTCACTCACAGAACCTATATAGCTTATTATGAGAAGCCGATCACTCAATAATAGAAAATAAATGTATTTTGTAACACCCCAAGCTTCTGCGGTACATTTCTCTTTGAAATAATGCGATAGCGTGTGTTGTACGCAACATCGAGTTCTAACACACCACAACCAATCAAACTAGCCGTTATGAATAGTAATACCTACTTTTTGAAATTTTATAAATTTAATCTCTCAAAATGGACTTCATTTTTGGATTTGGAGTATCTAATTTAGCCTAAGGTGAAATTTTGGTACTTTTCAGATTAATTTAATATTTTGATGAATAGTGAAAATTACTAAATTTTAATTAAAAACAACTTTTTTAATCAAAATAATTAAGGGTGGTAAATTATGAATTTGAGTGGTTTTAAATAATATTTAGAATATATTTTTACCATTTAATAAAATTTTGGTCATTGGACATAATTTCACAATTAAACCGAACATAAACAAGTATCAATCTTTTGATAGTTATTATATCTTAAAAACACGGTTTTTGTTTTGACAGTGGGAATTAATTTTAAATTAATTTCTTCCACTTATGTGTTTTGAATTTGGAAAAATGGATTACATATTTGGAATCAGGATGTTAAAATTGTTTAAATAGGTAACTTTTATTTTTAGACATTTTGAATAATTACTTCGGTAAATATTTTATTTACCATGGTTAAAGGGTAAATCTGGTAAATAAGGGTTAAAACATAATATTATAATAATAAAAAATTACCCTAAAACGTGTCCTAACCTTATTGGTTGATACATGTTCGACCATGGTCATCTTTGGGTCGATTTTGGGACCCCATGGTGCCACTTTTAAGTGATAGGGACACTTTATTTTAATTAAGTTAAAATGAATACAAAAATGACACAAGCATATATCTTTTAAAAAAACAATTTTTACATAGGTTTATATATGTTGGATATTCAACTATAAATATTCATTAGAAAGATAAAAATATTTCCTACATAATGATATTTTATTTATAATTTTTAGAAATTAAATAATTTAATTTATTTATGACACAATGATGATGCAGTAATTACCATAATAGTGAAAAATTAAAATAATTGATAATATAAATACCCAAATAAATATAATTTGAGGCTTTTAATGAATTAAACTAATTTTATAGGATAATATGACATATTAGTATTGATTTAATCAACTTTTTTCGAATTAATCATTCTGTTATGATTTTTACAAAAATCAATTATTGAATAGTGTCAAAATTAACGCAAAAGAGTTTTTAAAAGAAATATTATATTATTAATTGATATTAAATTCCTAAAAATATAAGGTTTGGCCAAGAGACTTATATAATTATAGGTGTATCATTAATGGACCACTTGGGGCTCGGTTGGATGTTTATAGTAAGTTTATTAACCATATAATATAAAAATACAAAGAGACATTGTAAAAGTGAAACTAATTAACTAAGAGTTAATACTTAAAGATAATGTTAATATAGTAACCCAAACCTGTCTAAATTCTATTGGTTGAGTGGGTTTCGAACCATACCCACTTTAACCTTTAAATAATCCACTTTTGAGCCTTTAGAAACTGAATATGAATTTATTATAAAATAATATTTCTAGATTTTCCAAAGGTGCCCCTCACCCCTCTTATAAAAGGGAACTCTCCCTTCTCATTAACTCACACCATAAAAGCCTTTTGGTTCGGCCAAACTCTGCCCAAATGCTCTATAAACTTCCCTCAATTCATCCTATAGGCCTTCCTTTAGTCAGAAAGCCATCTTAAGGAGCTATTTTGATCAAATCAAAAGGAAGAACCCGAAGAAGAGGTAATGATTTCACCACCCTTTTTCAAGTTCCTTTCTTCTTCCACTTCTTCTTTCTTTGTTATTACCATTCTAAAATAATAACTCCAGTATCCTATATATACTTTGATGTTATTATAAATATGGTTCAATCATATTCAGTATTCTATCCGTCCTTTGAATAACATGTCACCATACGTGCGTACGTACGGCTTACCGTCTCCACATCGTGGTGTAATTGTTATTCAATAAATTATTATTTGGATGGGTATAATAATGATTTATAATTCATGTAAATAATAAATATAACATGATAATAATTCTGTATTTATGATATACCATCCAATTATATATTATTTTAATATCAAAGGAATGATATTGTTGCTCGTGCGTACATACGGACTATTGTCTCCACAAACGCGATGAGATTCATTCTCTATCGTATCCATTCAAGTATAATTCTCATTTGATGATTAATAATAGTATATAAGGACTTGATATCATTCTTTATATGATTAATATACAACCTATACATTAAAAACACTACTTACGTAACAAAACATATAAAAGAAAACGAGTAAGTTAACACCCGAAACAACGATAATACTAAGATATTATTAAGCAATCAATGTTAAAAGATCATATATGATATCATATTAATGTATATGATTCTTGTATAATTTAATAACAATTATTTCACCATTATACAGGAGCTTAACCTACCCCCAACCAAGGAAAAGTACAATGTAAGGGGTTTTCATCTCACTTTTTATTCCCGTGAGATTCATGCCATATTGCCACCATTACCTTTTGTGTGGTGTATGTACTGCCCATAATTATATTCTTTGTGTAATACACTTTAATTTATGTGTATTTACATATTCATTGTATGATACCTCTTTCATGGGTTATACGTTTCGTAAGTTACCAAATTGGTAAGGGTTTATTTCGCAATCTCTTCATTATCCAAGGTTGTTTATACGTAATAATATACTGGGATTTCTTTATTATCCACATCCATGTTTCTTAAAAATGTATTTCAAAACATTTCTAATATTTACAAGAATACGAGTTAAAGTCATTTATACCATTTTTTGACTTTTTATAAGAGGTTTATAAAGGAATCTTTCAGTCGTTTTCCAAACAAGGTTCTTTTTAACCTTTTCGACAGAATTAAGGTAAGAGTGTTTTTTAACTTATACGAAGGGTGAGGATATTTTCCACCGTTATAAAATCTTAGAATATTACCTTACACGCTTATAAGGATATTTTCAAAATAAAGGTTTTCTTTTATAATTATGTGATTTTTAAATGATTTCAAAAAAAGAGATATTTATCTCAAATATATGAAAATCCAGTGAAAATGTATACGTATTTAATGCAAGCTTAAAATGTTTTCAGAAAACCCGACTCTCGAGTGTGGTAGATAGGAAGGGATTGGGCATGGACCCATCAGGGCCTGTAATTAGTCGAGCAGTCTCAGAATTAGTTATTTTGTTTTCAGAATCTTGTATAATGTTTTCAGAAAAAACACTGGAGTATATTTTAGCAATTTTAAATGTAAGTATATTCTAAAAAATTGCATCGGTAGGTCTCATGAGACAAACTAGTGTCTTGGAAAAAGGCCTTGGAAAAATCTCATTTGTATTCTTGGCACGAGGCCTTGTCTATGTGGTTATGATAGTCTGGCATTATGCATTCCATCATTATGAAAGTGGTTATTGATATTGCATGTGATTATTCGATTAGTAGAATATCCATGTGAATAAGTAAATGGCATTATTTAATTTTATTTTATCCATACTATGTTGAAGTTCAAGTTTAAAAGGCTTTTGTTTTAGTTATACATTACCTTAAATGTTTATTCTTATTTATGAAAGTTTCTGCTATATTGTTTTCCTTACTGGGCATTTGAGCTCACCCATTTTCTATGTTTTATTTTTCCCAGGATGTGAAGAAGTAAATTATGAAGGACCTGCAGGGATATTATGAGGGGATAATAGTGTGGAATATGGAGAAAATATTTTGTTTTAGTAGTTTTTTACCTTATGATGTAATCTAAAACTTTATGAACATATCTAGTGTTTCTAAGGATACTAAACCAATCAGTCTTTTGAGATTTGATCTTTCTTGTGATCATGCCAATGTTATGTAATAATGCACCAACTCTGGGTAACTGGGGTCAGGGCGTTACAGTTGGTATCAGAGGAAGTTTAGTACAAACCTTGGAAGCTATATTTAGATAAACTCTAATTAGAGTACATAGACCTAAGATGAACTTTGAGGATTAGTATAGAATAACTTCCTAGAATTTTGGTATTGTAAAGATTTTGTGAGTTTTCCAAGAAATACATCCCATTCTGGATACGAGAAGGTAGAGGAGGCTCTGGCACAGATGTAACTAGGGGTAAAACCTGAAAACACTGCTTTGATCAAGACTCAAACGGGAACTGGTGCACGATAATGGGTCTTTCTGCACTCCTGGTTACAACACTCCAGGGGGATATGATTAGGATAACTCTCATTTTCTTTATAAATCATTATGAAGGTTTTATGAGTATATACTTCTTCAAATAAAACATTTTTTATGATTATGGATTATATCTATAAATAGTTCAATTTATGTTAAGTGTTTTATAAGTATGGGATTATGTATTTTGATTCATAAACTGATCTAGTTTATGCCATTGATTAGAAATGGTGCCTAGTAGAAGAAATGGAAACTGTATCAATGCACGCACTCCATGTAGGGATTTCCCTCCTACTCAAGATAATTATAGTGGAGCTGGTGATGCAACTGGGCCGATCAGCTAATCACCATACTGGGACAACTCACTCTGGTTATGAATAATAACCTTACACGTATGGAGCACCCTGATCCGCAGCATGGAGGATCAATATTAGATCGATTCATGAGGCAACAACCACCAACGTTCAATGGGATTACAAATCCCTTAGTAGCTGAGCAATGGATAAATTCCCTAGAGAAAATATTTCAGGCTTTGGGGAGTAGTGAAAGGGAAAAAGTTATCATGGAATTTTACCGCCTCACTGGAGATGCTGATCAATGGTGGTCATTGATTAAAAACACAAAGGAAGATGATGAAGTATCAAATATGGAATGGAGGGAGTTCAAAGATCTGTTTTTAGAAAAATACTTTCCTCGTGACCATCAAGCAGATATGGAAAGGCAATTTTTGAGTCTATGACAAAAGGAGGATGAGAATGTCGCAAAGTATGAGGCTAACTTTACAAGGTTAGAAAGGTATGATGGAGATTATATACATAACCCAATAAGTAATATTGATCGTTTCTTTGATGGGTTAAAACCATTTCTCCATCGAGCATTAGTCTCATAATCCTTCTCGTCATACGAAGACATTGTCTCATGTGCTATCAAGACAGAGAAAGAATTCTCAAAGTCTTGTGACTTTAAAGCAAAGCAAGAGAAGAAGAGATCTGCTGATCAACCTGGGAATGGAGATAAGGGGAAGAAGGGAAAGGTTGAATATCCATCCCATGGTAAATGTAGGAAGAAACACCCCGGTACTTACTTGAAGGGAATGGGTGTCTGTTATAAGTGTGGTCAAAAAGGCCACCAAGCTCGTGATTGCAAGGGGAAGAAGGAAGCTACCAATGTTCAATGCTACAATTGCAAGGAGATGGGACATTATGCAAATGAATGTCCTAATCGTCAGGGGAACTTACCTCAGAAAAGGCCATGGGATCAAGGCCAAGCTTATTCTATCACTACTGCTGAGGTAGAAGCTCCGAAAGATGTGGTGGCAGGTAATTTAATGGTTTCCTCTAGTTTAGAAAATGAATTATATGATTCTGGATCATTGCATTGTTTCATATCTTCCCAGTTTTCTAAGAAAATTAGATATTTCCAATTTGATTTAACAAGGGAGTTTTCAGTTAAAAATCCTAAGGGAAGTATCATTGCAACAAAGTTTTGTGAATCAATCACCATTAGAGCACATAAATGTTATTTATCCGCTGATCTCATCATCATACCTATGATTGAATTTGATATAATCCTCGGTATGGATTGGATTTCAGATTATGATGCGAATATTTATTGTAAGAATAAGGAGGTTACGATTACTGATGATGATGATAAAGAACACCTTATCTTTAGAGCAGAATCGTCACCACCTAATTCTTATCTAGATCCACCCGTAGTAGCTCAACTAAATTTAATTATTGGGGAGGAAGAGAATGAAATGACTGTGGTGAGGAAAGGAATGTTCAAATAGAGGATGTACCTGTTGTGAAAGAATATGTAGATGTATTTCCAGAAGATTTACCTGGACATCCTCCAGAATGAGAAGTTGAGTTTTCCATTGATTTAATTCCTGGATCAAGTCCTATATCGAAGACCCCTTATAGAATGGACATTGTGGAATTAGTAGAACTAAAGAAACAAATAGAGGAATTGGGTAATAAGGGATTTATTCTCCCTAGTGTTTCTCCATGGGGATCCCCTGTTCTTTTTGTTAAAAAGTAAGATGGATCTATGAGGTTATGTATCGACTATAGGGAAATAAATGCAATAACAATAAAGAACAAGTATCCCCTACATCGCATTGATGATTTATTTGACCAACTGCATGGAGCTCAATACTTTTCAAAGATTGAACTTCGATCTGGATACCATCAGTTGTGTGTAAAGAATGAAGACATTCCGAAGACAGAATTTCGAACTAGGTACGGGCATTACGAGTTTACTGTAATGCCTTTTGGATTGACTAATGCACCCTCTGTATTCATGGATCTAATTAATAGAGTTTTCAAGGAATATCTCAATGAATTTGTGGTGGTATTTATTGATGATATCTTGGTATACTCCAAAAGCTACAAAGATCAAGAAAATCACTTGCACATTATCCTGAAGACTCTGAGAAGACATGAATTATATGGAAAGTTTAGCAAGTGTGAATTCTGACTTCATGAGATTTATTTTCTTGGTCATATTTTCTCTAAAGATGGAATCTATGTTGATCCTTCTAAGACCATGGAAATCCAAGAATGGCCAGCACCTATGAGTATAATTGAGGTACGCAGTTTTATTGGTTTGGCAGGTTATTATCGGCGTTTCGTCCAGAATTTTTCCCGATTGGCTAACCCATTAATGAAGCTCACACGTAAAGGGGTTAAATTTGTTTGGAAAAAAGAGTGTGAATAATGTTTCGAAGAACTGAAGAGAATATTAGTCAATTCTCCTATATTGACTCTACCATCGGGGAATGATGGGTTTGTTATTTATAGTGATGCATCGAAGAAAGGACTTGGTTGTGTCCTTATGCATAATGATAGGGTTATTGCCTATGCATCACGACAGTTGAAAATTCATGAGAAAAACTATCCTACTCATGATCTCGAGTTAGCAGCTGTGATCTTTGCTTTGAATATATGGAGGCACTACCTCTATGGTGAAAAATGTGAGATTTATACTGATCAAAAGAGTTTAAAGTATATATTCTCACAAAAAGAACTCAACATGAGGCAATGGAGATGGCTTTAATTACTCAAGGATTATGATTGCACGATACACTACCATCCGGGGAAGGCAAAAAAGGTGGAAGATTCTTTGAGCAGAAAAGACCATGGAGTTTTGAACAATATGAGAATTGAAAGGGATCCAATTTTCATGGATCTAGTGAAGATGGACATGGGAATAACCAGGGAAGGTGAAACATCAATGCTTTTTCAAATGGTTGCCAAACCATCTTTACTAGAAAGGATTAAGAGTTCTTAGACCGATGATGAATAATTTCAAAAGAAGATTAAAGCTGTGAATGATGGGATATTGGGAGACTTTGTGTATGAAGAAGGAATTTTGAAATTCGGGAAGAGGCTTTGTGTTCTCGATATACTTGATCTAAAAAGGGAATTGTTGGAAGATGCTCATAGTTCCAATTTCTCTATACACCCTGGGAGCACCAAAATTTATAGAGATTTGAAGGAACATTTTTGGTGGGACAACATGAAGAGGGAGATTGCTGATTTTGTGTCAAGATGTATGGTTTTTCAACAAGTGAAAGCTGGAAGGCAACAGCCTGGAGGAGTCATGCAACCTCTTCCCATACCGTAGTGGAAATGGGACAATATTACGATGGATTTTGTCATGGGACTACCAAAGACTCCTAGAAGGAACGATGCAATATGGGTCATTTTTGATCGTATTACCAAGTCAGCACATTTTCTTGCTATAAGAAAAGATCTACCACTGGAACGTCTAGCAAGACTATATATTAATGAAGTTGTGAGACTTCATGGAGTACCCCTATCGATTGTTTCTGATCGTGATCCCCATTTTACTTCAAGATTCTGGAAAAGTCTTCAGAAATCCCTGGATACTGAACTTCATTTGAGCACTGCCTACCACCCTCAGATAGACAGACATTCAGAACGAACTATTCAAACCTTAGAAGACATGTTGAGATCCTGATCACTTGACTTTAAGGGTATGTGGGATCAATATTTACCTCTGGTAGAATTTTCCTATAACAATAGCTTCTATTCGAGTATTCAGATGGCACCATATGAAGCGTTATACGGAAAGAGATGTCGCACACCAACCTGTTGGGATGACGTTGGTGAAAGAAAACTTGTAGGTCCAGAACTCGTGGAGGAAACAATGGAAAAGGTGAAGGTAATCCAAAATCACATCAAAGTAGCTCAAAGTAGGCAGAAGATCTATGTCGATAATCGAAGGAAGGATTTGGAATTTCAAGTCGGTGATCATGTTTTCCTGAAGTTATCTCCAAGGAAGGGAGTCATAAGTTTTGGTAAGAAAGGTAAATTGAGTCCCAGGTACATCGGACCTTTCGAAATTCTAGAACGAATTGGGGTTGTAGCTTACCGATTGGCAATGCCGCCAAGTCTCTCCATAGTTCACGATGTGTTCCACGTATCTCTGTTGAGGAAATGCATGTCTGGCCCAACGCATGTACTCACCTATGAGGAATTAGAACTGAAACCCGATCTATCTTATTGCGAAGATCCTGTCAAGATTATTGATACGATAGAACAAGTACTGAGAAATCGGACAACACGTCTGGTAAAAGTTTTGTGGAGAAACCATAAGATGGAAGAAGCAACATGGGAACCCGAGGAACTTATGATGAAGAACCACCCGAGTCTTTTCATGTGGTAGTATTCTAGAAATTTCGAGGATGAAATTATTTTAAGGTGGAGAGAATGTAACACCCCAAGCTTCTACGGTACGTTTCTCTTTGAAATAATGTGATAGCGTGTGTTGTACGCAACATCGAGTTCTAACACACCACAACCAATCAAACTAGCCGTTATGAATAGTAATACATACTTTTTGAAATTTTATAAATTTTATCTCTCAAAATGGACTTCATTTTTGGATTTGGAGTATTGAATTTATCCTAAGGTGAAATTTTGGTACTTTTCGGATAACTTTAATATTTTGATGAATAGTGAAAATTACTAAATTTTAATTAAAAACAACTTTTTTAATCAAAATAATTAATAGTGATAAATTATGAATTTGAGTGGTTTTAAAGTATATTTAGAATACAGTTTTACCATTTAATACAATTTTGGTCATTAGACATAATTTCACAATTAAACCGAACATAAACAAGTATCAATCTTTTGATAGTTATTATATCTTAAAAACGTGCTTTTTGTTTTGAAAGCGGGATTTAATTTTAAATTAATTTATGCCACTTATGTGTTTTGAATTTGGAAAAATGGATTCCATATTTGGAATCAGGATGTTCAAATTGTGTAAATAGGTAACTTTTATTTTTAGACGTTTTGAATAATTACTTCGGTAAATATTTTATTTACCATGGTTAAAGGGTAAATCCAGTAAATAAGAGTTAACAAATAATATTATAATAATAACAAATTACCCTAAAACATGTCCTAACCTTATTGGTTGATACATTTTAGACCATGGGAATCTTTGGGTCGATTTTGGGACCCCATGGTGCCACTTGTAAGTGATAGGGACACTTTATTTTAATTAGGTTAAAATGAATATAAAAATGACACAAGCATATATCTTTTAGAAAAACAATTTTTACATAGGGTTATATATGTTGGATTTTCAACTATAAATATTAATTAGAAAGATAAAACTATTTCCTACATAATTATATTTTATTTATAATTTTTATACCTTAAATAATTTAATTTATTTATGACATAATGATGATGCAGTAATTTCCATAATAGTGAAAAATTAAAATAATTGATATTATAAATACCCAAATAAATATAATTTGAGGCTTTTAATAAATTAAAATAACTTTATAGGTTAATATTACATATTAGGATTGATTTAATAAACTTTTTTCGAATTAATCATTCTGTTATGATTTTTACAAAAATCAATTATTGAATAGTATCAAAATTGACATAAAAGAGTTTTTAAAACAAATATTATATTATTAATTGATATTAAATTAATATAAAAATAAGGTTTGGCCAAGAGACTTATATCATGATAGGTGTATCATTAATGGACCACTTGGGGGTCTCTTGTATGTTTATTGTATGTTTATTAACCATATAATATAAAAATACAAAGAGACATTGTAAAAGTGAAACTAATTAACTAAGAGTTAATACTTAAATATAAGGTTAATATAGTAACCTAAACCTGTCTAAATTCTATTGGTTGAGTGGTTTTCGACCCATCCCCACCTTAAACTATAAATAATCCACTTTGGAGCCATTAGAAACCGAATATGAATTTATTATAAAATTATATTTCTAGCTTTTCCAAAGGTTCCCCTCACCCCTCTTATAAAAGGGCACTCTCCCTTCTCATTAACTCACACCTTCAAAGCCTTTTGGTTAGGCAAAACTCTACCCAAATACTCTCTCAACTTCCCTCACTTCATCCTAGAGGCCTTCCTTTAGTCATAAAGTCAACTTAAGGAGCCCTTTTGATCAAATCAAAAGGAAGAACCCGAAGAAGAGGTAATGATTTCACCACCCTTTTTCAAGTTCCTTTCTTCTTCCACTTCTTATTTCTTTGTTATTACCATTATAAAATAATAACTCCAGTATATTATATATACTGTGATGTTATTATAAATATGGTGCAATAATATTCAGTATTATATCCATCCTTTGAATAACATGTCACCATACGTGTGTACGTACGGCTTACCGTCTCCATGTCGTGGTGTAATTGTTATTCAATAAATTATTATTTGGATGAGTATAATAATGATTTATAATTCATGTAAATAATAAATATAAAATGATAATAATTATGTATTTATGATATACCATCCAATTATATATTATTTTAATATCAAAAGAATGATATTGTCGCTCGTGCATACGTACGGACTACCGTCTCCACGAACGCGATGAGATTCATTCTCCATCGTATCCATTCAAGTCTAATTCTTATTTCATGATTAATAATAGTATCTAAGGACTTGATATCATTCTAGATATGATTAATATACAACCTATACATGACAAACATGACTTATGTAACAAAACATATAAAAGAAAACAAGTAAGTTAACACCCGAAACAACGATAATACTAAGATATTATTAACAAATCAATGTTAAAAGATAATATATGATATCATATTAATGTATATGATTCTTGAATAATTTAATAAAAATTATTTCACCATTATATAGGAGTTTAACCTACCCCCAACTAAGGAAAAGTACAAGGTAAGGGGTTTTCATCTCACTCCTTATTCCCGTGAGATTCATGCCATATTTCCACCATTACATTTTGTGTGGTCTATGTACTGCCCATAATTATATTCTTTGTGTAATAAACTTTAATTTATGTGTATTTACATATTTATTGTATGATACCTCTTTCATGGGTTGTACGTTTCGTAAGTTACCAAATTGGTAAGGTTTTATTTCGCAATCTCTTCATTATCCAAGGTTCTTTATACGTAATAATCTACTAGGATTTCTTTATCATCCACATCCATGTTTCTTAAAAATGTAATTCAAAACATTTTTACTATTTATAAGAATATGGTTTAAAGTCATTTATACCCTTGTTTTCCTTTTTATAAGAGGTTTATAAAGGAATATTTCCGTCGTTTTCCAAACAAGGTGATTTTTAACCTTTTCGACAGAATTAAGGTAAGAATGTTTTTTTAACTTATACGGCGGGTGGGGATATTTTCCACTGTTATAAAATCATCAAATCTTACCTTAAATTCTTATAAGTATATTTTCAAAATAAAGTTTTTTTTATAATTATGTAATTTTTAAATGATTTCAAAAAAAGAGATATTTCTCTCAAATATATGAAAATCCAGTGAAAATGTATATGTATTTAACGCAAGCTTAAAATGTTTTCAGAAAACCCAACTCTCAAGTGTGGTAGATAGGAAGGGATTGGGCGTGGACCCATCATGTCATGTAATTAGTCGAGGAGTCTCAGAATTAGTTATTTTTTTTCATAAGCTTGCATAATGTTTTCAGAAAAACACTGGAGTATATTTTAGCAATTTTTAACGTAAGTATCATCTAAAAAAATTGCATCGATAGGTCTAATGAGACAAACTAGTGTCTTGGCACATGGCCTTGGAAAAATATTATTTGTAGTATGGGCACGAGGCCTTGGCTATGTGTTTATGATAGTCTGGCATTATGCATTCCATCATTATGAAAGTGGTTATTGATATTACATGTGATTATTCGATTACTAGAATATCCATGTGAATAAGTAAATGGAATTATTTCATTTTATTATTTCCATACTATGTTGAAGTTCAAGTTTAAAAGGCTTTTGTTTTAGTTATACATTACCTTAAATGTTTATTCTTATTTATGAAAGTTTATGCTGTGTTGTTATCTTTACTGGGCATTTGAGATCACCCCTTTTCTATGTTTTATTTTTCCCAGGATGTAAAGAAGTAAATTATGAATGACCTTCAAGGATATTATGAGGGGATAATAGTGTGGACTATGGAGACAATATGTTGTTGTAGTAGTTTTTCACCTTATGATGTAATGTAAAACTTTGTGAACATATCTAGTGTTTCCAAGGCTACTAAACAAATCGGTCTTTCGAGATTTGATCTTTCTTGTGATCATGCCAATGTTATGTAATAATGCACCGACTCTGGGTAACTGGGGTCAGGGCATTACTTATTTGTACTTTGAAAATACTTTCCAGTTTTTCTTCACAATTTCAATAGAATGAAATTGAAATTAGATGGATCGTAGCCTTCATAAATAATGATCTTCAAATAAGAGTCATTCTGAGTCGATCCTGTTGTAGTAGATATAAAAAATATAATTCACAACTTCATCATTAGTAGATTCATAGTAGATCTTCGATGTAGAATGAGTGAATCTTCTATCATGATTCTTCTTCTTTAATAAAAAGATCTTTGTCTATCTTTTGAATCAATAGATCTGTGTTTTTGATAGTCTCTGTTTTCCTTCTTTTTAGGAATGTTCGATGTTGTTGTTTGGAAAAACTCGTATATATTCTTTTTGTAAATATCACATCTATATGATAACTACGAGCACTTTTCCTACAAATTTAGATCCACAAAAGTTGCATTCTGACTCACGATAATCAAAAATTCAAAATAATAGAGAAGTTTTAACTTCTCTGAAGATTCATCATAAAAATCTACTTTTAAATTGATCCTTTAAATCATTGATAAAACAGAATTGAATCAGCCAAAGACATGCTTTAAAATCATCTTTAAATTCGGCTTTAAATTAGCCTAATAATCCGCTTGTAGACCGTTGTATAATAATATCATCTTTAATTATCTAACTCCAAACATAAGGTTGAACTGTCCAGAATGCATCTTTCAAACATAAGGTTGAACATAAATGTAGGGTTGATGTCACATCATTTAAACGTAAGGTTGATTACAAACGTAGGGTTGATGAACCATACTTTTCTTTTCAATAATAAAGAGTATGATAAGTGATCCATAATTTTATAAGCTTCAAAACATAAGGTACGTGATCCATACTTTTGATGAAACGTAAGATTTTTTACAAAAGTAAGGTTGATGAACCATACTTTTGGGAAACAAACGTAACATTTAAAACTTACATATGGTTCTTCTTCCATACATTTTCAATAACCAAAATGTATGGTTCCTTCCTAACATAGGGTTCCTCTTCTATAATTTTCCGATAACGTATGGATGATTAACCATACTTTTCTGATATCTCATAAAGTATACATCTCATTTCATCCTTACACTAAGTTTCTCCACATAGGGTATGAACAATGTTTCCAGAACACGCTTAAGCAATTCCTGAATATGTAGAGCATGAACAGTGTTTCCATAACATGCTAATGCAAATACTTTAGCAATTAAATCTCATTGTTCAAGAACTTAAATATTTCTTCTAGAAATAAAATAATAAATAATAAATTTCTGAAATATACTTAAAAAATAAAATCATTAGAAAAAAATTAAGGGTATTTGTGAGCATCAAAATCATCATAGAGATAGAGTATTGTTCTCAACAATTATTTTGACGTTATAATTTCTATTACTCTTATTGGATACTATACCTTGTGAGGGTGTGTTATATAGGTATGCATCCCAACCCACATTAGAGATATCCCAAGTCTTTTTGGGTGGGACGTGTGGTGATGTGATGTGTATGAAATGGATGAGAGCATAAGTCATGTGAAATTGGTGCATGAGAGTATAACATCATTGGGAAATATCTATAAGGTGATATTATTTGTATGATATTGATGTGTTATTACTATATTTTTTAGAGATTGGGTAATATTACCATGGTGAGGATAGGTATAGTTAGTTGACCTATTTAGGTTCATTTTGGTTATCCAGTTTTTTCACTAGCACATTAGCATTCTCATTTTACATGTGAAATTGAGACCATGGGTATAATCCAAATAGTTTTATAGGTATTATCACACTACCTATAAAAAATATTTTTTAGGTTTTCAAGAAGAAATTAGGGACTAAACTGGGCATTTCCATCTTGGATTGGAGATGTTAGTGTGTTGATTCTAAAAAGATTTTTTTTGTACATTATGTTGAAGACTTCAATTTTTATTTTTTATTTATGATCATGCATTATAAAATGGTTTTTATTTATCCATATATTATCTACTAGAGTTAATTATTTGTTTCATATTCAAAATACTTATGGTTTTTTTCTCATAGTGGATAATACCTCCGATATTTGAGATTTCTTTTACACCATCGGTGCCTGCCTCCAAACCAAGGCCTGCTAGAGATGAGTTTTATGGGCCATTATCTTTATTATTTATTTATTATACCTTCACAGGGATGTGGTTTTGATGTAGTGGTATCATATTATTTATTGTTATAATGGATGGATTTTAGAGTTAGGCACTGTTATGTTTGACAGGTTGGTAGGTCAATTTTTCATGTTTATCATGGTATGTGACATAGGTTAGAGAGACTGGTGACAGAAATGGAATTTAGTTCCCTCATGATCAAGTGAATAGACTATAAGATTATTGAATAACTAATATTGTTTTAAATGTTTCAAGGGTAGATTCCTAAAATAGGTACATGAATCATTAATATTTGTGTTTATGTTATAATTTGGTTGTTTCTGGAATAATA
The DNA here is from genome assembly GCA_963277665.1 of Viscum album. Lineage (NCBI taxonomy): Eukaryota > Viridiplantae > Streptophyta > Magnoliopsida > Santalales > Viscaceae > Viscum > Viscum album. The sequence goes on from OY728156.1 coordinate 75,461,062, forward strand.
GAATTAAATAAATAGATAAGAATTGGAAACATTAAATGATATAGAGGTTAGGATATTCTCTATTCCTTTCAAGAGTGTCTCCCTATAATCATTATTATTTTTCTTTAGTGGTTTACCTTTATCAAGATGAACAAGTAGATCATTGAAGGATCGATCTAGCAGAGGGAGATAACGCATGGAAGTGGTCTTTGTTTGGATTTCAGAAGAGATGTATGGGAATGTAAAATATGAGTTTATCAGATATCCAGATAGACCACTGGATAGAGGATCTTGAGAACAAAATTGATCATATTAAAAATTGGTCCATGTTCTGGGTTCCTTTGGTAGTCAGCCAGATTTGGGAAGATGTACTTAATTGGTGGATGTAGTTTCTTAGTGATAGTTAGGAGGCATATGTGTTGTTTATATAATTTTAGAATGAGTTTTGTTCAGAGTTCCTATTATTGAAAATTATGGAATCTAGGAGGCATACAGTACTATCCCTTCAGGAGGAGAGACTTAGTGGGTGGTGATTGGGATATAGTTTAAGAACCCCCTACAGTTTTCTCCATATATTTTTTCAAATGATAATTTCGTATCAGGATGTCTCAAGGGGGACTTGGGCCTGGTGATCAGGTATGTGTTCACCAAGTTTATGATTTATACATATCTAGAGGTGTATAGAAATTAAGTGGGTAAAACTTTTATTATTTATTTGGGATTTTAGCCTTGAGAGAGTGGCTAGTATGGAATCTTGAGGAGTAGGGATATTAGTATTAGTTCATAGGTGTTCAGGAAGTCAGGGTTCTGGCCTATGGAGAACCAACCATGGTAAATCTCATTCTGTTATTTTAGGTTAGGTGGATAATGATTAATTTCTATAATATTCCCATTTTCATGCTATTTATTTGGAATAAATGGTCACTTCATGTCCCAATTTTTATCCACTTTGGGAGGACAGTGTCAAGTTGGTGTTAATGCCTCTTTTCAGTAGTAGCAACAGTTCCTCCAAGGAAATTTTAGAATAATGGACCACAAGTTCTTATTTAGAATCCAAGAGTATAAGGATTTTTCATAGAATATCCACATGAAAATCACCATGAGTATAGATCTATTCTAGAGCGTGTTCGTAGAGGATAACAACATGAAGATATTTGACCTTGTCATGGTTAGATGTACATTGTATAGGTAGCATATACAATAGATCCAGTAGATGTCTATGGTATGATCCATCAATTTTCTTCCATTTTGTTTGTGTTTTTATTTAGGATCCCCACACTCCATTGATTATATCAATTTGGTCTTTGAATTGGGACTATATTTGAGATTCCTCCAATTATCCTTGTTTTATCTTTTTTGGTGGGAGTTCAAGATGCATTTTTTGATGTGTGCACGGGTTGTAGAATAGTGGTGGGGAAACACTATTTAGTAGGGGACTTCATCATATTTCAAATATGACCATAAAATTTTATACTTGGAATTTATTGGTTGTGTGTTTTGTGGGAAGTTATCGACTGTTTTTGGAGTATTTTTTATTTTATGATGTGGAGAGCTAGTGAGTAGACTTAATTGGTGAGAGAGGTTATTGGATGGGTGGTAGTAAGGTGGGTACACTTATATATTTGTTAAAATAGATTTTGGTGTATGATCATGAATTAGACATGATAATAGTGTATATTATTTCTTGGATGGTTCCTTATATGAATTTATTACCCTACCATCTATATGTGACTTCAGATTTGGGATAGTGTTGTAGCCATGTGCATATATAATGTTGATGGATCTATATCAAATATCAAAAATGGAGATGAATTTTTTGAGGTTATAGGTTGATGATCTACTATATAGGGGTGTCATTAAACCTATTTTATCATTATGGGGTTCTCTATTGTTGTTAACCAAGAAGAAAAATGGTAGTTTGAGGATGTGTATAGACTACCAGAGGTTGAATCAAGTGATGGTAAAGAGCCATAACCTTCTTCTATAGACCAATGATTCATTTGACCAGTTGAAAGGGGATAGTTGGTATACAAATATTGTTCATCAGTCTAGATATCACTAGTTTAAGGTGAAGGATGATGATATCATGAAGACTACCTTCAACTATAGGTATGGGGACATCAACTTCATTTTCTTGTCATTTGGTGTTAAAAACACATGATCCCTAATTATAGGTCTTATATACACCTTGTTACAAGATTTCATTAATAGGTATATCATCATTTTCATCGATGATATCTTGATATACTCAAATTCACTTAATGAGGACTGATATCACTCATTTCTATTTTGAAGGTTCCTCGACACAATCAACTTTATGAAATGTTTTCTAGGGGAATTTTCTCAATGTGAGAGGTGTATTTCCATGGACATGTTTTTTCTAAAAAGGGTGTGTCTATATACTAGTCAATAGTTTAATATATTTTTTTCACTGGAAGCATCAAATAATGTAGCATAGGTTCATAGTTTTCTTGGTCTGTATGGTTATTATAAGTGGTTTGTTCCTGATTTCTCTCGAGTTACTTCCCTACTAAAAATTTTGAATAGGAAGGATAATTATTTTTGTAGGAATTATTAGTACAAGGAAAGGTTTGGTTACCTAAAGGAGAAGTTTTTCATTTATCTTGTGATTCAGTTTTCTTTGGATAATGTGTTTTTTTAGGTTTTTTGTGATACGTACCATTTTTTCATGGGATTCATGTTAATGTAAAAAAAAGGAGGTGATTTATTTTAGGTACACAGAATTATATACCCATGAGTGTAACTATTACACACATGATTTGGTGTTGTTAGAAGTTGTGTTTATGCTAATGTTATGGTGATAATACATTATTGATAATAAATTATTGGTTTTATAGGACTATAAGAACTAGAAATATGGCTTCCCTTAGAGAGATAGGAATCTACAATGAATGGGGTGGATGGGTTATATTCAATATTATGATTTTGATATCTCTTACAACCTAAGATAAGGGAATTTGGTCATTGATGTGTTGAGATATAAGTCTCAAGAAGATTATGATTGGGACTCTATGGATGATTGAAAAGTGTTAAATGAGATTGTATTTATGGTTATTGATGATAGAGAGAGGATTTAATAGGGGTATTTTTTCATATTATTGTGGAGTGAAACTTGATGCATTAGGTGGAAGAGTCTTAGTGGTGAGACTAAGATGAAGAGGTGACATGTGACTATGTTGGTCATGGTGATTCCCCTATGGGATAGTGGGAGCATAGTACAAAGCATATGTTGTTCGAGGGGAGGTTGTTTGTTTCACATGTGATGTGTGATGGAGTTCTCCCTGAGTTTCATAGATGATCATTATCATTAAATCTTGGTGTAACAATTAAGTATCATATCTTGAAGAGGTGGCTTTGGTGGATGGGGATGAAATGTTTTCTATAATATTTTGTAGAAAAGTGTTTGGTTTTTTACTAAATAAAATTTATGCATATGTTCCTAGTGGTTTTTTATATCTGTTGGATATTCCTAAGTGGAAATGGTAATACTTATCGATGGATTTTATCACTGGGTATCCTAGGTAACCGGAAATTTTTTATTCAGTTTGGGTTATAGAGGAACGAATGAAGAAGTTGATAGTTTTCTAGCGATCCTTGATTCAAGCACCATAATTTTTTTGGTGAGGTGGAATATAGAAAATGCGGTTTTTATTCATGGGGTACCATGTAACAACATCTCTGATTAGGACCATAATCATTCTGTGATGGTATATAAGGGATTATAGCATTAATGTGGATTTTATTTTCACATTAGAAATTTTTCCACCCTTATAGATATTGAAATACTAAGTGGACCATCCAAATGCTAGAGGATATGCAGTAATAATGTTCCTTAGATTTTGGATTGATGAGGTTGAGGAACCTACCTCTAGTAAAATTTTAATTTAACAACATATATCTCTTTTCCATTGACATGGATTCAATTGAGTATTTTTATATGAGACCATATCATTCTCTATTTTCAAGATAGTGGTTGTAGAGCCAGAAGTTCTTGGTCTTGAAGTGGTTTAGAGCATGATCAAGATGATTCATATGGTTCAATAAAGGATGAGGGTGGTGAAAAATCATTAGAACACCTATGATGATGATAGGTGGAGGCCCCTGAAATTCATGGATAGGGGACATGTGTCCTTTTGAGTCTCCCTTTGATATGGGATATGGGGGTTTTGTAGTGGGAATATTATTTATCACTATTTTTTTGGCCATTTGATGTATCGGGTCATGTTGATGTGGTGGTGTATGTGTTAGAATTTCCAACTCAGTTGAATAGGATATATAGAAACTTCTACATATATTCGATTCATTGGTATATTCATGACTATTACCACATCATTGACTAGGGATAGTTAGATAACAAGGCTAACATGGTTTTTTTAGAGCATATAGTAGAGGTCTAAGATTATTGAGAGAAGCTTCTATGTGGACTACCCATTCACATGATTTTAATTTGGTTGATAGAGGGTTCCCTAGAGGATATTACATGGGGGAGTTGGTATTTGGGTTCCTAGTGCTCTGAGTTTTTTAATTTTTTCCTTTCTGATTTTTTGATGATGCGATGTTTGGATATTTCTATTTTTATGATATCTGCTTATTCCATGATATTTTAATGTATACTAAATATTTCAGTATATTAAGTGGGGAAAAGTTAATTCCCAATCAAGACATTTTATAAATTGACACAATTAAAACCATGTGGGTGAATCAGTGCTTCCCAAAATTAGATAATACCATGACATAGAAGATTAGATTCCCTGATTTGTGTACTCAGGGTAGTGTTGTGTTTAAATTATAGCGATATTTGGTTTGGGATATATGTAGGTTTACATGGTTTTGTAGATGAATGTGTGTAAGGGAGTCAGTTTATGGAAATTATCAAATTGATTTGTGTTGTACTCGATGAGAGGTGGTGATGTGGTTGTGCGAGGTTTTTTATAGGTATTTCAACTGGGTTTGTTCCGATTTTGGTAGCATTTGAGGTGACACAAAAAACTTGAGAGGCCTTTATCATGTTGGTTTTTCATAAATCCTTTCCTTATTCTCATTTTTTTCATTATCACATATTAGATCCATTTCAAAGGTATCCAATGTAATTTTATTCATTTCCCAACCTATTACATTTCCATTTTGGCTATTAGAGGTGTTTCTGATGAGGTTCAAAGATGTTCTGTGGAGAATACAATTCCAATAGAATTATATCAGACTCATTTAACTATAAAAGTTTCATTAACATCATATCTTTGTGGCTTCTATCATGCATGGTTGGTTTGATTATAGTTTCATATCGGTGAGGGGTTTACTTAAAAAAATATTCCGTAAGAAAGGGTTTTACGCTGTAAATTTATTTTTTGATGAGGTTCCATGAAAAACAATGGATTTCATAGGTTTTGGAGTATATTCCATACAAAAATTAAGAATATTTTTTTGAAAAACTCATGGATTTTATGTAACAAAAATAGTGTTTAACTCCATATATTTCTGGATTAAAATTTATTTTATATATCATTATCGACCAATTTCTCCCACTTTTAGTTGTTCTTTCTCTCGATGTTGGGAGAACCCTAGGAAGCCATGGGAGAAATGTTAGTTCATATTACATCACATTTATCCATGGGTTTCAATGATATAGTTTGGTTATATGAGTTGTGTTCTTATCCCTTTCTTTATTATTTCTTTTCAATCTTCCCTCAGAGATCCTATGAATTTATGTTACTTTGGTTAAAGGTGTGATTTAGGATGAATTTTTTACAACCCTTCAGTGTAGTTTAGGTTGATCATGGTTTTTCATGTGTTATTGTGGTTTCCTATATGTTTCTTCTTTATCTTATTGGGAATAATGAGATCTTAAATCTTTATTATGGTAGGGGAACCTTATTATCACTCTTTATGTGATATTTTTTAGTATTTACTCTTTTTCATTCCATTCAGTGGATAGTAGTGGTCGGTGTAATAAGATAATAATTGGAATAACTAAAATTAATGATTAAGGGGGAGATATATCATGCTTTAAAAATTTTGATATATTTTATGGATTATGTTTTACATGATTGAAGGAAATACAAAATGTAACAATTATTAGCATCCATGTTTCTAATTTATATGATATGTGTTGAGACCCTCAATATGTTAGTGGTTGATCAAACTGTAAGTAAAATGATATTGATCATATATGTGGATATGAAATTAATATCTCACAGAATATGGTTTGTGTGACAATAATTGTGCTAACTAAAATAGGTATGATGTTGAAATCCCATGAATAAATTATGTATTCCAAAAAAATCAATGTTGTGTGTGTTTGTAATTGTTGTGTTTCCTTTAATGGTTTGGGATATAGTGTGTTGATAGAGGGGACCAGAAAGTCTATATGGAATGTGGGGTTATTATGTGTTGTTTGGTTTCCATGGATGTGATTTAAAAAGTTGTGTGGTTGTGGTCTATAATGGTCATGGTGTGTAGTGGTGATGATGTGTGGTGGTGTTGTGTCATGAGGCATCATTCTGCAATGAGTTTTGGGTGTGTGATGTGGTTTAGTGGTTGTGGTTGTGCACTAAATGAGGCGTGTGGTTTTTTTTTTTAAAATATTTCTTAGTTAACGTGTTATTGTGGATATAGTTTATGATAGTTGTGCTATTATTTTATCATGTGAGGTTGTGTTAGTTTCTTAATTACCAAGGAAATAAATTATGATACAAAATGAAATCAATAAATGAATTGGTTGGTGATTTAATATAATGGGATAATAACTTATGTTTTTTTAAATGGATTAATATATTTGTTAAATAAATTAATGGTATGTAAAATGTGAATTGAAATAGTTGGCCTATAAATGTGGAAGAACATTTAATTAAAATAATTAATATTTGGTTTTGTAAAGAGTTTATGTAGAGTGTTTCATATGTTGAGGTATCTATTATGACAATGGGTGTGTGAAGTACTTGTGGTTATTTAGGGAATTCTAGTGTTTATGATGTGAAATAATAGGTTGGGTAATGTGTTTTATCTATAAATCATGTATTTTAAGTTATTTATATACAACCCCACCTAAGTTGGATAACATTACCAATGATCATTTGTTCTTTTTTCATGGTGTTTTCCCCAACATCTAGGATAGTAGTGATACAAATGGAAAGATACCCTCACTTCATCTCTCTTCCTTCATCAATAATGATGATATATGTTGGTGTTAAAGATTACCCATCAGTGTTTCCCTGTGATTTTTAGGTGATCAATGATGTGATGAGGTTCCCATGTGATGTGATATATGGTGGGGGAATGTGTGGTAGTAGGATGGATTGAGGTTCATGAACATTATCTTCATGATACCATACTACTCAGGTTATGTGATTAGTTTTTTCGTAATGGACACAGTGTGTTCAGGTGAGATGTTATGTGATAGGTGGGATATGATTATTCATATTTCTACCACCAGATGTTAGACCTCACAAGTGTGGGGTTGCTAAGGATGAATCTCAGCCCACATTAATGTTGTCCAAGTTTTCATTGGCTGAGACATATAGTGATGTGATGTGTATGGAAGGGATGGGGGAATAGAATGTTTAACGTTGGGGTGTAAGAGTAGAAAATTAGTGGGGAAGTAGCAACGGGTAACCTTTTTTTATACGATCTCAATTCTATATTACTATATTGAATTCATGATTTGGTGAGATTATATGCTGGGGATGAGTTTTTCAAGTTGATTTATTTATTTTCTTATTGGTTTTGATGTTTTCTCTATGTCATTTTTGCATGAACTTTCCTCATTTTCACATGATACCTTGGTTATGATCATAATAAGTTTACATGTATACTCACAATACATAAATAAACAAATTTTTTAGGGTTCTAAGAGGACTTTAGGGACCTATATAGACATTTATAGATTATATTGGAGAGGATTTCTTTCGACAAAATAAGAAATATCATTTAGCACATTATATTGGAAACTTTTATTTTTGTTTTTTAATTTATAATCATTCATTTTTCGATGTATTTGGGTTATTTTTATATTATAATATAGAATAGATCATTGGTTTATTATCCTATATCTCGATCATGCTTTATTATAGAGGGAAATGTATCCCAAATGTGTGATTTTTTGATACCCTTGAATTTTTTCATCAACCTGAGGCCTAATGTAGGTGAGACTCGAGGGGTTATTATTTATCTTTCATCATTGTTTTATCTTTGCAGGAAAGGGGTCGTGACAATAATTCTCATAATAACAGTTCCCAATTATCTATTATAATATATCCTTTTTAAGGATTTGTATGGATACCATTTCTCACTCCCCTCTATTGGATTGACTTGGGTGTGAATTCACTTGTGGTACCTAACAGAAAATAATAGCCAAAAAATTTACATCTATGATTTAAAAAAAATTGGTGGTTTCTAAGATATTCAAAAGTCATACAATGATCTTTGGTGGTTTCCTTTTTATTTTTATTGGTGAACGAGTTTTTTAATGGTCTCAACTATTTTAGGCCATCAATAACTCTATATATAATCAATTATTACTCAAAGTTATAGGCTAAACTTCAATATTAATGAATGGTTGGGAAGGTATTGTGTATATTGGTATTTAATCTATAGTTGAAATTGATTCATTATATCTACCACATCTCTCTTTTGAAGAAATGTAATATGGAACCCTAAATTTATTGAATTGAGAGGATCTAGAACTAGAGCCTGATGTCTCAATGTTTAATTATCCTATTCATATTATTTATTCATAATAAAATGTACCCAATAATAAATCTATACCATTATATTTAGTTTTATAGAAACAAGGGGGTGATTGTCTTGATAAATAGGAGTGAGAATCATTGGTGAGAGAAAAATGGAATCACCTATTTACTAAGAACACTTCTTTGAGATAAAATTATTGGGAAATTCACTTATATGTCATGGATATTTCTCACACCCACTGTGTTATATATATAATATTTTATTTTACATTATTTTATTATTTCTCGGTAGCTTTTTTATTTTCAAGGAAATTTTTTTCTTCAAGTCAATTCAATGTTTTGGGAAACAAATGAGTTTCTTCATATCCTAGGGAGGTTAGTTAAAAAAACTACTATATACTAAACTGTAGTTCTATGGTTTAGTTAGGACATACCATGTCTAGGATATTTCATGACATAACTCATCATCGTATGTGTGCATGTTTTTCTAGGTGTTGGGTTTCAATGTGACCACGGGGGGTCACGAAATAAATGGACCAACATATATATTGTGACATTAGAGGGGATGTTTTAAGAAAATAACAAATTAATGTTGTTCGATAACTCATCGAAAGTAGTGCAATGTCTTTTTCATGACAGTGGGTTTCACTATTAATAGGTAGGAAATACCACAACCAATTCCAATAGTGTTTATTAAAAATGTAAAAAACTTATTTTTCACTTATTATTTTTAACCCCTCTCTCAACTATTGTATTTCTCATTCTATACTCCCATTCCAAATTCACCTCATAATCCTTCTCTTACTCTCTTTAGGCTATTTTGAAGTGGGATTTCAACTTGGTTCTTCATGAAATCACATTTTATGTTGTTCCTATTATAATTCCTATGATTTATATCCATTTTCTTATGGTTTTTCACTATTTCGTATAGTAATGGTGAACTAGAATTTTTCATATCCAAATATAATGGTGTTTTTTTTTATTTTTTAGGTATTCCTATCTTCTTTTAAGGATCTATAATAACATTATTAGAAGGATTTTGTCCATTGGTAATCAGTTTCACTTAATTAAGGTTGGTGGATTTATGATTTATAAATTATTGGTTAACATTTAGTGCATAATAATTTTTTAAAGGGTGTTTTACTTTTTCTAAACCATTATATATATATATATATGGATATATTTTAAGTGATAAATATTGTCTGAATTGTTTTATTTTAAAAATTCAATCAATTTAATTTAAAAGGGGCTATTTTCTATTAAAATGAATGTTAGATGTGAATTTGTGATAAAAATACCTCTATAGAGTGTTATTGATTTAAATACTGAAATTATAATTCTTTTATAATGGGTTATAACACTTGGTAGGTCAGATGGAAAATCTACTGCTAGGTATTACATTCCTAACCAAGCATTAGATTACAACACACTAACTAAATATATGAATATATATATATATTGGTACTAATACATGGAGTATTTTTCCCTAGTATATAGTTCATGGGACTATATATGATTTATTTGAAAATTTAGATATTGTGTGGGTCATAGGGTGATCATTAAACTATCTACCTTAAGGATTTACAAATTATTCTTTTTTATTTTAGATATTCAGATGGTTTTTCTAATTTTTAGTAACTTTTTTAATGTTATTTCAAATATTATTGCCTTAAAAAATGTTAAATGAATAATTTTAAATGGGTTATGATAGAACTGTTTTATTGGATTTAAATAAATATGTCTACTCATGAAATAATTTTATGGATACTATTGGGAATGTTGTTTTTAATCCCTCCAGGATCCCAATGGATTTATGTAGAATTTTTTTCTATTTAGATAAATCCAAAAAAACACATAATTTATGTTTGAAATTTTTTATTGAAACTTACAATGATTGTGGTGACATAGTGGGAGTGATTTCTCTTGTCACATAGATATGGGTAACTTATTTTTATCTATTTGTGGTTTGTGTCTTACATACATGAATAATTTTTTAATACCGCATTGTCTCCCAAACTCATTCATTTTTTAATGTAATGATCAATATTTAATTTGGATAATGGTATAGCATAAGCCTTATATTTACATATGTAGTTTTTCTTATGTTTTTGTGATTTTATTTGTACTTTTACATGTCTGTAGGTTATTGTTTTTACAAGATTTATGACATGAATTTCCATTAAAAATAGAGTTTATGGTGCATTATTTGTTAGAATATTTACTTTTGTTTTTTTAGGAAAACCCAACCCTCAGTATATTCCATCATTCCCAGGAAAAAATTTCAATATCATGGATATTTGGAATTAACATAAATAATTTCTACAAACATGATCAATTTATCTGGTTGGGGATAGCTAGGGTTGGTTCAAGAAAAACCTTTTATACATTCTCATATTTATTTATAAGAAAATCTATAAATTTTTACCCAAAACCATTGTCCCAAAAGTTTAATGAAACTATATACCTAAACATGTTATTATTACTTTTCTAATCGTGTCAAATTTTACATGAAGAACAAAAAAATTAATATGTATTATAAGTATTAGTATATGATAATCGTATAACTTAGTATCCTACTATATTTCCTAAAAACATTATACACATTAATATACTTTAATATATATATAATTCAAATTTGTTAAATTTTGAACATATGAATTACATTATCTCCAAAATTTAGAAATTAAAAAGCTTAATTAAGAAATAAATCACATTAATCATGTTTATACAATTTTTTAGATAGTTTGGGTTATAAATTATTGTCTTAAAAGTTAATTTCAATTCAAAAAATAATAGAAAAATAGGGGAAAGATAAAAAAATTATTTCTATGTTTTATAGGGATTTTTATATTTATAATCATTAAATTTCATCATATATATAATGAAAATGTCTTTGATAAAAATTAATTCCATGTAATATTTATATAAAACATTCAAAATTTAATAAGAACACACATAACATGTAAAAAAACATTAATAGAAAATATATTATTATAAAAGTAGTAATTTATCAAATAACAAAACATAAATTTCCTAACTAATGATGGAACATGGAGTGAGGGGGTAGATAATTGTAGATTTATAGGAATATAGAGATAGGGTAGGAGTGATGTTGTATATCTCTAGAGGGAGAATAAAATATGGAATCCAACAAAATTCATTGCTAAAGAACCAATGATAAATCACATGGTTCATAAGAGGAGGATAACAATAATGAGATATGTGATGGATTAGAGTTTTATAAACCATGTAAGATTTATCTTAGATTGTAACTTCCTATTACATTTTTTAGGTACTCATAGACCCTATTTTTTATAATTTTTTGGATGGGTCATGTTTAGAAGTTCTTCAAGTGAAAAATTGGAAATTTTTGGAAGTTTCTAGGTTGTACATGTTTAGTGCATAGTTTTCTCAAACCATGCTCCCTCCAAGGGTAAACTATTAAAAAATAATGTGTCTTTGTATAAATAGAACATAGTTTGATAAAAAATATTTCCAACTAGTAGAAACCATGAAACCCATTAGAGGGGAACATAGTTTGAAAAACCATTCAGGCCTTCCCATATAACCATAAAGATGGTGTTTTTTATTCTGAAAAATATATTAAAATTTTTCAAACCCCCTTTTTCACATATGATGGACCCAAAATACTTGTAACTTGATTTCCTATTTCTTGGATCTACCAAGAATCCATTTTTTCTCCTCCAAACCTATTATAAGGGGGATATCAGTATATAAAACATCATTTTATTCCTCTCATGTGAGATATCTTCTCACATCCTTCCTCTTCTTCTCTCTCTCTCTATCCTTCGTAGGGTTTTTAAGGTCATATAGTTGTTGATGGACCTATACTTGTTTTTTATCTTGAATCTAGGTTTGATTCCTTAGTCCATATTTCCAATGTTCTTCATTAGAAATTATAGTCATAAGTGTTGTGTTATGTGGTCTCCATTATAAAGGTAGGTGGTTCCATCTATGTTTGGGTGAATTTATAACCATTGAACATATTGGTTATTAATATTTCATTAAATTGAATTATGAAAAACCAATTTAATGTAGATTATAATTTGAAAATTAATTTGGCATGAAGTATTTTGGAAAACTCAAAATTCCAATAGAAATGTAAATAATGGGTGTGAAATTAATATTTTGGATTTATGAAATTTATTTATGAAATTTATTTTAGAAAAATGGAATAACTTTTTTTGATAAGAACCTATGATTGGATTATATTGAAAAAATAAATTAATTGATAAAAAACCCATGTTTTGGTTTTTAAATGGAAATTTAAAAATTGATACATGAAGTGGGAAGTTGTATTTTTAATAGTTCTAAAATATTTTTTCCTTCGTTGATTGTTTTTTTGAGAAAAAAAATCATAGGTATTTAGTGAGTTTTTTGGGAGAAACACAATCATTTTATAATTACCTAGCATTGGATTTACACTTTACAACTCTAAAAATCATAGTGGGGTTAATTTTACCCCTGATAGGATATGTTTTAGTCTTCTTTCATCAGTGTCAGTGGGACATTTGTACACATATTATTGTGATCTTTAGTATGATATGTGTGAGGATCACATACATTGGAACTATCATACATCTTGGAAGATTATAATTTTTATCATTTGTGATTATTTTGATATATATTAAATTGTTTATAAAATTTTTTTACAAGTGATTATGGATTTATATAAAATATTTTATATTAACAAAATTAAGTCATTATTTGAATTTTTTCCATAAGTTGAAATGAAAACTATGTTTTTTAAATATAAATTTATACTTTCATGCATGATTTACTTTAAATTGAAAGTAGTATTAGGTTTATTAATTATTTTCATATTATATGAAAAACATAGTGAGACCCTATTAAAATTTTTAGCTCACAACATACCATTTCCTTAGGGTGCTTATAGATTTCCTTCTACTATGTTTGAGTAAGGTAAAATCTCTAGATAGAGGTAATGACTATTGAAATTTTCGTCTTGGTTTTCTATATCTATTTGGACATGGGTGTTTAAATCTTTGAGTTTTATATCATCTATTTTTCATACTTTGATGTTATAATATTTGGGTTTTTTTATACCTATTTGGATTCTGTAACTGTCTCCTTTGGATGTTTTCTTTTTGAGCATATGGATATGTAACTATTTCTTCCACTGTTCTTGTATAGAATTCATCCCATCCTATTCACTTATGATGAAAGTTTCTTTTCACCAACTTTTTTATATTGTAAACACCCTCTGGGACATGTTAGTTTTATCTCAGTTATTAGGGTACCAAAGAATCTGAGTAGGTTCGTGAAAAATTAGAATCACAGGTGCATGTTATGCATCATTCCTTGAGGTTGGTATGCTATAGAGAGATCATGTCGGGTCATAGGAGGTAGTTGTGAGTGATTTTCTAGCCATCTCTCACCATAAGGAGCCTTAAGTCATAAGGGGTTTTTGGGAATGGATTTTTTGGGATTATTTCTAGTATTTTTCCTATCATTTATTTCAAATGTTGAGATACAAATATTGTTCCCATATCTAATAGGATTAATCTCCCTATTTTTATTTTTTGAAAATAGATCTGATTATTATTATAACTTCAACAATGTTTTCTTTTGATTGTTTTTAGAATCATGCCTCCAAGAAAACATACAAATGGGGTCCTAGAGGAAGTTTTTGATGAGACAGAGTGAGAAAATCCTCATGTATACTATAATCTAGTTTAGGTTATTGTACGTGTTGTCCATGCCTAAGCACAGGCACCTAAACCTATGATCGTTCAGGTTCCAACTGTGGAACCTCATAAACATGAGTCTCAAAATCATGATTAGGAGTTTCTTCATAATAATATTCCATAATTCCAATGTTAATACAATATTCAAATGGTTGAGGATTGGTTGAGGATGATTTATATTTTATTTGAGTGCTTAGAGATTCCCAATTCAATCAAGGTTAAATGTGACACCTTCAATATGGAAGGATCTGGTATGAGATGGTGGAAGACTATGGTGATGGATAAGAACAAAAATAGATTATATTGGGATGAATTTGAAGATATTTTAACAAACTAGTTCTATTCAAATTCAATATTTTTGACTAAGGATATAGATTTTTTTCAAGCTCAAGCAGGCTGAATAGATGGGGGCTGGGTATAAAAATTCATTTACTGAGATTTTTTAGTTTTCATATGAGATTTTATCAAATGAGAATATGAATACACAATGGTAGGATATGTGACTTATATCAAATATTCATTATAAAATTTTCTTACTGATGCTCTCATGTTATGTTGATGTACAAAATAGTGAGATGATGGTCGACCTTGAGGTAGCTGGTGTGTCAAGGTTGGTGGGAGTTTTTTTAATCTCGATTTACGTTCTATGAGTTAAATCAATGTAAAGGGTATGAATGGTGAGTATCATGGTGTTTCTTTATAGTATGGTTCATTTAGACCACTTGTAGTGCAGGGAAGAGGCCCTTTGATTTTCTACAAGTGTAGTAATCCTAGTACCTCAAAATGGGTTTTCACTGAGTCACCTTAGATATGTGGTTCCTCCAAATTCTCAGGTAAATTATAGATGTTCAATCATGTATATTTTTCTCCATGTATTGGAACAAGATAATTATCTCCTAAAATTACGATGGTGTAGTCATATGGTTCATGAACAATGGGGTTCTAGCCACAAGCATCTAGAAGAAAGATGCCTCATGGAGTGGAAGACTCTCTAGAGGAAGCATATACGAGTCTAATAACTATGATATGTACCATCACTACTACTTTATCATTAGTTACCACTTTATTTTTTACTGGTACTCTCATTCATTAATTTTAATACATTATAAATATTCCTATGGATAATTTATCTTATGTGATGGATATTACTAAACCCCTAGAAACAAAGAGAGTATAGAGTTTCAATTGTCCTTCTTGTGTTTTCTTGTCATCATATATTGATCTTATTTGGGATTTTTTGGTTCTTGACAAAAAAAGCTTTTTACCTCATATTCAGGAAAGATTGGATCATTGATAATAAATCTTTAATTAATTCCTATGGTCAGTGTGTATTCTTTAATTCACAAGAAGGGGTGTGTCATATCTTTTAGGGAGAATGGGAGCCAAGGATGAGTAGAGTTGTACATTCTTATCCATGACTAGGGAATGTAATATACATGTTCAATTTTGATCTAGATTGAGAATCATTTAGTGATGATATGTCTCTTATAGTCATCAACTTTCCTGATGTTTTTCCTTATGAATTCTCAAGTTTTCCTCTAGTAAATTATGTATAGTTTTATATTGACTTATTACCTGGTACTTAGATGGTGTCTATTCCTTCTTATCACATGGCACAATTTTAAATTAAGGATTTAAAGACACAGTTGGATGCACTTCTATAGAAATTATTTATATGTATGAGTTTGTTACCTTGGGAGGTTCCTATTCTATTTTCTACAAAATATGATTGAATAATTATCCTTTTTGTTGATTACTAAAAACTAAATAAAGATATGGTAAATAAAAATTATCCATTACTACAATTTTATGGACTATTTGACTAGTTGAAAGGATCAAAGTAGTTTTAAAATATTGATATCTGATCTGGTTATCACCAATTGAGAATAAAGGAATTGATCATTCATAAAACCTCATTATAGAGTAGGTATGGATATTATGAGTACCTTTTTATTCCATTTTTTCTAACCAATTCTCCTACAGTATTTATAGTTTTGATGAATATAGTTATCCATGAGTATCATGGTTATTTTTTTGTGGTATTTCATGATGAAATACTTGTTTACTCTAAGTGAAATGAGGATCATTTACATCATATGAGATTAGTTCTTTAATTGTTTATAAATCATTGAATTTATTTCAATCTATCATAAATTAATTTCTGGATTTAGGAAGTTATTTTATTAGGATGGGAGTTGTCGGAACATGGTATCTTAGTTGATCATGAGAAGGTGAAAGTTGTTATGACATGGGAGAAACCAGGAAATATTTTTAAGATTCATAGCTTCATGGGATTAATGGAGTATTATAAAAAGTTTTTAAATTATTTATCATATTTGGATCCAATGGAAACCTCCCTCACTCAGAAAGGTGTCATTTTTACTTAGGATGATAAATTCCAAAGTTCATTTGTTGAGTTGAAACATTTTTTGACTACTATGTCAGTGTGGACTCTTCCAAAGGCCAATCAGGTCTATTTACTATTTTTTCAAAAATTAGGTTCAATTTTGGGATATGTTATTATGTAGGGTCATCTTATTATTTGTTATGGATCTAAAAATCTTAGTTTATAAGAGAAGAATTATCCAACCCATGACCTTGAGCATGTATCTATAAAGCATGCACTTAATATTTGGTGGCATTTCCTTATTAGAGAAAGGTATACCATGTATTATGACCCCAAGATATTGAGTTAAATATTCTCTCAAAAATATTTTAATATCCCCCATAGGTGAGGGGTGGAGTACCAGAAATAATTTGACACCAACATCACCTATACCCCATGGAAATGGAATGTCATTGAAAATTCTTCAAAGTGGAAACTATTTACCTTACCCATGAAAGAATCATCAAAATATAGTAACATGATGTGTATTTTTACATAGTTTAAAATTGGAGTTCAAGAAATATGGGCCAAGGTTATTTTTTCCAGTGTTTAGTTGACCTCTACTCTCCTAGAGATGATTCTTCAAGAAATATTTCTTGAAGAGTACTTCCTTGGAATTAGATACTCTCTTTTTTTATGTGGAGAACGTTTTTGAGTGTTCATTCCCCATAGTGGGTATTCTTTTTTCATAATCTATTTGTTGTGCTATTAGCTATGAGGAATTCTATGACAGTGGATTGAAAAAATTCTAAGTGGGATGTGCACCCAAGATCCATAAAGAAGATATATGATATATGGTGATGATTCTAGTGTCCATGAATGATATGAGATCTCTATAGAATTTTTGTTTTTGTTTCCACATACCAAAATAAAAGAATTTGATATAGGTTATGATCAATATGATGAAAAAATTGGATCACTTTATACCTATTTCTAACATAACCAATGTTGGGGTGTTATAAAATAACTATGTGATACATATTGTTCTTTTTAATATATTTAAATATTTTATTATCTTTGATAGTGATCCATGTTTTACTTCTATATTTTTTAGAGTCCTTCAGGAGGCACTAGGATCTTAGGTTTTTTTTAGTATGGAATACCATCAAAAGACGGATCAACCTATAGAATGATGTATATATATTAATGAGGATATTTTTCACGTCTCTATTCTCATCTTTGGTGGATCTTGGGATGTCCATTTTGGACTGGTTGATTATGATTATGACAATAGTTACTAGTCTACAATCAGAATAGATTATTTTGAGGCCTTGTATATCCTAATTTGTAAATCATCATTGTTATTGTTGGATATTGGTGAAATTTCCTTGGTTAGATGAAGATTGGTTAAATAAATGATATAAAATATTGATTTGATTCATCATATAATGTTTATATCACAAAACTGGTATAAATATTATGTTGATCTTCACCATAGACCACTTGAATTTTTAATTGGTGATCATGTGTTCTTGAATGTTTTACCTCATTTGGATCATCAATGACTTAGGAGGAAAGATAATCTTTATTATCATTTTGTGGGAACTTTTGAGGTTGTTGAGAAGGTGGGTAAAGTGGATTATAATTTAGAACCTCTTTGACAGTTTACATCGACACATAATGTGTCCCATGTATCCATGCTATGGAAATATATTTCTAATCCATCTCAGGATCTGATCTTTATTGATCCTGAAATTGAGAATGATTTATCAATGAGAGAGAATCTAGTCAGGATAGTTGATTCTAAAACCAATGTACATAATAAGATGATGATTTCTTTGGTTTGAGTGATATATAATCACTATTATGATACTTATGAGATGTGGGAGAGAGGCACGAATTAGATATCAATGGAAACATCTGTTTGACATTGATAATTCTTGGCAGGATTTATGGGGAGAGAAAGTCACTATTTTTGGGTGGTTGTAACATCCTATTACAATTTTCAAGTACTCATCGACCCTCTTTTTGATCATTCTTTGTTTGGGTCTCATTCCAGGTGCATTAGGTGAAAATTTGGAAAAAAATTGATGTTTTTGGGCTATGCACGGTTGGGGTATGGTTTTCCCAAACCATGCACACACTAAGGGTAATTCGTGCAAACATCTATAGTGGGGGTTTGTATGAATGGTGCATGGTTTGAAAAAATCTGGGGAAACCTATTATAAATTGTTCACCCAATCAAAGGGGCACACGGTTAGGGTGCACGGTTTGAAAAACTATGTAGTTGTGAAAATCTAACCATGAAGATGATGTTTTTTATTCTAAAAAATATCGTAAAATTTAACAAACACCCCTTTTTACATAAAATCATCCCATACTCCTCATAACTCAATTTACTAGATCATTGGAGCTCCCATGAAACCATTTTGGTTCCTATAAATCTATTCTAAGGTGGATTGAATCTTGGTGAACATAATTTGATTCATCACTAGTAAGAGATATTCTCCCATAATTCCTATCTTAACATCTACATATCTACTCATTATGGTTTTTAAGAAAATATAGTTATCAATAGATCTAAATTCATATGTTTTAGATATTAAATATAGCTTTTATTCCTTTATCTTCATTACCAATGTTCTTTGTTGGAAATTCCTATTTCGGACATTGTGTTACTTGATCTCCATGATAAAGGAAGGTGGTTCTATCTATGTTTGGATGATTTTATAACCCTTGGATTACATTATTGTTTATTTTTATTTCAATTTTATTATGAAAAATAACTCAATGCATATTGTAAAATGGAAATTTATTTGGCATGAGATTTTTGTGAAAATCTCCAATTCCAATGGAATTAGATATTTAGGGTGTCATTTCCATTTGGTGGAATTCCAAAATGGATTTATGAAATTATTTTTGAAATTGATTTTAGAAAAATGGATTAAATTTTTTTGATAATAACCTATGATTGATTTTTTCTTTGAAAATGGAATGAATTGATTAAAAACTAGTTTTATGGTTTTTAAATGGAAATTGGCATATTGAGATTGGAAATGGGGAAATTTTATTTTTAGTATTTCTAAAATAATTTTACCATTTTTGATTATTTTTTTGAGCACATGAAAACTTGTGTAGTTAGTGGTTTATTTAGGAAAAACACTCTATGAATCTAATTCCCTATCAACATATTAATTCTTTTTAAATATAAAAAACATATCACGGATAATCTTATCACTATTGGGATATTGATTATTATATTTGACCAGTGTTTGAGGGATGTGTGTATATATATTATCGTGATCAATGGAGTTATATCTGTGATGATCCCATTTAATGGAACTATCATACCTATTGGAAGATGACCATGTTGTTCATTTTTTATTATTTTTATATTTATTTCATTTTTTGTAAAACTCTTCACACATGGATATGGATTTATATAAACTATTTTATATAAAATTATTACTTAAGATATTTTTTGATATGTTTCCATCAATTGAAATAGAAATAATGTTTTTTTTTAATATTAAATTGTACTTTCATGCTTATTTTATTTGAAATTGAATGAATGATTTGGAATTTTTATTATCGGTATATTATATAGAACACTTGGTGAGACACCACTAGTATGTCTTCTCGCAACATGCCGTATCCTTCAAAAAAAATTAGATTTCCTTCTTATAGGTTTGATCAATGGAAAATCACCACATATAGCGGTGGTTGTTGATTTGTTGGTATGGGAGTGCTCTATCGATTTAGACATCGTTTTTTACCTATTTTAGTTTTATATCATCTATTTTATGGTACTTTGATGCTATTTTGTTTGAGTTTTGTTATACCTTTTTAACTTATAGTACTATCTTCTTTGGGATTTTTCTTTTTGAGCATACTAATTTATAACTATTTCTTCCACTATTCCTATATAAAATCTGTTCCAACTTTATCATGTATGAATCCAAGTGATAGAGGAGGAAGGTGGGGAGAGATATGTAAACCATAGAAATTTTGTTCATAATTTTTGGTGAAAAGAAGTTTTATTGTGGGATAGTTGTTTATGGGATATATCATGTTGGTCATAAGGATTTTTTTAGCTTCTATGTGGAAACCAAATAAACTATGATGGATCTTGAATCTCGCGAGGCTCTTGGGACTAAGAAATTTTTTTCTAATGTGTTCAAATCAGCGGGGAACCATTTTTTTCTATTTTTTTATTCTTTTCAATATACATGGGTTATCAAAAAAGGTATAATTGAGTATTTTTCATCCAAACAATATTTTGTTGAAGAACATGTGAGATTTTGTAGATACTCCATAATTGTGTGAGTCCTGATTAAAATGGGGGTGATGTTGTGGAAATTCAATGATATTATCTAGAGGATTATATATATGATGTTTTTATTAATAGAGGATTACTAATATGGCACATGGTTACTACCATGTGGCTTTCCCTCTAATGAATGAAAATAGTAGTCTTGGAGTCTTGAATCAATCTCTTGGATGCTTGGGTTTCTCTAGATTCTAGAATGGGGTCAGAATTTTGATCATTGAAATGTTAGAAACACTCATACTCATGTGTGGATTAAAATTTGTGAACTAAATTTATGATACTGGAATCTATGAATACTTTGTGATATTTTCTCCTCTATTAACAATTCCAAAATGATGGATAGGAATATATAAAACCCGATATTTGATCATTATTCTAGGATAATTGTGGAGGTTGATATGTAATCCACCTTAGTTTAATAGGTTATGTGGACTACCATAGATGATAGCATCAATCTGGAGGTTCAATATGGGAGGAAACTAATGTTCCTCCTAAACTGCAATTTTTTTAGCATATCACTTCTGTTTGTAATGGATATAAAGTGTATACTTCTTGTATAATTAGGGGTCATGATGATATTACATGTAAAAGTAAGAAATGGAAGGATTAGGTCCCTAGGTTTAAGATACATCATCATGATACTGGGACATCCAGTGATTTGATTAGAGGCCCTTTTTCTAGTTTATTAGAGAGAAAACCTATGAATAATTCCATTGAAAAATATTATATGAATCCTTCTCCCCATGTGGTTTAAGAGATGAATTATAGTGTTCATACTAATGTTGATTTAATGAATCTTCATAATGATGATGTTGAAGTCATGTTACCTGACACTTTCGAATCAGATCCTCAGGTTGAGGGAGTAAATTTTAATGATTCCATGGGGGTTATCTCACTAAGGGATTCATTGAATGATCAAGAGAATACTTCTTCTCCATGTAATAAAAATTCCAGTTCCTCTGAGAAGACCATGGATTATGTCATCTTAGATAATATTGGGGATATTCAAAGGGTTTATCTATACCCTATTATCTGAACATGTTATTGGAAACTGACATATTTTGATTTCATCATGAACTTGTCATGAGGGTGTCATTTCCCCCTATCCGTCCATGTTGATGGAATCCGATCTAATTCAAATGAAACTATGAGGAATACTGATGTTTATATGACTATTGAAATGGAAAGAAAAATGAGTAGTGTAATTGGCCAAATTATTTATCCCCCTCTCATGCTGATCAAGCATAAGGTCTATTCTTAGAGGTTATATCTTTCAAAACTACAATAATAATTTATCATAATAGTTTTAATCAGAAACCTGTCCAATAACTTAATAAGTACACCTCATTAAGTGTTGTTTCTTAGGCTAAAATGTACTAAGGATTCATCCTCATATGGGTAAGATCAAAATGATAATATTCCTATGGAGTTTGGATGTAATATTGATGAATGTGTAATGGATAGGGGAATCAGGAAAAAATATAATGAAAACTAATAAAATTTGGAGGAAACATCATGATGGGCCTCGAATAGGGCTCAGATACCATAATAAATGAAGGTTCTCATTTTGAATTTTCATGAGATAATTAAATCTTCAATGGTCACAAAACTTTATCATTTCATTGTGACCGAAAAAACCCTTTCTTATTGGTCTTATTGAAACAAGAATGAGATGTGATAGTTATACGGATTTTAAATTGAGTTCCCAAGGTTATTACTTTGTTTTTCATAATTAGTATTAAGTTTAAATGGAGTCTATTTGGGTTTTAAAGAATGATATCATTACTCTTAATTCGCGTATTATAGATAATGAGTCCATTACTATTTTTTTAAATGGATAGTCCTTATTTTTCTATAACTATTATTTATGATTTCATTCTACATTGAATAAGAAGAGCTCATTGGAGAAGTCTGAAATGCATCACAGATAATATGTGTCAGAGTTCGATCCAAGTGGTGGATTTTAATGATGAGTTAAGACCTAAATAAAAAAAATGTAATTAACTTATTTGGAGCAGTTTCCTATCATTTCTCTTCTTGTATTGATAAATTTAGGTTGGTTTAGGTCCCTATTGTGGGACCTTATTTCACATGGGGTAGGTTCAACCTGAATTTCAATAAAAAAAAATGAAGGCCTTCGGGCCATTGTATGGATGGAGGCATGCCCAAGAATTTGTGTAGATTTTTTGTATAAGTGGATGAATGAAATAATGTAATTTGTAGAGACCTGACACTAGAAATCCAAGATCTAATATATAATACCATTACATTGTATTAATTACAAGGAATCAAACCCTTAAAGGACAAAAGAGTTTGGTATTATTGGTAAACGAGATACATACATGAGTCTGTTATTACAAATAAATACACTAAATATAACATAATTATTTTCTTTTGAGGATAACTTTATTCCATTTACGATATCCTTTTATATCATTCTTAGTAGACTTTATGGAATAATGGGGAAAGTAATCATAATAAGGGTGAGGTAAAATGATCAATAAGGGTAAATAACATCATAAAAAATAATGAATCAATGATAATAATAATTATGGTGTCGTAAATAACTAAACAAACATACCTTATAATAAAAAAAAATGAAAAGGTTGTGCATAAACATTATGGAAATGTAATAATTGGAATCACATAAAATTCAAATAACTAGAACAGGAAATATAAATATGGAATGTTAAGAAATAGAAAAAAAAATTAAATTTAATCAATGAACTAAGAAGGAAATGAATCCATAGATATTTAGATGAAAAATATCAACAATAAATAATAATTGATTCAAAATGATGAAAATGCCTAATTATTGGACATTACATCTCAGGAACATGAAAACCTATACTGTCAATACATTTCACAAGAATTTTTAAAACTATAGGGTGAAACCTATTCATTTTTCTTAACTAGCTTGTCTCATGAGAACATGTTGATGAATTGAGGGGATATATAATATCGAGTCCCCAACTATCATTGATAGTCAATGAGTTCCTAATATTGAGTAATCTATTTAAGAAATAAAAAATATTCCTTATCAAATATCAATATTAAATACAAGATAAAAAATTATGAAATTTTCCCCAAATAATCAAATAACTTTCAAAGTAAAAACCACATGAAAAACAGAACATGGTTTATAAAATCATCATATTCAAGAAAATTGATATTGGTATTTAGGGGAAATTCAATATAAATTTATTATAAGAAATTTAATACTTTGAGGATATTAAAAATAATCAAGGAAGTGAATGTCAATACTATTCTTTTCAAAATCAATCATAAACCATCTAGAGTAATAATAATGATGGTATCTGTACAACATATCCCAAGAGGATTAAATATAAATAAATCGTTTTTTTCATTTATGAATATAAATACTATAAATATTTTTCTTACAAATATTCTGGAAGAAAATAACCTTTTATTTTGAAAAACATTTTCAAAAACATTTTCAAAAACATTTTATTTGAAAATAAATTTTAAAAAAAATATTTAAAAATTAAAATTTTAAAGAACGCAAAGGAAGATTAAATTAATTTATGGTCTTTAAATATATACATTTCATGTGATGTAAAAATAACATTCTTTTTACATGGTAAAAAGGTTAGAAAAAATCCATGTTCAGATAGTAACAAGATGATTTCTCCAAAAACATTGTTAAAAGAAAAAAAGGGTAAAATTGTATTTAGAAAATCATTTATAAAGGTTTAAAAAATTAAAATTATTTTAGAATATAGGGTTTTTGTAATAAAATAGGTTCTCCTACTAAATAGATAAATAAATTTTCATTTTATTAAAAATATTTTCTAAGATATTTTGATTACTAAAGAGTAGGAAAATCGTGCTAATACTTGAAAAGGTCATGAATAAATATATTATTGTAAAATTAAAGGTTTTATTGAAAAATGGTAATATAATTTATTTTAATGGAAATAACTTTGAAAAATAAAATAAATCTTGAGGAAAATAATCTTAAAACATTCCAAAGTGTCTCAAACCAATTTGAAACATTATAAATACTAATCCTCATGAAGGTATAATGATAAATTAATGTTTTAAATACAATTAATATAAAAGTATAAATGATATAATATATCAAAATGGGAATTATATACACCACACAAAATAAGTAACTAGTGAATATGACATTTATGTCACATATGTAAAAAGTAAGATAAAAATACCTTACCTTGAGTCTGACTTGTCTCGTGGGTCTTTATATTCCTGAATAATAAAATTATATTAATTATTTATATGATTTAAAACCTTTTTATGTTTATAATTACATCTATTTCACTTATTACCATGTGTTATAAACCTACTTAATTAATTAAGTTTACGTTTGGTGTTTTGACCAAATTTTGTTTTGTGTCAAAAACAACATTTCTAGGTCACCTATGGTCAAATGGGTCATTGTATAAAACTATATATAATAATAATAATCATGAAATGATTATAATATTTATTCATCAATTATACTTTAAAATCAATCATTAAATATGATGAATATAGTAGGTCATACGTACGCAAGTGTAACATTCCCATTTTTCAATTTCCGTTATGGAAAGAAGTTATATAGAATTATTATTAATAAAATGATAATTATATCATAAATACCATATTATTTAGTCATACATATAATATATATAATTCTTTTTATGTAAAATGAATCACATCGTGTCGAGGAGGCGGTAGTCCACACGTCCACGAATGGCGTTATCACTTTTTTAATTGAGTGAAAGGGTAAAAAATGATATATATTATATTTACATAAAGGTAATTATGTTATAAATATTATATATATGGTTTTTGTATCACATATTTTTAATTAAAACCATCCTTTATATATTACGTGTATTTTGTGAACAAATCACATCGCTTTTAGGATGTGGTAGTCCACAATTCCACAAACGATGTTATTGAACTTACACAAAATAGAAAACATATATGTATGTTCTATATACAAATTATATAAGAATAAATAAATTATAAATATCAAATATATCATATATAAATATAATTTCCATCATTTTTTCCTCCCTTATATGTGGTAAAGGAAGAATGAATAATCATTGTTTCGTGCGGCAGTAGTTTGCAGTACACATAAACGCTAAGTTAGATATCCATTAGATAGAAGTGTGTATAAGTGTAGATCATAAAATTAACATAAAAAAATATCATTATATTTAAGTTAAGATACTAGTTTTTTTATATAATTCTGTAATAAGTAGTGTTTAGGGGATAGATAATATAAATATAACTAAAGAGCTTGAGGGAAGATGCTACCTCTTTGTTAGTTAACTCCTTTTGGTTTACACCAAAGTGCTTCCATGGATGTCTTCCTTACCAAAGGGAGGAATCCAGGTTGAGGGGAAGGTTTTTAAGGAACTATTTGGGCATATATTTTTCAATCTAATGTTTCTTGAGAGGTGTGAGTAATTGGGAGGTGTGGGTGCCTTTTTATAGTGGAGGAGGACTGGCACTCTTTTAAATTTTTTAAAAGGTAATTCCAAACATGTTTTTCCCATTTCAATTGGAGACAATAATCATAAAAATTAAATCCAAGGAGGTATATGGTCTATTTATTTCCATCCAATGTCTATTGTAAAAGTTTTTATGCAATTTTTTTCATTATTTTTATGGTTTAGTCCTTTGTTAAGATTAATTTCACCTTAATCATTGTAATTATTTTAAAATACATTCACTAATATTTTTGGTGAAAAACTAATATGGACTTATTAGACATTATAAATTATTATGATTCTAAATATATAATCCATTTTTTCAAATTCAAATCACATATTTAGTAGAATTTTATTTTGGGGGGGGAGGCGGATTGTGGTTTCCAGGTTTCCCCACCCCACATATCTTCTTTAGAGAGGCATGTAGACACCCTAAATTTCTCCAATCCATCCTTGATGAGAACCAATGAGACTCTTTAAAAACTATTGTTCTTAACATAGATCTGCATAGACCTATTTTCATGGGATCCCCATTTGGGGAGTTCTCAATCAAGGCCTTTGCTCATGTAAGGAATGATCCAACTAATGGCGACCCATGGGGGGAGACACTATGGTGCAAGAAGGTGCCATCCAAATTTAATTTCCTATTATAGAAAATGAGGAATAAATAATTTCCCACTGAAGATAGCATCCAATTCATGGGTGTGAGCATGGAATCTAGGTATTGGTGTTGTAGAGATCCCAAACAAGAAATGGTGGGGCACCTCTTCTTTGATAGCGATTTGGCTACATGGGTATGATATGCGTATGGGGATTTCACAGGTTAGAATAATCATGGAGGAATGAAAGAAAATTTTCTAAACTTGTGGTTCCATGGATTAGGAAATCATGGTTATAAGAAGAAATTCTGGGTTTTCATCCTCGTGGAGGGATGTTGGATCATCTGGAAGGCTAGGAATGATGCTCGCCACAAAAATACAATAGGCTCTCAAATCAGCATCATCTTTAAAATGAAGAAAAAACTACTAGACATGGTCAGTTTTTGTACATAATGCCAACCTGCTCAATCTATAAGACCAATCACTCCAAATAATTATTTTTCTAACCAAAGAAGTAGGTCAAGGTAGAGTCATTGGGTTTTTTGTCACCCTCCCAGATGTTGGATCAAACTCAACACGGATGGGTCCATTCTCAGTGGGGAGATTCGAGGTGGATGAGTTATTAGGGACCAGGAGGGGTCTGTATTAGCAGATTTCTCAGAATTTTATAGAATAGGTGATTCTTTATAGGATGAGGCCTGAGATATGGTCACATGTTTGGAGTTATACGAGAAAAGATACATCATTCTGGAGGTGATGGAGACAAATTCCTTGATACTCTACAAAGTACTATTGGGCAATGACAATTACCCCTAGAACATTGTGTACATTATCTATAACTATAAACAGCTCATGGGAACCCATATGGATATCACTCAGACTTTAAGGTAGGGGAACATGGTAATTTAATTCTTAGTTTCCACAGAATCACCAAACCAAATTATATCCCACTTTCCTAACTTAGGTTCTTTTCCTCCTGAGGGAATCAAATTTGTTGTTAATGATAAGGTGGGCCTTCACTAGTTTAGACCTCTGTGATGTATCTTTCAAGCCCTATGATTTTTAAAAAATCAATAAAATAATAGTGTTTAGGTCAGAATAATTTAATTTAAATTTAATCCCTCTAACGAGATGATTATTTAGATTTTAAAAGTAAAAATGTTCAAAAGTTCTCTATGTTTTTATATAAAATTTCAAAGTGAAATTCATTCAAATGAAAAAAATTGGGTGTAAAGATATGAAATTGATCTAATTAATCCTTAAAAATAATAAATAATATAATTTATACTTATATATTAATTAGACAAAAAAAATTCATTAATTAAAATTCATTATTTTTCATTATTAATAAAAAATGAAACTTTACAGAAAAATACAAAAAATTACCTGAACCTAATTTTTATGATTTGATTTAAAATATTAATTTTATTTTGACATATAATATTTATAAAATTTCTATAAATTTTATTTAAAATAGGTTTTCCGTTAAAAAGTGGTAAAGGGGCCTTTATAAAAATATAGATTTTATGTGTAATATTGGGTTTTCTTATAACTTATGTATATCGAATATATTGAATAAATGTCAAAAAAAACATTGATTTAATATATAACATATATATTTCATTAATATCATTCAGTAATTGTAATTAATTTAATTTATTAGGATAAAATAGATTTGTGAGCATAAAAATATTTTTCTATTAAAATATTCCCTTTTATATTCAATTGGTTCTTATATTAATTTCCAATTAATTTTTTACCAATTAGTTACTTTTATATTTCTTTAAAAAATATATGTTAATTAGTGAACACAATTCATAGTCTCTAATTTAATGGCTAGTTTATATATTTTTATATTAAATAATAAAATTTTAATAATAAACTATTGCTCAGTAAAACTCGGTTTATCATGTAACACAATATATCAAAGAAAGTATTTGTTGCGTGTAATGAAATCTAACACAGTATTTCATGCATTGGAAGATATATCATAGATTGAATTTATCTCAAATATTAATTATATTTTAAAGTATCAGGTTTTTTTATTCCCGTATGCATCTGGTGTTGTGTTTCATACACACTATCGAAAACAATGTTCATATTTTAGATTTCATGGGCATTAAATTCATATCAACATAATAAACTTTCATCCTCACAATTTAAAGTCGATCATGGTTATAGATGTTTTGATATTTCCTATGTTTAAAATCCCACAACGTGAGAAGGGATTGTAAGAAATCCTCTAGAAAATAAATAATGTGAAATATAAAGGTTGCATGGACTAACATATAACCCGGTCAATAATTTTGAAAAAAATTATTTAATATTCTTTTCTTCATGCTGATAAATTACATTACTTCTTAATACTATAAGGAAATTTTCTGACATGATAAATTTTAATTTCATATGAACAATTAAATCTTTTGGTTATTCTTTGATCAGATCCTTAATGAAGAAATGGATATCTTGAAATTAACTTTTATTTCCCAAGCACTAAAATAAACATTTAACTGATCATAAGGCCCTTATAATAGTGAAAAGTATTTACATTTTATTCTAACTATTATCCAAATTCCATATAGTTAAGAAATTAATCTCTAAACCTAAATAGAAACACTGTTTGTTCAGGATTAATATTTCTTCATCAAATTGTATATCTAAATACAATGACAATTTAACCAGGACATCACGTAGCTGAGGGCTAGATGTGAACCCATTATCATTTTTTGTTCATGGGTTTATATCCTACTGCCTTACTGGATTTGACGAGCTATCACTTATCATACATTTTTTTCATTTCTAAAAACATATTAATATAATTTCTAAAATAAATATGGTGGAAACCAATGAAATAATGTTTGTAACTAAATATCCTTTTAACTAATGTTTTCAAAAAAACCTCAATAAATAAATACCTCATAATTTTTTTTAACAGAGGTTCTTCTATGGTCTGATGTTTATCTTAGGTCATTCATTGTCATTATCTACTAAAATCCTTCATAGTGGTTTGTAATGAAAATGTGAATTATCATAAGCTTATACCATGGGAGTGTCAAACAAGTTGGATAGTAAATATTCTTTTCGTGTACTAGGTTATGCCAAGTTAGGCCCGATGCACCTTGTCAGGGTTGTTTCCCCTATGTACATTTCTTGCAGAACCAGATCCACTTGTAGTATCCATATAGGGATATGTTTCTATGAAGACCCACACAATCTCTACTTTACCCTAATTTTATGGTGTTTTATACTAAGCCTCAAATTCTACCTTAGGGTTATGTTCTCTAATATATTTTTTCACAAATCTATATCCCAAGGTTTCTACTAAACTTTCATTGATGACAACTATAGAGATCTGACCCCAGAAAGCCCAAGACCTCTGTCTACTACAATTACATTGGCTTGATTACAAGGAATAAAATCCTGAAGTATCGAAGAGTTTATTAGTCTTGTTAAAAAGGATACATACATTATTATTTAATTATAATTAAATACATTAATTACAACCTAATTATTTTCTTTTGAGGATAAATTTATTCCATCTATGTTATCCTAAAATATACTTCATAGTACACTTCATGGAATCCTGGGTAAATGAAACATAATAAGGTTGATATTAAGTTCTTGTTAAGGATAAAGAAACATGTGAGAAATAATGAATCAATATAAATAATAATTTATTAATGGTACATAACTGAACACACATACCATGTAATCGATTAACTAAGAATGAAGTGCATAAAAATGTGGAAAGGTAATAATTAAAAACACATTCCATTAAAATAAATAGATAAGGAAAAATAAATATGGTAAGGTAAAAAACTGAAACACATGACGTTTAATCAATGAACTAAGAATGAAATGAATCTATAGATATGTTAATGAAAAATATCATGGATAAATAATAACTGAATCAAAATGATGGAAATTCCTAATTATTGGACGTCATGTATTAGGCATATGAAAACCTATAAAATCAAGACCTTTTACAAGATGGTTTAAAAATATAGGTAGAAACCTATTTAATTTTCACTACTAATTTGTCTCCTGAGAACATGTCGATGCATCGAGAGGTTGTATAATATTTGGGGCTGACCCATCATTGAGTTTCCAAATCATTCCTCATATCGAGTAATCTCTTTAAGTAATAAATAATTTACCTTATCAAATATTCATATTGAATTGAAGATACAGGTTTATCAATAATTCCACAAATAATAAAATAAATTTCAATGTAAATACTATATGAAATGTGGTATACATTTTAGGAAATAATCATATCCATGAAATAGTATATGGATATTTAAGATAAATTCAATGTAAAATTTTCATAGGAAATTGAATAATTCAAGGGGACTAAAAGTAATCACGGAAGTTAATGTCAATACTCTCCTCGGACAAATCAATCATAAACCATCTATATGAATAATAAGTATTGTATCAATACAAAATATACCAAGTGGGGTGATAATAAATATTTTTTTGTGGTCTTTGAGGAATATAAATACTATAAAAAATTATTTTAAAAACATTTTAGAGGAAAATATCCTTTTCTTTTGAAAAAACATTAAAAAAATTTATTGAAAATCACATTTGAAAACATTTTGTTTAAAAGTAAACTTTTAAACCATGAAAAATAATATTCAAAGAAATAATGGCGGTAAAATATGTACAAGTTTTACGATATAAAAAGAACATTCCTTTTTCATGGTAATAAGGTTAAAAAATTCCTTTTTTGGAAAGTGATAAGAAGATTCCTTTGAAAACATTGGTAAAAGAAAAAAAGAAAAAAAAATTCATTAATAAATCATTTTTTAAATTTTAAATAAAATTGAAAAATATTTTCTGAAAACATTGTTTTTAGAAGAAAACATTTCCTCTCAATAAATATATAAATGATGTCGGGTTTTCTTAAAAACAATTTCTAAAACATTTTGAGTACCAAAGAGTGGAAAAATGGTTCTAATACTTGAAAAAGTTCATGAATAACCATAGTAGAGAAAAATGAAAGGGTTTATTGAAAAATGGTCATATTATTTCCATTAATTGATGTACCTTTGAAAAATCATTAAAATTATTCTTGAGGAAAATAATCTTTACGCATTCCAAAGTGTCTCATACCACTTTGAAGCATTTTAAATCATAAGGATCATAAAAGAATAGCATTAAATGAATGTTTTAATTGCAATTAAGATTAAAGGATTAATTATATAATATATATAAATGGTTATTATATACACCACATAAAATAAGTAAGTGGTTAATATGACATTTATCCCATAGATATAAAAAGTGAGATGAAAATCCCTTTCCTTGAGCCTGACTTGTCTCATGTGTTTTTATATTCCTAAATAATAAAATTGTGCTAATAATTTACTTTATTCATAAACCTATTCATTTTTATAATTATTTTATTCAATTATTACCATGTTTTTTAAAACTACTTAAACAATTATGTTTACGTCAGGTGTTTCGACCAAATTTTGTTTATGTGTCAAAAACAACTTTGGAAGGTCAACTATGGTAAAGGGGGTAAATGTATAAACATGACCAGTATAATAAGTATGAATTAATTATAATATTTATAAATCAATTATAATTATAAAATAAATCATTAAATATGGTTATAAAAATGAATTAATGTTACAATCATCGATATAGTAGGTCGTACATACGCAATAGTGACATTCCCATTTTTCAATGATCGTTATAGAAAGAAGGTAGGTAACGTTAATCTTTAAATATTGATCATCATATAATAAATAACATAACATTTAATCATTATAATTATATATATATATATATATATCTTGTGATTTAAAATAAATCTCATCATGTCGAGGAGGTGGTAGTTCATACGTCCACAAACAACGCTATCACTTTTTAAGTGTGTGAAAGCGATATAATGAAAATGATATATATTGTATTTCAATAGTGGTATGTATTTAATGAATATCATATTGGTTTTTTTTCATGTCACACATGATTAATTAAAACCATACTTAATACATTCCATGTCTTTTATGAACAAATCACATCACTTTTAGGAGGCAGTAGTCCACACTTCCACAAACAATGTTATTATATTTACACAAAATGGATAGTATAGAGGAATTTTCTATATAAAAAATAAATAATGACAAATAAATTGTAAATATCATATATATCATGTATAAATATCAATTACATAATAATTTACACCATCATAAGTGTTAAATGTAGAACGAACAATCATCATTTCATGACGCGATAGTTCATAGTACACATAAATGGTAAGTTCATTACCCATTAGATAAAAGTGTGTGTAAGTATAGGTATACAAACTTACCATAAAAACATATCAGTATATTTTTTATTATTTATCTGTTATGTAAGAATTTAATAAGTAGATTTTAGGTTAGGGATAATGGAAATAAAACTAAATAGCTTGAGAAAAGTTGTTACCACTTCTTTGGGTAACTCCTTTTGGTTTACATCAATGGGATTCATTGGATATATTCCTCGAAAAAGGTAGGATTCATGGATGATAGGAGGGATTTTTTGGATCTATTTTTTTTATATTGATCAATCCAAAGTGTATTGAGAGCTATGAGGATGTGATATGGGTGAGCTCTTTTTTATAGTGGGGGAGTAGTGGCACTCTTGTAAATTTTTTGAAATAGAATTACACCAATGTTATTCCAATGTATATTAGATCTAATAATTGTCAAAATTAAATAAAATGGATGATAAGGTATAAATATTTCCATTAAATGACTTTTTAAAAAGTTTTTGTGCCATTTTTTCCCTTATGTTTAAGGTTAATCCCTTGTTAGATTTAATTTAGCCTTAATCGTTGAAATTAATTTTAATTACTTTCAAACAAAATTTTGGTGAAACAAATAATTTGAACTTTTTATAAATAATATATTATTATGAATAAAAATATAAAATCAATTTTTCCAAATTCCAATCACATAAGTGGAAAAAATTAATTCAAATTTAATCTAGAAAACGGGACGACAATGCGAGCTTTTAATGTAAACATGTTCAAAACTTTGTTGTGTTTTTATATCCAATTTCAATGTGAAATTTATTAAAATTACTTAAATCGGATTAAATGATCTAAAATTGATCTAATTATTCTTTATAACCAATAAATATATAATTTAAATTTATATATTAATTATTACAAATAGTAGTTTTCAATTAAAATTCAGTTTTTTTAAATATTCATCAAAAAATAAAACTTCACACAAAAATACTAAAAAATCACCCTAACCTAATTTTTATGTTCCACTTTAAAATATTAATTATATTTTCACATATAAGACTTATAAAAGTTCCAAAAAAATATTTGAAATGGTTTTTCCATTAAAAGGTGGTAAAAGTGCCTTTATAAAAATATAGAATTTTATGTGTAATATTGGGCTTGTTCTTACCTAATGTATATCGGATATATTGGATAAATTTAAAAATTATTTGATAGAATATATATCATACATATTTCATTAATATAATTCAATAATTTTAATTAATTTAATTTATTATGATAAAAAAATTGAGCATAAGAATAGTTTTTTATAAAATAATTTCCTTTATTCAATTGGTTGTTATATTAATTTCTAATTAATTTGTAACTAATGTATTAGTTTTATATTTTTCTAAACAATATAATTTCATATTTTAGTTAATATTATTCATAACTTCTTATTTAATGACTAGTATATATCTAATTATATTAAATAATAATATTTTTATAATATATTGTTTCTTGGTAGAACTTGGTCTTGTGTGCAATGAAAGATATCAAGGAAATTAATTATTGCATGTAACATAATCTAAATTATCATTACATGTATTGAAAGATATATTATATTTTTTGTTTATTTAAAATATTAATTATATTGTAATGTCTCAAGATATTTTATTCCCTTATACTCATGGTGTTTCTTTTCATACACGCTATCATATAAAATGTTCCTACATTAGATTTTCTGGGCGTTACATTATTGATATCTATGGAATCACCCTACCTAAAATAAAATTTGAAAATAACCCTTTGATTTTTGATAGTTTTCTCAATAAATCAATGTTATCCCCTTTACCATTCATGTTCAATAATGTTTTTCTTAGTGTTTTTGTATGTAGGAAAATTATTATGGATATGTGGAATATTGATTGTTATGGAATCCTCTTAGAAACATTGTCCAACATGTTAAAAAGTGTTAAATAATGCCTCAAATAATGGAGAACATATTCCTTTTACAATATTATTTTTGATATCAGAGAGCCTTTAAATCACTTGACTCATTGTCATGAAATTAATTAGGTCCAGGATGTGCCCTCTCGAGATGAGATGCAAGCCATACCCACACATGATGATCTGCTTTCTCATATGGATAATCTTTCCCGAAATAAATTTAATTTCAAGTGGATTAAGGACTGATATAGTAACTCAAGGAAATATCACTAAATTCATAGTTTTAAGTAGTAAATTAAAGGCCTCACTAACCTCAATATTAATTGGACTTGGTATAGTTCTAAAAATGAATTTTTTAATGCCATAACTAGATCTATTGAGGACTTGTATGTGGAAAAAGGGGATGAAAACACTCAAAAATGATGAAAAAAATTGATCCTACCACTGATGATATTCATAATAAGAGGCTTGTTGAGGTCCCCCAATGAAATGGAAATAAATTTATCACCTTTCACTCTCAATATTCACAGTATTGTTGGACCTAGTGGTTTTAGTAATAAATTCATTATGTTCAACTAGTACATTTTCCATTTTGAGGTTATCAATGATGTGAGTAAATTTTGAAATCATTAATATATTCCTTATTTAGTGAACTCTAACTTTATTTCTTTGACTCTAAAAAAGGAGACTTCTCTGGACATTAAATTCTTCAGACCTATTTCTATTGGTAACTCAGTTCCAAAGGTCATCAGAAAAATCCTGAATTTTAGAAATAGTGAGATTTCTAATGGATTTATTATTGGTTTTTTCCTAGGTAGGAACATTCATAATTGTCTGTATAATAATTTATAATGTTTAAATATGATTATAAAAAGGTAAATTATGGTAATATAGCATTAAAAAATTGATATATATAAGGCATTAGACATAATAATGTGGAACATTGTAATTGCTATTATGAGAACATAAGGGTTTATTATAGCTTTATCAACTTGTCTAGTTCATTCCTCAAGAGTTACAAGCTATCTATTCATGTGAGTGGGATGCTGAGGGGTTTCTTCTAGTTTACTAGAGTTTTAAGGCAAGGAGGTCTATTAACTAGGATTCTCTTTTCTATTTATAAGGATTTCTTAAGATTTTTCCATAATGATCCTATTTAGGATAGGTTTTATAAGCAGATAATTATTGGAAGAGGATTCCTTGGACCCTAAAATATTCAATATGCTGATGATAGTCTTTTTTTTTTGGAATGCTGACAAAATTACTATCTCATACATCCAAATAATTTTTGGGAATTATGAGGAATTCTCTGATCAGGTTATTAGCTAGAATAATTCTATTGTGGTGTTTTATGAAGGAGTGCCATTTTCTATGAAAAAAATAGTGGATAGAGATATTAGCGTTAGGATAGGGTACCTCCCACTTATCTATCTTAGGGTACCAATATTATAGGGTTTTGAGATAAGGTGTTATTTTTAGGTTATTTACTTGAAAATTATCAATAAAATAGAATCATGGAAAGGGAAAAGTATTCCAAAAGTAGATAGAATTTGTTTTGTCAATTCGGTGATAAAATCTATGTTT
Source organism: Viscum album (assembly GCA_963277665.1). Taxonomy (NCBI): domain Eukaryota; kingdom Viridiplantae; phylum Streptophyta; class Magnoliopsida; order Santalales; family Viscaceae; genus Viscum; species Viscum album. The sequence goes on from OY728156.1 coordinate 75,497,961, forward strand.
TCTATGAAGTTTCTTTGTAAATATGGCCTAGAACCCCTAATAAGGAGTTACCGATCATGATTAATAATTTTATTTGGACTGGATAAATTCATGAAAGGAAGTAGGTAATATTTTCTTGGAAATATTATGTCAACCCTATGGAAATGGGAGGAATGGGAATCAAATATATCAGGATTTTCACTGATCCCTTAATTAAAAAATCCACTTAGAGCCTTGTTTTTTCAAAGGACCCTTTATTGGAGTTTCCTTCCATAAAATTTATGACCATATTTTCAAATGGATATACTATTTATATTCCTTCCTCTATTTGGAGAGCTATTAAGTAGGCTCATTATGACATAATGTTATCCTCTAGGTGCATGGTTTCTAAGAAGTCTTCTTTAAATTGATGGATTATTTTTGTCTTTTAAGAACATTAAATGAGGGGGTTGAAATTCCTAATTCTATAAAATATGTCACCATTGATGATATCCAAGGTAATATCATTGTGCATGAGATACTGGCCCATAGATCATTATGGATCATGGAATATATGAGTACACTGGTTGTGATACTCATATCAAGATAGTGGAGTTTTAATTCCAGGGACTGTAATAGGAATTCTTATAAGGGATCTATAACTATGACTTCATGGATTATGGGATTCAATAAGCCCTATATTTCAATAGTATCATTTCTCTTAGTCTAGATAATTTGGAGGTATCAGCTGCCTTTTCATAGAATCATCCAATGTGTAGGGATTCCTCTTACCTCTTACTCATATTTCTTTTACTAAAATATAAAGAGACTATTGATATTTTTTTTTAAACTATAATTTCACTTATTAGTTGTGTATGTATGTTCAAGGAAATTTTTTCTTTAGTATTTAATGTGAGAGTTCTGATGTACTGATGAAATTCATCTATAATGTAGGCTAAAGTGAGAAGATTCAATCTCTTCTATTCATAGTTGCATCTTCTATCATCTATTATATATGTATGGAAATAAATGGGTTAGATTTTGATGATTATTATCCCTATAATCATATAGAAGTTAGTAAAATTCCTTGGGAAATCATGATTTACAACAAAATGAAAAATGGATCAATGAAAAATGATATTTTTGACTTATTTATTTTGATATCTGTCAAAGTTTGTGGTAGGGTAAAAACCCATTGATGTAAAAATCTATTAGATGGATCCCCATGACCATGGGGTGGCTAAAAGTTATTTTTGATTGGTATAATTCAGATACATCGGGCCCCTCAGGTTGTAGTGGCATATTTCTTACTCATCAGGGTCTCATTAAAGTATTTTTTTATCATTTCATTAGTAATGATCATGAAATTTAATATGAATTATGGGATATGATAAAGGAATTAATATATGATGTACATCATGGTTGGAGGTCACTATAGATAGAATCTGACTCCAGTTTTTTAGTGGAAAACCTGAAAGAGCATTTCAGGAATGTCCTTTAGAGAATGTTTCCATCCTAGATTGAATGTATTCATCTTGTAGATTATATCTGAATTTATGTTACACATGTTTACAAGGAAGAAAATATGGTTATCGAAGCTCTCTATAAGAGGGGAGTTATGGATACTAGTTCATGATTTTATTTTATAGTTATGAATTTTTTCATATTTGGTTGAAGCGGATGGACGTGGTGGTTTTCATACCTGACTTTTTAAAGTCCCTTGGTAATTTATTTCTTACTACCATTATTTTTCTAATAATTTTTTTTGGATAAGGCTTGCGTGCCTCCCAAACCTTATGATTATGATTCCAGACTCTTATCACCAAACTGTGGGGATCATGAATGTCCTTTAGGCCATGCCAGTTCCAGCTTGATTATAATGGTACTAGGTTATCCAATTTGGTTCGTGATAATGAGGGTTTAAAAATGTGTAGGATAATTATCCATGATGGAGATGGAAGAGGGAGGGAATATAAGAGGGATTTCTTACTTTTCTAAAATTTTAGAAAAATAAAAATGACAAAAAATTAATCAGTTTTTTCTATATATTTATATATAATTAGTGAACTTATTGTTTTACTTTCCCCTCAATTAAATAAATATAATATTCTAACTTTTCACATAAAATAATCATAAATGTAATGACTTAGATATTTATAAATAAATATTTTCATTCTTAAAATATATGTGTACCATATTATGTAATATAGAAAATAAAATATATATAACATCAACTAATCAGTATTTTAAATCATGATATGTCTATAATATTTCCTTTTATAAAACAATCTAACTTATAGAATAGTAATAATATATAAATAAATATATATTTAATTGTTTAAAATTCATTTTCTCTTATTTTTTTATTATGATTTAAGAATAATTATATAAAAATAATTTTTTATCACTCATACAAGATGAACATAAAAAAATTATATTTATTTTTATAATGAATATTTTAATATAATATTTGGATTAATTTTTCTTAATTTTATAAAAAATTATTTTCAATGTAAATAGGGAAAAATAATGTTTCTAGAAAAACAATAATTTTTAAAATATTTTTATAAGATAATATTTATTTAGTAATTTCTAAAGCAGTAAAAATGTATTTTAGTGGAAAAAAATTACTTTTTATATATTGGATTTAACTTATATTATATATTCTTATAATTTTGGAGTTAATATAATAATTAGTTTTAATAAAAAAATTGGCCTCTTATTTAAATTAAATATTATTTTTCATTATTTTTATATATGGTTTTCCATGAAATCCAAAAAATATATATGTTTTTTAATAAAAAAAATTAATGATAATAATAAAAGTCATAATTTTATCCCATGAATAATTTGTAATATTAAAATTTACTTTAAAAAAATTATGCCTTTTTCCACTAACACTAAAATTAATTTCATGTGAAATTAGATATCTTATTTAATAAAATTATTTTTCTTATTTAAAATCAATATGTTCAAATTATGAACTAATTTAAATTTAATATTTTTATATTAAAATTAAATTCCTATTGTAAATCTGGAGTTACCATGGTAATGGTAAATTTTGTTATAAAGGTGTTTATCATAGTAAAAATTGAAAAATCAAGTTAAATTTTATTAATAATGGGTGGTATAGGACATATTTACCTTATCTCACACCAACTCTATTATTGAACATTTTCTGGGCCTTTACCCTTGAATAATACAGTAAAATTATTGAAATGAAAATAGATTTTACCAAATTGATTCTCTCTTTACTTATAAAGGGATCTCCCCTTATCTTGATTTCTTGGCAAATAAATATGATTTATTTATATTTATAATGTTGTAACAACATGTCTAATCTCATAAGAATCTAAACCTCTCAATACATTATTAGTTTGTAATGGAATGTATGTCAAAAATAATGAAATAAATTTTTTCATAGCTTTATTCACTATAATGAACAAATTAGTAACCAATCCCATAACCATGAAAAAGTTCTTCATAAATAACATTCTAAAATTGAAAAATCATTAAAACCTCCCTATAATTTCCATTTATCCTAATTATATCTAACCAAAATTAAATTATTATTTAAATTATCCATGTTGACATAAGATAAAAATAAAAAACATATTTTTAATATAAAAATAAATTTACTTTTTTATTAATTTATTATATAAAAATAACAGTTTTTCATAAATTTTTTTATTGTGAAATAATAAATAAAATTTAGTGTGACTCCCTAAATATGAGCTAAATTATTCCATATATGGTAGTTATTATTCTAAATTATTATTAATTAAATATATACTTAATTATTATGGATTAATATTTATATACCCTATAATTAAATATTATAACACTAGTTTAATTAATATTTTCAAAAAACCCAAAAAATAATAAATTAATAAACATATTGATATAAAATATTATTTCTAAATATATTATTTCCAAAAAAGAGATATGATATATTGAATTCATCGAAAATACAATTTAATATATTCCTCATGGGAAAGATCTAACAAAATATATAAAAAATCATCATTTACTTTATAGAACATTGTATATACTGATAAAATTGAATCATTTTTACGATAATGTCCATTGTAAAAATGAAATATAAAAATGTTTCAACTATAGTCTTACACATCCAATGAGGGGATTGGTAAATTAAGGTTTGATTTTAATTTGGACTATATAGACCATTCTCACTAGTTAATAACTATAATAATAAACTTTTATAATATTATAAAAACATAGTCTAACTGATAAGATAAATATGCATCGCTCTCCATGTTTTGAAATATCTTTTTTTTACCTTTTCATTTTTTATGTTTAAAAAATTCACTAAATTTTCTATGAATATAATTCCTTATAAGGAACTCCAAAATCGTTAACTGAAAACCCAATATTTTTGTATTCATAAATTTTACATGATGAGAATATATTTGGTTTTAAATGTGGTCAATCTCATATAACTACTACCCAAAATTCCCATTTAACATATTTAATGTTATATTTTAAATTCCTATGAATATTATGGAACAAAATTTCCTTGATAATCTCCATTAAAACCCTCTTCTAAAATAGATTAGATATTTCATCATGATTTATATATTTTTTTAAACATTTTTCCTCGTATTTTTCTCTTAGTGGAAATACATATCTGAATAAAATAATGATTACAATTACTTCTTCTATGGCATGAACATTTATCAATTTAGGAATCCTATCATATAAAAAATTTAATCATTATTCGTATTCATCTTTTTAGTTTACTAAAACTACCAATATTCTCTTATTCAGAATCCCTCTATTATATAGATAAAACCTCAAACCTAAACACTAAGATCCACAATATAGTCACAATTCAAAATCTATTTTCATTATTATTAAGCTCCTTTAACATAACACATGGTTATTATAATTCTTGTGACCTCAATAATAGTAAACTTTGGAATTTGGGTTTCATATTGGAAAAATATTATTATGAGTAATAGTGAAAATGATTTTTCATTTTATAACTACCAGAGTGTTTGGGAACATATATTGATTATTCTACTATGTCTTATCAATTTATACTATGTCATATTTTAATGTATCATTTTTTATAAAAAAAATTATATCAATATCTATTTAGAATGATTAATTATATTAAACTCTCTCTATTTACACCTTCCAAATGATGTGACCATATAAAAAATATCAACAAACTATGGTGTGGTTTGTATAAATTCTTTTATTTTGGACTTTGGTATTCACACCAACTACATTGAACATAAACTTCATTTCACCAACAATCACTTCACCACAAATAAAAAATCATATTAAGTGTATCAAGTATTCTCCCCATTTGGAGTTTTAATTCAACTAATAATATATATAGGTCATCAATGATTCCACAAGAACTCAGAAATTACCCCCCTAAACATCTACCAGTTTTGGTTTTTATTCCACCACCTATGATAAGAAAATTCAAAGATGATTTGGTGAAAAATTATTTAATAACTGAATTTAAAAAAAATATTAAATATTATATTATAAAACATGAGAAATGGATAATTTTATGAAAAATAATAAATGATTATAATGTTTTATTCAATTCATGGTCTGAAATCTAGAGACCCTAAAAGATCCCCATGAAATGTTCTCCCAGTTTCACAATTGAAGGAATAGCATATAAGATCCTACTTACTATACTGACCCAAACTTTTATCAATGGAATTTCACCCTTATTATAATAATTTAATATATTATAAATTATATAAAATTATATATATAACATAATAAAAACTTTATAAATGATGAATGAATGAAATAAGTGGTATTTCTCAAAATTAAGGAACCAATATCGATGGAGTAGTAACTTGAACTTTGGAATATTAACATGATAATTTGGAATAGTAATCTATCCAATAGTATAGTAAATTAACCTTTGAAATTAAAAATAAAATTCAAGTATCTTATGAATGGAAATATTATATATTTATGTCATGAAATATATAAATAAATGTTTTAAAAATGATAAATTAAGTGTTGGTATATTTGTAAGTCATAAATATTTAATAAAACTTTTATAATTAATTTATTAATTTAAAATAGAATATATTTTCTTAAAATTTATTCATAAATTAATATTTTTTTCTTATTAATATAATATATTTTTATGAGACATTAATTAATTTTTTAAAGTGTTAGAAAATCAGTTTTAATTTTAGAATCTGTATTTTTTAAGTAAATGATTATTTTAATTAAAAATTAAATTTCACATATTTATAAAACTATTTTCATAAAATTAATTTTATTTTTGAATTATAAATTAATAAAAATGGTTAGGGTGAGTTTTTTGGGATTTTTCTGAAATACTTCAGTTTTTGGAGAATAGTGAAATTTGATAATTAACGATAAAAAATAAATACATGAATTATTGGGTCATGGATGATGTGTGGATAATTTAAGGCCAAGATATTTAACCCTTAATTATTATTTTAATATATTTAGTGATAATTCTCAAACTATTTATAGTCTTGCTCCAAAAAAATAAACTAATGAATAAAATAATTCAAAAATACCCCTCTCCTTCATAATAAATAGAACCCCTCACCACCATTTTTCCTCACACCTCTAAAAATTTTAACCTTATCCAAATTTTATGTAAATATATTTCCAATCCATTCCCCCACATATAGGATCCCTTTTTCACATAAAAATTCTAAAATATACTCCCTAAGGAGGTTCTCAATGAAGAGGAATTAAATAGGTAAATTCCTCTTTCTTTTATTTTAATTTATTTTCAAGTTATTTTCTTATTATCTCCTCACATAAACTCATAAAAATAATATTATAACTCAATTACCTTAAATATAATGTAATGATATCATTTTAAAGTAATATCCTTCATTAATCTCTTATCTCTCTTTTTTATTCTAAAAATGAAATCATCACTCATGATATGTCAATTTACCAACATCGTGGAAGATGTGTTTTTATTTTTTCTTTAAATACTTCAAGGATGTTCATAAAACCACTATAATGGTTGTTAAATACTATAAAATATATTTTATAACCTTTTTTATGTTATGAAATAAAAATATTTACATAATAATAAATGATAAAAAATCGAGTTTGTTGTGATCGAAAACCACAAAAATTAACCCAAACAATAATAATTAACTATTTACCTAATGATTCATCCCCATTACATATAACCAAGTGATATATATGATAAATTTAACCTATATAATATCATTAATAGCATACAATTTCAATTCTAGAAAAATACCCCCACTTTACAGTATAAGTAAACCGATCATGAAAACGAAGAAAATGAACACTCAAAAACAATGAAATTAAACTATATAAATCATCAAAAAGTTCATAAATTAACTTAATAAAACCATAATGAATAAAATCAATTCAAAAAATGTAATTTATTTTTTAATTAATGAATCTAATGTCATTATACAATATATTAAAGGGAATAAATCATTTGGACAAAATATAAGGGGAACTCTCGAACCCAACTCTCTTCCTTTAGGTTATCCCTATTTCAGTCCATTTTATATATGGATGTTTTATTAATGTTATTTAAATATCATTTTTTATCCTTAAATTTTTATTTTCGGGATATACATTCTTCCAATCTTATTTTATTAAAAAAGAAAAAAAATCCAAAAGAACTATTCCTTTTAAAAACACATTTTTTTACTTCTCTTGATTTTGTTTCTTCTTCACTCAAGATGGATGATTCTTATTCAAAGTATATTATTCACTTTTTATTTTGGTAACCCCAATGTTTATCAATGAATTTATTATTTATGAAACCTATTTCCTTTCCATTTGTTATTTTATGTCCAATATTGATATACATTCTATGTTGCATGCATGATAATGTAGATGTTATGATTTGACGGGTCACCCATAATTATATAGATCAATGTAAATTTTATGATTTGATGGTTGTTATTGGAATTATATAGAACTCAAATTAATTGGGTACTATGATTAATCTCATGAGATAAATTGAAATATTCATGAACATGATGTTATATTTGTTCCCAACTATGTGTAGTAGTTGACCACTAAGAAATGATGATTCATTTTTTTACATTTCTACATTCCATTCCTTTATCTATTTTTTCCTCTCATTATTATGATGATGATACTTTATTATGTAATTATAATGATTATTATCAATCTCACTCATGTTTCATGTCTCTTATTCATCCACTTAGTGGGATTTTATCTCACCCCTTCTTTTGATGTATAACCTCAGGTGAATACTTATACTAAGGAGAACATGAGGGCCAATGAGAATCTAGAGAATAAATAATTAAATAAATTTTTATGTTTTATTATGGAAAAGTTATGTAGGGTCCTAATTGTCCTAATACACTAAACCTTTATATCCTATTTTTTTAATGATTTTATGTTGTTTTTCTTTAAAATGATGTAATAGTAATGTGAAGAAAACAGGAGGTCGCTATTATTGGTCTTAGAGGACGGTGTAGTTAATTTGTAATTGGGATTAGAGAACCTTAGTGTAATCCATTAGTTAGAGAATATGGATAAGTATGTACCGAAGAATATTTTTTGTATAAAATTATAAACATAGGGATACCACATGATATTCATTTGGACTTAATTTCACAATGGAATAAATTGTTTATTCATGACTTATTGACAAATATTTTTTTCTAACGTTTTATATTTTTGAAAATAGTGGGAACTAGGAGAAACCAATCCAATAGTCTGTGTGAGGGAAAATGCGGCCATTACTCTAATTAAATCCCCAATGCCTTAGTATTTTGAGTTCAAAATTTCATGGTGATTATTACCCATCTATATTAGACTATTAAAAACAACATAAAAATTGTGGAACTTCCTCCTTCACCTAAGAGAGAGAAACTAGAAATTGAGTGATTTATGTGGCAAAGACCACCAACATTTAGTGGATCTTCTGGTCCACTTGTTGTATAATATTGATTCAACTATATGGAGAATATCTTTTATGTACTTAACTATTCTAGGATAGAGAAGGTGACATTGGTCTTTTATCATCTATATGGAGAGGCCGAAAAATTGTGGGTGTTGATTAAGAACACCAAGATAAAGGATGAAATTAAAGAGATGGAGTGGGAAGATGTTAAGATAATGTTTCTTAACAACTATTTCCCGTGATCTCTACATACAATGATGTAGATATAATTCATAGAGATAAAGAAAAACGAATTAGTATCTATCATAGCCTACGAAGAAAATTTTTCAAGGCTTGTAAGGTATGATTCAAGTTTTGTTATAAAAAATGATAAAAAAAAATTGATATATTTTTTTGGTTTAAAACCACGCCTTATAAAGAATATTTTAATTATAGAACTTTCGATTTATGAAGAAGTTGTTTGATGTGATCTCAAAGTTGAGATGGATCTTAGAGAATAGTCTCATGGATTTTGTGATAAGAAACTAAATATGGAGTTTCAAGTTGGAGGATCTAATGAAAAAGGTTGAAAGCAAACTCGACAACCCACATGTCCAAAATGTGGGAAGAAGCGTCATGGGAACTACCTCAAAGGGATGGTGTTGAAGATACATAATGAAGTTGGTCGATACAATTGAGGAAAGGATAGAACCACCCATTGTCTAATGCTACAACTATGGGGGAGTAAGGGAACTATGAATAACATTGCACTAAACCTTTATTCATCATGGGTAATTAGTTCCATCATCCAACAAAATCAAAGGATAAAGGGAAGGATTATGCCATCATTGTTGCTGAAGTGGAGAAAGAAAATGAAGTCATAAAAGGTACACTTTCTATTCACTCAATAATGGAAAAATTATTATTTGATTATAGTTTTACACATTCCTTTATATCACAGAAGTTTTCTAGAACTACTGAATCAAATACCCAAAAAATTTATGTAGTGATATCTATAAAAACACCAAGTGGTGAAATCATTTCAACCCAAGTGTTAGAATATTCTCATATTGGCGTATGTGGGAAGATTCTTCTAGTGAATCTCTTGATACTGACCATAGTAAATCATTTCTATAATGGGGATGGATTGGATCCTGTTATATAGAGAACACATCAATTGTCGGGAAAACAAAGTATCTTTTCATATTGAAATCTATCCCATGATCCAATAAAAATGTATGGAAGGTCATTAATCTTCTTTGGAAAATCCTCAAAACACATGGGTGTTGATTACCTTTTAAAAATCATACCACACTCAAATGGTTGATTCAATGGAATGTATCAAACTAGGGTAAATTCACATTGTGAGGGAATACAATGATGTATTTCCTAAAGATTTACCTGGACTTCCCCTAGATTGTGAGGTAGAGTTCACAATAGAACTCATACCCATAGTTACTACAATCTTAAAATCTCCCTATAGGATAACCTCAATTGAACTAGAGGATTTAAAGAAGCATCTACAAGAGAATTTTGAAAAATGGTTCATATGCCCTAGTGAATCACCTTGGGGTTTGTCGATTCTCTTTGTCAAGATTAAGGATGGATCAATGTAGTTATGCATCGATTTTTTGGAACTCAACAAGATCAACATAAGAACAAGTATACTCTTAGAAGGATTGATGACTTGTTAAATTATTTATGAGGAGATGAGTACTTCTCAAAGGTGGATCTTTATTCTGTATATCATCATCTAATGGTGAATAAGGAAGATATTCAGAATACTTCCTTCCATACAAGGTATGGGAACTATGAGTTTGTAGTGATTCCCTTCGGACATACTAATTCCCCTGCAATCATCATGGATTTTATGAATAGAGTATTTAGAAATTACCTTGAAAATTTTTTGGTAGTGTTTATTAGTGATATTATCATCTACTCCAAGAGAGTGGAGGAACATGAAGAACATTTAAGGATTGTGGTGATGACATTGAGGAAAGAGAAATTGTATGACAAGTTCAGAAAGTGTTACTTTTGAATGTAGCAAGTCACATTATTAGGAAACATGATCACAAGTGGTGGAATCTATGAGGACCCTTAAAAAGGCATTTGATGAATGGAACATTCCATATAGTGTCATAGAAATCCATAGTTTTCTCAGACTAGCTATGTATTATTGATGTTTTGGGAGAAATTTCTAATCATTGTCTAGCCTGCTAACAAAGTTACCAATGAAAGGGGTAAAGTATGTCTCAATAGATGAATGTGAGGAAAGATTAAAGGAGCTAATGTGGAGGTTGATCACTACACATGTACTCACATTACCAAAAAGTGGAGAAATTTTTATGATATACATTTATTTTTCAAAGAAATTATTTGGTTGTGTATTAATGTAAAATGACAATTTGATAGCATACGCCTCATAGCAGTTGATTATCCATGAGAAGAACTACCCGATGCATGATCTGAAGCTTGAAACTATGATCTTTAATTGAAAATCTGGTATCACTACCTCTATTATGAGATGTGTGACATATATACTGATTACAAGATCTTAAAGTATATATTCACATAGATGTATCTCATCATTATTCTGAGGATATGGTTGTTTCTAATAAAGGATTATGATTTCTCTATTCACTGTCATCCTGTCATGGTGAACAAAGTATTTGATGCTCTTAGTAGTAATGAACCTCCTACTCTATCCATGATATAGATTGAGAAATACCCTATCATTATGGATTTTTAAAGTATGTATTTTAAAATCATAATGATAGGGAATACATAATACCTTTTTCAAATGATTGTCCAACCATATATCCAAGAGAAGATTAAGGAGGCACAAAGGATGATCAAGAGTTACAAAAGAATGTGAATGTAGTAAAGTAAGGGATTCTCTAAGAGTTCTATATCGATGATGATGGTGTGATTCAATTTGGAATGAGGCTCTATGTACCTTCATCACCTAGGATAAAGAAGGATCTATTGGACAATTAATGTAGCTCAACTTTCTCTATCCATCCTGGGAGTACCAAGATATACCATGATCTATGAGAACACTTCTAGTGGGATAACATGATGAAGAATATTGCAGAGTATATCTCAAGGTGCTTCATATGTCATAAATATAAAGTAGAGTGATAGAAGTCCAAAGTGATTATGAAACCATTGGCTATACCCATGTGTAAGTGGAAGAATGTAATTATGGACTTTTCACTGGTCTCTCGAGACATCCAAAGGAAATAATGTGATATGGGTTTTCATGGACCAACTCACCAAGACTGCCAACTTTATCACTATTTATAAAGATCTCTGGATTAAACAACTTGCAATGATATATATGAAATAAGTGGTGAGAAATCATGGGTTTCGACTATCAATTGTATCCTATCATGATCTAAGTTTCATATATAAATTATGCATGAGTCTTCAACATGCTTTGAGTACTGAATTGAATTTAAATATGACCTATCACCCCCAAACTAATGGCCAATCTGAAAAGACTATTCAAACACTCAAGAACATGCAACGGCTCAATGGAATTTAAGGGTGTATGGGGTAAAAATATCCTATTGTTTGATTTCTAAAATAACTCGATTATTTATATGGATCCATATAAAGCTTATTATAGAAAGTGATGTAGAACTCCAACCTGTTGGGATGAAGTTGGTGAACAAAAGCTACTTGGACCTGATCTTGTGAAAGAGATAACAAAGAAGGTTCAATCCATCAAAAAAACATATCAAATCTTCTCATAGTTATAAAAATAGATATTCTAGCAACCATCAAAGGGAATTGGAGTTCAATGTTAGAGATAAAGTTTTCCTTTGAATATCACCATGGAAGAGATTCATGCAGTATGGAAATAAAGGGAAGTTATGCCCAAGGTACATTTTACCCTTTGATATCCATGAATGTATAAAAGATGCAACCTATCAGTTTACTCTTCCACTAAATATTTATCATGTTCACAACGTGTTCCATGTATCTCTTCTGATAAATTACATACCAGATCCATCACATGTACTAAATTCGAAGGTGGTGCAGCTGGAAGATGATCTCTCTTATGAGGAGCATCCGGTAAATATTTTGGATCAGAGAGATGAGGTTCTATGAAATAGGACACCCACCTTGTCAAACTATTGTGGAGTAACCATAATTTTGAAGAGTCAACTTGTGAATTGGAGGTAATGAATGAGAAGTACGCTCAACTGTTTATGTAAAACTAAATTTCGAGGGAAAAATATAGAATGGCAGGAAGAATGTAACAAGACAAAATTTTATCAATGGAATTTTACCCTTATTATAAAAATTTTATATACTATAAATCACATAAAATTAAATATAGAACACAATGATACTTTATAAGTGATGATTGAATGAAAAAAGGGGTATTTCTAGAAATTAAGGAACATATACTGATGGAATAGTAACATGAACTTTTGAATAGTAGAATGAAAATTAGGATTAGAAACATTTCCAATAGTAAGTCAATCATTGAAATTAAAACTATAATTTATGTATATTATGAATAAAAATATGATATATTTATTTCATGGTATAAGTAAATAAATGTTTTCAAAATGATAAATTAATTGTTACTATTTTTCTAACTCATTAATATTAAATTTCAATTTTATAATTAATTTAATAATTTAAAAGAAAATATATTTTCCTAAAACTTATTTATAAATTAATATTTTTTTTATTTTTATTATTATATAATTTTATGAGACCTTAATTAATTTTTCAAAGTGTTAGAAAATCAGATTATATTTTAAAATCTATATTTTTTGAGTAAATGCGCATTTTAATTAAAAATAAAATTTATATTAATTAGAAAATTACTTTCATAAAATGGAATTCATTTTTTAATTATACACATAAAAATAGTGAGGGTGAATTTTTCTGATTTTCTGAAATACCTGAGTTTTTAGTGAATAGTGAGATTTAATAATTTACTATAAAAATTAAATACATGAATTATTGATTCATGGCTGATCTATGGTTGATGTAAGTCCAAAATATTAAACCCTACATAATTAAATTAATAAATTTATTTATTATTCTCAAACTATACATAGTATTGAGCCTAAATAATAAACTAATGAATAAAATAATGAGAAAACTCCCCTCTCCTCCACTATAGATACCACCACTTTTCCTTACACCTCTCAATTTTTTAGCCTTTCCCAAATTTTAGTAAAATATCTTCCCAATCCCATTCCTTATTTCCTAGATCCATTGGTCTCAAAAAAATACCAAAAAAAATTCCCTAAGGTGGTTCTTGAGGAGGAGGATTTCAAGAGTTAAATTCCTCTTTCTTTCCATTTAATTTCTCTTTAAGTACTTTTCTTATTATCTCCTATCCTCCACTCATCCAAATGGAATGATATCTTAAGTACATGCCATATACTATAATTATTTCATGTTAATATAATATTCATCATTAAAATCATTTCTTCTCTCTCTCTTTCTTTTATTCTAAAAATGAAATCATCGCTTGTGATGTGTCAATTTACCAACATTGTGGATGATGTGTTTTTATTATTCCTTTAATTCATTAAAGGATGATCATAAAACTACTATAATGGTTAGTAAATACTGTAAAATTTATTTCATATCATTTTTTATGTTTTTTAACTAAAATATTTACAAAACACTAAATTATAAAACAAATCGAGTTCGTTGTGATTGAAAACTGCCAAAATTAACCCAAATGATTATCATTAACTATTTATCTAATGATTAATCCTCATTAAATATTACCAGGTGATATATAATAATAATTAAATCTATATAAGATCATTAATAACATATAATTTCAATTGTGGGAAATTACCCCCACATTACACTATCTTCTATACATGTATACAAGTAAACAGATCATGAAAACTAAGAAAATGAACACTCCCAAACGATGAAATTAAACTATATAAATCATTAAAAAGGTCATAAATGAACATAATAGAACCATAATAAATCAAATTCAACCATAAAATGTTTTATATTTTTTAATTAAATAATATAATGTGATTATACATGATATTAATGTGAAGAAATCATTCAGATAAAAGGATTGGGGAATTCTATAACCCAACTCTCTTCCTTTGGGTTTTCCCTCTTTCACTACATTTTATTAATGGATATTCCATTAATGTTCCTTAAATGTAATATATTTATCCTTACATTTTCTTTTCTATATATACATGCTTCCAATATTATTTTAGAAAAAAAAAAGAAAATATTTTTCCAAAATAACTCTTCCTTCTAAAAATACATGTTTTACATCTCTTGATTTGGTTTATTCTTCACTCAAGATGGATGATTATTATTCAAAGTATTTTATTCCATTATAATATTTGGATCCCCAATTTTTATGCATGAATTTATTCTTTATGAAACCCATTTCCATTCCATGGGTTATTTTATGTCCAATATTGATATATGTTCTATGTGGCATGCATGATAATGTAAATGTTATGACGTGATGGGTACACCCAGAATTATATAGAAAAATGTAAATGTTATTATGTTATGAGTGAACCCATAATTATATATCACTCCAATTCATTGGTTAATGTGATGAATCTTATGAGATAAATTGAAATATATAAGAACATGATGTTATATTTGTTCACAACTATGCGTGGTAGTTGACCACTACAAAATTATGTTTCATTTTTGTTAATTTCCACATTCTATTCCTTTATATAATGATTCCTATAATTATTATGATGATGATACTTGGTTATGAAGTGATGATGGTGATTATTCTTACCCATGTTTCATATATATTATGCATCCTCTTACTGGGCTTTTAGATCGACCCTTCTTTTTATGTATATCCTCAGGTGAATACTTGTACTGAGGAGAACATGATGGACAATAAGAAGCTATAGTAGAATTAATTAAATAAATGATTAAGTTTTATTATGTAAAAGTTATGTATGGTCCTAATTTTCCCAAGGCACTAAAACTTTGGAGCCTGGTTGTGTAATGATATTATGTGGTTTGTCTTTAAAATTATCTAATATTAATATAATGAAAAAGCAAGTTTGTTATACATATTTTGAATCAGTATTATAAAATCCATGTTTCGTATGATGATTAATCAATGAATTAATATCCAATGGTGTGGTTAGACTATTATTAACACTTTATTCAGTTCCAATATATAGAATTTGATTAACTACTTATTCCCTCATTTCACTATTGAAATGAAATATGTTTTTGATATGGTTAGTTTAGGACTATTGCACTAATATTTTTTCAATATTAATATCAATTTTATTATTATATTAGATAAACATAGGATCTTGGACTATTTCTCTATGGTCATCTTCTTTTTTAATCCACAGTAACTTAGTGCATACCATTGTTACTACTATATATTCATCCTATGATGCTCTTTTAGGTTTACTAATGATTGTTTCTTATCCATAGTAGAAAATTCTTTTCAATATTTTATTAACAACCAATAGTTTAATTTTTATCAACCCCATCATCTATCTAGTTAGGACTTGGGTATCAAAAATAGTCATTCTCCTTTTATTCTTTCAATAACAATTTAATTGTAAATGATCTCCAGTAGCACCAAAAAAATTTAATTTATATTTACTTTGAATAAATTTAATATCTTTTATATCTTTTGGTATGCATAACCACATCATTTTAAAGTAATAACATTATGTTCTATAGTGTATACGACATGCAACACCAAGTATAAATGAAAGGTGATATACAATTTAAATATGACTGTTATAACATAGCTGTTGAATTAGTTGGTAAGAATATGATTAACCATATTATGAAATATATGGTAATAGGTCCTAATAATTAATAATTTATTATTAAATTATTAGAATATAATCACTCACTTTTTTAGGAAAACAATATTTTTATTTAAAGTACATATTCTTTGAACCATGGCTATATTTTTCCTTTTATATTTGGAATTATAATAAATTAGTAAAATATATAGAAATTTTATTTATTAAAAATAATATCATTTTTTAAAACATAATATCAAAATTATCTTATGGCTAAATTTTTGTATTTTTCTAAAAAGGTAGATTTTATTATGAATAGTGGAAAATACCGAATTTTGAAATACTATAATGTATTTTCAATAAATTGAGTAATATAAAAATAAAATAATTAATTTTATTTTATTTAAATGTAAAAAAATTATTTAGTAATTTTTAAAATAATTAATTACATTTTAATCCTCTTTAGCCTCTATTCTTCTATAAGTTTATTTTTAGTCTTATATATTTGTTTTTTAAAATGTTTTTTAAATGCATAATGTTCCACCATTTCAATTAATTAAAATAAACACTAATGAGGAAATATTTAAATGAAATTTATATATTATATATTTAAAGACCTGGAAATTCCATGGAAAATTTTTTTCTTAAATACATGGGATTTTTACAAGTCCGCGAAAATTGACGGTGCTTGATTCCAAGGCCCGGTGTGCCCGGAATCAATTTCTGATGTTTTGTTCGGATACGTTCCGTAAACGTATGATTGGGTTTATATAAATTTTGAGCCAATGCTCAGAACTGAAATTTGAGGGCACCGTTGAACTCACAGCATCGGTA
The DNA here is from genome assembly GCA_963277665.1 of Viscum album. Lineage (NCBI taxonomy): Eukaryota > Viridiplantae > Streptophyta > Magnoliopsida > Santalales > Viscaceae > Viscum > Viscum album. The sequence goes on from OY728156.1 coordinate 75,515,424, forward strand.
TTCATTTAAGAAGACTTTCACCTCGATGACAGTTGGTCAAGAATAAAATTTAGATTTTGGATTTTTATAAAAATAATAATAAAATAAAGTACAACACTTTATTTTACGTTTTAAGCTGCCATGTGTTGAGTGTGTTTGTTACGACATCCCCTTGGGAGTTGGTGGTGGGACCGCCACACCCTAACCTCCCATGAGAGGTTATGGTGGTGGGTCCCACCCGAGCATTACCTCCCATAGGAGGATATTTGAGGTGGTGACCACTCAAGCCACATAACCACCCTATTAATGATAGGGGTGGGGACCACCCGACCCCTATTGATATTGGAGGATGAAACCTCTCCACTCTTACTCATTAATGAAGGAGAGCCTCTTGACCTCCCTGCACAATTAATTGTGCCAACGAATGTGTTTTATTAAGGAGAGCCTCTTGGCATCCTCCAATTTAATGTGACAACACTTGTGTATTTAATTTGGTGGAGTCTGGTTTTTTTCTCCTTTTTTAATTGGTGTGCCAACGTAATATTATCCGACTAATCTAATATTATTTCGTTGGCATTTATCTTTTGGTGGAATTGAGAGGAGGTTGGGAGAAAAGTGCTTTCAACGAAGAACGCTCCTCCCAATGAAGAACGAAGAACATGAAGAATGACAGATTTCTTCTTCGACTTCTTTCCTCGAATCCTACCGATGTGGAGCGCCTTCCGCGGCCGACTCAACTCGGGATTCGGAGAGCATGGCGGACACGACGAATTAAAAATTCTTTCGTCTTCTTCTCGTGACTTCAAATGTCAATGAATGACGAATGGCAATTAATAAGGTATGGGGTTATTGCATGTTGATGCTTCCCTTTTCTTTCTCTCATCATCAAATGAAAAATTGATACAAAGTGTTGTAATTAATTGTTGAGCTTCATTATGATGAGCCAATTGATATCATATCTAAACACAGAGGGTGTGGGCCAAACTAACATGGCCTGACTCCCTCTGTCGTTCTTTCGTAATGATTCTTTGGCATGGCGATGAGGCGACGGCAACGAAGGTGGAAACGACGAAGGTTGTGCTACCCTCGGCCTCCGTGAATCGCACCGCCCACGCGACGTGCCTATACTTCTAGCCGAACACCATTGCACCCCGCCGCGCGAACCGCGTCTTAACTGCATGTTGCCCACACACCACTGCGCCCCACGCTGCCTGCCCGCGTGTCGCCGTGCCCCACACCGCCTGCCCACGCGCCCCGCGTGCTGCCTGGATCCCTCAGTGCCCTACCCGGCGCCCCCGTGCTGCCTGTCCACGTGCCCCACCCGCTTCCTGGCTCCACCAATGCCCTATCTAGCACCCCCGCGCGCTTCCCGCATGCCACTGCGGCCTGCCCAGCCCTACCAGCAGCCTGCCTGGTGCCCCCGTGCCCTGCCTGGCACCCCCGTGCGCTGCCCGGCGCACCCACGGTCTGCTCGGCGACCAGCCGGCCGGCCCGCGCCCCGCGCAGCCTGTCTGCTGGCCTCCCGGCCACTGACGTCCTGATCCGCACCCCTCATGATACTGGCCGAACCGGCCCCAGCCTTCGTTTCGATCCGCCTGCGTGGCGGCATCCGGGCCAAAACACCCTCATAGTCCACTGGTCCGGGCCTAGCGGACCAAGCCAAACTTAGCGGGCTAACCTTCCCAACAGCCTAGGTCAGACCCATCAGATCTGTCTGGGTTGGCCCAGACCAGGTCAGCTCAGACTGGGTTGGGCCGAGTCGGTCCGACCGGGTCAAACCGGACCTGGGCCCACTACCGACCCGTTTTGCTTACTTTGGCCATATTTGTGGCATTGGATGTCGGTTTGACGAGCCGTCAGCGGCACTGGTAATTTATATTAGAGATGGTCCCTTTGACTATATTCAACTGGAGTTCAAGGTATAGTTAAGATACGGTGGGGTTGGTTCGTACACGAATCCAACCGGGCCCCCGGGACTAAAAGGAAAATAACTCACAGACTGGGCGTTTGATTGACGCACTGTGTATTGTGTGGAGACCCCTATGAAGTGGAGGTCCATGAGATAATTCTATGTGAGACTTCATGACACTTGGAGTATCTACCAATATCTCATGGAGAAGATCCTTCTGGTGACGAGCAGATATAGTACGGAGACCTAGTAGCTGGCAGAGATCTGACAACTACTTGACCGATTCGACTCGGAGTGACTCGACTAGCCCAGTGGGGAGCGCCTTTGTGTGACGCGGCAGACCCATAGCGGAGGAGATCCCCTGTGTGATTGCGGCAGACCCACGGTACTCGATAGGAGGAGTACCTCTGTAGGCTATTAGGGGGAGCGCCTCTATGTGACGCGGCAGACCCACGGTGGGGAGCACCCCTGTGTGACGCAGCAGACCCATGGTACTCGACACGAGGAGTGCCTCAGCAGTCCAAGGATAGTGGGAAGTGCCTCTGTGTGACACGACAGGCCCAATTTACTCGATAGAGGTGGATTATGCCACCATCCATGGTTTCGATAATAAAAATCTCGGTTTGAGCTAAGTCTTTGGCTATTGTGTTTCCTCATGATTGAGATGGATTACAAGATAACTTCGGTATATGTATAGGCATATACCTAAGTAATGGTTATCCGTTGATTTAATACTTTTTGATTTATCCTTGTTGATTTTTGTGAGACCTTGAGGGTCTCGGGGTCCCTGCTTATTATCATTATACTCACCCTTGTACGGGCTATGCCTGCACCTTGTTGTGTTGGATGCAGATGACGGAAAGCGCTAACGGAGGCTGAGAGCGCCAAGACTGGACGGTACCTGAAGGTGGACCTTACGACGATCGGTACACAGAGGAGTCTGACAGAAGTGGAGTTCTGAGGTGGCCATTTGTACCTACCCTTCTGGTAGGAACCTCGGAGGACGGTCCAGGAGCTGCTCTTTACCATTCATCTGTTTGTCCCTTTTTCAGTTGTACTTGTACTTTACAGTTGGGCTTATATTTCTGGACCCTTTTAATTTCTAGCACACTTTTTGTATACAGTTTTTACTTAGTGTTTTTCTTCCATTTGTGTACTCTGATGTGTTTTTTTACAGTTATCAAGGCAATGCCTTTCCAGTTTAGGGATATACGCCTTTGGTGCAGGTCGCCAGCCCCTATCTTATGGAAGGCGGGCTTTGGGTAGTTACGACACAGGCCCTGGGGGACGGGTTGTGACAATATATCTCACTATATGAACTTAAATCAATATAGTGATGATCATTAAACATATATTTGAGGTTAGATATTTTAATGGTTGAAAATGAATTTTTTAAAACCTATTTTTTACATGACTTGTGTGTTTGTTTTAAATTAAGATTTTCCATTTCTGGGAGTATAATTGGTAAAATGGATTCAAAATTTGGAATCATAATAATTAATATTATATCATATGATCAAATCAATTCTTTTTCAAAATTAATAGTGAATTTGGTAAAATATAGTTACCGTACTTAAGGTTAAAATGATGTTTTGGGCATCACATGGGCGTGTGTTTAAATTAAATTTCCATTCAAAATGAAGTTTTATTAGATAAATTGGATTTAATATTTTTAATTTTTTCCAAATTATCTAATAAGGAAAAATTTATTTTAATCATTAAGGATAAATTTCCTAGGTTAAAATAACTAATTACCATGGGGAAAATGGTAAAAGTAATAAAAACATAGTGGATAATAAATAACATGTTTAAAAACTGTCTAGTTTTATGTGGTGGAAATTTTAAATGACCTTACCCACTATTTAATCTATTATTTATCAATTTTGTAGGAACATTTTGTGAGAGTAACATCCCATTATTGGATAGTTTTTAGTATTTCCAAAAAAAACTTTCCTCTTTAATTATAAAATGGAAATCCCTCTACTAATTTCTTCACACATCAGAAGACATTTGTCTTCAAAAAAAACTCTACCAAAATCACTCCAAAATATCCTTAAACACATTATATAGGTGGTTTTATTATCAAAATAAAAACCTTGTAGTACTTAATATGATATAGAATTGAAGATCTTATAAGAGAGTGTAATTGTCTTCATTGTGCTCTTTCTTTTTAGATATTATTTTCCACCATCTAATATATATTAATAATTCCAATATAATAACATGATTATATCTCATATAATAATATTTTATTATGTTTATGGTATAATATTTATCTATATTATCCTCCAAAAAATGGTAAAAACCCATCTCTCAGGTGTACGGTGGACTACTAACTTGCGAACCGATGTAATTTTTTCTCCCTCACAGACTCACATAGATATTATTAATAATATAAATAATGGATTTATATAATAAATATGAAATAATATTAATTTTGGAAAATTAATATACAATCTACTTACATAACCTTTCACCCATTAATGGAGTGACATCCTTTCTCATTCGTATGTATATAATATAGTCTCCATAAAGAAATGTGACCAATTTTCTATGTACAAAATATATAAATAGTATTAAAAATGAATCCAAGAAGAAATTATGTTATTTATAACATTAATATAATTTTTAGATGATTAAACTATATCCTATACAAAAGAATTGAACCTTTCTTTCCAAAACATGCCTGATAAAATAAAGAAATTAATGCCAGAAACAACAATAATAATAATAAAATATGGTCAAAGAATGAGTTCTATGATGTTATAAGTGAATTATATATGATATTATTAACACAAATATGGTTATTTTATAAATTAATAAAATTATTAAAACCATTATAAATGATTTTAATGCATGTTCAAACAAAATGAAGCATGAGGTAAGGGTTTTTCTCTCAATTTCCATTAATTGAGTAATATTGTAATGTTATGAATTTAATTAATCTATATGGTGTTTATACTTCCACATTTACATGTAATTTCATAAATCCATCACACTTTATGGAATTTTATTTATTAATTTGAATTATTTCATTCAAGGGGATTTGAATTGAAAATTAAAGGGTGGTAACAAATTTCAAAACTCAATTTCAATTCATTGGGTTATATTGTATTTCCACATTTTTATGTGGATTTAATTTTTATACATACAATCCATTCATTGATTAATTTTCACTTCAATGTTATGATCATTCTAAGGGTTTCTCATCTCAAATTTTCTTCTTTGGAGAATATTTCATGTTATACACCTATTATCTTTTATAAGATGTATCTACTTCACTATTTATATGTTATATCATGAATATATTTATATTTATGTTAATTATGGTTTCATATGATCTTATTCCATTCACAAGGCTTATGATTTAAATGGTTCCAAAGTGGTAAGATATTTATGATTCAATCTCATTTTAATTTTGATTATTTGTGGTTGATTTTATATTGAAGGAAATTAGTTGATATTTTTCTAAAAAACAATTAATTTATTATATTCTTTCTCTTTATTTTATTTTCATGTAATAATACAATTTTTATATATTTGGCACTTAAAGTAATTGATAAAATGTTTATAATAAAATCATTCTTCATTTCTATCTACAATCGAAAATTGTTTTCATCCAAATACATGTTTTCTAAAAATGTTTTCAAAACTATTTTTCTATGGTATCATAAATTAATATTTTTCCATAATTGGATTTTTACAAAATATTTTAAATGGAATCTTCCAGTAATTTTACAAACATGGTACTATTGAATTTTATTTTAAAAATGTGAATGAAATCTCTGTTTTAACATACTCAGAATGAACAGAACTTTCACCCCTAATAATGACTCATTTATTTTAATTTTCTTTTACTTGTTTGAAAGGTTATATTTTTAAAGAAAATATTTTTCTAATATTTTTGATACTTATACTTTTATATAGTGATTTTCAATTTTAAAATGATATTTTCCTATAGAATGTAATTAAGGTTATTATTATGGTATTTTTATTCCTCAATAATAACAACCCTTATTTTTTATGTACTCCATGGGGGATATGTTGTAATGATTCCATACTTTTATTTCAAATTATGGTATATGTTTATTTTAACCATATAATGTACTAAAATTATATTTGTTGGTTAATTTTTGTAATCATTAACATTCCCTGGAAATATTAACATTCTTATGATCATTGGTCATTATATCCCATAAATATGCATATTATTTATCATGGATATTATTATCACTTAAACAAAATATCATTTATCCATATGGTGTTATAATTGGAAAGATATATGATTTATTATGTAAATATTTATATTTTGTATTCTTTATTCAATATAGACATTAATTAATAATTCATGTTGTTCATGAATTAAATCAATCATTCGATATGTGAGGAATGTGTTGGACATATAGTTATGGATGGGTACTGTAATTATATATCCCATTGATGCATTTAGAGTATCATAAGGTGAATCAATAATCTATAATTAAATGGGTTTTTACCCATAGTTTAAAACTTTAATGTTAAAGTTCTTGACGATATAGATATAATGATCTCTGATATCATGACATCAAATATTAATTATTACCATCATCAAGAATTTAGTTATTATTATCCAATATATTATTTCATTAATAATATCTAGGGATGCATTTTAAACTCAATTTATTTTTTTAATGTGATGTATGTTTAGTTATTTACCTTTTCATATTGATTGTGCCTTATAAAATCATGATAGTCATGTTATTCATTATATTCCACATTGTTCAGATATTTACCTTTCCATGTTGATTATGATTTATTGATTATTCTATATTTATTCATGATAGGTTCTTCTTTACATAACGCTTACTGACCAACAGAGGTTATCCATATTTTCTTTCACTTCCCTAGGATATGAAGAAGGAATTATTTAATGGGTTAAAGGATTCCTAATTATTTTAGTTTCATAGTGTTATATTTCTAGTTTTCATATGTAATGTTAGAATAAATTATATATCTATTTTACCATGTTTTTTATACGAGTTGGTACTTGGGGATGTTTTCTCTTGTATCTTATACCGATGTAATAAAGTCACCACTGACTCTGGGATACAGAGTTCGGTGGAATTATAGTTATTTTCAGAATAATTTTAGTAGAATCCTTGGGAAATAGATTTAGTAAATCATATATTAATAAACATAACATAATTATACATTTTTAGAATAATAACAAAAGAAAATACTTTAATTTTGGTGAGGAAGATATTATTTTTCTTTCCTACAAATATATTCCTATATTTTTACTAGAAGTGGATGTGGTTTAGTCACGTTTGTGCCTAGGGGTAATTACATTGAAAAGGGAGTATTGGGATTTGACTCAATCACCTCTTGGTGCACAATAATTGGCCTTACTATAAACTAGGTTTGACACTCTTGGAGGATATTCTTAGGATAATTCACATTTTCATTTTGAACCCTTTAGAAGTGTTTGAATAGATGATGAAAATGGATGAACTAGATTAAAAATAAAGACTCTTAGATTTAAAATAATGTGACTTGATTTATAAATTATATAAATTATTAAATGGTTTCACATTATTATTATTGGTTTTGACATAATGTTTTTTGATTTTAGTCAATGTCTAGAACATGAAAGAATCATGTTAATATTAAATACGATGTACAATGTGGGGATTTTGAGAAACCAAATGGAATGATGAATTTATTGAAAGATTTTTTTATTATGATTAATTGGTTACCATGATATATGATTAACAATCTATTATGTAACCAACTCTTAGACTCTCCAATGAATAGAAATTTGGAGTCATCTAAGAGCACAAGTAATGGTGAACATTGTAAAAAAAGGTATTGATTTCCTTAATGTAAGAAATTTATAATGATAAATAGAATATAATGTCTCAAAGGAATAAGAAAATGTTTTATTTATAAAAAATAAGGAAATATAATGATGAATTTATGAGTAAAATTGAGGAGTATATCTAATATAAATAAATTTCATCCTAGAAATCCATTTATAGTTTATCTTAATGAATGTGGGGAACCTGGGAATTATCTGAGTTAATGGACACTTTTAAATGTTAAATACAAGTCCATTTAATGGCCAATATTTACATAAAATGATTGAAGCAATTATTTAATTTGATGAAATAATTGAATTTTATAATTATTATTTTCAATGGTATTTTGATTATCAGAATCATGAAACATATAAGGACTGTGTTAGTTTTTGGAATCACATAAGTCTTCATCAAATATTAAAACAAATATTATAAACAACATAATGGGTTTATGATGTTTTGTTTTATCATAAGTTCAATGTCAAAAAAAACCCTTTTTTAGGTTTTATATGATGGGAGTCTATCAAGATTGATGATATATTCCGATACATTTATGGAAATAAAACCTATCAGTTTAGTATATGAAAGAGTTATTTAATAAATAATTTATTTAAATTATGGGTATACAATTTAAATGGTATTTTTAACCTATAAGGATTATCTTATCATTAATATTTTATTAATTATGGGTACATAGAATTTGGGATCATTATAGGAATTGTATTAATTAAATTTTCGATAAATGAAAACATGAATTCTAGGTGAAAACTCATCAAATCCGGCAAGGACATGAGGCCTGAACAAAACTCCATAGGGTGATAAGGGTTTAACACCTACCAATGGCCTACATGATGTTCTGTTTAATATTTCAATATTTTTAATTAAAATATTTTACTCATATATATTTATTTTGAACTAGTGGTGTTAATATTTAGGTTTATAGATTAATGTTTTATATTGGATAACTTGTGCTAACGATATTGGTTTTAGAAAATATTTATAGAGAGATGGAAATACTTGTTATGATATTATGGATCATATTATGAATTAATAGTTGAATTTTTTTCTTCAGGAATAAAAATTAATTTTGGATATTCAGTTCCTCAAGTAAGAGATAAAGTGAAAATTTATCAAAACGCAACTGAATGGTGAAATTTTTCTTATAAAATGGAAAGATATTAAGTAATCATATATCCTTTTATTCGAAGATAATAAATGAAATTATCAACTTTAGGAAATAGATATTAGAAAAAAATTACATATTACATTCGTATATGATGAATGAAATGGTATTTTATCACATAAAATATTTATGGTTTTTTTATCATTAACAACCTCTTCATAACTCACTTTATGATGATTAATTACCTCTATCACTCTCCATAATTATTTATTCTTTTCTTATTTGTCAATATTTTCAGGTACCAAAAATGTTCCCATACTTGGAAACCATGTAATGTGTTATTATATATTTCCTTTACACTTATTTTCCTCTCTTATCATGATAATGTTTTCATAAATCTTTTTATAAAGTGGGTTTTTAATAATGTCATTTTTTAAATTTCAAACCGTCGATTTTTATGTGTAAGTTTAAATTACGAGGAAATTTTTTTAAAAGGTTGAGAGAATGTAACTCCAAATAATTTTAGTGTATATTTATTTTTAATAAATATAATATCTTTTATATTATGTGGTATAAACAACCCTTGATATTTTTAAACAAGAACATTTTGTTTGATAACTTATACGAGAGCAATATCAATCATAAACGAACTGTGAGATACTATAAAAATATGAACATTATAACATAGACATTGGATTAGTGGGTATAAATATGATCAACATAATTATTATATAAATAGATAGTACCTCATAAAAAATATTTATTATTATATACATAAAAAATAATCACTTAAATTTTTAGTGGTCATTTTATGCTTCAAAAAACATATTCTTTAAAAAATGTTTTATTTTTCATTTTATGTTTGGAATTATAAAACATTTACATTAATTTTAGAAATTTTATTTTATAAATAGAATATAATTTTTAAAAATTATAATATCCAAATTATCATAGAGATTAATTATGGGATTTTCCTAAAAAGGTTTCTTTTTACTGAATAGTGAAAAATAATGATTTTTCAAAATGTTCCATGTATTGTAAATAAATTGAGAAATATAAATGTAACATTATGATTATAATTTGATTTAAATTTAAAAAAACTATTATTTATATGGATTTAAAATAATTAATTACATTTGAATCATTTTTATTCTCAATTAATGTATAAGTTCATTTGTAGGTTTAGAAATGAATTTTTATGAAAACTATTTTAAAATGCATAATGTTCTTAAATTTTAATTAATTAAAATTGAAAATAATAAGAAATTAAGAAAAATAAAATTATATATTATATAGATAACTATATGAATATAATTCTATATAGTGATTATGACTATCCAAATATTTAATGTAACTTCATCATATGCTTGAAAAATAAATTTCTTGAAAAATAATTTTTAATCATGATATTTTGGTTCATATTAAATTATATATTCCCACTTATGTGAGTTTAATTTAGTAAAATAGATTCCATATTCAAAATAATCATAATTAATATTATATCATATGGTCAACTTAATGTTTTTCATAATGGTTAGTAATGAAGGTAGAAAATTTACTATAGTTAACGATAAAATGAGGTTTTGCATGTTGCATGAATTTTTGTTGAAATTAATTTTCCTCACACATAGAATTTGTATTCGATAAACTGGGATTCATATTTTGGTTCATTGGGTCATAATTATCTAATAACACAAAATTAATTTTAGAATTGGAGGATAAATTACATGGTCAAACAAACTAATTAACTTGGTTGTTTTAAAAATGATTCTTATTATATTGAGAATATTTTTTAAAAAAATTAATATCTATACCATAAATTGTTTATAACTTTTGGATGCACATGGTTTGAGAGTGAGTTCCCATTAATTAATAGTTTTTGGTATTTACAAAACCTCCACTCAACCTCCATTATAAAATGGAAGTCTCTCAACTCCCTTTATGACACCTCAAAAAACAATTATTGACCAAAACCTAAAAACAATATGACCAAAATACTTACAGATATTCTATATGTTTATTATTCCAAAAATAACAACCATATTTTCCTAAATAATGGATATAGAGGAGGTTCTTCTAAGAGAAGTTAATTTTGTTCACTAAGATCTTTCTATTTAATTCTTCTCTTTCCACATTCAATTATTTCATAAACCCTAAAATGTAATAAAATATGTATTTACCATATAATATTTTTTATTATTCTAATGGAATAATATTTTTATCTCTTATCCTTTATCAAATGGTAAATAAAGACATCACTCATGTGTAAGATAGACTATAACCTTGTGAATCTATTTACACTTTTTCCCATCACTGAGTCAGACATAATGATGGAAAAAATGAATATAAATAATAAATATGACATTATATTATTTCTATAAAATTAATATACCATCCACTTTATTAACCAATAAACTATTAAGGGGATGATTTTGTCACTCATGTATACGTATAACCTACCATATACACGAAGGGATGAAAGTTATTTTCCATGGAAAGATTTCAACAATGGTTTTATAAATTTATCCAATAAGTAAATATGATATTTAAAACATTAATATAATTCTTTATATGTTGTAGCTTTATCCTATACACAAGAATATTAATATTCATGATAAAACATGCAAGATAAAACAAGGAAAATAACACCTAAACAATAATTATAATAAAATATTATTAACGAAAAAGTGGTATGATGTTATAAAAGGAAAATATATGATACTTTAAACATAAATATGGTTATTTTATAAGATAAGAACATGATTGAAACCATTTTATAGTAGGATAAATCACGTTCATCCAAATGACATCTTGAGGTAAGAGATTTTGTCTCAATTTTCTTTCATTGAGGCACATCATAATGTTATGCATCTAATTTACTTATGTGTTGTATATAATTCCAATTGAAAATGTAATATCATGAATACTTCTAAAATAATTTGGTTTCAAGATTTGTGTTTAATTATTTTTTCCAAGGGGGTTTTAAATGAGAATTACGAAGTGGTAAAGAATTTTACAACTCAATTTATTTTCATTGTGTAATATTAATTATCCATTGTATTTTACATTATAAGATTATGTTTGTAATGGATTTTGATTATATTAATTTGTATTTACATTTTTATTATGTGTATTTACATTTTATATGCATAATTGATTCATTGATTAATTTTAAATTCAATGTTATGATCATTATATGGATTTCTCATCACATATTGTCTTTTTTGGATCATATGACATGTTATACACGTATATTCTATTATGATTTCTATATACTAACCCTTGGATATATTATATAATGAATCTAATTATATTCATGTTATTTAATGTTTCGTTGGATGTTATTTTTTATCATGTTTACAATTAAAATGTTTTAAAATTGGTATTGGATATATGTGTCAATATAATTTTAATTAGGATTTTTATCTCTAAATTTTCATTAAAGGAAACTGTTTTATCTTTTTATAACAAACCACTTTTATTTTATTCTCATATAGTTTTTTGACACAAAAATATGTGCCACGAGATTAGTCGAGGGAGAAACTACAGGTTTAGAGAAAATACTAGCTCAAAAAAATCAAAACAATCTTTAGGAGTTACTTTAATAATACCTTTAATGAAGACCCTAGGACCTCTTCCAACACATATTGCCCTGATAGTATGCTCTGCGAGTCCGATGAAACTTTGTGACTGTGTCAAGGTCTGATGGTATGCTTTTTGATTCCAATAGAGTTGTGACCATTCATGAAGCCCATGTCAGCTTCATGAGCCACATCACAGCCTTACAAAACCATTTTCCTATAAATAATAGTCTCATTTTGACCAAGGGATGACAACTACTCAAGCTTTCAACTTTTAAATTTCTTCTAATTTGTGAATCACCTGAGCATTGTAGGTCAAACTAAAAATGAATCATCCAGGGTACCTGAGCTTCAGAAAAAAAAAACCTTCCACATATTCCTGAATACCTCCACCTATATTGGGTATTCCTTTCTCCAAGTAACACTCCATTTACAGAGTAAGAATCCCTTTAGGGGTATTTGAGGCTTCCCAAATAATTAAGTCTTCATGATACACTCATTTCTCAAGTTAGGACTTCATACTAAGGTTGGGTCACCAATTTTTGTGAATCTTACTCCTTCAAGAAGCCCCAAACCTCTGCAATTCACCTGAGCTTCATTAAGCACCTCTCTACAAGGCCCCCTACTTCGTGACACCCCTTTCTTAGGCCTCTTCATATTTCCTCCCTTTTACTAACACCTCTTCATGAAGGATGAGAGCACAAAGCCTCCACACCCATCTAGTATTGGTTTGGCTACACTTCATGTCCCCATGTGACCTATTCTACCCATTCCTATGTCCCACTCCATTCCCAGTGTGGCCTGAGACTCCCATTTACCTTTTTCTTCTCAACATAGTTACACTAACACCTTTTGCTTCTCATTATAGGAACTCTAATATAAGCCTCATGATTGAACACTCCTCAACATCTTTAAAACCTAGAATTTCTAAATTCATGACCCTCCTAGTGGTTCATGAGCTATGATTATGTATGTCCAAGGGGTGAGTATTGAGTCCCCCACATCTTTGGTACATGATGTAAAACTAACTATCAACAATGTCCTCAAAACATGAAGTTAAAATTTAGTCTTAAACCATGTAATTCACATGGAATTACCCTTGTATTCACATAATGGGATGCCACCACCTTCCACTGGGGGGAATAGATGTCCAAAAATAGTTAACTTCCATGCGTAAGCCCCAAACACTCTTGATAAGATACTATGTGTATGACTCACTGGGAGTGAGATCTTCCTAATATAGAATTATATCCTGCTCACATGAAATGACATCCTCCTCAAAAATATTCCATGCATAAGACCAACATCATCTCTCACCAGCGCATCTTCTACAACGTGATCATTCGGTCTAGTTCTCCCTCTTTTTTCTCACACTTAGCATGACTAATATGGTCTTAGATATTAGTAGTGAACATGGATCACATCCACCTCCTCTCATGGTCATCCCTCCTAGAGTAATCCCCATCTTCCACCTTCAAAAGGGTAGATTCCATGCATAATCCTCATACCATACATTCTCCATAGGAAGCTTCCATACGTAAACTATAACCATATGGGACTCTTCATGTGTAATCCACAATTCCCATTTCAAACTATATGGTATTTAATTATTAACTAACTAGGATATGTAGTAAGACCCTCTAAGGTCCAAACCCAACACTTCATCTATATCCATCCTGATCCTCTCTGGGCTACCAAATTTCGGTAAGATCATTCCACCCACTTAGACAGCTCCTATATTTATGTCCTGCACCATCCATCAAAAATAAATCTTCTTGATAATGGAGGTTTCTATGTGTATTACTCATACCATCCCTCATCGATAATCCTTTAATGATGCGTAAATCTTTACTGCGTGATGTTAAATAGTGTTGACCAGTCCTATCAAACAATATTAAATTGTTTCCTAAATCTACATGGGATTTCATCCCATTCTACTAAGTAGGGTATATAGGATGACTATCTAGGGATTAATATCAACCAATGGAGAACCATAGTGCCCCTCATAGGGTTACACCACCATGATTTACCTCCATGGGTGGTCTGATCAACCTTCACAGTGTGATATATTTCCTTTATGGGAAACACATCCCATATCTGCCTCCATATGGAATTTTGATCTATTCACCCATAAACTATTTAGGTTTTCCCTCCTAGGGATGCATCACCTTGATCCACCTCCATGGGGTATTCAGGTCAGCCTCATTCCATCTCTAAAAGATGTTAAACTTTCAACTTGTATCATACTTCTACCTCATGCCAAATGTGGGATGCCTGAGGTGAAATCGTTAGAATATATTCATTTCGCATCAGTTACCTCATGATCGACTTGGGATGCCTTGGGTTTTGTGCCTAAGATGCCTCCATGAGATTCTATCCCTTGAGAAATAATAAAATTGACCAATGTTTCTAGAGCCTAGACCTGATAGTGATGCCCAAAATAACTATTTTATAGACCAAAGATTGATGCCCTGCCAAGAACCCTTAGAATGTCAAGGAAGATCTAGATTAATTAATCATCTTCCACAAATATATGTAATCATGAATGAGTTTCAAAAACACGACTTAATATATGGTGGATACATGGACTAGGTGATGTGTTACATGGTGGAATCCATAGGAGGAGAAACTGACATCTCATCACCCCATTTTGATCAAGGATCAGACATCACCTTTGAGAGTGGTGAATGTCACCCACCTTTGGAAAGTGAGAATGAAAGGTATTAATTCATTCTAGCTCACATTAACACGTAGGCAAGTATTACCTGATTAAAGAATAAGAAACAGAAATGGTGTACCCAACATGAATATTTTATCCTTGAACCATGGGTATTATCCATGTGGGGCATCATATCAAGGATTTAACTCAAATGCAACATAAATCAGTCCACCAACTAATATGATAAACCCAACGTTAAACTCTTCCCCTCAAAATGGGGACTAGTATCATTTGAGACATCAACATATTAACATTTCACTAAATATAGCTATATAATATCAGGACCCACTAAGAAAATAGTGGTCCTGACATTAATTTCTCTATAAATTAGGGTAGTTAAACATTTGGGACTCCAGTATGTGATATCATCAGCGCAGATCTATCTATCCACCTTCGGATGATTAGATTGCGCTTGGGACCAAACATAGATTTATCGGTATATGTACTAATAGCTGAATCTTTTTTATTTCTTGGATCCAAGATGTAGGAAACCAACTTCCCTCCACCCTCACACAGCAGGGAAGGAGAAATGTCAACCTTTAAATCCCCCATTACTCCGCCTCTGCCATAACTTTAGTCACGATCACCGCTACTGAGCACCCATGCCCTGTTACACCCTCAGGGATCATTTAGATGGTGATGGATACCCTCATACAATGGAATGATAAGGAGGGTGTCATTTCCATGGGAGATATATCTCACTAGAATCATCAGGCTTCTACACCTCACTGACACCACTGCCCCCAAGGGTCGTGCAAAGATCCACTTCTCCCCACTCCTATGAAAAAATCGCTTCAGGATCCTCTCCCTGAAGTGATCATATAACTCCATCACATACGCTGAGGAGATAAATTATTCTAGAGTCTCCTCATAAATGAATACTACATAGGATACACTAAGGATATCTCTAACTGGGCCCTATATATTCCAGAAATGATTTGACCTTCGGGCCATTGAACATGTGGATTGTTCCCCTACTCAACCAACCTTGATCCAAATAACTTGACACCAACATTGGTCACATGCTCAAGAGGATGCCTGAAATTGGGAATCATCTTCCACAACTCATGTATCTTTTGTCACCACTGGTGCATTCCACCAGATCCCTTCCACTATAGGGCAAGGACACATCAATCCCCGGTTGGGATCGAGACCTCATTTACCCTATAGGCAGTTTGGGTTGACTCTTTCAGTCACTGGCATCACAAAAATCCATTACAGATATCACCATAATGACGATACTCAGAATGGAGGTCCTCCTAATACAGTTTCCATCCAAATCATAGGTCCTCCCTGATTCATTGAAATGTAGTGAGGAGTCCCCCTTTGTGCTTATGGTTCACAGTACGAAGGTCCTCCTTATTCTATAGAACATCAATTCAATGATCTTCCTTGCACTATTCATGGTTCAAGAGGAGACCCTCTAGGATCTAGCACTGATCAACATAAAGGTTCTCCCCACTTCATCAATGATCCGTAAACAAATTCCCACATGATATCACCATAATTCAACATAGAGGTCCTCCTAATTCCATATCCAACTAAAGTGGAGGTCCTCCCTATACTTGTGCTCTTCCTCATGAAGGTCCTCCCAGTGTCTAGTTCATTAAATGTAAAGTCCCTCCTCACACTTCAAACTAGAAAAGTTGAGGTCCTCCCCACTCTTACAATCAACATGGAGGCCCTACCCATGTTCCCACTAACCAAATCATGGATCTTCTATGTTGTTTCAACAACCAGAGTGGAGGTCCTCCCCACTTCTATATCATTCCATGATGAGGTCCTTATTGCTCTAACATTATCCAATGCGGAGTCCCTCACTATATTTGAACTAATCAAAGCCTAGGTCCTCTCTGTTCCATCACCCATCAACACATAGGTCCTCCCTATTATGAATAACTTATCTACCCTAGAGAACCAACCCGGGGAAGAAGAGAGAACTACAGTTTCCAAAGTCCATGTTCTGGGAAGTGCCAAGTCATTTTCAATATCTTTTAATTCTCATATTTTTGGGTTGAATGTGATTCAATGGTAGAACCTTCACCCCATTCATCTACATCATATTATATTACGGGAGACCATAATGTGAGATTCTTCACCCCTAAAGTTGGAATCCATAAGATTCACAAATCCCTTATTAGTTACATGTAGGTGGAGGAAGATATGGCTCCCTTCTAGGGTATCAAAGTGCAGTCATCTCTGTCATCTCCAATTTCATTCTCTTCATATAATAGAGATCATGGAGAGTTGTTCTAGATTTTATAGAGTATGAGAATCTAGAAGACCCATCAATGAAATATTTGTCCCCTCTCACATGAATCAGTGGTAAAAACCCAGTTCTATAGGTATATAATGATGCAGTTGGTACCACCCTCAAGAGACAACCTAGCATGTAGCAATTAGTCAACTCATGTAATGACTCCACCAATAGTCAGTCCACCGCTTCAACAACCCACATCAATTCCACCACCAGTTTATCAACTAGAACCAATCATAGTTTGGTCCAACAAAGAGCTGAGTCCCTTTTTTGAATAAGGAATCTTGTGAGACACCCTATCCAGTGACCATCTTTCATTAGTGTTCTGGACGATTGTGGTTCCCAACATCAATATCCCGGAGTCCCTCACCTTGGAAAAGGTCACATGTATTTTCTAGTATATATAGTAGACATTTTTTCCTCTCTATGACCATCATTTGGTCTATCTAGGAATTTGGGAAATGCATTGATGACATTTACAAAAAAAATCACATGGTTGAGTTGGAAGCACTCTTAATGGATCATCATCCTACATCATCGAGCTACCATTGGAACCTCAAATAATGATGCATCCAAAGCATTACAATTCTCATCGAAATCATTGGATAGACATCTATTCATGTGAAGATCCATGGATGGGGATAGTATGATGCTCTCCACTTCAGTACCATCCTACAGATGCATAATTTTTCCAATGATATTGAGGATGTGCCTTCAGGTACTATCACAATAAACATGCCTTTCCCTGAGATAGCCTTATATAGGGACACCAGTGCAAAATTAGATAGATAGAACCCACCCCCTAGGGAAGTTCAGTATCAGGTGGACCCCCATATAGGTGTTCTCACTCACCAGAAAAGACATTCACTTAGCCATAGGGAACTCTCTTCTTCATTACATGCCGGTCAAAATCACAACAAGAGAAAAGATAAGTTTGAGACCTCTAATCCACCTGACATCGCGCAAACGATAGAGTTTGATCTTAAAATCACCACCTTACTTAATTGCGTTTCAATCTAGAAGAGGATCATTAACGAGCTCCTTACTGAGAAGCGCCGATATTTTAGAGCTCCTCGACAGGATCATGTCTCCTCTCCACTGGTGTAGCAGGGGAAGACACGTGTACTTCTTTCCCAGATGCTCCCAATTGAGCCCAGTGATCCCATTCAAACAAATAGAGAATAGGATGAAGTTTATGGAAATTGACTGAGGTAATTTTTACCCATTCCACTCGAGTATCATAATAGCTTTCCTCAGAATCTAGATCAAGATTCTATGTAGGTTGCACCATGAGCCACCAAGCCTACCTATAATGTTGATGAGGTAGCCAGTGCACTTTTATTTTGGGATCCTTACCATGATAGGAAATCCCACCAGGATGTTTAGATAGCCACTCTCACCACTCATCCCAATTCTTTGGAGATGTGAATGGTGGAAATCCCACCTGATGGAAAGACATGTCCATCTTCATTGCATTACATGTGAGCACCATCATATTTTGGGAATCCTACCTTTTCCCCATTTAATGGGATGGGTGAACCATTTTAGCATATGTATCACTTCATATCAAAGTGAGGGCCAATGTTAGGGACCCTAGAATACTAAAATGTATCCAAGATCATATGTTTTGTTTAAACATTGGAAGGGCCTATGCTCGTTTGGTACAACCAGTTAACCATTGGGTCCATCACCGGTTGGGAAGACCTTTGTAGGTAGTTTCACTATCATCTCATCTCCACCATGTGTAAGACAAGAATTTATAACCACTTCATGTTAAAGAAACTACCATATTGTATCCATCATCTCTAAATGTAAGGGCCTCATGTATTCACTCAACATGCTAAGGACCCATGATCAGCTACTAACAATGTGTTTAGGGAACATCAAGACCTAGTTGGTACCCACCCTCATTACTCAGAACATCCAAGGTGGATTTCAATATTTCCATGATAAGGCACAATTTCAAGATGAATTATTATAGTAAGCCAATAAGGGACATGAATTGAATCTTCTATAACCTACAAGAAGATAAACCAAGATAGAAACCACCATTTTAATGCAGGTGGAGTCCTCAGAGCCTCTAGAGTTTTTTCCACCAGAGCCTCACCCAGTGCATCCTCGCCGAGTATAGAAACCTAATCATGTTCATCCTCACATAGTGGAGAACAAGAAGAGGCCTTTCTTTAAAACACCACTGCCTAGGCTAGAGAATGTTGTGTTGTCCTTACATTCAGATCCCACCCCTCATCATGGAAAATCTCCCATACCTCCATTTTTATACTATAGAAACCAATCCTACTCTTTAAAAAATTCTTAAATTCCTGGTTACTTCTATATTTCCTTGGAACTGGTGGTTCTGAAGGTTCTATAGTGAAGGAAACCCCATAAGACTGAGTTCACTAATCGCCCTCACCACTTCCCCTACAAAAGAATCAATGGACAAGAAATAAAACAATTTTATGTGTTCAAGTATTGGATACAGGACCATATTAATAATGTTGTGGTCAAGTTAGACCATGTCCTATAATAGGTGGCACATATCTCCACCAAGCCTGACAGTGAAAATAAAGTTACTAGTGAATGGAAACAGGTTTCCAACTATGTAAATAAGAATTATGATTACTTGTTGGCCTACATGAAATTTTCTCATGCTCATGGTGTCATTTTTCCCTACTTAGGTTGTCCAAAACCTTTTGAAGTCTCCTAAGCTTATTAAAATTATGACTCTACATCCACATCGTAATTATATACATTTCGGAAGAGTAGGAACTGGTGAAAAAATGCAAAAAAATCCCTTACTGGTACGAAATATTTCCTTCACTCTCGATGACTTCATGCCTCCAGAAATGGGAATCACACCCAGGGTCCATCCAGTATTTGAAGACTCTTATGATTATTTCTTGGATTATTCCTATGTGAACACCATTGAACTAGTGGAACCATGCATGGTTCTCCAATGATGAGGAATATTAGGCAAGCCCTCTAAGCTCTCCTAATCAACATTATGAAATAATAAGTTTATTACATGGAAATTGATTTAATGCTCAGGCTAGTGACTCAATCTAGGACATAAATGATGTTGAGACTAGACAATAGGTTCTGTATATATCTCAATAAGAATATTCCACTGAAAATATTTTGTTACACTCAACACAACATCTAACCTTGATAATAAACTAGGAAAAATAGGCGTGACAACACCATGATCGGCTGCGTCTAACTAAATCCATGCTTTAGTTAGATGATAATCATCTAGTGGTGGTTCTGGGAGAATTTTCTGATGATTAAAAGGATATTTCTAGCACCTTCTAGAATCCAATGTTTCATCCAACAGTGTTTCCCATGACTTCATCCAATCATTGACCCCATGTGGGAAGAAACGTCCATTTGGAATAGATGTGTGATGTACAGAAACTCCTCACTATAATACCTACAAAACTCTCAATCCTTGACTTCATATTCCTATCATTAGAAATGAGAGAGGATCTCACAAAAGTATTGAAAATCTCCCTCTAGTATGAAATAGAGTTATCATCCATAGATACCTTATTTGATGAGAAGTTTGATCAAGTAGAGTTAAAATATATTATCTTATTCTCTAGATAAGATGAGGGTTCCCATGTGTAGGGGAACATCCACCTACTTTACATCACTAGAATGTTCAATGGTTTGGAGGTCCACCGTTTCCTAGTGGAAATAGGCATGATGATCAATATCATCTCAACTCAGATTCTCTACATGCTGAGGTAGACCGAAGCAGATATGAGCCAGTCTTATTTGAAGATGCAGGGTTATGATAGGACTGAGTATAGTTCCTGTGGAGTAATTAGGTTGAACATCCATTTCATTTTCTTGATAGAAAATATTGAATTCATGGTTGACTTATAGGATACCACCTACAATGAATATTATGGTCATACCCCAGCTTCATCTATATGCAGTAGTCCCCTTCACATATCACCAATGCCTCAAGTAGTCCATCAATGGTTGAGTAGACATGCTCTAGTATAATGTATCTCCCTTTTAATATTATGATTCTCTCTATATAAATGATCTCTATTACATGATAAAATACATGCTGGTTCAAAATAATGAGGTCGATCATTCCATTGTTGCAGGTAGCATGTGAATAGAATTTTTCATTGCTTTCATCCTCCCAATTAAACAGTTAGAGTCTATGAAACCAGAATTGGGGAACTCATTTGGATTTTATTAGAGAAAATGGTGATTCATATTTAGGTAAAAAAACATTTGAAGTTTACCTCATACCCCTATGTCATACAGGCTCGGGTGATACAAGAACCCCCTACCCCTGTGAGGTATCGAGATCTTCACCCCATGTCTACAATTGTACATAATACTCTATTATTCCTCCGAGATGGGTTGAAACAACATATGGATACCCACATTCATTTCTTTAACATCAAGCATGGACCCCAGGGTCTAAGGCCTAATGGAATTGTAATTTTAGACTCTATCTCCATGGTTTCAGTAGAGAAGGTGTCCCCTAGTGAAGATTCCACATCCACCCTTGTGGGTACCAATGTTCCCCTAGAATCAGTAAGTATAGAAGAACCATCTCTTCCCACTAATTACCCTACCGAAAAATATGATTAGGTTTTGGAAGATGATCCACCCACATTCAAGAAGGTTATCTCCACCACCATCAATGATTTGTGTCAGGTGAACCTTAGTATTGAGGCCGATCTGAGGCTAACATTGATCAGTGTATCCATGCATATAGAGGAATAAAATAAATAAACGGATTTACTAAAAAATCATCATTATGTGGTTTCTATGATTTATGATGATATTTTAGAACTATACCCTCATTTATACACCCACCGTCTTGACCTGCTATTGAGTCATCAAGGGTTCAAGTAGCCTCTCAAAAAATGCACCATTTTCATAGTTCCATGGTCAAGTACAAAGTTTATTATCTTATCAAAGATATATTTTTTAAGGAATTTAAATACCCCAAGTGTATATCCAACATCATTCCATTTAAAAAATAAGAACTGTTAGATTAGAGTTTGTATTGACTTCCGAGAAATCAACTACCATTTCCTGATGGATAATCTTCCACTTCAAGTGATGGAGTTTTGGATTAATGCCGCAGTTGGGTTCAAAAATCTATCCAACATGTATGGATATTCCCGGTACAACATGATACATATTTCCCTCTAAGATTATGATTTTAATTCATTTATAGAACCATAACAGACCTTTTTTTATGAGGTAATTCATTTTGATCTAGAGAATTAAGGAGCTACATAATAGTGGGACATGCACCAAATCTTCAAACCAGTCATTTAGAGGCTAGTGGAATACTACGTGGATGATTTAGTGGTCAAATAATTCTAGGGCTTGGACCATCTCATAGATATAGAAACATTGTTTTGATTCCTTCACTCCTGGTAGTTGAAAATGAATCCCTTGAAATTTACCTTAGGGGGTACCAATGGGAAGTCTCTCAGCTTCATTATCAAATAAAGAGGCATCTAGATCATCCTAAAGAATATCAATTCCATCATCCAGATGCATCCTCCAAGAAACCTTCAGGAGCATTGATGTCACCAAGGACACTTAACCAAAATATGTCGGTTCACTATAAATATGCACAAAAAATTTAATCCCTTTTATAGGATCATGAAAAATACATTATCTACCAATGGGATGAAGTGTGACAGACTTAATTTTAAGAAATAAAGTATCATCTACTATAGCCTCCAGTTCTGATTTCACCAATATAAGGAAAACATTGGTTCTTTATTTGACCCCCTAGAGTGATCTATTGAATCCCTTATATCTCATAAGAACAATGAGGATAGATAGAATAGTTTATACTATCTCAGTCACATGATCCTCAACATAGAGTTGGATTCCCTCATATCAAGAAGAGTAGTCTCACGCTTGTTTTCACAGTGCAGAAGTTGTGGCATTGTTTGAATTATCATGAGATACAGCTGGTGTCCCATGTGGATCCACTTAATTACATCCTAAATTGCATGATTTTGACCAGATATATGGGATTCACTATAAGTTCGACATCAGCTTTGTTATATACAAATCTACTAGGGTCAAGAATTTTCCAACTTTCTGGTCGATATACAACCCCTAAAAAATTACCTATGGATGTTGATTTATAAGATGAGTTTACCCTCTCAGTAAACCAGATAGTTCTGTGATAGAATATG
Source organism: Viscum album (assembly GCA_963277665.1). NCBI lineage: Eukaryota > Viridiplantae > Streptophyta > Magnoliopsida > Santalales > Viscaceae > Viscum > Viscum album. The sequence goes on from OY728156.1 coordinate 75,539,026, forward strand.
ATTTTCAATGGTGCCACTCAGATCCAAACTTGTTAAAGTCTCAGTAGTCCTAAGATAAATAGAGTATGATTGGGGATTTTTTTTCATCACTCCAACACATGTTGTTATTCCCAATTCATTCATGATGTTAGAAGGATATGCCAACAACGAGGTAGAGTATCATAGTCTAATTACTGGTCTCGAGCTTTCCCTTGAGATTAAAGTTCACCAATTATATGTGAAGGGATTCTCTGATTTAGTCATAAATAAAATTAATGTTAATTATATCATCAGGAATCTAGAGCTCTTTCTCTTTCAAAAGAACACTTGTTAGCTGGTGACCCATTTCCCTTGTCATCCAGAGGTGACTTGTGTTCCTTGATCACATAATGGTTGAGTCGATGCCTTGGACAGACTGGTCGTGTCTCTTACAAAGATTTACCATGATTTTTTTCATTTATATGGGTCATCAAAGGGTCATCCCTCTTATTACTTCATATGATGATGACATCAAGTAGGTAAAATAGTTGACTATGGGTGCTTCCACATTGGGACCTATGGATCCCCATGCAGCTTAGGAAAACTCTGATTGAACAAATCCTTTCATTGATTGTATCCATCATGGTACACTCCTATTGGATAGAGAAGAATTTGAGTGAATACATTGGTGTGCATTGTAGTTCACCCTCTAGTGTGGGTCTGACATTGAGTAAACTTTCTAAAGATATGGGTTTGATGGAAATCTCCTCTTTTTCATCTAAGAAGAAAAGACTCCATAGGTTATGTAGGAATTTCTTTCCCGAACATGTTCTTATAATTAAGAAGGTTTGAATCTATCCCACTAGATATGATGGTTGGGATACTTCCAGTACACCATGGTCTATAACTATATCGAGTTTTCCAAAAGAATTCAAATTTTTTAGATCCATGGAAACTTTGTGCATCGACCATTGGAGACCCTCCATAAGACCATGTATTCTTGTCCCTTTATAGTCTATGGACTTGATGTTGTGGGACAACATCCACTGGAAGTATCTCACCAATTTAGGTTCATTCTGATCGTGATGTATTTCTACTCCATGTGGGAATAATAAATTCCTATTAAGGAAGTCATGGCCTGATCAGTGGTATAATTTATGATATCCCATATCATCCACCAGTTTCAAGTTCCTTACAACATCCCCATCGACAATAGAACCATCTTTTGGGATGATGATCTAAATAATTCATACACCAAGTACAACATCTAGTCCAACTATACATCTCACTACCATGCACAGGAAAATGAAATAATTGAGTTGTTAAATAAAACACTCTCTAATAATATAAAAAATATGGTGGGCCATAAAAAGAATAGTTTTCCAGAAAATATCCCCAATTATCTTTGGGTTTATCTTAAAAATCTTCCCAGGTGACACCATATTCCCTGGTGTATAGAATGGAGGCGGTCATGCCCATCGAGATTCATTTTCCATTACTCTAAACAGCTATCTATGATCACTAAATGCCAAAAAGAATGGAATATTCCCGTCTATATGAGATATAATCCCTCATAAATATAAGTTTATAGGCCTTGCACAATCTTGAGAGGCACCAAAACAAGATATCTAGGGTGTTCAATGAAAAGGTTCACCTCTGCTCCTTCATCCAGGGTGACATAGTATTGGCTATCTGGATGCTAATGATACTTGGAATGAAAGTTCCAATGTTGGATCCCAAATTGGAAGAAAATTATATCATTCAGAAGGTATATCCCAAAGGTGCGTACACTTTGAACACTATGTAAGGAGAGTGTATTGCTTCTCCAACCAAATATAATTTCCTTAAGTAGAACATTACATGAAATGTAATGTCCTGAAAATTCCATGTAAATTTTTTTAAAAAAAAAATTGGTATTATTTCGAGACTAGGAGATTAGATGGAATGGGATTCTGAGGCCCAGTGATCCCATAACAAATGTAAAAACTTTTTATGTTTTTTAAAAGTAGTGTGTGTGTGTGCGGTTTTCAAAACTTCTAAACAGGTGCTTGGATTAAAAATATGATGGCACCGTTGCATCTGGAATGACAACATTACCCAAGGATGGATCTAACCTCGACCAGCATAGGTCAAGGGAAAAAGTTAATTTTTGGGTGTTTTAAGGAAAAATAAAATAAACTTAAAATAGTTTATTTGATTCAAAAAAAAATTCTCCAACACAGTGACGAGGAAACTGTTTCATTTCATAAATGAAATAGTTTAATGATGATGCAACGCAACGTAACTGAAATGGTAAAACAAATTATCTCCATTTAATGGATTAACATGGATGCAGTAATCAAACGATGATCTTGGAGGCTCTAGGAATTTATCATTGGTGAATGATGATGACAAAAATGAACTTCTTTCCTCCTTTCCTCTTCAAAGGATCACCATTGATAACGACATATCAAAGGATCAAAAAATGATGGAATAAGACTCCTTTATTCATCAATTAATGATCCAAAACACTAGGTAAGGGGTTTTTGTTTTCTGTGTGGCCTCCCTTCCCCTATTCTTCCTTTCTAAATGGTGAATTTAGATTAATTAACTAACAAATTGACCTGCAGATCGATCATCCTTACAGGAATGGTATTTCGACATGTAGGGATTTAAGAGGGGATTATATCAAGGAAATTATTTGAACCTCTCTACTTTATTTTGTAATGCAACTAAATAAGGCTAAACAAACAAGGCCAGTGTTTTTTTCCTTGGGTGTCCATGGTGATCTCTCTCCCTCCTCATTTTCTTCACTGATGGACCTCCATGGCAGCATCGGATTCTTGTTGGGAGTTTCCGAATGTGATTGGACCACTGGATCGATGGAAAGATGGCTTGGAGCACATGGTAGTGGAGACAAAATCCCAAGGATCTCATTAGGACTTAAGGACCAGAAAATGGACCACCAGAGCGAGTTAGGTGGTCACGGAAGCACCCGTCAGTGCCCCGACAGCACGTTCCAGTGGCTAAGGTGATCAATGGTGGTCCAGCTGGACTACGGTGGGATGAGCCACCGCAATGGACCATGTCGGACCCATCTAGTCTCGGATGGTTCAACTCATCATTTCGGGTCAGGCCCAGAGTGTCGGGTTGGGTAAGTGGACCCGAGTTGGGTCGGAGGACCCCAATTCAGGTCGACCGGACCCAGACCACACTGGCCTCTTTTTATTAAAAGGCTCATAACTTTCAAACTACACATCTGATTGAAGATTTTTTTGTGAAGTTGGGACCCTCGTGACAAGGAAGTCCTTTTGATATACTCTTAGTGGGATTTTTTGGAACTTGGGACATAAATAATGTCTTGAGGACTACATTATCCGAGAATCAAACGCACTATGAGTAGGAATCATGTGGATGGCTATGATGAGAAGACTATGACAAGCGGGTCTAGTTCCCGTAGTAGGCCTAAGTGACGAGCGGTTCTAGGTGCCTCATTATGCCTAAGTGACAAGAGAGTCTAGGTGCCCCACCAGGCCTAAGTGACGAGTGGGTCTAGGTTCCCCAACAAGGCTTAGTGACTCATCGAGGATGAGTGTCTCGACAGTACAAGGTGTTCATAATTTATGACTGATAGTCTTGATTTTTATACTTTAGATTTATACCTATGTGATCTGGCTCTAGTTACTCTCTCTTGACTATAATTATTAGGGGTTACACTTCATGTACCTCTTTGGTAGTCTACATTGTGAATACTTTACTTTGTGGTATTACCTTTGTCTTTTGGGGTCCTTACTAAGTATTGTGTTACTCACCCCTACACAAGATCTGTACGCACGTGTCATGTATTGTGTAGACGATAAATTCTTCAATAGAGATCTTGGTGGTTCGGGACCAGTTGGTGCCTAGTGAGATCTGACAAATGAGGTGTACTTCTAGGGCTTCAAGAGGTACCCCCGTCACCTACCCTTCGGGTAGGTTTTATCGTAGACGAACTTTAGGATATTATACTTTTCTTTTCTTTTTCGTATTTTATTCTTTCCCTTTTACTTTTAGTTTTGTACTATTACTCTCATTAGTTTCTTTAGTGGAATGCATGTTTACTTTTTGGCATTGTGGTCTTGGGATTTGTGTGTGCGTGCATATAGGTACTCTAGAAAATTCCACCCACTTGGGTGATAATACCTTTGGCGCTAGTTTCCAGCCTCTGGCCTTTGGGAGGCGGGCTTGGGGTAGTCACAGTATGGGCCCTGGTGATGGATTGTGACATGAAGGATAATCTTATTGGTCTTAATTCAATGACCATAAATGAATAACCATGTATTCTGAACTCTATGACCTTAAAATAAGTTCTCAAGTCCAAACATCATGAATCTAATCTATGTTTTTAGTTTCCATGGGAATGTGTTGTCCAACACGGGCCACCTAGGATCCTCCCTCATGTCAGGGTGTTCCTGTCATGCCATGAATATCCCTTTTGGAACATACAGATCCATAAAAAATTAAACTTTTTAGTGTTAGCATCTTAGATGCACGATGATATACTAAAAAACACCATAATATTCTCACCCAAAGGACGTCACTCTTGGAATCCGTCATCTACCTTTTCATATTAAATAACTATGCGTGGACTAATTCATATCCTTATAGGATTCTTATTGATGTTCGAACACTTTTTCTATAGTATTAGACAAAAATTAATCAACTCTCCTTCACCCTTAAGCCCCATTTATGGTACTCTCGGCCTTCTTGGTCTTCATTAACATCGTACTTTTTGATCTTCCGTAATATATATGATTTTTATAGGGATCTATGGCCTAAAAATTTGACCTTAAACTAAGATTCAATATCTTAAAATGTATGACATTAAATATTGATCCAACCCATGACAGGTTTAGGATAACTCATGATATTCATGGGATGCCTCAATTCCCTTATCAGAGAGGATTTCCCCCCACTAGTATTGACCTCTCACCATGTTGTGCATTAAGAACTACATGTGTCTTGATTACCATCCTTAAAATATACATATTGATTCCCAAAAACATTTTATTTATTCCCAGTAATAATATTTTCAGATGTTCGTCCACATAGAATTAGTTACAATCTAAGAATTATGACCTTATATAGTATGTTGTCTGTCTCACAATTTCTATGTGGTATATGGGGATCCTTGGCCACATTAATGTTGGGTTTTACCTCTAACATGTCATATTCATGCCACTAGGGAAAACATTTCCCCTATAGTCCAAGAATTATGACATAAAATTTTATACATGTCTTCCAAGAATAGGTGTAGTGTGGTTTCAAGCCTCTATGTTCCTCATTCATGTATGGTTTTTCACTCTTCCACACTATGCATCTCTCATCTTCAAAGGGCACCTCTTTGGTCCAAAATATATGACATTAAACTAAGATATCATGGTTCAAGAAACATGACATTAAATTTTTTTCATTATTCTGTGGGATATGAACCTAAACTCCAAATAAGGCCTATGTTTGTATCCCAATTCCTGATATTCCCCCTTCCTTACTTTGAGTCCTTCTTGGTTTGGATTTCCTTAATCATTAACTTCAATAGGGACCCCTAAAAATGATGGTATCATGTCATTTTTATCTCACCTCTCATCCTGGACCAATACTCTAATGGATCTCTGAAATTAGATGACAGATCATGTGTTTCGATCTAGGTCAACAACTAATCTTGCAGTTTCTCACCCTATTCTTGATCGGTATGTTTGTGTTCGTTGTGTTATGAACTTCATTGATAGTCGATCCCCATTTATATTCCCCTCCCAACCCATATCTTATAAGACTTAGATTATATCCTTTCCATTTCCCTATATCTTAGTGGAACTTCATATCCTCAGTGTTACCCCCTAATGTGTGCTTCCAAATGTCAGGAAAACCCCCTTACACTTCCTTGTTTCTCACACTGATCATGACTCATGTGGTAATAGAAGTACCGGTAGGATGTGTACCAATGTGGTAGAGTCACATAAAGGGGGCCTTAGTCTAAAAAGAGCATATGGTCCATGTAACATGACCTTAAATTATTGTAAAAATTTCATAGTTCAATTTCCTTTAGCTAGAAATCTATTTCCAAGAATGGATTTAAACTATGTGTGAATCCTTTGAGGATGTGTAGTGTAGAACGGGCCCCTTGTTCCATATTCATGTGGATATCCATCTATTTCATGATACTTGTGTGGTATGGAAGCCTCTTTTTGTTCATTCACATTAGGTTTATTTCCTATGTGCCAAACATATATAATTAGAATAGACATTTCCATATTTCATGAAACACTACATTAAACTGTTTGATTAGATCCAATCAGTATGACCTTAAATTACATGCAATGTCCTAGTCACATGATTTCAAACTAACTGATGCATCATAATCACATTAAATTAAATTATACCATGCATCTTCCTCACTATATGATGTTAAAATGTGCTTCTATCATCTATAATGTCATGATGTAAAACTGAAAAACATCCCTATACCTCCCTTGAGAGGTCCTCTTCCCTAGTTTTGTTCATCTACCATAGTGTTCACATTTTCATTTATCACCCAAAATCCAATATTGAGATCCCTTGGAGTACAGGTTTGATAATTGTTTAGACCAATATTCTTACACCAATGTGATCTAATTCACTGTAGCATAATTCCAAGAGTGTTGGAATCAATTCGAACATCCCATCACTCTATTCCCACACTTCATGTGGCCCTTATTTGGAACCTCATCTTATTCCATGTCTAAAAGGACCACATAACGGCTTGGTCTCATGCCTTTTTGGATCAACAACCACCTGGGACCATCTTCTCAGAAGGATTTAGATGGAATTTCAAGATAGGTTCAATGTTTCAAACATGGTCAGTAATTGACCCTCATTTTATTATCTCTATTCCAGGCTAATGATATTGATGTTGTATTTCAAATAATGTCATAAGTTATCCTATATCACCATTCAACTATCCTTTTGTTCCAATTTTTTTCATTGGTATTCACTCTTCTCATTCCCCTTTGTTCGGATAGAGATAAAAACACTTGGAATTATCCCCCTCGTGCACTAGCACATGTTAGAAAAGAAATTTTGTTTTTCTAAGACCCCCCCCCCCATTAACCATCTATATCCTCTCTCAATCCCAGAAACCTATATTGGTTAGTCAAACTCTATACCTCAAGTCTTCTATGATTATCTTTAACTCTCATACAAATGAGAAATCATGGGGTTTTCCCCTGTTTCTCACACTGTGAATGACCCACATGATATTAGGTATTGATAATTGGTCACCTCACTAATATGATCAATGTGCTATAATTAAATCAAGAAAAATAAATTTTTTCATGCACACATGAATTTTTAAAATAAAACAATAAGGTAGTAATAATATTAAGGGACAACAATATATTGGATCCTATGGTGAGTTATGAAAAACAATTCCCCTATAGCTCTTCTCTAGTGATCAATTACATCAACTCTACTAACCATTGCAGTGTGGCTTATAAGGTCTGTTGACACTTCTTGAGCTTTGTTTCCACCTTTTCAGCTACCAGGTGAAGCTATTTTTCCCTAATCTATGCCTTGTCCCACTCAACCCGGAGATCGTCCACTTGATGTGTCGCCTACCTTATCTACTACTCTTCCACCTCTATCTGATCCCTCAATGTATGATGAGTTCCTATTGAGTATCAATGAAGGAAAATGATTGATTTTTTTTCTTCTAGGTTCTGGATCATCTGGTTGACCTCTAGAATCTTTTGTATGTTGTTATACTTCTCTTGGTGCTAGGAGATGTCTAAATGTTGGATCCCTTCTCACATATTTTTGACAACAATGTCTCATATCAATGCATGAAGACCTCAAGAAACCACCCCACCATCATATTTTTTTCATATCCAATGGAAAAGAGACACCATTCATCCCACCATCTATGGTTCCAAAGATTGATGGATGAAGTGTAGGATACACTTACATGCCTTGAACTAGATGATTTAGCTCTCTTAGGATTCCTTAGAGTTATAATCCTCCTTCTCCTTGATGGTTCAAGTTTATATTTAGGAAATACTATAGGAAGTTAAATAGTAGGATCCTTCTCTAATATCCCCTCGGATGGTTTGGTATCTAGATCGTGGGGTTGGTCATACTTTATTGATCTAACCTTGACAATGTTGTCTCTTATGGCCCCATGTTTCCCCCCATCAGTGACATAATTCACTTCCAAAACAGACTATTCACTTGTGACCATGTCATGATCATATCAGATGGCCAACTCTTCATTGACTGAAATCCCTATCAAATAAGGGACCTCACATTCCCTATCATCTTCTGAAGGCTGATTGTGTAGTACATATAACACTATTTAGAAAATGAACATGTCAGTTAGTCTGATCAGCAAATGAAGGGTATGAATCTATTAAGATAGGATACTTATGGGATTTGATCAGGGATATAATAAGATCTTAGGTAAACATCATCATAATTTCATGGTGTGACCCCTTTTATATGACTATAAGATCTATAGATTCATATGTGGACTCCCTGAACTAATGAACTTTAGTCGGTCCACTATCCTCTTCTTTCCCCAACATAGGCCCCAGAGCATGCTCCTATGCACCTATCATTTCACCTTCATCCCTACTATAATGGGTCCCTTGATTGAGATTCCCATGAATAGAAAATGTTTTAGTTAAAGGATCTATATGATATATATTGGAAATTTGTGGTATGAGTATGTGAGTTGGATCTTACCTTAATGAGTTCATCAAATTATCTAAATGGAGATTGTGATATCTCCACTCTCTTGGGGGATCCCTTAATAAAAATCATCTCCCTATGATTCTTCTAATTCCTTGGGAAATAAGGCATGCACATCTAACTCAGCTGCATAATTTTTCAGAGGAGAGTTCATGTTGAGTAGCACCCACACACAGTCTCTCAACAGATGAATAATTCCTTGGGAATTCACTAGGTCCTCCATATCTATCATTTAATTCTACCCAAATTCCTATGACATGAGAAAACCATCCTTGTAATGACTCATCCCAGTGAGATGAATACCTCATCTATTGAGATGTTGCCACATCCTATGAGCACCGAATAACTTCTAGATGACATCTCAGTTGTCCCAAGGCTCCAAAAATACTGCATCATTGGTAATGTCCATGAAACATAACCTATTTTTGATATCTTGAAAAAAACATGTGGAATTACCCATATTTCTCTCATTCCACTCAGGTCCACCTTCCCAAGATATATGTTCATGATGGTGTTGCTCCTCTTTATTCACCTCCTTCTTATATGGGCCCATGAACCACTAGTTCCACTTCTTTAGTCCTTCTCATTAGTCCACATCTTCCAACATAGCACACTCTAGGCACTGCTCTACTCCAACCTCATGGTATAGGGATCACCCCTTCATTGTATCAGATTGCTCGCTACCTTAGAATTACCCCAAGATATGTGATCTCCCAGATCTGGGCATAATCATGGGTTATCCCATACATAGTGGTGGTTGGTGGTAGATCATTTTTAATATTTACATCATCTCATGTGAAAATGAACCAAATATTACTCATAATCTAATGACGGCACTCATGGAGCACTGCTGAGTATACCTTTGGGGTTAATCTCTACTAGCACCTGAAATTACTCAACAGCTAGTGCGGGTAATATGAATCATAGACCGGATCACAGTCAACCATTTCCACCATCACACCATCTCATAAGGCTAGAAGATATGATCATTGCTATGCATTCCATGTCTCGTCATCATACAACTCCCCCTTCAGAAGGGGAAACAAGTGAAAGGTAAATTAATCCATCATCTATACCTTGTTTAGAACTTCTGTTAGACATAACTTGAAAGGGAAACTCCCTATGATGTTCATAATCTTCACCCGGAATATTTTTATGAGAGGGGAAATAGGGTTTAGATATTCATTGCACCCATGTATATGGCCACCCATCTGTATAGGATGTGTAATAGTCCACACGGGCGCAGTGGCGTTTTCCCCTCATTAATGTACCTATGTACCTTATACAACTTTGCTAGCACTGGGATTCCAATATTGATGTGATGCCTTGTTTCCAACATCACTACTAATAGAAAGGTTCTTGTACTCATCTCCATGTGTTCATCCCTCATTGGGAGCATCCATCCATAGATTAGTGTTGGGATAAATCATGTCATCCTGAATATGGGTTAAAGTTCTATCTTGATATTCTATCCTCATAATTGACATTGGATTTCTTCCATTATACACCAATAGGATCCCTACTCTCCTCACTTATATCCCTTCGGAAATATTTTCTACTTCATCGAAAATTTCCATGATAGATCTTAACCCTTGGTGGGATCTTTTGGAGGGAAGATTAAGAAAAAAATGAAACACTACTTGAAGAAAACCTCATTTTCCCTTGTATTCACCTCATTGGTTCCCTTTACTAGATCCATCAACACCTTTTCCAAATCTGATAGCTTATCCTAATCTTCCTACACATTATACATGGGGAGAAAGTAATCATATATCACCCCCATAATTGGGATTCTAGAGATTTTATGAAGGCCCCAAAGGATAATGCTGACCTCCCCTTGATGCACGTGGAATGTGTTGGTCCCTAATGACCACCTACTCAATAACTTTAGCATGATCTCTTGTGGTTGGTAAACTAGAACTGATAATCATATGCTTCTTCATCGAGTCCTACCCACTTTAGCTTTATCCCAAATTTTGTTTCATGATGCAGATTCCTAGTAGGCTCAAGACCATTCATTAGTGATGTTTCCACCCTATCATAGATCACATCCACCATTCCATCTATTCTCTAGGTTCCCCCAACTAGGCTTAAGAAAATAATGATAATATGGATGGGATTCCTTACCGTAAATCTTTTCCCCATCAATGATATTGGTGTGGTTATATAGGAAATCATATCAAATGGGTGTGTGATCTTTCCCGAGGTGACCCATAGTAGCACTCTACCACTGGTAAATCCATGGTAAACCCCAGAACTAGTAATTAGGTTGGTCCATGGATGATAGAGGGATGAATAAATCATCCCTCAAGAAAAATCCATAAATTGGAAGCCTCTTTCTATAACAAACCAAACGTTTATAAATAAAATTATCCCTTTTAATTTAATTAAATATCTTATGGATATAGAAAACACATTCACTTATTTTTTTTATTATATTTAATTGGATTTAAATTACTATTAAATATCTTTACCACTGATAATATAGTCATTGAACAGTGATCACATGACTAGTATAAATATAGGATTTTAATCAATCCTTTTGGAATAAAGAAAGGAATTGATGGCCTAAACCAGTAGGATCATACCCTATGAAGCCCGTATATCAGAGATTCTGAGGGAGATAGAATTTCTAGGATTTTCCCTATACCAATCCCAAGTTGAGATCCAAAAACTTATGCATGAGGGAAACCGTTTATGGAATAAGTTCAAGATCATCGAGATCACGGCCTAAACCATGTTCACCAAACAGCCTCATGAAATCTCTACCATTATGTACCTTACTCTTAGAAAATATGATGGTGTAATAAATGGATATGTATCAAGTACCTACCATTAGGAATATTTACATTATTTTTTTACATAATATTGAATATATTTTCTTCCTATTATTGTTAATTTGTAAATGATTTTTAAAGCACAAATAGTATTTTTAGTTAATATTGAAATTCAAATAAGAAATATATTTTGATGAATTAATGGATTTTTGAAATAAATAATATTTTAATAAAATATTATACTTAAATTCATTTTTTAAATATAAATTATCATATAATTTTTTATGAAGTCAAATGTAATTTTTATTAAAGTTCGAAAACTTTTATTAACCAAAACACATCATTTTCAATAAATGTTAGTTTTTATTTTAAAAGTGAAAATTCACATATTTATAAAATTATTAAGATAAAATAAATATCATTTTTTGAATTATGATTTCAAAATTATCCATCAGTTAATTTTTCATAATTTTCTGAGAGAGTCAAATTTTTTCGTAAAAATTAAATACCATATAAATATATGGTGTGTTTTATGACATCATAATAGCTCAATAGTGATGTAATAAATAATATAAAAGGTATAATCATAAAAATATATGTTTTTAATTTAAAATAACATTATTTTAAGTTTATTTTATTTATTTTATAAAGACTTAGTGAATCCTCCATGACTTATAAAATATTTTAATATTCTAAAATCATTTCTTTGAAAGTGTGACTCAACTCCACATAAGAAAGGGAAATATTTTATTATCTTGGGACCTTTTACATATAAAATAGTTTATTACACTCCCCTATTTCAGAAACCATGGGCAAAACCCATGGTATGTTTTGTGGTTTTAAATATTTTATTATGTAGTTTCCAAAACCAAAATAATAAACAAATCCTCATCCTTTCCTATATAAACCCACCCAATATTTCATTTATATTCACTAAAACTCCTTTAACATCATCCAAATTCTTAAATATACTCTATATAGTCCTCCTAAGTCGTCCCCATTCTCCCAAGAATCCTCTCTTGATCCATTGGAGTCACACATCCAAGTAAGGGATGCTCTCTCTCTCCTCTTTTTATCAAGCACTTCATTTATGATATTCCCTTTTGATTTTTATTTTATTAAGTTTTTATACATTATTACCTATCCCAATTACTTGTAATTTTATTTTTAAATTATGGGATACCTTTTCACTCTCATTTATCCCTCACATGAACCCTTATGTACACCCCTTACTGTGCCAAAATTCCGTAAGGGATCCTCGCCTTCCTCTCTTTTCTTCAATTCAAGAACCTTATTTTGAAATTATACTATATAATTTCAATTGGTTATATTTTAATAAAATTATTATCATTAAATTACTATCCAGTTAATTTTATTTCAATGAAATACCATTTATTCTCTCTCATTTTGACCCTTTCCTAAGTTGTTACTATGATGAATTTCCATAAGGAATCTTCCACCCATCCTCTTTTATCAAGCACTACTTTTATGTTTTATCTTATAATTTTATATTTTTTCTATGTTGGTATATGTTCTTAAATATACCCATTACTATCCATTTCATTTATAAATGATGATATCCCCCTTTATCTCTCATCAAGTAATTTTTATGAAAATCTATATCACGCAGTTATGCTGGCAAAATTGCACCACAATTTTCTATGCCAAAATAATTCTGTAGTGAATACCATTCCCATTTCTCAATCAAGGGTATTCACCTTTATACACATATAACTTATTTATTAGGTAATTACATGTATTTATTCTACATTTTTTAATTTTTTTAATAAATTATGATTTTGAATGAATCCATGTTATATGACTTATGTGGCGCACTTAAGCATGAGAATGAAATGATTATGAAGGGTGTGCACTGATAGTGCTCCAATGCATTGGGTAATGGTTAGTATCATGATATTTCATGTTGTGAAAGGGTATTTACCTTATTCCTTTATGGTACTTTTTCCACCATGGGTTATTGGAATATTTAACCTTGATCTATTTGTGATGAAGTGTTTTAAGTTGTTGTCACATTTTCCATGTTATGATTATCATTCTATATCATGTATTATTATTCATGTTCCTTTTTGCCTTGTTGATATGCCTTATTTAAAATTTATTATTTTCCTCATTTTATGAAATTTTTATTCCCTTACTATTATTTATAGCTCACCCTTTTCTTATATATTTCCTCAGGTTATCCCATGCAGTTTTAAGTACGAAGAATCATTTTGGTCATGTTAAAGAATTTTTCAATAAAGATGTTTTTTTTCTTGTTTTAAGTTGTTATGTAATGTACCTAATTTCCCGAATACACTATACCTATCGATATTATGAGTTGTATTAAGTGAAATTTTAATAAATCATGTTTTAAAATGAAATAAAGAGATGGTTTGTTATAGTTGGTATCAGATGATATATTTAGTTATTTTTTGGATTATGAATAGAAAACCTTAGTGAAAACATATTAGGGATAACACTGAGTCTAAGAAAAAACCCCTAAATTTTGGTAGGTATAGAGTAAGTGGTTTTTCAAGAAAATAAATCCATGTATGGATAATATAAGTGGATGTGGTTCTGGAACATATATACCTAGGAGTGACAACTCTGATAAAGTATTCTATGCCTGACTCAGGCTAAACTGGTACATGAAAATGATCCTTACTGTCCATTTGGTTTGACACTCTTGGGGGATATGATTTGGTAAATTCATAAGCTCATTGTGAACCATTATTAAGGGAACAAAATTCTCATAAGATTATATGATCATTGATAACGTATTTTGAATCTTAGAAGCTCGTAATTTAAGGAGATATATGAAATTTATAAGTTATCCATTTAATGTCATTATATTCCACTTTATGTGTTTAAGAATTTAAAAGTACTCATCCCTAAGTATATTTTAGATAAATAATAACCATAATAAAAAAATTAAAGGTAGGGTTATCATCCATAGTTCTACACATTCTTTTATATCACTAAAGTTTAGTAGATCTATTCATACACCACTACAAAGCATGGAAGTAGAGGTTTAGATGAAAATAGAAAATTGGGAAATTATTGCATCCCATGTATATAAATCCTCCCCTATCACAATTTTTGGATCGAACATCCCATAAAACCTTTTCATACTTACCTTGGTGGAATTTTATGCAATTCTGGGCATGTATTGACATTCCCTATATAGAGCCAACATAAATTTTCACAAGAGGGAAATCACTCTCTAAATAGTGAACTGGCCCCTGATTCTATACAAGTGTAGGAATATGGAGTAATATTATTTAGAACTATCATCTCAATAATGGGTATTATTTTCCTATGAGAAAGATAATCTAGCTCAAATGATTGAGTCTAAGGAACGAACTATCCTCGAAGACATTCATGTTGTGAGGGAATCCGTTGATGTATTTTCTAAGGAGTTTCCTGGTCTTCCTCTAAGTATGGAGGTTGAATATTTGATCAAACTTATACCTAGGGAATTTATAATATACAAGACTCTATATATAATGGACATTATTTAACATGAGTCTCTAAAGAAACAACTATAGGATAATCTAGATAAAGGGTTTAAATTCCCAAGTGCTTCACCATGGGGTGCATCAGTCCTCTTCATCAAGAATAAATATGGGTCAATGAGCCTATGCATTGATTATCGTGAGCTCAAAAAATCCTGATAAAGAACAAGTATCCTTTTCTATGAATGGATGACTTGTTCAATAAAATATGTGGAGTACAATACTTCTCCAAGGTAAATCTATGATCATGATATTACCAAGTAAGGGTAAAGAAGGAGGATATCCCCAAGAGTGTTTTTTGTACAAGGTATGGAAATTATGAGTTCATAGTGATTCCATTCTGACTCACTAATGCCCCAAAAATATTCATGAAATTGATAAATATAGTCCTTATAGAATACCTCAACAAATTTATAGTATTATTTATAGAAGATATTATAATATACTCCAAAACCAAGGAGGAGCATGAGGACAATCTGAGCACTGTGATAAATACCTTATGAAAGGAGATGCTCTATGAAAAGTACAAAAATTGTTAGTTATGGTTAAAATAAGACTCATTATTGGGGAACATAATCACAAGTAATTGGATATTTTTGGATCATTCAAATAAAAAAACAATTAAGGGATGGTTGAGGCCAACATCTGTGACATATATTCATAGATTCTTTGGGTTAGCTAGATATTATCTCTGATTTGTGAGAAATTTTCCATGATTTCCAAACCCTCTTACCAAGATATCTTGGAAGGGGGTAAAATTTTCTTAGAATGATGAATGTGAATAAATATTCATGGAGTTGAAAATGAGGCTTATCATTACCCCTATGCTCACACTACCAACAAGTGGGTAGCATTTCATAATTTTCATTGATGATTTAAAGAATAGATTGGGATGTGTGTTGATTAAAAATAAAGAAGTCATTACCTACGCCTCAAGGAAGTTGAAAATTCATGAGAAAAACTATCCCATGCATGATATGGAGTTGTTAGTTTTGATATTTTCATTGAAAATATGGCGGTATTATATATTTGGGGAGAAGTGTGAAATATATATGAATCCCAAAACTATCAATTATATATTCACATATAAATAGCTAAATATGAACCAACTAATATGGTTAGATCTCATCATGGATTATGACTGCTCAATCCACTACCATCCTAGTAAACTGAACAAGGTGACAGATTCTCTAAGTGGAAAAAACATAGAAATTATATCATTAATGAGAATCTAGAAGGATCTAATCTTTTAGATTTGAAGAATATGGACATGGTAATCATAAAGAAAGGAACATCATTAATTGTTTCACAAATGATTTCTTAACCATCTCTTTTGAAAATTCTAAAAGATTCTAAAAAAGATGATGTGAGAATTCAGAAGAAATTGGAAACTATCAAAAAAGGGAAATCCTTGGATTCCAATGCTAATTAAGAAGGAATTGTGATATTTGGTTCAATAATATGTGTTCTATCAAATCCAGAGTTAAAGAATGAACTTTTGGATGATGCACATAGTTGGACTTTCTCCATTCACCTAGGAAACACAAAGATTTATTGAGATCTTCAAATGCACTATTGGTGGGATAACATGAAGAAGGAAATCAATGATTATACATCAAAGTGTCTGGTATGTTAGGAAGTGAAGTCTGAAAGGCATAAGTCTAAGGGGATGATGAAACCATTACCCATACCAACATGGAAATGGGAAAATATCATCATGGACTTTGTCACTGGAATTCCAAAAACATCCAAGGGAAACAATGCTATATGGGTTGTTGTGGATCATCATACAAATAATGCACACTTCATCATGATTCGAGAGGATTTATCACTTGATCAACTAGTACGGATATACATCAGATAAGTGGTAAGGCTGCATGGAGTTCCACTATCTATTATTTTTTATTGAGATCCAAGATTCACCTCTATGTTTTGGAAAAGTCTCCATCATTCTCAAAACACCGATCTAAACATCAGTTTGGATTATCACCCTCAAATTGATGGTCAATCTAAGTAAAATATCCAAAAACTTGAGGACATGTTAAGAGATTTCTCAATGGACTTAAAAGGAGTATGAGACCAAGATATTCCTTTGGTGGAGTTCTCTTACAATAACAGTTTCCACTCGAGCATCCAATTGGCCCCCTATTAAGCCCTTTATGGATAGAGGTGCATAACACCAGCATGTTGGGATGAAGTTGGGGAATGAAAACTTCTAGGTCCTAAAATGGTCAAAGAAATGGTGGACAAGGTTAATACTATCCAACATCACATCAATGATTCTCAGAGTCGAAAAAATATCTATTATGACAATCATCGATGATATATAGAGTTTGATATTGGAGACATGGTATTCATATGCATATCTCCATGGAAGATAGTGATGAGATTTGGGAAGAATGGAAAGATTATTCCAAGGTTTATTATCACTTTTGAGATCCTTGATCACCTCAGGGAAATGGCCTATAAACTATCACTCACATCAAACTTTTCTCAAGTACATGTTGTATTCCATATATCCCTCTTAAGAAAATGCATACCATACCCATAACATGTACTCAAACCAAATGTGGTACCATTAGATAATGACATTTTCTATGAAGAGTATCTGGTGAATATCTTAGATCATAGAGAAAAGGTTCTACAAAATAATACAATTCCCCTCGTCAAAGTGTTATGGAGAAACCACAAGTTTGAAGAAGGAACGTGGTAACCAGATGAGGTGATGAAGTAGAGTTACCCTCATCTATTTTAGTGTGGTAAAAGGAAATTTTTAGGGATAAATTTATAAAGGGGGAATATTGTAATGACATGAACTTTTATAAATAAAATTCCCCTTTTTGATTTAATTAAATGTCTTATGAATATATAAAACTCAAGAAATTATTTTGTTTTATTATATAAAATCGGATTTAAATGACCTTTAATTATCTTTACCATTGATAATATAGCTATTTAATAGTGATTACATGACTAGCATAAATATAGGGTTTTAATAAATCCTTTTGGCATAGACAAAGGAAGTGATGGCATCAACTAGAAGGATTGTACCATATAAAACCCATCTATGAGAGCTTCTGAAGGAGATAGAATATTTTGGCTTTACCTTAGACCAATCCCAATCTGAGATCCAACAAATTAATCATGAGTGAAATTGTTTACGGGATAAGTTCAAGCTCATCGAGATCACAACCCAAACCATGTTCACCAAACAGCCACATGAAAGCCCCACCATCGCACACCTTATTCTTAGGGCATATTCTGGTGTAATAAAGGGATATGTATCAAGACCCTAGATTTAATAATATGTACAGTGTTTTTTATAGAATATTGAATATATTTTCTTCCTTTTATTGTAACTTTGTAAATTATTTTTAATGCACAAATAGTATTTTTGGTTAATATTAAAATTCAACTAAGAAATCTATTTTGATGAATTAATTTATTTTTGAAATAAATAATATTTTAACAAAATATTATTATTAAATTAATTTTATTTAAATATAAATGATCATATATATTTTTATGAAGTCAAATGTATTTTTTATTAAGGTTAAAAACTGTTATTAACAAAAATCAGTCATTTTTAATAAATATCATTTTTATTTTAAAAGTGAAAATTTAAATATTTAGAAAATTTTCAGATAAAATAAATATATTTTTTGGAATCAGGATGTCAAAGTTATCCAATGGTGAATTTCTCATAATTTTCTGAGAAAATTAAATTTTTGCATAAAAATTAAATACCGTATATATATACAGTGTGTTTTATGACATCATATTATCCCAATATTGATTTAATAAATAATATAAAATGTATACCTATAAAATTATAAATTTTTTTTTTAAAATAATTTGATTTAATTTTATCTGATTTATTTTATAAAGCCTTATTGAATCCTCCAAGACTTATAAAATATTTTAAGGTTTTAAAATCATTTATTTGAAAGTGTGACTCACCTACTCATAAGAAAGGAAAATATTTTATTATCTTAGACCCTTATACATATAAACTAATTTATTCCACTCCCATTTGGAAGAAACCATGTGAAAAACCATGGTATGGTTTGGTGGTTTTGAATATTTTATTATGTAGTGTCCAAAACCAAAATAATAAATAAATCCCCCTCTTTTCCAATATAAACACACAAAATATCCCATTTCTATTCACTAAAACTCCTTTAAGATATTAAAAACTCTTTAATATACTCCCTAGAGTCCTCCCAAGGAACCCCCAATCTCCCAAGAAGCCTCTCCTAATCCTTTGGAGTCACACATCCAAGTAACGGATTCTCTCTCTCCTCTTTTTATCAAGCACTTCATATATGATATGCCCTTTTGATTTTTATTTTATTGAGTTAGGATATATTCTTAACTATACTACATATTTTTCATTTTATGTTTAAATGATGGTATCCCATTTCACTAACACTTATCTCACACATAAACACTTATGTACACCCATTACTATGCCGAAATTCTGTAAGGGTTCATCACCTTTCTCTCTTTTCTTCAATTCAAGAACCTTATTTTGAAGTTAGCCTATATAATTTTAATTGGTTATGTTTACATTCAATTATTATCATTATATTACTATATATTTAAATTTATTTGTATGAGATACCATTTATTCTCTCCCATTTTGACCCCTACCTATACTATTACTATGTTGAAATTCCGTAAGGAATATTTGACCCAACCTCTTTTATCAAGCATTCATTTTATGTTATGTCTTCTAATTTTAATTTTTCCTATGTTTTGATATGTTATTAAATATCCACCTTACTATAAATTTAATGTATAAATTATGAGGGCCCCATTTCTCTCTCATCAACCCATTTTTATGAACTTCTATATAATGTCGTTATGCTGCTGAAATTGCACCATGATTTTCCATGCCAAAATAATTGTGTAGTGAATATCATACCTATTTCTCTATCAAGGGTACTCATCTTGATGCACATAAACTTATTGATTGGGGGATTAAATTTACGTATTTTACATTCCTTTACCATGTAATAAATAATTATATTGAATGAATCCATGTTATATGATCTATGTGGGACAGTTAAGTATAAGAATGAAATGATTATGAAAGGTGCGCCCTAATAGTGCTCCAATGCATTGGGTAATTGTTAGTATCATGATACATCATGTTGGGATAGGGCATTTACCTGATTCTTTTATGGTACATTTTCAACCAATGGGGTCTTGGTGGATTTAGCCTTGATCTATTTATGATGTAGTGTTTTAAGTTGTTGCCACGTTTTCCATGTTATGATTATCATGTTATATCATGCCTTATTATTCATGTTCCTTTACTCCTTGTTGATATTCCTTGTCTAACATGTATTATTATCCTCATAGTATTACATGTTTATTACCTTATTGGGATTTATATCTCACCCCTTTCTTATATATGTCCTTAGGTTATCCCATGTAGTGGTAAGTATGAAGGGAAGTTTTGGTCATGTTAAAGATGTTTTTAATAAAGATGTTTCTTTTCATTTTTTAAGTTGTTATGTAATGTACCTAATTTTATAAATGCACTAGACCTCTATATCTTATGAGTTGTAGTAAGTGTAATTTTATGTAATAAATGATTTTTAAAATGAAATAAAGAGTAGCGTTTTTATAATTTCATATAGGATACTCCTTTTTAGCCTCTGACAGCATATCATGTAGTGATTTGTGGTCTGGGATGGTGTTAATACACTCCCTAAGCAGGATGTTGTCCATCATTCCCTCACTTCAAGTAGCATCATCGAGGATTTTCTAAGAAAATCTCTAATAAGACATTGATTTCATGACTTAATTGTTTTCCAAATCTTTTTCATAGAGTTTATTCACAAATCTCGTTCACGGATCCCAATTCGCGGAGTTTGGAGTTGTCGAAATTATTTTATAAAGATGCGGTTCGGGCTGTTTGGTTTTCTAAATAGATTTAGTAGAGAAAAGGCACAAAATTATAGTTCTTAAATAATGATTTAGCAGGGCACAGTTTCATAGGTACTAATTTTTTCTAAAAGTGAGTGATGAATGTCTTATTTATATGAAGTTAGGTGCCTTTGAGGGGCCCCAAACACATAATTTATAGGTGTACGGTGGCCCTCGCATTGCGATAACCTTCACGCCAGCAATTTCTGCATACCAGCATCTCGAATGATAATGAAGAATTATATTCACAAAAGGGATCATATTTTCAAAAAAATGTAATTTTTTTCTAATAATCTGACTTTCCTTTTCCCGTTATCTCCCAATCTGAGGGGGTGGGTGGTTTTCACATAAATATGTACCACGAGATCAGTTGTGAAGGAGGCATCTAGTATAGAGATATTTCAAGAAAATTTCATCCAAAAAAACTCTTAAGGGTCATCTTTGTGAAGATATTTTGCAAAGAACCCTCACCCTCCATGAACACATGATGCCCTGATGGTACACTCCACGATTTTGATGGTTCTCCACAGCAGTGTCAAGGTTTGATTTCATGATTTACAAGTATGACAGAGAGAGAACCATTGAAAAAACCTAAATCTTCTTTGCAAATAACATCTCTTCTTTTCAAAACCCTTTTCATATAAATAATAGGATCATTTCGACCTGGAGAAGAAGGATACTAACAATTTAACTTCTAAAATTCTCCCAATTCATGAAGCACCTAAGAATCATGATCCAAATAAAAAATGGATATTGAAAGGTACCTAATCTTCATGAAATCCCCTTCCCACGTGTTCTTTAATACCTACACCTAAGTTGGTAGTTTCTTTTTCAATGACCCACACTCTCCACAGAGGAAGAAGTCCCTTAGGGGTACCTAAAGCTTCGTGAATCATTAATACTTTAAGAATAACACCTTTACCCATCTAGGACTTCATCTTGAGGTAGTGTCACCATGATTCATGAATCCTAAACCTTTGAAAATCCCCTAACCTCTGTGAAGCACCTCTCTTTGAGGCCCCATTCTTCACAAAGCCCCTTTCCTAAACCTCTCCATGTTTTCTCCCTTATGTTGACACCTCTTCATGAATTATGAGAGCCCAAATAATCCACACCCATCTAGAATTGGTTCATCTGCACTTCAAGTCCTCATGTGGCTCGTTCCCACCCATTTCGATGGCACGCTCTATTTGAATTGTGGACCACAACTCCCATTAACATTTTTTTCCTATCATAGGTACGCTAACACCTTTTTCATCTAGACATTTTCATTCTAACATGGACCATGTGATTATCCACTCATCCAAACTATCGAAACTAGGAATTTATAAATAAAATCCCATAATAGAGGTGCATGAGTTATGGTAATGTAATTCCAAGGGGTGAGGAGTGCGTCTTCAATTTCTACACTGCATGAAATATAACTACCGAGAACCAAAATCCTCAACACATGATGTTAAATTGTATTCTTAATCTGTGCAATGCAAATGGGATGCTCTAGGTATTCTCATAAAGGGATTCCACCTCCTCCCACTGTGGGGCACAGATCACCCAAAATAGGAAGATTAAATGCATAATCCCTACACACCCTTGATTAGATTCTCCGTGTATGACTCAAAGGGAGTGAGACCTTCTTCATATGGAATTATATCATCCTTACATGGAATTAAAACCTCATTGGGAATCTTCCATGCATATTCCCTACATCATCTCTCATCGGTGCATCATTCCTGACATGATCGTTAGGTATACTTATTCCTATTCTTTCTCACACTGAGCATGAATCATGTGGTTTTAGAAGTTAGTAGTAACAATGGAACCCATCCACATCATCTTATGGGCATCCCTCCTAGAGTAATACCCAACTTACACCTTCCAAATGGTAGCTTCCATGGGTAAGTCCCATACCATACATGCTCTATGGGAAGCTTCAATGCATAATCCCCAACCAGATGGGCCTATTAAGGTGTATTCCCCATGACCATTTCAAACTATGTGGAATATAATCCCAAAATAACTAGGATACATAAGAATCCTCTCTAAGGTCCAAACCTGACACTTCATTCACATCTATCCTCATCTTTCCCAGGCCACATCTCGGTAATATCATGACATCCACTCATGAATATCCTATTATTATTCCCCACACCATCTAATCAAGATAAATCCTATTGATAAGGGAATATTATATATGTAATTCCCATACCATCTCTCATCAAAGCTCCTTCCATGACGTGAGTGTCCTTACCACATGATGTTAAACTGTGTGTACCAATTATATCAAACAACCTTAAAATACTATATCTAAAAACATGGGTTTTGATACCTAACTCCTAATAAGGGTATGTATAACATCTCTATAATGTTCAATCCCAAACCAAAAAAGACTTTGGTCCCCCCTCCTAGGAGTTCACCTCCATGATCCGCCTTAAAGGGTGTTCCAATCAACATTCACAATGTGACATCTTCCCTTTACGGGACACACCTCTTTGATATGCATCCACAAAGATTTATAATCCATATTATAGTAAACCATTCACACTTTCCCTCATGTTGATGCACCACATTGATCTTCCTTAATAGTTAATTCTAATCAGCCTCATTCTATCTTCGCAATATGTAAAACTCATGACCTGACTCATAATTCTACCTCATTCCAAAAATGGGGTGTCTAAGGTGAAATCATTTAAAGATATTCATTTGGAATCAGATACCTCATGGTCAACATGTGATTCCCTGGGTTCTGTTCCTAGGATTACTCCATGATATTCCCTCCCATGAGGATGAATATAGGTGACTAGTGTTCCCAGAGTCTAGGCATGCTAGCAATTCCCAATGTGGATATTCTCTTGAATGAAGGTTTTTTTCCTGTAAAGAACCATTACAATGTCCATATATAAGTATCCTAATTAACCAAAATCCATAAAGATATGGAACAAGAATAAGTTTCATTAAAACTGCATAATCTATGGGGGAGACTCAGCCTAGGCGATGAGTTCCAATGAAGAATCCATTAAAGTAGAAACTAAAATCCATCATCCTTTTTGATCAATGAGAATACATTTCCATTGAGAGTTATGAATTAAATTAATCTTTTTAATGTGTTAATGTGTGGTAAGAATTCATGCTAGCACACATTGTCACACAGGTGAGTGTGCCCCAGCAAAAGCATCGAAAAAATAGTTATTTAATTAATTTTTCTATTTATTATACTGTTATCCTATCTTAGGTAATTAAAATTACTGATAAAATGTTTTCAATAATTTATCACCCCCAATTTGAAGTATGTAATATTTTTTTATTCCTTTTTATTTTTATAAAGTGGTTGGGTGAGGTTTGGGTGATTTTGGTAAGGTTTTGGGGATTTTCTTAAGGGTGTACGGGTTAAGCATAGTTTGTGAAAACTGTGAAGCATCTACATGAAACTATGAAAGAAGAGATAGTGGATAAGGGCTTGGTGCATGGTTAAGGTGCATAGTTTCTAAACTATGCAGCCACCTAGGTACACAGTACATCTTGAGATAGTGGGATTTTCTATGGTCAGTGCACAGTTTTTCTAAACGTGCGGGGTCCCGTTTGAGACAGTAATAGGTACATGGTCAGTTCATGATTTTCCTAATCATGTAGTTAAACTGTATATAACTTTAAAATGGGGTTTTAAAAAAATAGGGTCAATCAGGATTTTCCCTAAAACACTCATTCTTCCTACCACTCAAACCCCACTCAGGATTTTCTCTTCTCAGGGGTTAGGGAACCTCTTCCAATAATATTGAAGGGGTTTCAAAGGGATTTCTTGGTGTGTTAAAATCGATTCTCCTATAGTGAGTCTCTTCTCTTGTTAGTCTCATGGTTTTCCTTAGATATAATCTCCTCTCTCTCCCGGTTTTCTATATCCACTTCCATAACATGTAGATCTAGGGTTAGTTTTTCCTATAATTGTGATATTCGGTATTATTCATGTTAGATAAAGAGATCTAAGGTGATTTTGTGGAATTTTTACCTGGATTTATTGTGTGGTTGTGCAGTGGGTTGATTTCTCTAAATCCTAAGGTAGGTGTCTTCACTAGTGACTCCATTTTTCTAGAACTAAAAGGATTAATTTCAATTAATTGTTTTTTCTTGAAATTGATTGTGATTATGATGTGTGATGCTTGATTGAAATCCATTCTGTGGAGATTTGTAGATTTTGGGGAAAATATGTTATGGTGTTGAAATGTTTGTTATTGTATTTTAGAATGTTGATTTTAAAATCAGTGTCTTGGTCGACTTATGGAAAATTATTTATGAAAAATAGTTTACAATAAAAATGTTGTTTTATTGAAATGTGGTTTGGCATGGATAATGGTTTAAGGGTATTTTAAATAAATGGATGATTCATTTAAGTGGTTTCGGTATGTCATTGGAATTTTTGATGTGGTTAAGGATTGTTTGGTGTAGAAATTATTGAGTATTTTGGATTGGTATGTGTTTGTGGATATGATTTTGGAAATTATTGATTAGAATATTGTTGTGGTTTTGGTAAATGATATTGTCTTATTTGTTGTCTTAAGTGTTTAAGAATGTGTTGGATTGAATTGATAGTGGGTGTGAAGAACCAATATAAAAAGGGGATGGATAGTGGGAGTGAAAACCACCATGAAGGATAACTGGGTGTGAAATACCAATATAAAGGAAGTGGGATGAACGGGCTTGAATGTGAAGTTCCACCATTATGGGTACACCAAGTTGGGTGTACAGAATTCAATGAATATTATTAGAATGCACATGTATCCATTTAAGGTGAATTGATATGTGTTATTATGTGTTAGTAAAATGGTTAATGACATATTTAGTTTCTTTCCATACTATGGTGATGATTTGGATAAAATGGATTGTGAAGGGAAAACCTACTGAGTATTTGGAAATTTGGTTATTTTGTAGATATTGTAATCTGGGACACATTTAAAGGTAAATCATCTCATTTTTGTAGTGGTTCATCATGATTCTTGGGTGATTTTGTGGTTCTTGGAGCATGGATTTTGCTGTGGAGTTATGGCGTTGTGTCATGGCTTCTTTGGGTTTTATTATTTGGTATTCCGCTTGGTACTATAATTATGGTATTTTTATGGTTTGGTCTTGTTGTTCTTTTGAAAATATGGATTTTAAAACATTGTTGACAAGCATTATGTAGTTTTTTTTGTATTTTAATGTTCGATTGGTTGTTTTGATTTAAAGGGAAAATCATCCCCCAATTATTCATAAAGCCCTCAACATTTATTTCCATATTTTTGCACCTTGGGGATGTCACCTAAGGCTGAGTGGAAATTCTTCCTCCACTCAAGATAATGATTAGGGGAAGGATGTAAGAAGTTATATCATATTTTTCAGTCCTTTAAATTCAAGTGAAATTAGTTTTGTTCGGTTCTTTGGCATTGATTTTTGTTCTTGAAGTTGGTAATCATTCTTGTTTTATTCCTCGAGTTGGGATGGTAGTAAGGAGTAGGATTATCATGACTTGAAATGTATAGCTTATAAGAAGGTAGTTAACCCTTTTATATTGAACTTAGAATTACCAGGGAGTTAGGTACATAAGTTTTTTGGAGAAACTTATAAGAGTGTGATCTCATTGTCATGGTTGTATCAATGATATGTTCCTGGAATGAATAGTATAAATGAATTCCCAGTAGGATCACATATTTTATTGGGAATAATTAATTATGTTGTGGTATGAATGTGTTGATTTTTGAAAAAAAATGTAAATTGTTTTCAAAGATGTGGTTTTGAAAAGTAAATGGTTGGGGAATTTTGAAAATGGTTCTATTTTCAAAAAATGGTGGATATTCCAAAAATTATTGTACATAGAAAATGATAGCATTGGAAATTATGGTTGTGATAGATGAACTGTGATTTAATTTGAAATTTTATACCTTCAGTTTCTAGGGAGTGGGACTTATGTTACTTCTATTATGTTGATAGAAATGGAACTAGGTAGGCATTATAGAGACCAATTGAAAGAAGCTACTGAAAATATGGTTCCACCTGAGCCCCAGGTGAACCAAAAACTAGTTCAGAGTATAGTCAAGCTTTACAAGCAGTGAAAAGTGGGAATATAATAGATGAGTTGAATCATGTGGATCATTCGGTTAATTTTTGAAAGAAAAATCCACCCATCGTTAATGGTGATTCAGAACCAGAAAGGGAAGAAGCATTGTTGAACAGGATGAATCGAATCTTCAATTTCCTTAGCACACCAACAGAGTTGAAGATCAAGTTAGTATCATATATGATGGAAGATCTAGAATGAAATTGGTGGGAGTTAGTGGTCCAGGAAAAGGGGTACCAAGGTATGTTAAGGGAGGATTTCAAGGAATTTTTTAACAAATAATTCTATCCTCACATGTTTAGAATTCAGTGAAAAAAATATTTCTTCAGTTTGAAGTAAGAGAACCTCTCAGTAATGGAATATGAGACTAATTTTGTGAAATTAGTTTAGTTTTCACCCGAGGTTGCGATGAGTGCTTCCTTGAACGCACATATATTTGAATCTGGATTAAGGAAAGAATATAATTCCAAAATTTTGGTGTTATGTATAACGTATTATACAGTGATGGAAAATTAAGAAATGGTGGATGCAAGGGGTATATTAGGAGATACATGCTGGGAAAGAATGTTGGTACCCATGGGAAATGGTGGGAACTATAATGTAGGGAGAAAGTGAAATAGGTATAGTTATTTATAGGGTGGGAGTATGGCTTAGAATCTGATGGTAGGGTCAATTAATATTTATCCAAATCCTTAGAGTAATACAAGATGTTTTTGGTAAGGTCATATAGGCCACATGAAGAGGGATTGTATGGAATAGCCTCAAGAATGCATAACTACAAGAATATGTGGCATATTCAGTGTTATTTTTGCAATACAATGAGGTCAGGTGTTTGTGATACTCCTCAGGGGTCCCAGGCATCCTATGTCTCAACGGGATGGGGGTAGCAGCATACCCCTCATCATCAGAGCCGAGTTAGTCATGGTGATTATAAGAATACCATGACTCCTCAACAAGAGAAATTTTAGTAGGGTGATAAAGAGAAAACCATGGAAAGAAAGAAGCTATTTTTAACTGAGAAGGTTGTGGTAGATGACCAGTCATAACCATCCATGGTGAGATTTACGATTCTTTTTAATTATACCTTTATTAAATAATTGTTTGATATGGGTTCATCCCATTATTTCATAGCTTCCAATGTGTTTTATTTTTTGGGTTTTCATTTGAAAATGATACTTTGGGTTTTAAAACTTCAAACTCCTCTGGGTCAAAGAGAGTATCAATCATTTTTGTATAGAAAATGTTGTATAGATGTTTATGGGGTTGAGTTAATGTGGGATTTCTTAGTATTTGAGATTTATTTTTATGATATAATCTTGGTTATGGATTGGTTGATGATTTTTAAGACCCATATCGACTGTGATGCATGAACAGTGAGTTTCACAATGGGTGAGGAAATTGAACATCTCTTTAGAGGATAAAAAAATATGAAGGATGTTACATCAACCTTGTTAGAACTAGAAGTTGGAAAAATATCATATAAATTGTTGGATTTTTCTTTATCATCAATGGAAGAGGTTTGTAGTGTCCATTTTCTGTCCACTTTCGATCAGTTTATAGATGTATTTCCTAAAGAATTATTAGGGTTTCCACCCATGAGAGAAGTGTAGTTTACGATTGATCTTCTTCTGAGGACTAGTTCAATATCACATCTATATTACTGGATGGGATTAGAAAAATTGAGTCAATTGAAGTGTAGTTGGAGGAGCTAGAAAAAAATTGGTTCATCTATCCTAGCACATCTCTGTGGGAAGAAACAATTTTTTTGTTAAAAAGGTTGATGGAAATATTCGGTTGTGTATTAATTATCATAAGCTTAACCAAGTTACGATAAACAATTGATATCCACTTCCACACATTGATGACTTATTTGATTAGTTAAGGGGAGCTCAGTGGTTCTCCAAGATTGACTTGCGATCAGGATATTATCAGTTGTGGGTGTAGAAGGAGGATATTCCCAAAATATCCTTCAAGATTATATATGGACATTATGAGTATGTTTCTATTCCCTTTGGTATTAATAATTCACTAGGGTCATTATGGAATTGATAAATCAGATATTTCATAGATATATGGATTCTTTCATAGTGGTATTCATGGATGATATAGTACTATATTCACGGACAATGGTGGAGCATGATAAAAACATGGAAATAGTGTTGGGAATGTTTTGTTGGACATGTTTTTTTGAGTGAGTTGATTCAGTGGATTTAGAGAAGAAAGAGGTTATAATAACTTGGAAACCACCTTAGAATTTTTTTTATATATAGATATTCCTTGGTCTAGTAGGGTATTATCAATGCTTTGTTTGTGAATTCTCACAATTAGCTTCTCCCATGAAATATTTGACAAGAAAGAATGTTCAATTTAAGTGGAATGAACAGTGCCAGAAATATTTTAAAGAGCTTAAGGATCATCTTACATCAGCACCAATCTTGGGTTTTTTTAGAACCAGGGAAAGGGTACATTTTGTATTGAAATGCGTCGAGATCAGGGTTGGGGAGTTTTCTCGTGCAAGGGGATCATATTGTTTCATATGGATCATGGTATTTGAGGTTTCATGAGAAGAAATACCCAATGCATGATTTTTATTTAGTAGATGTGGGGAATACTTTGTAAAGGTGGCTTCATTATCTCTTCAGTGGTAAATTCATAGTGTTTACCGATCATAAGAGCTTGAAGAATATTTTTTCACGAAGAGAATTGAATTTTAGGCAAAAAAGATATATGGAGTATCTCTAGATGCTTGACTTTGACTTGATGTACACAGTGGGTAAGGGAAATTCGGTAGCATACACATTAAGTAGAAAATCATATGCTATGGTGGTAAAAAAAGGAATTGGTTTAGTGGTAGTTGATTTCTGTTATAGCTGACATTAGGTTGGAATATGAATACCAAGGTGATGTAGCCATTTTCTTTCCATCCTCATTAGTTCATGACTTGGTTGGTTTGGTAAAAGAGGAGCATATGTACAATTTAGAGTGTGTGGATATGAGGTCAAAATTCAATGGTAGGGAGAACATTGAGGGATATAAATTGGATTTGAATTTAGTTTTTTGTTTTCATAATTAGATGGTTGTATTGGTGTCTTGTCGGGAGTAACTCCTTATTACATACCATCCTTCAAGATGGGATGTTCATCCTGGATTCTAGAAAATCTATAAGGCATTGAAAGCATAGTTTTAGTGGTGAGTATGAAAAGAAACATGGTCGAGTTTGTATCAAGATGATTGACTTATCAACAATTCAAGCCAGAGCATTAGTGGCCAATAGGTATGTTGTAGCCATTTCCTATCACAGTGTGGAAATGGGAGCAGATGGCGATGGATTTTGTTATAGGTCTCCCAATAATGGTTAGGAAACACAATTCCATATGGGTGAATGTGGATCTACTCACAAATTCCAACCAATTCATCCCTATTCATGAATATTATATGGTGGAGGATCTATCCAAAATCTATACCCATGAGGTGGTAAAGAGTCACAGTGTACCAATTTCGATTATACTAGATAGGGATATGAAGTTCACATCTCATTTCTGTAAATCCCTGAAGTAATCCCTTGGGACTTAGTTGATTATGAGTATAGAAAATCATAATTAGATGGATGGGAAATTCAAGAGGATGATACAAACATTAAAAGACATGTTGTGGGCTTGTGTCATGAATTTTGATTACTCATGGGAGGAGCACTTTACATTGGTGTAATTATAAAATAATAATAGTTATCAGTAATTGATACATATGGATCCATTTGAATCATTATATGGGTTTCCATGTCATTATCCACTTTGTTGGGTGGAAATAGGTGAGACTTCGATGGTTGGGCCGAGACTTTTCCAAGAGACTACAGAGAATATTATGTTGATTAGGAAGAGAATTTAGATGGAACATAGTCGTCAAAAATTTTATCCATACCATCATCGATGGAAATTGTTGTTTGAGGTGGGTGATCATGTGTTCTTGAGAATCTCTCTGAGGTTAGGATATCATCATTTTGAAAAGTAGGGTAAGTTATCTCTGAGGTATATTAGACCTTTTGAGATACTTGGGTGGGTTGGAGAGGTGGGTTATTAGTTGTCTTTACCACCATGGTTCACAATGTGTTTCATGTTTCTCAGTTGAAGAAGTATCAATCGGATCCTGACCATGTGATTTGATGGGATCATGTTGAGATAGAGTTTCATGCTTCATTGGTGCACATGCCAGTATGGATTGGGGACAGGTAAGATAAAGTATTGTGTGGTAAAAGAATCAATCTAGTTTGGGTATTGTGTCATCATGGTCATATTCATGATGTTACTTAGGAGTGGAAGAAAGATATTCTTGAGAAATAGCCTAAGATCTTTTAGAAAACCGATGGTTTTATACATTACTAGGATGGAAATTCCAATGGTAGGGAGGATGTATCACCCCTATCTTGAGGTATGTAACCTTTTTTATTACTTTTTATGTGTATAAAGTGGTTAGCTAATATGTGGGAGAGTTTATGAGGGTTTTAGTAAGGTTTTGGGGATTTTCTAAGGGTGCACAGGTTGAGTACGGTTTTTGAATACTATGCAGTATCTCCAGGAAACCGTTCAAGAATATATAGTTACTAAGGGATTGGTGCACAATTAAGGCGTACTGATTTCCAAACCATGCATCCACCCAGGTAAACCATGCATCTTGAGATAGTGGGATTTCACACGGTCAGTGCACGATTTTTCTAACCATGTGTGATCCCATTTGGGATAGTAACAAGTGCACAGTTAGTGCATAGTTTTCCGAACTGTGTGGCTAGACTATGCGAGGCTTTAAAAAGGGTTTTAAAAAAATATGTCACTCGGGATTTTCCCTAAAACACTCATTCCTCCTCACACTCAAACCCCACTTGGTATTTTCTCTTCTCAGGGGTTAGGAAACACTTCCACTCATTTTGAAAGTGTTTTGAAGGGTTTTCTTGGTGCGTTAAAGGATATTATCCTCCAATAAGTTTCCTATATTGGTAGTTTCATGGTTTTCTTTAGATCTACTCTCCTCTCTCTATCGGTATTCTAGATCCACTTATGTTGCATGTAGATATAGGGTTTTTGTTTCCTATAATGGTGATATTTTCACTTTCTGATGATAGGAAAAGGGATCTAAGGTGATATTGTGGAATTTTCACACAAATTTGGTGTGAGGTTGTGTAATGGGTCTATTTCACCAAACCCTAAGGTAGGCGGATTCACTCATGAATCCATTTTTCTAGATATATAAGGCTCAATTCCAATTAATTGTGTTTTATTGAAATTGATTATTTTTGTGATTTTTTATGCTTAATTGAAACCCATTTTTCAATGATTTGTGGATTTTGGGAAAAATGGGTAATGGTGGTAAAATTTTAATTGTTATATTTTAAAATGTTTATTTTAATATCATTTTCTTGGTCAAATTATGGAAAATGTTTTATGAAAAATAGTTTTCAATATAAATGTTTTTTTATTGAAATGTGATTTGGCATAGATAGTGGTTTAAGGGTTTCTCAATAAATTAATGATTTATTGAAGTGATTTTGGAATGTCGTAGAAATTGTTGATTTTTTTAAGGATTATTTGGTTTGGGAATTGTTGAGTAGTATGGATTGGTATGAGTTTGTAGATATGGGTTTGGAAATTGTTGATTGGAATGTTTTTTTTTTTGGTAACTGTTATTGGCTTGTTTTTTGGATTAAGTGTTTAATTATTTGTTGAATTGGATAGATAGTGGAAGTGTAGAACCACTATAAAAAGGGGACGTATAGTGGGCGTGAAGGACCACCATCATGGATAACTGGTCATGAAGTACCACTATAAAGGAATAGGTATGGACGGGATTGGACATAAAGTTCTACCATTATGGGTACACCAAGTTGGGTGTATGGAATTCGATGAATATGATTTGAATGTACGTGTGGCCATGCAATGTGAATTGGGATGTGTTAGTATGTTTTGAGAAAAATTTTATGAATTTTTTGGTTTCTTTCCATGGTATGGTGATGATATAGGTAAAATGGATTGGTAAGGGAGTGTTTAGATTTCTAGAAATCATTACATTTTTTTAAGTTTTATATAAAAAAAATTATAGAAATATGTTAATGGTTCTCTCCTAGTGTCATGTGTAGGGATGTCATTTGGGGAAAACCTACTGATTGTTATTACTCACCCCATGATTTTAAACTTTTGTAGTTCTACATATGTTTTACTTTGAGACATATTTAAAGGTAAATCATATCATTTCTTTAGTGTTTCATCATGATTCGTGGGAGATGTTGTGGTGATTGGATCATGTATCATGGCGTTGAGTTGTGGAGTTATGTCATGACTTCTTTGGGTTTTGTTGTTTCTTATTCCATTTAGTACTCTAATTATGGTATTGTGATAGTTTGGTCTTGTTGGTCATTAGAAGATGTTGGATTGTAATACATTATTGACATGAATCATGTTGTTGTTTTGGAATTAGAAAATTTGATTATCTGTTTTTATTTCAAGGTCCAATTGTCCCATAATTATTCATGAAGCCCTCATCATTTATTTCTAGCCTTTGGAGACTTAGGGATGTCACCTAAGGTTGAGTAGAACTTATGCCTCCACTCAAGACAATGAGAAGGGGTGGGATGTTACAAATAAAATATAACTTAATTTCTCTCTTCAGTCAAAAATCCATTTCTTCAAAAAATATGTTTTCTAAAATTTATTTCATTTTTTTTACTATGATGGTTTAACATCATTTTTACCCATAATTAGATTTTAAAAACTATTTTAAATTGAATAGTCATGTCATTTTCCAAACATGGTACTTTTGAATCTTAATAAAAAAATGTGAAAGAGTCAATATATTAATGTAATCAAAATAATCGTACATTCCCACCATAATAAACACTCATTTATTTCAATATCTTTTTACATGTTTAAAAGGAAATTTTTTTAAATGAAACTTTTTCCAAATATCTTGGACACAAATAGATTTTCTAAAAATGATTTTCAATGTTAAAAGAATATTTTCTGCAATACTTTTATAAGTATTTTATAATAATTCAATTCATTAATGATAAAAGCCCTATATTTTACGTATACTACACCATAGATATATTGTAATGATACCATTCTTATTCTTTCTATGTATGGTACACATTCAGTTTGACTAGGTAAAGTATTTAAATTCAATTTATTTATTAATTTTTTAATCAAGAACATTCCCGTGAAACATTCACATTCATGTGATCATTGGACATTACACAACCCCTAAATATCCATATTATTTATCAAGTACAATATTATTATTTAAACTATATATCATTTATGAATATTGTGTTTTACTTTTAAAATTATATAAATGACTGGGGAAATATTTATATTTCATATTATTTATCAAATATATATATGTATTAATAAGTAATATTTTTTATGAAGTAAATTGATCATTAGGTATATGAAGAATACATTGGACATGAAGTGGCGGGTGGGTCCCTAAATAATATAGCCCTGTGAGGATTCAATCGCCTCATGAGTTGAATCAATATGCTATCACTAAAGGGATTTTAACCCACATTTTTAAACCATCATGTGAAAGGTCTTCAATGTACCGATATCATGATGTCTGAGATCATGATTTCTAATACTAATAATTCCCTTAATTTTGAATTCTGTTATTATTATGCATGATATTATTGCATTGGTATTATATATGGATTCATTTTGTGGTTAAGTTAATGATAAAATTTAATGTTTGTTTAATTGTTTACCTTTCCATATTGATTATTTCATATCTATTCATGATAGTCAATTTATTAATTAAATAAAAAAGGTGTTCAAATATTTACCTTGCCATATTGATTTTTAATTATTGATTTTTCTTTATTTATTAACTATATATTTTGCTTTATATAACTCTTACTAAGAATATGGGATCACCCTTATTTTATTTCCCTTCCCTGGGATATAAATAAGGAGTCATTGAATGAGTTCAATAATGTGTATATTTTTTATGTTAACTATGTTTTATTTCAATTTTTATAATCTAATTTCATATTAAAGTATCTATATAGTTTATCTATACTACTATTTTATTCATTCATTTATGAAGTAATAATTTGCATCTTTTTCAAGTGTAATAATGTATCCTCAGTCTACGGGCGACTAGGGTCAGGGTTATGAAATCCCCTAATGTATCTCTTGATAATATTTACTACATCTATGATCCCATTTATGGTATATATTTGGAACTGATTTTCTATTATAAGCTGTGTATTCTATGACAGTGAATTTAGTTATAAAATATTGCATACTCCCAATAAAATTTGTGTACAGTGTATATGGTGTCCCAAACCCACACTCATGGAGCTAGTCCTAAAACACACACTTCACACATACAATTTAATGCCATGTGGGATGACTAAATATATAAATAATATTTTACATCATTTTTATATTATAATAATTAAATTTTAAAAATAAACACTAAATTACAAAAACTGAAGGTTTAGTATCATTGAGAACTTATTATATATGAAACTTATTTTATAAGGATTGTGATTTTTTTCAATAATTGATCCATATTAGACTCCCTTATAGTATTTACATAATTTATAAATCTTTATAACTTAGGTAATGAAAATAAAATAAGTGTTTGAGTTAAATTATATATAATGGAAAACATATCAATATTTTATCAATGATTATATCAAAACAATATGATAAATCAATAGTCAAGGAAATATCTTATTAAAAGACCATTTATAAATATGGATTGTCTATAATTTATGATGAATTGATATGTATTCTTAAATGAACAAACATAAATTATGGAATAAGAGATTGGGATAATAGGTATGAGCCACAAATCATAATCATATTCATAAATATTTTATATAAAAGGCATATGCATAGTCAAATTATAAAATTTTGAAAAAAGAAATGCATTCATCGTGTTATGAGAAAATAAAATTTTCATGTTTCAAGATGTGATAACAAATGTTCATTCATCATTTTTTTAACCAAAATAATTTTCATTCATAACATGATTATATCATGAGATATAAATCATAAACCATTTCATTTGAGGGAGATATATTACCCACCCCATCTTTCCTCCATACATATTTGTTCCACTTTAAATAAATATTTCTCTATTTCATAAAGAACTCATGAATGGAAAATTATTTTTATAACATTTCTAAATGGTATAAAAAATTTGAGCACAATGTTTTGAATGGTCTATACACAAAATTCAATCATCCAAAAATATATTTTTAAAGTAAATCTATATAGTGATTATTGAAAAACAATTTTCATGTAAAAAATCATTTAGTGAATATTTAAATAATGTAACTAAAATCATAAAATAGTTTTTATTGATAACTATTTTATCTTTGGAATAAAATTTAATGTTATATTCAAATTGATAAATCATTTTAAAAAACACGTGTGAAAACTTTTGTAATCATTTACATTTAAAAATAACTTTCAATAGTATATCCCTGAAAAATATATAATAAAAATATCAATGATATTTAGATAGGAAGGTAGAAAAGGGGAAAAATATTAAAAAACTATTTAATATAAAAATATTATATTTTTTCAAATAGAAGTTAATAAAAATTCTAATAGAATAGGTTATTGGAAAGAAAAAATAAGAAATGTGAAGATCATAAGAGATGTGACAAAACTAGGTTTCCAAATATAAATGAGAACTTTTACTAGAATAGAAAACATTGATATTGAATAAAATTAGTTCATATGGGATTCTTTTGAATTCCTATTAAAAAATTATAAGAAATAAATACATCATAGAAGTATCATGGAATTTTGAAGTATTTTTCCCTTGTGTAGAAGAGAAATTAAAATGTAATAAAATTTTATGGTGGAATACCCAATTAAAGGAATAAATAAGTTCAATAAGAAATATTATATTTCAATTAATGGTGTATTAAGATACCAATAACCCTTCGGGGTTATTAAATGTTTTAAAAAAATCCTTGAAACAAAGGTATTAAAAATGATATTTACATACCATGAATAAAATGTAATTCATGATATTATATATAGAATAGTAAGTTAAAACATCATTTAAATGGAGTTAGGATTAAAAAAATATGAATCAATGAATGAAAATTGAGACGGAATACTCTTAAATATATTAAATTTTGATTCAAGAATAATATAAAATAGATTTTATATGAATGAAATGTAATCCCACCTAAAAAAGAGGAAATAAATTATAATAAAATCAATGTGAAGTTCATAACCATCATATAATAATTAATTTCAAAAATAAAAAACATAATGTAATGAATGAAAAATGAGTTACAAACACCCTTTCCTAATTTTTTTTCTTTGTAATTAAAAAATCAATAAAGATACAATGTGATATTGATGTTTAAATACCATAGAATGTATGAGAAATTATTATAAAATAAGTCCATGGAAAAATATATACCCCACTAATATTTTACAAGTGCTTATTTCACATCATATCTCTATAAACCAAAATCAAGATGAAAACCCCATTACCATAGTTCTAAAATTACTTGAAGGCGGTCTAAATTTATGTATAAAAAAATATATATCCTAATAAAATATTTTTTTACCTCATTCACAGCTATATCCTTTTATAAACACAATTAACAATAATATCTATCAAATATATTTTTTTTTATATTTTATTTACATCATAAAATTATTATTTGTTTTGAATGATTTTATTGGTATTTTTTCATATTTTTGGTTTCTGTTATTAATTAACGAATAAAATTTAATCATTTTTATGTCATTAAATATAATCTAATAGTTTTATTATAATCATTTATAATATTCTAATTTATTTTTCCAAAGTAGTTTGATCATGATTCTAGATGATGAATTCGGTCCCAGGTTTATTTTTATAATTTTCATAAACAAAAGGTGGTATCATAAATGTGGTTTTGATATTAATATTTTAAAAAAACCCTAAATTTTATAATCTAATTTTTTTCCTTTTAAATGTTCATTTTTATCAAGAATTAGTCTTACACGAAACTCCAGACAAAAATAATCCATTTAATAATAGAAAAATATAATTATAATAATTCAAAAGAATCTATTAAATAAAAATATATTAATATTAATTAATTATTAAAACTAAAAAAATTATGATAAATTTAACTTAATTATTAAATATAATTGTAATATTCTTCAAGTTATAGTTTTTAAGTGTTATTATTTTATATTAATAAATTAAAATGGTCACATTTAAATTGATATATAAACTAATATATTAAAAGAATTTATATTTTAAGTTGATATAAAATAATAATTAGAATAATTATTGTTTTAAAATATCATTTTTAATAGAGGATGTTTTTCAATATATATTTTACTTTTATTTAAAATCTAAATTTAAAAAATATTGAATTTTAATTAGGTGAAATGAAAATAATTTTTTAATATGGAGTTTCAAAATTAGATTAGGGTGAAATTTTTATATTTTCTAGAAACATGTGATTTTAAATTTATAGTGAAGAATGCTTTTTTACAAAAAAAGTTTATTTTTTAAAAGTTTCTCAAGAAAATATTGAAATAAAAAATCATAAAAAATTTAATAAAAAAATTTATTTAAGGAGTAATAAATATTGAGTTTTAAAAATTTATTAGAACCCAATAAAACATATTCTTAACATTTTGGAGCTTATGTAATATTTTTCATTGATAAATAATGTTTTTCATTTCAATTAGTTAAACATTATTTTACTAAAATTTTGTAATATATTCATTTGATATAGACATAACATTTTATAAAAAACCATATAATACTTGATAGAAAATATCATTGATATTTCTATCAAATAAATAAATTTTAATATTAAAAATAATATTTTTTAAAAAGAAATGTTAATAGTTATCTGCATTTATTATAAAATTATCATCACACGCCATTAGAAATTGAATTGATAAATTAATCTAAAAATCATATATATAATGTTTCAAATTATATAAAATGGTAAATCTTTTAATTTTTCATAAAATTTAATTACTAACCTTTAAAATTAATTTCCTAAAAAATTAAAAAAGAGAAATATATATTTATTAAGAGTAAATGAATCAATACGTGTTAAAACATGTTTTTAAATGGTTGGATGAAGTTTATCTCAACAAAAACTTACCTCCCCTCCTGTATTGTTTCTTTTTTTCCTTTAACCATGCACTGGTAACATTGTATTATCAAAAATGTAAACTATATTTTTAGAATTACCCTCCACATCACTTATAAATAGGGGATCACTTTCAAAACATTATGCGTCAGAAAATACTTTCAATGGATTCATGAAAAAGTTACATTTTGTTTCTCCTAGATCCCTATCCCATGTATTTGAGCCTCTTTTTACCATTAGTAAGTTAAAGACCTCAAAATTGAAGTGTATTTGTATGAAAAATCCCAACCACTCAACATAAGAATTTCCACCTTCTTAATCCAATATTATTAATATTACTCTTCCAAACCCTTTCAAAAAAAATTAATATAATGAAATAAATATAATTAACATGCAATATTTTTTTATATTGGTTTATCAACCCTTTTTTATTCATTCCCACCCACATAATAAAATGATGTTATTTCAATCGTGCATTGTGAGAACTACCACCTCCATGAAGTGATATATTCCATTTTTTGTAACTTCCACTCATTATAGATTATAATCATGGTATTTATAATTATATTTGATATATAATATTTAATTATGTTTCTAGAAATAATTTTTATTATCTATATTTACCAATTTCTATCAGCGAGGATTATAATGTTAACTGTGTGTTGTGCGTACTACCCCCTCCACAATGTAACATTTTTTATTTTTCATAATGATTTCTAATAATTATAAAAACACATAAAATATGATTCAAACTAATATAAACATGTAAATTTTATCATTATGTCTATTTTATAATTATATTATTTCAAAATTAAAAATTTCATAACTATACTCACTCATCCAATTATAGTATGTCAAGGTTTGGCCCAAGATAACCACCTATTTGAACAATGATATATAACACTATCATAGATGAATATGGGAACTTAGATAAGGTTAATAATAAAATAATTATTTTTTAATTATAATTAAAATTTTATATTATGTATTAAACATATTATTAATATATTATCTTCGATCTCTATAATTACTAAAATCAGTAGACATCGATTCAATTTTAATGATAACATAATAAAAACTATTTATTTAATAGAATGTGATATTAAATAGAATATAAAAAATTATATATATATAATAATAATATACTTATGAAGGAATATAATAAACATAATTTCATTATTCATGATGTTGGGTCCATTCATATAATAAATCATGGATAGGGTAAGGGGTTCTTATCTTAATTTTAATTTCTTAACACATATATCTTAATGCGGACCTTTATGTTTTTAATATGGTGTGAATATGACCGAGTGAATGTATGTTATCATATCCATGTAATTATTGGGGTTTGAAGTAAAATATAATATTATTTATTTAAATTTCATTCAATTAAAAAGATAGAAAAGTTGATATGGGTTTTGAATAAAATATCACTCAAACCATAAGGGTTTAAATTTCCAATCAAATTTTAAAATAAATATTTTTATCAATAAAATACATATTTTTATTTCTTATAGTTTCTATCTAGAACCCATATCTATTTACATTTCTTTATTCATTATTTTAGTTTTAAAATGGTTCTCCCAATTTCATTTCCTATTGGATAATTATTTACACTTTGTAAGTAAATCGATCATACATTCACTTTTAAGGTAGGAATATCATTTTCCAATATACATATTTATCATATTATTTTTAAAATATACATAAATATGAATGAAT
Organism: Viscum album; assembly: GCA_963277665.1. NCBI lineage: Eukaryota > Viridiplantae > Streptophyta > Magnoliopsida > Santalales > Viscaceae > Viscum > Viscum album. Next base: position 75,579,883 of record OY728156.1, read on the forward strand.
AATTTAATAAGTTCATTTTCATATACTTTAATTTCATTAATTATTTCTTAAACTTTTAATGTTTTATGTATGACCATTTTTTTAAATATGATAAGCATCTCTATTTCAAATTTTATGTGTGAGCACATAACTCTAAATAATATTTAATTTTATATGAATATTTCTCTAAATGTTATTTTGGTGTGTAAAAAAATATTATTTTTATCATAGTTATAAAAAATAATTCTTTTTATTTAATTTAAAAAGATCACTAATATATATCATTTTCAATTTGATTTTTAAAAAACTCATATAAAGGTACTTTCCACCAATTTCATTGTCCATTTATTATCTTATTCATGGGTAAGGAAATTTAAAAATGTAAACACCAAAAAAATTTCAATATATTTATTATGAAATTTTATTTTTTATCCAATATAATATCTATCACATCCTTTTTCTTACTAATAATCCATTGTGAATTGGAATAAAATTTCAACTAATTTATTTTATTTGAGAATAGTATATATTTCCTTCTATTGATTCAAGGTTTTTAACTAATATTAAATAAATCAATTTATTGGGGAAATTATTGACTTAACGATATAACCTTTATCTATATGTAGTAAATACCATATTATTTATCCTGATTGATGCGTATTTTCCTATAAAGTCACTAAATATATATTTTTACCCATTTATTTTTAATATGTTTATGTGAATCTATTTTAAAATGATATGAAACACATTTTCATCATTTGGTTCATTTTTATGTTATGAATGAAATATAATTTCATTCCATGTGTTTCTATGAGTTGTTTAATGAAACCAATTTTCATTTAATGGGTTCTTTAGGATATAAAGACAGATTGATTTCTAATATATCGTGTAATTTTATTTTAATAATGGTTGGAATCATATATTTTATTCTAATTTGTTTTTTAAATGGTTTTACATAATGATATAATGTATTCGTTGGTATGTTTTTATTTATCACAATCGTGGGTGTTGATGGTGTGGATCATGAGTGTAATGTTACCTATATTAATGTATGTTATGTATTTAAATGATTTTAAACATTATTATATTATGATATCATATTTTCACTCATAAAAGTAATTATCTTCATACCGGTTTTGATGTCATAGTTTTATGATTAATCTTTTTGTTATGTTTTTCTGTCATGGATCATCATTATTGAGTAATGTTTCCACAATCATTTTATTAATGTCTTGTTTTATACCATGCCTTATTCCATTATTTATGATCTATGGTTTTTTTTATGTTATTCTTATGTATGTTTATTATACAATTATGATATCTTATAATAATATATTTCTATCACTTATAATTAACCTTACAAATTTTTTTAGGTTATCCTTTTCATATATATGCATTAACACGGGTTATGAAAATAATGTATTACATAAGATGTGTATAGAAGATTATTCTATGTGTAAAATGTATTGGTGATGTTTAAGAATAATTATATATTAAGTAGTTTAATATAAAATGAATGAAATTTTATTCTGATATAATGAAAATGTGTTCCATTAGTTAAATATTTGTCCTAACTCTTAAAAAATTAACCAAAAAAGTCACTATGAATAAAAAATTCATACTACTTTAGAATGTAATTGTACATAATGATGTGCATAAAAACCATTTTTGTAATATATTTAGTTTTTTCTACTAGAAATTAGAGATTTATTCTAGGGTTACACATTTGATATCATAGATTGGTTTACATTACTTTAGAGATAATGATGTTATTGGTTAAATATTAATTAATTGTTATAAAGGTCATGATGGATTTATAGATTAAGGTTTATCATAGATTTAATTGTATGGATATACTAGTATTTTGTTTAAACTAAATATTTCATAGTGATTAGGGTTTATGATGGAGAACATTATAAAACCCCAAGGAATAAGATTAAGTATAGAATAACATCATAATGGTTTGGTAAAGTATATATGGTGATGTACTTGTATCAATGAAATCCCAATCTATATAGTAAAACTAGATTAAATATCTAGAAAACATGTACATATTGGTAATAAAAATGAGAAGTTTGTCTTTGGAATTAATTGAATCATCACATGGTGCTTAAAAAAGGGGCCTAACTATATACCTAGTTTGAAAATCCTAGGGGAAATTCATTGGTCAATTAAATTATCCTAATAATACTTTATGAATTATTTATAATGGTATGGGGTTAGGATAATATGTATGAGATATACTAACCTAAGGAAACTTATATTGATCTAAGAGTAAATTATGATGAACTTAATGGTAATTTATTAATATCAAAATATATAACATTTTAAGGTTGAATATATTAAATAATTATCTTATAATATTTCTATTATAGTGTCAATTATTTAGCACGAGTGATTAAAAACATTAAATTTTATTAATGGATGATGATCTAAGGAAAAAAATCTAAAAAGGGATTCCATTGTCAATTCATTGATTATTTCAATAAGCAACATAATGGGATTGGATCTGGAGATAGAATAAACTATGATGATATCAATTAGGATATAAAGAGTTGTGATTGATAAAATAATCCTAGTTTATCTTCCAAATGGGAAATATGAATTCATATATAGAGTGTATTGAATTTTTAATTGATGAAGATGATAAAGTAAATAACATTAAATTTAATTTATATAAAAAGTAACTGAAGAATAAATAATTAAAATAGATTCAAAAGAACTAGAAATTGTTTAATATGTGGTAAATTTAGACATATAGAAACTAATTATGGATGAATGGTGAAGATCTTAGTGGAAATTGTGAATGTCAAATGAATTCAACATAAATTACAACTAAAAATTCATTGTTTTACATGGGGGAATCTAACTATATTATAAATCATTTCCTTAATCCATAGGCTAATTTGGATGATAATAACCAATAACTATTCAGTAAATGTAATGAAAATGAAACCAAAAATATAAAATGAGTTCTGAAGATAATTTTTAGTTATGAACATAGATCATACAATAAATCTCTATTATTATCATATTCATATCTTCTTTAATGTATTCTAATTTACCTATTCTATTTTCTAAGAAATTATAATCTCCACCCTAATTAATAGGTTTTCATTTATTAATAAAATATTTTGGTGGTCTAATTAATGTACCCCATGAATTTTTCTTATTTCCCCTGATGATTTTATATGTATTTCATTTGAAATAAAATTTAATGATTCTATATATTTTGTTACATGAAACCCTGAGTCTAAATGGGATATGATATAGTATACCTTTATAACATATCTTTTGGATATGAGTGTATTAATAGGATTAAAAAAATTATTATATATATATATATTATAAATTTAAATGTATTGATTAATTCCTAATAAATAATATTTTGTTATTTTATGTAATAATTTAATGATTAAGAGTCATTTTTGAAGAAATATAATTTTCATCAGGTTATATAATTTTATCTAAAAAGTTATTTTTATATATATTAAAAATTATTTTAATGAAATATTTTGAAAATGTAAATGAATAAATAAATATTAATTCATATAATATTTATCTAATGGTTACAAATCATGATAAAATCATTTAAATTAAAAAAGTGTTATTTTTTTGAAATTGTTTTTATTTTGGAAAAGTGGATTTATATAAATAAATTAAATAAATCCTTAAAAATTAGTTATTTTAATTTAATTAAAATATTATATATTCAATAAAATAATTAGTTATTGATTTTATTGTTTTTACTAGGTATGTAATGATTTTTAATTTAGTTGTGTGTATAAACTATTTTTTTTTCTTTTAAAAATGGGTTTTCGTTGCATTTTGTAAGGTTAATTGAAGATAAATTTCCTCAAATTATAGAAATTAAATTTGATAAATTATATTTAAATTTTAAATCATCGTGAAAAAATTTGGTGCTGATTTTACATTAATATTTTACTATAATTAATAGTAAAATCTTTTAAAATCTGACACCACATGTCAGGTTAAAACCAATTTAATAGGGTATATTCCTAGGGATAATTGTAATATTTCTACATAAACATTTTTAAATATTATTATATAAAGTTATTTAAACCTTATATTATCCTAAATAACAATCCATGTCCACTTGGAAGTATTATTATTTAGAAATATATCATTAATATTTAAATCACTTAAATAATTCTATGTGTGTCCTCTCCCTCACTTATAAAATGGAGCTTATGCTCCCCCCCCATATTCACAATTTTTGAGCCTCAAATCTCATCCAATACATTCCCATGTTATTATTAAAATCCCTAAAAACCTATTATATGCCCTTTTTATTATAATACAACCATTTCAAGAGTATCAATGTAAGTAAATGGTGATTTCTCAACAAAATTCTATAACTCATAACGAAGTGCATTCAATTTTATTTATTATTAAAAATTATATAAACTAGTTTTATTGTTCATTAAATTATATATACAATATATTAAATATATTGAGATCTTGTAATGTTTATATAACAACCATTTTTTAGCACATTATAATAAAATGGTAAATTAATATAGTGCTCATACATATGTGTGGACTACCACCTCCACATAACGATATGATTCAATTTATATCACCGACATGCATGGATGTTAATAAAGTTTTTTTAAATAATATATATCATATATATCATATAATTATAATTATGAAATGATATAATATTATTTATCTTCATATCCTTATTTTCATTAAAAAATGAAAAAAACATTTATGCATTCATACAAATTACCATCTCCATGAATCAGGTAATTCAATTTTATTTATCTACCTTTTATGGAAAGTTATAAATATATATAATTAATATATATATATATATATTATTTATATCATTTAAATCATTTTATAGTAGATTTAACCATGATCAATGTACCAAAACTAGAACTTCTGAACTGGAAAATTCAAAAAAAATAAACATTTGACACCCAGAAAAGAAAAATTTATTACAGTAGTTTTAATAAAATGAGTATGAAATATTTTAAGTGGATGGTAAAAAAATATTATAACTATTAATATGAAACTTTTAAAAAATTATGATAAATTTAATTTATTATAAATGATGTTATATCACTTGCAAATATAGTCAGACTTTAGGAAAGGGTATTTTGGAACAATGTCATTTTGATTTGGATTCATTATTCATAAATTTTTAGTGATGTAATTATATGATACATCTCTGAATAATATAATGAATTATTTTATACTATGTTTATATCTATAGAATATATTTTTTCCTTTCATTGTCCACTTTCTATGTACTAAAATATATAAAATAATGTTTTTAATGAAAATGCATTATTATTTATTTTAGTAAAGAATAATTATATTTCGTATCCATACATTCATTATAATGATTCCAGAATTTATTTAATATTAATCTATGTTTTATAATTAAATTTTTAGCAATTCTTTTCTTTTTATCATAAATATTAAATTGATTATTATTATCATTTTTTTAATGAGGTTCATTGTACAAAATGTATAGGCAAATTTCTTTCTTTAACTTACATCGCGTGAATGAAACTTCCTTCCATCATGAATTCTCAATTCGTTGAAGCTTCATATATAAGGATCCATATTTTTTTAAATGAAAATTTTTCCCATAATTATTTTTGGAATTTATATATTTTAAACTAGTAGTTCCAAATTGAAAAGTTTATATTCTTTATTAAATGTTCCAATATTATTTTAAAGGAATTTTTAATCTATAATATAATCTGTTGATATTTTTTTTACTTTTTAGGGGACAAGATTCAATGATACCATACTTATCATTTATTTGGATGTTTTTTGGTTACGATAATGAAATATTAATGATTTTTTTTCATTGAGTTATGTTATGAAGGATTGATAAATTATTCTATAATCATGTGGAATATAGATCAATAGATTATAAATATGTGACTGGGGTTATTTTACATCTCACTAATTCATTTGGTAAATATTAATGTTTTATTAGATTAAATGGTTTATGAAATTTTATCCCACACCCAATAATATGGAACATGGGATTTTATCCCATTCCCAAAAATTTGGTACATAGTAGGTTTCCCAAGTTCGAAATTAGAAAAATAGAGGTATTCCCAATCCTAACATGTGATAAATGCCTTAGTGGATATCCTTGACATAATATTTATATAACTATAATTATTCAACACTTTATTACACTATTATATGATGATATATTATACCAATTTTATTATTTTATAGATCATTTCCTTTGATTCATTTATCAATCATGTCTTATAAACTGCTATGCTTTATTCCATGACTCATGAATATGATATATAAATTTTGGGTAGGGTTTCAAAATGTTAATATCATTTTTTATACCCTCATGTTATGTTTATGTGATAATTGGTATCTCCCCTATTTACCCATACTAGGAATGTGTTTTCACCTTTTATTATGATTTATCTTCCCTTGGATAAGAAGAAAAGTTTTGGGTATGATATTTTTAAGAAGGGTTCCAGTTGTGAAGAACATTGTGGGAGATTATGTCATTCTTTTATATACCAATTTTTTATGTCTCCATGATTCCAAATACACTAATCAGTTATGATTATGAATATATCATAATGATTTGTACTTAATATTTATATAATAAGATGTAATATTTATGTACCTAATGATTTGGTCACCTCAGATAATATCAGAGAAACGTTTAGTTATTTTTGGAAACCAAGATAAGAAAAATAACTGATAAAACTTTGGATAATCCTATATATATACTAAAATAGGGGTGTTAATTTAGTATAAATGAACCTAGGGATAACAAATTTTAATGTGTGTCCTTAGGTATTAGCTTAATTATAACCAATTCATGATGAGTGGGCCTAATATTACACAATAATAATGATAATATCTAGGTATATTCTATTCATAATATATATATTATTAATGAACCATTGTGATGGATTTCAATAGAATATTCACAAGGATTCCAGAGGATAAACTTATTGTATCATCGATTGAAAATAAGGTTTCATGTTTTTTACATACTATGAATGATTTTTTATGTTTATATGGTTTCTCACTATGATTATTATTAGATACTAACCTTTCCAGGAGATGTCTCAAGAAAATTTATAGGTTTCCTTTTTCCTTATTTTGGATATAATTTTGTTGAATAATTTCTTGGATGCATTTGGGTGATATTTGGATGTTTTTTGAGGGTTTTGGGAAATGAACGGTTGATGCATGGTTTTCCCAAACTGTTCACCCTAACCCATCAAACTGTGAAACCCTAGACATAGGGGGTTTCATGGCTAGTGAATGGTTTGGAAAATCATATACCCTATTAATAGTAATTTTATGAATCCTAAGTGATGAACATGGTTAGGGCGCACTGTTTGTAAAATTGTGTGCCCCAGTCTAGGAAATTGTTCAAGTGGAAAATAATCTCCCAAAATATTATTTGAACAAATCCCAAACTACCGAGTTTTTACCCTAATTCGACCCCAATTGAACCTAAAATTTTTTCTCTTGATTTTGGAGCCTCTTAGGTCAATTAAAATTCCTTAAAAACACCATTATTTTTGAATATAAGATCAATTTGATATATATGTACCTCTCTCGCTAACTAATCTCCTTCCAATTGGATTTCTCTCTCTTATGTCTCTACTTCTGAATGAATAAGAGTGGTTTATTACCTATTTTAAAGGTTTTATATCTAGGTTTTCAAGGATCATAATCTATTGGATCTTCGATCAAGGTTTTGTATCTAGATATCATTCTTCATGGTGCAATTGAATGATCTGCCTCAATTTTTTGTTTTCTATTGGTGAACGCGTATCAACAATCTTGAGGTAAGTTATATAAATTTAAAATACCATAGTATTAATTTAATAATGTGAATGAAATTTTGAAATCGAAATTTCTATAATTGGTAAATTTTATTGGATATTGAATTGATTAAACTAAATTTTCATGTGATAATCAATTGGGTTCAACTCAGGGTAATTGAAATTTTTGAATTATGCTCAGGAAATTGATGGGTTAATGAGATTGTGTAATTGGTTAATTTATGGGATAGAGAATTAGTTGATAATGGGAATTGAGGGATGTTTGGAATAACCTTGAAGAGATAATGGGTTATGATTAAATTTTGAAAGATTGTTTTATGGTGAATTTTTCATATTATTCTATGTGATTAATGAAAATAATTATGATTGATTTGATAGTAGAAATTGTATAACATGATGTGAAATGTTGATATTAGTGTCATGTTTATTAACCTTATTTAATTTGATATATGTGATAAATGTGACTGATTTAGAAATGGGGTGTGGGACATAGATTGATGCTATAAATACCCACGGGGCCCTAGTCATGACGTTCTAGAACCAAATGTATGAATGTGAATATTGTTATATGGGATAAGGGATAATGCTCTAAACACCCATGAGGTGTGGGGTAGGGATTGATGCTCCAGATAACCATGGGGGTTCTATACACAATTTTCTAATCTCGTGATATTTGCACTGTAGAATGGTTCCAAATTGTTGGGATATGAATTGAAATGAAATGATAAATGAAAACCCCTGAGTTATGTGAATTTTTATTATATTTGTGATATTTTTCAAACTTCGGCATGGGATGAAGTAGTTATTAATGGTTCAGGTGTCATCATGAACCAGTGAAAAAAGGGATGTGTTTAAATAAAGATTATTTGAATAAGTAAATTGTTTACTTTATTTATTTTACTTTCATATTTATAAAACTGAATATTTTTTTATTGACTAAATATTGATTTATATGAAATTTATGGTGTCCTACTAAGTAATACTCACACCCTACTCTAGATTCCTAATCGGTAATCGAATATACTTTTTTTGGACTCCTCGTGTTTTAATCATGTTTTAATGATCAAAAATACTATTAATATTCTTTAATCTATCTCAAATCATGTGTAGAGATGTTTGGTTTCTTTATGATTTAAACAAACTTCCACTATATCCTCATTCCTATAAATCATGTTTTATTATTTTAAACAATATTTAATTTTATTCTATAATGATTTATTATATGAATGATTAGGTCTAATTCATTCTATGAATTTTAATGTTTAACACTATTTACAGATATTTGGATAAGTTTGAGAAACAGTGAGTCTGCCACCGATTCTGGTTTTCTGGAAAAGGACCCGGACACCATAACCCAGACACCGTAACCCAGACACCATAACCCAGACACTGTAACCAAGAAACTGTAACCCATACATCGTAACCTAGACACTGTGACCTAGACACCGTAAGAAAAATACTGTAACCCAAACACTGTGACCCAGACATCGTGACCTAGACACCATGACCCAGAAACTGTAACCCAAACATTGTGACCCATACTCTGTGACCCAGACATCATGACCAAGACACCAGTCAATGTTTGCAAAAGAACCAGACACTGTGATCCTAACACCGCATCTGTTCTCCCAGTTACTGAGATCAATGAAACTATATCATCATGACTATGTCACCGCTCAAAGGAAAATTAGAAGACACCATTTTGTGGTGAAATCGTTTCCAAGTGATATTGTTTCAAGACAAACTATGACATTCTTCTTCTATCTGTTTTGTTGTTTTCAATTTAATTTCTAACAGTCATATTTGAGTCATTTAAAGGCACTGGCATAGTTAATGTTTCTTTGTAGACATGTCACCTGATAGTACGAGGTACAGAATACATGCATCATGTCAGATTCAAAACATAAACTCCGTAACAAAAAGAGATCTTGGAACTGGAACAATATGAGCAATGGAATGAGTGTTTGAAAAGAGAACTGATACATGCAACAAGAAACAATCGAAGAACACACAAATCACTCTCGATTCCTGAAGGCTGTACTATTATAGATCAGATCCAAAAACATATTTATAGTACCAACTCTAAGAAAAAAATGATCTAGATAGCTTATACCATCAAGATGGAAACTAGAGCACCAGACTAGCGATGCTCTTTTTTTCACAAGAGGACTCGATACATGCATTTTCTTCATACTACAAGTCTAAAGGTATATAAAATAACACTCATAGCACTAATAACCCTTCCTCGTCATCCTTTCTCTGTTTTGTACTATTTTTAGCTTTCGAGTAGTGTGTGTTTGTCTATATTAAAACAAACATTGTCTTCTGTATTTAACTAAAGGATACAATATATCCTTCCTCTCATCACTTATTATATCTGTTTACTCCCATGGATAAGTGTGGAATAGGTCCTTGTGTGACCTGGTAGTTTATACCCATGAAGAATAGTGTAAGAGGTCGTGTGACTAGAACAGTCCTTTTTATTGTTGTTCACCCTGATCCAGGGTGTGAATTAAGTTTATTAATATAAACTGCTTGGTTGCAGGTGATCACCAAGTGTATTGGATTAGGTCTCATCTTGAGACCAAACCACTTCTTTTATCCATTGTGTCTTTTAATTTATTTTTTCTCTACTTTACTATATATTTTAGAAAACACTAGATTTTACATTGATAGTTAGTCTTGGATAGAAGTTATAACTGCTTTTTACTCATTAGAATAGCTTAAAAAGTTATATCAATAACTCATATTTATATTACTGAGAATTAATCAATCTTCTAAGAAATTATTCGAACATTCAAACTATTATAACAGTATTACCTTGATTAACTGGGTTGTATTCATTTTTATTGGGGAATCTTTTTAAGTGAAATTTTTAATATAAATTTTTATAAATACTCAATTCACCCCCCTCTTGAGTAATCTACTCTGACCAAAATTTATTATCAAAGGATTTTATTCTTATTAAGACTCTATTTTTAAATTTTTTCAACTATGATTTTAGTTTTACTTTAAATATCTGTAAATTTTTGTTAATTCTAAATTTCTAGCTCTTTAAAAGAATTTCTTTATTATGGATAATAGACTCTAAGGTGCTAAAACAAACAGATGACCATTATTTAATGGAACTAATTATTCCCAATGGAAAATTGAAATGAAAATGAATTTAGAAAGTATGGGTTTTAAAATTTGGTCTTCAATTGTAGATGAGTATAAGATTCCATCTACTGATAGAATTAATTGGGATGACCCAACCAAGACTTCTTATAAAAATAATTTAAAATCCATGAATTCCTTATATTTCTCTTTAGTAGATGATGAATTTATCAGAATATTTGCATGTAAAACTGCCCATGAAATTTGGGATACTTTTTCCATTTCACATGAAGGAACTTATAATGTGAAAGAAATGAGACTCAATAATTATAATATTAAATATAATAAATTTAAAATGAATCATAATGAGACTAATTCTGACATGTATCTCAGGTTCAATGAAATTTTCAACATAATGATCTCTCTTGGAAGAGAAGTTACAGCCAAAGAAAAAATTATAAGGATTCTCAGATGCCTACCTGATAGATGGAGAGGAACCTATATCTCAATTAGAGATACATGTGAAATCAGAAAATTACCTTTAAAATAACTCATTGGTAAACTAATGATGTATTAAGAGGAGCTAAAAGTCAACAAGGAAGAGGAGGATGAACTGAAAAGAAAATCTTTGGCATTTAAGACCACCACCTCTAAACACAAAGAAAAGAAGAAACTACAAGTTTCTGTAGAAAGTTATAGTAGTGAAAAATATTCGCCTAACAGTGATGAGGAGATGGACCAATTATCCAGAAGGTTTAAGAAATTTTAAAAAAGGAAGAAATTTTTCAGAAATCCTAACTTCAAAGGAAGATATGATCAAAAGGGAAGTTGGAAGAAATATTGGAAAATAAATGACAAGTCTGATGAGATATTATGTTATGAATGTAAGTGAAAGGGACATGTAAAGGTAGATTGTACCAAGCTCAAATATAAAAGGAAATATGAGGACAAATATAGAAAGTATAAAAAGTAAATTAAAGAAACATGGAGTGCTTCTAAGGATAGTTCAAGTGACTCAGATTCTTTACATGATGAACAGGCTAACAAAGCCAATGTTTGTTTTATGAAAAACACGTCTGAGGTGACCCTAGAATCTCTTGTAAAAAATTCCTATTATTATAGAGATGAAAGTGATTCTAAAAATATGTCTAAAAAGATATTTTTGACTAATGCAATATGCTTGAAGAGAAATGTAATGAACTAAAAGATAAATACAATTCTATACAGAAATAGTATTCTCTTACCTCAACTGATAAATCTGAACTTACTGTAGAAAGAGAGAGAAAATCTTCAATTACTCAAAGAAAACAATGAATTAAAGCTACCTAATGATAAATTAAAAAAGTACCTTATACCTTGGTATAAATTCTAGGAAAACAGATTTACCTTAAATATAATACTAGTATTGGCTATCAACCTGGTAAAATAAATTTTGGAAAAACCAATTTTTTTTCTAAATCTAAAACATACATCTTTACTCCTAGTTCAGGAAAACATTTTTCTAGTTCAAATAATGACACACTCTCTACTATTTAGAGTTTTTATAGATCAAATAGAGTTTATTTTTCAAATAATTTACATAATTCTTATAGGAAACCTATGAGGTAGATATGGGTTATGAAATCACTAGTTACTAATATTACTGGACCCAAACAAATATGGGTAGAAAATTTTGTTTTTATTTGACTATTTTATAGGAAAATTGTTTAAATAGATCCTATAAAAGATTATGGTACTCGGATAGTGGGTGTTAAAGAAACATGATAGGATATTATTTATGCTTCAATAAATTAATAAAAATTGATGGTGGAAATTTCACCTTTGGGGACAATACCAAAAGAAAAATCATTTTCCTTTTCCAAATCAGTAACTCTAACTCAGTTTTAATTTCCAAAGTATTTCTTTTTTGATGGACTGAAATATAATCTGTTTAGTATTTCACAAATATGTGATGATGCATTTCATGTTAAATTTGAAGATGATTCTTTCAATGTTTTTAATTCTAAATGTGAATTAGTATTTTGTGCATTAATAAATGAAAATGGATATTCTGTTAACTTAGATTCTTTAGTTTATAAAAATGATTCATGTTTAAGTGTATTTCACAAAGATTCTTGGATTTGGTATAGAAGACTAGGACACTGTAATATTCACTCTCTTATAAAGTTAACTAGAAAAATTTTAGTCAAATATCTACCCAAATTTGAGTTTCCAAATGAAAAAGTGTGTAATCCTTGTCAGAAGGGAAAGAAACACAAAATTTACTTCAAACCAAAGAAAGAAGTTTTAACTTTTCAACCTCTCGAGTTAGTTCCCATGAATTTTTCTGGACCATCAAGAGTTTCTAGTTAAAATGGGAAGCACTATGTTTATGTTCTTATAGATGAATTTTCTAGATATACTTGGACTATCTTTTTGGTTCACAAAAGTTAAGCCTGCTCTCATTTCACCAAATATTCTAAAATTGTAGAAAATCTTAGTGGACTTATAATTAATTCTTTAAGAAGTGATCATGGCCATGGGTTTACAAATCAAGATTTTGAATCCTTTTTCTCAAAAAATGGCTATAGTCACAATTTCTCTTCCCCTAGAACACCTCAACAAAATAGAGTTATAGAAAGAAGAAATAGCACCTTGCAAGAAATTGATAGAACTATGCTCAGTGAATATGACTTACCTATTTATTTCTGGGTAGAAGCTATAAATACAACATGTTATATTATTAATAGAGTATTGATTAGACCTATTCTTAACATAACTCTATATGAGTTATGGAATAATAGAAAACCCAAAGTATGCTACTTCGAAGACTTTGGTTGTAAGGTTTATATCCTTAATACTAAGAACAATCTTGAAAAGTTTGCATCCAAGAGTGATGAAGGAATCTTTCTAGGATACTCAATCTCTAGTAAACCCTATAGAGTTTTTAACAAAAGAACTAAATGTGTGGAAGAATCTGTCCATGTCAAGTTTGATGAGACAAATCCACATGAGCCTAAGACCTCTCTAGAGAATCTTGAGGATGATGTTTCAAATCTGGACATCAATGTTAAACCCTCCAACTATCCTGTAAAGAAATTTGTAAAAACTTCCAGTTATAGAAATTATTTAGATTCAAGTCATAATAATCTTGAACCTACTGAAGAACCTGAAATCACTAGACCCTCTTTTCTGGAGCTGTTAGAACCCTTAAGAACCATCCTTTAGATGTTTTTATAGGAGATTTAGATAAAGGAACTCAAAATAGTGCTTCTCTTATAAATCAGGTTGAAAATCAAGTTTTCTTATCACAACCTAAACCTAAAAACATTTATGATGCTATAAATGATGAATTTTTGGTGATGGATATGTAAGAAGAACTTAATCAATTTGAAATGAATAAATTTTGGAAACTTGTTGACATACCCAAAGAAATATTTACCATAGGCACTAAGTGGGTGTTTAGAAATAAGGTAGATGAAGATGGTAATATAGTTAGAAACAAGGCTAGATTTTTTGTACAAGGATATAGTCAAGAAGAAGGAATTGACTATAAGGAGACCTTTTCACCTTTTTCTAGACTTGAAGGCATCATAATCTTGCTTGCTTATGTTGCACATCTGAATTTCAAACTATATCAATTTGATGTCAAGAGTGTATTCCTAAATGGGTATATAGCTGAGGATGTCTTTGTTAAACAACCCCCTATTTTCACAAATCCTCACTTTTAAAATCATGTTTTCAAATTATCAAAAGATTTGTATGGTTTAAAACAAGCTCCAAGAGCTTGGTATGATAGATTAAGTACTTTTCTTATTTCCAAATGTTTTAAAAAAGGTATAGATGATGATAATATTTTTATAAAATGAATTTACAATGATGTTTTAGTAGTTAAACTTTATGTAGATGATATTATTTTTGGATCTTCAAAACATTATTTATGTATTGAGTTTTCTAAAATGATGAAAAATGAATTTGAAATTAGTTTAATGGGTGAACTAAAATTCTTTCTGGGATTTCAAATATTTCAAAATAAATATGGTATTATTTTAAATCAAAGAAAATATACTAAATATCTTTTGAAACATTTTGGCTTGTATAGAACTAAAAGTAGTGATACTATAATGAGTACTACTTTTAAGTTGGATCTTGATGAAGATGGAAAATATGTTGATCAAACCACTTACAGAAGAATGATTGGAAACTTACTCTACTCAACTTCTAGACGACCTGACATTATGTTTAGTGTATGTATGTGTGCTCATTTTCAAGCAAACCCTAACGAGTCTCTTTTAAATTTTGTTAAAAGGATTTTCAAATACCTCAAATATACACCCAATCTAGGACTGTTCTATCCTAGAGGAAAATTATTTGAGTTAGTTAGTTATTCTGATGCTGATTTTGGTGGTTGTAAGTTAGATAGAAAAAAGAACCTCTGGAACATGTCACTTTTTAGGCAAGTCTCTAGTATCATGGTGTAGTAAGAAACAAAACTTTGTTGCATTTTCTACTGCCAAAGCTGAATACATAGATTCTAGTATTTTTTGTGCACAAATTTTGTGGATGAAACACACATTACTAGATTATGGATATTAATTCAGGCATGTACCCATAAATTGTGACAAAACAAGTGCTATTAAAATTTCAAAAAAACATGCTTCACACTCTAGGACAAAACATATTGATGTAAGACATCACTTTTTGAGAGACCATTATTAAAAAGGTGATATCACTTTGGAATTCATTAGAACTAAATATCAGCTTGCTGATATATTCACTAAACCATTAAATTATGAAAAGATAGATTACATCATACATGAATTAGGAATGATAAATCTAAAGTAGAAAATTTATTGTTTTCAAAAACTTATTGTTTCACATCTTACTGTTTCACAGTTTACAGTTTCATGATTTGTAGTTTCACAAGTCACTATCTTAGAATTACTATACCACTCTCATAGTTCTACAGGTTATTGTATTGAAATTACTATTTCATGTTTATGGTCACACAGTTACTGTCTCCCAGTTACTGTCTTGCACTTACTATTTTAAATGATGTGGTCACACTGTTTGGAGACACACCGTAAAGATGACACCGTGACAATCCATTCTGGTCTCACTGTGATAATCTATTTCAATCTCACCGTAATGACACTTTATTGTTTTATTTTTATTTTATTACATGTATCATTGTGTTGATTATTTTATTGTTTTTTCCCTCACTTTTGAATTTGTGATGCTTGAAATCCCTAAATTATAAAAACAAAATATCTTTCACTCTTTCCTTCACTCAAGATATTTTATCTCAAAACCAAAACCCCTCTCTTTTTCAAACTGTAAGTCCTCCTTCAGCCCTTCATCTCTCTCTAAAACCCTCATTTAATTCCCAAAATGAAGCACCCATCTTCATCAACTCTTGAGAAGTGCAGATCTAAGAAGAAATTGAAAAGGTCACTAAAGGTAGCGCCTGAAGGACCATTGAACCCAAATCTTATTGATAGAATAGTAGTACCAAAAAAATAAATATGTCCTAAGTGGTCGTCGTCAAGTAAGTCTTTAGTTTTGAAAGTACTGGAAGATTAGGGATTGATGAAATAGTTTACATAATAGGCAAGGCCGATTTATCCAAAACGTTTTTCTCAGTTTTATCAGTTTGTTCAGTTTTCATTCAATACTGAAGATGGTTTTGTTGTAAGAAGATGGATTAATGGTCAAAGATGTACCTTTTCTTCAAGGTTATGGGATAGCTGCATAGGGATACCTCATGAAGTAATTTTTGAGGACTACCAGAGATTTCCTCCTCCTCCTAGTGATGTTTTTGTCTTAGAAGAGGCCTTGGGAAGCTTGATTGGAAATAAAAATAAAAGAAGAGAAATTATTGTAGATTTGGATGGTGAAAAGGATGAAAATAAGTTGGAATCCTTGGAAAATGGCATGGGTGGAAAAAAATGAAAGTATATATGAAAATTTTAATCTAGTTGATCATTCTTTAAGACCTAAGAACATATCTAATCCTGGTTTAGAACCAGATGAAATTTTTGACTATCCTGTTGAAGAAGAAGAAGAGGCAGTTGTTGCACCTATGGAATAAATTGTCTTGGGAAAAGAATATTGTGGTCTATCTGTTCCACAAAACATGGTTGAGAAGGAATTACCTGATACTGAAGAAAATGATGATTTAGAAGAATAAAATTCTTCTAAAAAGGAATATTCTATTATTGTAAAAGAAAATGTTGTACCTAATAAGAATCAAGAAAAAGAACTTTATATTGAGAAAGAAGCTACGGTTGAGGAACATTTAAATAAACAAGATGATCCTGAAACTATCCTATCTGTTAAGTAAAGAATAGAACAATCCTTCCAGCTAGATAGAAAAGAAATGGATGAGGTCATTAGAGATAAAATTTTAGAAACATATAAAGGGAATGAATCTCTTAGTCCTATAAAAGATGCACTTGTTTAGGGGGAGTAACACCCCAGTCTAGAAAGTATTGAAATTCCTAATCCTATTGATCAAAGAACTATGGATACCTAGTATAAGTTTCCTAGCTACTTTGATGTGGATAATTCCTAGGAGGCCTCAGTTAAAGTCATAGACCTATCTATTGTGTTTCAATTGAAACAGTTTCTACTCTAGAAGAAATATCTGCAAAGTAATTTGAGCTTGTCTCAGCTCTTGTGCCAAAACATTATCAAGAACCTTCTACTTCTTTGAGTCACAGTGATTTGAAAGACTTTAGAGCTACTTTATTAGCTGGATTTGAAAATATCATGAACACACAACCTACTTATATGAAAAAATTTAGTGAAAGAGATGCTACCTTGATTTTAGAGAAAATAATATAGAAGATTCAACCAAAAATGATTCATGAAATACAAGAGGTTCTAATTGAAAACAAGCAGTTGAATAATGAGTTGAATTCTATATGAGCTATGGTTGACGATATGAAAAAATTGTTACAATAAGGAAAAGATATTATTGCTCATTCTATTGAGGATGTTAGTAGTTATATTCCACAGATATTTGCCTCAGTGATTCAACCAAACTTGAATTCAATATTTGAAAATGTGGCCAAGAGAAACATCCATATAGTCAATGAGATGAGTGAGCTTGTTGTTGGTCTCAACAAACTGAATGATGAGTACAAGGTATTTCTATAAAAATTTCTCAATCAACTCAAGTCCCTCACTTTATTTATTACTTCATATACTTCATCTTGATAGTCATCTCAACCCATTGGAAGTGATCTGCTTAGAATTATTGTTAAGAAGGAACTTCGGTCAGTGTTTAGTGGTTTTGACAAGGACAGTTTATCTACGGTTGTCAAGAATAGTGACAGATTCCTTGAATTAGTGAGGATTAATTCAAAGATTTCAAATGATTCCCAGGAAGAAATTACTAATAAAGTGTATTTATACTTTAATAGTATTTTCTATAAGCATGATATGACCAATCATTTAAAATATCTTGTAGAGAACTTGAAAATTCCTCCTATTACTCAAGCCTTCAGGACTCAAGTACAGAAGCTGAATGATTTCACTCCTCTATTGGACAAGTTCATGGAGAACAAAGATGATTTCTAGAAATAAATGAATTATGGTGGTGAGATCATTACTGACTTCATTCAGTTGATGAATCCTTATCTTCATGTGAAGAGAACTGTTATCGTGGCTCTTACAGCTGCACCTTTACGAGCTATTTTAACTCCTTCCTCATCCACTGCTTTTGCCTCTACCTTGATGTATGTATATTAGGCTCTGATCTATATCAGTCCTATTATCCTTTACCAAAACTTTCCTCATTCTTCCACCAAACCCACTTTGGCACCTTCTTTTTTTGAAGGTCTACCTCTTCCTTCTCTGACAGTTGTCTCACTCTCTTTTTCAACCTCTACTTTGGCTCATGTGGCTTCTTATGATGCTGCTACCAAGGGAAAATAAATGACATATAGTGCTTAAGAAAAGTGAAACTTGTATCTTGATAGGGAGGTTTTTACTTTTTCCTACTGTTTTTCATAACACATATCTTTCTATATAATGTAATGTGTACTGTTGTTTTCTATTATCTTCTTTACGGTCTTTTTTTATTTCTTTTTCCTCTAATCTTTTTTATAATCCCAAAAGGGGTATAAAGCATGCTAAGAACCAAAATCCAACTCCAATGATTTTTGATCATCAAAAGGGGGGATATTGTTGAACTCCTCATGTTTTAATCATGTTTTAATGATCAAAAATCATGTTAATCCTGGTTAATATATCTCAAATCATGTGTAGAGATGGTTGGTTTATTTATGATTTAAATAAACTTCCACTAGATCTTGATTCCTATAAATCATCTTTGATTATTAAAACTACCTTTAATTTTGTTCTATAAGGATTTATTATATGAATGATTAAGTCTAATTCATTCTGTAAATATTACTTCTTAAGATTGTTTACAGATATTTGGATAAGTTTAAGAAACTGTGAGTCTGCCACCAATTCTAGTTTTCTATAAAAGGACCCAGACACTGTAACCTAAACATCGTAACCTAGATATCATAACCCAGACATTGTAACCCAAACACCGTGACCCGGACACCGTAACCCAGACACCATAACCCAGACACCGTGACCCAGACACCATGACCCAGACACCATGACCCAGACATCATGACCCAGACATTGTAACTCAGACACCATGACCCAGACACCATGACCCAGACACCATGACCAATACACCATTCAAAGTTTGGAAAAGGACCATACATCGTGATCCTAACACCGCATATTTGCTACCAATTACTGAGCTCAATGAAACTGTAGAATCATGACTGTATCACCACTCAAAGGCAAAGAAGAAGATATTGTTTTATAGTGACACCATTTCCAAGTGATATTGTTTTAAGACAAACTATGACACTGTTCTTTAATCTATTTTGTCATTTTCAATTTAATTTATAATGGTAATATTTGAGTCATTTAAAGGCACTGACATATTTAATGTTTCTTTGTAGACATGTCACCTAATAGTATGAGGTACGAGGTGCAGAATACATGCATCCTATCAGCTTCAACACATGCACTCTATAACAAAATAGAGATATTAGCACTGAAACAATATGCGCAGTAGAGTGATCATTTGAAAATAAAACGGATACATGCAACAAGAAACAACTGAAGAACACACGAAGCACTCTTGATTTCTGATGGCTAGACTATAGTAGATCATAGCCAAAAATATCATTGCAGTACCAACTCTAAGAAGAACATGATCTAGACAGCTTATACCATCGAGCTGGAAACCAGAGCACCATACTTGCGATACTTTGTTTTTCACAAGAGGACTCAATACTTGAATCTGATTCATCCAACAAGTCCAGAGCTTCATATAATAACACTCAGATCACTTCTAACCCTTCCTCATAATCTTTGCTTTTTTGTGTACTATTTTTAGCTTTTGAGCAGTTTGTGTGTGTGTCTATATTAAAACACACATTGTATCCTGTATTAAACTAAAGGATACAAGATATCCTTCCTCTCATCACTTCTTACTCCATTTCTTCTAGTTATCAACCTCTAGAATATGGGGATGAGAACATGAGGTTATGTAACTGACTGGATTGGGGTATTGATATGTGGCACCTAAGTCGTGACGTTACAATGTGGTATCAAAGGAGTGTTTTTATTTTCTTTTCTTTTTTTTATTTTTTAAAAAGGTATATAGGATACTAGGAAGATTATATCCTTGGAAATGAGATCATGAATGGGGGTATGTAACCCATTTATGGGGGAAAATTTAATAACCTAGGGTGATATTGTTGTTAATGATGTATTCTGTTACAGTTCGACTTTATTTCACCTTGGGTGATGCACTTATTGTGTGATGTTATTTCTTTATAATATTTTTTGATATTTGACTTATGGATAGGTATCGCATGATATTTAAGTGTAAATGCATCATTTTAGGAACTCATGATTATTTTTTAAATACATAATTTTATTCACGCGTGGGAAAAGTAGGTTTTGGGTAGGTTATTGAAATTGAAATGTTTTTATTTATTTTATAATTGAACTAATAATGGTTCCTAATATGAGATTGAAAATTTTGAAATAGTGAAAATGTGAAAAATGGGTGTCTAATGAGAAACGTGAAATTAGGAAAATATTTTACCATGTGGGAACCATGTCTTAGGTGGAAAATAGTTGATGGTATTGATTGTGCCTTAGTTTTGACTATGTGTTGGGTTATGAAGGATGAATTGATATAACATTGTTTGAATCCCCTAAAATGTGATAATAATTTTTTATATTATGTCATAATATGTTTTTTTTAATGTAGATATATTACTCCTTGGTGACATTTTTTAATAGGTCGACAAGACGATATGGATGAAAATATGCCTCTAATAGTGGAACCAAGGCACTGATAGTGTCAGGTGAAGGAGATGAAGATATATTCCATGATAAATTTTCTTGATTTATGTGGTTTAGGGAATGATACAAATGTTTTATTTTGAAGTTTATTTAAAACTTGACATGGGAGTTTCAGTTGCATCACCCTCTGACTTTCACTAGAGCGGGTGGACCTGAGGAAGTTGAGTTTAAGATTGAGTCTATCCAGATGATTCTTGAATTCAAAAAAACACCTACTGATAAAATAGTAAAGATGATATATTATACATTATGAGGATTAGTGAAGCAATGGTGGGACATCCAAATATGAGATGGACAGCTAGAGAACAATGTATAGAAGGACATCCAATATATGTTCCTGGAGAAAATTCTTCCAGAGACTCAAAGACAAAAGAGGGAATTATAGTTTATGAGACTTACCTAGGGGATTATGTCCATTATGGATTGTTATGGTCACATTACCAACTTACAACACTTCTCTCTAGTATTGGTAGGAAATGAGACATCTATGAAAAGATGTTTTCATGATTGGATTAAATCTAAGATTAACTTCCAGGTTATCATATTTCTAATAAAGATGTTTTCTAAGGTAGTTGATTAGGATCTCATATCTGAGGGTAACCTAAAGGATACTTACAGTGGAGGATAGGTGGTTTCTACAGGATGACCAATAGGTATGGCTTCTAAAAGTATGAATCATCACTGTGAGAATGTTTACCAATGTACTTGAAATCAAATTGTCTATGGGGAAGGATAAGTTACTCAAGATATTACTTGAGTTATCTTCAACTAGTGTGGTGTGTTGGGTCACAATTCTAGGAATTTTCCTTGAATACCAATAGATTTCCCAGCTTGTAACAGGATGGAACATCTACAGAGGTTCTGTAGGAACCATGATAGATGGGTAATGATGGAGCAGCTAGACATAACCAAAGTATGGGAAGGGATCTTCTACACCATATAGGTCTAGAAGTTCGAGTTCTATTGTCCATGGTATTAGAGGCATTGGATTAGGTGCTTCTAGGAAAAAGTAACCATATCAGTAGAGTTTTTCATCTTAGGGGACACGGAATACCTCAAAAGGAAGAGGGGAATGATAGTTACATAAAGTTCATCCAAAATTTCTGGATATTGAAGTTTCACCATCAATAGTTATAGGTATTATTCTTATAGATTATATTCTTGCTAGTGCTTAATTTAATAATGGTTCCTCCCATTCCTTTATATCTACACAACTTGTGAATAGGTTGAGTTTAGAAGTGGAGTTTGTGAGTGGGGAGAATATGAACGATACACCTATGGGAATACGACTAAGAGACATATGTTTTTTCAATGGTTGTTCTATCGTGTTTGGGTATTATCATTTCTATTAGTCTCAATATTCTTGATATTTTAGTATTTTAAATAATTTTAGGTATGTACTGGTTAGAAACCTACCAATCCGACATTGATTGTTACCATAGGAGAGTAAATTTTATGTCTCTTGAGGGTGATGATTATATTTAACATGGAGTGTGGGGTATTCAAGCATGCCATGTAGAACCTTTTTAACAACTAGGGGATATCACCACCCATGTTTCTAGTATTTTACTAGAAGATAGTAGTGTGAATCAGTATGAATTTCCACCTATAGTGGATCAGTTTCATGATGTGTTTCTTGTGGAAGTATTAGGTCTACCACCTAAGAGGGATGTGGAATTTAAAATTGAGAACATGTTAGGGGATGAGATAGTTTCTAATCCACTATAATTAATATAACCAATAGAGCTTAGAGATATCAAGACTAAACTGGAAGAGTTGATGAGAAATGGGTTTATCCTTCCAAGTATTCCACCTTGGGGTTCACTACTTTTTTCTTTCTAAGAATTTGTAAGGGATATTGTTCTTATGTGTCGGTTACCAGAAGATTAACATTGTGATAGTGATGAATTGGTATCCACTTTCGTTCATTAATGATCTCTTTGATCGGTTGAAATGGGCTTGTGTCTTATCCGAGATTGATTTGAGATCCGGGTATCATCATTTGGGAGTTTGACCTTCTGATATATTGAGGATTGATTTTAGAAGTTTGTATGGCCTTTATGATTTCATAATGATGTCATTTAGGCTGAAAATTTTACTAGAAGTGTTTATGGACTTGATGAACCAAATCTTCTGCCCGTAGATAGATCAGTTTGTGGCAGTGTTTGTGGATGAAATATTTGTGTACTCCAAGACTCATGATGATCATTCCCTAACATCATGAAATCTTCCTAAGTACATTTAGAGGGAATTGGATATAAACAATTATATATAATTGTCGATTATATATTGATTAGGTACACTTATTGGGTCACATTATCTCATAGGAAGGTGTATCAGTAGACCCAGAGAAAGTTCAGGTAGTGGTTTCTTGGGAGCATCCCAAGAATGTTTTCGGTATTTCTATCTTTATGGTCATACCAAGATATTATCATATGTTCATCCAGTACTTTTCCCACTTGTAATCTCTTCTTTTGGGCTTATACAAGAAGGGTATAAATTCTGAATGTTCATGGGAATGTGATAATTCCTTCCATGGGCTGAATAAGTGTTTGACTACTACACCGATCATGATCCTACCCAAGCCAGGTGAGGATTATATGGTTTTTTTTAATTATTATGGGATAGTACTTGGAGAAGTGTTGATTCAGGGAGATTGATATGTGGAGTATGGGTTATATAACACCCGAGATTTTTATGAGAAATATTTTATTTTTATGTTATATACATCATCAAAGGAATCTTTCACTACACACAACATTATCTTGGCTTGATTTACACGCAATCACAACCTTCTTCGATAGCTTGCATTGTACGCAATACCGAGTTTCACTAAACAACGATATGCTATTAAAATATTATTGAAACTAGCCATTATGAATAGTAATACACACTTTTTGAAATTTTATAAATTTTAACTTTCAAAATGGACTTCATTTTTGGATTCAGAATATCAAAATTACCCTAGGGTGAAATTTTTGTATTTTTCTGAAAACTTTCAATTTTTGATGAATAGTGAAAACACTGGGTTACTATTTAAAAACTGACTTTTTATTTAAATAATTATTTATTTTATTTAAATTTATTTTATGTTAAAATTGATACATAATACCTATATAAGTTCAATGTAATTCATTTGAGTCATTTTATAATAATTTTAGATATATAAAAATTTTATTGAACTTTTCACCGTCTTTTACCCACCTTCTAGAAGAGTTTGAAAATTTACATAAAACTTAATTTTACCGCTTCTGTGGGTGGAATTTCAAAAATCCAAGAGACACAGTTAATATCAAGGAGTAAAATGAGGTTCAATAAGATAAAAATAATTTTTTATGAATAGTAACTTTTTACTTTTATTTACCACGGTTAAAAGTAAATAGGGTAATTAAGGGTAAAATGGTGTTATTATCACCCTAACACATGTCCTAATTCTTTTGGATAAGATTAATTCGACCAAAAACAACCTTAGGAATAAAATATGACCATTTAGGTCCACTTGGATTAGATTAGAACATTTATTATTATTTTATTTAAAGAATAGTTAAAATAGTTAAAATCAAAGTTTAATAACTAAAACATTTTTAATATAGGGTTATAAATAAGATAAATTTGACTATAAATATTCATTAGAAATATAAAAATATTTCCTACATAATGGTAGTTTATTTATAATTTTTAGACTTTAAATAATTTAATTTATTTATGATACAATGATGATGCAGTAATTACCTTATTAAGGAAATATTAACATAATTGATATTATAAATAAAAAAATAAATGTAATTTTAGACTTTTTATGAATTAAACTAATTTTTTAGGTTAATATGACATGTTATTATTGATTTAATTAACTTTTTTTGAACTAATCATCCTGTTATGATTTTCACAAAAATCAATTACCAAATAGTGTCAAAATTGACATAAATTAGTTTTTAAAACAAATATTATATTATTAATTGTTATTTTATTCCTAAAAATATAAGGTTCGGCCAAATGACTTATATAAGGTTATATATATTAATAATGAACAACTTGGGGTGAGTGTGGCTTGTTATAGTAAGTTTATTAACCATATAGTGTAAGAAAACAAGAAGACACGGTTAAAGTAAAATTATTTAACTTAAAGTTAAATCTAAATGATAAGGTTAAAATTGTAACCTAAACTTGTATAAAATCTATTTATTGAGATTTTTTCGACACATACCCACCTTATATTCGAAATAAATCAATTTAGAGCTATTAAAAACTGAATATGACGTTATTATAAAATAATATTTTAAGTTTTTTTTAAAGTGCCCCTCTCCTCCCTTATAAAAGGGAACCTCCTCCCTCTCTTCCTCACACCACTTTGAGCCTTAAATCACGGACAACCCCTGCCAATTTCTCTTCTAAAATTACCTAGAAACATCCTAGAGGTCCTGGTCTTCTTCAAAGACCATCTTTAGTGCCCTAAGAGGATGTTAAGAAGAGGCGCTTCAAAGAAGAGGTAATGTCTGTTACCGATTCTTTCAACTTTATTTCTTCTTCTACTTATTATTCATTGGTTTTTTCATTATGAAGTAATAACATAAGTATAACTCATATAATGATATGTTATTATAATTATGAAACAACCTTATTTCACCTTCTATCCATCCTACGGAAAATGAAATCACCGCGCGTGCGTACGTACGGAATTCCGTCTCCACGCCGTGGTGTAATCTATTTTCCACCACCACCTTACTTGGATGGGTATAATGGTGTAAATAATAACTATATATGACTATTTTAAAGTGATATTGATTCTGAAATATTATACATACACTTCAATAAAATTCCGCGATCATGGGAACGATATCATCGCTCGTGCGTACATACGGTCTACCGTCTCCACGATGTGATGTGACTCGTTCTACATGATCTTCATTGTATAATGATTATATAAATGACTTTAATGAATAAATATGATATATATTACACTAATACCATTCTATAAATGAGGTATCAATAACCTAAAAAGAATAATAAGAATTTATTCGATAGAACACGCATAAGAAAAAAAAGCAATAAACACCCGAATAACAAGTAGCAATGAAATATTACTAATAAGAAGCTAAGAATATGACCATATATGATATCATAATAATGAGTAAGATTATGGAATAATTCAATAACATTATTTAAATCATTATACAGGAGGTTCGGATAATTACGAAGCAAATCGGACCTAAGATAAGGGAAAATCCCGCAATCTCATTTTTATCCGAGATTGTTTATACTTTAGAATTTAATGGAGAATATTTATCATCCACATCCATGTTTCCGATATTTTCCTCATGAATAGAGTTCAAGTGTTTTATCAAAATTATTTTCCATCTAAGATAATATAGGGTTCTGTTTCTATCCCTATTTTTACATTGATTTTATTATGTTATGATGGAATTATTTTTATGATGTCCTTTTATCTTATATGGATTATGTTATGATGGCATGATGTTTAAGAATCCCATTTTTATTACATGGGTTATGCTTTGATGTATGATTTATGATCTTGTGGCACACATAATAATGGTATCATTATGAGATGGGTGGGACCTATATCTCCCTCCAATGCATTGGGTAAAGATTTATATCTCATGAGATAGACATGGTTGGAATGGCAGGTTAATCTGGTTCAGTGATACAGGACTGAAATGAGGAGTGAACTCGGTTCAGAAATGGACTTTGTCTTCTAGTATAGTCTTGGAAATGAGTCTTGACTACAAAGAAATGATTCTCTATGATTATGTTTGTATGCCACAAAGTTTCATGTTATTATTATTGGGATTTACATTGCACTACCATGACTTATCCCATGTTATGATATTATGATCTCTTTTGTAGGTCATGATTTTAAAGATGTTATGTTCTTATGAATATGATATGATTGATATTTCTTTTTTTACCCTTACTGAGAATTTGAGCTCACCCTTTTGTATGTTTTCTTTTCCCCAAGTTATGAAGAAGGATATTAAGTAAGATGTTCCAAAAGGGACTCCAGATATGATAAAATAAAAGGGAGATAGTGTAGATTATTTATGAACCAGTTGTTTATGTTTCCCAGTTTCTAAAGACACTATACCTATACGGTCCTTTAATGGTTTTGTAATATGTTGTAATAAGTGTGCTTTAATTTTGAAGTAGTAACAATGTATGTAAAGTGTGGATCATTATAGTTGGTATCAGAGGCAAGGTATAGTCAACCTTTGGAAACTAGGATGTGAAAGCCTTAGTAAGAACCCTAAGGATAAGTCTAAGCATAGAACACAATCTTAGTGTTTTAGAAATGTCCATGAATAACCTAAGATAAGACCTTAAGTGTAAAATTTTATTTTTGATTATGTGGTTTTCCTATTATGATTAGTGTTTCTCACACTATGCTTATTGGTTTTAGTCAATGGCTAGAACCCGAAGGAACTGTGTTAATGTGGAATGCGATGGGAAATGCAATGATTGTCCCCCTGAGCAACCAAATGTTATGGGAGCTAGAATGAAAAATCTTGTAGCCATGTTCACACAACTTTATCAAGCTATGAATCATGCAGGACTTCCAAACGAGAAAAGGAATGATCAATATTCTATTGAATCCTTCATGAGGCAGTGTCTACCCTCATTCAGCGGGTCTATTGATCCATTGGTGGCTGAACAGTGGATCATTACCACTGAAAAGATATTTTTAGTTCTCTAATGTTCTGAACATGATAAATTCATCTTAGTAGTATATCGTTTGGAAGGTGAAGCTGATCAATGGTGGAATCTTATCAAGAATACGAGGCCAAGATATGAAATTGAATCCATGGAATGGGACGAGTTCAAGAAGATATTTTTCAATAATTACTTCCCTCGTATTCTTCAAACAAAGATAGAGAAGGATTTTCTTGAATCGAAGCAAAAGGATGATGAATCTGTTGGTACCTACGAAGAAAATTTTACAAGACTTGCAAGGTACGCTTCTGGAATTATTATCCAACCTGAGAGTAAGATCGATCAATTATTTAGTGGCTTAAAACCAAGTCTTCGAAGGGCGTTAGCCATAAGGGACTTCAATAGCTATGAGGAAATCATTCAACGTGCTCTCAAAGTTGATATGGATATTGGAGTAACCCATCAGTCATATGCGTTTGATAAGAAGAAGAAAATGGACTTCAAAGGAAAATCTAAAGACCACACTAAAAAAAAGATGAGTTTTCCTTTATTCTCAAATTGTGGAAAGAAACATGGAGGGAATTGTCTTAAAGGGATAAGAAAATGTTTTAAGTGTGTAAAAGAAGGTCATCGGGTAAATGAATGTCGAAATAATGGGAAAAAGATTTCTAATGATGCGAACAAAGAGAGGGATACACATAATTCACCTCCAACACTTCAATGTTTTAAGTGAAAGGAGATGGGGAATTATGCTAATCAATGCCCAAATCCAAGGGTTGATGATGATGATCGACGTCAACAAACTCTTAAGTCCAAAGACAAAGTAAAGTCACATTCAATTACTATCGGCGATGTGGAGTATGATAACAAAGTGGTGAAAGGTACACTTATCATCCACTTTAAAGTAGAAAATGTTTTATTTGATTTTGGATCCACCCAATATTTTATTTATGAAAACTTTTCTAAGGGTATCAATGTATTACCTCAATAATTAGATGTTGAGTTAGCTGTGACTACTCCTAATGGCACAACGGTCGCATCAAAAGTTTACAATTATTCTCCGATTGAAGTTTGTGGGAAAGTGCTTCCTACAAATCTAATGATCCTTCCTATAGTGGAATTTTATGTTATTCTTGGCATGGATTGGATTTCATTATATGTAGCTCATATCAATTTCCAAAGAAGGGAAGTCACGTTTAATATTCCCGATCAATCTACGATCATCTATCGATGCAAGGATGAACATAACATTCCATTGGAAATTTCTTCCATCTTATGGGTCTTGATTCCACTAAATGAGGGTTATTTATCTCAAATGGTTGTAGAGAAACTCATGATTAATAATACACCCATTGTACGGGAGTTTGATGACGTCTTTCCGGAGGAATTTCCAGGTCTTCCACCAAATCGTGAAGTTGTGTTTTCAATAGAACTCGTACCGGGTGCTTTGCCTATTTCAAAGATACCTTATAGAATGGCCCCAATTTAGTTGTAGGAATTTAAGAAGCAACTCTAAGAGAATATTGAAAAGGGATACATACACCCTAGTGTGTCACCTTGGGGAGAACCTGTTCTGTTTGTTAAGAAGAAAGATGGATCAATGAGACTCTGCATTGATTATCAAGAAGTTAACAAGATCACTATCAAGAAAAAATATCCTCTCCCATGCATTGATGACTTATTTGACCAACTATGCAGAGCTCAATACTTTTCCAAGATTGATCTTTGTTTAGGGTATCATCAATTAAGGGTCAAAAGGGAGGATATACCAAAGACGGATTTTCGTACAAAGTATGGACACTATGAATTTATAGTGATGCCATTTGGTCTTACTAATTACCCTGCTATCTTCATGGATCTAATGAATAGAGTCTTTAGATACTATCTTGATCAGTTTGTGGTAGTCTTTATAGATGATATTCTTGTCTATTCAAAGAGCAAAGAAGAACATGAAGATCACTTGAGAATTGTATTGAAGACCCTTAGAAATGAGAAGCTTTATGCCAAATTTACCAAGTGTGAATTTTGGCTTCAAAAAGTTTCATTTTTGGGTCACATAATCTCAAAAGAGGGGATATCTGTGGATCCAGAAAAAACAGAGGTTATTGAAAGATGGTTGAGACCAACAATAGTAACTGATATCCGAAGTTTTCTTGGTTTGGCTGGAAATTATCGACGTTTTGTGAAATATTTTTCACAATTATCTAATCCACACACCAGGTTGACTCAAAAAGGAGTTAAGTTCATTTAGACAGAGGAGTGTGAAGAGAATTTCATGGAGTTAAAAAGAAGGTTATCTAGTGCACCTGTGCTCACACTGCCTTGTAGTGGAGAAAGGTTTGTGATCTACAGTGATGCATCCAAGAAGGTATTAGGGTGTGTTCTCATGAAAAATGATATGGTGATAGCTTATGCCTCACGACAGTTGAAAATCCATGAGCAAAATTACCCAACTCATGATTTGGAGTTAGCTGCGGTAATCTTTTCATTAAAGATTTGGAGGCATTATCTTTATGGTGAAAGGTGTGATATTTGTACTGATCATAAAAGTTTAAAGTATATTTTCACACAAAAGGAGCTGAATATGCGCCAAAGAAGATGGTTGGAGATGATTAAGGATTAAGACTGCTCAATTCATTATCACCCTGGGAAGGCAAACAAGGTGGCAGATGCATTAAGTCAACAAGACCATGCTAGCTTATCCATGATGAGGATCACAAAAGATCCAATATTTATGGATTTACAAAGGATGGATCTTGGAATTATAATGGAAGGGGGGAAATTGTATCTTTCTCAAATGAATGTTCAACCATATATACATGTGAAGATTAAAGAGGCACAAAAAAGAAGATGTAGAGTTATAAAAGAAGGTGAGAAATGTTCCTGAATTCAACCTTGATTGTGATGGGATAATAAAGTTCAGGAATCGGGTTTGTGTTCCTCCCATCCCAGAATTAAAGAAGGATATGTTGGATGAGGCTCATAGTTCTTCATTCTCTATTCATCCAAGAAGCACGAATATGTATAGGGACATGAAAGAGTACTTTTGGTGGGATGGCATGAAAAGAGATGTTGTTGAATATGTCTCTCGATGCTTGGCTTTTCATCAAGTTAAAGCTAAGAGACATAAGTCTAAGGGGATGTTACAACCATTACCCATACCCGAATGGAAATGGGAAAACATCACTATGGACTTTGTCACCGGACTTCCTAAAACATCCAAAGGCAATAATGTTATCTGGGTCATAGTTGATCGTCTTACAAAGTCGGCACATTTCATTGCTATTAGAGAGGATTTCTCTCTTGATCATCTTGCCAGGATATATGTAAAGGAAGTGGTAAGATTTCATGGAGTACCACTTTCCATTATATCTGATCGGGATCTGAGGTTTACCTCAAAGTTTTGTCGAAGTCTTCAGCATACTCTGGATACAGAGTTGAGTTTCAGCACTACTTATCATCCTTAGACAGACGGTCAGTCTGAGAGGACAATTCAAACTCTAGAAGATATGTTAAGAGCTTGATATATGGATTTCAAAGGTGGTTGGGATCAACACCTACCTTTAGTGGAATTTTCATATAATAATAGCTTTCACTCCGGTATTCAGATGGCTCCTTATGAAGCTCTTTATGGAAAGAAATGCCGAACTCCAACTTGTTGGGATGAAGTTGGGGAAAGAAAGCTATTGGGACCTGATCTTGTGGATGAGATGGCAGAAAAGGTCTGATCTATTCAACAACACATAAGGGTAGCTCAGAGTCGACAAAAAATTTATGCCGACAATCGAAAAAAAGACCTAGAGTTTGAAGTGGGTGATAAATTGTTCTTACAAATATCTCCTTGGAAGTGAGTGATGAGATTTGGAAAGAAGGGAAAGTTGAGCCCTAGGTATATCGGTCATTTCGAAATATTGGATCGTGTTAAAAAGGTAGCTTACCAATTAGAGCTTCCACCGAATCTCTCTCAAGTTCACGATGTGTTCCATGTATCTCTCCTAAGAAAGTACATACCCGATCCTTCACATGTACTCAGCTCAGAAGTTGTACCGCTGGAGCAAGATCTTTCTTATGAAGAACAGCCCATAGAGATTCTGGATCGTAGCAAAAAAGTCCTACAGAACAAGACCAATCGTTTGGTGAACGTTTTATGTAGGAACCACCAATTATAAGAAGCTACATGGGAGCTTGAGGATATGATGAGAGATAGGTATCCTCATCTTTTTGTTATGAAGTGACGAATTTTGAGGGTGAAATTCATTTTAAGGGGGGTAGAATGTAACACCCGAGATTTTTATGAGAAATACTTTGTTTTTATTTTATATACATCATCAAAGGAATCTTTCACTACATACAACACTAGCTTGGCTTTCTTTACATGCAATCTCGACCTTCCTCGATAGCTTGCGTTGTACGCAACACCGAGTTTCACTAAACAACGATATGCTATTAAAATATTATTTAAACTAGCCGTTATGAATAGTAATACCCACTTTTTGAAATTTTATAAATTTTAACTTTCAAAATGGACTTCATTTTTGGATTTTGAATATCGAAATTAGCCTAGGGTGAAATTTTGGTATTTTTCTGAAAACTTTCAATTTTTGATGAATAGTGAAAACACTAGGTAACTATTTAAAAACCGAATTTTTATTTAAATAATTATTTATTTTATTTAAATTTATTTTATGTGAAAATTGATACATAATACCTATATAATTTCAATTTAATTCATTGGAGTCATTTTATAATAATTTAAGAAATATAAAAATTTTATTGAACTTTTCACCGTCTTTTACCCACCTCCTAGGAGAGTTTGAAAATTTACATAAAACTTAATTTTACCGCTTCTCTGAGTGGAATTTCAAAAATCTGAGAGACACAGTTAATATCAAGGAGTAAAATTTGGTTCAATAAGATAAAAATAATTTTAGGTGAATAGTAACTTTTTACTTTTATTTACCACGGTTAAAAGTAAATAGGGTAATTAAGGGTAAAAATGGTGTTATTATCACCCTAACACATGTATTAATTCTATTGGATAATTTTAATTCGACCAAAAACAACCTTAGGAATAAAATATGACCATTTAGGTCCACTTGGATTATATTAGAACATTTATTATTATTTTATTTAAAGAATAGTTAAAATAGTTAAAATCAAAGTTTAATAACTAAAACAATTTTAATATAGGGTTATAAGTAAGATAAATTCGACTATAAATATTACTTAGAAAGATAAAAATATTTCCTACATAATGGTATTTTATTTATAATTTTTAGACTTTAAATAAGTTAATTTATTTATGACACAATGATGATGCAATAATTACCTTATTAATGAAATATTAACATAATTGATATTATAAATACCCAAATAAATGTAATTTTATACTTTTTATGAATTAAACTAATTTTATAGGTTAATATGACATGTTATTATTGATTTAATTAACTTTTTTCGAACTAATCATGCTGTTATGATTTTCAAAAAAATCAATTACCAAATAGTGTCAAAATTGACATAAAATAGTTTTTAAAACAAATATTATATTCTTAATTGTTATTTTATTTTTAAAAATATAAGGTTCGGCCAAATGACTTAGATAAGTTTATATATATTAATAATGAACAACTTGGGGTTTGTTTTGATATTTATAGTAAGTTTATTAACCATATAGTGTAAGAAAACAAGAAGACACGATAAAAGTAAAATTATTTAACTTAAAGTTAAATCTACATGATAAGGTTAAAATAGTAAACTAAACTTGTCTAAAATCTATTTTTTGAGAGTATTTAGACCCATAACCACCTTAGCTTCTAAATAAATTAATTTGGTGCTATTAAAAACCGAATATGACTTTATTATAAAATAATATTTTAAGTGTTTCCTAAAGTGCCCCTCTCCTCCCTTATAAAAGGGCACCTCCTCCTTCTCTTCCTCACACCACTTTGAGCCTTAAATCTTGGTAAAACACCTCAAATTTATCTTCTCCACTTCCCTAGAAACATCCTAGAGGTATTGGTCTTCTTCAAAGACCATCTTGAGTGCCCTAAGAGGAGGTTAAGAAGAGGCGCTTCAAAGAAGAGGTAATGTCCGTTACCGATTCTTTCAACTTTATTTCTTCTTATACTTCTTATTATTAGGTTGTTTAATTATGTAGTAATAACATTAGTATCACTCATATACTGATATGTTATTATAAGTATGAAACATCCCTATTTCACCTTCTATCCATCCTACAGAAAACAAAATCACCGCGCGTGCGTACCTACGGAATATTGTCTCCACACTGTGGTGTAATCTATTTTCCACCACCACCTTACTTGGATGGGTATAATGGTGTAAATAATAAATATATATGACTATTGTAAAGTGATATTGATTCTTAAATAGTATACATACACTTCAATAAAATTCCACGATCATGGGAACGATATCATCCCTCGTGCGTAGGTACGGCATACCGTCTCCACGATGTGATGCGAATCATTCTGCGTGATCTTCATTGCATAATGATTATATAAATGAATTTAATGAATAAATATGATATATATTACACTATTACCATTCTGGAAATTAGGTATCTAAAACTTAAAAAGAATTATAATAATTTATTCGACAGAACACGCATAAGAACAAAAAGCAATTAACACCTGAATAACAAGTACCAATGAAATATTACTAATAAGAAGATAATAATACGACCATATATGATATCATAACAATGAGTAAGATTCTATAATAAGTCAATAACATTATTTAAATAATTATACAGGAGGTTCGGACAATTACGAAGCAAATCGGACCTAAGGTAAGGGAAAATCCCGCAATCTCATGTTTATCTGAGATTGTTTATACTTCAGAATTTACTGGGAAATATTTATCATAAAAATCCATGTTTCCTCAATATTTCCATCCACCTACAATTATTTAAATCCAATTTTACCCATTGGTGAGTTTTTATTAAAATATATGAAAGTAATCTTTCGTCTTTTTTAGTACGAGGTAGTTTTTTGACTTTTCCGTCCAAAGTACAAGAAGAATGTTTTTTTTAACTTATACGGCATGAATGTATTTTTATTATTTCATAGAACATTATTTCCATGAAGATTACTTTATAAGTTTTCAAGTTTATTTTTTATCAAATTCTTTTAGTTTAAAATTTTATGACATGTTAAGAAATTAAAATGTTTTTTTAAGTAGAAAAGATATTTTCCTCAATAATGGAGTTCAAGTGTTTTATCAAAATTATTTTCCATCTAAGATAATATAGGGTTATGTTTCTATCTCCATTTTTACATTTATTTGATTATGTTATTATGGAATTATTTTTATGATGTCCTTTTATCTTATATGTATTATGTTATGATGACATGATGTTTAAGAATCCCATTTTTATTACATGGGTTATGCTTTGATGTATGATTTATGATCTTGTGGCACACATAAGAATGGTATCATTATGATATGGGTGGGACCTATATCTCCCTCCAATTAATTGAGTAAAGATTTATATCTCATGAGATAGACATGGCTGGAATGGAAGGTTAATCTGGTTCAATGATACAGGACTGAAACGAGGAGTGAACTCAGTTCAGAAATGGACTTTGTCCACTAGGATAGTATTGGAAATGAGTCTTGACTACTAAGAAATGATTATCTATGATTATGTGTGTATTCCACAAAGTTTCATGTTATGATTATTGGGATTTACATTGCACTACCATGACTTATCCCATGTTATGATATTATGATCTCTTTTGCAGGTCAAGATTTTCAAAATGTTGTGTTCTTATGAATATGATATGATTGATATTTCTTTTGTTTACTCTTACTGAGCATTTGAGATCACCCTTTTGTATGTTTTCTTTTCCCCAGGTTAGGAAGAAGGATATTAAGTAAGATGTTCCAAAAGGGACTATAGATATGATAAAATAAAAGGGATACAGTTTAGATGATTTATGAACCAGTTGTTTCTGTTTCACAGTTTCTAAAGACACTATACCTATACGGTCCTTTCATGGTTCTGTTATATGTTGTAATAAGTGTGCTTCAATTTTTAATTAATAACAATGTATGTAAAGTATGGTTCATTATAGGTTATGATATTTCATTCCACATAAATGGAATTACCTTAAGCATGATGTCATATTAGCTTTCGTTATTTATTCTTTGAAGTGTTAGTGGAATTATTTGTTGGGAGAAAAAATTTCTTTGTATATCGATCTCAAAATATTAAATTTCATCTTTACACTGCAAGATTTGAATATTTAGATGTGATGGTGGGTTGATTATATGAACTCTTTTGGTTTTTATCTATCATATACACATGAGAATTGGAACAGTGTTGATGATACATTGAGTAATAAAACATGGACTCAGGCAGTTAAAGTTTCATGTTCTAAATGGATGATGATGAAATTGTTTTCTAAGATGCTTGTTGTAGTTCATTAGGGCCAGGAGAAGATGAATCTTGTATCTATATCATTGGAGTCTACACTTTTTTGCCTGGTCTATGAGAATAAGTAATAGAATCTAGAGTTTTTATACTTTAGGGAGATCTTTGAAGTTGGGTATTCATCTTCCTATTATACCATTGATGAGGATGAGATCATATATGGATAAAATCAGTTTATTGTTCTTAATAGTATGTAAGATTAAATTATTCATTAATATCATCCCTTGAAGTATGAAGTGCATCCAGGTTTGACCAAAATGTACTGTGACCTTCTTCCAAAGTATTGGTGGCTTGGAATGAAATATAAGATTTCATGGATTAAAACACAAGGATACACCAATGAATTTGTGAGGCCAATAATCAAGGACCTGGTGGTTTCTTACAGCCATTGAACATTCAATAATGGATGTTGGATGATGATACTATGGACTTTTTGTTTGGTCTCCCAATAATGCCTTAGAAGAATAGTGGTTTTTAGGTGGTCGTGGACTGACTGATGAAAGTAGCTCATTTATTTCCTATATGGGATACTTCGTCAGTGTATTGGTTGGGAGAACTATATGTTTAGGAGATATTCCATAATCATGTGGTTCCACAAAGTATAGTTTTAGGCTGTGACTCATGTTTTAATTCACACTTTTATAAGGTCTTGTAAAAGTTTCTTCATACATAGGTTTTTTGAGAATGGATTTCCACCCAAAGATAGATGGATAGTAAAAATGATCAATACAGATTTTGGAGTACATGCTTCGAGCATGAATTCTTGTATTTGGTTGTTCTTAGGATAATCACTTAACACTTTTTGAGTTTTTCTATAACAATAGTTATTAGGAAAATATTAATACGGCACTATAAGATCCACTTTATTGTAGGCCATATAGATCACCTCTATACTGGATGGAGGTAGGTGAGTTATAGCTTCTAGGACTAAGTCTTGTGTTGGATATGTTGAAGAGGGTATAAATTATTTGTAAATTTATGGATATGTCTCAAAGTATGTAGAATTTATAAGCTAATAGACATCAATGAACCCATGAGTTTTCAATGAGTGGTTATGTATTCCTTTGGGTTTCGCCCATATTGGGTCACCATTGGATTTAGAGAAATGGAAAGTTAGTTCATAGGTTTGTTGTAAATTTTGAGGTTGTAGAGAGAATTAGGCATGTGGCATACCTATTTTCATTCCACAGAGGTATAGTTCTATGCATAATTTTTTTCATGTATCAAAACATTGGCATTATCACTCTAACACTTCTCATGTGATATATGTGAATTATTTTCATCTTGGGATTAATTCATCCTTTTAGGAGTATCCAATATGTGTGGTGGATTATAGTGAAAATATTTTTCAGGGAAATACAGTGTCAATAGTTCAAGTATTGTGGAAATATGGGTATGTTTAAGATGAATCAAGGGAGAGAGAAGAAGATATGAGGGCTTAGTGGCCCCATCATTTTAAAATAGAATCTTAGAGATTATTGGTAGTAAAATTCAGGATGATCTATTATGAGGTGGGGAAATTAAAAGATACTGATTTTTTCTAGACATGTATTGAGATATTTCATGGGTACTATTTTTTCTTTTTTTTTATACATTGGCTAAAGAAAGTTTTGGGTGCATTTGGGTGAAATTTGGATGTTTTTTAGGGGTTTTGTGTAGTTAATGGTTGGTGAATGGTTTTCCCAAACTGTACAACCCCAAAAAGAGGGGGATTTAATGATAAGAACATTATTTAGAAAATTGTTCACCCTATTAGTAATAGTCATGTAACCCTAAATGAGGCACATGATTAGGATGAAAAATTTTTAAAAATGGTTACCCAATCCTAGTAAATCATGCACACAAAAATTAATCTCATGAAAAAATATTTTAACATTTCCAAACCCCCTAATTTTATCCTTGATTTGACCCCACTATACCTTAATTTTTTTCCTTTAATCTTTTAGCCTCCCATATGTGATATGGATTACAAGGACTTATGAACATTTTTCTTCATGAATAGAAGATCTATTTGATATCTCTTCACCTCTACCATTATGTAATCTCTTCTTTAATGGATTTCTCTCAATCCCATATCTCTTTATAAATAAAGAATATTGTTTTATTACCCATTATAAATTTATTAGATCTTGGTTTTGAAGGATCATAATTCTTTTGATCTTGGATATAGGTTTTGGATCTATATCTCATTCATTATGGAGCAATTGAATGACTTGCTTCAATTTGGGGCTTTATTTTGGTGAACTCTCGTCAACGATCTTGAGGTAGGTGGTTTAAATTAAAAATCCCATAGTATTAATTTAATTATTTTTATGTAATTATGAAATTTCAATTTCAATTATTGGGAAACTACACTAGATACAGAATTGATTATATTGAATTTATATTTGATAATTAATTAGGTTAAACATGGGGTAGTTGGAATTGGTTAAATTGTGGTAATGATATAGATGGGTTAATGGGATTGTGTAATTAGTTAATTGATGGGTCTTTTAATTGGTTCATAATGGGAATTGGGTGATGTTTTTCACAACCTTGAAGAGTTAATGTATTTTTATTAAATGATGAAATATTTTTTAATGGTTAATTTCTCATATTATTCCATTTGATTAAAGTAAATAATTATGATTGATTTGATAGTTTAAATTGTATACCATGATGTGAAATGTTGATATGAGGGTTAATTTTTTATAAACTTGTTGAATTTTATATATGTGATAAGTGTGATTGACTGAGAAATGGGGTGTGGGACATGGAATGATGCTCTGTATACCCAAAGGTCCCTATCCATGATGTTCTAGGTCCAAATTTATGTATGTGAATATTATTGTATGAGATAGGGATTGATGCTCCAAATACCCATGATGTGTATGGAAAGGAATGATGCCCCAAATATACAGGGAGGTTCTAGACATGATATTATATGCCCATGAGATTGGAATTGTACTATGGTTCTAAATGGAAGTGATATGAATTGAAATAAAATGATAAATTAAAACCCATGATTTATGTGAATTGTGATTATCTATGTGATATGGTTCAGTCTCCAACATGGGGTGAAGCAGGTATTGATGGTTCAGGCGTCATTATGAACCTGGGAAAAAGGGATGTGGTAAAAAAAGAAAAATTGAATATGTAAAGTGTTTACTTTATTGATTTCACTTTATTATTTATATGATTTCATAAATTTTTATTGAAATGATATTTTTTAGATGATGTTGGTTGTGGACTACTGAGTTTTTCTCATACCATACTCGAGTTTCCTGATCAGTACCCAAATAAAATTCATGTTTATAGGGAAGGATAATGGGAATAACCATGTGTTAGATGGATGAGTTGGGGTAAACGATGGATAAGGTAACAAGTCAGGTAGAGATACCCCTTTGGGATTTTCAGTGTGACTTTATTTTGGTCTTACATTTGAAAATTGACACATACTTGGAATAAAATATCTACTACATTTTTTATTGATATTTTATTTATGTTTTCTTCATCATGTGATAATTGTATTTTTCTGATTATGGTTATTACTTGCCTATTGTTTATTTATTTCCTTTTTTTGGGATGCTTTGATAAAGAGGGAATATTTTACTTATAAAAAATATTATAGCCTTACTTCTAGTCGGTAGCATCTATAATATAGGGATGTGCACCATAGGTCATGTAACAGACTGGCTCGAGGCACTGGTGTGTGGAACCCGAGTCAGAAACTTATAATTATTGATTCTCAGACAATGAATTTTTTCTTTAATAAATTGATATAACTTGAAGGAACAATGTTAGTACTAAATGTGATCGAAAATAAAATTTCTTTTCTCTTATTCCATCATATTTTTTTTTATCTTGAATGAAAAATCTCATTACTATGATAAGAAAATGATCTTCTTCCAAGAATCGTGTTAAGATCTAAAATGTGAAATGGTTGTAACAATGTTCTATTGAATCCTTCAAGAAGAGATGTTCAACTACATTTAGTTATTCCACTAATAAACTATATTATGAGAAAATAATCATGATAACAAAAAATATATTTTCCATTATATAGTTCAAGGATCATGAAAAATATATTTTAGATATTTTTCATTTGGAAGGAGAAATATATCAATGGTGGTCTCTTATTGAGAATGTGTGGAATCATAATGAAATTTATTCAATCAATTAAAATGAGTATAGAAGATTATTTTATTAAAATTTCTTTCCTCATATTATTTCTATGAAATTGAAGATTGAATTACTTGAGATAAAGTAAAAGTATGATGAATTCATTAGAACTTATGAGGAAAATTTTACAATACATAGGTGGTATGCCACTATAATTATTATTGAACCGTGTTTTTGTAATTATAAATTCATTGGTCTTATGAAACCATGTATTAAAATGGAATTATCCATAGAGGATTTATTAGATATTAATAAATCATTCCATATCCTATCAAGGTAGAAATTAAGATTGGAGTTACCCATAAATCTTATGGTTTTGATAATTAAAGAATGATGTAATTGAAAGATAATTATAATAATAAAAACCATAGTGGAGGAAGATGATTCTTCCATTATGCAAAATGTGTAGAATCAAAAATGGAGTATATTTTATCAAGTGGACTAGATAATGATTTAAGTGTGGAATAAGGTCACCATGTAACTAAATTTTGAAGTGATGAGAAGTAATTATCTACTAATGGGAATAGTGATGAATCTCCACAAAGTGCACCAAACACACTCTAGTGTTTCAAATGCATCAAGTATGGTCATTATTTTAATGAGCCCTTGATTTTAAGGGTTAATGATGTTGTTCGATAATAAAAACATCATAATCCTTGAATCAAAGTTAAATGTCATGTGATCACTATTTTTGATGTGTTTTATGATATTGGGGTTATGAATAGTACATTTACCATCCATTCTAGAATAGCTACTATGTTATTTAATTTTGAATCTACCCTTATTTTAAATATGAGGAATTTTTTAAGCACATCACAATAAGAAGAAAAATATTAGATGATGAATTATAAGTGAAAGATCCTAATGGAAATATGATCACATCACAAGTCTTTGATTATCCTATTATTGAAGTTTTTTGTAATGTGAATCTAGAAAATATCATTATTCTCTCTAGTTGATTTTTTTATTATTATGGGAATACATTGTATTGATTTATATGAAACACATATTAATTTATTAGGAATGTA
This sequence comes from Viscum album, assembly GCA_963277665.1. Lineage (NCBI taxonomy): Eukaryota > Viridiplantae > Streptophyta > Magnoliopsida > Santalales > Viscaceae > Viscum > Viscum album. The sequence goes on from OY728156.1 coordinate 75,621,495, forward strand.
ATTCACGTTTTACATTCAAAAAAACCTATGTTTGTCTATCTGTGTGAGGATAAATATACAATTCAAATGAAAATTTTATTGATTGTATGGGTATTTATTCCTATTAAAAGAGGAGTTTTATCGAAGACATTTTGGGAAAATCCCATCATTGGTTTTATTTATAATGCAGGTGCGTTTTTTATATCTTCCTGAAAGAGATACATAGTCTTCTAATAAATCATGAGGATAATTTTTCAATGTAACTCATATATGGAGCTAAACAAATTTCAATGACTCTATATAGAATTTTCCCAATTGTGATGTAGTATTTAAATAAGAAACTCCATGATAGTTTTTATAATGGATTAATTAATTGATGTACATCCCCATGGGGTGAATCTATTCATTTTATTGAGAAAACCGATGGATCAATGTGACTCTATATTTATTAATGATAAAATAACTCGATCACAATCCAGAATAAGTTTCATCTACCCAATATTGATAATTTTTATGATATATTACAAGTAGATATATATTTTCCTAAGATAGATATTTAATATAGAAATAATCATATGATGGTTATAAGGATGACATAACCAAGATATCATTCCATATTAGGTATGAACACTATGAATTTATAGTGATTCTATTTGGATTTACTAATTCTTCCTCTATATGTATGGATTTAATTAATAGAGACTTTATAGGTATCCTTCATCAGTTTGGGGTTTTATTTATAGAAAATATTCTTGTGTTTTATAAGATAAAGTATGAGAATAGTATCACCTAATGATTCCACTAAATACCCTAAGGAAATATAATATTTATATAAAAGTTACAAATTTCTGAATTTTGGTTACACATAATGTAGTGTCCCACACCCGATGCCACTAAGTGATGCCCCATGATGGTTGGCCACATGACCTCATGTGCACCTACCTATATGCTAAAGGCTCTCACTAGAAGCAAAGTCCTATGGTGTGTGAATGGTGAGGCTATACCATCATGAATCAAAGTTTGGAACAATATTAGATAATAAATTTAACATGAGGAAATAGTAATAAACAACAATCATATGAATAAGAATAATAAATCATTCATTATAAATAAATAGGTGGAAGCTGAATAATAAATATATGAAAAATGTTTATGATGTCATATAAGTATAAAAAATTAATTGAATATGATATAGTGGAGAATTAATATATAATATGTGATAAAAAAACATATAAAAGACCAAAATATGACACTACTATAATCATGATAAAAGGCCCGGTCCTCTTCTCTCGTACTCTAACATAGTACTCAGTATCATTCATCAGAAATGCTTTCTTTTATCTACACCTACAATCATGAGGTCTTCTTGGGTATGAAGGGAGGACTAATCATGGTGTGAGATATACTAAATAGGCCACCAAAAATATTGTTTGTAATAATGTAGATTTTTCATATAAAATTAGCAGTCTTCTAATAAAAATAAAAAAATATTAATTGATATGTAAATAAACCACTTCAAACTAGGTTCCCCAAGGATACATGACACATAGTAAATTATTTTTCCTATGATGGATATCTCTGAATGGAATGAAACCTATAAAAATACAATATTGGTGCATAAGAGTTCTCTACAGTACATGAAAGGATGAATTTTGAGCCTGTCAACAAGAAAAGTATCAAGAATGGACCGAACCCAATAATGTTATTTGATATGGAGGAAGAATCCTTTGAATTAATACATTTTAATTCATGTAATTATATATAAGGCATCGAATAAAATTAAATAAGAAATATCAAGTTTCCATCCAAGGTAAATAATATAAAGTAACCTGAGTATCGCACCAGGAGGACTAAAGATACCCAACACCTTAATAGTTCATCCAAGGATGTCCATAAAGGCATCCCAAGTATCACTCTCAATGTGGTGTAAAGCATCAACCTATGAGACCATCTCAGTTGTACCACATAGGGAAAAAATTATCTATCATGGATGGTGTAACCATATATCTAACTGATCTAAACCAAGGTATCTTCCTTAGGGAACCGGTACTACCCATGGGTAAGTATGTAATCCATCCAGTGAGCTCATCCAAGTAATTTTATAAAAAATAATATTATCAATACTGTCATAAAGAGAAGCATTCAAAATTCAAAATATGAAGATTGATGACCCCTTCCAAGATGTCTTTATATCGAGGCCCTTGTCTCGCAATCTGCATAAAGTGAAGGCTTGTTTATGGTTATCACTAACTCATACCCTACCACCTAATCATTATTAACAAGTTGGAAAAATAATTTAATTCAAGAAAATAAAATATATCATAAAACATAAGGTCCTAAAAACATGGATTATAATTTCACTTATGAAATTCCCATTCCATGTCATTAATTACAAGGTAATACATACACCAAAATTTAATAATAAATAACTCATTTCTAAAAAATAAGGATCTTAAGCCTTTAAGTATAGAAACACCCAAAGGGGTGGATCGTGTCAAGATAAACACCCCACAAAATTAATTCATGGGTAGCTTGGGTCATGTTACCCATAATAATAACATTTAATTCAACTAATTAAAAATGTAGGAGATGTCAGAACGTACGACGTGCATAAAAATTATTCATGATAAAAATTAAATGTGACATTATTGAAATGGACTATTCCACCTACCTTAAGCCTTCATTACTCTCCTCATCAAGTATCATCCCTTTAATCAAGCTAGAATTAAATAAATTAGGAGAATAGATAAAAACTTAAAAATAAAGAACATGATCTCACACCAAAATAGTGTAGAATATAATATGATAAACCGGGGAATGTTGTTGAGTGGATATCATACCGAGAGGAATCCAACACACCCAGTAGCAAAAAAAATGGAGTCCTAGAGAGGTAGATATCAAAATCCATAAGTTATGGGGAGGAGAGATCTCATAAGAAGGGAGTAGGTTTTTCATATGATGGAGAAAATATGGAGGAATAGGGTTTTAAATCATTTAATGGAAAAGGGTAATTTACCCCTTCATTATGGGGCTTGCATGGTTTGGACACACAGTTGGCCAAAATATGCACTAACCATGAACCCAGAACTATCCAATGTACCTCTCACAAGGGCTATGAGTGTGGTTTGACTATCCATGCATAGCCCATTTAAAATGGATATGTCATCTATCTGAGACAAATTGCATGAACATGCATCCAATGTCACATAGTCTTACAAACCATGCATCCCCCTGCTATTTAATGATTATTGAACATGGTTGATTCACATAGTTAGCACTAACCAGGCGATAACAATGTGTCTCAATCTGCCTCTCCAATTTCTAGAGCTATGGGATCCAAACAAGCTCTGTGATCTCTGAAAACACTCTTTATCCTCTTAAGAGAATTATTAACACAAAACTTGAGATTTTTAATAATAACATAAGTGTCTGCACCTATTCAAAAATTTGGGACATTAAAATCTCTCATCCTTAAAACAAATAATCCCTTGAGTTTCCCTTCTGTGGATGGTAAGGAGTCATCTAAGAAAATTTATAACCACTAGGCAAGTACAATAGCCTCTCGCTCCCAGATCTCTTCATGTACACGGCAGTGCTTCCATAGAACCCAAACTAGTGGAACTAGCCTTCTGTGAAGTTACATCATTATTTGATCAATGATATGTATAATATTCTCATCAAATGACACAACTTCCCTCAACTCTATATATTAAGGATAAAATAAATGAGATGAGTCAGAATGATACAAGTGAAGCTATGATACATGGAATATGTCATGCATGGAACAGAACCTCTAAGATAACTGCAACCAATAGGCTACATGTATGACTCTCTTCATGATCTTGAAAATTCCCAACATAAAGTGATGATAGATTTCCTTGTATCAATATCTATCGATGACATGATCTAGGTGAAGCTCATTGAAATACCTGATGTCCCACTTAAAACACCATAGGTTGGAGGTGATGATCGATATAAGAATTTTTCCTAGACTAAACTATATCCATAAATTTATGAATTAGTTTTTCCTTCTCTAAATTCTCCTGAATGACACAAGGACCCAGTAGTGTTTCCTCACATGCCTCAAACCAGCACAAGGGTGAACAAAAGATCCTACCATAAAGGGCCTCATATGGATACCCTTGAATTTTTTCCTAAAAAATTTATTATAGGAAATATTGATGATAGGTATATGTTTTTTTCATGAACCTATAAAATCAAGGAAACATGCCTAGAACATGTCCTATGAAACATATATCATCCACTCGACCTACCCCTTGGTCTGAGAGTGATATATTATACTCAGAAGCACCAGTGAACCCAATGCCTTTTGAAACCCTTTCCAAAACTGTGACATAAACCAAAAATCTCCATCTGATATGATATAATGGGGAACACCATGATGAAATAAAACTTCTCAGATATAAATAATTCTAATCTCATCAACTAATATAGTACCTTGGATAGGTAGAAATTGTGTTATCTTTGATAACCTATCGATGATCAACCATTCAACATCATACCACAAGGGGATAATAGAAAACCAATGTCGATATCTATAGTGATGTCCTTCCATTTCAACTTTGTAATTAATAGAGGAGATATAATTATAGTGGGTTTCTAGTGATCTACCTTCACTTGGTAATATGTGGAGAACTCATGATTATACATGCATTTTACCTCTTCATTTCCAACCACCAATACTGAAAATTCATGTATTAGCACATATTGGTAAGCCCAGGGTGAGCTATCCAAACAAGGGTATCAAACTACTACAACATCTCTTTTCGTATATCATCATGCACCTATACATTCCCAAAGATGTGCAGGATTTAATTATCATCAACAAATCAACTAGTTGGTGAATTATCACCTAAGACACTCCCCCTTAGGATGATTCCTTCAGGTTCTAAAATCCATCTCACCCAAAAACATTCTAGATGGGAGGATTTCACTCTCAAAAATGCTAAAATAGTTTTTCGATGACATTATTGAACCACCAATTGCATCTTCGAAAACAAATATATCAACTTCCACTCACTACTGACTTCCTATAAGGCATTTTTCTAAGTCTTTGATCGTAGTCCATACACTAATTCATTTCTCTTTATGAGTGTATATGTAAGTTCAATTTATAAGGAATGCATATATTCTACTCTGTTATGATTCCTTAGATTCAATTCATGCTATGAGTAAATGTGTTTAATACTTTTATGGTCCATATATATGATGAAACATTTTCCCAGCAGACAATGACTACAACAATTTAAATCATGATCCATGTATTCTATCTTGAGGTTATTAATAGGTTAATTCCAATCATGTGGTCTCATATAGAGGGTCTATATTCCACAAATTGATCTCTCTACATAAAAACTAATGTTAGACTTATTCTTAAATCATCACAGTAAACACTATAGATTATTCTTAAATCTGGAATAATTAGTACTAGCACTAAATTCAGTCTCCCTTTTAGCTTCTTAAAGGTTGTATCACAATCATATGACCAAAATAACATCACAATTTTGTTATCCAAGATGGTAAGAGATACTATTAGTTTTGATAATTCCTATATAAATCACTTATAATATCTATATATCCCTAAGAAACTACTTACATCGAAGATTCTCTTAGGTTTATCCCATTAAACTATGGTGATCACCTTCTTTAGATCAACATATATTCCTGTCTATAAAATAATATGACCCAACAAGTGAAACTTATCAATCCAAAATTTAAATTTTGTAATATTAGAATATATCTAGTAATAAATAAATGTATTCAACATGATATCAAGATGTTTTCAATGGTTGTTTTGGGTATAAAAATACACCATGATATCATCCAATAATACTACAACAAACATATCTAGATAAGGGTGGAAGACATGATTAATTAGATCCATAATGACCACAGGTGAAATTATAAGGAAGAAAAACATAACCAGATACTCTAAAAATACATTTATACTTCATAACTATGTTCAAAAAATGTTTTATGGTCTCACATGTACCTTCTAGTATCCCAAACTCAAATTAATATTATAGAAAAAAAATTCTAATTGGTTATAGTCAAATAGGTCATCTATATGAGATAGTAGATATAGGTTCTTAACCATAATCTAGTTCGACCTGAGGTGATCCATGCACACCTTGAGTGTATCACCCACCTTCTTAGAGAGAAGGATAGTTGAACCCCATGGTGAAGTACTAGGTCATAAAAAAACCCTTTGACACTAATTCTTCTAACTTTTTATTGACATTCTAGAGATCTATATGTTCTATCTTATAAGGATGAATGGACAGTGGTGATGATCCTAGAATTAGCTCAATGGTGAACTCCACATATTTTATAGAAAGTAAAATAGAGAAATTATCACTAAATACTTCCATAAAATGGTTTTTAATAGGAGGGAATTCCATACCCTGTATTCCCTAATCACTCATAAAGAGACTAGACATCTGGGTTATCACTCCGCCCATCCCACAATTCTCTGGTCAATATCTACTTTCTATGACATCCCATTCACCCTTATAAATGTAATGAATACCCACAAATGACGTAAAAGAAACCATATACAAATATAAATCAATATTTTCATTTAATGGAACAAACCATTACATTTTAAGAATGGCTTTTAAGATGGTCATCTAGAGGAAAAAGAAATTCCATAATAAATTGTACCACTTATTTCAAGGGGGAACTCCTTGCTCTTACACAAACTTTTTGATCTACACCCTAAGGGTGTGTCGAGAGTAATAATTCCATATAATTTATATATCTATAGGACCATAAATTCCATAATTTCCATAGATATAAATGATTGTGAGGAAAATGAATCCAATATGGAAGAATCTATAGTATATGGTACTAGAATATTACCTCATACTGTAGAAGGCTTGGACTCTATTATACATTATTTGGTTACACTTCATATACATATCATGATCCATGAACCTAATATGATACCCGACTATCCATGGTAGGCCCACTCTACTGATTGTGAACCTCTAAAGTATTGCTACCTGATCCATGACCACCTCCTTAGCCTGATTTTCCAGTAGTAGACCATCTCCCTACTGGATGTAGAGCTAAAAATCTTATACCTGAATGTGGTGTTAGATAAGATCCCTTATTAGTAGGTACTAGAGGGAATTTTTAATAGAAATGATGAAGGTGAACCATCCCGCTAAAATATCATCACTTTATTGGGTCCCTCGTACACTGGGGATTCATATGGATGCTCCTACAATAGTGGTGGTACACCACATTGTTGTTGGTTAATTTAATCATACCTATGATTACACCACAAGTAGAATATAAGTGACATATCCTATGGCTAAACATACTGAATACCTACCAAGATACTAAACTACCCTGACCCACACTTCTATCTTCCATCAGTTTCTACTCAGTGATGAGAACCTGGTTAACTATATCTAATATGTTGTTCAAACAAAAGACATTCACCTACGATCACATGGTGTATGTTAGACCATAATCAAACTCTCTATAAATATACAACTCATAACCAATCATTGTTGTTAAAAACAATTAATCTTGGTATAATAAGATGAATTATCCATTATTAACATAACACCCTTCTTTAGGTGCATGAACTATCTAGAAGAGTTCACTCTTATCATTTGTGGAAAGATGTATTCATAGAAGGCTATCTAAAAGTCCACTAAGACCATAACCTGATGAAAATAATCCTAAGAGATGACACCACACCAAGATTTGGCGGAGTCTGGGAGCATATAGGTGGTGTTAATGACCCAATTATCTAGAGGCATATTTATATGATCTAAGATTGAAAACATGTACTCTATATAAGCCTCTGTAGCCTGAGCACTACCATACCCCAAAAATAAGAGAGGAAATTGCTACTAGACTTCCCTCATGAAATCTACCATATTTGGGGTAGGTCCTGAAGATCCCTGTATAAAATTCATAATGTGTAAAAATCTATCTCAAAACTGAGCATGTACTCTAGTTGAAGATCTGATAGAGGTGACTTAGGTGGCACTATAGGAGGTTCTATTGTTGGATCAGGGCCCACCACCTCTGGAACATGGTTTTCTCCACCCTCCTGGTGCATGACTTGAATACATCAATGTGGAGTAGCTCTATAATCTCTAAAAAAACTCATATTAGATGTAAAGTAGATAAGAAATAGAGACATCATGAAAGGTTAGGTATGAAGCCTTCCTATAATTGGTTCACACCTCTCAGATGACTCAAAAATCCAGGTCTATGATATAAGAAAATATCAAAATGGACCATTGGAGACACATCCTACTACAAACTACTAAGGGTGGGTCATGGTCAAGGTCTCACTTCATAAAAAATAGGTTTTGGTATATGGGGTGTCAATTAGAAGGAATAGAAAAAAAACTTTTATATGTAAATTGGCATCCCCATTTATCTTTAATAATTTTATTTAAAAGTTTAAATTTATTTGATTTCATACACATTGGTATGTACATATATATCACATTCTATTTATTTGTGTCACTGTTACTAGTTTATAAAATACCATACTCTTCATAAATAATAATTGGTACATCAACTAACTATGAAATGACATTTATGCCTTGTATTATGAAATAAAAGGTCATATAAAATTATTTTATTAGATTAATAACCATTAAAAATTTATAGAAGTACATACTTCAGAAATTATAACTATAATCCATTTAATCAATTCAACTATAGTTTTTGTCTATAGAACCAGTGGGTTATGGATAAAACATGGAATAATTTCTTAATTAAGGTACCATCATCAATATATATAGAAAAAACCTTTAGATTGATGTATACACTTTAATTATTCTAATTATTTTTATCTAGGAAATAAACATTATCACATTTCCATATATAATAATTTAGGCACGAACTATATGCAGTAGGAAATGCACACATAAGTTAAATGTGGAATGAAAAAATGCATGGTATATATGTCATAACGTTCCTATAATTATACATGAGATGATACCTCCTTGTTATACTAGGAAAAGGGGAAAAGTCTAAAATAATAATAATATCAATAATAATAACTTCTCAAAACATGTGTGTCACCCAATGGTGAAATTAGTACAACTGTAACAGAAAAAACTAGAATTGTAACAACCCATACAATATAATTTGGGTTTCAACTATATGTGAGTTATCTATTCCCATGAACATGCTCATTAATAAATACAAAAACAATCCTAGTCACCTTTGTAATACCCAAATAGTAATATAAAAGAAAAACACTTTGATACCACTTTGTAGTACTCCTCCCCTAAATCCACTGATAGATCCTCTGAGATAGTTGGCCACATGACCTCAAGCATGCCTCCCATTATAACAGAGGCTTCCTACTAGAAATGAGGGCTAAGGGTGTGTCCTTTGGGAGACTATTCTATTGAAAATAATACTATGTAAAAATAGTAAATTATAAAGATAAGAAGTGGAAATAGTAATAAACCAGCATCAAAAGAATAAAAATAATAAATCATCCAATATAAATAAACATGTGTAAGGTAGATCATAAATAGATAAATTTGATGTCATGTAGATTAAAAAAAGAGGTAGATAGGAAACTAGGGAGCATGAATATTCCACATGTGATATAAATATATAATAAAGACAAAATGTTCCCACTATTACCATCACAAGAATAGGCTCAGTCCTCTGATCATGTACTACATCCTAGTACTCAATATCAAACATTAGAAGTTGGACGCTTCCCTTTATCTTCACCTTCAATCTAGAAGTATTCTTGGTACCATGGGTAGACCTAGAAGCATATGAGATATAATTAGTAGTCCACCACAAATAGAATCTATAAAAATCCATTATATGAAAGTAAAACGAGAATTGTGGAAATAATATTAATAATAAGACAGTAATAGATAATCAAATAAACCACTTCAGACCGGGTTCCTCAATGAAATCTGACTGAAACTACCAACTTTAGACTAATATGGATATCTCTAAATGGAAGGAAACCTATACATATATAATGAGGGTTCATAATTGTTCTCTATAATATATTCAAGAATGAATAATGAACCTTTCAATAAGGAAAGTATCAAGTATAGACCAAAACCAAGCATGTTATTTGACTTGGTAGATACGTAATTTGATTTTATAAATTAGAATTCTTAGAATTATATATAAGGAATATCTAGAATATAAATAGGTGACATCCTTCGACTATCCACGGAGAACCCTATAGAGGATCCCAAGTATTGCACCAGGAGAACAAAAAATACCCAAAACTATAAAAGTCCATCTAAGTAGATCAATAAAGGAATCACAAGTATCACTCTCAGCATGGTGTAAAGTAAGACCCTATGAGGCCATCCCAGGTGTACCACATAGGAGACCATGTATAGATCATGGATTGTGTGACCATATTTTCCCACTGATCCCATCCAAGGTATCTCCCCTATAGAACTTGTATCACTCATGGGTAAGTATTTAATCTTCATGATGAGACCACCGAAGGCATTCCATAAAGAATTCATGTATCACTCTTAGTATAAATATAAGAATTCCCATTTCTAATTATGAATCATGATGATCTCATCTATGGTGTACTTAAGTTGGGACCCTTGATTTTCTCTTGGATTAATGTGAAGTAAAGGTTATGGTTAGCACTAACCCATACCATACCACCCAAGAATTATTAAAAAGTTGGAAAAATAATTTAATTCAAGAAAATAAACTATATAATATAGATTAATGGAATACACAAATTTCCTATCATTTATCTTATGAAATTATCATTCCATTTCATTTATTAAAATTTAATTCATGCACCCCGATTTAATAATAAATAAATCATTTATAAAGTAATTGGATCTTTTTCCTTTAAGGAGGGTAACACCCTAAGGGGTCACTCAAGTCAAGTTAGAAACCCCACAATGTTTATTTTTAAGTAGAAAGGGTCCTTTTACAAGTAAGAATAAAAATTAATTTAATTAATTAAAAAAATGGAGGTGACCCCAGAAAGTTAAACGCATGTAAAAAAAATGATAAAAATGAAATGTGATAGGGAAAAGGATCATGCCACCTACCATAATCCCATAGTCTATCCATATCCATTATTAGTCTGTCAGTTAAGATAGAATGTGAGAAATTATAACATTAGACAAAAAACTTGAAAATTATTCACATGATAACACAGAAAAATATCACATAATATGGGAAGAAAAATAGTGGGTGGATGGAAGAAGAGTGGAATGCTTACTAACATAAATACAATTCACCTGATGGAAAAGAAAATAGTGTCTAAATGAGGGAGATATCAAAATTCTTAAACCAAGGTAAGGATTTCTCAAAAGGTAATAGAAGAGGTTTTTCATCTTCTAGAGATAAAAATAAGGAAGTTGGTTATAAAAAAATTGGGAAAAATGGTAATTTACCCCTTCATTAAGGGGTTCGCATGGTTTGACCGTGCGATTGGACAATCCTTGCACCAAACGTTTTCTCATCACTATCCAAGGAACCCCCTCTAATTGGATGGGAACACATGTTGACTAACCTTGTAAAGGTCATCAAAAATGTCTATATAACCTATTTAAGACAAATCTAAACACCATTCATCTTAGGTCATGTAGTTCAGTAAAACGTTGTGGCCCCTATTGTGCAGTGAGTACCCCACCTATGTGTTAAACATGGGCCTCAATTTTCCTCTTTAATTTCCAAAGTGATAGGATTATAATGAGACCCATATCTCTTGATCCAATATATATCCTCTTAATCACATTATTGTTATAAAACCAAAGGATTTTAATAGTAAAATAAGTGTCTTTACCTCTTCAAAAATTTGATACATTATAGACAGTTTAATTTTTTTGTCATATGATCTCTAGAGAGTGTACAAATTTTAATCCATAAATGATGGATATTATTAAATATTGAAATTATATAATAATGAGGACTGAGATTCAAAATATTCTTGGACTGTATAGATATTGACAATAAATTACAAATAATTTATCATGGTTATCTAATCTACTAACCATGTTAACTCAAAAAGGAGTGAAATTCCTTATAAGTAAATAATGAGAAGAAAATTTCATGGAGCTAAGAATAAGGTTGAACATTGCACCTATGAAAACATTTTCCAATAGTTGAGAAGGGTTTTTGATATATATAGATGCATCAAATAATGGACTTTGATTCATTCTCATGTATTCTGGTGTAATAACTTGGTTTTTCACTCAGGTATAAATCCTTTAATTTTTGGTATAAATCAATACTTTGGACCTGATATGGAGGCCTAATGAGATAGTAAAGGTTACAAGGGTTCTTGGGGATTTTTCGGAGCCAAAAACCCGTATCTTTTGAGAAAAAAGACCCGGTGCACAGTTTAGAGAAAACTATGCGGAATTCCGTACGGTTTGGAAAACCGTGTGGATGTTGTTTTTCCATACAGATCCACCTCGCACGGTTGGCACATGGTCATGCGGTCTAACCGTGTGAGTACATTTTTTTCTAGGTAAACGTGCATGGTTGGCGCACAGTTTGATCAAACTGTGCGGGGGGATAACTTTTTGGGTAGAACCGCCTCACACAGTTTGCACACAGTTTGACAAACCTTGCGGACAAACCGTTCGTAGACTATTTCTATGGGTAATTTTCCATTTTTTTCTTAATGGTCTAATTAAGTCACCCTTCATCCCTAATCTGAGTTTATGAAGGATTGACCTATTTCTCTCTCAATTTGGGGCTTTTTGAAGATCAAAACTTGGAATCAAGATATCTCTATCATCCAACATCTGATTGAGCTTCTATTCATCACGTTGGATGTGCAACGGTAAGTACTTGAGTCCTATTTAGTAATTATTCTTCTCTTTCTCTCTCAACCTAGGTATCTCCATGTGAGAATTTTTTACCTTTTTTTAGATCTACCCTAATCTGAGGAAAATCAAGGGCTGATACTGGAGGAGGAGGATCATACAACTATAATGTGGGTGGTCTATAACTCATCCCTAAAGTTAGTTGATTTTGGAATGTTTGTGTGGGGACCTCAGATCCCATCGAGGAACATCTCTTAAATTTACATGCCATTTTTATACTTGTTAGAATCGTATGGTTATGCTCTTTCTAAATATGTGATTAGTTATTAGTGGTTACACCCAAAACTCAATCTTAATCATGTTGAATATTATTCCATAATTGGGTTTTTAGTGTTTTGACACATTTGATCCACCGTTCGGTGTTCCCTTGCATGACCTTCCTAAAGGTGAGCCTTAATATAATAAATGGTTTGTTGTTGAATGAGAATTTCATAATGGCATGTACCATGTATTCTCACCACTTGACCCGCCTAAGGTAAGTGCTTAAAATCTTTATAAAATGTGAAATGTAGAATGGTAAGTATACTAAGTATATAACTTGTCCTTATTAAAAGAGATTTAATAAAGATTACATGCCCGTAGCACCCCTTCCATGTTGATGTAAGGTAAAAAAGTAAACCTCAATAATTGAATATTCCTTAATGGTTAACTAATACTTGATTAAATGGTTGCAATGATACTTGGTCTATCCACACTAATGGAAGACAAGGCTTGGACTAATAAATAAATGGTTTCAACTCTACTTGACCTATCCACACTAATGGAAGGAAATACATGAACCAAATGAATTGTCTCATGATTAAAATATCAAATTGGAATGGACCGACTCGATCTCACCTTGGATTTTGAGAGGAGAATACCTTGGGTCTCGGGAACCCCATTCTAATTCAAGGATGTGGTTTGATTAGGTTGATACCCACCTAGATTCCAGTTCTTGTTTATTCCTTGGATGCCTGGTATACTACCATAGGGTCCCCTTTCATTATTACAGGATACCTCTGATACACTCCTTAGATCCAACATTGACAAGTAGGTTCCTTGGATACACTCCTTGGACCCAGTACTTTATTATCCCCATTTTACCTTGGATGTAGTCATTGGACTCGGTAGGTGCCTTATTGTAGAATTCCTTGGATTACGCTCCTTGGATTAAACTCTTACCCCCTTATCTAGAATCAGATACTAATGAGTTGTCTTTTTGTGAGATTTATGTTACCTTGGTTATTACCCTGGAACTCCCTAACTGGATATCATTTTCAGGTTTCCTTGTTACATTTTGGTACCCTTACTACTTATACTATCACAAGGTGATGTCAGTTCTAGTTTTGCCTCACGTGAACTATTAACATTAAATGGTAATTACTTAATTAATGAACTAGTTACATGTTCAGACATCAGCTGAGGGCTGAAGTAGGTACTTGGGTATTTAGTTATATTTATTTTTTGCTTTAGTTTATATATGCATGCCTACACACTACTATATTCCATTACACAGGCCGGATGTTATAGACACCGTTGGTGGTGTCCCACTGAGATTTATCTTGCACCCTCTTCGGGTTCCATTTGGTACCCAAAGTAGATTATATGATTGCAGGTGTTGACAAAGGGAAGCATACATCTTCTAACACTTGATTATGGGATGATAAGATGAAGCTTAATAGTAGATAACCAAGTTGGATCTTGTAATGCTTGGATTAGTCTTTTTTCCCTTTACTTTGTGGAACATGTTATGTATATTGTTTTGTATCCATGCTTTCTAGTTTTTTGGTGAAATGAAATTTCATTTTCATTGTTAAGTTGGTACAAGTATGTTTGTTTTCGACTATCTATTTCATCAGTTTTCTTCTGCTATTTATTTATTTTTCTTATGTTTTTTACTATTCGTTTATATTCCTTCTGTTGTGATACACTCTGATAAAGAGTTCATAGTCTTACCATGGACACACCCATGGCCCTCGCTTCTAGTCGGTATCCTATGGCGTTCAGGAAGATGCACTTGAATCCATGTGGCCCACCAGGCTCGAGGCACTCGTTAAGTGTTATTTGAGTCTGGTTCGTCACAAAGTGCTATCAGAGGTAGTTTATTTTCTTAATTGACTATTTTGAGACAATATATTGGAGAATAGGAACACTTGGGACTTTGCCATAAGTTGTGCTTGGGATTCATGAACCCGTGTTTGGGGTAAAATCCAATTTAACCATAATACAATTGTTGTTCTATTTTTCTTATTACAGTTGATATTATTTCATTATTGGGTGACACACATTATTTGTGCTGTTGTTGAGTATTACTCTGTTGATAATTTATTTCATCCTTATCCTAATGATATGAGGGAAATGATAATTTCTACTTGAATCATTATTGGCACCTAGAATTTACATTTCATGCATATTTCTATGCCATATAGGTGCATCTCACTACTTTGCATTACTTGATATGCATGTGATTGTTGAGTGATGTTGTGATAGTTTGGTTGTACTTGTATTACTTTGTCTACGATTGAGTGATTTACAATCTCAATTCATGAGGTGTATGGGCCCTCGGGGTTTGGGATGAGTAATTTATCGAGTCGATCCATTATACTATAAAGAAATGGGTGTCATTTCTGGTGATAGGTGTATGGGAACTGATTCATCATAAATGGTTATCCGTTATAAATTGAATCCTGAAATCTAAAATAAATTGTTTGCACATCCTTATACCTTCATGTAATGATTATGAAAGGTAAAGGAGTGAACCTAGAAATTAACTACAAATTGACATGAAACTTATACTTGAGCACTTACTGATGACTAGCTGTGTAAGAGGGTAGTTTGGGTAGTATTCCTTGGGTAGTGAGTTTTTCTTACATTCATTTTCTTCTAGATATGATATCTTATGTTCCTAATCTTGTTCTAAGATGTGTGCTTTCCATTTTTAGACCAATTTCATCACTTTGTCCTCATGTTGTTCTCTAGAAGGGTGGTGACAACCATGCTCCAGACATGGTGGGCCCTAAGCCGGCAGTCTTACTTCTAGGAGTTCCACTTGAGGCACTGCCTGTTGTACCTGATACAGAAACTAATTTCCAAGTCCATTATATTTTCCTACATATGATTCAATCTATGAAAGGTGATCCGTGGTTTTCACCTACGATGGCTTATCTGACTCGTGAGTTCCAGCAGCAGCAGCATCCTACTTTTTCAAGGGATGGTGGTTCTCAGGCTGCTGAGTCTTGGATAGAGGCCACGATGTCTATGTTTGAGAATCTAGAAATTTTTCCAAAGTGGAGATTCAATCTTTCTATATACAGGCTTCAAGATTAAGCCAAGCATTGGTGGGATGTGGTTACCTAGGATGTTCGTCATCATGGCATGTTATGGGTTGATTTCCAGACTACCATCTATGATCAGTTCTTTCCTTAGGCACTGAGAGATGATAGAGACAAAGAGTTCATGAATCTCAAGTAGGGTTCTATGTCAGTAATGGAATATTCATCATGTTTCACTGATTTACAACACTTTTCACCACTTCTAGCCGGTGATGAGATTTTTCATGCTAGACATTTTGGGGATGGTCTCTAGTACACCATCTGAACTCAGGTGAATGTCTTTCTCCTTCCTACCTTTTCTGCAATAGTTGATCATTCCCTTATCACTAAGCGTAACATGAGGTATGGCGCAATTACTATATTTAAAGGATTAGTGTCATTTTAGGCTAGTATTTCTTCCACTGGAAGGAAACGTTCTCTCGAGGTTCTTTGTTAGGGAAGTGGAAGCCAGATTATCTAGTTTGATAGCTCTGTGGTGTGTTATTAGTGTGGGAAAATAGGGCATAAGAAGCCCCAATGTGATAAAGACCCTATAGAGTGCCGAGATTGTAGTCGTATGGGTCATTTTCAACGTTTCTTAAGGACCTTTCCACCATCTTTGAGCGCAAAAAGAGTTGGTTCCAGCTCCACCTTCAGGAGAGAGTTCTTTTACACCGCGTCAGGTGGGGAGTTAGAATTTCACCGGCAAGTCTAGCCGAGGAAGAGGTTGTGTCCATGGTATTCTGATCCCTGATCACCAGCAGTGCCAGCAGAGTAGTCATGATTGTGGTAATCCATCTTTTGCATAGGGTTGGGGATCAGGTCTATCACATGCCTTACAGCCGATACCCGGGGATCAGGCTGCGGGACCATCTACAGTATGAGGTATTATTCTAGTAGCCTCTACTATTGTATCTGCTTTGTTTAATATAGGTACTTCAAACTCTTTTATTTATTTATCTATCATGGAAATTCTTTGACTATAGATATAGTATCACTATGGTGTAATAACCCTCGATACACCGTTGGAAATACAAATAGAGGGCATACGATAGTGCAAGGATAGTCCCCATGAGGTAGGAAGTTACCCTTTCTTGTGGAATCTCTTTGTTCTTGAGATAACGGGCTTTCATGTCATTCTCAGGATGGATTGGTTAGTCTAATATCATTTCTTTTTAGACTACTATTGTATCTGCTTTGTTTAATATAGGTACTTCAAACTCTTTTATTTATTTATCTATCATGGAAATTCTTTGACTATAGATATAGTATCACTATGGTGTAATAACCCTCGATACACCGTTGGAAATACAAATAGAGGGCATACGATAGTGCAAGGACAGTCCCCATGAGGTAGGCAGTTACCCTTTCTTGTGGAATCTCTTTGTTCTTGAGATAACGGGCTTTGATGTCATTCTCAGGATGGATTGGTTAGTCTAATATCATTTCTTTTTAGACTACTATCGCCATAGGGTTTCTTTTACATCTCTAAAAGGCAGCAGTTATCTTTTAAAGGGTGAGTGGGATGTCCACACTATGTAACGACCCAAAGTTTCATTAATGGAAAATCCCTCTTGATCTAGTGAAATGTATCTTTTTGTAAAATGTTTATATAAAATGTCAACTTTGGTTTTATGTTAAGAATTTTTACCGTTTCTAATATATCCGTTGAACAGTGATCACATGATTAGTATAAATATAGGGCTTTAACAAATCCATTTTACTCAGACAAAAGAAGCGATGGCCTCATCCAGTAGAATTGCTCCATACAAATCCCATTTGTTAGAGCTCGGAAAAGAGGTGGCATCCTTGGTCTTCTCTCTTTACCAAGCCCAAGCTGAGCTTCATCATGTCAAGCTCGAACGGGACCGTCTACGAGAAAAGTGGAAGTTGATAGAGATTACCACTCAAGCAATGTTATTCGAGCCACCCCAAGAGTCTGTCACCATCGCACACCTTACCCTTAGGTATTATGCGGTTGTTTTAAGGGGTTATGTAAAAAATTTCTAGTACTATGTTCATGTATATTATTTTTTTATATAATAATGAATATACCTCCTTGTCTTTTTTTTATACATTGTAAATAGTTTTTAAAGTACAAATAGTGTTTTTAGTTATTATTTAATTAAGAATTCTATTTTTTAAATTAAGGTATTTTTGAATTAAATAATATTTTAATAAAATATTATTATTATTATTAAATTAATTTTTATTAAATATAAATTATCTTATAATTTTATGAATGCAATTATAATTTTTATTAAGGTTTGAAAGCCATTTCTGTCAAAACCCATGAATTTTTTATAAATGTCAGTTTTTATTTTAAAAGTGAAAATTAACATATTTAGAAAATTATTTAGATAAAATAAATGTTATTTCTGGAATCAAGATATCGAAATTATACAACGGTGAATTTTTCATAATTTTCTGAGACAGTCAAATTTTTGGGTAAAAATTAAATACTGTTTAAATATATAATGTGTTTTATGACATCATAATGACCCAATAGTGATGTAATAAAATACTATAATCTTTATGTTCCTCCAATATATTTTTTACCATTAAAATAATGTGATTTTGGGTTTGTTTGACTTAATTTTCAAAGAATTAATGGACCCCTCAAGACTTATTAAACACCTTGTCTTTTTAAATTAATTTCCATGGGAGTGTGACTCACCTCCACATAATAAACCCTAATATTTTAAGAAGTTAGAACTTTGGACTTATAAAATATTTTTTTCCTCTCCCTTTTCCAAAAACCATGGGCAAATACCATGTGATGTTTTGTGGTTTGGATTAATTTAATGTAAGGGGACCCAAACCAAAATAATAAATAATTCCCTCACCTTTCCTATATAAACCCACCCAAGCTCCCACTTCCTCCTCACTCAAAGCCTTTGGAGTTTTTCCAACCTCTGAACTACTCTCTCTATAATCCTCCCAAGGTTCCCCAGGCTCCCAAGAAGCCTCTCAAAAGCCTCTCTCTAGCCTTTGGAAGCACACTTCCAAGTAAGGGTTTTTTCTTCCTTTCTCATTTTTGTCCAATTTTCTTGAAGTTGTTTTTACCTTTTAATTTCAATTATGAATATTGGGGTATGTTTTCTCACCTCCCTCATACTGCCCTATTTATGTTTTAATGATGGGAGACCCCTTTCTTTCTCATTAAATGCCTCTCATGTACACTCATTACTATGCCGAAATTCCGAAAGGAACTTCTCTCTCCTCATTTACATTCAAGTAATACTTTTGTATCATGAATCTAAATTCCATTAAAATTGTTAGGACATGTATCTATATGACCTCATTACTATACATTACATGTAAATATGATGAGGAACCCCTTTATCTCTCATCAGCCATTTTTTTATGAATTCTTATGTCACGTCGTTACGCTGCCGAAATCGCACCGATTTTCTAAGCCAATGCCATTGTGTAATGAATATGATGCCCATTTATCCATCAAGGGTATTCACCTTTATGCACATTTACTTATTGATTATAAAGTTTCATGTATTAATTCCACATTCCTTCATCGTGGAATAAATGATTATGTTTTATGAATCCATGTTTTATGATCCATGTGGCACACTTATGCATGAAATGAAATGTTTAAGAAGGGTGTGCCCTTATAGCACTCCAATGCATTGGGTAAAGTATAGTATCATGATATGTCATGTGCAATTAGTTTTGAATCATGATAATTTAAGTTCAATGAGGGTTTACTCGTTCTTCATGTGCAATGAGGGTTTACTCATGCTCTATGTGCAATGAGCCTTGGCTCGTGCTAATTCCATGTTAAGTGTTGTTTCCACATTTCCATGTTATGATTATCATGATTTATCATGCCTTTATGTTCATTTTTATCTTGTGCTCTATTTATATTCCTAATTTCTAAAATTTATTTTACTCCTCATGTTATTCCATGTGTATTCCCTTACTGGGCTTTATAGCTCACCCTTTTCTTATGCATGTCCTCAGGTTATCCCATGCAATGCTAAGTACGAGGTATTGTAGTGGTCATGCAAAGGAAGTTTTCAATAAAGATGTTGTATTTAATGTTTCAAGTTTTTATTTAATGATCCTAATACCCAAAGACACTAAACCTCTCGATCTTATTTGTTGTATCAAGTGAAGTTTTATGTAATAAATCATGTTTAAGTTTGTAATAAAATCAGGGTTGTCATAGTTGGTATCAGAGGATAGGTTTAGTTATTTTTGGGATTAGGATTAGAAAACCATAGTAAAGCCTTAGATACAAGACTAAGTATAATAAGAACATCCCTAAGTTTTGGTAAGTATTTATTAAGTGGTTTATCAAGAAAATACAACCCTTTCTGGATACGAGTAGGTAGAGGCAGCTCTGCCACAGATGTATCCTAGGGGTAAAACCCGAAAACACCGCTTTGAGATAGACTCGAACGGGAAATGGTGCACGACAACGGGCCTTGCTTCTCTCTTGGTTACAACACTCCCGGGGGATATTTTTTGATATATTCACAAGCTTAGTATGAACCCTTATTAAGGGAATTAAAAAACAATTCCCCTAAGAATATATGTTAGAAAGTAGATCATGAAAAGCCTAGATTGAATCCTATAGACTCATGAGTTAAGGAAATAAAAGTTTATTTATAAGTCATCAACTTTTGTCTTTGGATTACCCTTTATGTGTTACCCCTAAATTTCCTTTTATTCCAGGCAATGGCCAGTAATAGGAGGACTCGGGCTAACAACCATTGTGAAGATCAGTGTGATGACTGTACTAATGAGATGCCCAATCCAATGGGAGAGGGAATCATGAAATTTGTCACACTTCTCTATCAGCTAACTCAAGTTTTGAATAGAAACACGGGTCAAGAGGAACATTCAACCCCCCCTAAGAAATAACAGGTCGCTATCGAGAGCTTCATGAGACAAAGTTCTCCTACTTTTAGTGGATCATCTGATCCCACAATCGTTGAACAATGGATCAACTCCATTGAAAATATCTTCTCCATCCTTCAATGTTCTGAACAAGAGAAGGTTCTCCTGGCGGATTATCGTATGGAGGGTGAAGCTGATCAATGGTGGGCATTGATCAAAAATACGAAGCCTAAGGAGGAGATCGAGGTGTTGGAATGGAAGGATTTCCAGAAGATGTTTTTCGATAAATATATTCTTTGCTCCCTCCGGCTTAAGATGGAAAGGGACTTCCTTTCCCTCAAGAAAAAAGACGAAGAATATGTTGGAGCGTACAAGGAAAACTTCACAAGGCTTGCACAATATGATTCTGGCTTTTATCATTACCCCCGAATGCAAAGTTGACCGTTTCTTTGGTGGGCTGAATCCTAGCTTGCGGAAAGCATTGGTGCTCCGTGACTTCGACATCTATGAGGGAATTGTCTGATGTGACCTCAAGGTCAAAATGGAGATCGGAGAATCACAGGGGTATCATGGGGATAAGAAGCATAAGGTGGACTTTAATGCGGGTGGTCCAATGGATAAATCCAACGGTGCTAAGAAGATCCATCACCCCACTTGCCAAAAGTGTGGAAAGAAGCACCCTTTAAATTGCCTTAAGGGGACGAGGAAATGCTTCAGGTGTGGAAGAGAAGGGCACCTGGCTGTTAAATTCTGGAAAGAAAGACCCACGGCTATGACAGAGGAGAGGAATGGTCCATTCAAACCTCAACACATTGTTCAATTCTACAAATGAAAAGAACCGGGGAATTTTGAAAATCAGTGCCCTAATCCAAGGGTTTTCGGAGACAACCAAAAAGCAAGGAAGAGCTTTTGCCATCACTTCTGCCGAAGTGAACCCCGAAAATGAAGTGGTGACAGGTACGCTAGTTATTAATTCAAGAATAGTGAACGTACTTTTTGATTCAGGTTCTACGCATTCTTTTATATCTCGAAAGTTTAGTAGAACAATCTCAGCACCACCACAAATCATGGAAGTGAAGATGTCGGTGAGTACAGCAAATGGGGAAATCATTGCATCCCATGAATATAAGTCCTCCCCTGTTTTAATCTGTGGATTGAATTTCCCGGCGAACCTTTTCATACTCCCTCTGGTGTAATTTGATGCAATTATTGGCATGGATTGGCTTTCCTTATATAGAGCCAACATAAATTTTCGGGAGAGGGAAATCACACTCCATATGGAGAATCGACCCCCGATTATTTACAAGTGTAAGGTGGAAGATGAATCTCCTTTAGCTCCATCATCTCAAGCATGGATATTACTGCCCTATGAGCATGCGTATCTGGCTCAGATGATTGAGTCCAAGGAAGAAACCATCCTTGAATAAATGCCTATTGTGAGGGAATTCGCGAAAGTGTTTCCCAAGGAACTGTCTGGTCTTCCTCCTAGAAGAGATGTTTAATTCTCAAATGAACTTATACCCGAGGCTTTAACAATATCAAAGACTCCATATAGAATGGTTTTTGTAGAGCTTGAAGAGCTAAAGAAACAACTACAAGAGAATCTGGATAAAGGGTTTATATGCCCAAGTGCTTCACCAGGGGGTGCACCAGTCCTCTTCATCAAGAAGAAGGATGGTTCAATGCGCCTTTGCATCGATTATCGTGAGCTCAACAAAATCACGATAAAGAACAAGTATCCTCTCCCACGAATTGATGACTTGTTCAATCAGCTTCGTGGAGCACAATACTTCTCCAAGGTAGATTTGTGGTCGGGATATTATTAAGTAAGGGTGAAGAAGGAAGATGTCCCCAAGACTACTTTTCGCACAAGATATGGGCACTATTAATTCATATTAATTCCTTTAGGACTCACTAATGCTCCAGAAATCTTCATGGACTTAATGAATAGAGTCTTTAGAGATTACCTAGACAAATTTTTGTTAGTCTTTATAGATGATATTCTAATATACTCCAAAACCAAGGAGGATCATGAGGAGCATTTAAGAAATGTACTAGAGACTTTGTGCAAGGAGAAGCTCTATGCAAAGTACAGCAAGTGTGAGTTCTAGTTGAAGGATGGCACATTCTTGGGCCATATCATCACAAGCAATGGGATATCTATGGATCCCTCCAAAACAGATGCAATTGAGGGATGTCCAAGGCTGACATCAGTAACAGATATCCATAGCTTCTTAGGGTTAGCTGGATATTATCGAAGATTTGTGAGAAATTTCTCACGATTTTCCAACCCTCTTACCAAGCTAACTCGAAAGTGAGTAAAGTTTGCTTGGAGTGTTGAATGCGAAGAAAGATTCAAGGAGTTGAAAAGGAGGCTTATCACTATGCCTATGCTCACTTTACCCATAAGTGGGGAACTTTTTGTGGTATTCAGTGATGCTTCAAAGAAGGGCTTAGGTTGTGTACTAATGCATAATGATAAAGTGATATCCTATGCCTCAAGGAAATTGAAAATCCATGAGAGAAACTATCCAACGCATGATATGGAGTTGGCGGTGGTGATCTTTGCCTTGAAAATCTGGCGTCATTATCTCTATGGGTAGAAATGTGAGATATATACTGACCACAAGAGTATTAAATATATATTCGCACAGAAAGAGATTAATATGCACCAGAGAAGATGGATAGAGCTCATCAAGGATTATGACTGTTCAATACATTACCACCCTAGGAAAGCGAACAAGGAGGAAGATGCCCTAAGTAGAAAGGACCAAGTGATTCTATCAATGATGAGAATTGAGAGAGATCCAATCTTCTTAGACTTAATGAAGATGAACATGGGAATCATAAAAAATGGAACATCATCAATCCTTTCACAAATGATTGCTCAACCATCTCTTTTGGAATGGTTAAAAGATGCTCAAAAGGATGATGTGGGAATTCAAGAAAAAGTGGAAGTCATCAAAAAATGTAAATCCTCATAGTTTAATGTTAATGAAGAAGGAATTGTGCGGTTTGGGAAAAGACTATGTGTTCCATAAAGTTCGGAGCTGAAGAAGGAACTTTTAGATGACACACATAGTTTAAATTTCTCTATTCACCCAAGGAGCACAAAGATGTATCGAGATCTCCGATAAAACTTTTAGTGGGATAATATGAAGAAGGAGGCCGCTGAATATACATCAAAGTGCCTAGTGTGTCAGCAAGTGAAGGCAGAGAGGCAGAAGTCTAAGGGGATGATTCAAACATTGCCCATACCAGAATGGAAATGGGAGAACATCACCATGGACTTTGTCATCGGACTTCCAAGGACATCCAAATGCAAAAATGCAATCTGGGTTATTGTGGATCGTCTTACAAAGACTGCACACTTCACTGATATTTGGGAGGATTTCTCTTTGGATCAACTGGCACAGATATATATCAGGGAAGTGGTAAGGTTGCATGGAGTACCACTATCTATTGCGTTTGACCGAGATCCAAGATTCACCTCTAAGTTTTGGAAGAATCTTCAACATGCTCTGAATACTGAATTGAACTTCAGTACGGCCTATCATCCTCAAACTGATAGCCAATCTGAGCGGACTATCCAAACACTTGAGGACATGTTGAGAGCGTGCTCAATGGACTTTAAAGGAGGATGGGATCAACATCTTCCTCTGGTTGAGTTCTCTTATAATAACAGTTTCCACTCAAGCATCTAAATGGCACCATATTAAGCCCTGTATGGGAAAAGGTGCAGAACACCGGAATGTTGGGATGAGGTTGGTGAATGTAAGCTGCTTGGACCAGAAATGGTCTAAGAAATGGTGGAGAAGGTGAAAACCATTCAGCATCATATCAAGGTAGGCCAGAGTCGACAGAAGAGTTATGTAGATAACCGTCAACGAGACCTTGAGTTTAAAGTTGGAGACATGGTTTTTCTACGCATATCTCCGTGGAAGAAGGTCATGAGGTTTGGAAATAAAGGGAAGTTAAGTCCAAGGTACATCGTCCCCTTCGAGATTCTTGATCGTGTTGGGGTTGTGGCCTATCGACTAGCACTTCCACCTACCATGGCCAAAGTACATGATGTCTTTCATGTATCCCTCTTAAGGAAGTACATACCGAACCCTTCACATGTACTCTCTTATTAGGTGGTACAATTGGAAGATGATCTTTCTTATGATCAGCAACCAGTGAAGATCTTAGATCGTATAGAAAAAGTTCTACAAAATAAGACAATGCCCCTCGTCAAGGTGTTGTGAAGAAACCACAAGTTTGAAGAAGCGACTTGGGAATCTAAGGAAATGATGAAGCTGAGTTACCCACATCTGTTTTAGTGTGGGAAAAGTAAATTTCGAGGGCGAAATTTCTTAAGGGGGTAATATTGTAACGACCCAAAGTTTCATTAATGGAAAATCCCTCTTGATCTAGTTAAATATATCTTTATGTAAAATGTTTATATAAAATGTCAAATTCATTGGTTTTATGTTAAGAATTTTTACCGTTGCTAATATGTAAGAACCCGAATCTTCATTTCAGGTATGACTTTCCTTTTTTGGAGTTTTTAAGAAAACTGAACTTTCTGGGAATTTTCGAAGTACACGTTGTGTACTTTCTGAGTACACGCCGCGTACTCTTCTCCGGCTCGAAGCCGTGTTCTGGTCATGTCGGTCCACACACACGGTGTGTAGGGGTGATGTGGAGGCCGATTTTGGTGGAGTACGGAAAGGACCCAGTACACGTCGTGTACTCTAAAAGTACACGTCGTGTACTTTTCTTTTTTTCACTAAACGGACCGGGGTCGCACCTCATCGCAATATTCCTCCTCTTCTAGGTCTCGTTCGTCCGAGAGTGACCTGTATAGCTGGATCTTCGACGATCCCCCGTCTCCTCATCCGTTCTCCAATTCGAGAATGGTCGATTGCATTGGAATCGCAGCGGTAAGATCTTCCTTCTGCTTTAGCTTCGTCTTCTGATTCCTCTTTGTTTTTGAGTTATCGTAGGTTGAGAATTTTGTGCGTTTTCTCAGATATAAGACGTTATAAGAGGAATCAATAATCTCGGTTCACGTATATCAATCTCCTATAGGATCGAGGTAGGTGGTTTGTACCTTTCTGTTGAAATTCAATGAGTGTTTTGTGCAAATTCCACAAATTCCCTTGGGTGGGGAATTGTGGGTTTCATATTTTTTCCCTGTTGTTTGCATTCTTTTCTTGATTGATGTAGTAGAGTTTTATGCTTGTGAGTAGAGTAATTTATTTTGTTCTCAGGTTGCTTTTCCATGCTTGTTCTGCCTGTTTGGCTTTTTACCAGTCGCCCTGCCTAGTCGTAGGATAGTGGAACTGCTACTTTTTATGCTATTGAGCCTTAGAATGATAGCCAAGTAGTTCTTGAGGTTTACATGGACGATGTATGTCCACTGAACATGTTTTATCTTTCACTCAGGACTGTGAGAACCTAGAGTAGTAGACCAAAGGGACAATTGACGGAAGGGATTCTCCAGAGTGTCTTTAAATTACGATGCAAGACCACAGGGGGAATTGACATTGAGTGCTTCCTCAGAGAGTCTGTAGTTACTCGACGCATGCCACATAGGGAATAGATGTTGAGTGCTTCCCTAGAGAGCTTTAAGCACGATACGAGACTATAGGGAGAATTGATGGTGAGTGCTTCCCCAGAGAGTCTGTTATTTTCATAGCTGAACCAGAGGGGTGAGACTGTGTGTGCCTCCTAGAGGGTTGCTAGTACTTGTAGGTTAAACCATAGGGGTTAGGCTGTGAGAGCTACCCAGAGGGTTACCTATTTTCTTCTTATTATTGGCTGTTTACTTGTGTACTTTATTGTTAGAACTATAGATTGTAGCTGCTTTTGTATTCCTGTTTACTGCTTCTTGTTTTATTACTGCCATGTATTCATTGACTGTTGGGCACAAATATTTGGGTGATTGCATACTGGGATTGTATCTCACACCCTGTTTGGGCCATGCTTTTGGGACCAAATAGACTGTGTTGTTGCAGGTATAGATAAGGGAAATCACCCTTATACTTCAGTTTATTGATTGCACTAGAGTTGGAGAGCATGGGACCGAGTCGTGGCTCGCGATGCTGAGGAGTTTATTTTTTTTCCTTGCACTTGTTTTCAGTTTTACTTCAACACATTGGTTTGTTTGCTGATTTCCATAGACATATGTACCTTATTGCATCATTATTAGTTATCCATTGTTTCCTTTGTTCAGTTCAGTTGTTGTTTGTTGTTTATTGATTCTGTTATTGTGATAGGTTGTTTTCCGCTGTATACTTTACTGAATTAGGTCATAGTTTCCCCACCAACTCACCAAGGCCCTCGCTGCTAGTCGGCAGCCTCTGACATTTGGGGAAATGCGCATGAGGTCATGTGGCGAACCGGGTATGGGGAACCAGTGGAGGGGATCCAGATTCGGGTCGTTACATAATATAGTCATTGAACAGTGATCACATGATTAGTATAAATATAGGGCTTTAACAAATCCAATTTACTCAGACAAAAGAAGTGACGGCCTCATCCAGTAGAATTGCTCCATATGAAGCCCATTTGTCGGAGCTCAGAAAAGAGGTGGCGTCCTTGGGCTTCACTCTTGACCAAGCCCAAGCTTAGCTTCATTATGTGAAGCTCGAATGGGACCGTCTATGGGAAAAGTGGAAGTTGATAGAGATTACCACTCGAGCGATGTTATCCAAGCCATCCCAAGAGTCTATCACCATCGCACACCTTACCCTTAGGTCTTATGCGGCTGTTTTAAGGGGTTATGTAACAAATCTCTAGTACTATGTTCATGTATATTATTTTTGTATATAATAATGAATATACCTCCTTGTCATTTTTTTTGATACATTGTAAATAGTTTTTCAAGTACAAATAGTGTTTTTAGTTCTTATTTAATTAGGAATTCTATTTTTTAAATTAAGGTATTTTTGAATTAAATAATATTTTAATAAAATATTATTATTATTATTAAATTAATTTTTATTAAATATAAATTATCTTATAATTTTATTAATGAAATTATAATTTTTATTAAGGTTTGAAAGCCATTTCTGTCAAAACCCTTGAATTTTTGATAAATGTTAGTTTTTATTTTAAAAGTGAAAATTAACATATTTATAAAATTATTTAGATAAAATAAATGTAATTTCTTGAATCAGGACGTCGAAATTATCCAACAGTGAATTTTTCATAATTTTCTGAGACAGTCAAATTTTTGGGTAAAAATTAAATATCGTTTAAATATATAATGTGTTTTATGATATCATAATGACCCAATAGTGATGTAATAAAATACTATAATCTTCATGTTCTGCCAATATATGTTTTACCATTAAAATAATGTGATTTTGGGTTTGTTTGACTTACTTTTCAAAGCATTAATGGACCCCTCAAGACTTATTAAACACCTTATCTTTTTAAATTAATTTCCATGGGAGTGTGACTCACCTCCACATAAGCAACCCTAATATTTTAAGAAGTTAGAACTTTGGCCTTATAAAATATTGTTTTCCTCTTCCCTTTTCCAAAAACCATGGGATGGTTTGTGGTTTGGATTAATTTAATGTAAGGGGACCCAAACCTAAATAATAAAGAATTCCCTCACCTTTCCTATATAAACCCACCCAAGCTCCCACTTACTCCTCAATAAAGGCCTTTGGAGTTCATCCAACCTCTTCCCTACTCTCTCTAGAATCTTCCCAAGGTTCCCCAAGCTCCCAAGAATCCTCTCACAAGCCTCTCTATATCCTTTGGAAGTACACATCCAAGTATGGGTTTTTTCTTCCTTTCTCATTTTTGTCCAATTTTCTTTAAGTTGTTTTTCCCTTTTAATTTAAATTATTAATGTTGGGGTATGGTTTCGCACCTCCCTCATACTGCCCTCTTTATGTTTTAATGATGGGAGACCCCTTTCTCTCTCATTAAATTCCTCCCACGTACACCCGTTACTATGCTGAAATTCCGAAAGGAACTTCTCTCTCCTCATTTACATTCAAGCAATACTTTTGTATCATGAATCTAAATTCCATTACAATTGTTGGGACATGTATCTATATGACCTCCTTACTTTCCATTACATGTAAATATTATGAGTAACCCCTTTCTCTCTCATCAACCATTTTTTTATGAATTCTTATGTCACGTCGTTACGCTGTCGAAATTGCACCGATTTTCTAAGCCAATGCCATTGTGTAGTGAATATCATGCCCATTTCTCCATCAAGGGTATTCACCTTTATGCACATTTACTTATTGATTATAAATTTTCATGTATGAATTCCACATTCCTTCATCGTGGAATAAATGATTATGTTTTATGAATCCATGTTTTATGATCCATGTGGCACACTTATGCATGAAATGAAATGTTTAAGAAGGGTGAACCCTTATAGCAGTCCAATGCATTGGGTAAAGTATAGTATCATGATACGTCATGTGTAATGAGTGTTGAATCATGATAATTTAAGTTCAATTAGGGTTTACTAATTCTTCATGTGCAATTAGGGTTTACTCATGCTCCATGTGCAATGAGCCTTGGCTCATGCTAATTCCATGTTAAGTGTTGTTGCCACATTTCCATGTTATGATTATCATGCTTTATCATGCCTTTATGTTCATGTTTCTCTTGTGCTCTATTGATATTCCTAATGTTTAACATATATTTTACTCCTCATGTTATTCCATGTGTATTCCCTTACTGGGCTTTATATCTCACTGATAGAGCACTGTCATGGGCGCCCTCAAATGATTAGTGTGATTTTGGGGTACTTAGGTGTAGCAGAGTGCTGACCAAGGTCGTCTCTCAAAGGAGGAAGTGAATTAAAAAAAAAATTTATAGGTATTATAGAAACAAAATAAAAGGGAATAAAAACACTAATTGAAAGTATGTGGGTGGTTGTTTATAGTTTATAAATCTAGAAGAAGTTTTCTGGAAGAAGATAGCATTTTTTTTGTTTTTAATTTTGAAATGAAGTTTGATTAAAAAGAAACAACAAGAAGATGTTTTTTTAGAAAATATTTTAAAAGGCGTAATCGATCTAACTCTACATCTTCATTCACTTATTAATAATTATCATTTAAATCAATATCCACTTAATTTTGATCCCCTAATTGTTTATCCCTCGAACCCTACGAGAGTTAACTTAACCACAAAGATGAAATTACTTAAACCCTAGGCTAGCTTCGGAACACGCAATCGCAGCACCCTGATTTGATTGTTGTTCTAAAGTTAGCTTATGATCAGTGGTTAATTATAGCACATATCTATTCTGGAAATGAGGATGAATTGTGTATAGGGATTATATTTGAACTCTACAAATTTATCTCGTATGGTCTTGTATTACCGATTAACATTGCGCTCTCACAATTTACACAATTCCCGACCTCACGTGTTTTGTGTTAATTGTTCAATTGCTTTCTTAGTTTCTTGCAATTTAAAAACACAATTCATGGATCATATTAAGTGAATTATAGTATCTCAATGATTCAAAATAATTAAATAAAGAATTATAGAGGTCGATCGATTACTAAAAAGAACTACTCTTCCATGGGCGGTGTAGTCATCGTGGAGACATTTTGCATAAGCAAAGGATTGAAAGGGTAGAAACCAATATTTTCTCCACTCTTGATTCCAACCCAATTAATAATATTAAGAGAATAAGAAGAGGGAAGAACACAGAAGGTTATTTGAAGAAAAATCCAATAAACAAACATGAAATAAAAGAAATACAAAGAAGAGGTGGGAGAGGAGAGCCTTTTGGAAGAGAGGTTTGCACAAAGGCTTACTTCTTACAAGAGTTTTGAGGGTCTCCCAAGAGACACCCTTTCGGCCACACCTTCTCAAAGCCTCTACCAGCCCTCTCAAAGAGTTAAAACCCCCTTTAAATATAGTTTGTAAGGGCTAGGGATACATAAATTTTTAAGTGTGAAATGAAAAACTCGGCCAAATATTTTATTTCAAGTTGCACTGCCTAGTTGACCTCAAAACGCGTGAATTGACTGGACTTCCAGAAGGCTGATTTGTGTCAAATCATGTCCCCGAGCTTTCCTAAAAATTTGGGCTCAATACAATCCCGGATGTAGAAGATATGGCCCAAATACGGAACTCATGTCCATTCTGCCGAGTCCAGCCCACCATTGTCTTAATGTCCCATTTACTCCATCCAAATGCACTTATCAGCTCTAGTGTCCTGAATTAAAGTTGTATAAAATTAAGTTATAAACATTTTTACAAAATTTCAAATTAAAATAATAAATATAAAAATATTTATCTTCGAAATACTACAGTGCACTATAAAGGGTAAAACTGGAATTTTCTCCAAATTTTCAAATGAATGATCAAATCCCAAATATTTTATAAATAAACATATTTAACACAATTTGAGGAAATTATATCATTTATTATCAATAAAATATTCAACAAAATAGTGTTTTATCAACTCCCCCACACTTACCCTTTTGCACTCCTTGGCAAAACCTCATGTCAAGTAAACATCAATATCAAATCAAAACCAATTTTAAAACACATATCCTTGAGATCAAACAATTATACACCAAGAAACAAAATATATCATGCCTCATAAAAAACCATTATTTCAAGTTATTCATTTATATTATTCAATATATTTCCACTTCATTTATCCTCCCATGCAAAAAACACTTACCTCGCTTGAATTTTCTCTCATCACACAAATATCAAAAAAAAATTACAATGTCTTTCTCGTCCAAACTCATACAAGGGTCACCATAGGCTTGATAGATTCCTACATCGCTACCCGATGTGAGTCAAGGACATATGTTTATCATGAGGACTTTTCAGGGTTGTTCTGTGTCTTTCGGTTGGTAGGATTTAGATGTGAAAAATTCTGAGGCTGAATAAGGAGGGCTTGACTCTTTTTGAAGCAAAATTGCATTAATCTAATTTTCACTTAAATATGGTCTTCTCCTCAATCCCCATAGTATCAATTCATCTCCATCATCATGAAAAGTCATGAAAAGTTTACACCATTCATCATTTCAGCATAAAAAATTTCAATCTTCTCAAACATGATTTTCTTAAAAGCTCCAGATGGGTACAGCTTTCCACCTCAGTTAGAAGCTCCAGAAAAGGCACAGCTTCACTTGTCATGAAAGCTCCAGAAAAGTCACAACTTTCAATATAATTAATTTCTTCAGTAGAAAACACGTCTCTTCATAATTTAATTTTCCACCCAAAGTATCACAGAATGTGGTAGCACAACACAACATAGCTTCCCCCACACTTAATCTCAACTAGATTATGCAATTTCACTTCAAGAGTTGGTTGGATAGGGAAAATTGGCTTGTAATGTGGCTAACCTAACAGGCTGTGCATGGCTTATAAGGGCTACAGGGATTAAATATTCAAGGTAGGCCATTATAAAAAAGGATTCTTTGAAATAGGGGCTTTAATACCAAACAAATGCCTCAATCATTTAAACATAAGTACCTCAAACCCTCGAGTTTTGACAGGAATAAATCAAATTATGGTTAAATCAAGAATGGTTTGGTTCTCTCATGAAGTGAGGTGAATGTAAAGAATATGAAAATAATGGTTTAGAAGCCTCACAGGAAAGTGATTTCAAATATAAAGATAGTGAGATGTGGCATGGGATTCAAAATTCAGCGTACTTTTCATGAAATTACTAAATATTTGAACTTGAAACAAAGTCATTTCAGCATTCATTTAAGCTCAGTTTATTGGGATAAATTATTTCAATCATTGATATGGATTTAAAAATTGTGATGAGAATCATTTCAGCTCAAAAATTTCAAAAACACAAAGAAAATTGAAAAAAAATAAACACACAAAATTTGAAAAACACATATTTTTTTTTGGTTTTTTTAAACAGGAAAACAATTGAAATTACTAAACTAAACATTTACCTCCCCCACACTTAAAATATTGCATTGTCCTCAATGTGAACCCATGAGATGATATATGCACATGAAATACAGAATTTTTAAATAGGACAAATAATATAAAAGTGAAAGGGTTAGGAACAGCCTGATGTGATCAAGTGATGATGGGGTCATGCAGTGTGATAAAATCCACTGCATCGGTAGGAAGTCCCTCAATGTATCTCTTCCAACGTTGCCCATTGACTGTAAATCTCCTTCCAGTGTCCTCTTGTGTGATCTCCACTGCACCATAAGGAAAAACATTAGTCACAATATAAGGACCTAACCATCTGGAACGCAACTTACCAGGCATCATCTTGAGTCGTGAACTATAGAGAAGGACTTTCTCTCCAACATGAAATTCCCTTTGTTGGATCATTTTGTCATGAGATTATTTTGATATTTACTTGTAGAGCCTTGAGTTCTCATATGATGACAGTCGAATCTCCTCAAGCTCTTGAATTTTCAACTTCCTTTGAATTCCAGCTTGGGCCAAATCCATATTGCATTTCTTTATAGCCCAATATGCTCGATGCTTGACTTCCACTGGGAGATGACATGATTTCCCAAAAACAATCCTAAATGGGGACATACCAATGGGTGTCTTGTATGCTGTCCTATAAGCCCACAATGCATCATCCAAGCGCTTGCTCCAATCCTTCCTATTTGGCTGCACGGTTTTCTCTAATATTTGTTTCAGCTCACAATTTGAAACCTCAGCCTGGCCATTTGTTTGGGGGTGGTATGGTGTTGATGTTTTGTGTCACCCCATACTTCCGAAGGAGGGAAGAAAAATTCCTATTGAAAAAGTGTGTCCCTTGGTCACTGATGATGGCCTTTGGTACTCTAAACTTGCAAAAAATCTGTGCTTTGACAAAGTCCACTACAACATGAGAATCGTCAGTCTTGGTGGCCTTGGCCTCCACCCATTTACTCACATAATCAACAGCAACCAAAATATACAAGAAACCATATGAACTTGGAAAATGAACCATAAAATCAATGCCCCACACATCAAAAATCTCACAGAATAGTATGGGTTGTTGGGGCATCTCATGTCTCCTAGAAATATTCCCAGTGTGTTGGAAACGAGAGAATGGCTTACAAAACACATGGGCATCATGGAATAAACTAGGCCAATATAATCCAGAGTCCAAAACTTTCCTAGTTGTCCGTTGGGGTCCAAAGTGTCCACCACATGCAAGTGTATGACAGAATTTCAAAACAGACTCAAACTCGTGATCAAGAATACACCTCCTAATAACTTGGTCACTACACATGCGCCAGAGGTAAGTATCATCCCACACATAAAACCTAGGCTCACTTTTTAATTTTTGGACTTGATTCTTATTCAAATTTGTTGGTATTTCAGAGGAAACAATGTAATTAACTAAATCAGAATACCAAGGATGTGTACTTGAGATGGTATAGAGATTCTCATCAGGGAAAGTGTCCTAAAGTGGTACCTGGTCCAAGGTGTCATCCTCTAGTGTGTGAGTAAGCCTACTCATGTGGTCTGCCACCAAATTCTCTGATCCCTTCTTGTTCTTTATCTCAATATCAAATTCCTGAAGAAGGAGAATCCAACGGATAAGTCATGGATTTGCATCTGGCTTCTTTAGGAGGTACCTCAAAGCTGCATGGTCAGAAAAAACAACTACTTTAGAGCCCAATAAATATGAACGGAATTTATCTAAAGCAAATATGACAGCAAGAAACTCATTTTCTGTGGTTGTGTAATTTTATTGGGCTGAATCCAGTGTCCTCGATGCATAGGAAATCACATGTGAACGTCCCTCCACCCTCTGAGATAAGACCACTCCAACCGCGAAGTTGGAGGCGTCACACATAAGCTCAAAAGGAATCTCCCACCGTGGGGGTTGTATGATAGGTGGAGTGGTCAGACACTTCTTTATCTCATCAAAGGAAGTCCTACAAGAATCGTCAAACACAAAATCAGAATCTTTTTGAAGTAATAGTGACATAGGAAGAGCGATCTTACTAGAATCTTTGATGAAGCGCCGATAAAATCCTGCATGCCCTAGGAAAGATCTAACATCACGCACACATGAAGGATAGGGTAAGGATGAAACAATGTCTACCTTATATCTATCAACCTCTATCCCATGTTTTGACACTACATGCCCAAAGAAAATGCCATGCTCTACCATAAAATGACACTTTTCAAAGTTCAGGACCATATTCTTCTCAATACAATGATTCAATACCTTTCCCAAACTCTTTAGACATTCATCAAATGAGAATCCATACACTGTAAAATCATCCATAAATACCTCCATGCAGGTCTCAATAAAATCAGAAAAAATACTCGCCATGCATCTCTGGAAGGTACCTGGGGCGTTGCAAAGTCCAAATGGCATCCTTCGGTAGGAAAATGTGCCAAAGGGATAGGTGAATGTAGTCTTCTCCTAATCCTCCAGAGCTATAGGAACCTGAAAATATCTATAAAATCCATCCAAGAAACAATAGTGTGTTTTCCCAGCTAGTCTCTCAAGCATCTGATCAATAAATGGGAGGGGGAAATGGTCTTTGTGAGTGGAATGATTTAGTTTCCTATAATCAATAAACACACGCCAACTATTTTGCACCCTCATTGGTATTAACTCATCTTTTTCATTTTGAACAACAGTAACACCACTCTTCTTAGGCACAACCTAAATTGGACTTACCCACTGAGAATCTGAAATGGGATAGATTATACCTGCCTCGAGAAATTTTTCAACTTATTTTTTAACAATCTCCAAAAGTGTTGGATTGAGTCTCCTTTGTGGTTTCCTCATTGGTTTAGATCCATCCTCCAAAATAATCCTATGCATGCAAATGGAGGGGCTAATACCTGATATTTCAGCCAAGGTCCACCCGATTGCCCTGATGTTCTCCCTCAAAAGATTCAAAAGTTTTTCTTCATGTTCAAAAGGGAGATTGTTAGCAATGATAACAGGTAATCTCTCACCACTCAACAAGTATGAGTATTTTAGATTTGGTGGCAATGGCTTGAGTTCCAATGTAGGGGGGTGATGTATGGATGAAGGAATTGATGCAACAGACATATATGCACAATGAACATCAGTATCAGAATAAAAATCATTACAATCAGAGAATAAAGCATCAAATCCATCAACATACTCTATAGCCATGTCATAATCAGAGTTCACATGATCAAAATCAGAATATGACACCATTTCAAAATCAAATCTTAGAGAGTCTTGTTCCTTAAAAACGGGTGTAGAAGTACTCTTAGACATCAAACTAGAACCAATACTCATAATCTCTCTAAGAATAGGACAATCCAATTACATGGTGTTTTTACTTGGTGGTTCAAAATGGGAGATAACAAAAGAAGAATGGTCCTCTGAGGGGTACTTCATGGAATCCATAACATTAAATATCACAACTTCATCTCCAAATTCCATGGAAAGTGTACCCTCATTGAAATTTATGATATTTTTTGTAGTTTTGAGGAAGGGCCTACCTAAGATAATGGGGGCATGAGAACTTACCTGATCATCCTCCATGTTAATCACATAAAAGTCTGCTGGAAAGATCATGTCTCTTACCCGGACAAGTACATCCTCAAGGACTCCCACTGGATATGCCATAGCTCTATTCGCCAATTGGACCACTACTCTTGTTGGCTTCAACTCACTAACCTGCAAGGAAGAGAATACCGAGTGAGGCATCACATTTATTGAAGCTCCTAAATCACAAAGATCATCAGAGAAGTGAAACTCCCCTATGGTACATGGGATGGTGAATGTCCCGGGATCCTTGCACTTTGTTGGCATTTCTAGAGTTGGTGTAATGAGTGCCAAGACATTCCTTCCAAGGTTGATCCTCTCATTTCCCTTGAGCCCTCTTTGATTGGTGCAGAGTTATTTTAAGAATTTGGCATATCTTGGGATTTTCTTAATGGCTTCAAGTAGAGGAATGTTGATCTCCACACGCTTGAATGTGTCCAAAACCTCCTTTTTCATTGCTTCTTCAGCCATATTCTTGGTTTGAACAACCCTGTTTGGAAAAGGAAGGGGTTTAGAAGGAACATCGTCAATCTTTTTCTTACCTTTATCTTTCTCTTTGGATTGCTCATCAGTTGGTATGGAATGAGGCTTCTCTGGAGTTGAGGTGAATCCTAGTGGAATGTTAGGTACAGATGTATCGTTCATTTGCTTCCCACTTCTCAATGTGATGGCACTAGCATTCCCCTTTGGATTTGGAGTGGGTTGGGAAGGTAGATTTCCGGAATTCTTACTTACAAGTTCATGGAGGGCGGTGGCAATCTGGCTCATTTGAGTCTTTAACTCCCTCAGCTCTGAACTTTGACTCTTCAGATCATTCTGTTGATTAAGAACAATTTTCTTCAAAAGATCATCAGTATTAGAATCTACCTTTGGTGGAGGATTCCCTTGTTGCTGACTTGTTGATGTTTGAGCTTCAAATCTCCTTTGGGGTTGTTGGAAACCCTGTTGGTAAGGTGGAGGCTACTAGAAGTTTGGTTGAAAAGGGGGCCTTTGTTGTTGTCCAGAGCCATACATCATGTCCGGTTGATCTTTCCACCCTTGGTTGTATATTGGAGCAAATGAATCAAACTTCTTTTGGGGATATGGTTGTTATTGCGGCTGAAATGGTCTCCCTGGGAATACTACTGCGCAATCCTCTGTCTCTTGTAGTTGTGGACAACAGTCAGTTGGGTGGCTTGTCTCAGTGCAAATGCCACAAGGCCTTGAAGGAGGGGGTAGAGATGTATTTTGTAACACCCGAGACTTTTATGTTATATAAATCATCAAAG
Organism: Viscum album; assembly: GCA_963277665.1. Classification (NCBI taxonomy): domain Eukaryota; kingdom Viridiplantae; phylum Streptophyta; class Magnoliopsida; order Santalales; family Viscaceae; genus Viscum; species Viscum album. The sequence goes on from OY728156.1 coordinate 75,659,215, forward strand.
GGATCTTTTTCTACACAACACTTTCTTGGTTTGCTTTACACGCAATCGCGACCTTCCTCGATAGCTTGCGTCGTACGCAATACCGAGTTTCACTAAACAACAATATGCTATTAAAACTAGCCGTTATGAATAGTAATAACCACTTTTTGAAATTTTATAAATTTTATTTTTCAAAATCGACTTCATTTTTGGACTCAGAATATCGAAATTAGCCTAGGGTGAAATTTTGGTATTTTTCTGAAAACTTTCAATTTTTGATGAATAGTGAAACCACTAAGTGGTAGGTTAAAAACTGAATTTTGCATAAAACTTAATTTTACCGCTTCTGTGAATGGAATTTCGAAAATCCGACAGACACTGTTGATATCAGTAAGTAAAATGTGGTTCAATGAGATAAAAATAATTTTTTGGTGAATAGTAACTTTTTACTTTTTTTTACCGCGGTTAATAGTAAATAGGGTAACTAAGGGTAAATATGATATTAATATTACCCTAACACATGTCCTAATTCTATTGGACAAGTGTAATTCGACCAAAAACAAACTTAGGAATAAAATATGACCATTTAGGCCCACTTGGATTAGATTAGGACATTTATTATTAATTTATTTAAAGAAGGGTTAAAATAGTTAAAATCAAAGTTTAATAAGTAAATCATTTTTAATATGAGGTTATACATAAGATAAATTCAATTGTAAATATTCATTAGAAAGCTAAAAAGATTTCCTACATGATGATATTTTATTTGTAATTTTTAGACATCAAATAATTTAATTTATTTATGACACAAAGATGATGCAGTAATTATCTTATTAATGAAATATTGACAAAATTGATAATATAAATACCAAAATAAATGTAATTTAAGACTTTTTATGAATTACACTAATTTTCTAGGTTACTATGATATATTAATGTTGATTTAATCAACTTGGTTCGAACATATAATTCTGTTATGACTTTCACAAAAATCATATATCAAATAGTGTCAAAATTGACACAAAATAGTTTTTAAATCAAATATTATATTATTAATTGTTCTTAAAAAATCTAAGGTTCGGCCAAATGACTTAGATAAGGATATATATATTAATAATAAACAATTTGGGGTTCGTTTGGCATGTTATAGTAAGTGTATTAACCATATAGTGAAAGAAAACAAAAAGACACGGTAAAAGTTAAATTAATTAACTTAGAGTTAAATCTAATTGATAAGGTTAAAATAATACCCTAAACTTGTCTAAATCCTATTGGTTGATAGGATTTCGACCCATCCCCACTTTAGCTTCGAAATAAGACCCTTTGGAACCATTATAAACCGATTTTGACTTTAATATAAAATAATATTTTGAGATATTCTTAAGGTGCCCCTCTCCTCCCTTATAAAAGGGCACCTCCTCCCCCTCCTCCTCACACCAATTTGAGCACTCAAGCTCAGCCAACCCCTGCCATTTTCTCCTCTACACTTCCCTAGAATAATCCTAGAGGTCCTGGTCTTCTCCAAAGACCAATCTTAGTTCCTTAAGTGGAGGATTCAAAGAGGCGTTCCAAAGAAGAGGTAATATCCATTACCGATCTTTTCAATTTCTTTCTTATTCAACTTCTTCTTCTTTAGTTGTTTCATGATAAAGTAATAACATCAGTATTACTTACATACTGATATGTTATTATAAATATGAAACAACCCTAATTCACCTTCTATCCATCCTACGGAAAAATGAAATCACCGCGCGTGCGTACGTACGGAATACCGTCTCCACGCCGTGGTGTAATATATTTTTCCACCATCACCTTACAAGGATGGTTATAATGGTGTAATGAGTAACTATATATGATTATTATGAGGTAATATTGATACTGAAATAATATATATATATACTCCAATACAATTCCACGATCATAGGAACGATATCATCACTCGTGCGTACGTACGGAATACCGTCTCCACGATGTGATGCGACTCGTTCTACATGATCTTCATTTCATAATGATTATATAAATGAATTAAATGAATGAATATGGTATATACTACACTAATACCATTCTGTAAATGAATTATCTATAACCTAAAGATAAGAATAAGAATTTATTCGACAAAACACGCATAAGAACAAAAAGTTATAAAGACCCGAGTAACAAGTAACAATGAAATATTACTAACAAGAAGCTAATAATATGACCATATATGGTATCATATAAATATGTATGATTCTGGAATAAGTCAATAACATTATTTAAACCATTATACAGGAGCTTCGGACACGAGCAAAGCAAATCGGACCTAAGGTAAGGGAAATATCGCAATCTCATTTTTATCCGAGATTGTTTTTACTTTGGCATGTACTGGGGTGTATTTTATCATCCACATCCATGTTCCCTAAATATATAATATTGTTTCCATCCACTTACAATAGTTTAAATCCAATTTTACCCTTCGGTGAGTTTTAGTAAAGAATATGAAAGGAATCTTTTGTCTCTTTTTTGTACGAGGTACTTTTTGACTTTTCCGACAAAAGTACGAGAAGAATGTTTTCTTTTTAACTTATACGGCATGAATGTATTTTTAAAACATTGTTTACAAGAATCTTCCTTTACAAGTTTTCAAGTTTATTTTTAATCAACTTCTTTTATTTTAAAGTTGTATAACATGTTAATAAAGGAAAAATGTTTTTGAAGAAGAAAGGATATTTTCCTCAAGAATGGAGTTCAAGAGTTTTATCAAAATTATTTTCCATCTAAGATAATAAAGGGTTCTGTTTTTATCCCTAATATTACATTGATTTGATCATGTTGTGATGGAATTATTTTTATGAATTCCTTTATCTTATATGAATTGTTTTATGATGTCATGTTGTTTAAGAATCCCATTTTTATTACATGGGTTATGCTATGATGTATGGTTTATGATTATGTGGCACACATAAGAAAGGATTCATTATAAGATGGGTGGGACCTATATCTCCCTCCAATGCATTGGGTAAAGATTTATATCTCATGAGATAGACATGGCTGGAACAGAAGGTTATTTCGGTTCAGTGAAACAGGACTGAAACGAGGAGTGAACTCGGTTCAGAAAGGGACTTTGTCCACTAAGATAGTCTTGGCAATGAGTCATGACTAACAAGAAATGATTTTCCATGATTATGTGTGCATGCCACAAAGTTTCAAGTTTTATGTTATGATTATGGGGATCTCATTTTCACTTCTATTATTTATTCCATGTTAAGATATTATGATCTCTTTTGCAGGTTTTGATTTTCATAAAGATATGATATGATTTTTATTTCCTTTATTTTCCCTTGCTGAGAATTTGAGCTCACCCTTTTATGTTTTCTTTTCCCCAGGTCAGGAAGATGGATATTAAGTAGAATATGCTAAAAGGGACCCTAGATATGATGAAATAAATGGGAGACATTGTAGAAGATTTATGAACCAGTTGTTTATGTTTCCCAGTTTCTAAAGACACTATACCTATACGGTCCTTTGTGGTTTTGTCATATGTTGTAATAAGTGTGCTTCAATTTCGAAGTATTAACAATGTATGTAAAGTATGGGTCGTTATAGTTGGTATCAGAGGCAGGGTATAGTCAACCTTTGGAAACTAGGATGTGAAAGCCTTAGTAAGAACCCTAAGGATAAGTCTAAGCATAGAACACAATCTTAGTGTTTTAGAAATGGCCTTGAATAACCTAGGATAAGACCTTAAGCATGAAATTTTTATTCTTTAATTATGTGGTTTCCTATTATAATTAGTGTTGCTCACACTATTCTTCTTGGTTTTAGTCAATGGCTGGAACCCGAAGGAACCGTGTTAATGCGGAATGCGATGGGCAATGCAATGATTGTCCCCCTGAGCAACCAAACGATATGGGAGCTGGAATGCAAAATCTTGTAGCCATGCTCACACAACTTTCTCAAGCTATGAATCATGCAGGATTTCCAAACGAGCAAAGGAGAGAGCAAAATTCTGTTGAATCCTTCATGAGGCAGCGTCCACCTTCTTTCAGCGGGTCTACTGATCCATTAGTTGCTGAACAATGGATTAGTACTACTGAAAAGATATTTTCAGTTCTTTAATGTTCTGAACATGATAAAGTCATCCTAGCAGTGTATCGTTTGGAAGGAGATGCTGATCAATGGTGGAATCTTGTTAAGAATACGAGGCAAAGGGATGAAATTGAGTCTATGGAATGGGACGAGTTCAAGAACTTATTTTTCAATAAGTACTTCCCTCGTATTCTCCGAACAAAGATGGAGAAAGAGTTTCTTGAACTGAAGCAAAGGGATGATGAATCTGTTGGTACCTATGAAGAAAATTTTACAAGACTTGCAAGGTACGCTTCTGGTATTATTATCCAACCTGAGAGTAAGATCAATCGATTCTTTAGTGGCTTAAAACCAAGTCTTCGAAGGGCGTTAGCCATAAGGGACTTCAATAGCTACGAGGAAATCGTTCGATGTGCTCTCAAAGTCGAGATGGAGATTGGAGTAACCCATCAGTCACATGGGTTTGATAAGAAGAGGAAGATGGAATTCAAAGAAAAATCTAAAGAGCACACGGAAAAGAAGATGAGCTTTTCCTTATGCTCAAAGTGTGGAAAGAAACATGGAGGGAGTTGTCTTAAAGGGACAAGTAAATGTTTTAAATGTGGAAAAGAAGGTCATCGGGCATTTGAATGTCGTGATAATGGGAAGAAGATGTCTAATGACGTAAACAAAGGAAGGGATACACAGAATGAACCTACTACACTTCAATGTTTCAAGTGCAAGGAGATGGGGCATTATGCCAATCAATGCCCAAATCCAAGGGTTGATGATGATGGTCGACGTCAACAAACTCTTAAGGATAAAGACAAAGGAAAGTCACATGCAATTTCTATTAGTGATGTGGAGTACGATAACGATGTGGTGAAAGGTACACTTACCATCCACTCTAAAGTAGCAAATGTTTTATTTGATTCTGGATCCACCCACTCTTTTATTTCTGAAGACTTTTCTAAGGGTATCACCGTATTACCTCAACAATTAGATGTTGAGTTAGCTGTGACAACACCTAATGGCACATCAATCGCATCAAAAGTTTATAATTCTTCTCCGATCGAAGTTTGTGGGAAAGTGCTTCCTGCAAATCTTGTGATCCTTCCTTTAGTGGAATTTGATGTGATTCTTGGCATGGATTGGCTTTCTCTACATGGAGCTCATATCGATTTCCAAAGAAGGGAAGTCACATTTCATATTCCAGATCAATCTACGATCGTCTATCAATGCAAGGATGAACATAACCTTCCAGTGGAAATTTCTTCCATCTTATGGGTATTGATTCCACTAAATGAAGGTTATTTATCTCAAATGGTTGGTGAAAAACTCGCGATTAAGAATATGCCCATTGTACGGGAGTTTGATGATGTCTTTCCGGAGGAATTGCCGGGTCTTCCACCAAATCGTGAAGTTGAGTTTTCAATAGAACTCGTACCGGGTGCTTTGCCTATTTCAAAGACACCTTATAGAATGGCCCCAATTGAGTTGCAGGAATTGAAGAAGCAACTCCAAGAGAATCTTGATAAGGGATTCATACGCCCTAGTGCGTCACCTTGGGGAGCACCTGTTCTATTTGTTAAGAAGAAAGATGGATCAATGAGACTTTGTATTGATTATCGAGAACTTAACAAGATCACTATCAAGAACAAATATCCTCTCCCACGCATTGATGACTTATTTGACCAACTACGCGGAGCTCAATAATTTTCCAAGATTGATCTTCGTTCAGGGTATCATCAATTAAGGGTCAAAAGGGAGGATATACCAAAGACGGCTTTCCGTACAAGGTATGGACACTATGAATTTATAGTGATGCCATTTGGTCTTACTAATGCCCCTGTTATCTTCATGGATCTAATGAATAGAGTCTTTAGAGACTATCTTGATCAATTTGTGGTAGTCTTTATAGACGATATTCTTGTCTATTCAAAGAGCAAGGAAGAGCATGAATATCACTTGAGAATTATATTTAAGACCCTGAGAAAGGAGAAGCTTTATGCCAAATTTACCAAGTGTGAATTTTGGCTTCAAAAAGTTGCATTTTTGGGTCATATAATCTCAAAAGAGGGGATATCTGTGGATCCAGCAAAAACAGAGGTTATCAAAAGATGGTCAAGACCAACAACAGTAACTAAGATCCGAAGTTTTCTTGGTTTGGCTGGATATTATCGACGTTTTGTAAAATATTTTTCACGATTATCTAATCCAATCACCAAGTTGACTCGGAAGGGAGTTAAGTTTGTCTGGACAGAGGAATGTGAAGAGAATTTCAAGGAGTTGAAAAGAAGGTTATCCAGTGCACCTGTGCTCACACTGCCTTGTAGTGGAGAAAGGTTTGTGATCTACAGTGATGCATCCAAGAAGGGATTGGGGTGTGTTCTTATGCAAAATGATATGGTGATAGCTTATGCCTCATGACAGTTGAAAATCCATGAGCAAAATTACCCAACACATGATTTGGAGTTGGCTGCGGTAATCTTTGCATTAAATATTTGGAGGCATTACCTTTATGGTGAAAGGTGTGATATTTATACTGATCATAAAAGTTTAAAGTATATTTTCACACAAAAGGAGTTGAATATGCGTCAAAGAAGATGGTTGGATCTGATTAAGGATTATGACTGCTCAATCCATTACCACCCTGGGAAAGCAAACAAGGTGGCAGATGCATTAAGTCGACAAGACCATGCTAGTTTATCCATGATGAGGATCACAAAAGATCCAATATTTATGGATTTACAAAGGATGGATCTTGGAAATATAATGGAAGGGGAAAAATCTTATCTTTCTCAAATGAATGTTCAACCATCTATACATGTGAAGATTAAAGAGGCACAGAAAGAAGATGTCGAGTTACAAAAGAAGGTGAGAAATGTTCATGAATTCAACCTTGATTGTGATTGGATAATAAAGTTCAGGAATCGGGTTTGCGTTCCTCCCATCCCCGAATTAAAGAATGAGCTGCTGGATGAGGCTCATAGTTCATCATTCTCTATTAATCCTGGAAGCACGAAGATGTATAGGGACCTGAAAGAGTACTTCTGGTGGGATGGCATGAAAAGAGATGTTGCTGAATATGTCTCTCGATGCTTGGTTTGTCAACAAATTTAAAGCAGAGAGACAAAAGTCTAAGGGGATGTTACAACCATTACCCATACCCGAATGGAAATGGGAAAACATCACTATGGACTTTGTCACAGGACTTCCTAAAACATCCAAAGGCAATAATGCTATCTGGGTCATAGTTGATCGTCTTACAAAGTCTGCACACTTCATTGCTATTAGAGAGGATTTCTCTCTAGATCAGCTTGCCAGGATATATGTAAAGGAAGTGGTAAGATTGCATGGAGTACCACTTTCTATTATATCTGATCGAGATCCGAGATTTACCTCGAAGTTCTGGCGAAGTATTCAGCATACTCTGGATACAGAGTTGAGTTTCAGCACTACTTATCATCCCTAGACAGACGGTCAGTCTGAGAGAACAATTCAAACCCTAGAAGATATGTTGAGAGCTTGCTCTATGGATTTCAAAGGAGGTTGGGATCAACACCTACCTTTGGTGGAATTTTCTTATAATAATAGCTTTCACTCCAGTATTCAGATGGCTCCTTATGAAGCTCTCTATGGAAAGAAATGCAGGACTCCAACTTGCTGGGATGAAGTTGGGGAAAGAAAGCTATTAGGACCTGATCTCGTTGATGAAATGGCAGAAAAGGTCAGATCTATTCAACAACACATAAGAGCAGCTCAGAGTCGACAGAAAAGTTATGCCGACAACCGAAGAAAAGACCTAGAGTTTGAAGTGGGCGATAAAGTGTTCTTACGAATATCTCCCTGGAAGAGGGTTATGAGATTTGGAAAGAAGGGGAAGTTGAGCCCTAGATATATCGGTCCTTTTGAAATACTGGATCGTGTTGGGAAGGTAGCTTACCGATTGGCGCTTCCACCGAATCTCTCTCAAGTTCACGATGTGTTCCATGTATCTCTCCTGAGAAAGTACATACCAGATCCTTCACATGTACTCAGCTCAGAAGTTGTACCGCTGGAGCAAGATCTTTCTTATGAAGAACAGCCGATAGAGATTCTGGATCGTAGCGAAAAAGTCCTACGAAACAAGACCACTCGCTTGGTGAAAGTTTTATGGAGAAACCACCAACTTGAAGAAGCTACATGGGAGCTTGAAGATATGATGAGGGAGAAGTATCCTCATCTGTTTGTTGCAAAGTGACGAATTTCGAGGGCGAAATTCTTCTTAAGGGGGGTAGAATGTAACACCCGAGACTTTTATGTTATATAAATCATCAAAGGTATCTTTTTCTACACAACACTTGCTTGGCTTGCTTTACACGCAATCGCGACCTTCCTCGATAGCTTGCGTCGTACGCAATACCGAGTTTCACTAAACAACAATATGCTATTAAAACTAGCCGTTATGAATAGTAATAACCACTTTTTGAAATTTTATAAATTTTATTTTTCAAAATGGACTTCATTTTTGGACTCAGAATATCGAAATTATCCTAGGGTGAAATTTTGGTATTTTTCTGAAAACTTTCAATTTTTGATGAATAGTGAAAGCACTAAGTGGTAGGTTAAAAACTGAATTTTGCATAAAACTTAATTTTACCGCTTCTGTGAATGGAATTTCAAAAATCCGACAGACACTGTTGATATCAGTAAGTAAAATGTGGTTCAATGAGATAAAAATAATTTTTTGGTGAATAGTAACTTTTTACTTTTTTTTACCGCGGTTAATAGTAAATAGGGTAACTAAGGGTAAATATGATATTAATATTACCCTAACACATGTCCTAATTCTATTGGACAAGTTTAATTCGACCAAAAACAAACTTAGGAATAAAATATGACCATTTAGGCCCACTTGGATTAGATTAGGACATTTATTATTAATTTATTTAAAGAAGGGTTAAAATAGTTAAAATCAAAGTTTAATAAGTAAATCATTTTTAATATGGGGTTATACATAAGATAAATTCAATTTTAAATATTCATTAGAAAGTTAAATAGATTTCCTACATGATGATATTTTATTTGTAATTTTTAGACATCAAATAATTTAATTTATTTATGACACAAAGATGATGCAGTAATTATCTTATTAATGAAATATTGACAAAATTGATAATATAAATACCAAAATAAATGTAATTTAAGACTTTTTATGAATTCCACTAATTTTCTAGGTTACTATGATATATTAATGTTGATTTAATCAACTTGGTTCGAACATATAATTCTGTTATGACTTTCACAAAAATCATATATCAAATAGTGTCAAAATTGACACAAAATAGTTTTTAAATCAAATATTATATTATTAATTGTTCCTAAAAATCTAAGGTTCGGCCAAATGACTTAGATAAGGATATATATATTAATAATAAACAATTTGGGGTTCGTTTGGCATGTTATAGTAAGTGTATTAACCATATAGTGAAAGAAAACAAAAAGACACGGTAAAAGTTAAATTAATTAACTTAGAGTTAAATCTAATTGATAAGGTTAAAATAATACCCTAAACTTGTCTAAATCCTATTGGTTGATAGGATTTCGACCCATCCCCACTTTATCTTCGAAATAAGACCCTTTGGAACCATTATAAACCGATTTTGACTTTAATATAAAATAATATTTTGAGATATTCCTAAGGTGCCCCTCTCCTCCCTTATAAAAGGGCACCTCCTCCCCCTCCTCCTCACACCAATTTGAGCACTCAAGCTCGGCCAACCCCTGCCATTTTCTCCTCTCCACTTCCCTAGAATAATCCTAGAGGTCCTGGTCTTCTCCAAAGACCAATCTTAGTTCCTTAAGTGGAGGATTCAAAGAGGCGTTCCAAAGAAGAGGTAATATCCATTACCGATCTTTTCAATTTATTTCTTATTCAACTTCTTCTTCTTTAGTTGTTTCATGATAAAGTAATAACATAAGTATTACTTACATACTGATATGTTATTATAAATATGAAACAACCCTAATTCACCTTCTATCCATCCTACGGAAAAATGAAATCACCGCGCGTGCGTACGTACGGAATACCGTCTCCACGCCGTGGTGTAATCTATTTTTCCACCATCACCTTACAAGGATGGTTATAATGGTGTAATGAGTAACTATATATGATTATTATGAAGTAATATTGATACTGAAATAATATATATATATACTCCAATACAATTCCACGATCATAGGAACGATATCATCACTCGTGCGTACGTACGGAATACCGTCTCCACGATGTGATGTGACTCGTTCTACATGATCTTCATTTCATAATGATTATATAAATGAATTAAATGAATGAATATGGTATATACTACACTAATACCATTCTGTAAATGAATTATCTATAACCTAAAGATAAGAATAAGAATTTATTCGACAAAACACGCATAAGAACAAAAAGTTATAAAGACCCGAGTAACAAGTAACAATGAAATATTACTAACAATAAGCTAATAATATGACCATATATGGTATCATATCAATATGTATGATTCTGGAATAAGTCAATAACATTATTTAAACCATTATACAGGAGCTTCGGACACGAGCAAAGCAAATCGGACCTAAGGTAAGGGAAATATCGCAATCTCATTTTTATCCGAGATTGTTTTTACTTTGGCATTTACTGGGGTGTATTTTATCATCCACATCCATGTTCCCTAAATATATAATATTGTTTCCATCCACTTACAATAGTTTAAATCCAATTTTACCCTTCGGTGAGTTTTAGTAAAGAATATGAAAGGAATCTTTTGTCGCTTTTTTGTACGAGGTACTTTTTGACTTTTCCGACAAAAGTACGAGAAGAATGTTTTCTTTTTAACTTATACGGCATGAATGTATTTTTAAAACATTGTTTACAAGAATCTTCCTTTACAAGTTTTCAAGTTTATTTTTAATCAACTTCTTTTATTTTAAAGTTGTATAACATGTTAAGAAAGGAAAAATGTTTTTGAAGAAGAAAGGATATTTTCCTCAAGAATGGAGTTCAAGAGTTTTATCAAAATTATTTTCCATCTAAGATAATAAAGGGTTATGTTTTTATCCCTAATATTACATTGATTTGATCATGTTGTGATGGAATTATTTTTATGAATTCCTTTATCTTATATGAATTGTTTTATGATGTCATGTTGTTTAAGAATCCCATTTTTATTACATGGGTTATGCTATGATGTATGGTTTATGATTATGTGGCACACATAAGAAAGGATTCATTATAAGATGGGTGGGACCTATATCTCCCTCCAATGCATTGGGTAAAGATTTATATCTCATGAGATATACATGGCTGGAACGGAAGGTTATTTCGGTTCAGTGAAACAGGACTGAAACGAGGAGTGAACTCGGTTCAGAAAGGGACTTTGTCCACTAAGATAATCTTGGCAATGAGTCATGACTAACAAGAAATGATTTTCCATGATTATGTGTGCATGCCACAAAGTTTCAAGTTTTATGTTATGATTATGGGGATCTCATTTTCACTTCTATGATTTATTCCATGTTAAGATATTATGATCTCTTTTGCAGGTTTTGATTTTCATAAAGATATGATATGATTTTTATTTCCTTTATTTGCCCTTACTGAGCATTTGAGCTCACCCTTTTATGTTTTCTTTTCCCCAAGTCAGGAAGATGGATATTAAGTAGAATATGCTAAAAGGGACCCTAGATATGATGAAATAAATGGGAGACACTGTAGAAGATTTATGAACCAGTTGTTTATGTTTCCCAGTTTCTAAAGACACTATACCTATACGGTCCTTTGTGGTTTTGTCATATGTTGTAATAAGTGTGCTTCAATTTCGAAGTATTAACAATGTATGTAAAGTATGGGTCGTTATATATTTTGTGCCAAATCAATTTTCCTCAACATAGTTGTCAATTCTTATAACTTGGTATCAATCAAATAACTCTCAAGAGAATAAGGACTTACCTGATGTACTCCCCTGATATGTGGTGTACCTCGATCACCAAATTGTTGGGATTTTTGGGCCATCTTTTCGATCAATGCGCATGCGGCTGATGGTGTTTTTTCCACCAATGCTCCTCCAGCTGCATCATCCACCATGCTCCTCTCCATGGGTGTGATTCCTTCATAGAAGTACTGAATGAGGAGTTTCTCACTGATTTGGTGATGCGGAAAGCTTGCACACAACTTCTTGAATCGCTCCCAGTACTCATACATTGACTGGCCTTGTGCTTTCTTGATCCCCGATATCTCGTTTCGAATGGAAGTGTTCCTTGATTCTGGAAAAAATCTCTGCAAGAAAAGACATTTTAAATCGTTCCAACAAGTTACATCTTCGGGTTGTAAATAATGCATCCAGTCTTTTCCAGCTCCATCAAGTGAGAATGGGAATGCTCTTAATTTTATTTGATCTTCAGAAACATTTCTTGGTTTAAGGGTTGAGAAAACCACATTAAATTCTTTAAAATGTTTATTGGGATCCTCACCAGAGAGGCCATGAAACTTTGGAAGTAAGTGAATTAACCCAGATTTTAGTTCAAAGTCTGATTCGAGATTTGGGTATGCAATACAATTTGGTTGATAATTAATATCAGGTGCAGCCAATTCTCGAATGGCTCTATTTAGTTCATTTCCATTATTTCTAGCCATTGGTTCTTCTTTTATGTTTGAATTTTAATAACTTCCAATTTCAATGTCTCCAGAAGAGAGGAATTCACCAAATGGTTGAATATTGAAACTTCTCGTAGACTGAGAGTGTCTGATTCGTTCCCTAAGGCTGCGTTCAATCTCAGGGTCAAGATCTAAGATATCTTTGGGATTAGTTCGTGTCATAAATCAAATAAAAATTAAAAGAAATAAAGTGTACCATAGTAAAATAAAAATGATAAGTTTGAGTTGATGGTCCAAAAATAAGTAGAAGAAAATAAAAGAAGAAAAAAAATTAGATTGGGTAAAGAAGGAAGAAAGAAGAGAAGAAGAGAATAAAATGTAAAATAAAATAAATACCTCTAATTGGTTGAAATAATTACTTTCCTCCGCATAAACGGCTCCAATTTGAGAGAGCGCTATCGTGGGCGCCCTCAAATGATTATTGTGATTTTGGGGTACTTAGGTGCAGTAGAGTGGCTGACCAAGGTCGTCTCTCAAAGGAGGAAGTGAATTAAAACAACTTTTCAGAGGTATTCTAGAAACAAAATAAAAGGAATAAAAACACTAATTGAAAGTATGGGGGTGGTTTTTTATAGTTTATAAATCTAGAAGAAGTTTTCTGGAAGAAGATTTCATTTTTTTTGTTTTTAATTTTGAAATGAAGTTTGATTAAAAAGAAACAACAAGAAGATGTTTTTTTAGAAAATATTTTAAAAGGTGTAATCGATCTAACTCTACCTCTTCATTCACTTATTAATCATTATCATTTAAATCAATATCCACTTAATTATGATCCCCTAATTTGTTATCCCTCGAACCCTACGAGAGTTAACTTAACCATAAAGATGAAATTACTTAAACCCTAGGCTAGCTTCGGAACACGCAATCGCAACACCCTGCTTTGATTATTGTTCTAAAGTTAGATTATGGTCAGTGGTTAATTAGAAAACATATCCATTCTGGAAATGAGGATGAATTGTGTTTAGGTATTATATTTTAACTCTACAAATTTATCCCGTATGGTCTTGTATTACCGATTAAGATTGCGCTCTCACAATTTACATAATTCCCGACCTCGTGTGTTTTGTGTTAATTGTTCAATTTCTTGCTTAGTTTCTTGAAATTTAAAAACACAATTCATGGATCATATTAAGTGAATTACAGTATCTTTATGATTCAAAATAATTAAATGAATAATGATAGAGGTCGATCGATTACTAAAAAGAACTACTCTTCCATGGGCGGTGTAGTCATCATGGAGACGTTTTGCATAAGCAAAGGATTGAAAGGGTAGAACCCAATCTTGTATCCACTTTTGATTCTAACCCAATTAAGAAGATTAATATAATAATAAGATGTAAGAACACAGAATATTATTTGAAGAAAAATCCAAGAAACAAACATGAAATAAAAGAAATACAAAGAAGAGGTGGGAGAGGAGAGCCTTTTTGGAAGAGAGGTTTGCACAAAGGCTTACTTCTTCCAAGAGTTTTGAGGGGCTCCCAAGAGACACCCTTTCGACCACACCTTCCCAAATCCTCGATCATCCCTCTCAAAGAGTTAAAACCCCCTTTAAATAGAGTTTGTGAGGGCTAGGGATACATAACTTTTTAAGTGTGAAATGAAAAACTCGGCCAAATATTTTATTCCACGTTTCACCGCATATTTGACCTCTAAAACGCGTGAATTGACCAGACTTCCAGAAGGATGATTTGGGAAAAATAATTTCCCCGATCTTTCCTCAAAATTTGGTCTCAATCCAAGCCCGTATGTAGAAGATATGTCTCAAATACAGAACCCATGTCTATTCTGCCGAGTTCAGCCCACCATTGTCTTAATGTCCCATTTACTCCATCCAAATGCACTTATCAGATCTAGTGTACTGAATGAAAGTTGTATACAATTAATTTATCAACACTTTTAAAAAATTTCAAATTAAAATAATAAATATAAAAATATTTATCTTTAAAATACTACAGTGCACTATAAAGGGTAAAACTGGAATTTTCTCCAAATTTTCAAATGAATGATCAAATCCCAAATATTTTATAAATAAACATATTTAACACAATGTGAGGAAATTATATCATTTATTATCAATAAAATATTCAACAAAATAGTGTTTTATCACTCACCCTTTTCTTATGCATGTCCTCAGGTTATCCCATGCAATGCTAAGTACGAGGGAATGTAGTGGTCATGTAAAGGAAGTTTTCAATAAAGATGTTGTATTTAATGTTTAAAGTTTTTATGTAATTATCCTAAGCCCCAAAGACACTAAAACTCTCGATATTCTTTGTTGTATCAAGTGAAGTTTTATGTAATAAATCATGTTTAAGTTTGTAATAAAATCAGGGTTGTCATACACTAGGAGAGTCGGACCGAAGCATCAGGGTCTAGGTGAAGTGACCGCTCAAATTGAAAATCTTTTCATAGAGGATCAGGTTTTGCTTCAAACTGATTTCCCTCTAGTAGTTGATCATTTTAGGTAATTTTTTCCTGATGAATTTTCTAGATTAACTTTTAAGAGAGAGGAATATTTTATAATAAATCTTATTCTGGGAGTAGCTCCAGTGTCCATTCCTCCATACAGGATGTCACCTACTGAGCTTCATGTGATCTAGTGGTAGATAGAAAACCTATAGGCAAAAGGCTTTATACAGCCTAGTACATCTTATTGGGGTTCACCCATGATTTTTTCTAATAATTCAAATGGAAATATTTGTTTATGTGTGGATTACATAAGGTTGAACTAGATTACAATCAAGAACTAGTATCCACTTCCTTTAATAGATGATCTCTTCGACCAGATACAAGGATCAAAGGTGTTCTCTAAGATCAACCTAATATCAGGTTATCATCAAGTGTGATTCAAACCCTCAGACATACCTTGTACATCTTTCCACAAAAAAGTATGGTCTGTATGAGTACCTTGTTATGTCGTTCGGTCTTACAAACACTCCTTCCATTTTCATGGCTTTGATGAATAGGGTTTTCCACCCCTATTTAGACTCTTTTTTCATGGTCTTTGTGGACGAAATCTTAGTTTATTCTCGCACTCATAACGACTATACCAAAAATCTTGATATCATTCTAAGTACACTGAGAGAGAATCATATTTATGCCAAACTTGATAAATGTGACTTATAGATTGAAAATTTCTACTTCTTGGGTTATATTATTTCATAATCAAGAGTATCTATTGACCCTGAAAAGGTTAGTACAATAGTTTCCTGGGAGAATCCCAAGAACATGTTTGATATCAAGAGTTTCTTGGGGATGGATGGATATTACAGGAATTTCATATA
Organism: Viscum album; assembly: GCA_963277665.1. Taxonomy (NCBI): domain Eukaryota; kingdom Viridiplantae; phylum Streptophyta; class Magnoliopsida; order Santalales; family Viscaceae; genus Viscum; species Viscum album. The sequence continues at coordinate 75,675,208 of OY728156.1, forward strand.
GGACTTATCACATCTTTATTCACCTCTTATTGGACTTAAAAAGAAGGTTGTTAAGTTCCTATGGTTAGAAGCATGCAAGAAATCCTTTAGGAGCTAAAAGGGAGGCTTGTCTCGGCACTGATTCTAGTTCTTCTAAAACCTGGTAAAGGTTATATCATCTTCTATGATGCATCAGGCATTGGCCTAGGAGTAGTGTTAATGTATAAATACAATGTCTTTGTGTACGGATCTTGGCATTTGAGGTATCATGAGATAAATTACCCGACGCACGACCTCGAGCTAGCAGCGGTTTTCCATGTCATACTTTGCTGGAGACATTATATATTGGGTGAACACTTTTTGGTGTATACAGATCACAAAATACTTAAGTATATCTTTTCTAAACATTACTTGAACCTCATACAGTGGATATAGGTAGAATATCTACAATCCTTTGATTTTGAACTTGCCTATATGCCTGGAAAGGGCAATGTGGTCACTGATGCACTGATTCAGAAAACTCTAACACAGGTCATGCAGGAAGCCAGTGTTGAATGGAAGATAATGGACCTCTTTTCTAAACTTCATCTGGAGTTTCATGATAGTCATGATCAGTCTTACCTATCATCCTTAACATTTACCTCTTACCTCCTTGAGAAGATTAAGAGTAGCCATTTTTCAAATCCTGGAGGTTTTGCTCTCCATGAGAGTACATCAGAAGATAACCCAACTCTGGATTAGTCTGTGGACAGAGACGATGTCCTAAATCTACATGGACATATCTAGGTTCATGAAGATATGAGAGAGGAGTTGATGAAAGATTCCCATTCTTCTCAGTGGGCATTTCATCTAGGTATCTCGAAGATGTATCGAGATATGAGACACCAATATTGGTGGCTTGGAATGAAACATCAGATTGTAGAATTTATTACTAGATGTTCCACCTATCAGTAGGTGAGGGCAGAGCACCAAAGACCTATAGGCTTGTTACAACCGATTCCAGTACCGGAATGTAAATGGAAATATATTTCTATGGATTTTTTAGTCATCTTACCTAGGTCGCCGAGGGGTAGCGATTCTATTTGGGTAGTAATTGACCGACTAACGAAATCATCCCACTTCATTCCTATTAGGGAGACTTTCTTAGTTGATGAATTGGGAATTCTGTATGTCTGTGAGATCATACGACTACACAGGGTTCCACGTACTATTGTTTAAGATAGGGATTCTTGTTTCACTTCACGGTTCTGGAAGGGTTTTCAAAAAGATATGGGGACTCAGGTTCTTTTAAGCACATCTTTTCACCCTCATACTGATGGAAAATTGGAATAGATGATACAGGTTCTAGAGGATATGATCTAAGCATGTTTCCTTGATTTCAGCGGTTCTTGAGAGAAGCATATTCTTCTCGTCGATTTCTCTTATAATAATAGTTTTCAAGAAATGATTCAGATGGATACTTTTGAGGCCTTGAATGGTAGGCCATGTTGTTCTCCCTTGTTCTGGATAGAGGCAGTTGAGGCATCCCTACTAGGTCCTCGTCTCGTTCAGGAGACTTTTGAAAAAGTTCAGTTGATCAGAAAGCGTATGACTACTACTCAGTCTAGACAGAAATCTTATGTTGATTTCCATCAACAAACTCTTGAGTTTGAGTTTGATGATCATGTTTTACTTCGGGTATCACCCAGGCTAGGGCATAGACTTTTAAGAAACTAGGGAAAGTTTTCACCTCATTATGTTGGGTCATTTCAGATTCTAGAGAGTCAGGATGGTAACCTATAGGTTTATACTACCTCAAAGGTACCATGCCATTCACGATATCTTTCATGTCTCAAAGATTCTCTAATATCATGTTGACCTATCTCATACCTTTGATCTCGAGTAAGTAGAGTTAGATGTTGATGCAATGTTTGAGGAATATTCAGTACGCATCATTGACCAAAGCATGAAGGTTCTATAAGGCATGTATGTCCCTCTCGTATGGGTGTTATGGAAACACGACCAAGTATAGGATGAGACTTTAGAGAGATAAGCTGATGTATGTGCCTAGTGGCCAGATTTTTTCTCAGACAGTGTTTATTTAACCTTGGAAGGAGAACTCGAGAGTGAGTTCTTTTAAGGGGGAAGACTGTAAGACCTTGGTTTTTCACTCAGGTATAGATCCTTTAATTTTCAGTCTAAATCAATACTTTGGACCTAATATGGAGGCCTAATGAGTTAGTAAAGGTTATGAGGGTTTATGGCGCTTGTTCAGAGCCCGAAACCCATATTTTTGGAGAAAATAAACCTGCCACATAGTTTAGAGAAAACCATGCAGAATTTTTCATAGTTTGAAAAACTGTGCGGAATTCCACATGGCATGATCCACCTCACATGGTTGGTGCATGGACGTGCTTTCTAACCATGAAATTCCACTTTTTTCTAGGTAACCATGCATGTATGGTTCATGGTTTGATCAAACCATGTGGGGAGATGACTTTTTGGGCAGAACCGTCTCACATGGTTTGTGCACGGTTTGACAAACCGTACGGACAAACCCTGTGCATATTATTTCTCTGGTTAATTTTCTAGTTTTTTTCGTAATGATCTAATTAAGTCACCCTTCCTCCATAATCTGATTTTATGTGGGATTGACTTATTTCTCTCTCAATTTGGGGATTTTTAAAGATCAAAACATGGAATCAAGGGATCTTCATCATCCAAGATCTGATCATTCTTCCGTTCATCATGTTGGATGCTCAATGGTAAGTACTAAAGTCCTATTTAGTCATTATTCTTCTCCTTCTCTCTCATCCTAAGTATCGCCATGTGAGTGTTTTTCACCTTTTCTTAGATCTACTCTGATCTGAGGCAAATCATGGGCTGATATCAGAGGAGAAGGATCGTACAACCATAAGGTGGGTGGTATATAACTCGTCCCTAAAGTTCATTGATTTTGGAATGTTCAAGTGGGCCCCACCAATCCCATTAGGGACCATCTATTAAATTTACATTCCATACTTGTACTTTTTAGAATCGTATGGTAATTCTATTTCAAAATATGTGATTAGTTTTTGGTGGTTACACCCAAAACTCAATTTTCCTCATGTCTAAGGTTATGCCTTAATTGGTTTTTTAGTGTTTTGACAAGTTTGATCCACTGTTCGAGTGTTCCCTTGCTTTACCTTCGTAAAGGGGGGCCTTCCTATAATAAATGGTTTGTTGTTAAATGATAATTTCATAATGGAATATACCATTTATGCTCACCACTTGACCCACCTAAGGTAAGTGCTTCAAAAGATTATTAAATGTGAAATGTGGAATGGAATGTATACTAAGTATATAACTTGGCCTTATTCAAAGAGATTTAATAAAGGTTACATGTATGTAGAACCCCTTCCATGTTGATGGAAGGTAGCAGAGTGAACCTAAATAATTGAATATGACTTAATGGTTAACTAAGACTTAATTAAATGGTTGAAATGCTACTTGGCATATCCACACTAATGGAAGAAAAGCCTTGTACCAGTAAATAAATGGTTTTAACTCTACTTGATCCATCCACACTAATGGAAGGTAAGACTTGAACCAAATGAATTATATCATGATTGTAATATAAAATAATAATGGACTGAATTGAACTTGTCTTGGATTATAAGAGGAGAATACCATGGGTCTCGAGAACCCCATTATGATTCAAGGATGCGGTTTTCTTAGGTTGATACCCACCTAGATTCAGGTTCTTATCTATTCCTTAGATGCCTAGTATACTACCATAAGGTCCCCTTTAATTATTTTAGGATACCTCAGATACACTCATTGGATCCATCATTGAAAAATAGGTTCTTTGGATACACTCCTTGGACCCAGTCCTTTCTTAGCCCTATTTTACCTTGGATGTACTCTTTGGACTCGGTAGGCACCTTATTGTGGAATGACTTGGATTAAAATCCTTGGATTACCCTCTTACCCCCTTAGCTAGACTCAGATACTACTGAGTTATCTTTCCATGAGATTTGCATTGCCTTGGTTATTACCCTGGAACTCCCTCACTGGATATCATTTTCAGTTTTCCTTGTTACGTCTTGGGACCCTCCCTACTTATACTATCATGAGGTGATGTCAGTGCTGGATATGCCTCACGTGACCTATTAACATTAAATGGTAATTAATTAATTAATGAACTAGTTACATGTTCAGACACCATCCAAGGGATGAAGTAGGTACCTGGGTATTTAGTTATATGTACTATTTTCTTTAATTTATATATGAATTCATGCACACTGCTATATTCTATTACATGGGCTAGATGTTATAGACACCGTTGGTGGTAGCCCACTGAGATTTATCTCACACCCTCTTCGGGTGCCATTTGGTACCCAGAGTAGATTATATGACTACAAGTGTTGACAAAGGGAAACATACAACTTCCAACACTTGATTGTGTGATGATAGGATGGATCTGGATAGCAGATGACCGAGTTGGATCTTATAATGATTGGAGTAGTCTTTATTTTACTTTACTTTGTGGAACATGTTATGTCTATTGTCTTGTATCCATGCTTTCCATTTTTCTAGTGACATGACATTTCATCATCATTTTTAGTTAGTATAATTATGTTTGTTCTCATCTATCTATTTCATCAGTTTTCTTCTACTGTTTATTTATATTTCTTATGTTGTTTACTATTCCTTTATATTCCTTATGCTATGCTACACTCTACTAATAAGGGAATAGTCTTCCCATGGACACACCCTAGGCCCTTGCTGTTAGTAGGATACCTCTAGAATTCGGGAAGATGCGCTTGAGTCCATGTGGCCCACCGGGCTTGGGGCACCTATTAAGTGGCATCTGGGTATGGGTCATCACATATGGTATAATGATCGCTTATTCCTAATGGTAATGGAAGTTTCTTGTGAAAAATTTCACACCTCATTATTCAGATTTATCTGGATTAATATTTTCAATAATGATATGGATATATTATGATTTTCGGGAAAGTTGTGATATATATAATGAAAATATATTTTTAAACTATATATTCACTTTAAATGAGTTTGATATGTGACATAGATGATGTTTTTATTTAAATAATTTTTATATATCATCAATAAATTAACACCTTAGGAAAGAGAACACTGTAAATTAATCTATGATTAAAAAGGATAACTCTTGATTATCTATAATGAGGATCAACAAATTTTCATAATTTCAAGATTAAAAAATGATGTTCCTTTAAATCATTAATTAAAGGGTAAAATATTATCTTTCTCAAGTTAATGACCAACCATATATCCATGTAAATATTAAATAGGAATAAATGGAGGATGTAGAGCTTCAAAAGAATGTGTAAAATATACCTAAGTTGGACTTTGATTGTGATGGAATTACAATGTTCAGAAATAGAATATGATTCTCACCAATATAATACTATAATAATGTTCTATTGGAAGAATACCATATCTTATCATTCTCAATCCATCCTAGAAGAATTAAAATTTATAGATATCTAAAAGAGTAGTTCTGGTAGGACAAAATAAAAAGATATATTAGAGAGTATGTATCTTAGTGGTCGGTATGTTATAAACATAATTTTGAAAGAAACAAGTCTAAGTAGTTACTAAAACCATTACATATTATATATTATAAATGAGAAACCACCACCATATATTTTATTATCAAACTCTCCATAACATATAAAATAAATAATCATAATTTAGTCATATTAAATCACCTTATGAAGTCATAATATTTCATTTCTATCTATGATGATCTATCTCATAATAATATTTCTAGGATATATATTAATTAAGTGTTCATATTTCTTGGAGTACAATAATATATTGTATCTGATTGAGATATGAGGTTTACCTCAATGTTCTAGTAGAGTCTTCAATATGGTATAAATAAATATTTAGGATTTAGTGATTCTAATTATCCTTAGATAGATGGAAGTCTAAGATAACCTTTCAAACCATAGAGAATATATTTATATCATTTTCTCTTGATTTCAAATGTGGTTCGGTTTCACACCTTCCTTTAATCGAGTTTTAAAAAAAATATCTTTCACTCAACCATTCCAATTTCTCCTTATGAATCCCTTTATGGAAATAGGATAAAAACATTGATATTCTAGCTTGAATTTAGAGAGTAAAATATATTGGAACCTGACATAGCTGAGGTAATCATAGACAATGTCACACCTATTTATATTAACATCAACGAATCATGGAATTGAATGAAAAGTTTTTGTAATGATAATTTTTGTGGTAAATAATTTGATGTTGGTGTTTATCTATTCTATATAATTCCATATAGAATATGGTTATGGGATTCATAAGTAATGTAATTTTGAGACCTATTTGTATTGTTCCCATCATGATTCTTTACTAAGTGGGACTATCACTTATTTCTTGGAACTTCAATCGAACCTCTCTCATGTTCATAATTTTTTCCATATATCTCTATTGAGGAAGAAAATACTTGATCCTTCATATATACTTAACTCAGAGGTTATATAACTAGAGAATGTTATTTCCTCTGATGAAATTTTTTTGTAATATTATATTATAGATATATTTTTCCTTGGAATGTGACAAATCCACTAATTAAATCTCTATAAAGGAATCAAAATTTTGAGAAATCTATATGGGAACCTTATCATGTGAAGAAAAGTGAAATATTAAATTTTTTATATTAGAGTGATGTAATTTTGATTGAAAAACACATTTTAACTAAGATAAAATATAACAGCCCAATTATTTGACATGTATTTTATTTTAAATAATACATTAAGTATTCGGTAGTTTGTTTTACATACAGCCTAGAGTCAAAATGAATTGTGTTATAATATACCTTTATAACGTCAACAATAGATTGGAATGTTTGAATTGAATTAATCACATTATGAAATGTATATAGAAAATATTTTCAGAAATTTTATTTTATTGAATAATACTTAATTTTTAATCCTTAATTTTATAATTAAATCATTTACTTATTAAAGGAACTATTTTTTGAAGAAATTTATTTTTCTAAATTTTATGTATTGTTATCATAAAAAAGTGTATTAATCACTATTAAAAAATTATTTCAAAAAATTATATTAATAACTAATATTATTAAATAAAAAAATTATCTATAAAATAGTTATTAATCGGTTAGTAATGAAGGTAAAAACTATCAAAGAAGAATTTTATTTTTCAGAAAATTTTATTTATACACGAAATGTATTTTTATTTTACTAAATTATGAAAATGAATATCCATCAATATCAATATTGAAATATAATTATTTTTTATTCAATAACATATTTTTACATTCAAATTTTTTCTTTCATTAGTGAAGAACTAAAATTAAATTCTATTTCCTACTTAAAAATTCATTTTTCTAAAAACATGTTTGTTATTATGTAACATGTTCTTGTTTTAAAAATAATATCTATAACATATAAAAATTGATTTAGATAAAATGGATTCCATATTTTTATTTTTATTTTCAAAATTTTTTAATGATTTAAAATTCATTTTTGGTCACAATAAATATTAAAAAAGTAAAAAATATGAAATCAATATTAAGGTTAAAACAGGATTTATTTTAGGTTTAAACCAAGAGATAATTATATGATTTAAATAAAAAATCTCGAATTCTTTTTGGATGGAGATATCCATACCCTATATTATCCTAAATTTTAATCCATGTCCATTTGGAATCATTATAATTGAGAAATAAATTAATTATATATAAATTTAATAAGTAATTCCAAGGGTGCCCTCTACCTCTCTTATAAAAAGGAACATATTATACACCTTTATTCAAAACGTTTGAGCCTAATAAACTTGTAAATTACAAACCAAGTCTACTCTTAACATTCCTCTAGACATTAAAAAGTTTTTTTTATTAGAATATAATCCTTTGATGGATTAAAATTTATGTAAAATGAGGTTTCTCAATAAAGATATATAAATCATTACCAAGTACATTCCATTTTATTTCTTATTCCAATTTATCTAAATATATTGCATCCATCATAAGATGGTGACTCTAGTATCATCATTATACTATTATTTAATTATATAAATCACCCAAAATGATATATTTGATTAGTGAGAGGGGTAAGTGTGAATAAATGGTCTTTTATTTTTACAACTTATTTCATTTGAAACAACTTTCACCACATGTTAAAGAGTTAAATAATCACTAAAAAATAACAAAAAAACTTCCAATATGATAATAATATTTTTTAACATTCACTACTCATTATTAGTGTATAGTCCTTGGTGTGGTACAAAAATAATAAAATACCACACAGTCCAAAAAAATCCATTATATGTGGTTATAACAAGAAAAGGATATCCTTACACTAGCATTTCACTGTGATCAAAACAACAGATCATGTGTTTCTCGAGGGGATAATATATAACATTGATTTCAAAACAAGTTAGAAATTGTCTCGAGAATATTTATAATGATGTAATTATATCGCTTGTAATCCATCACATTTTCATTCTTAGAAAATATTATTCTTAACTTTATTACCCAGAAATAGGTAAGAACATAGAACTTGGAAATTAGTATTAAACTTCCAACAATTCACTATTTCTATGAATGTAGTTGTTAAAAAATATTTTTTTGTGACTATAATTTTTTCCCAATTTCACCAAATATAATAGTTCATCTAGTGAAAAAAATTTATCTTCTTCTTATCACTAAACCTCTATATATTTCTGTTTATTATTATTATTATACTTCCTCATCTAAGATATTAATTTTCTTGGAAACTTCCTACTCAATATTTTTATTTAAAATGTTAATCCAATAATTCTATTTGTAACAAATTCTTTATAACTTCAACTATTGTACACTTGAAAAGTAAAAAAACCATACGTGAATGTGTAACTTATTTATTGATTTGTGAGAATAAAAATGGGTGAAAATCCATTTTAAATTTCTCACTTAATGAAAATTTGAAAAATAAATCTCCCTATCAGAAAAAAAAATCTCTTGTATGATTCTCAATGATTCCAAAGTCTTCTTGAAGATTATTTTAAAAACTATATTCAAAAAATGTCCAAAAAACATCCTCCAACCATGGAGAGTATCATAGAACTTCACCTCATGATATTTTTAACTTTGAAGGATCATAATAACACTATAAAATATTATATATTTTAAAAAATTATAATTAACTTTGAATGAAGATGAATATGAACCACTAATTTTTTATTTAACAAACTTTGTAACAAAACATCAATCCAATAATAAATTCTTTCTGATGAGAATATCCATCCAATTTTTCATGTAAAAAAATAATTATAACTTCATAGAAGTATTCATTATACACATTCTCCATATGATGAATTTTATTAGAAAGAAATATCAACTTTTATCATACACCAACATATGTACCATGATCATTCATAAAAAATTTCATCCAATCAACTTGTGGTAACTTCATCATCATAACTTTATAAAAGTTTTTAGGATAGATATTGAACAAAATTATTTCTTTATTAACATCAACCAAATTAATTCTTCAACATATCTCTTTTTCAACATTATAAAAAAATCTTATATTCACTAAACATTAAAAATATTCACAAAAAACTACAAAGTGTCAAATTAATTGCTAAAAAACATTATTAAAAAACCTAGAACAACTTTTGAAAATTATAAAAATCAAAAAAATAATAATATTTTTACATGTTGTATTGATCATAATATTCATAAAAATTGTAATGTTTGTAAACATTGTAGAATTCAAGAAGTTTATAATCATTGTATAATTTTTTATTTGTCTATTCGGTGAACTCCATAGAACATTGTAAAATGATCTTTTTTACAGTGAAAAAAATATCAACCTTATAATTATAAATGATTGGATCATGATATGTTATAACTTAATATTTGGAAACATTCATAGTAGTAAATAATCACTAGAATTTGTTCACTAAAAAATCATATGATGGAATATTGTATGTTTGATAGACATTGATCAGAAATCCTCCCAACCATATGTTTTAGAAGACGTTTCATCTTCTGGTCACCTTTCTATGTCCAATAAAACTATCTTAATCTGATTACCTTTTACCTCTTGATGGAAATTTCTTCATTTTTTCTTCATTTTTTGTATTTTCACATATATTTGGTGATTTAAGTACTTTCCAATGTTATCTATGTAAACAGTGATTAATAAAACACAACACCAAAGGAAAAATTCTTACAACCATGAACTTCCAAAACTTCATTGGTAGAATTATCACATCTCAACCATCTTAGTCACAATAATATACCTATTTGAATTTTTTTCAAACCGAGGAACATAAATCACTAAAAAAATTTAACCCATTAAATATATCAGTTATACAATAATACTAAACCAATTAGAGTGAGATATATTATGACATAAGAAAATTTTTTCTTACGCCACTTATTCCAATATTTCCTAAAATATAAAATTTATGAAATCTACATCAATAGGATATTAAAATAGTTAACAAACACATACATGATAAAATCACAGATTTATTGTTTTACAAAAAATCACTAAATACATTCCCTTTATTAAAAGGATAACCATATTCCAATTGATAGATTTATGTTACAGTATTTTTTATCCCTCTTGACAACACTATATAAAGACAAGATGTTGTGGTGATGGAATCATATACCTTATCTTTGAAGAGATTATTTTTAACAACCATTATCAGCCTCATCTATAGAAATATCTCATTCAGGAATGGTTTTGGGAAAACATCATCATCCCTCTACATTGTAGGAACAAACTGTATTTTTTGGTTTATTTTTCTCCACATTATCTTAATGAAGTGATATTTGATTCTAATATTATTGTAATAATAATTTTTCATTATATTTATAGTATTATTTATGGAACTATAATTATTATAACACAATAGTAAGTGAAACATTATATCAATAAATAAGTCTTCCCACTCCATATTTATGATGATGTTGGGGAGGGGTTTTTCTTTGTAGACTTGTTCTGGGATTTGATCTTCAATTTTTTTTAATGTTTTATGTCCTTGAAGTCATGTGAGGTTTCATCCTTTCTCCATAAAAGGGGTTTTATCAAAAAATCAATAAAAAATTTAGGCCTTCAGGCGATTTAGTCAAGTCTTCCCACATTTTCATCATCCATATGAGTTATATTGTATCAAGAGTGTCAGAAACATACTCATCTTCTGCTTAGATTATAATTACTAAATTATCCTCTTTTATGATAACTAGAACATCAATATCCTAAGGAAAATATTTGACTTAATGTGAATTTTTTATCATCGACACTTCCTATCTAATATATATTTATATAACTAAAAAGATCAATTTTTCATGTGTTTTCATATTTCAACCAAAAATAAGATGTGACATTGATTTATATTTGAATTTATTTCAATCCATAGATGATATTATTTAGGTTAACATTGATATATGAAACAATTTTTAAAAACATACACTATATCTGGCATTTATTCTATTAGATATAAAAATCTTCCAACAAACTTTATAAAATATTTAGGATCTATATCATTTACTTCGATATATTTTGAAAAATGTTTTCCAACCAACACTTCTGTGGAAATAGGTTTTCATTCATCCATTTCAAACATACTTACATTTTTATATCATACTACTCTAATATAGGAAAATATATTTCTTCTCTTGTGAGATTTATTATCCAAGAAAATAATTCTTTTCTCCAAACATGGACATCTCAAATAATTTCTTCATTTCCACAGTAAACATTTCACATGTTTTTTTATCATTTAGAGAAAAAAAATCTTCAATATAAATAATCACAAAAAGGTAATCCTCTTTATTTTCATGGATATAGTGGTTATTATGAAATAATTATTTTTATTATTCTTGTTCTTTAATCCAGTTTTGTATATATAATTATAAGTTCTTGGAGCATTATTCAACCCATATAATTATTTCTTCAATTTACTCACAGATATTTCATCATTACCAATAATGAATCAACATATTTGTTCAATATAAACAAATTCAATGATTTCTACATTATGAAAATTTCACTTCATATCCATCCAAAAAATATTTATTTATTGATAAGTGATAGAAAGAAACATTCTAATAATTTATAATTTAGGAACTGGAGAACAAAAGTAATCAAAATTGATGCCTTCAATTTTTGAATAACCATTAAAAACCAACCATAACTTGTTTCTTATCACTTATTCATCTCTATTCAACTTGTTTTGGAATAGAAACATTGTACCAATCATATTTTTATTATTCGGATTGGGTTCAATTTTCCATGTTTCATTATATTCAATCTGATCAATCTCCTCATTCATAGAATTAGTTATTTCCTAATTATTCTAATCTTTAACAATATATTTTGGGTCAACATATGAATATATGGAAGTATGTGAATCCAACACTGAATTTATTCTTGTTTTTACCAATTTCTTTATCTCTAATGATGTTATGAACTACCAATTACATACTAGGCCTTGAATGAAATAAATGTAATTTTTTCTCATCACTTGTGATAGCTGAGCTAGAATTTTCAAATCAATATAATTCAATAATGTAATTTATTATGATGAAATTTTTCAAAATTTTCAACTATAACCACCTCATTTCCCTATAATCCACATATAAATCAGTTTATTAGACATATATATCATAATTTAAATGAATATTTATATATATAATAAACAATCATTCTAATTTATTTATTAAAAAATAGTTTTCCACTACTATTAGGATTTTATTTAAGAAAAATTGCCTCAAACAATCTTTAAACAAACTTCCCAAGATTTTCCACCCTTGATTTTTATAATACATGAGTTGTCAAACACATTTAGGTGTTTTAGACTTTGGGTTTAAATGTAAAAAAATTAGGAATTAATTTCATTGTTTGGTCTTTATAATAAAAAATTTTGAATATAAATTAAATTATTGGTATCCTTCCTCAAAAATTAATGAGAAGTGTCATGTTTGATATACATTGTTTTTTCCATCACTACCAATTTTCTTTTTCTTCTTTTAGAAACATTTTATTTACCTTGTTATTATATTGAACTTATCATTTGAATAATTTCATATTTATTATCATGATCTATATACTTCTAATTTTTATATTCACCACCATTATTAGTTTGTAACCTTTTCAGTGAGTATCCAAATTCATTCTATTCACTTATCCTAAAATTTGTAACCATTTTTAGAGCCTATTAATTTTTTAAAACATAATACTTAAAAAAATTATCAATGAAAGAAATAATGTAATTATCATTACATGTTTATTGTTTACTCATCATCCTACAAAGATAATAATGTATATACTCTATGGGATAAGTTGAACAAATATTAACATACTTATATACTCAGTTTTTAATCATCCCTTATGGAAAAATAGAAAAAAACCAATCTAATATTCCTTTAATATAAAAAATAGGATGAATTCTATATCCCTTTTATAGTTTCCTCATGTTATTATGACACATGTGTCCTAGCCTCTTTTTCTATAGTTGGTTTTCATTGATCACACTCAGATATCCTGAAAATTTAGTACTAACTACTTGAAACATATTTCTTGTGGTTCATTGGCCCTTAGAAAGAACTTTTCCATCATCAACTATCACTAAAAATAATATTTTCTAGAAATAACTTTATGCCCTTCAAAAAAAAATTGTTAAAAACATAACAAATTTTGATTCAACCCATCATTAAACAAGGCTAGTTTAGATTTTATATTTTCTCCCCTAATGAAATTAGATTTAATTCCTTTTATTTTTTGTGTCTAGTTATTGATAAAATTATAATTCACCTTATTTAAAATCAATAAAATCCTTTAGAAACATCAAATCTCCATTCATATGTGAAGAACACATGTTATCCAACATCCAGAGTCATTATCCTTTTTTATGTTTTAGAGTAGTTTATGAAAAATATATTTTTATTTTCCTTTTTATTTATTATTATCTTTCTATTTATATTTTACATATATTTGTTTTGAGCTTATATCATTATAATGAATCCTTTTGTATGATTCCATGGATGGTCAAATTTTTTATAAAAATTTTCTAAATGTCGGAAACTATTTTCAATAATCTGGATAACATTCTTATGTTTCTTTTAATGAGTATGTTTACTCCCTATAAAACATTGCATCTAACTTCATTTGGATTCACTATAAGTTTGGTGATTAAACCAACACATATATGTTTTAGGCCCAAATCCTCCTCAATTCTAACATTAGCTATAGTAAACATATCTTCCACTATAACTTGCATGTTTTTTGATATTATGTTTTTATTTTTCATCAAATTTCTTACATTAAACCTTGTTACTTAATTTAAAAATAACGATATAGTTACCTCGTAATATTTTCCTATTCATTTCAATAGAATTTCATGTGGTGGAAACTTTTGGTTCAGAATTTGTAACCATAAAAAAATCAGGTTTTATAACCCTTTTGGATTTAGATAGATATATAATTTTATTAACATACTTTTACATCTAATTAACTTCATTCTCCTTATCAACCATATAGGATAACTTTTTTTTATCCATCTTATTTTCAAATTTATTAAAACATTCACCCATTTATGTAACATAGTTTTGGAAGTTTGTAACCCCTTTCTTGGCATTAACAATTTTTTTTAGAAAAATGACTAACACTTCTTATTTCACCATAAAAATTTATTATAGATTTATATTAAGGTTATTAAATTCATCAGCCAAATTTTTTATACTATAAAACAATTTTATATTTTTATATTTTTCTTCAAGTGATGATTTATGATTTTTTATTTTAATATTTTATTTCTTCAATTTCCCAGTTCTCCCTTCATATTCTAAAAATATTTAAATGATATAATTTCAGGCCCATCTTAATCATAATATCTATTTGTGTTCCATATTTATTATAAATAATGTTTACATCACTATTTGTCTTTTTAACACACACTATTTCAATAAATATATTTTTATCTATATCATAATTTTTTTATCTTCTTCTTCACTACAATCATCTTCAACCAATTTATAAAAATATTTTCTCATTTTGTATTTAGATAAATTCATATCCTTTCACCTTGGATAGTATTTTTATGTGTATTATTTATTATGAAATGATCTTCTTGGATTTCCATCATCCTTGTCACTCTCTTCATATTTTTTTATCAAGTCTAATTTAAAGCCAAAGTCCCAGTACCTCAACAAGGAAAACATTTCGTTGGTAACATCCATTTGTAATTTATTTTAACTCATTTCAAATTTTTATAAAAGGGAGACATAAATATATCTAAAAATTTACTAACCTCATTTTTGGTGTTATATCCATTAACATATTATTCATTGATTACATTCTTATATTTTACTTTCCTATCATATTTGAAGGAAATTTCATTATCATACATCTATTTTTTCATCATAAAATTTTGTATTTTTATTTCATAACTAATGGTAGTGATGTATAGACCATCTGAAGATGGAGGTTTAAGATCTATACATTCCATTGATGAAATAATTACATTAAATTTTTCCAAAATAATTTGTATGATCTTTTCAACAATGGATTAATATTACAAATTATCATAAAGGAATATTATGGAATTTAAAATATAATTAAATAATATAAATAATTCACCAATAGATTCATAAGAATATATCATTCTCAAAATTCTTCTTCTCAGGAAATGTAAGGGGAACATTTGTAGAATGAGTAGGAAAACCATATAGGGAATATACAAGACCTGCATAACCCAGGGATAAAAAATATGGTAACATTCATTCTTTACAAATATGATAGTTCCTTCTATAAAAAGTAGGATTCCCCTTAGTATTCATAGTATCCTAAATATCCATAAAAGCATAATTTTTTTCTACAAACTTCACTAAAGGTTCAATGAAGGAAACCACTATCTGATACCAATTGAATGGTACGGATAGGATCTATGTGATCACTGAGAGGTGGAGTGGGTGAATCAGTGATCTCTTTATGTTACAATTTCATTATTATAAAAAAACATTCACTACCTATTTAATAGTTATAAAACTTTAAAAAAATATCAAAAACAAATCATACAGGACCACCATAATTTATATGTTTGACTAATCAATAAGATTAGATAGTCCTTAGCATGGTTTGGAAAAAATATAATACTACACAATATACTATAAAAAATCCTTTTTATGAGGATATAAAATGTAGTGAATATTTATATACTTGAATTTCACTATGATCCAAACAATAATGTATGTTCTTTACACATGGAAAATAAGTAATAAATATTTCATAACAAATTTATAAAACTTCACCGATATATTCAGAATTTTTTTTCTATGTTACTTTTATTTATTCTATTTTTCTCATAATGAAAATTCCACCTTATTCCAATTAATAAGTAAAAGAAGGTGGGAAATTATTTCTTAGACATCATAATGAAAATTATTTCCATTCATTATTTTTTTGACTGCATATATTTTAATTTTTTTATAGTGATTTCTTTTTATTCATCAAATTCCACCAAATATGAAAGTTTTTATGGAAAAACTTTTCTAATATCCTCTAATCACAACATGACTATTGTTTCCACATATTCTTATTCTTATTACTAAACTAAGAGATTATTTTTTTGGAATCATTATAATCATAACTGTTTCTTCAAATTTTGTTATGATCACTATGTTTGAAACAAATTCACTTCATCTTTTTCACTCATGAACAGTTAAAAATAACACACTTATACATAAACATTATTTATATATGTAGGAGAAGGAGAAAAGTTGATATTACCATTTTACTTTCCCGTATAATAAAAAAATTTATATTTAAATCTCCCACTTAGTGAAAATTTCATGGATGCTTCTCAATGCTTCCAGATAATTCTTGAAGCTCCTAAAAAACTATCATCTAGAAACTTCAAAAAAAACATCCTTTATCCTTGGTGAATATTAAAAACCTTCCTATCATTATATTTGGAACATTTAATAATCATAAAAACACCATAAAATTTAATATCATTAAAAAACACTGTAAATAACTTTTAACTAGCATGAATATTAAAAAATGAATGTTTTTTCAGTAAGAAACTCTGTAAAAAAACTTATGTCTGATGGGAATATATATCCAATTACAATCTCTATCCGATTATTCCAATAAAAAAATAATAGGAACTTCTAGATTTTAATTTTTTAGAAACATTCTCCATCTGATGAATAGAATCATAAAACATCATTTTTTTTAATAAAACCAACTTATATACCATGATCTTTCATAAAAAATGGTATTCTAATCAGCATGTAGAATCATCAACTTCAAAACATCATAAAATTTTGTCTGACAAATGTTGTTCAAAATTATTTTCCATTGATCATCATATAAATACTTTCTACAAACTCTCCCTTTTAGAACATTATAAACATTATTCTATTACCTATACCTCCCAAATTTTCAACACTAACATCATAGTATCAAATGTATTCTTACATGAAATTCTCAAAAACCATTTTTCAGATTCCAAACTTTATAATCTTTTAAAACATAATAAACATAATAAACTATATATTGATCATAATAATTTTATACTTTATAAAAATCATAATTTTCATAATTTTCATAAACACTGTAAACTTGGTAAATAGTGTTAGATTTTTTCTTTGTCTATATGTAAACCCAAAAAAATCACAATGGGATATTGTAAACCTGAAATAATTACTCCCCCTTTCTTAAAAATTCCTAGCTCATTAAATTTTGTAACCTATAATGTTGGAAACTTTTAGAGTGAAAAATAATCACCAGATTTTGATCCTTGAGAACTTCATCTAATGGAACATTGTATATCTGATGGAATAATTGTGGAAAACCTCCCAACCTACTCTATATAATGGTATTTCTTTGAATGATCATCATTATCCATATGATACAACATTTTTCATTTGATATCCTTTCTTCGTCTATTGGAACATTCTTTGTATAATCACCTTTTGTTTGAAATACCACATATGTTGGGAGATTTATGTACTTATCAATGTTATGTGTATATATGTTGATCAATAAAATTCAACATATTTGAAAATAATTTTACATCAAAAATTATCCTTGACTTTTTTAGAAACTGTAAAAAATATCCACCATCTTGGTTGTGACAATTATGATTATTACACTACATTTTCCACCTATTCTCAATCAAATGTTAATTTAAATTGTTGACCATGAATATGTGTGTACTACCACCTATACATAGTGATACGATTAATTTTCCATCAATGGAACACATAGATATTTATAATTATTTATTTACTATATATATAAGATTTTTTTGATATAATTTTTAAAAAAAAATGGGGCCGAAGCCTCATTTTATTATTAAAACAATGAAAATACCTCTTTTAACTGGGTAGAGGGAGACCCATTACATAGCTCGAAGGTCCAATGGGCATGTGGCCCATTACATAGCCTGTAGGCCCAAATTTTTGGCCTAAGACCCATTCTGTAAATAGTAACCCGGCTACTATAGTACCCGCCACTACAGTGTCCTGTCGCTGCTACAGTACTGCTATAGTAACCTGCACCCCATGGGTTTTGAACCCCCATTTTTCATGTAGGATTAAGAGGTTATTACCACTAATACAAACCCCAACTACTTTGATATAATTATTATTCTATAATAATAATATATTATTTATCATGTACCCCTTCTTTCATTTATAAAATGAAAACCACATGCCAACATACATACAGACTACCATCTCCAAGAAAGGATTAATTATTTATTATATCTCTACCATTTATGGGATATTATAAAGATTTATGTAATGAATATATATGAAATTTATATTATAATAAACATTATGGAGATGATGGATTGATTATCAACATATAAGGACTAGAAAATTTGAACCAAATAATTCATTAAAAAACTATTAATGCATAAAAATGATGGTTTTAATAAAGATTTTTTAATAAATAATTATTTAAATATTAAAAGTGGGTAATATATGATAATATAATTATGAATATAGTTATTTTATATATTAATAAAAAAATAAATTTTTTATATAGGAGGTTTGTGTGCTTACAATGTAAGTCAGACATGGGGTAGAAGTTATATGTTATAATATCATTTATATAGGGGTTAAATATGATTAAATTTATGTTGATGAAATGTTATGATCTATCTATAATAACCAATATTTTTATAAATGATTTTACCTTGATCAATAAATAATTGAATTAATAATTAATGTCGTTATAGAAAATACATGCACTATATTGGTTGTTTTAGATCATTATAAAATATAGACGTTCAAGTTTAAATTATTGATACCCATCATAAGAATTGAAAATATATTTATTTTATAATGATCATTAAGATTGTTATAGATTTTGGGTGAATATAGAGTCTAATTTATATATATGAAAGAATCAATGGACCTAAAAATAGTACTGTACCCTATAATGACAAATTATCATATCTTTTGTGGGATATAGATTCATTGAGAATTTCACCTGATGAATCCAAACCTAAGAATCTATAACTAAAACATAAAAAAAAACATTTTTTATATAAGATCATGTTTATTAAGATAAATTCTCAATCCATGATCATCAAACCACCCATATAATGTACAAACTTCACACACCTTACCGTTAAGTTATATAATAAAGTGATAATGGGTTATGTATTTTTATCCTAGTAATATGAATTTATATGTTTTCTTTGTAATAAAATATAAATATTATTAATCATTTTCATTATTACTTTTTATGTGCAATTATATATGAGCTTATGAAATTTACATTTTGAAAAGAAGAAACCAAAAATATATTTTCACTAAATATATGATTCAAATAGACTTTTCCATAATTTTATGATTTTAAAAAAATATATTAATTCATTAAAAAATTATTATTAACAACTATTTACTTATATAAAAATGATATTAAAGTTTAAATTAGAAAAATGTAATCATTATAAGGGTTGTGAAATTGTTATTTTTGTAAAAAAAATATTTTACAATAATTAATAAATTTTATTTAAAAATATAATTCTTACTTTTTATTATTTTATTTATAATAAAATTATTCTTTTTTCAAATCATCATATAAAAATCATCAAATAGTGAATTTTTAATAATTTCTTAAGACGTTTATGTTTTTAGTTAAAAAATAAATACACTATAAATATACAGTCTTTATTGTGATCTCATAATGGAAAAAAAATATGTAATAAATACTATAAAATGAATCCATAACAAAATATATGTTTTCCTTTTAAAATAATTTTTTTCGATGTTATTTGATTAATTTTATAAACATTTATTAAATCCTCTAAATCCAATATTATATTTTAATGTTTTTGAATAAATTATTTATGAACATGACTCATGTCCAAAACTCTAATGGTATTATTTTAATATTCTTGGATCTTAAAATTATCAAATATTGAATACATGTCATCTTGGGTTGAAACAAAGTTGTAAAAACCATTCTAATGTTTGTGTTATTGATTATTTTATCATATGGAGTCCAAAACATGTGTTTATAAATTAAAAATGATTTCCCATGTATTTTTTCATAAATACCCATATAACCTTCCACCCCTCTTCACTCAATACCCATTGATCATGATTTTCATTTCCCTTTCCCTCTCTATCAAGTTTTTCCCAAGATTATAAGAAGATCCTATTAAGCTTTTAGAAGTGCCCTCACAATGTTAGATATTAACTATCTATGTTTTAAAAATATGTACTATCATTGTATGATGAATTTTTTTATCAAATTATTCATGTTGAATTGTGTTTTTACATACCCCTTTACTGTACTTATGGTGCACATTTAATTATATACCAATATATACTCTCTTAAAACCAATCAATGAACCTTTATTCACACTCGTTAAGATGCTAAAATCATCCCATGATTTTATACACCCAATTTTTTATGTTATGTCTACCTCTGAAAATTTCTAAAAAATTAATTAAAATAGATGTAATTATCCTTCATTAATTGTGAAATTTCATGTATATAACCAACAATACATAATAATTTGATTATAATTTATTAATGATGTTATTATATTGTCTAATCTATGTGGAACACAAATGCATGTACATAATATTTATGGGATGGGTGTGTGTGAAAATATAAATCCCTCCATCGCATTGGGTAATGTTTCTATCTCATGAGATACCATGCATGACGAATAGAAGGTGATCCTAGGACACTATTTTATGATGTGGTTATCCTTAAAATATACTTATATTTTCATGTTTTAAGTTTTTTCCACATTCCTATATTTTCACAATGTTTCTATATTCTTTCACGCTTCAATGTTCATGTTTATGATTTTCACCCATTTATCTCATATTGATATGCCTCTTGAATCACATGTATTACATTCATATTGTTAGGCTTTGATTGTTACCTTATTAGTATTTATAGATTTCACATTTCTTATGTATATCCCCAAGTTATCTTGTGTAGTTATACTTGATCAAGGGAACTTAAGGAAATGTTACGGTGTTTCAAAATATTATTGTACTATTATTATTTCAAAAAAAATGGATATGTATCTAATTAACCAAATTCAATTTCCCTTTCAATCATTTTTTATTTTATTATATGTGACTATATGTCATAAATTACCAAAAGGTATATAAATTATATGGGATTCCATAGTTATTATATGAGGGAGGTTTTTTATTTTTTGGTCTTGGGATTAAAAAAATATAGTGAATAAATAAGGGATAAAACTAAAAATAGGAAAACATAATACAATTTTATTAAACAATAGAGTACGTGGATTCCATGGAAAATAAAATTGTTCCTAGAAACTAAAAGTGGATTTGGCTCTAACCTAGTTATATAAAGGGGTAATAACCCAAAAAAGAAGCATTGTGAATTAACTCAATCATAAACTAGTGCATCAAAAAGAGGCCTTTCAGCACACCTAGTTTTAAACTCATGGGATATGAGTTATGCTAAATTCACAATTTCATTAAAAACCAATATGATGGTAAAAAAATACAATAAAATTTTATAGTAGATAATTAACCATGGATAACATATATTAAATACTAGAAGTTCATTAGTTAAGTAATCCATATCATTTATGGGTTATCCATTTAATATTTATAATTTATTATTTAAGTATTTAATAGTATGAAAATTCTCATTCCTAATATTATTTTGAATGAATTAAATTATTAGAACCAACAAAAAAATAATGAATACCATGATTACCATCCATTCATGAAAATCTAATGTCTTGTGTGACTATAGTTCGGTGAATTATTTCATATGATGCAAGATTAGTAGAATTATTAAAATACCACATCAATATGTGTGTGTGTGTGTGTTCAGGTAATAGTGAAAACTAGAAATGGGGTTATTATTAAATCTGAAGTATACAACTCCTCCCATAGAAATATTTATGGGAATAATTTCCCAGAAAACCTTATGATTCTCCTTTTAGAGTATTTTGATGATATTATAGTTATGAATGACATTCCTTATATAGAGAAAACATAAATTTTTTAGATATAGAAATCGTACTCCTTATCAAAAATCACCCACTAATTCTATACAAGTTCAAGGAGGATAATGAACCTCCTCTATAATAATCATATAAATAAATGATATTATTCCCTTTTGATAAATTTTATCTAGATAAAATGATTGAGATAAAGGAAATGATCATACTATATGAGATTCCCATTTTTAGGTAATTTAGTTATGTGTTTCCTAAATAATTGTATGGTTTTCCTCCTAGTTGAGTGGATTAGTTCTCAATAAGACTCTTAATTAGAGTTTTTCCAATATCACACACTCTATATAGAATTTCTTCTATTTAACATGAATATCCCAAGTTCCAACCACTTGAAAATTTATGTAAAATTTTTGTGTTCCCATGTTCTCTATCATGGGGTTGACCAGTCCTTCTCATACAGAATAAGAATGGGCCAATATACCTCTACATTGATTATCATGATCCAAAAAAGATCATGATAAAGAAAAAATTATCCTTTTATATGGATTTATGAATTTTTTTATCACCTATGCGGATCTTATTACATCTCTATGTTTGATCGTAATTTGGTATTTTATGAAGTAAAGGGGATTAAGGATGATATTATAAAGATAGATTTTATCTCAAGGTACAAAAACTTTGAGTTCTTACTAAATATGACTAAACTCATTAAACTTATATTTTTATACATGTATTTAATGAATAATGTTTCCATGGATTACCTCAAAAAAATTAGTAGTTTTTATAGAGAATACTATTATATACTAGATAATAAAGGAGAAACATGAGGAGAAATTTATAACAATATTGAAGATCTTGTGATAAGAAATGTTTTATGAAAAGTAAAAAAATCCAATGTTTTATATGGATAAATTATCATACTAGGGGTATGATATAACCTACAATGTGATATCATTATAATGTTCATGAATAGAGGCAATTCTATGATGTCCCATCCAATATTTGTTATTAAGATCTGATGTTTCCTTTCATTAGCTGAGTAATATCATTGACTTGTGAGAAAATTCTCAAAATTTTCAATACCACTAGACAAAATAACTCTAAATGGAGTGGACTTTTTATGGACTAATCTCTTATAGTAGGTAATTAATGAGTTAAATAAGAGTCTAATTACTGCGCCAATTTTCACATTACCCACAAGTGGGGAAGGATTTTTAATCTATGGAAATGTTTCCAAAAGGGATTGGGTTGTGAACTCTTAAAAAATGAAATATTGATAGCCAGTTCCCCCCTCTGGTTAATGATCCATGAGTATATCTACCCATTACATGATCTATAATTGGATGAAGTGATCTTCACAATGGATATTTTATGATATTATCTCTACAGGTTGAAGTGTGACATATATACGAATCATAAAAATCTTAAGTATATATTGAAAAAAAAAGATGATCAGTATTAAATAATAATGGTTTGTAGTTTTTTTCAAATATTATGATTTCTTAGTAGCTTACCATATTTCTAAAGGGAAAAAAATGTGGCAGATACACTAAGTAGAAATTATCCAAAAGACCAATCCTTGATGAGGATTAAAAGGGAACCAATCTTCTTGAACATGAATAGTATAGAAATGGGAATTATAAAAGGAATTTCATCATACCTTACACAAATAACTTCTCAAAAATCTATTATTGAGAGGATCAAGGATTCTAAAAATGATGAAAAGGGTCTATAATGAAATGTAGTGAAAATTCTAGAGTATAATTTTTCTAAATATTGAATTAGATTTTTTGAAAATATAACATCCCACCCCTCCTCATTTTCTTGAGTCAAGGTGGAGATTATATTTGGCCTTAAGTGAGATCCCCAAGGTGATAAAGGCTGGAAATAAATTCTTAGGGCTTCAAGAATGGTTGGGGATGATTTTCCCTTTTAAATAAAAACAAAAAACCAAACACACCAAACTAATCACAACTACAAGATGCATGTCAAAAATGTAATCCAATTCAACACATTTCCAAGTGACAACCATAAAGCCAAACCATACCAATAATAATACTAAATTAGAGTTCCAAAGTGGAAGACTAAACAACAAAACTCAAGGAATCCAACTCTCCACACAAATCTCCAAGCTCTAACACCATAAGACCGCCCAATCATCATGAGGTTCCACAAAATGAATGAGATGTTTTACCTTTACCTATGTCTCAGAATACAAAATCTATAAAAGAAAAAAAAAAGTTACAAAGCAGGGAGTGAGTAATAATACTTTGTATGTTTTCCCCCAAATGAATTCCCTACACACTCCACTAGGATATAACATGTTAGCATAATTATATAAAAAAATTATATAAATTCATTAAAATAGTTCAAAAATTATCAATTATCCAAACACATACATACCCAAATAAATTCACCCAAATCAACAAAATTCCAAGGAATGAAACCCAACATGTCATTACTCATTCGATATTAGCGTAACCAAAGTAATTCTTCATGTTTTCACACCTACCAAAACCATACTCACGCTTTTCCACACACATGATCTCAGTGTTACCATTGATAGTGTAACTTCACATCCAACCTCATCCCTATTTTATAGTGGTACCTAATGCCCACATTTCATTCCTTTTATGGTGGTACTTCACACCCACTATCCATCCCATCCATCCCATGCTTTTACCACAAAATATAGCAATCATAACAATAAACATCTATCAAAATAATATCAATACACAATTTCCAAAACCAAATTAACTAATTATTCCCAACAACATTTCAACATAAAATTCCAAACCACTTTAATAAATCACTCATTTATTAAAATCACCCTTAATCCATTATTCATACCAAACCATACATCAATAAAATATCATTTTTATTGAAACTCAATTTTCAAAAAAATCATTTTCCATAATCACCCAAGAAACAGATTTTAAAATCATCATTTTAAAATCCAACAACAAATCACATTTCCCAACAATAACCCATTTTTCAAAAATTCCAAAAATCACCAAAAAAATGGGATTCATCCAAGATTCTCACTTAAAAATCAGAATAAATTTCAATAAAAACCATTTAATTTGAAATTAATCCTTCTAGTTCTAGAAAAATGGAGTCAAGAGAGGATCCACATACCTTAGGGTTTCAGAAAAATGACCAACTCACAACCACGCCCCAAATATGAGTGAAACTTCCATCAAATTACCTTAGATATTTTTTCCTAACATCAACAAGACCAAATCTCATCATTATAGGCAACAAAAACCCTAGATATACATGTGAATTATGTAGATCTAGAAAACAAGGAGAGAGGGAGAAATTGATCTAGATAAAACTACAAAACAACCAAGGAGATAGACTTATTAAGAAATAACCACCTTCAAAAGACCAATAAAACCCTTTGATTCACATCAAAAAAGAGTGAGAGAGACTCCCTAACCTCTGAGAATAATAAATCTCAATTTGGGTTTGTATGGGAGGATAATTGGTGTGATTAGGGTTAATCCTGAGACCCCCTTTTTTTAAAACCCCTTTTAAAGTCTCTCACGGTTAGACAAATTGTGTGGCTAATTATATCCCAAAGGGTTCCCTAAATAGCTTCCTTACATAGTTAGACAAACCATGTGCCAACCATGTAGGATCCCACTACCTCAAGTAGCACGATCTACCTAGGTTGGCTACACAGTTTGGAAATTTTGCACCTTAACCATGTGCCCACCCCTTTGCCTTTTCCTTACTGTGCATAGTTACTTGGGTTTGTTGTACAGTTTCCACTAACCGTTCTCAAAAATTGCACCCCTAGAAAAGCTTCCAAACCTTTCCAAAATCCTTCTAAACTCACCCAAACATTACCCAACTACATTGAAAACATAAAAAATAATAATCAAAGGTTATATACCACAAAGTGGGGTCCTATATTCTCTCCACCATTGGACTTTTCATCCTCATAAAGTATATAACCGTAGATCTTCTAAAAGATCTCAGGACATTGCTTGACCATCTCTTTCCCCTGATCCCAAGTATCCTTTTAAATCTTACCATGTTTCCAAAAAACCTTAACTAGACTGATTCTTTTCCCATGAAAGACTTTCTCCTGCCTATCCACAATCTGCACTGGCATGTGCACCAATGAAGAATCTATCTCTAGCTCTACATGATCCCAATGAATCACATGGTCATGATCCAGCTGATACTTTTTCAACTGTGACACATAAAACACATGGTGAACCGTACTAAACCGTGGTAGAAAATCTAACTGATATGCCACCTCTCCAACGCAATCATGTATCTCAGAAGGCCCAATATACCTTAGAGATAAATTTCCATTCTTCCCATAAAAATGATGTTACAACCTCAAAGATATTATCAAGAACACATGATCACCCACCTCAAATGACAACGGTCGTCAACAATGGTCTGCATGTGATTTTTAACGACTATGATCAGTATACATTCTCTTCTAGATCAACATAATCTTCTCTATCATCTCATGGATAAGGCTTTTCCCAACCATCAAAGTCTCACATGTTTCCACCCAAAATAGTGGAGAACGACACAGACACCCATATAATGCTTCAAATAGAGCCATATGTATGGAGTCCTGGTAGCTATTATTGTAAGATAAATCCCTCAACGGAAAGTGATCCTCCCCTGAGCCTCCAAAATCCATCACATAATCCCACAACATATATTCTAATGTTTGTATAGTCCTCTCGAATTTCCCATCTGTGTGAGGATGATATTCCATGCTCATCATCAACTAAGTCCCAAGGGATCACTGTAATTATTTCCAAAAACAAGATGCAAACCTAGGATCAATATATCATACAATCAAAACTGGTACACCATGCCTCTTTACCACCTCATGGATAGGAATTTTGGATAGATCCCCCGCCATATGATATTCAAAAATAGGGATGAAATGGGGTGACTTTTGAGCTGATCTACAATCACCCATATTCCATCATGTTTCCTAACCATTATTTAGAGACCTATAACAAAATCCATCGTTATATGCTCCCATTTACACACTAGGATAGGAAAAGACTGCAAAATACCTACTGTTTGTTGATGCTCTGCCTTGACTTGTTGACAATTCAAGAATATTGATACAAAATTGGACACATTCCTTTTTATATCAGTATACCAAAACAGCACTTTAAACACCTTAAACATTTTCTAGATTTTAGGATAAAGAGCCCATATTGAATTATTGTAAGCACTAAGGAGTTTCTCTTAACAATCCACTACTATAAAAATCCTATTCCAAAAGCACAAAACTAAATTCCCATCTAGTTTCTAGCCCTAAATTGTCTCCCCACCATTGAGTTTTGACCTCATAGACACACACTATGAATCGGGAATCTACTCCTCTTTAACCAAACCAACCATGTTAGGAACCAATGATACCAGACAAAAAACAGCTACATCACCCTGTTCCTCACATTCCAACCTCAATTCAACTATAAATGACACCAAGTTCCATTGATCTATTGTATGTTTCACCACTTGAGAATATACTTTTCTACTTAATGCATCTACCACTGAATTACCCTTAACTGGTGTGTACAAAAAGTCAGTCAAACATCTAGAGATACTTCATCCATCTAATTTGCCTCAAAATCAAATATATTTTTGAGAAAAAATTCTTCAAGCTCTTATGATTGGTATACACTGTGAATTTCTCACCGAATAGATAGTGACACCAAGTTTTCAAAGAATGAACCACTGCTTCCAATTAAAACTCACGTGTTGGGTAGTTCTTCTCATGTTACCTCAACTGTTGTGATCCATACACAGCCACATGATCCCCTTTCATGAGAACACACCCCAACCTTGATCCTGATGAATTGAAATACACCATTTACCCTTTACCTATTTTTATAAAAACCAATATTGGTGCTGATGTAAGATGATATTTAAGCTCTTAAAAGGTTTTATAGCACTACTCATTTCATTTAAATCAAACATTTTTTTATGGAAAGGATTTCATAAACGAAGCTAACTATGAAAATTCACAAAAAAAAGAATCAATAATACCCATCTAGACCAAGTAATATCCATATCTCAAAAATCATTATTCAGTGGTTGCTGAGAGATAACAATCTCTATCTTCTCTAAATCCACTGAAACACCTCTCTCAGAAATAACATGGCCAAGGAAACAAACCTCTTGTATCCAAAAATTTCACTTTGATAATTTATCATACAACCAATGATCTCTCAAGATTCCCAACACTACTTACAAGTGTTTCTCATGCTCCACCCT
This sequence comes from Viscum album, assembly GCA_963277665.1. Classification (NCBI taxonomy): domain Eukaryota; kingdom Viridiplantae; phylum Streptophyta; class Magnoliopsida; order Santalales; family Viscaceae; genus Viscum; species Viscum album. Next base: position 75,703,924 of record OY728156.1, read on the forward strand.
TTTCTTTGAATACACCTATATATCATCCATGAATACCACTATGAAATAATCTAGATATCTCTAAAATATCTGATTCATCAATTCTATAAAGACCAATGGTGAATTAATAAGACCAAATGGAATATCTAGATACTCATAATGACTATATCTACTCATAAAGGATTTTTTGGGAATATCCTACTTCCTCACCCAAAATTGATGATATCCTGATCAAAATTCAATCTTGGAGAACCAATGAGATCCCCTCATTTGATCAAATAGTTCATCAATGTGTGGAAGTGGATATCAATTATTTATCATAACTTGGTTAAGATTATGATAATAAACAAACATTCTAAGAGTTTCATCCACCTTTTTAATAAACAGAACTGGCACTGCCCATGGAGATGTGCTAGGATGGATGAACCCTTTTTTTCTAGATCATCCAACTACACTTCCAATTCCTAAAATTATCCTGAATCCATCTGGTAAAAATGAAGTGAGATAGGACTACCACACAGAAGGAGATCAATCATAAACTCCACTTCTCATATGTGTGGAAACCCTAAAAATCATTTAGGAAATACATCCATAAACTGATCAACCACTTCTAGAAAAATGCTTCTCCCAACCTATCCCATTGATGCCAAAGACAAATTCACCAAGTAATATGAGATTGTCCCAACTACTATTACTAAAATGCCCAATCCACCCACCTTCAAATTTTTCTCTCCTCTAAAGAGATGTTTGATGGCCTCACCCATTGTGAAACTCATCGTTTGAGGATAACAATCAATATGGGCCTTTAAAATCATCAACTAATTAATACCCAGGATTATATCATACACATCCATCTTAAGAACTGAGAATTACCAAATAAAATCAACCTCATACACAACTATACAACATGATCTACATAAGAAGGCTTGACACTCTCTTTGACCTAGAAAAGGTTGAAGTTTTAAAACAGAAGGAATCATTTCCACACTTAAACCCATAAAATCAACAACATGATAAGCAATGAAAGAATGAGAAGAAGATATATCAAGAAACACTTGTATAAAGTTAGAATTAAAAAGAATCATACCTCGCACCATGGATGGTCCCGACTAATCATCCAGCACACCCTGCTCAGCACTAAACAGTTGTTGCTTACCACACTCTGCCCTTTATTACTCTGTTGAAAGTTCCCCTGTTGGGGAGTTATGTTATTCTTAGAATCACCATGGCAAACTCAGCTCTGCTGATGAGGGGTATGTTTATTCCCCCGTCCCATTGAGGTATAGGACACCTTCGACCCTTGAGGAGTGTCACAAACACCTAACCTTGGAGAATTATGACAATAACGTTGAAGATTCCCCATATTCTTGTAGTTATGACATGCTCGAGGTTGTGACATACAGTACTACTTTATGTGTCCTGTAGAACCACACTGAAAACATCTTGTCTTACTCAAAGGCTTCAGAGTAAGATTCATCGATCCTGCCGTAAGAATATGAACCATTACTCTCACCCTGGAAATAAGTGTCCCACTTATACTTGATCCCCTAATTAGAGTTCCCACTATTCCCCATGGGTGAAAACATGCTTCCCCCTCCTGTAGCCCCCAATATATCCCTTTAATCTGTTGATTATATATTCAAAATTTTCTTATAATCACATATAAATAGAACTAAAATTTTAAAATGAATTTCTTACCTCAACCCTGATTCAAATATTTGTTCCTTCAAGGACACGGTAGTCACATCCTCAAGTGAAAACCAGCTAAGTTCATGAACTTAGTAGCATATTCCATGACCAAAAGCTTCTCCTATTTCAAACTAATGAAGTCCATTGTGTTCTGAATTTTGAATGATAAAGGAATAATTGTTCATTACACAATTCCCCAAAACCCTGCCATGTCATACATTGGTATGTTCCATCCTGGACTGCAAACTCTCACCAATGACATGAAATATCTTCTAATATGTACATCACTAAACTCACTTTCAACTCTTCCATTTTTCCTAGGAAATAAAATATTTGGTTCATATTTTTATCCATTCTTATTCCCTTTCTAGTTCCGAATCACCCTAAAAATTGGGTGGATTGTTCTTTTGAAACTAAACCTATTGATCCACAAGCCTCGACTCATCACTTTTATTCCCACTATCCATAGATTGGAAATCTTTCACTATGCTCTAAACTAGTTGTTGGTTCACCTGGGGATCAGGTGAAACCACATTTTCTATAGCATCCTCCAGTTGGTTTCAATGATGTCTACCTAGTGCCATTTCTATCAATACAAGAGTCACTATAAGTATCACTTCCTAGAAACTGAAGGCATACAGTTTAGATTTATATCAAAATCCCGATATCACAACCATGATTTCCAAAATTTTCATTTTTCCATGTTTAACCATTTTGAAAAATCAACTATGTTTTGAAAATCGACCCATTTTAAAAATACCACAACCATTCACATTTAAAACCCATACTTTTGAAGACCATTTCCATATTTTTCAATAAAATTATTTCATTAATATCACAAGATAAATCATTATTCCAAATTAAGTATCTAATCCTAGTGGGAAGTCATTTATACCATGTATTTCATGCTCATATCATTTTCCACACCCATGACAATGAGATCATTCTCCTATAAGTGTTTCCAAAACACTTATGTACCCCACTTTATGGTAACTTGATGTTCAGCATAAAAGGGTTAGTTACATCCTTTTATGATATACATTCCACATTATGAAAATCCTACTCTTTTCTACCATCCCAACTCAAGGAGTAACCAAGAACAAATGTCAAATCCAAGACTGAAAACTGATACCAAAGAACTGAACAAACTACTTTCATTTGAAATTCATGGACTGAATAAACTGATACCACTTTTAACATCCCACCCTTACTCATTAGATTGAGTTGAGGTGGAGGTGCTAATTTTCCTTAGGAAACATCCCCTAGCATCCAAAGGCTAGAAATAAATGTCAAGGGCTTTAAGAATGGTGGGGGTGATGTTCCCTTTAAAATAAAAATAACCAACCAAACACACCATAAACAACTAAAACTACATGATGCATGTCAGAAATGTAATCCAATTCAACACATTTTCAAGTAGAAACCATAAAAACAAACCAAACCCATAACAATACTAAATCATAGTAATAAAGAGGAAGACTAAACAATAAAACTCAAGGACTCTAAATCTACAAACCAAGATCCATGCTCCAACATCACAAGACCACCCAAGCATCATGAGGTGCCAAAAAGGAAGGAGATAATTTTCCTTTACTTGTGTCCCAAAATACAACATCTTCAAAATAACTAAAGTTTCAAAACATGGGGTGAGTAATAATACTCTGTAGGTTTTCCACAAATGACTTACCTTCACACACCACTAGGATAGAAAAAATATTTCACAATTATATAAAACAATTTCTATAAGTCCATTAAAACAATTAAATAATTAACAACAAGATAAACACATCCTTACCCAATTCAATTCACCAAAATCAACACAATTCCAAGTAAAAAAACCATCATTTCATTACTCATTTCGTATTGGCATAACCAAATTAATTCTACATGTCCACATGCCTACCACAACCATACTCACACTTTTCCACACACCCATTCTTGGTGTTACCATTAATGGTGGAACTTCACATCCATCTTTTTCCCCTTTTTATAGTGATACTTCATTCCCACATTCCATTCCTTTGATGGTGGTCCTTAATTCCCACTATACATCCCATATAACTAAAGATAATACCACATAATGAAATAATCATAATAATCAACATCTATCAAAATAATATCAACAAAAAATTTCCAAAACCAAATTAATCAGTTATTCCCAACAAAATTTCAACATAACATGCCAAACTACTTCAATAAATCTCTCATTCATAAAAATCACCCATCATCCATTATTCATGATAAACCATACTTCAATAAAAAACATTTTTATTGAAACTCAATTAAAAAAACCATTTTCCATAATCACCCAATCCACCAATTTTAAAATTTTCATTTTAAAATCCAACAACAAATCACATTTTACAACAATAACCCATTTTTCCTAAAATCCAAAAATCATCACAAAATGGGTTTCAACCAAGCTTCGCACATCAAAATTACTATCAATTTTAAGAAAAACTATTTAATTTTAAATTAATTATTCTAGTTCTATAAAAATGGAGACGAGAGAGAAGCCACCTACCTTAGGGTTTCGGTAAAAATGACCAACACACAACCGCACCCCAAATATGGATGAAACTTCCATGAAATCGCCTTAGTTATCTCTTCCTAACATCAACAAGCCCAAATATCTTAAATTTATGAAACAAAAACCATATATCTATACACAAAGGATGTAGATCTAGAAAACCAAGAGATATGGAGAACTATATCTAGAGAAAACCACAAAAAAACCAAGGAGATAGACTTACTAAGGAAGAACCACCTTGAAACCACCAAGAAACCCCTTTTATTACCTTCAAAAATGAGTGGGATAACCTACCTAACCCCTAAGAATAATAAATCTTGAGTTGGGTTCATATGGGAGTAGAAATGGGGTGTTTAGGCTTAATCCCAAGCCCCCCCCCCCTCTAGTTTTTTAAGACCCATTTTAAATCCACGCATGGTTAGATTACACTTTTAGAGAAACTGTGTGCTAACTATGCAACTAATACTATCCCAAAGGGTGCCTTGAATGGTTGCCTTGCATGATTAGGAAAATTGTGCACCAACCATGTAGGAGCCTACTACCTCAAGAAGCACGGTTTACCTGGGATGACTGCATGGTTTGGAAAATATGTGCCTTAATAATTTTTCCACCCATTTGGTTCTACCTCACTATGCACAATTACCTAGGTTTGTTTCACAGTTTCCACTACCCGTGCTCAAATCGTACACCCCTAGAAAAGCCTCAAAACCTTTCCAAAACCCTATCAAACTCACCCAAACATTACCCAACAACTTTAAAAACATAAAAAGGTATAAAAAAATGTTGCATACCTCAAATTGGGGGTGCTACATGAACCTAAATATGTGTCCCATCAAAACTAGAGAGGAAGAGGGAACTTTTTGATTATATTCATAGGTCATGCTTCTCTATTAATTCAAGAAAAACTAAGATGTATGTATATATAAAGAGAAAATTTTGTTATGAGAAAATGAAGAGGGTGATTTTATAATTTTTATATTGATTGTTTATATGATAATATGTCAATAAAGAATGATGGATTTCTAGGGGTATGATGTAACTATTTCCAATTCTGGTATGTAAATGGGAAAACATAACTATGGATATCATTATAGTACCCCCCATGACTTCTAAAATAAATAACACCATTTGTGTAGTTTCAATTGAATTAAAAAGCCATCACATTTCATTGATATATAGGAATATTTATCTCTTTAATAACACACTTTTAAATACATAAGGGAAGTAGTAATACTATATAGAATACAAAACTGTATTGTATCTATTTAAGATTTGAGGTTCATATTGTTATTCATTAGAAAACTTTTTCAAGAAAAAGATACAGATAAAATTTTATATATTAATTATCACACTCAGATTGATGGTTAGTCTGAGAGAACCATTCAAACTCTAGAGGATATGTTGAGATCATTTTCAATGGATTTCCAATGATGCTAGGATTAACAACTCCCATATTGGAATTATTTTAATACAATAGATTCTATTTCCACAATAAAATTAAAATTATTAATTCTATATATTGGAAGATGTTTTATACTATAACATAATGGTATGATATTTGTGAGTGAAATATTATGGGACCTGATCTTATCAAAGATATGAAAGAGAAGGATCAAAATATTTATCATTATAGGAAGTCCATAAAATGTCAAAAGGAAAACTATACAAAAAATCATCCATTGGAGATATTATTTTTGGTTGGGGATAAGTTTTTCCTTTTATATATACTTGTCGAATAAATTCATGAGTTTTGGGTGATGGTAAAGCTTATTCCAAGATCCATCGACAACTTTTAGATCCTTTATTTCTCCTCTTCTAGGTGTTTTTCGCTTGATATTGGGAGTTTTTGGAATGAAATGCATGTATCATGGTTAAAGCACATAGTTTTCCAAACCATGTAGTTTTCATGTGATAGATTTATCAATTATTTGACTAATCTAAATGCATGGTTGATGCATGGTTTTCTAAACCATGTGACCAGCCTATGTAGTGATCTCCTAGAGCCCAGTAATGGGTGCATGATTGGTGAATAATTTTCCAAATTGTGAGACCCAAACAACTCAACATAATTTTTATCAAAATTATTATAAAATTAATTGAAATTAAGAAACATAATATAATCCCAATCCCTACCCCCACCTCATATAATTCCATCACCCCCACCCCTTGGTTCACAACACCCTAGCCAAAGGGGTACCCCGTGATTACAGCACCACCACCTCTCCTCTCCTTCCGTCGACCAAACTTTGAGATGATCTATTGTGAGATATATACAGTTTGGGTTATATCCTTCTAATATTCATTCCATAATAATTTCCTTGGCATTTTTCTTCCCTCTACTTCCCCTCTTTATTTGTACAAACCCCAGGGTGAGGGTTGATAAAATTTTGGGTTTCCTCATTGATTGTTAGAGGTCTTGAAGGGTCTATCAGGTCATATTCATGTATGTTTTGGTACCCACCACCAAAGAAAAATAATATCATACTATTTTGGTTTGATCAGTGTTATTTGACATTGGTTTTCAATACCCTTTTGATTGGACCATTTTTAAATGGGTGTTTTTGTTGATTGTTGGTTTGTCCTTGGTTGATTATGAGGTATTTTGGTACCATGAAAGAGAATCACATGGGTATGCATAGGTAAGTGCATATATAAATATTAACACTTTTTACATATTCCCTCATAGTGAGGATAATATGTACATGAGGTCTAATGGTATAAATTTATATGTGAAGGTGCATATGTTTGTAAGAGAAAAGGGGTTGTTTTGAGTGATCATCTTCAAAGTTGACATGTTTTGATGTAGTTCACCCTATATATAAGACTTTAAATTGTAAAAAAATAATTTATTGTGTTTTTTATTAGGTGTTTTCATTATATTATAAAGCTACTAAATTTTAGAAAAATATTATGTTAAACACAATTGTTTTATTTCATGTTTTTTCCAGCTCATTTCTTATGTTTCTCTATGTGTTTTTCTAATGAAGAAATTTATTCCATGCTGGGATTATTGAGTGTTTTATTGGTTTTATAATTTATTTATACTCAGTGAATTGTAAATGTACAAAGATGTTTTGGGATTTTGGATGAATTTTTATAAAATTTTAATTATATGTTTTATTTTCCAAATAAATCCAAAATTAATTTTAAAATGGTAAAAGTATGTTTTCAAATGATGAATCCTAGTTGATAATTTAGAATTATTTTCTAAAAATATGTTTCCTCTATTTATACTCTCCATTACATTGGGAATTCACATGAATGGTGTCAGGATGTGGGCCTTAACATGTATGGTATATTTTCATGATTGAGATGTTGTATTCATACATTCTTCCTCACCTCACACAGTTTATATAGCCATGGGGTCCTAGGTGTCATAGTAAGAGTTGATATATGGTTTCTATTTAGCCTCTATTAGATTATCTAAATCCCTATGGAGTATCCATGTGGGCTGCGAAAACTGTTAGGATAGTAGAGAGCAGTTGGGTTGGTTATTGACTCTATATCGCATCAATGGGCTCGATGATAGATTCCAAACTGTGTACATCTAGGGTCTCTTCACATTGTTTCATGGTATATCCAATGATAACGATTTTAAATTTATTCTACATTCCTTTTTTTAATGTTATAATAAAATCATTTCAAATATTGTGTTTCCACTAGAAATTCATATATCAACACTTATTTACACATACTGTATTTTCCAATAGCTTTTTCATTGAAATATATTATTTCACTAACTATTCCCTCTATATAAAATGATTTATTAGAAAATATTTCAATATTTGGAATCCTTTTTGGAAAATGGATGGGAAAATGATTTTTTTTTAAATTATTATCACTTTACTTATTATTAAGGAAATGAAAACCCTATTTTAAATAAATGTATTTCAAACTAACATGACATTGTTTTATTTTTAATATTAAGGAAAACTTCTTGATTATTATTTTGGATTCCCTTTTGAGAATCTTGGTGATGACGCCTTCTTTATTTTCCTTTTTTCTTTTATAGGTCTTCCAACTCTAGTTATCTCTTAGAGAGAGCGTGGTTCTTTGGTTGGTGGTGTCCCATGAGGTCACTTGGTGATTTGTTTATCCCTGTATTTTTATTTCTTTTTTCACATCTAGTTTGTTATTTTATTTTACTCTTGTTTATTTTACTTTATTTTATAAGATAGATCATTCCCAAATGATTTTATCTGATATTTGGAACTAGTTGTCATCGAAGGGAGGATCGGGATTTCCTTTATGGACTTGTCATGATCCGGCTCGTGTGACTGGTTCGGGATCGACCCAGATGGTTCATGAAAAAATGGTATTAGTGGAGGTTATCCCTTGTTATTTGATTATATCTTGTATTTTGGAGATATTATTATCAGAATTTAGGTGGTCATTCAGGGGTAGGTTCTTGATCACCACATATTCTGAAGGATTATTGAATTTAAAGGGTGGTCCTAGATGTTTGTACCCCAAATTCTGAGATTTTCTATCATATGTTTTCAAGGTTTTCATTTTTGAGGGACTGTACTTTTTTATGTAGAAATTGGTGGAAAATTTTGAGAAACTCCAAGGCTAGAAGTTATTATTTTGGGGGAATTCAAAGGGGTGTGTGGTTATAGTACATAGTATATAAAAACATGCTTATACCATGGAAATTCCTCTGATGGCCTTTTATGTGCTCACTTGGTTAGTGCACGACATTCCAAAACATGTGACCAATCCCTGTATATCAATTTTTCATTTGAGATTTTTAGATTTTTAACCCATTGAGTGGTGGGTTAATTTAGTTTTTTCATAAGGTTTGATTGTGATAGTTTTAAGGGATTTTATTTAGATTTTAAAATGATATTTGGTTTAAAAAAATGGTGATTGGTTAAAAAAAATGGATTTCTATAATTAAAACATTGAATAATTTTGAAATTGAAATGGGTTGTTTTGAAAATGGTAGTCATTTTTTAATGTGATTTAATATTTTGGAAGTGTTTTGAAATATTTTGGATGGAAGTTTCTTGTAAATTTGGAAATTTTCTATTTTGGAATGATAAGGGGTGGTTTTGATAATTGATTGGTAATGTTTTATACAGTATGTTATAAAGTGATATTTCTAGCATTTAATTTGACCCTCGGTGTTCCTATAAATTCTAAAATATAGGTATATATGTGTGTGGGAAAATGATGGTTATTGGTATGTGTAAATTGGTGTTTGATCTATAAAAAGTATATAAAAATATATGTGTGTGAGGATTCATGTAATACCCTTGTTGGGTGTTTAATTTACCATACATGTTATGTTTTCTAAAAAATGGATTTCAAAGTGGGGGAATTTTGATGTTTTGAAAAGTGTTTGAGTAGTTTTTTGGTGTTTTCTTTTCATTTTTTGATTTTTATTTCATGGGATTTTGGTTTTTACATGTTTTAAGTGTAATAGGAATGGTGGTTTGGGTTTGGTTTTGATTTTTTATTGAGGTGTCCTATTTTGGTTTGTGATGTGATTTGATTCAGTTATTTGCTTCTTATTTTTAGAGCATTCCCAAGATGTGTCTTAATAAAGACTTATTTTTAGTATCTGTGGTACCTTCATTGGTTTCTTATATAAAGGTTAGTTTTTGTAATTGGTGATGGACATCATTTGGTGGTTGATTTTATGAAATCGAGGTGGATGGAGTCTTTGAGGAAATTTTGAATAAATGTTTTTATGTGCATTCCCATTGATGACACTACCTAGACTCTTGATCAAGTGGTTGATCCAGAGCCTTTGTAGATATTAGACCACAACCATGTAGTATTGGGTTTCTATCTACCTTCATCAATTTAAAAGTAAAGTACCTTATTTTTATTTATATTATGAGAATATGTTCTATTTGGTGTGGCTAAATATGTCACCTGAAGCGGTTTTGTAAGTGGCTCTATCAAAAGGGGATGTTTTAGTTGTAGTTTTTCTACTCTTAGTTGTAGGGTATTATATTCTGTAAGACATATGGGATATAGTCATAGGTCTTAGTGTGACATTTTTCACAAAGTGAATGAGTTTCTGAGTGCGGGGGATGTTCACTCAACATGTTCTCTCTGAAATCAGAGTGGAAATTTTTTAATCTTCTCTACGTAGTGTATTTTTATTTCTTAATCTTCATTTTGAGATAAATTGGTGGACCTATTTTTTGGGAATTTATCTAGTTATTCCTTTGGGATGTGAACTCTTGAACAATTATCCTTCATTTGGAGTGGGAGTGGTGTTAGTTTCTGGTGGTGTATATTTGAAAATGATCTATATTGAGTAATTATGAATTTTAATCTAGTTTGGTTCTCAGTTTGGGTTTCATGGGTTTGATCCTTTTAAATTGGATGGTATTCTGTTGAGTTTTTCTCTTAGTGTGATCACCTTTATAGTCAATTCATTAATGGTGGGGTACCATTATGGGTCTCTTTAATGTCCTCTATTGATCTGGTCATTTGTATCTTGGAATGATAAGAATTTAAACTAGTGTTAGGTGTTTTTTATAGATTTGTGATTTGTTTTGACTGGAGGAAACCAGTGTCGACCAGAGGTTTAAAATGGTGTGAAGATCACCATCGACATTGCTCATGGTGAACTCAATATTTATGGAATCCATGACAGGGTAATTTGTTGTTTTTGCTCTACTCGACCTCAATCACGGTAATTGGTTATCCAAGATAGTGGGTCATATGATGAATTCTTAGGGAGATCTCGAATAGGGCCTGAGGATTTCTAATTTATAGGATGGGGTGTTCCATTTTTTAGTTGTGTTTGGGTATTTAAAATCTTTATTAAACCTTTTTTAGGAGTCTTAAGTTCTTGGGTATTTTTTGTTCTCTCATCTAATGTGGGTTTGTTTTTTTCGAGATAACATTCATAGTATCCTTTTTGGGATTAAGGTTTCATGAAAATTGGTGAATATTAGATCTTGGTCTTCGGGTTTCAACTACCTCATCTCATGTAGCAGTTTTCTTTCGTCTAATGTTTTTTTAAACTAAATCATTACGACTTTTGGGGGGAAGAATGTATCATGGTGGGGGGAATTGTGACACCCCTTCCTAACACTATTTTATAATTTTAAATATTTTTTAGTTTCTATTTATTTCACCTTCTCTTGGTGTTTTTTCCTTGAAATTGGGGGGTTTTGGTCATGTAATTCATGTTGAACTCTTATTTAAAAATGTTTTTCAAACCATATGGTAATCGTGTTCCTGATTCTAAAATTTTTTTAAAATCCAAATAAATGGTTGGTGCATGTTTTTCCAAACCATGTGACCATCCTTTTCGGGGTTCTCCAGGAGCTCGGAAGAGGGTGCACAATTGGAGCATGGTTTTACAAACTTTGAGAACCAAATCATGGACCATAGTCTTTTCAAAATTATAATAAAATTAACTAAATTTTAAAAAAAATTATTCTAATCCCCCGTACCTCATGCATCTCCCTCACCCCCCCCCCCCCTCATGCCCTGGTTCACAACACTCCTATGGAAGGGGTTCCCCATGTGCATGCCACAACCTCCACCCATATCCTTTTGAAGACTGATTTTTGAGACAATCACTTGTGTGATCGCTCCAGGTTAAGTTTTCATCATTTCCTCTCCCTTAATTCTTCATTTACTTGGATTCTTTATTTTCCCCATCACCCATATTTATTTATATGAACCTGAGGGTGAGGATTGATCTAATATTTTGTTCCTTCATTTGTTTCTAGGGATTGTGAAGGGTCTCTCAGGTTGTCTTCGCTTATGTTTCGATACCCACTACAAAAGGTGATTTATATCGGACCATTTTAGTTCTCCCACCACTATTTGAGGTTTGTTTTCTTTATCATTTTTATGGGACCAATTTTAAATGGTGGTTTCTATTGATTTTTGGTTTCTCTTGGTTTCTTTGGTGGTCTTGGGGTCCCTTAATTGTAAGTATAACTGGTATGCATAGGTAAGCGCATATATAAATATTCCATATTTATACATATTCTCTCATGGAGAGGGGAATATGTAAATGATGATGAATTTTATTAATGTATACGTGAATTTATTTATGTGTGTAAGCATAAAGGTGTGGTTTCGAGTGGTCTTCATAAAATGAAACATGTTTTAATGTAGGTTACCCTATATATAAGCCGTAAATTTTAGACAATAATTATTTGTGTGTTTTATTAGTAATATTCATTATATTATAAACATATTAAATTGTAGAAAATATTTTGTTGGATGAAATTTTTTTATTTCATGATTTTAAGCCCACTTTTTAAGTTTCAATTTTTATTTTTTTAATAAAAATGTTTTCCCTTCTAGTTTTGAAATGCAAGGATTTTTGAGTGTTTAGTTGGTTTTCCAAATGATATATACTGGGTGAATTGGAAATTTCCAAATATGTTTTGTCCTTTCATATGGTTTTATTTAAATGTTTAATTACATTTTTAATTTTTCAAATAACTCCAAGGTGGTTTTTTAGATGTTAAAATATTTTTTAAAAATGATGAGGCCCATTTGATACTTTGAAATGGTTTCATGAAAAGTGGGTGCCACCATAGATGCTCTCTATTATAGGGGGAATTTTCATGGATGATGTTGAGAGGTGGGACTTAGCATGTATGGTATCTTTTCATGATTGAGATATTGTATTCATACTTACTTCCTCACCTCACATGATTTCTATAGCCATGAGATCCTATGTGTTATAGTGAGATTTGAAAGACTATTACTATTCATTCCCAATTAGATGGACTATATCCCCATGGATTATTCTTGTGGGTGTTTCCACCAGTGAGTCTAGTTGATAGCATCTGTGTTGGTTATTGACTTCAGATCATATCAATAGGCTGACAGCTAGATTGAAAATAGAGTATGTCTAGGATCTATTAACTTGGTGTCTAGGTATATACCATGATAAATATTTTACATGTATTCTACTTTCCCTAATTTTTTGATGTTTTAATAAAATCATTTCAACTATTGTGTAGCCTCTAGAAATTATTATATCAGCACTTATTTACTTGAAATATATTTTCCAATGGTTGTTCTTCACTGAAATATATACTTTCACTACATGTATCTTTTTTTTTAAATGATTTATGGAAAAATATTCCATTAATTTTAAACCATTTGTGTAAATTCATGGGAAAATGTTATTTAGATTATTCACTTGTTACTTTTTTCATTGAAACAAGAACCCTAATTTAAATAAATTAATTTCAAACTATCATGAAATGGTTTTCATTTATAAATAATGAATATTGTATGGTTCTTATTTTGAATTCCCTAGGGAGTATACCAGTGCTCATTCCATATTTTTTATCATTTTTTAGTATCATTTCTCCCATATTTGTTTCTCTCTTGGATCAAGTGTGTTTCTTTGGTTGGTGGTTACCCATGAGGACACTTAGTGGTATGTTTATCTATTTATTTTCATTTCCTTTTCCCTTTTAAGTTTTTTATTTTATTTTATTATTATTTATTTAACTATTTTTTACAAGATAAATCCTTCCCGACTAAGTTTTATCATATTAACGGCACTAGATTCCATCCTAGGAGGATTATGAATGCCTCTCGAGCCTTATGATTGTCCAACTTGGGTGACTAGTTTAGGGTCTATCCGGGTTGGTTAGTAAAACCTCACATGTACTAAATCCAGAGGTGATACCCATTTAGAATGATCTTTAATACAGGGATTAGCTAGTGAAGATATTATATTTTAGAGACAATGTTCTACGATACAATAAAACTCACCTAGTCAAATTGTTTTTGTGGAACCACAAGGTTGGAGAACCAACATTGGAACCTAAATAGGAAATGAAACAAAATACCATCATCTCTTTCTATGTAATAATTGAAATTTAGAGGGTGAAATTTCTGAATGGGAGAAGAATGTAACGACCTGATCTTTTATAAATGAAATTCCACTTTTTTTTTAATAAATTAATTATTATGTGATGTAGCTATAGAAAAAAACATTAACCACTTTCATTATTATGGACTACTATAAAATATAATTATATGGATTTAAAATACCATTACATATTGTAAAAATTGATAATACTATCATTGTATAGTAACCTTTATGTTTAGTATTTTTTAGGGGTTATGATAAATTCTAATTCATAGAGAACAAATAAGTGATGTCCCCGACTATTAGGATTGTTCCCTATGAATCCCAGTTATTTGAGATTTCAAGGGAGATGGATTCATTGATATTTTCCCTTCACCAAGGCCATGATGAAATTAATCAATTGAAACCTTAACAAACCCATTTATAGGAGAATTTAAATATTATAAAGATCACAACCCAATCCATGTTTGTTGAAGCACTTAAAGAATGTACCACCATTGCACACAATACCCTTAGGGCATACACTCACATAATAAGGGTTATGTATCTAGACTATAGTAGTTTGAATTTATATGTTTTCTTTATAATAAAAATACTATTTTTTAACCATTTCCATTATTATGTTAAATAAATAATTATAGATGAGTTGATGAAAATTATATATTTGTATGAAGAAACCAAATTTTTTTTGTAAAATATATTATTCTAACAATCATTCTTATCAATTAAATAATTTTAAAATAAATATTAATTTCATATAATATTATTATTGAATAATATTTATTATATTCAAATGAAAATATTTTTTCAATGAAGGCCAATGTAATATTTAAATGGTCCATAAGATTGTAATTTTCATAAAAACTATTATTTTTCATTGAATAATTATTTTTATTTAAAATATTAATTCTCATATTTGGAAAATTATTTTTATAAAATATTATGTTTTAAATCATCCTATCCAAATTATTCAATGGTTAATTTTTCATAATTTGGGTCATAGTCGATGGTTTGGTTAAAAATTAAATACACTATAAATATAAGTTTTTTATTATTACACTATAATGGCTTGAAGTGATATAATAAATTCAATACAATAATTCAACAATAAAATATATATATTTAATTTAAATTTTTTTTTAAATTTATTTATTTAATTATAAAAACCATCAATGAATCCTCTAAAACCTATATTATATTTTATCATTATAAAAACAAATCTTTTTGAACATGACTGACTTTCACATCACAGAGGGATTTATTTAAATATTAAAGGTTCTTATATGTATAAAATATTTAAAAAAACTCATCATTGGTAGAAACTATTATAAAACCAAAGGGATGGTGTGTGGTTTTGATTAATTTATCTTATAGAGTCCAAAACCTATGTTTTGAAATTAGTAAATAATTTCCCTTAATGTTATTTTTTTTTGTATATCTATGGTTTTATTTTCTACATTTAATATAATAAAAACACATTATTCTTCCCAATGAGTATTAATTTCCTCTCCCCATACCTCTATAATTCCCTTCCATATAATTTCCAATCTCTTAAGGAGAGTTTGCAAAGATTTTGGAAGATCCCTTTCAAGGTAAGGGATTCTATCTTCTTCCTTTTTATTTAGTTTCATTATTTATATTAAACATTTTTATTTCCAAATTTTCATGTTGTAATGTGTTTTTCACACCCCTTTACTTCCCTTATGATTATTCTATAATTAGAGACAACCTTTCACTCACATTAATCTATTTCATGAACCTTTAGGTATACCATTGATACTACTAAAATTATATCATTAATTTTCATCCCCAAAATTTATGATAATTATACCCATCACCATTTATAGTTAATTTCATTCACCAATATATGCCTATACATCATTTATTGGGTAATTTTATGTATATAAACTTCACTTGTTAATCATGGAATTAAATATGATAAAGAATGTTCTTATTTTTTATGATCAATGTGGAACACAAATGGATGTACAAAATAAGAATCTGATGGTTGGGCCCAAAATTATATATCTCTCCAATGCATTGGGTAATGTTTTTTAAATGATATAAAATTTATGATGTATTTAATGTTATCCTAAGAACACTATGTTATGATGTCTCTAGTGTTATCCATGACTTATTCTGATGATGTCATGTTTTATGTTGTTTCCACATTCCTATGTTGCCTTTATGTTATAATATTATATCATGCTTTGATGCACCTATTAATGATTATTACTCTTTTATTTCACGATTATATGCCTCTTGACTAATATATATTACTTTGATCATGTTATTCTTTGATTATTTATTTACTAGGATTTATATCTCACCACTTTCTTATGCACCTCTCTAGATTATCCCTTGAGGGGGAGTGTCTGAAGAAGTTCCCAAATAATTGTACTTCAGTCAAATATTTTATCTCTAGAAGATACTTGTTCAGAAATTCATTAATATGGTATGTGTTATTACTCTATCAACCCCATTCAAAAAATGAAAAGAAGATCTGAACTTAAAGGTGGGAACTTAAATAAATCAATAACATGAATAAAATAATATTGAAGAAGTTCTAGGACTGATTTCATGAATATTACCTACCTATCATAATTAATTTTTTTGAATCTGTGTGTTGAGATGTGTAAGATCCAGAGTTTTTATATAAGGTATGGATGTTTTTTGTTTTCAGTTTAAATTCTTGTTTATGGCCTAATGTGAATAACCTTTGAGGTTATAGGGGTATCAGGGGTGTTTGGGGATTCTTCAGAGCCTGGAACCAAGTTTTTTGGGGAAAATAGGCAGGCTGCACAGTTAGTAGAAACCATGCGGGGTAGGCTACATGGTCTGACTAACTATGAAAGACCTGGTTAGTGGGAATGAGGAGCTCACAGAGTTTTTCAAATCATGAGGATGGAGACACATGCATGTGCAGGGGCACCTATAACTTTTAGCATAGCTGAAATGCATGGTTCACACATAGTTAGTCAATGCATGTGCATTGACCATGAAGGTTCCCCCTTAGCAAAGTAGAGAGTTCATGGTTGGTACATGGTTTGGAAAACCATGCGGCAAACCGTGAAACCCATTATTTTGAGGAAAATTGACCATTTTTTCCTTAAAATATCTGATAACCTAAAATCTAATTTTCTTCTACTTTGTTGGATATCAGTGGACCATGGAGAGCTCCTTTGAAAGCCTTTTCTTAGTCTTCGATACCATTCCTCCATCTAAACTCAGAATCAAGCATCGTCAGTCTCATTGGATTCATTACGGTGAGTACTCAATTCATTTTGTTATGTTCTTTGTTTAAATTAGGATTGATGGAGTTATTTAGGTGTAATTTAATATTCCCCATTTCTAGTTTCTTCATATGTTCTTCATTTTTCTCCTAATCTAAGTCAAATCATAATTTGATACTGGACGATCATTATACTACGAACCTACGATAAGTGATCTATACTTTTCCCGAGTGGTTTGGTGCTTTATAGAGCTAGTTTTCATTATTCTTCCAGTCATACTTTCCAACATGGACCCCTAAACAAATTGAATAATTGAATTGAACATATAAAAACCTATTAGGGGTTCCCTTTAGTTCTTTTGAGATTTTTTGGAGGTTTTTTCCCAAAACCAAGGAAACCCATGGGGTGTTTCATGCAATTGCTTCAATATTTCCCTTTGTTATACAACCCATGGGGAGACTATTGTGCTTTCTTAGTTATAGAAAGATTGTAATGAACTGAATTGAATTGAATTGATTGTTAGGATATGGATATTAACTCCTTTTCATGTCAATGATTTTGATTGAATGGTTATATGGATTTCTTATATGAGTGGGTAAAATTGTTGAATGTAATTGAATGTGAATTTATATATGAGTGGGTATACTCATGGAACTTGAATGCTTGTGAATTGATGAATGTAATGAGATGTAAATTGAAATTTTAGTGAATTAATTGGTTGGTATACCATGGATCTTGATTCCATTTAGATTCCATGAATATTTCACCCATGGGTATTGATTTAAGATAGAAGATTACTTGGACCTATATGCTCCTTGAATCTTGATTCTGTAGGATGCCAAGGGAATTTCTACCCCTTGGATCTGAATTTCTAGACTCACATTAGACATGCTCTATTGACATGATCCTTGGAATCCACCAATTTCATTACCGATATTCTATCGAGATTCTCCTGGGACTCGATGAGGATGCCTTGGTCTTCTATATCTTGGATCTAGCCCTTCCTGATCTGACACTTCAGACTATATGGCATGGCCATGGTAAATGTGATATGCTTGGTTTAATGGCACATTCATGGTTGATATTAAACTTCTGGTTATGCATAAAGGTCGTGATTGTTTGATATATAGGTTATATGGCATGGTCATGGTTGGTATGATATGGTTGTATGTATGGTGAGGTCATGTTAGTTATTTCTATTTTATTTGTAGCTACCTTGTTATAGCAGTTTGAGCCATGTTTTGTAGGATGCCTTATTGGGCTATACATTATCACTTATCTTGTCGTATATATGCCATGGGAACTTTACATTTTCTTACTTATTACCTTTGATATGCATATATATACTACACTTTACTTTACCTTATATTTCACAACCAAGATTTGTTATAGACACTTTGGTTGGTGACCTACTGGTATTGTATTACACACCCTGTTTGGGCTGCTATTGGGTACCCAAAAAATCTATATGAATGCAGGTAGGGATCGGGACAAGCATCCATAGTTTAATTCTTTACTTTGTGCCATGCTTAGAAGAAGGGGTGCATGAGACCGAGTTGAGGGTCGTGATGCTATCTAGAGATAGTACATTTTAGTATTTTTGGTATTTTGATACATGTATTGTACTGACTTCTGTATACCTATTTTGGATACTTTATAGATACATGGAATGTATCATTATCATTTGTATATGATATTCCTTTTGGCATAGTTTATATATTCCTATCTTGGTTATTTATCTGTTGTCTTATTGTTTTACTACTTCCGCTACTTATCTATTACTATGTATTCACTATGTTCACTTTGGTAATGAGAGAATAGTCTCCCCATGGACACACCCTAGGCCCTCACTGCTAATCAGAAGCCTCTGGTATTCAGAGAGATGCTCTTGAGTCCATGTGACCAATCGGGCTCTGGGAACTATTGAGTGGCATCTAGGTCCAGGAGGTTACAAAGTAGTATGAGAGAAGATTTTATTTTCTAGTTTATTATTTGGAAACATTATACTGGTATAAGAATCTATTGGAATTTGGTAATGAGTTTTGTCTAGGAGTAACTTACCCGTTTACAAGAAAAATAAAAATTTTCTTGAATGGAAATTGCTATTTTTTAGATTTTGACTATTAAATTTAATTTGATTCCATTTTTGGTTGATGCACTTGAATTGTGATGTTATCATTGATATGATTGTGGGTTATATTTTTTGAAACAAGATGAGATGAGGGTATTCCATCTCATGCATCATTTAGGCACTTTCATGAATTCAAATGACATGCATTATACCATGCCATATAGGTTGAATTTTTAAACTTTATGACATTATATTGTGTGCCTTGTGATAGATATACCTGCTATTATGATAAGTATTGTGTGTAGGTAATTGAGAAACATGGTTGGTACTTAGAGTGTCTATCGTAACCTAACCAGATTTTTCTTTATTAGGCTATAGCAGACACCTTATGCATCCAATTATGGCACATTGATTCATGGACCATGAGTTTCATGGAATGGAACGTGTTATGGTGTGGATTAGGCCAATTAAATATTTTGGTTCATGAGGAGTGTGGACCCTTATGAATCAAATGTGATGAACCATTTAATTTAACCACTTAAAATGAAATGTGAAATGAATATGAAATTGAAATGGAAATTGATCTTGTGAAATAGATTGTAAAGACCCAGAAATTTCAAGGAAATTTTTTTCTTAAATTCTTTGGGATTTTATGAGTATGCAGTTTCTGACGGCACCTGATTCCGAGGGCCTGTGTTCCCGGAATCATTTTCTGAAGTTTAGCTCGGGTAAGTTCAGTGAACGAACGAGCGGGTTTTTATATCTTTTTAACCGGTACTCGGAATTGAAATCGGAGGGCACCAATGACACTGAAACACTGATAATTTCTTAAGAAGACCTTTACCGAGGATGAGTTTGCTTGGGAGGAGAAATTTTAAAATTTTGGATTAAATAAAAAGGTAAATAAAATTTTTGATACAATTTTATTCTTTATTCTAAGTGGTTAGATCCTATGTGTGGGAGTTGGGGTGGTATCCACTAGTTACTAACTACCCATCATAGGATAAAGGTGAGGTGGGGCCCACACGAGCCCCAACCCTTCACTTTCCTTAACTCCCTAACTCCCCCCTTTATGTGAGTAACTCCTCTCTCTCTTCCTCATTAATCTTTCCAACATAACACCTAATTAATTGGACAAATCAAGTTTAATTAAGAGAATTTGTTTTTGAATTTTGAGTTTTTTAAATTCATGGAAAATAATAAAATAAGGGGAGGCCTTATTTTATTTTGGGTTGGCTTGTTGTGTGAGGAATTTGGGGAGAAAACTCTAAGTCCCTTGGAAGAAATTCATCCTCCCGTGAAGAAAGTCACTCTTCAATGAAGAACGCTAATTCTCCAACAAAGAATGTTGACTTGGTGATTCTGGTTTTCTTCACCCTCTTCTTCCTCTGCGACAACGGAGGAGACACCGACGATGACGGAATCGACGCCATCGTCTGTGGCGCTTGACAACCACGAACTCCCTTCAAGGTAGGGGTGTGTTTATGAATGAGCAACGTTGGTTTTTCTTCCATGTTGATGTTCCTCTTAAACTGCTTGTTATCAGACTAATTTGGAAGGGACCGGACCAAACTAACATGGTCTGATTCCTCCGTCGTTCTTGTGAATTTGTGGGATTCTTTGGCTGTTCTTGAGCAGTGAATCAAGCTATGTTTTTGGAGCCAATCGGAGGCCCAAAAACATCCGAAATGTCCACGGAACATCGGGACGACCTAGGAGTGGAAGTTTTGTAGAAAACAGATCATCGGAATGAAGAACGAATGCCTCGGGAGGCGTGCTGGCCAGAGGTATCGTTTCTGGAAAATTCCAGAATACACGGCGTATACTTCCAAAGCACACGCCGTGTAGTGAAAGCGTTCAGCGGCAGAAGTAATGGACATTAGAAGAAGTGACACATGGCGTGTAACACTGGTCACACGATGTGTACTGTCCACACAGTTTGATAGAGGAGACTTCGATGGACATGGCGTGAATTTGAGGAAAATACACGGACACAGACAGAAATACACGGCCATGAGGCACGGCGTGTATTATATTCATAGAAAGGCAGAAGCGGCTTTTTGAGGCTCGGCGTGTAATCTGGGAGATACAAGGACACAGGCAGAAACACACGGCCAAGAGGCACGGCGTGTACTTCCTTCTCCATGGTAGAAGTGGCTTCATGATGACTCGGCGTGTATTCCGGGAATACACGGACACGGGGTGGAGTACACGGGCATGTACTCCACTACACGGCCAGGCATTGCCAGTGAACATGGAAATGACCCTAAGGGTTTGGACACGGCGTGTAACCATACCACATGACATATAATTACTTATCTACACAACCACCCCTGCGACACGGGCCGTTTCACATGGGCAGTACCCGGTTTCTGATTACACGGCGTGTATCGCTTACCTACACGTCGTGTACTTTATGGAAATGGATTGGTCGTCTTGTTCTCCGTGACTTGGGCACGTTTTTCTTGGTTTTTCTCCTATGACGTGGGATGGAACTACGGGATACATCAACTATGGACTTCGTGAAAGTGGATGAATCAACCCCCTTGGCTCATGGAGTGGACCCTCCCGGAATCGAGCGTGTTGTGTGCGGGAACCCTAGAGCTGGCTGCAACTGCGACGATGATGACGATTGTACTTGGATCCTACATGGTTTCGGCAGTGAGGACGACTGTACTTGGATCCTCAGTGGGTTCAGCAACGATAACGACTGTACTTGGATCCTACGTGGGTTCGGCAGCGATGGTTACTGTACTTGGATCCTACATGGTTTTGGTAGCGACGAATTCTCTACTTGGATCCTATGTGGGTTCGGCAGGGGAGATGATTCAGAGGCTACATTTATCATCTCCACCTCTCTTCGTGATTAGTATACCTGTGTGAGATGATTCTTGACTTTCAGTCATTATCTTTGATATTATTGACTTGATTTCCTTTGTAGATTGACTTGTACTTTCCTGTGTGGACTGGGTTGTGTTTTCCTGTGTGGAATGGGTTGTAATTGGAATCAGAAGTTGGAGCTGAACTGGAATTGATAAATTAGGTATATGTATGGGCATATACCTAAGAAGAGTTGGTTGATACTTCATTTTTGTATCTTTCCTTTGTGGTTTATCCTTTATGGATTTTGGGAGACCTTCAGGGGTCTCGGGGTCCTTACTGAGTATCGTATACTCACCCCTACACGGGCTATGCCCGCACTACAT
Organism: Viscum album; assembly: GCA_963277665.1. NCBI lineage: Eukaryota > Viridiplantae > Streptophyta > Magnoliopsida > Santalales > Viscaceae > Viscum > Viscum album. Next base: position 75,726,458 of record OY728156.1, read on the forward strand.
TGTGTTGGATGCAGATGACGGACAGCGCTGATCGTGGTTGAGACTTCTGGATCGGGACGGTACCTGGAGGTGGACTACTTGACGGGACGTACTCAGAGCGGACGGCCGAACCCGAGGAACTGAGGAGACTATCTGTACCCACCCTTCAGGTGGGATATCTGGAGGACGCCTCAGTGGTTGCTGGATTACTTTACTGCAGTTGTTCTATCTTTACTGTTGTACTGTACTTTCAGTTGGATTTGTATACTGGCCCATTTACTTTTGTACTCAGTTTACTTAGTGTTTACTTCATCTTGCATACTCTGTGGTGTTTGTTTAATTATATAAAGGAAATACCTTCCCTTTTATCGGGATTTATTCCTTTGGTGCTAGTCGCCAGCCCTGGCCTATGGAAGGTGGGCTTGGGGTAGTCACAGCACGGGCCCCGAGGACGGGTCGTGACAAATTGGTATCAGAGGGATGTTCTACTGCAAAACTTAGGACTCTGATAATTTCTTCCTATGAAGCAATAGTGTTAAGGGTAATGAGTGTGTTTTTTAGTCCAGGGAGTTCAGTGTTGGTGCGAAGGCCAACGTATCCATACACCAAGACCTTGAATTCTGATTTCCGACTCAGTGCTCAAAAACATGGATTGCATGTGTGTTTCAAAAGTTTTCTTTGTGATTACTTTGTGTCAACTCACCAGGTATACTGTATTAACTGTGGCGCACCTGTTGTTTTTTAGGATGGCCCCACGTAGGAATCCAGCTAGGGTTCTGAGCTTTGTGCAAGATGGCATCCCACCGAGCGACGAGTCCTCGGTGCAGGGCCCCATTACAGTGGAGGCACCGGTGGTACCTCTACCCACTGAGCCACTGATGCCACTAGCCCCAGAAACTGAGATTGAACGTCACCTGAGTGCACTCTACGAGTTTCAGCATCAGAGGCCTCCCAGGTTCCACAGAGAGACGGACCCTCAGGCAGCCGAGGATTGGCTGGAGGCTGTTGTTAGAGTTTTCAGATTAGTAGGGACACCATCTGACCTCATGGTGATCCTTGTAGTGAGTCTCCTAGATGAAACAACAGGTAGATGGTGGAGCCTGATGCTCCAGGTTCACGACGAGACATCACTACTTTGGATGGACTTCAAGAGCCTCTTTCGCTCGGAGTTCATTCCATCCACCCTTCATTCCATGCGCATCCAGGAGTTACTATAGCTGCGGTAGGGTATCATGACAGTAGCCCAGTACTTGGTGAGATTTACTGACCTCTCGTGCTACTCCACGGACATGGTACGGGACCCATTCTTCTGGTCCCGGACCTTTGAGCAGGGACTGAGGTATGAGATCAGAGCTTCGATGATCTCCCTCGGCATTCCGATGTAGGCAGGAGTACTAAAGCGAGCCTTACTTGTGGAGAGATTCCTTGATGAGCCTACGCCAACAGCAAGTCCTATCGCAGGGTAACACGTGGTGGATTCTTCTACAGTCGTTAGTAGACAGATGTCGCAGAGGTTCAAGCAGACCAGGACATCAGGTGGGAGACCTCAGGATACTGGTTCGGAGGTGTGGGGCACACGCATTAGAGCGAGTCATACGAGAGGCAGACAGTGCTATGCATGCGGCGGGCAGGGACAAATGGCTCGTGACTGCCTGACCCCCCATGTAGAGGAGTAGCAGACGATTGAGGGACCACCTAGGCAGAGGCAGAGGTTTGACCGTGGTGGTCCACAACGAGCAGGTGGATGAGGCAGAGGAGCTGGCCGAGCAGCAGGTGGTGGACGACACTTTGGGGCACCACCACCACCACCACCACCCGGAGGTCCACCTCAACCACAGGGAGCTGGCAGACAGAGGCAGGCTTAGCTTCAGGCAGTGGAGGCCTATGACCACGGCACACCTAAGATGATTCAAGGTACTATCTATGTCTACTCCACCCTTTCTGTAGTTCTTATATACACAATATCAAGTCATTCTTTCATTGTCACTACCCTTGTTCGGAGCTCGGAAATTCCGAAAGAGTCGTTGGCTCGATCCTTACGGCTAGAGACTCCTACGGGAGCAGACTCGATGATTACTCACTGGTGTCGGTAGTGTGAGATTACTCTAGGAGGTGAGGTCTTCAGTTGGGATCTTCTTGTAGCGGAATTGAGGCCTTAAGATTCCATCTTGGGCATGGATTGGTTATCTACGGTCCATTCTCAGATCGACTGTATTAGGCGTAAGGTGCGGTGTGTCTGCACCGATGGGAGCAGGTTCACTTTCATTGAAAAGAAGGGATCCTTTGCAGCATAGGATGGACTCACACAGAGGAGAGGACAATTGATCACTCATTAGTTGGCTAGTCTCATCCTAGGAGCAGTTGATGTGAGGAGTCCAATTTTTCCTATTGTGGTGGATCAGTATGCGGACGTTTTCCCTGAAGATGTTCCAGGACTACCTCCTCGCAGAGAGGTAGACTTATACATTGACCTATACCCAGGGACAGCCCCGACATCTACTCCAGCATATCGGATGGCTCCCGCTGAGCTTCGAGAGCTACAGGTACAGCTGGAGGACTTATAGGGAAAGGGATTCATTCGACCCAGTGTTTCACCCTGGGCTTCCCCGATTTTGTTCGCCAAGAAGGTGGACGGGAGCTTGCGACTGTGTGTCTACTAACTTCTCTTGAACCAGGTGACCGTGAAGAACAAGTATCCACTTCTAAGGATTTACGGCCTCTTTGATCAGCTCAAGGGAGCACGCTGGTTCTCGAAGGTAGACCTCAGGTCAGGCTATCATCAGCTCAGAGTTCGAGATGAGGATTGCAGAAGACAACCTTCAGGTGTCGGTATGTCCACTATGAGTTCTTGGTTATGCATTTCAGCATAAAAATGCTCCAGCAGTGTTCATGAGTCTCATGAACAGGATCTTCTAGCCTTACCTCGATTGATTTGTCATAGTCTTCATCTACGACATACTAATATACTCAACTACTGAGGAGGAGCACGCCTACCACTTGCGAGTTGTACTGGATACACTCCGAGAGCACCATATTTATGGTCAGCTCTCGAAGTGCTAGTTCTGGATTCAAGAGGTCCACTTCTTGGGGCACGTTATCTCTGAGGTAGGAGTTCTGGTGGATCCTGTGAAGATCGAGGTAGTACTAGCTTGGGAGCAACCCAGGAGTGTGACGGAGGTGTAGAGTTTCCTAGGTCTGGATGGGTACTATCAGAGATTTTTGCTAGACTTCTCCAAAGTTGCAGTACCTCTTTCAGCTTTGATGAAGAAGGGGAAACCCTTCGTGTGGTCAGATAGATGTCAGTAGAGCTTCCAGGAGCTGAGACAGAGATTGACCAGTGCACCCATCTTGAGGCTACCGGAAGAGGGCGTAGGGTACGTAGTTTACTGCGATGCATCAGGGACCGGACTCGGGTGTGTCCTGATGCATGAGTAGGTAGTGATCGCCTATAGTTCATGACAGTTGAGGCAGCATGAGCAGAACTACGCTACCCATGACCTAGAGTTAGCATCAGTGGTCTTCGCCTTGAAGATGTGGCGGCACTATCTGATGGGAGAACGCTTTATAGTCTATTCTGACCACCAGAGTCTCAGGTATATCTTCTCGCAGAAGGACCTAAACCTGAGATAGCGGCGATGGCTCAAGTTCCTCCAGGAATATGACTTTAAGATAGTATATACTCCTAGGAATGGGAACATAGAAACTGATACACTCAGCAGGAGATCGGGCATTTAACTACTTGGAGAGGCGACAGAGCAACTAGCCATGTTGCAGATATACTTCATAGATAGAGATGGAGTAGTCTTTCTACAGTCGCTCACGGTCTCTCCTCCACTAATTCAGCGGGTCAGGGAGGCACAGCGTGGGGACATTGACTATGATACGCGACGTGCACAGATATCCACAGGATGGGTACCTGATGGATTTTCTGTAGGAGGAGAGAACGTCATCCTCTTTAGGGGACGTACCATGATACCAGTTGCATTACAGGAGGAGGTGCTGAGGGAGTTCCACACTTCCCCTTTGGTGGTACATCCTGGAGTAGCAAAGATGTACCAGGATCTCAGACGACAGCACTGGTGGTCGGGTATGAAGAAGGTTGTGGCAGAGTTCATTTCACGATGCCTCACCTGCCAGCAGTTGAAGGCGGATCACCAGGTACCGAAAGGCTTGGTACAGCCCTTAGAGGTCCTGGAGTGGAAGTGGGGTGGGATATCTATGGATTTCGTGACAGTTATTCCACTTACTTCCAGAGGACACGACTCCATCTGGGTGATCATCAACTGACTCACCAAGTCGGCCCACTTCCTACCTATGAGTGATCAGGGCTTAGTGGAGAGCTTGGGACGCCTCTACATTTAGGAGATCGTACGGCTTCATGGTGTGCCATCATCTATCGTCTCTGATCAATATGCTCTCTTTACTTCCTAACTTTGTAAGGGGTTGCAGGAGGCTTTTGGGACGCAGCTACACCTAACCACCGCCTTTTATCCTCAAACGGATGGCCAGACAGAGAGAACCATTCAGACTCTCGAGGACATGCTCCGTGCATGTGTCCTCGACTTTGTTCACAGCTGGGAGGATCAATTACCTTTGGTGGAGTTTGCGTACAACAACAGCTACCACTCCACCATCGGGATGGCACCATACGAGGCATTATACCGCCGACCTTGCAGATCACCTCTGTGCTAGACAGACCCTGGGGAGTCAGCACTCGTAGGACCAGAGATGGTCCATTCTATGACAGATAAGGTTCAGATCATCCAGGAGTGGATGAGGACTGCACATATTTCTTACGGGTCTCACCTCGACGTGGCGGAGACCACTGGAGTTCGAGGATAGCGACCACGTTTTCTTACAGGTCTCACCTCGACGTGGATTATGGAGATTTGGCCAGGGCGGAAAGTTATCTCCGCGCTTCATTGGACCATTCCAGGTTCTCAGCAGGATAGGCGATGTGGCTTATCTCCTGGCTCTTCCACCTCAGTTGCACCGGGTGCACGATGTCTTCAACATATCTCAGCTGAGGAGATACGTGCATGACCCGATGCATATCATTGATCACGGGGAGCTGGACATCGATGACGGGGTGAAATTCGTGGAGGTCCTGGTGGAGATGGAGGATCGACAGGAGTGGGTCCTACATGGACAGTCGATTCCTCTAGTGTGCATCAGGTGGTAGCACGGGAACCTTCAGGAGAGCACATGGGAGTGGGAGGCTCAGATGCATGCACAGTACCCTCATTTGTTTCCCTAGGTTATGATGTAGCTTTATGGGGACGTAAAGCTCTGAGGTGGTAGTAATGTAATGACCCGTAAATTTCAAGGAAAATTTTTACTTAAATTCTTTGGTATTTTACGAGTACGTAGTTTCTGACGGAACCTAATTCTGAGGCCCGGTGTGCCCAGAATCATTTTCCGAAGTTTAGCTCGGGTACGTTCAGTGAACGAATGAGTGGGTTTTTCTATCTTTTGAAGCGGTACTTGGAATTGAAATCTAAGGGCACCAATGAAAATGCAGCACCGGTAATTGCTTAAGAAGACCTTTACTGAGGATGTGTTTTCTTGGGAGGAGCTGTTTTAAAATAGTGGATTAAATAAAAAGGTGAATAAAATTTGTGATACAATTTTATTCTTTATTCTAAGTGGTTAGATCCTAGGTGTGGGAGTTGGGGTGGGATCCACTAGTTACTAACTACCCATGAGAGGATAAAGGTGAGGTAGGGCCCACACAAGCCCCAACCCTTCACTTTCCTTAACTCCCTAACTCCCCCCTTTATGTGAGTAACTCCTCTCTCTCTTCCTCATTAATCTTTCCAACATAACACCTAATTAATTAGACAACTCAAGTTTAATTAATTAAGTGAATTTGTTTTTGAATTTTGAGTTTTTGAATTTTGAGTTTTTGAAATGCATGGAAAATAATAAATTAAGGGGAGGAATTATTTTATTTTGGGTTGGCTTGTTGTGTGAGGAATTTTGGGAGAAAGCTCTAAGTCCCTTGGGAGAACTTCATCCTCCCGCGAAGAACGTCACTCTTCAACAAAGAACGCCAATTCTCCAACGAAGAACGTTCACTTGGTGATTCCGGTTTTCTCTACCCTCTTCTTCCTCCGCGACAAGGGAGGAGACACCGATGATGACAGAATCGATGCCATCGTCCGCAGCGCTTGACAACCGCGAACTTCCTTCTAGTTAGGGGTGTGTTTATGAATGAGAAACATTGGTTTTTCTTCCATGTTGATGTTCCTCTTAAACCGCTTGTTATCAGACTAATGCAGAAGGGATCGGACCAAACTAACACGGTCTGATTCCTCCGTTGTTCTTGTGAATTTTTTGGATACTTCGGCCGTTCTTGATCGGTGAATCAAGCTATGTTTTCGGAGCCAATCGGAGGCCCGAAAACATAGTAAATGTCCACGGAATATCGGGACGACCTAGGAGCAAAAGTTTTGTAGAAAACGGATAATCAAAATGAAGAACGGATGCCTTGGGAGGTGTGCTGGCTAGAGGCGTCGTTTCTGGAAAATTCCACAATACATGGCGTATACTTCCAAAGCACATTTCGTGTAGTGCAAGTGTTCAGTGGCAGAAGTAACGGACATCAGAAGAAGTGACACACGGCGTGTGACACCGATCACATGGCGTGTACTGTCCACACAGTTTGATAGAGGATAATTCGATGGAAATGGCGTGTATTTGAGGAAAATACACAGACATGGACAGAAATACATGGCCACGAGGCACGGCGTGTATTATCTTCATAGAAAGGAAGAAGCGGCTTCACGAGGCTCAGCGTGTAATCTGGGAGATACACGGACACGGGCAGAAACACACGGCCAAGAGGCACGGCGTGTACTTCCTTCGCCATGGCAGAAGCGGCTTCGTGATGACTCGGTGTGTATTTCGGGAGTACACGGACATGGGGTGGAGTACACGGGCATGTACCCCACCACATGGCCAGGCATGGCCAGCGCACATGGAACCAACCCTAAGGGTTTGGACACAGCATGTAACCATACCACATTCCTTGTACTTACTTATCTACATGACCAGCCCTGCGACACGGGCCATTTCACACGGGCAATACCTGGTGTCTGATGACACGGCGTGTATCGCTTACCTACACGCCGTGTACTTTATGGAAATGGCTTGGTCATCTTGTTCTCTGTGACTTGGGCACATTTTGCTTAGTTTTTCCCCTATGACGTGGGAAGGAAATACGGGATATATCAACTCTGGACTTCATGACAGTTGATGTATTGACCCCCTTGGCTCATGGAATGGACCCTCCTGGAATCGAGCTTGTTGTGTGCGGGAAACCTAGATCTGGCTGTGACTGCGATGACAATGATGACTATACTTGGATCCTATGTGGGTTCGGCAGTGAGGACGATTTTACTTGGATCCTACGTGGGTTCGGTAGTGATGACGACTGTACTTGGATCCTACGTGGGTTCGGCAGCGATGGTTACTGTACTTGGATCCTACGTGGGTTCGGCAGTGACGACTTCTGTACTTGGATCCTACGTGGGTTTGGAAGGGGAGATGATTCAGAGGCTACATCTATCATCTCCACCCCTATTTGTGAGTATTATACCTTTGTGAGATGATTCTTTACTTTCAGTCATTATCTTCGATATGATTGACTTTCTTTCCTGTGTGGATTGAGTTTTACTTTCCTATGTGGATTGGGTTGTGTTTTCTTGTGTGAAATGGGTTGTACTTGGAATCAGAAGTTGGAGCCGAACTGGAATTGATGACTTAGGTATATGTATGGGCATATACCTAAGCAGAGTTGGTTGATACTTTGTTTTTGTATCTTTCCTTTTTGGTTTATCCTTTTTTGATTTTGGGAGACCTTTAGGGGTCTTGGGGTCCTTACTGAGTATCGTATACTCACCCCTGCATGGGCTATGCCTGCACTACGTTGTGTTGGATGCAAATGATGGACAGTTCTAATCATGGTTGAGACTTATGGAGTGGGACGGTACCTAGAGGTGGACTACTTGACGGGACATACTCGGAGCGGACAGCCGGACCCGAGGAGCTGAGGAGACCATTTGTACCCACCCTTCAGGTGGGATATCCGGAGGACGACTCAGTGGTTGCTGGATTACTTTACTGCAGTTGTTCTATCTTTACTATTGTACTGTACTTTCAGTTGGGTTTGTATACTGGCCTATTTACTTTTGTACTCAGTTTACTTAGTGTTTACTTCAGCTTGCGTACTATGTGGTGTTTGTTTACTTATATAAAGGCAATGTCTTCCCTTTTATCTAGATTTACGTCTTTGGTGCTAGTCACCAGCCCCTGGTCTATGGAAGGCGGGCTTGGGGTAGTCGCGGCACGGGCCCCGAGGACGGGTCGTGACATAGATAACTAGACCTAGACTCGATTTATGAATTGGTAGTAGGTAGTGTCTCTAGTGATGTTAGTGACTTTTTATTTTACCATTCCTAGATTTAGGATTAGGTTGAGTGGTATGACCTGTTTATAGGAAGGTTTTGACCTTTCCTATGCTTTTAGCTGGGAACTTTGATATCGTTCTTTTCTAAGGTGTGTGTTTGGAATTTTAGAGACATTACACCATGATGACCTCTATACATATTCCAAGAGGGTGGCGATGACCACGATCCAGAGGTGGTGGTCCATGGGCCACTAGTGAATCCTCCTATAGTTCCAGCTAAGGCACCAGTGTTTTTATTGGACACAGGTGTTGAGGCATAGTTACATGAGAGGTTTTTTCACTTTATGAAGACTATTTAGAGAGAACAGCAACCAACCTTGTCTATGGCTAAGATAACATGTGTGTTCTAGTGGTATCATCCTCCCATGTTTTCATGGGATAGTGGTCCACAGGCTACTAAGCTATGTATTGAGGCTACACAGTCGATATTCGATCATCATGAGACACCTCCTGAGAGGAGAGTGAAGCTCATGATGTATATTCTACATGAGTATCAAAGTGTTGGTGTGATTTTTTGAATCAGGATTATGTACTGCATGGTATGGTTTTGCGGGATTTCTAAACCAAATTCTGAGACTCTAAAAGCAGAGTAGGCTAGTGAGTTTATGCATCTGGAGTAGGGCATTATGACAGTTATGGAGTATTCAACATTATTTATTGAGATTCATAGTTTTTAACTAATATATCTTGTTGATGTGATATTGAGGTTGAGACGCATAAAGGAATGCCTCCAACATTCTATTAGATATCTGTTCAACATATCTAGGTTGAAAACTATTACTGAGATGGTAAATCAAGAGCTAATTACATAGCAGAACCTAAGGGATGTTTGGGGAACACAAAAGAGTAGTGTAGTCTCACGACCTAGTGGTCCAGCGTCTTTAGGTAGGAAGTGCCATTTTGTAGTTTTCTATGAGATGAGTATCAGTCAGGTTTTGAGTGTTGGTAGATTTGTTTTCTTTCATCAATGTGGTATATGAAGACACATAAGGAATCGGTGTGATAATGACCCAATCAAGTGTCGAGCTTGCGGCGGGATGGTCCACGTGCAATGTTTTTGTAGGACCTTCCCTCCAACGGTGAGTGGAATGGGGTCATCTTCGACACCAGGTTTAGGAATAGGTTTCCCATATCTACATTAGGTAGAGATCTAGAGTAGTACTAGTCAATCAGTCCATGGTTATGTTGTTCATGGTCGACTCCAGACACTAGTTGTACTGATACAGTAGAGTGGGCCTGCTTCGGGTACTAAAGTTGTGTCATAAGGACACGGTTCAAGCTAGATGTATTTTTTGTAGCCTATACCTGAGAAGAAGGGTTCCAGACGATCTATGGTGAGAGGTAAAATTTTATTATCCACTACTCTTGTATTTATTCTTTTTGATATAGGTTAATTTCATAGCTTTATATCTATACCTGTGGTGGAGAGACTTAGGCTCATTTTTCTATTTTCATAGGGTATAATGATGCAAGACACTCTATTGGGGATTAGAACAGAGGATGTATATTTTTATAGGGAGTTCCCCCTTGAGGTTGGTGGGAGTCACTTCATATGGAATATTTTTGTACTTGAGATGATAGGGTTTGACGTCATACTCAAACTGGATTGACTAGTGTATTATCAAGCCTACTCTGATTTCTATCATAAGAGGGTGACTTTCACATCACCAAAGAGAAGATTTTATTTTCAAAAGGGTGAATGGGATGTACAGGTGAGATGATCTGGACCATAGCATCGTGGGCTGGGTGAGATGACAACCCAGATTTCTAGTTTGTATCTATATGATCAAGGAGTGTGCCAATCGAACCTTCCTACAGTGGTTGATCATTTTAGGTAAGTTTTCACAAATAACTTTTGTGTTTTACCTCTTGAGATAGAGGTAGATTTCTCCATTGAGATAGTGTTGGGAGCTACACCGGTATCCATTCCTCCTTACAAGATGGCTAATATGGAGTTGCAGGGGCTCAAGAGGCAGTTAGAGGACTTGGAGGAAAAGGGGTTTATTCGACCCAGTACTTATTTATGGATTTCGCTGGTCCTTCTTGTGAAAAATTTGGATAGTAACCTTAGGTTATGTGTGAATTATCATAAAATTAACTAGTTAATAGTTAAGAACTGGTATCCCTTTCTATGGATAAGTGACCTTTTTTACTAGCTTCAAGGATCTGGGGTTTTCTTAAAAATTGATTTGATATCCAGATATCATTGTATGCATATTCGACCTATATACATACCTCATATAGTTTTTTGTAGTAGGTATGGTCTATATGAGTATCTAGTTAGGTCGTCCAATCTCATGAACACACCATTAGTTTTCATGGCACTGATGAACCAGGTTTTCCATCCTTATCTGGATTCATTTATGGTAGTTTTCATGAAATATATCTTGGTGTAATCTCATAATTTACAAGACCATTCCAAACATCTTGAGATAATTTTGGATACACTGAGATAGAATTAGTTATATACTAAGCTCACAAAGTGCCACTTCTGGATGAATCAGATTCACTTCATGGGTCATATTATCTCAGATATAGGATTATTAGTTGACCTAGATAAAGTGAGAGCTATAGTTTCCTAGGACCATCCCAATAAAATATTTTACATATAAAGTTTTTTGGGGATATATGGATATTACAATAATTTCATATAGGAATTCTCACGCTTAGTAGCGTCACTGATGGGATTTACTAAGAAGGGTGTGAAGTTTGTACGGTCAAATACCTGCAAGACAACCTTTCAGAATCTGATGCGAGAGTTTCATGTCTTAGTTGAGTGGTGCATCCCAGCATCACCAAGATGTACCATGAATTATTCTATCAGTACTAGTGGCCAAGTATGAAGAGATAGGTAGTTATTTTTTCCATGAGGTGTTCCACGTATTAGTGGGTGAAGGCAGAACATCAACGACCAACCAAAATTTTATAGCAGTTACATATTCCCGAGAAGAAATGGGATGATGTCATGATAGATTTCATGATTGGTTTACCAAAGTTGTAACACCCCAAGATTTCATAGTGTGTTATTTCTTCAAAATAATTCAATAACTTGCACTACACGCAACACCGAGTTCAATCACACCATGACTTACAAAAAAAAAATCCATTCAAAAGAGGTTATGAATAGTATTATCTAAATTTTAAACTTTATATAATCCTTATAATTTTAGAATCCATATTATGAGTTTCTTAGATATAATGCACGAACAAATTCATTTTCAGTATTTCAATTTTATCAACTTTTAATAGTGAACCCTTTTTAAATACAATATTTTAAACTTTTTGACTAAATGGGGACATCAAAAATTTAAAATGAAACATCCCAAGCTTCCACGGTACGCTTTCTTTGAATAATACAGTAGCGTGTGTTGTACGCAACCTTGAGTTTTAACACACACCACAACCAATCAAACTAGCCGTTATGAATAGTAATACCTACTTTTCGAAATTATATATATTTTATATTTTAAAATGGAATTCATTTCTGGATTCAGAATATCAAATTTAGCCTAAGGTGAAATTTTGGTACTTTTCGGATAACTTTCATATTTTGATTAATAGTGAAAATTACTAAATTTTAATTAAAAACAACTTTTTTAATCAAAATAATTAATAGTGATAAATTATGATTTTGAGTGGTTTTAAAGTATATTTAGAATATATTTTTACCTTTTAATATAATGTTGGTCATTGGACATAATTTTACAATTAAACCGAACATAAACAAGTGTCAATCTTTTGATAGTTATTATCTCTTAAAAACACGCTTTATGTTTTGACAGCGGGAATTAATTTTAAATTAATTTCTACCACTTCTGTGTTTTGAATTTAGGAAAATGGATTCCATATTTGGAATCAGGATGTTCAAATTGTGTAAATAGGTAACTTTTATTTTTAGACATTTTGAATAATTACTGCGGTAAATATTTTATTTACCATGGTTAAGGGTAAATCCGGTAAATAAGGGTTAAAAAATAATATTATAATAATACTAAATTACCCTAAAACGTGTCTTAACCCTATTGGTTGATACATGGTCGACCATGGGCATCTTTGAGTCGATTTTGGGACCCCATGGATCCACTTGTAAGTGATAATGACACTTTATTTTAATTAAGTTAAAATGAATACAAAAATGACACAAGCATATATCTTTTAGAAAAACAATTGTTACATAGGGTTATATATGTTGGATTTTAGATTATAAATATTAATTAGAAAGATAAAAAGATTTCCTACATAATGATATTTTATTTATAATTTTTAAACATTAAATAATTTATTTTATTTATGACACAATGATGATGCAGTAATTACTATAATAGTGAAAAATTAAAATAATTGATATTATAAATACCCAAATAAATATAATATGAAACTTTTAATGAATTAAACTAATTTTCTAGGATAATATGATATATTAGGAATGATTTAATTTTCTTTTTTCGAAGTAATCAATCTGTTATGAGTTTCACAAAAATCAACTATTGAATAGTGTCAAAATTGACATAAAAGAGTTCTTAAAACAAATATTATATTATTAATTGATATTAAATTCATAAAAATCTAAGGTTCGGCCAAGAGACTTATATCATGATAGGTTCATCATTAATGGACCACTTTGGGGTCGCTTGGATTTATATAGTAAGTTTATTAACCATATTATATAAAAATACAAAGAGACATTGTAAAAGTGAAACTAATTAACTCAGAGTTAATACTTAAAGATAAGGTTAATATAAGTACCCAAACCTGTCTAAATTCTATTGGTTGAGTGGTTTTCGACCTATACCCACCTTAAACTTTGAATAATCAACTTTGGAGCCATTAGAAACCGAATATGAATTTATTATAAATTAATATTTCTAGCTTTTCCAAAGGTGCCCCTCACCCCTCTTATAAAAGGGCATTCCTCCTTCTCATTTCTTCACACCTTCAAAGCCTTTTGGTTCGGCCAAAATCTGCCCAAATACTCTCCCACCATACATCACTAAAACCTACAGGCCTTAGTTTGATCATAAAGCCAACCTAAGGAGCCCTTTTGATCAAATCAAAAGGAAGAACCCGAAGAAGAGGTAATGTTTTCACCACCCCTTTTCAAGTTCCTTTCTTCTTCCACTTCTTCTTTCTTTGTTCTTACCATTCTAAAATAATAACTCCAGTATCTCACATATACTGTGATGTTATTATAAATATGGTACAACCATATTCATTATTCTATCCACCCTTTGAATAACATGTCACCATACGTGCGTACGTACGGCTTACCGTCTCCACGTCGTGGTGTAATTGTTATTCAATATATTATTATTTGGATGGGTATAATAATGATGTGTAAATCATGTAAATAATAAATATAACATGTTAATAATTATTTATATATGATATACCATCCATTTATATATTATTTTAATATCAAAAGAATGATATTGTCGCTCGTGCGTACGTACGGACTACCGTCTCCACGAACGCGATGAGATTCATTCTCCATCGTATCCATTCAAGTATAATTATCATTTGATGATTTAAAAATGATGTTTAAGGACTTGATATAATTATGGATATGAATAAGATACAACAAACATGGCTTATGTAACAAAACATATAAAAGAAAATGAGTAAGTTAACACCCGAAACGACGATAATTCTAAGATATTATTAACAAATCAATGTTAAAAGATCATATATGATATGATATTAATATATATGATTCTTTTATAATTTAATAACAATTATTTCAATATTATACAGGAGTTTAACCTACCCCAACCAAGTAAAAGTACAAGGTAAGGGATTTTCTTATCTCACATTCAATTCCGTGAGATTTCCATTATTCGCCACTAAATTATTGAAAGTGGTGTATTGTGTACTGGCATTTGATATATATTATCATGATTATATTTATATTCATTTTATTCTGTAAATAGTTTGGTGGTTATTAACTTTTGGCCATACGACTCATTTGATTAACATGGTAAGGGATTTTCTTATCTCACATTCAATTCCGTGAGATTTCCATTATTCGCCACTAAATTATTGAAAGTGGTTTATTGTGTACTGGAATTTGATATATATTATCATGATTATCTTTATATTCATGTTATTCTGTAAATAGTTTGGTGGTTATTAACTTTTGGCCATACGACTCAATTGATTAACGTGGTAAGGGATTTTCTTATCTCACATTCAATTCCGTGAGATTTCCATTATTCGCCACTAAATTATTGAAAGTGGTGTATTGTGTACTGGAATTTGATATATATTATCATTATTATCTTTATATTCATGTTATTCTATAAATATTTTGGTGGTTATTAACTTTTGTCCATATGACTCAGTTGATTAACGTGGTAAGGTATTTTCTTATCTCACATTCAATTCCGTGAGATTTCCATTATTCACCACTAAATTATTGAAAGTGGTGTATTGTGTACTGGAATTTGATATATATTATCATGATTATCTTTATATTCATGTTATTCTGTAAATAGTTTGGTGGTTATTAACTTTTGGCCATACGACTCAGTTGATTAACGTGGTAAGGGATTTTCTTATCTCACATTCAATTCCGTGATATTTCCATTATTCGCCACTAAATTATTGAAAGTGGTGTATTGTGTACTGGAATTTGATATATATTATCATGATTATCTTTATATTCATGTTATTCTGTAAATAGTTTGGTGGTTATTAACTTTTGGCCATACGACTCAGTTGATTAACGTGGTAAGGGGTTTTCATCTCACTCTTTATTTCCGTGAGATTCATGCCATATTTCCACTATTATCTTTTGTGTGGTGTATGTACTTCCCATAATTGTATTCTTTGTGTAATACAATTTACCTTATGTGTGTTTACATTTTCATTGTATGATACCTCTTTCATGGGTTGTATGTTTCATAAGTTACCAAATTGATAAGGGTTTACTTCACAATCTCTTTAATATCTGAGGTTGTCTTTACATAAGTATCTACAGGGACATATTTACTATCCATGTCCATATTTCATAAAAGAGTTTTCAAAGGGATTATTTCTAAGGGAACTTTTACTAAAACATCATTTTAAATGTTTTAAATATTTATTCTTCTAAATCGTCCTCATTTATGTCCACGTTTTCAAAATGGTTTGTAAGGATTTATTTATATGAAAATGAATGTTTTAAAAGTGTTAATTCCATTCAAAAGTTTCAAAGTGGTATGGGACACTTTGATTCAAAAATTTATTTAAATGCCTTACTTTCTAAATTGTGTAACATTAAAATGTTTTCATGAAAAGGGGATATTTCTATCAATAATTTTTAAAAAAACATTTTCATCTATGTCAACATCCTTTGATGGATTTTTAGATTATTTGAAGTTGATTTATTATGATTTAAAACTTCCATATTGTAATGAAGTTTTGTGATATGTTTGACTATAGATGTTTCATTTATATAGCATTCATGGTTTATGAGTAAAGTATTGACATTTCGTATGCTAGTTCCAATAAGAATTTTTATGTTATATTTCAACCTTTACTTCATATGAATGTGTTGGACAAGTATGTTCCAGGTTGGGGACTGGTTAAAGTAAGCCCTCCAGGTTGGGGACTGGTAAAAGTAAGCCCTCCAGGTTAGGGACTGGTAAAAGTAAGCCCTCCGGTTTGGTCTCCGGTTATTAGAGGCACTCTGGGTTGGTGTCCGGTTATTAGAGGCACTCCGGGTTGGTGTCCGGTTATTAGAGGCACTCCGGGTTGGGTTCCGGTAATAGTTAGCCCCAAGGTCTTGGGACGAGGCCTTGACAAAGAAATTAAAGTTTATCATTATGCATTCCATCATTATGAAAGTGGTTATTGATTTTGCATGTGATTATTCGATTAGTAGAATATCCATGTGAATAAGTAAATGGCATTATTTCATTTTACTTTTGCCACACTATGTTGAAGTTCAAGTTTAAAAGGCTTTTGTTTTAGTAATGCATTTCCTTAAATGTTTATGATTATTTTGAATGTTCCACTATATTGTTATCCTTACTGGGAATTTGAGCTCACCCCTTTTCTATGTTTTATTTTCCCCAGGATGTTAAGAAGTAAGTTATGAATGACCTGCAGGGATGTCATGAGGGGATAATAGTGTGGACTGTGGAGACATTATGTTGTTGTAGTAGTTTTTCATTTTATGATGTAACGTAAAACTTATGAATATATCTAGTGTTTCCAAGGCTACTAAACCAATCGGTCTTTTGAGATTTGATCTTTCTTGTGATCATGCCAATGTTATGTAATAATGCACCGACTCTGGGTAACTAGGGTCGGGGCGTTACAGTTGGTATAAGAGGAAGTTTAGTACAAACCTTGGAAGCTAGATTTAGATAAACTCTGATTAGAGCACGTAGACCTAAGATGAAATTTGAGGATTAGTGTAGAAGAACTTCCTAGAATTTTGGTATTGTAGATATTTTGTGAGTTTTCTGAGCAATACATCCATGTCTGGATACGAGCAGGTAGAGGCGGCTCTGGCACAGATGTACCTAGGGGTAAAACCTGAAAACACCGCTTTGAGCTAGACTCGAACGGGAACTGGTGCACGACAACGGGCCTTGCTGCACTCTTGGTTACGACACTCCCTGGGGATATGCTTAGGATAACTCTCATTTTATTTACAAATCATTATGAAGGGTTTATGAGTATATACATCCTCAAAGGAGACATTTTTATGATTATGGATTATATCCATAAATAGTTCAATTTATGTTAAGTGTTTTATAAGTATGGTATTATGTATTTTGATTCATAAACTGATCGAGTGTATGCCATTGTTTAGAAATGGCGCCCAGTAGAAGGAATGAGAACTATAAAAATGCACATGATCCAAAGAGAAGGAAGGATCATATATTTCATGGTCTTAAGATAGAATTTATAAGAGAAATAGTCTCCCATGTATTATCATCATATGAAGAAATAATACCATGTGTTGATAAGATAAGTAAAGAGTTTACTGAGTCCTATGGCTTTGAAGGGAAGAAAGAGAAGAAAAGAATGGAAGAGAGAAAGATGGAGAAAGGGAAGAGGGAAAAGAAGAATTTTCCCATATGTGGTAACTGTGGAAAGAAACACCCTGGAACTTGCCTGAAAGGAATGGGAGTTTGTTATAAGTGTGGAGGAAAAGGGCACAAATTACGTGACTGCAAGGGTAAGAAAATGGTTTTAAATGTACAATGCTTCATTTGCAAGGAGTTTGGACACTACGCGAACCTATGTCCCATTCATCAGACTATGCCGCAAATGATGTTATTGGATAATAATCAAGTTATGATACTACCACAGATGAAGAAAATGATTAGAGTTCTTATGTTGATTATGTCAATTGAGTGTTGTATCAACAATGTACTTATTATAATAATTATGGAGTATATAAGGATTGTACTGCAGTACTATTTCATTAAGGACTTGAGATTGTGTGGAACAAAGAAAAGTGACTCAATAGAAGAATAAATTTTTGGAAAATATATGGTTGAGAGAATGATAAATCATAATATAGTTCTGATACTGAGGTAGTGATTTTGGAATAATATGTGATTGTTTTGGATAAATTATATTAGATATTCTTGACTACCTTGGAACTGATTAATGATTTGTATATTCCATCATTGTTGGGGTTTAAAACATTTTTGGATTAATGAAGTATATCTAGAATTCTATATGGAATAAGGGAGCATGAATTTAATCAATAAGGAATATGGTAATACATGATGAAGGTATTCATATGCTATTACGGGGTAAAAAGGATCTATATTATGTTTACCTTCCTTATAAATGTTGGACTGTGAGTTTGGACAGAAGTATTTTGGATAGTTCTAGTTTGGATTATTTTGGATTGCCATAAAAGGACAACCCGGAGGTCGGGCGGCAACCCGTCGCGTCCGGAAAGGCTGCGAGACTTGAACCCGCAACCGAAGGGCGACAAGGGTGTATCACCTACCACTGGCCCACGAGATGTCCTGGATTAAATAATGTAGTTTTTATTAAAAGATCTTGTAGATGAATTATAAATTCGTTTATTTTGGAACCCTATACGAATAGTGTAAATAGAATTTTTTTTACATTCTATTATCTTTTAGAGTGAAAGATGAGTTTGTGGTAGAAATTTATTAATGGATAAAACTCTAATTATAAAGTAAGTATATCTCCTTATGATCTTAGCCAATCTCATAAATAAATTCATCAATATTAAGAAAAGAAACTTAGAACAAAAATGTTTTCCTAGATGGTACCTTAAATCATCACTAATTTATGGCTTTGGGATTGTTGGCCTTTTCATAGCCATGTTCTCTACCACTCTCCATCAGATAATTGATGGTTAGATTTTTCTTCCATATCCATATTTTCCTACATGGAACCCTACTATGTGTTATTTTCGGTAATCTTCATACTTTCGACTCTTTATTTTAAATAGAGGCCTCATTAATTCATTTTTCGATGTGGGATTTCAACTAAGATATTTTGAAATGTCAAAAATGTGTTATCCTAATACCCTATGTTTTGTTGAACCGATGGTATTTCAAATCATCATAGATTGATGAGTTTAAGGACCTCAATTTTATACTTGTTTGTGATTGATGACCTCAATCACTACCTATAAATATTTACGTTTTTCCTCCAATTATATGTCTCTAATTTCCACCAATGTTCTCCTAATCGAGATCATAATTTGGTGGTGACCCTTTCATTTCTCATTTCCTCATATTAAGACTAAATTTTAGTAACCCAATTTCCGATGTGGGTTTTCCCCCAAATATATTTTCTATTTTCAGCCTTTTATTTTCGAAGAACAATTTCAAATTGTGAGGACGCAATTTATTGAAGGAGGGGAGAATGTAACACCCCAAGATTTCATAGTGTGTTATTTCTTCAAAATAATTCAATAACTTGCACTACACGCAACACCGAGTTCAATCACACCATGACTTACAAAAAAAATCCATTAAAAAGAGGTTATGAATAGTATTATCTAAATTTTAAACTTTATATAATCCTTATAATTTTAGAATCCATATTATGAGTTTCTTAGATATAATGCAAGAACAAATTCATTTTCAGTATTTCACTTTTATCAACTTTTAATAGTGAACCCTTTTTAAATACAATATTTTAAACTTTTTGACTAAATGAGGACATCAAAATTTTAAAATGAAACATCCCAAGCTTCCACGGTACGCTTTCTTTGAATAATACAGTAGCGTGTGTTGTACGCAACCTTGAGTTTTAACACACACCACAACCAATCAAACTAGCCGTTATGAATAGTAATAACTAATTTTCGAAATTATATATATTTTATATTTTAAAATGGAATTCATATCTGGATTCAGAATATCGAATTTAGCCTAAGGTGAAATTTTGGTACTTTTCGGATAACTTTCATATTTTGATGAATAGTGAAAATTACTAAATTTTAATTAAAAACAACTTTTTTAATCAAAATAATTAATAGTGATAAATTATGATTTTGACTGGTTTTAAAGTATATTTAGAATATATTTTTACCTTTTAATATAATGTTGGTCATTGGACATAATTTTACAATTAAACCGAACATAAACAAGTGTCAATCTTTTGATAGTTATTATCTCTTAAAAACACGCTTTTTGTTTTGACAGCGGGAATTAATTTTAAATTAATTTCTGCCACTTCTGTGCTTTGAATTTAGGAAAATGGATTCCATATTTGGAATCAGGATGTTCAAATTGTGTAAATAGGTAACTTTTATTTTTAGACATTTTGAATAATTACTGCGGTAAATATTTTATTTACCATGGTTAAGGGTAAATCCGGTAAATAAGCGTTAAAAAATAATATTATAATAATACTAAATTACCCTAAAACGTGTCTTAACCCTATTGGTTGATACATGGTCGACCATGGGCATCTTTGGGTCGATTTTTGGACCCCATGGATCCACTTGTAAGTGATAATGACACTTTATTTTAATTAAGTTAAAATGAATACAAAAATGACACAAGCATATATCTTTTAGAAAAACAATTGTTACATAGAATTATATATGTTGGATTTTAGATTATAAATATTCATTAGAAAGATAAAAATATTTCTTACATAATTATATTTTATTTATAATTTTTAGACATTAAATAATTTATTTTATTTATGACACAATGATGATGCAGTAATTACTATAATAGTGAAAAATTAAAATAATTGATATTATAAATACCCAAATAAATAAAATATGAAACTTTTAATGAATTAAACTAATTTTCTAGAATAATATGATATATTAGGATTGATTTAATTGACTGTTTTCGAAGTAATCAATCTGTTATGAGTTTCAAAAAAATCAACTATTGAATAGTGTCAAAATTGACATAAAAGAGTTCTTAAAACAAATATTATATTATTAATTGATATTAAATTCCTAAAAATCTAAGGTTCGGCCAAGAGACTTATATCATGATAGTTTCATCATTAATGGACCACTTGGGGGTCGATTGGATGTATATAGTAAGTTTATTAACCATATTATATAAAAATACAAAGAGACATTGTAAAAGTGAAACTAATTAACTTAGAGTTAATACTTAAAGATAAGGTTAATATAAGTACCCAAACCTGTCTAAATTCTATTGGTTGAGTGTTTTCGACCTATCCCCACCTTAAACTTTGAATAATCAACTTTGGAGCCATTAGAAACCAAATATGAATTTATTATAAATTAATATTTCTAGCTTTTCCAAAGGTGCCCCTCACCCCTCTTATAAAAGGGCACTCCTCCATCTCATTTCTTCACACCTTCAAAGCCTTTTGGTTCGGCCAAACTCTGCCCAAATACTCTCCCAAAATCCCTCACTACAACCTAGAGTCCTTATTTTGATCATAAATCCAACCTAAGGAGCCCTTTTGATCAAATCAAAAGAAAGAACCCGAAGAAGAGGTAATGTTTTCACCACCCCTTTTCAAGTTCCTTTCTTCTTCCACTTCTTCTTTCTTTGTTCTTACCATTCTAAAATAATAAATCCAGTATATCACATATACTGTGATGTTATTATAAATATGGTACAACCATATTCAGTATTCTATCCACCCTTTGAATATCATGTCACCATACGTGCGTACGTACGGCTTACCGTCTCCACGTCGTGGTGTAATTGTTATTCAATATATTATTACTTGGATGGGTATAATAATGATGTGTAACTCATGTAAATAATAAATATAACATGTTAATAATTCTGTATATATGATATACCATCCATTTATATATTATTTTAATATCAAAAGAATGATATTGTCGCTCGTGCGTACGTACGGACTACCGTCTCCACGAACGCGATGAGATTCATTCTCCATCGTATCCATTCAAGTATAATTATCATTTGATGATTTAAAAATGATCTTTAAGGACTTGATATCATTCTGGATATGAATAAGATACAACAAACATGGCTTATGTAACAAAACATATAAAAGAAAATGAGTAAGTTAACACCCGAAACGACGATAATTCTAAGATATTATTAATAAATCAATGTTAAAAGATCATATATGATATGATATTAATATATATGATTCTTGTATAATTTAATAACAATTATTTCAATATTATACAGGAG
Source organism: Viscum album (assembly GCA_963277665.1). Lineage (NCBI taxonomy): Eukaryota > Viridiplantae > Streptophyta > Magnoliopsida > Santalales > Viscaceae > Viscum > Viscum album. The sequence goes on from OY728156.1 coordinate 75,748,514, forward strand.
GTTAACCTACCCCAACCAAGTAAAAGTACAAGGTAAGGGATTTTCTTATCTCACATTCAATTCCGTGAGATTTCTATTATTCGCCACTAAATTATTGAAAGTGGTGTATTGTGTACTGGAATTTGATATATATTATCATGATTATCTTTATATTCATGTTATTCTGTAAATAGTTTGGTGGTTATTAACTTTTGGCCATACGACTCAGTTGATTAACGTGGTAAGGGATTTTCTTATCTCACATTCAATTCCGTGAGATTTCCATTATTCGCCACTAAATTATTGAAAGTGGTGTATTGTGTACTCGCATTTGATATATATTATCATGATTATCTTTATATTCATGTTATTCTGTAAATAGTTTGGTGGTTATTAACTTTTCGCCATACGACTCAGTTGATTAAAGTGGTAAGGGATTTTCTTATCTCACATTCAATTCTGTGAGATTTCCATTATTCGCCACTAAATTATTTAAAGTGGTGTATTGTGTACTGTAATTTGATATATATTATCATTATTATCTTTATATTCATGTTATTCTATAAATAGTTTGGTGGTTATTAACTTTTGGCCATACGACTCAGTTGATTAACGTGGTAAGGGATTTTCTTATCTCACATTCAATTCCGTGAGATTTCCATTATTCGCCACTAAATTATTGAAAGTGGTGTATTGTGTACTGGAATTTGATATATATTATCATGATTATCTTTATATTCATGTTATTCTGTAAATAGTTTGGTGGTTATTAACTTTTGGCCATACGACTCAGTTGATTAACGTGGTAAGGGATTTTCTTATCTCACATTCAATTCCGTGAGATTTCCATTATTTGCCACTAAATTATTGAAAGTGGTGTATTGTGTACTGGAATTTGATATATATTATCATGATTATCTTTATATTCATGTTATTCTATAAATAGTTTGGTGGTTATTAACTTTTGGCCATACGACTCAGTTGATTAACGTGGTAAGGGGTTTTCATCTCACTCTTTATTTCCGTGAGATTCATGCCATATTTCCACTATTATCTTTTGTGTGGTGTATGTACTTCCCATAATTGTATTCTTTGTGTAATACACTTTAACTTATGTTTGTTTACATTTTCATTGTTTGATACCTCTTTCATGGGTTGTATTTTTCATAAGTTACCAAATTGATAAGGGTTTACTTCACAATCTCTTTAATATCTGAGGTTGTCTTTACGTAAGTATCTACAGGGAAATATTTACTATCCATGTCCATATTTCATAAAAGAGTTTTCAAAGGGATTATTTCTAAGGGAACTTTTACTAAAACATAATTTTAAATGTTTTAAATATTTATTCTTCTAAATCATCCTCATTTATGTCCACGTTTTCAAAATGGTTTGTAAGGATTTATTTATATGAAAATGAATGTTTTAAAAGTGTTAATTCCATTCAAAAGTTTCAAAGTGGTATGGGACACTTTGATTCAAAAATGTATTTAAATTCCTTAGTTTCTAAATTGTGTAACATTAAAATGTTTTCATGAAAAAGGGATATTTCTCTCAATAATTTTTAAAAAAACATTTTCATCTATGTCAACATCCTTTGATGGGTTTTTAGATTATTTGAAGTTGATTTATTATGATTTAAAACTTCCATATTGTAATGAAGTTTTATGATATGTTTGACTGTAGATGTGTCATTTATATATCATTCATGGTTTATGAGTAAGTATTGACATTTCGTATGCTAGTTCCAATAAGAATGTTTATGTTATATTTCAACCTTTACTTCATATGAATGTGTTGGACAAGTATGTTCCAGGTTGGGGACTGGTTAAAGTAAGCCCTCCAAGTTGGGGACTGGTAAAAGTAATCCCTCCAGGTTAGGGACTGGTAAAAATAAGCCCTCCGGTTTGGTCTCCGGTTATTAGAGGCACTCCGGGTTGGTTTCCGGTTATTAGAGGCACTCTGGGTTGGTGTCCGGTTATTAGAGGCACTCCGGGTTGGGTTCCGGTTATAGTTATCCCCAAGGTCTTGGGACGAGGCCTTGACAAAGAAATTAAAGTTTAGCATTATGCATTCCATCATTATGAAAGTGGTTATTGATTTTGCATGTGATTATTCGATTAGTAGAATATCCATGTGAATAAGTAAATGGCATTATTTAATTTTACTTTTTCCACACTATGTTGAAGTTCAAGTTTAAAAGGCTTTTGTTTTAGTAATGCATTGCTTTAAATGTTTATGCTTATTTTGAATGTTCCGATATATTGTTATCCTTACTGGGAATTTGAGCTCACCCCTTTTCTATGTTTTATTTTCCCCAGGATGTAAAGAAGTGAGTTATGAATGACCTGCAGGGATGTCATGAGGGGATAATAGTGTGGACTGTGGAGACATTATGTTGTTGTAGTAGTTTTTCATTTTATGATGTAATGTAAAACTTATGAATATATCTAGTGTTTCCAAGGCTACTAAACCAATCGGTCTTTCGAGATTTGATCTTTCTTGTGATCATGCCAATGTTATGTAATAATGCACCGACTCTGGGTAACTAGGGTCGGGGTGTTACAGTTGGTATGAGAGGAAGTTTAGTACAAACCTTGGAAGCTAGATTTAGATAAACTCTGATTAGAGCACGTAGACCTAAGATGAACTTTGAGGATTAGTGTAGAAGAACTTCCTAGAATTTTGGTATTGTAGATATTTTGTGAGTTTTCCGAGCAATACATCCATGTCTGGATACGAGCAGGTAGAGGCGGCTCTGGCACAGATGTACCTAGGGGTAAAACCTAAAAACACCGCTTTGAGCTAGACTCGAACGGGAACTGGTGCACGACAACGGGCCTTGCTGCACTCTTGGTTACGACACTCCCGGGGGATATGCTTAGGATAACTCTCATTTTATTTACAAATCATTATGAAGGGTTTATGAGTATATACATCCTCAAAGGAGACATTTTTATGATTATGGATTATATCCATAAATAGTTCAATTTATGTTAAGTGTTTTATAAGTATGGGATTATGTATTTTGATTCATAAACTGATCTAGTGTATGCCATTGTTTAGAAATGGCGCCCAGTAGAAGGAATGAGAACTCCAAAAATGCACATGATCCAAAGAGAAGGAAGGATCATATCTTTCATGGTCTTAAGATAGAATTTATAAGAGAAATAGTCTCCCATGTATTATCATCATATGAAGAAATAATACCATTTGTTGATAAGATAAGTAAAGAGTTTACTGAGTCCTATGGCTTTGAAGGGAAGCAAGAGAAGAAAAGAATGGAAGAGAGAAAGATGGAGAAAGGGAAGAGGGAAAAGACGAATTTTCCCATATGTGGTAACTGTGGAAAGAAACACCCTGGAACTTTCCTGAAAGGAATGGGAGTTTGTTATAAGTGTGGAGGAAAAGGGCACAAATTACGTGACTACAAGGGTAAGAAAATGGTTTTAAATGTACAATGCTTCATTTTAAAGGAGTTTGGACACTACGCGAACCTATGTCCCAGTCATCAGACTATGCCGCAAATGATGTTATTGGATAATAATCAAGTTATGATACTACCACAGATGAAGAAGAATGATTAGAGTTCTTATGTTGATTATGTCAATTGAGTTTTGTATCAACAATGTACTTGTTATAATAATTATGGAGTATATAAGGATTGTACTGAAGTACTATTTCATTAAGGACTTGAGATTGTGTGGAACAAAGAAAAGTGACTCAATAGAAGGATAAATTTTTGGAAAATATATGGTTGAGAGAATGATAAATCATAATATAGTTCTGATACTGAGGTAGTGATTTTGGAATAATATGTGATTGTTTTGGATAAATTATATTGGATATTCTTGACTACCTTGGAACTGATTAATGATTTGTATATTCCATCATTGTTGGGGTTTAAAACATTTTTGGATTAATGAAGTATATCCAACATTCTATATGGAATAAGGGAGCATGAATTTAATCAATAAGGAATATGGTAATACATGATGAAGGTATTCATATGCTATTACGGGGTAAAAAGGATCTATATTATGTTTACCTTCCTTATAAATGTTGGACTGTGAGTTTGGACAGAAGTATTTTGGATAGTTCTAGTTTGGATTATTTTGGATTGCCATAAAAGGACAACCCGGAGGTCGGGCGGCAACCCGTCGCGTCCGGCAAGGCTGCGAGACTTGAACCCGCAACCGAAGGGCGACAAGGGTGTATCACCTACCACTGGCCCACGAGATGTCCTGGATTAAATAATGTAGTTTTTATTAAAAGATCTTGTAGATGAATTATAAATTCGTTTATTTTGGAACCCTATACGAATAGTGTAAATAGAATTTTTTTTACATTCTATTATCTTTTAGAGTGAAAGATGAGTTTGTGGTAGAAATTTATTAATGGATAAAACTCTAATTATAAAGTAATTATATCTCCTTATGATCTTATCCAATCTCATAAATAAATTCCTCAATATTAAGAAAAGAAACTTAGAACAAAAATGTTTTCCTAGATGGTACCTTAAATCATCACTAATTTATGGCTTTGGGATTGTTGGCCTTTTCATAGCCATGTTCTCTACCACTCTCCATCAGATAATTGATGGTTAGATTTTTCTTCCATATCCATATTTTCCTACATGGAACCCTACTATGTGTTATTTTCGGTAATCTTCATACTTTCGACTCTTTATTTTAAATAGAGGCCTCATTAATTCATTTTTCGATGTGGGATTTCAACTAAGATATTTTGAAATGTCAAAAATGTGTTATCCTAATACCCTATGTTTTGTTGAACCGATGGTATTTCAAATCATCATAGATTGATGAGTTTAAGGACCTCAATTTTATACTTGTTTGTGATTGATGACCTCAATCACTACCTATAAATATTTACGTTTTTTCTCCAATTATATGTCTCTAATTTCCACCAATGTTCTCCTAATCGAGATCATAATTTGGTGGTGACCCTTTCATTTCTCATTTCCTCATATTAAGACTAAATTTTAGTAACCCAATTTCCGATGTGGGTTTTCCCCCAAATATATTTTCAATTTTCAGCCTTTTATTTTCGAAGAACAATTTCAAATTGCGAGGACGCAATTTATTGAAGGAGGGGAGAATGTAACACCCCAAGATTTCATAGTGTGTTATTTCTTCAAAATAATTCAATAACTTGCACTACACGCAACACCGAGTTCAATAACACCATGACTTACAAAAAAAATCCATTCAAAAGAGGTTATGAATAGTATTATCTAAATTTTAAACTTTATATAATCCTTATAATTTTAGAATCCATATTATGAGTTTCTTAGATATAATGCAAGAACAAATTCATTTTCAGTATTTCACTTTTATCAACTTTTAATAGTGAACCCTTTTTAAATACAATATTTTAAACTTTTTGACTAAATGGGGACATCAAAAATTTAAAATGAAACATCCCAAGCTTCCACGGTACGCTTTCTTTGAATAATACAGTAGCGTGTGTTGTACGCAACCTTGAGTTTTAACACACACCACAACCAATCAAACTAGCCGTTATGAATAGTAATACCTACTTTTCGAAATTATATATATTTTATATTTTAAAATGGAATTCATTTCTGGATTCAGAATATCGAATTTAGCCTAACGTGAAATTTTGGTACTTTTTGGATAACTTTCATATTTTGATGAATAGTGAAAATTACTAAATTTTAATTAAAAACAACTTTTTTAATCAAAATAATTAATAGTGATAAATTATGATTTTGAGTGGTTTTAAAGTATATTTAGAATTTATTTTTACCTTTTAATATAATTTTGTTCATTGGACATAATTTTACAATTAAACAGAACATAAACAAGTGTCAATCTTTTGATAGTTATTATCTCTTAAAAACACGCTTTTTGTTTTGACAGTGGAAATTAATTTTAAATTAATTTCTGCCACTTATGTGTTTTGAATTTAGGAAAATGGATTCCATATTTGGAATCAGGATGTTCAAATTGTGTAAATAGGTAACTTTTATTTTTAGACATTTTGAATAATTACTGCGGTAAATATTTTATTTACCATGGTTAAGGGTAAATCCGGTAAATAAGGGTTAAAAAATAATATTATAATAATACTAAATTACCGTAAAACGTGTCTTAACCCTATTGGTTGATACATGGTCGACCATGGGCATCTTTGGGTCGATTTTGGGACCCCATGGATCCACTTGTAAGTGATAATGACACTTTATTTTAATTAAGTTAAAATGAATACAAAAATGACACAAGCATATATCTTTTAACACAACAATTGTTACATAGGGTTATATATGTTAGATTTTAGATTATAAATATTCATTAGAAATATAAAAAGATTTCCTACATAATGATATTTTATTTATAATTTTTAGACATTAAATAATTTATTTTATTTATGACACAATGATGATGCAGTAATTACTATAATAGTGAAAAATTAAAATAATTGATATTATAAATACCCAAATAAATATAATATTAAACTTTTAATGAATTAAACTAATTTTATAGAATAATATGATAAATTAGGATTGATTTAATTTACTTTTTTCGAAGTAATCAATCTGTTATGAGTTTCAAAAAAATCAACTATTGAATAGTGTCAAAATTGACATAAAAGAGTTCTTAAAACAAATATTATATTATTAATTGATATTAAATTCCTAAAAATCTAAGGTTCGGCCAAGAGACTTATATCATGATAGGTTCATCATTAATGGACCACTTGGGGGTTTCTTGGAAGTATATAGTAAGTTTATTAACCATATTATATAAAAATACAAAGAGACATTGTAAAAGTGAAACTAATTAACTTAGAGTTAATACTTAAAGATAAGGTTAATATAAGTACCCAAACCTGTCTAAATTATATTGGTTGAGTTTTTTTCGACCTATCCCCACCTTAAACTTTGAATAATCAACTTTGGAGCCATTAGAAACCGAATATAAATTTATTATAAATTAATATTTCTAGCTTTTCCAAAGGTGCCCCTCACCCCTCTTATAAAAGGGAACTCCTCCTTCTCATTTCTTCACACCTTCAAAGCCTTTTGGTTCCGCCAAACTCTGCCCAAATACTCTCCCAACATCCCTCACTACAACCTAGAGGCCTTAGTTTGATCAGAAAGCCAACCTAAGGATCCCTTTTGATCAAATCAAAAGGAAGAACCCGAAGAAGAGGTAATGTTTTCACCACCCCTTTTCAAGTTCCTTTCTTCTTACACTTCTTCTTTATTTGTTCTTACCATTCTAAAATAATAACTCCAGTATCTCACATATACTGTGATGTTATGATAAATATGGTACAACCATATTCAGTATTCTATCCACCCTTTGAATAACATGTCATCATACGTGCGTACGTACGGCTTACCGTCTCCACGTCGTGGTGTAATTGTTATTCAATATATTATTATTTGGATGGGTATAATAATGATGTGTAACTCATGTAAATAATAAATATAACATGTTAATAATTCTGTATATATGATATACCATCCATTTATATATTATTTTAATATCAAAAGAATGATATTGTCGCTCGTGCGTACGTACGGACTACCGTCTCCACGAACGCGATGAGATTCATTCTCCATCGTATCCATTCAAGTATAATTATCATTTGATGATTTAAAAATGATGTTTAAGGACTTGATATCATTCTGGATATGAATAAGATACAACAAACATGTCTTATGTAACAAAACATATAAAAGAAAATGAGTAAGTTAACACCCGAAACGACGATAATTCTAAGATATTATTAACAAATAAATGTTAAAAGATCATATATGATATGATCTTAATATATATGATTCTTGTATAATTTAATAACAATTATTTCAATATTATACAGGAGGTTAACCTACCCCAACCAAGTAAAAGTACAAGGTAAGGGATTTTCTTATCTCACATTCAATTCCGTGAGATTTCCATTATTCGCCACTAAATTATTGAAAGTGGTGTATTGTGTACTGGCATTTGATATATATTATCTTGATTATCTTTATATTAATGTTATTATGTAAATAGTTTGGTGGTTATTAACTTTTGGCCATACGACTCAGTTGATTAACGTGGTAAGGGATTTTCTTATATCACATTCAATTCCGTGAGATTTCCATTATTCGCCACTAAATTATTGAAAGTGGTGTATTGTGTACTCGCATTTGATATATATTATCATGATTATCTTTATATTCATGTTATTCTGTAAATAGTTTGGTGGTTATTAACTTTTGGCCATACGACTCAGTTGATTAACGTGGTAAGGGATTTTCTTATCTCACATTCAATTTCGTGAGATTTCCATTATTCGCCACTAAATTATTGAAAGTGGTGTATTGTGTACTGGCATTTGATATATATTATCATGATTATCTTTATATTCATGTTATTCTATAAATAGTTTGGTGGTCATTAACTTTTGGCCATACGACTCAGTTGATTAACGTGGTAAGGGATTTTCTTATCTCACATTCAATTCCGTGAGATTTCCATTATTCGCCACTAAATTATTGAAAGTGGTGTATTGTGTACTGCCATTTGATATATATTATCATGATTATCTTTATATTCATGTTATTCTGTAAACATTTTGTTGGTTATTAACTTTTGGCCGTACGACTCAGTTGATTAACGTGGTAAGGGATTTTCTTATCTCACATTCAATTCCGTGAGATTTCCATTATTCGCCACTAAATTATTGAAAGTGGTGTATTGTGTACTGGAATTTGATATATATTATCACGATTATCTTTATATTCATGTTATTCTGTAAATAGTTTGGTGGTTATTAACTTTTGGCCATACGACTCAGTTGATTAACGTGGTAAGGGGTTTTCATCTCACTCTTTATTTCCGTGAGATTCATGCCATATTTCCACTATTATCTTTTGTGTGGTGTATGTACTGCCCATAATTGTATTCTTTGTGTAATACACTTTACCTTATGTGTTTTTACATTTTGATTGTATTATACCTCTTTCATGGGTTGTATGTTTCATAAGTTACCAAATTGATAAGGGTTTACTTCACAATCTCTTTAATATCTGAGGTTGTCTTTAAGTAAGTATCTATAGGGACATATTTACTATCCATCTCCATATTTCATAAAAGAGTTTTCAAAGGGATTATTTCTAAGGGAACATTTACTAAAACATCATTTTAAATGTTTTAAATATTTATTCTTCTAAATCATCCTCATTTATGTCCACGTTTTCAAAATGGTTTGTAAGGATTTATTTATATGAAAATGAATGTTTTAAAAGTGTTAATTCCATTCAAAAGTTTCAAAGTGGTATGGGACACTTTGATTCAAAAATGTATTTAAATGCCTTACTTTCTAAATTGTGTAACATTAAAATGTTTTCATGAAAAAGGGATATTTCTCTCAATAATTTTTAAAAAAACATTTTCATCTATGTCAACATCCTTTGATGGATTTTTAGATTATTTGAAGTTGATTTATTATGATTTAAAACTTCCATATTGTAATGAAGTTTTGTGATATGTTTGACTGTAGATGTTTCATTTATATAGCATTCATGGTTTATGAGTAAAGTATTGACATTTCGTATGCTAGTTCCAATAAGAATGTTTATGTTATATTTCAACCTTTACTTCATATGAATGTGTTGGACAAGTATGTTCCAGGTTGGGGACTGGTTAAAGTAAGCCCTCCAGGTTGGGGACTGGTAAAAGTAAGCCCTCCAGGTTAGGGACTGGTAAAAGTAAGCCCTCCGGTTTGGTCTCTGGTTATTAGAGGCACTCCGGGTTGGTGTCCGGTTATTAGAGGCACTCCGGGTTGGTGACCGGTTATTAGAGGCACTCCGGGTTGGGTTCTGGTTACAGTTAGCCCCAAGGTCTTGGGACGAGGCCTTGACAAAGAAATTAAAGTTTAGCATTATGCATTCCATCATTATGAAAGTGGTTATTGATTTTGCATGTGATTATTCGATTAGTAGAATATCCATGTGAATAAGTAAATGGCATTATTTCATTTTACTTTTTCCACACTATGTTGAAGTTCAAGTTTAAAAGGCTTTTGTTTTAGTAATGCATTGCCTTAAATGTTTATGCTTATTTTGAATGTTCCGCTATATTGTTATCCTTACTGGGCATTTGAGCTCACCCCTTTTCTATGTTTTATTTTCCCCAGGATGTGAAGAAGTAAGTTATGAATGACCTGCAGGGATGTCATGAGGGGATAATAGTGTGGACTGTGGAGACATTATGTTGTTGTAGTAGTTTTTCATTTTATGATGTAATGTAAAACTTATGAATATATCTAGTGTTTCCAAGGCTACTAAACCAATCGGTCTTTCGAGATTTGATCTTTCTTGTGATCATGCCAATGTTATGTAATAATGCACCGACTCTGGGTAACTAGGGTCGGGGCATTACAGTTGGTATCAGAGGAAGTTTAGTACAAACCTTGGAAGCTAGATTTAGATAAACTCTGATTAGAGCACGTAGACCTAAGATGAACTTTGAGGATTAGTGTAGAAGAACTTCCTAGAATTTTGGTATTGTAGATATTTTGTGAGTTTTCCGAGCAATACATCCCTGTCTGGATACGAGCAGGTAGAGGCGGCTCTGGCACAGATGTACCTAGGGCTAAAACCTGAAAACACCGCTTTGAGCTAGACTCGAACGGGAATTGGTGCACGACAACGGGCCTTGCTTCACTCTTGGTTACGACACTCCAGAGGGATATGCTTAGGATAACTCTCATTTTATTTACAAATCATTATGAAGGGTTTATGAGTATATACATCCTCAAAGGAGACATTTTTATGATTATGGATTATATCCATAAATAGTTCAATTTATGTTAAGTGTTTTATAAGTATGGGATTATGTATTTTGATTCATAAACTGATCTAGTGTATGCCATTGTTTAGAAATGGCGCCCAGCAGAAGGAATGAGAACTCCAGAAATGCACATGATCCAAAGAGAAGGAAGGATCATATCTTTCATGGTATTAAGATAGAATTTATAAGAGAAATAGTCTCCCATGTATTATCATCATATGAATAAATAATACCATGTGTTGATAAGATAAGTAAAGAGTTTACTGAGTCCTATGGCTTTGAAGGGAAGCAAGAGAAGAAAAGAATGGAAGAGAGAAAGATGGAGAAAGGGAAGAGGAAAAAGAAGAATTTTCCCATATGTGGTAACTGTGGAAAGAAACACCCTGGAACTTGCCTGAAAGGAATGGGAGTTTGTTATAAGTGTGGAGGAAAAGGGCACAAATTACGTGACTGCAAGGGTAAGAAAATGGTTTTAAATGTACAATGCTTCATTTGCAAGGAGTTTGGACACTACGCGAACCTATGTCCCAGTCATCAGACTATGCCGCAAATGATGTTATTGGATAATAATCAAGTTATGATACTACCACAGATGAAGAAGAATGATTAGAGTTCTTATGTTGATTATGTCAATTGAGTGTTGTATCAACAATGTACTTGTTATAATAATTATGGAGTATATAAGGATTGTACTGCAGTACTATTTCATTAAGGACTTGAGATTGTGTGGAACAAAGAAAAGTGACTCAATAGAAGGATAAATTTTTGGAAAATATATGGTTGAGAGAATGATAAATCATAATATAGTTCTGATACTGAGGTAGTGATTTTGGAATAATATGTGATTGTTTTGGATAAATTATATTGGATATTATTGACTACCTTGGAACTGATTAATGATTTGTATATTCCATCATTGTTGGGGTTTAAAACATTTTTGGATTAATGAAGTATATCAAGCATTCTATATGGAATAAGGGAGCATGAATTTAATCAATAAGGAATATGGTAATACATGATGAAGGTATTCATATGCTATTACGGGGTAAAAAGGATCTATATTATGTTTACCTTCCTTATAAATGTTGGACTGTGAGTTTGGACAGAAGTATTTTGGATAGTTCTAGTTTGGATTATTTTGGATTTCCATAAAAGGACAACCCGGAGGTCGGGCGGCAACCCGTCGCGTCCGGCAAGGCTGCGAGACTTGAACCCGCAACCGAAAGGCGACAAGGGTGTATCACCTACCACTGGCCCACAAGATGTCCTGGATTAAATAATGTAGTTTTTATTAAAAGATCTTGTAGATGAATTATAAATTCGTTTATTTTGGAACCCTATACGAATAGTGTAAATAGAATTTTTTTTACATTCTATTATCTTTTAGAGTAAAAGATGAGTTTGTGGTAGAAATTTATTAATGGATAAAACTCTAATTATAAAGTAAGTATATCTCCTTATGATCTTAGCCAATCTCATAAATAAATTCCTCAATATTAAGAAAAGAAACTTAGAACAAAAATGTTTTCCTAGATGGTACCTTAAATCATCACTAATTTATGGCTTTGGGATTGTTGGCCTTTTCATAGCCATGTTCTCTACCACTCTCCATCAGATAATTGATGGTTAGATTTTTCTTCCATATCCATATTTTCCTACATGGAACCCTACTATGTGTTATTTTCGGTAATCTTCATACTTTCGACTCTTTATTTTAAATAGAGGCCTCATTAATTCATTTTTCGATGTGGGATTTCAACTAAGATATTTTGAAATGTCAAAAATGTGTTATCCTAATACCCTATGTTTTGTTGAACCGATGGTATTTCAAATCATCATAGATTGATGAGTTTAAGGACCTCAATTTTATACTTGTTTGTGATTTATGACCTCAATCACTACCTATAAATATTTACGTTTTTCCTCCAATTATATGTCTCTAATTTCCACCAATGTTCTCCTAATCGAGATCATAATTTGGTGGTGACCCTTTCATTTCTCATTTCTTCATATTAAGACTAAATTTTAGTAACCCAATTTCCGATGTGGGTTTTCCCCCAAATATATTTTCTATTTTCAGCCTTTTATTTTCGAAGAAAAATTTCAAATTGCGAGGACGCAATTTATTGAAGGAGGGGAGAATGTAACACCCCAAGATTTCATAGTGTGTTATTTCTTCAAAATAATTCAATAACTTGCACTACACGCAACACTGAGTTCAATCACACCATGACTTACAAAAAAAAAATCCATTCAAAAGAGGTTATGAATAGTATTATCTAAATTTTAAACTTTATATAATCCTTATAATTTTAGAATCCATATTATGAGTTTCTTAGATATAATGCAAGAACAAATTCATTTTCAGTATTTCACTTTTATCAACTTTTAATAGTGAACCCTTTTTAAATAAAATATTTTAAACTTTTTGACTAAATGGGGACATCAAAAATTTAAAATGAAACATCCCAAGCTTCCACGGTACGCTTTCTTTGAATAATACAGTAGTGTGAGTTGTACGCAACCTTGAGTTTTAACACACACCACAACCAATCAAACTAGCCGTTATGAATAGTAATACCTACTTTTCGAAATTATATATATTTTATATTTTAAAATTGAATTCATTTCTGGATTCAGAATATCGAATTTAGCCTAAGGTGAAATTTTGGTACTTTTCGGATAACTTTCATATTTTGATGAATAGTGAAAATTACTAAATTTTAATTAAAAAAAACTTTTTTAATCAAAATAATTAATAGTGATAAATTATGATTCTGAGTGGTTTTAAAGTATATTTAGAATATATTTTTACCTTTTAATATAATGTTGGTCATTGGACATAATTTTACAATTAAACCGAACATAAACAAGTGTCAATCTTTTGATAGTTATTATCACTTAAAAACACGCTTTTTATTTTGACAGCGGGAATTAATTTTAAATTAATTTCTGCCACTTAAGTGTTTTGAATTTAGGAAAATGGATTCCATATTTGGAATCAGGATGTTCAAATTGTTTAAATAGGTAACTTTTATTTTTAGATATTTTGAATAATTACTGCGGTAAATATTTTATTTACCATGGTTAAGGGTAAATCCGGTAAATAAGGGTTAAAAATAATATTATAATAATACTAAATTACCCTAAAACGTGTCTTAACCCTATTTTTTGATACATGGTCGACCATGGACATCTTTGGGTCGATTTTGGGACCCCATGGATCCACTTGTAAGTGATAATGACACTTTATTTTAATTAAGTTAAAATGAATACAAAAATGACACAAGCATATATCTTTTAGAAAAACAATTGTTACATAGGGTTATATATGTTGGCTTTTAGATTATAAATATTCATTAGAAAGATAAAAATATTTCCTACATAATTATATTTTATTTATAATTTTTAGACATTAAATAATTTATTTTATTTATGACACAATGATGATACAGTAATTACTATAATAGTGAAAAATTAAAATAATTGATATTATAAATACACAAATAAATATAATATGAAACTTTTAATGAATTAAACTAATTTTCTAGGATAATATGATATATTAGGATTGATTTAATTGAATTTTTTCGAAGTAATCAATCTGTTATGAGTTTCACAAAAATCAACTATTGAATAGTGTCAAAATTGACATAAAAGAGTTCTTAAAACAAATATTATATTATTAATTGATATTAAATTCCTAAAAATATAAGGTTCGGCCAAGATACTTATATCATGATAGGTTAATCATTAATTGACCACTTGGGGGTCTCTTGGATGTATATAGTAAGTTTATTAATCATATTATATAAAAATACAAAGAGACATTGTAAAAGTGAAACTAATTAACTTAGAGTTAATACTTAAAGATAAGGTTAATATAAGTACCCAAACCTGTCTAAATTATATTGGTTGAGTGGTTTTCGACCTATCCCCACCTTAAACTTTGAATAATGAACTTTGGAGCCATTAGAAACCGAATATGAATTTATTATAAATTAATATTTCTAGCTTTTCCAAAGGTGCCTCTCACCCCTCTTATAAAAGGGCACTCCTCCTTCTCATTTCTTCACACCTTCAAAGCCTTTTGGTTCAGCCAAACTCTGCACAAATACTCTCTCAACATCCCTCACTACAACCTAGAGGCATTATTTTGATCAGAAAGCCAACCTAAGGAGCCCTTTTGATCAAATCATAAGGAAGAACCCGAAGAAGAGGTATTGTTTTCACCACCCCTTTTCAAGTTCCTTTCTTCTTCCACTTCTTCTTTCTTTGTTCTTACCATTATAAAATAATAAATCCAGTATCTCACATATACTGTGATGTTATTATAAATATGGTACAACAATATTCAGTATTCTATCCACCCTTTGAATAACATGTCACCATACGTGCGTACGTACGGCTTACCGTCTCCACATCGTGGTGTAATTGTTATTCAATATATTATTATTTGGATGGGTATAATAATGATGTGTAACTCATGTAAATAATAAATATAACATGTTAATAATTCTGTATATATGATATACCATCCATTTATATATTATTTTAATATCAAAAGAATGATATTGTCGCTCGTGCGTACGTACGGACTACCGTCTCCACAAACGCGATGAGATCCATTCTCCATCGTATTCATTCAAGTATAATTATCATTTGATGATTTAAAAATGATTTTTAAGGACTTTATATCATTCTGGATATGAATAAGATACAACAAACATGGCTTATGTAACAAAACATATAAAAGAAAATGAGTAAGTTAACACCCGAAACGACGATAATTCTAAGATATTATTAACAAATCAATGTTAAAAGATCATATATGATATGATATTAATATATATGATTCTTGTATAATTTAATAAAAATTATTTCAATATTATACAGGAGGTTAACCTACCCCAACCAAGTAAAAGTACAAGGTAAGGGATTTTCTTATCTCACATTCAATTCCGTGAGATTTCCATTATTCGCCACTAAATTATTGAAAGTGGTGTATTGTGTACTGACATTTGATATATATTATCATGATTATCTTTATATTATGTTATTCTGTAAATAGTTTGGTGGTTATTAACTTTTGTCCATACGACTCAGTTGATTAACGTGGTAAGGGATTTTCTTATCTCACATTCAATTCCGTGAGATTTCCATTATTCGCCACTAAATTATTGAAAGTGCTGTATTGTGTACTGGAATTTGATATATATTATCATGATTATCTTTATATTCATGTTATTCTGTAAATAGTTTGGTGGTTATTAACTTTTGGCCATACGACTCAGTTGATTAACGTGGTAAGGGATTTTCTTATCTCACATTCAATTCCGTGATATTTCCATTATTCGCCACTAAATTATTGAAAGTGGTGTATTGTGTACTGGCATTTGATATATATTATCATGATTATCTTTATATTCATGTTATTCTGTAAATAGTTTGGTGGTTATTAACTTTTGGCCATATGACTCAGTTGATTAACGTGGTAAGGGATTTTCTTATCTCACATTCAATTCCGTGAGATTTCCATTATTCGCCACTAAATTATTGAAAGTGGTGTATTGTGTACTGGAATTTGATATATATTATAATTATTATCTTTATATTCATGTTATTCTGTAAATAGTTTGGTGGTTATTAACTTTTGGCCATACGACTCAGTTGATTAACGTGGTAAGGGATTTTCTTATCTCACATTCAATTCCGTGAGATTTCCATTATTCGCCACTAAATTATTGAAAGTGGTGTATTGTGTACTAGAATTTGATATATATTATCATGATTATCTTTATATTCATGTTATTCTATAAATAGTTTGGTGGTTATTAACTTTTGGCCATACGACTCAGTTGATTAACGTGGTAAGGGGTTTTCATCTCACTCTTTATTTCCGTGAGATTCATGCCATATTTCCACTATTATCTTTTGTGTGGTGTATGTACTGCCCATAATTGTATTCTTTGTGTAATACACTTTACCTTATGTGTGTTTACATTTTCATTGTATGATACCTCTTTCATGGGTTGTATGTTTCATAAGTTACCAAATTGATAAGGGTTTACTTCACAATCTCTTTAATATTCGAGGTTGTCTTTACGTAAGTATCTACAGGGACATATTTACTATCCATGTCCATATTTCATAAAAGATTTTTCAAAGGGATTATTTCTAAGGGAACTTTTACTAAAACATCATTTTAAATGTTTTAAATATTTATTCTTCTAAATCATCCTCATTTATGTCCACGTTTTCAAAATGGTTTGTAAGGATTTATTTATACGAAAATGAATGTTTTAAAAGTGTTAATTCCATTCAAAAGTTTCAAAGTGGTATGGGACACTTTGATTCAAAAATGTATTTAAATGCCTTACTTTCTAAATTGTGTAACATTAAAATGTTTTCATGAAAAAGGGATATTTCTCTCAATAATTTTTAAAAAAACATTTTCATCTATGTCAACATCCTTTGATGGATTTTTAGATTATTTGAAGTTGATTTATTATGATTTAAAACTTCCATATTGTAATGAAGTTTTGTGATATGTTTGACTGTAGATGTGTCATTTATATAGCATTCATGGTTTATGAGTAAAGTATTGACATTTCGTATGCTAGTTCCAATAAGAATTTTTATGTTATATTTCAACCTTTACTTCATATGAATGTGTTGGACAAGTATGTTCCAGGTTGGGGACTGGTTAAAGTAAGCCCTCCAGGTTGGGGAATGGTAAAAGTAAGCCCTCCAGGTTAGGGACTGGTAAAAGTAAGCCCTCCGGTTTGGTCTCCGGTTATTAGAGGCACTTCGGGTTGGTGTCCGGTTATTAGAGGCACTCCGGGTTGGTGTCCGGTTATTAGAGGCACTCCGGGTTGGGTTCTGGTTACAGTTAGCCCCAAGGTCTTGGGACGAGGCCTTGACAAAGAAATTAAAGTTTAGAATTATGCATTCCATGATTATGAAAGTGGTTATTGATTTTGCATGTGATTATTCGATTAGTAGAATATCCATGTGAATATGTAAATGGCATTATTTCATTTTACTTTTGCCACACTATGTTGAAGTTCAAGTTTAAAAGGCTTTTGTTTTAGTAATGCATTGCCTTAAATGTTTATGCTTATTTTGAATGTTCTGCTATATTGTTATCCTTACTAGGCATTTGAGCTCACCCCTTTTCTATGTTTTATTTTCCCCAGGATGTGAAGAAGTAAGTTATGAATGACCTGCAGGGATGTCATGAGGGGATAATAGTGTGGACTGTGGAGACATTATGTTGTTGTAGTAGTTTTTCATTTTATGATGTAATGTAAAACTTATGAATATATATAGTGTTTCCAAGGCTACTAAACCAATCGGTCTTTCGAGATTTGATCTTTCTTGTGATCATGCCAATGTTATGTAATAATGCACCGAATCTGGGTAACTAGGGTCAGGGCGTTACGAAAGTCTCCTCTAGGTAGTGACATTTTTTGGGTTTTTGTTGACGGGATCATGAAGCTTTCTCATTTCCTTCCGATCAAGGAGACCTTTGGTGTGAATGAGATTGGGAGGTTTTATTTATGTTAGATAGTACAACTTCATAGGGTCCCTTGTTCTATCATTTCAGATAGGGATTCCTAGTTTACATCTCATTTATGGTATAGTTTTCAGATGGAATTGGGTATACAAGTACTTATGAGTACATCATACCACCCTTAGACTGATGGATAGTTAAAGTGTATGATACGGGTGCTTGAGGACATATTGTAAGCATGCATCCTAGATTTTAGGGGATATTAGGAGAGGAATATACCCCCAGTTGAGTTCACATAAAATAATATTTATCGTAAAAATATAGAGATAGAACCTTATGATGATTTGTATGATGGTCTATTTCGATCACCCCTATGCTGTTTAGAGGTAGGTGAGGCAGATTTACTTAGACTGCTTCTTGTGCAGGAGACTTCTGATCAGGTCTAGTTGATTAGGAAGTGGATGGATACTTCATAGAATTGATAGAAATATTACACCAATCACCATAAAAAACATATAGAGTTTGAGTTCAAGGATCATGTCTTCTTACATGTTTTATCGAGGTTGGGACACAGACGGATTAGGAGATAGGGTAAGATTTCACCACAATATGTCAGTCCATTTAAGATTCTAGAGAAAGTCAGGCTGGTAGCCTATTGGTTGCAGTTACCTTAGAGGTACTGATCCATGCATGACATCTTCCACATATATCAGATACTCTATTATCATTCAGACTTGTATCATGATTTTCAGTCTAAGGAGGATGAGTTACAGGTAGATGCATCCTTTTAGGAGCATTTGATTCATGTCATTAATGGGAGAACGAAGGTTCTCTGAGACCAGTATGTTCCTATATTAAGCATTATATAGTATCATGGTAATTTACAATATGAGACTTGGGAGAGAGGGACATACTGCTTAGTGGTTGGGGTTATTCTTAGGTGATTCTTGACCACCCTTGAGAGGGAAATTTGGGGATGAATTTCTTTAAGGGAGAAGATTGTAAGATATCATGTTTTTATATGAGGTATAGATATTTATTCATTTTAAATGATTATTTATGGCCTAATGTGGATACTCTTTAAGGTCATGGGGGTATCAGGGTTGCCTCGGGCTCATTTAGAGCCCAGAACCAAGCTTTTTTGGAAAAAATAGGTAGGTTGCATGGTTAGTAAAAACCATGCAGGGCAAGCTGCACGTTCTGACTAACCATATGAGACCTTGTTGGTGGGAATGAATAGACCTCACGGTTTTTCAAAACATGAGGATGGAAGTGCATTCCCATGAGGGGTCACCTACAATTTTTAGCATAGCTGAAATGCATGGTTTGTGCATGGTTAGTCAAACTATGCATAGTGACTGTGCTAGTGCCCCCTTAGAACAGTAGAGGGCACATGGTTTGGCCAACCGTGCAGCCTATGATTTTGATTCAAATTGACTATTTTTTCCTTAAAATATCTTATAACCTAAAATATAATTATCTTCCCTATTGGAGAGTAGTGGACTATGGATATCTCCTTTGAAATCAATTTGTTAGGATTTGGTCCCATTCCTTCATTCAAACTCAAAATCGAGAGTCGTCGATCTCATTTGATTCGCTCTGGTGAGTGATTAATTCCTTTTGTATCATGCTTCATTTAACTTTGGATATAAGGATTTATTTAGGTGTAAGCTATTATTCCCTATTTTCAGGTTCTTTATTTGTTCTCTGTTTTTCTCATGGTCTGAGTTGAATAAGGAGTTGATACTGGATGATCACTCTATTACGGACCTACGGTAGGTGTTCTATACTTTTCCTGAGTGTTTTAGTGCTTTATAGAGATATTTTCCATTATTTCTCCCACAAAAATTTTCGTTGTTCCCTGAAAAATAATTGAATAATTGAATTGAACATATAGGAACCTATTAGGGATTCTCTTTATTTCCTTTGAGATGTGTTGGAGGTTTTTTCCCAAAACCAAGGCCACCCATGGGGTGTTCCATCTTATTTCTTTGATATTTCCCTTTGTTATATCGCCCATGGGGTGATTGTTTTGCTTTCTTAATTAGAGGAATCCCTTAGTGAACTGAATTGAATTGAATTGATTATTAGGAGATGGATATTGCCTCCTTTTCATGTTGATGATTTTGATTGAATGGTTATATGGATTTTTTATATGAGTGGGTAAACTCATTGAATTTAATTGAATGTGAATTACTATATAAGTGGGTATACTCATAGAACTTGAATACTTGTGAATTGATGAATGGAAAGATATGTGAATTGAAATGGTAGTGGATGCCTTGGTTGGTATACCATGGATCTTCATTCCATTTAGATTCCATGGATGTTTCACCCATGGGTATTGATTTATGGTACAAGATTCCTTGGACCTATATGCTTCTTGGATATTGATTTTTTAGGATTCTGAGGGAATTTCTATTCCTTGGATTCAGCTTGATGGACTTACATTGGACATGCTCTATTGACATGATACTTGGACTCCACCAGTGTCATTACCAAGTTTCCATCGAGTTACTCCTGGGACTCGATGAGGAAGCATTGGTCTTCTATACCTTGGATCTGGACCTTCGTGGTCTGACACTTCTGATTATGAAGTGAGACGATGGTAGATGTGATAGTCTTGGTTGTACGGAATGGTCATGGTTGATATGACACTTCTGGTTATATGAAAAGGTCATGATTGTTTGATACATAGGTTATATAGCATGGTCATGGTTAGTATGATATGGTTGGATGTACGGTGAGGTCATGTTAGTTTTTTCTATTTTGTTTATAGTTTACTTGTTATAGGAGCTTGACATATTTTTTGTAGGGATCCTTATTGGTCTATACAGTATCACTTCTCCTGTAGTATATATTCCATGGGAACTTTACATTTTCTTATTGATTACCTATGATATATATATATATATACTACACTATACTTTAGCTTGTATTGCACAACTAGGATTTTTTATAGACACTTCGGGTGGTGACCTACTGGGATTATATCTCACACCCTGTTTAGGCCACCGTTGGTTACCTGGATAGACTATATGGATACAGGTAGGGACTGGGGAAAGTGACCATAGTTTGATGCTTGACTTTGTGCCATGCTTTGGAGCAGGGGAGCATGGGACTAAACTAAGTTTCATGATGCTATCTAGAGATAGTATTTTTGGTCTTCTTGGTATCTTGATACATGTATTTTAATGACTATTGTATAACTAATTTGGATGATTTATAGTGACATGACTTGTACCATCATCATTTGTATATGAGATTCCTTTTGGAATAGTTTGTATATTCTAGTCTTGGTTATTTATTTGTTGTCTGATTGTTTTACTGCTTCTACTACTTATTTGTTACTATGTATCCACTATGTTCACTCTAGTAATGAGGGAATAGTATCCCCATGGACACGCCCTAGTCTATCACTACTAGTCAGAATCCTTTGGTGTTTAGGGAGATGTACTTGGGGCATTGTGGCCAACCGGGCTCAGGGCACTGTTGAGTGACATCCCGGTTCGGGACATTACAAAGTGGTATCAAAGTAGTTTTTCTTTTATGTTTTATTATTTGGTGAAAATATACGTGGATAGAAATGTATTGGAATTTGTTAATAATTTTTACCTGGAAGTAGCTAACCCATGTACAAGAAAAATCCAAATTTCCTCGAATGTAAATTTTTATTTTTTGGATTTTGACTATTATAGTTGATTTGATTCCACTATTGGGTGATGCACTTGAATTGTGATATTATCGTTGATATGATTTTGGGTTCTATTTTGTTTCAACCCAGTAAGATGAGGGTATGCCATCTCATTCATCATTTTGGCACTTTCTAGAATTCAAATTCTATGCATTATTTCATGCCATATAGGGTGCATTTCTTGAATGCATGACACTATATTGTGTGCCTTGTGATAGATATATCTGATGTTGTAATAGATATTGTGTGAAGGGAATTGAGAAAAAAAGTTGGTACTTAGAGTTCTTTTCATAACCTAAATAGTGTTTTTCTAATTAGGCTACAGTAGACGCCCTAACCAACCAATTATGGCACATTGATTCATGGGCCATGAGTTGCATGGATCGAAACATATTATGGTCTGGATTAGGTGGATGCCATATTTTGGTTCATGAGCTGTATGGGGCCATATGGATCGGGTATGATGCACCATTTTATTCAACCATTTAAAATGAAATGTGAAATGAATATGAAATTAAAATGGAAATTGATCTTGTAAAATAGATAACTAGACCTAGACCTGACTTTTGAGTGGGCAGTAGGTAGTGTCTCTAGTGATGTTAGTGATTATTTCTTTTACCAGTCCTGACTTTAGGAGAAGTCTGAGTGGTATAGCTTGTTTATTAGAAGGTTTTGACCTGTGATACACTTTTAGTTTTGAACTTTTATATAATTATTTTATGAGGCATGTTTTTTGAATTTTAGAGACATTCCACCACGACGACCTCCTTTCATATGCTAGGAGGGTGGCAACGAACATACTCTGGAGGCAGAGGTCTATGGGATGCTGATGAATCCTCCTATAGTGTTAGTTGAGGCACTAGTGGTTTTACTGGACATATTTTTTGAGGAAAGTTCTGCAAGGGGTTCTTCCTCTTTATGCAGACTTTTCAAGGAGCACTGCATATTTCCTTGTATATGGATAAGTTGATGTGTGTGTTCCAACAGTAGCAGCCTCCCATGTTTTCAGGGGATTGAGGTCCATAGGTTGTTGATATATTGATTGATACTACACTATCGATATTCAAGCATCTTGAGACACCTCCTGAGAGGAGAGTGAATCTCATGGTGTATATTCTACATGGGGAAGCAAAGAAGAGGTTGTATGTTTTAAACTAGAATGATGTAGTTTGTGATATGGTTTAGAGGGATTTCCAAACCATGTTCTATGACTACTTTTTCCCTGAGACTCTAAGAGTAGAGTGGAATAGTGAGTGCATGATTCTAGAGTAGATCACTATGACAGTTATGGATTATTCGGCATGCTTTACATAGATTCATCATTTTTGCACTGATATATCTTGTTGATGAGCTATCGAGGGTGAGACTCTTTGAGAAAGGTCTATAACATTATGTTAGATCTCAGGTCAACATGTTGAGGTTGATGACTATTACTGAGATGGTAAATCAGTAGCTAATTACATAGTGAAATCTAAGGGAATCTAGGGGTGTAGAGTAGAGTAGTATAGTTAAAAAAACTATCATTCAGCGTATTTAGGCAGGAAGCACTGTTTTGAGGTTTTTCATGAGATGAGTACTATCTATCTTGTGATTAGTGGTATATTAGCTTTTTTCATCGATGTAGAATATGTGGACACATAAGGAATCAGTATGGTCATGACCCAGTCGAGTGTTGAGCTTGTGGCAAGATGGGCTATGTGCAACATTTCTGTAGGACCTTCCCTCCAACAGTGAGTGGTAGGGGGCAGCTCTGACACCAGTTTCAGGATCAGATTTCTCAGCTCCATTTCAGGTAGGGAACTAGATTAGTACTGATCAATCAAGTCATGGTGGTGGTGGTTGTGGTCGAGGCATCCATACGCCAATTTTATCGAGACAGTAGAGTGGTCCTACTATGGTAGTGAGGTTGTGTCATAGAGCCATGGTTCATACTAGATG
The DNA here is from genome assembly GCA_963277665.1 of Viscum album. NCBI lineage: Eukaryota > Viridiplantae > Streptophyta > Magnoliopsida > Santalales > Viscaceae > Viscum > Viscum album. Next base: position 75,772,473 of record OY728156.1, read on the forward strand.
TTTTTTGTGTAGCCTAAACCTAATGATAATGGTGTTGGTCCATCTATAGTGAGAGGTACACTTTTAGTAGCATATACTCTTGTATCTGCTCTTTTTGATATAGATTAATTGCACAGCTTTATATTTTTACCTGTGATGGAGAGCCTTTGGTTCTTTGTTCTATTTTTTGAGGGTGTTATGATGCAAGACACTCCATTGAAGATTAGAGTGGAGGATGTACGTTAATGTAATGATATCCCCATTGAGGTTGGTAGGTTTCACTTCGTATGGAATATTTTTTTCCTGTATATGATAGGGTTTGACATCATACTCAAAATGGACTAGATAGTGGCTTATTGAGCCTATGTTGATTATTATCGATGAAGGTGACTTTCACATCACCAAAAGGTGGAGTTTATGTTCACAAGGGTGAATAGGATGTCCATGCGATCCAAGATGGACCATAGCATCATGGGATGGGTAGGCTGATAGATCGTATTGCTAGATTGTATCTGGATGATCAGGGAGTGCATTAGGTGGACCTTCCTCCAGTGGTTGATTGTTTTAGTGATGTTTTCCTGGATAACTTTTTTGGTTTACCTCTTGATTGAGAGGTGGATTTCTCCATTGATCTAGTGCCAATATTTGCGCCAATATCCATTACTCCTTACTGGATGACAACTATAGAGTTGCAGGAGATCAAGAGGAAGTTAAAGGACATGGAGAAAAAGGGTTTTATTCAAACTAGTACTTCTATTTGGGGTTCTCCGGTCTTTTTTGCAAAAAAAAATGGATGTTACCCTTAGGTTTTGTGTCGATTATTATAAATTGAACTAGTTTATGATTAAGAACCAGTATCCCTTTCCACGGATAGGTAACCTTTTTACCAGCTTTGAGGAGCTCGTATTTTCTCAAAAAATGATTTGAGATCCATATATCACCAGGTTAATGTTCGACCTAAATACATACCTCATACATATTTTCATAGTAGTTATGGTCTATACGAGTATCTAGTTATGTCATTCGGTTTCACGAACACAGTAGCAGTTTTCATGGTGCTGATGAATCGAGTTTTCCATCCTTATCTGGATTTGTTTGTGGTGGTTTTCAAAGATGATATCTTGGTGTATTATCATAATCTACACAACCATGCTAAACATCATGAGATCATTTTAGATACATAGAGAAAGGATTAGTTATATGATAAGTTAACAAAGTTCCACTTATGGATAGATCAAATTCACTTCCTAGGACATATTATCTCATAGTTAGAAGTATTAGTTGAACTAGAGAAGGTGTGAGTTGTAGTTTCATAGGAGAATCCCAAAAATGTATTTGGTATATGGAGTTTCTTAAGGTAATATGGATATTTTAGGCATTTTATATAGGACTTCTCATGCTTATTACTTCCACTGATGGGCTTGACTAAGAAGGTTTTAAAGTTCTTATGGTCACATACCTGTGAGACATCCTTTTAGGATATGATTCAGAAGTTTCATTCCTAAGTTGGGAAGGGAATCCTAGTGTCACCAAGATGTACCATTACTTATTCAATCAGTATTGGTGGTCGGGTATAAAGAAATAGGTATCTAGTTTTATCACAAGGTGTTCCACCTGTCAGTAGGTGAAGGCAGAACATCAGCAACTAGATGAACTTTTATAGTATTTACCTATTCTTGAGTGGAAATGAGATGATGTCGCAATGGATTTAATGAATAGTTTACCAAGTTCACCATGAGGCAATGATGTAGTGTGTGTTTTTGTTGATAGGATCATGAAGTTTTCTCATTTCATGTTGATCAAAGAGATCTTTGGTGTGGATGATCTTGGGAGGTTGTATATCTGTGAGATAGTATGACTTCACGAGGTACCTAATTTTATCATTTTAGATAGGGATGTCTAGTTTAAATCTCATTTCTGGTAGATTTTGTAAAGGGAATTGGGTACATAGGTTCTTATAAGCATGGCATACCACCCTCAAACTGATGGTCAGTTAGAGAGTACAATATAGGTGATTGAGGACATTTTGCGAGCATGCATCTAAGATTTTAGGGGCTCTTGGGATAGGCATATACCCCTAGTTGAGTTATCCTAAAATAATATTTATCAGGAGACTATAAAGATGGAACCATATGAGGATTTTTACGGTATTCCATGTTGATCGCCTTTGTACTAGTTAGAGGTAGGTGAGGCAGCTTTACTTGGGCCGCATCTCATGAAGGAGACTTATGATAAAGACCATTTGATCAAGAAGCGTATGGATATTTCATAGTCTTAATATAAATATTACGTCAATATTCACAAAAAACCTATAGAGTTTGAGGTTGGGGATCGGGTCCTTTTACATGTTTCACTGAGTATGAGACACAGACGGATCAAGAGATAGGGTAAGATTTCACCATGATATGTCAGGTCATTTGAGATTCTAGAGAGAGTCAGGTCGGTAGCCTATTGGTTGTAGTTGCCTCAAATGTACCAATACATGCACGATGTCTTCTACATATATCAGTTTCACCGTTATCATTCAGGTCCATCTCATTATTTTCATTCTAAGGAGGTTGAGTTATTGGTAGATTCATCCTTTAAGGAGCATCTGATTTGTATTGTTGATAAGAGAATGAAGGTTCTATGAGGTTGGTCAATTCCTCTAGTATGGTTGTTATGGTATCATGTTCATTTATAGGATAAGACTTTAGATATGGATTCCTATGTATGTGCTCCATGGCTGGGGTTATTCTCAGGTGATTCTTAACCACCCTTAAGAGGGAAATTTAGGGATGAATTGCTTTAAGGGGGGATATTATAAGATCTTGGATTTTTATACGAGGTATGGATCATTTTTTTTTTCTTTTTAAATGATTTTTTATAGCCTAATGTGAATACTCTTTGAGTTCATGGGGGTATTGGGGTGTCTAGGGATTTTGAGGAGCCCAGAACCAAGATTTTTGGGAAAAACAGGCAGGCCACATGATTAGTAGAAACCATACAAGGTAGGCCACATTGTCTGACTAACCATGAGAGACCTTGGAAGTGGAGATGAAGAGACCGTATGGTTTTTAAAACTGTGTGGATGGAGGTACACGCTCATACGGGGGTAACTGTAATTTTTAGCAGATCCAAAATGCACAATTTGTGTACGGTTAGTCAAACTATGCATAGTGATCGTACAGGTTCCCCATTATCATAGTAGAGGGAGCATGGTTGGTTAATGGTTTGACCAACCCTGTGACCCATTATTTTGAGGCAAATTGACCATTTTCCCCTTAAAATATCTTATAGTATAAAATATAATTCTCTTCTCCTCTGTTGGATAGCAGTGGACCGTGGAGAGATCCTTTGAAATTAATTTCTTAGGATTTGATCCCATTCCTCCATCTGAACTCATAATTGAGCACTATCAGTCTCATTGGATTCGTACCAGTGAGTAATAAATTCCTTTTATTTTGTTCTTCATTTAAATTTGTATCGAAAAAGGTATTTAGGTGAAAGATAATGTTACATATTTTCATGATCTTCATCTGTTTTTTGTTTTTTTTCTGATCTAATTTGAATTAGAAGTTGATACTGGATGGTCACTCTACTACAAACCTACAGTATGTGTTCCATAATTTTCCCAAGTGGTTTGGTGCTTTATAGGGCTATTTTTAATTGTTTTTACAACTGGACTTTGTGGTGTATCCTTGAAAATTGATGGAATAATTGAATTGAACATATAGGAACTTGTTAGGTATTCCCTTTATTTCCTTTGATATTTGTTGGAGGTTGTTTCCCAAAACCAAGGCCACCCATGGGGTATTCCATGTAATTTCCTTGAGATATCCATTTTTTATACTGTCTATGGGGTGAGTGTTGTGCTTGCCTAGTTAGAAGAATCTCGTAATGAACTGAATTGAATTGAATTGATTGTTAATAGATGGATATTGCCCCATTTTCATGTTGATTCTTTTGATTGAATGTTTATATGGATTTATTATATGAATAGGTAAACTCATTGAATGTAATTGAATGTGAATTTCTATATGAGTGGATATACTCATGGAACTTGAATGCTTATGAATTGATGAATGGAATGAGATTTGAATTGAAATGGTAGTGGATTCCTTAATTGGTATACCATGGATCTTGATTCCATTTATATTTCATGGAAGTTTCACTCATGGATCTTGATTTACAGTTAAAGATGCCTTGGACCTGTATGCTCCTTGAATCTTGATTCCATATGATTCTAGGGGAATTTCTACACCTTGGATCTGGCTTGATAAAATCACATTGGACATGCTCTTTTGACATGATATTTGGACTCCACCAGTGTTGTTAGCGAGTTTCCATCTAGATGCTCCTGGGACTCGATGAGGATGTATTGATCTTCTATACCTTGGATTCGGCCCTTCGTGGTCTGAAACTTCTGATTATATGACTTGGTCATGGTAAATATGATATACTTGGTTGTACAGTGTGGTCTTGGTTGATATGACACTTATGGTTATATATAAATTCCATGATTTTTTGATACATAGGTTATACATCATGGTTGTGGTTGGTATGATATGGTTGGATGTACGACAAGGCTATGTTAGTTATTTTTATTTTGTTTGTAGTTTTCTTTTTATAGGAGCTTGAATTATGTTTTGAAGGGACCCGTGTTGGGATATATATTATCAATTCTCTTGTAGTATATATTCCATGGGAACTTTACATTTTATTACTACTTACCTATGATATATATATATTACGCTCTTCTTTAGCTTGTATTTCACGGTTCGGATTTTTTATCGACACTTTGGGTGGAGACCTACTGGGATTGTATCTCAAACCCTTTTTGGGCCATCATTGGGTTCCTAGAAAGACTATATGGATGAAGTTAGGGACCAGGGAAAGTGCTCATAGTTATATGCTTGAATTTGTGCCATGATTAGGAGTAGGGGGCACGGGACTTATCTGAGTCTTGTGATGCTATCTGGAGATAGTAATTTTTTGTCTTTTTTGTATTTTAATACATGTATTATACTGACTATTGTATGCCTTTTTGGATGATTTGTAGAGAAATTACATGTATCATCATCGTTTGTATATGATATTACTTTTGGAATAGTTTATATATTTATGTCTTGGTTATTATATAATTTCTGATTATTTTACTGCTTTCTCTACCTATCTATTTCTATGTATCCATTGTGTTCTCTATGGTAATGAGGGCATATTCTCCCCACATACACACCCTAATCCCTAGCTTCTAGTCGGTAGCTTCTAGAATTTGGGGATATTCTCTTGAGGCCATGTGGTCAACCAAGCTCAGGGCACTGTTGAGTGGAATCTGAGTCTGAGACGTTACAAATTGAGTGCAAGAAATTCGTGTTGAATGTATCTTGAAAATTTTTCTTAACAAGTGGTATTAGAAAATTTCTAATTTCATTTTATCAATTGGTATCAACCAATTACTATCATCCTGGTAACAGTTGAATAGTCATTGAGAAAAGAAACATGTTGTGCTACATTAGTTACTACCATATTCTGAATTTATAATTGACAACATTTATGTCTAAATTAGACTCTCTTTTTTTTATACATCATATTAGACCATGTAGACTTAGAGTGGAATAATTGATGTTTTGTTGATTAAGAAACAAATGGTATCATCCTATCTCATATAATTTTTATTTATCATCAATAAGGAGGAGAGAAGAAAATAAAAAAGGTGAGAAGATATAAAGAGAATATATTGACATCTCATTTTCTATATTCGTATTGAAAACAAATACAAGGGGTATATTGATGATCCTAATTTGTGTTTGTATTTTATTTGTTATCAATAAGTCACTAAGAGATGAAATACTTGATGTCAATATGAATTTAGTAAAGAAAATCTTGGAAGTTCATTGGTGTTCCCAACCATTTTTGTTAAATATTTAAGTGAAGTTCCTAAGAAACTATGAGAATAAAATTGAGAATTACTTTATGAAACTCAAAGTTTGATTAAAGAAGATTGTATGTGTTTTGGTAATACCATATAATGATCTTAGAAGATCTATTTATATTTAGAAAATAATTATTATAAGTAGTTGGAGTTTTGAAGACGATCCATCCACAATAAGTTCAAATGTCACATATTATATTTTTGGATAAAGAACATTTAAGTGTGATGATTGATGAACTAGTATACATATTTAAATAAAATGTGATAATGTGTTGCACATTTTTTAACACAATATAAGAAGTAATATGTTGAAAATATTTATTTTCATGAAGTAATATCATGAGAAAGGCCTAGAGTGATTTTGAGAAGATTCTGATTTGAATAGAGTGAAATCTGGAAGAACCAAGTAGTTGCATAATGGTATTCACTATTTTTCATAAGCCATGTAAAGGTCAGACCCACGCTGTCTAAAGGTAAATTAACTTGATTAAGGGTACATGTTGGAGGATATGTCTTGTGTAATGGTAACTAAACTTGAATAAGGGTACATGATAGAGGATATTCATTGCATAAATGTCATCCTCACATTATGTAAAGATAAATCCCATCATGCGTAAAGGTAAATGAGTCAAATGGGAGATCGCATAAGGGTACACGGCAGCTCATGTAAGGGTACAAGGTAATTTCATAAAGGTGCATCTTCAAGTACACAAACTGTGTAAAGGTAAGTACCTACTGTGTAAGGGTAAACTAAGGTTATGAAAAGGTTTCGAGAAAATTTTGAGGTTGTGTAAGGGTACCTAGGTGAGGGTAACAAGGCTTGCGTAAGGGTAACCCAATCTACGTAAGGGTAAACCAATGTAAAGTTGTAGCCTATATAATGGTAACCCACTTTTTTCTCAGATCAAATAAAGGTAGTTCTCTTCCCACGTAATGGTAATTTAGGGTTTTGAACTCAACACTAGTTACGCCGCAAAGATGATCACCTCACCGCAGAAGCTCCATGAATAAGAAAACAGACATGCCATAGCTTTGCTTCTACATTTTGGAAGGTCTAGATTTGATATAGGTAAGAAATTAAAGGTATAGAGGGGATACACCATTGTATATGAGATTACACCATAAGAATATCCTTGAGGTTTGTGGTTCTATAAAATTCAAGGGTGTCTCATTGTGGAAGATAAATTTCGCTACAAATGTGAGTGTGGTTTATTTTCAGTATTATACCATTTGAGAGATTTTTACATCATTGGAAGTAAGATGCATCATAAGAAATGAAAGTGTTTCACCGTGGAGGAAATGTATATGATTCAATATTAATGCATGAATACAAGAGTGAGATATGATGGATTACAGAGATTGCAGATATTAAATATCTCATAAAATTTGGAATAAAGACTGAGTCTTTAAAATATTTAAATGATGATTTGGATGGGAATTCAAATGAGTTTTTATGGTAAATAAATCAGGAAATCTATTGACCGGTTTGAATTAGAAAATCCTATTGTTGAAGATTTAGGGGTTTCCATAATTCAAATATGGAGATATTGAATGCGATATTTTTTTAGAATAATACTCACATATAGTGAACATAAATTCGAGAAGAATGAGAATGATAAGGAGAATGTTCAACACTATAATTTAACATAGACAAATTCTTATGTCAAGTGAAAGATTTGGTGCAGCGTCTGTTGAAAACTTTGATATATCAAAGAGAGAGAAAGTGAAGAACTAGTGTTTCATGTCAAGATAATTTCATGGGCTCTGAAAAATAAGAATATAAAAATATATAGAGAGTGGCATACTATATTTGATCAAGAACAAACCAAAGTTCTGATTATCTAGTCTACAATATGTTCTTATATTATAGAAGTCTGAAGAATATTGAGACATCCAATTGATTATTGTGAAATAGATGAAGCCCATATGATTGATGAAGGATAAGAATAAGATCAATTCTTATAGTTCAGGAGGGACTCAAGTCAACACATGTGATCTTTCTTCAAGGTGGTACAAGCCCAATCTGTTGTACAAAGGGACAGAAATCCCACTCTTACTTTGTACCTAGTCGGTGCTAGTAGAATAGGCTCAAGGTCATACCCTTGTCTATTCTTTTTTGATAATAAAAATGAAGATGTGTGTGAGTGGAATAATAATAAACATACACCCAGGACATAGTCATCCACTCTGGAGGAGAACTTTATTAACAAACTCTGGTGTCCATTTTTCTTTATTGATTTATGTGCATGCTTTCTAACCACAGGTGTATAAGAAAATAAAATCATTCACTGAAAAAGTGACTGAGGTAAATAAATGGATAAAATTTTAAAGTGGTAAAAAACTAAGTTTTAAAGTGGTAAAAATTCATTCTACACTGATCCCCCCCCCCCCCTCTTAGTGTGGTTATCGCAAAAGTTATCCTAACACTTTTGATAATGGGAATCATGAGGAAATAGTTTTCAACGTGTTTAACGGTCAAAATTTGATATATTAATAAATATTTTAAATATTAAAAAAATATTTTTATAATAATTAAAACATATTAAATATATCATTATTACATGATATTACCATTATATGATATCCTATAATCATTTATGACATAATTGTTTTAACATTCTTTACATAGGTGGTTAAATCAACCCAAATGGAAACGTGTTATAATATCTTAAACATTTCATAAAAATCATATATATTCATTAAATCCATTCTAGGAACCATCAATTATAGGTGGTGATGAAAAATGAAATTTTTCATTCATGGAGTCGGTAGTCCGTCGTATGCACAATTAACGATCTCATTTCTCTATGGATTGACAGAATGATGGTGTAAGAAAAATGATCATTTAAAAATTTTAATTATGACATATACAACATATTTATTCATAAAATACATCCTTGATACCATACTTGAGAGTTTTTAATGAAAAAAGAACCACATCATGTCATGGAGGTGGTAGTCCGTATGCACACATTATCGATGTTTTGTTCTCTCTTAGTGGATGGAAAGTAAAAAATAATTATTTTTCAATTAATATAATTAAATTTCAATATACTAATGATGATAATTTAATTATATTAATTTTTTTGTATATTATTTAGGAAGTAGTTGAGTAAAATAAGAGTAAGTTAAAATAATACTCACGTTGGAAACTTGAGTTTTCTCTTAGAAATCCCCTTAGAAATGAAATCCTTAACCAAACTAAAGGTGACCAGAAGCTTATGGATGTGGGATATGGTTCTAGGAGGAAAAAAAATTTATATTTTCAAGGATAAATTCTAAGGAGAGGTGATTATTCAAGTGGTGGAAGTGTTGTCTTTTTATAAGTGAAGAAAATGGTAGTTTTGGAAGTAACCATTACATTTTCAATAATATAACGTTACTATTAAAAGGTTAATGGATCCAAAATATAAAAAAGTGGAGGTTAAGTGTGTGTGGGTATATGTTATCCTCATCCACTCATTTTGGATACAACCTAGATTTTTTTATTTTTTTTATTTTATTTTTTTAACGTTTATCCTAATTTTCTTTTACCTTGGTAATTAATTTTTTACCCTTAGTAATTAATGTTAATGAAAAAAAATAAGATTGTAATAATTTTAACAAATAAAATTTTTAAGGGTTTTAAATATTAATTTTAAAATAAACGTACATAACGGTTAAAAATGGTTTTTTTTTAAAAAGTCTGTTTTATGTTTAAAATTTTTTATAAAAAAAATATTATCATATATACTAATTTTTATGAAATAAAATGGTTTATTATGAACCAAATAAAAGGTAGTTGGATTTAAAATAAATCCAAAACTTAATTTCACCATCAAAACACTTAATTAGAAGAAAAGACAAAAAGATTTTTATTAAAGTAATGTTTTAATTTAGTTCTAAAAATGTTGGACATAGGATTTATAAGTTCACATAATATTTTAAAATGAATAATTTTATTTATTAAATACATATTTTATTACTTAAAAGGTTTTTTATTCTTATATAATATTTTTACATAAGGATAAAATCATAAAAATTATAATTTTCTCAAAAATTGAATTTATCAACTAAAAATTAACCTTTTTAGAAAAAAATAAAAAAAAATATACTAATTAAATTTTGATGCTATGAATTCAAAAATGGATTTTATTTTATCAAATATAAATTCTATAATTTTTTAATTTGGTTTTTTTAATAGAAATTATTAGTATAATGAAACCATATTTTATTAAAAATAACTCTTTTCAATATTGATTCATATTCATTATTTATCTTCCAAAGGTAATATCTTTTAACGGTTTATTATATTTGTGTTTATTATAGTTTTATTAATAATTTTATTCTAATATGTTGTGTTTCATATACATTGGGTGTAGAATGTAATGTAATTTATCAAACATAACATTAGTTTTATACGATCTAGAATTTTAGGTCGTTACAACATGATATTAGGTCATGAATCTTTTTAAAAACTTTGATATTTTTAAGTCTGAGAATCCAATTTTAGAATTTCCACCACCCTTATTTTTCTAGGAGCTTCAACCATCAACCAAGAGGACCCCAATAGTGTCTCCTTTCTTGGGTGTTTAGTCTTATCTTTTCATGGAATTAACTATTCTTTAATTACCTATATACGTTTTGTGTGGAAGTTTCCCCTTTATTTTGAGAAATACACGTGTTTTCAAAGGTTTACTTCATGTTAAATTTTAGAATTCTGCTACATTCATTGACATAACTAAATTAAGGTGAATTTAAATTGTGTTAAACCATGTTTGGGATTTTTTAAATGTGTTTTTTGTTTAATTATTTATTTATAAAGTTAATTTAATTATTTTAAATTTTGTTTTAAAAGTTTATGCCATGTTTTTTTGTGACATGAAAGATAAATTGGATTATTTCTATAATATTATCATTCCCCTAATTTTATATATAATATTTTTTGAATTTTCTGGAATGTAATGGTGGTGTATGAATGTGAAATGGGTTGTTTCTATGTGAAGGTGTGTGGTAGATTACATGAGTGGATATATAAATGTTCTACTTGAACTCTTTGATGGTTGGTTTGAAACTTCATGGGAATAATTGGGTATCTAAGTTAAATTTCTAATGACGAGTGTTATATTATCTATGGTCATCCTTTGATTAGTACCCCAGGTTATGATTATGCTCTGCCTAGTGGGAGGCCCCCAATCAAACTATATTCATGCAAGTTGGGCATGTTATAGGATCACATTAAACGCTTGTGGGGTGGTTCCAAGGAGTTGAGTCATAGATTGTCTCTTTTAAGAGCTATAAGTTCATCCCATGAGGCTTAAGTATTTAATATTGATTTATTATTTCTTTGATGACTTGGTATTTCTGGTGAGTGTGTGTGTGTGTGAAAGATTTTGGTTATGAAACTTTTTATTATGAGCTGTTATGACTTTATAAAACATTTTTATTTTGAAATAAATGATAAAAAAAATTATATTTTATTCTCCTCTTTTATCAAAATTTAGCATTTTTATTTTACTTATTTTAATTTAATTATCCTCTTTTATTAAAAATAAGTGTTTTATTTATTTATTTTCAAACTAGCATATTTGGTTTGTCATATAAAAGGAAATGTATAAAATCTTTGGATATCTCTAACTAGGTTTATTCTCACCCTCTACATACACACAATTATTTGTGTATATAGATTTGGTTATCCATGATAGAGTTAAAGATGAAGCCCTTTCCTTTGGTGAAGGATCATAGTTGCATGTGTGGAGCTATGAAGGTGGTAAGATGTGATTGTTGACCTTGTGTCATGTGGAGATGTATTTTATTTTTTGAAAACTAGATTATATTTTGTTTCATTTTAAGATATATTATATAGGGTCATATTTATAAGGCATCAACCTTAAATGTTACATAATCTTGAGTTAAGTTAAGAATTCACATTGAGGATCTTTTCAGGTTTAGATTTTTAGAGAATTAGTCCATAACTATTACATAACAACTCAAATATTACAAAGTAGACACTTCTACTTACTATCCATTTTTTCACAAAATAGAACTATTTAACTTAAAACATGATTCCTTTTTCTTGATAAAAATCTTCATAACATTCATCTTGATTTCTTCCTTTCCCTTACTCATTCTTATACCCTATGGAAAACATTTCGAAAACTTGGGATGAGCACAAAAAGTTCAGTAAGGGATATAAAATAAGAAATTAAATCATTAGTCCATGAATATTTTAAACTCATGAAAACATTTTCAGAAAATCATAATTTTTACCCATAAAACATAAGTTCTATAACATACCTCATGAAATCATAATATTTCTAAGAACTTCTTAGAAATCACAAATCATAAAGGTAACTTGTGGCATCCATATCACACTTACATTATACCTTTCATAACTACATAGGGAGTAACCTTCATGGTTACATTTGGAATACCAATCGTAGTATATTACCTAAATCTCTAAGGATAAACCCTACTGTTTAACTCTATCTCATTTCCCAATGTATTGGAGAGCTATCACGGGCTCACCCACCCTCAGTTTATCACAGAACCACCTGTATACATAAGAATTTCCCAATATCCATAACATAATCATAACACATAAAAGAAGCATAAAGGAAAATAACATTTCCACTTTGCAATCACAAAATATCACTTCAATATATTTATATAATAAATCCATTATCAAAACCATTTTAAATACCAAAATACCTGAAAAGGGAAAATGGTATTAATTTTTATTTTAAAAAAAACATTACAACTTGTAGAGGAATCCAAATACTAAATAATGGTCACAGTGGTAGAAAATATGTTGTCGTTGTAAATGTTAAAAATACATTCCTTTTGTCATTTAGTAAAATGCTTCATATAAAAAGATTCCTTTGGAAAATATCTAAATAAAATTAAAATTCAAAGGGGTTTATTATACACCTTATAAAAGAAGGTGGTGTACAACATCAAAATATACCTCAATGAAAGGAGATTGAGATGAAATCTCTTACCTTGAGTCTGTTTTTTCTTATACATTCTTTATCTTCTTAAATAATAAAATTAATTTAATTTCTACTTGCTTAAGAAAATTTTTCAAGATTACTATTCCTTTTATATAACTTATTACCATGTTATAAAAATTACATAATTATTTAAGTTCATATCGGACACTTTGTCTATATTCAGTACGTAAGTCAAAAATGAACTTGATATGACGTCAATAGTCCATGTGATCATAAATACATCATATCCAGAATAATATTCATGACATAATAATAAATTTTATATATCAATTATACTTTTAAATAAAACAATTTATTTATGGTATGAAAAATGAACAATGTTATAATTATGGAGATGGTAGGTCGTACGTACGCATGAGTAACGTTTCCATTTTTCATTAATCATTAAGGAAGTAAGATAATTATTATTTTATCTTTTCATAATGATCATAATATTATTAAAATCATAATAATAATTTAAATATACTTATATATATCATATAAGTGATATGGTTAATAAAAACGACTCACATCGCTTCGTGGAGGTGATAGTTCACATGTACGCAGGAACGACATTATCATTTTTATGTGCATGGAAAGTAAGAACATAATTGATATATTATTCTCTTATAATGATAAATATGTCATTAAAATCATATATAAACATTAATTATATCATTATGATCAATCTTGAGAGACAGTAATGAAAAAAGAACTATATCGGTTCCCGAGGCGGTAGTCCGCCGTACACATGAATGAAAAGTTCATTTCTCATTTGATGAAATTGGAGATGGATTAAGGAGATGATATTAACATAATAATATATAATTATATTGAGGATACTGAATTTATTATTTCATCATGATTGAAGAATAATTGAAGGAAGTGGAAGAAGAAATAAAATAGAAATACTTAAATAAAAACATTACATTTCCTTTGGATGGTCACCTTTTTTAACACCTTAACACCTCTAATAAGGGTGTTCTGCCTAAAATAAGGTCTCAATAATGTGGGGAGGAAATCTAGGAATGGTTTTGGGTAGATATTGTCCAAACAAAAAGGTTTTTGAAGTGTAAGGAATAGAGAAGAAGGGTACTTTTTTATAGGAGAGGGAAGGGATACTCTTGGAATTATTAAAAGTATTAAATTAATATATATTCATTTTCTATTCCAAATTGATCCAAGTTGATTTAGTTCGAAGATAATATAATGATGGGTCGAAATCCATTTATCCAATAAAAAGTAGACAAGTTTTGGATATTTTTTAATCCTTATCTTTATGTTTTAACCCTTTTAACTCTTACCATTTTATCAAGTAATTTATACTTTCAGAGTTAAAATAATTATCATAACATGTCAAACGACCAATGAACAAGCCATTAATTAAATTTGTAGACTTATCCTAACCATTTTTCTGAATCTTAGATTTTTAATAATTTTATAACATTTAATAAAATATTTTATATTTTAAAATACCAATATGTCAATTTTGACACTATTTATTAGTTGACTTTTTAAAAATATCATAACAACAAGATAAGTTCAAACCAACTCCTTTAAATTATCAACAACATGTCCAATTCATCCATAAAATTTGTGGATGGTATCCATTTTCTCAAATTGTATTTATTTTAGTATTTATAATATCATTTATTTGATTCTTTTATTAATAAAGCAATTATTGCATCATCATTGTGTAACCATTTAATTTAATTATTTATTTTATAAAAATTATAAATAAATTACCATGATTTAGGTAATCATTTTATCTTTATAAATAATATTTATATTTGAAGATATTACTTATATAACCCCATATTAAAATTGTAATATTTATGAGAGACGTGAGTATGACATCTTAGTCTTTACTTTAAATAAAATGTTTATAAATGTCATAATCACATCAAAGTAGCTTCCAAAGGCCACAATTTCAGCCCAAGGATTCTATTGGTTGATAATAAATCATCAAATAACATTAGTAAAAGTGTTATGGTAGTTTCATAATATTTATAATATTATTTTAACACTTAATTACCTGATTTACCTTTAACCGTGGTAATAAAAATAATTACCAAAGTTACTATTCACCAAAAATTAATTTGATCTATTAAATCCCATTTTTCATACTTATTACAACCATTTATGTCTATTTTTGAAAATTAAAAACACAAAAGTGTCTAAAATTAATTTAAAATTAATTTTGTTGACAAAACAAGAAAGCGGGTTTTAAAAGTAACATTGTTCAAAAGTTCACAAAGTTTTTATTTAAAATTAAATATGAAATAAATTCCAAGATTAAATGATAAAAACATAATCTAAATATACTTTAAAAATAATGAAAAGGATAATCTAACAATACAAATAAATTAGACAAAAATCAGTTTTAAATTAAAACGCAGTATTTTTCACTATTCATTAAAATATGAATTTTATTAGAAAATTAACAAAAATTTATCCAAAGTAAATTTTTAGGTCTCTATTCCAAATAATAATTTTATATTTTCAAATATAACTTATTAAAGTGTCAAAAATTATATTTAAAATGGATTCTCCATCAAAATACAATAAAACTACCTTTTAAAAATATAAGAGTATTGTATGCTTAAAATTGGATTTATTCTCATTTTAAGCCTATAATATTTATTGTATGAATGTATAAACTTTTCATAAACATTTCTAAACATAATATATTTAGTTCTATTCATTCTTGATGATACAATGACTAGGTGATAACTACCACTTAAAATAATAATAATAACAATATATTATTTTTTCATATAACTCGGTCTTGTGTGCAACGTAAGATTTTGGAGAAACCCGTTATTGTGTGTCAAGTACACTATCGAACATAGCGTCCAATTTAAAGTAAAATTAATATCTTATTCATAAATATTAATAGATTTGAAAATGTATTACTCTATAATTATTTAGGATGTTACATCCTTCCACCCTTTTGGAAATTGCATCCTTGCAATTTTATTCAATTATCAAATAATTGGGGGTATTTCTCCCTCATAGAATTTTTAGATTCCCATATTGCATCTTAAACCATACGGTTTTTTCACAAAACCATAACCTGATGAATCACCTTATTCTAAAACATTTGCTCTTTGTGATCAAGAATATGAACTGGCTATTCTTCATAAGAAAGATTCTCTTCCGGTTGAACTACTTCTGGACTCAAAACATGATATGGATCTGTCATATACTTTCTTTTAAAGACCTTTAAATTCAATGTAAAATTTATTTTTTATTTATATGGGAATTTTACGAGTCCGCGAAAATTGACGGTGCGTGATTCTGAGGCCCGGTGTGCCCGGAATGAATTTCTGAACTTTTTTTTCGGGTACGTTCAGTAAACGTGCAAGCGGATTTTTGTAACTTTTGAAACGGTGCTTGGAATTGAAATCTGAGGACGCTGTTGAACTCGCAGTGCCGGTATTCTCTTAAGGAGACCTTCACCTCGACCGCAGTAGGTCGAGGGTAAAAGATATATTTTGGGTTTTTCGTGGAAATGGAAATAAAATAAAATAAACTTTTATTTTATTTCTAATAAAACCTCCCTACATGGGTTATGGAGGTGGGGACCATTCGAACTAAAATTCCCTTTTTGAATTCAAAGGTAGGGACCACCCGACCCCCTAAACTCCCTCTTTAATGTGGATAAGTCTCTTGAACTTCCTCCACCTTAATTGTGCCACCCTCCTTTAATTAATGATGCCAATTAATTGGTCCAACAAATTAAATTGATACTTAATTTAATTTGGTTTGGCTCCACACTTGTTTTTGGTTGGGAGAAATCGTTGTCAAAGGTGGAAGCTTGTGAGAACTTGGAGAAACTCATCTCCAACAAAGAACACACTATCTCCAAGGAAGAACGTGCCATCTCCAACGAAGAACAAGAACGGAGGATCGTCAAACAAGCGGTGTCGTTGGAGGAGGCTTGCTTCGGGATCGAAAAACTCCAATCCGTCTTCAACCTCAGGTGATCTCCAATGGAACCTTTGACGTAGGGGTTTTGTTGTTTCTTTTTCGTGGTTTGAGTTGATTTAATCCACTTGATCTGCCTGCTACCGAACTAATGCGGAGGGTGCGGGCTAAATGAACACAACCCGATCCCTCCACTGTTATTCATGGTTGTTGTATCCTACGCGGTGGAGAAAGGTGGCGGCCAGCGGAGGCCGTGTAAAGACTCGTAAATTTCAATAAATTTTTTTTTTCTTAAATTCTTTGGGATTTTACGAGTACACAGTTTCTGACGGCACCTGATTCTGAGGCCCGTTGTGCCCGGAATCAATTTCTGAAGTTTAGCTCAGGTACGTTCAGTGAACGAACGAGCGGGTTTTTCTAACTTTTAAACTGGTGCTTGGAATTGAAATCTGAGGGCACCGATGAAACCGTAGTTCCGGTATTTGCTTAAGAAGACCTTCACTGGAGTTGTGTTTTCTCGGGAAGATTTGTTAAAAAAAGGATTAGGTGTTAAGTGAAATAATGTTGTGTACGACTTTATTTCACTTCCAAGTGGTTTAACCCCATGTGTGGGAGTTGGGTGGAACCCACTTGAACCTAAATCCTCTTGATAGGATTTTGTGAGGTGGTTCCCACACAAGCCTCATCCCTTCAAATTCCCTAACATCTCCAAAACCCCCCACTTTAATTATGTGACACACCCTCACGTTAATGTTGCCAACTTTACTTCATTTAATTTTGACAAGCTCAAGATTAATTAAGTTAAGTTAATTCAACTTTTGAATTTTGGAAATGCATGGGTTGGGTAATAAAATAAGAATAGTCTTATTTTATTTGGGGTTGGTTGGTTGTGTGGGGAATTGGAGGAGATAGAATTCGTCTTCTTCGTTGAAGAATGCGAAGAACGTCAAGACCTCGACGAAGAACGTTGTCACCGCAAGGAGTGATCGACGTTCCGTTCTTCTCCTATCCGCAGCCGGTGTGAGACGCCATCCACCTTGGACGTACGCCGACATCGTCAACCGCGACACCGACTTTTGACATCGTTGATGAGGTAGGGGTTAAGTTCAATTTTAATCAATTAAAATTGCGCTTTAATTGACATTGTGATTACTCGTTCTTGGCCGCTTGATATCGGTATAACAGGAGGAGGTCGGACCGCACAAACACGGCCGACACTCCTCCCAATTGTTGTTGTACTTCGTTGTGGATTGGTACGGAGGGGACGTGGTGTCGTCATACCGCGCGGGAACGAGGGAACCACGGCCGGTGCGGGCCGCAGCGAAGGAGCGCGGCGCCGTTGCACCGCGCCGTTGAAGCCGAAAGAGGTCGTGGCCGGAGCCGGGCCGCGGCGGAGGAGCGTGGCGCCGTCGTGCCGCGTCGGAACACCGAGGAGGGCTGCGGTCGGGGCGGGCCACGGCGGAGGGGCGCGGAGCCGTTGCGCTGTGCCGGACAGAAGGAAGTCGCGGCCCTTGGCCGCAGCGGCTCAGCAAAGGGGGCGGTCGGACTCACCCGGCCGTCGGCACACCTGGAGGCGGGACTGGCAGGTCCCGCGGCACCCACCCCCGGCCGGCCTTAATGGTCGGCCATTAACCTCGAAAACCAGGAGTTGAAACCCCTGGCCAGCACAGCAAGGCGAACCCCTCGGGTCCGCCATTTCCAGGCAAGGGGAGGCGCCCCCCCTTCGCGCCCGCTCGGTCAAGAACCGAGCGCCCAGCCGAGTCGGGCCGCTCGCGCTAGGCCGGGCCGCCCGCGCCGGGCCGGGCCACGCCATCTGGGCCGGACCCGGACCCGGGTCGGGTCACCCGGTTCGGGCCGACCCAGGGGGTATTGGGCCGGGTCGGACCGGGCCCAAACCCCCCGTTTCCAAACAGATCCGTTCAAACGCTCATAACATGGGCTATAGACCTACAATCGACGCACCGTCAGTTGCGTAGCGATCCTTGGATCGAGACGGTCGTTTCGGTATATTACACTCAAGGTTTCGGAGAACTTTCTGTATAGTCGGGTTGGTTCGAACACGAAACCAACCGGGCCCTCGGAGCGGAAACGCTTATATCATGAGCTCCGGACGTCCGATTGATGTGTCATCGACTTTGTTGGATTCCTTTTAGTGGGATGGTTATTTTGAATTACTCCACTCGAGGTTTGGACGCAACTAGAGTATGGTCGGGTTGGTTTTAGCTTAAAAACCAACCGGGCCCCTGCGACGAAAAAGTCAATAACTCTCAGACCGGGTGTCCGATTGACGCACCGTCCGTCGCATTGAGTTCCTATTGACGAGACGGAACTTTGGGATACATCAACTCTAGATTTCATGTCAGTTGATGTATTGACCCCCTTGGATCGTGGAGCGGACCCTCCAGGAATCGAGTGTGCTGTGTGCGGGAACACTAGAGCTGGCTGCGACTGCAACGACTTCCGTACTGGAATCCTCCATGGGTTCAATGATGAAGACTTCCATACTAGAATCCTTTGTGGGTTCGACGCTGAAGACTTTTTGTACTGGAATCCTCTGTGGGTTTGACGATGACAAAAACCGTACTGGAATCCTCCATGGGTTCAACAGTGAAGACTACTGTACTTGTATCCTACGTGGGTCCGACAGTATTGACCTCTGTTGTAGTATCCTACGTGGGTCCGACAGAGTAGTTGGACTAGTATCCTACGTGGGTCCGACAGCTTAGATGGTCTAGTATCCTACGTGGGTCCTAGCTAGATGAATCAGTAACTACATCTGATCATCTCTTTTGCTTTACAAATGATGTATACCTGTGTGAGTTGAGTCTTGACTTTCAATCATTATCATTGATGTGATTGACTTGCTCTCCTGTGTGGACTGGGTTGTACTTCCTATGTAGACTGGGTTGTACTTTCCTGTGTGGACTGGGTTGTACTTTCCTGTGTGGACTAGGTTGTACTTTCCTGTGTGGACTGGTTTGTACTTTCCTTTGTGGACTGGGTTGTACTTTCCTGTGTGGACTGGGTTGTACTTTCCTGTGTGGATTGGGTTCTGCTTTCCTGTGTGGACTGGGTTGCACTTGGGCTCGTGAGTTGGAGAAGAACAGGAATTGATGACTTAGGTATATGTATGGGTATATACCTAAGTGGAGACGATTGATACTTCGTGTTTTGTATCTTCCCTATGATTTATCCTTTTTGGATTTTGGGAGACCTTCGGGGGTCTCGGGGTCCCTACTGAGTATCGTATACTCACCCCTGCACGGGCTATGCCCGCACTACGTTGTGTTGGTTTCAGACGACGGACAGCGTTGATCGTATTTGAGGCTTGTGGAGCGGGATGGTACCTGGAGGTGGACCACTTAGCGGGATGTACTCAGAGCAGACGGTTGGACCCGAGGAGCCGACGAGACTATTTGTACCCACCCTTCAGGTGGGAGTTCTGAAGGATGACTCGGTGGTTGCTGCTTACTTTTCAGCTATTGTAATTCCTTTTTCTTAGTTGTACTGTACTTTCAGTTGGGTTTGTATACTGGCCCATTTACTTTCCAACACTTACTTTTGTACTCAGTTTACTTAGTGTTTACTTCATCTTGCGTACTCTGCGGTGTTTGTTTTCTTACATAAAGGCAATGTCTTCCCTTATAACGGGATTTACGACTTTGGCGCTAGTCACCAGCCCCTGACCTATGGAAGGCGGGCTTGGGTTAGTCACGGAACAGGCCCCGAGGACGGGTCGTGACAAATTGGTATCATAGGAGTTCGGTTCTACCGCAGAACTCAGGACTCTGACCTTTCTTCTATGTGGAGCAATAGTGTTAAGAGTATTGAGTGTGGTTATCAGTCCAGGGAGTCCAGTGTTGGTGCGGCGGCCGACGTATCCATACACCAGGACCCTGTCTTCTGATTTCCGACTCAATGCACAAAAACATTGATTGCATGTGTGTTTCAAAAGTTTTCTTAGTGATTACTTTGTGTCAGCTCACCAGGTATACTGTATTAAATTGTGGCGCACTTGTTCCTTTTCAGGATGGCCCCACGACAGCAGCTAGCTAGGGTTCCCAGTTACGTACGAGATGGAAGCCCACCGAGCGACGAGGCCTTGGTGTAGGGCCCCATTACAGTGGAGGCACCGGCGGTACCTCTACCCGCCGAGCCACCGATGACACCAGCCCCAGCTGCTGAGAGTTCACGTCGCCTTAGTGCATTGCACGAGTTTTAGCGTTAGAGACCGCCCAGGTTCTGCAGGGAGACGGACCCTCAGGCAGCCGAGGATTGGCTGGAGGTTATTGTACGAGTTTTCAGGTTAGTAGGGACACCAGCAGACCTCATGGTGATCCTTGCAGCGAGTCTCCTACACACGGCAGCAGGTAGATGATGGAGTATGATGCTCCAGGTGCACGACGAGGCATCTCTTCTTTGGTCATATTTTGAGAGCCTCTTACGCTCGGATTTCGTACCAGCTACCCTCCGTGCGGTGTGCATTCAGAAGTTACTGCAGCTGTGGTAGGGCAGCATGACAGTAGCCCAGTACTCGGCGAGGTTTACCGACCTCTCACGCTACTCCACGGACATGGTACGGGACCCATTCTTCTAGGCCCAGACCTTCGAGTAGGGATTGAGGCATGATATCAAGGATTCAATGATCTCCCTCAGCATTCTGATGCAGGCAGGAGTACTAGAGCGAGCCCTTCTAGTGGAAAGTTTTTTCGTTGAGCAGTCACCAGCGGCGAGACCCTCTGCAGGACGACCTGCAGCAGAGACTTCTGCAGTCGGCAGTAGACAGATGACGCAGAGGACCAAGCGGGCTAGACCATCAGATGAGCAATCTCAGGAAATAGGTTTGGTTGTGCGAGGCACTCGGAATAGAGCCAACTATACGAGGAGCAGGCAGTGCTATGCATGCAGTGGGCAGGGTCACATGGCTCGCGACTGCCCGACCCGCCCTGTAGATGAGCAGCGGGCGGTAGAGGGACCTCCCAGGCAGAGGTTCGACCGTGGCGGTCCGTAGGGAGCAGAAGGACGAGGCAGAGGAGTTGGCTGAGCAGCAGGTGGTGGGCAACGCTTTGAGGCTCTACCACCATCACCACCAGGAAGACCACCCCGACCGCAGGGAATAGGTGGATAGGGGAGAGCTCAGTTTCAGGCAGCTGAGGCCTATGATCATGGAGCTCTGGGAGCATATGGACAGGAGCAGGACTAGATCCAGACATGGATACTTTTGTTCATGTTTCTTCTAGCTTTGTTGATGTTTTGTTTGTGGATGTTTTGTGTCTTTGTACCTTGAGTTGTAGTAATAAAAGACACTTGTTCTTGTGACGTTTTCTTCCCTGTCCTTTTTATGTAATTGATACTGAGAGGTTCCAGTTAAAACCGTTGACTTGATCCTCACTTTCGAGATTCCTACTGGAGGAGACCTAGTGACCACACACTGCTGCCGACAGTGTGAATCGACCCTTGGAGGCGAGAGTAACGATTGGATCTCTTGGTAGTGGCGTCGAGGCCTTACGACGTCGTCCATGGCATGAAATAGTACCATTCATGTCAGGATTGACTGTATTAGGCAAAGAACATGGTTCATCCAGGGGATGAGACCATATTTCACTTTTCAGCAGAGGAGAAATCTCAGAATCTCTTGAAGAACGTAAACAATGAAGGGTGGGAATGAGTTCTTACAGTTGGATAGTCTCACCCATTGATCGTTGAGAGAATGTTTTAAAGTTCTCTCCAACCCAATAGTCCCAGGTATGTCTTCTCCCGGAAGGACATGAACCTGAGATAGCGGCGATGGCTTGAGTTCCTCCAGGACTATGACATTGAGACAGGTTATACTCCTGGGAAGGGGAACGTTGTAGCAGATGCTCTTGGTATGAGATCGGGCATTCAGCTGTTAGGAGTGGCAAGACAACAGCTGACCGCATTTTCAGATATCCTTTGTGGATAGTGTTGGAGTGAGTATGTGTAGAACCAGAGATGGTTCTGGCTACGTCGGGGAAGGTGCAGATCAACCTGGAGCGGATGAGAACTGCACAGAGCAGACAGAAGTCATATGCTGTTAGAAGGCGGAGACCACTGGAGTTCAAGGATGGCGACCACGTTTTCTTATGGGTCTCACCTTGACGTGGATTACGGAGATTCAGCCGCGGTGGAAAGTTATCTCTGCGTTTCATCGGACCTTTCTAGGTCCCCAGTAGGGTAGGCGAGGTGGCTTACCGCCTGGCCCTTCCACCTCAGTTGCACCGGGTGCACGACGTCTTCCACGTATCTCAGCTGAGGAGATACGTGCATGACCCGATTCATATCATCGACCATGGGGAGCTAGATATCGATGACGGGGTGACTTTTGCGGAGGTTCCGGTGGAGATCGAGGATCGACAGGAGCGGGTCCTACGTGGGCGGTCGATTCCTCTAGTGCGCATCAGGTGGTAGCACGGGAACCTCTAGGAGATCACTTGGGAGCGCGAGGCTCAGATGCGTGCTCAGTACCCTTATTTGTTCCCCTAGTTTGTGATGTATCTTTACGGGGACGTAAAGCCTGAAGGTGGTATTAATGTAAAGACCCGTAAATTTCAAGGAAATTTTTTTTTCTTAAATTCTTTGGGATTTTACGAGTACACAGTTTCTGACGGCACATGATTCCGAGGCCTGGTGTGCCTGGAATCAATTTCTGAAGTTTAGCTCGGGTACGTTCAGTGAAGGAACGAGCGGGTTTTTCTAACTTTTAAACCAGTGCTCGGAATTGAAATCTGAGGGCACCGATGAAACCGCAGTGCCGGTATTTGCTTAAAAAGACCTTCACTGGAGTTTCTTTTTCTCGGGAAGAGTTGTTAAAAAATGGATTAGGTGTTAAGTGAAATAATGTTGTGTACGACTTTATTTCACTTCCAAGTGGTTTAAACCCATGTGTGGGAGTTGGGTGGAACCCACTTGAACCTAAATCCTTTTGATAGAATTTTGTGAGGTGGGTCCCACACAAGCCCCATCCCTTCAAATTCCCTAACATCTCTAAAACCCCCACTTTAATTATGTGACACTCCCTCACATTAATGTTGCCAACTTTACTTCATTTAATTTTGACAAGATCAAGATTAATTAAGTTAAGTTAATTCAACTTTTGAATTTTGGAAATGCATGGGTTGGGTAATAAAATAAGAATAGTCTTATTTTATTTGGGTTTGGTTGGTTGTGTGGGGAATTGGAGGAGATAGAACTCATTTTCTTCGTTGGAGAACGCGAATAACGTCAAGACCTCGACGAAGAACGCCGTCACCACAAGGAGTGATCGACGTGTCGTTCTTCTCCTCTTCGCATCCGGTGTGAGACGCCATCCACCTTGGATGTACGCCGACGCCGTCAACCGCGACACCGACTTTTGACATCGTTGATGAGGTAGGGGTTAAGTTCAATTTTAATCAATTAAAATTGCGCTTTAATTGACGTTGTTATTACTCGTTCTTGGACACTTGCTATCGGTATAACGGGAGGAGGTCGGACCGCACAAACATGGCCGACCCTCCTCCCAACTGTTGTTGTACTTCGTTGTGGATTGGAACGGAGGCGACGCGGTGCCGTCGCACCGCGCGGGAACGAGGGAACCATGACCGATGCGGACCACGGCGAAGGAGCGTGGTGCCATCATGTCGCGCCGTTAAATCTGAAAGAGGCCACGGCGGAGAAGTGCGGCGTCGTCGCGCCGCGCTGGAACACCGAGGAGGGCCGCAGCTGGGGCAGGCCGCGGTGGAGGGGTGCGACGTCGTCGCGCCGCGCCGGACAGAAGGAAGTCGCGGCCCTTGGCCACGGCGGTTCAGAAAAGGGGGCGGCCGGACTCACCCAGCCGCCGGCGCACCTAGAGGCGGGACTGGCAGGTCCCACGGCAGCCACCCCCGGTCGGCCTTAATGGCCGGTCGTTAACCTAAAAAACTGGGGGTTGAAACCCCCGGCCAGCACAGCAAGGAGGACCCCTCGAGTCTGCTGTTTCCAGGAAAGGGGCGGCGCCCACGCCCCCTTCGTGCCCACTCAGTCACGAACCGAGCGCCCAGCCGACCCGGGCCGACCCATGGGGTATTGGTTCGGGTCGGACCGGGCCCAAACCCCTATTTCCGGACAGATCTGTTCAAACGCCCATAACTTAGGCTACGGACCTCCGATCGACGCACCGTCAGTTGCGTAGCGATCCTTGGATCGAGAAAGTAATTTCGGTATATTACACTCAAGGTTTCGGAGAACTTTGGGTATGGTCGGGTTGGTTCGAACGCGAAACCAACCGGGCCCTCGAAGCGGAAACGCTTATATCATGATCTTCGGACGTCCGATTGACGTGTCGTCGACTTTGTTGGATTCCTCTTAGTGAGATGGTTCTTTTGGCTTACTCCGCTCGAGGTTTGGACGCATCTGGAGTACGGTTGGGTTGGTTTTAGCTTAAAAGCCAACCGGGCCCCTCAGACGAAAAATCCAATAACTCTCAGACCGGGCGTCCGATTGACGCGCCGTCTGTCACGTTGAGTTCCTATTGACGAGACGGAACTTTGGGATACATCAACTCCGGACTTCGTGTCAGTTGATGTATCGACCACCTTGGCTCGTGGAGTGGACCCTCCAGGAATCGAGCGTGATTTGTGCGGGAACCCTAGAGCTGGTTGCGACTACAACGACTTCTGTAGTGGAATCCTCCGTGGGTTCAACGATGAAGACTTCCATACTGGAATCGTCCATGGGTTCAACGGTGAAGACTTTTTGTACTGGAATCCTCTGTGGGTTTGACGACGACGACAACCGTACTGGAATCCTTCGTGGGTTCGACGGTGACGACTACTGTACTTGTATCCTACGTGGGTCCGACAGTATTGACCTTTGTTGTAGTATCCTACATGGGTCCGACAGAGTAGCTGGACTAGTATCCTACGTGGGTCTGACAGCTTAGCTGGTCTAGTATCCTACGTGCATCCCATCTAGATGAATCAGTAACTACATATGATCATCTCTTTTGCTTTACAAATGATGTATACCTGTGTGAGCTAAGTCTTTACTTTCAATCATTATCATTGATATGATTGACTTGCTTTCCTGTGTGGACTGGTTTGTACTTCCTGTGTGGACTAGGTTGTACTTTCCTGTGTGGACTGGGTTGTACTTTCCTGTGTGGACTGGGTTATACTTTCCTGTGTGGACTGGGTTGTACTTTCCTTTGTGGACTGGATTGTACTTTCCTGTGTGGACTGGGTTGTACTTTCCTGTGTGGACTGGGTTGTACTTTCCTGTGTGGATTGGGTTATGCTTTCCTGTGTGGACTGGGTTGTACTTTCCTGTGTGGATTGGGTTATGCTTTCCTGTGTGGACCGGGTTGCACTTGGGCTCTTGAGTTGTAGCAAAATAGGAATTGATGACTTAGGTATATGTATGGGCATATACCTAAGTGGATACGGTTAATACTTTGTGTTTTGTATCTTCCCTATGATTTATCCTTTGTGGATTTCGGGAGACCTTCGGGGGTCTCGGGGTCCCTACTGAGTATCATATTCTCACCCCTGCACGGGCTATGCCCGCACTACGTTGTGTTGGTTGCAGATGATGGATAGAGTTGATCGTAGTTGAGGATTTTGGAGCGGGACGGTACCTGGAGGTGGACCACTTAGCGGGACGTACTTAGAGCGAACGGTTGCACCCGAGGAGTCGACGAGACTATCTGTACCCACCCTTCAGGTGGGAGTTCCGGAGGACGACTCGGTGGTTGCTGCTTACTTTTCTGCTGTTGTACTTCCTTTTTCTCAGTTGTACTGTACTTTCAGTTGGGTTTGTATACTGGCCCATTTACTTTCCAGCACTTACTTTTGTACTCAGTTTACTTAGTGTTTATTTCAGCTTGCGTACTCTGTGGTGTTTGTTTTCTTACATAAAGGAAATGTCTTCTCTTATATCGGGATTTACACCTTTGGTGCTAGTCGCCGGCCCCTGGCCTATGGAAGGCAGGCTTGGGGTAGTCACGGCACGGGCCCCGAGGACGGGTCGTGACAGGCCGGCCACACGACGGGGCGGCGGCGCACGTCCGCGCCACCCGACGAGTAAGGGTCGCGCCTTGTGCCGCGGCATGAAGGGGAAAGCGTCCGGCATTCGGCCGGCCGTGGAGAGGCAGCGCATGACGCGCCACCGTTAGTGCAAGGGGTTGCGGCCCTCCTGGCCATGACGGATGGCGGAGGCGTGGCCGGCATTCGGCCAGAATTCGGCCGGCTGCGGAGTGGCAGCGCACGATGCGCTGTCGGGAGGACCCTAGGGTCGACCGTTTCAGGACTAAAATGCTAATAACTTACAAACCGGGTGTCTGATTAGTACACCGTCAATTGTGTTGAGACCCCTATTATGTGGCGGTCCATTGGGATACTTCTTCATGGGACTTCGTGACAATTGGAGAATCGACCAATGGCTTGAGGAGCGGACCCTCCTGGAGACAAGCAAGCTTAGTGCGAGAACCCTGTAGCTGGCTCTGACGACGTACTGACGATGTACTAGGATCTTGTGTGGGTCTGATGATGTACTGATGATGTACTAGGATCTTGTGTGGGTCTAACGATGTACTAGGATCATGTGTGGGTCTGACGACGTACTGACGATGTACTAAGATCCTATGTGGGTCTGATGACGTACTGACAATGTACTAGGAACCTGTGTGCGTATGATGACGTATTGAAGATATAATAGGATCCTATGTGGTTCTGACGACGTACTGACGATGTACTAGGATACTATGTGGTTCTGACGACGTACTGACCATGTACTAGGATCCTGTGTGGGTCTGACGATGTACTGATGATGTATTAGGATCTTGTGTGGGTCTGACGACATACTGACGATGTACTAGGATCTTGTGTGGGTCTGATGACGTACTAGGATCCTATGTGGGTCTGACGATGTACTATGATCCTCTATGGGTCTAATGATTATTTAGGATCCTACGTGGGTCTGCCTCTTAACAGAGTAATATGATCCAGTAGTTACATCTAATCATCTCTACTACTGTACCTAAGATATACCTGGTGTGAGATGAGTCTATACCTTGTGTTACTTTCCTTCGTGGTAATACCTTGATGGTATTATTTTGTGTGGAGTACCTCTGTGGTACTTACCTTTGTGGTATTACTTCTTTTGTGGAACAGTTGAGCTTTGGGCTTTTGAGTTGGACCTTGTGCTTCCTCATGATTGAGATGGGTATACTTGATAACTTAGGTATATGTATGGGCATATACCTAAGTAAGTTTGTCAGTTGATTTCATGTTATGTGGTTTATCCTTTGTGGATTTTTTGAGACCTTGAGGGTCTCGGGGTCCCTACTGAGTATCGTTATACTCACCCCTGCACGGGTTATGCCCGCACCTTGTTGTGTTTGGTACAGACGACGGACAGCGCTGACTAAGGATGAGAGTTCCAAGACTATTGGTAGCTCGGAGGTGGACTTAGACGAGGCGTACTATAGAGACGACCATTCGATATTTTTACCTACCATTCAGGTAGGATCCTTGGCGGGTGTTCACAGGATTTGTTCCAGTTTACTTGTACTTTTCAGTTTCTTGTACTTTCTAGTTGGGCTTGTATTCTGGCCCCTTTTACTTACTGTACTCACTCTTTTTACTATTCAGTTTACTCGTGTTCATATCATGATGTGTGCTTGGTTGTGTGTGGTTACAGAATATAAAGGCAATGTCTTCCCGGTTTTAGGGAATACGTCTTTCGGTGCTAGTCGTCAGCCCCTGACCTATGGAAGGCGGGCTTGGGGTAGTCACGACATGGGCCCTCGGAGATAGGTCGTGACAAATTGGTATCAGAGGAGTCGGTTCTACCATAGAACATAGGACTCTGATCTTTTTAACGACAATAGTGTTAAGTGTATTGAGTGTGGTTATCAGTTTAGGGAACCCAGTGTTGGTGCGGCGACCGACATATCCATACACCAGGACTGAATTCTGATTTCTGACTCAATGCATGAAAACATTGATTGTGTGTGTGTTTTCAAGAGTTTTCTTTATGATCTCTTTGAGTCATCTCACCAGGTATAACTTATTGATTGTGGCGTACCTGTTTCCTATCAGGATGCCTCCACGCAGACAGCTAGCTAAGGTTCCGGGTATAGTACGCACTGATAACCCACCGAGCGACAAGGCCTCGGTGTAGGGACCTCTTCCAGTAGAGGCACCAGCAGAGGCATCAGCAGTACCATTACCCATTGGTCCATCGATGACACCAACCCCAGCAGCAGAGGGTGCATGCCGCTTGAGCGCGTTGCACGAGTTCCATTGCTAGAGGTCACCCAGGTTTAGGGGAGAGACGGACCCACAGGCGGCTGAGGATTAGATGGAGGTCGTAGTGAGAGTCTTCCGACTGGAAGGGACACCAGCTGATCTCATGGTGATCCTTGCCTCCAACCTTCTACAGGCAGTAGTAGGCAGACGTGGTAGAGGAGTTGTTTGTGCAGCTGGTGATGGGCGATGATTTGAGGTGTTACCGCCACCACCACCAGGTGGTCCACCCCGACCATAGGGAGCAGGTGGAAAGGGGCGAGCTTAGATCTAGGCAGCTGAGGCCTACGACCATAGCGATCCGGAGATGATACGATGTATGATTAGTGTCTACTCCACCTTAGTTGCAGTACTTATAGACACAGGTGTCAGTCATTCTTTTATTGCCACTGCCCTCGTTTGGAGCTCGGAGATTCCGACGGAGCCGTTTGCTCGATCCTTATGGCTAGAGACTCTTATGGGATCGGATTCAACGATTACGCACTCATGCTAGCAGTGTGAGCTTACTCTAGGAGATGAGAGCTTTGGCTGGGATCTCATAGTAGCAGCGTTGAGGCCTTACAAAGTCATATTGGGTATGGACTGGTTATCTACAGTCCATGCTCATATTGACTATATTAGGTGCAAAGTGCGGTGTGTCCGCACGAATGGGACTAGGTTTACCTTCACCGGTGAGAAGGGAGTATTTTCAACGCAGGATGGACTTACCCAGAGGAGGGTGCAGCCGATCACTCATCAGTTGGCTAGCCTTACCCTCGGAGCGGTTGATGTGGAGAGTCTGAGTTATCCTGTATTGGTGGAACAGTACGCGGATGTCTTCCATGATGATGTTTCAGGTCTACCTCATCACAGAGAGGTGGACTTTTACATTGACATGTACCCTGAGACGGCACTGATATCTTCACCAGCATATCGGATGGCTCCCGCAGAGCTTCGTGAGCTGCGGGTACAGCTGGAGGACTTACAGGAGAAAGGGTTCATTCGGCCCAGTGTTTCTCCTTGGGCAACCCCGATTCTGTTCACCAAGAAGGTGGATGGGAGCTTGAGGCTTTGTATTGACTATCAGTGCCTGAACCAGGTGACCGTGAAGAACAAGTAACCACTCCCGAGTATTGACGACCTCTTTGATTAGCTAAAGGGAGCATAGTGGTTCTCAAAGATAGACCTCAGATCAGGTTATCACCAGCTCAGAGTATGAGACGAAGATGTGAAGAAGACAGCTTTTAGATGTCAGTACGGCCAGTATGAGTTCTTGGTTGTGTCATTTGGCGTGACTAACGCTCCAGCAGTGTTCATGGGACTCATGAACAGGATCTTTCAGTCATACCTTGATCTCTTTGTAGTAGTCTTCATTGACGACATTCTAATCTACTCGGCTACTGAGGAGGAGCATGCCTATCATTTTCAGGTAGTACTGGACACACTCCGAGAGCACCAGCTTTATGGTAAGCTCTCGAAGTTGCAGTTTTGGATCTGAGAGGTTCTCTTTCTTGACACGTCATCTCGGAGGCTGGAGTTGCAGTGGATCCAGCAAAGATTGAGGTTGTACTTTCTTGGGAGCCACCCAGGAGTGTGACGGAGGTACGAAGTTTCCTGGGTTTGGCTGGATATTACTGGAGATTTGTGCCAAATTTCTCTAGAGTTACAGAACCTCTATCAGCATTGACGAAGAAGGGGCAACCCTTCATTTGGTCGGAGAGATGTCAGTGGAGTTTTCAGAAGCTGAGGCAGAGGCTGACTAGTGCCCCCATCTTGAGGCTACTAGAGGAGGGCGTAGGGTACGTAGTCTACTGTGATGCATCAGGGATTGGTCTCGGATGTGTCCTGATGCAGGAGAAAGTAGTGATCACATATGGTTCTCGACAGCTGAGACAGCATCAGCATAACTACGCTACCCATGACCTGGAGTTAGCAGCAGTGGTCTTCGCCTTGAAGATGTGGTGACATTATTTGATGGGCGAGCGTTTTACAGTCTACTCGGATCACAAGAGTCTTAGATATATCTTCTCTCAGAAGGACCTGAACCTGAGATAGTGACATTGTCTTGAGTTCCTCCAAGATTATGACTTCAAGATAGTCTATACTCCTAGGAAGGAAAATGTAGTAGAAGATGCACTCAGCAGGAGATCTGGTATACAGCTTCTAGGTGATGTGACGGAGCAGTTGGCCACTTTGCAAATATCCTTTGTGGATCGAGATGGAGAATCTTTTCTTCAGTCTCTTACAGTCACTCCCTCACTTCTTCAGCGAGTCAGGGAGGTGCAGTGTGGGGACACTGACTGTGAGACTCAACATGCTCATACATCCACAGGACAGACACCTGATGGATTTTCTGAAGGTGGGGAGAACGTCATCCTCTTCAGAAGATGTACCATGGTAACAGTGTCGCTTTGAGAGGAAGTGTTGAGGGAGTTCCACACATCCCCTCTAGCGGTACATCTAGGAGTGGTGAAGATTTACCAAGATCTCTGAAGACACCACTGGTGGATGGGAATGAAGAAATCAGTAGCAGAGTTTGTCTCTCGGTGCCTCACTTGTCAGCAAGTGAAGGTGGAGCATCAGGTACCAGCAGGCTTAGTTCAACATTTAGAGGTCCCAGAGTGGAAGTGGGATAGGATATCCATGGACTTCGTGGCAGGAATTCCACGTACATCCAAATTTCATGATTCTATCTGGGTGATCGTTGACCGAATCACCAAGTCAACTCACTTCCTACCGATCAAAGATCAGGGTTCAGTAGAGGGCTTGGGATGCCTCTATGTGCAGGAGATTATGCGGCTACATGGAGTACCCTCGATGATTTTCTCCAATCATGATACATGTTTTACTTCCCGGCTATGGAAGGGGTTGCAGGAGGCTTTCGGGACGCAGCTTTGTTTGAGCACCGCCTTCCATCCTTAGACGAATGGCCAGACTGAGCGGACCATTCAGACCCTTGAGGACATGTTGCGTGCTTTCGTCCTCGACTTCGGTTGCGGTTGGGAGGATCACTTTCCTTTGGTGGAGTTTTCATACAACAACAGCTATCACTCCACCATTAGGATGGAACCTTTTGAGGCGTTGTACGGGTGACCTTACAGATCGCCTTTGTGCTAGACTGACCCAGGGGAGTCAGCACTAGTGGGACCAGAGATGGTATGGGCTACCACGGAGAAGGTGTAGATCATCCAGGAGTGAATGAAGACTGCACAGAGTAGGTAGAAATCTTATGACAACAAGAGATAGAGACCATTAGAGTTCGAGGATGGTGACCACGTCTTTCTACGAGTCTCACCCTGATGAGGTTTACGGATATTTGGTCGGGGCAGCGAGTTATCTCCGAGGTTCATTGGACCCTTCCAGGTACTCAGCAGAGTTGGCGAGGTGGCTTACCGCCTAGCACTTCTCCTTCAGTTTCACTGGGTGCACGACGTCTTTCACATATCCCAGATGAGGAGATACGCGCACGACCCTTCTCACATCATCGACCACAGCGAGATGGGCGTCGGTGATGGGGCGACGTTTACAGAGGTTCCAGTAGAGATTGAGGATCGATAGGAGAAGGTCCTTCATGGGTGGTCGATACCTCTAATGCGCGTTCGCTAGAAACCTGGGAACCTCCAGGAGAGCACATGGGAGCGGGGGGCTCAGATGTGTGCTCGGTACCCCCACTTGTTTCCTTAGTTTGAGTTGTGGCTTATGGGAACGTAAATCCCTAAGGTGGGAACCTCCCGGTGTGCTTGGAATGAATTTATGAACTTTTTTTTCAGGTACATTCAGTAAATGTGCGAGCGGGTTTTTATAACTTTTGAACTGGTGCTCATAATTGAAATCTGAAGGCGCTGTTGAACTCACAGCACCGGTATTCGCTTAAAGAGACCTTCACCTCGACCGTAGTAGGTCGAGGGTGAAAGATAGATTTTTGGTTTTTCGTGGAAATGGAAATAAAATAAAATAAACTTTTATTTTATTTCTAATAAAAACTCCCTACATGGGTTATGGAGGTGGGGACCACCCGAACTAAAACACCCTTTTGAATTCAAAGGTGGGGACCACCCGACCCCCCTAAACTCCCTCTTTAATGTGGAGAAGTCTCTTGAACTTCCTCCACCTTAATTGTGCCACCCTCCTTTAATTCATGATGCCAAATAATTGTGCCAACAAATTAAATTGATACTTAATTTAATTTGGTGTTGGCTCCACACTTGTTTTTGGTTGGGAGAAATCGTTGGCAAAGGTAGAAGCTTGGGAGAACTTGGAGAAACTCATCTCCAACAAAGAATATGCTATCTACAACGAAGAACGCGCCATCTCCAATGAGGAACAAGAATGGAGGATCATCAAACAAGCGGTGTCGTTAGAGGAGGCTTGCTTCGGGATCGAAAAACATCAATCCGTCTTCAACCACAGGCGATCTCCAACGGAACCTTTGAGGTAAGGGTTTTGTTGTTTATTTTTCGTGGTTTGAGTTGATTTAAACCTCTTGATCTGCCTGCTACCGAACTAATGTGGAGGGTCCGGGCTAAACGAACATGGCCCAATCCCTCTGTTGTTATTCATGGTTGTTGTATCCTACGTGGTGGAGAAAGGTGGCGGCCTGCGGAGGCCGGCAGTACGACGGGGCGGCGGTGCACGTTCACGCCGCCCAATGAGCAAGGGCCACGGCTTGTGCCGCGGAAACAAAGGGGAAAGCGGTCGGCGTTCGACCGGCCATGGAGAGGCGGTGCACGACGTGCCGCCGGGAGAACCCAAGAGCCGGCCATTTCAGTCGGCCGAGCTGGACCGAGCGGGACCCTCTTGGGTCCTACGTGCTGGCTGGAAACCAAACGGCTGAGTCGTTCGGTGTTTGAGAGCGGGGGGCGCGTGGCTCCACCCCCCCCCCCCCCCCCCCGCATGCGGCCAGGCCGGGTCACCTGGCAGGACCGCCCAGCTTGGGCCGGGCCAACCCGAATCGGACCGGGTCGGGTCGGGCCGACCCAAACTGGACTGGGTTGGGCCAGGCTGACCCAAACCGGACCGGGTCAGCCCCGGCCGGGTCGGGTTGGGTCGGACCGGACCCGGACCAGTTTCGACCCTATACGTACTTTTGGCCATAACTTTGGCACCGGGCATCCGTTTGAAAAACCGTCTATGGCGCCGGAAACCTTAGAGAGAAACGAACCTTTTGGTATATGTCACTTGAGTTTTGGATAAAGTTGGGGTACGGTCAGGTTGGATCGAGCACTAATCCAAACGGGCCCTCGGGACTAAAAGGCTAATAACTTACAGACCGGACGTCCGATTGACGCACTGTATGTTGCGTTGAGACCCCTATTACATGGCGGTCCATTGGGAAGCTTTTTCATGGGAATTCGTGACAGTTGGATAATAGACTAGTGGCTTGAGGAGCGAACCCTCCCGGAGACAAGTGAGCTTAGTGCGGGAACCCTGTAGATGGCTCTGACGACGTACTGACGATGTACTAGGATCTTGTGTGGGTATGACGATGTACTAGGATCCTGTGTGGGTCTGATGACGTACTGAAGATGTACTAGGATCCTGTGTGGGTCTGACGACGTACTAACGATGTACTAGGATCCTGTGTGGGTCTGACGACGTACTGATGATGTACTAGGATCCTGTGTGGGTCTGACGATGTATTGATGATGTACTGGGATCCTGTGTGGGTCTGACAATGTACTGACGATGTACTCGGATCCTGTGTGGGTCTGATGACGTACTGATGATGTACTAGGATCCCGTTTAGGTCTGACAATGTACTAGGATCCTATGTGGGTCTGAAGATGTACTACGATCCTCTCTGGGTCTGATGATGATTTAGGATCCTATCTGGGTCTACCTCTTAACAGAGTAAGATGATTTAGTAGTTACATCTAATCATCTCTACTACTGTACCTAAGATATACCTGGTGTGAGCTAAGTTTGTACCTTGTGGTACTTTACTTCGTGGTAATACCTTGGTGGTATTCTTCTGTGTGGCGTACCTGTGTGGTACTTACCTTTGTGGTATTCATTCCTTTGTAGAAAAATTGAGTTTTGGTCTTTTGAGTTGGACCTTGTGCTTCCTCGTGATTGAGATGGGTATACTCGATAACTTAGGTATATGTATGGACATATACCTAAGTAAGTTTGTCAGTTGATTTCATGTTGTGTGGTTTATCCTTTGTGGATTTTGTGAGACCTTGAGGGTCTCGGGGTCCCTACTGAGTATTGTTATACTCACCCCTGCACGGGCTATGGTCACACCTTGACGGACAGCGCTAACTGAGGACGAGAGTACCAGGACTGGTGGCAGCTCGGAGGTAGACTTAGAAAATGCGTATCGTAGAGACGACCGTTCTAGAGTTGTACCTACCCTTCAGGTAGGATCTTTGGCGGGTGTTCACAGGAGTTGTTCCAGTTTACTTGTACTTTTTAGTTTCTTGTACTTTCTAGTTGGGCATGTATTCTGGAACCTTTTACTTACTGTACTCACTCTTTTTACTATTTAGTTTACTCGTGTTCGTATCTTGTTTTGTGGTTGGTTGCGTGTGGTTATAGGATATAAAGGCAATGCCTTCCCGATTTTAGGGAATATACCTTTCAGTGCTAGTCGTCAGCCTCTGGCCTATGGAAGGTGGGCTTGGGGTAGTCACAGTACGGGCCCCAGGGGACGGGTCGTGACATTTCATAACATTGAAAAATGAAAAACATTTTGTACCTAGGATAAAATCAGAGGTAAATCCACTCTATAGGAAACTAATACAACTTTCTCAAGGATTTCATAGGTTCCAATGAACCGTGGTCCCAGTTTCCCCTTCTTACCAAAACACAACACACTTTTCCATGGAGAAACTTTGAGAAAGACATGATCACCTACCTCAAAAGAAGTATCCTTCCTTCGATTATCCGCATAAATTTTCTTCCTACTCTGAGCTATCCTCATGTGTTTCTGAATCAACTAAAGTTTTTCTATCATCTCTTCTACCAATTCTGATCCCATTAACTTCCTTTCTCTAACATCATCCCAAAAAGATGGAGTTTGAAACCTCTTTCTGTATAATGATTCAAATGGTTTCATCTGTATACTGGAATGAAAAATGTTAATATAAGAAAACCCAACTAAAGAAATATGTTGATCTCAACTTCCCTGGTAATCCATTGAACAAGAACATAGCATATCCTCCAAGGTCTGAATTGTTCGTTCTGACTGCCCATCTGATTAAGGATAAAAAAGTTGTACTAAAATTTAATTCAGTACCCAACAACTTCTTAAGGTATTTCCAAAAGTTAGAGGTGAAACTGGAATCACGATATGATACAATGGAGAGAGAAACTTCATGTAACCTGACTATCTCTTTAAGATACAACTGAGAAAGTTGATCTAGATATAGAGTGTCTCGAATAGGAAGAAAATCAGCATATTTATTCAATCGATCAACAATAACCCAAATCACATTGTTACCTCAATAAATCCTTGGAAATTCTATTATGAAATCCATGGATATATTTTCCTATTTCTACTCTGGAACTAGAAAAGACTGAAGCATCCCCTTGGACAACTATCGTTCTACTTTAACCTACTGACAAGTCAAACACTTCATAGTAAAGTCAGGAATATCTCTTTTCATTCCATCCCGTCGGTAATACACTAGAAGGTCTTTGTACATCTTAGTGCTGCCAGGATGAACTGAAAATGGAGAACTATGAGCTTCAAATAACAATTCTTTCTTCAATTGTAAATCACAAGGCACACATAATCTCTTCCCAAATCTCAAAACACAATCATTATCAAAGTTAAATTCAGAAAACTTACCCCTTTGGTACCAACTATAAGGCCTCATCCTTAAACGTTACATAATCTTAAGTTAAGTTAATAATTCACATTAAGGATTTTTTTAGGTTTAGAGTTTTAGAGAATTATTCCATAACTATTACATAACAACTCAGATATTACAAAGTAGACACTTTTACTCACTATCCATTTTTCACAAAATATAACTATTTAACATAAAACATGATTCCTTTTTCTTGATAAAAATCTTCAAAACATTCATCTTGACTTCTTCCTGTGGAAAATATTTCAAAATCTTGGGATGAGCACAAAAAACTCGATAAGGGGTATAAAATAAGGAATGAAATCGTTAGTCCATGAATATTTTAAACTCATGAAAACATTTTCACAAAATCATATTTTTTTACCCATAAAACATAAGTTCTATAATATACCTAATGAAATCATAAGATTCCTAAAAAACTTATTAGAAATCATAAATCATAAAATGTAACTTTTGGCATCCATATCATACTTACATTGTAGCTTTCACAACTACATAGGGAGTAACCTTCATGGTTACATTTGGAATATTCATCGCAGTATATTCTCTAAATCTCTTAGAAGAAGCCCTATCATTTAACTTCATCTCATTGCCCAATGCACTGGAGATCTATCATGAGCTCACCAACCCTCAGTTTATCATGGAACCACCCATATACATAAGTAATGTCCAAGATCCATAACATAATCATAACACATAAAACAAACATAAAGGAAAATAACATTTCAACTTTGCAATAACAAAATATCATTTCAAGATATTGATATAATAAATCCATTTTCAAAACCATTTTCAATAACAAAATACATAAAAAATGAAAATGGTATTTATTTTTCTTTTAAAAAACATTACGGCTTTTAGAGGAATCCAAATACCAAATAATGGTCACGGCGGCAGAAAATTTTTTGTCGTCGTGTACGTTAAAAAACATTCCTTTTTTCATTTAGTAAAATGCTTCATATAAAAAGATTCCTTTTGAAAACATTTGAATGAAATTAAAAGTCAAAGGGTTTGATTATACACCTTATAAAAAATGTGGTATATAACATCAAAATATGTCTCAACGAAAGGAGATTGAGACGAAATCCCTTATTGTCAGTCCGACTTATCTCGTACATTCTTTATCTTCCTGAATAATAAACTTAGGTTAACTTATACTTACTTGATAACCTTTCTCAAGTTTATTATTCCATTTATATCACTTATTTCCATGTTATAAAAACTACATAATTATTTAAGTTCATATCGGACGCTTTGCCGATATTCAATACTTGAGTCAAAAATGAATTTGATATGACGTCAATAGTTCATGTGATCATAAATCCATCATCTCTATAATAATATTCATGACATAATAATAACTTTTATATATCAATTATTCTTTTAAAAATCAAACCATTTATTTATGGTATGAAAAATGAACAACATTATAATCATGAAGACAGTAGGTCATACGTACGCATGAGTAACATTTCCATTTCTCATTGATCATTATGGAAGTAAGGTAATTATTATTTTACCTTTCTAGAATGATCATAATATTATTAACATCGTAATAATCATTTAAATATACTTATATATATCATACAAGTGATGTGGTGAATAAAAATGATTCACATCGTTTCGGGGAGGTGATAGTTCACATGTACTCACGAACGACGTTGTCATTTTTATATGCATGGAAAGTAAAAACATAATTGATATATTATTCACTTATAATGATAAATATTTCATGAACATCATATATAAATATCAATTCCATCATTATAAGCATTCTTGAGAGACGATAATGAAAAAAGAACTATATCAGTTCGCGAGACAGCAGTCCACCGTACACAAGAATGAAAAGTTCATTTCCCATTTGATGAAATTGGAGATGGATTCAGGTGATGATATTAACATAATAACATATCAGTATATTGAGGATATTGGGGTTATTATTTCATCATGATTGAAGAATAATTGAAGGAAGTGGAAGAAGAAATAAAATAGAAATACTTAAATAAAAACATTACATTTCCTTTGGATGGTCACCTTTTTTAACACATTAACACCTCTAATAAGGGTGTTCTGCCTAAACTAAGGTCTCAAGAATGTGGGGAGGGAATCTAGAAATGGGTTTGGGTAGAGCTTGGCCAAACCAAAAGGTTTTTGAAGTGTAAGGAATAGAGAAGAAGGGTACTTTTTTATAGGAGAGGGAAGGGACACTCTTGGAATTATTAAAAGTATTAAATTAATATAAATTCATTTTCTATTCCAAATTGATCCAAGTTGATTTAGTTCGAAGATAAGATGATGATGGGTTGAAATCCATTTATCCAATAAAAATTAGACAAGTTTTGGATATTTTTTAATCCTTATCTTTATGTTTTAACCCTTTTAACTCTTACTATTTTATCAAGTAATTTATACTTTCAGAGTTAAAATAATTATCATAACATGTCAAATGACCAATGAACAAGTCATTAATGAAATTTGTAGACTTATCCTAACCATTTTTCTGAATCTTAGATTTTTAGGAATTTTATAACATTTAATAAAATATTTTATATTTTAAAATACCAACAGTGTCAATTTTGACACTATTTATTAGTTGACTTTTTAAAAATATCATAACACCAAGATAAGTTCAAACCAACTCCTTTAAATTATCAACAACATGTCCAATTCATCTATAAAATTCGTGGATGGTATCCATTTTCTCAAATTATATTTATTTTGGTATTTATAATATCATTTATTTGATTCTTTTATTAATAAAGCAATTATTGCATCATCATTGTGTAACCATTTAATTTAATTATTTATTTTCTAAAAAATCTAAATAAATTATCATGATGTAGGTAATCATTTTAGCTTTCTAAAGACTATTTATAATCAAAGATATTACTTATATAACCCCATATTAAAATTGTTATAGTTATGAGAGACGTGATTATGACATCTTGGTCGTTTGAATAAAATGTTTATAAATGTCATAATCACACCCAAGTGGCTTCTATAGACCATAATTTCGACCCAAGGATTTTCTTGATCGACAATAAATCATCCAATAAGATTAGTACAAGTTTTATGGTAGTTTCATAATATTTATACTATTATTTTAACCTTTAATTACCTGATTTACCCTTAACCTTTGTAATAAAAAAAATTATCAAAGTTATTATTCACCAAAAATTATTTT
This sequence comes from Viscum album, assembly GCA_963277665.1. Classification (NCBI taxonomy): domain Eukaryota; kingdom Viridiplantae; phylum Streptophyta; class Magnoliopsida; order Santalales; family Viscaceae; genus Viscum; species Viscum album. The sequence continues at coordinate 75,812,531 of OY728156.1, forward strand.
GATCCTATTAGATCACATTTTTCATACTAATTACAATCATGTATATCCATTTTTGAAAATTTAAAATACAAAAGGGGCTAAAATTAATTTAAAATTAATTCTGTTGACGAAACGAGAAGGTGGATTTTAAAAGTAACACCGTTCAAAAGTTCACAAAGTTTTTATATACAATTTCAATAAAAAATTGATTTCAATGACCAATATTGGATTAAATGATAAAAATATAATCTAAATATACTTTAAAACTAATGAAAAAGGATAGTCTAACAATACCAATAAATTAGACAAAAATGCAGTTTTGAATTAAAACGCAGTATTTTTCACTATTTATTAAAATATGAATTTTATCAAAAAAATGTCAAAATTTTAACCAAAGTAAATTTTGATGCTCCACTTCCAAAGAAGAACTTTATTTTGTCAAATAAAACTTTAAGTGTCAAAAACTAGATTTAAAATGGGTTCATCATCAAAAGATGGTAAAACTGTCTTTTAAAAATATTAGAGTATTATATGCTTAAAATTAGATTTATTCTCATTTTATGCTTATAAAATTTATTGGATGAATGTAAAAACATTTCATAAACATGTCTAAACATAATATAGTTAATTCTATTCATTCCCACCGATACAGCGGCTAGGCGATAACTACCACTTAAAATAATAATATTAATAATATATTATTTTTTGATATAACTCAGTCTTGTGTGCAACGTAAGATTTCAGAGAAACCTATTGTTGCTTGTTGGGTGTGCTATCAGACATAGCGTCCACTTTAAAGTAAAATTAATATCTAATTCATAAATATTAATAGATTTGAAAAAGTCTTATTCTATAATTACCTAAGATGTTACAATACTAGTCACTCATCTCACCTCCTTTTGATCTACAATTATATTTCAGATATCTTGTACATGAAATCTTGAGAAATACAACATATGGATACTTCATGTTGGATTTGAGATACCAATCTGAGTTTTATAAAAGTGCGAGTAGAATAAATGGGGTAGGTGTAGGTAGAATAAAAGGGGGAGTCTATTCTCAACTGCCAGGGGTAGTGATGTAATTACTTAGTATGATGCTAGCTGGCAAGGTTGTTAGATAGTGGGAGGGGTTATTAAATAAGGGTGGATTGTTGTTGTGTGGGGCATGGATGTTTTAAAGTTGTTATATGATGTGCAAATTGGAGGTTGCGACCTAAGGCTCTCGTTGCAGCGTCTTTGGGAGATTATCTTTCGCCTTTTCATTTCTTCTTCATTTTTCTTCTTCCACACTGTTATATTGTAATTCCAGATCGTATTGTTGTTAATATCATTAGAATTCATGTTTCTCTCTCTCACACCTATCATTTTGGGCATTCATTTAGAGTCATGAGAGAGAATCAAGTAGTGGTTTCAGGATTGAGGAACTCAACAAGTGGTTGTTGAAGCAGACACAACAAACTTTTAGGTCACAGTTGTCTCCTGATCGAATTTGATTGTGATGCAGGGGACTCACAAGACTCAACAGGTTTGATCTGTGAAGTGGGATTGTGTTCTATAATCTGAAGCTCGATAAGCTGAGATAGACGCCGCAGACACTTCGAATACTATAGTGGAGACCGCCTTGCAACTGGACAAGAGGAAAAAAAGAGGAAAATGAGAAGAAAATCACCAACAACAAAATCGCAGTTGTTGATAGGAGCAGGCACAGTATCTTGTGTCCACGCAGTTATAGAAGACGACACACTTCGAATACTATAGTGGAGACCGCCTTGCAACAGAGGACGGTGGAACGCAGGACAGCCACGGAAGCAATAGACGTGACAGTAGAGGTAAAGCACAGCGGTGGACCACAACCCGCAGCAGCTAAGGAGAACGTAGCAAAAAGAGTATTTTGATCAAATGAAATTCTGGAAGTTTCGGTCAGCAAACTCTGGGCGCGGAAAACTCTGGTTTTGCAATAATGGGGGCTCTTGATCGAATTAACTATAGCAGACGCGGCTGAGAGAGAGAGTCGAGGTGCAAAGACAAACTCAGTAGAGCAGACGCAGTTGAGGCAAATGAAGTCAATGCAGTAGGAACTTCTGTTTATGCAGGATGAAACATAAACATTGACGCAGTGATAGACTGACTACACATGGAGAGTCGAGTAGCAATATTGGAATTGGTCCTCTCAAAACTAAAGATCGGTTTTCAACGTCAAGAGGTAGGACTGCAACTAGAGAACATGTTGCAGGAGATGAAGGCGACAGTGGGGCAACTCGCCAAGAATCGGGAGGCACTGTGAACTAGCTCCAAGCAGGATGACGCCTTTGTTGTGTTTTCCAATCCTAAACAGAGGTCGCGAGGGTTGATGCAGGAGGTGTCGACGCAAGCACAAGACTCTATTGGACTGAATGAACAACCACCTCCTTATTCTACGACATTATCATGGTTCTCAAAACAAGTTCAGCAACATGAGGAGCTTCAGTCCGAGCCAGCATAAGCATAGTGGTGTGAGGCTCCTAATGAGAAGTGGGAACAGGAAATGAAATTTGATACTTCAATGGTTTATCTGGCCAGTTCGGACCGGCAGCAACACGAACGACCCTTGGTGATGCAGCAACAGACACAGGACATTGCTAAGCAGCGAGTGTGGATTGCTAGTGTTGGGGTCTGTAGGGTCGACATAGGTGTTTGTAAACCACCACATCCGGAAAAGCTAGACCGCGGCAAGAGTATTGCCAATTCGGGGGCAGCACAGAATGGAGATTCTATCAATATAACCACATATCATAATTGGTAGCACTACCCGAGGATTGTAACTGCTATTGCGTACATTGGCCGGCTGTTGAGACCAACGCCAAAGCCACCAAATAAATCGCATAAAGGATAAGGTGGCTTTAAGAGGACGGAATTGATAGGAGTGGGTAGAATAAAAGTGGTGGGTGCATGTAGAATAAATGGGGAAGGGGTCGTGATGTAATTACTTAGTAGGATGCTAGCTAGCATGGGTGTAAGATAGTGGGAGGGGATTATTAAATAAGGGGGGTGTTGTGTGGGGGCATGGATGTTTTGAAGTTGCTTCTACTATGCAGATTGGAGGTTGAAGGTTAAGACTCTTAAAGAGATTGTTCTTTTTCCATTTTCTTCTTTACTTTTCTTCTTCTACCACATTGTTATATTGTAATTACAATTCATATTGATGTTAATATCATTAGAATTCCCTCTCTCTCGCACCTATCAAAGTTACATGATATATGTTGAGCATATGCCTTATAGCTTTGTTGGTGGTTCATGCAATGTCTGATTTACGGTAGAAATCTGAGTAATTTGATATATGTTGAGCATGTCTTTTAGCTTTGTTGACCGTTCATGGGAAGTTTGGAAGATTTTTGTATTAAGTTGACATGCTAACAAGCCCCCTCATGAAATCCCCCCCACCAATAAGTTTTTGCTCACACAGTTAATGTCAATATTCTAAGTCTGCATTCTTGTTATGCAACATCCTCAAAGACAAAGAAAAATTAAGTGCCTTGTCAGTTAAACTGAGTCAAATATTTAACATGATACCTCTGAGGGGCTACTAGAATCATTCCAAATCCACACATTCATTATTATTGTTATAAATTACAACTTTTTTCTACAACATTCCAACAATTTCACTTCAAATTTAATAAGGAAAAACAGAAAAGAATGAAATGGGCAGCAAAAATGGTATGCAATTCTGTAGCTACATCTGACATCAAAATAGGAAGCCTCGAAAACCATACTGTTATTCTTCCACCAAACATACCTTTTTTTTCCTCTTACTTTAATGAAGAAAAAATGTCACATTCACATCAAAAATTCTTGCCAAGTTCTACTTTCTTCATCAACCTCATGGTGTTGTGAAGCATTGAATCCAATATCCCAGCCACCTGAAACCCACCAGAAAAGACTACTTAATTGTTGCATTTGCATATGAAAACAATAAGGAATTAAAATAATCTACATATATATAATATATAATTAAAAAGAGTGCATTTAATTGTTAGAAGCGGTCCAACATGATACTTCAAACATCATCTTTTTACATGTTTTTAATGTATGGCCAATGCAGGCATGATACTTCAAGCATTAGACGTTTAATGTGCAACTAAAGTATCTTACCAGTTTTATTCATGTTAAATATAAAAATAACACCTGTTGGCCCTATGTGTATCATAAAACTAGTCCCCAAGCAGTAAGGGTGTGCACGGTTGGTTTTGATCAGTTAAGGACACTCGTTTTAAGCTGACCAATTGAGGGGGGGAAATCACTTGAGAAGACCAAAACCGGCCGATGATTAGTCCAAAACCAATATAAACCAAACCAAATGGTTTATATTGATTATAACTGGTTTAGAACAATTAAGGAAACGAGGGGGAGAATTACAATGGTGCAACAACTATTCATAAAAAAAAAAAAAAAAAAAAAAAAAAAAAAGAGGATAAACCCCAAACTTCTATAGGCAAAGGTTCTATGATAATGAGAAAATCATGGTCAAATAAACAATACATAGAGGAGCTCTAAAAAAAAACATCAACTCAATATTAAAATGAAGGGAAGAGTTTGATAGAATACCAAGTCGCCAAAATGACAAAGATTTAAAAGGCTTTAATAATGTGGGTCCAACTTACAATGTGCTTTAAAGACTTGCATTTACTTAAACATCACATATGTTCATCATGTCCCATTATAATGAAAAATCAATAATCAAAGAAAAATAATCATCACTTCTTATTTCAACAATGATTTATATACCTTTATTTAATTGTTTGGTTTCAGTTAACAATGGTTAAGGCTACCAAAACCAAACCGAACCGAAAAAACCAAATTATACAATAGTCATCAACTGATTTCAACCAATTAACCGATTTAAACCAAATTTTACAAGTTTTAGCCTATTCAGTGCGGTTGGTCTTAGTCGGTTTGGTTAATCCTACACACCCCTACCAAGCAGGTGGGTAAAATAATTGTTAAACCTTGTTTTTATTATTCTGGGTATTTTCGAGTCCCACATCGGAGATACTCCATGTATTTATTTTTCTCAATCTATAAAAAAAGGTATTCGCCTCACCTTGTGGTAAGGAGAATTCTTTCTCTACATGGTATCAAAGGGAAAATCCCGTTAATTTTTTTTTCCGGTGGACTCCCAAACCGACTCTTGCCCAAAGCGGTCCCCCCTCCCGACTCCTGCCCTACGCGGCCCCCCCTCCCGGCTCCTGCCTTACGCGGCCCCCCTCCCAACTCCTGCCATATGCGACGCCCCTCCCGGCTCTCGCCCTATGCGGCTCCCCTCCCGACGCCGCTCCCGACTCCGGCCCTACGTGGCTCCCCTCCCAGCACTCCTTCCGACTCCCGCCCGACGCAACACACCGCCTTCATCGCGCCTCCCACCACCTCGCCTCCAACGGCCCTTTCGCCCTCGGCGACTCCCACGGCACATCTCGGCGCCCCTCCCATCCTGCTTCCGATGCGGCTCCCGCCCTACGCGGCGCCCCTCCCGGCTCCCACGCGACGCAGCTCCCGCTGCACATCCCGACGGCCCCGCTTCCAGACGCGGCTCCCGGCACCCGCGGCACATCCCGGTGAATCTCTTCCCGCCTCCTCTTGGCAACTCCTGGCCCCGCCTGCTAGCGCGCCCCCTCCCAGCGGCGCTCCTCATCCCACGGCGCTCCCGACTCGCGGCGCCCTCTGTCGGACCCCACTTCAGCCGTCGTCGCCCGCCTAGTCCCGGCAATCGCGACGCTCTCCATTTGTCGACCGACCGCCTCTCCCGACACCTCCCGATTCCTACGCTAGATCCCGACGCTGCTTCGTCCGGCTCGGTCTCCCTTGCGACATCCCGGCCTCCGCTACCACATATCAGTCCCGCTCTCCACGGCGCACCGTTGATCCCTCTACAGATGTTCGACACTCCAATGGGAACCCTCTTATGTTATGTCACAGATGATCACAGCCTCCACCCGTCTCATTGATGAGCGGCTCGATTCCACCAACTTCTCGGTCTGGCGGAAGACCGTCTTAATGTCTCTGACAGGCATGGACCTTGATTCTCACCTCAAGGATCCTCCACCAACATCTACTGATCCCAAATATCGTCCTTGGAAGCTTGCTGATAGCAAGATCTTTGCCTCGTTAGAAAATTTCATGGATCACTCTGTCAAGGACGTCACCCGGACTACAAATACGATCAAGGAACTCTGGGATTTCTTGAACCTCATGTATTCTGAGATCAATAATTTGGCTCAAGTCTCTGATGTTCTTCAGCGCCTATCGCTTATCAGACAACATGACCATTCCTTCCAGGCGTACTTTATGGAATGAAAAGTTCTCCAGGATGAGTTGCTTGAGCTGTGGCTCATTCCCCAGTCACCGGAGGCAGCTAAGGCCCAGCGGGACCAACTGTGCATCTTTAGTCGTCTCAATGGCCTCACTTCTGAGTATGCGACGACGACTACCGAGATGCTCGTCAGCCCGTCTACACTATCTACACTGGAGATCCCACAATTGTACCATCGCCTGGGCAAGGCCCATCGGGCTCTTCCACTGCCCACCCCTATCATCGATCATTCTGCCCTCTTCGATCGTGGCAGTGGACGCTCCTCAGGCACTCGGGGACGTGGTCGTGGGGAGGGTCGTCCCTGTCCCCTTTGTCAGCATTGTGGCAATCTCGGCACCTAATCGACCGATGTTGGGTTATTCATGGACGTCCATCTCAGCAACCGCGACAGGGTCAGTCACCGATCCAGGATGCTTCCTCATCAGTCACAGTTCTTCCTCCATCTCTAGACCTTTCCATGGCGGACCTCTGAATGCTTCACGATCCTCGGACCCCCTCTATACTGGGCCCGTCTTCGACTTCTCTTGCCCATTCTGGTGGTTCCGCTGCCTTCGTCGGTCGTCGCTCCCCTACCTGGATGCAAGACTCATGTGCCTCCAACCACCTCACCAGTGATGCTGGTATGTTGTCCTCCTACTGTCCTTATGCTGGTTCCTCAGCCATCACCGTAGCTGATGACTCTACTATCCCTGTTGCGGGCTTTGGTGCATGCTCCGTGACTTCATCTATTCACCAACCCTCTGTGGCACATGTGTCTCGCAGTCCTTTTAACCTTATATCCATCAGTAAGCTTACAAAAGATTTCAACTATGCTGCAATATTTACATCCTCTGTTGTTGTCTTTTAGGAGTGGACGATGAACTGAGAACTTGGTAGAGGCCAGCTTCAGGACGGGATCTACATGTTCGATGGATCGACATCCGTCGCCTGCACGTCTGTCTCTGCCCGTGCATTGGACCTTCATTCCCGGTTGGGACATCCACCCGCCTCCACCATTCATCGACTATTTCCAGATATTAGTCAGCATGTGTCTTTTCATTGTGAGTCTTGTAAATTTGTGAAACATCATCGCACTTCACACATTCCTCGAGTGGATACATGGGGCTCAAAACCTTTTGATCTGGTTCATTCACACGTTTGGGATCTCTGGGTCATCTCGAGTCATTTAAGGTATAAATATTATATCATTCATTGATGATTTTTCACGAATGACTTGGTTGTACCTACTTTGAGAACGGTCTGAAGTGTTTTCTACTTTCCAAACTTTTTACATTGAGATTCATACACAGTTTTCCATCTCTATTAAATGTCTCCGCTCGGACAATGGTAGCAAGTATCTATTCACTCCTTTTCGGCAGTTCCTTCAGGCGCAAGACATCATTCATCAGACTCATGTCCTGATACACCCTAACAGAATGAAGTAGCCGAGCGGAAACACCGACATATTCTGGAGACTGCTTGTGTCCTCTTCCACTAACAGGTGTCTCTGCTATTTTGGGGAGATGCGATCCTTACTGCTACATACCTTATCAACCGTCTTCTTCTATCCTTCAGGGGGAGACTCCTTTTCAGACTCTGTTCTCTCTCCCTCCTCACTCACTTCCACTTCGGGTGTTTGGATGTCTCTGTTATGTTCGTGACACTCATCACAGCCTCTCAAAACTCTCTCCCAAATCCCTCTGTTGCATCTTCCTCAGCTATTCACGCACTCAGCGCGGATATCGCTGCTTCTCACCGGACCTACGGAGGTATGCCATCTCTACTGACGTCTCGTTTGTTGAGAGCTCTCTGTTCTCTCTTCCCTTTCCCCATCCCGACACTGTCATTGATGATTGTTTTCCTCTCATCATCCACCCTCCTCTGCTGTCTCCCCTTTCTGGTTCTCGTTTTGGTACGATCTACTCTTGTCGCCCATTGACTGTATCCCCCATCACGGCCAACAATACCATTGTTCCCGCTTCGTCCGAGACTTCTGCTCCGGCATCAGACGACTTGCCCATTGCACTCCGGAAAGGTACTCGCTCTTGCCAGAGTACTCTATTTACATCTTCATACAGGGGTTTGTCAGCTTTGGAGACGGTATCTATTCCCCACACAGTTGGCGATGCAAAATCTCACCTGGGGTGGCTACAAGCGATACGGGGTGAATTACAGACTCTGGAAGACAACCATACTTGGGATCTCGTCCCCCTTCCGACAGGCAAACCGGCGGTTGGCAACAAATGGATTTTTACAGTCCACTTTAATGTTGATGGCACTCTCCATCGCCTCAAAGCCCGTCTTGTGGTAAAGGGCTTTGCTCAGACATATGGTATTGACTATTTGGATACCTTCTCTCCAGTTGCCAAGATGGTCTCCATTCGATTATCCATCTCTCTGGTCGCTCATCATCATTGGTCCCTTCATCAAATGGATGTCAAGAATGTCTTCCTCCATTGATTTCTTGAGGAAGAGGTTTATCTGTAGCAGCCCCCCGAATTTTGTGCCTTCGGCACCGACTCCCAAGTCTGTCGACTTTGTCGCTCTCTATATGGTCTCAAGCAATCTCCTCAGGCTTGGTTTGACCGATTCAGCACCGTCGTCACCGACTTTGGGCTCTCTCGCAGTATGAAGGACCACACCATGTTCTACAGGACAACATCCATCGGCTGCATCCTGTTGGGTATATGTGGATGATATCATCATCACCGGGAGATACTCCTCTAGAATCGCCCAACTCAAGGGGCGTCTTCATCATCACTTCCACACCAAAGATCTCGGCTCTCTCACTTACTTCCTTGGCATCGAGGTCTCCCGTTCTCCGAACACCATCTTCCTCTGCCAACGGATATATGCGTTGGACACTCTGCAGGATGTCGAGCTGACACAGGCCACCACCGTTGACACTCCTCTTGATCCTGGGGAACGGTCTCTCTATGACTCCTAAAAACCGTATTCACACCCAGAGAGTTACCGTCGACTGGTGGGCAAACTCAATTATCTCTCTTGATGTATTTGGCGATGTGGAGGACAACATCTTGCTGAGAGGTGGTCGGATGCTCCATGAATTGGCTCACTTTGCCAACAGCAGCTTGAGGGGGAGTGTTAAACCCTGTTTTTATTATTCTGGGTATTTCCGAGTCCCACATTAGAATACTCCATCATGTATTCCTTTTTCTCAATCTATAAAAGAAGGTCTCCACCTCACCTTGAGGTAAGGAAAATTCCTCCTCTACAATAATTAACTAACTCTCATCTTTCTAGCCTGGCCAAAGCTCCTAGGCTAGTGAAAAGGTCAATCCGAAATCCCACAATCCATACATAATTGCTTGAAATCGTCAAAAAAAAGTATGAATATATGGAAATCTTTAACATAAGAATTGCAATAAGTCGAACTATAATTAAATTGAATCGTAACATGGACAGATGATAATGAATTACATGTATGTATGAGAATCTTCAACATCATAATGCAACAAGAGAAACCATCACTTTAGATGAATTAAATTTGTTACGGGATGCAAGTCCCATAATGGATATTAGGTATTATGTCATCATTATTATTCATTATAAATAAACACCAAGGCCTCTCATCGAATATTAGGTGTTATGCCATCGTTATTATTCATTATAAATAAACACCAAGACCTCTCATCGGATATTAGGTATTATGTCATCATTATTATTCATTATAAATAAACACCAAGGCCTCCCATCGGAGGTACCTTGGGCATTAGGTTACGGGTTCTGCCATTCAAACAAATTTCAACCATATGCAATACCTAACATGAACGGTCAGTAATGAATTGCAAGACATAAAAATAGTGAAGGTAAATAAATCAAAACAAATTTTGGTGTACATAATGTGAGGAGTAATCTAAGCAGAAAGAAATGAAACCTACCGTGAAAACACCACCAATGATGGCACAGACATTCGTTATGAAGTGAGAAAAGGACTTGGGGTTTTCGGTTATTAAGACCTGAAAAATAAAGAGAATGTGCAGAGATGGAGGAATAATAAAAAGGCAAGTGAAGACTAATATGAAAGGGATACAGACCTGCATGGGGGAGAGCTCAAAATGAAATTTGGCAACTGGGATATGCAGGCTGTGCACCAAACTACTGTGAGCGGTGTACTCATATTCAACCAACTTCGGTTCAGAATAAAGCCTTGTCGTGATCACCTCTGTTTTCACAATTTGAAGATAATGCTCTATCTGCAAAATCTCAAACATGCAATAATTTTCAAAATTTTAAGCTGGAATCTGCTTGGTTTACTGAAAACCAAACCGAAAAATGCTAATAGGTGGCATAATCAGTTTTCATTAAGTGTTGTCAAATGGAAACTCGGTCTCCAAAATAAGAAAGCCGCAGAAAATTTCGCATTTTCTAAGTCGAAAAAAAAAAACATGCTAGTGAAACTCCTACCGTAACATTTGCATTTAAATCATGATGATTAATGTATGATCGCCCGCTTAATCTGTCATGACTTCCACCCAAATGAGGTGTCAATCGCTTCACATCACTCATTGCTTTTGGAGAAATCCTCCGGCCAAATGAAAAATCAGATATGTGATGTGACATGTTCATCTGAGAAGCATCAAATGAATGAGCCCCAGAATGGGCGGAGATGACCAGGTCGCCTGGAACCTGCAGAGAAACTGTGTTTCAAAACCTCTTGTTTGGCTTGTGTAAAGGAAAAAGTGAAGAAATACATGTTTTTACGATCATTTAAATTTGAAAATCACCTTTTTAACTCGCACAAAACCGTCTATCCTGCAGCCTCCAGCTAATGGTGCTGGTCTCTTTGTATCATTGCTAGATTTATCCTCCAAAGCCAGTTTTTGCGATTCCAGTGGAATGGACGCAACCAGACTTTCCATTGTCTGTAAGAGATGAAAACCCAAAATTCAGACCTCATGGTAAGTCCTTCTGTGTAAGTGTTTCCAGATTACTTGTTGAACAAAGTTCTAACTGCAGATGTGCTATAAGTGCTTTTCCAAAAGTGTTGTCAAACGCAACCTCAAAGTGGTAATGTCATAAAAAAACAGAAGGCAGACAACAACACACACAACCATTATGGCACGCAGCTAAGAGATGACATAAAGGAAAACAAAAATAAAATTTATTATATTAATAATTATTGTAATTATCATAATTATCACTACCTTCAAAGCACAATGTAAGTAAAAAAATAATTGTTTCGCAAGAATTAAGAAAATCTGTTAAAAGTAGTCGAACGCGCTGAATTTACCATAAATTATAATGTATTTTCAAAAATACATTAGACTCAACATTTGCATCATATTCTATATTTTAGACCATGATTCCATTTTTTAAGAATAAAGTATATGTTGCATAACTGTAACAAAAGTATAGATCGAAGAAAGAGAGAAATTTTGTATTCGGTAGGTAGAAGAATGTAGCTACAAACTACAATTGGACTACCCCAGGGAGAGACCACCTCCTGAAACAGAAACCTTGATATGCTTCCCAAAGAATTTCCAGAATGACCCTTCCCCCTGCCAGATTTATATATCTGGGCATCCCCCTTCTCCCAAAACAAAATCCTAACCAACATCCCAACCAACTTGCCGCAGCATCCTAATGTGTAGTAGTCTAACTCGCCACATCACACCTTATCCTTCCTCCTTCGATAGGAATGAAAAATAGGGGGTTTAGAAACAATAAGTCCATTTGGAAAACTGACTGGATCAACATTCACTTTGCTAACAATACTTCATTCCTCAACAACCACTTTGTCCCCAAAGTGTGCATTTGCGAACTGTCCTTGAACAAACTCAGCATCCACCCAGGTAGATTCTTCTGCTGGCAATCCTCTCCACTTGATGAGCCACAGGCCATGCAGCTTGCACTGCTTAAACATGGTTATTAGGACCTTCTTGGGTTCAGACAAGTTTTTAGAACCATGGTCCCATATTTCAGATAGTTCATCCTGCGGTGGATGGTTTCCAATAGCCCTCTTAAATTGTGAAACATGGAATACAGGATGTATTCAGATACTATCTGGCAAAGAAAGGTTGCAGGTTGTAGCCCCCAACTTGTCCATGTTAGTGTCTGTGCCCTAAAGTCAATCAAGTGTTGTTGTCTTAGGGGCATGTTGTATCATGTAATCAATATTAATGGAAATACATTCCCCTCTGGTATATATATATTACCAGGTTATCCCTGATTGATGATCATCATATAGAGTTGTGATGATATATTAAGATCAATATCAATAGGATCATTTGTATAAAGATACAACTGATCACTCGTAGGATGTAAGTTGGTGAGCTTGTATTCGAAATAACCCACTTAAAGTACACCACATGTGTTGCGGAATCACCGGGAGACAGAACGACAGAAAACGAGAAAACGAAAGAAAGAAAAGCAACAATGAACACGACGATTTACGTGGTTCGGGAAAAATCCCTACGTCCACGGGAGAGGCAGAATTTCACTATGATTCGGGAGCACAGAAATTACAGAGGATTTCCAACATAAAACCCTAGCCCGAAATGGGCTATAAAACAAATGGAGAAGACGATCACTATTCGAAAAAGTGGTCCGCGTCGCTACATCGGACTTGAATTGGTTAGTGTTGGAGTCCGCATCCCACATCGGACTTGAGGTCCGGTGTGGTCTTTATTATTTGTTATAAATACACCCCAAGGGCTCCTTTGGAGAGACATCTTGGGGGTTCGGTCTCTCTCTCTTTTATCCCTCTACATGGTATCAGAGGAGGTTTGCTAACCCGACCCCTCCCTCCCTATTTTTTTATTTTTCCACCCGCATCTAGGGTTTCTCCCGGTTGGGGGGCGGCGGCCTCCATGGCTCGCAAGCCCTAGGTTTATCCCGCCGCCCCCCTGCCGGTTATCCCTCCCGTCGCCCCTCCCCTCCCTCCTGTGCAGCCGGCCCCCCATCAAGCGGCCCTCCGGCGCGGCTGTCTCCTCTGCCCTGCGCGGCTCCCGCTCGGGTCTCCCTTCCCGGCGCGCAGGCTCTCCCCACCAGCGTCCGCTCCTCCTGCGCACATTCCCACGCCGCCCTCTCCAAGCGGCCCTCTCTATCGCTCGCGGCTCTTCTCCCCGCGCGACGGCCTCGTCTGGCCGGCCTCCCGGTTCTGCCCGGATCGCGACCTCCCCGCCGGCGCTCCATCCCCGCGGCTCCCGCTGCTCCAGCGCCTCCCGCGCCTCCCTCTGCTCCCGCGCGCTCGCGGCTCCCGGCTCCCGGCGGCATCTCCCAGCCCGGCTCCCGGCTCCCCGACTCCCGGCTCGCCCCTGCGTCCTGTGGCCTCCCGCGACTCCCGCTGCTCCCGGCGCCTCCCGCTGCTCCAGCGCCTCCGGCGCCTCCCGCTGCTCCAGCGCCTCCCGGCGCCTCCCGCTTCATCCCGCGCCGGCTCCTCCTCCGGCAGCCCTCCTCCCGCGGCTCCCGGCGGATCTCCCTCCAGTCCGGCGACCCCTCCCCGGCGACCTCGCCTGCTGCTCTCCGGCGGCCAGATCCGGACAGCTCCGGCCGGATCCGGTGATTTCCGGCCAGATCCAGGCTACTCCGGCCGGCTCCGGTCTGATCCAGGGATTTCCGGCCAGTTCCGGGCAGATCCAGACTGTTCCGGCCAGCAACCGGCCTCCACCCGTGCTGGCCGCTCCACGCAGGTGGCCTCCTCCAACTTCCAGCGCTGTCTCCCGGCCTCCTGCACCCTCGCCGGCCTCCTCCTGCGGCATCCCCGCCTCGCTGGCATCTCCCGGCACCCGGCAGCCGCATCTCTCTCCCCCGGCACGTCCTTTCGCTAGCGCAGCAACTCGACCACCTAGGATTTGGGCCCCGTTGGCGCCGCCAGATCCCGCAACACTTCTGCGGAATCCCCGCCTCCCGTCGCCATCCCCGCAAGTGCGGTTTTTCCGGTGCTAGTTTGGATTTCCCGGCGTTTCATCGACCGGCCCCACTAGTGCGGCATTCCTGGCGTTCCGTCAACTGGCCGGTCTGCATGGTCATCTGCTGCGCCCGCAACATCCATCCATCATCCTGCGGGGGAGCTTCGATCGTGAGGGGGAGCAGCAACTTTTGCAGTTTTCTTTTTATTTCGTCATGTTTTGTCATCAAGCTGGGTATGTCCAGCTTGAGGGGGAGTGTTAGCGTCTGTTTTTATTGTTTTCTTTTCATTATGTGTCCAAGCTAGGTTCACCTAGCTTGAGGGGGAGTGTTGGAGTCTGCATCCCACATCGGACTTGAGGTCCGGTGTGGTCTTTATTATTTGTTATAAATACACCCCAAGGGCTCCTTTGGAGAGACATCTTGGGGGTTCGGTCTCTCTCTCTTTTATCCCTCTACAGTTAGAAACACTTGGGTATGTAACTTCCCATTGGAAAAAAATTAACTATTAGTTTTGAATATCAGGGGCGGCAAGTAACCTTACAGGGGATGCGTTCTAAATAGGACGTGCCATTATAGCAATCATTTTTAGATGGAAAGAAATTGTTATAGCTCAAGGCCACCAGTGGGAATCTGGAGTGGCAGATGGAGAAAAAGAAAGAGCTTCAGATCGGGAATTTGAAAAGGGTTTGCAATGGCTGTTAAGGAAGTATGACCAAACGCTGGATGAGCCAAAGGAACTACCCCCACAACGTGCTACTGATCATGCAATTTGGCTAAAGGAGGCAGCAAGTCCAGTTAATGTGCGGCCCTGCAGAGTGGCACACAGGCTGAAAAATGAAGTGGAATGACAGATGGAGGATTTATTAAAGCAAGGTGTAGTCAGAAATAGAAATATGGAGGGAGGAGAATGTGTGTGGACTATCACGCTTTGAATAAACTAAATCTCAAATATGGGTTCCATCAGGTTCGGGTTAGGAAGTAAAATGTTGAGGAAACCAGAAGGGGCATTATCAGTATTTGGTCACGTTTGGACTTATGAATGCCCCAACAACCTTCCAAGCGACTATGAATGACATCTTTAAGCCTTTGCTCTGGAAAAGTGTAACATTTTTTTTTTTTTTTTGATGATATACTAGTCTATAGCAATGCTTGGAAGGAACATTAGGAGCACTTAGATCAGGTGTTAACCATCTTTCAAAACAATCGTTTACATATCAGTAGGAAGATATGTTTCTTTGTGTAGAATGGGAAAATAGGAGACCCGAACCCCCAAGGTATGCTCTCTAAAGGAGCCCTTGGGGTTAATTTATAAGGAATATTAAAGACCACACCGGACCTCAAGTCCGATGTGGGATGCAGACTCCAACACTCCCCCTCAAGCTAGGTAGCTTGGACATATAATGAAAAGAAAGCAACAAAACAGACGCTAACACTCCCCCTCAAGCTGGACATGCCCAGCTTGATGACAAAACAAGACGAAATAAAATAAAGAAAAAATACTGCAACACTGATGCTCCCCCTCACGATCACACCTCCCCTCAAAATGATGGATGGATGAGGTTGCGGGCGCAGCAGATGACCACTCAGACCGGCCGGTTGACGGAACGCCAGGAATGCCGCACTAGTGGGGGTCGGTCGATGAAACGCCGGGAAATCCAAACTAGCACCGGGAAAACCGCATTTGCAGGGCCGGAGATGGGAGGCGGGGATTCCGCAGAATTGTTGCGGGGCTGGCGGTGCCAAAAGGCTCGAATCCAAGACGGTCAAGGTGCTGCGCCACGGTGGATGAAGCGTGAAGGTGTGCCTGCGGACAGAGAGGCGGATGCCTGGAGTAGTCGGGAGATGCCGGCGAGGTGGGGATGCCGCAGGAGGTGCCGGAGAGCCGAAACTTGAAGCTGGGCAGCCGCAGGGAGAAACTGGAGCCGGCTGGCTGTCGGAAGAGGAGCGCAGGCACAGCGGGAGGCGGCGCTGGAAGCCGGCCGGGAATGGAGGTCGGCTGGTGAAGGGAGGTCGTCGGCGCATGGAGCCGGCTGGAATGGAGGTCGGCTGGAAGGACCACCCGCACAGGAGGCGGGCTGCCGGAAAGAGCCGTCGACTGTAGCCGGGAAAGCCGCGTGAGGGCGGGGCCGGGACGCGTCATGGAAGGCGGGGGCCGGCGAGAGTCGGGAAGCCGCAACGTAAGCGGAGAGCCGGAAAGACCGCTGGGAAGAGCGGAGAGGGGAAACCGCCAGGAGGGGGATGCTGGCGGATGGCTGTGCGCAGGGGTCGGGACTCACCGGGACGCTTCGCAGCGGAGGGGAGGGCAGCCGGGAACAGATGAGGGAGGCCCGCCTGGGATCCGCGGGAGGTAAGATCTGGACGCGTTGGATCTGTACGCCGGGAGTCGCGCGGGAGGAAGGAGATTCGCGCTGGATCTGGACGCCGCCGGGAAGAGCCGCGGAGGGCCGACGACGGGAAGCCGCGGGAGAGACCCGCGGAGGGGACCCGCGGCCGAAGGAGACGCCGGGATGAGGTCGGCCGCGCGGGAGGAGGAAGCCGCCGGGGGTTGCGACACCGCGGGGAGGCGGAAAGATCGCCGCAGGGGAGAAGGGGCCGAGCCAGGCAGGAGGGCCGCCGGGGAGCCGCGCCAGGCAAGAGGGCGACGCGGGGAGCCACGGGGAGGGCGACGCGGGGAGCCGGGACGCCGGGGAGCCGGGAGCCGCGTCAGGCAGGAGGGCCGCCGGGAGGATCGCGCGCAGGACTAGCGCGCGCTGGGAGGGTCGCCGGGACGAGGCGCGACGCAGAGACGCACCGGGGCAAATGGGGGCGACAGGATGCGCGACGGGGAGGGCGCCGGGAAGGAGGGCCGCAGGCTGGGGGAGCCAGGAGCCGCGTCAGGCAGGAGGGCCGCCGGGAGGATCGCGCGCAGGACGAGCGCACGCTTGGAGGGAGGGCCGCCGGGGCAGGGAGGGCCGCCATAAGGGAAGGCGCACCGAGGGGGAAGCTGCCGGACAAAGCCGGAGCGGGAGGCTGCCGCTCGGGAGGGATGACCGGCAGGAGCAATGGAGGGGGGGGCGACTATTTAGAATGGGAAAATAGGAGACCCGAACCCCCAAGGTATGCTCTCTAAAGGAGCCCTTGGGGTTAATTTATAAGGAATATTAAAGACCATACCGGACCTCAAGTCCGATGTGGGATGCGGACTCCAACACTTTGGTATGAAGATTGTTGAATATTTAGAGCACAAAATTTCCCATAATGGGGTGACAATGGACCCATGCAAAATCTCCAGTATACAAAGCTGGCCAATACCAAAGGATGTTGAGGAAGTCAAGGGATTTTTGGACCTCATTGGATATTACCGGAAAGTTTATCAAAGACTATGGGAAGGTGGCCAAACCACTTACCATCCTTACCAAAAGGGATAACTTTAAGTGGGGAACAGATGCTCAGAAGAACTTTGAGTCTTTGAAGGAGTGCATGGTTACAACCCCTGTATTAAGCCTCCCTGATTTCTCTAAGAAATTCCTTGTGGAATGTGATGCTTCAGAAGGTGGTCTAAGGGCAGTTCTCATGCAGGAATTCTGTTTATGAAAAAGAGTTAATGGCATTGGTGTATGCGGTACAACATTGGAGACAATATTTAATGGGAAGACACTTTGTTGTCCACACGGATAATAAGAGCCTTAAACACTTGTTAGGTCAGCAAATTGCTTCTATGGACCAACGGTGTTGGTAGGAGAAACTATTGGGCTATGATTTTGAGGTGGTGTACAAGCCTGGTAAGGCTAATGGTGCAGCTGATGCTCTTTTGAGGGTAGTGGAAGACAAGATATTATAGATTGCAGTTTCGGAAACATACTGGGTCTAAATGCAGCAGGTTAAGCAGGAAGTTTGTGCTGATAAAGACTTGCAGACCATTGTAGCTGTTTTGAAGGAACATTCTGGTGTTAAGGCGGGCTTCTCCCTTCATAATGGGATGCCTTTCTTTAAAGGGCGGTTGGTTTTGTCCAAGGAATGCCAGTTTATTCCGAAATTACTCCATTACGATCACGCAACGTCAGCAGGTGGTCATAAAAGGTTTTTAAGAACCTACAAACTGTTGGATTGGTGTTGCCCGATCCGGTTGGGCCGAATGCTTGTGGCCCGCAACTATAGCGGTGCGGACTTCGGGGTCAACAGTACTGTAGCGGTGCGGACTTCGGGGTCAACAGTACTGTAGCGCTTTTGACTTCCAACCGGCAGACACTGTAGCACTTTTGACAAAGTGAGCCGCCGATCACTGTAGCAACGCGGACTACTATTCAGAACAGTAGACCGTCTTCTTCATATGTAGCCCATTTCGGGCTAGGGTTTGACATGTTGGAAATCCTCTGTAATTTCTGTGCTCCCGAATCATAGTGAAAATCTGCCTCTCCCGTGGACGTAGGGATTTTTCCCGAACCACGTAAATCGTCGTGTTCCTTGTTGCTTTTCTTTCTTTCGTTTTCTCGTTTTTCTGTCGTTCTGTCTCCCGGTGATTCCGCAACACAAACGGCTGGCATGAGGATTGTTTTGAAGCGGGAAGACACAAATTGTGATGAGGTTTGTTCGAATGCCAACGAAACAAGTATCAAACTTTGAGCCTGGCCGGTTTGTTGCAACCACTCCCGATTCCAGACTTGATTTGGGAGGAAATCTCTATGGATTTTATCTCCAAATTTCCGAAGTCTCAAGGTTTTGAAGTGATCCTAGTTGTGGAAGATCGGCTTTCAAAGTATGTCCATTTCCTATCACTGAAGCATCCTTACACCGCCAAAGACATTGCACCACTTTTCGTGAAAGAAATAGTTCGGTTACATGGCATGCCTAGTGTTATTGTCTGCAATTGAGATTTGTTGTTTACAAACCTTTTTTGGAAGGAGTTGTTCCGGTTACATGGAACTAAACTTAAAATGAATTCCTCATATCATCTCCAAACCGATGGACAGACCGAAGTGGTGAATAGAAGCCTTGAGACTTATCTGCGGTGTTTTTCTTCCGACCACCCTCGACATTGGGTTAAATGGTTGTCGTGGGCCGAATTATATTATAATACTTCCTTCCACGGGTCAGCAAGGTAAACTCCATTTGAGGTTGTTTATGGGAGGAAACCTCCTGATTTGCCCCATTCTTCCAAAGGGGAAACTGCTCTAGAAGCAGCAGCTTCTACTTTGGTTGATAGGGACGAAGTCCTACAGGAACTTAAATCAAATTTGTTGGCAGCCCAACAGTCCATGCAGCATTCAGCAAATAAGACGCGAAGGGCGGTTGACTTGCAAGTGGGAGACTTGGTCTTTGTTAAGGTCGGATCCCCTCATGAGTCATGAGGACCTTCCTATTTTCTTTTGGGGTTATGCTCTAGAAACTGCTTAATTTGCACTAAAACGAGTTCCATCAAAGGATATTCAAAAACACCACATGAGATGTGAACCGGGAAGCATCTCAATTTGTCTTTCATGAAGATTTGGGATTGTGAAGCATATGTACGGCGTATTATCTTAAACACCCAAGTCAGATAAATGTTTGTCTGTTAGTTATCCCAAAGAGAGAGTGGGTTATTATTTTTATAATCCATTATGGCACAAATTGTTTGTAGCTCAGCATACTCTCTTTCTAGAAAGGGAATTTATTTCCATAAGAATTAGTGGGAGTAAATTTAAACCTGATAAAGCCCAAGACCAACAATATGATGTTAATCTTGAAATGAATGAGTCAGAAACACAAAGGGTTGTGGAAAACAAACCAACTCGGCATACACAAGAACTACAAATGTCTGGTAGATTTCGTCAAGAACCCAAGAGATGGATTTCTCGTTTTTGATGAAGGTGATGTAATGGTCATAGAAGATGGTTCAGCGTCTTAACAAGAAGCCATCATGAGTTCAGACCCTGATAAATAGTTAAAAATAATGGAATCCATGCACACTAATCATGTTTGGAACCTGCAGATACACCTGAAGGGTAAAACCCATTGTGCGCCAGTGGGTCATTCACAAGAAGATTAACATGGATGGTAGAGTGTTTATATACAAAGCTTGTTTGGTAGCTAAGGTTTTAAACAAATTCATGGTTGTGACTATGGAGAAACTTTTTCATGATTAAATCCATTAGGATTCTTTTAGCCATAGCAGCATATTATAATTATGAGATATATCAAATGGATTTCAAAACCGCAATCTCTTATAAGAATTTGTTTGAGGATATATGTGTCTGTGTGTGATACAACCCGAAGGTTTTGAAGATTCAAGAAATGTTACTAAGATTTGTAAGCTGCAACGATCCATTTATGGACTGAAACAAGCTTCTCAGTGTTGGAATATTCGTTTTGATGAAGGTATCATAGAGTTTTGACGGTTAAAAATGAAGATGAACCGTGTGTATATGAACGGGTTAATGAGAGGATAGTTGTATTTCTGGAGTTGTATGTGGATGACATGCTTCTAAACCAAACATTCATTGATCACTTAAAGGAGTGTGGGATGGTATCTCAACTCACATCTCCTTATACACCTTAGTGGAATGATGTTAGTGAAAAGAGGAATCAGACCTTGCTAGATATGGTCAGATCAATGATGAGTTAGGAAACTCTTCCATTATCCTTTTGAGGATATGCGTTACAAACAACGGCATATACCCTTAACCGAGTGTCAACTAAAGCAACAGATGAGATTCCATATGAGTTGTGATAGGGAAAGAAACTCGTATGTCACAGGATGCGAGGCTTTTGTCAAGTCTATGCCTAACGACAAATTAGCATCCCAAAGCACGAAGTACATCTTTATAGGTTATCCTAAAGAAACTAAAGAATATTACCTAATAACCCTTCAGATGGAAAAATGATTGTGGCAAAACATATCATGTTTCTAGAAAGGGGACACATTTTCAATAGAAATAATGAGAGCAAGATTGACTTTGATGAAGTTGATGCACCAGATGCATAATAGTTGGTACGGGGACAATCTCCACAAGAGACTGTGAGAGATGAAGATGTTCCCAAGACACAGGTACTCTATAGGTCTACTCAAGAGGTTAGAGAACCAAAACGATATGGTTTTCTTGTCACCCCAGATACACAAGAGTTGGTACGGGAACAATCTTCACAAGAGACAGTAAGAGATGAAGATGTTCCCGAGACACAAGTACTACATAGGCCTACTCAAGAGGTTAGAGAACCAAAACAATATGGTTTTCTTGTCACCAAGTCAGGTGACACGTTACTCTTAGAAAATGATGAACCTCTAACCTACAAGAAAGCAATAGATGGCAAGGATGCTGCTAAATGACAAGAAGTCATGCATTCTGAGATGGAGTCCATGTATCAAAATCAAGTTTGGGTTTTGATAGACCCTCCAACTGATGTAAAACTCGTTGGGTGTAAATGGATATTCAAAAAAAACTGAACATAGATGGTAAAGTAAATACCTATAAAGCATGACTAGTTGCGAAGGGTTTCAAGCAACGTCAAGGCATAGACCGTGACAAAACCTTCTCACCAGTGACGATGCTGAAATCCATCAGAATATTACTTGCAATACCAGCCTTCCATGATTATAAAATTTGGCAAATAGATGTCAAAACTGATTTTCTAAATGGGAAGTTGGTTGAAGATGTCTAATATGACTCAACCCGAAGAGTTCATTAAGTCAAAGAGTGTCAATAAAGTATGCAAGCTCCAAAGATCCATTTATGGGTTGAAGCAGGCATCACAATCATGGAATGTTCGTTTTGATGAGAACATAAGAGAATTTCGTTTCGTCAAGAATGAAAACGAACTATGTGTCTATAATAAGGTTGGTGGGAATGTCATCGTTTTCCTCGTATTATATGTTGACATATTAATTATGGGAAACGAAGTGCAAGTCTTACAGTCAGTTAAGACTTGGTTAAATGAATGTTTTTCCATGAAAAAATTTAGGTGAAGCAACCTAAATCCTAGGAATTAAGATCTATGAAGATAGATCTCAGAGGTTGTTTGGGTTAAGTCAAAGTACATATATTGACAAAGTACTTAAAAGGTACAATATGCAACAATCCAAGAGAGGGTTGTTACCATATCACATGGTATCAATCTCTCCAAGAAAATGTGTCCAAAAACAGAAAGGGATTGAAAGAACGAGTAGAATCTCTTATGCGCAATGGGATCTATCATGTATGTCATACTATGTACAAGGTTTGATGTTGTCTTTGCTTTAAACGTGATGGACAAATATCAAGCTAATGTAGGAGAGCTGCATTGGGCAGTTGTAAAAACTATCATGAAGTACTTGAGACGTACAAAGGATATGTTCTTAGTGTATGGAGGAGATAAGGAACTAATAGTGAGGGGATACACTAATGCTAGTTTCTAGACAGGTCATGATGATCTTAAATCGCAGTCTTTTGCCTGAATGGTGGTGCGTTGAGCAGGAGAAGCTCGAAACAACCTGTGGTCGCCGACTCTACAACAGAATCCGAGTATATAGCACCTTCCGATGCAACTGAGAAGACAGTCTGAATACGCAACTTTGCCTCGGATATGGGTGTTGTACCTAGCAGGGCAGACCCTATTCCAGTTTTTCATGATAATACTGAATCGGTGGTGCTTGCCAAGGAGCCCAGGTCACACTAGAGGATAAGCATATACTTTGGAAGTTTCATCTCTTGAGGAATTTTACTCAAAGATGTGAAGTCGTAGTTAGCAGAGTTGCCACAGAGGATAATGTGACAGACCCCCTGACTAAAGTCATATCCCAGCAGAAGCATGATTCTCATGTGAGAGCTAGCAGGTTGAGACTTGTTAGCAGTTGGCACTAGTGCAATTGAGAGTGTTGTGAGTGGGCGTCCTACACCCAACTCATATATGTACTTTGATTAACGTACATGTATACAGTTTGATATATGTATCTGTTTATCTTACCATAATAGCGTTGATACTTCTATGTCCACTATATTTATATGGTAATGTCTTTAGATTACATATCGTATCAAAATATTATAGCAGTTCCCAAACTATAATGAGATCAAGAGATACAATAACAATAATCTTAAATATATGTCATATGGTCCAGATACATCATGCTAACAGGACACAGATGGTATGCGGTTATCAGGTGCTAGGGGCTCAAAAGCATTGAGACTTCTTCTCATTAAATTTGCACATGGTGATCTCGAGTAGATGAGATCATGAGTACTGACCCACTAAAAGGAACACCACGTGTTTCATGTGTAATGGTCTTCTGACTTGATATTATTATCATTGTATATCATTTTATTACGTATTTTGATGCAAGACGAAAACCGTGACATTTATGTCATGGCGATGTAGTTTGTGTTGGGTGTGACATTGATGATATGACATTGATTGAATAAAAAAGACAGAATTTGTCGCTTCCGAAAGGAAGTGATATCTCGGGATCAGTTGATCGGGATGGTATTACCTTCACTAAATTCATAGTCATGGTAGAAAGAGGTAAGTCTGTCCAGTTAGGTCAACGAACAATAAAGCAAGAAAGGATGGTGATACAAAACGTGCGTCTTGCTTTATGAGATGTTATACGACAAATATATTATATTACACGGTGTGTGTCCGTAGGAGAGGTTGTCATTGCTATGACTATTCCTCATCTCCTTAGAAGTCTTGATGGGTTGTTAGACTCCGCTCTTGGTTTGTGAATAGTATTCACTTCTATCGAGATAAGGGCCTAAAGGGTCGCACACTAAACATATTCAAAAGTCTTGCATATTCTAATGAATAGGAGTATAGGACGTGGTGGGTCCCACCACGAGGTCCAAGAAATGTTCGAGAATAAACTATCGTCAACGAATAAAAAAATTCATTATTATTCGAGTATATAATAATAGGAGTTGAATTTATTTATTTAATGTATTTATTAGTATTTAAGTGAATACATAGAAAAATATTTAACGAACGAATATTATTTTAATATTCAAAGTTCATTTAATATTTACGAGAATAACAAATCGAGTTAATGAATCATTTATCACGTAATATATTTATTATATTACAATTGATAAAAATATAAATGATATTTATGACTTCAAGTTAATGACTCACTTTTATTACGTAATATATCTATTATATTACAACTGATAAAAATATAAATGATATTTATGACTCAATAAATCAATCATTTGTGTTTTATGGCTTATTTAGTAGGCAAACCATATTCGAGGACCAAGAAGCCATTTTCGGGTATTTCATACCTAGCTATATAAGTAAGAGGAGGCTCTCCTTCAGGCTACTATTCACTGCACGAACTTGAGTCTCTCTCTCATCTCTCATACATCCTAGAGAGAGAAGCAGTCGGTCCAAGTTCTTCACAAATCAAATGATCAGCGTAGCAGTGATCGTTCGAGACGTCGAAGGTTTCATCGAATCTCCACGCTAGCACCTGAATATTGACGATCGGCGTTCCCACAAACTTCTGAAGCGCGTGTGGACGATCTAGAGGGATCCAACTTCAGTTCCTTCAAGCAACGATCACCAGAGAAGCGATTATCAACGCACCTTCAAATCGATCTAGGTAAATGTTTGATTTTATTTTGTGCTTAATTCCATCACGCAAGATCCCCGCCCTTTTACCGAGCTGCACATCGCCGAAGACGACGTAGTTACGTCGATCCGACGATAAAAATTTTAAATCTCCGGTCAATCTGCTTCCGCTGCGTGTCCCGGTACCTTCAAGCCTGTTGGGGGGGAGGATCTAGGGAATATTGGAGTCAGTTAACGCGTCCCGGTACCTTCAAGCCTATTGGGGGGATCTAGGAAATGTTAGTCAGTTAAAGTGCATATGGTTCCACGTGGTGTGGGGTGTTATAAGGTGTGAGGGGAAGGAAGAGTATTTGTATGGGCTATTTAGGTAGTTCAGTCGTAAGGCTTGGGATTCGGCCGTGAGGCTTGGGCGAGGGAGCAGTTGTGCCTCTCGAAGTGTCTTCTCTTCATCTTCATTCATCTTCTTCCCCCTCTTACGTCTGCAACTTCAGTCATTACTCTAATACATACAAGCAAATCCTATGTTTCTATCAGAATTCCATCAGACTATCTCTTTAAAAAGCAATTATGCCATCATTTTAATTGTATATGAATGCTTTAGAAGTATAAAATACACATACTTAGATAATTGGTCCGCCACCGCCAAAATCACATCATACCCCTTGTGATTTAGGGTAATCCAAAAATAAAATTCATAGACATTTCTTCCCAAATCAAAGTTCGCATTGGCAGGGGCTGGAGTAAACCCGCTAAGGAATATTGGAGTCAGTTAACGCGTCCCGGTACCTTCAAGCCTGTTGGGGGGATCTAGGGAATATTGGAGTCAGGTAACGCGTCCCGATACCTTCAAGCCTATTGGGGGGATCTAGGGAATGTTAGTCAGTTAAAGTGTATATGGCTCCACGTGGTGTGGGGTGTTATAAGGTGCAAGGGGAAGAGAGTGAGGGGAAGGAAGAGTATTTGTATGGGCTATTTAGGTAGTTCAGTCATAAGGCTTGGGCTTCAGCCGTAAGGCTTGGGCGAGGGAGCAATTGTGCCTCTCGAAGAGTCTTCTTCTCTTCATCTTCATTCATCTTCATTCATCTTCTTCCCCCTCTTACGTCTGCAACTTCAGTCGTTACTCTAATACATACAAGCAAATCCTCTGTTTCTATCAGAATTCCATCAGATTATCTCTTTAAAAAGCAATTATGCCATCATTTTAATTGTATATGAATGCTTTAGAAGTATAAAATACGCATACTTAGATAATTGGTCCGCCACCGCCAAAATCAGATCATACCCCTTGTGATTTAGGTAATCCAAAAATAAAATTCATAGACATTTCTTCCCAAATCAAAGTTCGAATTGGCAGGGGCTGGAGTAAAGGATAAAGTCCATCCCTTCTGCCTTTGGCAAGCATCACACTCCTTAAAATTTCAAGGTACTTTGTGTCATTCCCTCCCAAAACAAATCACCAACCAACCTTCTGTACGTTTTTAAAAACCCCGCATGACCCCCAACAGTAGATGAATGGTCATAATGCAGAAATTTTGGGATTAACATTGAATGCTTAGACAAAATCAGCCATCCCTTGTAATACAAGGGCCCCTCTCAAAAATTATATCCAGGCTTAAAGCTTGGTTGTTGCTTGATCTTTGTTGATTAATGGTGCGAAACTCCTAACTTGTCAAATGCTTAAGAGCCTTGTGGTCACCGTATACCACAAAATTTGTTTCTGGTGGTCAACTACCATAACAAGTGTCCTTATCTCCCTTTCATAAACTGAAATAGAAAAAATAATATCAGTCAAAGCACTGCAGAAATAAGCTATTGGTTGGCCTTCTTGCATAAAGACAACACCAAGTCTCTTCCCCAATGCATCACATCTTATAACAAATTACTTCAAAATATTTTTGGGAGAGCAAGTAGTGGGGTGGCTATCATTAAATTCTTAAGCTCACCAAAAGCTTGTTTGCGTAGAAGAGTTAAATGTTTCTTAGTATTTGTATCCCACATCGGTGTGGGTAACCCATTGTATTCCTTTTGTGATCAATAAATTGAACACTCTACCTCATTGTAAGGTACGGGTTTCCATTATAACATGGTATCAGGGTTGAAAAGATTTTTTTTTCCAACCCTCCCTCACAGCGCCCCGAAATCCCTTGTGCGCTACTCCTCTCTGCTGGACGGACCCTCCTTGACAGAGCCCCCCCTCGTGCCCCCCCCCCCCCCCGCAGCGCATCTCCTAGGCGGAACCTCACCTCGCAGCGCCCCCCCTCCTGGGCAAAACCCCACCTCCTCTCTCCTGGGCGAAGCCCCTCTCACGGCGCCCACTCTCCGGGGCAGCAACCCTCTCGCAGCGCCCCTTCTGGGCGGAGCCCCCTCGCGGTGCCCTCTCTCCTAGGCCGCAACCCTCTCGCGGCGTCCCTTCTGGGTGGAGCCCCATCACGGCACCCCTCCTGGGCAGCAGAGCCACATCGCGGAGCCCCTCCTGGGCAGAGCCCCCTCACGGAGCCTCTCCCTGGGTGGCAGCCCCCTTGCAATCGGCGCCTACTGCAGACGCAATCCCCATACACCGCCTCATACTGCATAGCGGCGCCCCTCTGCCATTCATGGTCCTCCTTTGTCAGTGACCTAATTGGAACCCAAATATTTCAGATGTGCATTTTCAGCACCTACTATTCGGCCTTCCTCTGCCATGATTGATCGTCGTCAGTAACGGCTCAAACCCTTTTGTGCACCTTTAGCACCTTGTCAATGTGCATTTTCAGCACCAAATCTATGGCATCATCAAACCATAGTTATTTACGGCGCATGGCGCACAACGGCGACAAGAGCCCCCGGCGCAAAAGCGCACGGCGCGTGCCAATATTAACTTGCAGCGCACAAAAGAGGTGTATACATATATCAACAATAAAAAATAATAAATTATACAATTTATATATAAAAAAACAAAGATTTATGTCAATAATTCATATTCCATACATCAAAAAACAAATGAAGTCAACAATGACACCTACAATTAAATATTAAAAACTATATATCTCAAAAAATCATATATATCAATTCCTGAAATACATTAAAAACCATATATCTCAAAAAACCAAGACAAGAGTAAAAAACCATATATCTCAAAAAAACAACAGGAGTAATTCAAAAAAAAATAAGGGGCGAGCAAAATAAATAAAATTGAATTAAAAACAAAAAAAAGTTACTGATTCGCACAGAAGGTGCGCCTGCTCTGGACAACATTGCGTATCTAAGTCGCGGTGGTTGAGGGAGCTCGGCTAAGTCATGGTCGACTGGGTCACAGCGGTCGAGGGATCTCGGTTTGGTCGTGGCAGTCAATGTAGTCCAACACCGACTGGATCGCTACGCTCACGGGAAGAGTGTTGCGTAGAGTCGAAAGGGGAGGTCGTTGTTTGACCTCAAAAGAGGTATTTTCAATCAGGGCGTAAGAGTTGGCAGGTTAAAAAAATACAAAAAAAAAATCAAAAAGGCTCAATGGTGCGCGCCATTGGCGCAACATGGCGCGCGCCATTGCGCAATATGGCGCACGCCACAGTGAGCCGTCTTAAATGAGCCATGGCGCGGCGCACCACTCCCTGGCGCTAGCCATGGCGCTATGGCGCGCCATGGCGCACGCCATTAATAACTATGCATCAAACGCCACTATTGCTCAAGGTGATACTCTAGCAGCATGTCTATCCCAACAGTCCACCTCCTGGGTTCTTGACTCTAGTGCCTCAGAGCACATCACCGGGGATGCAGGTATTCTTCGGTCCTGCAAATCAACTTCGACTGGAGGTAATATTACTGTGCCCGATGGTCAGACAGTGCAGATTGTTGGTTATAGGAGTTGCTCAATTACTCATGCCTTGACACTATCCATTGTTGCATTTGTTCCCAGTTGTCCCTTTAATTTACTATCCATTAGTAAACTTACAGCTGACTTACAGTGTCAGGTCATCTCCTCACCCGTTTCGGTTATATTTCAGGAGCATTCGACGACTCGGGTGCTTGGTAGTGGACGACTTCAGGGTGGGGTGTATGTGCTTGACTCAGCCCTCGTTCTTGTCTGCTCATGCCCTCCAACTTCATTATCAATTTGGTCATCCACCTATCCCCATTCTTCATAAACTTTTTCCAAGCTTGGGTCCCCTTCCTCCATTTAACTGTGAGTCATGTCATTTCGCAAAGCATCGGGTCACCTATGTTCCCCGCACGACCCCATGTGCTTCCACTCCTTTTCATTTGGTTTATTCTAATATCTGGGGACCCAGTCCTAGTCCATCCAAACTGAGTTATCGATATTATGTTACTTTCATCGATGATTTTTCATGAATGACTTCGGTCTATTTGTTGAAGAATCTTTCAGAAATCTTTCCTGTGTTCCGCTCCTATTATCAAGAAATCACAAACCAGTTTTCTGTTAAACTTCATTGCTTCTGTCCTGACAATGGTCGTGAATATTTATCTGGACTTTTCCAATCTTTTCTTGATGTTCATGGCATAATCCATCAAACTTCTTATCTCGATACACCTCAACAAAATGGTGTTGCAGAACGAAAGAACTGTCATTTGTTAGAAGTTGCTCATACACTTTTATTTCAGAAGAAAGTTCCAACCATTTTTTGAGGCGATGTCATTCTCACAGCCACCTATCTTATCAGCAGACTTCCATTGTCTGTTCTTTAGGAGGAGGCACAATTTCATTCTTTACTTCCAACATCACCGCCTCATTCTTTGACTCTCCGCATTTTTGGTTGTGCGTGCTATGTTCGGGATATTCACCCCTCCATTACCAAATTTGATGCACGCGCTCTAAAATGCATCTTCTTGACTATTCTCTCACCCGACGCGAATATCGATGCTTCTCTCCTGATTTGCGTAGTTAAGTTGTCTTTGCCGATATTTTCTTTGTTGAATCCTCAATTATTTCTATTCCCGAGTTCTCACCACCATCTCTTATTCCTGATTCCGAAGTCATTTTACCATATTCTCTCGATACACCGCCACCCCCCTCTTCCTAGTGATGTTGGATCCCGATTTGGCAAGGTATATGCTCGCCAATCAAGCACACCTGCCACCCCAACATCTGAGGTTGCTACCACACCTGACGACTCACCAGCTACTGATCCTCCATCACCAGAGATGCCTATTGTGCTTCGCAAAGGCTCACGCTCTTGTCAGTCTTATCAGAAATTATCTGCGGCTACCTCACAAGTTGTAGAGACACTTGATGCTCACTCCACGTCGCGCACTGTTGCTGAGGCCATATCTCCTCCAAACTGGTTACAAGCCGTGCAGGATGAACTTCAGGCTCTGGACACCAATCATACTTGGGATCTTGTCCCTCTTCTTTTAAATAAGCAGGCAGTCAGTTGCAAATGGATCTATACAGTACGCGTCAACGTCGATGGCTTTCTTAATCGTCTCAAGACTCGCCTTGTTGCCAAAGGTTATGCACATACAAATGGAGTTGGTTATTTTGACACATTCCCTCCAGTGGCTAAAATGGCCTATGTTCACCTACTTTCTCTTGCTACCTCCTCTCACTGGCATCTTCATCAGTTGGATGTTAAAAATGTTTTTCTTCATGATTTTCTTAATGAAGAGGTTTATATGGAGCAACCACTCGGGTTTGTTGCTCAGGGGGAGTCCTCCAAGGTTTGTCGCCTTCGTCGATCGTTGTATGGACTCAAGCAGTCGCCACGTGTTGGGTTCGGTCGTTTTTGCACTGTTATACTTAGCTTTGGCATGTCCCAAAGCATAAAGGATTCCTTTGTTTTCTATCATCACTCTGCAGCAGGAAGCATCTTTTGGTGGTCTATGTGGAAGACATTGTTATTAATGGCAGTGATGCTGGCGGCATTGATCGACTCAAATCTTTTCTTCATCAAAATTTTCAAACAAAAGATTTTGGTCCACTGCGATATTTTTTGGGAATTGAAGTCTCCAAATGCAACAAAGGAATCTTTCTATCAAAGAAAGTATGTTCCTGATCTTCTGCATGAGACTGACATGACTCAAGCCGACTCGGTTGACTCACCTCTCGAACCTGGAGAAAGGTCACTTCATACTGACAGTGAGATATTTTCATCACCTGACAGATATAGACGATTTGTTGGAAAGCTCAACTATCTGACGATGACTCAACCCGATATTGTTTTGTGGTTAGCAAAGTGAGTCTGTTTATGGAATCTCCAACAAAAACACAGTGGCAGATTGTTCTTCGCATTGTTAGATATGTGAAAAATGAACTAGGATTGGGTCTTCTATATTCTGATCATGGGCATACAAATATTGAAACGTTTTGTGATGCAGATTATGCTGGATGTCTCTCTTTTAGGATATCTACGTCTGGTTTTGCCGTATTTATTGGAAGAAATTTGATCTCATGGCGAAGCAAGAAGCGGACAGTTATCTCTCGATCTAGTGCAGAGTCGGAATATCGTGCAATGGCATATGTGACTGCAAAGATTATTTGGGCACAACAAATTCCACAGGAGATCGGGTATCCTATCAAGAAACTGGCACATATCTGATGTGACAATCAAGCTGCTATCAAGATTGCCACAAATCCAATCTTTCATGAGCGGCCCAAGCATATTGAAGTTGATTGTCATTTTGTTCGAGAAAACTTTGAGAAGAAAAAGATCACATTCGGCCATGTTCGCACCTCTGATCAACTTGCAGATGTTCTCACAAAAAGGGTACCTAGACCACATGTCCAATTTTTATGTAACAAACTGGGCATGATGAATATATATGTCCTGACTTGAGAGGGGTGTTAAGAGTTAAATGTTTCTTAGTATTTGTATCCCACATCAGTGTGGGTAACCCATTTATTCCTTCTGTGATCAATAAATTGAACACCCTGCCTCATTGTAAGGTACGGGTTTTCATTATAACAGCGTACTTTCATTCCACAAAAAATCATTCTACTTAGTCAACTCAGCTAAAGGTTCACCAATCTTTTCAAAATTCTTGATGAATTTTCTATAATGTTCAGTGAGCCCTAAAAATATTCTCGATCCTTTCACATCTTTTGGACTAGACCAGTTGGTGATAAAACAAATTTTTATTGAATATTTTATTGATATTTGAAGAATGATAAAATAGGAGACCTGAACCCCCAAGGTGTTCTCTCTAAAGAAGCCATTGGGGTTCATTTATAATGAATAATTAAGACCACACCGGACCTCAAGTCCGATGTGGGATGCAGACTCCAACACTCCCCCTCAAGCTAGGTGTACCTAGCTTGAACACATAAAGAAAAAACAAAGTAAACAACAGACTGCAAACACTCCCCCTCAAGCTGGACATACCCAGTTTGACGACAAAACAAGACAAAGCAGAATAAAAGATAAAACTGCAAGGCCGCTACTCCCCCTCACGATCGCAGCTCCCCCGCAGGATGATGGATGGATGATGTCGCGGACGCAGCAGATGAACCACTCAGACCGAGCCGATTGACGGAGCGCCAGGAAATGCCGCACTAGTGGGGCCGATCAATGAGACGCCGAGAAATCCATACTAGCACCGAGAAAACCGCACTTGCGGGGCCGGCAACGGGAGGTTGGGATTCCGCAGAATTGTTGCGGGATCTGGCGGCGCCAAAGGGCACGAAACCAAGGTGGTCGAGCAGCTGCGCCACGGTAGAGGAATTGTGAAGGCGTGCCGGCGGACAGGGAGGTGGCTGCCGGGAAGATGCCAGCGACGGGAGGCGGGGGCTGCCGCAGGAGGAGGCCGGAGATCCGGATCTGATGGAGGGCGGCTGGTCCGACCATCGACAGAAGGAGGTCGGCATGGAGGTGGGGCTGTCGCAGGAGGCCGGTATGGAAGGAGCTGCCGAGAGGATGGTCCGCCGGAAAGGGAGGTGAGGTCGGGCTTCGCCGGGAAGCCGCCGGAAAGGGAGGGCCGGAAGAAGGGAGGGCAACAGGTCGGAGCAGCGGAAGCACGGTGAGGGGGCTCGAGGAGACCAACGTGCAGGAGAGGCCGGCAGAATAGGGGGTGACCTGCTAGAGGGATAGCGCACAGTGGTTGCCGGGAAAGGGGAGGATGATGCGCAAGGAGGTCGTCGCTGCTGGATCTGTCGCACAGGGGAAGGGGTGCGTCGGGAAAGGGGGAACGCGGCGCGAAGGAAGAATATGCGCAGTTGCTGAGCCTCGAGACTCTGAGGCCGAGGATGGATCGCCGAAACTCAGCCGAGCAGGATCGCGAGCGGGAGTCGGTTGCCGGGAGGGAGTCGTCCAGTTGGAGAAGCCCTCGATCCGGCGTGGATCCGGCGGCGCGAGCGGGAAGGAGGAGCCGAAGCGGGAGTCCGACGGGAGGGAGCCGCTGGGAGGGAGGAACCGTCGAGGTCCGAACAGGAATCGGAGCAGGTGGCGGTGGTCGGGAAACCGCACAGGGAGGTGGGGCTTGGTAGGAGACGCGCAGGGCCGTCACAGCTAGAGCCCGTCGCACAGGGGAAGCGCGCAGGGAGGGCGGAGCCTGGCGGAGCAGGGAGTCCGCAGGGGCCGGCGGTGATGGGGGAGATCCGCCAGACAGAGGCCGGCTAGGAGGGATCCGCCGCCTGGGAGAGATAGCTGGCAGGGGGGCGGCGGGAGATACCTAGGGCTTGCAGGCCTTGGAGGCCGCCGCCCCCCAACCGGGAGAAACCCTAGAGGTCGACAGGAAAAAAAATAAAATGGGAAGAGGGTTCGGGATTAGGTTCCCTTTGATACCATGAAGAATGGTAAAATAGGAGACCCGAACCCCCAAGGTGTTCTCTCTAAAGAAGCCCTTGGGGTTCTTTTATAATGAATAATTAAGACCACACCGGACCTCAAGTCCGATGTGGGATGCAGACTCCAACAATATTAAATGATAAAATTTCCTCATATTGTGTTAAATATGTTTTATTTATAAAATATTTGAGATTAGATCATTCATTTGAAAATTTGATGAAAATTCCAGTTTTACCCTTTATAGTGCACTGTAGTATTTCAAACATAAATAATTTTATTTGAATTATTTGAAGTTAATATTTTGTAAATGTGTTCCTGACTTAATGTTCTACAACTTTCATTTAGGACATTGAAGCTAAATCATGCATTTGGTTGGTGCAAATGGGTCATGAAGTCAAAATTGGGCTGGACTCGCCAGATTGGACATGGGTTTTGTATTTGGGTCATAACTTCTACATCCACGCATGGATTGAGCCCAAATTTTGAGAGGAGATCGACAACCCAATTTCGCACAAATTATCCTTCTAGAAGAACAGTTGGTTCACGCGTTTTGAAGGTCAAATGGGCGGTGCAGGTTGACTTAAAATATTTAGCCGAAATTCCCCATTCACACTTGAAACCACTTTGAACCTAGCCTCCCCACCACTCTATAAATTGGTGTTTTCACTCTTTGGGATGGTTAGTCGAGGAATTGGTGTTTTCACTCTTTGTGCAAACATCTCTTCCAAAAAGGTTCTCCCCTCCCACCTCCGCTTTGTATTTCTTTGCTTACATGCTTGTATCTGGAATTTTTCTTCAATTAATCTTCTGTGTTTTTCCCTTTTCATCTTCTTGTCTTCCTCTTTGGGCTGGAATTCAAGAGTGGAGACGAGATTGGGTTCTACCCTTTCAATCCTTTGCTCAGGCAAAACGTCTCCACGATGACC
This sequence comes from Viscum album, assembly GCA_963277665.1. Taxonomy (NCBI): domain Eukaryota; kingdom Viridiplantae; phylum Streptophyta; class Magnoliopsida; order Santalales; family Viscaceae; genus Viscum; species Viscum album. The sequence continues at coordinate 75,846,840 of OY728156.1, forward strand.
ACACCACCCATGGAAGAGTAGTTTTCTTAGTGATCGATCTATTTTCTACCCTCTTCATTTAATTATTTTGAATCATTGAGCTACTGTAATTCACTTAATATGATCTATGAATTGAGTTTTTAAATTAGAAGAAACTAAGCAAGCAATTGAACAATTAACACAAAAACACGCGAGGTCGAGTATTGTGTGAATTGTGAGAGCGCGATTTTAATCGGTAATACAAGACCACACGGGATAAGTTTGTAGAGTTCAAATATAATCCATAAACTCAATTAATCCTCATCTCCAGAATGGATATGTGTTCTAATTAACCACCGACCATAAGCTAACCTTAGAACATCAATCAAAGCGGGGTACTGCGATTGCGTGTTCTGAAGCTAGTCTAGGGTTTAAGTAATTTCATCTTTGTGGTTAAGTTAACTCTTGTAGGGTTCGAGGGTTAAAAAATTAGGGGATCATAATTAAGTGGGTATTAATTTAAATGATAATGATTAATAAGTAAATGAAGAGGTAGAGTTAGATCAATTACGTCTTTTAAAAATATTTTCTAAAAAAGTATCTCCTCGTTGTGTATTATTAATCAAACTTTATTTCAAAAAAAAAAACAAAAAAAAAAATCTTCTTCCAACAAACTTCATCAAGGTTTATAATTGGTAAACAAATCCCCCATCCTTTTTATGCAGTGTGTTTTCTTCTCTTTTATGTTATTTTCATAATACCATTAATAAGTTGTTTCAATTACTGCCTCTTTGAGAGACGACATTGGTCAGCCACTCTGCTGCACCTAAGTACCCCAAAAACCACTAATCATTTGAGGGCGCCCACAACGCCGTCTTTCAGTTGGCAAGACTCGATTTTCTTAGGATCCATAGTTGCACCTTCCCTTCAAATTATGTGCCCAAGGTATTCTATTTTTGGCTGAAAAAAATACATTTCATGTTTGCCTTCAGCTGGTTTGTTTGCAACTTGAAAACAATTTCCAAATGTTTCATGTGATTTGAACAAGTTTTGCTGTAGACAAGGATGTCATCAAAGAAATCCAAAGAAATTTTTCTCAAAATCCCTCCAAATATAATATTCATGGATTGAAAAGTCATTGGAGCATTCATAAGTCCAAAAGGCATGACAAGGTACTCGTAATGCCCCTCATGTCTTTTAAAAGTTTTCTTGCTAACATCTTCCCTGCTTACCCTGACTTTTCAATAACTGGAATTGAACATCTATATGGTACCGACAACTTATTTAAATCCCCCTATAATCCACACTTTCTCCAACCTCCATCTTTCTTCTTAATTGGGATAATAGAACTAGGGCTATTGCTATGGGGTCTGAATGGACGAGAAACCGCTGATCCAAAAGTTATCCTCCGGAACTTAACGTTGCGGAAACAAGAAACAAAACTTGCCGAATCGAAATGAACCCCGCGAATCCGATGTACTGGAACTTAGAACTTCTGAAATACAATGATTGAAAGAAACAAAAGCAAAGAACAACACGGGAAATTTTACATGGTTGGGACAAAGTCCTAATCCAAGGAGGGGGGCGGTACAAAGTGCTTTATTAAGAAAGCAGAAGATGATTATACCAGCAGAAGTCCTCAAACAAATAATTCATCCTACTATTAAATAGTAGGACCCAGCAAGAGCAACCGGTTCCACCGCCATACGATTTTCATGGAGAGAATACCCCTTGGATCCGTTCTTCAGAGACATCTCTTCACTCAGTCAAAGGCATCCGGCGACTCAACTGATCCTTTGGGTGAACAATGCGTGTTTTTGAAAACTTGGTGAGTTAACCCTTATGTATCTCTCTAAAGGACCCGTACGTATCCCCCAAAATCTAACGTAACCTTAGAAATCTTACAGAAGTCCTTTACATCTCCACACTTCCTTATACCGGACTCGTCGTCGTGATTCTGATTGCTCTACTTTCGAATGCACTGCTTGTCCTGCTTCTAGTCTTCCAGACGTCGGTCGCGCCACTCCATCTTCATCCAATTTCGGAAATTAGACTTCCGGAATCACTCCATTCATAAGTTCTAATACTTAGCCAGAAAATGATTTTCACACAATTGAACCAAACAATCTCCCACTTGAGAATCATTTTCAGGTTTCACCACCAAGTCCTCCGTCAGAATCCGCAAATCTCTTCCGCTCTCAAACCTTCCTTTAAAGCTGCATTGTTTCTTCACCATGCTTCCGATCATCTCAACCCGATTGAGGCGCAACACCGCTCCAGCATAACTGTCTGATTCTGAACACCATCCACCTTTCATAGATCCAGCACTTTGTCCTCTAATAATTTCTAGATGAAGTGATACTTGAGTTGAATATGATTTGTCCTAGAATAAAGTATCGGATTGTTAGCCAAGTGGATCGCGCTTAGTGAATCACAGAACATCATCCCAACCTCTTATCTTCTTCCATGATCTCCTAACAGTCCATTCAGCCAAATCAACTCCTTAGTTTCCATTAATGCAACATACTCCACTTCCTTTGTTGAAAGTGCAACTACGGGTTTAAATTTCAACATTCAACTCACAATTGTGCCTCCGTAAGTAAACACATAGTCAGCGGTGCTCGTCTAGGTGTCTACATCTCCCCTAAAGTCCGAATCTGCAAATCGTTGTAGCGAAGAGATAAACTTTCGAAACAAAGGATTCACTTCATCGATTCTCAGTTTTCTCTTCCCAAAATTTCCATGAACCTGCTAATAACTCACTGTGCGCGCAATGTCTGGTCGTGTACAAACAATAGCATACATCAAGCTTCTGACTACCAATGCAAATGAAACATTTGTCATGTACTCGGCATATGCTTTCGTTCTAAGTGTCTTGGCCAAGAGTGGTAACCAGTTTCGCCTCGTCCATTCCAAAACAGCCTACACCTTCAGGATGTAGTCAGACCGAATCAAGAACAAACTTTCATACTTTTAAGTCCCTTACAATCAGCATCTACAAAATCTATTCTGTTGAACCGAGATCCTTCATTTCGAAACTTTCGAACAACTCAACTTTCGACTCATCGACCCTTTCAAATAACAGCAATGATCAGCATTTCTGCGAACAAACTTTCCTTCCGCCATAAAGGCATTGAATTTATGATTTCACTGCCTTGGTGTTTGATTCAACCCGTAAAGGCTCTGTTTCAAACATAAGACCCTCCTGTTTGTTTATGAAACCCTTCGGTTGCTCCATGAAAATCTCGTCATCAAAGTCTCCATGAAAAAATGTGGTTTTAAAATCTAACTACTCAGAATTTAACCCTTAAATGACAAAAATTCTAAGTACCGTCCGAATAGTCGTGTGTTAAACAACCAGAGAAAATATCTCGAAAAAACCTAAACCTTCCATTTGTTGAAACCCCTCACGACAAGCCTCAACTTGTACCACTATCTATCACCCGCTTCCTCCTTCAGCTAATAAACTTTGTTGAACCCTGTTTGGTATTTCCGAGTCCCGCATCGGAATACCACACCGTGTAATCTATTTATTTCATCTATAAAAGAATGTCTCCGCCTCACCTTGAAGTAAGGGGAATTTGTCATTCCACATGGTATCAGAGGGTGTTCTCTAACCTGAGCCCTCCCTCCTATCACCCCCCACCCCCGTTTAGGGTTTCCAGCAATTCCCCTAGCAGGTCCGTCGTCCAGCCTCCCCTGTGCGCTGCGTGACCGGGCAGCTGACGCTCCTCTGCGGTCGTCTTGCTGAACCCCTACGTCGTCAACGCTACCCTTGTAGTCGGACCACCCGCTCGCCGGCCCTCCGCGGCCCAGATCCCGGCTCGCCGCCCCGTCGCAGTCCCGTTGTAGATCCGGGCTCGCCGGCCTTCAAGGGCGACGCCCTCCTCTTCACCGGTTGTCACCGCCTCTCTCGGCGCCTCCTAGTCCCAACGCGGCTCTCCGCCTCTTTGTGCGAGACACCCAACGGACCTCCAACGGATCTTCGCCTCCCTTCCCTGTGCGTCGACTCCTCCCATCCAGCACGCACCCCACCCAAACGGCTCTCCCGACGCATCTCATCTAGTCTCTCCCGTCGGCCTCCACCGCCCGTTGCTCGACGGTCCCCGACAGATCCCCTCCGGGCGCGCGTTCCACCTGTGGGCAGCCCAGGCGCCTGCTCTGGTCGCACGCACGACCCGACCAGCCTCCGACGAGGACGACCGGCCCCGCCCTCCTCGCAACTTCCAGGTGACGTTCGGCACCGCCCTCCCGTAGTCTCCCGGCGTCGATCGGACCCGCCTCTCATCAGCGAGTCTCCAGGCCCGCCTCCTCGATCTCCCGGACATCTCGCCCTCCTCGGCGCTTCCGGCCACCACCTCCGACGGGGTCGCCCTCCCTCCAGCAGCTTCCCAGCTTCGTCTGGCACCGCCTCTCCTCGGCGAATCCCGGCCCTTCCCAACCCGCCCTACACTTGCGGCTTCCCAACAATCTCCCGGACACCGCCCTCTCTCGGCACATCCCAGTCCCGCTCTCCTCGGTGAGTCCCGACCCCGCCTCCTCGTGGCCCTTCCCAATCCGCCCTACATGCGGCGGTGTCCGCCTCTTGCGCTGGCTACCATCACCGCAACGGCTCCCGCAGCACCAACGACCCTTTTTCTGGGGCCTGCTTCCCGCATGGCGCCCACCGACTCCGTCATGGTTGGCACTTCCGCCCGCGCGACTCCGGCACCACCTCCAGTTGTCTGCGATCCTGCAAGCACCCCCCCCCCCCCCACACACACCTCAGTTGTCGGCCTTCCCGCACGGCAGCCCCACGCTTCATCCCTCCGTCTGTGCGCCCGCCTGAGCAGTTATCCCATGCTCTGTCACTGGTCTCGAGTACCCGATACAGACTAGCGCTCTCGCCGGAGGAGATTGCATTTATACAATCTTATCGAGTTGTCTTGCCTCCTTCCGCTTCTCCAGCCACCATTGTTCAGACTGGTGGCCCTGCCGCGGGTATCTCTCCTCAGCCCACAGCTTGGATGCTTGACTCTAGTGCATCTGAACATCTCACAGGAGATTCTGATATGTTCACTACCTATCATCCGTATACAGGTGCCTCTGAAATTATTGTTGCTAATGGATCGAAAATCCCCATTGTGGGATTTGGCACAAGCTCATTGACCTCATCTATTCACCTGGCTTCAGTAGCTCATGTTCCTGACAGTCAATTTAATCTTATATCCATCAGCAAACTCACCAAAGATTTAAACTGTGTGGCTACTTTTACATCTTCTGGTGTTATTTTTCAGGAGCGGACGACAAATTGGGAATTTGGTCAAGGTCATCTTCGGAATGGGGTGTACATGTTCGATACCCCACCATCTCTTCCTTGCTCTTCCACCTCAGTCCTACATAAGCTTTGCCCCCAATTCAATCTTCATCTTTCCTTCCATCGTGAATTCGGTAAGTTTGTTAAACATCATCGGGTGACGTATGTTCCTCGATTGGAACCGCATGCCACGAAACCTTTCAACCTTGTTCATTTTGATGTATGGGGTCCTTGCAGGGTTCCTAACTAGTCCGGGTACAGTTATTATATATCTTTTATTGATGACTACTCGTGCATGACATGGCTTTACCTTCTTCGTGATTCGTCTGAAGTTTTCCTACTTTTCAAACCTTTTATAATGAAATTCATACTCAATTCTCCACCTCCCTTAAATGTCACTGCTCCGACAATGAACGAGAATATTTATCCACTTCCTTACAGCAGTTTCTCAAAAATAAAGGCATCATTCATCAGACATCCTTCCCCAACACACCTCAGCAGAATGAAGTGGTCGAGCGAAAACATCACCATATTCCGGAGACTGCTCGTGCCCTCCTATTCCACATGAAGGTGCATCTCCTTTTCTGATCTAATGTCATCCTGACTGTTACCTACCTCCTAAACCGACTCCCTTCTTCTATCCTTTAGGAGGAGATTATTTTTGGACTCTGTTCTCCTCTCTCCCTCCTCACTCGCTTCCACTCTGTGTTTGAGTGTCTGGGTTATGTTCGGAACACTCGTCCCAACCTTTCCAAACTTTCTCCCAAATCCCTTCGTTGCATATTCCTCAGATATTCACGCACTCAACGCGAATACCGGTACTTCTCTCCCGACTTACGGCGATATGTCATCTCTGCTGATGTGTCGTTTGTTGAGGGCTCTCCTTTCACTCCTCCATCTCCCCATCGAGACACCACCATCGATGATTGTCTTCCTCTCATCATCCACCCACCTCCAGTGCCCCACTCTGTTGGTCACCAGTTTGGCACTGTCTACTCCCACTGCCCATTGACCGTATCCCCCGTTCAGGCTAAGGACACCATCGTCCCAGATTCGTCTGATGCTCCTGTTTCGGCTCCACACGACTTGCCCATTGCACTACGAAAAGGTACTCGTTCTTGTCGGGATACTCCTTTGTACACATCCTCATACAGGGTCTTTCCGCTTTGGAGACAATATCTATTCCCCGCACAGTTGGCGATGCCAAATCTCATCCTCGATGACTTCAGGCAATGCGGGATGAATTGCAGGCACTGGACGACAATCACACTTCGGATCCGGTCCCCCTTCCGGTAGGCAAACAGGCGGTCGGCAGTAAAAGGATTTATACGGTCCGCCTCAATGCAGATGGCACCATTCATCGTCTCAAGGCCAGACTTATGGCGAATGGCTTTGCTCAAACATATAGTATTGACTATTTTAATACCTTCTCTCCGGTTGCAAAGATGGCATCTGTCTGATTGTCCATCTCTCTGGCCGCTTATCATGATTAGTCCCTTCATCAACTTGATGTCAAAAATGTCTTTCTCCGTGGCTTTCTTGAAGAAGAGGTATATCTGCAGCAGCCTCCAAGATTTCGTGCCTCCGGAGCCGACTCTCATATTTGTCGGCTTCGTCACTCTCTTTATGGCCTCAAGCAGTCTCCTCAGGCGTGATTTGGCCGATTCAGCATCGTCATCACTTCATTCGGGATCTCTCGAAGTATGAAGGACCAAACCGTCTTCTACCGTACGACGTCTTCCAGCTGCATCCTGCTAGTGGTGTATGTTGATGATATCATCATCACTGGGAGCGACTCCACTGGAATCGCCCAGCTAAAGTGGTATCTTCACCACCACTTTCACACCAAAGATCTCGATCCACTGACATACTTCCTTGGCATTGAGGTCTCCCGTTCTGCAGACACCATCTTTCTTTGTCAACGGAAATATGCCTTGGATATCTTGTAGGATGTTGGATTAACTCAGGCTACTCCCGTCGACACTCCTCTTGAACCTGGGGAACGATCTCTCTATGACAACACGGAACTCTTTTCTCACCCAGAGAGTTATCGTCGTCTTGTGGGAAAACTCAATTATCTCACCATGACGCGTACGGACGTTGTCTGCGTTGTGAGCAAAGTTAGCCAATTCATGGAGCATCCGACCAACTCTTAGTGGGATGTTGTACTCCGCATTGCAAAATACATCAAGAAAGAACCTGTCTGTGGTCTCCGGTACTCACATCACGAAGACCCTGCTCTTGGTCTCTAGTACTCACATCACGATCATCTGAATGTTGAGGTCTTCTGTGATGCTGACTATACTGGCTGCCTTGTTACCCGAAAGTCTACTTCTGGGTTTGCCATTTTCTTAGCAGGTAATCTCATTTCTTAGTGCAGCAAGAAACGGACTGTCGTCTCCAAATCTAGTGCGGAGTCTAAATACCGTGTGATGGTCACAGTCACTACTAAGATCCTTTGGTTTCGACATCTCCTCCATGAGCTTGGCTTCCCGCCACAGGCGTCTGCTCATATCTGTTGTGATAATCACGAAAATTGCTTCTAATCTCGTCTTCCATGAACACACGAAGCATATCGAGATGGATTGTCACTTTCTTCGCCATCACCTCGAGCAGCACCATATCAGTTTCGGCCACATACCGACGGCCAATCAGTTTGCCGACATTTTCACCAAAGGCCTCCCAAGAGCTCGTCTGAACTCTCTTAGTACCAAGTTGGGGTATCCACAGCATCAACGACCCAGCTTGAGGGGGAGTGTGTGATCTTGTTCGATGTCGTCTTTCTTTTTGTGGGACTCTTGGTCTAAGCTGGGCATGTCCAGCTTGAGGGGGGTGTTGAACCTTATTTAAACATCACGAAGACCCTGCCCGTGGTCTCTGGTACTCACATCACGATCATCTGAATGTTGAAGTCTTCTGTGATACTGACTATGTTGGTTGCCTTGTTACCCGAAAGTCTACTTCTAAGTTTGCCGTTTTCTTAGCAGGTAACCTCTTCTCCTAGTGCAGCAAGAAACGGACTGTCGTCTCCAGATCTAGTGTGGAGTCTAAATACCGTGTGATGGTCACGGTCAATACTGAGATCCTTTGGCTTCGACATCTCCTCCATGAGCTTGGCTTCCCGCCACAGACGTCTGCTCATATCTGGTGTGATAATCAGTCACCCACGAAGATTGCTTCTAATCTTGTCTTCCATGAACGCACGAAGCATATCGAGGTGGACTGCCACTTTCTTCGTCATCACCTCGAGTAGCACCATATCAGTTTCGGCCACATACCGACGGCCGATCAACTTGCCGACATCTTCACCAAAGGCCTCCCAAAAGCTCATCTGGACTCTCTTAGTACCAAGCTGGGGTATCCACAGCATCAACGACCCAGCTTGAGGGGGAGTGTGTCTGGTCTTGTTCGATGTCGTGTTTCTTTTTGTGGGACTCTTGGTCTAAGCTGGGCATGTCCAGCTTGAAGGGGGTGTTAAACCCTGTTTATTATAGAGGGTATTTTCGAGTCCCACATCGGAATACCACACCGTGTATTCTATTTTATCCATCTATAAAAGAATGTCTCTGTCTCAGCATGAGGTAAGGGGAATTCGCCATTCTACAAACTCATTTGTCCTTAAGGACTTTCAAGATCTCAGTCGTCTGTGAGAAGCAAATGGTGTTGATCACTTTTGTATCTCTGCACTTGGTGATGAATCCTGATAGATCTCTGCGGTTGACTTTGCGGCTCTGCTCCTAAAACCACTACTTTCGAAACTTCACCTTCTAGAGCTCTCCCCCGAGCTTCTGGAGTCCCCAAGCTTTCAAGTACTTCTGGCCTTGAAAACACCATGGAAACTTGACTTCCATCTTCCAGATAGTCTAGTGTTTTCGCTAGTGCCGCACTCCCCGAACTTTCCGAAACATCTGGAACATCCGAGCATTCATTTTGTTGAACCTTCCGAAAGCATGTCTTTCAAAATTGACTCTTCGCTCATCACAATTTCATGTGACCTTTCTTCCCACAATACACATGAGAATGCTACCTTTCACCGAGCTACTCCAACTTCAGCTTCTTCCTTTTTCTTTCTTATGACGCTTCTGTGCAACGGAACATCCCCTACCTTCCGCACTTGTAGGCATTTCCAATAAATATGTGGATCTCCTTCCGACGAATCTTCTCGTTCAAAATTAGATCTCTAACATCCGCAAACACCAAGTTCGTCTTACCGCTTGGGTTGCTCACTGCGATAACCATCGCATCTCATGATTCCAAGAGTGATGAAAGTAACAACAATGTCCACTCTAAATCCCTGAAACTTACCTTCATCGATTCCAACTGACTCTGGATCATGTTGAAGTCTTTGACATGATCACCCGTCGGCTTTCTCTCTGGCATTCTCATGTCGTATAGCCTCCGCAATAGAAACACTTTGTACATTGCAGTCAGCTTCTCATACATAAGGAGTCATCATAAGTTCCAATACCGTGTCTTCACTTCACGAATGCTATAGGCCACGTTTCTGGCCAATGACATTCAGATTAACCTCAATGTTTTCTTATCCAGCCTTTCTCATTTTTCCTTCTTTATCGCTTTCCGCAGTAGACAATCCTCTATCTACATCTTCCAAAATATGAAATCCTTCTCGTCAAAATTATAACGACCCCGAACCCAGTTGTCCAAAGTTGGTGTCTTTATTACATTGGCATAAGATACAAGTGATCACATCCCAAGGAACCGAATAGTTTAGTAGCCTTGATAAACTAGATAATATTTGAAATTCAAATTACATAAAATACGAAAAAGTATTTTCTTTGAGAATGTCATTATTTCCCTTAGTGTAACCCTGCACATCAGTCATAATATACTTCTTGAAATCATGAAGAAAGATGAAACATAAGAAAAGGGTGAGCTCAAATGCTCAGTAAGGGTAAGCATACAGCGGAAACTATAAGGCAACCCAAATTTGTAACCCACCTTCTAAACATAAACAATAGGCAACGTGAATAACTAACACATGTCATTAAAACATAATCTTGATCATAATATGGCAGAAATAAAAGTTGATCAAATAACACCATGTAAATAATCATATGAGAAAGATACTTAACCATAGATATTCTACTAGTCGAATAATCACATTAAATATCAATAACTGATCTCATAAACAGAGAATGTATCATACGGGACATCATAAACATACCGTCAAACCTTCGGTCAAGACACCATACATAATCGGCTAAGACGTTAGCCAAAACTCAAACTAATTTGTCTCATGAGAACTATCGATACATCGAGGGACTATAGCGGACCCCGCCTGACGCTTACTAAGTTCAACGCATTCCTCTTATTAAGGGATGAAACATAATCAACATAAACATTCGTAGTAAAAACTAGCATGCGAAATATGAATACTTTAACCATAAACTATGAATGGTGTAAACATAGTCATAGTAGTCAATCTCGGATCGCAGTGCGACGCGGCGGGGTCCTATAAAGGGATAGCGGCGACGCGGATCGCATCGCGGCCGCTTTTTTATCCAATCGCGGATCAATTAATATAATTTAAATTATAAAATTCAACACATATATATGCTGAAAAATTAAAATATGTTAAATTAAAATATGATAAATAAAATATAAAACATAATAAAAATAAAACAAAACAAAACAAAAAATATGGTAAATAAAGTATAAAACATAATAAAAATAGCAAAAGAAAAAAAAAGTCCAGCGAAAGGGAAATTAACCAAAAACACATAAAAAAACGAAATAAAAAACTGGAGTGGTGGCAACGTCGTTGGGGTCGGCGTAGTTGTCGGCGTCGAGGGGTTGGCGGCGGCTGCATCGTAGGATAGAGTCGGCGGATCGCAGGTTAAAGTCGGCGGGAGCAACGGTGGCGTTGCAGGCGAAGGCGGCGGCAGCGTCGCATGCTAGAAACGGCATGGACGGTGGCAGCGGCGTAGGCGGGGGGCGACAGCGGCGTCGCAGGAGGGGAGCGGCAGCGGCATCGCAAGCGGGGGGCGGCAACAGCATCGCAAGCGGGGGCGGCAACGGCATCGCAGGCGGGAGACGGCAACGGCGTCACAGTCGGGGGCAAAAAAAGGCATTTGGTTACAGGACGCAGCCGCTCCCGCCAGGATCGTGGCGAACTGCGGCAGCTGGGATCGTGGTGGACGCGGCGCAATCGCGTTCCGCACGCGATCCACCCACCAAAAACGGAGGGTCGCCACTCCGCACCGCGACGGCGAGAACGCGGCCGAGACGCCGCTATTTGACAACTATGAACATAGCACATCCACATTCAAACTGAATCATAAATCAATGAATGAAATATGGTAAATGATATCATAAGAGATCAACCTCAATTAAACATAAGATTCAACAGAAGATGTTGATATAGATGAAAATACTCTAATAAAATCATTGAAATTTTTTAAAGAAGTACCATTTTTACTTTGAAATCATTTATTTAAAAAGTCGCGCAATGATAAATGAAAACATTTCATTTGAAAAGAACCTTATAAACTTGTAAAGGAAGCTTCAAAACATTAAAGCTTCGTGACGGCAAAAAAAAATCATTCATGCCTTAGTTTAAAAAAAACATTTCTTCCGTATTTTTGTCGAAAAAGTCATAAAGCACCTCGTTTGAAAAACGAAAAAAAAATTCTTTTCAAACCGTTTTATAAAAGGCAAAACAGGGGTAAAATAAAGACTTTAAACATTCATAAGAGAATAGTAAAAACCTTTTGAAAACATTTTTAGAGAACATTGACATGGAAGAAAAATATTCCCCAGTGAAGACTAAAACAGAAGCAATCTCGACTAATGATGAGATTGTGAATTAAACTTTTACCTTAGGTCTGATTCACTTCGTACGTGTTCGAAACTCCAGTATAGTAGTTTTAAATATATTATTAATTTATACTAGAATCATAATGCTACGAACAGAGGACTGAAAGATGTATTAATGGAGGAGAAATGGAATTACAGCAGGGAGGGAAAACAGAGAAATATTACAGGCTTCCCCCAGGGGAAGTCCCGCCCAAGCCTACAGTCGGTGCCCTCTTTAACAGAGAAAGGAATCTGCCTCCCACTCTCCCACGTTCCCCCCTTTTATAACACCTTCCTAATAGCCCACGTGGCTTAACAGCCTTGAGATTCCTCCACTATCTCTCCCACGTGTCAACAGGTGACCCCACTGGTCCCCCTCCATATTGTAATCTTTGTTAATCTGTTTCTCCTGGCCCACATGGCCTGGCAGTTAGTTGGTTCTGCCTCTACTAGAATACACCTTCCACTCACCCGGAAGGTCCTGGATCCTACCACTGCCCACCGCCTGAGAATCAGTCTTGTCTTCAAGACTGAATGTGGGAAATTGATTGCGGAGGACAAAGTCATCCTCCCAAGTTGCGTCGACATCAGGTTGGCCCTTCCAGTGGATCAGATATTGTGGCTGAAAAATGTCGTCCTGGAGGTGATAGCGGCAATGGAGGTAACCATATCAATGCGTTGGTCGATGTTGTCCAGACGGGATTGGTTTCTCGTCTCTATGGAGAAAAAGGGCAGACCAAACAAAGTGTTACGAACAGAAGACTGAAAGATGTATTAATGGAGGAGAAATGGAATTACAGCAGGAAGGGAAAATAAGAAAATATTACAGGCTTCCCCCAAGGGAAGTCCCGCCCAAGCCTACAACCGATGCCCTCTTTAACAGAAAAAGGAATCTGCCTCCCACTCTCTCACGTGCCCCCTTTTATAACAGCTTTCTAATAGCCCACGTGGCTTAACAGCCTTGAGATTCCTCCACTATCTCTCCTCCCACGTGTCAGCAGGTGGCCCCACTGGTCCCCCACCAATTTGTTATCTTTGTTAATATGTTTCTCCTGCCCCACATGGCCTAGCAGTTGGTTCTCCCTCTGACTGAGCGACTTTGCCACTCCTAGAATACACCTTCCACTCACCCAGAAGGTCCCGGATCCTACCACTGCCCACCGCCTGAGAATCAGTCTTGTCCTCAAGACTGAATGTGGGAAATTGATTGTGGAGGACAAAGTCATCCTCCCAAGTTGCGTCGGCAGCAGGTTGGCCCTTCCAGTGGATCAGATATTATGACTGAAAAATGTCATCCTAGAGATGATAGCGGCAATGGAGGAGGTAACTGTATCAATGCGTTGGTAGATGTTGTCCATGCGGGATTGGTTTTTCGTCTCCATGGAGAAAAAGAGAAGATCGGACCAAGTGTTGCGAACAAAGGACTGAAAGATGTATTAATGGAGGAGAAATGGAATGGGGGGGGACAGAGAAATATTACAGGCTTCCTCCCGGGGATGTCCCGCCCAAGCCTGCAGCCAATGCCCTCTTTAACAGAAAAAGGAATCTTCCTTCCACTCTCCCACGTTCTCCCCTTTTATAACAGCTTCCTAATAGCCCATGTGGCTTAACAGCCTTGAGATTCCTCCACTATCTCTCCTCCCACGTGTCAGCAGTGTTGGATTGGTGTAGCCCGATCCGATTGGGCTGAATGTTTGTGGCCCGCAACTGTCGCGGGTCGAGTTGACCGACCAACACCGACGGAACACTGTCGCAGAGCTGGCCAACCGACACTGACATAGCACTGTAGCAGTGCGGACTTCGGAGTGAACTTTACTATAGCTTTTTGGACTTTCAGTCGACAGCCACTGTAGCACTTTTGACTTGGGTGGCCGCCTTTCACTGTAGCGACGCGGACTTCCTATACAGAACAGTGGACCGTCTTCCTCCTTTTGTAGCTCATTTTCAAACTAGGATTTGTGTGAGAAATTTCTATAATCTGTGCTCCCGATTCATAGTGAAGTTCTGTCTCTCCGTGGACGTAGGGATTATTCCTGAACCACGTAAATTTGTGTGTTTCGTGTGTTTTTCTTTTCTTCTGCATTTTCTTTCGTATCTCGTTTCTGTCGTTGCGACTCCCGATATTTCCGCAACAAGCAGGTGAACCCACTGGTCCACCTCCAGTTTGTTATCTTTGTTAATCTGTTTCTCCTGGCCCAGATGGCCTAGCAGTTGGTTCTCCCTCTGACTGAGGGACTTTGCCTCTCCTAGAATACACCTTCCACTCACCCGAAAGGTCCCGGATCCTACCACTGCCCACCGCCAGAGAATTAGTTTTTTCCTCAAGACTGAATGTGGGAAATTGATTGCGGAGGACAAAGTCATCCTCCCAAGTTGCGTCGGCAGCAGGTTGGTCGTTCCAATGGATCAGATATTGTGGGTGAAAAATGTCGTCCTGGAGGTGATAGCGGCAATGGAGGAGGAAATCGTATCAATGCGTTGGTCGATGTTGTCGAGGCGGGATTGGTTTCTCATCTCCATGAAGAAAAAGGGCAGATCGGACCAAGTGTTACGAATAGAGGACTAAAAGATGTATTAATGGAGGAGAAATGGAATTACAGCAGGGAGGAGGGAAAACAGAGAGAAATATTACAAGCTCCCCACCAAGGGAAGTCCCATGCAAGCCTACAACTGATGCCCTCTTTAACAGAAAAAGGAATCTGCCTCCCACTCCCACGTGGCTTAACAGCCTTGAGATTCCTCCACTATCTCTCCTTCCACGTGTCAGCAAGTGACCCCAAAGGTCCCCCTCCAGTTTGTTATCTTTGTTAATCGGTTTCTCCTGACCCACATGGCCTAGTAGTTGGTTCTCCCTCTAAGCGACTTTGCCTCTCCTAGAATACACCTTCCACTCACCCAGAAGGTCCCGGATCCTACCACTACCCATCGCCTGAGAATCAGTCTTGTCCTCAAGACTGAATGTGGGAAAGTGATTGCGGAGGACAAAGTCATCCTCCCGAGTTGCGTCAGCAACAGGTTGGCCCTTCCAGTGGATCAGATATTGTGGCTGAAAAATGTCGTCCTGGAGGTGATAGCGGCAATGGAGGAGGTAACCGTATCAATGCGCTGGTCGATGCTGTACAGGCGGAATTGATTTCTCGTCTCCATGGAGAAAAAGGGCAAATCGGACCAAGTGTTATGAACAGAGGACTGAAATATGTATTAATGGAGGAGAAATGGAATTACAGCAGAGAGGAGGGAAAACAGAGAAATATTCCAGGCTTCCCCCCAGGGGAAGTCCCGCCCAAGCCTAGCTGATGCCCTCTTTAACAGAAAAAGGAATCTGCCTCTCTCTCCCACATTCCCCCCTTTTATAACAGTTTCCTCATAGCCCACGTGGCTTAACAGCCTTGAGATTCCTCCACTATCTCTCCTCCCGCGTGTCAGCAGGTGACCCCCCTGGTCCCCCTCCAGTTTGTAATCTTTGTTAATCTGTTTCTTCGGGCCCACATGACCTGGCAATTGGTTCTCCCTCTAACTGAGCGACTTTGCCTCCTAGAATACACCTTCCACTCACTCGGAAGGTCCCGAATCCTGCCATTGCCCACCGCCTAAGAATCGGTCTTGTCCTCAAGACTGGATGTGGGAAATTGACTGTGGAGGACAAAGTCATCCTCCCAAGTTGCGTCGGCAGCAGGTTGACCCTTCCAGTGGATCAGATATTACGGCTGAAAAATGTCGTCCTGAGGTGATAATGGCAATGGAGGAGGTGATAGCGGCAATGGAGGAGGTAATTCTATCAATGCGTTGGTCGATGCTATCCAGGCGGGATTGGTTTCTCGTCACCATGGAGAAAAAGGGCAGATCGAACCCAAGTGTTACGAACAGAGGACTGAAAAATGTATTAATGGAGGAAAAATGGAATTATAGCGAGGAGGGAAAACAGAAAAATATTACAGGCTTCCCCCCAGGGGAAGTCCCGCCCAAGCCTACAATCGATGCCCTCTTTAACAGAAAAAAGAATTTGACACCCACTCTCCCACATTCCCCCCTTTTATAACAGCTTCCTAATAGCCCACGTGGTTTAACAGCCTTGAGATTCCTCCACTATCTCTCCTCCCACGTGTCAGCAAGTGACCCTACTGGTCCCCCTCCAGTTTGTTATCTTTGTTAATCTGTTTTTCCTAGCCGACATGGCCTAGCAGTTGGTTCTCCCTCGGACTGAGCGACTTTGCCTCTCTTAGAATACACCTTCTACTCACCCGGAAGGTCACGGATCCTACCACTACCCATCGCTTGAGAATCAGTTTTGTACTAGAATTGCAGAAGCATTTAAGGTAATTATATAATTTCAAAAAATTCAAAATAAATTTCTATAATGAAACTAATTTCAATAGGATCAAAATAGATATTTAGGTTCGTTCATATCTTGAATTTGCATTATGTGGGCACATAAATAAAATTAAATACAAAGAGAGTGACATTTTGTAATTATCTTTGATTTAAATAATATATAAGTTATTTTCATGAACAAGTGTCCATTAAACAACTTCAATTCGATCTTAAGGTGATAAGAGTTTAATCATATTCATCAAATAATTTTTAGACAAGTTTAGGTCACATTCTTACCTTTATCTTTTGATTTTAACCCTTATTTAAATTTTGAACTCTTACCGTGACAACATGTGTTTTCACTTTTTGAAGGTTAATATAGTTACTATAAAAGGCTAAACGAACCATAAATGAGTCATGGATGAGATTTTCACCTTTATCCCAATCAGTTGGCTGAATTTTAGATTTTTCTTAATTTTATATCATTTAATAAAATATTTTTTATTTTAAAATATCATTAATGTCAATTTAACGGCTATGTTATAAGAGTCGTATTAAAATAATGATATCCAATTGTATATCACTATCTGTTTAAGCTTGGTGTTGTGTGCAACGTATGCTGTCGAAAAAAAATCAAATTTAAAAAGAGACATACTATAAAATCTTGAGGTGTTACAAAAATTCTCCACATGAACTTTACCCTCATCCAACACCATTACTTTCGGAATCAATGAACTCCCACTAAATCTGAAACAAGTAAAAGGGATCAGGAAATGCTTACCGGAATTCTCCTATAAGGTCGCGGGCGGAATGATTCTACCGAACCAAGCTCTGAACACCTTGGCCAATGTCTGGTTGTATTGAACTTCGCAACCGAACTCTAATAACACTTGATGGGATCTGGACAAGAAACCACCGATCTAGAAGATATCCTCCGAAACTTCATGCAGTGGAAACAAGAATCGGAACGTACCGAATCAGAACGAAACCCGCGAATCTGATGTATCAAAACTTAGAAGACAACCTTGGCCAATGTCGGGTTGTATTGAACTTCGCAACTGAACTCTAATAACACAACACCAAGCTCTGAACACCTTGGCCAATGTCTGGTTGTATTGAACTTCGCAACCGAACTCTAATAACACTTGATGGGATCCGGACAAGAAACCACCGATCTAGAAGATATCCTCCGAAACTTCATGCAGCGAAAACAAGAATCGGAACTTACCGAATCAGAACGAAACCCGCGAATCCGATGTATCAAAACTTAGAAGACAACCCATACTTAAGTCATTGCACTAAATCGCACTCGCA
Source organism: Viscum album (assembly GCA_963277665.1). Classification (NCBI taxonomy): domain Eukaryota; kingdom Viridiplantae; phylum Streptophyta; class Magnoliopsida; order Santalales; family Viscaceae; genus Viscum; species Viscum album. The sequence continues at coordinate 75,864,535 of OY728156.1, forward strand.
GGGAGCAAACAAGAATTTGTGAAAGACAACAATTGAAAGAAACAAAAGCAAACACAAGGAATTTTACGTGGTTCATCAAAATCCTAATCCACAAGAGGAACGCTGCAAAGTATTTTATTAAGAAAGCGAAGGATGATTACAACAGCAAAAGCCCTCAAACAAATAATCCATCCTACTACTAAATAGTAGGACCCAACAAGTGCAACCATTTCCACCGTCATCCAATCTTAACAGGCAACCCTTCACTTAGCCAAAGGCATTCACTGACTCAACCGGTCCTTCCAGTGAACAAAGTGTGCTTCCAGAAACTCCGTGGGTTAACTCTTAAGTATCATTCTGAAGAACCCTTATATATCCCTCTAAAGAATCCTACATATCCCGCAAAAGCTTACATAACCTCAGAAATCGTACACAAGTCCTTTACATCTCCACACTTCATTCTACCAGGCCCATTGTCGTGCTTATGATTGCTCTGATTCTAAATGCACTGCTTCCAAATGTCCTGCTTTCGAACTTCCGGATGTTGGTCACGCCGCTCAACCATCTTCATTCGGTTTCAAAAATTAGACTTTCCTGAATCACTCCTTTCGTAGGTCCCAAACTTAGCCGAAAAATGGTTTTCACTTAACTAAACCTAACAGATAATGCGCTAACTTATATGGTCTTATATTCAATGAGATAGCTCCTTCCACCTTAGTGCGAGATCCGTAGGTCTGCTAAGAGGTAACCCTTTTGGTTCCTTACAAAGGGTCTAAAATGCTTACAATAAATTTCCCAATTGTTGTGGTTGTTGCACTATTTATTGTTCTACACCCATTGAATATAATAATTCAATCTTCCAGAACCATCCTTCTAAAAGAATTATTTTTCTTTCGAATTAACTGTTGCAAGGTCACCAAGCAATTCGGTAACCCCCTGCAATCTGACTACTTTCCCTTCCAAATTGAACACCATGGTTTTGTGGCTCCAATTTGTTAAAACTGATACCAAAGACATTAACCATTTCACTCCTAAAACCAAATCTGTATTACCCAAAAGAAATCAATTATAGACTGTAATACAATGAGATCTACTCTTCATAGACAAACTTGGTATTTGCGATACCAGGTCAAATCGGTTAAAGATCATGAAATCCTTTTCTAATATACTTCTGAGCCATTGCTCCATTCAAATATCTTCTATCTATGTGTATATGAAGAAATCATGTAACGAAGGGGGGTCACCAATATCAAAGACATAAGCTTCAATCTTCAATGAAATGTTTTCTAAGCATGCATCAATCTCCTCACGCATAATGATAGAGATTCGAAGAAGGAAGACATTTTTATTAAAGATCCAGAGAATATTACTATGAAAACACAGAATACTCCTGAAAAAGGATGAACTCCTCTAGAAAGACGCTCCTCGAGGCCAAGGTCAAAACCTCCAATCAGCTGGACCGAAGCCAACAAAATATCTGCCTCCCCCTCCCACCAACCGGTAGGGGGAAAGCATTCGGTTGGTTAACCAAATTAACCAAGCGAACCGAATGAAAATTGGATAATTTAGTTTGGTTTTTTTCAACAATTCAGTAATTTCAGTTTTCCTACAGGGTAAATCGGTTAAGCCTGTCAGTTTTTGGTTTTGGATCTAGAAAACCAATTTATCCGACTTAACCGACAATATTTGTTAAAGAATGTATTTTTGAAAATTTTGTATTAAAACTAAAATGAAGTTTAGACTTTAAATAATCATTTCAATTGTTAGTTTGAATAATTTTGTAACTGTAAGTTACAAAAAACAAATTTTAGACACTAAAAAATGTTTTATTTATTAGATTTGTAATTTATAAAAACTAAATTTGGTTATTTCTGCTTAACCGATTTATTTTATGCAAAGTCGGATATTTCGATTTTCGGTTTTACATTTAGGTCGGTTCGGTTCGGTTATTTTGAATATGTAAGTCAGTTATTTCGGTTTTTGAAAAAATCAAACCAAAATAACCGAACCCGGTCGATTGTATGCCCCTACCAGCTGGAAACAACGCCTACTCAACAACCCAACCTACTACCTATCAGCCAATAACTATCTAATGCAAAATACAATACCACCCCTGGCAGTTATTAGAACCCATATGTTTCCCCCTCGGGTGCCATTTCGTATCAACACCACCCCAGCCTACTACCTATCAGCCAATAACTATCTAATGCAAAATACAATACCACCCCTGGCAGTTATTAGAACCCTTATGTTTCCCTCTCGGGTGCCTTTTTGTATCAACACCACCCCAGCACCCAGTACTCAGTACCCTTACGTATCAACAACACCAATCTACCAGCTGGAAACAACGCCTACTCAACAACCCAACCTACTACCTATCAGCCAATAACTATCTAATGCAAAATACAATACCACCCCTAGCAGTTATTAGAACCCATATGTTTCCCCCTCGGGTGCCATTTCGTATCAACACCACCCCAGCCTACTACCTATCAGGCAATAACTATCTACTGCAAAATACAATACCACCCCTGGCAGTTATTAGAACCCTTATGTTTCCCCCTCGGGTGCCTTTTTGTATCAACACCACCCCAGCACCCAGTACCCTTACGTATCAACAACACCAACACCCCAACACCCCAACACCCGGTACCCTTACGTATCGATAGAGCCAGCACCTGATACCCTTAACATATCCCCTCTGGAGATTTCCAGCCTTGGCCTTACCAGCCTTCCCTGCAAGAGCTTACTTCCTAGTGAGGCTACAGCATCACAACCCACATTCCTACCATTCTCACCCTCTTGAAAAACCACATTGTCCTCAAGGTGACACCAATGCTTTATCCATATGCTGAGCACGATCCCCGCTGCACAGAATTGTTGCGCCTTCAGACCGGCTGAAAACATCACTTTAAAGAGTTCCCAGGCCCTGGGCTTCAACAACCCCAATCTACTACCCACCAGCCAACAACTATCTAATGCAAAATACAATACTGCCCCTGGCAGTTAATAGAACCCTTACGTTTCCTCTTCAGGTTCCTTTTCAAATTAAAAACGCCTCAGCGCCTGGTACCCTTAAGTATCAACAACATCAGCACCCCAGCACCCCAGCACCCGGCACCCTTACATATCCCCTCTGGAGATTTCCAACCATGGCTTTACTGGCCTTCCCTGCAGTAGCCAACTCCCTAGTGAGGCTACAGCATCACAGCCCACATTCCAATCACATAGCATGTGACATTGCTCTATGCCCATATCCCAAATGCCCATATCCCAATTTAATTACAGAAGGCTTCGTCGGACTGGCTTTCACATTGGCCAGCTTACTAAGTGCTTCAAATACAAAATTATGACTCACCCCTATCAACTAAAGATTACAATCAGCACTCCAGAAATTTGCCCCCTATCAACATCAACGAATCCGCTTTTCTTCACTCATGTTCTGAATTCCACTTGTTCATCCACCTTCACCACCTCATCCCCATTAGTTTACCCAATGATCTGTTGCATATCCATCTCTGCAACATCCCCTCCTGGTTCTTTGATCTCCCACATCAACAACCTCAAATGTTTGTCTGGATATCTATGGAAGGGGCTGTAAGGTTGTCCACAACGGAAACACGATCTCTTTTGTTTCCTTTCCTCCCTTTCATTCCAACTAATATATTTCATACCTTACCGCTTTTCTTCCCTTTCAATTTTTCTTATTTCTTCCACTTTTTTATTCTTATCTACAGCAGGCCTATTGGATGAGAAACTTGGCACCACAGGTCCAGAACTCCAAGAAACCAGTAGATACGCCTGCTTACTTCTAACTCCCCTTATAACACCTTCTTCAGTCAGTTCTCACTCAATCTTTCATGCAAGAGTAATTGACCTATATTTGTTTATAGGCTCACGTGTGGATACTCTGTTTTCAATTTCTGGAAGCACACCCCCATAAACAAACTCATGTACCACGATTCAGGAAGATCAGGTATCCTCAATGCTGCGTGCTCAAACTCTTCAATATACTCATCCACATAAGCATATGGATGAAGAGACATCAAAAAAAATTCAATAGATCTCCTTCTGTAGCATTCCCATATGTTTCCATGAGTTCCAGCTTTAATTGCACCGACTTCAGACCCGGATTAGAATTCTACCCGATTAAAAACCAATGGAGGGTTGTTCCTTCCATTTAAATCTACGACAAAGGTAATTTCATGTCATCGGGGATTTGATTAATCAAGATATAGGTTTCTACTTTAGTAGTCCACCCGAAAGGATCTTCTCCATGCTCTGCTATGTTGTTCAGAAACAGGATCTCAATCTACATGCGCCTCAAACTCCTTTATTCTCTCAATTGTTTGTGCTTCCATGTCTCGAATCCTGTGAATTATCATTTCCTCAAATTTCCGCAACTGATCGTGAAGAGTTCGCTGAAATTCAGCTTGGCCTTTAAACAATTTATCAAGGCTAGCATGAATAACCATCATTGATTGCTCATGCACCACCAGAATCTTCTCTTTGTTTCTCTATTGTTGGATCACCAATGCCGATTCTATAGAAACAATCTAACTTTCCATTTCTAGTATGCCTTCAAGCTGTTGATGCAATCAAACTGAAAGCTCAAAATTGTTAAGTCGGTAGCAACCTTGCTATGCTTCCCAAAGAATTTCCAGAATGACCCTTTCCCCAGCCTTCCAACAGATTTATATATCCAGACCTCCCCCTTCTCCCAAGACAGAAGCCTAACCAACATCCCACAACATCCTAATGTGTCGTCTAACTTGCAGCATCACACCTTATCCTTCTCTTTGCTGAATGTATCATTCATAGTTGTACTTGCATGGCTGAAGTGTTCCCAAAATCCTCTTCACTTATCATAACTAAGCTTCAACAACCACAAATGAAAAAGTTCTTTAAGGAATACAAACAAACAAAATGGACTCAGAAGTTTACCGCAATCAGGCTCTCTGTATCCCTGTCTCCATAATAAGATTCGTGTTCATGATGACCTCCACTTTCCCTGATGCAGTGACGGAGAAAAAAAGGTCAAATTGGGAAATTCATATTACGCAATAATGTATATATATTGAATTTGCATTTATAGAAATGCAAAGGTATAATAGATTAATGAATGAACTAAACTAATAAACCAAAGGGTCACAACAGTCCCAAAATTGTATATGGTGATAGGCATGTAGATGTGATTAGCTTTCTGATTCATTTGCTGGAGAGAAATGCTGATATATTCTTGACAAATGAGCAACCAACATTGTTTTTACAGAGTTCTGACCTAAAAGAAAAGGTTAGAGGTTAATTAGAATGAAGAGTTGTGCTGAAAGGGATTTTTTTTTTTTTGTGTTTGAGTTGTGCAAAAATGAGTTTCCCAACAAGTTGGGTGGGTCGGATATTATTGATGGACAAGATTCTCAAGTTAAAATAACACAGTTTGAGGCCAAATACAAACACCATAGTTCAAGGAAAAGTTGAAACTCCAGTCAAGAACAATTTTGATTCTTTTTGGAACAGGGTAATTGAGGATGCATTTGGTTTTGGAAAACATTTTCTGTTTTCATTTTCCAAGTATGTATCAGAATATAGGTAAGAAAATGTTTGGAAAATGGAATGAAAACATGAAACCATAGGAATTAAATATCCAATCATTTTCTTTTTCTTTTTTCCTTTTTTTTTTTTGCAAGGCATCATTTTCATCTTCTTGAAAACATGAAAACGGGTTTTTTTTCAAAAAATTATCATTTTCATTTTCATTTTCAAAAAAAGTATTTTGAATTTACACGATACAAGACTTTTTCTAATACTTTTTTAGTAAATGAAAATAGATGATATTTTTCAAAACCAAATGCAACGTTATTGTGTGTTTCTTGAACAAAATAGGATAGCCAAACCTCTTCAAGCTGAGATATGCAGTGAATTTGGGACTATTTGTTCAGCCTAAGCTACAAAGAAAGTCATTGTGTAATGGTAATGTTCAACTTCAAACCCAATTGCAATAAAAGTAGTAGATCAATAAAATATCTCAATCGTAACAATATGTGGTCCCAATTCGATGCAGAACTCTTAAAACTCTCTTTCCGGAACAAGCATAAACATAAGCTTTGCATGTGTACATCATGAAAGATTATGAGATCAAATGCAACTAAACTCTATCATGCTACGGTCCCATTTCAAAACCAATTAATGATGACAGTATTTCATCAAGATATTTCATCTATCACATTATTTAATCACAAATTGGAGTCATGATCATAGTAGGCAATAACTTTCACTAGACTTCTTTGAGGTTTTTCGTTTCCCTTTGCTTTTTTAGAAAAGGCCAAAAGAATTCTACAATTAAGATTAAGGGAAGGCTGTCCATGCACATATAAGTTGATCCATAAGGGTGAAAATGGATTATGACAATATGCACTTGAGACATATCGGTTGACTAAATGCCTGGTGGCTAGAAGTCACTTTTCTGTCTGAGAAAGAAGATGGCCATCTTAGAAGTGTTGATGTATACCAGACCTATCAAATTTCAACTTGTGGGCAGAAAAGGCCTACCCACAATAATATTTAATGTGATTTCATGCATGAGGCAGGGTTCAAACACTCGACCTCATTTAAGGGCGCAGAGTTTCTTCACCAACTCACGCAACTCCGATGGATAAAATTTACAAGGTTCATAAAAGAAAGTCTACAAAAAAAATTGAATTCCACCTTACAAAAAAGAGTTCAGCAAAAATAATAAAGATAAATAAAATATAATCCAATAAACCTGATAGTGATACAAGTTAAAGCAATGTGCCTCCAAAATAGTAAAATTTGGAGTTTTAAAATTTGAGGGGCAATGCAATGGTGGTAAAGAAGCCAATTTTTGCTTTTCAACATCAGGTGAAGGAGAAATGTAAGACTGAAACAGACAATCTACTATTGAAAAAATCAATCAAATCATATGTATTTATAAACAACAAAGACATATGAAGCAGAAAATATGTTTTCCAAAGTAGCCAGAGAGTGGCATTTTTTAAAAAAAAAAGAAAAAAATAAGAAATATATACAAACAGAAAAGCATGAAGTACAAAAGGTCGGGACAGAAAGTCAGCCCCAAACACTTAAAGAAAACCACAAACAAAACACACCAAGAGTTGCTACAAGCATGCATGCTTATGTATACAAATCCAAGGTAGTGACAACACATGAGCCTCAACCCGGTTGGTGGGGACTCTTCAAGTGCATCCACGAGACCCAGGATCAAATCCAAGTGGAGGCATATTTTCGGATTATTGTACTACAGCAGGTATTGTTCGGCGTTGTAGCAGCCAGAACTATTCATCTGATTTGTACTTCGGGCCACCAGTTTGGTCCTCTGAGTCTTTAAGGCCTTCGGGCCACCCAAGGCCTACAAGCCGGTAAGGCTTTCAGGTCACCCCAAAGCCTTCGGGACACCTCAAGGCCTTCGGGCCACCCCATGGCCTTCGAGCCACCTATGCAAACTGTTGGAGTCTGTATCCCACATCGGACTTGAGGTCCGGTGTGGTCTTTACCATTTGTTATAAAAGCACCCCAAGGGCTCTTTAGAGAGAACACCTTGGGGGTTCGATCTCTCTTATTTTTCTCCCTCTACATGGTATCAGAGGGATCTTCCCGACCCTCCCTCCCATCTTTTTTTATTTTGCTCTAGGGTTTACTCATTTTTTTTTTTCCGTCCGAGGGGGCGGCGGACTCAAAGCCCCGTAGGGCTACGGCCGCCGCCCCTCCTCCCATTTTATTCCCCCTATCTAGGGTTCTTTTTTTTTTTTTTTTTTTTCTCTTCTCTCCCGTGGGGGGCGGCGGCCCTTCATGTTTTTACCGCCGCCGCCCCTCCGCCTCGTCCCAGCAGGCCTTCGCCCGGCGCCCGCGCCCACTCCCCGGCGGCCATCTCTCACCCCGCCGCGGCCCGCGCCTCCTCCGTCGGCTCCTCCCTGCGGACTTCCTCCCCGACGGCGCTCCCTCCCCGCGGCTCCCCGCGGCTCCCGACGCCATCACCCGCACGGCCCCCGTCCTGTCGCGACTCCTCCCTCCCGCGCGCTCGCGGCTCCCGGCTCCCGGCGGCATCTCCACTCCCGACTCCCGGCGGCATCTCCACTCCCGACTCCCGGCTCCCGGCGCGACGCGGCTCCCCGGCTCGTCCCTCCCGCGACGCGGCTCCCGGCTCCGGCTCCCGGCGCGACGCGGCTCCCCGGCTCGTCCCTCCCGCGACGCGGCTCCCGGCTCCGGCTCCCGGCGCGACGCGGCTCCCCGGCTCGTCCCTCCCGCGACGCGGCTCCCGGCTCCTCCCGGCGCGACGCGGCTCCCCGCTCCTCGCCGCGGCTCCCGGCGCACCTCCCGCGCGACGGCCCCCGCCTTCCCTGCGCGCTCCCGCTGTTCGCTCTCGCTGTTCCTCCTGAGCGCGACCCTCCCGCTTCCAGCAGCCGGCCTCCAGCTCCGGCCGGCGACCCCTCTCCGGCCGGCGACCCATATCCCGACGGCCTCTCCCGCTCCGGTGCGCCTTCCCTCAACGGCGCCCACTCCTCCTGCGCGACTCACGGCCCGCCCCACCGTGCGCGCGCCCAGCCTCGGCGGATCTCCTCCCCTCCCGTCGCGGCCCATCCTGTCGCCGGCCCTCCGCGCAACCTCCCGGCCCTTCCCGGCTTTTTCCGGCCAGATACGGCCAGCTCCGGCCAGATCCAGAGCTTTCCGGCCAGATCCGGACAGCTCCGGCCGGCTCCGGCCTTATCCAGGCTACTCCGGCCAGCTCCGGCGAGATCCGGACTGTTCCGGGCAGATCCGGGCAGATCCGGACTGTTCCGGGCAGATCCGGGCAGATCCGGCCTGTTCCGGCCAGCAACCGGCCTCCACCCGTGCTGGCCGCTCCACGCAGGTGGCCTCCTCCAACTTCCAGCGCCGTCTCCCGGCCTCCTGCACCCTTGCTGGCCTCCTCCTGCGGCATCCCCGCCTCGCCGGCATCTCCCGGCACTTCCCGGCAGCTGCATCTCTCTCTGCCGGCACGTCATGTCGCTAGCGCAGCAGCTCGACCACCTCGGATTTGGGTCTGTTGGCGCCGCCAGACCCCGCAACGATTTCTGCGGAATCCCCGCCTCCCGTCGCCGGCCCCGCAAGTGCGGTTTTCCCGGTGCTAGTTTGGATTTCCCGGCGTTTCATCCACCGGCCCCACTAGTGCGGCAGTCCTGGCGTTCCGTCAACCGACCCGGTCTCTGTGTGGTTCATCTGCTGCGTCTGCGACATCATCCATCCATCTCCTGCGCAGGAGCTTCGATCGTGAGGGGGAGCAGCAGCATCTTAATATTTTATTTCGTCATGTTTTGTAATCAAGCTGGGTATGTTCAGCTTGAGGGGGAGTGTTAATGTCTGTTTTTCTTGCTTTCTTTTCATTATGTGTCCAAGCTAGGTACACCTAGCTTGAGGGGGAGTGTTGGAGTCTGTATCCCACATCGGACTTGAGGTCCGGTGTGGTCTTTACCATTTGTTATAAAAGCACCCCAAGGGCTCTTTAGAGAGAACACCTTGGGGGTTCGATCTCTCTTATTTTTCTCCCTCTACACAAACTATAAAGATGCATACTCTACAAGGAACATGCTCCATATGAGGATTTAGAGCAGGCGCATTCACTAGAACAGGGTTAACCGGATTTTAAAGAATGAAAGGGTATGGCAATTGTCATCAGTACCAGGCTTGCGCACCTCTGCACAGGACAGCTAGTCGACTAGTCATGCGAAGGTGGAGAGCTTCGTAGCGATATAGAAGTTGGGGAAGGGCAGTTCCAAGTTGTGTCTGGGATGTTTTTGGCCTTGTGCCTCTAAGACCTACGGGTCATGTAATGTGTCTCTAAACCTACGGGCCTTGTAAGGGTTCTCCTTCAACCCTTAAAAGGGGGATTATCAAAATAAATAAAAAATATAAGGCCTTCGGGCCATTCAGGCAAGGTAGTGACAAAAAAAACAAATGAAAAAAAATAATGACGTAGGCTTATCATAATGTTTAGAGCCAAAAACTTGAGAAAACTGAAAGGATATACCAGATCGATTTCAAAATATGTCAAGAAACCAAGATAAATTGACATTTACCTAACATCACTTCCCTTCCGAAAAATGCGAATGGATGGGTAGCCTTGTATGTGATTCCTAAACAACAATTATATTACACATAAGTAACATAACAGAAGTTGTGATTAACAAAACAGACCAGAAACAAGGAAAAAATGCAATACAATCAATGATAATTGTGCGAGAAAAAATAGAAGATGCATGAGATTAAACAAAATGATAAATGTTTGCCTCTGAATTTCCTGCTAAATGGAAAAGAGAGACGTTTTTTATAAATCCCAAAAGTTGAATGCTTAGTAGATGCCCACTGATGGAAAGGGACGCAACTAGAACTCATCATATGCTGCTGTTGCAGGAGTCATGAAGCCAAATAAAATATGCTTCATTAAATACAATAGTTCTAGATTTGGGAGGAGTTTAGACCAACAAAAATAATTAGCAATGATACAACAATGAACTATTTCTTCACATTTGAACATACTAGTCATTTTTTATAAGTAATCCCATAAATCATGTTTGTGTGGAACTCAATCACTAAATCCATCTATCATTCTTCCCTAAGGCTGAATCCCAAATTACCGCAAAAGAAGACAACTAAAACCAAATTACACAAGGATTATTACCCCATCACCCCAAATAGAATCATCCCCCCTCCCCCCCTAATACCCCTCTCCCACACATGCTCATAATTGATTCCCTCCCCTAGAGCCACCATGGCCACTTATAAAATCTCTAAACACTTGGGACTGTCCCCAGCAAAGGGTCACCGGCTACACCTCCATTAGATGTCCAAATAAAATAATACATTTGCAACCCCAAAAAAATATTATTTTCATATTACTGTTTCCATTCACTTTTCTTCACATTAAGAAAAAAAATGTTAAAACAAAGGCTATACACTTTCTTGATTTCAACTGCATTTGTTTATAAATGATAAGTGATTTTCTTCAAAAATTTAAGCAGCAAGTATTTTTTCAAAAAAGTAACAAACATCGCTAATTTTAAAATCGCTTCAAATAAATGATAAGTGTTACAGATATATTTTTATAAGCACAATCAAGCGTAACGTTCAACACTAAGCAACAAAATTGCATTTGTTTATTAAAAAAGGTTTTTTTTTATGCCTACATGCTATCAAGGATCCATTTACTACTTAAAAAATAAATAAAAACCAAAACATTGCTTCAGGAGATACCTCCTACACAAATCAACTTCCTCAGTGCAATCCACTTTCCCCAAAAGAATACGCCCATCAGATTCTGGGTCATATCTAGAAGGATAGGAAACGCATTAAAAAATACAAAAGCAGTGTTACATGCAATGCTTTCTCTTAGGAATAAGTTGATGCAGAAAATGAAAATAAACATACTTTTCTTTTATTGTCTTTGCAGCCTTCTCCCAAGCAGGTTTCTGAAATAAAGAAAAAAGAGTGAAAGAATAATCATAGAAATTGCAGTCCAGGTGGAAGAATACATAATCATCTGTAAGCAAGCAATTGAAACTGTTCAATGACATTTTGATTACTTGTTTTCAAGTGTTCCGTACAAATTTTGAATGGAGACAAACATAAAAATCCGGACTGCCCCAGCAGACTAGGAAAGGGGAACATGTTGTCCCAGATGTTGGTCTGAGTAAGATGTCAAGCAGGGGGTGAATTGGACTTTTAAAAATGAAAATGAAATTAAAAAAAAAATAAAACATAATTAAATAAAAACAGAAATTAAATGAAGCAGAAATTAAAACTAATCAGGTTAAAGTGAATGTCTTGCATGAAAAAGGATAAGAGGTATATGTTGATATATTTGACGATGTCAAAAATCACCAAGACGAGAAGCTGGAGAGGTTTGAATGATTTTCTCCACTACTGGACAGTTGGGAGAGAGATCATTCAACTTGATTTTTGAGCAATCAAATTGCCCCAACAAGATATGCAAAGCTTGGCTCAAATCAAATGAATTGTCATTAAGAAAATCACCCAAAGAATACAAATAAGGTCCAAAATTAGAAATAGCAAAATATTCAACAAACTCAACAGAAGTGAACTCAAAAGCAACTCCGTTCACAGAAGAACAGATTGTGTCGTAATCATCCCCGTGGCCAAAAGACAGATTAGCAAAAAATTGATGAATTACAAAGAGAATGATGAAGTCTTTGGAGGATGGCTCAAAAAAGGTTTTTTCAGCCTTGGAAAGAAAAAATATGCTGGAGTAAATGAGAGTTTCATCATCCCAAGTGTTCCTAGTTTCCTTGGGCATCACATACTTAACATTTATGACACTCAAAATATCAAAGCCAAGATTTTCAATATGGATCTTCATCTTGATTTTTCACTGAGAATAATTCTCTTCATTGAAGCAAGAGGGTCTAATAGTGGAACTACTTCCCATTTCAGCAGTGTCAATGACTGCCATGGAATAAAAATAGATCATGCCATTTCACCAAAGTCTAAAGCAATAATAAACAAGAGTCAAAAGAACTCTGATGCCAAATGTTGTCCTAGATAGTAGCACAATAAGGGGTTGAACTGAGCCCAACCAATTTTTAAAAAACAATTAACGCGTTAATTCCCCTCTTGAAAACTTAAAACATTGTAAAACTGAATTCTAAATAGTTTCAGTAAATTCAAATAGTTTTTCAAAAAAATGATCAAAGCTCGGTTTTAAATAAAATAAAACATTCAAAACAGTACTTATAAAACCAAGACAATTTCAAAAGAAGTAAACACTAATTCTCAGAGTTTAAAAACAAATTGTAAAGGTCAAACGCTTTGTTAAACTATTAAAAACAGATTGCACAGAACATGCAAAAAAAATGTAAATGCAGGAAAATGCAAAAATAAAACAGCAAAGATTTGAACAATGGAATTTTAAACACAGGTTCAGGTCAAAGGTTGAACCTAATCCTCCCATTGGCTAAAATCAGCCAAGACAATCGCTAAACAAAAGTGATTACAACCCTATACCCCAAGGGCCAGTCATGTACCAGGATAGACTACAGCAATAGTCTTATACCTAAGATTACCCCAAGTTATTTATCCCCCAAGAAATTCTTTCACAAGTTAAAGGAATGAAAGAAACGTAAGATACAAAGATTGAAGGGGTTTTACATATCCCCAAACCATCCACAGAAAGTGCAGCAAACAGATACAAAGATGTATAACAGCAAGCACTCTAAAAGTTCAGATAACAAAAAACAGAGAATAGGAATTGCCAGAAGAAAATACAGCTCTTTCATCTGTGGTGTAAGCTAGTGATAAACTTTTCAAGAACCCTCAAAGGGCTTCTCGAGTTGCGATTGTGTAGAGTCCACCAGGCTTTGGAGTGGCATCCAGGCAAATCTTGAATTAAACACAAAGTGTGGGATATTTTTCAAAGTGTGAGCTCAAAAATCTTGGATCCTCTAAGTGGGGAAGCTCCAACATATTTATAGGCTTATCCCCTCTTCTATCCATTGGAAATCCTCCAAGGATCCTCTCCAAAGTCAACATCACAGTTGGCAACCAAATCCCATCAGTAGGTGAGCCCCCAATCAGTTTCAATATTAAATGGGTATCTTAGAGCATCTCAAGCCCGTTGTCACGGGTTGAGCGTCTCAGCACAGCGGATCGCCCGTGCGGCACCCCGGCACCCCGACCCCCCTCCTCGGCGAGCAGGGTTCAGCCGTCCAGCCCTTCAAACGATGTGAGCTTCACTGATTTCGTCCTGCTATGGACTCATCAGAAGAGTGGCCCCAACTACCCAATCACGGTGACGTCGGGACTGACACACCATCCTCCACATTATTGGGGCAACTTCCATCTCCTATATAAGGACAAATCACATGAACTGCAACCTTGATATTCTTGTCGGTGTGGGACGAGACCCCATGATTGGGTCGTGACATTCTCCCACCATCATTCCATGCATGCCCTCGTGCATGTAGGATCGTGGCTTTGAGTGTATCTGTGAAATGTCCTGCTTCCAACTAACTGACTGCCATGCATGGCCAAGGGGACGCTCACTCCTCATCACCAGCTCCATGATCCACCCTTTATCTGGGTCGCAAACCACAGATCTCATCAAAACCCACCCTCCATAGCGGCGTTTCTGCCTCTGAAATCCACGCTCGCTCATCATCGGCTCCATGGTCCACCCTTTATCTAGGTCGCAAACCACAAATCTCATCAAAACCCACCCTCCATAGTGGCGTTTCTGCCTCTGAAATTCACACTTGAGCACGATCGTCTCTGTCGTGTCACCACCATGACAGCTCGAGGCTCTACTCTCACCACCAAGGCCCAACCTGCAGCATTCCACAAACATCACGAGGCACATCTTCTCTGATAACACTTGTCACGGGCTGAGCATCTCAGCAAAGCGGGTTGCTCGTGCGACACCCTGACCCCCTCCTCGGCGGGCGGGGTTCAGCCGTCCATCTCTTCAAACGATGTGAGATTCACCGGTTCATCAGGAGAGTAGCCCCAACTCCCAACCAGGGTGGTGTCGGGACTGACACACACCATCCTCCACATTGTCGGGGCAACTTTCATCTCTTGTATAAGGACAAACCACAAGAACCGCACCCTTGATGTTCTTGCTGGTGTGGGACAAGACCCCCATGATCGGGTCGTGACACCACGCTATAATAGGGTAAAATTGCTAAAATTCCATAAGCGGAGGTCTCCAACCCAGTGCCAAAACCAGTGCCAAAACCAGTGCTATTCCTGTGTTGGCATGTAGTGCAACGCTATATTTGGCATTGCATGGTTGCTACACTGTCTGTTTTTCAGTTTTTTTTATTCTTATTTCAATGTATGTTTGTATTTATTTTTATATTATAAAATAATAGCATAAAAAAATAGAGAATCATTTCACTGTATATTTTCAAGTAAAGCTTATGCCATTTTACAATTTTGGGTTGGAGATACTCTTAAATGCAAAAAAAAAAAAAAAAAAACTCAACGATTGCACTTGGTGTAGAAGGTTGATCAGGTTGCATTGCACGATCGATGGGTTGAACTATGCGGCCGATGTCTTTCAGCCGCACGGTCGACGTGCCTTCACAAATTGGCATGCACGGTCGAAGGTTCAATGACTTGATTTTTTTTAATTTTTAATTACCCTTGACAGAAAACAGTCATGATTGACATACTTGTACAGCAATGTCAAATCATTTGTATTGGATGGTCAAAGCATCTATAACCTGAAGGTTGAAGGAGTTATTTTGCACAGACGATCCACATACACTAGATGGTTGATGGAACTACTACGCACGGTTGATGAGCTAGTACTTTGACAGAATTTAATGAGTACCATTCAAAACTTAGACCAACTATAAATCCTTCATAAACAAGATCAAAATGAAATTCACATTAAAAATGATTTGTGAAAATCAAAATACAAGAAAAAGCCACTTGGTCCAACAGAACACACACATGAAACACGTGTTAGAAGTAATAAAAAAGACATAGTACAAGCTAAGAAATTTTGTCACCTCAAAAGGGCTAAAAAAACTATATTATATATTTTGGCTCCCAAACAGTCAAGAATAAAAATAGCAGACCCATGTTTTGATCAAAATTCCATCAAAAATAAGAAATGTGATTTAAGATGATGACACACACAGCCTTGTTTATGCAAATTTTTATCCCTTTTCTATGTGGAAAGTTGGGTCATCTTCAGGTTTGGAGCCCCCTCATATTTCACAGAAGTAGACATTATGAGCATATATTTGTTACCACAAGAGTGTTAACCAGAAATCTTGCCTACTTTCTTGGCAATTTTAATGTAGCAGTAATGCCCCACGCAGGCAGCTGTGGCGGCGGGGGGGTTGGGGTTTGGGGCGTCGATCACGGGTCGAGTCCCCGGGCCGG
This sequence comes from Viscum album, assembly GCA_963277665.1. NCBI lineage: Eukaryota > Viridiplantae > Streptophyta > Magnoliopsida > Santalales > Viscaceae > Viscum > Viscum album. The sequence continues at coordinate 75,880,435 of OY728156.1, forward strand.
TTTTCTTCCTTACGTGCGTTGTAAATAAAAAAAATTTAATGTAGCAGTAAAAAGGACCAAGAGATTACCAGCCTATTACTCCAGTAACACCAAGGAGCGAAGAAATTAACAACCAAAATAGGATACCTGAAAAATACATAATGGGATTTTAATCAAACAAATTTTAAATGAATTAATAACAATGGAAATTCACCATTGAAATTACATAAACCAGAATAACCTTAAACTCGATAACAAAATTCATCCAACTTACATATGAGTGTATCTATCAAGATTGCGACCACTTAGAGGAACAGCGCCTTCCACGTACTCTTCATCACCATCATCTCCATGCTTAATGGCATTTAGAACTGGTCCCGAGTAAAACTCAGACCCAGTTGGCTTCAAATTTCGATCTATGGGAAACTTGCTAATGGTTTTTGTTATATTTAATCTATTCTGTGGGAGAAAAAGGAATGATTCAGACTAACTGACACTGCGAAAGATGACAAAAAAACTGCTTTAAATGAGCAAGCATGGTGATGAAATGCCAAATAAATGGTACAAATAAAAAAAGAAAAATAGAGCTAACAAAATTAATTAATTATAATTTGACTTCAATGATAGGCAATCTCAGCACACAAATATCATGAAGCGTACAAAAAATTAGATAGAGTATATTAATGCATGTGTATACAGTATATTCAAATAAGTCAATGTTGCACACACTCTTGGATAATTGTATGGTAAAATATCTAAACACAAATGGAAACTCTAATAATTAGCAAAAGCGTCTGAAAATATGTCACATGCTGATAGGGCAAAGGATACCCCTGGCCCCTGGAAGGTATATTCCAGGAGGGGGTAAGATAGTACCAGCAGAAGCCTAACAACCTGAGGTGGTCCCCGCACAGCTCTCTGTTAGGGGATTCCCTCATTAGGCTGTTATGGGGGGGGGGGGCAAGGAATATTGTGTAACAACCTGGGCTTGGGCGGGAGTGAGAGGGTAGTCTCTTCCTGAAGTGTCTTCTTCTCTGCACTCTTCTTCTCTTCTCTACTACATTCCTTATAACATACATAAGGGGGCCATTTCTCTGGACCACATGTTCTATCACATGCCCAACACCAAACTGCATGCACAATTGTGACTATAATTTTTTAAGAGTTTCCTAACATGAAGCACATTTCCCTCGATTTGGGATCAGCGTTCTTATATCTTAAACATAATATACCAGGAAAACTATTGCCTCATTTATGAAAATAAAATGGCCCCCTTATGTATGCAATTATATACTCAATATTTTATGTGGTCACATTGCAGTTACTTTATCTTCCTCAAATGTGCTCTAAAAACTCTCATTGATCATTGTCCGTGAATGGGGATCAGTATCTGCTAATCCTTTTTTTTTTCATGCAATAATAATCAAGCCATTGGATCAATAAGGGCTTCTGGTGACCAGGAACCAAGTGCATGGTTTTCTGGCTTTGTTGCCACAAGTGGAAGCCATGTAATTGGATTCATTCTGTGTAGAAGACAAAGTTCAGTTCCTAAAATTCATTCAATTTTAAGTCAGATTCTGAAGATTATTCAGAACCTAATAATTCTTGATACTGACAAGGTGATGGCCATGTGACAAAAGGGGGGCAAGACCTTGATGTTGCTTGAAATGAGCCATATGATCCTGGTGATCAAATTCTGAAATTATGTCCTTTCTATTCACACTCTTGTCTTTCGTTGATGATGCTATCATTCAACTTCATTCTTAGGGATTACTATGGCAAGGATAGAATGCATCAGCCAATTTGCTTACACTGTAAAGCCCAGAATTTTGATTTAAATTCCCATTCCCGTAAATTATGCATCTTTATAAAAATTCCCGTGCATTCCCATTAGAAGAGTTAGTTTTTGATAAGATTAGTGCTCATGCATTGTCTACTAGATCTGCTAGCTCCTGCGGCCACTGGTATCCAGTAGCTCGTCATCAATCTACTAAGAGGATAAAAAAAATACACTAAACAAACATGTAATGTTTTATCAGAAGAACATAATTCAAACGACGAAAAATCATTATTGTGACTGAATGAAGTTGCCCTGGTTCAGCCAGCAACATATGCAGGTATTTCGGTATTAATCTCAAGAAACTCTACAAAACAGTTTTTTCCCTGAAGAACAAAATATAGTGATAAGTAATTTAGAGAGCCAATAAATTTTTCAGAACCTAATAATTCTTGATACTGACAAGGTGATGGCCATGTGACAAAAGGGGGGCAAGACCTTGATGTTGCTTGAAATGAGCCATATGATCCTGGTGATCAAATTCTGAAATTATGTCCTTTCTATTCACACTCTTGTCTTTCGTTGATGATGCTATCATTCAACTTCATTCTTAGGGATTACTATGGCAAGGATAGAATGCATCAGCCAATTTGCTTACACTGTAAAGCCCAGAATTATGTCCTTTCTATTCACACTCTTGATGTTGCTTGAAATGAGCCATATGATCCTGGTGATCAAATTCTGAAATTATGTCCTTTCTATTCACACTCTTGTCTTTCGTTGATGATGCTATCATTCAACTTCATTCTTAGGGATTACTATGGCAAGGATAGAATGCATCAGCCAATTTGCTTACACTGTAAAGCCCAGAATTTTGATTTAAATTCCCATTCCCGTAAATTATGCATCTTTATAAAAATTCCCGTGCATTCCCATTAGAAGAGTTATTTTTTGATAAGATTAGTGCTCATGCATTGTCTACTAGATCTGCTAGCTCCTGCGGCCACTGGTATCCAGTAGCTCGTCATCAATCTACTAAGAGGATAAAAAAAGTACACTAAACAAACATGTAATGTTTTATCAGAAGAACATGATTCAAACGACGAAAAATCATTATTGTGACTGAATGAAGTTGCCCTGGTTCAGCCAGCAACATATGCAGGTATTTCAGTATTAATCTCAAGAAACTCTACAAAACAGTTTTTTCCCTGAAGAACAAAATATAGTGATAAGTAATTTAGGGAGCCAATAAATTTTTCCTTGCCTTCATCCATTGTTGTGCTGAGAATTAACAAGGTTAGTAAACTCAGAGTTGCGCATTGTTGCAATAGTGTTGCGGAATCGTCAGGAGTCACAATGACAAAAACGAGAAAACGAAAGAAAGAAAGCAACAAGAACACAGCGATTTACGCGGTTCGGGAATAATCCCTACGTCCACGGGAGAGGCAAAATTTCACTATATCAGCAGCACAAATTACAGAGGTTTTTTCAGTAGTAATCCTAGCCAAAAAAGGGCTATAAAAAATGGAGAAGACAATCATTGTTCGTAAAGTAAGTCCGCGTTGGTACCGTGTCGGTCGGTCAGCTCCGCTACAGTGGTCAGAGATGCTACAGTTGCGGGCCACAAGCATTCGGCCCAACCGGATCGGGCTACACCAATCCAACAAATAGCAGGCCAGAAAACCATGCCTCTAAGTGAGGTCAGAGATCCCGGATAAGCAGGAGATACAAACTTCAAACACACAGGATACGTGGTGTTGGAAATGGAAGCACCATTGATGCTTCGTGAGGGATGTGTTGGCTTGTGGTTTCAGTCGGGGAAACCTGAGCAGAGTTTCCGATCGGGTTGTAGCCCATGGTTATGGCTCGAGATAATGAAAATCCATGCGAAGCATGGTGGTCTTAAGGAGTTGGTGATATAAAATGCTCGGAAAAACAAGTTTTGGGGCTCCAATGGGTTTTGGCTGAGCGGTTAGAGGGACACCTTGGGATTTTGGATGGATGACGGTTTGATGGGAATGGATGGGTCATTTGAGAATGACCATCAAGTGAATAGCTTAACTACGACGAGCATTGCCCGGTAGGCAATTGCGCCTAAAACATCAAGTGCGGTTAAAGGAACGTCCCCAATGGGTAGTGCCCGGTGAAACTACTCTAGGAGCGAGTGTGCTGTGAATCTTCAAAGCTCTTAGTCACGGGCTCACGAAGAAGTAGTGATGGTTGTCGCATGTTGGTTGAAAAGGGAAGTGAGGCTTTCGTACGGAGGAATACCACCAGTTAGTGCATCTTCAAAGCTCTTGGTAGCGGGCTCACGAAGTAGTGATGGCAGTCACGTGAGTTGGTTGAAAAGGGAAGTGAGTCTTCGGTATGGTGGAATACCACCAGTTAGTGATGAATTAAGGAGAATGTCTCGGTTGGGGTGAGTTGGGCATTGGCAAAGCTTGTCGGACTCTCCGTGGCAGAAATGTGGTATAGCACCGGGTGTGCTTGGGAAATGTAAGATGGCAGCTAAGGGTCGATGTGTATTGTTGGTTAGCAGCATCGACTGAGGGTCAGTCGAGTCATGAGAGAGCTGTTTGGGGACAGGTTGAGATTGCAAAACCAGAGAGTGTAGCTCGTGAATCGAGATTGTCGGGTTTTGAAGAGCAAGGCTCACGTGAGAAAAACCCCAACGAAATGTCGATGTTTTGGTACAGTTGTATCAGTGGAATGACGGTATGGACAATCCAATAGTGGGAAGTGTCATACTGATCTTTAACAAGTGACCCTCGCGTCAAGTGGGCGGTGATCGACATCTGAATATGAGGAGATGTCGAGCATGGCCGGTGGGCGAGCGAGTTTCGGTGCCTGGTTCCAAGACCACCAGATTTGGCAAACCATATGTGTTGGCTGATACCGTCAGTACATTCGGTAGCTCACGGGGAGTATGTTTTGGCGGACGGGATGGGTGGAGCTCGTGTGTCTCGTGATGTTGTTCGGATTAAGGCATCGTGTTATGGATCAGGAATTGGTATCGCATCGAGTCATTGTTGTTGAGGAAGTCGGTGTGCGGTGGAGGCAACGAGCACTGATGCGCATGATTGGGAATGGGAAAGTGGTTTTGGCATCGAGCATGTTTTTCAAGGTTGAGCATGGCCCAAGGGCATAGTGGTTAGCGTGGTCAAGTATGACCTAAGGGTCAGGTTAGTGAATTGAGTATGGCCTAAGGGCCTGGGATCATCATGGGTGTTACATAGCTGCAAATTACATTTGGGATAATTATGTGTGGTGACTGGTCAGGGCAGACAATGTTGAGTTGTATGTGTTACCCTCTAGCAAAGAGCTAGGTAGGACATGTGTGGCGAATTGAGGGTTAGGTTATAGGCTATGTCCACCAAGTATTACCTTAATATTATGCTCTGACCATGTTGTGCAGTAGTGATGAGACTCCACCCTGAGTGATAGGGTGTTGGAAGATATGTGTCTGGGGACCACCGAGAGACGATCCCTATGTGTCTGGGGACCACCGAGAGACGATCCCCAGATGTTCCGTGTCCGAGGACCACCGAGAGAGGGTCCCATATGTTATGTGTCTGAGGACCACCGAGGGTCCCCAGATGTTCCGTGTCCGAGGACCATCGAGAGAGGGTCCTCAGTTGCTCTGTATGCCTGGGTTTGGCTCAGTTTTGACCTTTCTTTGATGGGTTTCCGATGATATGTGACTACGCCGCATTGGCCGAAGCAAGTAGGATCAGGTAGCACACGATGACCTGATGTGATTGCCTGCATGCTAGATATTACCACATCATTTACTTTCTCACATATGCAAAAATTGTATATGATGGCGTATATAAGGAACGCGTTGGTGGCACCCTACTGAGTTTTATGCTCAACCTACACAAGCACCCTAATGTGCGTGCAGACCTTATGTTTGGCTTTCAAGTAACAGGTTATACGAGGGATCCAGCTAAAGTAGTTGGATAGAGTTGGGAGACACATCCGAGGAGGGACTCGAGTTTAATGGTTGTGTCACCGGTGTATTTTATCTTTTGTTTGTTCTGTATTTAGTCGGCCCAATGGGTGATCCTTGCTGTATGAGACTGTATGATCTGCATGGGTACATTATTGTTATAGCATGTTGATATTGTATATTATTGACAGTTTGCCTTTAATTGTAATTCCCTATGCTCACTCTGATATTATATGATGATGTTATGATTGATCAGGTATTTTATGGATGGTACCGAGAGTATAGTCTCCCCAAGTTGTTAAAGACTCACTACTAGTCAGCAACCTCTGGCGTATGGGAAGGTGCACCAGAAGTCATGTGGCACTCAAACTCAAGTCGGTGATCAGGTTCCCGATTCGGGGCGTTACAGGCATTCTCCTCACCAAATAAATATCATTATCTAGTTGGGAAATTAACTAATTGGCTATGAATGAACCAGAAATTGTGTAGTTAGCAAGGTCATACGATTTATGGAGCACCCTACTAAATTACAATGGGATGAGGCAGTACTTCATATTATTAGATATACCAAGAAGGAACCAGGCCTGGGATTGAGATAAAGGCATTTTGTAATCATGTGACATATAGAGATAAAGGCATTTTGGGATGTTAATTATGCGGGGGGGGGGGGGTATCCTCCATAAAATCTACATCTGGATGCGTTGTTTTTATTTGTTGTAATGGATGCATTGTTTTTATTTGTTGTAATCTTATTTCTTAACATAGCAAACGTAGAATATTGTATCCTTATTTGTTGTAATCTTATTTCTTAACATAGCAAATGTAGAATATTGTGTCTTGATTGTGTGTGGAGTTTGGATATTGTGCAACGACTCATGCGCCAACATAGATTTTATGGGCACAATTAATTTTACATGAAATTTGTCTCTCCAGAGACATCTGATGACATTAGTTGTCTGATTGGGAAGTCTACACACACATGGCATGATAATCAGGTCGATATCAAAATTGCTACTAATCATATTTCTACTTTACATATAGAGGTTGGTTGTTATTTTATTTGTAAGAACCTTTACAAGAAAAACCCTGCTTTTGACTAAATTCATACAAGAGAACAGCTCGTTGATGTTTTTACTAAAGGAGTTCCAGGACCACGTGTGAGTGTTTTATGCAACAAGTTGAGTATGATAGATTTATATGAGCTTGTAACGGTCCGTGCCTCTCTGGTTCGTTATTTTTCCAGTTTTGGGTGTTGGAGGTGTTTCAGAGGAGGCCTGAGGAGGTTCCGTGGTGGTTGGAGGTGTAGCAGAGTTGCTGCATAAAATACACGTCGTGTATTGTTTACGACGTGTATTGTTTACGATGTGAAGTGTTGGTTCACAGATGGTTCACGGCTTGCATGCGAGCAGACGGGAAGCAGTGAAATGGATTCACATCGTGTAAGTGGGATTCACGACATGTATTAAATAAAGGCTGAGGCGACACTTTTTTCAGCGAAAGTGGAAATTTTAGGAAACTCGTGGATTACACGCCATGTAATGTTTACACGACATGAAACCGGCGGATTCCAGGTTATTTTATAACCCTTCCGGCCGAATTTCCTTTCATTCGACCGCTCCCTCCCGAACCCGGCTACGGTGAATAGTGCCCTTTTCACCGGGTGTCCGTTTCGGACGAGTGAGTAGTCTAACTCGCGTGTTTTTCCGCAAGGATTACAACGGTGTGATCCGTTTGGCTGTACGGAGCCTCTTGCGCGATCTTATTAAATGTGGAAGCATGGAAGGTGCTCCAGTAGTGGTTCGCCCTACCTTGTTTGTAGCGGGCCCTTGGCGTGTGATCGCGCACTCTTGGGAGAGTGATGTAAGTGGTTCACAAGATGTGGTTGGTCGTGCCCGGGCCTTTGAGTTGGAGATGTTACGTCACGCCTTCGCGTTGACGTTGGGTGTCGTGTGCACGATAGCCCTTGGGCTGGAGACGAGGTATACTCTGGGAGTATACGGGAGTGCTTGGAGGTACGTGTGATTTGTACCTGAGACGTTCGTGCGCTTGGTTGGGGTTGACTTGGGGCCACACGTCGTGTGGGCCCCACGTGCGTGTCGTGTTCTGCTTGGCGTACTTGGACCTCTCGCGGCGTAGAGGGTCCCTTTGTGCTCTTTTGTTTGGCTAGCAGGGTGGAGTTTATTTCCCCTGGCTTTGTGCTCTGTTGTTTGACCAGCAGGGTTGAGTGGTCTCCCCCTAGTTTCGTTCGCGATGGATTGGCCGGTAGCGGTGCTAGTGGCACCCAGTGCTGGAGCAGACGCTGCACCTCTTTTGGGAGAGTTGTTCTGGAGTTGGGTGGTTGCGCGACACCCACTCCGTGTTCGGTTGGCCAGTGTTGTACCCTCCTGTAGAGATGACCAGAGCAGTTCTGAGTTTTACCCTCCAGCGGGGCTGGGCAGTGGGTTACTCATCGACTTCCTCGGACTTACCCTCCAGCAGGGCTGGGCAGTGGGTCGCTCACTGAATTTTAGGGTTTACCCTCCAGCAGAGACTGGGCAGTGGGTCACCCGACGCTATTAGGGTTTACCCTCCAGCAGAGACTGGGCAGTGGGTCACCCGACGCTATTAGGGTCTACCCTCCAGCAGAGACTGGGCAGTGGGTCACCCGACGACCTCTTGGGGTCTACCCTCCAGCAGGGCTGGGCAGTGGGTCACCCGTCGTCTATTCCAGGTCTACCCTCCAGCAAGGCTGGGCAGTGGGTCGTCTGTCGACGTATTCCAGGTCTACCCTCCAGCGGAGCTGGGCAGTGGGTCGTCTGATGATGTATTAAGGTCTACCCTCCAGCGGGGCTGGGCAGTGGGTCGCCGGATGATGTCTTATGGTTTACCCTCCAGCAGGGCTGGGCAGTGGGTCACCTGATATTTGGTTATGAATTACCCTCCAGCGGGGCTGGGCAGTGGGACACTTGTTAGCATTCAAGACTCAGTCCTCTCGACTAGGCTAGTCTGTGGCTTTCCTCCGTGACCACCGGAGCGGGACCCTTGGTTGTACGGGTCGGTGATGGAACGGCTTTGGCTTTGAGGAGACCTCTCGACTGCAGGGCAGTGACGAGGTGTGGTTTGACTTTCCCTAGAACTCTCAAGTGCGAGGGGCGCTTTCCCCACCGAGACGCGTTCTTGTGACGCGATCTAAAACCGTGCGGGCGAGTCAGCGCCGCCCAAAGCGGATAGTGTCAAAGTGCGGTGATTGAGCCCCTTGGCTTGCAGTTCGGGGCAGACGTGCGGGATGCTGGGCATCAATGGAGTTTCTTCTGGGACTGTTAGCTACTGTTCCTTGGGCTGAGCTACGGGACGAAGATCCCCTTACGAGTTTGTTCAAGCTTCTTGGTTGAGCAAAGGGATATGTATATACCTTGTTTCCGGTACCCACTTCTTGGGTTTGGTTACTCTCCTTCCAGGTGAGGCGAAGACGTGCGGGGTATGCCACGTGCTTTCCGTGTCTAGCTTCTCGTGGTTGGACGAGTCTACTCTCCTGCTATAGGCAGCGAAGACACGACGGGAAGTTCATCTTCTCACCGTTTCCAGCTCCTTGTGCCTGGACGAGTCTACTTCCTTTTGTTGGGTTGAGCTGGACTCCTTACTGCACTCTCTGTTGTACTCCTTTACTTTTCTGTTCGCTCTACTGCTCACCCTTCGGTACCTCCTTTTGTTGCTCCCTCGAGCCTTCGGGGTATCCTACTAAGTATTTTTATACTCACCCCTGCTTGGGCTTTGCCCGCACTTGGTGTGCCCTTGCAGACGACGGACAGGTGGAGCGTGACTTCAGTGGAGCGTAGGAGTTTGGGAGCTTGGACAGCATGCGGTGGTCGTAGTCGGGTTCCAGGTGGGAGACCCGCCAGCTGTTTCTTTTGTTTACCTGTTGCCGAATTGTGGCACTTTTTGGTTGGGCGCGTGTTTTGCCCCTTTTTCCTTTTTAGCACTGTACTTGTATCTTGTAGAGGTCGATGCACTCTGTGGTTTATTTATAGCAGTTGCCCTTTTTCTTTGCTTGCCTTTTCTTTTACTCTGCACTTTTGCATTGAGTGTGTTGCGTGTGTGTGTACAGGTGCTTAGGCAAAGGCCTCCCCGAGTTGTTGTGCCTTCGGCGCTGGTCGCCAGCCCCTGGCCTATGGAGGCGGGCTTGGGGTAGTTGCGGCTCGAGCCCGGGTAGGGTCGGGTCGTGACGAAGTGGTATCAGAGGTGGTTCGTTCCTTGGGACGTTGTGCGGACGTCCCTAAAAGAGGAATTGGTTGGGATATAGGGCAACAGTGTTAACGTGTCTCGAGAGCGGCTCTCAGGCCAGGGAGTCCAGTGATGGTGCGGCGGCCGACGTATCCATTCACCAGGACCTTGATAACCCGCTTGTCGACTCGGCATCCTGAGACACTTGTTGCAGGGAAAATTGGTTTGTGCATCACATAGGATCGAGTCTTGACTGTCCTTCTTGAGTCAGCTCCCCATCGTTCCTATTAGTATATACATGCTCATCTGACCGCGACACTCCTTGATAATATTCAGGATGTCTCCGCGAGGACAGTCAGCCAGGATACCAGCTTTGGTTCGTGACGACGACCCTGTGAGCTACGAGGCCACAGTCCAGGACCCATCATGCGAGCCCCTTCTCCGGGTGGGCCGGTACCAGTACCCCCACCTGTTGAGCAGCAGACAGTTTCAGCCAGAGCAGGCTGAGTTTGAGCGCGGGTTGAGCACGCTCCGTGAGTTCCAGCGGCAGGGACCGCTGAGGTTCAGTGGTGAGCCAGACCCTCAGGCAGCAGAGGTTTGACTCGAGGCAGTGGTTCGCCTTTTCAGGCTTGTGCAGACGCCGACAGATCAGAGAGTGGCTTTGGCAGCCAGCCTTTTCCGTGGATCGGCTTGACGTTGGTGGAGTCTGGTGACTCAGTTTCTTGACGAGTCGTCGTTTTCGTTGGACGACTTCCAGTTGTTGCTCCGTGAGGAGTGTTGACCTCACCTGTTTTGATAATCTCAATCTTGTATTCATATGTTTTGATAATCCCAATCTTGTATTCATATGTTTTGACAATCCCAATTATGTGTTCATATATTATGATATTCACAATTACTGTTGATCTACACTTTAATTCTTTCAAATCGATGATCAAGTTAATAATAATGTTAAAATAATTTCTGATTTATGTTAATCTCGATTATCCATGTTTATATAAGTTTTGAAATGATTCTAAGTGAATTAGATGTGTTTTGCATAAGACAATCAAGTGTAAGTATCACTGACCTGAACAGAGCTACCGATGCATGGAGCTACCGACAGCCAGAGCTACCGATGCATAGAGCTACCGACAGCCAGAGCTACCGATAGACAGAGAGCTACCGATATGCATAATAGCCAGAGCTACCGATGCATAGAGCTACCGACAGCCAGAGCTACCGATAGACGGATAGCTACCGACAGCCAGAGCTACCGATAGACAAAGAGCTACCGATATGCATAATAGCCAGAGCTACCGATAAGAGCTACCGATAAGAGCTACCGATAAGAGCTACCGATAAGAGCTAGAGCAACCGATGGAACTAAGTTCATCGAGCTACCGATAAACCGAAGAGTTTGAAGAGTTACCGATGGAAGATCCTACACAGAGTCAACCATACACGTCTACAAACAAACGGCTACCTATAATTAACTGCGGAGTCAAATCCTATATCCTCGACACTATTTGTTTATTACACTAACGGCTACATTTGTTACTTTTGATGCATGTAATGTTATTAAATGATTTCTGTTGCCATTTCAGGAAACCGTACCAAGTACGATTAAAAAGGATAATCATTCCTTCTTCTAGTCAAGAAAAAGGCATAAAAGACAACGTGTATGTATCAGAGAAAAGTAGACAAGAGACTTGAAGAGATTGAGCACACGGGAACACACTTGCGATCAAGCTCAAAACGTGCCAAGAACAACTGGAGAACTTGCACTCACAAGACTACTACTACCAGACTCCAGAACACAAAGCATACATCGAGCAATCTATGCTAAAGAAGAACTACACAGAACACTTCATTTTCTGAGCCGATAACCAAGCTGAACCTGGAAGCACTGAAAGAAGAAACGATACTCTGTTTTTCAGTCAAATACCAGAGGACTCAGAACCATTTCTGATCAAATCCAAAGGAGTCCAGAGCTGCACTGTAATCACTAGAGCCATTCTAAACTCTATATCTTGCTCTAAGTGATTTAGTATTTGCATTACGAGCAGTGTGTGTAGCCTGTTAATTATCACACACACACTGTCTCCTGAACCTTAACTGGAGGATTTGTAAATCCTCACTCACAATCTTTACATTCTTTATTTCCCACTGTGGATAGTGGTAGAGGTCGAGTGTGACCTGTACAGCTTTGAGCTGGTGTTTGTTATCCCACGTATAACTGTGGTAGAGGTCTCTTGACCTGAACAGTGTGATCACTGTTGTTAACCCAGATCCAGGGTGTGGATCACTTTATATAAATTTTGAGAGGACTAAGTCTCGGCTTGAGACTGAACCTCTTGGTTAACTCTTGTGTTTTTAGTTAAAATCTATTTTCAAACTATATACATTTATTTCATATTCCGCTGCTATTACTTTGAAATATAATTTATTTTCAAAGCTACTTTGATAGTTAAACTCGCAAGTGTTTATATTTATTGTAAACCAGTAAGTTAGTTTCAAAAGTTAATTTAATCATAAGATTAAGTTAACTGAGAATTAATCAATCTTTGAGAAACTAATTGAACCTTTATAATCTGTATAAATTCACTACAGTTTAATTTGTTTTTTGAAATTGGGGGATTTTAATAGAAATTGTTTTTAGCAGAAATTTTAATTGGAACTCAATTCACCCCCCTCTTGAGTGTCCACCCCGACCAACATTTGGTATCAGAGGTTGTGTGTTTTGCAAAAAATTTTATTTACTCTCTGCTTTTCAACTGTGATTTTAGTTGTATTTTAAAGTTCTTAAAATTTCTGTTATTTCTAAATTTTTATCTCTTTAAATTTTGTTTATAATGGATAATAGACTTGAGGGTGCTGCTACTAACCGGTCACCTTTCTTTAATGGAAATAACTATGCTCAGTGGAAACTTAAAATGAAAATTCATCTAGAAAGCATGAGTTTTGATATTTGGACTGCTATTGAATCTGAATACAAAATTCCCACTACTGATAGATCTACTTGGGATGAACCTACAAAGACTGCTTACAATAATAATTGTAAAGCTGTGAATGCTCTGTACTGTGCTCTAGGAGATGAAGAATTCAACAGAATTTCTGCATGCAAAACTGCTTTTGAAATTTGGGATACCTTGGTTGTTTCTCATGAAGGAACAAATAATGTTAAAGAAATGAGATTGAACACTTATACTATTAAGTATGATAATTTTAAAATGAAATCTGATGAACCTATTTCTGACATGTATCTCAGGTTTAATGAGATAGTCAACACGATGAATTCACTCGGAAAAGTTGTTCCAGCAAAGGAACAAATTATGAGAATCTTGAGATGTCTACCAGACCGATGGAGAGGCACATCTGTCTCAATCAGAGAATCATGTGACATTGCTGCTCTACCTGTCAAAGAACTTATTGGCAAATTGATGATGTATGAAGAAGAGCTCAAGGTAAACAAAGAGGAAGATGATGAACCGAAAAGAAAATCTGTAGCTTTCAAGTCTACTGCTTTGAAGAGTAAGGAGAAGGAGAAAATACAAATGGAGGATGAGAGTTCAACAAGTGAAAACTCGGAGTATGACAGTGATGCAGAAATGGCTCAGATAGCCAGGAGATTCAAGAAGTTTTATAGGAAAAAGAAATTCTTTAGGAAAACAAATTACAAAGGAAAGTATGATCAACAAGGCAAATGAAAAAAGGATTGGAAGAAAGCTGACAGGACTGATGAAGTTGTCTGCTACGAATGCAAGCGAAAAGGACTTATCAAAGCAGACTGTCCAAAGTTAAAATTCAAAAAGAAATATGATTACAAAGACAAGAAGTACAAGAAAGTCATGAAGGCTACCTGGAGTGCTTCAGAAGACAGCACAAGTGAAGCCGAATCTTCGGACTCTGAAAGGAATCGAGCCAACATGTGTTTCATGACAAATACTTCTGAGGTAACATCTGACACTCCTGTTTTAAATTCATATTATTCTGGAGATGATTCTGATTCGGAAAACATGTCAAAATCTGAACTATTTGAATACTGTGATATGTTAGAATAAACCTGTAATGAGCTTAAAGAAAAATACAAAGGTTTAAAGAAACAGTATGCTTTAAGTGTTAAGCATAAATTTGATCTTGATATAGAAAAGGAAAAGAATGCTCAACTATTAAAGGAAAATACAGAACTGAAACTGTCAAATGAGCAACTCAGAAAGGACTTAGAAAAATTCACAAATGAAAAGGATGCTCTAACTCAAATGCTAGGAAAGCAAGTTGCACCTAGATATGCTACTGGTTTAGGATACCAACCTGGACAGAGACAGTTCACCAGAACCCGATTTATTCCTAAGTCAGAAAAAAATATTGCTAGTTCCAGTTTTGGAAATTCATATGCTTCAACAGGATATTCATATGGTTATAGACCAAATAAAGTTTATCTTTCAAAATCTGTTACTTCTGTTAATTGTATGAAACCTATAAAACAAATCTGGGTACCTAAAGCCCTGATTGCTAACCTATCTGGACCCAAGAAAATCTGGGTACCAAAGTCATTTCCTGTTTAAATCTGGTTTATAGGAGACCTGCTTGAAGAGCTGTCACAAGAAGATATGGTATTTAGACAGTGGGTGCTCAAGACACATGATTGGAGATTATTCTTGCTTCAAGAGCTTAATAAAGGTTGATGGAGGTCATGTCACCTTTGGTGACAACTCTAAAGGAAAAATCATCGGCCTAGGCCAGATTGGTAACACTGACTCAGTATTAATTTCTAAAGTTTTATTCGTTGATGGACTTAAATATAACGTGCTTAGTATATCTCAATTATGTGATGATGGTTTCAATGTCAAGTTTGAAAATGATTCCTGTGATGTTTTTAACTCCAAAAATGCTTTAGTATTTTCTGCTCTAAGGAATGAAAATGTTTATGCTGTTGATTTAAATTCTTTAGCTAAACAAAATATTCCTTGTTTGAATGCTTTTCATAAAGAATCTTGGCTATGGCACAGAAGATTAGGACACTGCAACATTCGCTCACTTAGAAAACTGGCTACGAAAAACTTAGTTAGAGACTTACCTAATTTAGAATTCCCAAATGACAAAGTGCGTAATCCCTGTCAAAAGGGAAAACAACACAAAGTTTCTTTTAAATCAAAGAAAGAAGTCTCAACTTCTCAACCACTTGAGTTGGTTCACATGAATTTGTTTGGATCATCAAGAGTTTCTAGTTTAAATGGGAAGCACTATGTCTATGTTCTAGTAGATGACTTCTCTAGATATACTTGGGTATATTTCTTAGCTCACAAAAGTGAAGCTTATTCTTCCTTTGTTAAATACTCCAAGTCTGTAGAAAATCTTAGTGGACTCAAAATTAAGACCCTGAGAAGTGATCATGGCCGTGAGTTTGAAAATCAAGACTTTGAATCTTATTGCTTACACAATGGCTACACTCATAACTTTTCAGCTCCTAGGACACCTCAGCAGAATGGCGTAGTAGAAAGGAGAAACCGAACCCTTCAAGAAATAGCTAGAACCATGCTCAATGAATATGAACTGCCTGTTTACTTTTGGGCTGAAGCTGTAAATACAGCTTGTTATGTTATCAATAGAGTCTTGATCAGACATGTTCTTAAGAAAACCCCATATGAGTTGTGGAACAATAGGAAGCCTAAGGTTAATTAATTTAGAGTTTTTGGTTGCAAAGTCTTTATTCTTAACACAAAGGATAATCTGGACAAGTTTGCTTCTAAAAGTGATGAAGGAATTTTTCTGGGTTACTCTACTTCAAGTAAAGCTTATAGAGTGTTCAATAAGAAATCCAAATGTGTGGAAGAATCTGTTCACATCAAATTCGATGAAACCGATCCACATGAGCCTAAAACCTCTCTTGAGAATCTTGAAGAAGATTTGTCTGTTCTGGACCTTAATGATAAATCCAAAGAACCTGTTATAAAAACTTCCAGTTCTGGACTTTTTCCAGAATCTGTTTCGGTCGAACCCGAACCTACTGATGAACCTAAAGTGTCTAGTCCTACCTTTACTAGATCAACAAGAATTCTAAAGAATCATCCTTTGGATGCTGTTGTTGGTAATCTTCATAGAGGAACACAGACTAGAGCTTCTCTAAGAAATCAGGTTGAACATCAAGCTTTTCTCTCCCAGCTAGAACCCAAAAATATTAATAATGTTATCGTTGATGAATTCTGGGTAATGACTATGCAAGAAGAGTTAAATCAATTTGAAAGAAACAAAGTCTGGGAATTAGTTGACAGACCTAAGGACACACTAACAATAGGCACTAAATGGGTTTTTAGAAATAAAGTTGATGAATCAGGAAACATAGTTAGAAACAAAGCTAGGCTAGTTGCACAAGGATATAGTCAAGAAGAAGACATAGACTATGAGGAGACCTTTGCACCTATAGCTAGACTAGAAGCCATTAGGATTTTACTTGCATATGTTGCACATCTAAATTTCAAGTTATATCAAATGGATGTCAAAAGTGCATTTCTAAATGGTTTTATAATTGAAGATGTTTTTGTAGAACAACCTCCTGGATTTACAAACCCCCATTTTCCAAATCAAGTTTTTAAACTTTCTAAAGCTTTATATGGCTTAAAACAAGCTCCAAGAGCTTGGTATGATAGACTCAGCAACTTTCTTATTTCAAAAAAATTTACTAAAGGGATTGCTGATCCAACTCTTTTTATTAAAAGAATTTCTAAAGATGTTTTAGTTGTACAAATCTATGTTGATGATATTATTTTTGGATCGTCTAAACATTCTTTATGTACTGATTTTTCAAAAAGTATGCAAAATGAATTTGAAATGAGTTTAATGGGAGAACTTAAATACTTTCTTGGATTTCAAGTATTTCAAAATGAAAATGGTATTATTTTGAATCAAAGTAAATATACAAAGGATCTTTTAAAACGTTTTGGTTTGGATAGTATTAAGGAGAGTGAAACTCCTATGAGTACAATCTGTAAATTGGATACAGATGAAACTGGGAAACCAGTGGATCAAACCAATTATAGGGGTATGATTGGTAGTTTACTTTATCTTACTGCTAGTCGACCAGATATTATGTTCAGTGTATGTATGTGTGCAAGATTTCAAGCTAACCCAAAAGAATCTCATTTGCTTGCTGTTAAAAGAATTTTCAAGTATCTTAAACATACTGTTAACCTTGGTTTATTTTATCTAAAAGGACAATCCTTTGAGTTAATGAGTTATTCAGATGCTGACTTTGCTGGTTGCAAATTAGACAGAAAAAACACTTCAGGAACATGTCATTAGGAAAATCCTTAGTATCTTGGTGTAGTAAAAAGCAGAATTCTGTAGCTCTATCCACTGCCGAAGCAGAGTATATAGCTGCTGGTAGTTGCTGTGCACAAATTCTGTGGATGAAACACACTCTCTTGGACTATGGATATGATTTTAACCATGTTTCGATTAACTGTGACAACACTAGTGCAATAAACATCTCGAAGAACCCTGTATCTCATTCAAGAACCAAACACATTGATGTAAGGCGTCATTTTCTGAGAGATCATTATCAAAAGGGTGATATTTCTCTTGAATTTATCGGCACTGAACATCAATTGGCCGACATTTTCACTAAACCCATAAGTGTGGATAGGTTATGTTACATTAGGCACGAGCTGGGGATGTTTAATCTTCACCGATAGAAATCCTCACCGATAAAAATCCTCACCGATAGAAGTCCTCACCGATAGAAGTCCTCACCGATAGAAGTCCTCACCGATAGAAGTCCTCACCGATAGAAGTCCTCACCGATAGAAGTCCTCACCGATAGAAGTCCTCACCGATAGAAGTCCTCACCGATAGAAATCCTCACCGATAGAAATCCTCACCGATAGAAATCCTCACCGATAAAGCGCTGTTTTAAATCTCTTTGTCTATCGTCAAGAATCTGAACCGTTTTTTTTTATTATTTTATTTTTATTCATTTAACTTATGATTCCTAAATGATAAAACTAAGTCTAAGTCGCTTCTCACTCCACCGAACCCAAAACCTTTTACCTTCGAACCTTAGAACCCGAACCCTCTGCGAACCTGAGATCCCTCGAACCAGCGATGGCAAAAACCAAAATTCCTGTCATTCGAGACGACTGTGTTGAGCCTAAAGCAAAAAGGCAGAAGTCCGAGCCAGAAGCGAGTAGTGCTGTTAGAACTAGGTCAGGAAGGAGACCAGTAAATCCTCATCTGCAAAATAGAGCTATTGTGATCGAAAAAGAGTTGTGTGTAGACTGGTTGCTGCCCAGCAAATCCTTGGTGCTCGAAGTTCTGGAAGCTCAGAGATGGGTAGACTGCTTTTCAAATAACAACGGTCCCTACTACCCAAAGTTGGTAAAACAGTTTTACGAGTTCGTAAGCTTCGAGAAGTTAGAGAATGAGAACCGAGTATCTTCGTTTGTAAATGGTAAAGTGATATCATTTTCATCAGTGGAATGGGCTGATTGCTTAAAAGTTCCACATGAAGGTGTGTCTGGATATGTATCAAGAGCAATGCCACCTACCAGTGACATTTTTTATCATGAGACCGCGTTGAAAGAACTAACTGGTGATGGAACTCCAAGGCAAGTGGTTGCTGCAGAAATGGATGGAGAGAACAGATTACTGTTCAAGTTTGTTCAGCATGTGTTGATACCAAGGAGAGGAGACTTTGCTAATTTGAGATATCAGGATATCTATCTCCTACATCTTTTGAGACATGATGTCAAAGTCAATTTGTGCAGATTGGTGATGAGTCAAATAGAAGATATGACAAGGCCGAAATCAAAGACTAACGCCCTATTCTTTGCTAAGCTGATTTCTGTAATGATCAAAGTGAAAGGGATAGCTGAGTCTCAAGATGAGACAGTTGTAGTGAAGAGCAACTTTTGTATCACTACTACAGTAAGTAAATATATGAAGATTAATTGGAATTCGTGGAGAGGAGAATGGGTCAATGATGACCAAAAGGTATATGATAAATTTAATCCTGTGGATTATCCTTCAAGGCCAAAGGATAAAAGAGATCCAGGTCTAGGACCTGATGAAGAGGAACCTGAGTACAGTGATGAGTCAGAAGAAGAAGAAGAAGAAGAGGAAGAAACTCCTATGGATGATGGAGGAGATCCTGACTTGCCTCCAAGCCCTGTTGCTGAAATTATGTCTTTAGAAAAGGAAGTGCTAGCAGAAGTGGAGACACCTGCTAATGAGGAAGACCAGTCGGTCTCTGAGCATGTAGAGGAAGAAAAGAATGTCTCTGAATTATCTGATTCTGCTGAATTGAGTCTGAGTCCAGTTATTGGAAGCTCAGTTGTACCTTCTATGGATGAAGAAAGAGAAAGAGGAGAAGCTGTACCTATTCCAGAAAATCATCTTGCTGCTGCAGAGATGGAAGTTGTTGTGGAAGATTCTGATGAAGAAAGACCAGCAGAGAATGTAGTTGCTATATATGAGAATGCACCCATTGAGGGGGAGCATCACACCAAGTTTGGAAATGTTACAGTGACTATCGAGTCTGAAGACTGGGTAGAAGACCCAGGTTTTATAGTCTTTGGTTTGGATTATCCTGATTCGGATAATGAAGTATCTTTGAATAGACCAAAGATCAGCTATGACATCAATCCTGAGTTATTACCTGCTGATGTGGTCCGAGTACATGATTTAGATGTGCTGAAAGAAAATCTCAAAGTCAGTTTTGTAGAAGAAGTAAAGACAATGGAATCTTTTTTAGTATCCTCGATTCAATCAGTCATGGCTGACTCTGTAGTCAGTTTAGCTTCTGAAAGAGTATCTACTACAGTTGCTCCTACTGATTTTGTTACAAAGTCTGACCTCGAATCCCTAAAGCATGAGCTGAAGGAATCCTTCAGTGCCTCTGTTGCTGAGATAAAGCACTGTTTTGGTGAAGAAATGAAGATGTTAGAAAGGTCTTTTGAGCTTTCTCTTGGTTGCAATCTGTCAACTTTTGTGGGTGAGCTAATGGAAGAAGTCAAGAAGTGCCACACTCAAACTTCTAGGCTAGAAGCAGATCTTGAGGCTCTACGGATATCTGTTGTTGCCTTAGACTCTTTCATGAGTTCAAAATCTCAAGCTGACAAAGATTTAGCCTATGTGAAGAGTGTTGTAAGTCAGCTGGTCTCGGTGTTTGAAGCCTTCAAAACATCTATGAAGGATCATGTCAAAAATCAGGACTCTCAAATGCAAAATCTGATTAGTGGGTTGACCAAAAGCTTCAAAGAAACTGTATCCTTCTCTGTTGGTCCTCTAGTTCCAAAACCTGCAATTGATCTGAATCAATTTCGTGCTCTGATGAAGGAGGAGCTTGGTTCTATTTCAACCAGTGGCTCTGTGGACTCATCAGATTTAAGTCGAGTTGTGCTGTCTACCAGGGATTCAGCCATAGAAATAATGAAAATCGTCCAGGACTACATGAGAGAGGCCTCTGCTTCTCAAGAGGCAATCAAGAATAAGGTGGATACTTATTTTGAAAAGGTTTATACCAAGCAACAACTGACCAACCATTTCAAACTTCTGCTTGAGAATCTAAAGTTACCTCCAGTGTCTCAGGCCTTCAGAGAGCAAGTTAGTAAGCTCAGGGAGCTTACTCCTGCTTTGGATAAATTCATTGAAAATAGAGATGATTTTGTGTCTGCAATGGAGAGAGGAGGAAGCATTGTAATGGATTTCAGAAACCTGTTGCTGCCCTTCCTGCATGTGGATGCCAGACCGGTCATTGTACCTCCTGCTTTGCCTGCCTCTGCCTCTACTGCGTCTCCAGTTCAGATGACTCCTGCTCAAGCCATAAGAAGTCTCACACCTATGATCACTCAAAGGACTTCCCAATATAGGCCCGGCACTGTATCAGTTGCTCAGCCTCCTCTGATCATTTCTGGAATTCCAAAGTCCTCCCCAGTATCCTCCACACCTGAATTCTCTTCTGATCCCAAGGGAAAATCTCACATTGAAGATATGGATTGATAAAGTGGCAAGGATGTTTGATAGGAATCATTTTTTGTTTCTATTCTGTTTATGTAATTTTTTGTCTGCTCTAACACAAATGCCTTTCTTTCCACTATCTCAGTTTATCAGTTTTCTATGTTTGGTTTCCCACTTTTTGATTATCACAAAGGGGGAGAACTATAAAGAGGGGGAGAGAAAAAGGGGGACAAATATAAAAGGGGAGAAATATGATCAAAGGGTGATCCTTTGATACTATTTCCTCTTTCCTCTGATACTGTTTTCTTTGAGAAATTTGAATACTAATGTTATACTATCTAATACTATATTCTCACTATTTTAAAATGGTCATATCATAAGTTGTGATTATCAAAAAGGGGGAGATTGTTGACCTCATCTGTTTTGATAATCTCAATCTTGTATTCATATGTTTTGATAATCTCAATCTTGTATTCATATGTTTTGACAATCCCAATTATGTGTTCATATATTATGATATTCACAATTACTGTTGATCTACACTTTAATTCTTTCAAATCGATGATCAAGTTAATAATAATGTTAAAATAATTTCTGATTTATGTTAATCTCGATTATCCATGTTTATATAAGTTTTGAAATGATTCTAAGTGAATTAGATGTGTTTTGCATAAGACAGTCAAGTGTAAGTATCACTGACCTGAACAGAGCTACCGATGCATAGAACTACCGACAGCCAGAGCTACCGATGCATAGAACTACCGACAGCCAGAGCTACCGATAGACAGAGAGCTACCGATATGCATAATAGCCAGAGCTATCGATGCATAGAGCTACCGACAGCCAGAGCTACCGATAGACGGATAGCTACCGACAGCCAGAGCTACCGATAGACAGAGAGCTACCGATATGCATAATAGTCAAAGCTACCGATAAGAGCTACCGATAAGAGCTAGAGCAACCGATGGAACTAAGTTCATCGAGCTACCGATAAACCGAAGAGTTTGAAGAGCTACCGATGGAAGATCCTACACAGAGTCAACCATACATGTCTACAAACAAACGGCTACCTATAATTAACTGCGGAGTCAAATCCTATATCCTCGACACTATTTGTTTATTACACTAACGGCTACATTTGTTACTTTTGATGCATGTAATGTTATTAAATGATTTTTGTTGCCATTTCAGGAAACCGTACCAAGTACGATTAAAAAGGATAATCATTCCTTCTTCTAGTCAAGAAAAAGGCATAAAAGACAACGTGTATGTATCAGAGAAAAGTAGACAAGAGACTTGAAGAGATTGAGCACACGGGAACACACTTGCGATCAAGCTCAAAACGTGCCAAGAACAACTGGAGAACTTGCACTCACAAGACTACTACTACCAGACTCCAGAACACAAAGCATACATCGAGCAATCTATGCTAAAGAAGAACTACACAGAACACTTCATTTTTTGAGCCGATAACCAAGCGAACCTGGAAGCACTGAAAGAAGAAACGATACTCTGTTTTTCAGTCAAATACCAGAGAAGGACTCAGAACCATTTCTGATCAAATCCAAAGGAGTCCAGAGCTGCACTGCAATCACTAGAGCCATTCTAAACTCTATATCTTGCTCTAAGTGATTTAGTATTTGCATTACGAGTAGTGTGTGTAGCCTGTTAATTATCACACACACACTGTCTCCTGAACCTTAACTGGAGGATTTGTAAATCCTCACTCGCAATCTTTACATTCTTTATTTCCCACTGTGAATAGTGGTAGAGGTCGAGTGTGACCTGTACAGCTTTGAGCTGGTGTTTGTTATCCCACGTATAACTGTGGTAGAGGTCTCTTGACCTGAACAGTGTGATCACTGTTGTTAACCCAGATCCAGGGTGTGGATCACTTTATATAAATTTTGAGAGGACTAAGTCTTGGCTTGAGACTGAACCTCTTGGTTAACTCTTGTGTTTTTAGTTAAAATCTATTTTCATACTATATACATTTATTTCATATTCCGCTGCTATTACTTTGAAATATAATTTATTTTCAAAGCTACTTTGATAGTTAAACTCGCAAGTGTTTATATTTATTGTAAACCAGTAAGTTAGTTTCAAAAGTTAATTTAATCATAAGATTAAGTTAACTGAGAATTAATCAATCTTTGAGAAACTAATTGAACCTTTATAATCTGTATAAATTCACTACAGTTTAATTTGTTTTTGAAATTGGGGGATTTTAATAGAAATTGTTTTTAGCAGAAATTTTAATTGGAACTCAATTCACCCCCCTCTTGAGTGTCCACTCCGACCAACAATGAGTTTTGCCCCTCCTGCTTGCGCTCCGTTCGGATTCAGGAGCTCCTGCAGTTTCAGCAGGGAGGGATGACGGTGGCCGAGTACGCGGCTAGTTTTGCAGACCGTGCACGCTTTTACCCGGACTTGGTCCATGACGACAACTTCCGAGCGCGGAAGTTTGAGCAGGGTCTCCGCCGAGAGATTCGTGCTGTCATAGTACCCTTGGGCATTTCCATATATGTCGGGGTGCTAGAGCAGGCGCTGGTGACAGAGGGCTTCCTGTCATGTTTTGCGGTTGGTAGTGGCAGTGGGCGCGATGGAGCCGGGACGTCTGTCGTAGCTAGCAGGCGCCGGAGGACAGGACCTCGATGCAGGTGGCCTTCCCACTGCCGGTTTCGGAGACGTGGTCGTATACCACTGTGGCGAAAAGGCGCAGGGCCTCAGCCGAGGATGCCCTTCCGTGAGTGGATCCCGGGCCATGGTCGTACACCACAGTGGCGCCGGAGGGCACCAGGGCAGCCCAGAGAGCGCTGGTGCTATGCTTGTGACGGGCGAGGTCACTTGGCACGAGACTGCCCGACCCGAGTTGTTGGGAGCTTCGGGCAGGCAACAGGCGCATCACCATGGAAGAGGCAGCGCCGTGATCGGAGTAGCGCCCAGAGAGGTGGTGCTAGCAGAGGAGCGGGAGGAGCTGGAGGTGGGGGACGACTTTACGAGATCTCCCCATCACCACTCGGTGGTTCACGTCAGGCTCCGGGAGCTGACGGTTGGGACCGCGGGTAGCCGCGAGCTTTGGATGTCTACGATCCTGCAGAGCATGGGATGGTGAGAGGTACCGCTTGCGACTCTTCTACTTTTTGCAGTAGAATTGTAGGGCTCTGCGTGTGAAAGGCTTTTCTCTCTGCTCCTTGTTTGAGGTGTTACCAGGGTGACTCAGGGCGTCGGTGTAACCCTGTGTTGGTAAGGAAAAAGGCGTGAGACCTTTTCCTTTAGTCGATGGTGTTGACTCTTTCGCCTTTTGAGCGTGTAAGAGAGCATCGACTGTGGAACCTTGCGTGACCAGATATCCTTGGGTGTTTCACCATATGGATATTCTGAAGGAGGGAATCACCGGGCCTTGTTTCAGGTGCGGGCGGTGATTCCAGTCGCGGCATGCGACGTAGAGGTTTGACCGGGGAGGTGAGCTACCCCCGAGAGCCTTTGGGCCGTTTGAGACCGTGCAAAGGGATGGCGAGGTACCCTACCGCCTTGCCCTAACCCCAAAGTCTGGAGTGGGTGCACGACGTCGGCAAGGGCCGACCTAGCATGAACAGATCGATCCTTTGGTCTGTGTGCGGTGACGCAGAGCTGTGCGTGGGTTCTTCTGGGTATGGGAAAGCCAGGTGTGGGCTTAGTACCCTGTGTTGCTCCCTAGTTTTGCTTTTCGGGGACGAAAAGCTTGAAGGAGGGAATGATGTAAGAACCCGGTTTTTGCTGAGAAAGACTTTGGAATATTCTTGATGATATTCCAGAGTAGCGCCTTCAGACGGCATGCGATTCCGAGCCCCGGAGTGGCAGGAATTAAATTTTTAGTGCGTTCACACTGGAAACGCCAAATAAATGGAATAACTCCAAAACGGAGTTCCAGATTAGAGATCCGAGTGTACGGATGGGTCCGGAATTGGGTGTTTACCCTAGGAACGACATAAGACGTGTCGGCGCGGGACGTTTGGACCCCTCGCCCGCTTCTGGAATGTTAAACGGATAAATTAATTAATTAATTTATTCGTTTAACGGCGAAATGCTAGTATCTCTTAAACGGTGGCTCAAATTGGAAAACCGAGGGCACCGTTGAGTTCGAAGCGTGCCGTTTACCCTAGAAAGGGAATAAGTTTCGCGGGCGCGGGCCGTTTGTGAAAAATGACTCCAGGGGCGTTTTCGTAATTTAGCGGCTTCGGACGTTAAATTTTATAACTTTTGAACGGGATCTCAGATTAAAATTTTGAGACCGCCGTTGTGCTCGGGAGGTGGTTTTTACCCTAGGGGAGGCTTAACCTCGACCCTGCTGAGAGTTCGGGTCCGGGCCGACGGGCGGGTGGTTAAGCGTTTTCTATTTAAACGCTTAACACACCCTCCTCCCTCCTCTCATTCCCCTTTCCCCTGGCAGCCCCTCTTCTCCCTCCTCCTCCTCCATCTCCGGCGAGACTCCGGCGAGACAGCTCCGGCGAGGCGTGGTGGCCGGCGAATCGTCGCGAAGCTTCGGGCGAAGCCCCGCGAGGTAGGATTTGTCGTTTGAGTTTTCATTCACCGCACCTACTTCGAACTCGATTAATTTTATTGAAACTCTGTCGGATTTTCGAACGAAGCCCATGAACGCGTAGTATACAATTTTCTCTTTCCGACGCTTGTTTCGGATTTAGAATCGGAAATCGGAGGCGTTCGCAATCGTCCGCCGAAGTTGGCGGGTTTTCGGTTTCCGGTGGGATCGAGCGGCGGCACGGCGAGGGCGGACGGCGCGGCAGGGGTGTCCGCGGGTGTCCGGGGGAGGCGCTGGGCGCGGCAGCAGGGCGCTCGGGCGTCTGGCGGGGGCGTCTGGCGGAGCTCCCGGCGAGACGGCGGTCGCCAGGGAGCGGCGACAGCGGGGTCGCGTCGCGCGACCCCTGTGCGGCGACAAAGACCCGCGCCGCGCAGGTCTTCACGCGGCGGCCGCGACAGGCCCTC
Organism: Viscum album; assembly: GCA_963277665.1. Classification (NCBI taxonomy): domain Eukaryota; kingdom Viridiplantae; phylum Streptophyta; class Magnoliopsida; order Santalales; family Viscaceae; genus Viscum; species Viscum album. The sequence continues at coordinate 75,906,261 of OY728156.1, forward strand.
GTGGCCTGTCTGCGCGGGGACTGAGTGTCCGCGGCCGGCCCGCGCGGCTAAGCCGCGGGCCGGCCCAGGCCGGTCCAGCCCCAGGGGTTTTGACCCCTCGGTGTTCGGACACCCGTACTTTCCGCTACGGGTGTTCGTTTTGAGTGTCGTCTGCGGCGGTGGGACCGTATTGACGAGACGGTCTTTTTGAGATGGTTTCGGGAATTTTTAATTCCCGAAACGAGGGGTCGCGGAGGCGCGACGTGTCCTTAGGTGGGTGAGCGTAATCCCCGAGATTCTTGTTTTGGACGGCGCGGACGCGTCCGACGTCCGTTTTGAGCATCGTCAGTGGCGTTGGGACCCTGGCATCGAGGCGGAGGTTTCCAGGGTGGTTTCAGGCGTTGAGGCCGAAGATGAGGCGCGGGCCCCGCGGCCCGTCTTTTGAGCTGCGTGCAGCTAGTAGCGACTTTTTCCTCGGACGTCCGTTCGGGGCGTGCAAGCAGTCGATGTTGGGTGTTTTTCCGAGGGCAACGCGTTGGCGCAGTCTGCCCGCTGTAATTCCGCACGATGGTGCGGGGCCCACGAGGGCCGTTTGGGTGTCGACGGTGATTTTCCAGCTTTATCACCGGGCGACCGTTTTGGACAAATGAATAGCCCATTTCGTGTACTTTTTCGAGAGGATCGCAACGGTGCTATCCGTTCGTTGAGTTTCGGGACCGGAATGCGGGTCCCACGTGGCACCGCTCGTGTGCGGTGCGCCGGGATGCACCTTTTTCTCCGGATATCCGTTGCACTCAAGTGAGTAGTGCTTTTAACGTGCTTTTCCGAGAGCTTTGGGATGGGGCAGTTCGCCCGACCTTTTTCGGGGACGTGGTGTGGGTCCCACCCGAACCCGGCTACGGTGAATAGTGCCCTTTTCACCGGGTGTCCGTTTCGGGCGAGTGAGTAGTCTAACTCGCGTGTTTTTCCGCAAGGATTACAACGGTGTGATCCGTTTGGCTGTACGAAGCCTCTTGCGCGATCTTATTAAATGTGGAAGCATGGAAGGTGCTCCAGTAGTGGTTCGCCCTACCTTGTTTGTAGTGGGCCCTTGGTGTGTGATCGCGCACTCTTGGGAGAGTGATGTAAATGGTTCACAAGATGTGGTTGGTCGTGCTCGGGCCTTTGAGTTGGAGATGTTACGTCACGCCTTCGCGTTGAAGTTGGGTGCCGTGTGCACGATAGCCCTTGGGCTGGAGACGAGGTATACTCTGGGAGTATACGGGAGCGCTTGGAGGTACGTGTGGTTTGTACCTGAGACGTTCGTGCGCTTGGTTGGGGTTGACTTGGGGCCACACGTCGTGTGGGCCCCACGTGCGTGCCGTGTTCTGCTTGGCGTACTTGGACCTCTCGCGGCGTAGAGGGTCCCTTTGTGCTCTTTTGTTTGGCTAGCAGGGTGGAGTTTATTTCCCCTGGCTTTGTGCTCTGTTATTTGACCAGCAGGGTTGAGTGGTCTCCCCCTGGTTTCGCTCGCGATGGATTGGCCGGTAGCGGTGCTAGTGGCACCCAGTGCTGGAGCAGACGCTGCACCTCTTTTGGGAGAGTTGTTCTGGAGTTGGGTGGTTGCGCGACACCCACTCCGTGTTCGGTTGGCCAGTGTTGTACCTTCCTGTAGAGATGGCCAGAGCAGTTCTGAGTTTTACCCTCCAGCGGGGCTGGGCAGTGGGTTACTCATCGACTTCCTCGGGCTTACCCTCCAGCAGGGCTGGGCAGTGGGTCGCTCACTGACTTTTAGGGTTTACCCTCCAGCAGAGACTGGGCAGTGGGTCACCCGACGCTATTAGGGTTTACCCTCCAGCAGAGACTGGGCAGTGGGTCACCCCACGCTATTAGGGTCTACCCTCCAGCAGAGACTGGGCAGTGGGTCACCCGACGACCTCTTGGGGTCTACCCTCCAGCAGGGCTGGGCAGTGGGTCACCCGTCGTCTATTCCAGGTCTACCCTCCAGCAAGGCTGGGCAGTGGGTCGCCTGTCGACTTATTTCAGGTCTACCCTCCAGCGGGGCTGGGCAGTGGGTCGGCTGATGATGTATTAAGGTCTACCCTCCAACGGAGCTGGGCAGTGGGTCGCCGGATGATGTCTTATGGTTTACCCTCCAGCAGGGTTGGGCAGTGGGTCACCTGATATTTGGTTATGAATTACCCTCCAGCGGGGCTGGGCAGTGGGACACTTGTTCGCATTCCAGACTCAGTCCTCTCGACTAAGCTAGTCTGTGGCTTTCCTCCGTGACCACCGGAGCGGGACCCTTGGTTGTACGGGTCGGTGATGGAACGGCTTTGGCTTTGAGGAGACCTCTCGACTGCAGGGCAGTGACGAGATGTGGTTTGACTTTCCCTAGAACTCTCAAGTACGAGGGGCGCTTTCCCCACCGAGACGCGTTCTTGTGACGCGATCTAAAACCGTGCGGGCGAGTCAGTGCCACCCAAAGCAGATAGTGTCGAAATGCGGTGATTGAGCCCCTTGGCTTGCAGTTCGGGGCAGACGTGCGGGATGCTGGGCATCGATGGAGTTTCTTCTGGGACTGTTAGCTACTCTTCCTTGGGCTGAGCTACGGGACGGAGATCCCCTTACGAGTTTGTTCGGGCTTCTTGGTTGAGCAAAGGGATATGTATATACCTTGTTTCCGGTACCCACTTCTTGGGTTTGGTTACTCTCCTTCCAGGTGAGGTGAAGACGCGCGGGGTATGCCACGTGCTTTCCGTGTCTAGCTTCTCGTGGTTGGACGAGTCTACTCTCCTGCTATAGGCAGTGAAGACTCGACGGGAAGTTCATCTTCTCACCGTTTCCAGCTCCTTGTGCCTGGACGAGTCTACTTCCTTCCTTTTGTTGGGTTGAGCTGGACTCCTTACTGCACTCTCTGTTGTACTCCTTTACTTTTCTGTTCGCTCTACTGCTCACCCTTCGGTACCTCCTTTTGTTGCTCCCTCGAGCCTTCGGGGTATCCTACTAAGTATTTTTATACTCACCCCTGCTTGGGCTTTGCCCGCACTTGGTGTGCCCTTGCAGACGACGGACAGGTGGAGCGTGACTTCAGTGGAGCGTAAGAGTTTGGGAGCTTGGACCGCATGCGGTGGTCGTAGTCGGGTTCCAGGTGGGAGACCCGTCAAATGTTTCTTTTGTTTACCTGTTGCCGGGTTGTGGCACTTTTTGGTTGGGCGCGTGTTTTGCCCCTTTTTCCTTTTTAGCATTGTACTTGTATCTTGTAGAGGTCGATGCACTCTGTGGTTTATTTATAGCAGTTGCCCTTTTTCTTTGCTTGCCTTTTCTTTTACTCTGCACTTTTGCATTGAGTGTGCTGCGTGTGTGTGTACAGGTGCTTAGGCAAAGGCCTCCCCGAGTTGTTGTGCCTTCGGCGCTGGTCGTCAGCCCCTGGCCTATGGAGGCGGGCTTGGGGTAGTTGCGGCTCGAGCCCGGGTAGGGTCGGGTCGTGACATACAAGACCAGCACTCTTCATTGATTCATCTATGCTGGGACCCACATAGGATACAAGACCAGCATTGAATCATCTAAGCTGGGACCCACATAGGATACAAGACCAGCACGGCTGGGACCCACATAGGATACAAGACCAGCACTCTTCATTGATTCATCTATGCTGGGACCCACATAGGATACAAGACCAGCACGGGGTTCCCGCACACAGCAAACTCGTTCGGGAGGGTCCGCTCCACGAGCCGAGAGGCTGATACATCAACTGACACAAAGTCCAGAGTTGATGTATCCAAAAGTTCCGTATCGTCAACAGGAACTCAATGTCGCAGACGGCGCGTCAATCGGACGCCTGGTCTGAGAGTTATTGGTTTTTTCGTCTCAGGGGCCCGGTTGGTTTTTAAGGCAAAACCAACCCGACCGTACTCCACCTGCGTCCAAACCTCGGGCGGAGTATGTCAAAAGTTCCGTCTCACTTAGAGGAATTCAACGAAGTCGACGGCACGTCGATCGGGCGTCCGAAGCTCAAGATATGAGCGTTTCCGCTCCGAGGGCCCGGTTGGTTTCGTGTACGAACCAACCCGGCCGAACTCAAAGTATTCCGAAACATTGAATGCGATATACCGAAACGACCGTCTCGTTCCAAGGATCGCTACGCAACTGACGGTGCGTCGATCGGAGGTCTGTAGCCCGAGTTATGGGCAATTGAACCCAAACGGTCCGAAAACGGGGGTTTCGGGCCCGGACCGACCCGAGACCCCCCCGGTCGGCCCGGCCTGGCAGACCGGCCAGGCGTCGGTCCGGCCGGGCACAGCGCGCCCAGCGCGCTGCCCGGCTCGGCCGAAGGCCGAGCCATTTTGAAAAGGGGGGGGGGGCTGCCCCCCTTTATTTTACTAACGGCGCGGCATTATGCCGCGCCTTTGATGAAAACGGCCCCCACGTGGGGGCCTTCCGAAATTGACATCACCGGGGGTTTCAACCCCCAGTTCTTCCGGAACTCGACCGGCCTAAGGCAGGCCGTTACTTCACACGCGGGACCCTCAGGGTCCCGCCTCCAAATCACCCGCGGCCGGCAAAACCGGCCGCTTGCTGAATCGTCGCGGCACAGCCGCGGCGGGCTCCTCCGGCGGCGCGCCGCCGCCGCCTTCTGCGGACCACCGGACGCGCTCCGGTGGTCCAATTCGCTTGCGGTCTTCGCCGGCAGTCTTCTCGGATCAAGATCTTCAGAATGGATGCCTCAAACTCCAATACGGGTCCGCTTTCTCGTCGTCGCCAAAACCGCGCATCAAAAACAAACTGCGAAGGGTTGTCAGGTCGTGTTCGTTCGGCCCGCGCCCTCCGCGTTAAGTGATATCAATTGGCAAATCAAACATTTGTTCCCAACAAATTATTGAGCACATACTTAACCATGAAATTAGACGACACCCAACAAAAGTAACCCCGCATGGACGAACGGTCCGCGGATCAACCGGGTAATGGTCGGTCCGCGCTCGTCATTCTTTTCTCAAGGTTAAGAGGAAACAAATAAAATTCCCCTACCTCGGTTCAGGAACGGTGCACGTCAATCGAGCCGCGAAAGACGAGCGTCGCGGAGGTCGGGCGTCGCGGGAAACGAACGTCGATTCCGTTGTCGTCGAGGTGCGTTCGAAGAGGAAACGTCGTTGGAAGTAGACGTCGCGTTCTTCGGCGGAGATGTTCTTCGTTGAAGAACGGTGTTCTTCGCGTTCTTCGTCGAAATTGAAGAAGAAGAAGACTTCCTTTAGCTTTCTCTCCAAAAGCTCTCAAACAACCCAAAACCCAAATAAAATAAGTTCCCAACTTATTTTATTATCACAAAAGGCTTTTGAAAATTTAAGAGTTTGAAAATAAAAACCCACACTTAACTCACTCAAGTTATTAACATGAGTTGTAAAAATAAATGAGGAGTTAAGTTGGCAAGACTTAAATGGGGGGTTAAGGAGTTTAAAGGGGGAAGGTGAAAGGTTGGGGCTCGTGTGGGCCCCACCCTTTCAATTATCCATGCATGGGAGGTTGGGTGGATGTGGGCCCCACCACCAACTTCCCATGGGAGAAATTAACCACCTTAATATAAAATAAAATTGATCCAACAATTTTATTTACTTCTTAATTAAACCCCATTAATTAACTTCTTCTTCCGCACAAACGCAACTACGGTAAAGGTTCCCTTAAGCGATTACCGGCGTTGCGAGTTCATCGGTGCCATCGGATTTCAATTCCGAGCACCGGTTCAAAAGATAGGAAAACCCGCTCGTTCGTTCACTGAACGTACCCGAGCCAAACTTCGGAAATTGATTCCGGGCACTCCGGGCCTCGGAATCAAGTGCCGTCAGAAACCGCGTTCTTGTAAAATTGCAAAGAAAATTAAGAAAAAATTTCCCTTGAATTTTACGGGTCTTTACAAGTTGCTTATGATGTGTGGTTGTGTTGTGCTAGATGTCCGGGTAGTGATGGAATAACTTGTTTAATAATGATTGAAATAGTTGGGGTTTGGTTTGGTTAATGGGACAGAAATGGTTAATAAACGAATAAATGATGGGTTGCTTATAATGTGTGGTTGCGTTGTGGTGATGGAATAACTTGTTTAATAATGATTGAAATAGTTGGGGTTTGGTTTGGTTAATGGGACCGAAATGGTTAATAAACAAATAAATGATGGGTTGTGTTGTTAAATGTGGATGATGCTTAATAATGAAACGAATGTGTTGGATAATGGAATTGGTTGGTGGTACGATGTGGCTCGTGGTTTATATGGTGTTGTGCATTTAGAGGTAGCAGCGAAAGTGGGGATGTTGTGAGTTCGTTGGTGTTTGGTTGTGAACTCATAAGTTCGACTGTGTGGCTATATGTATATACTTGTATATTCCTTTTGATTTCTATACACACTCCATCCACGTCGAGCACTATGTGCCGACACCCATATATTCACACAGGGGGTGTTTTTAGAGGTAGCAGCGGAAGTGGGGATGTTGTGAGTTCGTTAGTGTTTGGTTGTGAACTCATAGGTTCGACTTGTGTGTGGCTATATGTATATACTTGTATATTCCTTTTGATTTCTATACACACTTCATCCACGTTGAGCAAAATGTGCCGACACCCGTATATTCACACGGGGGTGTTTTTCTCAACATCCAGGTGATGAGGATGGATGGCTGGCTACCCGCTCTCTCTTCCAAGCGAGTAGATATGCACAGGTTGTGATGGTCGGAGGTCTCTTGGTGCACTAGGTGATAGCTCAGGTGTTTTCAGTCGAGATGTGATGTGACCGCGCTGTGGAGCGACTTATGGTGGGGGCGTACAGGGTAGGAGGGCACGAGATTGATGTCCTTCATGTTCATGATACCCTACTACTCTGGTTATGGTTGTGGTGTGATGGTCCGGGTATATTCAGGCGAGATGTGATGTAACCATGTTGTGGGGCGGTGGTATATGTTATTCGAAAGCGATGGAAGCGTCAGGACGTACGATGTTGGGGTGTGAGAGCGGCAAATTAGTGGGAAAGTGGTGCGGGGTACCCTTTATCAATATGTTACTTATTATGTTATTATATTTGGCTTGCGTTATTTGGTGAACATGCCTTGGTGAGGTTTGGGATGGGTAGTTGACCTGTTTAGGTGGTGTTGGTTCTGCATTTTGCTCACGGGTGCATTAGTATGTTTCTTTCACATGTGCACGAGAGACTTTGGTTTTCCTAATGAGTATACTTGCATGCCCACCCTACATACTAGCACTGAGTATACTTGCATGCCCACCCTACTGAGTATACTTGGACTGCATTGGACATTACTAGCACGGATCTTTGGATAGTTGTTATGCCACTGCTTTAGCTTTGCTTTTGGGTATTTACTTTGGAGACTTATCTGTATCGATTTTATTTATACATGCATGTGAGATGGTCTTTGTTTCTTTTTATATTATGTCATGGAGTTGTTTGTGGATGATCCATCTTATCTCCTGATCTTATATATTTATAGAGGGTAATGTCTCCCATTTCATGAGATTTTTATACTCTCGGTGCTAGTCGTCAACCCGGAACTTTAGTGGATGCAGGACTTCGGGGTCATTATCACTCTCCCCTCATTGCGGTATCTTCATGACAGAGCCAACTTGAGGGGGGTGTTAGAGGGGTTTGGGCTTGGCCGAAAGTCTTTAGTTATGATTAGGTAATCTGTAACTATTTTTTAGATCCTATAAATATATGGCACCAAGGTCATTTCGAAGTTACGGTTTCTGATCATCATTCAATAAAAATATGAATTGATTAAGGTTTTTATTTTGATGTGTTAATTAAATGTGTGATTGCATGTTAATTTGATTTTTTGTTATTCATGTTAATGCTTCAAATGGAAAATGTTGATTGCTCAAGGTATTTTTAAATTGACAATCAAACAGATCATACTGAGTTCAGCATGTTATGTCATTGCTTCCTTCTTGAAAAATAATCATTTGCATTCTTACAATAAATGGTAGAAAAAACATCTTTGAAATAAGCATCCTTTCCTTGATCAAACTCCTTTGTGTGATTTGTGTTAACGTATTTGTACATATGCTCCTAAAATAACCAAGAGTCCACAACTTCTACCACCTTTAAAGCAAACTGTCGTCTTAAAAACAAGAGCATGATGAAAACAAAATGCCCTCCAGGAAACTTGTATTGCAGCTCCACGTTTGTATTCACTTAGATGGGAATTCTTATTAATTACACAAAGAATGTGATGGCACCCACACAATCTTCCCCATGGAAAAGGTAAAGATGCATCCAAAGACATTGTCTTAAATACATTTCAATGGGAAACTTGATCGACCTCTAAAGGAATTTGATCACATCCCAATCTGATATTCAAACGTGCAAAATGACTATAGAAAAAATATAATAATTGCCCTTATAACCATTGAAAATAGGAACTCACTCCAATGGTAAATGCAATTAATATAGTTCAACAACAACAACAAACAAGCCTTAAACAAAATTAAATGAGGTCAACAGCACGAATCAAACATCGTCAATTAGCTCTATTGAAGACAATATTTTCATTGAAACCATTTAAAACAAGATCATCTTGAATGATTTGTTGAGTCTTTTTAGGTCTACCTCTACCTCTTTTAATAAGTGAAATTGTCATTAAACTTACCCTATTTACAGGTGCATCCTTAGGTCTTCTAAAATATTCAAATCACCTTAATCTGAACTCAGTCATCTTCTCGTCAATCGGAGTCGCTTCAATTTTCTCTCGAACGCATTCATTTCTAATCTTATCCATCTTAGAATATCCACATGGCCATTTTAAAATTTTCAAATTTGTTACCCTTGATTAATAGAGTTCAAAAGCTTCAAAAAATTTCTTCATCACCCAACACAAAATTAATGAAAGCAATAAAAAATTACTCAAAATTTGTCACTAATAAAACTGCTAAAAACATTTTATAAGAGAGATGAAGTTCGTGGAATGATGGAAACTTACAGTTCCCAGCACATCACTCACGTCAACTGATGCAAATTCACATGAAAGTGCTGGAAAACTACAATAACATTTATGATGTCAGCCAATCATTTCAACAAAAATTGAATTGCAACAAAGAATAAATCCATACCAGCAGATCAAAAACAAAGACTATGGAATCAAACTAATATCAACCAAGGGAAGGGATTGATAGTATTATCCTAAAATAAAATGTGCAAATGGTGGCATAAAGGATGGGTCCAGTAAACTTAATATTTTTTCCTTGTTTTTCACAAGTAAAATCTGCATAACTTTTAATTACCCATAAGGCATGTCACAACAATAGAAATGCTTATTCTAATTAAATTTTGAAGAAGAAGAAATTTGAATTATCCCGTGTGAAATTCAATCACCACTAACACTTTGCATGTTGTCGCCTTGCCTTGACCCTAACACTGCCCTTACCATCGCTAAATTTGGTTTGTGAACCTTACCTTAGCACACCTAGGATTGTCAAGGATCCTCAACTTATTCAATGTCTCAAATTGAGTTTTGAGGTTTACTTGAAAAATGAATGGACAATTTTGGCAATCTCCAAGGATTGCAATGATAGGAGGTCAGGATAATCCTTTCTTATCAACAGTAAAGGAGTGAATGTGCGTTGAAGGATAAAGCAGGCAGTGTCCAAAAATAAGAATAGATTGGATGGGTGTAGCCAAGAAAACATTTTTGAACTCTACAGTAATCATGCATTGGGGACAAGGTGCTACAGATGTTTTTTACACTTATATTTTTTTCAGTGTTTTTTGGTAGCAAGGGTACAAATGGACTTGTGCACTATGAAAATCATGATTTACCGAAATGAAATACAAAATAAAATAATTATCAAAGCTTCAAGTGATTATAAAAAAACATCAAAACAAGTAAAACCTAAATTACAAAAAACTGAAAAGGAAAAAAAAAGGTGTTGCAGTAATTTACCTGATGTTGAATTCAATGCGCAAAAAGTCACCATCGGAACTTCTGTCAACGACAACAGATGTCAAGGTACTCACTGACAGGTAATTTGCCAGTTCCTACAATGTATTAATATAAAATACGTTAAGAAAGAAGATAGTGTCATTGTAGTGATGAACAGTTACCAAAGCGTCTTCTTAACAATGAAAACAAGGCTTTGCACTGCAGTAATAAGTCCAAGGGGTTTGAAGTACAGAGTCAGATTAATTAAAGTGTCAAAAGCCTGTACATTAACTTAAAAGACAGAGTAAAGCACGGGGAGAGGTTGGGACTGGACTACAAACCATTCCAAACAAAAATATCATAGACAGGGCTGCAACAATGGATAACCCGGCACCTGATATTGATGCCTCCGTCAAATCTCTAGGAATTTTCCTGTCAAAGAAGGAAGAACTGTAACATGATGTCTTGTATAATGAGCATGATCTTAATGACTCCTATAATTGATAAACAGTAACATTTCCTATAACACTAATAAGCTATAACTCTAGTTTCTGGAAGTCCCTTAAGAAGTCGTCTTTGACCTCACAATACACGTTTGATTATAATCACAGTAGATTGTGTTTTTTTTTTTCTTGAACAGACAGTATAATTAGACCATCGCATTAATCAACCAAGCAAATTCAACATAAGCATCACTGGAAAGAATATAATGGAAAAATATCATCTCTGATGGCAACTTAAATTTCAGTAATAAACATCAAAAGGTGACCGCAGCAGTTGCTGAGCAACGGAGCAGTAGGTAGAACTAAAGCGCGGATAAAGGAAAGTGCAATATGCGCAAACCAGTGATTTGGATATGTAAAATGCGTTACTGAATGTGCAAATCAGTTAAAAAGGCCTCATATCAGAACGAATTCACAAGATCCATCGCACTTACCGAAGTTAATCAGTGAATTTCCGAAGCTATAATATTGCCCAAGTAATAGAAAAACAGAGTGGTTTCGATCATCAAAATGGAAGGATGGAAGGACCCAGGTATTGATATCGGATAAAATAATGGACCAAAAGGGCTCAGTCAGATCGTAATACTTCAGCATACCAACAGGAAAACAAATGCGGGAAAGAAAAAAATATGGATATACAGATCGGTGGATGGATTGACGGATGCAGTGGAAGGAAGGGATCTGACCTGTAGAAATCAACAGATTTGATCTTGCCAGCCGAGATCATGGTTAGAAATCAGGCGAAAATGAAACTGCAGCGCTGGGCGAACGAGAGAGACTGGTGCATCAAAGCGCAGCCTCCACAGAATCGATGGTACTGTCGTTCGAGGAATCGATCGTGATAATTCAATGCAACAATACGAAATTTATTTCGCCCCGTCTGAAAAAATGATTTAAACGATTAACGTTACTAAATTGATATTTTAAAATTGTGAAATAAAATAATACAATTGTGGAAAGTAATTATTTTAACATTGCTAATAAAATAATTACAGATTGATTAATGAATTTGTAATAATGATATTTATGAATCTCGCGGGACACATTGACAACTGGTTTGAAGGGTGTGAATGACATGACGAGGCTGTACATTAACTAAATAGTGTAATCCGAACACATGTTGTAAATAAAATTTTGATCAACCAATAACCGATAAAAATATTATGCGCAAATACCAATTATCTCAATGCATGATACATCATAAAAACATAGCCAGTAAAACAATCGCAAACCCTAAAGTAATCTCATGTAGTGTAGGAGAATAAGAAAGTGGTATAGTCAACTACCTCGTATTTATTCACGTGCAAGGCATGTATGTCCATTTACTGTTTCTTTGAAGGCCTCTGCTCAAGTAATCGATGTATAACATTCTCATTGGTACGACTATGTAAATCTGCAGGGGCATAAAAACAATGGTGTGTGAGGTGTTTGAGTGGGAGTTGGTATTTATGCTCAGTGTATTGTGTCATGTGCATGTCCTAAAACATGTATATACACACGTGTGTGATATATGCATGTTATGATGTATGACAATGCATGGCTCAACAATATGTGGTATTGTACTTCCTTTTGAGATTTCATATATTCCACACCCATGTAAGAATGATAAGACTGTTGCATCATTAAATGATGTGTTTGATGGAGTGTAACATGTTGCATTTTACACTTGAAGTGTAGCGTGTAGTAATGATAGCTTGGGTTATCAAAGAACCGTATATTATATGTTGCGACATGCAATTTAAATGGTTGAGTGTTTGCCATGCGTTTGTGAAACCCATGAACTCTCTCAACTCCCTTTATATAATGTAGATGTGCAGAATGTTTTAAAAACCTTTGTTGATGCGAGCTCGTGGGGTCAACATTGAATTTGCGTGACTTTATAGCATACAAAATTTGTTTCGAAATATTTTTTTTCTTGAGTGGATGTCTCATGCTTAGATTTATGAAATGTCCATCCATTTATTCATTTCCCAATTTTAAAAATCCATGAATATGAAAATGTTCGTATTATGAATATTTGTATGCTTTATTTAAACTATTTGAAATGCTTCTATAAATGTCATGCCATGTATTTACGGATTTTAATGTTAAAAATTTCATTAACTTTAATTTAGTTCAACAAAAATTAATGTTTTGTTTGATATATTTTCAAAGTAGAGATTTATTACGAGCATCCTTATGTATTTGGAATTAAAATTGTCTTGAAACTTTAAATCATTGTTGAGTAATCTATGAATGTTGAGACTTTGAGCATTATTTCTCACTAACATGGGGGCATAAACTGTGTGTTGACTACCTATCACACCACACATTGTCTTGAATAAGGTTTTTATTTATCATGGTTTTAATCCATAACATGAAAGTAGTTTCATATATCATTTGTAAGGGGTGCATTTGGGTATGCTCTAAATATTATTATTAAATATTTTAACCTAAATGCATAACACAAACTATTAATTGTATAAGAGTGGTATACAAGAGATCGTATGAGATGCTCATAGAGTATAATAAGATCTTTATAGCCCCCCAAAACTTTAACACGTTATCCTTCCAAGGTAGACACTCATGAAAACCTCAACCATCAAAATGGAGAGGTTGTGTCAAAGTCGAGTGTTTATGGGTTATATTATGTAACAGGTTCGAGTCTTCCCAACCTCCTACATTTGTGTGTTTGTGTGTTTCTTTGTAGCTTTATAGTTATCCTTTCCTGACCGTTTGCAACATATAAACGAGCACAATGATTAGATGTATTCATTTTATTGTGAATTTTGGGTTACGCTAGATTTGATGACCCCAACAATTATTTGTTTAGGGAAATGGAGCAAGGATGTTTCATTATATAAATTAAAGCAAGTTGGTGTTTGCCTAATTATATAAGAGCCGTATGTGATATATCTGACATAACCATCCACCTAAACAGTCATGCCTTTAAAGAATCAATAAATTTAACTCAAAGAACAATGGGATATGGATTTTGGACCACTAGTAGATATGATGTGAAAGAGTAATCATTTTAGTGGGGTATACTCAATAAAAGTCATCAATGAATACCTATGTAAAACACGATGCTCACCTAATAAAAATATTTTATTGTAGATTATAATGGAACCAAACACATAATTTATTTTGTCAATGAGATATATTATAGGCCAATTTCATAACCTTATTGATTGGTATTGTAAATCTAGAAGTGTTAATTGCTATAAAGAGAAACAACATGAGGACAAAACACATGATTCTATAGATGCAAAAAAAATAAATCTCAACTCATGAGTATTGGATATTGGTTATGCATCACACATTTTCATAGATGTAATTAAAAGAAAATTGGTTAAGGTAGAATTAAATCTATGTGTTGGAAATGGGGTAAAGGTTACTGCATTGGAGGTGAGAGTGTATGGTTCACATCTACCCAATTGATTGATTATGGAGTTAAAAAAACCATCATTACATTCAATCCATAAATTTTCTTTTCATTTCTTGCCTGAATAAGAAATAATTTTTTTCATGATTAAGAACAAAAATTGTGTTATATTCATGAATGAAATGTGTTATGGCACTATTCACATCATTACAACAATTTTTATGTTTAAAGGCAACTTTTTAGTGGTGGTTTAGGAAACCGACACTTTTTTTTCATTCAGTTCATTGTGGTTTTAAAAAAATCATCACAAAATATGTTAAAAAAACACTCTTCCTCTCTCACTAAGCTCCCTCTTCCCCTGATCCACCCTTTCCCCAAAGCATCACCCCCCTAAAACATGTGTAAGGTAGCTGACAATGTTCAAGCTCCCCTCCTTCTTGGTGATGTGTGAGCTGCTCGGTGATGACTGGCCATCTCAGTGACAAGTGAGCTTCTCGGCAACTCATGAACCCTTTGTCGGTTGAAGCTATACTCCACGACAAAATATACCTAATTATTCCAAATAATATAATTTCAATAACCACTTCTCTTTTATTGACGTAGGATCCTAAATTAGGGTGTGAAGAACCCAATATGATTTTTATTCAAGTTATATTGAATGAGACACTATTTATAATATTCCAATATAAATAAGGATGTTCTAATTTTCCTAAACCCTCATGAGACAACCCATTACATGGATATGGAATTAAATCCATTTTTATTAACATATTTTTTCTATATTTTTACTTTAAACTAACATTGATAATTTAAAATAATTCATAAATTTTAGATTGTTATAATATAGACTTTACATCCTTCTTGTTCTATATAAGGAATGTGTTGGAGCTCGATTCACCTTGAGGGGGGGGGGGGTGAATCAGGGTGATACCAAATTAAAACTTCCATTTTTTCCCTTGATTATCTTTTTTCCTTTTATGATCTTGCTCTCGTGTTGGCATGAGCACTTATTCAACCTGTGGCATAATTTCTCTTATGCACAGTCTCACCCAATGATAAGAAAATATGCAAGAATGTGATGCATGCAATGAACATTGGGATTTTTCTTGGTTCACCCAAATGAGTTAATACAGGGATCACTGATAAGTGCATTTATTGTTTACATTTTTTATAATAAAATGCATTGATTCTGATGACTTTTATTGTTAAGGCATGTCTATGCACTTGATGTGTTCTTCATCTTTGTCAAGACGGTATAAGTTATGAGAGATGAGAAAAATATGTGGAAACAATCATCATACCCACCTAAAAGAAGGTTTTCCACAAAGATGGATGATCATGAAACACTTCCAGGGCATGAAACTGAATAACCAAGGAAAAACGAGGCTTACAGAGCTGAAAAATGACTTTACACATCTTGTAATCATCACACATCGTGAACCAGTGCAAGTCATGAAAGTAATGCAAGTTGTAAAGTGAATGAAATCAACTTGGAATGAAGATGACATGTGTCACGGTGTGACACATAGTTTCACACCACTACAGATTTGAAGATAACCCAGAAACCTACATGCCGTGAACTCGGTACACGTGGTGCAACATTTACACATCGTATAATCACTACACGACATGTAAAGGTTGGGATAGGCAAAAAACAACCAGATTCGATGCATTTTAGTGTTTTGACTTGTTTTAAGACTCGAGACCCACCCATGGACACCTTATATAGACTCCAGATGGGTTTGTGCAACAATCAATGACATTAAAGAGGGGTCAAAAGGTGGTCATAGGTGGATACTAGGTATTAAAACGGGTCAAAACACTAAAATGCATCGAATCTAACTGTTTTTGGCCCGTCCCGACCTTTACATGTTGTGTAGTGATTACACAACATGTAAATGTTGCACTATGTGTACTGAATTCATGACATGCAGGTTTCTGGGTCATCTTCAAATGTGTCATAGCGTGACACATGTCATCTTCATTTTAGGTTGATTTCTTCCACTTCATGACTTGTATTAATTTCGTGACTTTAACTGATTCATGACGTGTAATGATTAAATGATGTTTAAATCCACTTTTCAGCCTCAAAAGCCTCATTTTTCCTTGGTTCTTTAGTTTCGTGCCATGGAAGTGCTCCTTGATCATCGTCTTTGTGGAAAACCTTCTTTTAGGTGGATATGATGATCGTTTACATGTCTTTTTCTCATCTCCCATAAATTATAGCATCCTGACAAAAATAAAGAAAAAATCAGGTGCACATGCATGCCTTAATAATAAAAATAATCAGAATCAATGCATTTTATTATAAAAATGTAAACAATAAATGCACTTATGAAACCCCCCACACTTGAATTCATACTTTTCCTCAAGGATGGAATTTCAACATACTACAATAAACACTTACTCTTCCATGATTAAATTCAATATAAAAAAACAATTGGTCAAATGGAAAGTTAAATGTTTGAGCATCACACATAAAAAATGTATCGACACCTCATTTTCAAAGAATACAAATCAACCATGTATTTTACTTTTATTATTTTGAAATATCCAAGAATTTTCATTCATCCATTTTCATTTTCAATTCATTATTAATATTCATACCATTTTTAATTTATCCCACATGAATTTTTCTTCTCATCATCAAGGTACAAATCAGTAGTGTGATACACATACCCAAGAACATGTCACTTACCATAGGATTTCAATGCATCTAACATCTCCACCATGTAAAGACAAAATCACAGATAATCATGAGGGATTCACCGTTTATGATTAAACAACTATGAGGCTTAGGGTAGATAGGTAAATGATGTAAATCAATAAAGACTAAAAAAAGAGGTTTGTCTCTAAAGTACTTTGCATGATAATAAAAAACAACTCAATGGATGTCTCTTCTTCCCCTAGTATCTCAGATAATGCTCATAAAGATATGGAATGCAACAAAAGAATGAAACACCCTATTGTATTATTATAATTTTTTCTTTATTTTATTTTTCTAATGTTTGTGTTAGGGAAAATTCTCACAGCCATCACCAAACCCCAAATGATCTCTTCACAACACTATTTGTAATAGTTATAATAAGATCACCGGTCAAGAAATGGTTATTTTTGAATTTCCCTACACATAACCCACTTTTTCTACAAGAGGGTTTGTTATAAATACAATGAATGTGCCTTCCCCAAATTTCATGAAATTTTCCCCACACCTATTCATTAGAAAATGTGCATCCCTTCCACCATTCGCCATCTTCCCCACTCTTATTTTTGATAATCATGAAAAATATTTAGAGAAAGGTAGGAAAGGAAAAGATGGGCTTGTAAAACGAATCTTCCCTAGTAAGGTTGTCCATGGATTCTATGGGCTTTAAAAAGGACTAATTTAAGGTGAGTCTCAGGATAAGGGATAACAAAAGATGCATCAATCATATTAAAAGTGATATTGTTCAGTCATAACTTTGATCAGATGCAAAGAAAGTTCTAGAAGAGAACATGTCGGAGTTTCATAAGAAATTTACTATAGAAAGACTGGGAAATATTTGGCTAAGAGAATGTCTCAGGAATGAGACGAATGGTTGGGACAACTACTCATGGAAATGCATATAAATAATTAAATAATTAATGAAAATATCATAAATTCAAATCATGAGAAAATATTAGAAAAATTTAATTTACAATGATTAATATGCTCCTCAAATCATGATTTGTCAAATCCTAATCCATAGTCTTATCCCTACTAATTCTTTTCTCCATTATTCTCATTCAAATTTATTGAAAAAGTAAATTAAATTCATGGCATGATAATTGTCTAGGGTATTTTATGTCTCCTGTTTCGGTTGATTGAATCAATAATCAAATACGAGACATGTAATTGAAAGTTAAAATCTCTAAATAAATTAAATGTGTGGAATACAATAGAAAAATTCTAAATTGAAATGCTTACTCCCCTTTTGAATATTGCTTTGAAGTTGGCTATGCTGGTTCTTCTTGCTCCTAATTTATGACGTGTATTGGTCATGTAGCCTCTTATTGTGATTCCTACTGCTTGTTACCAGCTTGAGTCTTGATGGTCTTGTAATTTAAAAATAAACAGGCAAAATAATAAGTCATTATCAATGAATATTGAAATATTTTAAGCGAGAGAATGCACGCCTAAGAACCAAATAACGAAAAATACAAAAAACTTGGTTTGCCTCCCAAAAACTATTTTGTTTACCATTGTTGGCTCGACCTTACCTCCTTTAGCTTTAACTTACGTGATGGATGATAGAAAATTTTATACCTGGTTGGGGTCTATAAATGGTCTTAGTTGTGTCATGTCCATGCATGTTTGTCCATGTTCTTCCTCTCTAAATAGATTAATTCTCCCTGATGACAGTACTTGCTTAATCTCTATTAGACGGATCCACCATTTCTTCCACAATCCCAATGAACTAAATGGAAGGGCATGTACCATCCATACCTGTTATCCTTTCTCAAATATAGTGTATTTGGTCACTCCCATGGTTTCAGTGATCCTGGTCCTCATATTCTCTTTATTCTTTAGTTGAGTATCCTCTGAAAAAACTATAGCTAACTCATGTACCACTTTACTTTCAGTGACACCCTCAACTTCAGGTGTATTATATTCTCCAAACTCATTTCCCTCTCATATATTGCAGTTCTTCATTGCTCGGTGGATTTTGAAACTTACTTAATCATAACCAACTCTCAAATAGAGTTCCACACTTTAGATGTCGATCAGTGCACAACCAGTGGCTAAAAATGGTCTCCCTATAATGAGTGAATTTTTCTTCTATTCCATGTCCAGTACTAAAAATTCTACATGAAATATGAAATTTTAAACTTTGATCAAAATGTCTCCAATCAATCCTCTTAGGGATTTCAATGTTAAATTCGCTAATTAAAGAAGTACTTTCATAGGCTTCAATCATTCTAGTCTGAAACTAATCCCAGGAGATACAGAGGTGGACATGTGGAAGCTGTAAACACGAACCCAAAAGGTTTAAGGTGTTTCTCCCCTGGTTTAGGGTTAGTTTATCAACCATTAGAAAAACTCATGATCATTCCATTTATTATTATGGATGTGTTGTCACGATAACATAATTAATGAATTAAACAAGCATGCAAGATGGAACTAAAATAAACTAGACTTATGTGTAAATATTATCAAGACATGGTTAATCACTTAAGTAAGTTCTACTTAATATTAACAAGCGTGTGATAATGATAATAAGAAATTAATGCATAAGAGATAAAAAATCCCTCAAATAAAATATTAAGTTAGAACAAGCCTTATGTTACTTGATTAAGGGAAAAACTCAATAAAACTATGTGTTTGACCAACCATTATTGGGACACTTACATTTATACAGGAATCCCTTATGAAAGGTTTCAGGTTGAATTAACCATATTACATCAAGAGGAGTAACCCTTTCTAGACTTTGTGCAATATTGGAGGCAAGAGTTGAGGAAATCCAAAGTCATGATTTCAGGATTGGGGAGCCCACTCAATATATCAAGGAGTTGCAAGCCTGCAGTTGGCAAAGGCCTACCTTCCTAAATACCTTCTAATAGCTTGACCAACCCTTGTTGGGGTTATGAGAAGGGAAATATGGATCATTGCCACTAGAATGTCATGGAAACTAGAAATTCCGAGTTCAATGGTGAGGGATATTGGGACTTGATAAAATAGTGAGAGACTTAATAAAAATTTATTATTTCTTATAAAATGTAATCAAGAAAGTTCTAATGATCTGCTCTTTTAATTATAGAATAAAAATGAAAAACTCATCAACTACACTATCTCTATGATCAATTATGGATAAAGATAACATCCTCACCAGCAGTGACTTCCAGGAATGGTTTAGGCACCTTTGGGTTATCCTATGCCATGAACGGAAGTCTTACGTGATAGAGTCATCATTACCTGATCCGCCTACCAAAGAGGTGATTGATGGGGATTTCCTGGTCTATGAGAAACATATGAATGACGCGGTCGATGTTCAATATTTGATGCTATCATCAATGTCTAGTGAGCTCATGAAGTCTCATGAAAACATGGATGCTTATAGCATGCTCAAACACCTCTGTGGTCTTTACTAGGAGAGAAAAAGATAGGAAAGATTTGAGATCTCTAAGGCACTATTTTAGAGTAATCTTGGAGAAGGTTCCCCAACTGGGCCTCATGTAGTCAAGCTCATTGTCTACATTGAGCGCCTGAAGGTTCTAGGGTTTAAACTCCCTGAAGAACTGGGCACCGATCTCATTCTCGCATCACTCCCTCAGATATTCTCTAACTTTGT
This sequence comes from Viscum album, assembly GCA_963277665.1. Lineage (NCBI taxonomy): Eukaryota > Viridiplantae > Streptophyta > Magnoliopsida > Santalales > Viscaceae > Viscum > Viscum album. The sequence continues at coordinate 75,926,302 of OY728156.1, forward strand.
TGTAAATTTCAATATGAACAACATTGAGAAGTCTCTATCTGATCTTCTTATCCTCATTCGCCAAGTGGACAAAGATATGAAGCGTGAAAAGCCTTCTGTCCTTATGGTGAATAAAAGGAAAGGAAATGAAAAGATATTTAAGCCCAATGCTTCTTCACGAACTTCCAAGAAAAGGAAGATCAAAGGGGAGGCAAGTGAATAGGAGGCTTTTTGTTTCGCATGTGGCAAGAAGGGCCATTGGAAGAAGAACTGCACCCAGCCTAAGAAGCAATGAGAAGCTTTAGGTACATTTGTTATCGAATGAAATCTATCCGTTTCTACAAATTGGGTATTAGATACAGATTGTGGTGCTCACATATGTATCCAAATATATTAACCAAGTAGATTCAAGAATATTGATCAAGGGGAGGTAGATCTATGAGTAGCCAACAGAGCCAGACTTGTTGCTGTAGCTGTCGGGGACTACCACCTCACGTTGCCAACTGGGATGATCTTGGTGTTAAAGGGTTGTTATTATGTGCCTTCTGATTATCCAATAAAAAATCATATTTTAATTAAATTTTAATGGTATTAAATGTTCATTTTTGATCTTATGGGCTTGAGTTAGTGGATTTTAATTTTTAACATCCATTCTCATCATTTGTGCACTTCATGCCTAATATACATCAATTTAGGCCCAATGATTCATCTAATTTTAAGGAATGTAATTATCCATATTTTAATTTGATATTTTGTTAAATGGATCTAAACTTAAATATAAACATTTTTCATTCAGGGATCAATGGAAGATTCAGAAAGGATGATGGAGATATTTGGCGATGAAAGGAAACAATTCTAGAGAAGGCAGATTGGACATCAACCCATTGATGAGAGTGTGGGGCCCACAATATAGGTCCACTGAATCCAAAATTTCGTGGAATTATATAATACATGTAGAGGAACAAATCATTATTTAGGATACAATGCTAATTCAGCCTCCATTGTGGTTATTAAGGTGACCCAAATAGAATATCAAAATCTGAGCTAGAATCTGCGGCCCAGAATGTTGTCCCACTAAATCGGCCATAACTCCATATCCACAACTCCAAACAGGCCCAAATTTTATAAACGTCTATAAGACATCTAGGGACACAAAAGACTAATCTATGGCCCACTGAGATTCAGCGATATTCTTGTCCATACAAGACGATCTTTTCAGGAGAGACAATGAGGATAAAAAGTCAAGGAGGGAATCAATTTCTCCACTACTTTCCACCACCCTAAGGCCTAAATTAATTTAATAATTGAGAATAAATTGATTTAGTCTCATCCTAAGGCTTAAAAATTTCCTATTTAAGGTATTGGTGGTGAGGGGAAAGATATATCTTATTTTTTGGATGTAATGTTATTATGCCAAAGTTCCTTTATAATGTTTTTAATTGCCATGTAAGTTTCTTTTTTGTATTTATATGTTCTTAATCAACATATTTCTCTTATATTATTCCCATTTATTTCATTAAAACTATATAATCACAAATCATAGTGATATCTCTATATTTTGGTGAATTAGTTCACACATAGGTGTGAATTTCGTTCACACACACGGAGGAGTACTTGTTATTTCCGCAGTTTTAATTTCTTCAATCCAATTCTTGTAAGACATCTTCCGCCCACCATTGAGAGTATACCATCAATGAAGGGATAACACTTTAATAGGTTGATTGTAGGAAGATAAAAAGGCTGGATTGGATGTTATTTTATGAATGAATTTTTGCTAATTGGCTAACTAATTTAAGACTTCCATTCTTCAGTTATTTCCACTCTTCATCTTCATTGTGTTTGAGGAAGCTAAATCCAAGTACTAAAATGACCATATACCTTGGAGAATCATGAATTTGGTTCTATAAGTGTGTAGGGTATTAGTAATTGAGTTTATTTAGCATCAAACCAGAAAATGATGAAGGTAGTGTTATTTTGAAGAATGGATTCATCAAGAATTAATAAAACCAAAATTGCCTAAAGAAGTAAAATTCATTCAATCCACCCTGAGCATAATCCTAAGATCAACCCATTTTCATTTAATTGAATTCACTTAGGTTTCTTAGTGTTCTTTAAAACCATCTAAAATCAAAACCAAGTTGGCCACTTCATAGTAACAAATCCATCTCATAGGTTGTGTATCTTAGGTATCTTCTTAGGTCTTAGTGGATTCAACAACCCAAGATAGACTATAAGAACCGTTCTACCTTCATCTATTGGGTAAATTTGAGCATGAATCACCTTCTGTTACTAAAAAAATTATTTCTGTATCCATATTAGATACATATGGATTTGTTTTCAAGTTTGGAAATGAATTTTTCTTCTTTTACAAAGATAAAATTTGTTATGGTAGGGCACATTTATACAACGGACTTTACGTGTTGGATTACACAAACCAAGAAATGGCAATCAATAACAAAGATAATTCACATGAATCATACCACACCCAAATTTGGCATCACCAGCTAGGTCATGTAAATGAGAAAATCTTGACAAAGTTATATTAAGATGGATATTTAGATTCTTTTGAACTAAAAACACTTGGCGTACGTCATGCATGTTTACAAGGTAAAATGACCAAATCTCCATTTAGTGGGAAAGGTGAAAGGGATAAAGAACTTCTTGAATTGGTTTATACCGATGTGTGTGGACCATTTCCAGTTGAAGCAAGGGGAGGGTACTCATACTTCATAACTTTTACTGATGATTTTAGTAGATATGGATAAATCTACTTAATGAGGTATAAGTCAGATTCTTTTGATAAGTTCAAAGAATACAAGAATGAAGTTGAGAACCAGCTTGGTAATAATATTAAGAAACTACGCTCAGACCGAGGTAGAGAATATCTTAATCAAGACTTCATTGATTACTTACAAGAGTTTGGGATTCTATCCCAACTCACTCCTCCAAACACGCCCCAGTGGAATGGTGTGATCAAAAGGAGAAACTACACCCTGTTGGACATAGTGAGATCAATGATGAGTCATGAGAGTCTTCCATTATCCTTTTGGGGATATGCGTTACAAAAAACAGCACACATATTAAACCAAGTACCAACTAAATCGATAAATGGTATTCCATACGAGTTCTAGAGTGGAAGAAAATCCATGTTATCGAATTTACATGTGTGGGATAGTAAAGTATTTGTTAAGGCCTCTTTAGGTAACAAACTCACACCCGAGGTACAAAGTGTACCATTATAGGATACCCTAAGGAAACAAGAGAATATTACCTATACAACCCCTTAGACAAAAAGGTTATAGTGGAAAGACATGCCATATTCCTTGAGAGGGAGAACATATCCAAAAGAGATAGTGGGGGAAAGATAAACTTCGATGAAGTCGAGGATCAAGGTACACAACAGTTGGTACAGGAACAGATTCCAAAAAGCCTCGTGGAAGAAGAATCTATTCCAGAGACACAAGTACTATATAGGAGTACAAGAGAGGTTTGAGAACCATAACGGTATAATTTTCTAGTTACCAAGGATGGTGACTCCTTATTAGTTAATAATAATGATCCTTTAACCTACAAAGAAGCAGTAAGTGGCACAAACGTTGCCAAGTGGCAAGAAGCCATGAATTCTGAAATGGATTCCATATACCAAAACCAAGTTTGGATTTTGGTAGATCCTCCAGTTGATGTAAATCTTGTTGGTTGAAAATGGGTATTCAAGAAGAAACTGGACATGGAGGACAAGTCAGTACCTATAAGGCACGACTGGTTGCAAAAGGTTTTAAACAACATCAAGGAATTGAATACGATGAAACCTTCTCACCAGTTGCAATGATAAAATCCATCAGAATTCTACTTGCCATTGCAACTTACCATGACTATGAGATTTGACAAATGGATGTCAAAACAACATTCCTTAATGGGAACCTTCAGAAAGATGTCTACATGACACATCCTGAAGGGTTTGTGACTCCAAAGGATGCCAATAAGGTATGCAAGTTGCAGAAATCTATTTATGGATTAAAGAAATCATCTAGGTCATGGAACATTCATTTTGATTAATCCATAAAATAATTTGGTTTTATCAAGAATGAATGTGAGCCTTGAGTCTATAAACAGTTTAGTGGGAGTGCAGTCATTTTCCTAATAGTATATGTTGATGGCATATTACTTATTGGAAATGAGATACTAGTCTTACAGTCTGTTAAGGCATGGTTTAATCAATGCTTCTCCATGAAAGACTAGGGAGAGACAATGTATATTCTTGGGATCAAGATACATAGTGATAGATCTAAGAGACTGATGGGCCTAAGTCAAAGTACATACATTGATAAGACACTGAAGAGATTCAGTATGGAACAATCCAAGAGGGGATTATTATTAGCGTCACGTGGTATTCATATTTCCAAGAAAATGTGTCCTTATACACACGAGGAAAGAAAGATAATAGAAAGGACTCCATACGCATCGGCGATTGGGTCAGTCATGTATGCCATGCTATGTACTAGGCTGGATGTCGCCTATGCATTGAGTGCGACATGCAAATGTCAAGATGACCCAGGTGACTGCCATTGGATGGTAGTTAAGACTATCCTAAAGTATCTAAGGAATACTAAGGATATGTTTATAGTTTATGGAGTAGATAAGGAACTAGTCATCAGAGGATATGCAGATGCTAGTTTCCAGACTGATCAAGATGACATGAAGTTGCAAACGGGATACATATTCACTTTGAATGGAGGTGCAATGAGCTGTAAGAGCTCAAAGTAGAGTGTGATCGTAGATTCTATAGCAGAGTCCGAGTATATCATAGCTTCTGAGGTATCTAAAGAAGTAGTTTGGATGCGAAGCTTTTTCCAGGATCTAGATGTGATACCTTGCAGTAAAGATCCCAACACACTGTATTGTGATAATACTACAGCGGTGGCTCTCTCAAAAGAGCCAAGGTCACATCAGCGGATGAAGAACATACTTCGAAAGTATCATCACTTGAGGAATTTTTCTCAGAGAGGTGAAGTTTCGGTGATAAGTATTTCCACGGAAGACAATGTGGCACACCCTTTGACTAAATCCTCGACTCAATAGAAACATGATCATCATGTGAGGTCTAGTGGACTGAAAGTCGCAGGCAGTTGGATCTAGTTCAAGTGGGAGTTTGTAACACCCCTGGAAAAGTGAGACTTAAAAGGCTAAATGTTACCACCCATGTCAACAAGGTGCACCTTTTTTTTGGGAGCCTACCTGATTATAACTCTACAGTTAAGCATGCTTGGCATGGAGTAGTAATCAGGATGGGTGACCTTCTGGAAAGTTTCCCAGGGTGTGTGTGAGTGAGGACAAAACACACTGAAAGAACATGTGTTGGTCTGTGGGGACAATCCTTAGTCTGATAAGTGACCCTAGTGAGTAATATCCTATGGTGTGCCGGGAAGGAAACTAAGGTATTACAGGAGACCCATGGGGTCAGATGACAAGGTTCATGGCCCGGGGAGGCGGGTCATGACAAATGGTATCAGAGCTAATACCCAGTCGTAAGTGCTTAGGCACTGCCTGGGTTTGAGGCTTGGGGTCCACAACGAGGGTGTTGTGCTTTAAAGGGGTGGATAATGTAACCCCCATGTAAAAGTAAGACTTAAAAGGCTAAATGTTACTACCCATGTCAATAAAGTGTACCTTTATTTTCAAGAGCCTACTTGATTAGAACTCCACAGTTAAGAACGCTTGGCCTGAAGTAGTAATCAGGATGGGTGACCTTCTGGGAAGTTTCCCAGGGTGTGTGTGAGTGAGGACAAAACACAATGAAAGAACATGTGTTGGCCTGCAGGGATAGTCATTAGTCTAATAAGAGACCCTAGTGAGTAATAGACTATGGTGTGCTGGTAAGGCAACCAAGGTATTACCGGAGACCCATGGGGTCAGATGACAAGGTTCATGGCCCGGGGAGGCGGGTCATGACAGAGTTTGTAAGAGTTGGTGTCCTAGAACCAACTGGTTTTACTTTTGATTACATGGATATTTAATGTATTATTACATATTGTTCATTATTCTGCATGACTATGATGTAATAATGTCCTAGAGTATTTGTTGCATTGATAAGGTCATGCCAGTTCCCTGCCATGATAAGAACCTTGAAATGCTATAACAATATTCTTAAATATAGTTCTGTGGTTGGATGAAATGCTATGATGAGACACATAACATGCAGACCGCCAGGTGCGAGTACTCGTAATCAGATGAGACTTCCTCTCATGAAGTTCTCACTTGGTAATCTCTAAGATAAGAGATTATGAGAACAAACCCACTAGTAGGAATTCCTCATGTTTTGGTGTTATCAGATATTTCTATCTACGAGCATGTGTAATGATCCTTAGACTTTAAGATTATCATTAATACGTGTCATGACTTACGCACTTTGATTTACTAATGAAAATCATCATGCAGACAGTTGGCGGGAAGTAGGGTACGTTGGGTGCGTCATGAGTGACATGTTATTAATGGATAAGTCGAGGAAGAATTTTTCCCTTCCATTTATGGAAGTTGATGTCTTGTCCCTTTGATTGAAATAGAACCGCCGCACAAAATTTCATGGCCATCACTACTAGAAAAATGATCTATATCCACAGTTTAAATGATCTGTGGCTATAAGTAAGATATATCCACACCCAAATAGCTGGGCGCAACAATACATCATCTATTTTTTTTGCGATCGGGCTTTCCTCCCCCACCCGAAGCCCTCTCCCTCCCGCATCGCAATTCCTCCTCCCCTCACCTTCCTTGTTGTTCCTAACCATTCCTCCCCCACCCGAAGCCCTCTCCCTTGCCATCCTCTCCATTCCTCCTCCCCTCCTCCCATCAGGATTCCTCCCCCCCTCCTCCTCCCTCGTGATTCCTCCTCCCCTCGCTATTCCTCCTCCCCCTTCAGCTTCGACGCAACCAGCAAACCTTCCTAACAGCTCTGACGTGGATCTGATGCCTCCTTGCTGACGCGGATTTGACACTGCCAATCCACCTCCCCGCCGACATGACCTACCCACCTCCCTGCGGTCACCTCACCTCCCTATCGACGCTGCTTCGAGGCTTACTCCCCACCTCCTCCTTCGGCGCACCTCTTATGCGGCGATTTGAGGTTGGAATATTCATCTATTACCTTCCTTATTACTTTTATTTTATCCTCTCTAATTTTAATGGTTCCCATTAAGGTTTTCAGTGCCAATTCCACCATAACATGATGGAATTGACCAGGAATCTTGGTTCTTTACAGTGTCTTAGAGATTAAATGTCTCGTGATGTAGAACTCATGCCATCTCTCATCATTTTGGAGATGGTATGAGGCCTAATGGATTAGTTTTAAATTTTCAGTTAAATTGATTGGAATTTACTAAAATCAAGTGTTTCTTATTAGTGATTTTTCCGAGATTAATTTCATGGGTATATTTTAGGCCTCTTTTAGGTAGTTGGTTGTGGTTTCAGAATGTGTAAGCACCTCAATAATCTTTTAGGCATTTATTCATATTTGGTTATTTTTAATTAATTAATTATAAATTTTTATAATTAATTTTTTCTACTTCATGGAATGAGGTAGGTTCCCGGGACGCTTTTTGACCATAGGTTCAGGTTTTTAGCTTTAGCGTTTTCATCATAAGGTAGGTTGGGTGTTCTATATTTGTTATATTTCCCTAATTGATTGTTGTTTATTAATTTCTCCAGTTATTAAATGACTATTGATTTTCTGGGAGCCTCTTGAGAACCTTTGTGGGTCATCTTTGAGAAGTGAGGGTCTTGGGTGTCTCACAGAAAGGTTTTGTTCATAAACCCTCACTCTTGGTTTTTGATTCAATAGAAAACCTCACATGCTCTTAGGTGACACATAAGGGTAGGAAAGGGGAGAAACATGGATATACTTCTTTCCTTGGGATTTGAGTTTGGACCTGTGATGGTCTATCCATGGTGATTTCTATACGGGGTGTGGTGTTAGAACCCTCAAGTAATTAGAGGCATTTTGTGAGATGCTTTGTTTTAGTCTAGGTTAAATGGGAGGTTCCCCTCAAATTTTTGGATCTAGAACCCTAAAAGTGAGTAGTGTATAGAGAGGTTTTCCATGAAGGTTTTGATTTTAGAGTTCATAAAATGGAGGTGTGGTGTGAGACCCAAGTGGGGGTTGTACGTTTTTTGGACAACTTGCCATAGGTGATGCCAATGGGATTCTTTTGATGTTCATAGGAACTTTCCTTGGGTAGTCCAAGGCGTATAACTTTAGGTGTTTTTAAATCTCTTAGAAGGAAGGAAAAAGTATTATTTTGGATTTTTCTTGAATGTTTGGACCAATTTCTTGGGGTTTGAGTTATTGAAGTTTTGGAACTTCTTGCTGGAGGTTTAATACAATTGGAACCTTTAGGTTGGGCCGACACCACAGGGTGTTGGTTAAGGCTGGGTGTCACTGATATTAGGTTTGAGATGGGTCTGACGAAACCATGAGGACTTTCTTATGGGTGTGGTGTTTCCTGATGATTCCCTTGTGGGTGAGGTGATTATCGTGGATGGGTTAGTTTTCAGAGTCGCCAGATGAGGTTTTCATATCTAGATTGGATCATGATTTGATAGACGTGATCTAGGGGACCATGGGTGACCCATGTTTTATTATCCCTAAGAGGGTCAGTGCTGATTTAATCATTGGTGTCTTTGGGTGTTACCTTAGAACCTAGAGTTTGGAAATGTGATCCTATTGTGTCTATTTTTGTAATGTTTTGTTCATGAATTTGATTGAATCGTGTTTTATACCTTATACCAAAGATGGTTGAGGAAGTTCCTTGCTCAGGTACTAGAAATAATATGATAACTTTGGGATATTACTAGATCTGGATTTGGCCCTGATATTGATATGATGTTTTCTTTTATTGGCCTGTTGGTTGTGTTAGATAGGTCCTAGGGAGCTAATGGGTGATCTGAATTAGTGCACCCCCGGGTTTATAGTTACAAAATGGCTATAGGGTTAATGCGAATGGATTTTTAGAACTCACTGATAGTGGTCTTGGATGCCGAGAACTCCCATCATGAAATATCCTCCTCCTCCATATACTTGAAGTGTAAAACTTATCCACTTGTGAGAGAAGGATAGAATCACATGATATTCTTGGAAAACAGACTTGAGATATTCAACTATAAGTCTATGAGGAAAAAACCTTTATATAAACAAGAGTTTATAAACAAGTGATCAATGTAGTACATAAATCATTGAGTATGTGATGTAAATATAAAAATTAATATTGGGGTTGTTCAACATGACCTCAATGACCAATTAAAATTAGGTTGTCCATATTTTGAGATTCCATACAGTTTGTCATTATTGAAAATGTTAATTTATGCTTTTCACCCCTTGAGGGATGGTCTCACTTTCTTCATCATGGAAAATCTAACTTCAATGGTTTTCTAGGAAGGATACTTCATTCTTGTTATACCCAAATAATATAACAGTCATCCATATCCCTAATTTTTTTCTTTAATTCCCTATAGGAAAGTATACATAAAATTAATGGGAATAAAGAGGTGATACCTTTCCAGTAGTTTTTTCAGGCTATAATTTTTTTTACTAAGAGTATTCCTATTTCTAATACAACTACTTCTATTCTTCTCAAGTCTGCTCCCCCTTTTTTCATCCCAGTTCCAGTGAAATGACATGTTGTACCAGTACTCAAAAGATTTATACTGAAAACTTCTACAAAAATATTAATATCCCTTGAAACTTGATCTTCCTTTATATTGACGATTTTGTTTATAAAATTATACTTGTTTTCTAGGCATCCTCCAACCTTTATTTTCCCATTTCCTTGGGGTTTTTCCATTCTCAGGTCATCCATAGGAGGAAAATTTTTACACCATTCATCATCTTAAAAATATTCAAATTATGTTTCATAATCTTTATAATGAAAGGAAACAGATTTAGTATCACATGAGAATTTAGAAAAATGTTGTACCTTTTTCATGGGGTTGGTTTTCTCATCATCCTTGGATGGTTCATCTTGAATATCCACTGCATTTCATAGACTTATATCACATTATTTAAGGAATTTCCAGATTTAAGATACCTAGATTGTGCCTCATGAAGTTCCTTTTATTTAGTAACCAATTTTGTATTAAGTGATCCTGGTATCCTGTATTATTATACACATTTCATCATGGACATTTTTATCTCTTTTATGAGATCATTCTACTCAACATTTACACTTCTTTTCTTCTTTTACAATAGTTTTACTTTCTTCTAATATATGGAATTATGGTCAAAGTAAGAAATAAAATCATCTCTTAGAATATATTCTATATAACCATCTCCCTTTTCTTCTTCTTAACTACTTGTAATGTTTATTCATATCTCAACCTTATAGGTATATATGTATATTAATGGAAAATTCTATTTTCTTAGTTGACATTTACATACAATATTATTTTTGTCACTTGCTACTACTCATGTCCTAGAGTGAGATTGATTCAAAGTGAGGGGGTGTTGGTGGGTTTATCTTGATTAGATGGTTCATGTAGAGTGAAATTCTATATATTTGAGGCTTATTTTTATCTTTGATGTAATCACACTGATGGATTGTAGGTGGAAAATATAAATATTTTATTCTTGTATATGAGTAGCATTGACTCTCTTAAGAGTTCATGAATTTTATAATAGGATAATTATTTTCTCTGGTTGTTGTGGTAGATAGATTATAGGAGAATTATAATAGTTTATCCAACCACATAATCCTTATAGCACTGCATCTTGATTCATGTATGATGCACCCAATTTGTGCATGCTATTTTGCTTATATATTTTTCATAGATCTAACCATACTAATTAGTTTTATGGTATCTTTTAATTCTTACCAGGTGCATGTCGGTATTGGAACATCATGTTACAACAATGGAGTTGTAAAATTCATGAGTTCAGTTATCTAGACTGGATGGAACCCCTATGGTATGCACTTGGACTTTATAGTTAATTCATTTACTTTAAAAATTGTTCATCATCACCTATTCTATTATTGCCTTTATCACTAATTATGTTCCTCACACTTCAATTTTTAGGTTCAATTAATGATGATTCATTAGATCACTGGCATTTTGTTGAAGTCTCCTGGGACCTGTTCCTGTGAGTTGCGGCAACCGTCGCCAAAGGCGAAGTGGTTAGAGTTATCGTTGTCAAAAGAAAATGATCCTTGAGGTTGAGGAAGGGTCCCTCTCCTAGCATATTTAATTCAAGAATGTTTTAAATTGCATTTAGTTGCCTTCTTAATTCTGCATGTTTATATTAAATTGCAATTCTTGAATAAGTGTTAGTTAAGATAATTGTTTTGTTTGATAAACAAGTCATGGTTTTGTAATAAAACCCCTCTAATGGAGGTGTGATTTCTGTGAAAACTCACAGTGTTATACCCTGCTTGACATTATTGCATTGATGTTTTCCTTATACTTGATTTCATTGTTAGTCATAAAGTACACATCGTACTTGACCCTTTTTATATCCTTGTAGGGGGTTTACCTCTTTTTATTAAAACAGTTGTTTGAACCAAAAACACCATTTAAGCGCCATTAGACTTTTAAGATGGAATTGCCCAAGTAGGAAAGTGTTGTAATGACCAAGTCACCACTAAGTGAATAACATGATTTGGATGGAATGACTTGTCATAGAAGAAAGCCTTTCCTTGAGTGTTTAAATTAAGAGGACCTTATTAGAATAACATTAATAGTTATGCTTGTATTAAGTGACATGTCTCTGAGTGTTTTGCTATGCTTTTCCTTGCATTAAGTGGTTGAAGTGGAATGAAATGTGGAGGGTGGAACGGGGGGTGCAAGGGGTGGGCAGGGGGGGTGCAGGGCAGGGGGCATGGGGCAGGGGGGGGGTGTGTGCTGGGGGCAGGGGGGGGGGGTGTGATGGGGGTGTGCAGGGGGTGCATGGGGTGTGCAGGGGGTGTGTGTAGGGGGTTTCCCCTTTTTTTATTAAAATGGCTGTTTGAACCAAAACACCCTTTAAGTGCCGTTAGACTTTTAAGATGGAATTTCCCAAGCAAACAAGTGCTGTAATGACCAAGTCACCACTAAGTGACCCCCCTTTGATCTTATAAATAGAATTTCTATGTTTTAATGAATTGAATAAATTAAATTGAACCAAACATGGTTAACTTGGCACATGAGCGGTAATGCCTCATTTAGTGAATTATGTAATGGTTATGCCTACAGGGGTGTGTGTAGGGGGTGCAGGGGGTGTGCATGGGTGTGTGTGTAGGGGGTTGCCCTCTTTTTATTAAAACGACTGTTTGAACCAGAACACCCTTTAAGTGCTGTAAGACTTTTAAGATGGAATTGCCCAAACAGGCAAGTGCTATAATGATTAAGTCACCACTAAGTGACACCCTTTGATCTTATAAATAGAATTGCTATGTTTTAATGAATTGAATGAGTTAAATTGAACCAAACATTGTTAACTTGGAACATGAGAAGTAATGCCACATGTAGTGAATTATGTAACAGTTATGCCTATAGGGTGTGTGTGTAGGGGGTGCATGGGGTGTGCATGGGGGTGTGTGTAGGGGGTTGCCCTCTTTTTATTAAAATGATTGTTTGAACCAGAACACCCTTTAAGTGTCATTAGACTTTTAAGATGGAATTTCCCAAGCAGGCAAGTGCTGTAATGACCAAGTCACCACTAAGTGACGCCCTTTGATCTTATAAATATAATTTCTATGTTTTAATGAATTGAATGAGTTAAATTGAACTGAACATGGTTAACTTGGCACATGAGTGGTAATGACTCATGTAGTGAATTATGTAACGGTTATGCCTACAGGGGTGTGTATAGGGGGTGTATGGTGTGTGCAGGGTGTGTGTGTGTAGAGGACTGCCCTCTTTTTATTAAAATGGTTGTTTGAACAAGAACACCCTTTAAGTGCCGTTAGACTTTTAAGATGGAATTCCCAAGCAGGCAAGTGTTGTAATGACCAAGTCACCAATAAGTGACCCCCTTTGATCTTATAAATAGAATTGCTATGTTTTAATGAATTGAATGAGTTAAATTGAACCAAACATGGTTAACTTGGAACATGAGTGGTAATGCATCATGTAGTGAATTATGTAACGATTATGTCTACGGGTGTGTGTGCAGGGGGTGCATGGGGTGTGTAGGGTGTGTGTGTAGGGGGTTTCCCTCTTTTTATTAAAATGGTTGTTTGAACCAGAACATCTTTTAAGTACCGTTAGAATTTTAAGATGGAATTTCCCAAGCAGGCAAGTGTTGTAATGACCAAGTCACCACTAAGTGACCCCCCCCTTTGATCTTATAAATAGAATTTCTATGTTTTAATGAATTGAATGAGTTAAATTGAACCAAAAATTGTTAACTTGGCACATGAGTGGTAATGCCTCATGTAGTGAATTATGTAACGATTATGCCTACAGGGGGTGCATGGGGTGTGCAGGGGGTGTGTGTAGGGGGTTTCCCTCTTTTTATTAAAACATCTATTTGAACCAAAACACCCTTTAAGTGTCGTTAGACTTTTAAGATGGAATTGACCAAGCAGGCAAGTGCTTTAATGACCAAGTCACTACTAAGTGACCCCCTTTTGATGTTATAAATAGAATTGCTATGTTTTAATGAATTGAATGAGTTAAATTGAACTGAACATGGTTAACTTGGCACAAGAGCGGTAATGCCTCATGTAGTGAATTATGTAACGGTTATGCCAACTTTCTAAAGTTTAATTGGATGTTATGAAATAAATAGAGTGGATTATTCATGGTGACTTGCACTCAACTTTTGAAATGTGGGGGTGTGTGCAGGTGTGTAGGGGGGGTGCAAGGGCTGTGTAGGGGGGGGTGTAGTGGGGGTGTGCAAGGGGGTGTGTGCAAGTGTGAAGGGGGGTGCAAGGACTGTGGGGGGGGGGTGCAAGGGGGGCTGTGAAGGGGGGTGCAAGGGGGCTGTGCGGGGGGGGGGGGGGGGGGTCTGCTTACTCATGTTTAATCCACTTTTATTTTATTGTAATAGTATGTACCATAAATGTATGTTTTCAATATATTAAGTATAATCAATATTCATGCAGGGTTTCGATCCTGCATACAAGGTGACGGGGTGGACTAACGCTCGATTTTGGATAAATACACCATCATGAAAGATTGGAGAAATGATATATTTTCAAGCAGTGGGTCATTTTATTTTGTTTCAGTTAATATTTTATTTTACTTGTATTAAATATGAGTTTGATTCATTTTTTAGACTGCATGTACTTTTATTGGGAAATTGATGATTTATTTAATTTGAGCAGTGGATAGTTTTTTAGACCATTAGAACATGTATTTTTTTGAGAAGTCGTGTTTTTTTATTGAGTAGTGGGTCATTTATTAGAGCATTGAATTATTATTGTGTGAATGCATGTGCAAGAACCACTGTAGGGGGGGCTGTCTGCAGGGGTGGGGGCTCTGTCCGAGGGGGGGGGGTTGTCCAGGGGTGGGGGGATGTGCAATGGGGGGTCTGTCTAGAGGGGGGAGTGGAGGGGGGGATTTTCATGGGGGAAGGGGTGCTGCGGGGGGGGGGGGGGATCTGTACGGGGGGGGGGGGGGCTCTGTCCGGGGTGGGGGGTGTCCAGGGGGGGAGTGGGGGGGATTTTCAGGGGTGTTGTAGGGGGGAGGTCCTGTCCGGGTGGGGTGTAACACCCCAAACTTCCACGATATGCTTCTCTTTCAATAATGCAGTAGCTTGCATTGTACGCAAGTTTGAGATTCTAACATACCGCGACCAATCAAAGTAGCCTTTATGAATATTAATACCCATTTTTGAATTATATAAATTTTATATTTCAAAATGGACTTCATTTTTGGATTCGGAATATCGAAATTAGCCTAAGTTAATTTTTTGGTATTTTTCTGAGAACATCCAATTTTCGATGAATAGTGAAAAATACTTAAAAACAACTTTTTTAATCAAAATAATTTATAGTGATAAATTATACTATTGAGTGGTTTTAAAGTATAATTAGAATATAATTTTACCATTTTATACAATGGTGGTCATTATAATTAATTACACTTTGAAATTGGACATAAACAATTGTCAATCTTTTGATTGATATTGTTTCTTAAAAACACGCTATTTGTTTTGACAACAAGAATTAATTATAAAATTAATTAATTAAACTTATATGTTTTTAATTTTATAAAATAGACATCATTTTTGAATTCGTAATATCAATTATATCTTAGGGTGAATTTTTGGTATTGTTCTGAAAAACTTCAATTTTTGATGAATAGTGAAACCACTAAGTGGTAGTTAAAAAAATGATTTTTCGTTTAAATGAAACTTTACCAATTCTATGAATTGAATTTCAAAAATACGACATACATGGTTGTCATTATTAAGTAAAATGTGGTTCAATGGAATGAAAATAATTTTTGGTGAATAGTAACTTTTGAGTTTTATTAACCGCGATTAGAGGTAATTAGGGTAATTTAAGGTTAGCATGATATTATAAGAATATAAAAATATATTGACACATGTCATAATCTTATTGGATGAGTTATGGACGACCAATAAAAACCATGGGACGATTTTTGGGACCCCATGGAGCCACTTGGGTAAGATAATGACATTAATATCTTTTATTTAAAGTAAAAATAAAAATGTCACAAACATGTATTATTTTACTAAAACAATTTTTAGAAGGGGTTATACAAGTTATCTTTTTGACTATAAATATTAATTGGAAAGATAAAAAGATTTCCTACATCATGGTAATTTTTTTATAATTTTTAAACATTAAATAAATAAATTTATTTATGATACTATGATGATGCAACGATTACCTCATTAATGAACGATTTAAATAAAATGAAAAGATAAGGTAAAATATAAGACTTAAACTTCTCAAAAACCTATTGGTTGGGTGGATTTAGAACCCTTATCACCTTATCTTTTAAATAGATCATTTTGGGACCTTTATAATCCGAAAACCATTTTATAATAAAATAATATTTTCAATCTTTCCAAAAGAGCCCCTCCTCTCCTCTTATAAAAGGCCCCCTCCTCTACCACATTATTCACACCTTCAAAGCCATTTGGATCGGCCAAAATCTACCCAAATACCCTCTCAACTTTCCTCAATTAACCATAGAAGCCTTAACTTATGCATAAGGCACTTCGAGAGTCCTTTTGGTTCAAACCAAAGGGAGTTACCCAAACTAAAGGTAACGATTTCTCTTAACTTCTTTTCTTTTATTTTACTTATACAACCCCTAAAATCTTTTTATTCTTTTATTTTGTAACAACAAAAATATACTCAATATACTTGGATGTTTCTATGAGAAGTATTCTAACTACACTTACACACACCTCCATCTAATGGTTAAAGACCATACTGTTTCTGTGGGTGGTGAATTACTGCCTCATGAAATGATGATTGTTCAATCTTCTTTTAACACCTCTAATAGTGGACATTAAGATGTAACTATATTTATATATGATATATATTATGTTTATGTTTTACTTATGCTTATATATTTTTCATTTATGGCATACCTTTATGATTTCCATTATGGGTAAACATGATAATTTCATTTTAGGAAGTGCGGACTACCGCCCCCTCAAATTGATTTGAATCGTTAATGCCATATGTGGGACGTATAAAGGATGAAGTTAATGATATTATATATTATATTATACTAGAATTATAATATACCTTTATATCATTATGATTTCATTCCATTAAATATGAAATAGAAATGAAAGTAGCGTTCATGCGTACGTACGGCTTACCGTCTCCATGAACGGTGCATTTCATTTCTTACCTCTAAATGTTATGTAATATTATAAATTCATGTATATACTGAATATATATGATATCTACATCATGAATATAATTCTGGAGATAATGTATATTTTACCACATAAACAACTTGTAATTATAAGAAGTTTATTTTTGACTCAAGTACTAAGGATCGACAAAACGACCGTTATTAAATTAAATGATTACATAATGTTCATAACATGGTAATAAGTGATTTAAAAGGAATAATGAACTTGAAAAAGGTTCTTAAGAAAATATAAATTAACTATAGTTTATTATTCAGGATATTAAAGAACAATCGAGTCAAGTCAGACATAAGGTAAGGGACTTCGTCTCAATCTCCTTTCATTGAGGTATATTTTGTTTTAAACACAAATTTCTTTTATACGGTGTATAAACCCCTTTAACTTTTACTTTTATTCAAAAGGAATATTTTTATACAAAGCTTTTTACTAAACGACAAAAGGAATGTTTTGTCTTACGTATGCGGCGACAATGACTTCTCCGCCGCTGTGACCATTATTTGAGTTTCTGCTTCCTCTACAAGCCATAACTTTTTTTAAATGAAAAATAAATACCATGTTTTACTTTTCTTTTATTTTGTTATTGAAAATGGTTTTGATAATGTTTTGATTATATCAATGCGTTGTATTGATATCTTGTGATTGAAATATGGAAATGTTATGTTTCCTTTATGCATGTTTTATGTGATATGATTATGTTATGGTTCTTGGGCATTGTTTATGATATGTTTAAACCTTTTCATATAAGGAATGAATTGGACTTAGTAAGTGATGGGTGGAGCCTGCTATATCTCCTAGATGCATCGGTATGTATCATGAGACAAACTAGTTTCTTGTCACAAGGCCTTGAAAAAATCTTATTTGTAGTCTTGGCATAAGGCCTTGACTATGTGGTTATGATAGTCTGACATTATGCATTCCGTTATTATGAAAGTGGTTATTGATATTGAATGTGATTATTCGACTAGTAAAATATCCATGTGAGTAAGTAAATTGAATTATTCTGATTCTATCTTTGCCACATTATGCTAAATCTCAAGTTTAAAAGGTTTTTGTTTTAGTTATACATTGCCTTAAATATTTATGCTTATTTATGAATGTTTCCGCTATATTGTTTTCCATACTGAGCATCTGAGCTCACCCCTTTTCTATATTTTATTTTTCCCAGGATGCGAAGAAGTATATTATGACTGACCTGTAAGGATAGTCTATGGGAATTCAGTGTTGTCTATGGAAACAATGTTGTTGTAGTTTTCCATTTATGATGTAATGTAAACCTTATGAATGTATCTAGTGTTTCAAGGATACTAAACTAATCGGTCTTTCAAGACTTGATCTTTTGTGATCATGCCAATGTAATGTAATAATGCACCGACTCTGGGTAACTAGGGTCGGGGCGTTACATGGGGGGGGGGTCCTGTCTGGGTGGGGGGATATTTAGTGTTATGAGCTTCCCTGTTTTCTCAAATGTTATGACATTAAAGGATTAGAGTTGAGATAATCAGGACTTCTTTGTGTCCCTGATACTTTTAGTAATTCAGAATGTATGTATTATTTCTTATTTTCTTTCTATCAAACACTCTTGATTACTTATATATTTGATCTAACTTGTCACATTATGTTACCTTTATGGTTTTAAGGAATCCTATTGGGTGTATTTATATTCAACCATGGAATTATGCCCACATGTGTTTTGATTGAGTATAAGATTCATGGGTTTAGAGATAGCTTGGATAGACATAGAGTTGAGGTGGATTGTTCAGAGAAAATGCTTGGGGATGCTAGGAGATTCATTATGGAGCATGAAGATTTGTGATAGTAGTGGTCAACAATACAGATAAAGAGTGATCCAATAGTATGTGAAATGTGGAGGATCTTCTCAGTACTTCATGTTCTGTAGAATTTTCATATATATGTCTTGTTTTACTTGTATTTATCTCATGGGATATATATTTGTGTCTACTATCTCTTGCATATATTACATATAGTTCAGTTGATTATATATATTCTACTGGTATTTTGGATTTATCTTCTTTTTAGTTGATTATATATATTCTACTGGTATTTTGGATTTATCTTCTGCCTGGGGGGGGGTGCAAGGGGGTGGGGAAAGGGGGTAGTGGGGGGAGGGAAAACTGGTAGGGGGTGTAGGGGGGAGGGGGGAAGGTCTGTCCAGGGGTGCAAGGGGGGGTGAGGAAGGGGGGAGGGAAAACTGATAGGGGGGGAGGGTGCAGGAGGGTGGGGTGGGGGGGGGGGGTGTCTGCAGGGCAGCAGGGAGGAGGGCATGGGGGAGGGTGCAGGGGAGGGTGCAAGGGTGGGGGGGGGGGTCTGTAGGGCATAGGGTAGGGGTGCAAGGGGGGAGGGTACAAGAGTGCAGGGGGGTGGGGGGGGGGGGGTCTGCAGGGCAGAGGGGAGGGGTGAAAGGGGGAGGGTGCGGGAGGGCATGGGTGGGGGGGGGGTTCTACAGGGCAGTGGGGAGGTGCAAGAGGGGAGGGTACAAGAGGGCGGGGGGGGGGGGGGGGGTATACAGGGTAGTGGGGAGGGGTACGGGGGGGGGGGGGGGTTCTGTAGGGGTGCAAGGGTGGTCTGTCCAGGGTGCAAGGGAGGTCTGTCCAGAGGTGCAAGGGGGGTCTATAGGGGTGCAAGGGGGTCTTTTCAGGGGTGTAGGGGGGTCTATCCTGGGTGTAGGGGGTCTGTCCAGGGGGGGGGGGTCTTCGGGGTAGTGGGGAGGGGGGGGGGGTGGGTGTCCAGGGGTGCAAGTGGTGTCTGTCCAGGGTGCAAGGGGGGTCTGTCCATGGTGAAAGGGGTTTTGTACAGGGTGCAAGGGTGGGGTCTGTTTGAGGTGCAAGGGTGGGGTCTGTACAGGGGTGCAAGGGGGTCTGTCCAGGGGTTCATGGGGGGGGGGTCTGTCCAGGGATGCAAGGGGGTCTGTCTAGGGGTGCAAGGGGGGTCTGCAGGGGTGAAAGGGGGGTCTTTCCAGGGGTGCAGGGGGGTCTATCCAGGGTGCGGGGGGGGGGGGGGGGGGTCTGTCCAGGGGTGGGGTGGGACTGTTTTTTTTATAAAATGGGAGGGGTTATAGATACGGTTTCAAACCATGGCTAAAGCCCTATATCCACAGTTCATTGAACCGTGGCTGGTATTGGCGTGGCTATAGGCCGAACCCTATAGCCACGGTTTGAACCGTGGCTATAGGTCTATAGCCACAGTTCAAACCGTCGCTATAGGGTTCGGCCTATAGCCAAGCCAATACCAGCCACGATTCAATGAACCATAGCTATAACCTATAACCATGGTTTTTGGGCTTATAGCCACAGTTCCAAACCATGACTATATCCTAAATTTCTAGTAGTGTGTATGGTGTAACGATGAGTTTATTTCAGGTAGTCAAAGAACGACGTATCAAGCATAAAATCGATGACACAATCATGAAACCTCCTTGATGAGATATTGTGACAAAGAGATTATATTACATAGTGAGTGTTCGTATATGGATATCGTTGTTATGACTTTACGTTCTTTCTCTTGGGTGCCTTGACCCGTTGCTAGACAATACTTTTGGACTTTAGGCAAGCCCACCTAATGCCAATGAGAAATAATCCTAGAGGGTCACACACTAAGTGTTTTTGGTGGTTTTGGTTAAATTATATTTGAACTTAATTAATGAAATAAATATTATTCTCAAGACCGTGGAATAATTTTATTCAAGTTACAATGATCACATAAATTAAATAAAATATATTTATTTATTTTATTGAACATTTAATAAATATTTATTTACTAGTTTGTAAATAAAATATTTATTTAAGATAATAATTTATTTATTTATTTATTCAGGTGTTCAATAAATGGAAGTGGATTTTAAGCGGACCAAGGTCGGTCCGGTAGTAAAATAATTATTTGCAAGATGATAAATAATTATTTAACTAGTTGACACAAATTAAAATAACACTGCTATTATTTTATGGCGCAGAATTTTATTTATAATTCTTCTTTGCGCAAGTTGGCACACCATAAATAATGATGCATGATTATTATTAAATGCATGAGTTTTCTCTAAGTTCATGAATGTACTTAATTTTTTCTATGCAATTAAATATTATAACTGAAATTCCATGTATATAAATAGGAAAGTACATCTATTGTGCCAGACACCACACCACACCACACACCTGGTGAATTGAGAATTGTTGAGCCAAACAATTTCTCTCTCAAATCCTCTTCTCTCCCCTCTCAATAATGAGAGACATTCTTCAAGGCCGAAGAATAAGTGATCAAGAACGACCAACACAAGACACTCGCTTCACCACACTAGTACCTGGAGAACGAGTGGTGTCGATCAGAGGCCATCAGAGCACTTGTGGATCACCGCTAGAGGGATTCTAGTTTGGATCCTTACAAGAGAAATGAGATAATCTAGAAGGGTCATTCCAGGCGATCAACATCATCAATGAAGAAAAATACCAAAGATACATGTATTATTTTTCTTTATGAAATTAATTAAATTAATTATAAACATGATGTGCAAGATCTTCTCTAAGGTTTCAAGACTCTTTCTTCTTTATCTAAATCTTTGATTATATTTCATGGAGATTGGAGTTCATCATCATATTGATCCCGGAATAATCATTGATCATGGTAAAAATCAAATTTGGGTCCCGTCCCAACCACGCTTCTGCTGCACCCGGAAACTTCAAGGTTGTTACATATATTCCCTTGAATACTTTTGGGAATGAACATTTTCATCACCATCTGAATCTCATTATCTTATGAAACTAGAGGCTCAAGCTTAATATACTATATGGCGTGATGCTCTTTATTACAGATTGTAATTGTTAACCTCAAAATTTCATAGATCACACAGAAAAACATGTTATGTAGAATATCTCATAATTATCCTTTTATTAGAACATGACAACACAACTTTCTCCATCATAGTGTGTTCACATGGACTCTAAGTATACTTAATCATTCATACTGAGATGTCCTATATGGAATGGAAATCACAAAGTAGGTAGAACCACCAAGGTCTTCCTAAGACACTTCACAAAATGTATAAACTCCCCATGACATGAATAACTCTTACACATTCCCCTCATAGTGTGATCAACTAGTCACCTTCAAAACATCTTGGATCTTAATTCTCATGGGCACCTCTACATGGTGGGGATTATTCCTCGTGAAACCAACCATAGAATGATGTAGATTTATTAGAGTGAATTAGGGTGTTAGGATGTTACTTATATACTATATATAGAATTTCTATAATTACTTCCCAAAACCATCCAAAACTCCACCAGCCTTCTCTATGGCATCATATTCTCTTTTGGAAGTACCTTACACATTGGTACATGTGATATTCATGTATCACTATAAGGTTCTCCATACTTTTCAATTTCATTTAAAATGTGGCATGCATAATTTTATATATACAGGGATTATTATGCATTTTTCATTTTTTAGGAACTCCACTCATGGTGTAACACTTATACTCATTCCATGGTATTTTTTTCAACTTTTGAAGTTTATCAAATGAACTCCATCCAACTCAACTGCATTATCAAAATTCTAGAATTATTATTTTTAATATCTTCATCCCCTCTTATAGAATAACTTCCAAAAAATATTAAATACTTATTTTATAATAACTTTCAGAATAACCATATATCATTCCAGATGTCTACTTCCAGAAAAACATCCAATAACCAATCATGTGTTAATAATAAATACAACACCAATAACCAACATATATTGAAAACAAATTTATCACTATCCATGATTATAAAACATAGTTTTATTAATTTTTTTTCAATAAATCCATCACCAACATGTTATGAATAAATCCAATACTAACCTATATCCAATAAATCCAATATTAACACATTTACAATAAACTCAATACCAACACCAATTCTCAATTAAATCCTAAAAATATCCCCTTATTAATTATTTGGAACCACTATCATGAATCCAAGACATCATAATATCATGATTCCTACTCCAAAATTAAGGGACCAATAGATTCATAGATTTATCATGATTCCTACTACCCATTTCACAAAAAATCCAAAGAAAACACTCATCATCAAGAAAAAATATAGAGTCTTTGATAAATCCTCTACCATATGAAATAAAGGTGTCACTTTCCAGTACATTACCACACTCCCAAAATTGTATTTATGTAAAAAAATATAAACTTCACTTCCTTTGATACCTATTGTAATGGTATTTTGTGAAATGATGACACTTATTATATTAATTTCTCCTTTCAATTATTCCTGGAGTGGCCAAAAAGTTTTAGTTTTACTATTTTTATGGAAATATTATCTACTAATTTTTATAAGCATGGGAAATCATCAATAAATATTCTCTTACATTATTAGAATATTCCTTTCATTGTATTTATAGTGGATAGGCTCCCCCTTTTACAATACATTTCATGAATATTGTAACTTCCAACTCATTCTCCGCTTATTTAAAAAAATTCTAAATTTGAGTTTCAAGCTTAAGAAAATTCTTCAAATATTACCGAATCCTAAAATATTTTTATGGAGTAATCTTACCACATAGAATTATAAAATAAAAAAATATATTCAACTGTGTCATAATTTGATATAGGAAACAAAATATTAGGCTAATAACACCACTACAATACATTGAACCCACTTAAATTCATAATTTTCAAGCAATAACAATATTTATATTCTACCATGATGAAAATCCACATTTCATTGAAGATTTTTAAATCAACTAATTCAAAATATAGTATAGGAAAATTGAATTTTACCAAATATAACTAGTGCACAAACAAGGACCACCAATGACCATGATTTTCAGCGGGGCATTTAGCCCGTATAGTTCACAAATCGCCATCAATATCAAACTGTAATAAGTGAACACAATGAAAAAGAGGAAAAAACTAACCGCGGAGGTGTGGTTAAGCATGCGACAGAGATGTGTTCGCGGTGTAGGAGAGATGCGGCGGAGGAGAGGCATTGTAGAGGAGAGGAAATGACGGCGGAGAGTCGCGGTGAAGGGGAGGCATGACAGAGGAGAGCTACTGGTGGAGTATAGGCGCGACGGAGGAGAACCGTGCAGTGATCTCGGTTCGCTGCGGTGGAGGAGTTGGCGGCCGAGGAGGAGGAGGAGGAGGAGAGGAGGGAGGAGAGGAGGGAGGAGAGGAGGGAGGAGAGGAGGTGACGACGACAGTGGCGACAATGGTATGGATCCTCTTCTATGAGATCTTGAAGGGTGTGAGGAAGGAGGATAAAGTTAGGGTTTATTTATAAAACCCAGTGACACTTTTATTAGCGCTAGATAAAAAGTGCTGATAAAAGTATGTTTTATCAATGCTAAAATTGAAAACACTGATAAAACATGTCTTTATCAGTGCTTTTTTAGCATTGATAATGACCCATCTTTATCAGTGCTAAAAAAGAGCTGATAAAAGAATATTTTATCAGTGCTACAATCGAAAGCACTGATAAAACATGCCTTTATCAGGGTTTTTTTAGCGCTGATAAAGGCTGATCTTTATCAGTGTTAAAAAAATGTTGATAAATAAATGTTTTATCAATGCTTTTTAATTAGCACTGATAAAACATACCATTTATTCATAATTATAAAATTATAACCAATATATTTATTACATTTATAATTTTATAAATATATATAATTAATATATTTATTATAATTTAATAATTTAAATTATAATTAAATATATATATATATGTGTGTGTGTGTGTATTTATATTTATGTTTGTGTTTGTGTATAAATTATAATTAAATATATGTAATTTTATAATTTAAATTATAATTAAATATATATAAATATTAATTGATATATTATTTTTATTTTTAATTTCACAAGTATTTAAATATATATATGTGTGTGTGTGTGTGTGTCTGTTTCTGTGTATATATTCATTAAAGACATATATTTATAAATAAATATATTCAAAAGGTATTCATAAATATATTTATCATTTTAAAAAATATTTTGTAATTTTATAATTATTTAAACATATTTATATTTAATTAGTTATATATAATTATAATTATATATAATTTATTTAAAAAGTAAATAATTATGTATAACTAAATATTTTTTTTTATTTTTAAATATAATAAATACATTTCTTGTTTATTTAAATATATTTATCATGATTTTAAGTATTTATAAGAAGATAAAGCTTCATATTTATAGGAAATGAATGAATACACCAAGTATGTATAGTACTATAGTATATATGGCCAACATTAGGGTAAAAAAATGAACACATATTCATGAGAAGAACATACGCATGTAAAGTCCCGTGTTTTTTAACAGAGTTAAAATATGAAGGTTTTCAAAAAAAAATCAGTTTATCGACGGGTCAGTTTTTAAACCGATCTCCAAAACCTTATTTCGAGTGTTGGAACACCTAAAGATATCATTTTTGGAATTGCGTAATTACTCGATAATTTTAGTGGGTGTCCCAATGAGTCTCAGGAGCACCGAATTCGAAAAGTTTCGCTTTATTAGATCTGCACGGGCTGCACACGGTTGCGGTCCAACCCATGCAGCTTACCTAGTTTAATATTTTATTTATTTTAATTAAATAATATTAAATGATTTTTTTTAAATAGATGAATGTTCTAATAATAATAATTTTATTATTATTATTATGGTGTCATAAATTATTTTGATGCTTTGAGATTTTAATTGCATGTTAAAGGAGTGTATCATTTATGAGGATTTAATGTTGCTTTTGAGCTTCTCAAAGAAACGTTTAATTAAACGAGGGGTTTCCGATTTAATGAAGCATTGTTATTAAATATAGGTGTTGGGTTTATCAAAGGTTTGAAAAATAATAATAACGATATTATTATTATTTTAGTTTTATGAATGTAATAATAATAATTATTATTATGATAATTAAATTAGGGGTTATGGGTTGGAGTTTTATCATATTAATGACATTGTAATAAATTGAGGGTTTGTGTTTTAAATAAATGAAAGTTGGAATAATAATAATAATGATGTTATTATTATTATTATGGTTATTTAGTTAAATAAATGTTAAAATAATTTAATTAAATGATCAATAGGGTGTTTCATAATTAATTATGAAATGTTTATTAAGAGAATAATTAATAAAGTAGCATTTTTAATTAAATGGGGAGTTTTTCACTTATTATATAAGTGTTTATTGTGTATAATAATAATAATAATATGAGTATTATTATTTTTAATTATTACTTTCAATTAATTAGATTAATTTTATGAAAAAAAAGAAAATAAAAAGGGGAGGCGTAACCCGCAGGTGAGGCGCACGCCCCCTGTTTTCTTCCTCCTTAGGCGACACACCAGGTGTGCATCGCCCTCACGCTCCAGCTTCTCCGGATCTTTCCCTGTGGCACAACCTTGCATTGCCCCTTCTCTCTAGCGTGCAGCCTCGGCCAGACCCCCTCGCAGCAGCGCACGATACTCCCGGGCAGAACTTGTAGCGCGCCACCCCCTCCCCTGGACTCCACTTTGCACGCGATGATTTCTCTCGGACTCTTCATGAATCTTTTCCACCTCGTAAAGGTGAGTCTGTATGCGTATAACTCTTGATTCACATCAACCATTTGAATCCTCTCTCTCACCTTGTTTGCTAAGCAAAAATCGGGTTTAATCTGATCGTTACGTTCCTCTATTTTTAGGATATGTGAATTTTGACTCGGGACCAATTGGTCCATAATCCGGTATCTGCCGCCAAGGGTGAGGCGGATGATCTCGAATTGTTTCATTGTCATTGGTTCATGTGATCTTCTAAACCCGTTGTTTGGTTTTGCACCGGTTATATTAAGGTCTGTTAATTTTTATATGAGTCCCTGGTATAATGTTAGAGATGCATTGATCATTACTGCTTTGATTCTGGGTACTGGTTTAATATATTGATTTTTTTTGATCAATATAAACAATGCACACACACACACACACACGTATATATGTATATATATATATATGTGTGTGTGTGTGTGTGTGTGTGTGTATGAAGGTGTGATCGCATGCAACTGTGGACCAGTTGTGGACTGGTTTCCGCCAAGTACATTAAAGCGTTACAAAATTAAAATGGTTCCACCCCGAGGTAGGGTCCCAAATCTCTATCACTTATTTAAGAATTATAGCTTCTTTAAATAAATTGAGAATGTGAGTTTCTTTAATTATGGAACTGCTAAGTTTTATTGAAATGCTGATTAAAGATAAACAGCTGGTTAGTGGTAATGTCAAAATACTGGTTGTGGTGTGGCTTTCCATATGTCTTCTTGCTGGTGTTGATATATGATATGTCAATGCATGACACTTTTGATGTTATTAAATGATTCCACCCACGTGATATAAATGAGGACTTGATCATGTGTTGGGTTTAAGAATGTATTGTTAATTTGGTTAAAGTGACATGATTAAATAGTTAAATGTTTTGAATGGGGTAGGATGGGTAATAGGGTAATTAATTGAGGAATTAATTATCAAGTCATGTGTTGAAAAAATTGTGGCATTTTCTGAATATTGAGAATATTGAATATTTTGACATGTTCAAGATATAAATTAGAAACTGGTAATAATTAATGGATGGATTAATTATTTCATGATAAATGGTAAATGGATAATTAATTGATTATCTGGTCAAAAAGATATGATTTAATTAATTATTTGTTGAATTAATTAATTTGCATGCATTAATTTAAGATTGTGAATTGATTTTTTGTTACGACTGTTGTCCAAGGGTACCTTTTGATGCGTGTTTGCTTTCCATGCCTTAAGTTGTTTTGGATGGAGTTGTTTAAAAATATGATATGCTGTGTGAGATGGTTGCTAAATATCAGGGCCTTGTTCAACATGTTTGACTTGAGATGTTTATGACGTGCATGTAAATTGTTAAAGTCCTAGACGGATCACTATCTAATTGGACGAGTTAAGAATTATTAAAGAATTGAGATAATTAAATGTAGAGTTAATTATTTAGTTGTATTGATAAGAATAATTAATTGTTAGTTAATTATTAACTATTGAGATGTTGAATGGTTGATTAATTGTTGACTTATTTGACGAGTGATTTATGTTGTTAATCAGTTGTTGAATTAATTAACGGAATGGATTAATTAATTTATGAATTAATTAATGGATGGTTTTGGGGTGTTAGACATGACATTCTACACCAATGATAAATATATATGTATGATTGATAAATGGGTTTTGAGACAGAGACTGATGCTCCAAATACTCATGAGGTTCTAGACATGGTGTTCTACACCCATCTTGCTTGAAAATGTTCTTTTATGGGATAGGGACTGATACTCCAAATACCCATGGGTTGTGAGAAAAGGAATGACACTCCAAATACTCACGAGGATGCTAGACATGATGTTATACACCCATTAATTGACATTGGACCGTGGGTCCGATTGCTCGTACATTAAATGAATTAATGGTTAATGAAAACTCTTGTGACATAATGATTTGTGAATTGAATATGAGAAAGGGTTGAGACTTATTAATGAATTTGGTGAATCACTGTTAGTGGAAGGACCCAGGAGCGAATCACTATTTTAGTGGACAAGCTCAGACATAGTATATGAAAGATTAAATTGAATATCATATGATGTGTTATCCAAGACAAATCATAAGCTTGGATTCAGTCTTTACTTTGATTACTTATATGGTCTTTAGAGACACCTGTGGTGAGTGACTTATACGGGGGATGTTGGGCTTAGGCCGAATCTTGAGACTTTCATAATATAATTAGGTTTGAATAATTGATAAATGAAAATGATTATGTAATGATTGTTGAGTATGCATGACAAATGTATAATGCGGGTTCATACACCATTTGAGGGATGAAGTAGGTACTTGGGTATATAGTTACATTATACTTCTTACTTTATTTATCGATGCTTTCACACGATTTAAATTATTTATTAAATGTCTAGATTTGGGGTAGACACCGGTCGTCCCATCCTACTGAGATTTATATCTCACACCCTACTCGGGTCGCCATTGCACTGAGGTACCCGAGTAGATTCTATTTGGTTGTAGGATTGTGCTATTTGCATTTACTTGGGAGATAGAAGAAGAGGACCGAGTAGAAGCTCAGGATGCTCGAGGATACCACCCTCAGGGCTTTGAGTAATTGTTTATTTATTTATGTATTGGAATGTAAAGCATGATATTTTGTTCATTATTTTCCATTTTTTGTATCATTAGTATGTCATGCATGCATATGCTATATAATTAGAGTTGACCATTTGTTTTGTACAAGATTTATAAAATCTACCTCCTACTGATTTATCATTTATTAAACTGCTTCCACTATTTATTACCATTGTCTATTTTTGAAATCTGATATGAGGGTATAGTCTCCCCAGTGACTACCCATAGACCCTCACTGCTAGTCAGCAACCTCTGGAATACGGGGATATGCACTTGAGGTCATGTGGTGACTGGTTTGGCCACCAGTTTAGTGGAGAGTTGGGTCGGGACGTTACAAAGTGGTATCAAAGGAGGTTATTTTCCTTTTTTTTTCTTTCTATTTTGGGTTGGTAGACAAGTGACTAGGAAAGTGTCGGTGCTTGGGTTAATAGTCGTGCTTGGGACTGATCACCCCATGTATGGGAAATGACAAAGTGTACAGGGATGGGAATTTATGTTTGTAGTATTTGAGGTTACGGTTGATGTGATTTCACCATGAGTGACTGGTGTATTTTCCACTACTTATTGATTTTGAAAATTTTGATTTTTGTTTGTCTTGGTCTGTCAGGGAAAGGAAGTTTCATACATGTATCATTTTAGGCATGTAGAGATTCACATGCCATGCATGTAACATGCCATGTAGCTGCATTAGTAGGATGCCTGCTAATTTGGATTGTGTGCCTTGGTTGCAATGCCATGTTTTGATCTATTTTAGCATGCCTCTATAAATAGAACGTTTCAGTGATAGATTTAACATGAATGAGTGATTATATGCCACACTACCTCAGTTATTAGCATGTTTTGTTGTTATTACATGCTTCTGTTTAATATCATGCTGTTGTGTTACTGCTTATGATAACATTCTAGAGATGTTTTGATATATGAAAGGGCTGCTAAAGTTAAAATGTTAAATGAATGTTGATTGTGATAAATGGGAACCAAATTCTAGTGATAGGGTTTATGGGCACCTTATCTATTGGTAGATGGACACCCATGTGTTTGAACTTTATAGAAACCATAGTATGTTTGAAAATGGTTATAAATGTAAAACTGCTAAGTTTTGATTGAAATGAAATATTGTTGGGTTACTTTTTGAAGAACCCAGTTTGAATAAATGAGACCTTTAGAGGTCTCCTTTTCGGTAAAAGGAATTAAATGCTAAATTGCCTGTTTATATTTGAATAACACTAAATGTTAAATGTTTAAAGAGGATGTTTATTATGGCATGTCTGCTTTGCCTGTGGGGCATTGATTGAAAACCAAGTGACTTGTTATGAAAAAGTACTTGTGTGTTTGTTGAAATTCATACAAATGTTAAAAGGTTGAAATTAATTAATTAAAATGGATAAAATGAAAAAGGGGATTTTGAATCTTATGATTTTGGTTTTGTGTTACCAGGAGAGAGGGTCGACATTTGTGTTTCGTAAGGGGATAACCCATGATAGGTAGTACCCTTAGAATGTTCTAGTCCATTAAAGTAAGTTTGTCCCACTGCTCGGGAGGACTTCTTGGGACTCGGCTGTTATGGAATGTCGATAGGTTTATGTTATGACTTTTATGATCAATGTTTGACGTGGTGATCATGGTTTGAGGAATGTCACATGAATGCATTAATGTGTTCTAAAATAGTGTGTCAGTGAGAAGATGATATTTTCTTGAGACTTCATGGACAATACTAAGGTGGGTAGTGCCACATCATTTTTGGTAAACGTGTTGGTAGGAGATATCGAGCTTTTAGAACAGAGTTGTCCGATAGTAGTTTGACTGATCTTCTTAATGACCTTGGTTTTTCTCTTAGTGCACTCTTCTGAATATGACGAGCATGTCCCCTATATTGACCTCATCATAGAGACACTAAGATAGCATCGGTCTTACATCGAGCTATAGTTTAAATGTTGTTGGTCTTGATGAGTGGTTGTTATCTGGGTAGTATACAGGATGTGTGGTTTCTTAGGGCTACTCCTTTATTCGTGTTGGGGCACAGTTGTTTTTAAAATAGACTTGCGATGGATTGACTTGAAAATTTCACTGAAGGTCAGGTGAGGACTTCGATATACATGTGGATGGTTATGAAATATTTTTAAAGGCACATCACCAGTTAAAGGGAGAATGTGGGTTTTGGGTCAACGACATCTTTAAAGGGAATCATGCGCAACCTGTTCTGTTGGTTGATTGAGTTTCAACCATTTTTGTTAACGAGGTCCCTATAACGACCTTAGATATAAGCCCCGTTTCAATGTTTAAGCTATAAAGTGAGCTTTGTCTCGGATTTTAAAGGCTTAACCGTTAGGCTTGTGAAGGGTTAAAGGTGCGTTTGGCATTGGAAATGCAACAAGTCAGTTCTAATGAGATTAAATGACTCTGGTAGGTCAATTGTTTTAGTAGTGGTTCCTGATGGCTTCTCGAGGACGAGAATTTTTTAAGGTGGGTAGATTCTAAAGTCCCGTGCTTTTTAACCGGGTTAAAATACGAAGGTTTTTGAATTTTTTTCGATTTATCGATGGGTCGGTTTTTAAACTGAGCTTCGGAACCTCATTCTGAGTGTTGGAACACCTAAAGATGTCATCTTTGGACTTTCTTAATTACCCGATAATTTTAGCAGGTGTCCCAATGAGTCTCGGGAGCACTGAATACGGAAAATTTCACTTTATTGGATCTGCACGGGCTGCGCACAATTGCGGTCCAACCCATGCAGCTTACCTAGTTTAATATTTTATTTATTTTAATTAAATAATATTAAATGTTTTTTTTGTGTTTGAATAGAGGAATGTGCTAATAATAATAATGTTATTATTATTATTATGGTGTAATAAATTATTTTGATGCTTTGAGATTTTAATTTCATGTTAAAGGAGTGTATCATTTATGAGAATTTAATGTGGATTTTGAGATTCTCAAAGAAATGTTTAATTAAATGAGGGGTTTCAGATTTAATGAAGCATTGTTATTAAATAGAGGTGTTGGTTTTATCAAAGGTTTGAAAAATAATAATAATGAGATTGTTATTATTTTAGTTTTATGGATGTAATAATAATAATTATAATGTCCATTAAATTAGGGGTTATGGGTTGGAGTTTTTATCATATTAATGACATTGTAATAAATTAAGGGTTTAGGTTTTAAATAAATGAAAGTCAGAATAACAATAATAATGATGTTATTATTATTATTGTGGTTATTTAGTTAAATAAATGTTAAAATAATTTAATTAATGATCAATAGGGAGTTTCACAATTAATTATGAAACGTTTATTAAGAGAATACTAAATAATGTAGTGTTTTTAATTAAATGGAAAGTTTTTCACTTATTAGATAAGTGTTTATTGTGTATAATAATAATAATAATAATAATAATATGAGTATTATTATTTTTAATTATTACTTTCAATTAATTAGATTAATTTTATGAAAAAAAAAGAAAATAAAAAGGGGAGGCGTGACCTACAAGTGAGGCACATGACCCCCTATTTTCTTCCTCCTTAGGTGACACAGCAGGTGCACAAGGTCCTCAAGCTCCAACTGCTATGGCTCTTTCCCTATAGAACAACCTCTAGTAGCGCATGGCCCCTTCTCCCTAGCATGAAACCTCGACTGGACAACCTCGCAGCAGCGCACGACACTCCCGGGCAGAACTTGTAGCGCTCCACCCACTCCCCTGGACTCCACTTTGCGTGCGACAATTCCCCTCAGACTCTTTATGAAACTTGTCTCCCTCATCAATGTGAGTATGTATGCGTATAACTCTTGATTCGCATTGGCCATTTGACTCCTCTCTCTCACCTTGTTTGCTCAGCCGAAAACCTAAGGTTCGGGTTTAATCTGATCACTGCTTTTCTCTATTTTTAGGATATGTGAATGTTGAATCGGGACCCATTGGTCCATGATTCAGCATTCTCTGCCAAGGGTGAGGCGGATGGTCTCAAACTGTTTTGTCACTATTGGTTCTGGTATGCTTCTAAACCTGTTGTTTGGTTTTGCACTGGTTATATTAAGGTTTGTTAATTTTTTATGAGTCCTTAGTATCATGTTAGAGATGCGTTGATCATTACTTATTTTATTATGGGTACCGGTTTAATATATTGATTTTTTTTATTAATGTAGACAATGTGCATATATATATATTTGAAGGTGTGCTTGTGTGCAACTTCAGATCAGTTGTAGACTGGTTGCCACCAAGTACATTAAAGCATTGCAGAATTAAAATGGTTCCACCCCGAGTTAGGGTCCCAAATCTCTATCACTTTATTTAAGAATTATAGCTTCTTTAAATAAATTGAGAATGTGAGTTTCTTTAATTATGGAACTGCTAAGTTTTCTTAAAATGCTGATTAAAGATAAACTTATCGTTAGTGGTAATGTTATATCATGCTGGTTGTGGTTTGGCTTTTCATATGTCTTCTTGCTGGTGTTGATATATGATATGTCGATGCATGACACTTTTGATGTTATTAAATGATGCCACCCATATGAGATAAATGAGGACTTGCTCATGTGTTGGTTTTAAGCATGTAATTCTAATTTGGTTAAAGTGATATGATTAAATAGTTAAATGATTTGAATGGGGAAAGATGGGTAATATGGTAATTAATTGAGGAATTAATTATCAAGTCATGTGTTGGAAAAATTATGGCATTTTCTAAATATTGAGAATATTGAATATTTCGACATGTTTGGGATATAAATTAGAAATTGGTACTAATTAATGGATGGATTAATTATTACATGATAAATGGTAAATGGATAATTAATTGATGAAATGGTTAAAGAGACGTGATTTAATTAATTATTTATTGAATTAATTAATTTTCATGCATTAATTTAAGATTGTGAATTGATTGTTTGTTACGACTGTTGTCCAAGGGTACCTTCTGATGCATGTTTGCTTTCCATGAATTAAGTTGTTTTGGATAGAGTTGTTTAAAAATATGATATGTTGTGTGAGATGGTTGCTAAATACCTGGGCCTTGTTCAACATGTTTGACTTGAGATGTTTATGACGTGCATATAAATTGTTAAAGTCCTAGACGAATCACTGTTTGAGTGGACGGGTTCAGACTTGTTAAAGAATTGAGATAATTAAATGTTGAGTTAATTATTTATTTGGCTTGCTAAGAATAATTAATTGTTAGTTAGTTATTAATTATTGAGATGTTGAATGGTTAATTAATTGTTGACATATTTGACGGGTGATTTATGTTGTTAATTAGTTGTTGAATTAATTAACGGATTGGATTAATTAATTTATGAATTAATTAATGGATGGATTTGGGGTGTTAGACATGACATTCTACACCAATGATAAATATATATGTATGATTGATAAACGAGTTGTGAGATAGGGACTGATGCTCCAAATACTCATGGGGTGCTAGAAATGACATTCTACACCCATCTTGCATGCAAATGTTATTTTATGGGATAGGGACTGATGCTCCAAATACCCATGGGTTGTGAGACAAGGATTGATGCTCCAAATACTCATGAGGATGCTAGACATGATGTTCTACACCCATTAATTGACATTGGACTGTGGGTCCAATTGCTTGTACATGAAATGAATTAATGGTTAATGAAAATTGTTGTGGCATAATGATTTGTGAATTGAATATGAGAAAGGGTTAAGAATTATTAATGAATTGGGTGAATCATTATTAGTGGACGGACCCAAGAGTGAATCACTATTTTAGTGGATAGGCTCATACATAGTATATGAAAGATTAAATTGGATATCTTATGACGCGTTATCCAAGCCAAAACACAAGCTTGGATTTGGACTTTACTTTGATTACTTAGATGGTATTTAGAGACACATGTGGTGAATGACTTATACGGGGGATGTCGGGATTAGGCCGAATCTTGAGACTTTTATAATTTAATGAGGTTTTAATAATTGATAAATGAAAATGATTATGTAATGATTGTTGAGTATGCATGAAAAATGTATAATGTAGGTTCAGACACCAGCTGAGGGCTGAAGTAGGTACTTGGGTATATAGTCACATTGTACTGCTAACTTTATTTATATATGCTTTCATATGGTTTAAA
Source organism: Viscum album (assembly GCA_963277665.1). Lineage (NCBI taxonomy): Eukaryota > Viridiplantae > Streptophyta > Magnoliopsida > Santalales > Viscaceae > Viscum > Viscum album. Next base: position 75,961,368 of record OY728156.1, read on the forward strand.
TTATTTATTAAATGTCTAGATTTGGGGTATACACTAGTGGTCTCAGCCTACTGAGATTTATATCTCACACCCTACTCGGGACGCCATTGTACTGGGGTACCCGAGTAGATTCTATTTGGTTGCGGGATTATTCTATTTGCATTTACTTGGGGGATATGAGTAGAGGACCGAGTGGAAGCTCGTGATGCTCTAGGAGACCCCCCCCAGGGCTTTGAGTCATTAATTATTTATTTATGTATTGGAATGTAAAGCATGCTATTTTGTTCACACTTTTCCATTTTTATATCATTAACATGTCATGCATGCATCTACTGTATAATCGGCATTGACCATTTATTTTGTACAAGATTTATAAAATATTCCTTTTGCTATTTTATCATTTATTAAACTACTTATGCTATTTATTACTATTATTTATTGTTAAAATCTGATATGGGGGTATAGTCTCCCCACTGACTACCCATAGACTCTTGCTACTAGTTAACAACCTCTGGCGTACGGGGAGATGCGCTTGAGGTCATGTGTCGACCGGTCTGGCCACTGGTTTAGTGGAGAGCCGGGTTGGGATGTTACAATGCATCAATTGACACATTCATTTGGAAACATAAATTCATTTAAATATATATATATATATATATTTAATAAGTATTTGTATATATATATATATTAAAAATATTTATATATAATATTATAAACATATAATATAATAAATATATAATAAAGATATAACTAAAACTAATAAACTTAATAAACATAAATAAAACATAATAAACATGCATTTTTTATTTAATGTATACATATAAACATTATTTTTGAATATAATTAATATATTTTTATATAAATTAATAATATTTTCCATTAAAAACTTTTATCAGCGCTAATATTAGTGCTGATAAAGGGTAGATTTATCAGTGCTTTTTATAGCTCTGATAAAATTCCTCCTTTTATGAGCACTTTTTGATTAGCGCTAATAAAACCCAAGCACTTCCCTTGCCCGCATTTGTGGTAGTTCTCCCAACAGTTGTTGTCCTTTAAATTCTATACCACTTCCCCGTGTCTTCTTCCCACTTCCAAGTAGTAAAACTTTTAAATATTCATGTGGGAATACTTCATGGCATGCTAGTAGTACTCTTCTAGGTCTCTCTCTGAGTTGGTCAACAATTTGGCCAACTTGATGCTCCAGATTCCGAAATATGACCTTTTGGTTCGTTGATTCTTCTTTTATTTCCTTGAGTACAACTCTGGTTATGGTCATGAATATAGCGAGTTTTTCTTCCAACATATGGACTTGGATCGTCAATGTGGGCCCTTAGGGTTCTTGTTGTTGGTACCCTTGTGTTTTTTGTTGATATTTTTTCCCTGTTGTTGTTGAGGCCACCAACCATGAAATTGATTTCTATGATTGTAATCAGTATAATTTTCATCTTCTATATACCACCTTGGGGGATTTTTTTTCCCATCATGATGTCCATATTCTTGGTTTGTGAGTCTTTTTGTGCCACTATCCAGTCATTTTTGTTGATTGTATAAATGCCATTTTTTTGTGTCCCTTCTCATTTCCATTGAAAACTATTGTTCTCCATTTAATACAATAAGTTTTCTCTCACTTCAGGAGACTTCTTCATTAGTGATCCTCCTGCTAAAACATATTGAATCGAGCTTTTTCCCTACGAAAAACCCTTATAAAATGTTTGGATTAGCATCCATAGCTCAATACCATGATGGGGGAATTTATGAGTCATATATTTAAGATGTTCCCATGAAGATTATAGTGACTCATCCTCAAATTGATAGAAGTTTAGAATATTTAACTGTATGTCCATTGAATTAGAAGGTGGAAATAAGCGGGTAAGAAAGTTCTTGGACAGATCATCGCATGTAGTGATGGAATGTGAAACTAGGATTTGCATCCAATCTCGAGCTCACTCACATAAGAAAAACCAGAAAATATGAAGTTTTACCACATCGCTTGAAGCATTTTGGAATTGGAATGTGTCACAAAGCTTGAGGAAGCTTCCCAGATGTGCGTTTGGATCTTCATGCAGTAGTCCAATAAACATATTCCATTTGAGATCATTGAAATTATTACAGGCTTGATCTCGAATTGGTTTTCAACAATGGGGGGTGCTAGGATGTTCGGTTGCCATATAGTATTAGATGGATTCCCATAGTCTGCAAGCATCCACAAACCTAGATCTCTTTGAAGAGCCCTAGCAGGTTGGTTTTTCTCAACGCCTGCCATGGTCATAGTGACTTTACTCTATGGGCTTGGTTCAGAATGGTGGGTGGACTCAATGATGTCTTTTCTCTTTTCCGGAGTGTTATAGTTGTGCATTAATGATTTAAATCTGAGAATTTCAACACAAAGTACCCAATATAAAAAGATAAATTGAAATAAAGGAACAAAATAAAAATTAAATTTAAAAACCTAAAAACCAACTTGTAACCCTACTTAGAAACAATGACAATTTTGACAATCCCAAAGGGTGTCATTATTTCCCTACAGGTATAATAAAAATACAAAATTTATAAAAACTCAAACTATGATACTTAATCAATTTAAATGCAGTATTAAACAAGTTTAAGGTCGAACCCACAAATATGGTGAATTAGTTTGATTAGTTTTTAAAAATATTTTATTTAATTAAATTAAAGAAAGTAGAATGAAGATGAATCATATTTATTGTTTGGTTTGAATTCATATTTGAAAGTGTCCTGGGGTTTTTTATTTTAGAAAACAAATTGATTAATCTATGTTTGGTGTTAGAGTCAAGATGATGGAGATCCAATGATCATGGTATCCCTTCCTTGACATGGAATCCCCCTATTTCGCTTGGTTCAATAATTTAGGGTTTCATCAAATCAAGTTTGTCTTGATACAATTTTTAAAACCATCCATTCTGAATGTGATAATGATCATGCCTTGATTTAGGGTAACCGATTCTGTAATTTATAATGTTTCTTTCAGATTCAAATACTAATGGTCGTGATAAAAGTAAAATGATTGGATTGTAAATTGATTCAATAAACTATAACAATCCAAATACATGAATAAAGAAAAAGGAATAAATCCAATGACACCTTCCCCCTTCAGCTACATAACCCTAAAACAAGGTGAGTTTACCCCCTCATCCTAGTGATGAGAGAATAATAGGGAAGGAATAAAGATAAAGAAAACATAATGAAAAACTAGAGATGAAACTGGTGAGGACCCTGCATAATGTAGCTTCTCACTTCAAGCTTTGGTCTTCAGGATCTCTCTAACATCAGCAGCTTGACCCTATATCTATAGACTCCAAAGGGGCTCATGCAATATTCAAGCACACAACAACGATGTTTCCATATGAAAAGAAGTAATACTATTCACACTCGTATTACAATGATTCAGAAAGATGCACTCCAGATCCAAGGTTACTCCCTCTTCACCACCATGTACACTGATTTTTGTGAAGGATGAAGTCAGTTTATATAATTGAGGACATCTTTAAAATAATTATGGTAAGAACAAACTATTTTCACCTTTAACTTATGATAGATTCACTTTGAACTTCAATATTCTACTCTCCTTATTATTCAAGTCATATGGACACAACCCTTTATAAGCAAGGTTTGAGTCTGCGTATCTCCTCAAACCACAACAACACCTCTTCTGAGATGATAATTCCAAAACAAGAATTATCCTTTGATGTACTCCTTATTCATATATGAATAATAGTGATAAACCCCTATCTTCATCTTCAAATACTTCCTTCATATCTTCTTGATATTCACACTGAAAAAACTCTCATCCTCTTATGTTTATATAGAAAACAGATGTTACAATATGAATGGGATCACATCTTATTCTTATTGGTTCAAATATATTAAATAAATGCCCCCTATATTCTATTCCTTATTTTGTAACATATGTATAATTGATACATAATATTCTCCTTCACTCCTCACTGATATTTCAATACAGCACAGGTCTCCCTCTCCTTTTTCCAAAACTACCTCAAGTAGTATTTATGCACGCATGCCTAACTTCATGCACTACAATGAATGATGAAGATCACACCATACATCTCCATGCTTCATGATATCACCATGTGTCTCATGTTATAATTCAAATAAATCCATCGAATATACCTCCATGATCTCCAGCCTTTGAATTCAAAGCATGTCACACCCGTCTTTCCTAGTTTGTTTATTTTATTAATTTTTTGGGCATCGGGTAGTTCGGGTCTAGGCCCTGACATAAAATTTTTGAATTATTTTTTTTAAAAACGCGTGTTTTGACCTTGACTGTATCCATCACACTGTGGTCGAAGCCGTGCGGCCTCACTTGGGTCATCGGGCGACCCCGCCTAGTCACTGCATGCCCTGACGATGTTCAATTAATTAAATTAAATGAATTAATAATGAAGAAATAAAATTTATTGAGTCGTAAGATAAAAATAAAGTTAAATAATTTAATAATTTAATGATTCAAAAATATTAACAAGGATAATATTTTTATTATGAACAATAATAATAATAATAAGTTATTTTTGTAAAGTTTATTAGTATCAAGTTTGTTATTATAATCATTAATTATTTCTCAATAAAAGTGTTAACATTTTAATTAATGTTATCATCTTGAAGATATAACATTTATTACACTATTATTGTTTTTATCATTCTTATTCTCATTATTATTATTGAGGTTTTAGTTTAGGAACACTATTACTATTAATATCAACATTATTATTAGTTTTTTTCTTTTAATTTCTTTTCTTCCTTTGTCAGGGTTTATTTTTTTTTCTCGGGACCCTTCCTCTCCATCTTCACCACGCCGCGCCCCAACCCCCCTTTAACCTCATTTTCCATCGTTCCTCCTCCCATGGGAAAGCGCCACACCCGCAGGATTTCCCTCCCATCCTGCACGCTGAAAACCGCCGCCCGCCTCCCCCTTGAACACCCCATCGCACCACCTGCCACTCGACCCCATCCCCTCACGCCGCTGCCTTGTTCCCCAGACACACACCACGTCATGCCGCAACACTCCCCCATTCCTGGTTTCGTCACACCATGCTCCAATCTCCCGACCATCCCCACCTCCGTTGCACTGCATCACTCCCGCTCGCCGCCCACCTTCCTCCTGGCTGACCCACATGCGCCACACCCTTCTCCCTACCTCCTCGTCGCCCCTTATTCTGCTTCATCCGGTGACCACCGTCCCGACCACCCCTTCCCCTCCCGTCCAGCCACCGCACAACCCCTTGGCCTCTCCTCACCGGTGGCTTCCCCTGCAACTCCTTCTGGCAGCCAACACCTTGGGTAAACCCCCTTTGTTGTTCTAGTTTCTTTCTTTCATTTTAATGGGGTTCGGTTAGAGTTTATTTGGTTTTTGGTCTGGTTTTGATGTTATCATTGGTCCGATTCTGTTTTTAGGGTATAAATTTAGTTGGTTGTGATGCGAATTGGTTGAGATTGGAGTTTCGCACCCAAGTTTGGAAGTCTCAGCATCAAAGGTAGGTGGTTCCGCTTATAATTATTCTTTGATGAATTAATTTGCATGTTTAATTAGATCATTGTATTATTTAATTTCTTTACTTTGTGTGAAATTGTTTTTCTTATTGAGATCTCATATGCGTTGATTTATTAGTAATGTGTTTATACGACATGAGTGTGATTTTATGTGGAAACTCATGTTGAGCTGATTATTAGTGTTTTACAAATTGTTTACGTGGCTTATTAAATCTTGCATTGGATGAAGATTATATTTTAGTATGACGTTAGTGTACATTTGATTCTAAAAATAGGGTTGGGTTGTTTTTGTGTGCAAATCAATGTTCTTCTTTTCAAAATTTGTTTATTAAAATCTTAAACATTTTATTAAATAGTTATTAAGGATGGAAAATTGTTTTAATTGAGTTGTGTAAAGATTCTTGGCATGAATATTATTATTATTATTATTATTATTATTGTTATTATTATTATTATTATTATTATTATTATTATTATTATTATTATTATTTTTAGAGAATTTGTGGGCGGGTGCAATTGGTGTTTTGGTGTAGCGTCTGTATGCGTTCTGTCTTAAATGAGTATTCGGGTGGATTTTTGGTGTTTAAAGACGTGTGGCGTATGTTGAAATTGTTTAATAAATTCTTTAAATGGTTTGTTTGACCATGAAAGTTCTTTCTTTGACCACACATTGGTTTTAATTGGTTGTGTAAGAAATGCAGATTGATTTTTGAAATATTTTAGTGTGCGTATTTTTTCTAATGGATTTTGTGTGTGAAAATAGTGGTTTTGGCGTGTGTAGTGTATTGTTTGGTTTGAGTATACGAATACAACATATGACATGAACTCTAAACCACTTGAGTACAAAGCGGGAAGCCCGAGTAGCTAGGAGGGTGGACTAGACTAGTGGGCTAGTGTTTTGAAGGTGACTCGACCCGGTTTCACTGACAGGACTGACGATTGCAACACTAACTAAACATATGCCTTTCTAAGGGTCGTGGTCTTCTAAGCCATGTTTTCTGAGGGTCTTGGCCTTCTAAGACACATTTCACCGAGACGCGAAGATCTAGGGACCCAAGCTAGCTGATACCCATGTGGCCTCTCCCATATTAGTGCTCATTGGTTACTTTACGCTCGTCGGTGTGACATATTGGTTATTTTAAAAAGTAAGGGTGTGTGTGTTTTAATTTAAGTTGTTCCATTTGAAATTGTTTTCTTTAATTCCATTTTATTTTAAACTGTTCAAGCAATTATTTCTTTTCTTTAGTTAATATTGCAAATGTATTTGTCATTTAATAATTATGCGTGAAACCTTTTTATTGGGTGACGTCCTACTGGGATATTAGATCACACCCTATATACACATATGGGTGCATGTATACCTTGTTTCTTGTGTATTCTAGGTTGTGACATCGTGCTTAGTGTTGGTGGTTCTGGATGCTATTGGTCTTTGCGTGCAGGTTGGTGTTGGTAGCTTGGGGATGCAGCTTCTCGTATCACTTAGAGGTTGGTATTGGAGTTTAGTTCTCTATCCTTGTTATTTCTCACCATGGGTTTTTAGTTTAATTGTAGACTTTAAACCTATTTATAGTTTAAAGGTGTTTTTGGTTGTCTGTTTCCAGTTTCAGTTGTTTATATTGTGAGTTTTCTTTTTATCTATTATTTCGGGTAAACTGTTCCCATTTGTTACTTATGACACCCAGGAACTTGTCCCAGTTCATGAGGGTCGGGAACACCCCTCGGGCTATGTCGCGGACCGGGTCGGGTGACAGGTCAGATGGAGACCCGACCTGGTTCTTGACAAAGCAGGTTTCCTTTTTCTTCATTAACCAGTCATGGAAGCCTTAACTATAGTCAATGAATTGATCCACAATGATCCATGAATATATTTATTCAAACTCTCCATTTAAATTTGTGGCATATATATTTTCATTTGAGTCTTTGAATAAAGTGGAAATATATTTATAAAACCCCACTTACTTTGGACCAGACATGACTTGTGACACGTTAACTTCACAAAGCTTCAAGTTTCATGCAATCTCTATAATGTATCATATGAAAGTATTTATCTATCATATGAACTTCCCACTATATTTACATGCTATGATTCATCTCTTATGAATATTCCTAAACATTTATCCAACCTTCTAAACCTGTTTGTGGCACAACACAACTCTCCATGACATGCCCAGTTGCTTCGCAATGCAACCCATGTCTCCATAGCATGGTATCCAGAATCATATTTTTTCACTCAACATTCACCCATATTGATCCAAAAAATTAAGGCATGATGATGTGATTGTGGGTGTTTCCAAATATGAACAAAGTAGTTGGAATCTCAGATATGCATAAAAAATACGAAGGATGTGAGTTAGAGGTTGAAGGCAATTCAAAATGATGCTGCTCAGCTTCTTCCCACGCAGGTTTTTAAAAGATGAACAATGACAACATATGAAATCATCCCACATAAAAAGTTATTTTGGGATGAATATTCTTAATAACCCATAATGAACTAAAAAATCATCATAAAATCCTTAGGTACCTCCCCATACCAGTGGGTCACATGTCACCCCGCATGTGCTATACTCCTTGCCTTCACACACACTAGTGCCAATTTGCACTGATTCTCACTTGTAACCCTACCACCTCTAAAAATATTAGGACATTATAACTTATTTCCACCTCTTAAATGCCTTTATCTAGCCATCCAACCAGGGATTGGTTCAATTTTTTTTATTAAAACTCATCACTTATTCAAATAAACCATCATCTTCTTCATGCATGTATATATTTTTATTTCTTACTCAAACTAAATCACCTCTTATAGATAATTAAATAATCATCCTTCCATGAAAATGAATACTTAAAGATATATTCAAATATGAATCCATAAAAATCCTCAAAACATCACCATCAATCACTAATTTATTTCTTAATAATCATACCTTATATATTATCAACAAACCCAACACATAAACTCATGGTTGTAATATCCCCCCTAGATTTTTTTGACAATATATAATAAAATTCATCTTCTATTCACCCCCTTTTTCAATAAAATTAAAAGGGTATTATTCCTATTTCCTTTGAGGATATCATCATCATTTTCACTCTATCCTTTTCAACACACTCCTTGAACCAAATTATTCCAGATGAAACTCCACCTTTAAGAAATACAGATGAAGAAATACCATGCCCCCTTACTACTTACCTCACACTCCTTGTATGATCATCACTAACACCTTCAAACTTCTATATTCAAATTATTTCATTAACACATCACCTTCTGACTCACTTTCATATAACAATAGATTTATTTCTTTCAAAATCAAATCAGCGAGTTCCACCACTTAGAAATGACTCTTCAACAAATCCTTTAAACCCACTAATTTGGAACTTGGTGTTGAAACCAAGAGTTTTTTTAACAATATCAATGTTATCCATATTTCTCACTATATAACCATAAAAAATTACAACATGAGAAATAAAATACACCTGTGATCTCAAAAAACCTCTCAAAAAATTGTTAGAACAAAAAATTCAAAGCACATGGGTAAGGTACACACCACTTGTAAAACCAATTGATGCCACTTGTTAACACCATACAAGTGATACCACTTGAACCCCATATCCTTCAATTTTTCGTAAGACATCTCCCTTATTTCAAATGAGGTTGAGTATCCTTTAAGTACTAATTTTCAACCCCCAGATGTCTCCACCTTTAAACACTGTATTCTATGATGATCCTAACTAGATACTTGGTAATCTAAATAAGAACACTCAGATAATATTTTACTATAACTTTATAAATAAATAAAGTAGCAATCCCTTCAAAAATGAAACTGCTACACCAAACTGCCCATCTCAATTTTTAACAACTCCCATCATTAATGTAGTCCTGAAACCACTTGTGGGACTTACCAACAATGACTTGAAACCATGAGAATACTCAAATATTACTTTGACACATGTTTTATTCCAAACCATCCTTGATACCAATTAAACTTAATTATTTCAGTCTTTATGGACAGATCTTAGTGTGTATGGATATAATCAGATTGGATTATTCTATTTAATAGATTCAACAACATTACTCTATATGATTTGATCTTGATTTCATATCTTCCATTCATCATGAATTTCTAGATTCATGCAGTTATCCTTTCAATGCCTGCACAACACATGTTTTTATTTATCAATGCACACATAATACATATTTTCAAGGAAACCCTCTATTATTTCCCCTCCTAGGTTGACAGTTAAGAGATGGAGTGACCTCCAAAAACCTGCCTTCAATAGGTCACAAGTTGATAACCAACACCGTGGGTATAAAATGCATACAAATAGGAGGTATTAACCTCTCTATATAAATTTAAGGATAAAATACAAGATGATATCCACCAACAAACTCCAAAAAATAAGGAATCACAATACATAAATGTAATTTCACACATAACATAAACAACTAAAAGTACCAAAAACCAAGCATAGGCAATGACCGTAGACTCCGATGACTCCTGAACACCCACTATGAGCTAGTAATACCCAGTTCAATAACCAAAAAAATCTTAGAGATATAAAAAACAATTTATATATGTATATAGAGTGATAATACTAATGAACCTATCATAGGGTGGTAAAAAAGCTACAATTTATTTCTTAATGCAGCACAAAGACTGACTAGAGTCGTCTCACTTGAGGAGATTTCACATTTCAATCACTTATTATTTCAAACTAACTTTATTATAATTTTGGTGTTTTCAATATTTATGAAAGCAATAAAATTTGAGTTTTTGTTTTATGAAATGAAAACTAAAACTAAATATCTAGATGCAATGCAAACAAAATTAATAAAAGTTAGGAAGATATGAAATTCTCCTAGGTGAGTCATTCAGAGAGAACCTTCATTTTTCTATTTCATATTCACTTAATTAACACACTCCACCATATGTGTGGACATCCTATTCTGCCATGATTGTGAATATATAACACACTCAATGATTTCTAAGTACACTGCACATCCACCTCCTTGATTGAGGGAGAATGGTTGCAGAAGAAGAATCCAACCCTCAGATAATTGTAGCAAAGTTTACACTCACTATAGATCATCCTCAGATTAACCCAAAGTGAATATTAAATATAAACTTGGGTTCAAATAATGGATTTCTCCCTTGAGATATTCCTAGGCTTAGTTACTCATGATCATGAGCATAAATATCACCATAGATAATGAGAGAGAAATAGATAAATGATTGAGAGAGAAAGAAAACTTTAATTAAAATATGAATATGAAATTACAGAAAAATAAATTAAAACTACAATAGAGAAAACTAAAAGAAAGAAAAAAAAACTCCAACCTTATTTCATAGTGTATGAGCTGATTCTTTTAATAGTTGTTCCATATACTTATTTATAAGAATCACCATCCTGTCTTCATGGATTTAGACTTTTCTTATTCCTTAGTTTTGGTCAATTCTTCCACAATCTTCTATTTTGAATTTTGAAATTTTTTCTTTTTATTATAATCTGACACATATAAAATTTCATAATAAAAATACAAAAAGTGTAGTTCAAAGGGAAAAACTGTAATTTCCATGTAGTTTCCAAATTTATTCTTTAATTGAAAATTCTTATAAAACCATCACTTAAAAATTATGGCATCAACAATTAATATCAAGGATAAATAAAAACACTTAAAACTCAAGAATTAATTCATTTATGCAATTAAAAACAATTTTTTAACCCAAATATGTGACAATTACCATTAAATATATAAAATTGGTGGGATTTAAAACATTGAAATTCAAAGTGAAAAATATAAAAATATTCACTCTATAAATCCCCCCACATTTAAACATTGCACTATGGGCAATCATGTAACGCCCTGACCCTAGTTTCCCAGAAACGATGTATTATTTTATTACATTGGAATGATTAAAAGAAAATCGTATCCTGAAGGAATTAATAGTTTTTTAGTTTTTAAAGACTAGATACATACATAATTTCAACATTACAACTTGAACTGAAATACAATATAGCATATCTATTAGTAACTCCCATAACTCCTAGATTATCCCTGAAAGTCATTCATACACTACTTTTCATCTTGGGTAAATATAAAACATAATAAAGGGGTGATCTCAGATTCCCAGTGAGGGTAAATAATACAACAAAAGTAATTATAAACATAAACACTAGGAATAATGAATAACTAAAAATATATGCCTTTAAAAATAAACTTGAGAATAATATGGTATGAATAAAAACTTATTAAATAATTCCATAAAACATAACCATAAATATTATACTAGTCGAATAATCACATGGACTATCAATCTCTAGTTTCATAATGAGGGAATGCATAATGTCGAACATCATAATAATATCGTCAAGGCCTCAGCCAAGATGCCATACATAATGGGTAAAAAACCAGGCTAGTTTGTCTCATGAGACCTACCGATGCATTGAGGGGATATAGTGGGCCCCAAACATCACTTTTTAAGTCAAATTAATTCCTCATATGAATGAGGCTAAACATAAACATCATATACATGTGCAATTTAAATAACTTTCCCTAATCTATAAACATAATTACTAACCATTCTAAGTAGTATTGTAAATGGTATCAAGATATCACATCCACATAAAAACTGATCATAAACTATTAAATACAATATGGTAGATGATATCATAAAATATTAATCCCAATTAAACATAATAATCAACATTAGTATTGAAATAGATGAAAATACTCTTATAAAATCGTCAAGTAATTTTTGAGAGAAATACTATTTTATCTTGAAAAGAAGAGTTCTTTTGGAAAAATATTTGTATAAAACTAAAAGTGAGATAAGATAGTTATTTCATATTAAAATGAGTTATTTTATAAAAATAATGGTTTATTAAAATATATTATATAGTGTACTTGAAAATAGTTAAGTATTCAAGAAGTTCCCTTGAATCGGGTTTGTTTATCGGGAAGAATTTGAGAAACATCCTTTTAAAACATGTAAATCCCCATAAAATAAAGAAGGATCCTGATTGGTACACATATATAGAACATTAAAACAGAATTTATGAGGAGTAAATAATAATAATTAATAATTTAATTGGGATTAAGAGAGATAAATAGTAACTCGAAAGAAAATGGGAGTTCTAGTAGAAAACCCTTACCTTATGCCAGAATGTGTTTTTCACTTGACTTTAACTTACTAGATAATCAAATAAAATCCATTAATTAATTAATTTAGAACATTATCTACATATATTTGATTCATTATAGTTTTATTAAGTTCATTTATAGACTTATTGATAAGTTATGTGATTGAATTCCTTCATTCTACAATGTTCGTTTCCTTGATTTCATGATCGGTTCACTTGATTATAAGTAATGAAGTTCATTTAAAATTGGTATAATTTTCCAGAATTGGAATTGAATGTTGTTAATGAGAATAAATAAGTGTAAATGTTTATATATATCATTTGGTTATATATTATAAGGATGAATCATTAGATAATACATTTAGTGACAATCGTTTAGATTATTACGACAATTATTGATTATAACGAACTCATTTTGTATTATCGCTTGGTATTATGTAGATATGTTACATATAGAACATAAAAAAGGTTGAAATATTAATATTAAAATCTATTTTAACCATTAAAATTGTTTAATGAACAAAATTTAAGTAGAAATTGAAGAAATAAACTTCATCATCCATGAAGGTTGTAAATCGACACTTCCTAGATGATGATTTCATTTTTAAAATAAGAGAGAGAGAGAGTAAGGAGATTGATGATGGTTCTTATATTAACATGATATAATTAAAATATATAAATGATAATAGATTTATCATGATAATTTGGATATAATAGGTGAGGATATAATAATAAAATAAAATAAAATGAAGTGAAATTAAATGAAAAAAGGAAGAGGGTTTACCTCTTGAAATATCCTCCTTGAAAACCTCTTTAGGGGAAGAGATTTTGGTCTTTTGGAAAGACTAAGAGCTCTTGGATGTAGTGAGATAATAGGGAAGAGTATTTGGGCAGAAATTTGAGAAGATTCAGGGCTTATATGGGTGAGGAGAATAGGGAGTGAGGGGTGGTTTTTATAGTGGAGGAGAGAGGTGATTTTTGAATATCTTATTCATTATTTTATTATTTTTCTCAAGACAACCAATAGTGTTGATTCTTGTGACCAAAAATAGTAATAAGTTCATGTGAATTCAAACCAAGTGTGATTACATCATCATTGACTCAAGGAATAATATATTTAGATTCTAATGTATTTATACCATAAATTATTGTATTTTACAATTCACCAAAAATTCAAGTATTTTAGAAAAATCCAAAAAATTCAAGTATTTTAGAAAAATCCCAAAAATTCAAGTATTTTAGAAAAATTCCATATATTCATCATAACCATTTTTTGATATTTAGAATTAAAAACAGACTCCATTTTATCTAAGTAATTTTCTAAATATGTGAAATTTTATTTTTAAATAAATCCATTATTTACTTGAAAAATACAAATTTTAAATTTAAAACTGATTTTATAATACCTTCAAAAATTAATTTATGTCTCATAAAATTATCCTAAAATAATAGGATAAAAAATATTTATTTAGGAATGAATTTTATTTTAAATCAATTTATTAATTTAAAATTATAATTAAATATTTATTACTCATAAAAATTACCAACACTTAATCATTAATTTTTAAAATATTCACTCTCATTTATAAGGTGCCTAAATTTTATTTATATTTACATGAATGATGTTACTATTCATAAGGTTTATATTACTATTCATAAGGGTACATTACTATTCATAAGGGTCAAGTTAATATTCATAAAAAATGTAATTTGATCATATAAGACTCTAAATACCTTACAGATCTTAATTGTGTATGTCCATTTTTTGAAATTCAAAACACAGAAGCGGAAAAATTATGTCTAACAGCTAGGTTATAACTATCTTCTATAATAGCAAGGTTTTTGTTTCAGAGAGACTCGATGTTTTATGCATTCTATATTAATTTTATTTTTAATTCCTTAGGGTCCTACATTCTTCCCCTATAAGATCCCAAACTTTTATAGAGCAATCTCAGGTGTGTTTTTAGGTACTTTTTTGTTGTTATTAAGTACCTTTGGGTTGGGGTATGAACTGGGTTGTGTTTGGGTGAAGTTTGTAAGGAACTTGGGAAGATAGGGGGTTGTACACGGTTTGCGCACAGTTTGACCAAACCGTGCGAATAGTGGAGGTCAACATGGTTGGCACACATTTTGCTTAACCACACACCATCAAGCCATGAAGGAAGTGGAAGACCACACAGTTGGTGCATGGTTTGGCCTAACCGTGTGTCCCTGCCTAGGAAACCATGCACGCATAATTAAAGATCTACTCTCTTTTCGGTAAGTGGATTTCATCCCGCTGCTTCTCCCGTTCTTTCCTTTATCTTTCCTTGATCTTTTCATGGAAGATATCCATTTTTTCATGGATCTAAAACTATGGGTTTAGATCTAGATCTATTATTGTGGATCTAGATCTAGATTTTCAAGATCTTGATTCCTTTGATCTTAATTTTGGTTTAGGTATTTGGTACCAAAGCTTGATCAATGACGTTATGCCACTCAGATTTTGAGGATTTCCGTTGGGCTAACGTCCTTCAATAAATTGAGGTAAGTGGTGTAAATCGAACTCCCATAGTTTTTATTTCATATGTGTATGTGAGTTTATGGATTTTCTAGCTTCCCTTGATAATTAATTTTCCTAAATTGGAGTAATTAGGAATGATGAATTGACTTGTGTTTGACTTGCTGATTAATTGATAATTGAATCATAAAACAAAAGAAGGGGGTTGTCCAAATTGATATTTTGGAGATTTTTTATGGGTTGAGATATTGTAATTGATATATTGAATTGTTTGTGTTATTATAATTAATTTGGGGGGGGGGAATTAATTATAAAATGATGTTTGGCTATGTAAGATAATTAATTGTGAGAATTAATTATGTGCCATGATTTTGATCAAAGATAATTAATTTTGAGAATTAATTATGACAAGTTGAGATTTGATATGGATAATTAATTGTGAAAAATTAATTATAGAATGAGAATTGTGTTAATTGATTAATTAATTAATGAATTAATTAATGGGTTATGTGCTTAGTTAATTGTTGAGTTAACTAATGACCTTTAGTTTTTTTAATTAATCACTGGATTAGTAATGGAGTGATGTGGAAAATTCTTGTGAATTAATGAATGATTAAATTTCTGAGATTTTTGAGGTGATAGACATGGAGTTGTAGACCAATTAGAAGTTGAGACTTGGACATAACATTCCTCCCCAATAGTTATCCAAGCTTGAGATTATGGGGTGTTAGGAATGAAGACCTACACCGAATGAGATATAGAGTGATAGGCATGGAGACCTACACTTAATGAGATTTGGGGTTCTAGTTTTGACAACCTACACTAAATGATTAATAATAATTAATGATGATTCAAATGGGAAGCATGAATTGAAACTAAGCCTAATGTGATGATTAAAGATTAAATGACAATGTGATAACTGTTTAATTATGAATTATATTTCTTGCTTCATAGAACTGCATGCATTATCTTTTGAATGGACTCGTTTTATAAACTGTTGGTGGTGGCCTACTGAGTTATACTCACACCCTATTCAGGCTGCCTGATCGGCACATGAGTAGACTTTGTTGTTGCAGGACAAGATAAGGGCAAGGCCCTGGGATAGGTTGCAATCCAGGATTGGAGCATGGAATAGGGAACCAGACATGGTTCGGGACCCTCTTGGGAGTTGTTGTGTCTTTACTCTTAGTTGTATTATAGACACTTGACACTTTCATTATTATATCATGTTTTACCTTTCAGTTGAGTATTTTATTTTTCTAGTTTTTACTATCATATACAATGGTATTGTTCTAGTTATTTATACACTTCTTCACTTGGTTATTGTTATTTTCTTCTGTTGGTGTTTTATTTTGAAAAAATAGGGTATAATCTCCCCAAGACTAACTTACTAGACCCTTACTGCTAATCAGAACCCTCTAGCATATGGGGAGGCATGCTTGAGGGCATGTGGCCAACCGGCTCGGGGCACCATTTAGTGGCACCCGGGTCGGGACGTCACAAAGTGGTATCAAAAGAGTTTTATTTTCTTTCTTCTTCTTCTGTCTTACTATTTTGGGAAAGGTAGACAAGAGACTAGGAAGAGTTAAGGCTTTGTAATGAGTTCATGCATGGGAGTTGCAAATCCATGTATGGGGGAAAATCTGAGTACTCAGGGTGGGATTGTTGTGATTTTTGTTTGTTGTTATAGTTGGATATTATTTCACCTTGGGTGAAGCACTTGTGGTGTGATGTGATGTTTATTTTAAAAATTGTTGAATTTTGATTCATGTCCTTAAGAGGCATGATAGTTGAGTCTGCATGCATCATTCTAGGAACTCAGGGTTATTGTGACATGCATCATTCTAGGCACTCATGGGGAAACAAGTTATGGGTAAATTGTTGAACTTGAACTATTTTCCCTTGTTGTGAGATTGAAATAATGATTAAAAATGAGAATAAATGGGTGTCTAATGAGAACCTTGATTGATTAAATGAGTACGATTAACTAATTAATTGTTGAATTAATTAATTTGAGATAATGTGATTAATTAATGGTTGGATTAATTAATGAGAATGTATGTACCCTTGTTAACCAAGACCTAGGAGTAGGATGGATAAGGGTAGTGATAAGGCCTCGGTTTTGACCGTGTGGCAATAAAAATGGGAAATGACATGTTGAAACTTGTTGTGTTAGTTTCTCCTCTTACACAAATATTATAAGGTTGCATTATGATACCTAAGACATGTGTTTGGATTGTAGAGATATGCCT
Source organism: Viscum album (assembly GCA_963277665.1). Classification (NCBI taxonomy): domain Eukaryota; kingdom Viridiplantae; phylum Streptophyta; class Magnoliopsida; order Santalales; family Viscaceae; genus Viscum; species Viscum album. The sequence continues at coordinate 75,978,768 of OY728156.1, forward strand.
CCATGATGCTTGTTGAGGGAGAGACCAAGGGGTATGGCCCGAAATGAACTTCTAGATAGGGAACTTGAGGAACCATTGGTGCAAGCTAAAGAGAAAGGGGAAAATTTCTGAGAGAACTTTGATTGTTTCATGAAATTCATGGAGAGAGACCTAGGGCGGGTTCTGAAAAGCATTTCTGAGTTGACAAGGGAGTTTCAACTGCAACACCCTCCTACTTTTACTGAAGAGGGTGGAACTAAGGGAGATGAATTCTGGATTGAATCTATAGAGATGATACTTGACCATTTCGAGACTCTGGATGAGAGGAGGGTCAAGTTGGATGCTTATATTCTATGGGGTTCAACAAAGAGATAGTTGGAAATTCAGGTACGATCTAGACAGGTTGATGATATGTTATGGAAGGAATTTATAGAGAAGTTATTGGAACACTTCTATCCAGAGATTCTAAGACAAGAGAAGGATCCAGAGTTTATACATCTGACCTAAGTAATCATATACATAATGAAGTATGCTGAACATTTCACAGATTTACAGCGTTTTTCTCTAGCTTTGGCGGTAGATGAGGCTTTTTCGACAAAACTATTTCATGAGGGACTTAGGTGTGAAATTAATTTCCAAGTGAATATCTTAAGGATGAATAAATTATCATAAGTGGTTAATCAGGCTCTCATTTTAGAGGGGAACCTGAAGGAGGCTTCCGGTACTGGATAGGCAGCTATCCCTGGATGATTAGGGAGTGTGCCTTCCGGGAGAAGGAAGCATCATTATGAGAATCTTAGTTAGGACAGTGGATGTGGTGATTCAGGGTATGAGTTCCCGTATTAGTGGAGTGGTGCTACTTAGGGGATTCAGAAGACACCACAGGGAAGAGGGGCATGACAATTACATGTAGTGTAGCCTACACTTGTGGAGAGCTAGGATGGTCCATCGATAGTGAGAGGCACTATTCTAGTTGATTTTACTTTATCTAGTACCTTTTTTAATACTGGTGCCTCTCATTCCTGTATATATAAAAATCTTGTTAATGGATTGAGCTTGGAGGTGGTTCCATAAGCAGGGTGATGAATATCGATACACCATTGGTAACACGGTCTATAGATATATATTTATGTAAGGGATTTTCACTAGAGATCATAGAGTATCATTTTCTTTGGGATATATATGTCCTTGATATAAAGGGCTTCGACCTGATTATGGGTATAGACTGGATAGTCGAATACCAAGCCCACATAGATTGTTACAAAAGGAGAGTGACCTTTATATCTCCTGAGGGTGACCAGTATATTCATAATGGAGAATGGGATATCCATGCAGGAAGAGCTGGGCCAATTACTCAGAAACTGTGAGAGCTCACAACCTACGTTTCTAATCTTTTTCTAAATGATGGGAGTGGTAGGCAAGACGTCCTTCCACCAGTAGTAGAATTGTTTCACGATGTCTTTCCTAAATAATTTTTAGGGTTGCCACATGAGAGAGATGTGGAATTCACTGTTGATCTTATGTTGGGGGTTGAGTCAGTATCTATTCCACCTTACAGAATGATACCGACTGAGCTTCAAGAGCTCAAAATGCAGTTGGAGGAGTTGGAGGATAAAGGGTTTATCCGCCCAAGTACGTCACCTTTGGGATCACCTATTTTGTTTGAAAAGAAGGCTGACAAGAGTTTACACTTGTGTGTTGATTACTGGAAGTTGAATAAAATGACTGTGAAGAACCGATATACTCTTACACATATCAATGATCTGTTTGACCATCTAAAGGGGGATTGTATGTTCTCAAAGATCGATCTGAGATCAGGGTATCATCAGGTGAGAGTTCATACCTCTGAAATACTAAGAACTTCTTTTAGGAGTAGGTATGGCCTTTATGAGTTTGTCGTAATTCCGTTTGGGTTGAAAAATTCTCCAGTATTATTTATGGCCTTAATGAACATGATATTTCATCTGTATTTAGATCAGTTTATGGTGGTGTCTATGGAAAACATCTTGGTGTACTCTAAGACTCATGACGATCATGCCCAACATCTTGACATCATCTTGGGTACACTGAGAGAGCATCAACTATACTCCAAGCTATCTAAATGTCAGTTTTGGATTGACAAGGTACACTTTTTGGGGCACATCATCTCAGAATAAGGTGTGGCAGTGGACCCATAAAAAGTACAAGGAGTGATTTCTTGGATCATCCCAAGAATGTTTTTGATATCCAAAGCTTTTTAGTATTATCTGGTTATTACAAGAGGTTCATCCAAGACTTTTCTTGATTGGAAGCACTACTTTCAGGTTTGAAAAAGAAATGGATAATGTTTGATTGGAAAAGATCATGTGATAATTCTTTCTAGGAGTTTAATAAGTTCTTGCAATTGACACAAATTTTGATCTTACCTGAGTCGGGTGGGAAGCACATGGTGTATTTTGATGCTTTTGGGATCAGACTCAGAGCTGTGTTGATGCAAGGGGATCAAGTCATTACTTACAGGTCTTGGTAATTGAGGCCACATGAACAAAATTACCCTACGCATGACCTAGAGTTGGCAGCAATGGTTTATTCTCTTAAGTGTTGGCAACACTATCTTTTGGGTGAAAAGTTTAAAATTTTTACGGATCAAAAAATCTTGAAGTATATCTTTTCACAGCATGACTTGAATCTTTAGCAGCAAAGATAGGTAAAATATATGCAGTCCTTTGATTTTGAACTGGCATATACACCTAGAAATGGGAATAGTGTGTTTGATTCCTTGAGAAGGAAAACTCAGACTCATTTGGTACATAAGTCGAGTGAAGAGTGGAAGATGATGAATTTGCTGGAGGAAATGCATGTGGTAGTTTAGGAGAGTCAGGAGAGAATGACTCTTGTTTCTGTAGCAGTGGATTCTACACTCTTGAGAAAGATTAGGGACATGCGATATGAGGATCTGGAGTTTTTATCCTTGAGGGAAATCCTTAAAGGTGGGGAGACACTTTCATACTGGATAATAGATGAGGATGAGACCATCTATATAAAAAATTGGGTTGTTGTTCCTACAAGTATGCAAGAGGAACTCATGCGAGAATTTCATGCTTTAAGGTGGGTGGTACATCTTGGGATGAAAAAAATGTACCGTGGCCTACAACGATAGTTTTGATGTCCAGACATGAAAAAGGAGATAGCGGGGTTCATAACAATATTTTTCACCTATCAACAGGTGAAGGCGCATCAACGACCTGGAGGCCTATTGCAGCCATTTCCTATTCCAAAATGGAAGTGGGATGAAGTGACTATAGATTTCATGGTAGGAATTCCAAATAATATTAGGAAGAATAATGCTATTTGGGTCATTTTGGATCAACTAACTAAGGTATCACATTTCTTTCCTATGAGGGAAACCTTTACAGTAGAGCAGTTGAGATAACTGTACGTACGAAAGATAGTTCATTTGCATGGGGTAATAAGGAGTTTCAGATCACGATTCATTCTTTACTTCACACTTCTGGTAGGGCTTATAGAAGGCACTTGGTACACATGTTTTGTTAAGTAAGAACTTCCACCCACAGATAGATGGTCAGTCGGAGCATACCATACAGGTGTTAGGGGATATGCTATGAGAATGTGTTCTTAACTTTGGTGGTTCTTGAGAGAAGAATTTGGCTTTAGTGGAGTTCACCTATAAAAAAAATTATCAGGAAACTTTAAAAATGGAACCATATCAAGGGGATGAGGGATAGTATAGTATTCAACTTATTTTGACATGAGAATTGAGGTGTGAGGATAGTTCATGATGAAATATGGGTTGGATGATCAATTGAGAGATTATATAAGTGGGATGGGTATTTTATTGGATGGTCATCTCAGTGTGCATGTTGTTTTTAATTGGATTTTTATATCCAATAATGGGAATAACATAGTAGTTGTAAGACAAATGGTATGTGTTAGTGACTATATGTGGGCGAGGTGGTGTATGTTGATTTATTTATTTGAGGGATGTGTATTATTATAGTTTAATACTATTTATATAAAATTTTATTTTAGGGTTGTTATTTTATATCCTTGTTGATTTAAATGTTGGTGCCTTCACAAGGGTGTCATTGAGCTGCTAAAATTATTATCCTATGTATCCTTTCCTATTACGGGGTGACGGTGAGAGATAATGTTCTTATAGTGTAGATTACACTAGCTCCATTATGATACTAGATAAATTAAGGGTAATTATCATGGTATACTATAGAGTGGTTCTAACATGAGGGAGTAGGTCACTATACACCCCATCACATATTTTGGATGCACTACCGAAATAAGTAGTTCAATATACACCTATTCCATGATTCAGATGATTTTTTTAGAAAGTGTCTCTTTAAAATTCCCTTATATGTTTTATATGCACTTCAAGACTAATTTTAAATTCTTGGGGACTGAAAATGATCCATGGTACCCTATAGTTTATTTATATCTTGGAATATTGTGTCTTGGAACATCCCGTACATGATCTTCATGCTAATATTTTGTTTTTTTATTAGTTTATAGAACATAACACAAAAATATTTTTCATTTTCTATGAAAATAATAATTCACAAGTATTGTTTTAATTAAGTAGGTTTGATAATAGTGATATATTATTTAGTACATGACATCTTACATTGGGTCTTTCAATCTAAGTATTGCATCATTGTGTATTATGTTATGAATATACTCACAAATATAAATGATGTTATATTTTTTGGACCCTATTTATGGTGTTCTGTAATGTTTCATACTCATTTCATCCATGTTAAACTCAGTGGCCATGAATCTCTTTTTGTGAGTTATAGATTTGGGTAGGAGTCTTGTGATTTGGATTAGAGTTGGGTAGCTTCATGGGATGGGTGATTGTTATGAGAGGTCATGGACCTAATTATTGATGGTGTCTCCAATATTCAATTTATTTATTTTAATTTCCTTTAATTTATACAATTGATAAGAAGATAGAAATATTATTTTTTATAAACGATGTGTGATATAGAATTACGGGCAGTGAAAGTGCATGTATTATATTATTTCTAACTGTTTGATTGAAACTATAAACCAATTTAATTTCTTGAGGCATGGTTTATGATTTTAGTTATTTACTATGATTTTATGGTTATGATATTGTGGTTATAGTCACCCAGTGGTAAGGATTAAATAATAATATTTGGATAACAACAGCTGGTGTATATTGAGGAATTCTTGAAGTTACATAGAGACCAAACTCAATTATTATTCTCATAGTTTGGGATAGGAATTATAAAACATGTATTATATACCCTTTTTGTTTTTTTATTCCTTGGAATATGGTATATAGAGATAGGATTTTACAAATTCTGGCACAATCATCGGTCTTATGCCTCACAAATACATGTATGTCGGATGTCTATGTTTCCATGGTTAAGGGATTTTAGTTATTACCTTTTCTATTATGGTTGAGTTATTTTGATACACTTAAATGATTATATACTGAATTTTTGTCTTAATATTTGTATAACATGGAAATTGGATGTGTGTTCATGAATTTTTCTTAACACATAGGTTTACATGATATGTTCATTAATTTTTATGAGAATTTTTTTAGAAGATGGGTTTTAAGGGAAATTATTTGATATAAAGTTTTAAAAGTATTTCAAAAAGGGGAGGTTTGGTTACTTAAAATTCACCAACAAATTATTTAGGGATTTTAAAAATAACTTATTAATTTCATGTTAATTAAATAAATATTACATGAGTGCTTTTTCTAAAAATTTTTACTTATAATGGTAATTATATAAAACCCTGATATTATAAAAATATGATATTTTAAAAAATCCTATATGGGGTTGGTATAGACATCATATTAACAGGTAAGGATTAGTATTAGAAATATATATGTTAAGGTATATAGATTCATGGGATGTATCAGTTATATATTAGCATGGGTAGTGTGGGCTTGGGGTGTAGTTTGGTATAAACCTTTTGGGAATGAGGTATAAACTGATACCATCATGGGACATCTGAAGGGAATTAAAAAACTAAAAGAGTAGGTACATTATATTATATATAATTCCTTGGGTGAATCATTGAATTTTTTCAATGAAAATAATTTGTGAGAGATGGATAAAGTAAATATCAGGAAGGCTTAGTTTAATTGTAACCTAGTTGAATAAGTGAGTGAGAATAGGTTTTTTGTGATAGGAATCATATAATCCTAGGTTGGGCATGATCATAGGTTGGTACAAAATCAATTGGTCACTTACATGTGAGACTCAAGGACTTATAGTGAGTATGTTATAATTGGATCTATCTTTCCATATATGAAATTAATGGGGATTTTTGTAACCTATGTGATTCATAGGGTGATTATAAGTTATTCTGAGGCTTATGATTTTTTTATTTCTCTCATTTAATTGGGAAAATGAGTATATTTACCAATATCATTGAACATACATGGGTGGGTTATGGGGGAATTATGATAATAGAGAGTGTACTAACTCTTTTACCTAGAATGTAAGAGAGTGTGGAGTTGTAAAACCTGTATGGTAGGTGGTATGATATAGTTATATATAATTCATATGATGGTGACTTGGGTGGTTGTCATAGGATATGACTATCATATAAAGGGGGTATGTGTTTTAGGAAAAATGATTATAGGGCTTTTAAATAAGATTTTGGACTTAAATAGATTATAAAGGCTATGTTTATGTATTGGAGAAATAAACCAATTCATTTCATATAAAATTTTGAATAATTGTATAAAGGATTCTTATGAGAGTCAGTGATAGGTAGTCGGTAAGGGAATCTACCTTTAGATGGACCATGTTACAGATATTTTGAAATCTTGATAAATGTTTTATGAAGGGATACGATTATGGATAGTGTTGGTCAGGATATAAAGATTATTCCAAAAAATGATATTGGGGATTACATGATACTCAATATGAGAATAAATTTTTTCATTCATGGTTAAGTGAGTAGTTTTATGGTGAAAATTATGTTTTTGTGGGTTTCGTGTAATTAGAATGAGTATTCCTTATGTGTGGTGAAGGACCCTAGAATTATAAAGAGTGGATAAGGATATGTTTTAGTCTTGGTGATTTTAGATTCTAGTAATATTTAAGAGGACTTATTATATGTAGGTTAAAATCCTATTATAGGTTATATGATGTTATTTGGATACAACTAATGGATTGAACCTTTTTTAGGTACATTAATACACACATTTTAATGTAAAAGTATTAGAACTTTTCCTAAATATATATATTTTTGAATTTTACTATATTACTATTTTCCACAAGGACCGGGCACTATGATGAGAATGTTTTATGATGTTGAATAGTAGTAGACTTGATTACCATGATGTCTACAGACACTATATAAAGACTTTGAATCTATGCCTATCATATTTTTGACAAACAAGTTTTATGAACTATGATCCTTAATGAATATTTGAATTCATGTGTAAATATTTAGGTAAGACAATGATATGGGAACCCCTATGGTAGGAAACACTATATCGATCATTGATGGTGTGACCCTATGTTTGCGAGTTGGGGTATGTTTTCTAGGTGGTGATGTAACAAACCTATATGGTGGGTAATTAAGATTTCACTTGGGATACTAGAAGTAAAGTTAATAAATTATATCTTTTTTAAGGAAATAATTGATTAAAGAATTACCCATAATTCTTGCATAAGGTCGGTGTATATGGTAACTTGTGAGAAGTGTATTTTTATGACTATATTATGAGTTATATTGGGTTAGTGAATATAGTTACTAAAAGGTGAGGTGTTATAATGGAATTCATAAATTAAGATTCAATATTGAAAAATAATCCTCAATTGAATGGATGTGTTTCAGGTATAAATATATAATAGGCATGATAATTCCTCTCTGAGAAAATTCCTCAACTAGTGGAGTTTAGCATCAATGATATCATGATATTATAGATTACATTGTAGTGAAAATATTGGATTCTATGGTGGTATCAGTGGTTGGAACTACAATGTGTGCATTTGGAGGATTTTATAGGAAATTGATGCAGTATGATAATGAATAGTTCTTTTTATGGGTAGCCAAATATGGTGTAATGTAATTATATGAAGGATATAATTTAGGATTTTAATAGTGAATATGATGGATTGGAGTAAGAAATATTGAGAGGAAAGATATTTATGCGAGATCAGTGGTATAAATACACACCCATATATAGTGGGAAATCAAATGTGGGAGGAATACATCAGGTCTCAATTGATGGGATAGCTTATGAAATACATTTTTCAATGCTTTTGGGGGATAGAAGTTATATGATGAGGATTTCTTAATAACCTGTGTTTTTATAGGTTTTTTTTATTTAGAAGAAACCAAACTCTTATATAACTAGAGGTGAGGGTGTTTTGTTTCATGAAATAAAAAATTAATTCCAAGAAGTCTATTATGATGTGGAATATAATTTTATACATTTTGGGTGGTTTTGAAGAAATATCATAGGTTTTTCTAAGTAAGGGAAAGTTTTTGGGGTTCAAAAGGATATAAAAAAATATAAGGAACACAATGTATTTTTATCGAGTACCTAGTGTGGTCTATAGTATATATTAATTATAGAAACTTTAATCAGGTACTTGACCTAGCCTTATTGGGTTTCCATTTGTATGGATATTTTAAGGTAAATTCCATGGATGATTATCATGTACCTTGTATCCATCCACTAGGTACACAATATTTCCAAAACTAATTCTTTTTTAAGGGTTAAATTGGATATTTTAGGATTTAAAACCAAAATAAACCATAGGAGTTTCTTCAAAAAGATAACAATCCAAGAAATGGATTCTCCACCTGTACAATATTTGATCACCTCTATTTATTATATCAATACAAGTTAATTTAGGATAGTTTTATTAGGATGAACCAATATAATATTCTTCTCATCTATGTTTTTGTTATTCAACTCCATCCCCTCTAAAATTTTTTCACCTAGGTTAGAGATTTAATTTGAGACTAGACATGAGTATGGTGAAATGTCACCATAATTTAGAGGATTTTTCTAGTGGTTCTTAATAAATTCTATGAAGGTATGTTTTTAGGACTTTTCATGTAATTTCTATTGAGGAATATTTTCAATTTTGTGATTATAAATTTTTAAATTTTAGTGATAAAAATTAACTGATGATTGGGATATGAATTAAGGGTATTTTGTCCATGAGTATGCTAAAAGCACTTCATGGACCATATATATGTAGTTGGAAGCAGTTTCAGCATCACCACACAACTTGGTGAGTTTTCATGGATTATTAATTTTGAATTGATTTTAATAAATTAATTATAATTATTATAATTAATTAAAATAATATTGTCTCTTTAGAGAGTGGTTCATATACTCAGGAAAGATTACTGGAATTTTGTATGGAAAGTTACGTGAGTGTGTCTAAAGGGGTTCACTATATGAATGTGGTATGAGGTCCATATATTATTAATCCATCTATATTTCGCGTTTTTATGTGTAATGTGATATGAATAGATGGTTACTCAATTTAGATTCCTTGAGAGGGAATTGAGAGAATGTGTTAAAATTTGATAAATTGGTAGAACCTATTAAAACCTAGAAAAAAAACCCATTTATAACAAGTTGTTATTGAATTGTATCAAAATCTATATCACTTGATGATGCTCTAGTTGGTTTTATATATAGGGAACAAGTGGTTTATAAGTGTTAAGATGTCTACAAGGGGAATTTTTAGTGTTTATTTACTACAATTAACACCCAAAACTTTTCCAAAGAGGAAAATTCAAGTGGAGATTGGGAATTTTTAAAAGGGTGGAGGAAATATATAAAACCCACTACTCACACCTAGCCTATCAATGTTGTATGCCAAGTCTTACTCGCGCTTAACATATCAGTTTTGTACCCTAGATCCTTATTGACCCCATATACCTATCCTCATTAGACCCTACACTCATACCTGTATACACCCTCACCTATTTTTTCTTGTGCATTCATGGCCCCACAACTTATTCTAGCATGGCCCTTCCTCATTTTACTCCATGACTTCATGGTCCCTGTGAACCAAATCTATTCCCTTATTTCCTAGTGTAATTTTAAGTGTTTATTAATTTATCCTTATAAAATAACCTTTATTTTCCAATAAAAATTCCCTTAAGAATTTCATTTCAGAATAGAGAGAGACTAAGGTATTCCTGGTTAAGACCAAATTCAAAATGTATAAGTTAAGACACTTTAAGCACCCATCCATGTCCCCAAGTCTCTCAATTCTCCCTTGGGTGGATTTTTATGTAATCCCTAATTAGAATAAATGGAAACCAATTAAATTTGTCTCATATGAAAATTTTAACACACAAAAATTCATGAAAGTCCACTTGATACATGTCTCGATATGATTAGTAAAGAGGACCCCACAAATAAAATCTCACAAGTAAAGAAGGGAACAATTTTAGTTATTCCATTTAGGATCCTCTTCTAGGGTTCCAATTCAACCATATCTCTAGGGTCCCTATAATAGGGAACTAGTTATCCTCCTAAGGGATCAGTAGTGGTCTATTTTCCCCATGTCCAAGAGTTAATTTTTCACCAAGATTTACTAATAATAACACCCAAGACTCTTAAAAAATGATCCATACTTATAGAACTTTAAAGAGGAGTCACACATATTCACATTGAAAAAAAATCTTCCCATACATATTCAAATGGGAACCACACCCTACCATTAAGGAATATACATCAGTGACCCATCATCCCTACAACAACACTTGGGATAAATCTAACCCATTCATCTTAATGGACCAATTGACATTGTTGACACCCTCATGTCTAGGAAAAACATTCAAAAGATTAATTTTCATAGGGCCCCTCCATGGATACTTGATATATGTCACAAACCAACCCATAAATGACCAAATGGTCATAGGAATTCCATGTGTGACTGTCCCAAGCCCGCCTCAAATATTCTAGGAGATGCTGACAGGTGTTAAGAAGGCATAAATTGAAATGGTATGCCTTCACCTAATATACCTGTATGCATGCACAGAACCATATCCATGAAATGGTGTAGAGGAATAATAAAATACATCAATATCTAGAGTATAAACATTCATGTAATAACCACTAGGGAATGCATCTGGGTATGATAATATATAGATAAGGGTAAAAATACACACCCAACCAGAAATGAAGTACCAAACTAAAAACAACTGCAGAAAGAGTAAAACTTAGATAGATCATCATTATATATACAATTTTGACCACAATAAGTGTTTAATATACCCACGTACCCCTATAATCCACTAAACACACCACTGGTCTATTTGAAATTTTCCTAAGACATGACATGCACAGGTAAAGACAGTGTCGGGGTGAGTATATACATACCAAGTAGGTGACCTCAAAATAAAAAGGGCGGTAATTCAAAGATTAAATATAAGTCTTATCAACCCATAAAAAGATGGTACCCCTAAGATATGTTCTTATAAATAAACTCAGAAGATAGAGAAAGGGTATCTCTATCTTCCTAGACCATCTAAGAATGTTGAGTTTTCCTACAGCTCTAAGGGTCTATCTTTGATGCCCAACATCTCACATCACCATACAAGAATATATTTGGAGTACAAAATCCTTGAAACTATGATCCACATTTGATGGGAAACAATCTCTAGTAGAGTTTTTGTGTGACCACATAATATAAAGGGATGAGGAATCGCTCCTCACCACTTCACATCCCATCGAATGGAGAATTATCTCCATTCCATGGATCACATATAAACTCATAAGAATAATAGTGTAGGTACCTTACCTCACCACTTCACTCCTATGATGAGGGAGAAAAATATCTCGTGGAGGACTCACACCCTAGATCATCAGGAGGTTACACTTTCTAGGTAGGGGACATTCTCCCTAGTGTGTCCGGGGGTTTCAGTAAATATATAAAGTAAATGTTCCCCGGTGTGAGTGGGGGTTCCACTAAGTAGGGGGAGGACCCATATGTTGTTGATACAATGGGGTTCCACTTAGCCTATGTAGATAGTATGGGGGTCCCATTCCATGGTGTGATGTAGGGTTTCCAACCTTGAAATGACTCTGATGATCATGTATGATCACTATTATTTATTAAGCATCACCATATGAAGCATCACTCTCACAACACCTCAAATAATATATCAAAACCCACAACTAAGGATACCATTGAATTATACTTGTAATACCACTCAATATATACTTTCATGAACAAGAATCTGAGTCTCAAAGAAAGATATATGGAAGGTAGAAGCTTATAGGTAAAGTACATATCTTATATATGGGGTCACACAACATTTGGAATCACCTCATCAAATGGTCGTGCTCTCCCCTAAACATGGCTTGGGAATCCCTGGGATACTACATGATGTGGACTAGCAGAACACAATGTTTCTCAGCCATCCAGCCCCTACTAATGTCCATTCTCCATGATCCCATGTACACTACCCATTTCTATGCACACTATCTGTGACCGATACCCTGGTCTTGAATAGGTACACCTCCATGCCCATTTAATCTAGACATTCCCATGTGTCTAGCTGTGTTTGGGCCCATGTACTATAGTCGTTACCATGTGTCTGGATGTGTTTGTTCCCAATTAATCTCAAAGTATGTACTGATCAACAAACATCAGGTCACATAACATGTCTGAGCCACACATGATGTGTGATACTTATCATCACATGAAACCCTAGCCACCATAGAAAAAGATATACATGGCATGTGTTCTTATGATATACATGGCTTGTAGTCAAGTTATTATAGAAACCTATTTTCTTCTTGTTGATCTGAGATTTACTATTTATGCCATCATTTGTTACCATTTTACCACTCAAATAAACTGATATAGGGGGAACATTTTTTCCATTGATTCCTAGAATCCAATAGCTAGAAATTAGAAGTATGATTTCCCATGCTGAAATTATTCATATATCCAATGTTGTTCTAGATCTCAAATCCATGAAGCATAACCTACACCCCACATATAACCTTGATACATATCCAAACTATTAGTCTATACATCATTGTTGACACCTGCCAAATGAGCATAAAAAAAATTCATAAATAAAGGAATACCTAAATATACGAATTATTTTCCCCTCAAAAGGATTTGAAGAAAAATACAGATGTTACCTATGGATCGCATGATCCCTCAGGGGAATCGTGATCAAGTGACCATCATATGGTCATGAAAAGACTCCACATGTAGTGCATAACCCACAATAGACCCCACAATACACCTTTCAACAATTCATCTGGATCCTGAGAAGGCTCTTCGAATAATCTGTGATAGTGCGGCAACATCCAAATTATCTCCCTCGGGCCGCAGAATTTTTTCGTCAACAGACACATAGAAATCCAACCAAAAAATCCTTCAAAAATTTATGGAAAACCTTATAAAGGTGAAGTCCCCTAGTAGTCATAAATATCATGTTACATATCACTAATGGGAAGAATAATTGTCCTTTACAACATCCAAACTAATCCACATGACCCACAAACCATTGTAAAATAAAATAATGAAAATAAATGTGGAGGAGGAAATAGATACTCACAATCATAAAAAGTCATGTGATCCACAACTGGTGATCTACAAGACACCATGAGACCCCAGTTACATGCTCGTCTCCTCTCACAAAATCCCTTTGGAATGTCATCCTCATCGCGTAAAGCACCCCAGGTATGTCAAGGAAACCATGTACTTCCCCTTCAAATACTTAAGGATTAACATATGGATATTTACCTAAAATGATCATGCACCCCATATAAATGATATTGTTCATGTGAGGCATCATCAATAAAAAGAGTAATTGTCTTTGAAATTACTCATGAAATCCTACATGACTCCCAATCCTTTGTAAAATAAAACATCAAGGAATAATATAGAGAGGAGTTAAAATACTCTCACTATCATAAAATGTTTGTGATGTGCTATGGTTGTATGTATAATGGTCCTATGAGACTCTTGGACAACCCACCCTGATCTTGCAGAGACCCTCGGACAAGCCACTCCTGCCTTGTAAAGTGCCCCCGACAAGGCATCGAGCATCTCGTGATGGTATTTCAACAAGCACTTTGGTATCATAAAGGACCTTGGACATGTTAGTATTGAAATATAGATGAACTTTGGGATAAATTCATGATCAAAAAAATTCCCCATTATTTGGAAATAATCTAATAAGGGAGGTGTTGACATGAGAGACTCACAGTCGCTAAAAATTATGTGATGCCTTAAGAGAAATCCATGAAAAAGGATCGTGAAGACATGTGGCACCAGATCCCTTTACCAAATCCAGCCTGGATCTGTGCCAGGTTTGATACACATACCAATGAATAGTCGGGTGGTGAGGCCAATAAATGAAAATGTCACTACTACACACCATGATCATATGACCATGATTCTATGGAAAAAGGTTTGTTTTTTCATATCCAGGCACATCAGCACACCCAATAGCCATATAGGATTTCTCGGAGCATATGATCTCACGACCAAAAATTCTTCTATCAGGTAATATTCTAAAAAATAGCTAGATTGATCATGTTACATGCATAAATCACATTACATGATCATTTATAGATCATGTGAATGGATCCTTTCAAGACATATAAAGAACCTCGTGCATGTCTTCTAGATCACCCAATACATGAAATAAACTGACATTGAATGTATATAGTAAACTTGTAATAAAATGGATTGAAAAAAAAATGAAAGTATTAAAAAAACATGTTCTCAACCCTCATGTGCTTCGAATGAGACATAAAATAAACATGAAAGGATCAGTACATGTCACCGGATCTCACAACTCTCCTTCAGTATGACACCCTAGCCATGAGAAGTCTTCTAGACATGTTAGATCAGGCCACACAGTTCCCATGGGCATGCCACTTTACTCTCATGAAGCCCTCAGGGCCTATTTCCAAAGCCTCGTGGTCCTTCAAATACATCCCATAACTTATACATTGGCAACAGATCATGTCAGAAAAGTCTCTTGGATGCATCTGTTCATGAAAAATAATCTCTCATGATACCCTCTAGGCAAGTCAACCAAGACTCGTGATGCCCTCTATACAAGTTATCCAAGTCTCATGATGTCCTCTAAGGATGTTATCCAAGACATGTGATACCCTCTGAGACATGTCATATTGAATCTCATGACACCATCAATATGTTTAAAGAAGCCTCTTGTGAATAAATCCAAGAAATTTCAACTATATCATGTGAATCAAACTAGGAAATCTATCCAGGTCATGCAATGGTTACTAGGATAGAACATTTGGATCATGCAATGTCCTCTAGAAAATTCATTCTGGATTATGTTACAGACTTCATATATTTCACCACGTTATGTGAAGTCCATTGGAAAGACAAACTAGATCATATAGTTGTCTTTAGATATTCTAGGAAGATACTATCAAACATATTAGGATAGGTGAACAATCGGCATATGACATGCCGGAAAGCTGGTCAGATCAATAGGGAAACCTCAGAGTGTAATACCTGACCAGCGATATAACATGATATGTCCCAAAATACTAGAAGACCTCATTGTGTAATCCCTGACCAAAGTAATGACAAAGAATATGATTCTTTCGATATTTAGGATACATATCCTATCTCTTTAGGGTTTGAGTTCCACATCAAATCTAAAAAAGGCTCTCCCAATACGTAAGTCCCTCACCTACCATGAAATGATATTGATAATTTTTAATTCCTTGTTTCTCACACTAATAATAGATTATCCGATCACAGGGAATCAAAATAATCACATCATTTGCATCATGAGTCTCCAAAAACCTGGGAAACTTATGTTTGGAATTAACCAATGAGTGGCATGACACATTCCTCTCAACATAAGGGAATATACCTTGGGGAAAATCCCAAGGCAATAATTAAACTATGAGAACTTTGATTACTTCAATAATTACAATACACATGATTCCTTACTAAGGCTCGACCTTAAATAATCATCCATATCAATGAAAGCCTAATGAAAATATCATTTTCATCCATCAGGACCTAAGAATTCCCATGGGGTGATTACTCTACCTCATCCATCACTATGATGAGAAATAAACTAAACTATAATGAATTTAACTCTAGACATAAACCAGATACGTAGTACACCTCTCCGAGGTCCGATCTCTATAAAAAATATTCTCAAGACGGTACCAACACAAAAGTATCACATCATGAGCAATGAAAATAATCATTTTATCTCCATTGTTTCTCACAGCGAGCATAGATCATGTGGGTATAGGGAACTACAATAATCATTTCATTGGAACCATATGTATCTATAATTACAAGGGAAACCTCATAGTGTAATCCCCACAAAATCTAACTACAAAAACATTGACTATCTCTATAATCAAGATATGTAGGAAATCCTTATGGGACTTGAGCTTGAACACCTGGTGTCCCAAAGGACCTATATAAGTCCTCTCTACATGATGTTGAACAACATGGGTCCAATGAACTACATTTGTTTTGTTTCCTTCCATAACCTAGGTACACAGGACACCTCATAATGGCTCAATCCCCTCCTTGAAATACTAACCACCTACTTTCATGGAATCACATTCAAAAGCTCTTGTTTATATAGATTCAACACATAAGAAACCACACATTACTGAAAAATTATGGAGAACCTAGGATACATACAGTTGTATTCACTAAATAAACCCTATCATTTTCACATGAAAGATAATTAACCCATGACCATTTTTTAGGGTAAACCGTCCCGTATCGGGATTGGGAAGATATTCATTAACCTATCTAAAATATATAAGAGAGTCCTAGAGTAGGGAATAATTACCCCCAAAATGGTGAGATGAACCTGAACTCTCATCCCCTCGACCAATGTGAGTCCCTACGAGTCATTGGTCCTAAAAACCTAAGTGATCCCCTACCTTTAGAAATCAGTTCTTTACCCAGTTATGGATGAGGGAACCAATGGGAGTTTCTGATGAGAGTGATAGTGGTAACCTGATGTTCATGATTGTGCACAACATAACTTCCCCCCATATTCAAACCATTATATGGATAACATCCATGCCACTTAAATCCTAACAATACATAAATGGTGAACCCAGTATGAATATCTTTAATAAAAAATGATCATTTTATAATCCATCATGAAATTTTGTTTTCACCCCATATGCAAACAAAACTAACATGCCTGGCTTGAATCTCTCAAATGATATAATGATTAAATAATCATGTGTTAGGCCACTTTGCTTTCCATATCCTATAAAAACAAATCATTAATACTTGTATGATCATACATATGATCATATATTAACAAGGGTCCAATAATTCCATCCTCGTGTTGACATGTTCACCCATGTATAATGGTTGGATTAGGAAAATAGGAAAGTTGTGTTGACCATGCACATATGATTAAGAACATCATGCCTATGATATTGCACTAATAGACATCCTTGTTCCTTATTTCTATGTGATTATAAATACTTCTCCCATCGACAACATCTCAACCTGAGACAATGTTTTCATCATACATCATTCTCTCTGGTAAATAATCTGAGGCCGCAACCCCCACCGGTTGAAAAATGATTTCACTTGATTGAAAACTCCAACGATAGGTGGAAAACATGATGTTTCATGAGTACCATCAACATGGTACAATTAATACCATGGATTTTTCCTAAGATGTTCTCCAAACATGGAATCTAGGGAGTCCACACCACCCAAATAAATACTCCACTAAGACAGTATCCACTATTACTACAATAACTCGATTCGGGAGATTATCCACAGAGTGTGATATATGCCACCTTCTATCTCTAATGATAGTGGATCATGAAACCAAATATGGATCCCTTTTGGTTCAGGTTCCACATACAAGGGAACCTATACACCATCATCACCAACACAATCCCACTGGTACCCCCCACTTACATGATGAGGGTACCACCCGACACACTTATTCCTATGATGCCAATGCATGGGAAACAATGAAGGATCATCAGAGGAGGAAGGAGTTAGATACCCAGAAGAGGGATCATATCCCCACTATTTTTGGAAATACATATTGGCATATTCTTATAGGGACTATCGACCAAGCTCATATACTTTCTCACTTGAAAAAAGTATAGGGGAATATTCCCCCATCTGACCTGGGGGAGTCTTATAAAACTACCTTTGTGCATAAACCCCACATGCATATTACAATGGAACAAGGAGGAACACAGTGGACACATATCCCTACTTCAATAGAATACATCTGACAGTGTATAATTGAGATGGAAAATGTTCAATATTATATCCATGTTCACACTTTTCTAAAATACCAATATATTTTAGTAATATCTGGAGAAATTCATCGGTATATTCTAGCACTGTTTTAGATAAAGGTACAGGTGCACACTCTTATCCTTATAGCTAGGGAGGCTCAACATTTTGATAATCATGAACTAGTGGTTATACTGGAGAAATCACACATTCTTTTTCCCACTAAGGAGAATTTTTAATATATTCTTATAAAGGATAAGGCTTCAGATTGATATCACACTCTTGATCCAATAGGGGTCACTAGGTGAGAGCAACACATGCCTAGAGATAGGCGTACATTCAAGTTGAAAAAAGTTTAACGGTATATTCCAAGGTCCCATGATCGGGTTCATATCACCATTCTGGTTGGGGCTCACCATGTGAGAGGGGAACAAGCCTTGGGAAATGCTCATATTCCTGTTGAAATAGTCCAACAGTATACTCTAAAGGCCCATGATTGGACAAATATCCCCATTCTGGTAAGTACTAACCAAGTGAGAATGGCACAAGCCTCAGGACATGCTCCTATTTCTATTAGTGAATCTGCCTAGAATATTATAGTAGGTCATGGAAGCCAGGTGAATATTCCCCCTTCGGGTGATGAACAAATGCAGAAACATACTTTTAAGGAAATACAGGATGAGGCTCATATTCCTTATCCCATTATAGAGGTACTATTGCATATTATAGAGATGAATGTATATTCATACCAGGATCATATTCTATTCCATCTAAGGCTCAGAAAGTGAGAAGACCACATGGATCGATGCAGGCTCATACTCCTTCCAGGAAAGACCAGTGGCATATTCCAAAGCCTTGGGATTGGGTTCATAATCCCATCTTGAATAAGGAACACCTAGTGAGAATGGAACATGCCTAAGGAAATTCTCATATTCCTATAAATACTAAGATAGCTCATTGGAATATTCAAACAAATTCTTATAAATTATTGCATACTCCTATAACACTATATGATTATACTAATGTTTTAGAAACCATAATGTAGCAGACTCATATCCCTGAAAAATTCCAAAAGGTATGTTAGTATATTCTGGCCACAAAATAGAACATGGACCATATTCCTAATATTATCAATGATAGTGTCCTTGAGATTATTAGAGATACATTCTAAACATCTCAAGGGTCCGTCAACTCTTCTATCAAAGTAAAATAAGAAGATGTTCATGACCACGATAGTCCTTCTAATGGTATTGTGAAGATGGATCACATGGACTCTACTCCTAACATCCATCGTGGACAACCTCTCCAATATGATATCTCCCATAGACAAGGAAATCCTCCCCTTTCTCAGAAACCATTTTATAGAGAGGTGTTCACAACAATGGAACCTTCTTATAGATAGGTGTTTGAAACATCGGGGTCAATTGAATATGGTTCCCCTATTAACTTCTCGCAGCACTCCACTCCTGTCAGTAGGATACCACTAGAGCCATATTTTATGGTATGATAGGATGGATTCATGTATGTATGGTGAATCAAAAGTCTATATTTATATATGGAAATATTTACTAGGAAACAACCTCCCCATCATGTTCTGGACCCTCTCTAATTCAAACTATGAGATCCCAGATGAGACAGAAAAGGTGTGAGTGCCTTAGATATGCCAAAATAAGTGGGTACTCATCAGTGGATAAAGAATTAGCATATCCCTTAACTAGGATACGACTGTCACCTCCTAAAAACCAATATACTATATTGTGAGATAAACATGGCCATTATCTCCATGGCTCAGGATACAAAATAAGAAAATCATAGTGAAAATCAATGTAAAACATGATTTCTACCACTACATCATGACACTTCAGCAGGTGATCTTTGAAGCCACATCATGTACCTGTATTCAAGAATGGGTATAGCATGGAGGTTTAAACTTTGATGCACCACTATAATAATGGAAACCTTCATATTTGGCATCGTATAATTCTATAACCTCTAGAGAAATTAGGGGATCAGGTAACACATGGGCTAGTTAGTCACTAAAACAGAATGCTCATGCTTTAATGATGATAACACCTCATGAACAAAGGGAGAGGATATCCAACAAGACATCAAAATTGTCCATAAAAGCAATGTGAATGAATTTTAGACTTGGAAACCAATGTTTTGATCATCTGGAAAATTTCCCATAAATAATGGTTCTCATCATGGGATATCATTGCATCTATATTCTACGCGAGCATAGATATGCTACATCAAACGAGAAACAATAGTAGCTGCAATAGAATTAATCCATGAGAGGACCCATCCCCTTAGGCCAGGTGAATATCTACCTCCACCTTCTCCCCTGAGATATTCAATTCCCAATAGCATTCAGGACATTTCCTCAATAGTTGTAAGAAAACACCATCCCACTAGGCTGGGGGAATTTATATCTCAATCACCATATCTAGTTTCATCATCCCATGAGAGGTTCATAGATGAAGAAGTGGTTAATCTATATCACCCACATCCCATTAATATGGGGGGATTTATATCTTCATATCTGGACTGGGAATCATCAAGTCACCAATTGGAATCATTGGTTCCACAACAATGAGAATAATCAGTGCTAATTATGGCCCCGAATGACCCACACCCCATAGGGTTGGGGGAATTTTCTTCATCATCATCACCATATAGATAAAGGTTGGGATGGAAATGGTCGGTGTCCCACATATCCCTCTCACCATGGCACAAACCTTAGCTATTTGGGGGAATATTCAACAATCATAACCAGAAACTCCTTCAAGGTTTTTACTCATAGGACAAGGAATGAGTAGCGTATAGAAGAGATGACCAGACCATGCTGGGGTAGTAAGACAAAACAAACCAACATGGACAATGGTTCAAATAAAAACCCTAATGAAAGTAGTTTGGAATCATCATGTTGCGTTGAATGTAATTTCACAACCACCATTACTCGATATGGATTTTTTAATGTTTTCACTATCAACATGGATGACATTGATCAAGATGTAAATGTAGAGGGCCACAACACATAAAATCTATCCCAAGAGGAGGGTGATTTTGATTCACTAAATGGGGTTGCACGCACCCAAATCCAATGATGGTTCCAAAATATGGCACCGTAGAATATCTAGTTGTCGCCTTCACAATAGAACATTTCCAAGGGGAAAGGTAAGGAAACATCCCAATCACCACACATAAGAATTGAAGTTCCTTACCTAGAGGAATAGTTTTCACAATATTAGAGTGGAATATAAACTCAATGAAAACTCAAATAGGAGATACTTAGGGGAAATATTCTCACTGGGTATCATATTCATGTAGAGATTAATATTTTACCTCCCATAGTTGTTGTTCCAGCAAGTGTGGAATCTAAGAATCAGACTGGGTATGGATCTAGGCACCCAGTCTAAATAAATGAGGAAGTCAAAAATGATTTTTTCTTCCCTCAGTTGTGGCAACAGCCTATCCCTCACCAGGGAAATCATTAATTTGTAGGAAGAATCTAGAATCAGTGAGAGATTAAAGTAGGGAAACCTCATCAACACCCACCCACTTCCTATGGATAGAAGAAGACTCTTATACCATTTAAAATAGAGTTACATAATTTCATTGTCACTAGATACTCTAATATAACCCATGGAAGGGAGATGGGCACCCGTACAACATGAGAGGAAGCCATATCCTGAATGGGTAGATGATACTCCACCTCCCCCAACATCATAAATCCTACCTCATCTATCATTGATGATGCAGGTGTCCCTGAAAAACATCTCACATACTTTGTATCCAGATGTGGACTGATGATGGGACCTCAAGATCAGTAAGTGGCAACAAAAAATAGGTGTTTTGTACAGACTCTGATAGGTCAAACCTTTGGTACAACATCCTGCTAGCATGATCCATTGTAGGATAGAAATACCTTTTTCATTAGTTTATTTATCAATTCAGCTCCATAATTAGGAAAATGAAAATATTAAACCTTTAAATCTACAAACAAAAACATAATTAGAGGGTTTATTAAGTCATATAATGGTGTAAAGGTTTAACCATTTCATTCAGTACCCATCTCTTTCAAGAGAAACTTCTGGAGCTCTATGCTAAAAAACTCAGGGATCGGTTGCAGACACCTATAATCCCTATGAGGTATCTAGGTGGTTTTTGAGAGTTCATTGAAATGAAATAGTGTATTTAAGAGTGTATTTAGTATACTCAATTTGAAAATAGACTCATCCCACAACATAGGGGAAAATTCCAGGAAAATTAGAAGCTACAACAATCAAACTAAAGCCAACAACAGTGCCTATTCAATCACTTAGGTGGGACTCAAACTTCCCAAAACCTCTTTTCACGTGGAAACAACCATATAATTATCCTCATCCAAAAGCATGGAGAAATATGGGTCTCCAGAGATTTGAGAAATAGATGAACAAAGTATACTCCTTCCAAAATGAACAAGTCTACATTAATTTCTTAGCCGCCATGGGCAATGAACTACATAAGCTTCCACATACTATAAAACATAAGGAGGTCAACCTCACTGACTTTCCCCACTACTAAACTTACCATTAAAGTCTAGGTCATAGAATCAAATACCTCTTCATCTCCAAATACAACATTCAAGGCATGGTCAATTCTGGATAGGTGGTGTTAGTCAACTCTCCAAAGTTCCTGGCATGCATAACCATTTTATAGTCAGAAGAAGAGGGTGGCTGGTAGAATACCCATCAAGGTGTGCACAAAAAATCAACAACTATATGAATAAAAAAAAATTGATTGAGCTCATTCAACCCTGATAACATAGCTATGCACACCCAAAATAGCTCCACCACATAAATTGGTAACAAAAAATGTGCCTCTCAAAGGTGGGCATGATCACTGAAAGCAGGAATAAAAGAATAAGAAGAATCACATTCTTCTCTAATGCATGCTCCGACCCTTGTGAATTTCTTCACTACAACATCCGCAACATGGGTACTACACCCACCAAATGGAATCCACATGGGATTAGGAGCTCGTATTTGGTTATGTCAATGTGATACACTTGGTAGAACCCTTCTCTAATGATGAGTATGCCCTATCAAATATGAGTTCCCTATATATAACAGGTGGAAAGGGAGCCTTCATGCACCAAAGATGATGATACAAGGGACATCGCAGGCATGGTTGGCCCCAATATTCCAATCATATCCCCATAGAGGACATATATATAGATGAAACTCATGGGAAAAAACTCTAGTAGGCCCAAAAGAGGGAGGGAGGTTCCCTAGAGTCTTACAACAGTTTCCCATATCTGATTTTATTCCATGACCACCTAGCGGGTGTTCAATACAATCAACCGATGAAATGAGAATGGCCATTGTGACCTACACCACTGGTAGCAGATGTCCCATCAACTTCTACACAGGCAACAAGCCCATCCACCTCAGATGCCTCATCTCTTGAACCACATTCCTATGAGAAACGCCATATCGGGAAGTGCCTCCTTTGAAAAAAAGTACTATTTTCTGAAATGGTTGGTTTTTGTTCTATCAAATATCCCAATACTCGATGTGATTCATCTTTCAAAAGAACTCATGAAGGCACATATTGAATCCCCCTATAGACCACAAGAGTTTGAGATATAAATCACTACGACCAAGGTCTATCAAGTGGAGACCATATCTTTAGAATGCAATATCTCCATCTTGTTCACTAACCAGGATCATAAATATGTCCTTCAAGGAAATATCAGGCCCCTATATGTTTTGGGAAGACTCAATAATGTCAATTTCCAAAGGGTTCTGATTGGGAATGGTTTTGGGATCAATATCATCCAAGTTTGAACCCTCAAACATTTGGGATATGGTGAAGGGGGCCTATCTCCCACTAAACTGACCATTCAAGGGTATGATAAGCGTGAGAAAAATCCTATTGGGAAGATGAAACTCAAATAATAGTTTGGGTAACTCAAATATGATTTTGAGTTCATGGTTATTCAGAAAGACACCACATATAAAATCATGCTCAGGAGGCCTTGGCTTCATAGCCACTTGGCGGTACCTTTATCATTCTATCAGGGTGTGATGTATCCCATCAATGGAAATGGTGATAACTCCCCATTAGAGACTTGTGGAACCACATATGCTGAAGAATATTTCTACAATAAGGGAGGCATATAACCAATAACAGATGATGATATATAGGTCAGAAGTACCAATATCTTGGGAACCACCCCTATAAATACATTTAGTGTGATCAATAGCGATTATGTTCTCCCCATAAATCTATTCAAGGAAGAAGATATGATCCCATAGGTACAATCCCCTACTCTTCTTAGTGATAGAGTAAAATGAAATCAACTTTTACATCTCTCTACAATGAATTAGATATAAATATATGATAATATATCTTCTAATTTCCTCTGTAACCCTCATATAGACGAAGAAGCCCCCCAGATTTCCAGCTTCGTCTGAAAATTCATCCACATAATAAAAATGGATTGAAGATCAGGATGATATTAGGAACTCCCATCTAGCATTCAAGGAAGGTGTTTCCACCACCATAGATTATCATATCTAGATAAATCTAGGAATAGAATAGTACTTGTGGCCTACTCTGATCAGTGTTGTCATGCCCCTCAAAGATCAAGATATGTTCATTGCATTTATAATAAATCATTGATATGAATTATCTTAGAACTATATGGAAATGACTGGACTGAATCTAGATGTGGCTACACATCATCTTGGACTACTCGATGAGCATCGAGGCTTCAAGAAGGCAGCAAAGAAAATACACCCCTCTCATTACACTATTATAGAGGTGGAAGTTTCCAAGTTGATAAAATCCAAATTTTTATAAGATGTGAAATACCCAAGGTGTATTTCCAACATCGTCCACTTCAAGAAAAAGAATGGGAATATTGGGGTTTACATTGACTTCAAATACCTTAATCTAGATTTCCCAAAACAATATTTCCCATTATTGATTACAAAACTCCTGATCGATGAAACTGTGGGTTTCCAAGCCCTTTCCTTTATATTAGAGTACTCATGGATCAATCAGATCAAGATGGCCCTTGAATATGAATAGGAAACAACATTCAAAGAACCTTAGGGGATCTTATGCTATCAGGCCATGCCCTTTGGATTAAAGAACAATGGAACTACATATCAGCATACAATGTGTCACATATTTAATCCATTCCATGGAAGGATAGTCGAGTGCTAAGTTTATGACCTAGTTGTTAAACCCTGACAATGATGTGATAACTTCATGCACCTTTGAACAATATTTAAAAATCTATGACGTCACAGTATAAAGATAAATCCATTGAAATGTTCTTTTGCGGTAACATTATTAATGTTCCTTGGATTTTTTGTATGCCATTGTGGCATTGATGTTGATCCAAAGAATACTATTTCTATTTTAGTAATGTCACCCCCAAAAATCTCAAACAAATAAGGGGAATCTAAGGTAACTTGTCCTACATCCTATGATTCATATACAACCTAGTTGGAAAAGATCTCCCCATCATCATGAAAATTAATAAAGGGATATCCTATCAATGGGATGATAACTGCCAAAAATACTTCAAAATTATCTAGCAATACCTACTGCACCCACTTGTTTTGATGCCTCCAGTGGGAGGGAGGCCACTCATCTTATATCTAGCCACCATGGAGTGATCAATGGTCACCCTCCTAGAACTGAATAATGATTTGGGAAGTAAAAATAGTCTCTACTGCCTTATCCAGATGATGATAGGTACTGAGACTAGATATTCTGATGTCAAAAAGGACTACCTTGCACTCATCTTTGTGGTAAAAAAGATGAGGAATTACTTGCCTAACCTAGAAATCCATCTAATCTCTCATGTTGAACCACTAAATTACATCCTTTTCAGACCAATGTAAACTGGGTGGTTGGCTTGATGGGTGTTCATTCTTTAAAAATATTACATTCAGGTCATATCATAGATGCCAGTGAAAGGGCAAGCCCTCTCTGATTTCCTTTCTGCACATAATACCATAGAAAATACATCGCAAGACATCAAGATCAAAGATGAATAGGTATTATATTCCCATGAAGCTCCCTATAAATGGGATATGTACTTTGATGGATCCTCATGGAGTCTCATCGACACAACGAAGGAAAGATCGAAGCTTAATCGGGCTGGTCTGGGGATTGTATTTTTTCTCCAGACAATGATTTTTTCGTTACTCTTTCTCACTGTCCAAATGATGCACAAATAATGAAGCCAAATATCAATCCCTCATAACTGGATTGGAACTAGAACTAAAAATACACATAGCTTACATGAATATAAATGGGGTCTCAGAATTGGTGACAAAGTAAATAAATAGAGAATATTATATAAAAAAGAAAAATGGGACCACATTAATTACTATGTTAGTGGACTAATGGCGGAGTTCCCTTTTGATCCAAGATTTCATCATGTTACCCAATCAAAGAATGCTCACGTCAACACACTGGCTAATGCATCAACCATCCAGGACAACCCTAACTAGGAGGAAGCAATCTTCTACATAACATATCGAATAATGGTCTCATTGGTCGTCATATGATATATAGAAAAAATAAATTAGGTTAGAAACACCCCAGAGTGTGATGAACCTATGAAAACCCCTAGATGGATGGTTCCCATAATTAGTTATCTAAAAAATGGAATTCTAAAAATAGATCATGCTAGAAGGTAAGATATTCAACACCGGGTTGCAAATTTGTCTCATCTTGATGGTCCACATGAGAAGAAATCCATCTAAAAATGAGGATTTGAAGGAATATTATTCATATGTATTGTAGAAGGAGATATTTTCATCATCATGGTAGAATTCCATGAAAAATCTTGCGGTGCCCATCATTCTGAGACCAGGCTCTCTCACCAAATCAGGAGGTTGGGTTACTAAAGGAAAACCATGATACAAGACATCATGGAATTCACCATGAAATGTCATGCATGCCAGATCTAGGGAAACTTCCTCTATAAGCACTCATAATTGCTAAATTCAGCTATATATTCATGTCCATTTGTCATTTGGGGAATGGATGTTGTGGGGCCTTATCCCCCAGCCACAGCTAATAAGATCAGGTACATCCTTACTGCTACCATTTTTTTTTCCAAATGGGATGAGGAAATACCCCTCATGTAAGTTGAGATAAAGAATGTCATCAATTTCATGAAGTCCCATATCATCACTAGGTTTTGGGTCCCTCACACAGTAATGATGGACAACAATACCAAATTTGTTTTCTATATAATTGGAGAGACTATACCAAGAGTACAATATTGCATCCAATCACTTATTTCACTATCATGAAGTAGATAATGGAAAGATATAGGGATTTAATAAGACTATATCGAATATACTCTAGAAGATGGTGGATAAGGATAAGATGTATCAGTTGGAAAAAATATTCCATACTTTATGTTCCTACCAAACCACCACACGTACTGCCACATAGTCTACGCCATACTCATTTGTTTATGGTATTGAGGTAGTATTACCCATAGAGTACTATCTACATTCACTATAAATAGCCATTTGCAGAAATCTCTCAAATGACGCACAATTAAAAATGTGGATGGATAAATTGGAATGGATAGATGATAACAAATTGCGAACACCACACAACTTTGAGGTCCATTAGAATTAGATTTCATGGTCCTTTAATAAAATAGTTACCCTTTATTAATTCCTCCTAATAAAACTCGTGCTGGCTCTTAGAACCCCAATGATACCAAGAATTAGGCCCTCAAAATAGGAACCCAAGTTGGAAGGGCCTTATTTCATATATTATATTTACCATAATGGAGCCTATTCATTGGCTAGAATTGATGGGGTGCATGTCACACCACCCACCTATGTGATATTTATCAAGAAATTCATTGAATAGATATCCTCATATGGGAATCCACATCAGAGTAATCCTTGTTACTCATCCTTACCATAAGAAGTTAAGCCGTATGGTCATCATATCTACCAAAAAATGTTAAACTGTGTGGATTAAGTCCTGACAACAAGACATTAAACTACACAGTATACTTCACCAAGATTACATGACTATAAACTATAAAAATTAGTCCTTACTACAAGATGTTAAACACCATGGTCATCGTCTTTACCACATTATGTTAAAATATATTAAGTCTTAATATTAATACTTTAAACTCCATGGTATCCTTCATCCTGAGTACATGAAATCAACCAGTACAAATTTTTTCCTTAACTTAAGATGTTAAACATAATAGTCATAACCTTTACCATAAGAAGTTAATCTATGTGGATCAAGTCCTAACAACAAAACTTTAAAATGTATGGTATCCTTCATCCTAATTACATTATGTCAAACTATACAAATTATTCCTTACTGCAAGACGTTAAACCACATGGTCATCATCTTTACCACAATACGTCAAACAGTGTTTATAAAGTCTTAATATAAAGACTTTAAAATACACGATATCCTTATTCATGAGTACATGATGTCAAAATGTACAAATTCATCCTAACCACATGATGATAAACTATACAAAGGTTTTCCTAATAGCATGATGTCAAAGTACACAGTTCTCTATGAACTACATATGTCTTGATTCCTATTATCACAGGATACATAGTGATGCCTGAACCTCTATTATTGGGCCAAGCTATAGGATTAATTACCTTTCACAACAGGTGACCCAATTTCCATACCACATGACATTAAACTACAAGTAAAATTTCCATACCATGGGACATAAAACTTCATGGATCCACAACTTCCATTTTTCATTCATGTCGAGTCACCCACATCCTT
Source organism: Viscum album (assembly GCA_963277665.1). Classification (NCBI taxonomy): domain Eukaryota; kingdom Viridiplantae; phylum Streptophyta; class Magnoliopsida; order Santalales; family Viscaceae; genus Viscum; species Viscum album. The sequence continues at coordinate 76,007,816 of OY728156.1, forward strand.
ACTGTAACATGTTAAGATGCATGGGTCTTCAAGAATAATGTATTGATTGACTCTCATTTCCAATGATATTCATAGGGATTCATCAATCTTAAATCTTTTTCAAGACACTACATGATAAAAAATTCCCATTTCATACTCTTAAATTCCTCTACACTATGAGAGAAAATCTTGTTGTTCCTTGTTTCTCACACCGAGCATAGCTCACATGGGAATAGGAGTCTTGGAAAGGGCGTCCCCATCCAAACAAGGAATGGAAGCTTTTGGCAGGCCCATCTTAGTCCCGAATGAATGATCATAAAAGGCATACCATGATTCCTCGCCAGGTGACATTAAACTACATGGTTAATGTCCCATGCATGGCATGTAACAACATTCTCCACTAGACCTGCCTGAGAGGACCACTATAGTTGGTGTTGGTCTTATAACACACCTCCAGCCATCCTATCCCTATTCACTTTGAGGAACCCACATCCATTTTTCAGGATGTTAAACTACATAGTAATTCAATAAATATGTATTTCTTGATTCTCATTTTCATTAGATACTTAGCAACACCCTAACTTCCATCCTTGGGAATAGTCACAACATTACCACTTTTTCATGGTGGTCAATCTACATCCTTACTAAATGACTTTAAACTATATAGTTCCTTAGGAACTAAGTGTGGAATGATTATTATCATCATGAGATATGTAGTGGTGCCTGGATTTCTGATCCTTGTCCCAATTACAATAATTAACAGACACAGTTCCCACCTATACATATGATTTGAACCTACGTAGTGTAGTTTCCATTCGAGAATTACGTGTGAGTTGATTCTTGTCTTTATATGTTACATAGTGACATTAAGATTTACAACATTAGTATTAATCACAAAAAATCCAATATAAATATTCCACCCTATTTACGTATAGGTCAGAGGAAAAAACTAACTGCGAAGGTGTGGTTAAGCATGCGACAGAGATGTTTTCGCGGTGTAGGAAAGATGCGGCGGAGGAGAGGCACTGCAGAGGAGAGGAAATGACAGAGGAAAGTTGAGGTGAAGGAGAGGCACGAAGGAGGAGAGCTACTGGTGGAGTAGAGGCGCGACAGAGGAGAACCACGTAGTGAGCTCGGTTCGCTGCGGCGGAGGAGTTGGCGGCCGAGGAGGAGGAGGAGGCAGGAGAGGAGGGAGGAGAGGAGGGAGGAGAGGAGGTGACAATGACAGCGGTGACAATGGTAGGGATCCTCTTCTATGAGATCTTGAAGGGTGTGAGGAAGGAGGAGAAAGTTAGGGTTTATTTATAAAACCCAGTGACACTTTTATCAGCACTAGATAAAAAGTGCTGATAAAAGTATGTTTTATCAATGCTAAAATTGAAAGCACTGATAAAACATGTCTTTATCAGTGCTTTTTTAGCATTGATAACGACCCATCTTTATCAGTGCTAAAAAAGAGCTGATAAAAGAATATTTTATCAGCGCTACAATCGAAAGCACTGATAAAACATGCCTTTATCAGGGTTTTTTTAGCGCTGATAAAGGCTGATCTTTATCAGTGTTAAAAAAATGTTTATAAATAGATATTTTATCAACGCTTTTTAATTAGCACTGATAAAACATACCATTTATTCATAATTATAAAATTATAACCAATATATTTATTACATTTATAATTTTATAAATATATATAATTAATATATTTATTATAATTTAATAATTTAAATTATAATTATATATATATATATATATGTATTTATATTTATGTTTGTGTTTGTGTATAAATTATAATTAAATATATATAATTTTATAATTTAAATTATAATTAAATATATATAAATATTAATTGATATATTATTTTTATTTTTAATTTCACAAGTATTTAAATATATATGTGTGTGTGTGTCTGTTTCTGTTTATATATTCATTAAATACATATATTTATAAATAAATATATTCAAAATGTATTCATAAATATATTTATCATTTAAAAAAATATTTTGTAATTTTATAATTATTTAAACATATTTATATTTAATTTTTTATATATAATTATAATTATATATAATTTATTTAAAAAGTAAATAATTATATATAAATAAATATTTTTCTTATTTTTAAATATAATAAATACATTTCTTGTTTATTTAAATATATTTATCATGATTTTAAGTATTTATAAGAAGATAAAGCTTCATATATATAGGAAATGAATGAATACACCAAGTATATATAGTACTATAGTATATATGCCCAACATTAGGGTAAAACAATGAACACATATTCATGAGAAGAACATACACATGTAAAGTCTCGTGTTTTTTAACAGAGTTAAAATATGAAGGTTTTCAAAAAAAAATTGGTTTATCGACGGGTCGGTTTTTAAACCGAGCTCCAGAACCTTATTCCGAGTGTTGGAACACCTAAAGATGTCGTTTTTGGACTTGCGTAATTACCCGATAATTTTAGCGGGTGTCCCAATGAGTCTCAGGAGCACCGAATTCAGAAAAGTTCACTTTATTAGATCTACACGGGCTGCACACAGTTGCGGTCCAACCCATGCAGCTTACCTAGTTTAATATTTTATTTATTTTAATTAAATAATATTAAATGAGTTTTTTTGTTTAAATAGAGGAATGTGCTAATAATAATAATGTTATTATTATTATTATGGTGTCATAAATTATTTTGATGCTTTGATATTTTAATTGCATGTTAAAGGAGTGTATCATTTATGAGAATTTAATGTTGCTTTTGAGCTTCTCAAAGAAACGTTTAATTAAACGAGGGGTTTCAGATTTAATGAAGCATTGTTATTAAATAGAGGTGTTGGGTTTATCAAAGGTTTAAAAAATAATAATAATGAGATTATTATTATTTTAGTTTTATGAATGTAATAATAATTATTATAATAATTAAATTAGGGGTTATGGGTTGGAGTTTTATCATATTAATGATATTGTAATAAATTGAGGGTTTGTGTTTTAAATAAATGAAAGTTGGAATAATAATAATGATGATGTTATTATTATTATTATGGTTAATTAGTTAAATAAATGTTAAAATAATTTAATTAAATGATCAATAGTGTGTTTCATAATTAATTATGAAACATTTATTAAGAGAATAATAAATAAAGTATCATTTTTAATTAAATGGGGAGTTTTGCACTTATTACATAAGTGTTTATTGTGTATAATAATAATAATAATAATATGAGTATTATTATTTTTAATTATTACTTTCAATTAATTAGATTAATTTTATGAAAAAAAAAGAAAATAAAAAGGGGAGGCGTAACCCGCAGGTGAGGCGCACACCCCCTGTTTTCTTCCTCCTTAGGCAACGCACCAGGAGTGCAGCGCCCTCACGCTCCAGCTGCTCTGGCTCTTTCCCTATGGCACAACCTTGCATTTAACCTTCTCCCTAGTGTGCGGCCTCGGCCGGACCCCCTCCCAGCAGCGCACGACACTCCCGAGCAGAACTTGTAGTGCGCCACCCCCTCCCCTAGACTCCACTTTGCACGCGATGATTTCTCTCGAACTCTTCATGAATCTTGTCCACCTTGTCAAGGTGAGTCCGTATGCGTATAACTCTTGATTCACATCATCCATTTGACTCCTCTCTCTCACCTTGTTTTCTAAGAATAAATCGGGTTTAATCTGATCGTTATGTTCCTCTATTTTTAGGATATGTGAATTTTGACTCAGGGACAATTGGTCCATAATCCGGTATCTACCGCCAAGGGCAAGGCGGATGGTCTTGAATTGTTTCATCATCATTGGTTCAGGTGAGCTTCTAAACCCATTGTTTGGTTTTGCACTGGTTATATTAAGGTCTGTTAATTTTTATATGAGTCCCTGGTATAACGTTAGAGATGCATTGATCATTAGAGCTTTGATTCTGGGTACTGGTTTAATATATTGAATTTTGTTGATCAATATAAACAATGCACACACACACACACACGTATCTATATATATATATATATGTATATGAAGGTGTGATCACGTGAAACTGTGCACCAGTTGTGGACTGGTTGCCGCCAAGTACATTAAAGCGTTACAAAATTAAAATGGTTCCACCCCGAGCTAGGGTCCCAAATCTCTATCACTTATTTAAGAATTATAGTTTCTTTAAATAAATTGAGAATGTGAGTTTCTTTAATTATGGAACTGCTAAGTTTTATTGAAATGCTGATTAAATATAAACAGTTGGTTAGTGGTAATGTCAAAATACTGGTTGTGGTGTGGCTTTTCATATGTCTTCTTGCTGGTGTTGATATATGATATGTCAATGCATGACACTTTTGATGTTATTAAATGATGTCACCCACATGATATAAATGAGGACTTGATCGTGTGTTGGTTTTAAGCATGTATTGCTAATTTGGTCAAAGTGACATGATTAAATAGTTAAATGTTTTGAACGGGGTAGGATGGGTAATAGGGTAATTAATTGAGGAATTAATTATCAAGTCATGTGTTGAAAAAATTGTGGTATTTTCTGAAAATTGAGAATATTGAATATTTTGACATGTTCAAGATATAAATTAGAAACTGGTAATAATTAATGGATGGATTAATTATTTCATGATAAATGGTAAATGGATAATTAATTGATGATCTGGTCAAAGAGATATGATTTAATTAATTATTTGTTGAATTAATTAATTTGCATGCATTAATTTAAGATTGTGAATTGATTTTTTGTTATGACTGTTGGCCAAGGGTACCTTTTTATGCGTGTTTTCTTTCCATGCATTAAGTTGTTTTGGATAGATTTGTTTAAAAATATGATATGCTGTGTGATATGGTTGCTAAATATCAGGGCCTTGTTCAACATGTTTGACTTGAGATGTTTATGACATGCATGTAAATTGTTAAAGTCATAGACGGATCACTGTCTAAGTGGATGGGTTAAGACTTATTAAAGAATTGAGATAATTAAATGTAGAGTTAATTATTTAGTTGGATTGATAAGAATAATTAATTGTTAGTTAATTATTAACTATTGAGATGTTGAATGGTTGATTAATTGTTGACTTATTTGACGAGTGATTTATGTTGTTAATCAGTTGTTGAATTAATTAAAGGATTGGATTAATTAATTTATGAATTAATTAATGGATGGTTTTTGGGTGTTAGACATGACATTCTACAACAATGATAAATATATATGTATGATTGATAAATGGGTTGTGAGACCAAGACTGATGATCCAAATAATCACGAGGTTATAGACATGGTGTTCTACACCCATCTTACTTGAAAATGTTCTTTTATGGGACAGGGACTGATACTCGAAATACCCATGGGTTGTGAGACAAGAAATGAAACTCCAAATACTCATCAGGATTCTAGACATGATGTTATACACCCATTAATTGACATTGGACTGTGGGTTCGATTGCTCGTACATGAAATGAATTAATGGTTAATGAAAACTGTTGTGACATAATGATTTGTGAATTGAATATGAAAAAGGGTTAAGACTTATTAATGAATTTGGTGAATCACTGTTAGTGGTTGGACCCAGGAGCGAATCACTATTTTAGTGGACGGGCTCGGACATAGTATATGAAAGATTAAATTGAATATCATATGATGTGTTATCCAAGCCAAAGCATAAGATTGAATTTAGTCTTTACATTGATTACTTAGATGGTCTTTAGAGACAACTGTGGTAAGTGAATTATACGGGGGATGTTGGGCTTAGGCCGAATCTTGAGACTTTCATAATTTAATTAGGTTTGAATAATTGATAAATGAAAATGATTATGTAATGATTGTTAAGTATGCATGACAAATGTATTATGCAGGTTCATACACCATCTGAGGGCTGAAGCAGGTACTTGGGTATATAGTTACATTATACTTCTTACTTTATTTATCCATGCTTTCACACGATTTAAATTATTTATTAAATGTCTAGATTTGGGGTAGACACCGGTCGTCCCGGCCTACTGAGATTTATATCTCACACCCTACTCAGGCCGCCATTGCACTAAGGTACCCGAGTAGATTCTATTTGGTTGTAAGATTGTGCTGTTTGCATTTACTTGGGAGATACAAGCAGAGGACCGAGCAGAAGCTCAGGATGCTCGAGGAGACCACCCTCAGGGCTTTGAGTCATTGTTTATTTATTTATGTATTGGAATGTAAAGCATGCTGTTTTGTTCATTATTTTCAATTTTTTGTATCATTAGTATGTCATGCATGCATATTCTATATAATTAGTGTTGACCATTTGTTTTGTACAAGATTTATAAAATCTGCCTCCTGTTACATTATCATTCATTAAACTACTTCCACTATTTATTACCATTGTCTATTGTTGAAATCTGATATGAGGGTATAGTCTCCCCACTGACTACCCATAGACCCTCACTGCTAGTCAGCAACCTCTGGCATATAGGGAGATGCACTTGAGGTCATGTGGTGACCGGTTCGGCCACCAGTTTAGTGGAGAGTTGGGTCGGGATGTTACAAAGTGGTATCAAAGGAGTTTCTTTTCCTTTTTTCTTTCTATTTTGGGTTGGTAGATGGGTGACTAGGAAAGTGTCAGTGCTTGGGTTAATAGCCGTGCTTGGGACTGATCACCCCATGTATGGGAAATGAAAAAGTGTATAGGGATGGGAATTTATGTTTGTAGTATTTGAGGTTACGGTTGATGTGATTTCACCTTGTGTGACTGGTGTATTTTCCACTACTTATTGATTTTGAAAATTTTGAATTTTTTTTTGTCTTGGCCTGTCAGGGTAAGGAAGTTTCATACATGCATCATTTTAGGAACGTAGAGATTCACATGCCATGCATGTAACATGCCATGTAGTTGCATTAGTAGGATGCGTGCTAATTTGGATTGTGTTCCTTGGGTGAAATGCCATGTTTTGATCTATTTTAGCATGCCTATGTAAATAGCACGTTTCAGTGACATATTTAACATGCTTGAGTGATTATATGCCACACTGCCTCAGTTATTAGCATGTTTTGTTGTTATGCCATGCTTCTGTGTAATATCATGCTGTTGTGTTACTGCTTATGATAACATTCTAGAGATGTTTTTATATATGAAAGGGCTGATAAAGTTAAAATGTTAAATGAATGTTGATTGTGATAAATGGGATCCAAATTCTAGTGATAGGGTGTATGGGCACCTTATATATTGATAGATGTCCACCAGTGTGTTTGAAATTTATAGAAAACATAGTATGTTTGAAAATGGTTATAAATGTAAAACTGCTGAGTTTTTATTGAAATGAACTATTGTTGGGTTACTTTTTGAAGAACCCAGATTGAATAAATGAGACCTTTAGAGGTCTCCTTTTCGGTAAAAGTAATTTAGATGCTAAATTTCCTGTTTATATTTGAATAACACTAAATTTTAAATGTTTAAAGAGGATGTTTATTATAGCATGTTTGCTTTTCTTGTGGGGAATTGATTGAAAACCAAGTGACTTGTTATGAAAAATTACTTATGTGTCTGTTGAAATTCATCCAAATGTTAACAGGTTGAAATGAATTAATTAAAATGGATAAAATGAAAAACAGGATTTTGGATATTGTGATTTTGGTTTTGTGTTACCAGGAGAGAGGGTCAGCGTTTATGTTTCGTAAGGGGATAACCCATGGTAGGTAGTACCCTTAGAATGTTCTAGGCCATTAAATTATGTTTGTACCACTACTCGGGAGGACTTCTTAGGACTCGGCTGTTATGAAACGTCGATAGGTTTATGTTATGAATTTTATGATCAATGTTTGACGTGGTGATCATGGTTTGAGGAATGTCACATGCATGCATTAATGTGTTCTAAAATAGTGTGTCAGTGAGCGGATGATATTTTCTTGAGACGTCATGGACAATCCTAAGGTGGGTAGTGCCACATCATTTTTGGTAAACGTGTTGGTAGGATATGTTGAGCTTTTATAACAGAGTTGTCCGATAGTAGTTTGACTGATCTTCTTAATGACCTTGGTTTTTCTCTTAGTGCACTCTTCTGAATATGATGAGCATGTCCCCTATCTTGACCTCATCATGAAGACACTAAGATTGCACCAGTCTTACATCGCGCTATAGTTTAAATGTTGTTGGTCTTGATGAGTGGTTGTTATCTGGGTAGTACGCGGGATGTGTGGTTTCTTGGGGATACTCCTTTATTCATGTTGGGGAATAGTTGTTTTTAAAATGGCCTTGCGATGGATTGACTTTAAAATTTCACTGAAGGTTAGGTAAGGACTTCGATATACATGTGGATGGTTATGAAATATTTTTAAAGGCACATCTCTAGTTAAAGGGAGAATGTGGGTTTTGGTTCAGTGAAGTCTTTAAAGGGAAGCATGCGCAACCTGTTCTGTTGGTTGATCGAGTTTCAACCATTTTTGTTAATGAGGTCCCTATAACAACCTTAGATATAAGCTCCTTTTCAATGTTTAAGCTATAAAGTGATCTTTGTCTCTAGTTTTAAAGGCTTAACCGTTAGGCTTGTGAAGGGTTAAAGGTGTGTTTGGCATTGGAAACGCAACAAGTCAGTTCTAACGAGATTAAATAATGTTGGTAGTTCAATTGTTTTAGTAGTGGTTCCCGATGGATTCTCGAGGATGAGAAGTTTTTAAGGTGGGTAGATTGTAAAGTCCCGTGTTTTTTAACCAGGTTAAAATACGAAGGTTTTTGAATTTTTTTCGGTTTATCGACGGGTCGGTTTTTAAACTGAGCTCCAGAACCTCATTCTGAGTGTTGGAACACCTAAAGATGTCATCTTTGGACTTTCATAATTACCCGATAATTTTATCAGGTGTACCAATGAGTCTCGGGAGCACCGAATTCGGAAAATTTAACTTTATTGGATCTGCACGGGCTGCGCACAATTGCGGTCCAACCCATGCAGCTAACCCAATTTAATATTTTATTTATTTTAATTAAATAATATTAAATGTTTTTTTTGTGTTTGAATAGAGGAATGTGCTAATAATAATATTGTTATTATTATTATTATGGTGTAATAAATTATTTTGATGCTTTGAGATTTTAATTTCATGTTAAAGGAGTGTATCATTTATGAGAATTTAATGTGTCTTTTGAGCTTCTCAAAGAATTTTTTAATTAAATGAGGGGTTTCATATTTAATGAAGAATTTTTATTAAATAGAGGTGTTGGGTTTATCAAAGGTTTGAAAAATAATAATAATGAGATTGTTATTATTTTAGTTTTATGAATGTAATAATAATTATTATTATGTCGATTAAATTAGGGGTTATGGGTTGGAGTTTTTATCATATTAATGACATTGTAATAAATTGAGGGTTTGGGTTTTAAATAAATGAAAGTCGGAATAACAATAATAATGATGTTATTATTATTATTGTGGTTATTTAGTTAAATAAATGTTAAAATAATTTAATTAAATGATCAATAGGGAGTTTCACAATTAATTTTAAAATGTTTATTAATAGAATACTAAATAAAGTAGTGTTTTTAATTAAATGGGAAGTTTTTCACTTATTAGATAAGTGTTTATTGTGTATAATAATAATAATAATAATAATAATAATAATAATATGAGTATTATTATTTTTAATTATTAATTTCAATTAATTAGATTAATTTTATGGAAAAAAAGAAAATAAAAAGGGGAGGCGTGACCTATAGGTGAGGCACATGACCCCCTTTTTTCTTCCTCCTTAGGTGACACACCAGGTGCACAAGGCCCTCAAGCTCCAACTTCTATGGATCTTTCCCTATAGCACAACCTCCAGTAGCGCATGGCCCCTTCTCCCTAGTGTTCAACCTCGACTGGACCACCTCGCAGCAGCGCAAGACACTCCCAGGCAGAACTTGTAGCGAGCCACCCACTCCCCTAGACTCCACTTTGCGCGCAACAATTCCCCTCGAACTCTTCGTGAAACTTGTCTGCCTCGTCAAGGTGAGTATGTCTGCGTATAACTCTTGATTCTCATTGGCCATTTGACTCCTCTCTCTCACCTTGTTTTCTCAGCTGAAACCCTAAGGTTCGGGTTTAATCTGATCGTTGCGTTCCTCTATTTTTAGGATATGTGAATGTTGAATCGGGACCCATTGGTCCATGATTCAGCATTCGCCGCCAAGGGTGAGGCGGATGGTCTCAAACTGTTTTGTCACCATTGGTTCAGGTATGCTTCTAAACCTGTAGTTTGGTTTTTCACTGGTTATATTAAGGTCTGTTAATTTTTTATGAGTCCTTAGTATCATGTTAGAGATGTGTTGATCATTACTGCTTTGATTATGGGTACCAGTTTAATATATATTTTTTATTAATGTAGAAAATGTGCATATATATATATTTGAAGGTGTGCTTGTGTGCAACTGCAGATCAGTTGTAGACTGGTTTCCGCCAAGTACATTAAAGCATTGCAGAATTAAAATGGTTCCACCCCGAGGTAGGGTCCCAAATCTCTATCACTTTATTTAAGAATTATATCTTCTTTAAATAAATTTAGAATGTGAGTTTCTTTAATTATAGAACTGCTAAGTTTTCTTAAAATGCTGATTAAAGATAAACTTCTCGTTAGTGGTAATGTCATATCATGCTTGTTGTGGTTTGGCTTTTCATATGTCTTCTTGCTGGTGTTGATATATGTTATGTCGATGCATGACACTTTTGATGTTATTAAATGATGCCACCCACATGAGATAAATGAGGACTTGATCGTGTGTTGGTTTTAAGCATGTAATTCTAATTTGGTTAAAGTGATATGATTAAATAGTTAAATGATTTGAATGGAGAAATATGGGTAATATGGTAATTAATTGAGGAATTAATTATCAAGTCATGTGTTGGAAAAATTATGGCATTTTCTGAATATTGAGAATATTGAATATTTTGACATGTTCGGGATATAAATTGGAAATTGGTACTAATTAATTGATGGATTAATTATTACATGATAAATGGTAAATGGATAATTAATTGATGAACTGGTTAAAGAGATGTGATTTAATTAATTATTTGTTGAATTAATTAATTTTCATGCATTAATTTAAGAGTGTTAATTGATTGTTTGTTACGACTATTGGCTAGGGGTACCTTGTGATGCATGTTTTCTTTCCATACCTTAAGTTGTTTTGGATAGATTTGTTTAAAAATATTATATATTGTGTGATATGGTTGCTAAATACCTGGGCCTTGTTCAACATGTTTGACTTGAGATGTTTATGACGTGCATATAGATTGTTAAAGTCCTAGACGAATCACTGTTTGAGTGGACGAGTTCAGACTTGTTAAAGAATTGAGATAATTAAATGTTGAGTAAATTATTTAGTTGACTTGCTAATAATAATTAATTGTTAGTTAATTATTAACTATTGAGATGTTGAATGGTTAATTAATTGTTGACCTATTTGATGGGTGATTTATGTTGTTAATTAGTTGTTAAATTAATTAACAGATTGGATTGATTAATTTATGAATTAATTAATGGATGGATTTGGGGTGTTAGACATGTCATTCTACACCAATGATAAATATATATGTATGATTGATAAATGGGTTGTGAGATAGGTACTGATGCTCCAAATACTCACGGGGTGATAGACATGGAATTCTACACACAGCTTGCATGAAAATGTTATTTTATGGGATAGGAACTGATGCTCCAAATACCCATGGGTTGTGAGACAAGGATTGATTCTCCAAATACTCACGAGGATGCTAGACATGATGTTCTACACCCATTAATTGACATTGGACTGTGGGTCCAATTGCTTGTACATGAAATGAATTAATGGTTAATGAAAACTGTTGTGACATAATGATTTTTGAATTTAATATGAGAAAGGGTTAAGACTTATTAATGAATTGGGTGAATCATTATTAGTGGATGGACCCAAGAGTGAATCACTATTTTAGTGGATAGGCTCATACATAGTATGTGAAATATTAAATTGGATATCTTATTACACGTTATCCAAGCCAAAGCACAATCTTGGATTCGGTCTTTACTTTGATTATTAGATGGTCTTTAGAGACACCTGTGGTGAATGACTTATACGGGGGATGTTGGGCTTAGGCCGAATCTTGATACTTTTATAATTTAATGAGGTTTGAATAATTGATAAATGAAAATGATTATGTAATGATTGTTGAGTATGCGTGAAAAATGTATAATGCAGGTTCAGACACCAGCTGAGGGATGAAGTAGGTACTTGGGTATATAGTTACATTGTATTGCTAACTTTATTTATCTATGCTTTCACATGGTTTAAATTATTTATTAAATGTCTGGATTTGGGGTAGACACCGGTGGTCTCAGCCTACTGAGATTTATATCTCACACCCTACTCGGGACCCTATTGTACTGGGGTACCCGAGTAGATTCTATTTGGTTGTGGGATTGTTCTGTTTGCATTTACTTGGGAGATAGGAGTAGAGGACCGAGTGGAAGCTTGTGATGCTCGAGGAGACCACCCCTAGGGATTTATGTAATTTCTTATTTATTTATTTATTGGAATGTAAAGCATGCTATTTTGTTCACTCTTTTCCATTTTTATATCATTAGCATTTCATGCATGCATCTACTGTATAATTGGTGTTGACCATTTATTTTGTACAAGATTTATAAAATCTTCCTTTTGTTATTTTATCATTTATTAAACTACTTCCGCTATTTATTACTATTATCTATTTTTGAAATATGATATGAGGGTATAGTCTCCCCACTGACTACCCATAGACTCTTGCTACTAGTTAACAACCTCTGGCATATGGGGAGACGTGCTTGAGGTCATGTGTCGACTGGTATGGCCACCGGTTTAGTGGAGGGCCGGGTTGGGATATTACAATGCATCAATTGACACATTCATTTGGAAACATAAATTCATTTAAATATATATATATATATATATTTAATAAGTATTTATATATATATATATTAAAAATATTTATATATAATATTATAAACATATAATATAATAAATATATAATAAAGATATAACTAAAACTAATAAACTTAATAAACATAAATAAAACATAATAAACATGCATTTTTTATTTAATGTATACATATAAACATTATTTTTGAATATAATTAAAATATTTTTATATAAATTAATAATATTTTCCATTAAAAACTTTTATCAGCGCTAATATTAGTGTTGATAAAGGGTAGATTTATCAGTGCTTTTTTATAGCGCTGATAAAAGTCTTCCATTTATAAGAACTTTCTGATTAGCGCTAATAAAACCTGAACGCTTCCCTTTCCCGCATTTGTGGTAGTTCTCCCAACAGTCATTTTCCTATAAATTCTATACCACTTCCCCATGTCTTCTTCCCACTTCCAAGTAGTACAACTTTTAAATATTCATGTGGGAATACTTCATGGCATACTAGTAGTACTCTTCTAGGTCTATCTCTGAGTTGGCCAATAATTTGGCCAACTTGATGCTCCAGATTCCGAAATACGACCTTTTGGTTCGTTGATTCTTATTGTATTTCCTTGAGTACAGCTCTGGTTATGGTCATGAATATAGCAAGTTTTTCTTCCAACATATGGACTTGGATCGTCTATGTGGGCCCTTAGGGTGCTTGTTGTTGGTACCCTTGTGTTTTTTGTTGATATCTTTGTCCCTGTTGTTGTTGAGGCCACCAACCATGAAATTGATTTCTATGATTGTAATCAGTATAATTTTCATCTTCTATATACTACCTTGGGGGATTTTTTGTCCCATCATGATGTCCATCTTCTTGGTTTGTGAGTCTTTTTGTGCCACTATCCAGTCATTTTTGTTGATTGTATAAATGCCATTTTTTTGTGTCCCTTCTCCTTTCCATTGAAAACTATTGCTCTCCATTTCATCCAATAAGTTTTATCTCACTTCAGGAGACTTATTCATTAGTGATCCTCCAGCTAAAACATCTTGAATCGAGCTTTTTCCCTACGAAAAACCCTTATAAAATGTTTGGATTATCATCCATAGCTCAATACCATGATGGGGGAATTTATGATTCATATATTTAAGATGTTACCATGAAGATTATAGTGACTCATCCTCAAATTGATAGAAGTTTAGAATATTTAACCATATGTCCATTGACTTAGAAGGTGTAAAGAAGCGGGTAAGAAAGTTCCTGGACAGATCATCGCATGTAGTGATGGAATGTGAAACTAGGCTTTGCATCCAATCTTAAGCTCACTCACATAATAAAAACCAGAAAATATGAAGTTTTACCACATCGCTTGAAGCATTTTGGAATTGGAATGTGTCAAAAAGCTTGAGGAAGCTTCCTAGATGTGCTTTTGGATCTTCATGTGGTATTCCAATAAACATATTCCATTTGAGATCATTGAAATTATTACAGGCTTGATCTCGAAGTGGTTTTCAACAATGGGGGGTGCTAGGATGTTCGGTTTCCATATTGTATTTGATGGATGCCCATAGTCTGCAAGCATCCACAAACCTAGATCTCTTTGAAGAGCCCTAGCAGGTTGGTTTTTCTCAGCGCCTACCATGGTCATAGTGACTTTACTCTATGGGCTTGGTTCAGAATGGTGGGTGGAATCAATGATGTCTTTTATCTTTTCCGGAGTGTTATAGTTGTGCATTAATGATTTAAATCTGAGAATTTCAGCACAAAGTACCCAATATAAAAATAGAAATTGAAATAAAGGAACAAAATCAAAATTAAATTTAAAAACCTAAAAACCAACTTGTAACCCTTCTTAGAAACAATGTCAATTTTTACAATCCCAAAGGGTGTTATTATTTCCCTACAAGTATAACAAAAATACAAAATTTATAAAAACTCAAACTATGCTACTTGATTAATTTTAATTCAGTATTGGACAAGTTTGAGGTCGAACCCACAAAGATGGTGAATTAGTTTGATTAGTTTTTAAAAGTATTTTATTTAATTAAATTAAAGAAAGTAGAATGAAGATGAATCATATTTATTGTTTGGTTTGAATTCATATTTGAAAGTGTCCTGGGGTTTCTTATTTTTAGGGTTTGGATGCAATTTTATTTTAGAAAACAAATTGATTAATCTATGTTTGGTGTCAGAGTCAAGATGAGGGAGATCCAATGATCATGGTATCCCTTCCTTGACATGGAAGCCCCCTATTTCTCTTGGTTCGATAATTTAGGGTTTCATCAAATCAAGTTTGTCTTGATACAATTTTTAAAACCATCCGTTTTGAATGTGATAATGATCATGACTTGATTTAGGGTAACCGGTTCTACAATTTATAATGTTTCTTTTAGATTCAAATACTAATGGTCATGATAAAAGTAAAATGATTGGATTGTAAATTGATTCAATAAACTATGACAATCCAAATACATGAATAAATAAAAAGGAATAAATCCAATGAAACCTTCCCCCTTAAGCTACATAACCCTAGAACAAGGTGAGTTTACCCCCTCATACTAGTGATGAGAGAATAAGAGGGAAGGAATAAAGATAAAGAAAACATAATGAAAAACTGGAGACGAAACTGGTGAGAAACCTGCATAATGTAGCTTCTCACTTAAAGCTTTGGTATTCAGGATCTCTCTAACATCTGTAGCTTGACCCTCTATCTATAGACTCCAAATGGGATCATGCAATAGTCAAGTACACACCAACTATGTGTCCATGTGAAAAGAAGTAATACTATTCACACTCATATTATAATGATTCGGAAAGACGCACTCCTGATCCAAGGTTACTCCCTCTTCACCACCATGTACACTGCTTTTTGTGAAGGATGAAGTCAGTTTATATAATTGAGGACATCTTTGAAATAATTATGGTAAGCATAAACTATTTTAACCTTTAAATTATGATAGATTCACTTTGATCTTCAATATTCTACTCTCCTTATTATTCAAGTCAGATGGACACAACCCTTTATAAGCAAGGTTTGAGTCTGTGTATCTCCTCAAACCACAACAACACCTCTTCCGAGATGATAATTACAAAACAAGAATTATCCTTTGATGTACTCCTTATTCATATATGAATAATAGTGATAAACCCCTGTCTTCATCTTCAAATCCTTCCTTCATATCTTCTTGATATTCACACTGAAAAAACTCTCATCCTCTTATGTTTATATAGAAAAAATATGTTACAATATGAATGGGATCACATATTATTCTTATTGGTTCAAATATATTAAAGAAATTCCCCCTATCTTCTATTCCTTATTTTGTAACATATGTATAATTGATACATAATATTCTCCTTCACTCCTCACTGATATTTCAATACAACACAGGTCTCCCTCTCCTTTTTCCAAAATTACCTCAAGTAGTATTTATGCATGCATGCCTAACTTCATGCACTACAATGAATGATGAAGATCACACCATAAATATCCATGCTTCATGATATCACCATGTGTCTCATTTTATAATTCAAATAAATCCATCGAATATACCTCCATGATCTCCAGCCTTTGAATTCAAAGCATGTCACACCCGTCTTTCATAGTTTGTTTATTTTATTAATATTTTGGGCATCGGGTAGTTCGGGTCGAGGGCCAATATAAAATTTTTGAATTATTTTTTTAAAAACATGTGTTTTGACCTTGACTATGTACATCACACCATGGTCGAAGCCGTGCATCCTCGCTTGGGTCATCGCGCGACCCCACCTGGTCACTGCATGCCCTGACAATGTTCAATTAATTAAATGAAATGAATTAATAATGAAGAAATAAAATTTATTGAGTCATAAGATAAAAATAAAGTAAAATAATTTATTAATTTAACGATTCAAAAATATTAACAAGTATAATATTTTTATTATGAACAATAATAATAAGTTATTATTGTCAAGTTTATTAGTATCAAGTTTGTTATTATCATAATTAATTCTTTATCAATAAAAGTGTTAACATTTTAATTAACGTTATCATCTTGAAGATATAAAATTTATTACACTATTATTGTTTTTATCATTCTTATTCTCATTATTATTGTTAAGGTTTTAGTTTAGGAGCACTATTACTATTAATATCAACATTATTGTTGGTTTTTTTTTTTAATTTCTTTTCTTCCTTTGTTAGGGTTTCTTTTTTTTTTCTCGGGCCCCTTCCTCTCCATCTTCACCACGCCGCGCCCCAACCCCCCTTTAACCTCATTTTCCATTGTGCCTCCTCCCATGGGAATGCGCCACACCCGTAGTCTTTCCCTCCCATCCTGCGCGCTGAAAACTGCCGCCCGCCTCCCCCTTGAACACCCCATTACGCCACCTGCCACCCGACCCCATCCCGTCGCGCCGCTGTCTTGTTCCCCGGACACACACCACGTCGCGCCGCAGCACTCCCCCCTTCCTGGTTTCGTCACGCCGTGCTCCGATCTCCCGGCCGACCCCACCTCCATCGCACTTCATCTCTACCGCTCGCCACCCGCCTTCCACCCGGCCGACCCGCATGCGCCACACCCTTCTCCCTACCTCCTCGTCGACCCTGATTCAGCTCCGTCTGGTGACCACCGTCCCAACCGCCCCTTCCCCTCCTGTCCGGCCACCGCAAAGCCCCTTGTTATCTCCTCACCGGTGGCTTCCCCTGAAACTCCTTATGGAAGCCAACACCTTGGGTAAACCCTCTTTGTTGTTCTAGTTACTTTCTTTCATTTTAATGGGGTTCAGTTAGAGTTTATGTGGTTTTTGGTCTGGTTTTGATGTTATCTTTGGTATGATTCTGTTTTTAGGGTATAAATTTAGTTGGTTGTGATGTGAATTGGTTGCGATTGGAGTTTCGCACCCAAGTTTGGAAGTCTCAGCATCAAAGGTAGGTGGTTCCGCTTATAATTATTCTTTGATGAATTAATTTTCATGTTTAATTAGCTCATTTTATTATTTAATTTCTTTACTTTGTGTGAAATTGTTTTTCTTATTGAGATCTCATATGCGTTGATTTATTAGTAATGTGTTTATGAGATATGAGTGTGATTTTATGTGAAAACTCAGGTTGAGATGATTATTAGTGTTTTAAAAATTGTTCACGTGGCTTATTAAATCTTGCAGTGGATGAAGATTATATTTTAGTATGGCGTTAGTGTACGTTTGATTCTAAAAATAGGGTTGGGTTGTTTTTTTGTGCAAATCAATGTTCTTCTTTTCAAATTTTTTTTATTAAAATCTTAAACATTTTATTAAATAGTTATTAAGGATGGAAAATTGTTTTAATTGAGTTGTGTAAAGATTATTGGCATGCATATGATTATTATTATTATTATTGTTATTATTATTATTATTATTATTATTATTATTATTTTTAGAGAATTTGTGGGCGGGTGCAATTGATGTTTTGGTGTAGCGTCTGTATGCGTTCTGTCTTAAATGAGTATTTGGGTGGATTTTTGGTGTTTAAAGACATGCAACGTATGTTGAAATTGTTTAATAAATTATTTAAATGGTTTGTTTGACCATGAAAGTTCTTTCTTTGACCACACATTGGTTTTAATTGGTTGTGTAAGAAATACATATTGAGTTTTGAAATATTTTAGTGTGCGTATTTTTTCTAATGGATTTTGTGTGTGAAAATAGTGGTTTTGGCATGTGTAGTGTCTTGTTTGGTTTGAGTATATGAATACAATATATGACATGAACTCTGAACCACTTGAGCACAAAGTGGGAAGCCCGAGTAGCTAGGAGGGTGGACTAGACTAGTGGGCTAGTGTTCTGGAGGTGACTCGACCCGCTTTCACTGGCAGGACTGACGATTGAAAAACTAACTAAACATATGCCTTTCTAAGGTTCGTGGTCTTCTAAGCCACGTTTTCTGAGGGTCGTGGCCTTCTAAGCCACGTTTCACCGAGACGCGAAGATCTAAGGACCCAAGCTAGCTGATACCCATGCGGCCTCTCCCATATTAGTGCTCATTTGTTACTTTATGCTCATCGGTGTGACATATTGGTTATTTTAAAAATTAAGGGTGTGTGTGTTTTAATTTAAAGTTGTTCCATTTGAAACTGTTTTCTTTAATTCCGTTTTATTTTAAACTGTTCAAGAATTTATTTCTTTTCTTTAGTTAATATTGAAAATTTATTTGTCATTTAATAATTATGCGTGAAACCTTTTTATTGGGTGACGTCCTACTAGTATCTTAGATCACACCCTACATACACCTATGGGTGCATGTATACCTTGTTTCTTGTGTATTCTAGGTTGTGACATCGTGCTTAGTGTTGGTGGTTCTGGATGCTATTGGTCTTTGCGTGCAGGTTGGTGTTGGTAGCTTGGGGATGCACCTTCTCATATTGCTTGGAGGTTGGTATTGGAGTTTAGTTATCTATCCTTGTTATTGTTCACCTTGGGTTTTTAGTCTAATTGTAGACTTTAAACCTATTTATAGTTTAAAGGTGTGTTTGGTTGTCTGTTTCCAATTTCAGTTTTTTATATTGTGAGTTTTCTTTTTATCTTTTATTTCGGGTAAACCGTTCCCATTTGTTACTTATGATACCCAGAAAATTTTTCCAGCTCGTGGGGGTCAGGAACGCCCCTCGGGCCATGTCGTGGACCGGGTCGGGTGATGGTTTGGATGGAGACCCGACCTGGTTTGTGAAAAAGCTGGTTTCCTTTTTCTTCATTAACCAGTCATGGAAGCCTTAACTATAGTCAATGAATTGATCCACAATGATCCATGAATATATTTATTCAAACTCTCCATTTAAATTTGCGGCACATATATTTTCATTTGAGTCTTTGAATAAAGTGGAAATATATTTATAAAACCCCACTTACTTTGGACCAAACATGACTTGTGACACGTCAACTTCACAAAGTTTCAAGTTTCATGCAATCTCTATAATGTATCATATGAAAGTATTTATCTATCATATGAACTTCCCACTGTATTTCCATGCTATGATTTATCTCTTATGAATATTCCTAAAGCTTTATCCAACCTGCTAAACCTGTTTGTGGCACAACACAACTCTCCATGACATGCCCAGTTTCTTCGCAATGCAACCCATGTCTCCATAGCATGGTATCCAGAATCATATTGTTTCACTCAACCTTCACCCATATTGATCCAAAAAAATTAAGGCATGATGATGTGATTGTGGGTGTTTCCAAATATGAACAAAGTAGTTGGAATCTCAGATATGCATAAAAAATATGAAGGATGTGAGTTAGAAGTTGAAGGCAATTCAAAATGATGTTGCTCAGCTTCTTCCCATGTAGATTTTTAAAAGATGAACAATGACAACATATGAAATCATCCCACATCAAAAGATATTTTGGGATGCATATTCTTAATAACCCATAATGAACTAAAAAATCATCATAAAATCCTTAGGTACCTCCCCATACCAGTGGGTCACATGTCACCCCGCATGTGCTATACTCATTGCTTTCACACACACCAGTGCCAACTTGCACTGGTTATCACTTGTAATCCTACCACCTCTAAAAATCTTAGGACATTATAGCTTATTTTGACCTCCTAAATTCCTTTATCTATCCATCCAACCAGGTATTGGTTCAATTTTTTTTATTAAAAGTCATCACTTATTCGAATAAACCATCATCTCCTTCATGCATGTATATATTTTTATTTCTTACTCAAACTAAATCACCTCTTCTAGATAATTAAATAATCATCCTTCCATGAAAATGGATACTTAAAGATATATTCAAATATGAATCCATAAAAATACTCAAAACATCACCATAAATCACTAATTTATATATGTATATAGATTGATAATACTAATTCAACTATCATAGGGTGGTAAAAAAGATACAATTTATTTCTTAATGCAGCACAAAGACTGACTAGAGTCATCTCACTTGAGGAGATTTCACATTTCAATCACTTATTATTTCAAATTAACTTTATTATGATTTTTGTGTTTTCAATATTTATGAAAGCAATAAAATTTTAGTTTTTGTTTTATGCAATGAAAACTAAAACTAAATATCTAGATGCAATGCAAACAAAATTAATAAAAGTTAGGAAGATAGGAAATTCTACTAGGAGAGTCATTCATAGAGAACCTTCATTGTCCTATTTCATATTCACTTAATTAACACACTCCACCATATGTGTGGACATCCTATTCTACCCTGATTGTGAATATATAACACACTCAATGATTTATAAGTACAATGCACATCCACCTCCTTGATCAATGGAGAATGGTTGCAGAAGAAGAATCCAACCCTCAGATAATTGTAGAAAAGTTTACACTCACTATAGATCATCCTCAGATTAACCCAAAGTGAATATTAAATATAAACTTGGGTTCAAATAATGGATTTATCCCTTGAGATATTCCTAGGCTTAGTTACTCATGATCATGAGCATAAATATCACCATAGAGAATGAGAGAGAAAGAGATAAATGATTGAGAGAGAAAGAACACTTGAATTAAAATATGAATATGAAATTATAGAAAAATAAATTAAAACTACAATAGAGAAAACTAAAAGAAAGCAAAAAAACTCCAACCTTATTTCATAGTGTATTAGCTGATTATTTTAATAGTGATTCCATCTACTTATTTATAAGAATCACCATCCTGTATTCATGTATTTAGACTTTCCTTATTCCTTAGTTGTGGTCAATTCTTCCACAATATTCTATTTTGAATTTTGAATTTTTTTCTTTTTATTATAATCTAACACATATAAAATTTCATAATAAAAATACAAAAGTGTAGTTCAGGGGGAAAAACTGGAATTTCCATGTAGTTTCCAAATTTATTCTTTAATTGAAAATTCTTATAAAACCAACACTTAAAAATTACAGATTCAATAATTAATATCAAGGATAAATAAAAACAGTTAAAACTCAAGAATTAATTCATTTATGCAATTAAAAACAATTTTTTAACCCAAATATGTGACAATTACCATTAAATCTATAAAATTGGTGGGATTTAAAACATTGAAATTCAAAGTAAAAAATATAAAAACACTCACTCTATAAATCCCCCCACATTTAAACATTGCATTATGGGAAATCATGTAACACCCTAACCCTAGTTTCCCAAAGCCGATGTATTATTTTATTACATTGGAATGATAACAAGAAAATCGTATTCGGAAGGAATGAATATTTTTGTAGTTTTTGAAGACTAGATACATACATAAGTTCAACATTACAACTTGAAATGAAATACAATATAACAGATCTATTAGTAACTCCCATAACTCCTAGATTATCCCTGCAAGTCATTCATACACTACTTTTCATCTTAGGTAAATATAAAACATAATAAAGGGGTGATCTCAGATTCCCAGTAATGGTAAATAATACAACAAAAGTAATTATAAACATAAACACTAGGAATAATGAATAACTAAAAACACATACCTTTAAAAATAAAATTGAGCATAATATGGTAGGAATAAAAACTAATTAAATAATTCCATAAAACATAAACATGAATATTATACTAGTCTAATAATCACATGGACTATCAATCTCTAGTTTCATAATGAGGGAATGAATAATGTCGGACATCATAATCATATCGTCAAGGCCTCAGCCAAGACTCCATACATAATGGGTAAAAAACCAGGCTAGTTTGTCTCATGATACCTACCGATGCATTGAGGGGATATAGTGGGCCCCAACCATCCCTTTTTAAGTAAAATTAATTCCTCATATGAATGAGGTTAAACATAAACATCATATACATGCGCAATTTAAATAACTTTCCCCAATCTGTAAACATAATTACTAACCATTCTGAGTAGTGTTGTAAATGGTATCAAGATATCACATCCATAGAAAAAATGATCATAAACTATTCAATAAAATATGGTAGATGATATCATAAAATATTAATCCCAATTAAACATAATAATAAACATTAGTATTGAAATAGATGAAAATACTCATATAAAATCGTCAAGTAATTTTTGAGAGAAATACTATTTTATCTTGAAAAGAAGAGTTCTTTTGGAAAAATATTTGTATAAAACTAAAAGTGAACTAAGATAGTTATTTAATATTAAAATGAGTGATTTTATAAAAATAATGGTTGATTAAAATAGTCTATATAGTGTACTTGAAAATAGGTAAGTATTCAAGAAGTTCCCTTGAATCGGGTTTCTTTATCGGGAAGAATTTAAGAAACATGCTTTTAAAACATGTAACTCCCCATCAAATAAAGAAGGATCCTGATTGGTACACATATATAGAAAATTAAAACAGAATTTATGAGGAGTAAATAATAATAATTAATAATTTAATTGGGATTAAGAGAGATAAATAGTAACTTGAAGGAAAATGGGAGTTCTAGTAGAAAACCCTTACCTTATGCCAGAATGTGTTTTTCACTTGACTTTAACTTCCTGGATAATCAAATAAAATCCATTAATTAATTAAATTATAACATTATCTACATATATTTGATTCATTATAGTTTTATTAAGTTCATTTATAGACTTATTGATAAGTTATATGATTGAATTCCTTCATTCCACAATGTTCGTTTCCTTGATTTCATGATCGGTTCACTTGATTATAAGTAATGGAGTTCATTTAAAATTGGTATAATTTTCCAGAATTGGAATTGAATGTTGTTAATGATAATACATAAGTTTAAATGGTTGTATATATATATCATTTTTTTATATATTATAAGGATTAATCATTAGATAATACATTTAGTGACAATCGTTTAGATTATTACGACAATTATTGATTATAATGAACTCATTTTGTATTATCTCTTCGTATTATGTAAATATGTTACATCTAGAAAATAAAAAAGGTTTAAATATTAATTTTAAAATCTATTTTAACCATTAAAATTGTTTAATGAACAAAATTGAAGGAGAAATTGAAGAAAGAAACTTCATCATCCATGAAGGTTGTAAATCGGCACTTCCCAGATGATGATTTCGTTTTTAAAATAAGAGAGAGAGAGAGTAAAAAGATTGATGATTGTTCTTATATTAACATGATATAATTACAATATATAAATGATACTAAATTTATCATGATCATTTGGATATAATAGGTGAGGATATAATAATAAAATAAAATGAAATGAAGTGAAATTAAATGAAAAAAGGAAGAGGGTTTACCTCTTGAAATATCCTCCTTGAAAACCTCTTTAAGGGAAGAGATTTTGGTCTTTTGGAAAGACTAAGAGCTCCTGGATGTAGTGAGATAATAGGGAAGAGTATTTGGGCAGAACTTTGAGAAGCTTCAGGGCTTAGATGGGTGAGGATAATAGGGAGTGAGGGGTGGTTTTTATAGTGGATGAGAGAGGTGATTTTTGAATATCTTATTCATTATTTTATTATTTTGCTCAAGACAACCAATAGTGTTGATTCTTGTGACCAAAAATAGTAATAAGTTCATGTGAATTCAAACCAAGTGTTATTACATCAGCAATGAATCAAGGAATAATATATTTATATTATAATGTATTTATACCATAAATTATTGTATTTTACAATTCACCAAAAATTCAAGTATTTTAGAAAAATCCCAAAAAATTCAATTATTTTAGAAAAATCCCATAAATTCATCATAACCATTCTTTTATATTTAGAATTCAAAAACAGACTCCATTTTATCAAAATAATTTTCTAAATATGTGAAATTTAATTTTTAAATAAAACCATTATTCACTTGAAAAATACATATTTTAAATTTAAAACTGATTTTATAATACCTTCAAAAATTAATTGATGTCTCATAAAATTATCCTAAAATAATAGGATAAAAAATATTTATTTAGGAATGAATTTTATTTTAAATCAATTTATTAATTTAAAATTATAATTAAATATTTATTACTCATAAAAATTACCAACACTTAATCATTAATTTTTAAAATATTCACTCTCATTTATAAGGTGACTAAATTTTATTTATATTTACATGAATGATGTTACTATTCATAAGGTTTATATTACAATTCATAAGGGTACATTACTATTCATAAGGGTCAAGTTAATATTCATAAAAAATGTAAGTTGATCATATCACACTCTAAATACCTTACAGATCATAATTTTGTATGTCCATTTTTTGAAATTCAAAACACAGAAGCGGAAAAACTATGTCTAAAAGCTAGGTTATAACTATCTTCTATAATATAAAGGTTTTTGTTTCAGAGAGACTCGGTGTTTTATGCATTCTATATTAAATTTATTTGTAATTCCTTAGGGTCCTACATTCTTCCCCTGTAAGATCCCGACCTTTTATAGAGCAATCTCAGGTGTGTTTTTAGGTACTTTTTTGTTGTTATTAAGTACCTTTGGGTTGGGGTATGAACTGGGGTGTGTTTGGGTGAAGTTTTTAAGGAACTTGGGAAGATAGGGGGTTGTACACGGTTTGCATACAGTTTGACCAAACCGTGCGAATAGTGGAGGTTGACATGGTTGGAACACAGTTTAACTAACCACACACCATCGAGCCATGCGAGCAGTGGAAGACCACATGGTTGGTGCATGGTTTGGCCTAACCGTGCGTCCCTGCCTAGGAAACCATGTACACATAATTAATAATCCGAAAATCCTCTTTAAAACAACCTGAACCCCCCCCCCCCCGAGACTCCCATATTTCAACCTTGGCTCAGGCTTGACAAATTCTAGGCAATCCTAGATCCTTTTAGAGGGATTATA
Source organism: Viscum album (assembly GCA_963277665.1). Classification (NCBI taxonomy): domain Eukaryota; kingdom Viridiplantae; phylum Streptophyta; class Magnoliopsida; order Santalales; family Viscaceae; genus Viscum; species Viscum album. The sequence continues at coordinate 76,033,356 of OY728156.1, forward strand.
AGGCGATTTGAACACATTTCTTTGAGATCGGAAGCCCGAATTGAAGATCTTCTCTCTTTCCGGTAAGTGGATTTCATCCCGTTGCTTCTCCCATTATTTCCTTTATCTTTCCTTGATCTTTTCATGGAAGATATCAATTTGTTTCATGGATATAAACCTATGGATTTAGATCTAGATCTAGGATTGTGGATCTAGATCTAGATTTGCAAGATCTTGATGCCTTTGATCTTAATTTTGGTTTAGGGATTTAGATCCAAATCTTGATCAATGACGTTGCGCCGCTCAGATTTTGGGGATTTCTGTTGGGCTAATGTCCTTCAATAAATTGAGGTAAGTGGTGTAAATCGAACTCCCATAGTTGTGATTTCATATGTGTATGTGAGTTTATGGATTTTCTAGCTTCCCTTGATAATTAATTTTCCTAAATTGGAGTAATTAGGAATGATGAATTGACTTGTGTTTGACTTGGTGATTAATTGATAATTGAATCATAAAAAAAAGCAGGGGGTTGTCCAAATTTATATTTTGGAGATTTTTTATGGGTTAAGATATTGTAATTGAGATATTGAATTGTTTGTGTTATTATAATTAATTTGGGGGGGGGATTAATTATGAAATGATGTTTGGCTATGTAAGATAATTAATTGTGAGAATTAATTATGTTCCATGATGTTGATCAAAGATAATTAATTGTGAGAATTAATTATGACAAGTTGAGATTTGATATGGATAATTAATTGTGAAAAATTAATTATAGAATGAGAATTGTGTTAATTGATTAATTAATTAATGAATTAATTAACGGGTTATGTTCTTAGTTAATTGTTGAGTTAACTAATGACCTTTAAATTTTTTTAATTAATCACTAGATTAGTAATGGAGTGATGTGGAAAATTCTTGAGAATTAATGAATGATTAAATTTCTGAGATTTTTGTGGTGATAGACATGGAGTTTTAGACCGATAAGAAGTTGGGACTTGGACATAACATTCCTCCCCAATAGTTATCCAAGTTTGAGATTATGGGGTGTTAGGAATGACGACCTACACCGAATGAGATATAGAGTGATAGGCATGGAGACCTACACTTAATGAGATTTGGGGTTCTAGTCATGACAACCTACACTAAATGATTAATAATAATTAATGATGATTCAAATGGGAAACATGAATTGAAACTAGGCCTAATGTGATGATTAAAGATTAAATGAAAATGTGATAACTGTTTAATTATGAATTGTATTTCTTGCTTCATAGAACTGCATGAATTATCTTTTGAATTGACTCATTTTAGAAACTGTTGGTGGTGGCCTACTGAGTTATACTCACACCCTATTCAGGCTGCCTGATCAGCACATGAGTAGACTTTGTTGTTGCAGGACAAGATAAGGGCAAGGCCCTAAGATAGGTTGCAGTCTAGGATTGGAGCATGGAAGAGGGAACCAGACATGGTTCGGGACCCTCTTGGGAGTTGTTGTGTCTTTACTCTTAGTTTTATTATAGACACTTGACACTTGCATTGTTATATCATGTTTTACCTTTCAGTTGAGTATTTTATTTTTCTAGTTTTTACTATCATATGCAATGGTATTGTTCTAGTTATTTATACACTTCTGCACTTGGTTATTGTTATTTGCTTCTGTTGGTGTTTTATTTTGAAAAGAGAGGGTATAGTCTCCCCAAGACTAACTTACTATACCCTTGCTACTAATTATAACCCTCTAGCATATGGGGAGGCATGCTTGAGGGCATGTGGCCAACCGGCTCGGGGCACCATTTAGTGGCACTCGGGTCGGGACGTCACAAAGTGGTATCAAAAGAGTTTTCTTTTCTTTCTTCTTCTTCTGTCTTTCTATTTTGGGAAAGGTAGACAAGAGACTAGGAAGGGTCGAGGCTTTGTAATGAGTTCATGCATGGGAGTTGCAAATCCATGTATGGGGGAAAATCCGAGTACTCAGGGTGGGATTGTTGTGATTGTTGTTTGTTGTTATAGTTGGATATTATTTCACCTTGGGTGAAGCACTTGTGGTGTTATGTGATATTTATTTTTAAAATTGTTGAATTTTGATTCATGTCCTTAAGAGTCATGATAGTTGAGTCTGCATGCATCATTCTAGGCACTCAGGGTTGTTGTGACGTGCATCATTCTAGGCACTCATGGGGAAACAAGTTATGGGTAAATTTTTGAACTTGAACTATTTTACCTTGTGTTGAGATTGAAATAATGATTAAAAATGAGAATAAATGGGTGTCTAATGAGAAACTTTATTGATTAAATGAGTATGATTAAGTAATTAATTGTTGAATTAATTAATTTGAGATAATGTGATTAATTAATGGTTGGATTAATTAATGAGAATGTATGTACCCTTGTTAACCAAGACCTAGGAGTAGGATGGATAAGGGTAGTGATAAGGCCTCAGTTTTGACCGTGTGGCAATAAAAATGGGAAATGACATGTTGAAACTTGTTGTGTTAGTTTCTCCTCTTACATAAATGTTATAAGGTTGCATTATGATACCTAATACGTGTGTTTGGATTGTAGAGATATGTCTCCATGATGCTTGTTGAGGGAGAGACCAAGGGGTATGGACCAGAATGAACTTCTAGACAGGGAACTTGAGGCACTATTGGTGCAAGATAAATAGGAAGGGGAAATTTTTTGAGAGAACTTTGATCGTTTCATGAAATTCATGGAGAGAGACCTAGGGCGGGTTCTGAAAAGCATTTCTGAGTTAATAAGGGAGTTTCAGCTGCAACACCCTCTTACTTTTACTGAAGAGGGTGGACCTAAGGGAGATGAATTCTGGATTGAATCTATAGAGATGATAGTTGACCATTTGGAGACTCTGGATGAGAGGAGGTTCAAGTTGGATGCTTATATTCTACGGGGTTTAACAAAGAGATAGTTGGAAATTCAGGTACGATCTAGACAGGTTGATGATATGTTATGGAAGGAATTTCTAGAGAAGTTATTGGAACACTTCTATCCAGAGATTCTAAGACAAGAGAAGGATTCAGTGTTTATGCATCTGACCTAAGTAAGCATGTCCATAATAAAGTACGCTGAACATTTCACAGATTTACAGCGTTTTGCTCCATATTTGGCAGTAGATGAGGCTTTTTCGACAAAACTATTTCATGATGGACTTAGGTGTGAAATTAAGTTCCAATTGAATATCTTAAGGCTGAATAAATTCTCAGAAGTGGTTAATCAGGCTCTCATTTTAGAGGGGAACCTGAAGGAGGATTCCAGTACTGGATAGGCAGCTATCACTGGATGATTAGGGAGTGTGCCTTTCGAGAGAAGGAAGCGTCATTAAGAGAATCTTAGTTAGGACAGTGGATGTGGTGCTTCAGGGTATGAGTGCCCGTATTAGTGGAGTGGTGCTACTTAGGGGATTCAGACGACACCACAAGGAAGAGGGGCATGACAGTTACATGTAGTATAGCCTACACTTGTGGTGAGCTAGGCTGGTCCATCGATAGTTAGAGGCACTATTATAGTTGATTTTACTTTATCTAGTACCTTGTTTAATACTGGTGCCTCTCATTCCTTTATATCTGAAAATATTGTTAATGGATTGAGCTTGGAGGTGGTTCCATAAGTAGGGTGATGAATATCGATACACCATTGGGAACACGGTCTATAGATATCTATTTATGCAAGGTATTTTCACTATAGATCATAGAATATCATTTTCTTTGGGATATATATGTCCTTGATATAAAGGGCTTCGAACTGATTATGGGTATAAACTGGATTGTCGAATACCGAGCCCACATAGATTGTTATAAAAGGAGAGTGGCCTTTGTGTCTCCTGAGGGTGACCAGTATGTTCATCATGGAGAATGGGATATCCATGTAGGCAGAGCTGGGCCAATTACTCAGAAACTGGGAGAGCTCACAACCCAAGTTTCTAATCTTTTGATGAATGATGGGAGGGGTAGGCAATACGTCCTTGCACCATTAGTAGAATTGTTTCATGATGTCTTTCCTAAATAATTTTTAGCGTTGCCACCTGAGAGAGATGTGGAATTCACTATTGAGCTTATGCTGGGGGCTGAGTCAGTATCTATTCCACCTTACAGAATGATACTGACTGGGTTTCAAGCGCTCAAAATGCAGTTGGAGGAGTTGGAGGATAAAGGGTTTATCCATCCAAGTACGTTGCCTTTGGGATCACCTGTTTTGTTTGAAAAGAAGGCTGACAAGAGTTTACACTTGTGTGTTGTTTACTGGAAGTTGAATAAAATGACCGTGAAGAACTGATATCCTCTTCCACATATCAATGATCCGTTTGACTATCTGAAGGTGGATTGTATGTTCTCAAAGATCGATCTGAGATCAGGGTATCATCAGGTGAGAGTTCGTACCTCTGAAATACTAAGAACTGCTTTCAGGAGCAGGTATGGCCTTTATGAGTTTTTCGTAATGCCGTTTGGGTTGAAAAATGCTCCAGCAGTATTTATGGCCTTAATGAACATGTTCTTTCATATGTATTTAGATCAGTTTATGGTGGTGTCTATGGAAAACATCTTGGTTTACTCTAAGACTCATGACGATCATTCCCAACATCTTGACATCATCTTGGGTACACTGAGAGAGAATCAACTATACTCCAAGCTATCTAAATGTCAGTTTTGGATTGACAAGGTACACTTTTTGGGGCACGTCATCTCAGAAGAAGGTGTGGTAGTGGACCCAGAAAAAGTACAGGGAGTGATTTCTTGGTAGAATCCCAAGAATGTTTTTGATATCCAAAGCTTTTTGGGATTAGCTGGTTATTACAAGAGGTTCATCCAAGACTTTTCTTGATTGGAAGAACCGCTTTCAGGTTTGACAAAGAAATGGATAATGTTTGATTGGACAAGATCATGTGCTAATTCTTTCTAGGAGTTGAATAAGTGCTTGAAATTGACACCAATTTTGATCTTACCTGAGTCGGTTGAGGAGTACATGGTGTATTTTGATGCTTTTGGGATCAGACTCAGAGCTGTGTTGATGCAAGGGGATCAAGTCATTACTTACAGGTCTCGGAAATTGAGGCCACATGAAAAAAATTACCCTACGCATGACCTAGAGTTGGAAGCAATGGTTTATTCTCTTAAGTGTTGGCAACACTATCTCTTGGGTGAAAAGTTTACAGTTTTTACGGATCAAAAAATCTTAAAGTATATCTTTTCACAGCACGACTTGAATATTCAGCAGCAAAGATGGGTAAAATATATGCAGTCCTTTGATTTTGAACTGGCATATACACCCAAAAATGGGAATAGTGTGTTTGATTCCTTGAGAAGGAAAAATAAGACTCAGTTGGTAAATAAGTCGAGTGAAGAGTGGAAGATGATGACTTTGCTGGCGGAAATTCATGTGGTAGCTTAGGAGAGTTAGGAGAGAATGGCTCTTGTTTCTGTAGCAGTGGAGTCTACAATCTTGAGACAGATTAGGGACATGCGATATGAGGATCTGGAGTTTTTATCCTTGAGGGAAATCCTTAAAGGTGGGGAGACACCTTCAGACTAGATAATAGATGAGGATGAGACCATCTATATGAAAAATTGGGTTGTTGTGCCTACGAGTATGCAAGAGGAACTCATGCGAGAATTTCATGCTTTAAGGTGGGTGGTACATATTGGGATGAAAAAAATGTACTGTGACCTACAACGATAGTTTTGATGGCCAGAAATGAAAAAGGAGATAGTGGGGTTCATAACAAGATTTTTCACCTATCAACAGGTGAAGGCGCATCAACGACCTGGAGGCCTATTGTAGCCATTGTCTATTCCAGAATGGAAGTGGGATGAAGTGACTATGGATTTCATGGTAGGACTTCCAAATAATATTAGGAAGAATGATGCTATTTGGGTCATTTTGGATCAACTAACTAAGGTATCACATTTCTTTCCTATTAGGGAAACCTTTACTGTAGAGCAGTTGAGAGAACTGTACGTACGGAAGATAGTTCATTTGCATGGGGTAATAAGGACTATAGTTTCAGATCGTGGTTCATGCTTTACTTCACACTTCTGGTAGGTCTTATAGAAGGCACTTGGTACACATGTTTTGTTAAGTACAAAATTCCACCAACAGATAGATGGGCAGTCAGAGCATACCATACAGGTGTTAGGGGATATGCTACGAGCATGTGTTCTTAACTTTGGTGGTTCTTTGGAGAAGCATTTGGATTTAGTGGAGTTTTCCTATAACAAAAATTATCAGGAAACTATAAAAATGGAACCATATCAAGGGGAGGAGGGAAAATATAGTATTCAACTTATTTTGACATGAGAATTGAGGTGTGAGGATAGTTCATGATGGAATATGGGTTGGATGATCAATTGAGAGATTATATAAGTGGGATGGGTGTTTTATTGGATGGTCAGCTCAGTGTGCATGTTGTTTTTAATTGGATTTTTATTATCCAATGATGGGAATAACATAGTAGTTATAAGACAAATGGTATGTGTTAGTGACTATATGTGGGAAAGGTGGTGTCTGTTTATTTATTTATTTGAGGGATGTGTATTATTATATTTTAATACTATTTATATAAAATTTTATTTTAGGGTTGTTATTTTATATCCTTGTTGATTTAAATGTTGGTGCCTTCACCAGGGTGTCATTGAGCTGCTAAAATTGTTATCCTATGTATCCTTTCCTATTACGGGATGACGGTGAGACATAATGTTCTTATAGTGTGGATTACACTATCTCCATTATGATACTAGATAAATTAAGGGTAATTATCATGGTATACTATAGCGTGGTTCTAACATGAGGGAGTGGGTCACTATACAGCCCATCACATATTTTGGATGCACTACCGAAAGAAGTAGTTCAATATACACCTATTCCATGATTCAGATGATTTTTTTAGAAAGTGTCTCTTTAAAATTCCCTTATATGTTTTATATGCACTTCAAGACTAATTTTAAATTCTTGGGGACTTAAAATGATCCATGGTACCCTATAGTTTATTTATATCTTGGAATATTGTGTCTTGGTACACCCTGTACATGATCTTCATGCTAATATTTTGTTTTTTTATTAGTTTATAGAACATAACAAAAAAATATTTTTCATTTTCTATGAAAATAATAATTCACAAGTATTGTTTTAATTATGCAGGTTTGATAATAGTGATATATTATTTAGTACATGACGTCTTACATTGTGTCTTTCAATCTAAGTATTGCATCATTGTGTATTATATTATGAATATACTCACAAATATAAATTATGTTATATTTTTGGGACCCTATTTGTGGTGTTCTATAATGTTTCATACTCATTTCATCCATGTTAAACTCAGTGGCCATGAATCTCTTTTTGTGAGTTATAGATTTGGGTAGGAGTCTTATGATTTGGATTAGAGTTGGGTAGCTTCATGGGATGGGTGGTTCTTATGAGAGGTAATGGACCTAATTATTAATGGTGTCTCCAATATTCAATTTATTTATTTTAATTTACTTTAATTTATACAATTGATAGGAAAATGGAAATATTATTTTTTATATATGATGTGTGATATAGAATTACGGGCAGTGAAAGTTCATGTATTATATTATTTCTAACTGTTTGATTGAAACTATAAACCAATTTAATTTCTTGAGGCATGGTTTATGATTTCAGTTATTTACTATGATTTTATGGTTATGATATTGTGGTTATAGTCACCCAGTGGTAAGGATTAGATCATAATATTTGGATAACAACAACTGGTGTATATTGAGGAATTCTTGAAGTGACATAGAGACCAAACTCAATTATTATTCTCATAGACTGGGATAGGAATGATAAAACATGCATTATATACCCTTTTTGTTTTTTTATTCCTTGGAATATGGTAGATAGAGATAGGATTTTACAAATACTGGCACAATCATCTGTCTTATTCCTCACAAATACATGTATGTCGGATGTCTATGTTTCCATGGTTATGGGATTTTAGTTATTACTTTTTCTATTATAGTTGAGTTATTTTGATACACTTAAATGATTATATACTGAATTGTTGTCTTAATATTTTTCTAACATGGAAATTGGATGTGTGTTCATGAATTTTTCTTAACACATAGGTTTACATGATATGTTCATAAATTTTTATGAGAATTTTTTTCTTTCCCATGGAAAGGTTCTACCCTTCTTCCCTTTCTCAACGCATTGATTTAAACAAAGAATATGTTTTTTCCTCTTTTCGGATGGTACAACTTTCTCAGAACGTTGACTGGGAATCAAACTCATGTTTGGATTGAAATGGAGATACGGATGCAAGTGAATCCCTTATGAATAATCATCAGATAGATTCATATCTTAAATATTTTTACAAGAAGTGATTTCAAAATGGACGACTCTTGGTCCATCTTTTAGAGGTGTTCCAGAAATGTCTGCACCCTTTGTCCCGGCCATTGTAGCACGTGTGTCGCCCAGGGCATAAGGGGCATGATGACTTGACGTCATCCTCACCTTCCTCCAGCTTATCACCGGTAGTCTGCTCAGGGTTCCAACCTCAAGGACGACAACTAAACACGAGGGTTGCGCTCGTTGTGGGACTTAACCCAACACCTTACGGCACGAGTTGATGACATCCATACACCACCTGTGGGAAATTATTTGATATAAAGTTTTAAAAGTATTTCAAAAAGGGGAGGTTTGGTTACTTAAAATTCACCAACTAATTATTTAGGGATTTTAAAAATAACTTATTAATTTCATGTTAATTAACTAAATATTACATGAGTGCTTTTTCTAAAAATTGTTACTTAATAATGGTAATTATATAAAACCCTGATATTATAAAAACCTGATATTATAAAAAATCCTATATGGGGTTGGTATGGGCATCGTATTAACAGGTAAGGATTAGTATTATAAATATATTTGTTAAGGTATATATATGCATGGGATGTATCAGTTATATATTAGCATGGGTAGTGTAGGATTGGGGTGTAGTTTGGTATAAACCTTTTAGGAATGAGGTATAAAATGATACCATCATGGGACATCTGAAGGGAATTAAAAAAAATAAAAGAGTAGGCACATTATATTATATATAATTCCTTGGGTGAATCATTGAATTTTTTCAATGAAAATAATTTGTGAGAGACGGATAAAGTAAATAGTAGGAAGGCTTAGTTTAATTGTAACCTAGTTGAATAAGTGAGTGAGCATAGTTTTTTTGTGATAGGAATCATATAATCCTAGGTTGGGCATGATAATAGGTTGGTACAAAATCAATTGGTCACTTACATGTGAGACTCAAGGACTTATAGTGAGTATGTTATAATTGGATCTATCTTTCCATATATGAAATTAATGGGGATTTTTGTAACCTATGTGATTCATAGGGTGATTATAAGTTATTGTGAGGCTTATTTTTTTTTCTCTCATTTAATTGAGAAAATGAGTATATTTACCAATATCATTGAACATACATGGGTGGGTTATGGGGGAATTATGATAATAGAGAGTTTACTAACTCTTTTACCTAGAATGTAAGAGAGTGTGGAGTTTTAAAACCTGCACGGTAGGTGGTATGATATAGTTATATATAATTCATATAATGGTGACTTGGGTGGTGGTCATAGGATATGACTAACATATAAAGGGGGTATGTTTTTTAGGAAAAATGATTATAGGGCTTTTAAATAAGAGTTAGGACTTAAATAGATTATAAAGGCTATGTTTATGTATTGGAGAAATAAACCAATTCATTTCATATAAAATTTTAAATAATTGTATAAAGGATTCTTATGAGAGTCAGTGATAGGTAGTCGGTAAGGGAAGCTACCTTTAGATGGACCATGTTATAGATATTTTGAAATCTTGATAAATGTTTTATGAAGGGATACGATTATGGATAGTGTTGGTCAGGATTTAAATATTATTCCAAAAAATGATATTGGGGATTACATGATACTCAATATGAGAATAAATTTTTCATTCATGGTTAAGTGAGTAGTTTTATAGTGAAAATGATAGTTTTGTGGGTTTCTTATAATTAGAATGATTATTCCTTATGTGTGGTGAAGGACCCTAGAATTATAAAGAGTGGATAAGGATATGTTTTAGTCTTGGTGATTTTAGATTCTAGTAATATTTAAGAGGACTTATTATATGTAGGTTAAAATCCTATTATAGGTTATATGATGTTATTTGGATACAACTAATGGAGTGAACCTTTTTTAGATACATTAATACACACATTTTAATGTAAAAGTATTAGAACTTTTCCTAAATATATATATTTTTGAATTTTACTATATTACTATTTTCCACAAGGATCGGGCACTATGATGAGAATGTTTTATGATGTTGAATAGTAGTAGACTTGATTACCATGATGTCTATAGACACTAGAGAAAGGCTTTGAATATATGCCTATCATATTTTTGAGAAACAAGTTTTATGAACTATGATCCTTAATGAATATTTGAATTCATGTGTAAATATTTAGGTAAGACAATGATACGGGAACCCCTATGGTAGGAAACACGATATCGATCATTAATGGTGTGACCCTATGTATGGGAGTTGGGGTATGTTTTCTAGATGGTGATGTAACAAACCTATAAGTTGGGTTATTAAGATTTCACTTGGGATACTATAATTAAAGTTAATAAATTCTATCTTTTTAAGGAAATAATTGATTAAAGAATTACCCATAATTCTTGCATAAGGTCGGTGTATATGGTAACTTGTGAGAAGTGCATTTTTATGACTACCTTATGAGTTATATTGGGTTGGTGAATATAGGTACTAAAAGGTGAGGTGTGATAATAGAATTCATAAATTAAGATTCAATATTGAAAAATAATCCCCAATTGAATGGTTGTGTTTCAGGTATAAATATATAATAGGCATGATAATTCCTCTCTGAGAAAATTCCTCAACTAGTGGAGTTTGGAATCAATGATATCATGATATTATGGATTACATTGTAGTGAAAATATTGGATTCTATGGTGGTATCAATGGTTGGAACTACAATGTGTGCATTTGGAGGATTTTATAGGAAATTGATGCAGTATGATAATGACTAGTTCTTTCTATGGGTAGCCAAATATGGTGTAATGTAATTAGATGAAGGATAAAATTTAGGATTTTAATAGTGAATATGATGGATTGGAGCAAGAAATTTTGATAGGAAAGATATTTATGCGAGATCAGTGGTATAAATACACACCCATATATAGTGGGAAATAAAATGTGGGAGGAATACATCAGGTATCAATTGATGGGATAGCTTATGAAATACATTTGTCAATGCTGTTGGGGGATAAAAGTTATATGATGAGGATTTCTTAATAACCTGTGTTGTTATAGTTTTTTTTATTTAGAAGAAACCAAACTCTTATATAATTAGAGTTGAGGGTGTTTTGTTTTATGAAATAAAAAATTAATTCCAATAAGTTTGTTATGACGTGGAATATAATTTTATACATTTTGGGTGGTTTTAAAGAAATATCATAGGTTTTTCTAAGTAAGGGAAAGTTTTTGGGGTTCAAAAGGATATAAAAAAATATAAGGAACACAATGTATTTTTATCGAGTACCTAGTGTGGTCTGTAGTATATATTAATTATAGAAACTTTAATCAGGTACTTGACCTAGCCTTATTGGGTTTCCATTTGTATGGATATTTTAAGGTAAATTCCATGGATGATTATCGTGTACCTAGTATCCATCCACTAGGTAAACAATATTTCCAAAAATAATTCTTAAGGGTTAAATTGGATATTTTAGGATTTAAAACCAAAATAAACCATAGGAGTTTCTTCACAAAGATTACAATCCAAGAAATGGATTCTCCACCTGTACAATATTTGATCACATATATTTATTATATCAATCCAAGTTAATTTAGGATAGTTTTATTAGGATAAACCAAGATAATATTCTTCTCATCTATGTTTTTGTTATTCAACTCTATCCCCTCTAAATTTTTTTCACCTAGGTTAGAGATTTAATTTGAGACTAGACATGAGTATGGTAAAATATCCCCATAATTAAGAGGATTTTTCAAGTGGTTCTTAATCAATTATATGAAGGTATGTTTTTAGGACTTTTCATGTAATTTATATTGAGGAATATTTTCAATTTTGTGATTATAAATTTTTAAATTTTAGTGATAAAAATTAACTGATGATTGGGCTATGAATTAATGGTATTTTGTCCATGAGTATGCTAAAAGCAATTCATGGACCATATATATGTAGTTGGAAGTAGTTTCAGCATCACCACACAACTTGGTGAGTTTTCATGGATTATTAATTTTGAATTGATTTTAATAAATTAATTAGAATTATTATAATTAATTAAAATAATATTGTCTCTTTAGAGAGTGGTTCATATACTCAGGAAAGATTACTGGAATTTTGTATGGAAAGTTACGTGAGTGTGGCTAAAGGGGTTCACTATATGAATGTGGCAGGAGGTCCATATATTATTAATCCATCTATATTTCGTGTTTTTAGGTGTAATGTGATATGATTAGATGGTTACTCAATTTAGGTTCCTTGATAGGGAATTGAGAGAATGTGTTAAAATTTGATAAATTGGTAGAACCTATTAAAACCTAGAAAAAAACCCATTTATAACAAGTTGTTATTGAAATGTATCAAAATCTATGTCACTTGATGATTCTTTAGTTGGTTTTATATATAGGGAACAAGTGGTTTATAAGTGTTAAGATGTCTATAAGGGGAATTTCTAGTGTTTATTTACTACAATTAACACCCAAAACTTTCCCAAAGAGGAAAATTCAAGTAGAGATTGGGAATTTTTAAAAGGGGGGAGGAAATATATAAAACCCACTACTCACACCCAGCCTATCAATGTTGTATGCCAAGTCTTACTCGTGCTTAACATATCAGTTTTGTACCCTAGATCCTTCTTGACCCCATATACCTATCCTCATTGGACCCTACACTCATACCTGTAAACAACCTCACCTATTTGTGCTTTTTCATTCATGGCCCCACACCTTATTCTTGCATGGACCTTCCTCATTTTACTCCATGACTTCATGGTCCCTGTGTACCAAATCTATTCCCTTATTGCCTAGTGTAATTTTAAGTGTTTATTAATTTATCCTTATAAAATTACCTTTATTTTCCAATAAAAATTCCCTTAGGAATTTCATTTCAGAATAAAGAGATACTAAGGTATTCCTGGTTAAGACCAAATTCAAAATGTATAAGTTAAGACACTTTAAGCACCCATCCATGTCCCCAAGTCTCTCAATTATCCCTTGGGTGGATTTTTATGTAATCCCTAATGAGAATAAATGGAAACCAATTAAATTTGTCTCATATGAAAATTTTAACACACAAAAATTCATGAAAGTCCAATTGATCCATGTCTCGATATGATTAGTAAAGTGGACCCCACAAAAAAATCTCCCTAGTAAAGAAGGGAACAAATTTAGTTATCCCATTAGGATCCTCTTATAGGGTTCCAATTCACCCATCTCTCTAGGGTCCCTATAATAGGGAACCAGTTATCCCCCTAAGGGATCAGTAGTGGGCTGTTTTCCCTATGTCCTAGAGTTAATGTTTCACCAAGATTTACTAATAATAACACCCAAGACTCTTAAAAAATGATCCATACTTATACAAATTTAAAGAGGAGTCACACATATGCACATTGAAAAAAAATCTTCCCATACATATTCAAATGGGAACCACACCCAACCATTAAGGAATATACATTAGTGAACCATCATCCGTACAACAACACTTGGGATAAATCTAACCCATTCATCTTAATGGACCAATTGACATTGTTGACACCCTCATGTCGAGGAAAAACATTCAAAAGATTAATTTTCATAGGCCCCCCTCCATGGATACTTGATATATGTCACAAACCAACCCATCGATGACCAAATGGTCATAGGAATTCCAGGTGTGACTGTCCCAAGCCCACCTCAAATATTCTAGGAGCTGCTGACAGGTGTTAAGAAGGCATAAATTGAAATGGTATGCCTTCACCTAATATACCTGTACGCATGCACAAAACCATATCCATGAAATGGTGTAGAGGAATAATAAAATAAATCAATATCTAGAATATAACCATTCATGTAATAACCACTAGGGAATGCATCAGGGTATGATAATATAAAGATAAGGGTAAAAATACACACCCAACCAGAAATGAAGTACCAAACTAAAAACAACTGCAGAAAGAGTAAAAATTAGATATATCATCATTATATATACAATTTTGACCACAATAAGTGGTTAATATACCCACGTACCCCTATAATCCACTAAACACACCACTGATCTATTTGAAATTTTCCTAAGACATGACATGCACACGTAAAGACAGTGTCGGGGTGAGTATATACATACCAAGTAGGTGACCTAAAAATCAAAAGGGAGGTAATTCAAAGATTAAATATAAGTCTTATCAACCCATAAAAATAGGGTACCCCTAAGATATGTGCTTACAAATAAACTCAGAAGATAGAGAAAGGGGATCTCTATCTTCCTAGACCATCTAAGAATGTTGAGTTTTCCTACAGCTCTAGGGGTCCATCTTTGATGCCAAACATCTCACATCACCATACAAAAATATATTTGGAGTATAAAATCCTTGAAACTATGCTCCACATTTGATGGGAAACAATCTTTAGTAGAGTTTTTGTGTGACCACATAAGATACAGGGATGAGGAATCGCTCCTCACCACTTCACATCCCATCGGATGGAGAATTATCTCCATTCCATGGATCACATATAAACTCATAAGAATAATAGTGTAGGTCCCTTACCTCACCACTTCACTCCTATGATGAGGGAGAAAAATATCTCGTGGAGGACTCACACCCTAGATCACCAGGAGGTTACACTTTCTAGGTAGGGGACATTCTCCCTAGTGTGTCCGAGGGTTTCAGTAAATATATAAAGTACATGTTCCCCGGTGTGAGTGGGGGTTCCACTAAGTAGGGGGAGGACCCACATGCTGTTGATACAATGGGGTTCCACTTAGCCTATGTAGATAGTATGGGGGACCCATTCCATGGTGTGATAGAGGGTTTCCAACCTTGAAATGACTCTGATGATCATGTATGATCACTATTATTTATTAAGCATCACCAGATGAAGCATCACTCTCACAACACCTCAAATAATATCTCAAAACACACAACTAAGTATACCATTGAATTATACTTGTAATACCACTCAATATATACTTTCATGAACAAGAATCTGAGTCTCAAAGAAAGATATATGGAAGGTAGAATCTTATAGGTGAAGTAAATATCTTATATATGGGGTCACACAACATTTGGAATCACCTCATCAAATGGTTGTGCTCTCCCCTAAACATGGCTTGGGAATCCCTGGGATACTACATGATGTGGACTAGTAGAAAACAGTGTTTATCAGCCATCCAACCCCTACTAATGTCCATTCTCCATGTTCCCATGTACACTACCCATTTATATGTACACTAGCTGTGACCGATACCCTGGTCTTGTATATGTACACCTCTATGCCCATTTAATCTAGAAATTCCCATGTGTCTAGCTGTGTTTGGGCCCATGTACTATAGTCGTTCCCATGTTTCTGGCTCTGTTTGTTCCCAATTACTCTCAAAGTATGTACTGATCAACAAACATCAGGTCACATGACATGTCTGAGCCACACATGATGTGTGATACTTATCATCGCATGAAACCCTAGCCACCATAGAAAATGATATACATGTCGTGTGTTCTTATGATATACATGGATTGTAGTCAAGTTATTATAGAAACCTATTTTATTCTTGTTGATATGAGATTCACTATTTATGCCATCATTTGTTCCCATTTTACCACTCAAATAAACTGATATAGGGGAAACATTTTTTTCATCGATTCCTAGAATCCAATAGCTAGAAATTAGAAGTATGATTTCCCATGCTGAAATTATTCATATATCCAATGTTGTTCCAGATCTCAAATCCATGAAACATAACCTACACCCCACATCTAACCTTGATACATATCCAAAATATTAGTCTATACATCATTGTTGAAACCTGCCAAATGAGCATAAAAAAATTCATAAATGAAAGAATACCTAAATATACGAATTATTTTCCCCTCAAAACGAATGGAAGAAAAATACGGATGTTACCTACGGATCGCATGATCCCTTAGGGGAATCGTGATCAAGTGACCATCATATGGTCATGAAAAGACTCCACATGTAGTGCATAACCCAAAATAGACCCCACAATACACCTTTCAACAATTCATCTGGATCCTGAGAAGGCTCTTCGAATAATCTGTGATTGTGCGGAAACCTCCAAATTATCTCCCTCAGGCCGCACAATTTTTTCATCAACAGACACCTAGAAATCCAACCAAAAAATCCTTCAAAAATTTATGGAAAACCTTCTAAAGGTGAAGTCCCCTAGTAGTCATAAATATCATGTTACATATCACTAATGGGAAGAATAATTATCCTTTACAACATCCAAACTAATCCACATGACCCACAAACCATTGTAAAATAAAATAATGAAAATAAATGTGGAGGAGGAGAGAGATACTCACAATCATAAAAAGTCATGTGATCCACCACCGGTGATCTACAAGACACCATGAGACCCCAGTTACATGCTCATCTCCTCTCACAAAATCCCTTTGGCATGTCATCCTCATTGAGTAAAGAACCCCAGGTATGTCAAGGAAACCATGTACTTCCCCTTCAAATCCTTAAGGATTAACATATGTATATTTCCCTGAAATTCTCATGAACCCCATATAAATGATATTGTTCATGTGAGGCATCATCAATAAAAAGAGTAATTGTCTTTGAAATTACTCATGCAATCCTGCATGACTCCCAATCCTTTATAAAATAAAACATCAAGGAATAATAGGGAGAGGAGTAAAAATACTCCCCCTATCATAAAATGTTTATGATGTGCTATGTTTGTATGTATAATGGTCCTATGAGACTCTTGGACAACCCACCCTGATCTTGAAGAGACCCTCGGACAAGCCACTCCTGCCTTGTAAAGTTCCCTAGGCAAGGCATCGAGCATATCATGATGGTATTTCAACAAGCACTTTGGTATCGTGAAGGCCCTTGGACATGTTAGTATTGAAATATAGATGAAATTTGGGATAAATTCATGATCAAAAAAATTCCCCATTATTTGGAAATAATCTAATAAGGGAGGTGTTGACATGAGAGACTCACCGTCGCTAAAAATTATGCGATGCCTTCAGAGAAATCCATGAAAAAGGCTCATGAAGATGCATGACACCTGATCTCTTTACCGAATCTAGCCTGGATCCATGCCAGATATGCTACACAAACCAATAAACAATCAGGTGGTGAGGCCAATAAATGAAAATGTCACTACTACACACCATGATCATATGACCATGATTCTCTAGAAAAAGGTTTGTTTTTTCATATCCAGGCACATCAGCACACCCAATAGCTATATAGGATTTCTCGGATCATATGTTCTCACGACCAAAAAGTCTTCTATCAGGTAATATTCTGAAAAATAGCTAGAGTGATCATGTTACATGTATAAATCACATTGCATGATCATTTATAGATCACGTGAATGGATCCTTTCAAGAAATATAAATAACCTCGTGCATGTCTTCTAGATCACCCAATACATGAAATAAACTGACATTGAATGTATATAGTAAACTTGTAATAAAATGGATTGAACAAAAAAATGAAAGTATTAAAAAAACATGTTCGCTAACCCTCATGTGATTCTAATGATCCATAAAATAAACATGTAAGGATTAGTACATGTCACCGAATCTCAGAACGCTCCTTCAGTATGACACCCTAGCCATGAGAAGTCTTCTAGAGCAGGTCACACAGTTCCCATGGGCATGCCACTTTACTCTCATGAAGCCCTCAGGGCCTGTTTCCAAAGCCTCTTGGTCCTTCAGATACATCCCATAACTTATACAGTGGCAATAGATCATGTCAGAAAAGTCTCTTGGATGCATCTGTTCATGAAAAATAATCTCTCATGATACCCTCTAGGCAAGTCAACCAAGACTCGTGATGCCCTCTAGACAAGTCATCCAAGTCTCACGATGTCCTCTAAGGATGTTAGCCAAGACATGTGACACCCTCTGAGACATGTCACATTGAATCTCATGACACCATCAATATGTTTAAAGAAGTATCTTGTGAATAATGCCAGGAAATGTCAACTATATCATGTGAATCAAACTAGGAAAGCTATCCAAGTCATGTAATGGTTACTAGGATAGACCATTTGGATCATGCAATGTCCTCTAGAAAATTCATTCTGGATTATGTTACAAACTTCATATATTTCACCTAAGTTATGTGAAGTCCATTGGAAAGACAAACTAGATCATATAGTTGTCTTTATATATTCTAGGAAGATATTATCCTACATATTAGGATAGGTGAACAATCGACGTATGACAGGCCGAAAAACTGGTCAGATCAATAGGGAAACCTTAGAGTGTGAGCCCCGACCAGCGATATAACATGATATGTCCCAAAAGACTGGAAGACCTCATTGTGTAATCCCTGACCAAAGGAATGATAAAGAATATGATTCTTTCCATATTTAGGATATGTATCCTATCTCTTTAGGGTTTGAGTTCCATATCAAATCTAAAAAAGGCTCTCCCAATATGTAAGTTCCTCACCCGACATGAAATGATATTGATAATTTTTAATTCCTTGTTTCTCACACTAAGAATAGATTATCTGATCACAGGGAGTCAAAATAATCATATCATTTGCATCATGAGTCTCCAAAAACCTGGGAAACTTATTTCTGCAATGCACCAATGAGTGGCATGACACATTCCTCTCAACATAAGGGAATATACCTTGGGGAAAATCCCAAGGGCATAATTAAACTACGATAACTTTGATTACTTCAATAATTACAATAAATAGGATTCCTTACTAAGGCTTGGCCTCAAATAATCATCCATCTCAATGAAAGCCTAATGAAAATGTCATTTTCATCCATCAGGACCTAAGAATTACCATGGGGTGATTACTCTACCTCAGCCATCACTATGATGAGAAATAAACTGAACTATAATGAATTTAACTCTAGACATAAACTAGATACGTAGTACACATCTCCGAGGACCGATATCTATAAAAAATATTCTCAGGACAATCCCAACACAAAAGTATCATATCATGAGCAATGAAAATAATCATTTTATATCCATTGTTTCTCACAGCGAGCATAGATCATGTGGGTATAGGGAACTACAATAATCATTTAATTGGCACCATATATATCTATAACTACAAGGGAAACCTCATAGTAAAATCCCCACCAAATCTAACTAAAAAACATTGATTATCTCTATAATCAAGATATGTAGGAAATCCCTATGGGACTTGATCTTGAACACCTGGTGTCCCAGAGGACCTATCTAAGTCCTCTCTACATGATGTTGAACAACATGGGTCCAATGAATTACATTTGTTTTGTTTCCTTCCATAACTTAGGTACACAGGACACCTCATAATGGATCAATCCCCCCCTTGAAATACTAACCACCTACTTTCATGGAATCACATTCAAAAGCTCTTGTTTATATAGATTCAACACATAAGAAACCACACATTACTGAAAAATTATGGAGAACCCAGGATACATACAGTTGTATTCACTAAATAAACCCTATCATTTTCACATGAAAGATAATTAACCCATTACCATTTTTTAGGGTAACCCGTCCGGTATCAGGATTGGGAAGATATTCATTAACCTATCTAAAATATATAAGAGAGTCCCAGAGTAGGGAATAATTCCCCCCAAAATGGTGAGATGAACCTGGCCTATCATCCCCTCGACCAATGTGAGTCCCTACGAGTCATTGGTCCTAAAAACCTAAGTGATCCCCTACCTTTAGAAATCAGTTCTTTACCCAGTTATGGATGAGGGAACCAATGGGAGTTTCTTATGAGAGTGATAGTGGTAACATGATGTTCATGATTTTGCACAACATAACTTCCCCCCATAATCAAACCATTATATGGATAACATCCATGCCACTTAAATCCTAAAAATACATAAATGGTGAACCCAATATGAATATCTTTAATAAAAAATGATCATTTTATATTCCATCATGAAATTTTGTTTTCACCCCATATGAAAACAAAACTAACATGCCTGACTTGAATCTCTCAAATGATATAATGATTAAATAATCATGTGTTAGGCCACTTTGTTTTCAATATCCTATAAAAACAAATCATTAATACTTGTATGATCATACAGATGATCATCTATAAACAAGGGTCCAAAAATTCTATCCTCGTGTTGACATGTTCACCCAAGTATAATGGTTGGATCAGGAAAATCGGAAAGTTGTGTTGACCATGAATATCTGATTAAGAACATCATGCCTATAATATTGCACTAATCGAGATCATTGTTCCTTATTTCTGTGTGATTATAAATACTTCTCCCATCAACAACATCTCAATCTGAGACAATGTTTTCATCATACATCATTCTCTCTGGTAAATAATCTGGGGCCACAACCCCCACCGGTTGAAAAATGATTTCACTTGCTTGAAAACTCCAAAGACAGGTGGAAAACATGATGTTTCATGAGTACCATCTACATGGTACGATTAATACCATGGATGTTTCCTAATATGTTCTCCAAACATGGAATCTAGGGAGTCCACATCACCCAAATAAAGCCTCCACTAAGCCAGTATCCACTATTACTACAATAACTCGATTCGGGAGACTATCCACAGAGTGTGATAGATGCCACCTTCTGTCTCTGATGATGGTGGATCATGAAACCAAATATGGATCCCTTTTGGTTCAGGTGCCACAGACAAGGGAACCTATACACCATCATCACCAATGATGATAACACCTCACGAATGAAGGGAGAGGATATCAAAAAAGACATCAAAATTGTCCATAAAAGCAATGTGAATGAATTTTAGACTTGGAAACCAATGTTTTCATGATCTGGAAAATTTCCCATAAATAATGGTTCTCATCATGGGATATCATCGCACCCATATTTTATGCGAGCATAGCTACGCTACATAAAACATGAAACAATAGTAGCTGTAATAGCATTAATCCATGAGAGGACCCATCCCCTTAGGCCAGGTGAATATCTACCTCCACCTTCTCCCCTGAGATATTCAATTCCCAATAGAATTCAGGACATTTCCTCAATAGATGTAAGAAAACACCATCCCACTAGGCCGAGGGGATTTATATCTCAATCAACATATCTAGTTTCATCATCCTCTGAGAGGTTCATAGATGAAGTAGTGGTTAATCTAGATCACCCACATCCCACTAATATGGGGGTATTTATATCTTCATATCCAGAATGGGAATCATCAAGTCACCAATTGGAATCATTGGTTCCACAACAATGAGAATAATCAGTGCTAATTATGGCCCCGAATGACCCACACCCCATAGGGTTGGGGGAATTTTCCTCATCATCATCACCATAGAGAGAATTAGTCTTCTCTAGGTTGGGATGGAAATGGTCGGTGTCCCACATATCCCTCTCACCATGGCACAAACCTTAGCTGGTTGGGGGAACATTCAACAATCATAACCAGAAACTCCCTCTAGGTTTTTACTCATAGGACAAGGAATGAGTAGCATATAGTAGAGATGATCAGACCACGCTGGGGTAGCAAGACAAAACGGACCAACATGGACAATGGTTCAAATAACAACCCTAATGAAAGTAGTTTGGAATCATCATGTTGCGTTGAATGTAATTTCACAACCACCATTAATCGATATGGATTTTTTAATGTTTTCACTATCAACATGGATGACATTGATCAATATGTAAATTTAGATGGCCAAAACACATAAAATCTATCCCAATAGGAGGGTGATTTTGATTCACCAAATGGGGTTGCACACACCCGAATCCAATGATGGTTCCAAAATATGGCACCGTAGAATATCTAGTTGTCGCCTTCACAATAGAACATTTCCAAGGGGAAAGGTAAGGAAAAATACCAATCACCACACATAACAATTGAAGTTCCTTACCTAGAGGAATAGTTTTCACAATATTAGAGTGAAATACAAACTCACTGGAAACTCAACTAGAAGATACTTAGGGGAAATATTCTCACTGGGTGTCATCTTCATGTAGAGATGAATATTCTACCTCCCATAGTTGTTGTTCCAGCAAGTGTGGTATCTAAGCATCAGACTGGGTATGGATCTAGGCACCCAGTCAAAATAAATGAGGAAGTCAAAAATGATTCTTGCTTCCCTCAGTTGTGGCGATAGTCTATCCCTCACCAGGGAAATCATTAATTTGTTGGAAGAATCTAGAATCAGTGAGAGATTAAAGTAAGGAAACCTCGTCAACACCCACCCACTTCCTATAGATAGAATAAGTCTCTAATACCATTTAAAATAGAGTTAAATAATGTCATAGAGTCACTAGATACTCTAATAGAACCCATAGAAGGGAGATGGGCACCCTTACAACATGAGAGGAATCCATATCCTGAATGGGTGGATGATACTCCACCTCCCCTCAACATCATAAATCCTACCTCATCTATCATTGATGATGCAGGTGTCCCCGAAAAACATCTCACATACTTCGTATCTGTATGTGGACTGATGATGGTCCCTCAAGATCAGTAAGAGGCAAAAAAAGAGAGGTGTTTTGTATAGACTCTGATAGGTCAAACCTTTGGTACAATAGCCTGCTAGCATGATCCATTGTAGGATAGAAATACATTTTTCATTAGTTTCTTTATCAATTCAGCTCCATAATGAGGAAAATGAAAATATTAAACCATTAAATCTACAAACAACAATATAATTAGAGGGTTTATTAAGTCATATAATGGTGTAAATGTTTAACCATTTCATTCAGTACCCATCTCTTTCAAGAGAAACTTCTGGAGCTCTATGCTAAAAAACTCAGGGATGGGTTGAAGACACCTATAATCCCTATGAGGTATCTAGGTGGTTTTTGAGAGTTCATTGAAATTAAATAGTGTCTTTAGGAGTGTATTCACTATAATTAATTTAAAAATAGACTCATGCCCACAACATAGGGGAAAAGTCCAGGAAAATCAGAAGCTACAACAATCACCCGGAAGCCAACAACAGTGACTATTCAATCACTTAGGTGGGAATCAAACTTCCCAAAACCTCTTTTCACGTGGAAACAACCATATAATTATCCTCATCCAAAAGAATGGAGAAATCTGGGTCTCCATAGATTTGAGAAATAGATGAAAAAATTATACTCCTTCCAAAATGAACAAGTCTACATTTATTTCTTAGCCGCCATGGGAAATGAACTACATAAGCTTCCACATACTAGAAAACATAAGGAGGTTAGCCTCAATGACTGTCCCCACTACTAAACTTACCATTAAAGTCTAGGTCATAGAATCAAATACCGATTCATCTCCAAATACAACATTTAAGGCATGTTCGATTCTGGACAGGTGGTGTTAGTCAACTCTCCAAAGTTCCTGGCGTGCATAACCATTTTATAGTCAGAAGAAGAGGGTGGCTGGTAGAATACCCATCAAGGTGTGCACAAAAAATCAACAACTATATGAATCAAAACAAATTGATTGAGCTCATTAAACCCTGATAACATAGCTACGCACACCCAAAATAGCTCCACCACATAAATTGGTAACAAAAAATGTGCCTCTCAAAGGTGGGCATGATCACTAGAAGCAGGAAGAAAAGAATAAGAACAACCACATTATTCTCTAATGCATGCTCCGAGCCTTGTGAATTTCTTCCCTACAATATCCACAACATGGTTACTACACCCACCAAATGGAATCCACATGGTATTAGGAGCTCATATTTGGTTATGTCAATGTGATACACTTGGTAGAACCCTTCTCTAATAATGAGTATGCACCCTCAAATATGAGTTCCCTATATATAACAGGTGGAAAGGGAGGCTTCATGCACCAAAGATGAGGATACAAGGGACATCGAAGGCATGGTTGGACCCAATATTCCAATCATATCCCCATAGAGGACATATATATAGATGAAACTCATGGGAAAAAACTCTAGTAGGCCCAAAAGAGGGAGGGAGGTTCCCCAGAGTCTTACAATAGTCGCCCATATCTGATTTTATTCCATGACCACCTAGAGGGTGTTCAATACAATCAACTGATGAAATCAGAATGGCCATTGTGACCTACACCACTAGTAGC
Organism: Viscum album; assembly: GCA_963277665.1. NCBI lineage: Eukaryota > Viridiplantae > Streptophyta > Magnoliopsida > Santalales > Viscaceae > Viscum > Viscum album. The sequence continues at coordinate 76,057,586 of OY728156.1, forward strand.
AGATGTCCCCTCAACTTCTACACAGGCAACAAGCCCATCCACCACAAATGCCTCATCTCTTGAACCACATTCCTATGAGAAACGCCATATCGCAAAGTGCTTCCTTTGAAAAAAAGTACTATTTTCTGAAATGGTTGGTTTTTGTTCCATAAAATATCCCAATCCTTGATGTGATTCATCTTTCAAAATAACTCATGGAGGCACATATTGAATCCCCCTATAGACCACAAGAGTTTGAGATAGAAATCACTACGGCCAAGGTCTATCAAGTGGATACCATATCTTTAAAATGCAATATCTCAATCTTGTTCACTAACCAGGATCATAAATATGTCCTTGAAGGACATATCAGGCCCCTATATGTTTTGGGAAGACTCAATAATGTCAATTTCCAAAGGGTTCTGATTGGGAATGGTTCTAGGATCAATATCATCCAAGTTTGAACCCTCAAACATTTGGGATATGGTGAAGGGGGCCTATCTCCCACTAAACTGACCATTCAAGGGTATGATAAGTTTGAGAAACATACTATTGGGAAGATAAAACTCAAATAATAGTTTGGGTAACTCACATATGATTTTGAGTTCATGGTTATTCAGAAAGACACCACATAAAAAATCATGATCAGGAGGCCTTGGCTTCATAGCCACTTGGCGGTACCTTTATCATTCTATCAGGGTGTGATGTATCCCATCAATGGAAATGGCGATAACTCCCCATTAGAGACTTGTGGAACCACATATGCTGAAGAATATTTCTACAATAAGGGAGGAATCTAACCAATAATAGATGATGATATATAGGTCAGAACTACCAATATCTTGGGAACCACCCCTATAAATACATTTAGTGTGCTCAATAGCGATTATGTTCTCCCCATAAATCTATTCAAGGAAGAAGATATGATCCCATACGTACAATCCCCTCCCCTTCTTAGTGATAGAGTAAAATGAAATCATATTTTACATCTCTCTACAAGGAATTAGATATAAATAGATGATAATATATCTTCTAATTTCCTCTGTAACCCTCATAGAGATGAAGAAGCCCCCATATTTCCAGCTTCGTCTGAAAATTCATCCACATAATAAAAATGGAATGAAGATCAGGATGATCTTAGGAACTCCCATCTAGCATTCAAGGAAGGTGTCTCCACCACCATAGATTATCATAGCTAGATAAATCTAGGAATAAAATAGTACTTGTGGCCTACTCTGATCAGTGTTGTCATTCCCCTCAAAGATCAAGAGATGTTCATTGCATTTATAATAAATCATTGATATGCGTTATCTTAAAACTATATGGAAATGACTGGACTGAATCCAGATGTGGCTACACATCATCTTGGACTACCCGATGAGCATCTAGGCTTCAAGAAGGCAGCAAGGAGAATACACCCCTCTCATTCCACTATTATAGAGGTGGAAGTTTACAAGTTGATAAAATCCAAATTTTTATGAGATGTGAAATACCCAAGGTGTATTTCCAACATCATCCACTTAAAGAAAAATAATGGAAATATTGGGGTTTACATTGACTTCAAATACCTTAATCTACATTTCCCAAAACAATATTTCACATTATTGATTACAGAACTCCTGATCGATGCAACTGTGGGTTTCCAATCCCTTTCCTTTATATTAGAGTACTCATGGATCAATCAGATCAAGATGAACCTTGAATATGAATAGGAAACAACATTAAAAGAACCTTAGGGGATATTATGCTATCAGGCCATGCCCTTTGGATTAAAGAACAATGGAACTACATATCAGCATACAATGTGTCACATATTTAATCCATTCCATGGAAGGATAGTCGAGTGTTACGTTTATGACCTAGTTGTTAAATCCCGACAATGATGTGATAACTTCATGCACCTTTGAACAATATTTGAAAATCTATGACATCACAGTCTAAAGATAAATCCATTGAAATGTTCTTTCGGGGTAACATTATTAATGTTCCTTGGATTTTTGGTATGCCATTGTGGCATTGATGTTGATCCAAAGAATACTATTTCTATTTTAGAAATGTCACCCCCAGAAATCTCAAACAAATAAGGGGAATCTAAGGTAACCTATCCTACATACTACGATTCATATCCAACCTAGTTGGAAAATATCTCCCCATCATCATAAAAATTAATAAAGGGATATCCTATCAATGGGATGATAATTTCCAAAAATCTTTCAAAATTATCTAGCAATACCTACTGCACCCACTTGTTTTGATGCCTCCGGTGGTAGGGAGGCCACTCATCTTATCTCTATCCACCATGTAGTGCTCAATGGTCACCCTCCTAGAACAGAATAATGATTTGGGAAGTAAAAATACTCTCTACTTCCTTATCCATATGATGATAGGTATTGAGACTAGATATTCTGATGTTAAAAAGGACTACCTTGCACTCATCTTTGTGGTAAAAAAGATGAAGAATTACTTGTGTAACCTAGAAATCCATCTGATCTCTCATGTTGAACCACTAAATTACATCCTTTTCCACCCAATGTAAACTGGGTGGTTGTCTTGATGGGTGTTCATTCTTTAACAATATTACATTCAGGTCATATCATAGATGCCAGTGAAAGGACAAGCCCTGTCTGATTTCATTGCTGCACATCCTACCATAGAAAATACATCGCAAGACATCGATATCAAAGATCAATAAGTATTCTATTCCCATGAAGCTCCCTATAAATGAGATATGTACTTTTATAGCTCCTCACGGAGTCTCATCGACACAATGATGGAAAGATCGAAGCTTAATCGGGCTGGTCTGGGGATTGTATTTTTTCTCCAGACAATTCTTTTTTCGTTACTCTTTCTCACCATCCAAATGATGCACACATAATGAATCCAAATAACAATCCCTCATAACTGGATTGGAACTAGACCTAAAAATACACATAGTTTACATGAATATAAATAGGGTCTCAGAATTGGTGACAAAGTAAATCAATAGAGAATATTTTATAAAAAAGAAAAACGGGACCACATTACTTACTATGTTAGTGGACTGATGGAGGAGTTCCCTTTGGATCCAAAATTTCATCATGTTACCCAATCAAAGAATGCTCACGTCGACACACTGGTTAATGCATCAACCATCCTGGCCAACCCTAACTAGGAGGAAGTAATCTTCTACATAACATATCGAATAATGGTCTCATTGGTCGTCATATGATATATATAATAAATCAATTAGGTTAGAAACACCCCAAAGTGTGATAAACCTATGAAAACCCCTAGATGGATGGTTCCCATAATTATTTATCTAAAAAATGGAATTCTACAAATAGATCATGCTAGAAGGTAAGATATTCAACACCGGGTTGAAAATTTTTCTCATCTTCATGGTCCACATGAGAAGAAATCCATCTAAAAATGAGGATTTGAAGGAATATTATTCATATGTATTGTAGAAGGAGAGATTTTCATCATCATGGTAGAATTCCATGAAAAATCTTGCGGTGCCCATCATTCTGAGACCAGGCTCTCTCACCAAATCAGGAGGTTAGGATACTAAAGGAAAACCATGATACAAGAAATCATGGAATTCACCATGAAATGTCATGCATGCCAGATCTAGGGAAACTTCCTCTATCAGCACTCATAATTGATAAATTCAGCTATATATTCCTGTCCATTTTTCATTTGTGGAATGGATGTTGTGGGGCCTTATCCCCCAGCCACAGCTAATAAGACCAGGTACATCCTTACTGCTACCAATTTTTTTTCCAAATGGGATGAGGAAATACCCCTCATGTAAGTTGAGATGAATAATGTCATCAATTTCATGAAGTCCCATATCATCACTAGGTTTTGGGTCCCTCACACAGTAATGATGGACAACAATACCAAATTTGTTTTCTATAGAATTGGAGAGACTATACCAAGAGTACAATATTGAATCCAATCACTTATTTCACTATCATGAAGTAGATAATGGAAAGATATAGGGATTTGATAAGACTATATCGAATATACTCTAGAATATGGTGGATAAGGATAAGATGTATCGGTTGGAAAAAATCTTCCATGCTTTATGTTCCTACCAAACCACCACACGTACTACCTTATAGTCTACACCATACTCATTTGTTTATAGGATTGAGGCAGTATTACCCATAGAGTACTATCTACATTCACTATAAATAGCCATTTGAAAAAATCTCTCAGATGACGCACAATTAAAAACGTGGATGGATAAATTGGAATGGATAGATGATAACAAATTGAGAACGCCACAAAACTTTGAGGTCTATTAGAATTAGATTGCATGGTCATTTAATAAAATAGTTCACCTTCATTCATTCCTCCCAATAGAACTCATGCTGGCTCTTAAAACCCCGATGATACCAAGAATGAGGCCCTCAAAATAGGAACCCAAGTTAGAAGGGCATTATTTCATATATTATATTTACCATAATGGATCCTATTCATTGGACAAAATTGATGGGGTGCATGTCACACCACCCACCTATGTGATATTTATCAAGAAATTCATTGAATAGATATCCTCATATGGGAATCCACATCAGAGTAAGCCTCGTTACTCATCCTTACCATAAGACGTTAAGCTGTATGGTCATCATATCTACCAAAAAATGTTAAACTGTGTGGATTCAGTCCTGACAATAAGACATTAAACTACATAGTATACTTCACCAAGAGTACATGACTATAAACTATACAAATTATTCCTTACTACAAGATGTTAAACACTATGGTCATCATCTTTAACACATTATGTTAAAATATATTAAGTCTTAATAGTAATACTTTAAACTCCATGGTATCCTTCATCCTGAGTACATGAAATCAACCATTACAAATTTTTTCCTTAACATAAGATGTTAAACATAATAGTTATAACCTTTACCATAAGAAGTTAATCTATGTGGATCAAGTCCTAACAACAAAACTTTAAAATGTATGGTATCCTTCATCGTAATTACATTATGTCAAACTGTACAAATTCTTCCTTACTGCAAGACGTTAAACCACATGGTCATCATCTTTACCACAATACATCAAACAATATTTATAAATTCTTAATATAAAGACTTTAAAATACACGGTATCCTTCTTCATGAGTACATGATGTCAAAATGTACAAATTCATCCTAACCACATGATGATAAACTATACAAAGGTTTTTCTAATAGCAGGATGTCAAACTATACAGTTCTCTATGAACTACATATGTCTTGATTCCTATTATCACAGGATACATAGTGATTCCTGAACCTCTATTATTGGTCCAAGCTATAGGATTACTTCCCTTTCACAACAGGTGACCCAATTTCCATACCACATGACATTAAACTACAAGTAAAATTTCCATACCATGGGACATAAAACTTCATGGATCCAGAACTTCCATTTTTCATTCATGTCGAGTCACCCACATCCTTACTGTAACATGTTAAGATGCATGGGTTTTCAAGAATAATGTATTGATTGATTCTCATTTCCAATGATATTCATAGGGATTCATCAATCTTAAATCTTTTTCAAGACACTACATGATAAAAAATTCCCATTTCATACTCTTAAATGCCTCTACACTATGAGAGAAAATCTTTTTTTTCCTTGTTTCTCACACCGAGCATAGCTCGCGTGGGAATAAGAGTCTTGGAAAGGGATTTCTCATCCAAAAAAAGAATGGAAGATTTTTGTAGGACCATCTTAGTCCCTAATGAATGATCATAAAAAGCATACCATGATTCCTCGCCACGTGACATTAAACTACATCGTTAATGTCCCATGCATGGCATGTAACAACATTCTCCACTAGACCTGCCTGAGAGGACCACTATAGTTGTTGTTGGTCTTATAACACACCTCCAGCCATCCTATCCCTATTCACTTTGAGGAACCCACATCCATTTTTCAGGATGTTAAACTACATAGTAATTCAATAAATATGTATTGCTTTATTCTCATTTTTATTAGATACTTAGCGACACCCAAACTTCCATCCTTGGGAATAGTCACAACATTACCACTTTTTCATGGTGGTCAATATACATCCTTAATAAATGACTTTAAACTATATATTTCCTTAGTAAATAAGTGTGGAATGATTATTATCATCACAGGATATGTAGTGGTGCCTGGATTTCTAATCCTTGGTGCAATTACAATAATTAACAGACACAGTTCCCACCTATACATATGATTTGAACCTACGTAGTTAGTTTCCATTTGAGAACTACGTGTGAGTTGATTATTGTCTTTATATGTTACATAGTGACATTCAGATTTCCAACATCAGTACTAATCACAAAAAATCCAATATAAATATGCAACCCTATTTACGTATAGGTCAGATATACGCATGTAACTTCATTAATAACTATATGTGGATTGATTCCCATCACAATGGGATGCGTAGTGACACCCATAATTTTATTTATGGTCCCATCTGCAACACTACCTTTTCACATTAGGGGAGCCACGTCCTCACTATAGGACATTAAACTATGCGGGCCTTTAAGAACTATGTGTGGATTAATTCTCATTATCATCAGATACATAGCGATGATCAGACTTCCACCCTTGGGAACAACTGAAACATTTCCATCTGTTCAGGTCAGTTCCCACATCCTTAACTCATGGTGTTAAACATCACGAAACACGTTCCTACTATAAGATGATAGAATTTAAAACCCATCACCCATTTTTAATCCCCATTCATGGTACCACAATAACATTACCCCAATCAAATTGGGTGTGGGATTCTTCAATCATCTTTTAAAACACCTCAATCCATATGCCACACTTCATGCCTCATGTGATTCAAGTTTTCAAAAACCTAACATGGACCTTGGAAAGGATACTAAGCTTTAGGGGACCTTTTATTGGCTATTCATGTATTCATATTTCCCATGCATGTAATTCTATGTCCATCAAGAAAATGCATCACTATGTAAAAAGGAGATTATTATTTTTGTGATCCCTTACATCACTGTGGTATCACTCAACATCACAGTGTGGCTGAACTACTCCTAGTATGACTATCCCATATCATTACCCATGACCCAAGAACCTTGATCCATGATTTACAACATTTACATCTCTTGCTCAAAAGTATTTTGGAATACTAATAACCTTGGGTATCCTAATTGAGATCTTGTGTATCATCCCCCAATTTAGGTGCGTGAGTGTCACAACCTTAAACTACTTACTCTTTGGTCAAAGTGGTAGGAATTTAATCTTTAGCCTATGATGGTCCAAATAGCAAGACCTTAAACATCTAAAACAAAAGACTCAAAAAACTTTTCTGGTTTAAACCTCATAATGTGAGAACTAATCAAAAGTCACGTCTTCATTCAAAAAACTCTTCATCTTCATAGTTTTGAAAAAATAGGGCATACAATAAAAAGGCTTAAATATTATAGGATCAAAATTATAACCCTATTAAAATATAATCTAATATCACTAGACCACATGTTCAAAAAAAGTTATATTACTGATTTTTTACACCTCCTCACCGCAAGAACATGTTCGATAAGTAGTGATACAACTTTTAGAGTGCTTGTACCCTTATTGGATATTACATTATTCACATATCACACTTCATTATTTATGTGTCTTGGATCACTGTAAACCTTCCATGGCCCTTTTAAATGATTTCCAAATTCAATGGAACATTTTCTTGATTATTCATCCATGATCATGGCTCATGCATATGTGCCTATGACCATCAACCAAATTGTCACTCTACAAAAAGGACATTCAGTCCTCATAAGCCTTGACATTATCACAGAAAAATTCTAAACCTTAGTGTATCTAAACTACTCCTACTATGGTCATCCCATATCATCCTCCTGATCTGATTACATTAGACTATGATTTACAATCTCCACACTAGACTATCGGAGAATACTCAACAACCTCGATGTTACATCACCGTGTTTTGTACCCTTTATCCAATATGGGATGCAACAGTCCATTCTTAAACCTTATTATGGATAACACCTCATTATTCAAAACCATTTGATGTAGAGTTAGAGATTATTAATCAAGATCCAAATTTTCCTAGGTTTTATTTCCCTTAATAGATAGATTTCATTCCATACCCAACTTCATCAAATAAACATTTGAGTAGTAAAAAATCATTTAAATACCTTGGAAATAAGTGTAAATAACCTTTTCTTGGCCAAGCTATCAACGCATTAAGTCTTTGAACCCCCAACTAAAAGAATCTCCTCCTTTCAATAAAGAAGCTTCAATTATTGAGAGACCCAGAAACACACAAGAGGAACCTGATTAGCCACTAAATGAGGCTAATATTAATTGTTAATATACATAATATTCATGTTCTTTATTATTCATAAACACCATTTTAGTGCATTTTACACTTTGAACATCATTTCACATTATGATTGTAATACCTTCTTAAAATGCGCTATTATGAGGTACATTTTTGAACATCATTTGAAGTACCCAATGATTCATCTGATTTTAAGGAATCTAATTATACATATTTTAATTTTATATTTTTGGAAATTGATCTAAACTTAAATATAAACATGTTTGATTCAGGGATCAGTGGAGAATTCATGGAGGATGATGGAGATATTTGGAAATGAAAGGAAGCAATTCTGGAGAAGGCAGATTGGACACCATCCCACTGATGAGAATGTGGTGCCCAACATACAGGCCCAATTAATCCCAAATTTAGTGTTATTATATAATAAATGTATAGGAACAAATAAAACTTCAGTATCTAATGCTAATTCTGCCTCCATGGTGGTCATTTAGGCGTCTCAAGTTAGAGATAAAATTCTGGGCCAGATTCTGCGGCCCAGATAAACATCCCACTAATTTGATCATATCTCGGAATTAAAAACCCCAAATGGGACCAAATTTTACAGGAGGTTAGAAGACATCCGAAGATCCATTTTCTTCTACTATGGACCACTCTGATTCGACCATCTAGAAGGTCATTAAAACACTTCTGTTCGGTGGATGAAAGCTGGCTGCCACCTCGGGTCAAATGTAGAAAAGTCCAAATTCCACAAGCTTTCCACCACCTATGGCCTACCAAAATTAATTGAGATGCTTTGTACTATTGGAGTCTCGACCCAAGGGATCAAAAAATGCCTATTTAAGGCAGTGTTGTTGGAGGATTTAGGAATCTTTGAGCTTGTTTTCATCTTAATGTTATGCTTCCAATTTCTCTTTGTAATGTTCTTCCTTCACATGTAAGTTGTTTTAATTCATACTTGTTTCTTAATAAAAGTTCTTCTTATATTATTATTATGTTATTCTAATTATCACTTTGATACCGTTGGTTCAAGGTGTGAACTTGTTCACACCAAACCTTGTGAGATTATCACACAACGGTGGAGTGATTGTTATTTTATTGCGTTTTTTTACTTCTCCATTTCCTCCTTCATGAGTCTACTTTCCACTTCCATTGAAACTATAGAATCAATGGAGGGCTAACCCACTTATGGGTTGATCCAAGGGAGTATAAAGGGGCTGGATTGGATGTTATTTATCACCTCATTAATGTATAATCACTTCTTTAATTGAGATTTTTATTTGATGATTTTTAAACTCCATCGTCCTTGTTGAATTTAAGGCCACACACTTTAAGTGCTAATACGAACCTTTACCTTGAAGTGATCAAAACTTTGATCCTTCAAGTGTATAGGTGATTAGTATTAAAGGGTGTATGCATTAAACTAGTAAGTGATGATGTTGTTTTATCTCCTTAAATGAACCCATCTCAAATATAAGAAATTGAAATCATTAAAAAGGAAATACGTCCAATCCACCCCGAGCGATAACCTAGGATCAACTCATTCTTTTAAATTGAATTAACTTAAATCTATTAGATATATTTCAAACCCATCCAAAATAAATCCAAGTTGGACACTTAATAGCCAAAAACAGTCCATATAATGTACGTGTCTATAGGTTTCTTCTTAGGTCTCTGTGGATTCGATAACCCAAGATAAACTACAAGGACCGTCTTACCTTCTTCTCTTGGGTAAATTTGAGTGAGAATCAAATTTTGGCTCCATTTCCGGGGACCTAAGTAAGTTATCTTAGACACTATCATCCTTTTTTTCATCCTAATTCTCTTTTCTCACCCCTCACTCCTATGGAAGTCAATTTTGAACAAGTCCAAACATGGGAAACCTATCACCACTTTGATCACCCAACCCCATGTGTGATGTACAATGACCATCCTAATTTCTACTTGTGGGATCATCAACAACCTAATGAACCGCAATGTTTTTACTCCTATGATCCAAAAAACATTCCAACATATAATGAGTTTCAATCCCCACAAATCCAATTTGAACACCCTCTTGTGCAATTCTAACAACTTAATTATCCACCTAGAATAGACCATTTGGATCAACCCCATATCCGTCCTAATCCACATCCATTACTTGAAAAACTATGTCAACAAATGTATATAATGAATTTTGAGGTTTCATCATTGAGGTTAGAACTACAAAGCATTAATACTTGTGAGGAACCCATCCCTACACAAACCGTTCCTTCCATAACCTTATGTGAATTGTCTAGTTTCCCACAAACCTCTCATGAATTTACTGAAGAGAAAACCTTTGGATTTGGGGAAGATGAGGAGGATCATGGAATTGTTGATGGGTGTTTAAATCAAGAGTAAATTGATTTTTTGTATTCACAAGAGGGAAATTTGACATCATGGATTGAGTCTCATGAATATAACTCCATTGATGATTTTTCAAAAATACAAATCACTGAACCATTAAGAGAAATCACAAACTTTGAGTCCATACCCATTCCTGAAACTGATCTTTCCAACTCGGTGGTTGAATATTCTATTCAAAAGGAACCAATTCTGTTGAGAAATTTTGAAAATGAAACTGAGTTCAATTCAAAGTCCCAACCTATGTTTGAAAGTTTTAGCCTACCTGAACTTGAACAAAAGGAATTTCCATCCACCCTCAAGTTTCCATTCATTGGGGATAGCCAAAAATTTCCATTTGTCACCATTTCTTATTTTGAAACCACTAAAGATGTGATTATTCATAATGTCTTAGGAAATACTACAGAGGAAACTGGATCAACCATTTTTGATATTCCTTGGATTTTACCACTCATTTTAGAACATAGGTTTGCATACAACAAAAATTATAAAGAAAGAATAAATCTCAATCTAGTGGACATAGAGAAACATGTGGTCCTTAAAATGTTCAAAGTTGGTATTGGATAAGTTGGGGGGTTCAAGTCGAGCTAACGACCTTAAACAAAGCGCTGCACGGGAGGTAACCTGTGGTTTTCATCTTTGCAAATCATCTTTTTTTTAAATAGGATTAATGAATCATTTTGATAAATAAAAAAAATAGACTATTGACTTATTCTTCTATTATGAGTATGGATTGGTATGAAAGGGGAGCACTATATTCATCCGTGTCACGTGGTGTGATCCTTAAGTAATACCATACCCAGAAATTTAAAAAGAAGACAATGTATCATCAGTTTATTTTATTTTATATATATACTTATATTTTACTTATATATATATATATATACTCTTTTGTTTTGTTTGTTTGTTTTCCTTTTTCCACTAGGGAACTCCGCAAGCGACATGGATATCAAAGGACTAAAAAGTGAGCATCAAGAATTTCAACTTCAACCACCAGGTGACTTCATTCCATGATCCTCATTTTCAATTTCCTTTTTGAACTTTCATTCTCTACCTATACCCCCACATAAATATTCATTTCTTCAAACCCTGGGGACAGTGTTATTTTAAGTTGGGGGGGGGGAGATAAAATAAAAAATGATTTTGTGTCAAAAAACAATTGAATGATTTGAAAAATAAAAAGTGTAAATGGAAGGAAAAATTCCTTGAACTTTGAACATGGTAATACACATTGCACACTTTGAAACTAAATATCAAATAATTTAGCATACCTTGATTCTGATTTTAATCCTTGTATAATTTCAAGAGCATAGATTTTGGAAAGTGTGGCTGTCCAATGTGATATTTCATCATTTATATTTTCATCCAAATAAAAAAGATCACAATGCAAGTACTTTGGATAGTGGGGTATTAGTTTGAGTTCATGGGGTACCCTAAATAAATAGCATATGTTTGGTGATCATTTTAGTTTAATATGATTATTCCAAAAAAAATTAAAAAAAAATGCCCGTAGAGCAATGAAATGGCCTAATGCGTGGCTTTCAGCACTTAGGGATCGTGACTCCATAGTTGTCTGGCCCATAGTTTGTAATTTTATCTCTATTTTTGGTAATTTGAATTTGTTTTTTGACTGAGTTAACTCGAGATGATGCCCGAGTATGTGGGCTTCACTTGGTTCCCTAAGGTCTTTGAGCCTGGGAGTCATCGGCAAAGTCTCGCTACAGGGGTTGACTCTTTTGAGTGCAATTTCAATTACCATGGAAAAATTTCAAAAAAAAAAAATTATACAAAAAAAATTAATACTCATCTTAATATTGAAATGTGATTCCACCTAGTGCTTCTGTAATTTACCCCTTGAATAAAGATGAACCCCCATGTCTATTGTGATACACAACACATCCTCATACTTAATTGATATTGGATGAAATATGGAAATGAATTTGAACAAAGGAATGAGATTGGGATTGGGATATTCTTATGAAACTATCTTGTATTAAAATATTTTGATGGGTTTCATGATTTTTTGGTATAAGGTTTTTTGGTGATCATTGTGTATTAAAATGTTTTTGGAAAAGGGAATTCGAATTCCATTTTTGATGAGATATATTTTGCTTGGGACTAGAAAAAATCAAGTTGGGGGGCGTGATTAGCCACTAAATGAGGATAATATTCATTGTTAATATACATAATATTCATGTTATTTATTATTCATAAACACAATTTTAGTGCATTTTACACTTTGAACATCATTTCACATTATGATTGTAATACCTTCTTAAAATGCGCTATTATGAGGTACATTTTTGAACATCATTTGAAGTACCCAATGATTAATCTGATTTTAAGGAATCTAATTATACATATTTTAATTTTATTTTTTTGGAAATTTATCTACACTTAAATATGAACATGTTTTATTCAGGGATTAGTGGAGAATTCATGGAGGATGATGGAGATATTTGGAAATGAGAGGAAGCAATTCTGGAAAAGGCAGATTGGACACCAGTCCACTGATGAGGCTGTGGGGCCCAACATATAGGACCAATTAATCCCAAATTTCGTGAGATGATATAAGACATGTATATGAACAAATAATGATTTATTATCTAATGATAATTCAGCCTCCATGGTGGTTATTTAGTCGTCCCAAGTTAGAGATAAAATTCTGGGCCAGATTCTGCGGCCCAGAAAAACAGCCCACTAATTTGATCATATCTCGGAATAAACAACTCCAAATGGGACCAAATTTTACAGGAGGTTAGAAGAAATCTGGAGATCCATTTTCTTCTTCTATGTAACACTCTGATTCGGCCATCTAGAAGGTCATCCAAACGCGTCTGTTCGGTGGATGAAAGCTGGCTTCCACCTCGGGTCAAATGTGGAAAAGTCCAAATTCCACAAGCTTTCCACCACCTATGGACTACCAAAATTAATTGAGATTCTTTGTACTGTTGGAGGCTCGACCCAAGGGATAAAAAAATGCCTATTTAAGGTAGTTTTGTTGGAGGATTTAGGAATCTTTGAGCTTGTTTTCATCTTAATGTTATGCTGCCAATTTCTCTTTGTAATGTTCTTCCTTCACATGTAAGTTGTTTTAATTCATACTTGTTTCTTAATAAAAGTTCTTCATATCTTATTATTATGTTATTATACTTATCACTTTGATACCGTTGGTTCAAGGTGTGAACTTTTTCATACCAAACCTTGTGAGATTATCACACAACGGTGGAGTGATTATTATTTTATTGCGTTTTTTTACTTCTCCATTTCCTCCCTCATGAGTCTACTTTCCACTTCCATTGAAACTATAGAATCAATGGAGGGATAACCAAATTATGGGTTGATACAAGGGAGTATCAAGGGACTGGATTGAATGTTATTTATCACCTCATTAATGTATAATCACTTCTTTAATTGAGATTTTTATTTGATGATTTTTAAACTCCATCGTCCTTGTTGAATTTAAGGCCACACACTTTAAGTGCTAATACAAACCATTACCTTGAAGTGATCAAAACTTTGATCCTTCAAGTGTATAGGTGATTAGTATTAAAGGTTGTATGCATTAAACTAGTAAGTGATGATGTTGTTTTATCTCCTTAAATGAACCCATCTCAAATATAAGAAATTAAAATCATTAAAAAGGAAATACGTCCAATCCACCCCGAGCGATAACCTAGGATCAACTCATTCTTTTAAATTGAATTTACTTAAATCTATTAGATATATTTAAAACCCATCCAAAATCAATCCAAGTTGGCCAATTCATAGTCGAAAACAGTCCATAAAATGTACGTGTCTATAGGTTTCTTCTTAGGTCTCTGTGGATTCGATAACCCAAGCTAAACTACAAGGACCGTCTTACCTTCTTCTCTTGGGTAAATTTGAGAGAGAATCAGAAACAAACATCATAAAGTGTTATGGGACATAGATGAAATATCCACCCCATACCATATCCATAAACTCATGCTTTTGGGTTATGATTTACATCACCCACTTTTAAAATATACCGGAGGTCCTAGTATCTTTGCTATTTATCCCTCAACCGATATTGTTTCCATAAATCTTACATGACCATTGGAAAAGAGCAGAGATCATATTTTCTTGTCCATGCTATAGATGAATAAGGTATTCAACCCACCAATTAAAGGAATAATTTCCTTATAAGAAAGGAAATACAATCCTTGTGAGCCCTAGAAATATCATGAAAAATCCTAGCACCTTAGTGTTTTATACCATTCCTAGAATGTCTCCACCCTATTCCTCGATCGTTAATATCCGGTCCAAGATCAAATACCCTAAATTATAGAACATCAGATCCAAATCTAAAATACCCACAATTATATCACACCAATAGTCCAATTTCAATGTACCTAAATTTTATCACACTAAAGGTACAAGCTCAATTACCCTATATTATAGCAAACCAAATGTCCAAGCTCAAAGGCCCTAAATAAAAACACACCAAAGTTCCAATATCAAAGACCATAAATTACAGCACACCAAATGTCCAATCTAAAAGACCCTGAATTATATCACACTAAAGGTCCTATCTAGAAGACAATGATATAAAGCATGGAAGTTTCTTAGATTGTAAAAACATGTAAGGCACACTACATGGCCTTAGAATAATTGGGCTTCTATAACCAAGCCTATCACCTTTAGATGAAGATAGATCAATCTCCCTCTGGGACATGTATCTTACCAAGGAAATCCTTCTTCAAATCAGGTGATCTCAAGATAGCTAGAACATATCATCAGTAGAGAATCCTGTGTTGGTGGGAACCCATGAGTACTTATCGAAAGGAATATTTCATGATTGAAATATTCAGACCTGGACATTAAAGTTTACCAAATGTTTTGAAAATTATGGTTATCTTTGGTGATTCTCATAATATTATAGAAAATAAATATAATTCACATCATGAATAAATGAATATAGGTTAATACATATAAAAGTTCAGCAAATTTGTTCATCAATACCATGTAAAAGGGGGAGTCACCACATACCAGATCCTCACCTCTGAATGTAAGATACATACCAATATTGAAATATTATGCCTCCATTACAACATATGTATGGATAAGTCTTTATAGTCATTAATTATTTTATCCAGGGAAACCACATATCAACACAGTTGATCATTACATTCGGTCTCCGCCTCCGTAGTGTGTTGTAGCTCCTCTGCTCTAGCAACAACATCAAGATGGGACATCACTTCTACATCAAGAAATTATTGCTGATCCAACATAGTCATTTCTAATATCTAAAATTAATATTGGAACATGGATATTTCTATCTTGATATGGATCATTTTGGATGGAAGGTGATTAATTTCATACAAGAGATGGTCAGTTTGAATCTTCTCGGTACTAATTGGGTCCTGATGTGCAGTCACCTCCACCTCATGTCAAGAGGCTTCATTAACAGCTTCTTCCGAGTTCCAATTCATTGAAGAGGAATCCCCAACAACTGCTTCCCTAAATTAAAGGTCCATCTTCTATTCTCTCATGGAGATCACCTACTTTACCCGAGAGTGAAGGGGGTGATAATCAAAATATTTGTAACTAAGGGTGGGGAACATGAATCAAAGATGACCCAATCAACCATTAAACTCATCCAATGAGACTTATGGCACTAAAATCCAGATCTCCCTAAACATATGTTGCATTATTTAATAACAATGTATGGAAGACCTAGGGTCCTAGTCTAGATTTATCTTGGGTATGGGAACATATTCTGAGACAAGGTCACTTAAAGAAAGAGATGTGCTCACAGTTTTGGACAACGGGGGAAGAGAACTGGCCTACACATTGTTTTAATAAGATGGAGGGACCCCTAGTGGAGTAGGGACCAAAGCCTTCAGGCCTCGGTGTGAATATACTACAATAATGGGGGATGATTTTATTAGTTATGGTATGATTAGCATGATATCCCCAAAAGAACAGAATTTGTGATCAAGATTTAAAACATACCTTTATCAGTATAATGACTGGAAACATTGAATGCCCAACCCCATCCTTGGGTGAAGATGAAACTTCTTATTATGATGAAAAACATCATGAAAGCTCTAGTTAATTCCCTAGAGATGTTCTTTTTTTCCACTCTTGAGGACTGTAAGAACCGAACACAATATCAGGAAATGTGACACACTAAAACAAAGTGTCTAGTCTTTAAAAAGTATTATCCTTATTCAAAACTCACTTCCATTGAGGCTAATAAAGTAGAAAAATAGGTACCTCTATCATCATCCTCCAAAAGGGAATTCAACCACACTAGATCGAATGGTACCATCACTAAAACATTAGTAGCAGGTAACAAACATGATTGTGTGGGAACCTCAATAACTTATTCTTCTTTATGGATTAGGTCCAATAGTGAAGGGTATTATGGAGAAACCAAATGCTGACCCATATCCTTATAAGTGGAAACACGCTTTTCAATATGATCCTGATGGGGATATTATCATTTTTTATAAATCACAATGTATAGTAATCCTAGAAAAAAAGAGAGTAATGTTTTAGGCTTACTTGAGAATTTTTGAGAACATGGGTCTGAAAATAAAGATGGATTCTTTTCCTTCTTGTTATTCTCTACAGAAGAAGGACCTTTAGAATGTGTTTAAACTAAAAATGTTTCTTTATAAGAGACAATCACGACCCTCATATATGATTTTTGGCTTGGGGGACATTCATCAATGGTTTCCTGGTCATCACCAAATATTTCTGCCATAGTCATACAAAGGGAACTGTAATCAGGGGATGGAAGTGTCAGATAATCTTTAGTCTCCTCCCATTGCATAAAAATATACAAAGTATGTCAATACAGTTGTAAAATAACAATGATATTTCAAAAAAACATAGCAATTCTGGGCTTACTACTTCCTCAGTAACGAGGTAACCATGTTCGTCTATAGAAATTTGAAGTGTTCCGAGGATAACTAGTTTATGAACCAATGGGAAGAAAAATAGTTGTCCCTTGATACTCACCAAATCCATGTCAAGGTCTCAAAGAAAGGCCCAAACCTCCCCATAGCGGTATTTAAATGTGATACCATGAGGGGTTGTGATATAAGAAAGAACTTCCCAAAGAACCTATGAGAAATCCAATAAACCCAAAAGATCACCATATAAACACCACACCTTTTGATCATCCCACTATTGAAATGAGATAGGGATTAATAACTCTGACATAGTCTCTACACATGTTATTACATTTGTTGTATCCTTGTTAGTAGGTGCTTCTTCGGGCAATGGTAAGCGTCTGACTTCTTTAAGAGGTGCTTCTGTAGCCTTCAAAACTTTAGTATCTTGTTTTCTTCTAGTCCTAGGATTGTACTCATCCAATAGGTGGTTGGTAAGTCTATCTTACCAAATTGAACAATTTTTGTCTCAGATATGAGAGAATCCAAGAATTTTCATAACCACAATATAAGTCGATTAATGCATTATGAGGAGGAAGGTACATCTCTGCACCTATCTCTTCCCTATTAAACATTATCCATAAATAGAGATATAACATCGATTTTTCCTATAATCTAATATAAACATAGTCGTGAAACTTTGATTGGAAACATAAGAATTTTTTTCTAAACTGGAAAGGCACATACCACTCACAATTGAGGTCCCCATCAATACAGGTAGAATGAAATACCTCACTAAGTGACATTATATAAGCTCATTCTATGAGACTGTTACCATTGTAAACAAAATACCCTTTTGAAACTTTTCTATATGTTCTGAAAGGGAAATTTTCCTAATGAATCACATAATCCCTGATAACACGATCTTTCAATTTAACGGGTCTTACCCCATTAACGAAATTTAGGTACAATATAAAATTGGTATTAGAGATATCACAAATATATAGATATTAATAACCTCACTGGTGAGACCCTATCCAATCACATAATACTTGGAAGGTCCCATGATCCTATAAGGGGCTTCTCCCATATAAACATGGTGCATGATGAGATAGAGTTTTTCTAGCATAGGGATATACATCTTGATGCACTCATCCCTAGATATAGAAATCTCCATCATAAAATTGGAGACCCTGAATCCGCATTTCTCCTTTATCAAAATTAGGTACCCACACAAGTACAACACAAGAAATTCAGAAAGTTGGACTAACCGATCAATGCTAGGGAAGATTTCACATCCTCTTTCTTTGTACTTACCTTCTTCAACCATGGGCCAGTAAATGTCTGGTGCACTTTGGGTATCCTTCGTGAGCCAGTCCATTGGCTTCTTTGCCTATGGCTCAGAGGCATTATTCATGATAAAGTACTATTTCCATGCCTTGAACAAGATATCTTCTCCAAAAAGAACCCCCTTTGGAAGGGCCTCCTTGGCCAACTTAATCAGCTCCCATGTTAAAGGAGGAGTCCTCGTCACATCATCCCAAATGGATTGTAGAGGAAATAACTCATCATACATACCACTGAGTATAAGTGAACCATAGATCTATTCCACATCTTGAAGACTGATTCCAACCTCACTATTTGTGAGGTGTAAAGTGGTCATATCTTGGTTACAATGACTTAATAGATCTGTCATCACACCCTTATTTCAATAAAAAGACATCTGCGATATCCATAAGGCCTCATACAATCTAATTTTATTTAACTCTAATGAAAATTATGAAATAATATATAGAACCAAGAAGGTCAATCTCGAGTCCAGTCCACAGCTACCCCCAGATCGGAAGTCCCAACTAGAGATCCAACCAATCTTTTGATCAAAGGTGGACTACCGCATTATCGAGAGATACATATATAAATTCTCATTAGGTGAATGATTGTTCCAATTTAATGTATGTGGGAATGAATTTTAGTAGGTTTTCATCCTCATGGTCCCCCTGGGAGATAATGTATCCTCCCAGAGAACTGATCTCTTGGAAAAAGTTTTGGGACATTTGATTCCAGGAAGATGATATAAATAATGACTTCACCAGAGGAATGAAAACATATTCAGTGAGACCAAAACCGTAGAGGGGATAGAAATCTGAAATTTGATAGTTTTTGAATTTTGATCCAATCAACTTCATTAGATTTAGTTGATAATACCTGATGACATGATCACAAGTAGGGTCCATGCTTTCCACTAATGCATCATGACATGCTATTTCTGATTTTTCCTCTTTCTTTGATGCCTTGAGAGAAGTGTGATGAGAACCTAAATCTATCTGAATAAGGGTAATGGCATATTTCAGATAGATGAAATCAAAACTTTTCAAAGAAAATACATAAACTAATAGAATCATGTGCATCGCATGAATCAATAAGGTATTTGTAAACTTCATAAAGGGTTCACGAAATGCATAATAATTAGACGATCAAATGAACGAGCGAGTAGATCATGTGAGACCTTCAATACAATAATATACCTTGAGGATGATGTTCAAGGAATTACTGACGTATGGTTCATATTTGGGATGGATAGGAACCCAAGTAAAAGCAGTCTTATGGGGAAATTTCTTACGAAATGAGGACTCGTGATCGAGTGTTGTGAATAGGTCTCGTAATCAGGACTCGTAAAATGGTCTCGCAGTAGAGATATGTGATAGAGGTAAAGAGAGGGAGATCTTTAGGAATGGTAGTCGATGGATAAATCCACCCGTCATCCTTATATATATATAGTTTCTATTGGAATACCAAGTGTTTTCTGAAAGACCAAACATCACCCAATACACTGATTCAAAATAACGCCAAATACATAGGAGGGAATTTACCTTCCTCAGAACTAATTCCTTGTCCCTACGGATGTTTCCCCTAAGGGGAGGAATTTTTTGACATCCTTTAAATGAGCACAAAAAAATCACTAAGGAAGTAATACATAAATATGGGTATTATTTTCTCTTCAAAATGAAAGGATTGAGAATATGGTTGAGTCATGTGGATCACATGAGCCTCCAAGGTAATCTTCATCACGTGACCATCATAAGGTCATGCGAAGACCCCACACACAGTGAAAAACCTTTAGTTGACCCTATAAAACCCTATTCAACAAGTCTTCCAACTCTTATAAGGCTCTTCAAACAACTGATGATCACACGATGGTAGTAAAATAAACTCACTCAGGCCACACAATTTATCATTTGTAGACGCCTGATAATCCAACCAAAAAATATTTAAAAAATGGGAGGAAATATTCCCATTGGTGGAGAATCATAGCAGTTGTAAAGATCATGTGACATATCACCGAGGGGAAATATAATTTTCCTTCAAAATGTACAAAAAAATTTATATAACCCATGAACCTTTTTACAATAAAACTAATTAAGTAAAAGGGGAGGAGGTGGGAGCTACTCCCAGTCATAAAAAGACATGTGACGCACCAATGGAGATTTACAAGAAACTGCGAGACCCCGATGACAAGCCCATATCATCTCATGAAATCCCTTTGTATTTTCATCCTCGTCATGCAAAGTGCCCTCGTAATGTCAGGGAAACCATTTGCTTCCCCTTTTTCACCCTAAACATAAATAGATGGGTCTTTCCATGAAATTATCATGCACCCCCATATGCCTCATATTGGTCACACAAGGCATCATCAAAAAATAGATTACTTATATTTGACATTACTCATGTAATCTAACATGACTCTAAATCCTTTATAAAATAAAGAAAATGGAATAAAATATGGAGGTGGTGGAAGCCTCTCATGATCATAAAATTATTGAAACATGCTAAGGCTATCTACCGCATGGTCTTATGAGACTCCTATACAAGCCGCCCAAATCTCACGAAGACCCCCCTAGAAAATCCACCCTTGCCTCATGAGGTGTCCCAAGAAAGGCATAATGCATCTCATGAGGGCCTTCAAAAAGTAAATTTGGTCTCTCAAAGGACCTTATTCATGTTATTATGGAAATATTGAATTCTTTAATCATAAATGCATGATCAAACAAATTCCCTATTAATTAGAAACAATCCAATACTGAAGGTGTTGATGAGAGGGGCACATGGTCACTGAAAATTAAGTGATTCACCCAAATAAATCCATGAAAAAGGATCACGAAGACATGTGGCACTATAACTATTTGTGGACTCCATCCTAGATCCACACCAGATACCCTTTGCAAACCGAATAACAATCGGGGTGGTGAGGCTTATAAATTCAACACCCAAACATGAAAAATGCACCATAACCTACAAAGATCATACGATCATGACACTTTAAAAAGGTTGGATTTTTCACATCCAAGTGAATCAATACAACAAATAACCATAGTGGGTTTCTCATATCATCCGATCACATGATCAGAAAGTCTTCTATTAGATAAAATGTCAGAAAATAGCTAGAGTGATCATGTTCCTTTCATACAACACTTCATGTGATCATTCATAGATCACGTGAAGGGATCCTGGAAGGACATATGAAGAAACTAATGTATGTCTTGTAGATCACATGAGACTTGAATAAACTGAAACTAAATGAATCTATGGAGATCACAATACTAGGTCTAGAAAAAATACCAAAAATTGAAAGGATTAAACAAAAACATGTTCACTGATCCTAGTGTACTTCTTGTGAGCTAGCCAAGACAAGTGAAAACACCGGGATATGTCACACTAATCTCTCAAAACTCCTTAATTATTCCACCTAGTTCAAGAGATGTCTTCCATACATGTTAGAGAAAGTCACACGGTTCCCCCAAGTCATGCCCCATTAGTCTTGTGACACCCTATTGGCCTATATCCCAAGCCTCACCATCCTTTATATACATCACCTAACTCATATAATAGCACCACCTCATGTTAGCCAAGTCTCACGAATGCATTTGCTCATGACAACTAATCTCTTGTGATACCCTTTGAGAAATTCATCTGAGACTCACAATGCCCTCCAATCATTTTGGCCAGGTCTCACGATGCCCTCTAGGGATGTTAACCAAGACATGTGACTCCCTCTAAGACATGTCGTATTGTCTCTCGTGACACCCTCTATATGTTTCAAGATGAATATTGTGAATGACATGAGATAAACTTAACTAGATCATGAGAGACCCTCTATAAAAGATAGGAAAGTCATGTGATGGATTATAGGATAAACCATATGGATCATACGATGTCATTTGGACAATTCATCCATGATCGTGTGACCACCTTTGATCTGCCACCTCGGTTATGAGAAGTCCATTAGGATGACAAATTTGATCATATAGTTTTATTCAGATATGCTAGGAAGATACTATCCTATATATTAGGACAGGAGGACAATCAACATATTACAGGCAGGCAAGCGGGTCAGATCAATAGGGAAACCTCAGAATGTAAACCATAAGAAACGACATAACATATTTTGTCATAATAGCCAAGAAAAACTAAAAGTTTAATCCCCAACCAAAGGAACTACAACGAATCTAATTATTTCCATTTTTAGTATACATAGGCTTCCTCTTAAAGGTTTGAGTTCCACATCAAATATCCAAAGGGTTTTCCCAATACATATGTCCCTCACCTACCAAGAAATGATATTAATCATTTTACATACCTTGTTTCTCACACTAATCATGTCTCATGTGAGATTAATGAGTTTAAATAATCACATCATTAGAATCATGAGTCTCTAATAACCAGGGAAATATATGTCTGCAAATCCCCAAACGAGTGGCTTGACACATTCACCTCAGTGCAAAAGAATCTAGTTGGGACCAATCCCAATGGCATAATTGAACTATGAGAACTATGATTCTTGCAATAGACAAGATAAGTAGAATTCCTTCCTATGTCTCAAGATCAAATAAGCATCCATTTCAATTTAAGCCTTATAACAATTTTGTTTTCAACCATCATGACCCAATCATTCCATTGGGATGATTACTCTACCTCATCCATTTGTGGATAGAGAAATAAATTGAAATACGATGACTCTAGATCCTTTCATAACCAGGATATGTTGAACACCTCTCTACGACATAATCTCTAAAAAAATCATCTCATGAAGGTCCCAACACATAAGCCCAACATCATGAGAAATGAAAATGATCATTTTATATTCCATGTTTCTCAAACCGAGCATATTTTACATGAGCTTAATGAACTACAATAATAATTTCATCTACACCATAAGTTTCTACAATGACAAGGGAACAATTAGAGTTTATGCCCCACAAAAAACAAACTACGAAAAATCTAATTCTTGTTATAATCGAGATATATAGGAATTCCCTCCATGACTCAATCTTGAACATTGGTTTTACTAGAACACCTATATATGTATTCTTTTCATGATGCTAAACTTCACAGGTCCAATGAAATATGTGGGTTCGGATTGCTACAATAACCAGGATATGTAGGATGCCTCATAATGGCTCAATCCCCTCCTCGGAATACTAACAACCTCCTTGTGTGGCATCGCATTATGAAACTCTTAGTTATGCAGATTCATCACATAAAAAACCAACCAATACTAGAAAATGATATATAACCTTGAATACATTCAATTGGATTCACTATATAAGACCCTATAATTTTACACATGAAAGAGAAATAACCCATGATATTCTTGTTAGGGTATTCGTTCCCATATTGGGATTAGTAAGAGATTCGTAAACATATATTAAATCTATAAGAGAGTCCCATATTAGACATTAATTCCCCCAGAAAGGGTCTGATGAGTCCGACCTCACATCATCTCGACCAATGTGATTCCCCATGATTCGTTGAGCCTGAAAACCTAGGCGATCTTCAGCCTTTGGAATATAGGTATCTACCCAGTTACGGATGTGGGAACTACTAGGATTTTTTTTGTGAGAGTGAAAATGATAACCCTATGTTCATGATTGTGAACAAAACAAACCCCCATAATCAAACCTTCAAGTGGATCACATCCATGCCTCTTTAATCTCAAGGAAACATTCGTTCATGTAATAAACATGAATATAGGGGTTTGATCACACTTGAACCTTCCATGGAAATGTCTAACTGTGACCCTATGTGATAATGGAAAAGAACATAGTGAATAGTGGGGGAAAAGAACAATTACAAGGGGAAACCACCTTTGTATTTTGTGATCATGTATAGTGATCATATTGTAGGGAAAGTATTGGTGAAGCATGGAACAATGAATAAAATTGATAATCGGGCTCATGCGAAGAATGAAAATCACTTGTAAAAGAAAAAAAATATAAATCTATATGTATTATTTAATCAAAAGGGTTTCAATAAAAAAATGATTCCCACCTTGGATAAGGATCATTCGTTGGTGAACAGTGTATTCTTCAGTGATGAATAATACCTTATGCATTCATTTTCTATCTCTAGATTCACCTTAATCTGATCATCATCATTCTCTAATATTGATTGACCAATGAATAAATGTTTCCTCCTCCCCTCCAATATCTTATGGTAATGTGTCTAACCCTATTGATTTTCCATAATATGTTATTTAAATAGGATTTATAGATACCGGGTTATTTAATAAACAATATAAAAAAGAGATTATTTATTTAAATAAACAAACCTTCCAATGGGAACCACCCTCTGAACATCTCACTCTGACCAACTATAGGTCATGCATAGGGTAAACCCCACACTATAGAATCAATTTTCATCTTATATTTCTAATTGTATGTCTTAGACACTGAGAAAACAATTTATAATGAAAATATGCATGCACATGATATAATTTTTTTTTTAAAATATCAATGCTAAGCCTCTCTAAGACTCAAAATCTCATGCTGAGTCAGTTTATAGATCTAAAAATATTCCTTAAAATATTATAACTTCTTATAGGTAAAAATAAATTCATTAAATTCTCTCCACCTTCGATGATTTTCATCTTAAAAATAAAAAACCTACTCACATGTGAGGATACTGAGCTCTAAATGGGGTTTCCCACTCCCATGAGCTCTTCTGAAGATTAATTTATTGTCAATGAGCACAAACACCAGGCAAATAATTTCAAATGAAGGGTATTCTCTTACCAGTTCTCAGACACCACTGGGAAACTTAAAGTGGAAATATCACCCTCGATGTCAATATCACCCCAGTTGACATCATATAATTATTTTCTCAAAAAATACTCAGTTGTCATGTGTCTAATACATCAAGAACTGGTTCTAACTACTGTCATTAGGGTCGAGTGGTATAACTCCTCCCTAAAACAAAATATTATTGGAACATGGTCGTATAAACCTTGGGGATATCCTATCATCTCATCCAATTCCCTATAATTCTAAAGGAGGGTATATCTATTAGAACACACAATCTCCTTGTCGAACTCTAAAGGAAACTTTCACTGATCCAAAAAAGAACTCATAACATTACAAGGTAGTCCTTATCCACAACTAGATGGACTACATCCTTTACAACCATATCTAGCACAAAACCTAGGCACATAAACACTATCCCCTACTAGATCCAACCATTATTGTATTGTACTGCATGGTCTCCTATACATGGCCTAAAATGGTGTTAGACTGATGATGGAATGGTAGCTATTGTGATACATAAAATCCACCGATGGTAGATGATCCTCCTACCTATGGAATGAAACAATAATGAAGACCCCAAGCATGTTCAATAGTGTAACAGACCAACCCAATTCAACCATATCATACACTAGAGTCAGTTATAACATGGTGAGCTGAAACAAATTGAACAGAAACATGTCTTGAATATAGAAGAAATAAGAAAAATCACCAAAGTAAAAAGTAGAAGAAAAGAGATAAAACCAAAACCCATACAATTAAAGAAAAAATATACTAAATAATAACTTATTTCAATTCTCCATGTGATGAATAGTTACCTCCATACCTCCCTTCTATGATGGAAACAATAATAGAGAAGCTGATGAGCTCTAAGATTCCCATCCCTTTACCTGTATCCTGAAAAACAATGTCTACAACCACCCAAAAGAAAAAACTTAGGGTGTGAGAGAAAATCCCAGTAATATCCCACCAATGTTTCTATACAAGGTATCATATTAATAATTAAATAGTTCTATATTTAAAAACAAAAATAGTTTTATAAATGATTTTCATAAATCCAATCCAATTAAAAATCATTTTCACTTTGGTTTTCATAAATGTATTTCATATACATAAAACAAAAATATGATAAGTAATAAATGATAAAATAGTAAATCATATCCATGAATCATAAGGTAATAAATTTAACACATATCCATGAAATTACATTATGTGATGCAATGTAATAAACCCCAATATAGAAACACATGAGCAACAATCCATGATAAAATCCATCATGTGATAAAAATTAGTGAATGAACAAGGACTCTATAATTTGGCCTCTAGACTATTGGAAATATACTTACTAGACATAAAAGATCCTAGACCAATCCAAATGTCAGATCCAACCGATATCAATTTCCCAATGCACCCAAGGTTCCATAATTTCCAAGATTTTAAAATTAAATTTTAAAACCATGATCATAATTTATAAAACATTTTTAAATGAAAATACATACCACATAGGTGTTTTAAAACCTATTACCTTAATTAGAACATATTTATTTTTAAAGAAAACCCCTTTTAAAACATTTATATTTCCAAAAAATCCTTTAAAACCACAAATCACTTCTATTCAATTAACAAACCAAAGGAATTTATCAATAATGATAAGAAATTCATAGAATTAACCCATTTAATAGAAACACAAACATAAAAATGATATAAACCTAGATGCCTTCGAAAATGGTGATTGAAAAACAAGAGATCAGACATTGAAAAACAAGGAATACCCAGAAACTACTAATGGTCGATATAAAACACTATCTAATCATGAATATGAACAGAACCATATTTGTAAACAAATAAAAAGAAGAAACAGATGAAACTCTTATACATTGAGGACAATCACAACAACCCAAATGATCGATCACTAAACAAATGTTCTAAAGGTAGAAGAGATCTCCAAAATCACCTAGGGTGGGTTCTAGGTTGAGAGATGGAGGCTTCAGGAAGAAAGAAAGAAAATTTTTTTGATAAGCACCTAAAACCTAACGGCAGTGATATTTACATAGTGTTTAATCCCATTACATGTTTTGAAATCGAATGAATACAAAACCACCGAAAAACACATCACCTTTTTATAAAAACCTTATTTTTTAAATTACACTACATGTAACCTTTACACATTGTGTAATCATTTCAAGCCCTGAACTAGATTCAAGGAATCTTCATTGTGACCATTACACAGTATATAATCCATTTATATGGAAAGTAATCACCCAAAATATAGAGAAAACCAAGTTTCTATAGAAAACATAAAACTAAGAATGAAAAATAGCACACCAGCAAGGGAGTACATAAAAAGCGTAATGAGGTGTTATAATCTTCCCACCATAATGCCTTCTATCATCACAAATTCCTATGATTCTTGGAATCACAAAAAATTGAATGCCCATGCTACCTAATAAATGAATCCTACTCCCATGTATCATGAATATCTCATCCACACATCCCTAGTACACATACCAAAGGAATCATTTTACTATGTAATACCTTTTCCTGGAGACCCGTAATCTGAACTGGTTACTCAACAACGGTTGTATCAGTCTCAAGATCATAATCCTCCCATACAATTACATTAGAAGGATTTTTTATATACCTCCACACCTTCTAAAAAAATAAATCATGGTTAGATGTTAAACTAGATAAAAATTCAAACCAATAGTCCAACCTTCCCAGTTGTTCAATGGTATCAAAGGGGCCCACAGACCTTAGTACCAACATAACCAACTTACCCAACTAACGATGTCCCAAGTGAGATGAAACTCCAAGAAAACTCATATCACCAACTACAAACTCTATTGGTTGAATATAGTGGTCTGTATAGGATTTCTAATTACCCTATTTTGTGATCAAATATCTTCTAGATCAACTACACCCTCTCTAACCTCTCTTGAATAAGACTAAGCCCAACCAAGGACCACTCTCCCAACTCTTCCCAGTATAAGGGATATTTACATGGCCTCCCATAAACCGCTTTGAATGGTTCCAACTTAATCAAATCCCAATAACTATTATTAAAGTAAAATTAATACATAGGTAAATTCTTTTCCCAATATCCTCAAAAATCAAGAACACAAGACTAGAGCATGTCTTCAAGAACCAGGATAGCCCTCTCTATATATCTATCCTTCTATGGATGATAATACACGCTAAATTTATTCTGGGAACACATCACCTCTTAAAAACCCTTCCATAAAATGGATGTGAGCCTTGGATCCCTATTATTAAAAACCATATAGAGAACCCCATGATTTCTCACAATCTATCATACATATGAGTCCAAAACTGGTTCCACTTTCACTATTTCCTTTATGAGTAAGAAATGAGCTAATTTTGTAATTAGGTTAATGATCACCCAAATTGAATTCTTCCCACAAGGATTTTGTGGTAATCAAATGATTAAGTCCATAGAAATATCATTATATTTTAATTCCTTAGTGGGTAAAGGTTGTAATAAGCTAGTTGGTATTTTATATTTTGTCTCAACTCTTTGACAAGTAAGACACCATGATATAAAATACCTAATCAATCACCTCATCCCAACCGCCAATAATAATGCTTAAAATCATGATTTGTCTTGGTATTACCTAGGTGAATGGACTAAAAATACAGGTTTCAACTACTTATAAACTCATATATGAGGGAAGACAGAATAACCAACCTACTATGGAAGCACAATGAACCACTAGGATAAAGGGATAACTCACCTGTGGTCTCCCCACCATATCGGTTTCACCCAAGAATTATCACTTTGTGTCTATCACTAACTCGAGCTGAACTCTCCAATCAAAATAAGAGTATACTTTAATTGAATAAAATAAAACCTTTCTTCCAAACTCTTCTACTCCTAAGCTCATCACAGTAAAAAAAGTCACCAAATACCACTCTTCAACCAATTTCTTTAAAGATTGTATCAGTAATTTTATTCTAAATGCATCGATAACCACATTTCATTTCCTATGATTGTATGAAATAAAAAAATCAATAGTTTGAAGACACTCCACCTAGCTTATCTTCCACAAGTTAAAATCCCTCTATTAAAAAATTTATTTTAGTATCTTATGATTAGAATACGTAGTAATTCTCACCCCAAAGAGATAGTGACACCACGTTTTCAATTCATGCATAACCGCTATGAACTCAAGATCATGGGTATGATAGTTTTTATAATAAGGGTATAACAATAATGATACATAGGTCATCACCTATTTCTGCTATATCATGACACATCCCAAACCCATACTGGAAGCACCGTAGAAAACATCATAACCTAAACCCAGTTTCAAAAGAATGAAAAATTGTGCGGGAGTCAACCTCATCTTCATCTCTTAAAAATATCTCTTAATTTTATCACTACACTAAAAATTTACACAATTGTAGGATAAATTACTCATTGAATATGTGAGATTAGAGAAATCATGAACAAACCATCTATAGTAACCAGCCAAACCAAGAAGCACCAGATCTCAAACACATTTCTAGGATGTTACCATGACATAATTGCATGTACATTTTCAAGATGCACTGATATTCCCACCCCAAATATCCCATTCCCTATAAATTTCACTTCTCAAATCCAAGATTCACATTTGAAAAGATTACCATATAGTTGATGTTCTTTCATGGTTCAAATAATGAGATCCAAAAGATCCTTGTTCTTATCATATGATTTAGAGTGCATGAAAATATCATCCAAGAACAAAACAATAAAAGATTCCAAGAACCAATTAAATATTTAGTTTATCAAAGAAATAAACACCACATGAGAAATATGTCGACTTGCTGGTATAACAAAAAACTCAAAATGACCATACCGGATTCTAAATGTTTTCTTAGGTATATCCTATTCTAAGTCCATCAACTAGTGGTACCCTAACTTAATGTAAATATTTGAAAACCAACACACCACTCAAGGATGGTAAAAAAGGCCATAAATCCTTTGAAAAGGATATTTGTTCTTAATGGACACCTGATTTGAGTTCTAATAGTTAATACAATGTATGAGTCTCATATATTCCATTTTAGAAAAGAGGATTGGTGAATCCCATGGTGACATGCTAGGAAAAATAAATTATTTAGCCTCTAGGTACTCAAGTTTGACCTTATGTTACAATAACTCAGTTGGATCCATTCGATAAAGTGGCATAGAAAATGGAATCTTACCAGGGATCAGGTAAACAGTAAACTCAAACTCTCTTTGGGGAAGTAAAATAGGCAAATCATTTTGAAAGTCCTCAGTGTAATACCCTGATATTTTATGATATATATTCTTTTTAATTTCATTGATGTCTTGTGTTGTACGCTACACCAAGGATTAACTTGCACTATACGTATTATTTTACAGTATACGCAACACTATTCTTAGTTTGTGTAACACAAAATTTCATGTTCTTCTGATAGAATTCATTTCAAGAAACACTAAGTATAGATTTTTTTTCAATGTATAAATGAAATATGTTTGGTTTATGTTATACAAAACACTAAAGGAAGATTTCACTACACTGACTTGACTTGTGTTACATGCAAGAGTGACCTTCCTTGATAGTTTGCGTTGTACACAATACCACGTTACACTAAACAATGATATATTATTAAAATATTATTATTTAATGGGATATAAACTAGATATTATAAATAGTATTAACCAAATTTTGAATTTTATATAACATTATAATTCATCCTACACATTTTCTAGAACATGATATGAGATCAAAATCAATTTTTCAGATAAAAGAAATATTATTCAAAAAATGTTGTTTTACCGTCTTTTGGTGGCACACCCATTTTCAATCTATTTTTTGACACATTTATAAATTAAATTTGACAAAATAAACCTATTATTTGGAATCAGGACATAAAAATTTACTTTTGTTGAATTTTTGGTATTTCTCTGATAAAATTAAAATTTAATGAATAGTGAAAAATACTACATTTTAATTCAAAACTGCATTTTCATATAATTTATTTATATTGTTAGATAATATTTTTAATTAGTTTTAAATTGTACTTGTGTTATGTTTTTATCATTTAATCCAAATTTGTTCATTGTAATTAATTTCCCATTTAAATTGCAATAAAAACATGACAATCTTTTGATAGTTATTACTTCTTAAAAACATACTTTTTGGTTTTGACAATGGGAATTAATTTGGAATTAATTACTGAAAATTCTGTGTTTATAAAATGGGAAAATGAATTTCATATTTATAATAATGATTTCCAAATTTTGTTAATTGGTACCTTTTATTTTTAGACATTATGAATAGTAACTTCTGTAATTATTTTATTTACCTTGGTTAAAGGGTAAATCTGGTAAATAAGGGTAAAAATAAAAATAAAATAATAATATCAAACTACCCTAACACATGTAATAATCCTATTGGGTGAGATATTTCCAACCCTAGGTATCCTTGGGTCGATTTTGGGAGCCCATGGAGCCACTTAGATGTAATAATGACATTTTATAAGAATTAATTTAAAGTAAAGGGAAGTATAACATAAACATGTATCTTTTTTAAGAAAAATATATGGGGTTATATAAGTGATCCCTTCAACTATAAATATTAATTATAAATATAAAATTATTTCCTACATTGGGATAGTTTATTTATAATTTTTAGACATTACATTAATAAATTTAATAATGGCATAATGATGATGCATTGATTGCTTCATTAATAAAAGATTCAAATAAATGATATTATAAATGTTAAAATAAATGTAATTATGTTGTTTTTATGTCATAAATTTTTTTTATGGATGATATTAAAATATTATATTTGATTTAATTCCTTACTTTTAAAGGAATAATGTTATGAATTTTTAAAAAAGTCAAGTATAAATAGTGTCCAAAATTGACATAATTCATAACTTAAAACATAAAATAGTTTATTACATGATATTAAATTTATAAAAATATTAGATTTGTCCAAATGGTAAATATAAGTCCAAATATTTCATAAATAACTTTTTTTGGGTCGTTTGACATGATATGGTAATTACATTAACCCACAATGTGTAAATAAAATGATATCCCAATAATATTAAAAAGGGTAATATAAGGGTTAAACAAAAAAGGTAAGGATAAAAAAATATTCAAAACTTGTCTAATTTTTTTTTAATTATTGGTATTCAAACCAAAATCTACATATATTTTAATTAAATTATTTTGAACCATTTTTAATTGAAATTGAATTTATAATAAATTAATATTTTGAGAGTTTCCTAAAGCATCCCTCTAGTCTCTTATAAAAGTGCACTTCCTCCCTATCCAATTCACCCCATTTTGAGCCTTAAATATTATCCAAACCCTAAACATTTAACTTATGAACATAACAAGTTAAATTCTAGAGGTAATGGTATTCTCAAAATACAATCTCTAGTTCCTTAAGTGGAAATTTAAAGGAGACACGTCGAGGAAGAGTTTATCTCTTCTACTGATTCTTTCAAATTTCTTTATTCTTCTAATTCCTATTAACTATAATTTTAATTATAAATTAATAAAATAATTTTAACTCATATAATTATATGTTATTATAAATATTAAACAACCCTATTTCACATTATATCCATCCTACGAAAAACGAAATCATCGTGTGTGCGTACGTACGGCTTACCATCTCCACATCGTGGTGTAATTTGTTTTTCACCACCACCTTAATTGGATGGGTATAATGGAGGAAATAATAACTATATATGATTATTATAACATGATACTAATTTTTATATACTAGACACCATTCACTTCAATACCGTTCCACAATTATGAGAACGATATCGTCGCTCGTGTGTACGTATGACTTACCATATCCACAACGTGATGGGATTCTTTCTCCATGTTAACCATTAATGAATGATTATAATGTATATATAATAAATAATCATAAAATATATAAAATAATAATGCTATTGTATTTATGTATATATATATTTCATTTACTTACTTCCATTCAATTCAATAAGGAAATGAAAACAACGTTCATGCGTTTGTATGGCCTACCATCTCCATGAATGGTGTATTCTATTTAATTTATCAATATTATATATATATACTGAATATATATGATATATAAATCATTTTTATATTCTAGAAGTATTTAAATCATGATCTATGTAATAATATCAAGAATAACAAGTCCAAACACGCATGATAAATAAAACGATTATTACCCAAAACGTTGCTTTAATATGGAGTTGAAAAATGAACACATAATATAAAGTCATAAGTAAATGATATATGATATAAAAAATATTATTATGGATTTTTTACAAGTTAATAATATGTTTAAACCCACTATATTGGATTTTCAGACACATACTAATGAAATCAGACCTAAGGTAAGGGATAACTTTGCCAATCTCATTTTTATCTGAGATTGTTTATTCATAAGTATTTACTAGGGATATATGTATCATCCATTTACATGTTATCTAATTTTTTTAATGGAAATTTTAATATTAATATTTGTATATTTAATGTATGTTTACCCCTTTTTAACTTTTACTATGTGGTATGGAAGGAATCTTTCTTTTGTTTACAATATGAGGTACCTTTTGACTTTTCCGGATAAAGTACAAGGACAATGTTTTTTTAACTTATACAGCATGAACGGGTTTTTAAATTTTCATGGTGCATTATTTCTAGAAATCTTCCTCTACACTATTTCATGTTTATTTTCATCTAAATTACATTATTTTAAAATTTCATGGAATTTTGATTCAAGAAAATGTTTTTAAGAATAAAGGATAATTCTTTAGGAATTAAGCTCAAGTGTTTTATAAAAATTATTTTCTATCTAAAATGATATATGGTAATGTTTCCATCCCTATTATCACTTTGTTTTGATTGTGTTTATGATGGAATTATTTTTATGGAATCCATTTATCTTATATTAATTATGTTATGATGAAATGATGTTTAAGAAAACCCATTTTGTTTCTTAGGTTATGATAAGATGAATGTTTTTTATGTTTTTTTGGCACAAGTAAGAATGGATTAATTATGAGATGGGTGGGTCCTATATCTCCCTATAATTCATTAGGTAAATATTTATATCTCATGAGATAAACATGGATGAAATATTATGAAATCTAGTTTAGTAATACAGGGCTGGAACGACATGTAAATCCGGTTTAGTAATACATGGTTGGAATAGAAAGTAAACCCTATTCAGTAAAGGAAATTGTCCACTATGATGGGCTTTCAAGCAATGCCTTGGCTAATATGGAAATCATATTATTTTCTTATTTGTTTTCCATAATTCCATTTTTTATACCAATGCTATTTTTTCATGGTTAATGTTCCATTATTATCTATGCCTTACAAACTACCAAGATTTATTTCATGAATCAATATTTTGATGTTTAAACACTATGTTCATGTTTTTAAGTTCAAATGATTATGGTTTGTTTTATGTTCTCCATGTTTACCCTTATTGAGAATTTGAGCTCACCATTTTTATGTTTTATTTTCACCATGATATAAAGAAAGGTTTTTGGTAGTAAAACAAAAAGGGAAGATAGTTATGGGAGATGTTGAAGATCATTAACCAAGTTAGAAGATTATGTTCTGAATTTCTAAAGACACTAAAATAATACAGTCTTTGGGTATATATTTTGTGTAATGTATTATGTATTTTTAAAAATAAATGTAATTTTTATGTACATCAACCTTGGGTCGTTGTAGTTGGTATTATAGTGAAGGTTTAGTAAACCTTTGGAAACTAGGATGTGAAAGCTTTATTGAGATCCCTAGAGATTTTTCTAAGGTATGTCTTGGGATGTTCCTAAGGGTAAGTATAAATATAGGTTACAATCCTAGAATTATGGTAACGATCTTGAATAACATTGGATTAATCCTAAGATGTTAGATATTGAATGTAATCCCCCATGATTATGTTGTTTTCCTATTATTATTTTTGCCTCTCGCATTATTTTTTTGGGTTTTAGAAAATGGTTGGAACACAAAGGAACCACATTAATGCTAGATGAGAAGAGAAATGAAATGATTTTCCTCTTTACCAACCAAATTTTATGGGATCTTGAATAATGAATCTTTTTTGTATGACCACAAATCATGAAAGGCTTTCAAATGACCAAAGGTGGGAACAACACTCCCTTGAATCTTTCTTAAGGAAACATCCACTTTATTTTAGTGGAATGGCTGATACACTAGTTGTAGAGAAATGGATTGGTACTATTGAAAATATGTTTTTCATTTTCTGTTATTTAGAACGTGAAAAGGTTAAGTTGGGCACTTATTGCTTGGAAGGTAAAGAAAATCTGTGGTGGAACATTATCAAGAATACTAGGCAACATGGTAAAATTGACTACCTAAGTTGGGATTCATTTAAAAACATATTTTTTAGTATGTAACTTCCTCATATTCTTCTTACAAAAAGGGATATTTCATTTTCTCATCTATCTCATGGTTATGATAAGAAAAGAACGATAGAATTCCAAGGGAACTATAAAAATTATAGATACAAGAATATTACATTTTATTTAGGCACAAAGTGAGGAAGGAAACATGGAGGAACTGTCTTAAGAGGACTGATAAATGTTTTAAGTGTGGGAAATAAGGTCATCAATAATTTTACTACCGATGTAATGGGAATAAACAGAATGTTCGAAAGAGTGCACCTCCCATAAATCAGAGTTACAAGTGAAAGGAAATGGGGAATTATATTAACCAATGCCCAAATCCAAGGGTTATGTATGATTATCAACATCAATAACCTCTTAAGTCCAAAAAAAGGAAAATCACATGTGATCACTATTAGTGATGTTGAGTATGACAATGAAGTGGTGGAATGATTAAGTGTTTATGTAATGGGATTTAAAAATACTGTTATTGAATCTATTTTATATTATTATGGAATATTGGAATATCTATATATTGGTCCATTGTGGTTTTCCAAAATTATACAATACTGGTAACCTTGAAATGTGATTAAAATATTTTTTGGAAAGCACATGATAAGTGCATAATGAAGGGATAAAGAGATAATGAGATGTTTGATAGTATTAATGATCTCATGACTAATAAAAGGACAAAGTGATATCATGGTTTGAGTATATATAATTTTTTGTATGTGTAAAGAGTTAATTTTGATAGAATGAATGTTTTCACTAAGGTTCTATGGTAATTCATGTTATTATCATGTTTAAAGAGAATACATGATTAAGGTATTCACATGTTTGGAATGTGACAACCAATAACTTCCAAATGTGAAATGGGAGACAAATGTTAAGTTTACTTAGTTCACCTCCTTATAATGTTTTATATTTTTAATTTTTTTAAGGATTGTAATGTTATCCCTTTATGGATAATATAAGTTATATTTCAACTAAATTTTGTTAGATTAATGTATTATCTCACTGTAGGTGGACTTATACATATCTGATAACCTGTTCTAACCATTTTTCTGAGACAGATGAAATGACCTATCATTCCATCGTATAATATTCTATCACTACAAGAATGAAAAATTCAACTTCATTTCATTAAATAAAATAAGAAGTGGGAATTTTTCAATGAACGAACAACTGTGAGATTGTACTGAAATCAAGTAAGTATTTCTCCTTATGCAAAAAACAATTCATCAAATCTAGGAAAAAGATCTTGAAACCAAAAATTTTATCCTAGTACCTTCTTATATAATGAATCATATGGTCCCTTAAATCATCACATATTTATGTATTTATAGTAGTTATCATTCTTCCAACCTTATTCTCTATCAATATCCACCAAAACTTTATGGTTAGATTTCTCTTCCATATCCATGTTTTCACTTCCCACCAATGTTCTCCTATGTGGAAACCCAATTATGAGTTACTTTGGGTAACCATTAGGTTTTTAACTTTTCTTTTTAAAATTAAGTTTTAGTATCCCTTTTTACGATGTGGGTTTCCATGAAAAAAACATTCAAGTAGTAAACCATTTATAACTCCAACGAATTTTGAGGGTGAAATTCATTTAAAGGGGGGTAGAATATAACACCAAAAGATTTTATGAGAAATATTTTTTTTAAATTTCATTGAAGTCTTGTGTTTTACCCTAGACCAATTATTATCTTGCACTATACGCAACACCATATTAGCTTTCAGTATATGCAACATTGTTCTTGGTTTGTGTTATACACAATTTTATGTTCTTTTGATAGAATTAATTTCAAGAACCACTGACTATAGTTTTTTTTCAATGTATAAATGAACTATGTTTTGATTATGTTATACGGAAAACCAAATTAATCTTTCACTACACTGACTTCTCTTGTGTTACACGCAAGAGAGACATTACTTGATAGCTTGCGTTGTACGCAATACCATGTTCACTAAACAACAATATATTATTAAAATATTATTATTTAATAGGATATAAACTTTTTTTATGAATATTATTAACCAAATTTTTAATTTTATATAATATTATCATTCATAATATACACTTTCTAGAACATGATATGAGAACAAAATCAATTTTTTAGTTAAAAGAAATATTTTTCCCAAAATGCAGTTTTACCGCCTTTTGATGGCGCACTGATTTTAAATCTAGTTTTTGACACATTTATAACATAAATTTAACACAAAAACATCTTATTTAGAAGTTTTAAATAAAAATTTACTTTTTTTAATATTTTGTATTTTTATGATAAAATTCAAATTTTAATGAATAGTGAAAATAATGCATTTTAATTCAAAACAGTATTTTCATCTCATTTATTTATACCGATATATTATATTTTTAATTGGTTTTAATGTGTAATTGGATTAAGTTTTTATCATTTAATCCAATTTTGGTCATTGTAAGTAATTTTCCATTGAAATTTCACATAAAAGATGTCAATATTTTGAAAGTTATTACTTCTTAAAAAACCGCTTTTTTGTTTTGACAATGTGAATTAATTTTAAATTTATTATTGAAACTTCTATGTTTTTAATTTGGAAAAATTGATTCCATATATAAAATCATGAGTTCCAAATTTTTTAAATAGGTACCTTTTATTTTTGGACATTATGAATAGTAATTTCAGTAATTATTTTATTTACCTTGGTTAAAAGGTAAATCTACTAAATAAGGGTAAAAAATTAATATTATAATAATATTAAACTACCCTAAAACAAGTCATAATCCTATTTTATGAGATATTTCTGACCATGGGAATCATTAGGTCGATTATGGGACCCATGGAGCCACTTAGATGTGAAAATGACATTTTATAAGAATTAATTTAAAGTAAAGATAAATGTAACATAAAAATGTATCTTTTAGTATTAAAATTATTTATATGGGGTTATATAAGTGATATATTTGACTATAAATATTCATTATAAATATAAAATGATTTTATAAATCATTATAATTTATTTATAATTTCTAGACATTAAATTAATAAATTTAATAATGAAAAAATGATGATGCGTTGATTTATTCATTAATAAAGGATTCAAATAAATGATATTATAAATGTTAAAATAAATGTAATTTGGTTATTTTGTTGTCATACATGAATTTTATGGATGATATTGACATATTATATTTGAGTTAATGCCTTATTTTTGAGGGAATCATGTTCTTATAAATTTTTAAAAAATTCAAGTATGAATAGTGCCCAAAATTGACATAATTCGTAACTTAAAATATAAAATAGTTTATTAAATGATATTAAAGTTATAAAAATATAATATTCAGAAAAATAGTTAATATAAGTCTAAATATTTCATAAATAACTTTTTCGGGGTTTTTTAACATTATTTGGTAATTACATAAACCCACAATGTGTAAATAACATGATATCACGGTAAGATTAAAAAATGTAAAATAAGGGTTAAACTAAAAAGATAAGGATAAAAAAATATTAAAAACATTTCTAAAGATTATTGGATGATCGTTATTCGAACCAAAATCATCCTAAATTTGAATTAAATTAGTTTTTTACCATTTCTAATTGAAATTGTATTTATAATAAATTAATATTTTTGAGAGTTTCCTAAAGTGCCCCTCTCCTCTCTTATAAAAAGAAACCTCCTCCCTCTCCTCTTCACTCCATTTTGAGCCTTAAAACTCTGCAAACACCTTCCCATTTCTCTTATAAACTTCTGTAGTTACATTCTAGAGATTTGGTTCTTCTCAAAAGACCAAATCTAGTGCCCTAAGAGGAAATTTAAAGGAGGCACGTCGAGGAAGAAGAAATCTCTTCTACTGATTCTTTCATATTTCATTCTTTATATACTTCCTATTCATTAGTTTTTTCATTATAATGTAATAACATAAGTATCACTAATATACTTATATGTTATTATAAATATTAAAGAACCATATTTCACACTATATCTATCCTATGAAAATGAAATCAACACGCGTGCGTTCATACGGCTTACCGTCTCCATGCCGTGGTGTAATCTATCTTTCACCACCACCATAATTGGATGGGTATAATGGTGGAAATAATAACTATATATGATTATTATAAATTCATACTAATTATGAGATACTAGACACCATTCAATTCAACACCATTCAACAATTATGAGAACGATATCGTCGCTCGTGCGTACATACGACTTACCATCTACACGATGCGATGAGATTCATTCTCCACGTTAACCATTAAAGAATGATTATAAAGTGTATACAATAAATAATCATAAAATATATGACATAATAATTATTTAGGATTTATGTATATATATATATATATTAAATTTACTTACTTCCATTCAATTCAATAAGAAAACGAAAACAATGTTCATGCGTACGTATGACCTACCGTCTCCATGAATGATGTATTCCATTTCATTTATATATATATTATATATATATTTATATCCTGAAAATATATGATATATAAATCATGTTTTAAATTCTATAAGTACATAAATGATGATCTATGTAATAATATCAAGAATAACAAGTCCAAACACATACGATAAATAAAACAATTATTACCCAAAACATTGCTTTAACATTGAATTGACAAATGAACGGGTAATATAAAGTCATAAGTAAATCATATCTGATATAATAAATATTATTATGGTTCTTTTAGAAGTTAATATTATGTTTAAACCCACTATACAGGATTTTCAGACACGTATGGAAGAAATCAAACCTAAGGTAAGGGATAACTTTGCCAATCATGTTTTTATCTGAGATTATTTATTCGTAAGTATTTACTGGGGATATATTTATCATTCATGTACATGATTTTTAAAAACTATTTAATAAAATGATTAATATTCCTCTATGTATATTTAAAGTCATTTTTACCCATTTTTGACTTTTACTACGTGGTATGGAATGAATCTTTCTTTTGTTTACTAGACAAGGTACTTTTTAACATTTCCAGAATAAGTACTAGGAGACTGTTTTTTTAACTTATATAGAATGAATGGGTTTTTACATTATAATGAAGCCTTATTTACATGAAGATTATTCTAAAATATTTCATGTTTATTTTCAACTAAATTCTCTTCATATAAAATTGCACGACATTTTGATAAATGAAAATGTTTTTAAAGAAGAAAGGGTATTTTCCTCAAAAATTAGTCCCAAGTGTTTTATAAAAATTATTTTCCATCTAAAATGACATATGTTTATGTTTTTATCCCAATTATTACTTTGATTTGATTTTTTTATGATATAATTATTTTTATGGAATCCATTTATCTTATATGGATTTTGTTATGATGAAATGGTGTTTTGAAAAAGCCATTTTATTTCTTAGGTTATTCTATGATAAATGTTTTTATATTTTTGTGTCACACGTAATAATGGTTTAATTATGAGATGGGTGGGACATATATCTCCTTAAAATGCATTGGGTAACAATTTATATCTCATTAGATAAACATTTTTGGAATGAAAAGTAAATTTGGTTCAGTAATATAGGGCTGGAATGACAAGTAAATCTGGTTTAGTAATAGATAGCTGGAATTACAAGTATACCCGATTCAGTAGAGGGATTTTTCTACTATGATGGTCTTGGAAGAAATGCCTTGGATACTATGGTAATCATATTATGTGATTATTTTTTCCACAATTTAATGTTTTATACCAATGCTATTTTATCATGGTTAATGCTCCTTTATGATCTATTCCTTACAAACTGCCAGGATTTAGTTCACGAATCAAGATTTTTATTTTGAAACTTTATGTTCATATTTTTACATTTAATTATTATGGTTTGTTTTATATTCCCCATGTTTACCTTTACTGAGAATTTGAGCTCACCCTTTTTATGTTTTCTTTTCCCTAGGATATGAATAAAGGTTTTAGGTAGGAAAACCGAGGGGAAGATCATTATGGGAGATGTTGAAGATCTTTCACCAAGTTAGAATATTATGTTATGATTTTCCAAAGAAACTAAACTAATACAGTCTTTGGGAATATTTTTTTTTTAATATATTAAGTATTCCACAAAATAAATGTAATGTCCATGTACGTCAATATTGGGTCGTTTTTCTTGGGGTATGCACAAACCACTATAGGAAGTCAACCACCCAAACAAGGTTCAACTGCATCAAGAATCATCTCTGAAAAAAATCATTATATTACCCACGCATAAGAAAAAATAATCCCTTTCCTTCCCCATCTAGATCCCCACTCACCTTGAAAACCGTGAATGACCCCAGCTGAAGATAATAACTAAACTTATCAGCGATTAACATTTATTTGGTCCTCAAAACTTATCATCCAATCCATTCCATTAATAAATTCACTCATTTCAAATTAGAGAAATAAAAATTTTCATAACATCTTAGGGTCATCTATCATCACCTGACATGTGGGTCACATAAAACCTTGCTCATACCTCTTTACCAAAGGCATGGAATGATCCAGCAAGTAATAGATAAGCTCTAAACACAATCCCCCCATTTTAACTAAATTTGATGAAATTAATGAATGATGAGCACCTATATTAGAAAATTATAGAACAATATAAGATGAAATAAAAACGGCACCTCTAACTGCAGATGGTCATGCTTTATATTCATATGGTGAATACTCTACTGTATAAAAACATCTAGTCTCAACCCACTTTTAGCTTTATTAGACACATGAATAACCCCTTTAGCCAGATGATAGGACCCACCAACCTTGGAAACATCAATACCAACCTGCAAACCCTTGGATAGAGTAGATCCTTCCCTACTTCCAAGATATTTCCTTTTAGAAAAACGTTTTAGATTAATATATACTCTAAAAAGATAAAAATTTATGGGAGCCTCCACACAATTTGACTTGCTATGACCAAGCCACCTGCACTGATGGAATGAAATATTTTGCTGTCTTAAATTATCCCCCAAAAATTGTCCTGATTAAAACTGGATACCTTTGTGCTTCTTTTTCTGGATAGAAGATACACCCTAGTTAACAACTTAACCAATTGAAAATTCACCAAAACCTCTCTTTCCATCTATGTATTTATCATCCAATGATTCATTGTCAACTTTATCCACAGAGGTCAAAAGAGACATGATAATCAACATCAACTAGATATCTAACCTTAGTCTCAAATCTATCCTATGAGGTTTTAGGATCTCCTTAGTGACAATATCTATTGATAGATTCACCAAATATGAAAAACAGGTAGAATACTCTAGAATGGTATGCTTCCCCTCCTCTAAGGTCAGAAAATACTAGGTCTTCACTGAACATAATATATTAGGGTAAAACTACATTTTAGATATTTTCTTGAATGATGTACAAGTAAGATCCTCATGAATATTATCTTTCACAATCGAGTCCCACCATCTCCTCCCAGATCCCTCAAGAATGCACATGAAAAAAACCACCTTAGATTCTTGAAGAGTCTTCACACATTTGAAGATCCTATCAAACCACTCAATCCCCTCCTCAGATTCTAGTGGTCTTTTCACTCCATGGAACATGGGATGTTTCTTCTTAGTGAACTCAAATCCCTAATACACCACAAGTTTAGGATTCCCTAGATCTACTTGACCCAGTATCTAAATAATGAGGATTAAATCATCTACCAAGGAAGGTTCCACTAGAGGATTCACCTATGTAACTTATCTCATAACATCCCCACTCATATTTTTGAGATCTCTCATCAAAGGAATTATCTAATAAACATAATAAAATAACTAATTAGATCATGAGCACATTCCACAATATTCCGACCACTTTTGGAATTCAAACCAATTCTTTAAAAGAACTTTAATTTAAAGAAATTATGAATTCTACCAATAAAAGATGTTACTTAAAAAGTATTATGTCAGTATAAATAAATGTACCATATAGTTTATTTGAATAACCCCAAACTACAAGTCTAAAATTAGGTAAATTTCCTTGAATACCCATGATATATCTGGTTTATACATGGAAGAGAGATAGTGAGGATCCTTTCCCATAATTATTATCTAAATTATAAGTTTCCTAACTCATGTCTACCTAACACATAGAAAAAAACTCAATTAGTGTATATAAACATATGGTTGATCCCTAATCCAATATCAAATTTTAATGGACTAGACCAATCCAACCAAACTGTACACCCATGACGGTTGTCCAA
Source organism: Viscum album (assembly GCA_963277665.1). NCBI lineage: Eukaryota > Viridiplantae > Streptophyta > Magnoliopsida > Santalales > Viscaceae > Viscum > Viscum album. The sequence goes on from OY728156.1 coordinate 76,101,774, forward strand.
TGATGAGGTGAAATAAGGAGAATAGAAAAAATTCGTGAATATATAAAAAACATAAATCCAAAGTAAAATTTAAATAAAATATATATAGAAAAAAAACCTACAATAAAATCCAAAAAGGCTAAACAAGAAAGTATGAAACATCTTTATATGACCAATGGTAACCTACAAAACTCCCCATTATGAAGGCAATGACAAAATTGAATCTTAAAAACTATAAGATGCCCTTCCCTTTACATGTATTCTAAAATAAAAAATCTACAACTACCCAAAGGTAAAATTAGGTTGTGAGCATAAAGAGAATTAGGATACCAATATAATAACTGTACAAGGTCCAATATCATAAAATAAATAATTCTATATTTCAAAACAAAAATAGTTTTATAATTAATTTTTATAAATCCAATCCATTTGAAAATAATTTCCACTTTTTTATCTTAATAGCCTTTCATATTCTAAAACCAGAAATATTACTAGTATAAGTGATAAAAAAGGATGCATATCCATGATTCATAAGGTAAAAAAGTAACAACATACCTATTAAATACCATTATGTGATTACATGTGACACAACCTCATATAAAACATTATAAGAAACAATCCATGAAAAAACCACCAGGTGATAAAAATCATTAAACATAAAATAAAACTATTATTTGGACTATATACTAAGGAAAAAATGCATACTAAACATAAAAGATACTAAACTAGTCCAAACATAGGATCAAACTGATATCGATTCCTTCCATAATCTATCGATATTAATAAAACAACCACTAGTGTTTCCATACACACTAAGGTTTCCTATGTCTATTTCCAAACACACCCATGGTTCCCTAAGTACCAAGCTTATCAAATTACATTTTAAACCCATGCCCACAATTTATAAAACATTTTTATAATCCATGACAAGGTACATATGATTTTTAAAAACCCATTTTTGAATTATAAAAAATATATTTTAAATAAAACCACATTAAAAACATTTATCTTTCTCTAAACTATTTTGAAACCCCAAATAAAATTTATTCAATGAATAACCTGAAGTAATTTATAAATAATTATAATTAATTAATTTAATTAACCCATTATATATAAAAACTTAATTAAAATTTATATAAACCTATCTTCCTTCGAGAACAGTGTTTGTAAACCAAGATACATGACTTTGAATGATAAGGCATGCCATGAAACTAAAAAGGATCGATATAAAACACTATATGATCATGAATATGAACACAAAAAAAACCAGAAACATGTCCTCTACCAAAGATAAAGAATAACCTAAATGAATTTTTAACCAAAGAGGTGAACCACAACAACCATGATGATCAATAGCCAAAAGAATGATCTTAAGGGAGTAGAGATCTATAAAATTTCTTAGGGTGGTATCTGGGTCAAGAGAGGGAGTTTGCAAGTGGAATGAAAGAAAAAAACATCAAATAATTTCCTAAAACCTATATTCAATTAGATTTAAATTTAATGTATTTCCATTACGCTTCTTGAAATCCAAGAAATCAAAAAATTCTGAAAAACATGTCGCATTTTTATAAAAACTGCATTTTTTTCATTACATGATGAGTAACCTTTACACAACATGTATTCCTTTCACATGATAAAATGAATTCATGTTATCTACCAAGAAAACATTACAATACATTCAATCCCCTTACACGACATGTAATTATCCATGAGATATTGAATTGTACAATTTCTATAGAAAACAAAAAACCAAGAATAAGAAACAACACATGAGTATGGGAGTACCTGAAAATCATAATGAGGTGTTACAACCAAAACCTATATAGTATGATAAACATGGAAATTTATCTATAGTAGAACAATATTATTAGATGAAAATATATTTAAGGGATTATTATCCTCTCCATAATCAAGACGTGAAGTGATCATCATGTTTCGAAATGATCATTGAGGGGATTGAATGAAGATGGACTACTTATTGTACAGAAAAGAATCCCAGGCTTTCCATTAATATATACTCTCAAATGGTTAATAAGTGTTACCACTCGATGAGTCAGTCTATAATCACACAAAAATAATTGTGACCCATCCATGATCATGGAATCCCTATCACAAGAATCATGAAGATATCATACAACTTCCACTGCCATTCGGGCACCTCGGCCTCCACTTACTGATAGGTGAGGTGTCGAGAGATAACTTAGCAACATGTTATAACATTATGGTATACCAAACCCATCATTGAATGATATTGGTATATCCTTATCTCACCAAGATTTACTACCAAGGAAAAATAACATCCTCATCACTTACGCTTATCAATAATCAGTTTCATTTTCCATTCATGAACAAGGATGGTGTTCTCCCCACCTTAGGAAGTCAATCATGATCATTTATAGTGTATATCTAGTCATGTAATATCTCACCATTAGTAACTCTAATATGAGGAACCCTGATATACTATAGGAGTGATGGGTTATCAACTGTCGACTAAAGGATTTGTTACACCATCCTCATCCTGAAGGGCCAGCTGTGAATAGGTGTACTTATCTATATTATTTTTCAGAAATTGCTGATAGAAAACATCACTATGAGCATATAATTCCATGTAATTGCCTTTGGGTGGCCCTCATGCTATCATAACTTCAACCTTTGTTGGTTTCATTATCACATCAATGTCATAGAATACATATCATTGGGATTTGGACCTCTTGAATGCATAAATAACTCTACAAGATCTCACCATAAATTTATTACTCTTGTATAATGTCCTAAACCATCCTCAAGTACATCTCATGATCCACCACTAACACTAAGTACACAAGGTTTTAACCATAAAATATTACCACAAACTGATACTACAAGGGTAAATAATCTAGTTCATAAGTCCCATATCACACTGGGGATTTCAACATGCCGAGGGTTTATCACTAAGAACATATAGAAATACTAGAAATTATTGAAATCCAAGCTCGGTATGTCCTTCTATCAATATAGGATCTAGTGAAAAACAATACTAAGGTCAAACTCCAAGAGCCACTTAACCCCTAACCATTAGTTTAACAATACATCAGTTTTCATGGGTGGATACACCTCCTTCATAGTCACCTGGTTCAGGTGATGTCATCCACACATAACCTCAAGCTCCCATCTTCATCTTATGATAACATCACTAGGATACCCTATAGAACACACTGAGTCTAACAAGAACTTTCCCTATAGATTCCCCAAACTGCACTACCAGCTCTCACAACTACATGGGGTCATTTTATATGCTTTAAGAGATATCAAGTCATCCTTGGAGAAATTACATACACAAAAAACTCTCATTTATAGGTAAACTTGACACATCTATAAGAAGGATATCCTCATACTCCTCCACCATCATAGGAAACTGAAAGCTCATTGAATCTTCTTGTCCAAGGGAAATTCTAGCTAACTGATATGGAATCAGAAGTAACATCCCATAATTATGATCATCCTTTTATGCTTGATATTCCTTCTTACCAAAGAAGGGTAATCACATACCACTGATATAGGAATAATGTAACTCTCACTGGTTATTTCCATATATGTGTGGATAGTAAGAAGCATTCCCATGCTAAGAAAATCATTTTAGGACCTCACTTACAGCTATGGAAATATTCTAATTGAGGATCTACCACCTCTTAGAGTAAGATCAAATTATCTATAGATGTTTGTGATCACTAAGCCTCTATCTAGGATACTCTAAGAAAATAGGTTAGGAGAAAAAGGGATACACTGGTATTGAAAAGCATTAAATAAGGGACACATTAAAGGAAACGTGGCTTGTGACTTTGTACAAAAACATTAGCTGGTGTAGAGAAAACACACATTTCACCTCAAGCCTCCCTCAAAGCCTCTTGGTTATAAGATCCTATAACCAGAATCTTCCTTTTCCCTTTATTTCCTATTCAACACAACCATGGATTAATCTGACACCTCATAAAATCAAATAAACTTAAACAGACAAGTCAAAGGAACTATTCCACCAACCCATGATACTATATGCATTGGGAATCACTAACTCACTCGTATAGTATTTAAATCACATCACAAGAAGAATTCTTTGTGGGGGGAGTTCCCTTCTTCCTTGCATTCCTAAAAACTTGTAAAAACCACAACATAGGGATCTACAGATGATCAAAATTGTCTTTTAGAGGTATCACTAGGAGGACTACCATCTATAGGTTCTTACAAACATAGAATGTTCACACCATAGGCTCGTTTCAATCATCTAAAACCTATGAAATGTGGGGGTCTAGCTCACCATGATTCTTTGGTGATCCTAGCCTTTGTAACTCATGAGGGAAACTTTGCATAGACACATAATATGATGGTACCAGTGTATCCATTTGTTCTATCAGGGTCTATAGAAGTTGAAACCCTAAAACCACTGCCCCAATCCAACCCTCTACTACTTGAGGGTTTGTCTCATCAAAAAACCTTAGTGGTATATTTCACTATAAGTCACACAATACAATATGCCTATGGGTTCCATTGTCTTATAATCTTTGATCCATCCATTTCTTAACATGGGGACCATAATCTTCCTTGACCACTAAAGGATGGTTCATTCCTTATGCAATAGGTGGTACCACTACTTGATGCTCACCTGGGGGGACCTCATATATGGTTCAATGAGATATGAAATTATAACTAAACTAGTCATTATCATGAAACTATATCAAAATAAAATATGGTTGTCATCATGGAGGCATCTTGAAAATTAACAAATCATACCCTGGTAAATAAGAATATCTATGGAGTTGACTCAAGAAAGATAATAAAATGACTCAATCTTATATGATGTGTGTACCAATTGTTCCATGAAAATGGTGTCTAGATATGATGATGTGAGAATAATATAGTCAGAGTCTTGGTGAATGAATACGTTAGACACCAAACCAATACTAGATTCTCTGGCATAAAATACACACTCGAGATACTATATCACCATTTCCCTATGTTCCCAACCAATCCTCACTGTGGGTCTAACTCCAACACTGACCTGGGGATAAACTAATCTAAAACCACTCTATCATGACTATCCCATTGGGGCCCTCATGTCCAGTGGCCCTTTAGATAGCACCTCAAATAGGCTAGGGGCTAGAAACAAGTTCCATGAATGCATAAATTGTAATAGTATGTCATAGGATAATGTACCTATATGAAAACACACAAAAATCTATCTCCATGAAAAGTTGTAGAGGAATAATATAAGGATACAACATCTAGAGTATAACCATGTATGAAATAATCACTAGGGAATACATTAGAGTATGATATTGTAATGTAAAAGTGTAAATGGTAAAAATAAAAGAACAAATAGAAATAAAGTTCCAAACTGAAAAAAACTAGAAAACAGTACAACTGAGATATATTGCCTCCAGGTCTCTATGTTTGACCACTTTATGTCATCAACATACTATAGTAACACTATTCTCTACCGAATTAATCGATAATATATCTTTTGTCTACATATGATATGATTGTGTGAGAAAATCCCATGAATGGGTGTGTATACACAAACCTAGTGACACACCTGGAAAACCACAAAGGGAAGAATAGAAAGATACAAAAAATCTGTTTAACTCATAGCAAGATGGAAACTGAACCAAATATAAGTGATCATAAAGAAACTCAAAAAATAGAAGAAGGGGATCTCTCTATCCATAGACCGATTAAGTATAATGAGTCTACCTATAACTCTAAGGCTCCATCTTCAATTCCCATCATATCATGTGACCGTACACGAATCTTTGTAGAGGACCCTCACCTCACCACTATGATCCACAGTTGACAGGGCATAATCCCCAGTCGAGGTTCCACATTGTTCCTCATCCGAGGTGGAACATTTTTTGGGCAGTGTGGAGATGGCACGATGAGGGTTATCACTTGTCCCCCTTTTTTATAGAGACAGGTTCTTATCGAATTCACCATTCCTTTTGTTTCGACCTGTTCAACATCATTATCCTTTAAAGAAGGTTGAATTAACCCTATAGGAACTGTTGGTCCTCGCAGGCGATTGTGTGGGGGTCAAGCACTCATTCAATCAGTCCTTATCAGATTTAACATCCTCAGATGGTCTCAAACGGGTTTATTTGTGGATCCAAGAATTCCCAATGGCCCTAGTATCCTTGATTAATGGACCTGCTATCGAAAGGCAGGCGCTCTTCGGCTGATGATTTGGCCAACGACACTTAAGGAATCCATTAGTCGAGAGGATGGGACGTCAGGCACACCGCACCCTTCTGGGGGATGATTGTTTCCTATTCCGGGTCTCTCTTAAAGATTTAAGTCATGTTCACATGTTTGTGAATCCTTGGTTCATTCCCGAAGAGTGTGTCCATGGGCTACCCTTGGTTTGTAAGATCGTCGTAAGCATGCATATAATTGATGCTATGAAGGTGATGCTGACTTGATCCATATCATAAGGTTCTCTGGAGTTTATTGTCTTCTAGGGGGATAAAAGGTTACTTGATGTTGGGATCGGTTCCACAAGGATGGCTTCCTACATATCCTCAAGAGTGGAATCAGAACCAGCAGAGTTCGGAATGTGTGGGGATTACACATGGGAGCTGTCCATTTGATGGGTCATGATTGGGTGGATGGGAACCCTTTTGAGATCGAGCCTTCTGGTAGGCATCCTATGTATCCTATTTTGATTATGAATTAGATTTCTCAAACTTCAGATGGTTTGGGGATTACGCATGGGAGTTTCCCATTTGGGGGGGACATGATTGGGTGGACCCTTTATAAATGGGTACCCATTTGAGCTCGGGCCTTTTGTTAGACATATTATGTATCCTGTTTTGATTAGGAATCATAGTTCTCGTATTTTAGAATGTTTGGGGCTTATGCATGGGAGTTTCCCATTTGACGGGACATGATTGGGTGGATGGCCAACCTTTTGAGCTTGGGTGTTCTGGTTAGGCATCCTATAAATCCTGTTTTAATCAGGAATCAAAGTACTCGTAGTTCAGAATGTGTGCTGATGTTATAATCCTCCCAAACCTCTATGACCATGTGAGTCATGCTCAGTGTGAGAAACATGAGGATTTGAAAGATTCAATAATGCACGTTCCACCTACCCTGTTGGTGGGGGAGGGAGATCCCACGGTGGAAGTGGTCGGGGCGACCATTGGCGAGGGCGTAGAGCGATGAACCTTTCCATGTGAAATGTCATTAAAGGTCATGCGACCCAACCTCAGAAGATTGGGGACTTACCTCAGTGGGAGGGCCCCAGAGCACATTTTGGGAAGGCTATGAGTTTTGTCCTCACCAAAGGGTGGAATGAACATAACCCCTTCGACTAATCACTATCCCTCATTGAATGGTAAATAAAGTGATCACCCTTAATCATGAGAACAAGGGGGTTCACGTCGGCATCCCAGGGTTGGACTCTGGGTTACAGTGGTAATGTAGTCTTACAGGCATTCCTGAAGCCCACACCTTTGTGGGGATAACCTTCGTGACTCCGCTTACTGTGGGTATATAGACTCAATGGGGCGCACTGATGAACCCGATGGTCTGATCATACAGGTCTGGTGGATTTGGAGAAGACTTTGTCCTAGTTCCAGAGGACTGGTTAGTAGAGGGACCAAGGAGGAATGGACGGTAGTGGAGGGGTGAGGTTGGAATCGATATGATCAATACCTGAAAACACCCTATTCCACATACTGGTTTCTCATGTAGGATGGGGAAGGCTCTGCATACCATAGCGATATGTGGGAAGAAGGTCCATCCGCGTACCAGTGTGGTACGCGGGCAGGGGTATAGTCCACTGTGTACCAAAGTGGTATGCGGATCACCGTACCGCTTTGAGTTATATCCATGTACCTATTGGGTACGTAGCCCTAGGTTCAGTCCACGTAGGGATATGATACGCAGCGCATCATACTAAAAGAGGGTCTGGTGGATTACCGTTCACAAGAAATTAATTAGTGAGAGGTCTTTGGTTCACAGTTCACCAATTAGATTCATGGTTCTATCATTATTATTTAATTCCCTCATTTTATGGTTCACAGCTAGTTGTACTTGTAGAGGGAGTGGTTCACGGTTCATGCTTCGCCGCTGAATGAAGACAGAATTCAGAGTGCAACCTCTAAGTATCCCTCATGATTTCTTCATCTGTCTTTCTCCCTATCCTTCCTCTCTCTACCTTTCTACTATGATCCTTTTATAGAGAATCAGAGCAATCAAATATATTAGCCATGCAACACCATTTGCAGAGGCCCATTGAAGCAATATTCTGACCCACAGAAGACTTGGTCAACTGGGTTTTGCGGAGGCTTTGGTTCATGATAATGGTTCACAAAACCTTTCCCATTCGCTACGTCTGCGAACTGATGAGTTCATGATACTGTGCGCGGAATGGCCTCACGCGCACAACTCATTTGGTTGACACGGTTTGTGGTTTTACTTTATCACTGGAAATCGGCTCATGGGCCAGTGGTTCGTGGACCATCTCGCATACCTGGTGGTTTGCGATCCATCTTCTCTGTGTACCTTTCCTAGTGATGGTACCCGAGATATATAAAAATCCTTGAAAACATGAATTCCTTCAAGTTCTTTCAATCAAACAAAGCTCAATTTGAGTCCCTTTCGCCTTGATAAACTTGTAGAAGCACTATATTCATTCTTCAAAGAAATTGCGGGGAGACTTTCATCTCTTGGTAGAATTTTTAGGACCCTACAAATGCCCCCAATCAGAATGGTGTCCGTTCGGAATGAAAAGGGGACTATTATGATGTAGAAGCGGTCCTGAACTGAATTGTTTTGCTGTAGAACAGGTAGACCCAGTAGGAGGGGACCACAACTATATATAGGGGTGCATGTCATTTGTCTTTTACTTTTTCTCATGGAGAAAATAACTCCAAATTTTCCCAGCCTCCTTCACTTTTGTGTACTGTTATCCTTGCAAAAATCTAGTTCGTGAATTGTTTCATACATTACACGAACTAATTTCCTTGCCGTTTCTTCATCTACATACCATATTTTGGATTCTACAGATGGGACTGTGTAATTTTAAAACTCAAAAACCTTATTCCACATGGAATAATGCTACGCAATGGTTGTGTTCCCATACCAAACTTAGATCAAAGAACCGAACTTAAAAAACCATTAATAATGACTTGAATTTTAATCCACAACTTCTGAATGCGATCTTAACCGAGGCGAGGTCCCTAGATTCTTCATTCTATGGACCATTATGTTTTTCAGTAAATGGTTTGGAGGCCTGTGCCTCATGGTTATTTTGCATACCATGGTTGTACATAGTGAACTGCATCTGTGTACCTTAGCTGTAGCAAGAGTATCTTCCTTGTGTTATGCTATACGTGGAATTATCTTTCCACATACTTTTTCTAGGAAAAGTCACAGTGCCTTTCGTGGAAATTTTTCATGTCCTTTAGCCATGTTTTACATAGACTTTATCCAAAAAAATCTATCAGACTGACTTCTCATCAGCTTCTAGATCTTGTTGTGTAGGCTACAATGTCAGATTCACAGGATGGTGCAAAATCGATGAAGATAAGGGCCAACATGGAGAAAAATAGAGAAGATCATCTTCGAACCCACATAATTCCCCGTGACAGCTTTATTATGGTCTTCTTGATACCAGATCTTTTAACTTACCTATTATCCGTACAGTTTCCACTTTATGGTTTTGGTCTTCCCGCCAACGTGCCTCTTTCATTTCCTGACTCTGACATCCCTTTCATCTTCTTAGAGGCACCACACGATCATGATCATGCCCACATTTCCCCAATATAAGAAGTAATCACTGCACCTATATAGGAAAATGTATTCATAATGCGAGGTTTGGCATGGACTCAGGATAACCACGGATGCCGCAACGGTGTCCTTAGACTAGAGGTTTGAGAATACCCATCCATTAACATCATTTCTCGAGAAAATCCTAGTTGTGGGTGGAGAACCCAGTGAGATTTTCAGGCCATAGGACGTTTCTCTAATGAGTGGCCCTAGACGTTCTAGGTGCATCATGCCTATCTGGAGACCCCCGACCAGCTGGAGGTGGTGGTCTTATACCAGGAAGCCTGGGTGTCTCAGTTTTCAATCTTCTCTCGGGGCAAAATCCTTCCAGAAGTGTTGAGCTGCCAGTGTTTGAACACCAACACCTTTCACCCACTGCATGGAGAGGTGGGGATCAGCCTATGGGATATCTACTAGCTTGGAGGTCTTCCCATCTTTGGAGATATGTACGAAGAGTTTCTCCCGGTAGTCACCACAAGTAATGATACCAATCATATGTCTCATTTGACAAGGAGATTACTGTTTATGGCGGCGAGATCACTAGATCATCCCCTCGAGGCTTGTTCCCTCATCCCAATTGAAGCGTGTATAAGGTTATTCTTGTAGATGAACAGACCTATGTCAAAGGCTTGCCGTAGTCGAACCCATCACACTCACCAGTCCCACCAAACCCTAGGGTAATATTGTGCCACCCTCAAAGCAGGGAGAGATACCACATGGGGATATGGGCTTTAACCAGACATTTCACCTACACTTAGTCTAGTAGGTTTCTTTGCCATGTTTTTAAGTGGATGGTTATTCCCATCCCTTGACGTATACACCAGGTTTCAGGCATGTACCTTGATGATGGTGTCCATGTCGGCGGTGGGTCGAACCATTAATTTGGCCCTTCCTACCCTCACCCGGCTTTATGAATTATTGGTACAGATTCAGGAAGGCAGGTCTCTGCATCGTCTCATCAAACTATTCCAATTATTATATGAGTGGATGGTGGACCACTTCCCATGTTCTGAATATCATCATACCACATGGGTTCCCCATTCTAAATTTCATCATGCTCTTCTCAGCATTTCAATTGTTCATCCCAGGACTTTGACTATTACCGACATAGTTGGGCTGTTGAACGACACCTATCATTTATCGTTTGCACCACATCCTACCCCTCATGGATCATTGAGAGGTGACAAGGGTGGTTCCTTGGATAAATTTTCATACATCATCATTCTTTAGGACGAGATACTCCCCGCTCATGTAGACTGAGTAGTTATTTATGATCCATACCCCCCCTAACGGTTTTCCAGGCAGTTGGGATGCCTTCAACAGACTGAGCTACTTATGGTTGTTCGACTAAGGGGAGAATCTCACCCTGTGGTTCTCTAGAAATTGTGGCTTATGGTGATGCATGAAGGTTCTTCTAGGGAGATTATCAATCCTAACAGGATGGGGCCAACCTTTCTATCACTAGAGTATTCCAAACTATGGGTAGATTGTTACCCCATGGGGATGTTGAAATAACCAGTTCGGTAGGTGAAGAAACACTTGACCATTTCCTACCCCGTTCTTGTCCCAATGACAACACCATACATTCATTTTATCATGAGAAGTAAAACGACTACGCCTTCTACTTCTATCCCTTCAGCAATCATGATGGATACACCTACTGCTCATGCTCTCATGGTAAGAAGGAGTTCGGTCCATTTTCAAAATCATCTGGGAGTGGTTAAATCAGTACAACCCATTTAAGTGGGGGATAAATTCAGACTACTCCCCTCCTGTAGATATTTCCTAATATCTTAATGAGACTAGCCCCAACCGAGTATCTCCAATCATCCCGGAGTTCGCGGTTAGTCCTCCGCATCTGGCTCCAGTGGCTAGGACATCTAAGGGAAAAGAGAGTATCCCATCTTGGATGACTTGACTTAGGTCCCTCCCCACTCATATGGAAATGATTCCTTCTTACATACCGTGGAATCATGGGAGGATCGAAGTGAATGTGCTATGGAGAGACACCAGGCAGTGCACAAAGATGCATGGAGCCATCTATGTTCTCTTGCCGTGGAGACAACTCTAGCCAATTTTGCTGACGAGGGTGACAATTTTAGTGGTTATTTACTGAGTTGGGTTCCAGTGGATTTAATTATCAACACCTTCACTTCCTTATTTACCAAATCTTCATTTCCCAAGAAGACATCATCTCCTGCGAGATCAAGCTAGCCAGGTTCAATTATTCCCATTACCAGGTGGAAAGCTTTTGAGATATTTCGGAAGAATCTGATCATCTCATAGCAGAGGAGGTGAAGGATCATGATTTGGTGGAGACCTAAGAGGAGGAGATATAGGAGTACGAAGCCCATGTAGCCAGGTTGAGGGAGTAACTGGACTCTTTGCATGCCAATTATGAAGCCATCTAGAAGAAGGGGAGGGACTTTAAAGCTGTCCTGGAGTGGGTGCGTCCGACAGTCAAAGCTGAAATGGATGAAACAACTTTTTTGGAATAGACCATTGATGGACTGTGGAAATCACTCGCCATCCTTTTGGAAATTGAAAACTGGGACTTATTGTAGTTCTTTCCAAATTACGACATGTATTCTCCCATTTTTTAGTACTCTAGAGAGACTCTGAATTGGGGATTTCCTCCAAATCACATAACTCAATGGAATAGATTTGGATTTTAAACATCCCTCTCTTTTCCATTTCCTGTCAACACCATTTTAATCAAGTATTATCTTCAAACCATGACTTGAAATTAGTAAACTGAAATAATCAAACCAAGCGCTAATTTTTCTTGAGACAAGGGACTCATTGAGCATAGCTCGACTATTACCAAGGTTTTATGAAATACCTCATAAATTTTTATGTCTTTTTCATCATTATTACCTGAATTTTTTCCTAAGACTATATGGTATAGGCTTAAATGGTATAACTTGGCTTTTTCTTAGGCCACCCTTTTTGGGTTTTCAACCTAAAAAGAATTATGCCTTTTCTAATGGATCAATGTTTTTTTAATGAACTGATACTCGGATTTTTTCTAGAGGTGCCTTCTGTAGATTTTCCCTCTAGAGAGTATGGTGTCTTTTCCTTTCTCTGGAAGTCCACATTTCTGCCAATAAAACTTATTACTGATGTTTTAGGTCAAACATCTTTGACCACACATAATGAGGTAGGGCCTTGACTCGAGTCCATTAGATGGGAATGTTCTAGTATCTTTCAAACATGGATTATGGATTTTTCTTGACCCTTGATATGTAGATTCTGGACATGTATGAGGTTCAGGAGATTCTTTAGGCGTACATAGGTGGGGATGGAACCTCCTGGGGATGAATTCACCTTTGATTGATGACCATTTTTGTGGGATATATATGAATATCCACTGAGGCATGATATGCATAATTAAGAAAAGGTTTCCGCAAGATAATGGACTTCCATTTCCGATGGCCTTGTAATACTTTCAATATTTTTGATTTATTTTGAAACTGGGAGACATAGTGGGTGGTTGGCCTGAGCAATGGTGTCTAAATACATTAAGGACATTCATGTCATCTTTGAGTGGGAAACTGGTCTCGCACATTTATTTCTTGCGTGAGGGAGAGATGGTGATTGATCAAGTCAATTAAGAGTCTTTTTTAGGTCAGGGTCACTTGGGAAGAAGGAGGTACATAAGACAGTGTCTAAGAGTCTTCCAAATCTGGGGGTGTGACAAGATGTGAATGTCATTTGAGCATACAGAGGCTAGAAAGGACTCTCCTAGGGACATATTTTCCTTTGATTGATGGTCATTTTTGTAGGCGACATATGCAGAGCCACTAAGGCATGATGTGAATAGTAAATATAAGGTTTCCCCAAGACACTGGCCTTCCATCTCTGATGTCCTTTGAGGATTATGGAGATTGGGATATTTATGGACACAGTGTGTGACCTTCAACAAGGGGTGAACCTGAGCATCAAAAAGGGGTATTTTAACTGAGCTTATTGGGGGAAACTTGGAAACAAGTGGGGCACTCTTCCTTTGCATGAGGATCAAATTAATGCATATGGATGTGATATCTTTTGTAAAGAGTCCAAAGATGAACCGAGCCCATATGTTCCGACACATCCAGGATGTGTGAAAGGAGGAAAATTTAAATCATGACTTTGAAGTATCTTGAATCAGGAGGGATGGAATGAGGATTGAAATCCAATAGGCATACTGATATAGGAGAGGACTCTACTAGGGACAAATTTTCCTTTGATTGGCATCCATTTTTGTGGGCAACATATGAAGAGCCACTAGGGCATGATGTGAATAGTCAATCAAAGGCATCCCCAGTATACTGGCCTTCCATCCCATATGGCCTTGGAGGTTTATGTGAATTCAAAATCACTCAAAGTATGGAGTTTAGAATATTGCAGGAGTGTATCTGGACTTATTGGGGAAATTTGGTCTGCGATTTACTCATGGAATAATGTCCCTTATGTAGATCCGACTCATACATAGGGTGAGGTATTCATTATATCTATGGGATTCCTGGTCATTTAACATCACATGGCCAGGACACAGGGTTACTCTCATGGGAGGGAACCGTGACATGCCTTTTAGGGTCATGATGCTAGGACCATATTCCTGGGCCGTTTTTCCATAATGTCACTGTGTATCTCTTGCTAAAATCCCTAAGCTCACATGATATATGCTCGGTGTGAGAAAAAAGGGACTGTGATGATTATGTTTCATTTATTTTGAATAATAGAATCACCATTAGAGGTCACTTTTGGGCTTAAACCATTGTTATGCATTTTAATGTTGTGCAGTAGGGACGATTTTGGCCTTGCAGTTTAACGTTGTGCGGTGAGGACAATTTTGGCCTTGCAGTTTAACGTCGTGAAGTGAGGATGATTTAGTAATTTAACATTAATTTCATGTGGTGGGGAAGAATTTTCTATCATAAAGGTCTTCAAATGTTTCAAGTTAATCACAATCTGAATGTTCTGGTGTTCCTTAGATGCTAGTGATGATGGAATGTGTAAACCATAGTCCTGGGGGCGACTTGAATTAGGAGGGATGACATGGGCCTTGAAACCCATTGGGTGTACTGAGATATGAGAGGAATCTCCTGGGGACTAATTTTCCTTTGATTGATGGCCATATTTGTGTGCGACATATGCAGAGCCACCGGGGCATGATATGAATAGTCAATCAAAGGTGTTCGCAGGACACTGGACTTCCATCCCAGATGGCCATGAATGATTATGAGGATATAAGTTTTCCCGAGGTATGGAGTGTGAAAAATGGGAAAGATGTTTCTGGGAATGTGAGAATACTCTGACCATGACTAACCATGAACTACTAGAGCTTCCACATAGGTTTGACCCATATGTATAGAGGAAAGAAGGATCTTTTTACCTCTCATGATAGAGTGGTATGTGCGGAATCTCATAATAATGAGGACTGAGACGTACATAACTCTTGAAGAATTTCACAGTTTTATTGTCATGCGATAGGACTTTTCATGAACTCCTCATACAATTATAACCTACACATGGAGGAAAGGGGCATTTTTTACTGGTGGCTGGGCCAGGATCAAAGATCGAGCGTCACTATGTATCCTGTGAGGGTAGGAATCAAGCCACATGTAGTTCTAAAAGTTCCCTACATTGGATTGGTCAATGTGTTAGGTACACTTGAGGGCAGATTTTTTTTGATGATGACGATGATGGGATGATATCAAAGATCGATGAGTCACTACATATCCTGTGAGTGTAGGAATCAAGATACATGTAGTTTTAAAAGACCCCTATATCGTTTGGACGCAGTCCATGTGTGAGGACATGTACGGGCATTTTGTTGTTTCAATTGATACAGGTTCCAGGCCTACCATATCCCCCTATGATTTATTTGTGCAAGTGAATCCTCACCTCTGATCCTAATCTCACGTGAGTTATACTCGATGTGAGAAACAATGAGTGGTCACAGAGTCACCTTCATAGGTTTTGGGAGGTAGAGGATATGATGGGAGCATTTTCTTTTTTTTTTCTAGGTGGGGTTGGGCCAAGATTGAAGATTGAGGTGTCACTACATATCATGCGAGGGTATGGATCAAGACGTACATAGTTCTGTGTGTACCCCGTACTGATTTGGCTCAGTCCAAAGGGTAGGGACACTTTCATTCTACCCATCATGGTGTCCAAGTCTTCCATGTTACCCCATAGTTGACATTCGTAAGAGAATCTCTATCACCAATCCTAAGCTCATGGGAGTTTTACTCGATGTGAGAAAAATGGGGTGATAAGGGTTTCCTCTACGATTGTGGGTATATAGGGGGTGCAATGGAGGCATTTTTTCAATGGGGGTTGGTCCAAGATTGAAGATCGAGGTGTCTCTATGTATCCTACAAGGGAAAGAATCAAGCCACGTGTAGTTCTGTGAGAGATCATGCAGTTTATTTTCATGAAATTAGGACATTTTATTCTACATAGTTTAATGTCTTACATCAAGGATATGAGTCATAGTTTATTTTCATGTTTTAGGGATAAGTTCCTTACAGTTTAACGTCATGTAGAAAGGATGATGACTCATATATTAAAGTCTTAGAGTTTGGACCTCAGTATTTGGGGAATTTTTTACTCATAGTTTAGGGTCGTAGAGCTCAGACCCTATCTCTATGGTGTTTTTCCTTTACTCATAGTTTAAGGTATTAGAGTTTGAACCATGATATGGAAGGAATTTATAACACAAATTTTAAGGTCTTAGAGTTTGGATGATGATATAGGGGAATTTTTATATGACTCATAGTTTAGGTTCATAGAGATTGGACCAAGATATTGGAGGCATTCTTTAATCATAGTTTAACATCATTGAACTTGGAGCTTAGCATGAATTTATTCTTTATGACTCATAGTTTAACATCGTAGAGCTTGGACCTTAACATGGGGACATTCCTTATGACTCGTAGTTTAACATTGTAGAGCTTGGACCTTAGCATGGGGACATTCTTTATGACTCATATTTTAATGTCGTAGATCTTGGACCTTAGAATGGGGACATTCTTTATGACTCATAGTTTAACATCGTGGAGCTTGGACCTTAGCATGGGGACATTATTTATGAATCATTGTATAACATTGTAGATCTTGGACCTTAGCATGGTGACATTCATTATGACTAATAGTTTAACATCTTAGATCTTGGACCTTAGCATGGGGAAATTCATTATGAATCGTAGTCTAACGTCGTAGAGCTTGGACCTTGGCATAGAGTTATGTGAAGTATTTCTTCAATAACATCTCATTTGTAAGAGTTGTGATTAGTTGTCCATCCATTGATATCAGGGCATATGTACCATTGGAATAGACCCTATGTATAACGTATGGTCCTTCCCACTTTGGTTCAAGATTTGGGGGATTATTCCCTAATATCATTGAGGTTCTAAGGACTAACACTATTTCTGCTTTGAGGAATGATCAAAGGTTAACCTTTTTGTTGAAGGCTCGTGCAATCCGATTATTGGTAGATTTTCAAATGGTGTAGAGTGTGAAACCTTTTTTTGTCTAACAACTCTAATTACTCAAAACATCACCGGGATTTCTCATCTGTGGTCTATTGATCGAAAATGGACACACTAAGTGATGGGAATTTTATTTTGATAGGCAACATCACCTCTGCCCCGTATACTAGTGAGTATGGGGTTTCCTTGGTGGTGGGGTGGGTCATGGTCTGGTAATCCCACAAAGCATGAAGGAGCTTATCTGGACACTATTTTTCCTTATCAACCATCTTTTGAAATATGTTGGAATAATTCTTGTTGAAAGCCTCTATCTTCCCATTGGCCGCCACGTGGTAGCAGGACGACCGGTTGGCCTTGATTCCATATTCCTGGTAGAGCTTGTCTGGATTAACAGAGCAGAATTTGGTGTCGTTGTCCATCATTATTGTATGAGGGAAACCAAATATGGTGATGATGTTGTCTTTTACAAACCTGGCGATGCTTTTCTCCCTGACTTACTTAAGGGGTATGGCTTCGGCCCATTTAGAAAATAAGTCAGTCGCTGTGAGTATGAACTTGAATTTTTTGGATATAGTAGGAGGATATGGTCCCACCACATCCATCCCCAAAGTGACAAATGGCCAAGAGTAGTTAGCCGCATGAAGAAACTTGGGGGGGGGGGTATGAAATTAACATGAACATGGAAAGAATGAAACTTTTTAGTGAATATGGTGAAATCCTGCATCATGGTGGGCCAGTAATACCCAATCCTCCGGATTTGGTGAGATATCTTGGTTGCTGACTGGTGTGCTCCACAAGCTCTGGTGTGTACCTCTTTAATAATGGCATCAGTCTTTTCTCCATCATTTCACTTGAGAAGGACCCCATCAAGGACTCATTTGAATAGAACCATTTCTTGGTTTACCCCATTGTACATTATAAAAGTTAATGCCCGTCATAAGACCTCCTCCCTTCCATCCCAATCTGGTGGGAGTTTCCTGTTCTGAAGGTAATTTTCAATGGGCTACATACAACCGGTGGTATGACCATAAGGCTCAGGAATAGGGATAATTTCATCAATTTCCTCTGTATTTCTCTAGATGAATGGAAAGACCATCTGAAGGTGAGTAATTATAATGGACATTTCATCCCAGTTGGGATCGTTCAAGGTTGTGGCTGTATTTTCCAAAGCATCGGCTTGAGCATTTTGTGACCTAGGTACATAATTCAACGTTGGTTCTGATTGGAATTCATCCATAAGTGCTTGAACATGGTTCATCAAAGGAACCAATACTTATTTCTTGATTTCATAGTCATAGTCGACCAATTTGATGACTATCTCTCAATCATCCTTTATTTTTAGGTTTTTGGATTGCACATGGAGTGACAATTCTAGGCCTGAAATGAGGTCCTGATACCCGTCTTCATTATTCATACATCCTTTTGAAAGTATGAAAGAGTAAGGCAAGGTGGCCTTTTCAAAAGATACAAGTATAACTCCCAGCCCTACTTTGTTGAGCTTGGTATCCTCCATCTTTTTCCCTTTCAGGCTTCGATAAGCACCATCTAAGTATATTTCCCATGAATGGGGGTCCTCCCAAATGGAAAAATCCTCTTCATCTAGATGTTCAGCATCCAACAGTGTTGTTTCTTCTGAGTGGTTCTCAGCCAGGACGTCTGCTAACTCTTAGCCTAGATGGCCTTCTGGGGCACATACCGTATTTCATAATGTTATAGGATGACCACCCATTGTGATAGTCACCCATTTAACATGGGAAAATTTAGGATATACTTGAGAGGGTTGCAGTGGGAGACCAGGTGGACCGCATGGTGCTACAGGTAATGCCTAAGCTTCTGAACTGTGAATATTAGGGCTAGGAAGTTCTTTTCCATCTTTGAATACCAAGTTTCAGCATTGATCATTATTTGGCTGAGGTAGTAGAGGTTGTTCTCACTATCAACATCATTTTTCTGCATGAGGAAGGTGCCTAATGACCATTCTAGGGTAGTTATATATAAAATGAGTGGTCTCCCCACAACTGGAATCATGAGAACCGGTGGGCTTTGGAGATATATTTTGAGGTTTTCAAATGATTCTTTACAATCATTATCCCATTCATATGTAACTCCTTTCTTTAAGATCTTGGTGAAAGGTAAAAATTTACCTGCTAGGTTGGCTATGAAGTGTCGAGTGTAGGTGAGGTTTCTCTGGAGACCACTCAACTAGGTGAGGTTGAAAGTTGGGGACATGCCGAGAATGTCTTTCGTATTCTCAGGGTTGACTTCGAAGCCACTATGGCGTATGACGATGCCGAGGAATTTTCCCAAGGTAACACCAAAGGCGCATTTTAGGGGATTCATCTTTAAACTGTATTATCTCAATTTGTTGAAGATAGTTTGAAGGTCAACCAAGTGGAATGAATGCTGTCATGACTTAACCACTAGGTCTTTGACATAACACTCGATGGATATTCCCCCAAAGGGCTTGAATATGTGATGCATGGAGCACTGATATGTGGTGTCATCATTCTTTATACCAAATGGTATCACTTTATAATAGAACACTCCCTAAAGGGACCTAAAAGAAGTGGATTATTCATCTCCTAGGGCCATCCAGATTTGGCTGTATCTGGAATAGCCGTCCATGAATGAGAGGGATTTGTATTTGGATATCACATCAATCAACAATTCTATGATTGTGACTGGGAAATCATCTTTAGGGAAATGCCAATTAAGGTCCCTGAAGTCAATGAATATTCTAATATTTCCATTTTTCTATTTTTCAGGGACTATGTTCGCTAGCCAGATCAGATATTAGACCTCCTGTATGAATTTTTCTTTTAACATCTTGTCAACATCAACCTCTATTTTGGAATCATGCATCAGGTGGGTCCTTCTGGATACCTGCATATATCCCCAGTTATCTTTTGGTAAGCCTAGATGGTGGGTGGAGACTTCAGGATCGAGGCCGGACATCTCTGTGTAATTCTAGACAAACACATATTTATTCTTCTTTAGAAAGGAGGTGTATGCCTCCTATTCCCTGACAGGAATGGGAACATTGATAAGAGTGGGTCACAGGTCATTTTTAGTTCCCAGATTTATCTCCTTAAGTTCATTGATTGTGGTGGAAACACCTTATTGAAATGAAGGAGGGTAATATTTGAGGCCTTCTTCCTCCTCTCCTCCTTCCTCATCTTCATCATCATACTCTTCTGATGGATAAAGGATTTTTGAGATGAACTCTCCGATGTTGGAATAGAAATCATATGTTGCCTTAGTGTGTCAGGAAAGGGTAGTTTGACATCCCGAGGATGGTCTGAGAGCATCTTTGATAGTTCTTTTACTGACAACATGGGAGTCAGCCCACTATTATGTGTCCTTGAACTTGGTGGTCATAACAGAGACCATGAAGACAACTGAGTCTGTATCCAGACATGTACTTATGCATTCAACTTGGTTGATGGGTAGTACATACTCTTCCCCAAGTTGCTTGAGGGGGTTGGAGAGATCCATCTCCAATCCATTCAGGGCATTGATCCAATCAACATTGTCAGAAAAAAGATGTTTTTCTTCCAACCCATAGAACCAGACATCAATATAGTGTGATTCAAAAAATTCAAATGGGTATTTATCAGCGTGTAGTGTCCCTCTTTTCCCATTAGTGCAATACTTGATGCACTGATGGTATGAGGATGGAATTCTAGAAAGATGATGCAGCCATGGCCTCACTAACAAAACATTGAAGTTAGTATTTTTTCGCAACAACAGGAATTCAAAATATGATATGAGATCTCCGAGCCAATTTTTATGCTTTATTCTTCCCAATGGTCTCTACTCACTTTTGTCATATCCCAGCCGAATTGTGGTGCATGGTGTCATGTTATCCTCATCATACCCCAATTGATGAATTGTTCTCAGTGGGAGGAGGTTAACTCCAGATCCATTGTTGATAAAGTTCCTCTGAACATCAATTCCATTTATCTTGTCGGACACATATTAAGGGTTTGATTTGCCCTTTCATGATGGTTTCTTCATCTTTGTATGTGAAGGAGATGGAAGTGTGAAATTCTTCGGGACTAGTCTCCATCCGGTAGACTTCGACCACTACTACTTTAGCCTTGAACTCCTGGTTACTTAACAAGGTGTCGATTAGTGCCTCCCTAAGATTGACAGAAAAACTCAGTACATCCATGATTGATAGCTTTGTTGGTACTGAAGCCATCTAATTTAAAATTTTATACTTATACTCTAAAGGTCGACACTTCCCAGCTCGAAGTTTCTATTTTACAGACATTTTAGGGGTTTGAGATTTGGACGTAGATGGTTCAACCTCTGTAGCAGGGGCTTGTGGTGCTGTAATCCTTTCCAAGTTTGTCTGAACTGGTCTGCCTGTATACCTTGGGTAATTTGGTATTTTTTCTTCCTCGGATGGATATTCCAAGATATCTGGTCTTGGATTTCGTTCGATGGGGGTGAAAGATCATTCTGGTTCATGTGGTGTCTGTTCACTACTACAAAAATGGGCAATATCAGCGCTCAAATTGGGCTTCAACAGTGCTAAAAAAGCGATGTAAAGCTCAGCGCTGATAAAGGGGGGGGGGGGGTCCTTTAACAACGCTAAAAAAGTGCTGTTAAATCCCTACCTACTGCAAATAGAATATCTGCATCAGTACAGCCAGCCGAACAAGACCTGCAGAAAAACCAGTATATCGAACAAGTAAATGTGATCTACTAATTATTCATTATGCAAAACATAAAGGTACTGTTAAATACTTACATTGCCCCAAAAACCCATAACACAACCTAACCACAACCTTCATCTCAATGTACTCAACCGATCTAAACCCCAAGATGGATTTTACCCAAGAATATCTAATTCAAAACACCGATCATGTCATCAACCGACCACTTAATTTATATGGTGCTCCCCACTATACGCTTTAGCTCACAAACACCACCATATGATGTTTAACACCTCCATCATCGGGAAAGAACCACTAGAACCCCAACTAAAACTCCACAAAATACCCAACATGTTTTCTAACTTATCGTGCTTAGACATCCATGAGAACACCAACCAATGTTATCATCCATCCTTTCCATCAAAACCACTTGGAATGGATGTGAATCCAGCATCCATACATGAATCAAGGACAATTCAACTTTTCCTCAAAGATTGAACCCATTTTCAAAACATAATTAAAATTTCAAAACATCAAATAGATATGGCTTACAACTCACCACATTTGTTCCTTTTTCTTGGAGGAATTTGAAACATGCACCACATAGGTTGTAAAAGCAGTAGATGATAGATCTCTTTGATCATACAAAGCCATGAAACCAAGTTTATCCTTGAGGAAACTGATGAGTGATGTTTGTGAATGATTTTTGGAACTAGGAACTAACTCGTTTGATGAAACACAGGAAATATCTTTAAATGTAGCCTCACTTTCTGAATCATTGGAAAAATTTCCTATATTGGATGATCTTAATGTAAGATTTAGCATCCCATCTTGTTCATCAAATGGATTGGTCAACTTCAAATCTATCATGGAGGATGCTGCACCACCTTTACATGCAACTAATGATCAGAGGCAGCTTGATTAGAAAAACAATCCTGAGGGCACTGGACATGAAAGATCATGCGGTGCCATAGTTGCTCAGAAACCTCAATTTACCCCACATGATATAAGGCTATTGCATGATGTCCAAGACATAGAGAGGAGAAGAGAAGGTGAAAGTCCCGTAGATGAAAAACATCAACAATGAACATACACCACCCTTTCACTATATACATCAAAATCATATCTT
This sequence comes from Viscum album, assembly GCA_963277665.1. Taxonomy (NCBI): domain Eukaryota; kingdom Viridiplantae; phylum Streptophyta; class Magnoliopsida; order Santalales; family Viscaceae; genus Viscum; species Viscum album. The sequence goes on from OY728156.1 coordinate 76,124,822, forward strand.
TAAGAAAGTCCATGTGAATTTCTATCTTACTTCCATCGAGGATGATGCATGTTGGTCAACTTGTTTTGGAAATTGTTTATCTTCATCCGTGACTTGTACTTGCACCCATGAATTTGAAGGTGAGTATGCGTACACGGTAGTTGACCTTCTTAGAGAAGAGTTTCTAGAAGAGTATAAGAGACATGAAGCAATTAAGATCATTAGAGTGTTGGAGAAAATGTGGTTGCTAAAAACAATGTGTCAATTGGCTTGTGCAACGCGACCTAAGTTACAACTTGCAGGTATTGTACTTTATTTTTTTCTGGAGGGTTTTAGTGTAAATGAATTTTGGAATGATCATTGCTATTCATTTTCTTTTAGGTTTTTTTGACAGCTGAGGGGAAAGGGTGGGGTCTGTAGACATTGGAGGATATGTCGAAGGGTGATTTTGTGTGTGAATATGTTGTAGAAATGTTAACTCACGCAGAACTGTGAGAGAGAAAGCTAACTAAGAGTAGTGAAAATAATGCATATACAGTTCTCTTAGATGGTGATCGGGGTTCTCTTAGATGGTGATCAGGGTTCAGAACTATATATGCATTCTTTTCACTACTCTTAGTTAGCTTTCTCTCTTGCAGTTCTGCGTGAGTTAACATTTCTCTAACATATTCACACACAAAATCACCCTTCGACATATCCTCCATTGTCTGCAGACCCCACCCTTTCCCCTTGGCTGTCAAAAAACCTAAAAGACAATGAATAGAAATGATCATTCCAAAATGCATTTACACTGAAACCCTCCAGAAAAAATAAAGTACAATACCTGCAAGTTGTAACTTAGGCCGCGTTGCACAAGCATATTGACACATTGTTTGTAGCAACCACATTTGCTCCAACACTCTAATGATCTTCATTTCTTCATGTCTCTTATACTCTTCTAGAAACTCTTATCTAAGAATGTCAACTATCATGTACTCATACTCAACTTCAAATTCATGGGTGAAAGTACAAGGCACGGATGGAGATAAAAAATTTCCAAAACAAGTTGACCAATGTAAGTATTTAATGGTACCTTTATGTTTTGCATAATTAATAATTAGATAGTCATGTTTGTGAATGATTTTTGGAACTAGGAACTGACTCGCTTGATGAAACAGAGGAAAGATCTTTAAATGTAGAGTCAATTTCCAAATCATTGGAACAATTTCCTGAATTGTATGTTCTAAATGCAAGATTTAGCATCCCATCTTGTTCATCAAATGGATTGGTGAACTTCCAATGTATCATGGAAGCTGCCACATACATGAAACTAATGATTGGAGATTTTACTGGTTCATGCATGATATGAAGGTATTTTGGATATTTTACTGGTTTTTTTGTCCAAATCCCAAAGAAATGTGGTTCATCATTCTTGCATGTTGCTGGTGAATTTCATCTGTTAAAATGGACAAATGACCCATTGGAGAAAGAATGTTTTATTTAATAATAATTACAATTTTTCTACAAAAATTTACATACAAGAATGTTTCATCTTTTTATCTCCATGAACCCCTCTCAAAAATGTCCGCCAATTATACACGTCCGCAAATCTTGCAATAAAAGTCAGATCTTCATGATATTTCTGGACAATATTGCATCAGGTATGCGGCCCACTCGTTTCTAAACATATCTACATCATCTTTTGAATATGAAGTTTTTCGGCATTCATAATAGTACTAAAAAATATATAAATAAAGAATTAATAAATAATTTAAATGAAATAATACTTGTTTTTGAAAGGCTCGGGTCATGATGGTGGAATTCCTTGAGTGAAAATGTTGGGTTTTAATGAGATGGGACATGTGGATGATGGACCCTATCCTGAGTTATGAGGCAGTGGGTTAGGATTTGAACCTAGGACATTACCTTGTACCTTTTAATAGTGGGTTGAGTTCTTGGATGATGCTTTCCCTGAGCCTTTGGGTATGGGTTGGAACATGGGTACCAATATGATGGCATGTGGCGATGATGGAATTTTTTTATGGTACCAAATATGGAATGATCATGTGTTATGGTGTCGTACTTAGCACATAAAGACCTAACGTTCACTGAGTCAGGGTTCCCTAGTTATCACATGACATCCAACATTCTTAGGTGATGTTTTTATTTTCCTCATCCATACATGGATATGATGATATATACTAGGGGAACATGGTGTTACCCTACTGAGATGTATTTCTCACACCATGCATAGGCACTTTGGAGCATGTTCAGACCATATATCTATTTTTTTATGTTTGAGCATAGGTTTTACATGGGATCAATCTGAAGCATCTTGAATGGCATCGAGTTATTAGGATTTCACTATGTCCCAAAGATGGCAGTAGGGTTGGTGTGTATTGTTTAAGGGGTAAATCAAGAGGGAAAAAAATATTTAGAAGATTCACTATATAAAATGTAATCTAGACATTTACCACAAACAATATAATCGAATTACAAACACATAGGCATACAAAATGATACGAAAACACAATTCGTATCACAAAATTAATTTATAGAACAACAATAAATGCACAAAAACTCATACTAAAAACATATAGATATTTTAGGGCATCCACTGAACTTGGGTGAAGAAATCGATGAAGTCCAAGGAAAAACCCAAAGGGTGAGGGAGCCTTCTTCACTGCCTCGGGAGGGGAAGACGTGACCGCTAGAGTGTGGGGTGCATGGGAGGAGACGCCAACCGTTGAGTACGGTCCAGAGGGGAAGAGGACGAGTAGGGTTCTGAGGGAGGAAGATCTGTGGAATAGGTTCGAGGGGAAGGAGAAAGAGTACGATGGAGGTCCGACAAAGGGAATATCGGGGGAGGGAAGCTGTCGTAGGGGTACAGTACCGCGAGATCTTGGGGCCCGATAAAAAAGAGGAGACTGTGTGCCTGCTTTTAATAAAATCGGAGACAAGTTTTATCAGCACTAGAAAAGTGCTGATAATGGTGTCCTTTATCAGCGCTAAAAAAGCGCTGATAAATCCACCCTTTATCAGTGCTAAAATTTTAGTGCTGATAAATGATCACTTTATCAGCGCTTTTCCAACGCTGATAAAGGATAATCTTTATCAGCGCTACAAAAGCACTGATAAATCTACCCTTTATCAGCTCTTTTAATTAGCAATGATAAATATTATCCTTTATTAGCACTTTTTGATTATCACTGATAAAGGGTGGAGCTTCCCTTTCCCGTTTTTGTAGTAGTGGTTAGAGGGTCATTCCACGAGTTTTTGTGATGTTAATGGTTTGACTTGTAATGGGGCTGGGAATTTGACTCCTACCATGATAATACCTTCCTAAAAACCTCTAGCCTCTACTACCTCTTCCTCCATATCTCTATTTGGGCATGGGGAATTCAGGTTTGTGTCCATATTCTTCATCAGAGAAGGGGTCCATAAATTGAATGAAAATAATGGAGCCGAAGATCAGTTCTTGATCTAATAATGTTTCTGTCTGACTGTCTCCTTATGATGGTCCCATTTGGTGGGACGATGCCCGTTGTGCCATTTGGAAGGGTGGTTCCCATTAAACAATTTGGTGGGGTGGTTCCCATTGAACTAATACTATTGGTATGAAGTCTGAAAGCATCAAATCTAACTTTTGATTTGGTATCGGCTCATCTTCTTGCTCTTGTTTTCTGCCCTTCTAGCCTTTAGAGGACTGTGGGGCTGAGGAGGATGGTTGTGTTGTATTAGGAGCTTTTGGGGGCATAGTTGGTTGTTTCAACTGTACCTGGAGGATTCCATGGACTCAGTTGATGGTTTTATGGGTCATATAATTTTCAAACTTTTTCTCCTTCTTACTAGTGACTATCTTCCATTCATCTTCCTCACTTGAGTCTGAGGTGGAAACATACGCCACTTGTGCTGGTGGTGGTCCCAACTTGACTTTCATGAAATCCACCATCTTTTGTAGGAGATCCTTGAAAAAATAACTCCTATATGGTATGTCCTAGAATCTTGTGATACAGATAGTAATTTGGATGGTCATCGAGACCCACTTCATTAGCTCGCTTTGGCTTTGGTAGTCGGAGCAAATTGTAATTCACGGAGGCTATAAAATAGTCACAGACCTGGTCGTCTCAGTATAAATAAAATTTATTTATTCGTTCTTCGAACTGATTTCTTCTAGCTCTAGATCTCTCATCATGATGATGTGGGGGTGGTTGTTGGCCTCCAGGGGTCCTGGACGGTTTGGTGGGGGCCTCGTAACTGGAGCTGGTTACGGGGTGGCTTAAGCATGAAAGAAGATGCTTCAACTTTTCCCTTTTTTCCCCAGGGTCCGATGGGGCCACTCGGGACTTAAGATTGGTCCTTTTCAAGGAGTCTTATATCCTTTGGAAAATGTAAGAGAAGTCTCTAAATCCACTGGTGTACTTCACTAGGATGAGCATCATTCACAATTCATCCTGAAGGTTATCGATGCACATGGAGAGCATCTCATCTTGGGAGAGTGTCTAGTTCATGGAATATATCAGGTCCTTCCATTTGGGAATGAAGTCTCAGACTCTTTCATTCTCTCACTACTTTCAGTTCATGTTATCATTGACTGTTGTCTTGGGTAGCGTCGAACTGAAATGGAAGATAAACTATCATTGGAGGTCCTCCCAACCTATAATTGAATTGGAAGGTAGGCTAGTATACCATATGAAAGACGAGCCCTACAGGGTTAATATGAAGAACCTATGTTTTATGGAATCTTGCTACTCTGGAGTGATCATCATGGGGTCAATATAAGATTCATAGTGCATAAAATGATTTTCTGGGTCCCCTAAGCCATTTAATACTGGGAATATAGGGTTCCTGAAGTTTGGTGGGAGAGGAGCATTACTCACCCACTCGAGGTAGGGTTTTCACTCTGGTTGTATCATAGCGTTCCACCCCTCTATGGATTCTAGTCGAGCTTTTATCTTCTTGAATATGTTTAAGAGACCTTGATGCATATCCTTTCGGGCTTGAGCATGAGCTGGCATGGTAGGGACAAAGATTGGGCATGCCGGTGATGTTGGTGTTTGAGGAGGATACCCAGCCCGGGGCATCATTTGTGGGTTTTCATAGATATATTATAGCTTCCTTCCTAGTATGGGGAAGTCTTGATGTCCTTATAGGGATGGGTTGAACGGTCCTCTAATCTTGGCTTCATTCACCGGGATGAGTTCCTGTGGTATGGGAACCTATTATGGGAGCACCTGCTGACATTCCGTAGAGGGAACACATCTAGTGAGAAAAATCCCTCGACGTAGCTCAGCATTAATTTTCCTGGTCTATTTCATTTATTCCTCCTACCTGGAGAACCTTTCCTCGAGGGTGAGGGATGCATTCTCATGGGGAGGAGGAGGCGGTCATAGATGACATTGTATTTATTTTTCACCTTGTTGGAGTTTCGTGGGGGGGGGGTAATGTGGAATTGATTGAGGGGGAACCTATATTTAGGAGCGACCACTGGTTCCAGGTATGCACACCATCAGGCTTGGTGTGGGATGACTCTAGCAGGGAACCATATTCTTTTTCAACCTTTCCTGCTGCATCATTTGTGAGATTCATGGGGTTGACGTTTACCACGTTCACTGAGGCATACTGCATTGGGGGTGGTGTACCTGGTGCTGAATGGTATGAAGGCTTTCTTCACCCATTATTGGAATTTCTCCTTCTATTCTATGGTATTCATTGAGATTCTTGAGGAATATTAACCTGAAGGGAGCCCTGGTATGACCTTGAAACGTGCCTTTCTATCGAAGGGTGAGAACCACGAGAAGGGGTGGAACAGGTAACTCGTATGTGTATATTTCTTCCTAGACTATGGAAGAAAAATGTATGTTGTGCAGGGATTTGAGGTAAAAATTCCCCTATCCCTAGGGTCTGGGGACATTACTATTCACATGTTGATGCGTTACGGTCTGGATTTGTTGGTCTTATGGGGGAATTTTGATTTAAAAATGTCCCCAGCCCTTGGGGATGGGTTTGTTCCCATATTGCGGTGGTATCCGCCACTATTTCCACCCTTTTAACTTCATTTATTTCCACACATGTGTGAGCAGAGTATGGAATTGGTCCTGTGCGGAGTCTATGGCCTTTTGAATACATTATCAATGCTTGCTGGTTGGTTTCCCTCATGCAAAAAACCTGCTGGATGTTGCTGGTTGCCTGACTCGGAGGCTTTTCGATGGCTTGATCTATTTGGACCTAATTCTTTTGAGACTTACTCCAGGCCAATTTTTGTTGAGTATACTATATTTTATCAACATGGTTTTCACTTGATTGTTTCCCCTGGGTGATGAAATTGCAGGACATCATTTCCAATGGGGCTTGTTGAAAAGGACGTGGAGTGAAGTGCTCCATGTTCTCCCTATCCCCGAATGTGAACTGTAGCTGGGGCGTTGTCAATGAGGTGAAAAAATTTATGTAGTGCATGTATGCAAGCTATTTAAAGGTTTTTCATTCACCTTTTTGATTGAGGCTTCCTTGCGGATGGGAGGGCTTCCGGGTCGATTAGACAACGAAGCTCCCCTATCGCGCTGACATGGTCCGCATACCCTTCATAGGGAAGGAATTTTTCTTTCAACTTTTGAAGAGTAATCCATATATTGAGGCGAATTTCATGCATGAATTCCCCAGAAAATTCTCCAGGTATGTTTAAATGAGAATTTGTCGTAGGCCAATACATCACTGGTATATTATCCCTCTCTAGTTGTCTTATCACAAGAAATGTATCATGTTATTGTTCTTCTGGAGGATCCTCTACTCGATATGCCCATATCGACTACTTCTTAACAATTCTATTCTAGGAAACCGGGTAGGTGAGGGACTTATTGATTTGCGGACGACACAGGGGTGTCTCGGAAGATAAGCATGGCCTCGAGAAATCCTTTGGTTGAGAAAGAATATTTCTCGTTGTAGACGGAGTGCCCGATGTTTCTAAATCCTTTCCAAGCACCTCAGAATAGGAGGGAATTATCAAATTGGTTCCGACAAGGGGATGGCCCTCTTCCTAGCATGGATTTTGGTTGTGAGGAGGACCTTTTCAAGTGGTGCTATGATGGAGAGGGATACCATTGAACTTGATGCCCGACCACATGAATTTTCCTTAAGGCGTATACCCTGGGGAGGACCTTCAGGGCGGGTTGTAGCAAGTGGAGGACCTTTTTTCTGCTTAATGTTCCTATGGGGATGACCTTCATATCAACTGTCATTGCAGGGAGGGATTTCGCAATGACCGTCATCATGGCGGGGACTACCATCATTACTTTATACTTGGATGTAGGGAGAATTTCTATAGTGTACATCCTTGAGAGGGCCTTTATGATGTAATGAAATTAGGTAAGGACCTTATTGTTTCTTGATGTTACTATGGGGGGGACCTTCACAACAAATTTCATTACAGGGAGGGCCTTCTCCATGACTGTCATCATGGTGAGGACTGCCATCATGACTTGATGTCCGACTACAGGGAGAAGCATATCTGCAACGTATACCCTGTGAAGGACCATCAGGGTGGATGACATCAAGGGGAGTAACTTCTTACTATATGATATTTATGTTTATGGTAGGGCTACCCTAATGAGCATTAAGATATAGTCTCTCATGATCGATCATTCTTGACCCATGGAGTGAGCCCCTGTGGGTGCTCTGTGGAGGAAATTCAAAGTTGCTGGTAGCTACATTATGGGGAGGACCTTCGCAACTACTACTGACACTTCCATAATTTATTAATGGAATGAAAGGGTCTTGAGCCTTTATTAATATATGTTTTAGGGTGTCAAGAACCCCAACTGCCAGCAGAGTAGAATCATGTATGTGCTCTTCATTTTCTGGTTGCCTTTGGTGCTCATCTTTCTTGGGCGCTCTCTTGTGGGAAATTGGGGACATCTACTATTGGTAATGGACTTCATATATTTCTCCCTATCCTTTTAGGTCCCGTGATGTTATCAGGATACGCATACATACATCTTTAGCTTTGTAAGGGATATATGCTTGCCCTGGAGCGGACACCACGTTGGACCGACATCCCCCAGTTGAAACGAGTATTTGTTTCCGATCCGATTGTCCATATGTTGTGGGATATCTCCATCGACCCTCCTAGACTAGAGAAGGGATACATAACTACTCTGTAGTGAATACCTCATTTTTTGAGTGAGTCATTCCATTCGAGGGAACCTGGTCGTGGGACCGATTTCTCTCCTTTGCCACCGATGCAATGATATCTTGGTATGTTTGGAGGATATGGTGTAGAATCGATATATGATCTTCCATCATTTCCAGGATGTGCTGGGATACATATTTGGCTTGATCAGGTATGGAGGCCCATTCTGATGTCGGAGCAGGAGTTGGTGCCTACTCCGGTCCTCCATGAGTTGCCAGTGGATACTAGCAGTTCTCTTGTGATGGGACAGAGGAATGAGTCTATTGTCGGTTGTCTTCTCTGATTTTCACTGTATTTTACTGGTGGTATTCATATTCATGAGTGTGGATTTTCATCCACTCTCTTTCCATTGTATTTTTCTCATGTGATTTTTATGAATTCATAGGAATTTGACTCTACTTGTATTTTGTTGCCACCCTATTTGGATAACAGGTTTGTTGTGCATCAGTAGGTATTTTTGTTTGTGTATAGCTTGTTTCTGCCCTATTTTGATGGTGGGATTGTTGTGCATCGACAGATATCTGCATCTGCCTATATCTTTCCACTCTGTCGGCACAGCGGGACCAGCGAGCACTAGAAGGAATGTGCGTGTTCTCATATTGTGCCACCCTATTTCTGTGGTGGACTTGGGAAGAGAGGGAAGAGTTGTGTGTCTGCCCATTGAATTATGCAGTATTAGTATGGAAAAGCTGCTCCTCAGGAACCAAGGAGATAGTGTGTTCCTGGTTATATATTCTCCGCCCTTGGCACACATCCCTAGGGGCCCGGGTCTCCTGGACATTGGTAGGTGCCCACGACATAAGGTCCTCCTCGACAGGAGGAGGCCTGGTCATTCAGTGTCATTGGAGACGCTCTTTGGTGGGGCCCTATGAGTAGGACCCCTATACAGTTGAGATGAAGTCATCAACATTGACTTCATCTGCCTCCCTGATACAATGGAGGTAATCATTGTTGATTTCTGGGGACAGGCTCCCGAAACGATTTAAGATCACCACCAAGGCCTCCATGTGATGGGGTGCTGGTAGCAGCTGAAGAGGTAGCTGGCGGACCTTTTCCGACTGGAGGGATTATCTTCCAGCCCCCATCATAGGGATAATACCATTTCAGTGGTACTCTTTGATTAGCATATTGGATACTCAGTGTTGAAGAGCTGGGTAGGAGAGGGGGTCTGGCTCTTCATTAAGGCCCTGATCGCCTGAGAGATCGCTGATGCATGCGTCTGCGTTGATCGTGGGGATGTCATTTGGATTAAAGGTTGCTCTACGGGAACTTGTGATATAAATATATGACATACAGACCACAAAACATCGTCAAAGTAGCATTATTTTAAACATATTCATATTTGGCGATTCAGCTTGACCCTCTTCCCCTTTTCTTCTACTACAGGGCGAAGGGGCCTGAGTAGGGTTTGACCACCACCTTGGTCAAGGATTCACGTCGGGTTCACCATTTTTGTTTTACCTCCAAGGTGGAACATTTTTCGTATACTGGGGCGAACAAAATGGGCCAACGTGTAATGTATATTTTCCTTTTATCATTTAGATAGAACCACCAACTTGGTAAAGGATTCACATCAGGTTCACCATTTTTGTTCCGCCTCTGAGGTGGTGCGTTTAGCATGTACCAAGGAGAACAAAATCGGCTGACATGCAATATCTTTTTGTATTTTATTATTGTGGTAGAATGGCCACCTTGGTTAAGGATTCATGTCAGGTTCACCATTTTTGTCTTGCCTTCGAGGTGGCGTGTTTAGTGTGTAATGGGGAGAAAAAAATAGGCCGACATGCAATATCCTTTTATCTTTTATCAATGGGGTAGAACCACCACCTTGGTTAAGGATTCACGTCGGGTTCACCATTTTTGTTCAACCTCTGAGGTGGAGCGTTTAGCACATACCGGGGCGAACAAAATGGGCCAATGTGCAATATCATTTTGTCTTTTAACATTGGGGTATAACTGCCACCTTGGTTAAGGATGCACATCGGGTTCACCATTTTTTGTTCCGCATCTGAGGTAGTGCATTTTGAGGGCGGTGTAGAGATGGCACGACGAGGATCATCACCCATCCCCATTTTTTATAGAGATAATTTCTCTTTTAATTCACCATTGCTTTTGTTTCGACCTATTTGACGTTATTATCCTTTAAAGAAGGTTGAATTAACCCTGCAGGAACTGTTGGTCCCAGTGGGCGATTTCATGGGGGTCAATCACTCTTGAAATCAGTCCTTCTCGGATGTAACTTCCTTGGATGGTCTCCAATGGGTTTATTCGTGGAGCTAGGAATTCCCAATGACCCTGGTTTCCATGATTCATGGACCTTCATTCCAAAGGAAGGCGCTCGTTGGCTGAAGATTTGGTCACCGAAACTTAAGGACTCTATTGGTTGAGAGGATGGGAGGTGAGGCTCACCGCACCCTTATGGGGGAGTATCGTTTCCCATTCTAGGATTATCTTATAGATTTAAGTCATGCTCATATGTTCTTGAATCCTTGGTTCATTCCTGATGAGTATGTCCACGGGCTAGCCTTAGTTTGAAAAATCGTCATAAGAATACATGTATTTGATGCTGCAGAGGTGATGCTGACTTGAACCATATCATAAGGTGCTCTGGAATTTATCATCATCTAGGGGGACATAAGGTGACTTGATGTTGGGATCGATACCACAAGGAGGGATTCCTACGTATCATCCGGAAAGGAATCAGAACCCATGTAGTTCAGAATGTGTGGGTCTTACCTATGGGAGCTTCCCATTTGATGGGACATGATTGGGTGGATGGGAAAACTTTTGAGTTCGGGCCTTCTGGTAGGCATCCTACATATCCTGTTTTGATCAGGAATCATAGTTCTCATAGTTTAGATGGTGTAGGGATTACGCATGGGAGAATCCCATTTAAGGGGGACATGATTGGGTGTACCCTTTATGGATGGGAACCCATTTGAGCTTGGGCTTTCTGGTAGGTGTCCTACGTATCCTGTTTTCCTCAAGAATCAAAGTTATTGTAGTTCAGAATGTGTGGGGAATACACATGGGAGATACCCATTTGACATGACATGATTGGGTGGATGAGAAACCTTTTGAGCTCAGGACTTCTGGTAGGCATCCTACCTATCCCGTTTTGATCAAGAATCAGAGTTATTGTAGTTCAGAATGTGTGCCGATATTGTAATCCTCCAAAACCTCTAAGCCCACATGATTTATGCTCGGTGTGAGAAACTAAGAGATTTGAAATATTCAACAATGCACATGCCTCCTCCCCAATTAGTGGGGGGAGGGAGAGCTCGCGGCATAAGAGGCCATGGAGACTGTGGGTGAGGGTATGGAGTGATGAACCATTCCATGTGAAATAACATTAAAGGTCATGTGGCCTAAAATCAGATATTAGGGACTTACCTTAGTGGGAGGTCCCCAGAGCACATTCTGTAAAGGGGAGGAGTTTTGTCCTCACCAAAGGGGGGAGCGAATAGAACCCCTTTGATTGATCACTATCCCTCATTGAATGTAAAAGAAAGTGATCACCCTTAATCCTGAGAACAGGGAGGTTTACACCGGATTCCCAATTTTGGACTCTAGGTTATTATGGGAATGTATCCTTACAGTCATTCCCAAATACCGCACCTTTGTGGGGATGACTTTCGTGACTCAGCTTACCTTGGGTATGTAGACTCAATGGGGTGAGCTGATGCACCTGATGGTTTGATCATACGGGTCTGGTGGATTTGGAGGAGGCTTTGGACTAGTGCCGAAGGACTGGTTAGTGGAGGGACCATGGAGGACTGAACAGTAGTGGAGGGGTGATGTTGGAACTGAGAGGATCAATACCGAAAAACACCCCATTCCACTTACTGGTTTGTCATGCGGGATGGGGAAGGCTCCGCATACCATAGCGGTATGCAGGCAGAAGGGTTATCTTCATAACCATGTGGTATACAGGTAGGGGCATAGTCTACCATGTACCAAATTGGTTTGCGGATCACCATTCCACTTTGGGTTATATCCCCGTACTGATTGGGTATGTGACGCTGGGTTCAGTCTGCGTAGCACTACGCTACGCAGAACACTATACTGAAGGAGGTTCTGAGGGATTACCATTCTTGGAAAATTCATCCACGAGAGGTATTTGGTTCATGGTTCACCAGTTAGGTTTTCAGTTCTATCATTATTATTTAATTCCCCCATTTTACGGTTTGAGGCCAACTATACCTATGGAGGAAGTGGTTTTCGGTTCGTGCTTCGCCGTTGAAACAAGACAGAAGCTAGTGTACAAATGCTAAGTCTCCCTCAATCTTTCTTTGTCCATCCTTCTCCCAATATGTCCTACCTCTACCTTTCTAATGTTCTCCTTTTATATAGCATTGGAGAAACCGTATCTATTGGGCACACGACACCATTTGCAGAGGCCCATTGAAGCAATATTATGACCCGTGAAAGACTCGATCATCCGGGGTCTGCCGAGGCTTCGGTTCACGATAATGGTTTGTAGAACCATACATTTTCACTATGTCTAAAAACTTATGGGTTCATGGTATGGTACAAGTAATGGATTTACGTGCACAACTCCTTCGGTTGATGTAGTTCGCAGTTTTCCTTGCTCGCTGGCCATCACCTCGCTGGCCAGCAGTTCACAGACCGTGTCGCATACCTGGAGGTTTTCGATCCATTTTCTCCGCATACCTTTCCCAGTGATGGTACATGGGATACTTAAAAAACCTTGAAAACATTAATTCCTTCATTTTACTTAATTAAACTAAAATAAATTTGAGTCCCTTCACCTTGATAGACTTGTAGAAGCACTAGATTACTTCCGCAATGTAATTGTGGGGTGTCTTTCTTCTCTTGGCCGAATTTTCAAGACCCTATACACGTAACCACATAAGATACAGAGTATAGGTCTCAATCATCACCAATGTGAGTTTGAATTGATGGATCAATGTCTCCATACCATGCATCTCTTATAAACTCACAATAATCATAGTGGAGGGACCACACATCTCCACTTAACTACATAGATGAGGGTGCACAATATACGATGGAGGAATCACACCCTAGTTTTTCAGTGGGTGGGGGTTCCACTTGGTAGATAGAGGAATTGTTCCTTGGTGTATCTCTCTAAATGTAGGACATGTTCCCTAGTGTCACAAGGTGGTGAAACTTGGTAGGTGGAGGACCCATGCCCTGGTGTGATAATGCGGTTCCACTAAGCCACTATAAAGAGTACGTGGGACCTAAGCCCTAGTATAATAGGGAGGTTTCTAACCCAACATAACTCTGAAGGCCCTTCTTGATCTCTACTATCTGTCAAGTGTCTCTTGAAGAAGCGTCATGCTCATAGTACCTCAAATAATATCTCCAAAACCACTATAAAGTATACCCACACATTCTATGTTAAAAAATATCTCAGGATAGGCTACTTGAGGGCCAAAATATGAGTCCGAATGATATTAACACAGAAATAAAAGGCTCCTATGAGAAGTACACAACATGTAAATGGAATCACATGGTGTGTGACCTACAACATTATATGGTCATGTTCTCCCATAAACATGTATTGGGAAACCATGTATTTACTTCACAACATGTACAATAATTACATGACATGTCTCATCCACTTGGGGACTTCTCGTGTCCATACGGCCAATACTCATGTACACTGATCGTGATAGTATAAACTAGCTATGTCCTGGTACCCTTTCCATTTTTGACAACACGTCCATGCTGGTGTTCTCTATCCATGATAGTGCTTCTATCATTGTTTATTCCCATGTACTCCTAGAGTACGCATCGAGCTGCCAGCTCCAAGTTACATAGCATGTATAGGGTATACAAGATGTGTGATAGTTATATTCACCCGAAACCCTAGCCACTGAATAAAAAATATTTATCTTCTATTTTTATTATTTTTCATGCCCTCTTGATAACTATATTCCACCAAAATAAAGAGAAACTTCACTAACCATTGATTTCTAACATCTGATGGCTGGAAATCAAAAGTTTGATTCCTTATATGGGAATTTGTCTTATATCTATTTCCACTAGGGATCTCAAATCATCGAAGCATCACCTATATCCAAAATATAACTTCAATACATCCCTAAACCATTGGTACACAAATCATAAGTGTATCCACCATGAAAATGATGGTTTAATATTTCTTGAACCTGCCCTGGAAGTGTCAAACTGCTACCTCAGGACCAATAGTGAAGAACATAAATAACAATTGGGAAAATAATTATAATATGGAGAAAACACCATTAGATGATGTGATCATGGAAAATGATAATATGGTCTGAAAATAAAGGTTGAATCATGGAACAATGAATAAAATTGAAAATCAGGCTCATTTGAAGAATGTCAATCATCTGGGAAAGAAAATAGATATAAACCCATGATTAATATTTAATCAAAAGTGAGGAACCCACAAAATAACAAGTCCTACCTTGATTAAGGATAAATTTTTCATGAAGATCACAATTTAAAACAATAAAGAAGATCTTGTTTGTTTATTGGTTTCCTCTTGAGTCACCTCGATCCAATCATCATCGTTCTATGATCTTGAACCATTAATGAAGAATGGTTTCCACCTCCTCTCTAAAATATGAGGGTTACGTGTCTAACCCAGGTGATTTTACATAAACTTGTATTTAAATAGGATTTCTAGGTTTAGGGTTATTTAATAATAAAAAATAAATTATTTATATATTTTATTAAATGCACCCACCAACGAGCACCTCCCTCATAAAATATGATATCGACTATCATTAGGTCACACCTAGGGTAAACCATGTGTTTTGGAATCAACTATGGTCTCATATTTCCTATCCGAGGTCCCAAACAATAGGAAATCCATTTATACATATAATATTCATGCATATGATATAATATTTTTAATATATCAATATTGAGCATGTCCAAGCCTCATAATCTTGCACTGGCTCAACACATAACTTTAAAAGTATTCCATAGAATATTCCAAAGTCATATAAGGAAAAATAGATTTATAGAAATATATATTACTACTTCATTAAGAAAACTCATGTTCCCCATTTTTATCATGTTTTCCTTTAGTAAAAGGGAATGAGAATCCTGTAAGAGATTTTAAACACCTTATCCTTTTTAACTAGTATAATCATTTGGATACAGTCAATCATGGATTCTTTAGAAAGTGATTATTACCAATTTTAGAGAACTAGTGTAATTTTACCTTGATCAAGATTCCCAACTCACGCATAGTGATATTTTAAACCAACTTTTCACTTACTAAGTTCCTAGTTAGCCCATTTAATCATCATCATTATGTCTATACAATGTGCTAACGGTTTATATGTTCCTACCACTTAATGTAATCACCAACTTACCATTATTTAACAATCCTATTAGTTGAAACCAAAAATGAAAACTCTTCTGTATGTCCCAAAATAAACATTTATAGGTATTTGGGCCTAGTAATATATTCTATATTGAATTTAACTACCCAAAACAAGTCTTTATTTCTTAAATTAAAATAGTAGACACCAAGATTGTAATGACCCGAAATTTTGAATAAATCTTGTCTCCTAATTTTATGTGTTATTTTATTTTATTTTTATACTCAACAAAAATGTTTCATTCGATAACATGAGTATAATTAAAATGAGACCATTGGGATTTGACTGGTATATGACCATTGGTCAATATGACCGCTGGAAACTAAACATTTTGATTATTGTCTCTAAATACAAGTAATCTTGATTAATTATTATAGAAAGAATATTCGATGGCCTCACCCAGTAGTCTTGGACCGATCGAAGCCCATCTAACAGAACTTGGGAAGGAGGTAGCACCACTGGGCTTTGCTCTGGACCAAACCCAAGCCAAACTTCATCGTGTGATGCTAGAACGGAATCGCCTTCGTGAGAAGTTCAAAATGATAGAAATTACTACTCGTGCGATGTTGGCCGAGCCTCCCTCGGATTCTCTCACCTTAGCACACCTTACACTTAGGTCCTATACTGGTATGATAAGGGGCTATGTTAGGAGACCGTAACTGCCTTGTGTAACCCTTTGTTTTAAATAAAAATTTTGATTTCTTTTTATGATGAAGTTTATGAATTTTCAAATGTCCGGATAAATATAGTATGCATATTTTTGATGAATTTTAGAAAAAGGATATTTTTAAAATGTTTAGGTAAACCTTAAATAATTAAAAATGTGTAATGATTTTCAAAAAATGTTCTTCTACAATTATGTTCAGTACGGAATTTAGAGTCTAATAAGATCAACTTGATTTTTGATGAATAGTAAATTATGAATAGTGATTTTATGATTAGGATTAGTAATTTGTCCAAATGGATTAGTAATCTCGCTTAAAGAAAGTACTAATATAATCTAGGCACCTTGATTAAGTAACATGATTCGATAAAATAGTTAAATAACGGTTTCATAAATTATTATTCAAGTATTAGTTTTTTTCAGGTGAATAGTGTTTTTTAATTAATAATTAAATTAAAAATATTTAGAAAATTATTTTTATAAAATGGATTTCATTTTTGAACACAGAGCATCAATATTATGTTAAGTTAATTTTTGGGGTTTTTTCTGAAAAAAATGAATCTTTGGTGAATAGTGTTTTTATTTAAAAATTAAATTAAAAATATTTAGAATTTTTTTTATAAAATGGATTTCATATTTTTAATCAGAGCGTCGATATTTGGTTAAGGTGAAATTTTTGGATTTTTCTGAGAAAGATGAATTTTCAGTGAATAGTAAAAAAAGCAGTTTTAGGGTTTGAGTATGTTTAATGACTTCATAACTGTGTCATGGTGATGTCATGAGATATTTTATGGGTTGGACGACCAAAGGTGATGAATTATTGTATGGGGGCCCCATGTGGCCTAACTTCATGGGAAATATCACGGGAGAGCACATGGTTTTGAGAAAACCACTTTTGAGGTGTCCCTTAGCCATTAATGCCTTGTCCCCTCACTTTCCCTATAAATACCAAGCCATCCTCTCATCCATTTCGACTCCCCACTCTCCCCCAACGAAGTTCTGGTCTCATTACCTCCCAATGAGTCCTCCCAAGGTGCCCCCAAGCCCTCAAGGTCCCAACCTTTGAGTTTTAAGAGTTACGTTTTAAGGTAAGGGATCCGACCCCTCTCTTTCTTTTCAAGTGATCTCTTTTATGTCATTTCTTTTATGCTCCACGTTCTTATGTTGGAGGATGTTCTTTTATATTCATTATACTGTCATTTTATGTTTATATGATGAGATACCCCCTCTTACTCTCATCATTTCATTTTATGAAAGTTTAAGTGGCGCCGTTAGGCTGCCGAAATTTTTGTAACAGATTCTTTCACCCTTCTCATTTTCAAGTTCTATTTTCTTGTCAAGTTTTTCAAGTTCCTTTTTATCATGTTGGGGTATGATCTCTATATCTATCATACTGATCTTTTATGATAATATTATTAGAGACCCCATTTTATCTATTCAATTCAGTATTTTGAAGTTTTAAGTGGCGCCGTTAGGCTGCCGAATTTTTAAGGGATTCTTTCAGCCTTCTCGTTTTCAAGATGTATTTTCATGTCAAGTCTTTCAAGTTCCTTTTTATTATGTTGGTGTATGATCTCTATATCTATCATACTGAACTATTATGTTCATATGATGAGAGACCCCATTTGATCTCTTCAATTCAGTATTTTGAAGTTTAAAGTGGCGCCGTTAGGCTGCCGAATTTTTAAGGGATTCTTTCACCCTTCTCGTTTTCAAGATCTATTTTCATGTAAAGTCTTTCCAGTTACTTTTTATTATATTGGGGTATGATCTCTATATCTATCATACCGAACCCTTATGTTCACATGATGAGAGACCCTATTTTGATCTTGTCAATTCAGTTTTGGTTGAAGTTTAAGTGACGCCGTTAGGCTGCCGAATTTTTAAGGGATTCATTCGCCTTTCTCATTTTTCAAAGATCTACTTTCATGTCAAGTATTTCAAGTTCCTTTTGTATTATGTTGGGGTATGATCTCTATATCTATCATACTGATCTTTTATGTTCATATGATGAGAGACCCTATTTGATCTCGTCAATTCATTTTTGTTGAAGTTTAAGTGACGCCGTTGGGATGCCGAATTTTCATAAGAGAAATATTATTTTTTTCTTCCTTTCATGTTCTTAATTTCATATGGTATATATTTCAAATTTCATTATCATGTTCTAAAATTCTTTATATTCTGTCCCTATACCTTTTTATGGGTCATTTATGAGTGTTTGACCCATGTCCCCTCTCTTTTCAATGTTTTCTAAAACCCAGAAACATAGCCGTTATGCTGCAAAATTTCCGTCTCAAAATGTCTCTCTCTTTTTCTAAAGTACTTTTATTTTATTAAGTGAATACTCAAATATCTTTCTTCAAAAGGGGTATTCACATATATACCAAAATTTTTTATTTTAAATTCTGGGATTTACATACATTAGACCCGCTCTCCCCTTTCGTGGGTTTAAAGTGATGTAAAGATCATGTCTTTAAAGCAGTTTTTAAAATGTTATGATTATGAAATGAAACCCATTTCTTTTATGATATATGGGTTGTTTATGAAATGATTTATGATGATATATGTGGCTCACATGATAATAAAGACATGTCAAGGGTGCGCCCAGATAACGCTCCAATGCATTGGGTAAAGACTTAATCTCTAGGGATGACCTTTTAGACTGATACCTTGGTGAATAACCTTGGTAATTTTTAATGAAACCTTAGTTATGGACCTTGGTGAAACAAAATGATTGTCAATATTAAATTTTGTAGCCATTAATGCCTTGTCCCCTCACTTTCCCTATAAATACCAAGCCATCCTCTCATCCATTTAGACTCCCTACTCTCCCCCAACGAAGTTATGGTCTCATTACCTCCCAAGGAGTCCTCCCAAGGTGCCCCCAATCCCTCAAGGTCCCAACCTTTGAGTTTTAAGAGTTACATTTTAAGGTAAGGGATCCGACCCCTCTCTTTCTTTTCAAGTGATCTCTTTTATGTCATTTCTTTTATGCTCCATGTTATTATGTTGGAGGATGTTCTTTTATATTCATTATACTTTCCTTTTTATGTTCATATGATGAGAGACCCCCTCTGACTCTCATCATTTCATTTTATGAAAGTTTAAGTGGCGCCGTTAGGCTGCCGAAATTTTTGTAACGGATTCTTTCACCCTTCTCATTTTCAAGTTCTATTTTCTTGTCAAGTTTTTCAAGTTCCTTTTTATTATGTTGGGGTATGATCTATATATCTATAATACTAATATTTTATGATCATATGATGAGAGACCCCATTTTATCTCTTCAATTCAGTATTTTGAAGTTTTAAGTGGCGCCGTTAGGCTGCCGAATTTTTAAGGGATTCTTTCACCCTTCTCATTTTCAAGATGTATTTTCATGTCAAGTATTTCAAGTTACTTTTTATTATGTTGGGGTATGATCTATATATCTATCATACTGAACTATTATGTTCATATGATGAGAGACCCCATTTGATCTCTTCAATTAAGTATTTTGATGTTTGAAGTGGCGCCGTTAGGCTGCCGAATTTTTAAGGGATTCTTTCACCCTTCTCGTTTTCAAGATCTATTTTCATGTAAAGTCTTTAAAGTTCCTTTTTATTATGTTGGGGTATGATCTCTATATCTATCATAATGAACCCTTATGTTCACATTATTAGAGACCCTATTTTGATCTTGTCAATTCATTTTTGGTTGAAGTTTAAGTGACGCCGTTAGGCTGCCAAATTTTTAAGGGATTCGTTCGCCTTTCTCATTTTTCAAAGATCTACTTTCATGTCAATTATTTCAAGTTCCTTTTGTATTATGTTGGGGTATGATATCTATATATATAATACTGATCTTTTATGTTCATATTATTAGAGACCCTATTTGATCTCATCAATTCATTTTTGTTGAAGTTTAAGTGACGCCGTTGTGCTGCCGAATTTTCATAAGAGAAATCTTATTTTTTTCTTCCTTTCATGTTCTTCATTTCCTAGGGTATATATTTCAAATTTTATTAACATGTTCTAAAATCCTTTATATTATGTCCCTCTACTATTTTATGGGTCATTTATGAGTATTTGACCCATGTCCCCTCTATTTTCAATGTTTTCTAAAACCCCGAAACATAGCCATTATGCTGTAGAATTTCCGTCTCAAAATGTCTCACTCTTTTTCTAAAGTACTTTTATTTTATTAAGTGAATACTAAAAGATCTTTCTTAAAAAGGGGTATTCACATATATACCAAAATGTTTTATTTTAAATTCTGGGATTTACATACATTAGACCCGCTCTCCCCTTCCGTGGGTTTAAAGTGACGTAAAGATCATGTCTTTAAAGTAGTTTTTAAAATGTTATGATTATGAAATGAAACCCATTTCTTTTATGCTATATGGGTTGTTTATGAAATTATTTATGATGATATATGTGGCTCACATGATAATAAAGACATTTCAAGGGTGTGCCTAGATAGCGCTCCAATGCATAGGGTAAAGACTTAATCTCTAGAGATGACCTTTTAGACTGATACCTTGGTGAATAACCTTGGTAAATTTTAATGACACCTTGGGGATGGACCTTGGTGAAATGAAATGATTTTCAATATTAAATTTTGTATCCACATATTCAAGTTATGAAAAATGTTATTTTTATTATGATATATCTCATGATTTCTTTCTCATGCCTTAGAGTTCTTTTCATGACCTTATTGAAGTATATCAAGTTCACATGTAAAATGTTTCTCTTGTTTCCCTTACTGGGCCTTCTGCTCACCCTTTATTTTGATTTATGTCCCCAGGTTATGAGATGCAGTAATGAACCTAGGATGAACATGAGGAGAAGCCGTTCAAGTGTTTAAGAAGAATGTTTTATGTTTTCATTTTTTAAGTTCCTGGTTTCCAAGACACTAAACCATAAATATCCTCGGTTTTGTAAAATGTAATGAAAGATTATGTGATAAAAAGGTGGTATGATATAAAGATTTTATATTCATGTAATTATAATTCAAAATATTAGTACTAATTACATGAACTTATGTCACAATCTCAGGTATTTTGGTAAGATTTATATTCAAAGTGATGTTTTTTTGTGATTTTTGTTCATGTAACTTTAGGTTTAATTTTCAAGAAGTGACTTGAATATTATGGAATATGTTGGGATGATTTTTTTGAGAATTATAGAAATTACAGAGGTCATGTTGTGACAACTGGTGTCTTTTCACTAAGGAGTTTATGGTCCCAAATTAGAAAATAAAACTATGTGTAAGAGTAAAATGGGGAGTTTGTATGAATCAAACATGTCACAATATTAATGATCACAGAATTAAAAACAATTTAGATATATATGGATTATGAAAAATCATAATGGGTCACACTATACATGATATTATAGTAGATTTCAACAGAATTATCCATAGAAGTAATAAGTCCCAAAGGTAATGATGTGTGCTGAATAAATCAAGGTGATTTTCAGTGAATATAGAAGGGATAATGTCATTTTGTGACATATTAGTTCACATCATGAATAGATCTAGGAAAATTTGAGTTTTTTATTAATTTAAATATCTCATTCCATGAGATGGTTAGTTGTATTATGAAAACTTATTGGACGATTTCAGTGTTTCTTTATAGGAAAGCCCCACATATTTAAAACATAGTTCATTAGATTTTCTATATAATAGATGAGAATAATATATAGAGATAATATCTATTAAAATTAAAAATAATCTAGTTACATTTTGATTTTGGTTATCTGGGTAATTTTAAAAATAGATATTATGTGGTAGTCATGTGATGGTTTGGTGCTTATTTTAATAGCTAGTAACCACTTAATCAAAATTAAATGTTGGATATCATCTGGGAACCACTATTAAATATATAATTGAATAAAAGGGAGTTAATAATAGTTTTATTTTAAAATTTAAAATTCAAACAACCACTTATTTTATAGTTATTTTTTTGAATTAAAAAAATAGTGATAGCACACACAAAATTTAAGTGAATATCATTAAAGATAGAAGATAATATTGGTTCATTGTATATCTAGGTTCGAGAAGATGAGTGTGTGATATTAGATTACATACAATATGAGGAATGAAAGTATTTTTTTTCATACCATTGATGATATACAATTGAATACTATATAATAATGGAGAACACTCTTGTTTTTTCTAGGGAATTACTTATCATAAAACATATAATATCAAATAATGTGTCAAATCTATTTTTATCTCTCCTAAAATTAATGTGTTGATGATAGGAAGATCTTATGCCCATTGGTGGAGTAGTGATCTATTTCTAATGTTGTAGTCATGTCTAGTGAAGTAGTGGTTATTCATCATATCAGCACATCGTTGATATATTCTACATTGAGTACCCTTTTATAGGAGAACAAAGTAAAATGAATGTTTTCATTCTATTTATATTTTTTCAATTGGTTGTGATTAAAAGTAAAATTATAGGTTTATTTCCCAACATGAGGACAATATAAATTTTAATTCAAAGAGGTGAATAAATAAAATCACCATAATTCACCTCCCATGTGTGTATAGATAGAACATGATATATAAGTTTCTTAAAATCCATTGGTTATTTATAGAATCTATTAGAGAGAATCTACAATCATGGATAAAATTGTGAATACAAATGAATTTTCATTATTTGGGGGTTCCAATTATCAGATATGGAATAAAAGTATGAGATATCACAAATTATATCATGTACATGATGTTTATTATGTTTCAATATATGGGATAAACGAAAAAGATCCCATGGGAAGGTCAATGATGGAAGATAAAAAATTGTCGTTGAATAATTATTATAATGCTCAAAATGATTTATCAGGAGTGATTTACATTCTGATGTATATGAAGGTTATGTACTCTTCAACTACTAAAGGTATTTAGGAAAAAAATTCTAATATTTTGGAATGGAAACACCAAAACAAAGGATGAAAAGTTTTAGGTTTGATAGAATAGATTCGACGATTTAAAGATTATTTCTAGTTAAAATATAAATGTTCTATTTAACCATCTTACTATAATTTTTAGTGTTCATTCATGGACTTGGTCAAGAAATAAATGATTCTAAAATTGTAAAGAAAATTATTAGGAGATTAATTCCAACAAACAATACAAAAATCTTAGATCTTGAGGAGATGAATCTTAGTGATATGCCTCTTGATTTCATGAACATTAACTTGGTTAAAAGGTGATTAATGAAAAAAATATATTTATAACATTCAAATTACAATTTTTCATTCAAGTTTGTTGATAAGATGAAATTTCAAGAGGTTGAAAATGAATATTATGTAAGTGGGGATTCTTATCACTTATAGAAAGAATGTTTAGAATATGAAAAGGAATATTTTAAGGAAATATACCCATAACTATTTTTCATTTTGGGAAAGTTTTATTTATAACTGATAAGAATAAAAATAGTTTTTATAAAGTGGGTGGTGAGTTATAATTCTCACCAAAACAAAAGAAAAAGTTTCCTCCTAGAAGGAATTTTAAATTTGCCAGTTCATGTGGAGAGATCATTCAAAATAATGTTCCCATTATCAAGGAATAATATAATGCTAAATAAGATCTAATATAAGTCATTAAAATTGATTTCATCTTAAATACAGAATATTTTTTATGGCTTTGAAGGAAAAATAAAAATATGAAGTAAAAGAAGACGATGATCAATTATAGCGTGTTGTTGGAAATTATGTTGAATTGTATGTGGTTCAAAAATAATTTTATTTAAAAATGAAATAAAAATATGAATATATGAGGTTTATTGATGAACTTTTCAAGATATTTTGATGAAATTAAAACTAAAGTTTAACATATTGGGAAATTTGTGGTAAATTTTGAGAAGAATCACATGAAATATAAAGAAGCTATGAAATATAGATTAATGATTGTTAAACAAATAAAGATCATGGATTATCCTAACACCTATATAAAATAGGAAGTAAAAAATATTAAAACTCTTGGAAAAGAAAAATTATCTTTGAGAAATAATGTTCAACCAAAAATCAAAGTAGATAGTTCAATAAAGTAGTGCCAGTTTGGTAAGTTTTTAGAATTTTTTTTAAAAGAGACAGAAGAATGAAGCATAATAAACTTTGAGGAAATATTCAGGGATTGATAATCAAATATAATGGGTAAAACTATTATTGGTAATGCATTAAATAAATATAAAATAAAATCATAAAATGTGAATGAAAATACTGAAAAATTGAAGGGAGAATTTTTTTCAACAATAAAGAACATATAGACAATAAGATAAGTACTCTAAATATGTACATATGTTTAAATAATGTAGTAATAAGATATTTCCACTGAGGATTCCATATTATTTCTTATTATGGAGTATCGTATTGTTAATTGAGAGGTGAAGCTATTGGATATTTAAAAATATGGTTGGAACATTCACTTCAAATGGGAGTAAAAAATATTCCTATAGTTACTATTTTAATTGTTTAAACCTTGGATTAAACATAGTAGATTGTAGATGTATAATAGTATAATATTTTTATGGATTAAAAAAGAAGTTTGATGCAATGTAGTCTAATTAAATTCTCTTAAAAATTATTTAATAACATGAGAAATAATAATTTGATTAATTTAATTATGATGAAAATAATGGGGAAAGTCTATAAAATGTCTCAAATAATTATGTAATTTCCTATAATGAACGGAAGATTATTTTGAAGGAAATCATGGATGAAATTTCCGTGATTTTTTTTGTCTTACCATGATTATAACTAGTTCATTTTCATTTCATATGATATGTAATATTATTTTGTTGAAAATGTAAAAAGAAGATTTAATGGAATAATTAACTTTGGAAACGATGGATCCTGGGGGATAAAATGAATTTGTAACACATAAATAATTGGGTATGAATTGAATAATACGGAAAATCGTTATTTTTAAGGACTACATCATAATCTAGTGAGTGTAAGGCAATTTTGTGACTCAGGATTGGATGTCATATTCATTTAGAAGCGTTATAATATAAAAGGATTTCTATGATTTATCTAATGATGGGTTGGAGAAAAAAATAAAATCAATATCAGGTTCATCAAAAAGAAAATTATTTTCATCTATAATTAGGAGATGAAAATAGATTATGGCCTTAGTGATAAGGCCACATTAATCAAAAAAATCATGGATAACCTGTCAAAATTAAAATTCAATTTAGATATTCCTGTCATGTATTTATATCAGTAAGATATTTATGTTATTTGTGTATGAGGAAATATGATTTTAAATATATATAATCCAAATAATAAAATAGAATTGGGTTTTTTAGATTTGATTCGCGATGATGTGTGTGGTTCAAATGGTTAGGAATGAACCTATGGTGAGAGGTATTCCATCATATTTATGGAAAATTTTAGCATTATTAGGTGTCCCATATTAATACATTAAAAAATATAAGTTTTTTATTATATAGAAAGGTTTCAAATAAGAAAATAAAATGAAACTAGAAGAACTATGTGAATTTAGAGACCAGATAATGTAACATAGTACGAATTCTACGAGGTTGAAAATTTTATTAAAAGGAATGAAATTAAATATGAAGTTTCTATAAAAATACACCCCCAATAGAATATGTTACTAGAATGAAGAAATATCAAGGTTGACAATATAAAAAATATGTTCTTGATAGATAGTGTCATATCATGCCACTGCCCAAGATAAGCATTCCAAGTGGATATCTATATTCAAAATAGAGTATTACTTAATCATGGAATAAAGAGGATTCAATTTGAAATGTGGAAAGAAAGGAAATATTGATAATTCCTCCGAACATTAATTTTGATAAGCATCTGGAAGTTGTTCAAGAATTAGCTAGTAGAAATAGAATTTGGATAGAACTCTCTAAAATTAATCTATAATACATGGAAAAACAAAGTTCAACTAAATCAGCACACTATATTAAAAAACATCATCCTAGTTTACTCAAATAGAAAACAAAATCCATGCAATTAAATTAAATTTAATAAATAAATAAAAACATTGGTTTTATGTGGTTTGGACTAAAAGACCAACGTCTATCAGAGAAACATTACATTATTTCATTTATCTGGAAAGAAAACATGAAAAAATTGAAGAAAAAGAGTCACATTGGATTACTGGAACAAGAAAACAAAATTTTCACAAAGAGTAAACAATATCCAAAAAAGGCATCCCCACCCACTTTTTATAGAGAGTAACTTCGCATCATCTAGTTCCCCCAACCTTTATGATATATAGTATTTCAACAATTTCACTATTCACACTGTAGATCTCATATAACATTCATCAATGTTACCAATTCATTAGGAAAATTGAAAAACATAAAATAAAAAATAACACTCATAAACTTCCAAAAGTATCAGCCGAAATTTCAGAATAAGAATACCCTATATTGAACTCATCAGAAGAACCTCATTCTGAATGGCATCCTTTGAGAAACCTAAAGGAAAACAATGAAGCTAACACTAATTAAATAAAAATAAGTTCTTCTTAAACCACTCCTTATAGTAAATATAATTAATTAAACTAATGTAAGATTTAAATATTCCTAACAATATCTCACCGAGATATTTATTCATAGAAATCACCATAGAACCACCTTCGGATTCCATAAAAAACCCATATATTTTTATTATTTATAAAATTTACATATATTTCTATTAACCCATGTAGAATTGAAGATTTATGTTGCCCCAATATTTCTTTACCCCAACTTGGGATAAACATAACCGTTGGATTCTGCTTCCAAGATACATTTTGTAACATCAAATATTTATCTTTAAACATATTCTGAATGTAATGTTTCTTCAAATAAATGTATTTATTTCATGATAAAAATAATAAATTCTACATTAAATTAATTTCACTCAGACTATCATAAAATAGAAAATTTTTACCTTAAATGAATCAAAGTTATTCAACTAAATGATTCAATATTACAATATCCTTTCTATATTTGGTAATTGATACATACTCTTCTTCTATTATAGAAAGTGAAATCACCAGTTGTGACATGGATATTCAAATGATCATGGATCAACTGAAAGTGTAAACATGTATAGTTTTGTTATTCCATGAATCATAATCACCCCCATCGTTTTCATCTACAAAACCAAGTAATTTATCATCATCATAAAAATTAGCTATTGCGACTTATATTCCTTTATGATACCAAATAATCCAATTAACATATTCCCAATGGAACTTTCCTATATTTTCTATTGACCGGTTAACCACTCCCACTACATAAGATATATATATATATATACATATATATACTTGTACACACCAAATAGTACAGAAAAAATTATTATTGAGGTATATATAACATTATCCATGTACTTTTTTCTTTCTTTCTTTTATGGTACATGATCCTTAAAAATCTTATAAGTGACCACTAAGAGGGGTTTAAACTAGATAATATCCATTCATTTTTAATCTCTCAACGATCAAATATATGTAATAATTTTGTGATAGAACCAAGAAACTGGTTTACTGAAAATGATCAATCCTTATTCCCAAGATCATCTTATCTTCACCAAGATCATTCATCTTAAACATTATAGAAAGGTCTTTCGATATCTTCTAAATCAGCTAAATATTTGTATCTACCAGTATAATATCATCCATGTACCAGCGTAAGATGATGAAATCATTTCTTCTGATCATATTCTAATAATTACAATTATCAGAGTTACTTTTCATGAAACCTTTATCTTCCATGAAGGAATAAAACATAAAGTTCTAGTATTTTGGTTCTTATATAAAACTATAAAGACTCCTTTATAGTTTCCACAACAAACCCTTATTCTGATTATTCATGAAACTAATAGGTTTCATCATACAAATTTCTTACCCCAAATCCCCATGATGAAAAATTCATCTTCTCACCCATTTTTTTGTATAAATTTTTGGATGTTAAAAAGCTTAAAATAGTTTGAATAGAAATAAGTTTAACTATTATAGAAAATATCTAAGCGAATAAATTAAAATCCTTATGAAAAAATCCCTTTCACAACAAACCTTGATTTATAACTCATCCTTCTATCAGTATCTTCTTTTAACTATAATACCCCCTAATTTTCAATTTCTTTCATCCCTATTGGAAATTTTTTTAGCTCATATAGGTTACGCACACCTACTTAATCTAACTCCTCCATCAATACTAACTCCCACTTTCTAGAATATTCTAGAGTAACTACTTCTTATAGACTCTTTGATACCCCTGCATCATTTAAAATCATGAAACTTGGATTTCCTCTATAACTAAAAACACTTCATACGATCCTTGTATATCTTCAAAAATTTGACTATGATTCAGAATCTTATATAATA
Organism: Viscum album; assembly: GCA_963277665.1. NCBI lineage: Eukaryota > Viridiplantae > Streptophyta > Magnoliopsida > Santalales > Viscaceae > Viscum > Viscum album. The sequence goes on from OY728156.1 coordinate 76,153,329, forward strand.
ATAACTTTTACATATTTATCAAGTTTCTCCAGTTTATAAGCATTAAGATACATCTTATGTTTATCGAACTACCAATATTTCTACACATCGCTCTGAACATCCTTCTAGATATACTACATTTTGATAAATTTAATGTCATATATACTTTTCAAAATGTGATACCCTTTTCAACCACCATTCTTATAAACATGAATTAATGTTTAACCTTTATAAACATCCTATTTCTCCATTGAGTTATGATCTTTCAACAATATCTTCTCATTGAAGAACACATTCTATCATATAAAAAAATTCTTCATTTCATCATTACAAATATGAAAACCAAAATATTCATCTCCATATACTATGAAAAAACTTTCTCATGATTTTTATTCAATCATATCTCTTTCTTCCATCCACATGCATGTAGGATAATCTTCTGAAGTTTCTAATATGGGAAACTTATTGAAAATTTCAGGACCATAGTTATTCATATAATCATATCCCTAATGTGTGTATGGAATCCTATTTATTGAGTATGTTTTTGTTCCTACTATGTCCACCAAAAATTCCTTAGAAATAATTGAATACAGAATTATACTTCTTTTATTATCTATCAATATACGATTCATTCTCTTAGCAATAACATTTTTTCAGGTGTTATATAAATAATATTCTAATCTCAAATTACTCTATTCTTACAGTAATTTTAGAAAATACTTTTAGTAAACTCACCAGCATTGTCTAATCATAGAAATTATAGATTACTTTAAATTTATATTTCCACCATATCCTTCCATTAATCATAGATTCCAAACACTTCACTCTTATATTTTAGGGAGTATACCCATAATTTTCTTATGTACTCATCAATGATGGTAAAAAAAACTGCCTAGATATTCTATATGAATGTACTGAGGATGGTAAAAAAACATTTGTATGAACCATTTCCATCATATAGAATTTTGGGGTTCTTTCAGAAACATTTAAGGTCACATTATTATACTTCTAAAGTATACAACTCACACATCTTCTAATTTTTAAATGATGAAGATTTAGCATGCCTTTATCTATTATAATCTTCACACCTTTCTCACCAAGATGTCAAAACATATTTTTCTATAGTTATGAACTATAAAAAGTTATCGTAATGGAAAGTTTATCTCCAATTTTTATTTCAGTTAGATATACTGACCCATCTTTTACACCTATGGAAATGAAAAGTGAACTCAGAGTAATATTCCATACTCCTTCCTCAAGGATCATTCTAAAACTAATTTCATCCAACTACCCAAATGAATTTAGGTTCTTCTTGATACTTGGTACATATCGCACTTCCTTTGGTACAAGAAAATATTCATTCTTCAATTAAAATTATCTTTTCCTTTCCCACAATATTAAGAGATTCATCATCATAAATATGCACTTTATCAAATTTTTTGGATACATAATTTGATATAAACACTTTGTCTATTGAGGAGTGGAATGATGATTTGAAATATATTTCCCAAAATTACATTTGTGTAAAAACATTCATAGGTATATTTATAATACTCACTATTAACACACTAAATTCATTGATTATATACTTATAGAGGTTTTATTCCTATCATTAAAATATTTCTTGAGATGACCTTTCTTTCCACAATTCCAAAAAATAGGGTCACTTCCAAAATAAATCCATGTCCTCTTCTACCATGATTTTCACTCTAGTTACCTTTGATTCTATTGATAAGGTTATAATAAACTTCCTTATTCAATAAATCAGTGGAATATATTGAACTCTATTTTAGAGCTCCTTATTGAGATTCATTTTCTAAAAATTCATTGAACACCAAATCATTCATTCTAAATGAACTAATATAAGTTGTATCCTTGGCCTACCAATACTCTAAAATAGATGATAATAATAAAATCACCCAAGAATCATATGAAAATATGACCTTCATAGACTACATTGGTATTTTTACTAAGTTGAAATCACTCAAGAGATCAAATTTCAATCCTCCTCCCAATAACCACACACTGAATAAAATCTCCATCAAGATTAGTTTATTTAGATTTGAAGGTTTATTGTTAATATATAAAAGGGGTCCCATAAAATCTAATGAGGTTTTATTATATTAAATTATCAACTCCACAATCAAAAATAAATTCATTCATATCAATCTAAGTGCCTTGTGATCCATCTTTTCCCATTAACCATTTTCATTTCTTCTGGCTTTACACCCTTCAATGGAATATCTAGATCTTTATGAATGAGATAATCTTCCATATGTATTATCTAGAAATTGAAATATGTTCCATATAATATATCCATCTATAATTTTTTATCGTTTGACACCATCCTTCTAAAAAGCACAATTACTCCCACTGAAATATTAACACTGTTTTCGATAAATAATGTTACCTAAACTGAAAAGAAAAACATGGAGCATCAAGTGAACCAACCTTTGTTACCACTTATTAAGAATATCCATTTATTATAATTTTGAAAAATAATAAGTATTGTTTCTGAAATCACATATAAAAAACTGATTTCAAATGAAAATCTTTGAAATTAATGTTTTGTAACATGTAAGAAACAAAGTCCACCAAAGTCACCACACTAAGTCAAAACAAAATCAGCCTTATTCACTGCATCTAATAACTAAAAATCTATGAAATGAAATAAAATGTGAGAAATAAAATAAAACTATGGTTTTTTGTGGTTTGGATATAAATTCATACATCCATTAGATAAAAATTTCAGAATTTCATTTCACTATAAAGAAAATATTATATCCTTGTGAATAAAGAGTCACATTGGATTACTAGATTAACTAATCATAATTTTCACTAAGTGGAAATAATATAAAAACAAATTTGGCCCCACCCATTATTTATAGAGACAAAATTATGATAATATAGTTACACTTACCTTCAAGATATGTATTAGTGTGTCTATTTTATTTTTTTCCACTACGAATCTCCTATAGAAATCCTCAACGTGACCGCTTCCTCAGGTAAATCAGAATCCTCTATAAAAAAAACTATCCAATTCCAAAAGTCTCAGATGAATGTATAGAACTTGACCTATATATAATGAATTCATTAGAAGAACCTCCTTTTAAACCACCTCCTTCTTGAATTTGGAAGGAAAACACAACTGCTACCACCACTTCAACAAAATAAAGATATTCTACAACCACTACTTCTAGTCAATAGATTTCATTCAACTAAAGTAGGCATCACACATTACTATAAGGAAATCCTCTTTGAATAATCACATATTATTTGGAATAAAGTGTTTCATATGAAATAAAGAATGAAATTAGGAAAATTATGTTGATTCCATGGATGAGGATATTTTCTTTGGTTACTTAACAGATATTAAGGTCTATAAATGTTTCAATAAGTGGCTCAATATATGAAAACAAAAATCATTAATAAAACTTAATTCGTTATTTTTTATATAAATATGAAGTTAATATAATCCTAATAGTCATGAGTACTATTGTCTTTGAGTAATTAGATACATATCACAATAACATGAAACATGTGTACAATGGAATTATTTAAAATCTCCCAAACATTCCCTTTTTTCCATCGATATTCTAATATTGTATGGGATATCCTAGGGACGTTTGTAAGAAATGTGTGAGATATAAAAATAAATAAAGTAATAATAAAATAATAACATTATTAAAGTAATTAATGTGATAAAAGAGGAATTCAAGGTGATGTAATTGAGGTTATACTCATAAACATGAACATCAAATAATTATATAATATGATGACATCAATTCAACATAGGAATGTGGAAATAACATAAAACATGACCTCACAAGCATAAGTTAAGGCTAAACAATAAGAAATCAAAACATTGAGTGCTTATGAAAATCTACATTAAATTATTCATGGTGTCTCATGAGATAAAAACATTACCCAATTCACTAGAGGGATATATAATTTTTGGGCCACCCATTACATTTATATCATGTACATTTATTTGTGTCCCATCTAGACCATAAAAATTAATAATGTACATCACTATTAACCCCATGATATGGAGTGTGTGTTAAATTCATGGTATTCCAAAATTAATGATGGATAGCTACATCTTGGTGAATACCCTGGAGTGAAAATTGAGATGTGTATAAACAACACAACTGATTGGAATGAAAATTCATGGGATAATTCTGGAGCATAATAAGTGTCCATAAAGATTCATGGAAGGGTTTAATGGGAGATAAATGTGGTATATTTTTACTTTTGAATCAAAATGATATTAAAGGTATGTGTTAAAAATTGTCCCAACATTAAAAATTTTAAATCGGATGGCATAACAAAAAGAAAGTACTTTAATAAAGAGGAGGAAGAAGAAAATCCCTTACCATGATAGAGTGGTTCTAAAATATTTATAGGACCTTATTAATAGATTTAGAACACTAAATGAGTAAATTAAAGTGGTATATGGAGAGACAATTCATGGTAAATGGGTTCTGGGTGAGGAGGAGTGGGATATTGGGTGGATATTTATAGAAAAATGAGGGGAATTATTTATTAATTTATAAACATAGGATTTGGAATCTATATAATAAAAAAAATGAAAACCCCAAAACAATACATGTTTTTTTCCAAAGGTTTATACCAATTAAAAATTGAATTAAATATTTTATAAGGGAAAGAATCTAACATATAAATATATTATCATTTGTGAGGTGGAAGTGAGTCATGCTCATAAAGAATTGATTTTTAATCCATAAAGTATAATATAGGTTTTCAAGTATTCATTAGTGATTTAAAAATTTAATAAAATATATTATATATATATATATATATTAAAGGTGGAATATATATTTTTTCATGTATTCCATTTATATAATATTTTCAATCACTATTTGGACATTATAATGTCATAATACAATACTTATATTTATACATTATATAATTTTTACCCAAAGATTCAACTATATCAGAAAATTATCAACAATTATCAATTGAATTATTTTTTAGTGATAATTAAAAAAATATTTATTTTATGAAAATTATTAAAAAAATATTATGATATTCACTTTTAAATAAATATTTTTACTATAAAATACTTGTTTTTATGACAACAACCATTTTCTGGCCCTTTTAAAGATTACATTTGAATTTGTTAAATTATATTATCATTTTTATATAAATAGATATTATTTTATAAAAATATTTTATGAATTTAATAATTATTTTAAAATTATTGAATTTATAATAAATAAAGTTAAAATCACATATTTTATAAAAATTAAATTTTGGTTTATTCATATCCAAATATAATTTTCATCAAATCATATATAATTGTATATATATAAATTAATAATAAAAAGTGATAAAAATTATCCTCATTTTATTAAAAAAATACATATTCATACTACTATGTTCTATAAAAATATCCCTTTTTTACCCCATTAAACACCCTAAGGGTAAGGTATGTGATGGTGGTACTTTCTTGGTGTGGTTCGGTGAACATAGTTTGGACTTTTATCTCAATAATCTTGAACATCTCCATTAAATAGTTTCATTTATGTTTTTTTTGGAATTTTATATTGGTCTTGGTCAAATGAAAATCTAATTGATTCTATCTCCCAAATAATCTTATATAATTCAGCTTCATAGAATATGATCCTACTGGTTGGGACCATTGTTTCTTTTACTCGTGTCAATTAGAATTCATCAAAACCCTTAATATAAAATACTCAAAAAGATCATTTTATAATGGATATATTATCAATAGTTAAGTTGATTAGTTTCCTATTAAATTTTTCCATATATATTATATAATAGTCAAAAATAAACAAAGTGGTTCATGTTTTTTCTGTAACTACATTACTTAATAAGGAATTTTTTCCTTCCAAAAGATAATTTCATTAATAAAAGTTCAGTTCATTATTTTCCTCACCCCTTAAAATATTTCTCCCTATAAATTTCATTTTATATAGTAAAATATATGAGGTTAATTCCATTTTATTGCCTCTTCTAGTTCCCATGTTGCTTTATCAAACTTGTGTTTCCACCAAAAAACTTTGACCATGTGTGTTATCTTGATTCATGGAACATTATCTCTATGATCTATTATCATCACCAGCTACTGCTTGTATAAATGATAATTATATAATGGTAACTAAAACATGCTATTACTATTTTTTGGTATTCATAATCCCCTCATTTTACCATGATTTTTTTGGGTTTTGTTTGGGGTTGTTTTGGGTGAAAACTTTTTAAATTTTGAATTCTTATGGGATTTTCTTGGTTGGTGCATAGTTTTCCCAAATTGTTTACCCTATTAGAGAAAACCATGAAAACTAAGGAAATTTGGTTTTTCATGGTTGGCACACTGTTTGAAATTTTTTCTCACACTTATGAGAAATTTTGAAACACATTTAAAATGGGTACATGACTTGGGTTCATGTTTTGGTCTAATCGTATATCACTACCCAGCTAACCGTGCTTACGAGATTTTTTAATCTGAAAATTAATTTTAAAATTTTAGAAAAGCTATTTTTATATACTGGATAGGCCTGTATGACCCCATAACGTTTTCTCCTTCCTTATGACCTCTCATAAGGTTAATTTTTCCCTTATACATTCTTCGATAAGTGAATCTAATCCAGGATAATAACGTTCATTATTCTCCTAGTGGGTTTCCTCTTTATGTTCTCTTTCTTATGGGTTCTCTTATTTTTTCCCTAGGATTTTACAGTTTTTTTGTGTTTTTGGGGGATCTTATATTTGTAGACTTAGATATCTAATCTAGGTTATATTACTAGATATATATTTTTTGACATTCCTCATTGGAGTTTCCCTCTTAGGGCGTGATGTTTCAAGATCCTATGATCCTAAGGTATGCGGTTCCATTATGATAACCAATTTTTATTAACCCTATTTTTTTAAATTTAAATACAATTGAATGCTTTATATTAAATTTCTTGAAATTGATTTCAATTAGTTTATTAAAAACCCAATTCCATTTTATTTGGGGGGATTTTGATTTGAAATTATATTTTTTGAATGAAATTGGGGAAAATCCCCCAATTACATTGAATTGCGGTGTATTTTTGAAATTGATGGAATTATTTGAAATTTAAATTATGGAATTTAAATTGTGAAATTAATTTGATAGAATTGATTTCCAATTAGTTTTTGGTTATAAATGGATTGAAATTATTTTGATAGAAACCCATTGGTTTTATCATGGAAAATGGATTTTTTATTTAAAACCCACTTTAGTTTGTTAATGGAAAATTAGAATATTTGAAATTGAGAATGGGATTAACTGTATTTTAAGAAGTCTTAAAATAAATTTCACATAGTTATTTTTTATTAGAGTACATGTAATACTTATGTAGTTAGTGAGTTATTTAGACAACACTCTATGATTTACAACACTTAAAATACATAAATTCATCATGTCACATCTTTGATGGGATGGTGAGGAGTACTCCTGGGTCAGTCTCAAGGAGAACATGTGTACAAATAATGTTGTGTCAACTATTTGACTGTGTGGAGTCCCCTATCCGAGAACTATAATTGCTTTAATAATATGACCATATTTCTCACATGTTTATATTATAAATGTATATATATATATATATTCCAATTATTATAAATTATTTTACATGCCTTATGAATTTATATAAAAAGGATTATAGATAATGTTTGTTTAAACCATTTGTTTAATGTATTTTCATCATTTGAAATGTTGAGAATGATTTTTTTAAATATTATTTTAAATCCCATACCTATTTATTTGAAATTTAATGCTTTATTTTGGTAAATTAAATGTTGGAATCTTATTATGGAATCCTTGGTGATACCATACTTGGATTTTAGGTCACAACTTACCTATTTCTTTAGGTGTTTGTATATTATCTTCTTCCATGTTTGAGAAAGGGTAAGGAACCACTTGGGAGTGGTAGTAGATGTTGATTCTTGAGCTTGGAGAGTTGCGACCATTAGGAATTGGTATTTTATCCTATTTTTTGTTACATTTCTATACTACATTACCTATCGAGTTTCTTTTGTATGGGTATATACTTGTTTATCTTGCTTCCATAATGTTTTGGGAAAATAAATTCCCAATCCCATTTTGAATGATGCCAGGTTCTTGCCTCCAACCCATGGGGATTGAGAATTCCCTTTTGTATATGTTAGAGATGGATCTATTATCGGGTTACTAGAGAACCTAGGTTGGTTCATAAAAAATTTATACCAGAAAAATGTTTTACATCCTTCATTGATGTTAGCATATAATTGTGTATTCTTTTTGGGACTTATATGGTTGTTTCGATTGAGTTCCTAGACATATATCACCACAATGAACCTTAAGTAAACAAGGGTGTATTTATAAATACATATTAAGTATTAGTTATATTATTTTATCTAATTTTTATTTGGATATATTAAAATTCAAATCTTATTTTTCTATCTATTAGGTTTAATTTCCCTTTTTTCTCAATTTTAGTGTTAATGTGATGTATTATACATTGTTTGCTAATGTTGTGTAGTATCATGCCTCAGATAAGACACATAAATTGGATCTAGGAGGATTCTTCTGATGAACCTTAGGGATAAAATCCTCTCATAAACCAGAGTCTGGTAGATGTGATTTTGTGTACTATCCATGATCTGGGATAGGCACCACCACCAGTTCCCGTTCGAGATCCAGCTATGGAACCTAATATGGATGTTATTTGGAATCATTCTAAAGAGTTCATTTTCTAAAGGAAACCATTTTTTAAAGGCTCCAATGATCCTCAAGAAGTTATTGAATAGTTGAGTAGGTTGGAGTGTTTATTTGAGTTCTTAGAAACACCTGATGTAATAAAGTTGAAGTGTTTCACCTTCATGATAGAAATACCATGAAGGTAATGGTGGGACATGGTGGTGGTGGAGAAGAAACATGAGGCCAATGAGAAGAATTAATTGAAGGATAATTTCACTAACTAATTCTATCCAAATTTTATGTTGTGGGCTAAGGATATTGAGTTTTTCAAACTTGAGCAGGCTGACAGGAGTGTGACCGAGTATGCAAATCATTTTGAAGAGCTATTTCAGTTTACTCCTAGGATTGTATCATATAAGAAGATGAAGATTCACTGGTTAGAGTTTTTACTATGATATGATATTCTTTCTTATGTTTTTTTATGAAAATAACTTTTTTATGATGATGTTCTTGATAGAGAATTGTTGGTCAAAATGTACATGGCTAGAAACTCAGGGATGATGGAATTTTCTTTTTCTCTTAATGGCAGTGAAAATTACTCTTAATAAAAAAATGAACTGTAATGATTCTCATTGTCGTTCATTATAATAGTGTTTTTATAGACCTCATGTAATTCCTGGAATAGAAAAATTGTTTTTTTACCAGTTTGGAAAGCCTAGGAATTTAAATAGGTTTTTCACTGAGGCACCCAAGTTATGTGGATCATGTGGATGATCAGGTCACTTGATAAAGTTCTTCCTTATTTATTCCAATCCAAATATTTTCACAATATCATTAGTGCCTACCAATATTGCATTGAAATATGATTTGTTTTGAATAAAGGGGTTTCTGCCACAGGTATATGGAATGAAGATTCTTCATGCAGTAGAAGAGTCTCCATAGGAAGCATATATAGGTCTAGCGACCATTAGAGGTACCATCACTATATATTCATCATTAATGAATGATTTATTTGATATTGGTATATCTCATTCATTTATTTCAATGCATATTGTTAATCTACAAAATATTCCTATGGAGATTTTATCATATGTGATGGATATTATTACACCCCTTGGAACAGAGAGATAGTAGAGTATCTCTAGTCTCGATTGTGATTTCTATTTATCATATGTTTATCTTTCTTTGGGTTTCCTAGTTCTCAACATGAAATCTCTTGACATCATATTTTTGATGGAATGGAAAATTTCTAATGAATCCTATATTGGTTATTATCTTCGACAGGTCTCCTTTTACTACACCTGATGGTGTCTGTCATATCTGTCTAGGATATTGGGACCTGAGGTGATGTAGAGTCGGACCTTCTTATCCATAGTTAGAGAAAGTAATATATGTGTTTTACTTTGATATGTAGTAATCATCATTGAGTGGGGATCTCACTTTAGTTTTCATAAAGTTTCATGAAATGTTTCCTTCTAACATATATAGTTTTTCACTGGTAAGGGAGGTAGGTTTTTCTACTGATTTAGTTCATGGTACTCAACTAATGTCTATTAATTATTACCACATAGAACAATCTAAAAATAAATCACTGAAGAATATGTTGTATAATATTTTAAAGAAATTATTTATATGCTTCATTGTGTCACCTTGGGCGGTGATGGTTCGCTTTGTTAAGAAAGCTGATGGTTCACTTGGCCTTTGTGTGGATTACCGAAAACTCAATACAGTCAGGATAAATAACAAGTATCTGTTTCCATGGATTGATGATCTTTTTTATCAGTTTAATGGGGAAAAGTGTTTCTTGAAGAACGATCTTAGGACTGGTTACCATTAGCTGAGGATAAAATTATATGGAATTTAAAAAACTACCTTTCAGAGTTGTTATGAACATTATGAGTATCATGTCATGCCATTAGGTCTAACCAATTTTCCAGTAGTATTTATGGATTTTGTGAACATGATTTTCCATGAATATCTTGATACCTTCATGGTAGTATTTTTGAATGACATCCTTATTTAATCTAATTACAAGGAGGATCATGTACGTCATATGAGAGGAGTTATGGAATTGATGACAAATCATTGAATTTATTCCAAGCATTACAAATGTGATTTATGGATTTGGGAAGTGATGTTATTAGGAAAATTAGTGTTAAAAAATTTTATTTTAGTTGATCATGAGAAGGTGAATGTTTTTTTAATCATGGTAACAACCTTGGAATGTTTTCTAGATTCATATCTTCTTCGGCAATGCTATGTTTTATATGTGGTTCGTTAAGGACTTCTCAAAGTTATATTCTCTCATGACTACTCTAACTTGAAAGGGAGTAAAGTTTCTTTGTGATGAGATATTTCAAAATTATTTTTTCGAGATGAAATTCATTTTGACTACTACCTTGGTGTTGATTATCCTAGTGTCTGAACTAGGCTATGTAGAATTTTGAGATGCATTGGGTTTATGTTTGGGTTGTGTTATAATGCAAGGTGATCTTGTAGTTTCCTATAGATATCATAACCTTAGTCCATATGAGAAGAATTATATGACCCATGAACATGAACTTGAATCCATGAAGCATTCACTTAAGAGTTAGAGTTATTACCATTTTAATGAAAATTTTACTATGTTTTATGACAAAAAAATCATGAGTTGTATCTTCTCTAATAAATATTTCAATTTTCACTAGAATATTTTGGGGGAATACATGTAATATTTTTACTTTTATGTCACTCATACCATGGGGAAATGGAATTTCTTTGTAGATGCTTTGAGTTGGAAACATATGACCCCATCCATAAATTAATCATTAGAAGAGTGGAACTTGATGGATCTATTTGTAAAGTTTCATATTAGAGTCTAGGAATTAGGGGATGTGGTTACATTTTCCAGTGTTCTATTGAACTTGAATCTTATGAAGATGATCCATCAAGAAAAATATCTTGATGATGAGTTACATGGAATTAGGGACTCTTTTTATAGATGGGATACTGTACCCGATTGCTCATTCTTCACTGAGGTAATTTTGTTCTATCAGAATCATTTTGTTGTACCATTAGTGGTAAGAAAATCTGTGATGGGGGATTTCTATAACTCCTAGTGGAAAGTGCACCTCAGAACCATGATTAGGTTCTATGACATTTTCAATGATTCTTGTGGCCATGTATGATATAGGGCATTACAAATTTTGTGTACCATTTTTATACATGCCAACAAGACAAGGTTGAGTACTAAAAACATGTGGGTTTTCTTCAACAACTTCCAGTGCGTACATAGAATTCAGATGAAATATCTATGTACTTTTTTGTCGGTTTTTTACATACCTAGAGAAATAAGAATGTAATATGGGTTGTTATCGATCATATGGAAAAATTGGATCACTTTATACCCATTCTTGATACATCTAATATTGAGGAGTTGGGAAATATCTATGTGAAATAGATCACTCAGTTGAATAGAGTTCCATATTTTATATTCTCTGATTGGGATCCTTAGTTAACCTATCATTTTTAGAGTCCTTCAAGAGGAAATGGGATCTTAGATCTGTTTGAGTATGAAATACCATCCACTCTCAGATTTCTAGACCGAATAAACTAAATATATTCTTGGGGATATTCTATGCTATTTTTTACTATGATTTTTTGGAGCTTGGGGGATCATTTGGGTCTGGTTGAGTTTTCTTATAATAATAGTTACAAGACTGTGATAAGAATTTCCTATTTAGATTCCTTCTATTTAAATCCTTGCAAACCTCTATTTTGTTAGTTGGATATTGGATAAAATTACTTGGTTGGACCGATCTTGGTTCAAGAGATGATATAAAATATTTAATTGATTCTTTATATATTGTTGACGGAATAGAGATAGTATAAATCTTATGCTAATTTTCATTTCAAATTATTGGATTTTTCAGTTGGTGACCTTGTTCTCTTGAAGGATTCACCTTGTTTGGGTCATTGACAGATTAGGAGGCAAGGGAAACTTGATCCTCATTTTGTAGGACCTTATCATGTTGTTAAGAAGGTAGGTAATTTTTCATATCATTTAGTAATTTCACTATATATGACGTCGATACATAACATGTTCCATGAATCTCAGCTACAAAAATTTCTATCTATTCCATCTCTTGTTTTGAGATAGAGTGATATTGAGATCAAACCTGATTTGTCTTTGACTGAGAATACAGTCAAGAAAGTTGGTTCTGAAATCAGGGTTCTTCATGGGAGGATGATACCTTTGGTTTTTGTTCTATGGTATCATGTTTCTTATTCTCATGAGATGTGGGAGAAGGAGGCCCTGATGAGATAGTTGTGACCTCATTTTTTTTCCTGGAAGATTCAAATTAGGATTTCTGGGTATATAAATTTTTTATGGTGGGGAGGATATAACACCTCGTTACTATATTCAGGTATTCCTAAACCTATATTTTTAACATACATTGGTTGGGATTCATTTGGGGTTATTTCAGGTGAAAACATTATATTTTTTGAATTTTTCTTGGCTATGCATGGTTGGCGCATAGTTTTCCCAAACTATGTGCCTGGTTAGAGAAAACCCTGCAAACTGAGGTAGTAATATTTTTTCATGGCTGGCACGTGGTTTTTAATTTGTGCACCCACCTAGGAGAAACCATAAACCCATTTAAAAGGGGAACATGTCCAGGGCACACAGTTTGTTCTTACTATCCGTCTCTTCCCAATTAACAATATGTATTGGATTTTTAAATATGAAAATTAATTTTAAAATTCATAAAATCCTCTTTTTAGAAGCCTGATGGGCCTTTATGACCTCATAACATTTTCTTCATCCCTAGAAGCTCTTAACAGTTATTTCCCCACTATACACCATTGTATAAGTGAATCAAAGCTAGGCGAACAACCTTCATTCTTCTCTCGGTAGGTTTCTTATTCTCATTCTATTTATCCCTCTTTCTCTCATTTTCTCCCTAGGGTTTTATAGATATCCATATGTTGTTGGATAATATTATACCTTCTATCATAGATCTTGAATCTAGGGTAGATTCTCAGATCTTCATTTCTAACATTCCTAATTGTATTTTCCTACTCAGGGATTGGTGTTTTGAGATATCATGATCATGAGGTATGTGGTTCCATTATGATGGATAGTTTTTATTAACCCTGAATTTATTAATTTAAATTCAATTTTTTAATTTATATTGATTTCCTGAAATTTATATCAATTAGTTTATGATAAAACAAATTCTATTCCATTGGGTGGATTTGTATTTGAAATTAGATTATTAACTTGAAATTTGAAAAAAACCAATTCCATTAAATTGGGGTGTATCTGTGAAATTGATGGAATTATTTGAAATTTAAATTTATGGATTTAAATTGTGAAATTAATTTTATCAAATTGATTTGAAATTGGTATTTAGGAAATATGTCATGAAATTATTTTTATAGAACCCCATTTCTTTTATATTGGAATATGAATGTTTTTTTATTAAGAACCTGTTTTGGGTTTTAAATTGAAAATTGGAATATTTAAAATGGGGAATGAGATGAATTGTATTTTAAGAAGTCATAAAATAAATTTACCATCATTTTTTATTATAGAACATGAAATCTTTATGTATTTTATGACTGATTCAGACATCACTCTATGATTTACAACACTAAAAATACATAAATTTAGCAAGTCACATCCCTAATGGGATGGTTATGAGCACTCCTTGGATAGTATCAAGGGGAACATGTGTACATATAATTCTTTGTAAAATATTTTAGTGTTTCGATTCCCTCAGACGAGAACTATAATACCTTTATTCATATGACCATGCTGATCACTTCTTTTTATTGGAAATGTGTATATATATACATATATTCTATTGTCTGCAAACTATTTTACATGACTTTTGAATTTATATAAACTTTTTTATATAATATGTTTCTTCATATAATTTATTTAATGTATTTTCATAATTTAAAATGTCAAGAATGATTTTTTTAAATAGGAATTGAAATTCTATACCAATTTATTTGAAAATGAAATATTTATTTGGTTAATTAAATGTTATAATCTTATTATAAAATCCTTAGTGAGACCACACTAGGATTTTAACTCACACTCTACATGTTCCTTCGGGTTTTTGTAGATTATCTTCTTCCAGGTTCAAGCAAGGGTAAGGCTCTACATTGTTATGGTTGTATCTATTGATCCTTATGTTTGGAGAGTTGTTTCCATTGGGATTTGGGATTTTATCCTATTTTTAGTACTTTTCTATAGTACATTGGGTTGTTTATTCTTTTTTTATTTCTAGTATAGCTCTCCCTATGGAGTTTATTTTGTATACATACTAACTTGTTTATATTTCTTCCACAATTTCTATGTCAAATGAATTCCCACTCACATTTATTATGATGCGAGATGCTTGTTACTAACCCATGGGGATTGAGAATTCCCTTTAGGTTATGTTAGAGCTAGCTCGGTTATCAAGTTACTAAGGTACCCAGGCTAGTTCATGACTATACAACCTCAATATTCAGTACACCTCAGGGGTTTGGTAGTACTTACTAAGCATGAATACATGGAATACATAATTTACTTAGGATAAGTTATGTGGGAGTGCTGGTCAACAATCCAAATCTCTAATGAAATCAAGGATATCAAAGGGGGTTATGTATCTTGGACTAAGATTTCCATTATTCTAAAATATCATGAAATTCTTCCACAATGATATATAAAGGAACTCCTTATCTGTGGCCTTAAAATTTGGAACTCATTAATGACCGAATGCATGGATCATCTATCAAATTTTTATAGATTTTATATAATTTTTAATGGTTTGATCATTCTATATCATCTCATGGATATGTTAAGGTACCATAACCTTTTTCTCTCTAACTTTATCCCAGCATGCTGGTGTCCGAAACCTCTTCCTATATGATGCCTCATAAGGTTCCATTGGAATACTATAACAGAAACTGTTGTCATATAAGAACTCTACTAAAAGATTGTATCTATCCCAATATCCATGTAAATACATTGAAAATGATCTATATATATCCTCTAAAATTTGAATTTTTCTCTCAAAAAGACTATACCTTTTATGGAAATATGAATTATTAAAACTCATCTCTCTATCAAATTCATTCTGAAGGCTTCTCCTAAACCTCAAGGTAAATCTCAAATCTTGATAAGATATGGTAAATAGTTTCACTCTATGTATTCATAATAATTCCATTTTTTATATATTGGATATTTTCTCAGGTGATAAATATTAATTGATAAAAATTGGATATGTCGCATTTATTAAGTTATAAAATACTAACCAAATGGTGTTATTTATTTTAGATGTCCTAGGGTGTCCTGTGATGAAATCCATGGTTACATTTTCCCATTTTTCTATGGTTATGGGAAATCATATCGTTATTCCCGTAGACATATAGTATTCATCCTTGAATTGATAGAATACTAAACAACGAGATAAAAATTCTAAAATCATCCTCTTCATGGTATCCCACTACATGTTTTTCTTTACAACTCTTTACTTCTTAGTGTTTCTTGGATGAATATAAAATTATAATATATGTGAGTCATCAAGAAGTTCCATTTTAAATTTTGGTTTTATGGGACACATATTCAGGTTACAAACCATATAACACCACCTTTATCAAAGTTGAACTCCAATTTATTCACTACCTTTATTTGAATCTCCTCATCTCTATTTTGGGTTTCTTGGATCCTCTCATTAATGGATGGTTGAGAAGTTATTTGAGTAAAGTGGGATGAAGATAAATTTATTATACACATGTCTATCATTTTCATGTCTAGTAATATTGTATCCCTTCCAATCCTCAACATGGATAGTGTTGCAAGATCCTTTCTACTTAGAGCACATGTAGCTTTTTTTCCTTCCATGTATGGTAATATACTGATAAATCATAATCATTAATCAAATTTAACCACCTTTTTTGGTGAATATTGATCTTATGTTTTGTGAATATATACTTGATTCATTCATAATTAGTATATATATCACACCTATACCTATAAAGATAATTTTTACAAATCATCAATTTTAATATCACTACATTTAATTCTGAAACATTTGTTGGGTAGTTATGCTCATGGATCTTTAATTAGAGGGAGGAATATGCTATTAATTTATCAACTTGAATGAGTACGCAAACAAAACAATTTTTTGATGCTTCTCTATATACTTTAAATATGTCTCCACTAGTGGGTAATGTGATCATAAGTATAGTTATTACCCTCTTCATTGACTCTTTATTCCTCTCCTCACATTAATTGATCTAGAAGTTTCTCACAAATCCTGAAAAGTTACTCACAAATCATGAGAAGTTTATCACAAATCATTGATAGTACCCATAAAATTCAAGGAAACTATGGATCTCCATTACAGATGTTGGTATGGGCCATATTTCAATTTTTTTGTCTTATATGGATCCAAAATATTCATTTTTTAGTTATAGTTTTCCCCAAGATGATATTTGCTACATCTAAAATGCACATTTACCACACTTAGTATATAATTTTTCCTTTTTAAAATTTTTATAGCAATATTCAAAATATCCTCTTTTCCCTCCTTAAATTTAGAGTGGATAATAATATCATCTATAAGAAATACCAAAAAAATCAAGGTAATTCATAAATAATCTATCCATTAAATCCAATGAATATAAATATGAAATTATTTACAACAAATTGCATCACAATGAATGTGTAGTTCCTATACCTTATACGAAAATCAATCATGGGTATATCCTCCTTCTCCACCTTTACTTGATATTATCCTAACTAAAGATGAAACTTTGAGAAGTACTGGGATCCATGTAGCTGATCGAGTAAGTCATCAGTCCATGGCATAGGGTACCTATTCTTTAACATGATATTTTTGAGCCAATGATAATCAACACAGAGGAACATTGAACCATACATATTATTTATGATTAGTACAAGTGAACCCTATAGTGAATCACTTGGGGGTACAAACTCTTTATACATATTCTCCTATAGTTACTTATCTATATAAATTTAAAAGTGGTCATTATATATGGATACTTGGATATTTTCAAGGATTGTGGGATAATCTTGATTGAGGAGTCAACCTCTAGTAATATAGGATGAAAAATAAATTCTTCAAGAATCACAGTAAGTAATTCCCTTACAATGGATTTTTCATCAAGGATGATGTTTTCATTAGTATCAATCATTTGATCTAGATACACTTTATCAAAAGGAAATAATATCCATTCTTGAGATATTGATTCCAAAGGAGATTCATCTACCTCCTATCACTTGTATAGAATCCAAGGGTGATTCATGATATGGAGGGTGATTTCCTTATCTAAAAAATTTATCTTGGATCTATATAAGGAAAACACATTCATATAATTTTTTTATTGAATTCCTATAAAGGGTGTACCCCAAGTTTTAATGGATTGTTCGTCTTGAACATATAGTTTGGGTAGGAATAATATAATTGTAATGTAATAATTACCCCATTTTTAATTCTCATTAATAACTCCACTTCTATATTTTAAAGTAGTGTTTGAGTAGTTCAACTAAACATGCATTGTATGAATGATTTCATAAAACCATAGTCACATATGTCATTTTATGTTCATGAATGGACAATAATCCTACCTTTCACTATTTAATTCTAGTTCTAATCATTTACATTATCTAAAAAATAATTAGATATTAGAATTTACAAACTATTAATCTTATTTAATAAAAACTATGTGAATTTAATGGATAACTAAAAAATTACAAACATTGAATAACCTCTTAATTTTTAGGTTTTAATCTATGTTATCAATGGTCTATTTTCTGACATAAAATATGAGGGGAATCTATGTTACCATAAATTTTTTTATAGGAATCTTTAGAATTTACCCAAACATATGTATCAATATAGTAAACATAGATTTTAATCAAGGAATTTTTTATTCACAAAGATGCGATCGAGTTAATACCTAATGAACACTATTTAGGTTTTTACCCCTAGGTACAACTCCGCCAGAGTCACATCAACTTATAGTATTCAGAAATAGATTTTGTTTCTTGGATTCCATTTAATCTATACTTTACCATAATTTAAGGATATTTTCTTATGTTTACCCTTATCCTTATATCATTCAATAATTTTATCTAATCCTATTACCCAAAAATTACTAGAACCTACTATGATTCCAACTATGAGAACTCATATCTTTGTTAAACCTTAATTAAACATTTATTACATAATGATACACTTAATAGAATCCCAAAATATTTTTTTTCAAAGTGTATTTTTATAATTAGATACACAATATAATAAAATAAAATATGGGAACAACAAGAATATTTAAAAACTCTAAATCATGCCCTTATATTACATCAACCATTTAATATTTCATGAGATAACCTACAGAGAAACATAAGAAAGGGGTGAGCTATAAAGCACAATAATAGAATAATTGAAGAATAATATGATGAAATTAATACATGTGAGTGAGGATGTATATCATATAGACATAAGGTGAGAATAATAAAATTGGATATCAAAGCTTCATATAAGATGATAATATCAATAAAACATAGAAATGTGGAAACATCATAAATATGAAATCATAAGTATAAGACAAGGATAAATTTTTAGACATCATAACATAGTGTTATTAGGATAACATATCATTCACAAAACATTTTATATCATTAGATTACAACATTACTAATTAATTATAGGGATATATAATTTCATTCCCACCCATTATATTCATATCATGTACATGCATTGTGTTCCACATAGAACATAAAACATAAGAATGTATTTCATCACTATTAATCACATGATTAATTAATTTGGGTTACATATATGGGATTCCCCAATCAATTATGGATTGTTACATCTAGATGAATAACCTTGAGTAAAAATAGGTATGGGTATACAAAACAAAAATACTTAGCATGGAAATTCATGGGATAATTTTTGTAGTATAATAGGTTTTCCTAAAAGTTCATTGAAGGTTTTAATGAGAGATAAATTTGGTCTCTCATTACATGAGAATCATAAATATAGTAAATTGATGTGTAAAAATATATTCTAAAATGAAAAATTAGAAATATAAAGGCATAATACAATGAATATACTTGAATAAAGAGGTGGAGTAAGAAAATATCTTCCCTTGAGAGGGTGCTTATAAAAGCATAAGAGGAACTTATTATGTAAGTACCCAACATTAAACAATACATAATCTTGAGTTAATTCAATAAATTGACATTAATTCACCTTTATGATCTTTATAGGTTTATATATTTAGAGAATTAGGTCATAACATATACATAACATCTTGAACATTAAAAGTAGAAACTTCTATTTAGTATCCATTTTTTTATAAAACAACTCTTTAAAACAAAATATGACATAGTTTCATATTTTAACAACATAAATTTTTCTTGATCCTATCCTTGACTCTATTCTTCTTTATTTCCTGTGAAAAAACATTTCAAAACATGGTATGAGAATAAAAATCTCAGTAAGGGATACATAATGAATGAAAACGGTTAGTATTTGGATAACATGAAAACCATGAATACTTTATCATAAAGTAATAGTTTTCACCTTTAAGAAGTAACAAATATACTTCACTGAATTTAAGATCATTGCTTACCAATCTTGTAACCAAAAGATACCAAAATCCCATAGAAATAAACATATAACATATAAGGGTAACATGGGACATAAACATGCTTAAATGGAATAACCATACAGTCGACTTCCACACATATCACTAAATGGAATAGCCATACAGCCAACATCCATACCAAATGAATTGGTGGTTATAATGTAACCACTAATCCATGATTTATCATAGAACCACCTGTAATTTGTTTTATTAAGTAACCACCCATCATTGGTTAATCACGTAACCACTCGTCAAATGTCCAAGTACCATTATATAATCATAACACATAAAATATTGAAAATATCAACCTTTCACTAATAACATTTCATTTGAAATCACAAGAAATAATTTCAAGATATTGAAATAATAAATCAATTTAAAAAACCATTTTAAATACCAAAATATGTAAAAAGGGTATATGGTATTTATTTTCCTTTTAAAAACATTATGGCTTGTTAAGGAATCCATATATCAAATAATGCTCACTGTGGCGGAAAGGTCATGGTCTCCGTATATGTTAAAAGCCTTACATTTTTCATTTAGTAAAACACATTGTAGATAAAATATCCCATTTTAATGAAATAAAAAGTAAAATGGGTTTATTATACACCATATAAAAGAAGAAGGTGTGTATTATCAAAATATGCCTCATTGAAAGGAGATTGAGATGAAGTCCCTTACCTTGAGTCTGATTCATCACGTATGTTTCTTATTCATCATGAATAATAAACTCAAGTTAATTTATACTTGATTCAGAAACTTTTTAAAATTTATTATTACTTTTATATCACTTATAACCATGTTATAAACATTACATAGTTATTTAAGTTAATATTGGTCATTTTGTCGATATTCGATACTTGAGTAAAAAATGAACTTGTTATAATTAAAAATTGTTCATGTGGTAAAAAATACATTATCTCTAGATTGATATTTATGATTTAAATCTCATATATATTCAGTGTATATTTATTTAGATACATTTTATATATATTTAGAATAGTCCATAATATTTGGAGTTAAGAAATGAAATGCACCGTTCATGGAGACGGTAATCTGTACGTACGCATGAACACTACTTTCATTTATTTTTCATATTTAATGGAATGAAAACTAAATAATGCATAGGTATATTATAATTCCTATATAATATAATATTTTATATACATTACATAAGTTCATTAACACTATATATTATACGTTCCATGTATGTCATGAACGAGTCATATCACTTTTTGGGGGCGGTAGTCCGCATTTCCTCAAATGAAATTATCATATTTAAACATTATGTGCATACTGTAAATGAAAAATAAAGAGACATATAGACAATATAAATATAATATATATCATATATATACACAATTCCATCATAATGGCCACCATGATAGGTGGTAGGGGAAAATCGAACAATTGTCATTTCGTGAGGCAGTAGTTCACTGTACACAAAAGCAGTATGTTCATATCCATTAGATGGAGGTGTGTGTAAGTGTACTTAATATTATTCTAATAAAAACTTCCTAGTAAATTTATGATACTTGTGTTGTTATGTAATCAAAAAATAAGAATATAATAGGGAGTGGATAAGGGAAATAAAATAAAATAACTTGAGAGAAGACATTACCTCTAAATCGGGTAACTTTTATTGATTTGAGCCAAAAGGATTTCTTGAATTGTTTTCTTCATAAGGTAAGGCTTATAGTAGGAAGAGAGGGATGTTGGGAGAATTTTTTTCCACAGTTTGGACGATCCAAGGGGCTTTAGAGTTGTGATTAAAGGGGTAGAGTTGATGCCCTTTTATAAGAGAGAGGAGGGACACTTTAGGAAAGTTTTAAAGTATTATTTTATTATAAAAAGTTTTTTCAGTTTAAAATGGTCCCAAAATCATTTATTTCAAAGATAATATACTTTTGGGTCTAACACCTCTCAACCAATAGGTTTTAGACAATTCTAGGTCACAAATTTAACCTTATCTTTTAGCTTTAACCCTTAGTTAACTAATTTTACTCTTACCATGTCTTCTTGTATATTTATACTATATGGTTAATATAGTTTCTATAAAATGAAAATAGAACCTCAAGTGGTTCATTAATGAAATTATAAACATTATTTAATTCATTTTAATAAATCAAATATTTTTAGGAAAATTATATGATTTAATAAAATAGTATTTGTTTTAAAAACTCAGTTATGTCTGTTTTAATACTATTCATATCACGACTTTTTAAAAATCCATAACAACTTTATTATTTAGAAAAAACTTAATTAATTAATATATAATAAGTCATAATTATCAATAAAATTCTTGTATGACATAAAAAGTTTTAAAATAAATTCATTTCAATATTTATAATCTCATTTATCTAAATCATTCATTAATAGGGTATTCACTACATCATCATTTTGACATTTATATATTAATTTATTTGATGTATAAAAATTATAAATAAAAAAATTTATTTAGTAAATCTTTTTATCTTTCTAATGATTATTTATAGTAAAAAATATCACTAATATAACCCCATATAAAAATTGTTTTACTAAAAGATCCATTTTTATGCAACATTTTTCTTTACATTAAATTAATTCTTATAAAATATCATTTTCACATCTAAGTGGCTCCATGGGATCCAAAAATCGACCTAATTATTCCCATGGATAGTATTATCTCATCTAATATTATTAAGACACGTTTTATGGTAGTTTAATATTATTATAATATTAATTTTTACCCTTATTTACCATATTTACCCTTTAACCATGGTAAATAAAATAATTACTGAAGTTAATATTCATAATGTCTGAAAATAAAAGGTAACTATTTTCAAAATTTTGACCATCTAATTCCAAATATGGAATATATTTTTCTAAAATCAAAACACCGATTTTTTTTAATTATTTTAAAATTAATTCTTGTTGTCAAATCAAAAAGTGGGTTTTTAAGAAGTAATAACTATCAAAATATTGACATGTGTTTATGTCCAATGTAAAATTTAAATTACTTCCAATGAAAATAATTGGATTAAATTATAAAAAATTAATCCAATTAAAATTTAAAACAAATTAAAATAATAATCTAACTATATAAATAAATTATATTAAAAGGTAGTTTTGAATTAAAATGCAGTACTTTTCACTATTCATAAAAATATGAATTTTATTAGAAAAATACCAAAAATTCATCCAAAGTAAATTTTGATTATTTTTTTCTAAATAAGATATTTATTTTTTCAAATATAACATATAAAAGTGACAAAAACAATATTTAAAAATGCTTCTTCAACAAAAGGCGGTAAAACCGACTGTTTAAAAAATATTAGAGTATTTCATGATTAAAATTGGATTTATTATCATTTTAAGCCTCTAAAATTTATTGTATAAATGTAAAATATTTAACAAACATGTATAATCATATTGTATTTAGTTCTGTTCACTCCCGCCAATATAAAGACTAGGCGTTAACTACCATTTAAAATATTTATATTATTATATTATTTTTTAGTATAACAAAAAGTTGTGTGCAACGTAAGATTTCAAAGAAACCCATTGTTGCGTGTTGAGTAAGATATTGAAAAAAGCATCTTGTTTGATTTAAAATTAATATCTTATTCATAAATATTAATAGATATAAAAATTATTATTCTATAAATACCTGAGATGCTACATCATTCCCCCCTTTTGGAAATTGTTTCCCCACAATTTTATTTACTTATCAAATAAGTGAGGGGTTTTCTCCCTCATAGAATTTTCATATTCCCACATTTCCTCTTCAACCATATGGGTTTTCCACTAAACCTTTACCTAATGAATCAACTTATTCTGTAATACTTGCTCTCTTCGGTTAAAAATATGGACTGGTTGTTCCTCATAATAAAGATTCTCTTCCAACTGAAATACCTATGGACTCAAAACATGAGATGGATCCGGTATATACTTTATCGACAGTGAAACATGAAAAAAATTGTGTGCCTGGGATAAACATGGAGGTAAATCCACTCTTTAGGAAACTGATCCAACTTTCTCCAGGATTTCATAGGGTCCATTGTACCTCAGACTAAACTTTCCATTCTTACCAAAAAACATCAAATGTTTCCATGGAGAAACTTTTAGAAAGAAAAGATCACCTAACTAGGATGAAAGATCCTTCCTCCCATTATCCGCATAACGTTTCTACCTTATCTGAGCAGTTCTCATGTGCTTCTGAATGAAATGAATTTTTTCAGCCACCTCTTCAACCAATTTTTATCCCATCAACTTCCTTTCACCTAATTAATCCCATAAATATGGAGTACAACACCGATTTCCATATAATGCCTCAAATAGTTCCATCTGTATACTGGAATGAAAACTGTTATTATAAGAAAACTTAACCAAAGAAAGATGTTGGTCCCAACTTCCCTGTTAATCCACTGAAAAAGAATGTACTATATCCTACATGGTATGAATTTTTTATTCTGACTGCCCATCTGATTGAGGATAAAAACCTGTACAGAAATATAATTTAGTTCCCCATGACTTCTAAAGGCCCTTTCAAAAGATAGAGGTGGACCTAGGATCACGATCAGATACAATAGAGAGGGGAACTCCATGTAAACTTACTATAACTTTAATATACAATCAAGAAAGTTGATATTGAGATAGAATATCTCATATAGGAAAAAATTGATCAGATTTAGTCAATCGATCAACAATAACCCAAATTGCATTTTTACCTCAAGAAGTCTCTGGTAATCCCACTACAAAATCCATGGAAATTTTTTCCCATTTCCACTCTACCATTGGAAAAGGCTGAAGCATCCCTTTAGGTAACTACCATTCTACTTTAACCTGTTGAAAATCTCAACACATCATAGTAAAGTTAGCAATATCTATTTTTATTCAATCCCACCAGTAATACTCCTGAAGATCTCTATAAATTTTAGTTCTGCCAGGATGAACTAAAAACAGAGAACTATGAGCTTTACATAAAAACTCTTTCTTCAACTTTGAATCACAAGGAACACATAACCTCCTTCCAAAACTCAAAACAAAATATTTACCAATGTTAAATTCAGGTAACAAAACCTTCTGAACTAATTCTACTTTTTTCTATAACCTACTGTCTTCTTTCTATGCTTTCTTTATTCTATCTTCTAGATATGATTTCACTACCACATGAAAAAATAGAGGATTTTCCTTCACCAACAACTTCCAATCCAAAATTCATCAAATATAAAACAAAAGGATCTTGTTCCAAATGTAGCATGTTTAATTTAGAATTAATCTTTCGACTCAAAGCATCAAATACTTTATATGACTTTCCTGTATGTCAATGGATTGTGAAATCATAATCCTTGATTAATTCTATCCATATCCTCTATCCCATGTTTAATTATTTTGAGTGAATATATACTTCAAACTATTGTGATCTGTATATATTTCACACTTTATGAAATAAAAATGATTCCTCCAAATTATTATTTAAAAAAAAACCTCAGCTAATTCCAAATCTTGTGTAGGGTAATTTAACTCTTTAGGTTTCAATTATCGTGAAGCATAATAAATTACCTGATCATTCTGCATAAGGAAACAACTGATTCCTTTTAATGAAGTATTACTATAGATAACAAATTCACTATTTCTCGAAGGTAAGGCCAAAAATGCAGAATTCACCAATCTTATTTTCAATTCCTAAAAACATTCATTACATTCATTTTTTGAGATGAACATAACACCTTTTCTAGTTAAATTAGTTAGTGGGATAGATAACTATGAAAAATTTTCAACCTACCTCCTGTAGTAACCTACTAAACCAAGAAAACTACGAATATCGGTTATATTTGTGGGTCTTGGACATTCTTTAACAATTTTTTTAGCAGGATCAATAGTTATTCCATCTTTAGAAACAATGTGACCAAGGAATGAAATTTATTACAAACAAAACTCACTCTTACTAAACATTCCATATAGATGTTTTTCTTTTAAGGTCTGCATGAAAACCCTTAAATGACTTTCATGCTACTCTTTAATTTTAGAATATACCAAAATATCATCTATAAACACAACCACCATTTATCACCGGAGTCAACTGATCCATCTCTACAACAAAATGTTCAATTCTGATTCTGAGCATCTAAGGATGCAGATTTGAAAGGTCATTTCCCTCTGTATTTCTTCCCAACAAAGCTTCCCAGTTTCCTCTACAAAAAACCACTATAAACAAACATATCTTAGATGAAGAAACATGGTAATAATAAAACGATAAATTATTTCAATTTTACCAAAAAATAAAAATCTTTTATGGATATTATATTAACAATATCCTAACTCCTAAAGTTATCTAAAATGACCTCTAATACCAAATGTAAGGCCCTATCCTTAAACAATATATAATCATGAATTAAGTCAATAATTTGACTTTAATTCACATCAACGATCTTTTCAGGTTTATAGATTTAGATAATGAGGTCATAAATTATACATGACATCTTGAACATTATAAGTAGACCCTTCAATTCAATATCCATTTTTTTTATAAAAAAAATCTTTAAAACAAAATATGACATCATTTCCTATTTTAATAGCCTAACTTTTCCTTAATCCCATATTTGACTCTATTCTTCTTTATGTCTTGTGATTTTTTTTTTCAAAACATGGGATGGGAATAAAAAAATCAGTAATAGATACATAATGAATGAAATCTATTTGTCTTTGGATAACATAAAAACCATGAATACTTCATCATATTGTAATATTTTCACCTTTATTAAGTAATAAATATACTCCCCTGAATATAAGCTCATTGATTTCATTTTTTTAATAAATTATTACCACAATCCCATAGAAGGAATCATATAACATCTAAAGGTAACATGGGACATAAAAACACTTAAATGGTATAACCATATGGTTGACTTCCACACATATCACTAAATGGAATAACCATACAGCCGAATTCCATACCCAATGCATTGGTGGTTTTAAATTAACCACCCATCCCTGGTTTATCATGAAACCAACCATAATTTGGTTTATCACGTAACCACCTGTCATTGGTTTATCACATAATCACCTGTCAAAGTCCAAGTTCCATTATATAATCGTAACACATAAAATATTTCAAATGTCAAAATTTCACTAATAACATTTCATTTGTAATCAAAAGAAATCATTTTAAGATATTGAATTACTAATTCCATTTCAAAAACCATATTTAGTACCAAAATATGAAAAAATGGTATATGGTATTTATTTTCCATTTGAAAAGATTACGACTTGTTAAGGAATCCATATATCAGATAATGCTCATGGCGGTCGAATGGTTGTTGTCGCCCCATACATTAAAAACATTCCTTTTGTCATTTAGTAAAATGCTTCATAGAAAACAGATTCCATTTAAATGAAATAAAAAATAACTTGAGTTTATTATACACCATATAAAATAAATAGGTGTGTATTTTCTAAATATGCCTCAATGAAAGGATATTGAGACGAAGTCCCTTACCTTGACTCTGATTTGTCACATATGTTTCTTGTTATTCATGAATAATAAACTAAAATTAGTTTATACTTTCTTCAGAACCTTTTTCAATTTTATTATTCGTTTTATATCACTTATTACTAAGTAATAAACATTACATAATTATTTAAGTTAATATCGCTCGTTTTGTGGAAATTCATTACTTAAGTAAAAAATGAACTTGTTATAATTACAAATTGCCCATGTGGTCAAAAGCCCATTATCTCCAGAATGATATTCATGATTTAAGTCTCATATATATCTAGTATATATGTATTTATATCCATTATATATGTATTTAGAATAGTCCATAACTTTTGGAGATAAGAAACGAAATGCACCGTTCATGTCGACGGTAAGCCGTACGTACGCATGAACGCTACTTTAATTTCTTTTTCACATTTAATGGAATGAAAACTAAATGATACATAGTTATATTATAATTATAATATAATATCATATTTTATATACATTACATAAGTTCATTAACACTATACTTTATACCTTTCATGTATGTAATGAACAAGTCATATGACATTGAGGGGGAGGTAGTGGGCATTTCCTCAAATGAAATTATTATATTTATAGATTATGGAAAGCATAAAGGTATGCTATAAATGAAAAATAAATAAGCATATAGATAATATAAATATAATATATATCATATATAAATATATTTCCATCATAATGGACATCATGATAGGAGGTAGGGGAAAATCGAACAATCATCATTTCATGAGGCAGTAGTCACTACTGAAAATACACCTATCCCGATGGTTTGAAACCATTGGTATAGATCCTAAAATAATTGTAATAGGGTATCCCAATGGTTTCACAAACCATTGGAATGAGGGTTGTTGAAATATCCCTATACCAATGGTTTTATAGGAATCGTTCATATAGACTTCTTGAAGTTAATATATTCCAATAGTTTCAATGAAACCATTGGGATATATATATCAACGGTTCAAGTACTGTTGGTATACATGTTGTTCAGTATATAATATATTCTAGCGGTTTCATGGAAACCATTGGCATACACTCTCTAGTATATAATCTATTGCAACGGTTTATGAAACCATTTGAATAGATACATACTAACTGTTTAATAACCGTTGGTATGTATCGACCCAAAGTTTTTCAATGGAAAATTCCCTTCTTATATCTATGTCATAAAAACACAAAATAATGAACTACTAAGTGATAAGTGACCTTTAAACATAATTTTGTCACCCCTATGTTTGGAATTTTAAAAAATCCAACATACACGGCTGTGTTCAAGATAGTTTTTGGAGTCTAATGAAACAAAAATAATTTTTGGTGAATAGTAACCTACCCTTATGAATAGTAACCTACCCTTATGAATAGTAAATAAGAGTAACATTACCTATTAATAATAAAATAAAATTTAGACATCATAGAAAGTGATAATTTGACCTTAGTAAACGTTTTTGGTATTTTATAAGTCACAAATAATTAATTATAATTAATTAATTAATTTAAAAGAATATTTATTTTCATGAAATATATTCATAAATTATTGAATCAATTTCTAATAGTTTTTAGATAATTTTATAAGACCCTAAGTAATTTTTGAAAGAATTGCAAAATCAGTTTTAATTTTAAAAAATGTTTTTTTAAGTAAATTATGATTTTAATTAAATATTAAATTAATAATATTTAGAAAATTATTTTTGAAAAATGGACTTCATTTTTGGATTCTACACGTCAAAAAATGGTTGGGGTAAAATTTTGGGATTTTTCTGAGATACTTGAATTTTTGATGAATAATATAATACATTAATTTATCATATAAATACATTTTAATTAAAACCCACTATTCCTGACATCACAAGTGATGTAAGCACCAAAATCCCGAATTCACAAGTCAAATTTACTATTCTTAGTCATCCAAGACTCACTATTCCTTGTCTTGGGTGAAATTAATAAACTAATCAATTTTATATTAAGGAAACCCCTCTCCCCTCCACTATAAAAGCCACCCTTCACTCCCTCTTTTCCTCACACCTCTCAAGCTCCAATCCTTCTCTAAATTCTGCCCAAACACCTTCCCTAGATCATCCCCCACGTCCAAAAGCTTCTGGTCTCATCAAAAGACCAAGCCTAGCTTCCTTAAAGAGGATCTCAAGAGAAGGATTCTAAAGGTAATTTCTCTCTCTCTTCTCCTTTAATTTCCTTTCAAGTTCAAGTTCCTTTCTTGATCTCTCTCTATCTATCTTCATCCAAATTGTTTTTTAAATCCAGTATTATATATATACTTTAATATTATGATTCTAATTTTATATTATATCACCCCACACCCTTTCTCCCTTCCTTTTATTTTATTAAAGAGAACGTTGTTCATGTGGTGATAATTTATCACCTTCAAAAACAACATGCTCTCTTCTTCCATTTATACTTTCAATCTGGTCATGAAACCATTTTTATGGTTGAACCAGAATGTTTTATATGTATTATGTTCTATTTTAAGTTCTGGAAATAACCTATGGCCATACTACTAAGTGAAAAGTTAAAATGAGTTGGTTGTTATCCAAAAAACCGCTCAAATTAGCCCAAATAATCTTCATTTAATTCTTATCTAATAATTCGGCCACATGGATCTAATATAACTCATTAGAAAATCATTTAAGCTTCTTTAATATCATTAATTACATGTAACATCAGTTCTGGATGTTTACCCATGATCTACCCAAACATCAAATTAAGAATACAAGTGGACCGCTCAAGAAAACCATGAAAACGAACATCCCCGATCAATGTTTTTAAACTCTATAAGTCATCCAAAGGAACATAATATGAAATAATGAAACCATAATGAACCCTATTAATGTATAATTTTTTTTGTAATTTCTAATTAATTAATATAATGTCATTATACAGGACATTAAAGAGAAGGAGGCATTCGAGTACAAGGTAAGGGGAAATCTCGAACCCAATTTTCTTCCTTCGTGTTCTCCCTCTTTCACTCCATTTTTGATATGGTTACTCCTCAAAGATCATTTTTTCATCATTTAATTTACTTTTCTGGTATATACATGTTTTTCACTGGTTTTTATGTCCATCAAAATGTTTTCCAAAAGAACTCTTCTTTCAAGATCTCACATTTTGCCTCTCATTCAAGGTTGATGGTTCTTATATCAAGTATGTTGTTCCCTCTTTCTTTTGGGAACCCAAAGCTTATGAATGTGTTATTATGAGATGAAACCCATTCCCTTCCATGGGTTATTTATTTATATGTTTGATATGTGTTCTATGTGGCAATCATGATAATGATAATTTTATGATGTGACGGGTGCGCCCAGAATTATATAGCGCAATATGAATGTTTAAATGTGACGGGTGCGTCCAGAATTATATAGTGCTCCAATGCATTGGGTAAAGTGATGAATCTCATGAGTAAATGTGAAATTATGCGTGAACATGATGCTAGCTTTGTTCACAAGTATGTGTGGTAGTTAACCACTAAGACATGATGTTTCATTTTTATGCTTTGCCACATTTCAAGTTTATTGTTTATGCTCCTCTCATGTTCAAGATCTTCTTCCTATGTCACGATTATGCTCACCCCATGCTATATTGTTCTTATATATCCTCTTACTGGGATTTTAGCTCACCCCTTTTGATGTATATCCTCAGGTGGCTACATGTACTAAGGAGAGTACAAGTGCTACTAAGAAGCTATAGAAGAAGAGATTAAATGAATTTTTATGCTTGATGTTGTACTTGTTATGTGTAGTCCTAGTTTTCCCAAGACACTAAACCTCTGGATCCTCCATGTGTAATACTATTTTGTTGTTTATCTTTTAAATGATGTAATATTAATGTAAGAAAAGGCCGGGTCGTTATAGTTGGTATCAGAGGCAAAGGTTTAGTTAATTTGGGAATTAGGATTAGTGAACCCTAAAGAAAACCTCTAGCATGAGACTAAGTACAAATATGCACACAAGGATATTTACCTAGGGATCCCATATGTTATGTTTTTGGTATAATTGTTTAAAAGGATAAGTTATTCATGACTTGTTTACTTATGTTTTGTTCTAACCTTTTCTATTTTAGAAAATGGTGGGAACCAGGAGAAATCAGGCCAACAACTCTTGCGAAGGCCAATGCAACGATTGCCCGAACGACATCCCCAATTATTTTTGAGGTGGAGTTCAAAAAATCATGGCGATGCTTACCCAATTATCTCGGGTTATGAATAATAACCATAATAACGGGGAACGTCCTCCTTCACCAAAGAGGGAGCAGCTATCTATCGAATGTTTTATGCGGCAACGACCACCGACGTTTTGTGGATCTTCTGATCCACTAGTTGCGGAACAGTGGGTCAACTCCATGGAGAAGATCTTTTCTGTTCTTCACTGTTCCGAGATAGAGAAGGTGACTCTAGCCGTTTATCATCTAGATGGAGAATCTGATCAATGGTGGGCTTTGATTAAGAACACCAAGCCAAGGGAGGAAATTGAAGTGATGGAATGGGAAAACTTTAAGATAATGTTTCTTAATAAGTACTTCCAAAGAACTCTTCACACGAAGATGGAGAGAGAATTCATAGAGCTCAATAAAAAATAAGGAGAATCTATCATAACCTATGAAGAAAATTTCAAAAGGCTCGCAAGGTATGCTTCGGGTTTTGTTATCAACAATGATAGAAAAATTGATAGATTATTTAGTGGATTAAAACCACATCTTTGAAAGGCTCTTGAAATTCGAGACTTTGGGAGTTATGAAGAAGTTTTTTGGTGTGCTCTCAAAGTGGAGATGGAGTTTGGAGAATGGTCCCATGGCTATGGTGATAAGAAAAGAAAGATGGAGTTTCAAGCTGGTGGATCTAGTGATAAATATGGGAAGAAAACACAATGACCCACTTGCCAAAAATGTGGGAAGTTGCACAATGGGAACTGCCTCAAAGGGATGGGGAAATGCTTCAAGTGTGTGAAAGAAGGACACCTAGCTCACGAGTGTCGAAGAGACATGAAAAGGAAGGATAATGTAGCCGATGAAAGGAGAGAACCACTCGTGGTTCAATGCTACAACTGTAAGGAGCTAGGGAACTATTCAAACCAGTGCACTAAACCTCGAGCTTTCGAGGGTAATCAGTGCCAACAATCACCAAAGCCAAAGGAACAGGGGAAGGCTTATGCCATCACTACTGTGGAGGTGGAACATGATAATGAAGTCGTACAAGGTACACTTCCTATTCACTCAAAAATGTAAAAAGTCTTATTTGATTCTGGTTCTACGCATTCCTTTATATCTTGCAAGTTTGTTAGAGCTATAGAATCGAAGCCCCGAAACCTTGAAGTAGAGATATCTGTAAAAACACCAAGTGGTGCAATCATTGCAACCCAAGTGTTTGATTCTTCTCCTATTGACGTATGTGGGAAGATTCTTCCGGCAAATCTCGTAATACTTCCCTTGGTGGAATTCGACGCTATAATGGGAATGGATTGCCTCTCGTTATATAGAGCACATATCAACTATTGGGAAAAGGAAATATATTTTCATATTCCGAACCATCCCATGCTCCTCTACAAATTAAAGGAAGATCATGAATCTCCTTTGAGAAATCCTTCAATGGTGTGGGTGATGATTCCCTATGAAGAATCATACCTCGCCCAAATTTTTGAGTCAAAGGAAAGTTCCAACCTTGAGGAAATGCCCATCGTAAGGGAATACGACGATGTATTTCCCGAAGAGTTACCCAGAATTCCCCCGGATCGTGAGGTAGAGTTCTCAATTGAACTCATATCCGGAGCTACTCCTATCTCGAAGTGCTCATATAGGATGGCTCCTATCGAACTGGAGGAGTTAAAGAAGCAGCTGCAAAAGCATCTGGACAAAGGGTTCATACGACCTAGTGCATCACCTTGGGGTGCGCCAGTGCTCTTTGTGAAGAAGAAGGATGGTACCATGCGGCTGTGTATCGATTATCGGGAACTCAACAAGATCACCATAAAGAACAAGTATCCTCTCCCAAGGATTGATGACTTGTTCGACTAGTTAAGAGGAGCTAAATACTTCTCAAAGGTGTATCTTCGTTCTGGATATCATCAAGTAAAGGTGAAGAAGGAAGATATTCAGAAGATTGCCTTCCGTACAAGGTATGGGCACTATGAGTTTTTGGTGACACCCTTCGGACTTACTAATTCCCCTGAAATCTTCATGGATTTAATGAATAGAGTCTTTAGACATTACCTCGACAAATTTGTGGTAGTGTTTATCAATGATATTCTCATCTACTCCAAGAGCAAGGAGGAACATGAAGAACATATAAGACTTGTGTTGGCGACATTGAGAAAGGAGAAGTTGTACGCCAAGTTCATCAAGTGTGACTTTTGGATGAATCAAGTCACGTTCTTGGGACATGTGATCACAAGCGAGGGAATTTCAGTGGACCCTTCAAAGACAAAGGCAATTGAAGAATGGCCCAGACCCTCTAGTGTCACATAAATCCATAGTTTTCTTGGATTAGCTGGGTACTACCGACGTTTTGTGAGAAACTTCTCACGATTGTCAAGACCGCTAACTAAGTTAACAAGGAAAGGGGTAAAGTATGTATGGACGGAAGAATGTGAGGGAAGCTTCAAGGATCTAAAGAGAAGGCTGATCACTACACCTGTACTCACACTACCGAAAAGTGGAGAAAGTTTTGTCATATACAGTGATGCTTCAAAGAAAGGCTTGGGTTGTGTACTCATGCAAAATGATAATGTGATAGCCTATGCCTCACGACAGTTGAAGATCCATGAGAAGAACTACCCGACGCATGATCTAGAGCTGGCAGCCGTGATTTTTTCCTTGAAAATCTGGCGGCACTACCTTTATGGTTAGAAGTGTGACATATACACCGACCACAAGAGCCTAAAGTATATATTCACACAAAAGGAGCTCAACATGCATCAAAGGAGATGGTTAGAGATAATCAAGGATTACGATTGCTCTATTCACTATCATCCTGGAAAGGCGAACAAGGTAGCTGATGCTCTAAGTAGGAATGAACCTGCTACTCTATCCATGTTGAGGATTGAGAAAGACCCTATCTTCTTGGATATGCAAAGGATGGATTTGGGAATCGTAAAGGCAGGGGATACATCTTACCTTTCCCAAATGATTGCGCAACCATCCATCCAACAGAAGATTAAGGAAGCACAAAGGGATGATGTAGAGGTATAAAAGAGGGTGAATGCAGTAAAGGAAGGGAAGCTGAAAGAGTTCCATATCAACGATGATGGTGTGATTCGGTTTGGAACGCGACTTTGTGTGCCTTCATCACCCGGAATAAAGAAGGAGCTATTGGATAATGCACATAGCTCA
Source organism: Viscum album (assembly GCA_963277665.1). Classification (NCBI taxonomy): domain Eukaryota; kingdom Viridiplantae; phylum Streptophyta; class Magnoliopsida; order Santalales; family Viscaceae; genus Viscum; species Viscum album. The sequence goes on from OY728156.1 coordinate 76,188,482, forward strand.
ACTTTTTCTATTCATCCTAGAAGTACCAAGATGTATCGTGATCTCCGAGAACACTTCTGGTGGGATAACATGAAGAAGGAGATTGCGGAATATATATCAAGGTGCTTGATATGTCAGCAAGTTAAAGATGAGCGGAAAAGTTCCAAAGGTATGATGCAGCCATTGCCTATACCCATGTGGAAATGGGAAAATGTTACTATGGACTTTGTCGTGGGTCTCCCGAAAACGTCAAGAGGAAATAATGCGATATGGTTTGTGGTTGACCGACTCACCAAGACTGCCCATTTTATCACTATTCGGTAAGACCTCTCCCTTGAACAACTGGCAAGGATATATGTGAAGGAAGTAGTGAGATTTCATGGTGTTCCGCTCTCGATTGTCTCTGATCGTGATCCAAGGTTCACTTCTAAATTCTGGAGGAGCCTTCAACATTCTTTGAGTACTGAATTAAATTTTAGCACGGCCTATCACCCCCAAACTGATGGCTAGTCTGAAAGGACTATTCAGACACTTGAAGATATGCTAAGATCATGCTCTCTTGATTTCAAAGGTATATGGGATCATCACCTTCCATTGGTTGAGTTCTCATACAACAATAGCTTCCACTCAAGTATTCAGATGGCTCCGTATGAAGCTCTTTATGGGAAGCGATGTAGAACTCCAACCTGTTGGGATGAAGTTGGAGAACAAAAACTACTTGGTCCCGATCTTGTTCAAGAGATGACAGAGAAGGTTCAAGTCATCCAGAAACACATCAAAGCTTCTCAAAGTTGGCAAAAGTTCTATGCTGACAATCGTCGAAGGGAATTGGAGTTCGACGTTGGAGATAAAGTCTTCCTTCGAATATCTCCATGGAAGAGAGTCATGCAATTCGGGAAGAAAGGGAAGCTAAGCCCAAGGTACATTGGCCCCTTTGAGATCCTTGATCATATAGGAGCCGTGGCCTATCGTTTGGCACTTCCACCAAATATGTCTCAAGTTCATGATGTGTTTCACGTATCACTACTGAGGAAGTACATTCCAGACCCCTCACATGTACTAAACTCAGAGGTGGTATAGTTGGAAGATGATCTCTCATATGAGGAGCAGCCGGTAAAAATTATGGACCGAAGTGATAAGGTTCTACGCAACAAGACAACCCGCCTTGTCAAAGTGTTGTGGAGGAACCAAAAGTTTGAGGAAGCAACTTGGGAACTGGAAGAGGCAATGAAGGAGAAGTACCCTCATCTGTTTGTGTAAAGTGAAATTTCAGGGGCGAAATTTCTTAAGGGGGGAAGAATGTAGCGACCCAAATTTTTTCAATGGAAAATTCCCTTCTTATATCTATGTCATAAAAACACAAAATAATGAACTACTAAGTGATAAGTGACCTTTAAACATAATTTTGTCACCCCTATGTTTGGAATTTTAAAAATCCAACATACACGGTTGTGTTCAAGATAGTTTTTGGAGTCTAATGAAACAAAAATAATTTTTGGTGAATAGTAACCTACCCTTATGAATAGTAACCTACCCTTATGAATAGTAACCTACCCTTATGAATAGTAAATAAGAGTAACATTACCTATGAATAATAAAATAAAATTTATACATCATAGAAAGTGATAATTTGACCTTAGTAAACGTTTTTGGTATTTTATAAGTCACAAATAATTAATTATAATTAATTAATCAATTTAAAAGAATATTTATTTTCCTGAAATATATTCATAAATTATTGAATCAATGTATAATAGTTTTTAGATAATTTTATAAGACCCTAAGTAATTTTTGAAAGAATTGCAAAATCAGTTATAATTTTAAAAACTGTTTTTTAAGTAAATTATGATTTTAATTAAATATTAAATTAATAATATTTAGAAAATTATTTTTGAAAAATGGACTTCATTTTTGGATTATACACGTCGAAAAATGGTTGGGGTAAAATTTTGGGATTTTTCTGAGATACTTGAATTTTTGATGAATAGTATAATACATTAATTTATCATATAAATACATTTTAATTAAAACCCACTATTCCTGACATCACAAGTGATGTAAGAACCCAAATACAAAATTCAAAAGTCAAATTTACTATTCTTAGTCATCCAAGACTCACTATTCCTTGTCTTGGGTGAAATTAATAAACTAATCAATTTTATATTAAGGAAACCCCTCTCCCCTCCACTATAAAAGCCACCCTTCACTCCCTCTTTTCCTCACATCTCTCAAGCTCCAATCCTTCTCTAAAATCTGCCCAAACACCTTCCCTAGCTCATCCTCCACGTCCAAAAGCTTCTGGTCTCAACAAAAGACCAAGCCTAGCTTCCTTAAAGAGGATCTCAAGAGAAGGATTCTAAAGGTAATTTTTCTCTCTCTTCTCCTTTAATTTCCTTTCAAGTTCAAGTTCCTTTCTTGATCTCTCTCTATCTATCTTCATCCAAATTGTTATTTAAATCCAGTATTATATATATACTGTAATATTATGATTCTAATTTTATATTATATCACCCCACACCCTTTCTCCCTTTTATTTTATTAAAGTGAACGTTGTTCATGTGGTGATAATTTATCACCTTCAAAAACAACATGCTCTCTTCTTCCATTTATACCTTCAATCTGGCCATGAAACTATTTTTATGGTTGAACCAGAATGTTTTATATGTATTATGTTCTATTTTAAGTTCTGGAAATAACCTATGGCCATACTACTAAGTGAAAAGTTAAAATGAGTTGGTTGTGATCCAAAAAACCGCTCAAATTAGCCCAAATAATCTTCATTTAATTCTTATCTAATAATTCGGCCACATGGATATAATATAACTCATTATAAAATCATTCAAGCTTCTATAATATCATTAATTACATGTAACATCAGTTCTGGATGTTTACCCATGATCTACCCAAACATCAAATTAAGAATATAAGTGGACCGCTCAAGAAAACCATGAAAACGAACATCCCCGATCAATGTTTTTAAACTCTATAAGTCATCCAAAGGAACATAATATGAAATAATGAAACCATAATGAACCCTATTAATGTATAAAAGGTTTCGGAATTTCTAATTAATGAATATAATGTCATTATACAGGACATTAAAGAGAAGGAGTCATTCAAGTACAAGGTAAGGGGAAATCTCGAACCCAATTTTCTTCCTTCGTGTTCTCCCTCTTTCACTCCATTTTTGATATGGTTACTCCTGAAAGATCATTTGTTCATAATTTAGTTTACTTTTCTGGGATATACATGTCTGTCACTAGTTTTTATGTCCATCAAAATTTTTTCCAAAAGAACTCTTCTTTCAAGATCTCACATTTTGCCTCTCATTCAAGGTTGATGGTTCTTATATCAAGTATGTTGTTCCCTCTTTCTTTTGGGAACCCAAAGCTTATGAATGTGTTATTATGAGATGAAACCCATTCCATTCAATGGGTTATTTATGTACATTTTTGATATTTGTTCTATGTGGCAAGCATGATAATGATAATGTTATGATGTGACAGGTGCGCCCGGAATTATATAGCGCAATATGAATGTTTAAATGTGACGGGTGCGCCCAGAATTATATAGCGCTCCAATGCATTGGGTAAAGTGATGAATCTCATGAGTAAATGTGAAATTATGCATGAACATGATGCTATCTTTGTTCACAAGTATGTGTGGTAGTTAACCACTAAGACATGATGTTTCATTTTTATGCTTTGCCACATTTCAAGTTTATTGTTTATGCTCCTCTCATGTTCAAGATCTTCTTCCTATGTCACGATTATGCTCACCCCATGCTATATTGTTCTTATATATCCTATTACTGGGCTTTTAGCTCACCCCTTTTGATATATATCCTCATGTGGCTACATGTACTAAGGAGAGGACAAGTGCTACTAAGAAGATATAGAAGAAGAGAATAAATGAATTTTTATGCTTGATGTTGTACTTGTTATGTGTAGTCCTAGTTTTCCCAAGAAACTAAACCTCTGGATCCTCCATGTGTAATACTATTATGTTGTTTATCTTTGAAATGATGTAATAGTAATTTAAGAAAAGGCCGGGTTGTTATATGGTATATCTTCTTCACCCAGCAACCAACAATGTACCCTCTTCACCCAAAAACTAGCAGAGTACCAATCATCCTCTTCCTGACTTTCAGAACCTTTACACATGACATCTAAAACCTGTAAACATGACAGCTCTCTTCCAATCTTTCAGAAACTTAAAAAATTAATGCATTTAATTAGTGCATTTTATGGGATATGTGTTTTGTGAATAAAACCAACAATTTAAAGGAAAATACTATACATAATAGGGAAGTTCATTAATGATGACTTTTTTTGTGTCCATCCATGTATGGAATTCAGTAATGAGGATGAGTTCATCCATTTAACCAATGTATATTTATTAAATTTATTATATATTGTGTTTACTAATTTATAAAAATGCAAAGGTAAGGGGTTTTCCATGGAGGTGGGGGTGTCCAAGGGGGTGGGGGAGACTGTCCATGGGGTGGGGGTGTCCAGGGGTGGGGGATGTTCAGGGGGTTGGGGGCTATCCAAGGTGGTGGGGGTGTCTTGGGGGGGGGAGGGTGGTGGGGGTGTCCAAGGGGGTAGGGGGTGTCCAGGGGGGGTGGGGTGTCAAGGGGGGTGGGGGGGGGGAGGGTTGTCCATGGGGGGGGGGGGGGATTTCCAGGGGATGAGGGGGCTATCCAAGGGGTGGGGGCTATCTATGGGGGTGGGGGGTTGTTCATGGGGGTAGGGGTCTAGGGGGTGGTGGGGGCTGTCCAGAGGGTGAGGGTTTGTCCAAGGTGGTAGGGGGTGTCTAGGGGGGTGGGGGTGTTTATGGGGTGGGGGTGGTGTACATAAGGGGTGGGTGGATGTCCAGTGGTGAGGTGTCCAGGGGGTGGGGGTGTCCTTGGGGGGGGATGTCCAGGGGGTTGGGGGGTTGTCCAAGGGGGGTAGGGAGTGCCCAAGGGTGTTGTCCAAGGGGGTAGGGGTGTCTAGGGGGTGGGGGGTGTCTGAGGGGATGGGGGGTGTCTAAGGGGGTATCCAAGGGGGGTAGGGTGTGTCCAGGGTGTGTGTGTGTGGGGGGGGGGGGGTGTTTGGGGGGATGGGGGTGTCCAGGCGGTGGGAGGCTGTCTAGGGGTGGGGGTGTCCTTGGGGGGTGGGGGTGTCTAGGGGTGGGGTGGTGTCCGGGGTGGGGGCTATTCAGGGGGTTGGGGTGTCAAAGGGGGTAGGGGGTGTCCAGTGGGTGGGGGTGTCTAGGGGGGTGAGGGGGCTGTCAAGGGGTTGGGGCTGTACAAGGGGGTAAGGTTGTTAGGGGGTGTGGGTGTCTAGGGGGGTCGGGGGGGTGGGGGGGTCTAGTGGGGTGGAGGGGATAGGGGATTTCCAGGAGGGTGGGGGTGTCCAGGGGGTAGGGGTAGGTGGGGGGGGGGGTTTACAGGGGTCGGGGGTGTCTGGGGGTTGGGGGCGTCCAGGGGGGCTTTCCAAGGGGGTGGGGGTGTCCAGGGGGTGGGGGGCTATACAGGGGTGGGTGGCTGTCCAAGGGGGTGGGGGGTGTCTAGGGGGTGGGGGTATCCATGGCAGTGGGGTTTGTACTAGGGGGTGGGGGTGTCCTTGGGGTGGGGTGGTGTCAAGGGGGGTGTCCAGGGGGGTGGGGGTGTCAAGGGGGTGAGGTGTTGTCCATGGGGGTTGTCCAAGGGGGTGGGGGAATGTCTAGTGGTGGGGGTTGTCCTTGGGGGTGGGGGTGTCCAAGGGGTGGGGCTGTCTAGTGGGTTGGTGGTGTACAGGGGGTAGGGGTAGGCGGGGGGGGGGGGGGTGTCCACCCCCAAACTAGGGTCATAGAATCCAATCTCTTTTCAATTATATCATGACTTCAAGCCTATTATAGATGTCCCATAAGACTGTTGGTGTAAACCATGAATATCATACATATAAATCACAACACACCTAATTGTAAGCACACCTCCGAATATCATATGTGGATTAGATTTTATCTTCCACTATAAATATCATACAAGAATTCTAAAAAAACACTCCT